>CM057454.1:1277270554-1279770554 GCA_016271365.2 Neoceratodus forsteri
GTCTTCTTGTCCTGCTATTTTTCTTATATTTAACATTCAAGACTCTTTCACCTTGTTAATGCCTTTAAGGTATTTGAATGTTTCAATCATATCACCTCTCTCCCTCCTTTGCTCTAGGGTAGGGGTTCTCAAATGGTGAGGCCAGCCTCCCTTGGGAGGCCCCAACGTGTTCCAAGGGAGGCCCAAGCAAGTCTTGGAAAAGTATTATATATCACTTTTGAACTTTATAGATTTTGTTTGAAGGGATAAGGCAAACTGAAAGAGGATAACAGTAGGTGAATTTATGTATTTATTCACAAGTCTGTGACCAGGGAAGGTACTGTACACTGAACCATGGCTTATTTCAGGTGTACCCAGTGAAGGGTAGTGAAAGAATATAGTTCAGAATGTAACTGTGAAACAATCAATACAAAATGAATAAAGGTGCAAACAAATTACGAACAATAAACCAACAATGTGAGGAACAATTGATCAATTAGACTAGCAGCAGAACTGTCCAAATACAAGAGTTAACCGTACAGGTACTAGGAATAACAGCAGGAGGGAGCAAAATGATCCCTGAGGAAGTTGCTTAAGAGCAGGGGAAGATGTACCTGTGAAAAGTAAGCTATTTTTCTATGGGTAGGCCCAAAAATATTTCAATATTTTGGGGGAGGCTTACGATCTTTTCCATGGCTTAGGGGAGACTCACTATGACAAAGTTTGAGAACTGTTGCTCTAGGGTATACATATTGAGTTCCGTTAATCTGTCCTCATATGTTTTCTGATGCAGTTCCTGCACCATTTTGGTTGCCCTTCTCTGACTGTCTCAATTTGGTAAATGTCCTTGAGAAGGTGTGGTCTCCAGTATTGCATTCAGTACTCCAGATGGGGCCTAACCAGTGTCTTGTAAAGAGGGATTATTACCTTCCACTTCCGACTTGTGATATCCCTACTAATACACTCCAACTTTCCTCTAGCCTTACCTACTGCTTTAGTGGTGTGCTTGGATGATTTCAGGTCATCGGTGATGATGACGTCCAAGTCTCTTTCTTCCCATGTAACTGCCAGCAACTCCCTTCCCAGTCTGTAGATGGCTTCAGGGTTTCTCTTTCCTATGTGCATGCTCTTGCACTACTTTGCGTCAAAGTCCAGTTGCCACTCTTCCAACCAGTTTGCTAGTATTTCCAGATCTCTTCTCATTCTGTCCACCCCATCTGGATCATCTACTCTGTTGCAGATCTTGGTGTCATCTGCAAACAGACAATCCTTACCCTCCAGTCCATCTGCAATGTCACTGATGAAGATATTGAAGAGGACTGGCCCCAGGACTGATCCCTAAGGTATCCCACTTGTACTTGCATCTCTTCTGACTGTATACCGCTTACCACCACTCTCTGTTTTCTGCCCATCAACCAGTTTTCCAGCCAGTTGATCAACTTCTGACCCACCCCGAGCCTACCCAGCTTATTAATCAATCTTCTATGTGGAACCAGTGTTGAAAGCTTTGCTGAAGTCAAGGTAGGTGACATCAACTGCTTCCCTTGGACCACCACTCTGGTTACCCAGTCAAAGAAATCTATGAAATTAGTTTGACAGGACCTTCCTTTTGTAATACCATGCTGTCTTGAATCCTGCGCTCCTATGGATTCCAGGTGTTGCACTATCCTTTCATTAACGAATGCCTTCATAAGCTTGCCCACTACTGAGGTAGGACTGACTGGTCTGTAGTTCCATGCCTCCTCCCTCCTCTTTCTCAATCACTTTCATACCTCTTTAGAGGGGTTCCCTAATAGGCTAGCTACAGAGATGAGGTTGGGGAGGGGGAAGGGCCAGCTGGGAGAACAAACGAGAATGTAAAGCTTCACATTCTGGATAAGTGAAGCTTTATCAACATTAATGCTTGCAGTTTGCTTTGGAAATTCAATTCCATCCAAACCTGGATAAATCATACCAGCCCTGATGTACTGGTGGTCACTGAAGCCTGGCTTAAACAAGTGACCACAAATCATGAAATCAACATTCTTTCATACAACATTTTTAGAACAGGCAGACCTACTAGAGGTAGGGCGGGGTATATACATTAGGGACAAATATGCCACCACAGTAACAGACTCTACCACCATGACTAAGGAATTTGAATGCCTCACAATAAAGTTACCAGCACAGTCTCCATCCATATAATTGGATGCTACAGGCCTCCGCAGCAGGCACAATACTTCTGAAATATCTCAGTGGGGTTTTAGATGCCTTATCCTCTGAGGTGATCCTTATGGGTGACCTCAGTATGGACTGGCTTTCCATAGCTTCAAATCCTCTGAGAGAATTAAGTGACACCTTTGGTCTTACTCAACTCATATCTGAACCTACCTGGCCAAATGTTAAAAACCTGGAGAATAGTTTCCCACTTGATTTAATATTAGTTAATAAACCCCATCTATTCACACATGCTAGTGCCTTTTTCAATGACGTCAGTGATCATTGTGCAATAGCATGTGTAAGGACTGTTCCCAAAGCAGTGTCATCTTCTAAGTATATCGTTAAGAAACATCAGAGGAAATTTGATCTATTAGCCTTCTGCACAGATTTCAAACATGCTGTCTGGCAAGGCTTTTACTTGGCTCCAACCATGGATATTGCTTACGAGGAATTCCTTAAAATAGTGCTGGGGGTACGAGGTACAGGTTCTTGTAGGGGGTGGGGTGTACAGGGGGTTTAAAGCTGGGCTATTGATGGGGGGTTAGGTTGGTGAGAGGGCCTGACAGCAGCAACTGGCAGGGTCAGATCACACATATTACATACCCTGAGTGCAGGGCCAAATCTACTTAACCTAGTAATCATTATCAGGTGGCCAAGGAGGTGACTTTTGCACCATGGAACGTGAAGGGATCAGGAAAAATCTAAACAATACCAGGTTCTTAAACATTTAAGTCTATTACGTTCACAGATAACTTTTTAGGAATCACATTTATTAGAAGTGGAAGCTTCACAGTTGAGGAGACAACAGGTGGGGATGGTGTCGTTGCTCAAGGCTCCACCAATAGTTGCAGGGTCATGCTTATTATTAACAGGGCATTCCCTTTGTCTCTACACAAGTTATCAAGGACCCTGAGGGTAGGTTTGTTTTAGTTAAAGTACTCTCTGGTCAGTCCCACTGCTACTTGGCAGTATATATGGTCCTAATGTGGATGATCCTGGGTACTTCATGAGACTTGTAAACATAATCCAGCCTTTGCTTCCTATAAGGATTATTTTGGGAGGTGACTTTAATCAAGTCATAGATTCAAATCTTGACAGGTCAGGTAGTGGATCAGGGGGTGGTCTTTCCAGGCCAGAGGCCTCTTGGAGACCTATTGGATCAATGCGGGCTCTGTGATGTCTGGAGCGTCTTATATCCAGACTCCAAAGAGTTTACCTACAGGTCACTGGCACACGGCTCGGAGTCCTGCACTGATTACATTTTTTTTTCTCAGGCTTTTTTGCCTGGGGTTAGGACTTAATCGATCCAACCTGGTCCTGTCTCCGAACATTCATTGGTGCTATTCTGGTATTCTATTCACTGGCATTCTAGGATTTTTGAAAGAGGGAAACAAGATGGAAACTTAATGACCAACTGCTTAAAGATTCTAAATACTGCAAAGTAATAAGGGAACAAATTGAGGCCTTTTTCTTGTCCAACCTTTTAGACAGTACAAAACCGGATATCATATGGGGTGCCTTAAGGCCTACATGAGAGGGATTCTTATTAGTATGGCAGTGACTAGAAAAGGGCTAGGAGTAGGAACTATTATCATTACTATCCCAAATTGGTACTCTAAATTAATATTTCGCCAATACTCCAGAAGAAGACAGGAGGAAGCTCTTATTGCTGAGAGATAGATATTTAGAGTTGCTCTGGGAAAAGGCAGAATTAGCTATTATATGTACCAGAGCTAGTTACACTGATCTGGGAGAGAAGGTGGGACACCTATTGGCACTCCTTATCAAGCAACAAGAATCTGTGAGATTCATCCCTCCAATTAGGGTGTTAGCTGATGTGTCTCTGAAAATATCTCCTACCGAGATAGTCCAAGAATTTGCTTTATACTACAAAACGCTGCACAGTGACATGGAGCACCCCCCCAGCCCTGATAATGTGGAGAAGTATCTGATGGACTCCCATTTGCCCTCCCTCCCAGCACATCACAAAGACTCTCTAGTTTCTTTTCTATCACAGGAGGAAATTGCTGAGGTTATTAATGGATTACCTTCAGATACAGCTCCCGGTCCTGACGTATTCTCCTCCCTTTTCTATAAGACGTTTTGAGATCTCTTATTAGCAGTACTTAATTGATTATTTCAACACATTCTTTCTGGGGCAGAGGTTGATTCCCACCTCTTTTAAGCCTTGATGGTACTTCTCCCCATACCAGAC
The DNA here is from genome assembly GCA_016271365.2 of Neoceratodus forsteri. NCBI lineage: Eukaryota > Metazoa > Chordata > Ceratodontiformes > Ceratodontidae > Neoceratodus > Neoceratodus forsteri. The sequence goes on from CM057454.1 coordinate 1,277,274,948, forward strand.
AATGATCCAGAGCTTGTCCAAAGTTATAGACCTATATCTCTCCTAAATCAAGACATCAAAATTATTTCAAAGATTTTAGCTAATAGGCTAACTGTGGTACTCCCTGAGTTAATAGACATGAATCAGGTAGAATTTATGAAAGGACACTCATCAGCTGACCACTTGTGTACATTATCTCACGTCTTCTCGGCTACCAGAGTCGCTGAGTTCCCTGCAGGCCTGGTCTCTCTGGATGCCGAGAAGGCGTTCGATCGGGTAAACTGGAGCTTTTTGTTCAAGGTTTTGAGTGCCTTTAGATTCCCTCAGGTATTTATATCTTGGGTTGCTGCACTATATAAAACCCCTACAGCTAGAATCTTGGCAAACGGGGCTTTCTCTAACTCCTTCCCACTCCATTCAGGGACTAGGCAGGGCGGCCCCCTATCGCCTCTGTTATTCAATTTATATTTGGAACCCCTCATTCAAAATATTCTCAAAAGTATCTCTATACAAGTCATTTGGGTTGGGAGCCATGAAATTAAAGTCACCGCATATGCAGATGATTTGTTGATACACCTATCCTACCCGGTATCATCTGTACCGGCCCTACTGAATGAAATAGCTAGATTTAGTGAGTTATCCAATTACAAGCTGAATGCCAGTAAATCCTTATTTTTTCTATTAAACCACAATGTATTCAAGAATGATATTAGTCCCTTAGGTTTATGTTGGACTCCCAGAGCATTTAGGTACTTGGGCATTAAGCTATCCCGTAACCCCTTAGCATGGTTTAAGGATAACCTCAACTCCCTCTCACAGCTTATAATTCACAACCTTGGCAGATGGTCTAAATTTCCCATATCATTATGGTGCAGGATTAATATAATCAAGATGAACGTTTTTGCTAGAATATTTTACCCCTTATCCCTTCTCAATACTTTTATCCCTATATGCTGGTTTAAAAAATTACATGGTATATTCACTAGATTTATCTGTGCTGACAAATATCCCCACTTGGCTTACTACAAACTAGCTGGCCCAATATTTGAGGGGGGGCTGCGGATCCCCCATATGGTGATATACTACTGGGCCAGTCACTTAGTAAAATGCATGAGATGGGCATCCCCGGGCCCTGAAAAGGAACAACCGGTATGGCTTAAGATCAAATTAGATGCAAATAGAGCTAAAAACCTGGACCCCTTAACCCTATTTTACCTTAAAATATCACAGGTACAGTTAGCAGATTGTCCCACAGTAGGTATCTCATTAAGAGTATTCACACAGTTATGTTCATTTCTACATTAGTCCCCCCAGACTGATTTAGCTCAGTCCATTTGGAATTCCCCATCCTTCACTATTAATAAGAAGCAGATTCTCAGTAAATGGTTGCCCCAATTGGGTGATGGAAAACTGTACTCTTTGGTAGATGAGGAGGGACACTGGTTGCCCCCAGGTGATATTACTGAACAATTTCTCATTCCAGTTTCCTCTCACTTCAAAGTTATGTAGTTAAGACACCTACTCACAATAGCCCTAGGGAATATTCCCCCTTCCCAGACAGTGTCAGCCCTGATACCTGAGACCTCCTCACTTACTGGCTCTTCAGGCGCTGTATCTAAATTATACAGAGTGCTGTTTCATAAAAAATATGGGGACTGCTTTGGACCTACTAGATTCTGGAGCTCGCTCCTTCCTCAATACCAGCTGGATTGGCAATCTCTATGGAGATCTTGCCACAAATATGTTTCCCAAGACAGATTGCGCCTCATGCAATATCATATATTACATAATATGTAATGTTCCCCTGTTAAATTAAAGAAATGTTTTTTTTCTATTTCTAGTACTTATATTAAGTGTATGCGGGAAGAAGGAACACTCCTTCATATGTTTTGGTCCTGTCCCAAAGTTTTCTTCTTATGGAATTCAATCAGGATGTCTCTGGATCCCCAACTGGGCCTTCAGGAGTATTTCATTCCAGATGTATGTCTTTTAGGGGATATATCCTCTGTCAGGGTCAAAATTAGGAAATTTCATATTTCTACGATTGCTCTGTCTGTTAAGAAACTCATCTTATGTCATTAGAAAGACAAATCCACCCCATTTTTTCAACAGTGGTTGCACGAGATTTTTGCTAATATCCAAACAGGAAAGGCGATTGCAAGCCTTCATAACAGACTTGGAGCTTACAACAAAATATGGGATCCCCTCCACTCCTTGCTCTCAATGTCTCATTTGTGATTATGTCATATCTCAAACCTTCTCACAGGCCCTCTGGGAATTAGCATTGCACTTAAGGGTTATATGGAGTTGTTGCTGCTGTAATGGGGGCTGGGGGGTGGGGTGGGCTGGGCAGTTTTATCTTCACATGTGGTTGTGTCACGTCTTGCTTCGCTGTAACTGCCCATTATAATGAGAAATGTATCAATAAAGTTTAAATTAAAAAAAAATGTGCTCAGGGCCCTTGATAAACATGCTTCTTTAGAAAAAATCAAGATGAAAAGGAAAACTTGCCCATGGTTCATGGGCAAACTAAAGCTGCTTTACTGCATAGGGACTCTTTATAGAAAAAAGCAAGAAAAAACAAACTTCCAGCTGACTGGGCAGCCTTTAAAGCAGCCAAGAACAAGGACACAAAGTTTATTAGAGCAGAAAAGGCAAGGTACTTCCATTCATAAATTAATAATGCTACAAATTATGCAAAGAAGTTCTGGAAAACTCTAAAGGACATTGAAGGCTATTCACTTGTCCACTCTCTTCCTCAAACAATTTCTGTCAGTGAGGATTTCACTACTGATAAACACTCCACACTGGAACTCCTTAACAATCATTTAGCCACTGCAGATTTAGCCTTTGATGCATTGTCGGCAAACAACCTCTGAGCTCAGCTATGCTTTCACAACCTGTTTGGCTTAATCATAGTCCAAAAAATCATAAGGCAACCTTCACCTTCCAACCTGTCACTGTAAAGCAGGTTGAGGATCTACTTTTGGCACTAAATACTAGGAAACACCTTGGTGCAGATCAACTAGAACCATTTTTTCTAAAGCTTGGATCTTATATTCTAGCCACTCCAATTTCTCACCTCTTTAATCTGTCCCTCATGCAGGGATCCATCCCAGCCATATGGAAAACAGCACAAGTGATACCACTTCTCAAGTCTGGTGATACTAGTGACAAATAATCATCGCCCAATTTTTCTACTCCCTATCCTGTCAAAAATGTTGAAAAAAGTAGTGAATGCAAAACTCAGGCAACAGTTTGAAAAGCATAATCTGCTTAATGTGGTCCAATCTGGGTTAAGACCACACCACAGCACAATCTCCACACTTGCTAATATCACAAATGACTAGCAGCTTGTATTAGATAACAAAAGTCATGTATGCTCCTTATTCCTGGATCTGAGTAAAGCATTTGATATGGTGGACCACAACCTGCTCCTGATCACCCTGTGTATCATCGGTGTAGACTTCACGTCATTTAGATGGTTTTCTAACAATCTTACCAGTCGTTTCCAACAAGTCAAGGCTGTTGAAAACCTCTCGATGCTGAAATAATTACAAAGAGGTGTCCTCAAGGATCCATACTAGGACCCTTGCTGTTTGCAGTTTATATTAATAATCTAAATGATGGCATCACCAATGCAAGAATTCATCTATTTGCTGATGAAACCATCTTATATCTAGACAGACCTTCACTTGACTAGGCCTGCAAAAACCTCCAGCTTGAATTTAATTGGCTATAAGAAAATTTACTGCACCTGAAACTGCTTTTAAATGCCAAGAAAACCAAATCAATGCTATTTACCCCATGTGCAAGTATGCAAAAAATGAAAATCCCTTCTACTAGGCATAGTATTCAATAGTAGTCAGCATTCCACTGGGGTGTCAAACAGACGAGGCATACTGATGAGTCCTGGTAGGACGAAACATGTGTCTATGTCTTCTGTTAGCACCCTTTGCAAACTGTGTGAGAGGCCTTTCGGTACCATGCAATTCTGCTTAAAGTTGGACCAGCATAACATTCTGTGGTGATTTGCATGTGCAGCCCATGATGCTTTGCATTGTGGGGGCATGTGCGATTTTGTATTTTCTTGAAACTTGGCTTCCCAGCCAAATGCCCTTTGGGGTAACCCTTGCCTCGGTGTTTGAGCACAGAGGTTCTTTGACTTTTAAATAGTTTGTTATTTTAATGGGTTCACCACAATATACCCGAGGCACACTGCCTTAAGGGTAGCTGGTCCATTCCACTGGGGTGTCAAACAGACGAGGCATACTGATGAGACCTGATAGGATCCTTTGCAAACTGTGTGAGAGGCCTTTTGGCACCATGCAATTCTGCTTAAAGTTGGACCAGCATAACATTCTCTGGTGATTTGCATATTCAGCCCATGATGCTTTGCATTGTGGGGGCATGTGCAATTTTGTATTTTCTCTAAACTTGGCTTCCCAGCCAAATGCCCTTTGGGGTAACCCTTGCCTCGGTGTTTGCGCACAGAGGTTCTTTGTCTTTTAAATAGTTTGTTATTTTAATGGGTTCACCACAATATATCCGAGGCACACTGCCTTAAGGGTAGCTGGTCCATTCCACTGCGGTGTCAAACAGATAAGGCATACTGATGAGTCCTGGTAGGATGAAACACATGTCTATGTCTTCTGTTAGCACCCTTTGCAAACTGTGTGAGAGGCCTTTCGGCACCATGCAATTCTGCTTAAAGTTGGACCAGCATAACATTTTGTCGTGATTTGCATATGCAGCCCATGATGCTTTGCATTGTGGGGGCATGTGCAATTTTGTATTTTCTTGAAACTTGGCTTCCCAGCCAAATGCCCTTTGGGGTAACCCTTGCCTCGGTGTTTGCGCACAGAGGTTCTTTGTCTTTTAAATAGTTTGTTATTTTAATGGGTTCACCACAATATATCTGAGACACACTGCCTTAAGGGTAGCTGGTCCATTCCACTGGGGTGTCAAACAGATGAGGCATCCTGATGAGTCCTGATAGGATGAAACACGTGTCTATGTCTTCTGTTAGCACCCTTTGCAAACTGTGTGAGAGGCCTTTCGGCACCATGCAATTCTGCTTAAAGTTGGGCCAGCATAACATTCTGTGGTGATTTGCATATGCAGCCCATGATGCTTTGCATTGTGGGGGCATGTGCGATTTTGCATTTTCTTGAAACTTGGCTTCCAGCCAAATGCCCTTTGGGTAACCCTTGCCTCGGTGTTTTCAGAGGTTCTTTGTTTTAAATAGTTTGTTATTTTAATGGGTTCACCACAATATACCCGAGGCACACTGCCTTAAGGGTAGCTGGTCCATTCCACTGGGGTGTCAAACAGACGAGGCATACTGATGAGTCCTGATAAGACCCTTTGCAAACTGTGTGAGAGGCCTTTCGGCACCATGCAATTCTGCTTAAAGTTGGACCAGCATAACATTCTGTGGTGATTGCATATGCAGCCCATGATGCTTTGCATTGTGGGGGCATGTGCGATTTTGTATTTTCTTGAAACTTGGCTTCCCAGCCAAATGCCCTTTGGGGTTACCCTTGCCTCCGTGTTTGCACACAGAGGTTCTTTGTCTTTTAAATAGTTTGTTATTTTAATGGGTTCACCCAATGTATCCGAGGCACACTGCCTTAAGGGTAGCTGGTCCATTCCACTGGGGTGTCAAACAGACGAGGCATACTGATGAGTCCTGGTAGGAATGAAACACGTGTCTATGTCTTCTGTTAGCACCCTTGCGACTGTGTGAGAGGCCTTTTGGCACCATGAAATTCTGCTTAAAGTTGGACCAGCATAACATTCTGTGGTGATTTGCATATGCAGCCCATGATGCTTTGCATTGTGGGGGCATGTGCGATTTTGTATTTTCTTGAAACTTGGCTTCCCAGCCAAATGCCCTTTGGGGCAACCCTTGCCTCGGTGTTTGCGCACAGAGGTTTTTTGTCTTTTAAATAGTATTCAGATGCTGTTAGGCAAACCCTTAGAGTTTGTGTCCAATTTCACATACTTGGGTGTATGAGTAGAAGACAGACTTTCCTTTTCGGACCATATTGAGAATCTAACAAAAAAACTTAGACAGAGGCTCAGTATCTTCTATTGCATAAAACATCTACTCACCCAAGATGCAAAGATCCTCCTAGTGCAAACCACATTCTTACCTCTCATAGACTATGCTGATATCTTATATGGGCATGGGCCAAGTTCATCCCTAGGGAAACTAGACACCCTCTATCATCAGGCAATTATATTCATCACCAATGCATCTTGCTCTACTCATCACTGCACCCTATACTACACGTTAAGCTGGAATTCTCTTAGCTACAGATGGCACAAAAAAACAGTCTTCTGGACACTTAGAGCCTTAGCTAAAAAGCTCACTAATTATACAGTATCTCTGATTGCCTTCCCCTCTCCAAGCCAGGTTGGTACTTACTAAGAAGCCTCTTGTATTTCCTCTCCTTATTCCCAAAAGTAAAATCACAATTCAGGAGAGAGTGGCCGCCATACTTCCTCCCATCATCTGGTATAATATTCAAAAACCTAAAAATTGTCCTACCAGTAAAATTCCCCTTCTTCAAAACTCTTTATGCAACTGCTTTTAAAGAAACATGCAACTGATTTTGCTAATTTTTATTTTACTGGAGCTCCATCTTGTCTCACCCACATTCCCAATATTTTATCTTTTCTTTTTTTTTAATTTTCCTTTGACTCCTGACTATTTTTTTATCACCCTTATACTATGTGTATACTGTATTTTTCTTTTTAACAGCAAATGTAGCCTCAGGTGTTTATTGGATTTGATGTGCTGTCTGCAATGTATATGTATTACAGTGCTTCTTGTTTTGAGAATCTACTATTTCTTCATTGCTAATCTTGTCTGTACCTCACCCAGGTCCACCTTGTAAATAAGCTGTCTCAATGATGATTCACCTGGATAAATAAAGATTGATTGATTGATCAATGTTACTTAAGAAGTTCAAAGTTCCTTTTAATAATGTTCCAGGGCCTTACTTACATTTTGCCATATTTCAAATGGATAGAAGGAGGGGATGGGGGTCTTTTTTTGAAAAGGAGGGAGATGGGGTGGGGACAAACATTTCTGTTTATCTACACTGGGCTTACTAGATTACTGTGCTCACTGCTGTCTCTCTGGTTTATAATATGCCTTGTCTTTGAAGGGAGGGAAGTAAGCAGCTTCTGTGGAGGGATGGGTGAAAAGTGTGTTATAGAAACTAGAAACATAGAAGTTGATGGCATATAAGGACCGCAAGGCCCATCAAGTCTGCCCATTTCTTTTTCTACCATATAAATGTGCTATCGGCCTTTGCTTTGTCAATGGCCTATCTAGTCATACTCATCTGTATTGCTTCCTTATGCCTATCCCATGTCTGTTTGAAGCCCTGCACTGCATTCATGTCCACCACTTCCTGAGGTAGGCCGTTCCATGCATCCAGCACCCTTTCTGTGGAAAAGAACTTCCTCACGTTACCCCTTAATTGGCCTCCATGTAATCTCATGCTGTGTCCTCTTGTTCTGCTATTTTTCTTATATTGAAACTTGTTAGACTCTTTCACCTTGTTAAAGCAGTTAAGGTTACTCAGGATAATTGTTTTGAACCCTACCTAAATGGCTACTAGGTTAATTAAGATTTTACATGGAATGTACAAGGCGCCAGAGAACAACTTAAGAGATATCAGATTCTCATACTTATCTCCCTTCTTTAAGCCTATATTATAATCATTCAAGAGTCACATATTTTATCTCAAGAAGCCAATTATCTTCACAGGAAAGAGATTAGTCAAGTCTTTGCCTCTGGAGACTCATTCTGCAGTAGAGAGGTAGCCATACTTGTGAACTGTACAATTCCCTGGCAAGCAGACCAGGTTATTGCTGACCCACAGGGAAGATACATCATTGTAAAGGGCTTTCTTGATTAGAAGGAGATAGTTCTAAGCAGCATATATGGTCCAGTAGGTGGTGAGCCAATCTTCCTTTTGGAGTTATCTGATAGGCTAGCTCCATTTCTTTCCATACCGCTGATCTTGAGGGGATTGGAACCTCCTCCCCACTCAAAATTTAGATCACTCTAATCAACCACTTAAACCCCCCTTGGCTACACAAAGGGCACTGCAAGAATTTATAGACACACTAGGACTATACTATGTGATCCATGGAGAATCCTTAACTCACTGTCCCATACCTTCTCTTTCTTCTCCATGGTCCACCAAACCTCTTCTAGACTAGACTATGTCCTTATCAGTGGATCCCTTCTCACTGGACTGTGTGATGCTGGTATAGAACCAATAATACTTTCTGATCATGCTGTAGCATGGGTGGTACTTGCTCCCGATTCCAACTCATAGCGAGACATGATTTGGAAGCTAAATACTCAACTCCTTTAGGACACTCAAGTGATCTCTAGAATCTCCTCACTCATCCAGTTTTTTATTCAGCCTAATAAAGATTCAGTTCCAAGGGTAGACCATGAATGGTGTGCTCTAAGTGCTTCCTGAGAGGAATTCATTCAGATGGTTTCTACTTGAAAGTGACGCAGAGTATCAGAAGCTCTCTCTATACTCACACAAATTTGCAGTCTGGAGCACTTTCTCTTCTCTATCTTCCCTAGATCTTTTACAATCTCTGATGTATCTTAGAGATAAATACTTCATCTTCCTACAGGAAATAGTGGAATATGCAACACTAAAAACCCAATCTAAGTATATAGAACAAGGGGAGAAGGTGAGCTCCTTGCACTCCAGCTGCATTAACTAGAAGCCTCAAGAATAATTCCCTCCATCTTGGCTCTAGGTCATTCTATTAAGACACTCCCTAGGGACACAGCACTAGTGCTTGAACAATTTTACTCTACCTTATTTGGACAACGCATATCTCCACCAGGCACAGATGAAGTATCTACATACCTTGATTCTGGATCCCTACTCTACCTCTCAGAGCACCATCGAACCTTCCTTTCAGTCCTCTTCTCTATGGCAGAAATAGACAAAGCTCCCGGACCTGACGGTCTCATCTATAACTTTTATACACTTTTCCTTAAAGACTTAACTCCATTTTTGCTCCATCTTTATCACTTAGTGTTGTCATCAGAATCTCTTGATCTTTCCTAGCTGGAAGCAACTATAATCCTTTTTCTTAAGCCAGAGAAACCACCTACCCATCCAGCAAGCTACTGTCCCATTTCTTTAATAAACTGTGATATCAAGATTCTAGCTAAGATATTAGCTAAAAGAATTGAGAAGGTATGATAAACCTCCTTAGTCCAGAGCAAGTGGGCTTTGTTTCTGGAAGATCCTCCACAGATCATCTTCGCAAGATATCTCACTTCTTCTGGGTAGCCAACTCTTCTTATTCTCCCATGGCTCTGATCTGTCTTGACACAGAGAAGGCATTTGACAGAGTGGACTGGTGATTCCTTTGGCCAACCCTACAGATATTGGTATGGTATGGTATGGTAAAATGTTATTTATACAGTGATACGGCCATTAGGGTTCAAAAATCTCATTTCCCAAGGCTTACCTTGTTTATATTATGCAAAATTATTACAACTATACATTTATAACAATACAAGTTACATAAAATACAAAACAATACATCAGAGTTTTATAAACTCATCAATAACAGACATGTTAGCAGTTTTAGATTTACATTAATTTCACCTATTACAACAACAACGAAAACTAAGTTCATGATTCAAGCCATTTTTAAAAACATAATTAGTAGTTGTTAGTTCATGTAAAAAAGGAGGAAGACAATTCCAGCTTTTAGCTACTTGATATTGAAGGGTCAATTCACTAAATCGATTTTTTAACTTTGGTATTATTAAATCTCTAGCACCAGTTTTTCTTAAATTTAAGCCATGTTTTGGTTTTTGTAATTTGTTTTTTAAGTTATCTAAAGATTAATTTTTAAATATATTACAAACCTGATCTTGCCAGATTCCCCTAGCCTATAAGTCTAATGGAATCCAGCCCAAATCCATATACATAGTGCAATGATGAGTTGGGCTTTCCTCTTTCCTTTATACAATGGATTAAACTGCTTTATTCCCTCCCCATAGCCAAAATCTACTGTAATGGGGTCTTGTTCTCTTATTTTCCTCTCTAAGATAGCCACCATGCAGGGTGTGCCTGAAGCAAGCTGAGAGTTTGGTGTGCAGTTGTAGTGTCCTTTTAAAAATATTTTAAGTTATTTTTTCTTTGTTAGGATCCATATCTCATTTAGTGAAAGAGTTAGTTACTTAGTTAGGGATTCTAAGTGATTTAGAGAGAACCTCAAACTACTAACCTTAGCTTGCCTTTAAGTCCAGGCTCAGAAACTTCCTGCTTAGCTCTATAAATGCAACTGCAGCTAGCCTAGTGTAAAAAATATATATATATATACTCTGTTTGACAATGCTCACTGAGCTGCCCCCTTCCTTTCCCTACTAATTCCTCCTCCCTATCTCCTCCCTTCTACCCCACCAGCTCTGCCCGACCATAAGTTTTGCCTTTTGTTATCTTTTGCTCGTTGGAGATTGTATTGTAACAAAATTGTAATTGAACTGTAACTTTTTTGTTTGTAAGTACTGTGTCCCTTGCACTACTGTTCTGATGTCCTCTTTGTGATGAGGTACCTTTGTAAATGAGCCTCTGGCTCAAAGGTTTTTAAAATGATGTTTAACTAAATAAATAAATAAATAAACCTGGGTGTCTTCAGGTTAGTAGTATACCCTGAGCATACACTGGGGCTGTATCCCTGATCCAATGACACCCAGGGCATTTTGGGGTGCTAGGGGAGCCCTCTGGTGAAGGCCCTATAAAAACAATCAAAATAATGACAGTGGTGAATCAAGCCATTGAAAAATGTTTAAAAATCTTAAAGGAGCTGCTTACTGTTAATTGCAGCATCGTGGCCCAAGGAATTTTGCCTTTGGATATCCAGGGGTGTGATCCTGAAAGTCTGAAGGGATGTGGAGGAACAATGTGGAGGAATGACAGGCAAAGTAGAGGGTTCCGGCTGGGGTGAGAACCCAGTTGGACCAATTTTCAGGAAGTTGTCATCGCTGTTTGGTAGAGGACCAGTTCGAAGGAGGCCCTGAGAGAGGGTGTGTGAGGCGAGCAGAACTAAAGGTCTCACTGCATTTTGGAGGTGGTCAGAGGGATGGTCATGATCACCACTGGAGCGTGGTGAAGTGGATCCTCTCCCTTAGGCAAAACAAGGGGCCCACCGAAGGGTGGTCCAGCTTAAGTCCCTACAGTAAAGGTCTGGGTGGAGCCCAGTCCAGAAAGTGAGAATGACTCTGAGAGACTGCTATGCCACTGGCATCATTCATATGAAGACCTTGCTGAGAAATATAGATGATTTGGACTACCCATGGGACATTGATTAACGGTGAAGTACATTTTTTTTGGTTTTTCCTCGGCTGAGTTTTTTGACAGTAAATGGAGCGAAAAGTGAGATACTGGTCCTAAGAATTGTCTGACATTGTATTCCAGCCTTGTGGCAGGGGGCTGCAAAAGTTCCTTCTCTGCTGTGGTGAGAGCACTGTGGGGGTGGGCAGAAACTAACTGAAATCTTCAATTCTGATGAGACTGTGACTGCAAAATTGGGCAGTAAGCTAAGATACTGTGATTAAGGATTTCTGGACATTAAAATCCAACTTTATGAGAGGGGACTGGAAAGCTTTAAAGGTCCTACCCTGCAGTAGTGAGAACACTGTGGAGGGTGAGAGGGGGCTGAAAACAATTTAAAGTTATTATTTAAAAATCTGATGAGGCTTTTGGACACCACAGATGTTATTAATTTATTAACTGTAGTTGCTAAGGGTTAATTTGTTATTTTTTGTTGTGTAAGAAGGGTATTTATTTATTTATTTTTAAGTAAAGTTTAGAAAATTTAGATAAGAGGGAGGGGGAAGTTTTGTGGGAATGGGGTGTATGATTAGATAAATAATGGTGTGTGTGGAGTGTCTGAGAGATGTGTTGGGGAGTTAGGAACATGATCAGGCAGTACTCCCCCTTGAGACTGAAAGATCTTCATCCGTTTGAACATCTTCTGCTCCCATTTGAAGTCTACAGTTGATGTTGGGCATTCAGAATGTTAAGGAGAAGAGGGAGTGGAAGGAATCGAGGATCCTGGAACTCTCGGGGGGATGGGAAAGGGGTTGGTGGATTGGGACAATGAGAGCCAGGAGAAGCCCAAGGGTGAAATGAACATAGGAATGAGGTTATCCCTGTGTTGTGCCCATACCCAAGTGCTCTGACATTGTCAGGCAGGAAGTGGGGCCATCCTTGGATGCCCATCTCTTTTGGGAGGTGTTAAGCAACACCTGGTCAATTAGGAATCAGACCGCAGTGGAGGCAGATCTTGTGGCTTCTGTTGACCTGGCTTGCATCACCGAGACCTGACTTGATGGAAGTGTGGGCCCTATTTTACAGTCTGCGGTTCCAGCTGGGGTCTTGGTGATTCACTGCCCGAGAGTGGACCCTAAGGGTGGGGGGAGATTGCTGTCTGTTTTAGACAGGAAATGGATCTCAGGGAGGTGTCAGTGGGAATTACCAACTCCATTGAGTGTATAGTGGGTGCAGGTGCAGGCTACAAGACCCTTCTCATTTACCATCTACCAGGTAATGAGAGGGAGTTCCTGAAAGGGGTTGCCGAATTTATCACCAAGATGTTATTGTGGTCCCCCAGATGGTTGATTCCTGGGGACCTCAATACCTGGGTTAATGATGAACTTCACCATTTGGACAAAACCTCCTCCAATTGATGGATTCATTGGGCTTGAGATGAGTTATTACCACTGCAGCTCATGTGAAGGGGAACTTTTTGGACTTGGTGTTCCACCTGGGGATGGAGATCTCTGAAGTGGAGGTGGATCCAGTCAGTTGGTCTGACCATCATACCCTGAGATTCAGTTTTTCAGCCCCCCAAAATAGGCCTGCCCCAAAAGAATTGGTACAGTTCCATCCTATAAGAGGAGTTACCTCAGAAGGCCTAATGACAGTGCTGGACCTCTCAGGACTTCCAAAAGATAGCATTGACCCAGGGGCCCCTAGTGTTGGCCTATAATAGGGCTGTCATGGGGGCCTTGGATGTCGTTGCTCCAACTTGTGTTCAACCTCTTACCCTCCACCCGGGTGCCTCCTGGATTTAATGGGGAAATCCAAGAGTTGAAGAGGCAAGAGCAAAGGTTGGAGAGTCACTGGTGGGAAACTCATCTGGAGGGGGAGAAACTTAGATTATTGGATCATTACAAGATCCATACTTCTCAACCTCTTGTCTCATGAATCAGGGACAAGGCTTAAAAAAATCAGGGACAAAGACCCCAAATCAGGGACATATCTTAAAAACAGGTACTATTCACTCAGAAAGCTTATAGAATGAAGGAATCTGTGTTAAGATGCATTTTGTGAAGAAAAACAAGTCTGTAACTTTAATGTTTGACATTATTTTGTGTTACTGATCCCTACTGTTCTTTCATAAAAACACAAATTTAATGTGGGACAGAGGAAAATGTTGAGGCCAAATCAGGGACATCCCTAAAAATCAGGGACGGTTGAGAGGTATGACAAGATCTACCAATCAGCAATTTCCCATAAGAAGGCAGAGTTCCTGTCCAGGGAAATTGCTACAGTGAAAGCCAGCCCAGCTCTTCTGGACTGTGGGCAGACCATGTAATCCAGCCTGTCTTCAATCTGGTCATGCTTTATCACAAGTTCAGTTTGAGGAATTTGTGCAATTTTTCACCGATAAGGTGTCCAACATCAAGGATGAGATCTAGGGTTGCCACCATTGAGTCAGGTCAAAACCGAACTACAGAAGCCCCACCCGTTTTGGAAAGCCACGCCCCAATCCACCCACTACTGGTGATGTCACATGTCAATCAAACCTCTGTTTTTTTTCAGTGAAAGCCAAAAGCAGGGGACACACTGACAGTGTTATTTCAGAATTTTTATTATGGAATCACAAATTATGAATGCAAATATAAAGTAAGCAGTATATAAAAAGAAAACAAAGCCCACAGACCGTAATTCAACCTCCACCTTTCTTAACTGATAAATTAGATTGTGCAGATAAAAATTAAACAGTATAAAATGAACAGTACATAAAAAGCAAGCAAAGCACACAGACCATAATTCAACCCCCACCTTTCTTAATTGATTATACATTATATACACACACATATACACATACACACATCTGCACTTCTGTCAGACTCAGAGCATGTTGTTTAAAGTCATAAATTCAATATAAGCATTTTAAATTCAAAGTAAGACTTTCAAATAGAATGTTTAGCGAAACTTAAAAGTATATTTTTTATTTGATTTGGCTGCATCCAACAGTTTTGCATTTCCTTTTATGAATGAGTAAAACTGGGAACATGTGAGACTGTAATTTAGTTTTACTTGTAATTCTGCCTTCACCAAGTCCACCAGCATGCGATTTCGCTCATCTGTCCATGCATTTCCCATAATAGAAAAAACACGTTCCACAGAACTGTTGCTGACTGGAATAGATAGCACAAATTGAACTAGCTTCAGTAGCATTTTACATTCAGGTGCTTTACTAAAAAATGCCACCCACCTGTCACTGACAGATGCTCCCGCTCCACTCATTTCCGTTAAGGACGGCAATGCTATACTAAGCATGGAATAGTCTTCATACAACATGTCCATGTCCAGTTCACCATTTAATTTTAAAACGTCCACACAATTGTATACTTCATCCCAAGATACTGTTGCCTGCTGCAATGCAAAGATTTGCATGGCTTTTAGGGGGCTGTTATCATAGACAAACCATTTGTTTAGATATGTAACTGACTGGCTGTAGAAAGAACAGAAGTCTTTGGTCACCCTCTCTTTGACTCCAGCAGGAAAATTTCTCAGTGCTGATGTCGCCTTAAAGCCAAAGAACTGGTCCTCATTTCTCTTGAGGAGTTCTGAGTCAAGAATGACCATTATGCTGTACACCTCTGGAGCAGCAAGTGAATTGCTTTCTAATTTAGCAACAGATTTATGAAATATTTGCAAACTGTAGTGCATGAAATGCAGGTAACACTCTGCTTCCGACAGTTCATCGGTGTCATTATAGCCTTCTTCATGTGCCTCCAAGAACTTCCAGATTGCTGGGTGACACACTTCTCCTTGGCTGATGAAATAAGTTTTTATAGCTCTCCAGCACTCCACCAGTCTTGTTAATGCTGGTAAAAAAGATAGCCACCTTGTCACGACATGCTGGAGAATTTTCTTCCACTCCTGTTCTACAAACCTGAACATTTCCTGGAGTTGGTGCACCCTTTTGCAGAGCCTGAAAACTCACTGTACACTTTGAGTGCTAGGGTTTACACATCATATCTTGCAGAGCCTTGCTTGCATGGCGTACTAATTGTGTGATATGTGGCACAAACAGTTAGTTGCCACCAGATGGGGTATTTGTGACAAGTGCTTAAATACTGAATGATGTTTCCTATAGTTTACCGAGGCATTGTCAGCAGCATAGCTTGAAACATTTTCTAATTTTAGTCCATTACTGCCAATACAGCCTGTTACCCTCTTGGCAATGGCTTCTGAGGTTTCATCATGATCTTCATAAAATCCAGAAGCTTTTTGAATGCCACTTGTTTGGTGGAAAAACTGGACAGCTACAGGGAACATCTTTTGGTTTCCTTTATTGGAGGCATCAGAAGCAATGGAAAAGAAACAGGATCCCAGTTCCTGTAGTAGCAGTTCTTGTGAATATGGTGCTAAAACATTGGTGACAATACATTCTGCTTTAGTACGTCCACAGCTTACTTCTGCATCTATTGCAGAGCATGGAAAGATCTGATGGGTTAGTTTCATACCACAGTCCAAAGGTAAGTAGGAGTGATGGTGTTGCTCTCCATGATAAATTGCTGCTACCTCTGCTGTAGTCACTTTGTGGTTCTCAGGGTTGTTGCTTGACTGAAAAAACCGGGTCATAAAAAGGTTCACTTTTTGAAGAGTCGTATTTTGTTGGTGCTTCTCGGTCTTCAGGTGGTTTTTCAAGGCACACTCACCATCCCATTTGACTGTAAATACTGCGCCACAGGATGCACATTTCGCAGATTAATCCATGCCTGGAACCAGTCGTACCCAGGGATACTTCTGCTCCCATGCCTTGTTGTAGGTGCAAAATCCACGGCTCTTACTCTTCTTCATAGCATGAACTTCTGAGCCGCTGCTTCTGTTTTCCGTACCATTGTGCATCTCAGCAAAGTCTCTCTTCCTTCCGTTGCTCATTTTGCCATGGTGCGCTTTGATGTTCAGCGGTTCTACTAAAATACATGCAAGAGCATCTCATTTGTCACATCACAAATTTAATGTTAATTAAAAAAAACATACAGGAAGGCACTAAGCAAAATATGTGCAATGCCCTAAAAATATATATATCTGTAACACTGTCACTATCAGTGGTGAATTTGTTTCTCTTGTAGCAGAAGGTAAAAGGCAAAAAAGAATACGAATCACATTTGAAGATCAGGATTTGTCTTTGTGTAGACGGTCACATGAGGAATCTGTGGACTTGAACTAGCCAGGATGATGGGCATGTGAGCATGTACAACTTCCATGAAGACATGATGCCCATAATGCTGCCATCCCAAGACCCCTGTAGGAGACAGGATAACTGCCTCCTCCCCAAACATCGTCGAAAGAACACAAGAGACCTGCTTCCTCCCCGGACATCAGCAAAAGAACACAAGAGACCTGAATCCTCCCCAGACATTGGCAAAAGAACACAAGAGACCTGCATCCTCCCCGGACATCTGCAAAGAACACAAGAGACCTGCCTCTTCCCCAGACATCGGCAAAAGAACACAAGAGACCTGCATCCTCCTCAGACATCGGCCAAAGAACACAAGAGACCTGCATCCTCCTCAGACTTTGGCCAAAGAACACAAAAGACTTGCATCCTCCTCTGACATCGGCGAAAGAACACAAAAGACCTGCATCTTCCTCGGACATCGACGACCCTAGGCAACATGGGTTCACAGTGGTTAGGTCATGTCAGACAAATACAGGAGGAGTACAAGAATTAGGGGGCATGACATTAAATTGGAAGATAGCAGGTTAAGAGGGAATGTGAGGACTTATTTTTCCATGGAGAGGGTGGTGGATGCATGATTTGCCAGAGTACGTGGTGGAAGCAAGCACTGTGGCTGGATTTAAACATGCATGGGACAAGTATGGGAGGAGGGTCAAAAGCTGTAATCAAGTACAGGACTTATGGGCAGACCAGATAGGCCTTGTGGTCCTTATCTGTTGACAATTTCTATGTTTGTGTTTCTTCTGTTCACACCAACTAAAACCGTAAAACATTTCAGTCAGCTGTAAACACCATGCGACAGCAACACAGGTAATCAGATATGCAGGTTAAAACACTGAGCACAATTAGAAACTTGCAAAATAAAATTCAGCCATGCCCCAGCTACATCCCAACTGAAGATACCCAATTACACAAATCCAACATTGGCACAGATACTACACATAAACACATGTATGTTTTGCCAATCATTCAGCACAGCTATACAGTTCCTGTTCTGTTCACAATCACACTAGCAGCACCGTCACTCCTAGCTCCATGTCCTATTACCCTCCCACCCAGTCCTCCAAACCCTCCCCAGAAATCATCCATGGGCAATGGGCAGGCATGATTCAACAACTGCTTGTCTGTCTGCAGCACATAACTCCTACCTTGGACCTACATGTCCTCCCACCCAGTCCCCGAGCCCTTCCCATGCACTCCAACTGTATAAATTAGAAAGGTAACCAAAAAATAACAATGATAATAAAAACTGGTAATCTTTACTCCCACCTTCCCTCCCTCCCACAAAGAAATCATCCACAGGTGGCCACGATCTCTCCATACCCCTACCCGACACACACACTGCAGCAGCACCATTAAACTACATTTTAAAAATACTGAACCATATAAAATCAGTACACAAATATATACTGATAGTTACAACAGTGAGTGAACCTGGACTGAGAAATGGGCTTCAGCTTACCTTCAATGGTGTTATTTAGATTCTGGATGGTTGGCTGGCTGCTGGGATGTAGGGCTGGTATTGCTGCTTGCTTTCCAGAAGTCAAAGCTGCTCCACAAGAAGAAATATGCTGGCATTTGGCTGCTGCTGCTAAACCTCCTCCTGCTCTCTGTGCTGTGCTGGACTTCAGGCAGTGAATGCTTGCTTGTGGTGGTGGTAGTTCTCTCAGTTTCTCTTGTCCTTCCCTCTGCTGCTCACTACATCGTGGGTCTCCTAACTTCTCCTCCTGAATGGATACTACAGGGCTAAAAACTCCTCTTTTTATCCTGGAGCTTTTCTTTGTTCTTTTCAGGGGTCTGCTGTTATTGGCTGCTTAATCTTTACCTGTGATTGGCCCTGATCACAAGCCCTGATTGGTTATATTCCTAGTAAACTGATTGGTCCTTAAATAGTGGCTCTTGATAGGGTACTTTGTGCCTCCCCCTGCTTGGAAGCCCATTGGTTTGTTCCTGTATCCCTCATGTGTATGCTGGCTTAATATATGATGTTGCCCGAGTCTGTGATGTGCCTCCGTGTTGTCCCGCCCGCCCCCGCATGTCACTGGCCAGTGCGACTCTCTAGTGGTTCGGGCTCCATTATGACTTCCATCTTCCTCCAACAGCCAGCAACTGCCCGGTAAGCCAGCAAGGCAGGGTCTCTCTTCCAGTCTGCCTGCCGAATTGAGAACCATAGGGCCGGTATGACTTAGCAGAACTTGTGGGTAGTGCTGTGGAGTGGAAGTTTTTGCATGGGGGGTTGGGGTAGCAGAACAAAGAGAGGGAGTGATTGAGGGACACGTCATACACCAAGCCAGCATGGGAAAATGATAAGAAGCTGGCTAGCGTGGCGAACAATGGCGGCGGCAGTGTGCGTTTTTCCGGAATTTCGGCTGCAAGTTTCAGTTTTGGCAGAACTACTGAAAAAACAGATGACTGTACAGGAAGACTGAATCACAGAATGGACGTCCCAAAAACCGAGTGATCCAGTCAAAAACCAGGTAGGTGGCACCCTTAATGAGATCGGCCAATGCCTTCCCATTGGACCTTGCACTATTCAATTAGGTGGTACTAATGCCCAATTGACCTGGTTAACCTTTAGCCAACAGGCAATTGTAGATATAGTGAGGGTCATCCAGACTTTGCAAACAACCTACTGTAGTTTGGATCCAGGCCCTACATGCCTATTAGTAGGGTGCATGGAGGGTGTCGGCCCAGTCCTTACTGAGATAGTGGTGGTTTCAATGGAGAGAGAGATCTCTCCAAATCCCTTAAAGAAGGCGGTAGTACATCCCCTTTTGAAAAAACCCTCCCTTGACCCCGACTGCCCTACTAACTACAGACCAGTTTTGAACTTACTCCTTATGGGGAAAGTTATTGAGAAGGTGGTCTTATTGCAGCTGGAGGATCATTTAACCAACCAAGATAGCTATGATCCTTTCCAGTCTGGCTTCAGAAAAAAGCATAGCACTGAAACAGCCTTGGTGCAGGAACATAATGACATTCTGATGGTGACAGATTGCAGAGCTCATTCCATCTTGGTTATTCTTGATCTTTCAGTGGCATTTGACACTGTGGATCATGGGGTGCTGCCTGAGTGCCTGTGGGTCTTCTGTGGACTGAGTGGGGGTGGCCCTCAGTTGGTTTGATCTTTCCTCGAGGGTAGATTACAGAAAGTGGTGTCAGGGATTTATTCTTCAGCCCCTCACTAGCTGCCCTGCAGGGTTCCACAGGGCTCAGTGTTGTCCCTCATGTTATTTGCCATGTACATGCTCCCCTTAGGGGACATTATAAGATGGTATGTGTTGAGTTTTCATTGCTATGCCAATAACTCTCAGTTCTATATGTCTTTTGTGCCTGAAAAAGAGTTAGATTCTGTCACAGTGTTTAGTAACTGCCTGCTGGAGATACAGAACTGGAGGAGTGCTAGCTAGCTATGGATGAATTCGGGTAAAACAGAGGTATTGGTGGTTGATCCTGGTTGTAGGAAGACAGGGGCATGGGTGAGGAAACCATCAGGTTTATATCCTGGGAGAATCCCAGTTATGACCTCGGGTCAGGTGCCTAACCTGGGTGTGATATTTGATGAAGATCTGACCCTCTGGGTGCACATTTCGGCTGTAGTCGGATCTTCATTTTACCATCTAAGGAATATAGCCTAGGTGAAACACCTGGTTCTGCCCAAAGATCTTACTACCTTGGTCCACGCCTTTGTCACCAGTCATTTTGATTAATGCAATGCCCTTTACTTAAGGCTACCGGGGGTGGATATTCACCACTTGCAGCAAGTGCAGAACGCGATGGTCAGTTTGTTGACTGGAACCCCAAGATCCAGTCATACAACACCAGTGCTGCGTGAACTGCACTGGCTGCCAATACAGTGGCAAATCACCTTCAAGGTTACATTGCTGACCTATAAGGTCCTACATGAGCAGGGACCCCACTGCCTGAAAGAACTCCTGTATTCTTACTGCCCATCCCACTCACTCCAATCCTCTGGCAAGGGACTACTGGAGATTCCCAGAGTATCCCTGAAAACATTGGGTGGAAGATCATTTGCCTTTGTGGCACTTACCCTGTGGAATGGTCTACCTCACCAGATACTGTACGAGAAAGTCTGACTGTTGAAGGATTTAAAAAATTCTTAAAAACATATTTGTTCAACCATGCATTTGCAGGGACTCACTGAGTGATTGTGAAGATTTTTATCTAGTTTTATATGTATTGCTGAAAGATTTTTGTAATGTACACTGTTAAGGTGCTCTGAGCTTTGGAAGGGCACCTCACATAAATAATATTTTACTTTACTTTACTACACTGGAACCCGACAGGGATGTCCTCTTTCTCTATTTCTTTTCAGTCTATATCTTGAACCAGTTATTAGGCTCCATAAATCTGGCCCCAGCATCTGGGGTATTCCTGCTGGTACCCTAAACCCATCCATCTACATTTATGTAGATGATATCCTGCTTCATCTCTTGAATCCTGGATCTTCTCTCACTGCAGCCTTAAGGAGAATTGAGTGACTTTTGGTAACTACTCTAATTATAAATTGAATCTTCATTAAACATAAATACATCGTCTTAATCACTCAGTATACAGCCAAGACTTCACTACCTTTGTCATGAGGTGGTGCCCCCATAGAATTAAGTACCTTGGTATCCACTTATCAAAGGAACCATCCTTGTTTAAGAAACTGAAGCTAGAAGAACTACTGAATGTAATACAACAGGACCTAACACAATGGAAAAGCCTACCAATATCCTTATGGGACAGAATAAATATAATGAAAATGAATGTCCTTCCTAGGCTCTTCTATCCTTTGAATATTCTCAACAACGGGCTTCCCTCATCCTTTTTTAAACATGTTCACTAATATATAGCTTCATTCATTTGGTTGAACAAATCCCCTAGATGTTTATACTATAAACTAAGACTACCCAAGAAACTAGAGGGTTTATGGCTTCTGGACTCACTATTATACTATTGGGCCAGTCATTTTCATAAATGCAGTAAGTGGCTATCTGTACCTCAGGACTCATCTGACACTGATTATTTTTCTGTCTGGTTGCAAATAGAATTTGAACTACTTTCTACTTACAAAATATCCCCTGCAGCCATTCTTTTTTCTCCCTGGAAATCCCTTCCGGATGCACTGCGGTCCTCTCCGACTGGCACATCGGTCAAAGTTTTCTTGCAGCTTTGCTCAAATTTAAAAGCTTCCCCATCCAAATACTTCTCTCAACCCATCTTTTATAGTTTAAATTAAAAATTGGAAGCCAACCAATACCACCTACCTGAATACCTATTCTTCCTGACCTTAGGGTGACAGATTTTTACACTCAGACTTCCACACGTAAATCTCCAGTGCTACTAAACAAATTCTGACTAAATCCAAATAAAATTTTTAAGATTTTTCAAGTGAGACACCTTCTGGTAAGACAGTTTGATCCCATCTTACAAATGTCTGCCTGGGTGAGCTCCTTCAACAGATTCAAGATATAGCACCCAAATCCCATGATATTTCGGTATTATATATGTGCCTGTTAACCTCTTCCCACTCTCCTATTTTGACCTTATCCAAGATATGGCACTCTTTAATACCCAAATTTGTGTATGACTGGCCACATATATGGAATGATCTGTACACATACCTAACCCAGTACCGATTGAGACTCACCCAATATCACATTTTAAATAATACATATTATACTCCCCTCAAGCTGGTTAAGATGGACCATATCTTCTCATCCAAGTGCACCAGATGTGGTAAAGAGGATGGAACCCTGTTACACACTTTTTGGTTTTGTTAGAAGGCATCTTCCCTGTAGATGAGCATTGAAGAGTGATTGAACCCCCTCTTGGGTTTATGAGGTCTCTTCTCTCCTGAAGTCTGTATTATCGGGGTCTATTTGCAGATTCAAGTCAAAGAGAGAAGATATCATATGGCACTTATATCCCTAACAGTTACAAAATTATTACTGAGACAATGGCTAGATAGTCAACTATCACACACAATGAATGGCTACATGAGCTCTTCTCCTTCTCTCTATGGACAGAACTCCTGATTGCCAGTACACGTAACCGTAAACCTTTATTTAATAAGAAATGGGGCAAATTATATGCACTCTGCCTAAAATAAGCACTCTTGACCTTTCTCTGTCACCTCACAGGATAAGCTTTGTATACTTTAACTTGACTTTGGCCATTGTCACTGAGATGTTAATAAAAGAAGTAATGGGCCAGCCCAGTGGTGCTGAGGGTTGAGGCACTGGACACCACACCTCACATCACGCCAACAACCAGGGTTCAGGAACGAGCCTGGGTCATCAGGGATTGGCAGAGAAGGAGAAGGATTGAGTGTCCTTAGAACTGCTCTTATTCTCTGGGGAGAGTGGGTGTGCTGCCATCAGTGTGCTGGTGGCATCTAGAGACAGCTGGGGGTGATGCAGTGCACAGGCAGTCTGTGAGGGATGTACTGGGGCCGATGCCAGGAAGGAATGCATGCGGTAGCATGAGAGATCTTGTCCATTGGTGTAATTGCATGCCACACATGTCAAGGGGGATTCAGAAGAGGAAAAAGGGCACCAGTCACAGCAGCATGATGACCATTTCCATGGGGGAGCTACTTGGTGCCAAGGGTACACGGCAGTGCTGGATCCGGTCCTGGTGGCAGAGCATAAGTGGGGCTCTCCACCTCCTTGTCACGGGGAGCAAGCCACGAGGGTAAGCTGCAGGGCCCAAAATGGGAACTGAGAAGTCCTTGGAATGGTGGCCAGAGACTTAGGAGGATGCCAGGATGTGCAGAGCGGTAAGGCAGACTGGTTTCCAGAGGAGAAAAAATACCAAGAAAAAAATACGTAAAAAAAAATTAAAGAGGAAATGGCACACTCCATGCGGGGGATAATTGGGAGGAGGAAGGGGGAGAGGGAGTCTGGGGTTTTATTGTTTCTCCTATCATATCTTAGTGCTATATTGTTTTTTGTTTCATTTATTTATTTCAATCAAGAATTACAATACCTTTGAGCCAAGGCTCTTTTACAAAGGTTCCACTTCAACATGTGCAAAAGTCATCATTTTAGTTACAAATATATAGTCATTGACTTACAGACATGTAATGACCAGTACAAAGACTTTAGCTATGAGCAGGACAAGGGAAGGGGGTGGATGGGGGAAGTGAGGTAGGAGATTGAGGGGAAGGAGGTGCAAGGGTAAGGAGGGTATGGGAGGTGGTTGGGGTGGGGGCAGGAGTGAAGATATGGGGGGAGGTGGGCAAGGGCAGGAGACAATGCAGCCAGGGAGTCTTGTTGAGGTAATATGACAGGTAAGGTTCTAGGGGTGCAAAGACTGATTGTAAGTGCTGGGTGTTGCATCATGAGCAGCTGGAATGGTAGAAATGTTAAGATGGGTAATCGCAGGATACAGGTAGTGAGAGGTCCAGCTTGGACTTGAAGAGGACGAGTGTTGGAGCGGTCGCTATGTTGCTGCCAAGAGAGTTGAGCCAGTTGGATGCCAGATAGGCAAATGATCTTAGTTCTTGGGTCATGTGACATTGTGGAATATATAGTAGATGGGAATTGGATCTCCTTGTAGTGACGTTCCTATGTCTAGGCTTAAGGAGGGCACAGACACCAGGTGGGGCAAGCCCCATTATAATTTTCTTGGCCATGATGCAGGTTTGGTATTTTACGCATTTGTCCAGTTGAAGCCATCCAGATTGGGAATAAAAGTCACATGTGGGGGTATGGCGATGTGAGCCAGTGATGAGATGACAGGCCTTAATCAGGGAGGTCGAGATACATTTGAGAGCAGTGGTAGTTGCAGACGCATATATGATAAGACCATGCTAAGAAGTGCAAGTAATGCACCTGGGAAACAAAAACCCAGGGGAAGAGTACACAATGGGGGGTGAGATACTAACAACAACAACAATGGAAAGGGACCTGGGGGTAGTCATATCAGATGATCTAAAGGTGGGCAAGCAATGTGAGAGGGCAGCAAGGAGGGTTGGGGGTTACTGGGATGCATAGGAGAGGCATCACCAGTAGAAAACAGGAAGTTACAATCCCTCTGTACAGACAGCTGGTGAGACCCCATCTGGAGTACTGTGTGCAGCTCTGGAGACCCAATCTCCGAAAAGACATAGACAGGTTGGAAGCTGTCCAGAGAAGGGCAACTAAAATGGTGCAGGGTCTGCACCGGAAGACATATGAAGAGAGATGAAAGGAGCTTAATATGTATAGCCTTGAGGAAAGGAGGGAGAGGGGGGACATGATAAAACATTCAAGTACCTCAAGGGAATCAACAAAGTCCAAGAGGATAGCATCTTTCAAAAAGAGGTGTGCAAGAACAAGAGGGCACAATTTGAAGATAGAGGCGGCTCAGAGGTAATTTAAGAGTATTTTTCACAGAGAGGGTTGTGGATGCATGGAACGGCCTTCCAGAGGGGTAGTGGAGTCAAAATCAGTGGTGGAATTCAAGAATGCATGGGACAGTCCTAAGGCAATTCTAGGGGGTTGGGGTAGGAAGAAGTAGGCTGCTGGTTAACTAGGATCTGTAGCTTATCCAGTAGGTAGGGAAATGAGCAGACTGGGTGGGCCAAGCGGTCCTTATCTGCCATCAAATTCTATGTTTCTTTGTTTCTATAGTCTATGATGCTGACAATGGAGCTTTGGACAGTCACTGACAGTGCTTCTGGGGTTAGGTGTTTCCTGTGCCGGAATAATATGCCTAACCTCGCATTGACAGACTTTCCAACACTGCTGATATGGACAGCATATGAGAGGTGGGGATCAAGGGTGATGCCGAGGTACTTGAATGATTATGTTTGCTCTAGAATGACTCCTTGTTCGGTTGTAATGGAGAAGTGGAGTTGTTTGTTTTTGTTGTGGGAGCTGCAGAAGACCATAGACTTGTTTTTTTTCTGATTGAGAAGCAGCTTATGATTTAGGAACAAGGATTCGATGGAGAAGAAGGCCTGCTGAAGTTTATTTTGTAATTGGATAGGATCAGGGTCCAAGGTGAGGATCACAGCATCATCGGCATAGAGAATTATTTGTTCTGATCAGCTGTCCAGTAGTGAGTTTAAGAATAGGCTGAATAGGAGGAGTCCCTGAATAGAGCCTTGGAGGACTCCCGAGCGGACTGGTCTAGGGTCCGAGAGTGTATCAGCGATTCTTACTGTTTGGGACCGTTCTTCAAGGTAACTCTTAAACCAGCCAATGGAGTCAGTTGACAGCCCAGTGTTCAAAAGCTAGACATGCAGAAGGTGGTGATTGACGCTGTCAAAGGCTTTAGTTAAGTCAAGGTAGATTGAGCCTAGTAGATCACCAGAGTCAAGTGCATTGTGGTTTGTGCTGGTGAATTAAAGTAGGGCTGTGGAGGTGCTGTGACCTTTGGGGAACCTGTGTTGTTGCTTGCACAGGATGTTGTACAAATCCAGGTATTCTGTGAGCTGGTCTGAGGTGATGCATTCTAGTGCCTTGGAGAGTGGGGGAAGTAGGGAGATAGGTCTGTAGTTATCATGGGCAGTTTTTTCACCACTTTTATGGATTGGGGTGACAGTGGCAGATTACCTTCTATCCAGGAACTGGCTAAGGCTGAGGGAGAGGTTGAAAATTCTGGTCAGAGGACTAAGCACTTCATCAAGTGTGAGAGACAGGATTTTAAGATTGAGGGTGTCATTACTGAATCTTGATGTATCAAGGGCTTTGGTAACATCTTTGCATACTTTGTGAGGCTTCACTGCTTTGAAGCAGAAGTGTGGGGAGCTGGTGAGAGTAGTTTTCATTGCGGACAGAGGGGCTTCACCATCTTTGAAGCAGTCCTGGGGTAGGACAGCGCTGAGGTCAGTAAAGGCCTTATTAAAGGTATCTGCAATGGTTTTTGGGTTGAGGGTTGTGGTTCTGTTGATGTTGAGTATTGATGGAGGCGTTTTGGGTAGATTCCTGGTGAGTTCCTTTATGTTCTTCCAGAATTCTTGACCATTGCCACAGGAGTTTGTGAGGGCATGCTTATAGTAGGTGGACTTCATTTGCCAGACAGTTTTGATGCAGTCATTGTGGGTACATTTGTGGTTTGGGATGTTATCTTGCCTTTCTGAGCTTCTGGCCAGCTCCCATAGGTGATCTCTTGTTTTTAGCAACCTGAGGAGGTCACCTGTAAGCCAAGGATTACTGAGTGATTTGACTTTGCATTTCTTAATAGGAGTATACGTGTCACAGGCCATAGTGAAGATGTTTATGAAGTGGTCAAGGGCAGTGTTTACATTGGTTGCATTGAAGATAGGGGACCAGTCTTGATGGAGGAGGTGGGATTTGAGTTGAGGCAGGTGACCACTGGGTAGAACCCTGCTGGTGATAGTTTTTGGTGGTTGTTTGATGAATTTATTTGACCAGGTGCAGCTAACATGGGAGTGGTTGCTGAAAGTGTCAGGGAGGACATTAGTGTTAGATATCCACGATGGGTGACTGGCAAGAAACCAGTCCAAGAGCATGCTGGTGCCAGTCCTGTAATTTTTCCTGGTTGGTGAGTCAACCATTTGTGTGAGGTTCACCACAGCAACGGTATCCCTGTGTGTACCAGCATCAGCCACAGGCCAGTTGATGTTGAAGTCGCCTAGGAGGATGGATTCAGTGCCCGGTGGGAGTGACTTTACAAAGTCAAGAACAGCTGTTAGACCAGTTCTCTGTTCTTTGGGAGGGATGTAGATGGTAGCAACAGTGAGGGTTTTGTTTTGGGCTCTGAGGAGGATTCTTACTGGCAGTATCTGAGCAGTTGTGGGTTGGAGCGAGATAATGATGTGGTGCCCCTGTATGGAGTCTTGAGGTAGAGAGTGCAGTGCCCGCCTCTTTTGGAGAGGCGATCCAGCCTAAAGATGTTGTAGCCAGGCAGGCTGATTGCATGGTCTAGTACTGATGGCGTGAGCCAGATTTTGACAACTGCCAGGATGTCAGGGCAGTGTTGGCTGTTGAAGGCCTGTAGGGTATTTATTTTAGGAAGGAGGCTGCAGATGTTGATTGATATGAATGAGAGGGCACCTGAAGGCTTGCTCAGATTAGTGGCTTTAGAGCAGAATGGGCCAGGGGTTGGGTGCACATTGCCTGACAGCATTAGGAGGAGGAGGACTAGCCTCAAGAAGCTGCTGCATATTTCTTTAAGGGAATGCTTTCACCTGCTAGCATTTCGGGAAGTTGCCGAGCGATGACGATAGTGGGTGAGGGTAAGCATAGACAGGGGGCACCAGATTGAAGGGTTAGGACCAGTGTGAATGTAAGACAGTTTCATGGCAAAAGTATGGACCCTGGAAAAGGGGCAGTGACCAGTGTGCAGCATGCCTATGTGGAGGAAGGATGTAGAATGTGGAAGCTGTGGGGGAGGTAGAGAAAGCAGGCTTTTGGGGCATGCAGTAGGGGAGGAAGACAGCATGAAGAAATAGAATAGGGGGTAGAAAACAGTGGAGGCACATAATTAAGGTAGGATTCAGGGTAGGCAGAGGGAGGGGGTTAAGACAGGCTGGTGGGGCTAGGAGAAGGGGGCGGAAGAGCAGTAGCTGGATCAGTGGGAAGTGAGGATACAGCCAGGAAGACCAGTCAATCAGGGAGTGGAAGGTGGTGACTAAAAGATAGGGGGGAGTCCCAAAACAGGTATCCAATGGAGCACAAGTAGGGGGCTACCTGGGGCATGGAGGAAGGTCTATAAAGCAAAGGCCGGAGGGGAACGGGCATAGAATGTTGGCCATTTGCCATAGAAATGAATGAGTGCATCAGCCCTGAGCAGAGCAAAGTTTTAGCTGGCTCAAGAGCCAATCCCCGAGCAGGAGGCAAGAGAGCATCCAATCAGGGTGCGATACAGATACGCTGGGGCCAATGGTATGGCTGTCAGCAGTCCTGTGGTTCAGGGAAGTCTTACCCGGTTCTAGAAGATCTCGAGGGTGGGAAGGAAGGTATATAGCAAGTAAAGAAACTGTGTCTTTCAGAGGGTAGGGTTTTTTTTTCAATGAAAGAACAAGAATCCCTCTAGTGGCAGGTCTGTATAAATTGCTAAAAAAAAAAAAAACTTCTATTAGACACTTGAAAGTGCCAGGTGGTAAAAGCAGGGGAAAAGTCCTGGCCAATCAGAGTGGGTTTGCTGGATGCGCCTGTATTCCGATCAGCTGCGCTGTCGTCGTACCTTCCAAGGAGCTGAAGGCAGGTGTCCTGGTCTTGGTCGGTGGCTGGCTGGATGCCGGCCAACCGTGGGGGAGCTGAAGCAGCCCTGTTTAAGGGCAGGCAGCTGGAGAGAAGAAAAAATAGCAGAGTTAAAATAGCATAGAGGCAGGATAAGTGTAGATTGAGGAGGTTAGCAAGACAAATGAGAGTTAGACTTTTCGACGCCAAGGCAGAGCGCTTGGATGGGGTGCAGTAGAAGAAAGGAAACATAAGAGCTGTAAGCACTTTAAAACAGTAGTAGAAATTATAATCCAGCTAATACAATTGAAAAATTTCTATTAGACACTTGAAATGTGCTTAGTTCTTTAAAAAAAATCTATTGTACTATGTTTATGTGTGTTTTTTTATGGTAAAATAACAAAGCTTTTTCAATTAAAAAAAAATCTCAGAAATCCCAAATAATTATTTTTTCCTGGCTTCAGTGTTTCTATGTGTACAGAGCAAGGGCAGTAGGATGGGAAAATAAATCTTTGTGATGTCAAGAGGAGAGATGGAAAGAGACTGCAGAGTGGCCCACAACAAATGTGATACCCCAGAAATCCAAAATAATTTTTATGTTGGCACGCTTACGCAGCCAACTTCTTGCGAGTAGTGCAGATTTGGAGGTGCTGGGTGTTGGGTGAATGCAGGGCATGCACCAGTATGAGTGTCCTGCATTCCCCAGTCAGCTAGCAGCAGGGGCCGACACTCTGCCTAGCTAATGAGGCAAAGAGATCTGAGAAAAGGTCCCCTGCAATGAGAGTGAAGCTCTCATGCAGCTTGACCTATATGCCTCTCCCTACATGCAGGCAACATGGTGGCAGTGACTGCTGCTGTTGCCTGTAAGCCCCTTCTTTAATTAAGTACCAATGGGGTGCCCAATTCCCAATGGTATCATGTAACCCCTTCTTTGATTGACATAAAAGCAACCCCTTTGGCATCATGCACCCTCCCTCAACAGTTTTGTCTTTGCCGATGGGGCTCAATCCTCATCGGCATGTATCCCTCTCTTCCCTTGAAATTTGCTGACAGGGGAGCCTACTCTCCATAGGCATAATGTGTTCCCCACCCTTTTTTTCTTTTGCTTGCTGAGGGGGAGCCCAATCCCTCTCGGCTCCTGCACCCCCATTTACTTGTTTGCTGATAGGGATGCCTAATCCCCCATTGGCTAAAGCACCCACCCACACACATGTGGCTTGCTGGAAGCCCACCCCAGTGTGCCAAAGCACCTATTAAAGTTAAAACGGTCCTCCAATGTCTTTTATTTTAATTTTTTTACTTATAAAGCAAAAATGGTCCCTCGTAGTCTCCAACCCCCTCCCACAACCCTCACCCACCCACTGTGCATTCTGCCTCCCCCACATCCTCACCCCACACTTACTGCAGGAGTCCAGCGCGATGATCTTCAGTGGACCGGGAACATGTCTGCACTCTTCAAAGCCAACACTGAACTGAGGAAATGCTGGTAAGCTATATAATGGAATAAATATGTTTTTTTCAACTTTAATGCATATCTTGGGCATTTTGGGGAAATTTTACACCAAATTTTCAACATGGGGTTTTTGGGACCCCTTCTCATGAATTCTGTCACGGTCTTATTAATCGGTCCCGAAAGGTGATTTTTCAGTCACTGCATGGAATCCTATTTTGGGACCCATTAATGAGATGACAGTGCCACTGTTCATGAGGTGGGATCTGAAAAAGCCTAAGTTGCAAATTTGGTGAAACAAATACAAAAAATGGCTGCTTAACAGGCTGCAGTGTCAGCAGCTGCCACACAGGCTCATAACTCACGAATTCACAAAATTTTACACCAGATTTTCAACATATTCATTTTTGTACGCCTCCTTGTGAACAGTACAGGTGTCTTTTTCATATTCTAGCCAAAATGTGTTTCTGCACTTCTAGCACACAATCAATCAATCACTTTATTTAACCAGCTCATACACCATTGAGCATGCTCATTTCAAGGTGGTCCTGGGCACACAATAGTGTGGTCGCTGTGGAAAATCAGTGTTTGGGCCAGATTATGAAAGTGACAGTGACACTCTTCTTGAGCAGAGGTCCTAAAATGCCTGTGTTGAAAATTTGGTGACGATACTCCATAAAATGACTGTGTTATGAGCATGCATTGGAAGATTGTACACACTCATAACGTCATGCATTTGCAATATTTTCACTCTGGATTTTCACCATTGGCATTTTTCTACACCTCCTGATGAACAATATAGCTGTCATTTCACATATCCTGCCCATGTTGAAAATTTGGTGCTGAACGTCCTTAAAATGACTGTGTTTCAAGTGTGCATTGCACATTTCCCATCCTCCCTTGTAACTTTGCAAAGTTGCAATATTTACATGCCACATTTTCAGCACTTGCATTTTTTTACACCACCTTATGAACTGTACAGCTGTCGTTTTTCACATCCTGCCCAAAATGTTTTTCTGCGTTGCACTACCAAAGCCAGTGCCCACGTGACAACATTCGGCATTGACAAATGCTTGTCTTCCTTCCTTCAGTGCAATTATGTATAAAGAGCAAGGGCAGTAGTTTGGGCAAATACATCTATGTGACATAAAGACATGAGAGGAAAAGAGACTGCAGGGTGATTTGCAATAAATGTGACAGTCCCAGAAATCCCAAATATTTTTTTTTCATGACTTCAATGTGGCTGTGTGTACAATCCAGTCACAAATAATGATCATGATTCCATGTAATAAAAGAAAATACTTTTCAAACAACATACAAGTTAGTGTGCTTGCCCTGTGTTGCTTACTGTGGGTGGCCCATAGGATAATATGACTGTGAATTTTAGTAGGCTGTGTTTACAGTGCAATACAAGTAAAAGCTCAAGCACTTCACACAAGTGCCGTCATTATCACTCTGTCCCCATTATTCCTTATTACCATTAGTTTCACAGTATTTACGTTACAAACTTCTAAAAAGTATAAGCACTAATCAATCCTTAGTGTATGACTGTGCTTCATGCAGCTAATGCACTAGATGTGTCTACATTTGCAAATCATATTCCGAGGCACACTTAGTTGCTGAATTTGGTCACTTTCACTTAACAGTAAAGTATTATCGTAGCTAGTCCAGCATTCTTGGAAGTAAGAAGTGGTGGACTGCGGTGCTATCAGTGTGCTGTGTACAGTCATGAGAGTAAATGTGTCCCTGTTCTGTGCAGTGGGAGCCATTAGAAGGACATCACATTTCATGTTAAGGGATCTTTTGTTCCAAAATGGAAAAAGTGTTGATGAGGCACTCACTAGTTCTCAAAATTGCAAAAGCCAGGATTCAGCCTGAAAAGGAAAACAGAATCAAACCCAAAAGGGATTTTTTTCACATCTAATCAGGTATTGCATACCAAGGGAGTTCTTGAATCCAAAAAGGTGAATGTCTTAGATCATCATCATCAGTCCCAATTAAAAAAAAAAAAGTTATGTAATTAAAATAACTAAAGACATGGTGGGTACCACCTGCAGAGGCACCCAAGTGGAATGAAACAGTTGCATACCATGCTACTGCCAGTCCATCATCTGATTCTTTTGACACTGAATCTAATGAGAGTAATACTGATGATAATAAATAAGGTGAAGAGAATGCTTAGGCAGAAGAAGGTTCACTGGAGGGCATGGAAATTGCAGATGATGAAGGAACAGGCAGAAATGTTTTGGTTGTGATTTGGTTGCACAATGGGAATAAACCAGAACAGGCCCAGAACAAATCCATGCGGAGGGACCCTGAAAAGAGAATCAAAGTGTCATGCCTTCCTAGGGAAAAAAACTAAACAAATATAATTTTTTTTGTTTGGCCGTACTTCTCCATTAGTGCTTTCAATGAGTTGAAAGCAACATGCGTATTTGTAAATGGCCAATCAGCAGGGTAAAATAAAGAAGCACTTGAGAACTTCAGCACTGAAAAGGCACCTAGACAGATATAACATTAATGCGAATGTTAGTTGTGAGTCTCAAAGAGAAAGTGATAATGATAGCTCACTGCACTTAGGGGTAACACCCATAGATGAAAGCAGCAGCAGCCCTCACAGCACAACACCTCCGCCACCTCTTGTTGCCATTCGAAGGACTCCAACTGTTACTGAAAGTGACCATGTGTTCAAAAGCTCGTCTCCTTTAAGGAGACAGCTTACCATCTCAGAAATATATGCGCATAAGACCAAATATGCCTCAACTCACCCTGTTGCTGTTACAATAATCAAAAATATTTCCAAAATTATAGCTGTTGATTTGCTACCATATAATATGGTTGAACATATAGGATTCAGCCAGCTGCTTGAGTAACTCGAACCTCAATAGTATACCATCATGGAAATACTTCTCTGCAGGAGGGATTCCTGATCTTTACGATGTTGTATGTAAAAAATTAAGATGTGTCTTGCGCAGTGCTGTTGGGAGGGTGGTGCATCTCACAACAGATATCTGGACAAGCTGTCAACTTGAACGCTTCACCTCTGCCATGGCCCTTTAGGCATGTTTTGATAATTCACATGAGAGTGGAGACAGTGAAGAAATGCAGTTTGCCATTCTAAGAAAGTGTTATTTTCCATCAGAACATACCTCATATGACATCAGTGAAGAGGTCCAAAAATCAGTATAGCAATGGCTTACTTTACAGGGACTGTCTGTTGGCTTTATAGTTGCAGATGATGAATTCAACATAAGGAAGGCCTTGGAGGAGGGGCTTTGTTCACATCTGCTGCTTTGCACATTGCTTAAATTTAATAGTTCACAATTTTCTCAGTGATGACAGGAGATTAAGGCCCTCATTAGCACAGGTAAAAGAATATGGACTAATTTCAGTCACTCAAGCAAAGCCATCACTTGTTTGAAAAATACAGCAGGACCATAATTTACCTTTCACAAACTGATCCAAAACATTTCTACTCAGTGGAATTCAACCTTTTATATGTTCCAAAGGCTACTGGAACAAAAGAAAGCTGTCAGGCAGTACACCTTTGAAAATAAAATTAGTGATACAGAAGTCAATATCATTCCACCATGGTGGGCCGTGCTGGAGTTTCTCATTGTACTGCTCTAGCCATTTGAAGAAATCACCGGGAAGGTTAGTGCAAACCCAGCAACTCTGAGCCAGGTGCTGCACCTAATAAAAATGTTAACATTTAGATTGAATCTGATTAGGGAAAAGTTAGAGAATAAAAACAGTTCCATGATCACACAGGCTGCCCAGTGGTGCTGACACATACTCCAGAATACAAGATCTAACAAGACGTATAATCAAAAAAGTTGAAGATGACAAGCTATGTATAATGCTTCATTCTGATTATTACATTAAAGCAACACTCTTGGATCCATGATACAAACTGAAGCAGCTATTGAGTGATGATGATGACACTTGTTTTGAGAGAAACAAACAAGAAATAATTAACGAGGTACAAGCTGTCATGAAACAGAGTACAACAGCAGCACCACATTCAGAATCTTCGTCATGACAACAGCATCAGGTGGCCCATCCTCTATGATTACCTCATTTTTCCCTCTTCATCCTCAGCCACTGTAGCCAAATCATCTTCAGCATCAGCTAAGCATGACAGCACTGTCCCACAGTCACTTGGTTTAGCTTCATGTCTTTGAGTCACATAGATGTTATTGTAACATCTTCACCTGCCTCTTGTAACACAGTTTCAGCACAAACCATTGTTGAAATGTACCTGGCAGAGCCCAATATTAGCTGGAATGCTCCTTTGAAATACTGAATATCCAAACAAATATTTTCCTGCTTTAGTAAATATTGCAATGAAGTTCATGAATTGAACTCCGACTAGTGTCTGTTCAGAACAATTGTTCAGTTCAGGTGGTAATGTCATTACTGACACACAATCCTGTTTGACACCAGAAAATACTGAGCGCCCTACATTTCTCAAAGTCAGCATTCCTTACTTTAATTTCAAATATGATACCTTAATAAAACATACAGTGACTGCTCTGAGCAGGCCCTATGCACAAAACACTTTCAAGAATTTGTGCCTGTGGTAAAAAATCTTTTGTGAATGGGCTGTACTACATGAGGCTGCAATTAATTGCAACATGTCAGAATAGAACAGGCTAGGTCAGGCCGCTATGATCACATGACCAGCACAGAATAGAAAAAATAACATCATCAGTGGGTTCACAGTCTTAATACAGCAAGCAACTGCCTTTCATGTCACAGACTTACTTGGTGGTACCAAGTACCACTATCTGATCTGTAAAGTAGGGTACAGCTGTCTACTACTACTACTACTACTACTGCTACTATCACTTTTTGTTGTCATAAGTCACAGTTATGAGTCACAACTACTTGTCACTTTTTGTCCTTACTGCAGTCCTCCTTAATACAGAACTACTACTTGTCACTTTTTTGTACACAAAGTGATCTAGACTGTACTGTGCCTGCATGTCTTAGCAGATGCCTGAATGTTCAGAGCCTGATTACTCTGTATATTTCTCATGCTTCCAATATTTGGTTGCAAATACTTCACAGAAAAAGAATGCAATTAAATTGAAAATTTACATTATTTCCCTATTGTTTGTGTGTGTGTGTGTGTGTGTGTGTGTGTGTGTGTGTGTGTGTGTGTGTGTGTGTGTGCATGGTATGCCAGCCTGGTTACATCTCACTTACATTTTATTTGTGATACTAAAATTAATTAGCAGTGGCTGGCAGCAAGCAATTGTGGAACTCGGAAGGATGTCATTGTGTTGTGTTTTGTGTCATCAGGTCTTCAGGTGGCAGTGGCAAACTTTTTTTATGGCTGCACTGCACTTGATCAATGCAATGTGTGACTGGCAGCTGCATGTGAGGTGATCTCTAAGCCTTTCATTTTTCTTCTTTGAGGATTTACCATCCATTTCTCAGCACGTTGATCAGATTCAGTCAAAATTGTCATAGTACTAGAAAACCCCACCTCTTGGACCACGTACTGTATCATATATCACAGTACACTGAGGCCTGCAAAACAGTCGCATCATTCACATGGGTAGGGTGGGTAGGCTCTCTTAATGCTGCTCCTTTGATCATTCATATCCATTTACTTGGCTTGTTCAGCTCTGACTTGACCATCCATCAAAATAATATACACACAGCACCATTAATAAAAAAATTAATCTTAGCTGCCTGGCAGTGCCTGCAGTGCCTAGTGGTGCTATGATATACTGCAGGTATTTGCATCTGTCTGTCTGTCTCTCTCTCCATCTCTCCCAGCGCACTCATATTATCGGCCTCAGCATTATATGCCACCATTAGTGATGCAGCAAATTTAAATTTAGCCTGTGATGTGCCAGCGAAATGTACAAATCTGCATCATGGAGCACTTCACAAAATGTTCCAGCAAAAGGCTGAAATTTGCCTAGGCTGAAATGTACAATAACCCCGCTGCATCCCTCCATATCTCCTTCTTGACTCTTGTTAAAAAAAAAAATCTATGGTCGTCTAGTGGTTTTGGAAATTAAACTCCCTCCCGATCCCCAGTTCCAAATAAATCCGTGGTGATCCTATGCCCTCTCACCCAGCCTCTCCAGCAGCCAATATCCCTGCTACAATCCAGCTTCTACCCCCATCCTAAATTTGGCCAGCAGCAGCAGACTGACATAGCCCTCCTCTCCCCTCCATGGCCGGCTCACCAACTGAACTGTGAATGAATGAGTTTTTTTGACAGCTCCATCAGCAGGCTGGACGTGGAGGAGAGAGGAGGGCTGTGCCAGTCTGCCACTGCTGGGATTTAGGATGGGGGTGGGAGTGGGTTCGTGGCGGGGGCATCTGGCTGCTGGGGAGTCTGCAGGTGGCACTAGATCAACAAGGATTTATTTGGAACTGAGAATCTGGAGTGAGTTTAATTTCCAAAACCAGAGATTTTTTTTTTCAACAGGAGTCAGAGAAGGAGATACAGAGGGATGTGTTGGGGGGGGGAGGTTACTGTACATTTCGGCAGTAGGAGGAATACCGGGTGCAGGAGAGGGACCACTAGCCACCATGAATAATTATTTACATGTGGAACAGGTCAGGGGAGGGACCACTAGCCACCAGTGATCTAGTTTTATAACTTTACTTATTTATACCCTTGAAATTTTACCAGTGGACAGAAGGTGAAATTTCATCATAGAAGTTGTGGAAGGCAACATTTTGCATTCCGCCATGTGAAATTTTGCATTTTGCTACTTGAAATGGGTGAAATTTTGTGTATTTCTTCATGAAGCAAATTCCGCCCACTTCACCCACCACTAGCCAGCAATATGGACCAACCATGAAGGGGCTAGTAGTGGAAGATTGCTGTTTTATTTAGCAGTTTTACTTTAACTTGTATACAAATAATCCATTTAATTATTTCCTTTGGGCCTCTGTGTTAAATGTGACTAACTTTGGCCACTTTTATGCATTTTGCCACATTTTTCCAAATATTGGTCAATAAATCAATTAATCAATCTTTATTTATCCAGGTGAAAGACCATTGAGACAACTCATTTACAAGGTGGACTAGGGTCAGGTACTGGTACAAATACAAAAAAGAATATGAAGTATGATACAAGGTGCACAAAGCAATAGAAAATAGAGAGGCGCTGCAAATTAAGTTACAGAGTACACTTGATATACCTTAGAACTAATCAGAGCTAATCAGCATAAATCAGGACTTCACCATGTTCAGGTTCTTATTTAATAAGGGCCAGAACTTCACAGAGATCTCAAATCTATACTGATATGACTTCCATAAGTCTCTTTCCATTTTGTTGCTGCTAGTACCTCCCTCAATTGTATACTCTTCCCCAGGGTTTTGTTTCCCAGGTGCATTACTTTGCACTTCTTTGCATTTAATCTAAGCTACCATACTTTTAACATTCCTTCAACCTTGCCAAGTCCCTTCTCATCCTTTCCACCCCACCCCTGTATCAAACCTATTGCAGATCTTTGTGTCATCTGCAAAGAGGCAAACTTTCCTTCCAGTCTCTCTGCAAGTCACCTATAAAGACATTAAAGAGGACTAGTCCCAGTACCGAACCCTCATGGTACCTCGTTATAACCTCCATTTCTTCACAGTGGACTCAATTTACTATTACCCTCTGCATCCTGTTGTCCAACCAATGTTTTACCCATGCTACAACCCTGGGACCCACTCCCAGGCTGGCTAACATGTTTATAAATTTTGTGTTGGACTGTGTCAAATGCCTTACAATGCCCGCGAAGTATGTCCACAGCCCCTCTCAGGTCTACTACTTTGGTCACCCAGTCAAAGAAATCTATTATATTTATCTGACATGACCTTCCCGATATGAATCCATGCTGCCTTGGTTCCTGTGCCACCACTGGCCTCTAGGTAATCAGCAATTCTTTTCTACAGAAGTGATTCCATAATTTTCACTACCACCGAGTTCAAACTAATAGGTCTGTACTGTAGTTTCCTGCGTCTGTCTTACCCCACACCATCGTCCCATGATTTGTTAAAAAGGGTAGTCAGTGGTGTCACTAGTTCTCCCTTAGTTCTTTTTGGATTCTAGGTGAATCCTGTCAGTCCCCATTGCTTTGTTCACCTTCAGTTTTAAGAGTTCTTTCAGGACCCTTTTTCTGTTAATGGACTGATATCAACCTCCTTATCCAGAGTGCTTCTATTTTTGGTGTTGGTACCTCCTTCTCTTTTTTGTGAATACTGAGCAGAAGTATTCATTCTATATCCCTGCTTTTCCCTGTCACCCTCCCTGCACTTTATTAAGCCTCACTATTCCTCCTTGGTCTTTCTTTGCTCCCTAATGTACCTATAAAAATCATTATCCTCCTTCTTAACTGAGCTGGCCATCTTTTCCACAGTTTGGCCCTTTACTATTCTGACTGCCTTCCCCTCTTCCTTCTGCATTAACTAGAACAATTGTCTGTCCTTCTCCTTCTGGTTTTCCTTACACTGTACTTCCTGAATGCTACCATTTTACCCCTTAAACTTCCCCGCTACCTCTTTTGAGAACCATAGTGTTTTTCTCTTGTTTTGTTGATTTGCTTCACACAAAGGCTTGTTGCCTCTGTGATGTCTGTTTTAATTTTTCCCCATTTTTCCTCCACCTTTCCTTCTTGCCCATTTGTTAGTATGTTTCTGTGATACTCTGCCATTTTCCCAAAGTCAGGCCTCCTAAAGTCCAATATTCTAGCTTTGTTGACTTGACTGTACAGCTGTGTTTATCATGAACCACACTATTTGGTGGTCACTTGATCCCAGATGGCTACCACTTCTAAATCAGAGATCCTCTCTTTGTCCCTGTTTGAGAGTACCTGGTCTAAGATAGCTCCCTTCAAAGTGGGTTCCAACAATAGCAGTCTGAATTATGTCCCTGGAGGGCATCAAGAATGACTCTGCCTTGAATGTGGCTGCAGCAAAGGTG
The DNA here is from genome assembly GCA_016271365.2 of Neoceratodus forsteri. Classification (NCBI taxonomy): domain Eukaryota; kingdom Metazoa; phylum Chordata; order Ceratodontiformes; family Ceratodontidae; genus Neoceratodus; species Neoceratodus forsteri. The sequence continues at coordinate 1,277,314,028 of CM057454.1, forward strand.
CTCCAGTTAACATCTGGCATATTCCGGTCCCCATCAACAAAATCTAGTCTTTTTCCACCATTCTAAGAATACCTTCTATCATTTCCTTGTCCAGTGCTTCTCCCTGAGATGGGGATCTGTATACAACCCCTGTGTGGATTGTGGTGTCATTTCCTGTCTCCAGGGCAACCCACAGTGCCTCCTGTCCTCCCGGCATACCCTTTTAGTTCCATTGCTTTGATCTCTTCCCTTACGTAGAGAGCTACTCCTCATTTACCTTCCCTGTGCCTCCTGTAGATTGTGTAACCTGGTATATAGAAACATGGAAACATAGAATTTGATGGCAGATAAGGACCGCTTGGCCCACCTAGTCTGCCCATTTCCCTACCTACTGGATAAGTTGCAGATCCTAGTTAACCAGCAGCCTACTTCTTCCCACCCCTCCCCCTAGAATTGCCTTATGACTGTCCCATGCATGCTAGATTCCACCACTGATTTTGTCTCCACAACCGCCTCCGGAAGGCTGTTCCATGCATCCACAACCCTCTCTGTGAAAAAATACTTCCTTAAATTACCTCTGAGCCGCCCCCCCCATCTTCAAATTGTGCCCTCTTGTTCTTATACACTTCTTTTTTTGAAAGATGCTACCCTCTTGGACTTTGTTGATTCCCTTGAGGTACTTGAATGTTTCTATTATGCCCCCCCCCTTTCCTCGAGGCTATACAAATGAAGCTCCTGTCGTCTCTCTTCATATATCTTCCGGTGTAGACCCTGCACCATTTTAGTTGCCCTCCTCTGGACAGCTTCCATCCTGTCTATGTCTTTGCAGAGATTGGGTCTCCAGAACTGCACACAGTACTCCAGATGGGGTCTCACCAGCTGTCTGTAAAGAGGGATAATAACTTCCTGTTTTCTACTGGTGATGCCTCTCTCTATGCATTCCAGTATCCCCCCAGCCCTCCTTGCTGCCCTCTCACATTGCTTGCCCACCTTTAGGTCATCTGATATGACTACCCCCAGGTCCCTTTCCATTTTTGTTGTTGTTAGTATCTCACCCCCCATTGTGTACTCTTCCCTGGGTTTTGTTTCCCAGGTGCATTACCTGCACTATGTTAACATCCCAGTCATGGTTCTCTGTGTACCATGATTCTGTTACTACCATGATATTCAGGTGTCCTCTTCAATCCAAGCCACTAGTTCAGGGAACTTGTTACCCAGGCATTGGTACTCATCACCCTCCATTCTTTTTGTCCTTCCCCTTTTGCCCCATCCCTGTCCTTACTGCCTTTGCCTTGTTTCCATTTACCCTGTGTTGCTCCTATTGACTTTTCAACATTGGTGTTTACCTCACTAACTACCCTATTTTTTGGGGTGGGGTTGGGATTTCCTCTGCTCCTTTTCAGTGCCTCCCCCTTGGCTGGTTTAAATACTTTCCAATGAAGCTTAATCTGTTTGCTAAATCTTAACAGGCTCTGACTCTTGCTGAGTTAGAAGTGTTCTATTAGTAACTAAAGTTCTAGCTCTTTAGTCAGCTGCTCCTTGCTCTGAAAACAAGATGGATGTCTGCCAAAAGCTAGGAAACTCTAATTGGAGACACATGAGTGGGATATCCAGAAATGCACCAGGCAGGGGAGCAAGCCGGGTGCAGTGCAACTGGGATGTGCCAGGGAGTGTGTTGGGTGATATTCAGGGGTGCTGCACCATGGTTCGGCACTATTGAATATGGCAACGTGGCCACCCACAATGCACATGGAGCAGTGGCACTGCACCAGTGCAAGTGGCAAGAGAGGAGCAGGGGGATGCACAAGTGTGGTTGCACAAGGAGTTGGAACCATGATATTCAGCAATGGATATGCAAATGGAGCTATAATGCATGCAAGGCACAACTGGGGCCATTACCATGTCATTATGGCCCCATTTGCATGCGGGTGTGCTGGTCATTGGTGACTTGCACCTGGCACCCTGCCAGACTGCAGCCATTAGGGACTGACACCCCCTGCACATCACGACAAAGTGCCCCAATGGCCGATCGTAGCCATCAGTATAATATAAATCATGTCCAATATCCATGGTAGTCTAGTGGACTGCTTCCAGCCTGAGCACAGGCATAAGTTTACTAAAAACAGTTTAAATTTACCCCAGTGGTCCTGCAGTACCATCCTCCCCACCTTCCCACTGAGCAATGCCACCCTGCTCCCCCCCATCAGTGGCAGGCGGCAGCTCCCCACCTGCAAGCCGCCCGGCCACCAGCCAAATGACTGCATGCAGTACAGCTGTGTGCCCATTGGTCTACAGCATGGGTCAATGGGCATGCAGACTGTACCGTACTACACAGTCCAAATATGTGAATGGATCCATTCACATATCGGGACTGTGTAGTATGGTATGGTCTGCATGCCCACTGGCCCATGCTGTGGACCAATGGGTGTACAACTGTTCTGTATGTAATCATCAGACAGCTGGGTGGCTTGCAGGTGAGCAGCTGCTGCCCACTGCTGACCGGATGGAGCGAGGTCGTGGGGCTCACTGAGCGTGGTAGGGAGGGGCACTGCTAGACCACCAGGGATAAATTAAGCTGTTTTTAGTATACTTATGCCTGTGCTCAGGTTGGAAGCAGTCCACTAGACTACCATGGATATTGGACATGATTTATATTATACTGATGGCCACAATCGGCCATTGGGGCACTTTGTTTTGATGTGCAGGGGACGTCAGTCCCCGATGGCTGCAGCCTGGCAGGGTGCCAGGTGCAAGTCACCAATGACCAGCACACCTGCATGCAAATGGGGCCATAATGACATGACATTTATAGTACACTTATGCCCGCGATCAGGCTGGAAGTGGTCCACTGGACCACCAGGGATAGTGTTTCTAATACAATGCTTGCAATTCGGAGGGAGGAGTTCGACACCAACAGGCCCTGGCTCCTGAGCTCGGGTGACCACCCACAGCTGGTGGCTGCCATGTTGAGCCCTTCAATATGGCAGCTCACCTGTGGCCAGCCCCTGCTCCCATTTCTTTGTGGCTCAACTTTCAGCACTAGTGTGTGGCACAAGTAGGGGTTGCACAAGCATATGTGCCGCACATCCCAGGCTGAATATCGGTATGTGCAGAATATGCATGGGCACACCCCCTGCACTTGTGCCACATACATTACTGGTGCACCCCAGTGCATCAGGATCTGTGCAGTGCAACATCCCCTTTTGAATATTGCTCCTGGGTGCATCAGTGGGTTGCACATGGTGCAACACTGTTATACTGTGTGCAACTCTTTGAATATTGAATGGCTTTCTGTCATCTAATTCAACCCCCAAATTAACTGCTAAAAGGTTCATACTAAAATTTAATTAGCTGTGCTGTGCTGCATTATCTTTTGGGGGTGTCTGGTGCTTTAGGGAAGGACTACCTGGGAGTTGTAGTTTGTTGCTCAGCCATGTGGACTACTCATTCCTGGACTTCCTAATTACTACTGATGATTGCAGTAGAGAACAATGGGAAAACTCCAGGTTTTTAAGGACTACATGCAGAATCTCCCGAAAAGTCCCCATAAGTGCAGGGACGACAGATATTTTAATTTTTAAGCAAGGTTTGCCTTAGTGGAACAGCTGAGAGTCAGATCACATGACAGGGAAGACTTCTGGGTTTCTGCGCAGAAAGGATTGCTTTGTGCAAGTGGGGCGAGCATGTGGTCACTACATGTGAAGACACATTCAAAGATTCATGCAATGTATCTGCAAGTACCTGCTGGAGTCAGCAGGTGAAGCAGAGAAGCAGGGCAAAACTTATTAGTAACTTTCATGAGGTACTGTTTGTTTTCACTAGTGTGAGAAGTGCATACCATTAGCTTAGATCTAGCTGTCAACTCTTTAGTTTTATTTAAGGGACACTTAACTTCTGAAAGGAGGTAGTGTAGCTAACCTGAAGTATTGTTTCACTGCACAGAAATACATTAGTTTGAGTTGTGTGCAAAAGGAAATAACTCCAGCTTGGTTGCATGCCATATCCTCTGAAATTAAAAAAGCTGTAGTACCTTATGGTACTTTATATCTAAGCTCAGTTACATCACCTAATAAAAGTGTTGCAATATAATCATTATTTCCATTGTGGAAGCATCATCACTGTGACTTTGAGTATCATCTGGTTTATAGTATTTAAGGCCATTTTAAATCTTAGCTAGGATTTTCATATCATTGAGGTACTCTTTTTTTCAGTAAATTAGTGCCTGTGCAATGTCTTATCATCTCCTGCTGTTCCAGAACAAATTACTTTCCAACGCTATGATTAGTAATGTGTTTCTGTGTCATGAGTTTAATCCTATCCAATTATTAGTTATACACCTGTGCTAGTGTAAACTTGTAAAGGTTATGAATTTCTCCCCTCACACTGTGGCATTATTAATACTTAACTCACTATGTCCAACACTATTAGAATTATTGAAGGAGGGTAGGAAAAAACAAATTCACTACCTATTCAGTGTAACTGATTACTATACATCTGAAGAAATAACCGATAAATCCTATAAATGCATTAAATGCATACAAAATGAGAACATGTTAAAATAAATAAATTCCTTCAATAGTAGACTGGCATCCCTTGAAGCCAGTCAGAAGAATATGGCTCAAAGACTACAGGCTAATATTAGTGTGGTAGATGGTAGATGGTAACTCTATCCAACAACAGAACATGTATAATGTTATATGTCCTGCTTCCTATGGACAGTCCTTGATTCCACTTACCCCTAGCTCTACTGCCCAATCAAAATAGTTTTTATGTCACTCACTATTAAAACCTTCTCCTCAAGGTGACATTGATATCCCTCATAAAAAGAACAAGGAGGATGGTACTGTAATAGGTTCTGATGAAGAGTGATATTTGTTATAGAGTTCAAAAGTAGCAAAAGGGCATAAAGCTCACTTCTTCAGTTTACGTTCTTTAAAACAGATTTGACCCTATCAGTTTATTGACAAATGATAATCCCCATACTCTCCACCTCTTTAAGTCTGTCAAATGTGTCTCATCCTGATACTGTAGTGTGAGAATCACCCTCAAATTGCTTCCACCCTACTTCCTGAGCCACAGTCACCAACAAGAGTTTCAGGATTTAGCCACACCACTCATTAATATAGTTCAGTACCTCCAGCAACTTTGTTGACAACAACAATTTGTGCACCTATTACAAGACTAATCCCCTGAGCCAAAGTTACTGAGTGTTGCTTCGGGCATCCTGTCTTATACAAGGTCCTCTAACTTAGTCCCCCATTTCTAGTACCACAACAACAGCTACGACTTCTTTATGATACTATCATGAAAAATGGAATGGACACTGGTTATACCACTGTTATCAGCCCCAGATAAATATTTGTACTTGGAGATTCCATAGCCCAATATGGTATCGCCCACAACAATAACAATTATACAAATGAACACCACCACAACACTGAATCTCACTAGGTCACTGTTCTGGTGAGTTGTACAACAGCACCGTGACTCCCATTGTTCCACCCCACCCCTCAAAACAACTCTGACTTGGATGTGTATAATTAGAGATCGGGGTGCTGGGTGCAAAGCCCTCCCAGAAAAGACCTTCTGCTGATGCAGTAATGCTGACAGTTGGCATTGTTTCTGTCGCTGTCGGGATGTTGGCTGCATTGAAGACATTAAGTTGTGGAACCACTAAACACTTGGTTAGAGCAATCTGTAATTCAGATAAATCAAACAGGACCTGTTCTTCCTTTAGGGGTGCTAGGATAGCTGATATTACCTTTACGGTCCAACATATTGCACACAATACTGGGGACAGACTGCTGGTGATTATACATGGGGCCAAGTAATATTACTTAGTCAGAAAATAAAACAAGACTTTGTTGCCCTAACCAACAACATAGTAAATTTAGGTTGCAACATAACTTTTTCTGAGATCCTCCCATTCCTGGACTATTTGGATTTCTGTACAGTAGGATCAAAGTTGTCAATTAATGGCTACATAAATGGTGTCTAATGTAAGGTGCATATTGCATTACTCACTGGGAAGAGTTCTCTGATAAAACTGAATTGTATTGCTGGATGGGTTAAACACCTTAACAGGAGGGGGTAATACATTCTTAGGTAAACACATTTGCAATTTTATTAACAACTATTTAAACTAGTTTACCTGGGAAGGGGCAGACACCTCCTGCCTCTCTAAAAACTGGTTGCATTTCACCTCATACAGTATTTAACAAATGAAATTGTATGTAGTTCAATGCTAGAAGTCTCAGTCAAAATTTGACAAACTGAAAGTTAGGATCCGTCAGGCCAATATTGATATTATCTCAGTCACAGAGACATGGTGAGATAACATAGTATCATGGGAGTTCACACTTCCAGGTTATAATCTTTTCAAACTAATCACAACATTAGAAAAGGTGGAGGTGTTCCACTATATATCAACAACAGTCTGGTTGCTATTGATATTTCAAATAAAATTAGGACTCATAATGATGATACTTAGACTCTGTGGACTGAATTGGTATTAGAATGATCTGAACCTATTACCACTGGGACATGTTATTTATCCCCTAATTCAACAACTGTAATTACTGATGAGATATTCCAGGAAAATGAAACAGGCAGTAGTATGGGGGACATCATACTTATGGTGAATTTCAATTTAGGTGATGTTGATTGGTCAACTAATACTGTTCTCACTTCTTTAGGGAATAAATTATTGTCACTGTGTGCACAGTTATATCTTAAATAACATATTCTTACACCAACCAGAATTGATTTGTTCCTGGGTCTGGTATTTTGTAATGATCATATTAACCTTGAAAACTGTACTGTTTCCACACATCTAGGTAATAGTGATCAGAATCTGATTCTGTTCTCAATACATAAATATGTTTTGTATAACTCAGGGCCTACAAAAATTAATCTTTATTACAAGGCAAACATCAATTATATATAAAATGCATTAAACAACATTGACTGGTACCTTGTATACAACCACAATACAATTCATAATTAATTGGGAAAATATCCTCTATAATATAACTGGAAAAAAATTCCTTTGTAGCCTAAATACAGTAATAAAATGCATTTCACCAAATGGATGGATAACTCCTGCAGAAAGCTCATTAAAAAAAAGAACAGAAAATATAGAAGGTGTATAAAAAATAAAACAAATGTCAATTGGAATGCCTTCCTTAAGATTCAAAAACAATGTAAGGCTAAAATTAAAAAGGTAAAATCTAACTGAGAATACTATCAAACCTGTACAGCCAAGAAAACATATGGGAGATACTTATTTTCCTGTAAACATTTTTTTAAAGTATCACTAAAGTGAGCCCATCTTGGTCTGAAACAGAATTAATACAAGATGCTAGACATATGGCTAATTTATTCAGCATTAAGTTTGGTGAGGTGTTTTCCAATGTATCTACAACTAATGATTTCTACCTTGATTCTATTCCAGCTGGTACAAACAACATTAGTATACCGGTATAACATATTAAAATGAAACTAATCACACAAAAAGGGAAAACTTGTCCAGGTCATGACAATATCACTGGTCATCTTCTATATTTACTGTCTGATTGTCTAGCATATCTATTAAAACTATTTCATGAAGGCTGTTTGGCTCACAACTTTGTCCAAGAAGACTGAAAAAGTGCACATGTCATCCCACTGCATAATAAGCATTTATCAATGCTGAATGTTTGTTTGCTGCTGTTGGCACTGCTAATGCAGAAGTTAGAGAGATGCATAATAGGAATGGCAGGGAAGTATTGAACAAATGCCAACACCCACCTCACCCTAGAGAGACTGACAGGCATTGGGGTGTGCCTTTGTGTCACCGGCCATAACACTTGCACCATTCCACCTCACCCCCACCTTGCAGACACTGACAGGTGTTATGGTGTGCCTTGGGGTCTTTGTCCCTTATACTCACCCCATTCCATAAGTAAATAAGATGAGATAGGTGCCGTATATGAGAATGGGGTGAACAATTAGACCTGAAGACCCCAGGGCACACCTCAATGCCGGTCAGTGGCTGCAGGGAGGGATAGAATGGCTTGAGCATTATGGTCGCCAAGCCCAAGCCACACCCCCAATGCCTGTCAGTCTGCACAGGGTGGGGTGTTACAGTTGGAAATCCTAATACCCTGGGCATTTAATGGTATTTTCACCCCAAATTTTCAACATGGGCTTTTTGGGACTCCACCTCATGAACAGTGACACTATCGTTTTGTTACTAAATCTTGAAAGGTGATTTTTGCACAGCAAACATGCCATTCAGCCCAGAGATGTGAAAAGACATTTTGGATAGGATGGCAAAATGGCATCTATACTGTTCATGAGGACATGTGAAAAATTGCAATGTTGAAAATCTGGAGTTAAAATATGAAAAATTGGAGAAGTTATAAGCACATGCAGAAATGTATTTATTTAGTTTTTTATTTTAGTCTTTGGTAACCAGGTAAGGACCACTGGGGTCAAGTGCCTGTTTTCTGGGAGAACTGGGTGGTTAAGTGACTTGTTCAGAGTCACACAGTATGCAAATGGAGGTTGTGAGAATCAAACCCAGGTCTGGTCTGCTACAGTAGATGTAGCAAGCCTCGTTCACAGCTTGTTACTCTAACCTCTAGGCTATACTGCCAGCAGCTGTGTAATGCATGCTTATAATGCAGTCATTTGTTTTGAAATTTTTAACCACATTTCAAACATGGCTTTTTGAGACCTCCCCTCATGAACAGTGGCACTATGATTTCTTTAATCTGTCCCAAAAGTTGATTTCACATGGTGACTGTGCTATTCTGCCCCACAGATGCAGAAAAACATTTTGGGCAGGATGCAAAAATTGACAGCTGTACTATTCATAAGGAGGGTGAAGAAATGACAATCTGGGTAATTTAAAGTAAAATATTAAAATTGGCTAAGTTACGAGCACGCATACAAACTGTGCAATGCATGCTCGTAACACAGCCATGTTTTAGATTTTTTTCCCAAACTTTCAACATGGTCTTTTTGTGTCCCACCTCATGAACAGTGGCACTGTCATTTTGTTAATCAGTCCCAAAAGGAGATTCCATGCAGCAATGGCAAAACCACATTTCGGGAGCAAAAAATGAAATGACAGTGCTAGTGTTCATGAGGAAGGATCCCAAGAACTCCATTCTGAAAATGTGCAACACAAACTCCCCAAAATGGCTGTGGTATAAATCAGTTAGTTGACCCCCCCGCTGACTGTCATTTTAGAGCTTTCTGTGATTTTCTTCCATTTGCAGTCGGTTTTGAAGAGTGCACACGTGTTCCTGGTCCACAGAAGATTGCAACGCCGGAATCCCAGAGGTAAGTATGGGGTGGGGGGTAGTGCAGGGAGGTGGGGTTCACAGTGGAAGGGTCATAATGGGGGGAGGGGCAGCAAAGACAATGAGGGACAGTTTTCTATTTCTTTTGGTTTAAGGAAAAAAAAGACCTTGGGGAACAGTTTTCATTTTACAGGTGACATAGTATGAAAAATAAATGACAAAGAACCTCTCGTGCAAACATCGAGGCAAGGGTTACCCCAAAGGGAATTTGACTGGAAGCCAAGTTTCAAGAAAATACAAAATCACACATGCCCACACAATGCAAAGCATCATGGGCTGCATATGCAAATCACCACAGAATGCTATGCTGGTTCAACTTTAAGCAGAATTGCATGGTGCCGAAAGGCTGGTCCTTGTGTCAGTCTTGAGCACTCTTACCTATTACAATGTGACCTAGACAAAATCTGTACCAGGGCCTCTACAATGGGGAATGAGACTGAGTAATGGCAAGTGTAAAGGCATGCATGTGGGCACAAAAAATCCAAACACTTCTTATATCCTGGGTTGTGTCTCCTTAAACCCTTGCTATAAAGTGAAGGACTTAGGTATTACTATATCAAATGATTTCAGATATATCAGACATTTCAATGAGGGTATCAATAAAGTTAAAAAAGTTATTTGGTCCATTAGATGTGACGTCAAACCTCTCAACCAAAAAGTGTTATTACTTTTGTATAGAGCTTATGTCTGCCCCCATCCAGAGTATTCTGTCCGCTGTGGTGCCCTTTAAAAAATAAATGTAATCTTTTGGAAAGGGTTCAACATAAATTTACTAAACAAAGGTATGGCTTACATGATACATGCTATGAAACTAGACTGACTAGTTTAAATCTTATGACTCTTAAAATAAGACATCTACGAGGAAATGTGTTATTTTTTATGTGACATTGTATAAGATCCTTACTTAATGGGGTAATTAGGGCTGGAGTTGAAAGATTGTTCCTACAACATGAGGGGCCATCCCTTGCAATTAATTGGTAGAAAGTTTATCCACATTTGTAGGAAATATTTGTTTTACCTTGAGATCTATTAACCCTTGGAACTTATTGTCCCTTGAAGTTGTGATTAGTGAAACTAAGTCCATATTTAAGAAGTGTATTGACTCCTTTTTGCTCTCTGGATATACTCTTAAATATTACTTATAGACTTTGATTAGGGACACCTATTGTCTCCGAGCATTCTTGCTCCTTACACACCTTTAGTATGAACCTTTAGTATAAGTAAAGTTCTAGCTCTTTAGTTCAGCTGCTCCTTGTTCTAAAAGTAAGATTGCTGTCTGCCAAAAGCTAGGAGCAGGGAACTCTAATTGGAGAAATCTGTTTTTTTGATGTAAAGCCACATGCCCAATTAATTGCTCTCATCCTGACTTAGCAAACTGAGAAGCTGATACAGAACACTTCCCACAACACAGAAATACACACTGACTCCTCTCTTTTTTATTACCCTAATTGAGACCCAATGCTTCTATTAAAGTGTCTGTTTACATGATCTCACCAGGCTCTGACTCTTTCTGAGTTAGAACTGTTATATTAGTAAGTAAAGTTCTAGCTTTTTACTGGTAAACTGCTCCTTGCTCTGAAAGCAAAAATGCTGTCTGCCAAAAGCTAGCAGCAGGGAACACTAATTGGAAACAGCAGGGAACACTAATTGGAGACACCAGGTGTTCTGCTGCCTAAGCACCCCCTCCCCAATATACTGCTCTCCTTATGATGTAGCAAACTGAGAAACTGAGAAACTGATACAGTCGCCTTACACCAGTACAAAAAACACACTGATTTTTTTTACCCTAATTGAGACCCCATGCTTCTAATGAAGTATACATTAGCTTAATCCCAACAGGCTCTGACTCTTGTTGAGTTAGAAGTGTTCTATTTGCAAGTAAAGTTCCTGCTTTTTAGTCAGCTGCTCTTTGCTCAAAAAGCAAGACTGCTGTTTGGTTCATTATAGTGATGGAGCACTGTAAATTAATATTTAGATTTTTTTTAGAATCAAATCCACGGTGTCTAGTGGTCTTCACCCCTTCCGATCATCAGATACTGTTTTAATCCAGACTCCACAACAACGTTTCCCCCATCTTGACCCCACCAGAGACTGGAGAAGCATCCTCCCATTCTCTGTCCCCCCGACCGAAAAACTGCTTAAAATGAGGGCCAGCTGTTAAAGAATGAGCACATGCTTGTACAAGCACAAGCTCATTTATTAAGAGCCAAGTTGGGCTGCCAACCATGAACATGAGAGAAGGGCTATGCTAGTGGCCCACTTAAGGTCAGGGTGGGGGGAGCAGGGTAGTGTCTATTGTGGGGCACTAACCGATGGGTTGGGGAAGACACCAGGGATTTAATTAAAATACATACATATTTTTACATTGTGGCTGACAGGCTAGCAATCAGTGTGTGTGTGTGGGAGGGGGCAGGAATGATATGAAATATTAAAACTGTGTCTGGCGATAAGCAGGAGAAGGGGGAGGACAACTAGATACCAGGGACTTGGGGGATTGGGCATATGTAACTTCTTGCTTTGTTTTTTTAAGAGCAATTTGCACTTAAAAAAAAACTAAAGCAAGGCATAATTACAAAGGTCACATTTTCAATTGAGAGCTACAGTTTAGTGATTTGTTTTGTGGGTGCCAATATTGCAGCTTCACTGACAATTTGCAAGCATAGTGAACTATGCTATATCTCTAGAAACAACTATACACAATAACATTTTCTGACCTCTGAATAAAGTACACCAACTATTTATGACTATTGAACTGAGTGCAACAAGTTGTTGTAACCTTTTCACTATGCACAACAACATTTGCCCATGCACAACAAGGATTTTGAGTGTATGGAAAGCCATACACCACAGCACTATCCGGATATTACAGTATATTGTCTTTCCAAACTCCAGTCTCTGATGCAACTTATTATTAAAATAGGAGTGTATTGGTAATATAGTGAAGTGGAAAGAGTAGTCCAAGAAACAATGCATCTCCCTTTGTCTTCTTATAAACAGGTGTGTGGTCTTTAATTACGACATTAAAAGTCACCAGAACAGATGCATGGGGCCTGTGTTTAATGTCCTATCTAAAATATATACATATTTAATTGATTGTGATAGGTAACAGTGAAAATAACAGCTGGTTGTAGGTGCATTTCTATTGAACATAATCACACATAAACTAAAAAATTCAGCAAACGGCATCATGACAGTGTATTAACATGTACTTTTTTAAAGCATGTCATTTTCAGGGAAGAAATCTGTTTAAATGTGCTTTATTTCTCTTTTTTTTTTGTAACAGTTAATGTCTATGATACGGTCAAATATATCAAATGCTGAAGACGTCAAAATCAGAATGACTGAATCTAAAGAAAGCAGATGAACGAAAAGAAGAATTCTTAAAGATAAATTTACAGCAATCATAACCTTTACTGCAGTACAACATGTATGCTGAAGAAAAGGAAAATGAAGACAAAGGCTACAATGTTTGAAGAACTTTACATGTGTAAAGAGTTATCTTTAATTGAGAACCAACAAAGAGAATTCTGAAAATGTGAAGACTGACAATACTGTGCAGTTAGTTTTTTACCTTATTTTAACATTTGCAGATTCCCATAATCTGTTTTGATTGCATATAATACTGAAGTTCACATGATGGGAGTTTAATAAGAAATGTCTAAACAAATTAGGGTTGAAAGGTAATTTTTTGATTCTATGATGCCGGTTCGACAACAATTTCATCAACCGGCATCACAGCAGTGGAACTAATGTTGACCATAAGTTGCAGTTGATATAAATCCTGAATGTCTCCTGTCTCAGGTGCTCCAACACAGCAACCTGTCAGTGAACTCTATCTTGTCAACAGCGATGTAGGTCATTGTGTTGCTCTCACCACCAGGGAGGCAAAGCAATCTTTTTATTTGCAGTGACATGATATTACTATTATTTTATATTCTAATGCATTTTATGGCAAAGCATGCAAAAATGCAGAAAGATTTGTGTACTTGTCTTTAAAGGATTGTTAACATGGTTACTCAAGCATCATGTGCCCTTTTCATGGAACACCCAGACAAACAACAATTAACAGCTAAATGTATAACTTTTTTTATAAAACATACTCACAAAAGAACAATAAAACTAAATATAAAGAAACCAGTGCTGCAGAGAGGTAGTAAGATGGGTGTTACACTTTTAGAGGATTTTATGTGAATGTATGCAGTTGAAAACTTTATATAATATTGCATTTATTGGGTTGTGGTAAAAATGAAACTCAGAAAAGTTTTAAAAATTTACAAAATCATTTTTAAGACACTTTGAGAATTTTTAATACATCTGACAATGTAAATATCCATAAACTAAGCCAGGGTAATACATTCATATTGCACCAATTCAAAACTATCATTAAATAATGTTTTTAACCCTTCTACAGTAGGCATAAAGTTGTTTCCTTTGAAACAATTAATATTAGAAAGGACCAACTCTAGAACTGTCCTGGAATGTACTTGTTTAACAATGAGAAGTAATACATTTTGTACACATTTTTACTCTGCACATGGTATCTAGTGTAGACAGAGCCAAAGTTACAATCCAGATGTTGCTCACCTGATGTTAGTAGTAGCAGGCAGGGTTTCTAACTGCTAACATATAAACTGCATCAGCCATGGGGGACTGTGCATGGCACAGCACCATTCATATGGCACTTAGCCATGTGCAATTCCCAATGAAAATGGTGCTGCCACCATAATCAACCTCTGCTCCATCCAAGCAATGCCTTTATCCACACTACTGGATAAAGGACAATGAGACCTTCCACTGTGTTCTGCAGCCATCACACACTGTCTAGTTCTTGTGCCAACTCCAACACTCTTCTGGTCCCTGGAATCTGGTGTGCACCTCCTTTTTAGCCTTTTTTCCCTTGAGCCATTAATGTCCATCACTGACCAATGATGGAACACATCATTTTCTTGCTGGTCAGTCTCTTTTCCTAGGGCTGTGTGACTATCTGTTTCAAAATATGTAATAAATATTCAGTATTTGGTTCCAAGGTATTCCGATGTTCAGTATTTGGTATTCAATAAGAAAAGATGCTTTTTAAAGTACCATTAAGCCCTCTTTGTATCTATCATTCTATGGACCCCTCAAAGGCACCTCAATAATCAGCTCAGAGCTACCAGCAGCACAATGCAAGGTAGTTGACATATCCTAAAGATGCTTATAGTTATTCCATATTTGAATTCAGAGTGAAGAAAGACGGTGGGGTAAAGAACAGTTTAACCATCTGCTTAACTAACACCTGTGGATCATCATTTAAGAACTTGGTGTTCCAACACATCAAAAGATAACTTAAAGAGCAAGACAAAGCTGCCTGCAGTGGAACAAACATTATGTGGTCACTTGTATTATGTGACAACTATGTACTGTTCAGCCAGGAAAGGTTTCAAACTAATTTTAGAATTTTTATTCTAAGAATATATTTGTCCATAAACATAAACAGCACATCAATGTCCTACAAAGATCTGTCAGTAACATTAAACAATTTAGGTAATTTGGTTATGGCATCCTTGATCCCCCATAACACACAGACTACAGACTATCATTACAATATGTGATCCACCGTGGTCATGCAATTGCACAGAGTTCTGTGCTACCAAAAATGTGACTCCTTCTTGACATTACTGCTGAACTACATATTTCAGTCTTTGTTTACATTGTGCACTGGTTACATAATCAAAACAATTTTCTATCTCTAAATCTTATCAGTTGCAAAGTATGTGTTATTAAATGTGAGCACATATCCAACTAACAAACCTATTCTCTTTATCAGTGTTTCCTCCTCACATCACATTCTGACTCTGTCCTTGTTCTTCACAACTTCTAGTTCTGTTGTTTAAATATTCAAGTGTAAGTCTTCTCTTCCCTATTTATGCTTCAATGGTGACTTCTGAAAATCCATTTGCAATACTCATTTAAGCAGTTCTGTCATTCATGACTTTGAGACAAGTGAGAAGCCCATTTCCATTGCAATCCAATTAAGTGCACCCATTGATGGTTAATGATGAGAGACCAATAGTCTTCAACTTTAGTCTAAGAAAAGCAACAGAGTTGTCAGTGTCCAAAGATCTGTGCATTATTGTCTTATCCTCAATATGTATGTAAACCAAATACACAGTAGTACATTTTTGTTGCTGCTGATTGTTGTAGAAATATGTTATCTTGCTGTTATATCACATATTAATCCCCATATTTAGAAAGTCAATCCATTGCTCATGTCATTTTGAAAAGCATTCTTCATTAAGGAGATCCAGGCTGGAACTACGCAGCAACATGATTTAATATTCATGGCATTAAAATATCTGAAAAGACAAGAAACAAACAGGAGTAGAAGTGGATAGAGACAGGCTTTTTAATGAGCATTACAATCCTCCTAAAAAATAGAAACAGAAAAAAGAAAAATGAATACTTTCTTATCGTTGCTAAAGGACATCTGTGTTTCTCGAAGACCAGAAACATTTGGATCTGGTTGTTGAACCCTGTTTAGTAACTATTCATATTATATGGCTAGGGCTTATTGTGTATGGAATTCAGAGGGTGCTCAAATGTTGTGTACATTCTAATTGTTGTTGTGCACATTCTAAATATTATTGTGCACATTCTAAATGTTGTGCACATTCCAAAAGTTGTTGCGCTCATTCTAGAAGTTATTGTGCATGTTCTGTAATCAATATTCTTGAGTCCCGTGTTAATATTCATTACACCATGCAGTATTCACCACCTAATTGGTCGAATGTACAGTACAAGTCACATTAAACTGTTTCAGCAATGAGTTGGTTTTGCGTTGCTTTTTACAGTTGGGAATGCATTGGCAACTCATATTGCATTGTTTTGCAATGCTTGAACAACTCAAAAGCAATGTTTGTAAAATATGTTTGCAGTTGAGTTGGAATGCATCTGCAGTCCAGTCACAAAGCAATGTAATGCAAAACTGAGTTTTAACTCTTAAGAAACAGTTTGTGTAGGGCTTTGTGCTGGACCCAGCAACACTTGTGCAACTCAGTCAGATATGTTAAATCACCTCATTGGAGAAACAGTTTAATGTGATTTGTACTGTACCCTGTTGAAACCAAAATGAAAACCAACATGGTGGTACCACTTAGTGAGCAGGTAACAAAGATGGTTCGGACACAGACTGCGTAGTCAACTCTGTGTTCTGAAACCATACAGATTTGACATTTATTTATTTTTTGAGTGTTTTGTTCATAAACTGTACCCAGGAAGGGTAGCAGGTTCAGAAATGAAATGGTGTTGCACCAATGGATGCTGCCTAGCAGATTGAGCTGCCAACAGAATCACAAGCACAAACACAAGGCATGAAACCTTGGAAAACATAAATGCTGGAACTTTTTTAATTTTTTGCATCTGGGTGAACTGTATACTATAATAATTAAAATATGGGAAAGTATACACAACTTGCCTTGTATTTCCAACTTGGGGATGAGATACAGCATGGACCTTTCAAGCTGCACTTCTGAGTCCATATACTGGTATCATCCCTCGATGGAAACATAGGCTTGTTGTGCATGCTTGCTCGTTTTTACTGCTAATGTTGTTGACTGTCATCCACAGTAATGACTGTTTCTCCAGCCATAGTAATGTATATAAAACCACTTTAGCTAGAATTATGAAGCAAAAGGATTTAATCACCCCGCTGAAAAAAAAGTACACTGACAAGACATGAAAATCTATGAGCAAATACTATAAGAGACATGCAGTTAAATTAGACTTATTGTCCCCCTCCAAAAAAAAATCAAGACCAGGATATTCAAACTGCACCAGGAAAGGGAGCAAAATATTGATCTGTACAACTGAGTTGCACCAGAGCAGAAAAGTGGTACATTCAAATAAGATGCACAATCACATCTTCCATCTGAAAATATATAAAAATGTGAACAGCACAAATGGTGGCCACCAAGGCTGCACAGGTGCATCCTTCTGTTTGGTCTGAATTCCTGGAATGGGGCTGCATGTAACATCCACAGGATGTGCCAGGCATGCATTCCAGATATTAAGACTGACATATGCAAATAGGGCACTATGGATGCATGTCATAAATGGAGCCATTTCCTTGTCAATATGGCCCTACTTGAATGTATTGGGCAGGGGTGCACCTGGAAGAATATGTCATGCACCCTGAGAATGCCATGCCATACCTTGCACAAATGCAATGTCCCTGGTAGTATTGCCCCCCACCCATCACTGATTGCAAAAGAAATAACAGCATACCACTGTCCCTGGTAGTCTAGAAGCCCCCTTCCCAGCCCCAGCTAAAAAATAAATAAAAGCATACCATTGTCCCTGGTAGTCTAGAGGCACCCCCATCCATCCCTGAGCAGGAAATAAATAAAGCATACCCCTGCCCCTGATTGTCTAGCAGCCCCCTGCCCAGCCCTGAACCCCATCCTCAGAAAAAGTGAACTTGTGATCTTCTCTGGTGGTCTAGTGGATCCTCCTCTCCACTGAGCACTCACACCTAACCTTTTGCTCCATCCCAGAATGGTTATTGAGCGGTTGGCAGCACAACCCACCCACACCGTGCTATGTCTGACTGCCGACGGAGTAGTCACAAAATGACAGCTTATGGTAGACACTTCAATATCATTGGTCAACATTGTCAACCAATGGGCTTGCAGTGTGTACTGTAAACTTTCATTCACAAAGCCAAATCATTTGTGAATAATGCTTACAGTACACACTGCAAGCCATAGTCAACATCAACCAGTGGAGTTGGAGTGCATACTGTAAGTTGTCATTCTTGACAACTTGGTTTGTGGACAATTGTGGCAATGTGTGGGTGGGTTGTACTGCTACTGGCTCATGCCCATTCTGGGATGGGAAGTGGGGTGGTGTGCGTGCCTCAGTGGGTGGGGTAGTTGGGAGGTCCACTACACCACCAGAAAACGTCATGATTTCACTTTGTACCTAATGACAGGGTTTGGAGATTAGCGGGGGTGGACACTAGACCAACAGGGACAGGGGTATGCTTTTAATTATTTCATGATCAGGGGCAGGTGGGGGATGCTAGATTGTGAGGAATGTGATGGGCATGACAATTGTCTACCATCATATCTGGGGGGAGTCACTCAGTGACTGGTGGCTGCTGTATTGTGATGTGCAGTACAGCAGCCCACCTGTGGGTGGCTATTACATGTCTATCTTTGCACGAGACATCTCCAAGATGTGTAGGCAGTTACACCGCATATATCGGCTGAATATTGTGATGTGCAGCATATGCATGGGAAGACCCTCTTTGCATGTGCCACATACATTATCTTTGCACTGCAGCACATCCAGAATTTGTGGCACAGCCTCCCTTTCTAATATGGTAATTTGAGATGTGGCAGCACCAGTGTCAATAGTGCTGGGTGCATCTCTTTGAATACATGGGCCCAAATGTTTGATTTACCTTTGCAAATATAACACACTGCATTTCTAGAACCTCAGAAACAGCCAGATATTTGGATAATTGCATAATTTTATTTTTTAATTGTTTGCTGTTGCTGTTGACTACCATCTACAGTAATCATTTTTCCCACTGTTACATATATATTAATCCTCATTTTTAGATATGTAATCCATTTTTTCTTCCCTTCTCATAAAAAATTGCCTCTGGAAATCAAATCCAGGCCAGAACTCTAAACAATAACATTTAAGCATCCTGATTATAAAATATCTTAAAAGCAAAGAATAAAATGGAGCAAAAAATTGATCAAGACAGACTGTTCACTGAGATTAATGCCTTCCCCAAAGAAAAGAAAATAATGGAAAAAAATGGAATACTTTGCTTACCTTTGCTAGAAGGATACTCTGTGTTACTCAAACATCAGAAAGATCTAGATTTGGTTTGTGGTAATACTTAATATGCAAAATTCTCTCTCATAGCAATGTGGCCCAGAAGTGAAAAATAGAAAAATTAGTAAGGCATCAACCAAAATACAAAATACAAACAAAGTAAAGCAACAAAGCAAATGTAAAATCTGTTGCAGTAAAACTATAACAGTAAAACAAAACAAATGTAAAGTGCAACCAGAATAAAGGACTCATTCAAAATCACGTGCAAACCAAAATAATCATGTACATCTAAAAATGATTAACTTAGAAATACATATTTTCACAGTTAAACAAATAAATGTAAACAAAAGTATAGCACAACAAAAATTATAGCAATACTACATATGGCTGCATACACCAAGCCAGATTCACAAAAGTCAGATGCATGTTGCAACAGTGGCAGCTTACACCAACTGCTGCTGCCTCAGGCACCCTGCAATGCATTCAGAAAGAGCAGGGTCCCTGCACCAGAAATCTTGTAACTGTCACAACCGCAGGGTGTGCAGAAGCCATGGTGTACCTGTGCATAATGATGCAAGCTTCTAGCTGCCCCCTTCCCCATGGAACAACAAAAGAGGTGGCATGGTCCATGACAATGGAGGAATTCATATAGCCAGAAAGCAGGGCTCAGAGGTGGCATACAGCATGGGATGACACTGTTGCAGGTGAGGAAGTAGTGGACAACCATGGTAGTGCAGTTGCACCTGGTAGGGGGTGCCATGTATGGCACCATATTGGCACAGACACATAATGGGGTATAGGGGGTGTAGTGTAACAAGCACCATGACCCCATGATGGCACAGCCCTGGCAGCTATCACCAGGACATGCCAACATAGGACCCTGGTTCTCTATGACACTATACTCCCATCCCATTGTGTGTCCATGCCACTATGGTGTGATACATAGCACCACCAGAAGGTGCAACTGCACTGCCATGGTTGCCCACCCCTTCCCCACCTGCAACAGTGCCACCCCATGCAGTATGTCTACCTTGACAGCCTGTTATGGCCCTTGTCAAATGTGCCCACCATGACTGGAGTAGTGCAGGGGCTTAGACCACATTTTCAGTGGTCTAACTCTAGTACCTTGTTGCAGCCACGGTGGAGTTTCCTATATCCCAGAAAAGAGGATGTTGCAGCCCTGCTGTGGTGCAAGCCTTCTTGCAACCTGATGTACCTGTTGATGTGCACAACTTGCTGTGGAAGGGGGCTTTGACACAGCTACATCTGTGGTGGATGCAGGCTACATTTCTCAATACTGTTTCACTCAAGTTGGGATGCAAGTCATGACTTGCAGCAAAACGTGTTTGACACAAATCCCTTGCATCCTTCTAAGGTCTTTCTGAATCCAGGCTACCATATATAGCAAAAATGCAAATAAAATGGAAAGTACACATAAATTGCACAAAACAACTAATAATGAGTGCAAACAAGTATAAGTACAACTAAATGATGAACGAAAACAAAAATAAAGTAAGCGACAAAAGCATAAATGCAAACAGGAAAGGGGAAGTGGAAGCAAAAATATGGCTACAAAAAAACTAAATGGAAACATATATCAACTGTAAAAGGTTTACTCAGCCACAAAAAGATGGAAGGTACAATCAAAAGATGATAACAATGTAATAATTTAAGCTGCAAATCAAAAGCAGTGGAACAACAACAATGGTAGCCATGCACACACAAAAAGCAAATGACAAAAAAAAAGTAAAAAAATATTGCAAATGGAAGTTGGTTACAAAACCGGAAAGACCAACTCTTGTGCAACCACAATGGTAGAGGGTAGGAAACATTTTTCTTGTTGGTTCCTGCCCTGATCTCTGTTTTACTAAAGTAAATACAGTCTTGTATTACAGTGCGGCCCCTTTCTTTTAGCAATGGTCTGCCAATAGTATTAGAAGGAACTACACTGATATTGTTTGTGCACACTTTGTGGTTGCTGGCATGCACAGTAGGACAAGGGACAGAGTGCCCCTTAAAACATGAACTCTAGTGTTGTGCAGAATTTTCAAATTCTGGTGGAATGAAATGCTGCTGAATATTTAAAATCAAGGGAATGGCAGACTAAAATAGCTGTGGAATGATCTTCCATGAAAAAATTACTGTTATGCAGAATATTATTCCATGGATCTTAAAGTTTTCCATGGAAATTGTTGCAGAATAATTTTCCACAGAAAAGTACTGTTCTGTGGATCACAGTAGGTGGAATTCCACTGGAAAACAAGCAAAATTCTGGCAGAAATTCCTCCCGCGGAATGGTAATTCCACACTAATTCTGCCAACAGAATTCTGCATTCTACACAACACTAATGAATTCATAGCCAGATAGCAAAGACTAAAATAAAAAATAAATAAATAAATGAATAAATTTACAGCCCATGTACAGTAATATCTAATCAAGCTTTATTACAAATTGTGGTTTCTTACAATTACCAAGTAAGACATGAAAATACAGTGAGTAACCTGTTAAAAATTGCATTTATTCCTGACCCTTTTGTTCATACTTCATACAAACTAGAAATGAATATTGCATACGGATCTCTGCTTTCCAATGACATATAGCGTTAGATCTTAGCTTGTACAGATCAGGAGAAAATGACTAGTGAATGTATGCTATTTCATTACAAAAGTGACAGTGTAAAATGGCAGTGAGCTAAAACAATTAAGTAGAACATAAGAATACAAAAATGGTTACAGTATATTCATTTTGTGCAGCTAGTGTGTGTGTGAGGGGAGGGGCTAGACCTGTGCTAAGAAGTTCTGAGACTTCATAATCTTACCCAATGAATAGCTCTTTCTGTGTAGTTACAAAATAGTAGACTTTCCTAAGGTCTAACCAAATATTCAGGAAGCCATTGTTCATGGTATTCAAGAAGTTCTATTCAGCTAACACACAGTAATACTTTTTTCTCTTGGGCCACAATGACCTGTGTGACCATGCAAGGATTAGGCTTACCACTGCAGTGAATAAAGCATCATTGGGTGTAATACAGAACATTGAACAAAGTGATGTTTAGCACAACTTTTCACCACTAAATTGCAATTGTGCATGTAATTGCCAAACCATCTTTTTGAAATAAAAAGGGTTTACACATTCTTTTACATTTTAGTGTATATGTGGCAGAAGGTGAAATGTTCCTGTGTTCCATCCTATAGAAAAAAAATAGATCTAAAATTTGGAGCTACAATCAATCAATCAAGCAAGCAAGCAATCAAATGTGCATTGATATAGCACCATTCAAGAACCAAGGCACTTCACAATTGAAATACAATATATGAACATAAAATTGGCACTAAAACAATAGATATAGCAAATGAATTAAAATTCATCTAGGAACACTATATTAAAAAGATATGTTTTCAGCTCAATTTGAATCTATCGGCGGTCAGGCATTCTCTTAACTGATGAGGTAAAAAATTCTACTTAACCAAACACTTACTTCCTCCTACCCCCCACTAGAGTTGCCTTATGTCTGTCTTGTGCTTTCTTAAATTCTCTGTTTTTTGCCTCACGACCTCTACAGGAAGGCCATTCTATAAATGGACGATGGCCTGGACTCAATGGGCATCTCAGGCCAACAGTGTCAATACTTTACCTGGTCTTCATACTTAAGGTTTTCTGCTGTAAGGACCTGGCAAATGCTGAGGGCGTTTGTTTCTTCAGGGACACATGATGTACTGCTGGTCACGTCATGACAAGGGACCATGTGACCATGATGGTTATCTGCAAGCAATGACATGGGACAGAAACAAAACTTCAACAAAGATTGCCTTCCAATAGTATAGCACCTTCAGCCTTCAGCTTTGGAAAATGTTACTATTGCCAGCAATATCCTATCCCTCAGGGTTAAAAATGTCCCCACTATTTCTGTTGCATCTGGTAAACATTTGTATTATATGTCTGCAAAGCATACAGTATTGAACATGATAAGCCCTATGAAAAAGGTATTCAAAGGAGAAATTTAAATTGCAGTGTTATTCATTTTAAACTGAGGTCTACACTAAGAAATCCATGTCTCTGACCTGACTCCTACCCTTATTGTTAACACATGGAGTTCACATGGAGTTCACCAGCCCCACCATTGACATTTCTATCTTCTAAGTTTAATAGGTATGTTTTCCACCGCTTCTGCCCTGCTTTGGATTTCTCCAATGATTTTTTTGTTGTTGTTGTTTTTTTTTTTGCTATCAGTAGTCACTCTCGCACAGGCATCCTTTATCCCTTTGAAATCTCGGTTGCATGTGGAACAAACATTACTCAGACACTGACCTGATCAGTTTTAGTATCTGGCTACATGGAAAATATCTCAAACAGGGAAACACCTCTAGGGTTGAGCTCCGGACACTCATGCCTTCATCTTTTCCAGTGCCCAGCATGTCTATATTTACCTACTATATTATGACAAAACTGTAGGGAGTTTCCAATTCATTGAACCTTGCTCAAATTATGTTGCCCACCACCCCAACACAAACATTTGAATGGGTAATTTAGGTTCAAACTGGAAGCAATTCACCAGTTCATTTTAATAAACTAATACCTGAGCCAATAAACTATTGTCTGGGTCTTAGTTTTGAACCAGGCAATAGTTTGCAGACTTGATACTGTATGCCATGTGACTGGTTCTGGTCCAATCAGAAACCAGTATTACTTTTTTTTAATTACTATTTTTGTTAAATGCTTTTTATGCTAATGGATCTGCCGCTTTTCTGAAACATGAGTCTCTGCTACATGTTTGAAAACTCCAAACTGATTAGTAAATATGTTAACAATGTATGAACACTATATTGTTGACTATGTTTAGGTTTGAGCTTTTCCACAAATTCTGGACAAATGCTAGAGTATTCTAATTAATATAACTCCGTCTTTAATGTTAAACTAATTAATAGCATGGAGGATTCTCAAACCTAAACTTATGTGCTATAAATGGTATATCTTTTAATTAAATAGCTCTCTAATTTTCTCATACACTGTTATTTGGCCACTTAGGACATAGTGAAATTTCTGGTAAACCCCAATGATTCAGAGATGGTAGATAACATTGTAAAATATCTGAAACTGTGCTTACAAATCAGGTTGTATGGTGTACTCAGAGCTATACTGCTATACCTACTTTTACACTATCTCATATTTTCATACTTTAATATAATTATTGTATTACAATTACAATATTACAGTTATTGTTAGGTCTCATTATACAAATTGTTGATTGTATACTACCTCAAAGTGTCATATAGGATCAAGGATATTTATAGATATTGGGGGTTCTAATGTGGTATAGATATGTCTCCTGGTTTTATGGAATTGTATGTGCCATTTTGACAAGTACACTGATAACTACAGTACGTGTTGTAGAGTGCAATACTGTAACCTAAATTGTTCTATCTGATATACATTTCGCTTATCATCTATGATCTACATAAGCTATTGTAAGCTTCTATTAACTCTTTAAAAGAACTAATAATTGAACAAATAAAGATTTTGAATTTGAGAACTAAGTCAATTACATTATCAATTTTTTCAGTATGAAAGTTTCTATTTATTTACTGAAATGTTTCACCAGTAAGGCACACTAAACAACAAGTTACTCATCTCCCGATGTGACCTGGACTAAACTCTGGTGTGACCCAGATACTTTTGCAGACACAACTGCTTCTAGCAGCTTTGCTATGAAAACTAACATGTAAAAAACTCTGGTATGAAAAAATTAAGGCAATCTCTGGACAAATGACCTGGCAATGGTGACAAGTTGGTGCAGAACAGGTATAGGGAGCTACGGAGCTACATGAAGCATGTACTGTAGTATGTGCATTGATCTTCACTGACATGCTGCCCATGCATGGCTTAGGGGAGGAAAAGGCATACAGCATTGTGTGTTTCAACAACTGGTGGAAGGCATGGTGTAGGAAAGAGGAGTTTGATTACATAGTGGACTGGGATTCTACCTTGAGGTCTGAAGAAATGGGATGGCCTCCATCCATCCAGAAGGGGATCTACAGTCCTTGGTAGGAGGTTTAAATGATGCTTTGATGGACATTTAAACTATTCAAGTTGGGGTGACTGAAGAAAAGTGGGAGGCAGTTAGTGCTGTTCTAGATGATAGAGTAAGGTGAAGGATAGTCTAGGGAAAATAAATTTGCCTGGGGTTGTAGACAGTAGTGGCAAGGGGTAGGAAGGCATGTGAGACCAAGAGGCAAAACTGGAAAAAAGGAAATTACTAGGGAAGGTGGCAGAGGAAGGATAAAAAGGGGAAGAACAATACCAGTGACAAAAAAGTATAAAGTATGGACTCAGGAAGGGAGGGGAAAGCTGGGGCAGGGAGGGAGTAAGAGAGTTAAGGGCCACGTGTGCCAATGCAAGGAGCATGAGGAACACAATTCCTGACCTTGAGGCTATCATTGTCGTGGCAGAACTGGATCTAGTGTCCATAACAGAGTCATAGCACACCAAAACCTCTTGAGGGGAGTGGCCATACTGGAGTATGACATGTTTAGAAAAGATAGGGCAGGGAGAAAAGGGTTGGGGGGTTATATGTAAAGGAAGGTATTAAAGCCACAAAAATACAAGATCACAGCAAGGTGAAGAAAGTTTGGACATTCTTTGGGTTGGCTTAGCAACATCGTTTGGGTGCTTTACATGAGTAGGGGTGGTATACAGCCACCAGCACAGGGGAAAGATATGGACAGGGTTTAGAAGGAGCCCACAGACAAAATGGCAAACAAAGGAGTATGCAATAGTTATGGGTGACTTTAATCTACTGGATGTGGACTGTAACAGAGTAGGGTCAAACTAGAACCTTACAAGGACTTTCTCAGGTAGTTGCTTACAGATTCTACAAGCAAGCAAGCAAATCTTTATTTCTAAACTTTTTCCAACAGATCATAGTGCTGCACAAAATCAGAACAATAAAATCAATAAAAACAGCTAATATAGATATTTAAAATATTAATTCTACAAAAGACAGCAGTATGCTAACCAACACTTACATCAGGGAAAGTTTGAGAAAATAAGATTTTAAGGCTGTTTTAAAGACTCAATTGTCAGGCACTCTCCTATCCAATAGGTAAAGAGTTCTACAGTGTTGGGGCTGTGAAAGCAAAGGAACAGTCCACAGAGGACTTCAGTCAAACCCTGGGAACGTCTAGCAAACCCTCGTCAGAAGAACAGAGTGAGTGGGGGGCAGAAGGGACAGAGAAGATCTTGCAAGTAACATGGTCCCTGTATATGTAGGGCTTTGTAGGTCAGTAAACAGATGTTGAAACTGATTCACCAATACACCAGCAGTCAGTGCAGATCACAGAACACAAGAGTGACATGACTAGATCTCAATAAACCATCCAACATCCTGGCAGCCATGTTCTTCACTAGCTGCAATCGGCGGCTGTCAACCCCAGGTATCCTTAAGTATAGGGCATTGCAGTTGTCAAGGCATGAGTCCACAAAGGCATGGACCAATGTTGGAAGATCACCAGGTGGGACCAGGTGTTTGATCCAAGATAAGTATCTCAGATTATAGAAAGATGTTTTAAATGACAGCAGACACCTGAGCTTTCAATGTCAAACCATTGTCAAACACAACACAAAGATTTCATGCCCACTCAGAGGTAAGCAACTGGTCACCCCTGAATCAAAGCCCAGAGGGTAGGCCTGCTGACAACCCCACACCTTGGAGACCTGGGTCAACCACCATCACCTCGGTTTTGCCTGTGTTCAACTTTTGGCCAGCTGGCACTCATCCAGCTCTAAATCCCGGAGAACCAGCTGTTAAAAACTGAGTCTGCACCATCATGTCAGGGTATAAACATCGTGTAGAGCATAGAGCTGAGTATCATCTGCATATCAGTGACAGTATGGTGCCCTGCAGTACCCCAGGAGAGGAGCCGATGAATAAATTCCTGACACCACTCTCTGAGTCCTGCCAGTGAGGAATGAACAAAACAAGCTGAGGGCTGTACAAGACAGTCCATACAGAATTCACAGGTGCTTCAACAGCACCCCATGGTGAAAATTGTTAAATGCTACAGCGAGGTCAAGGGGACCAAGACAAATGACTTCCCGAACCTCGCTGTCAGGAGATCATTAAGTATTCAAACCAGGGCAGCTACAGCACTATGCATCTTCCTAAACCCAGACTGGAGAGGATCATAGATATCATGAGATGATAAATTGCCTTCAAGCTGTACTACAACCACCTTTTCAATAACCTTGCCCACAAAGGGCAGGTTCAAGACTGGTCTGTAGTTCATTAAGCAGTCTGGGTTGCAGTAAGCTTTCTTCAGGAGAGGTATTACTATCGCCTCCATCAGAGGGTCTGGAAACACCACTGAATCCAATGAGCACTGGACAAATATCAGAAAGGATCAGGCCAATGGTTTGAACGCACTCCACTAGGAGGCACATTGGGCCTGGGTCCAAACTATAATAGGTTGGCTGCATTCCCTGGATGTCCCGCACAACATCCACGATCACCAACTGGCTGAAGTCAGACCAGACAGGCTGAGGGCCTGTAACCTCTTTCTGATCAACACAATACCCATTAGAGGGTGCCAAACAGATCTCAGACCTGATAGTAACAATATTTACAGTGAACAATTGGACTAACTCATTGCACTTAATTAGTGAACACCCTCCCTGCAGCTGAAGACAGGCTGGCTTGCACAACCTGTTGACAGAGCAGAGGAGCTGAGCTGCTGATTCCCTCACCACAGCAATCTCTTTGGATGGAAATTCTGACTTCTACAAGAGATTGCCGATTGCTAGACCTTATGATGAGCTATCAATTTAAGTCATTATAACCATGCCCAATTTCCACGAATGCATTTCCAACTCTTGACCCGACAACTCAGTCTTTTAAAGTCCCATCAAACCAAGTGGATTTCAGGTGAAGAGGAGGGGTTGAATATGGACAGGAGCCAGAGAGTTGAGGGCAGCTGTCACTGCCTCATTATAGGCTAGTACAAGCTCCCCCCGCTCCCTGCTTGCACTTGGCAAGTATGATAGGTCCAGCACCACCATAAGACCATCTGCAATCAGACCTCTTAAAGGGCAGTACCAGAGCATCTCTGAAGGAGCAGATCTATTGGGGGCGGCTCAAATCGGAACCCTATAGTATGATTATCTGACCATAGGGAAGGGGCAGTGCTGGATCTGCTACTTCTGAACTGGAACAGCATTGCAGAGGTCACAGGGGTAGCAACCTCTGTTCAAGCAACTATTGTACAGTGTGGTTTGACATATGGATGGGGCAGGAGAAAAAAATACTAGTATGCAGATCCTGGACTTCAGGAGAGCAGATTTTAAAAAAGTGGGAGACTGCCTTAGGAAATACCTTAAAGAGGAGGATATGGTGGATGGGGTAAAGACACAATGGAATATAATACAGAAGGAATAACTAGGACACTGGCAAGCTGTTGCAAGGCAATAAGCAAGTGTTAAGAAGAAAATGCCACTGTGGTCCTCAAAAGAGGTGGCTATGGGTTTGTAAGAGGTCTAAATCTCACCTTCAGGTTCTTGGCAATATTGGAGATGCAAATAATCACAGACAAGTTGCATTCAGGTAATAAACAAGTTTATTACTACAAAAAGGGATAAAGCACAGTTGCCCTAAGCAGTTCTTACCAATACGAACCGGGAGCCAGTGCTAAGCATTCCCTACACCTCAAGGTTTCTCTGTAGTCTCTCGGGATCTCTCGGGTCTCCGAGGTGTAAAGCCTGTGCATAACATTATATACCTGTGATAATTACTATGGTTACTAAAGATAGAAACATTTCTAGTTACAGAAATGAGCCCTATTGGCTAAATTAGATGTGGCTCCACGGTCCAAGATAACATTATATAATTCTGTAAAGTCATCAGTCTTAGAACAAAGGCATTCTTATACAAAGTCTTACATAACAAGGTGAAGTGGTGTCCATCACCGAAAGATGGCAATGTTGCCTTACACATTATAATTACTTCAAGGACAGGTGTCTTGGCATCTGACAAGTAAGAAATAGACAGAAAATACATGGTATAAAGTGTGTGCATTAGCAAGCAAAGTGAGTTACAATAATATATATTCATCTCCTGACATCTACTCTTATACGGTAGATGCCCTTAGCCCTATGTATTAGTATAGCCTATGCCTAAACATTAGCTGCCTACGGTGCACCCCTGAGGGTATCAATTAGGGTGCAGGGACCTCGTGTAACAATACCCCCTTGTTGCCTCAAAGGTCAACACAGGCAAATACAAGGTGTGGACAGGAGCAGTGGTTCTTTACAATCCGAGGCGCGAGCCTTGTAAAGGAACTCAAGCTGCTCACAGTGTTGGCGAGTACGTCTATAGGCAGCAAAGCATGATAATCAAAGTAAATATCAAAATGCTTGTATTATTACAAACCTTTAAAAGTGATTTCTAACTAGGTGTTGGTCAATGCGTTATTCATATCTCCATCATTCATCAGGTCAAGAATGGCTTCATTGACTTTGGTTATATTATTGCTGATGTGGATGAGGTGTGTGTCCTTTCTATCTAAAAGTGACTTCAGTGTAAGTGTAAGTGGATCTATGTGTACATTAAAGTAGGGTAGGTATTCTGAAAGTGTGAGTAAATAATCTGGATTACCATCAATAATATCTGCTTCCATAAGGGGGAATGGGGGTTATGACAGTATGTCCAATAACAGTTCTCTGATGGGGAACAAAACAGAAGTTGGGGTAATCAATTGAACAAGTAACAGAACCATAGGAATAAGATTTCACATTTGTCACTATACAGCATTCTCCATCAGAGTTATACTGTGAACGTACTGTAGGCAGTCTCCATTTTTGCAGCTGGACAGGGCACGTGTAGGTCATCTTGGAAATCCGTGTTGACAGGCAATGAGCTTCCTCACGATAGGACTGGTAGAGCTGATCTGGTGACGGTGTTGATTCAAAAGAGTTGGTGCCATTATCAGTGATGTCATCATCCATAGTGAAAGTCCAATCAATGCTGTCTGGAGAGTAGCCACAAACAGGTCGTATAACATCAAACACATCACATCGGCACAGGTAGATGTATTGCTTTTTCGCACAACAGTCCATGTGCGGTGCTACACAGGCATCCAGGAAGGAGTGGTAGACCAGTAGAGGTGGTATATCCAGGTGTTCTCAGTAGATGTCTTCGTCCAAATGCCCTATAGAATGCACCAGTGCCAGCTTGTCGAACAAGGCTGTAGTGGGATCAAAACATGGTAAGGAGACAGTAAAGAAGACAAACATGGTATCTGTTATAGAACATTTCTTACTAGAAAAATAAGGACCAGTATTCAGATGTCTGGTCACAAACCCCAAATTTCGAGCTGTGGAGAGAGGAATGGACAGTGTCTGTTGCATACACAGGGAAATACAAAATGGAAGTTTACATTTAGGACAATACCATTTAGAGAGGCATCTGTCATGTATTATATCAGGAATTCTTCCAGTTTCTAGGTCTCTGAAGAGATTGTTAATGGTAGTGAGTATATATGAACCATATGCAGAACAAAGTATTTCTCTACCAATGTATTGTCTATCAGCTTCTCTATTGTTCTGTTGTATGAGTGCGTTAATCTTATCTTTGGAATCAGTGAAGGCTTTTGCAATGTCATGCATGTTGTATACAGTGTATCTTTCTTCCTGACTAAGACCATCCACACCAGGCAATAAAGGTGGTAAAACATTATTAACCAAACCAGTGGAGAACTTTGCAGAATGACTTTTGATAGCAGCGATGTCTGCTTTGTTCCAAATGGACATAGCAGTACCAAAAAGACCTGTGACAGTACCTGTGGCACCTGTAACATCAGAACTGTCAACTTCAGGTCTAGTACGTTTTAAGTAAGAGTACTAGGAGGAGGTTTCATCCTGAAATTACCTCTGTGTTCGGTAGAATAAACCCCAGTAAAGGGATCCTTGGTGCGAATCTGAAATGCAGCTAAACTGTCAAGCAATAAAGTACTATAGAATGCAGATGTGTTGGTGTTGTGACACATACCAAATTCTTTCATATTCCAGTAAGGTTAAATAAAACTGGTATATGCATAAACTGTAAATTGTTAATCAAAGAACCTGGGAAGGCAGTGGCTGTGAGACCACTACAGGGTCCAGGGGTATGTTTTGGACATTCCAAAAGCTGTTTTTCAGTAGGAGGCAGTACAGAGAGATACATGGCTGCAGACGCCATGTGGTGTACAGCACAGAATCTGCGGGCAGAATCTTGAGAAAGAGAATTACAATAGGAAGGATCAATCAAAGCAGTTATGTTATACAAACCAGAGTGTCTTAATGCAGTTTGTAACAAGGGCAGTGAACCATTAGGGGATAATTTAGCGTTGAGCCAACCTTGGAAAGTTCCCTAAGAGAGCTTGGCCACAGGGAGAACTTGTCCTTGTGACGTGGTTTGCCACTCAATTTGAAGGGTGGATTTGTCAGGAGCAATGACCGAGGCAGTGAGGTATGCATTGGAGCCTTCCTGTACAGTAATCATAGTATCTGGAATTTTGATGGAAACCCTCTGTAGGAGGTGTTGGAGGATCAAGGTGTCAAGGAGGTCCGCTACGTGCCTTGGATGAAAGGGATTACTCCTGCAAGGAGGAGAGATAGGAGCAAGATAGCAATCTTGTCAATGTATCTGAAAAGGAAGATGAAAGATTAGTACATTAGTACAGTTCCGCCCAGTGGGGTTAGGAAGAGTATGTTTTAAGCTCCTTTGTACAGTTTCAACTGGTTTGCATGTAACCATTTGTCAGTCAATTTATTGTTGTGGAGGAGTCTAACTTGATAGACTGCCGGACTGAGCTTGTTGACAATGGGGTAAGGGCCTTCCCACTTATTGGAGAAGGAGGGTGGATGTGCAAATCAAGCACCATTACCTGATCTCCAACCTGCCAATCCACTTCTTGTGCGTGGTTTGTCAAATTGTATTTTGGACTGTTGCTGGGCCTTGCCCATGCAGTTTGCAGCATACAAGTGTGTGTGTATGAGGTCTTTTCTGAGTTTCTCCACATACTGGTCTACAGACACACGGTCTGCAGTGGGGGTGTGCAGGTCAAAGAGCAAGTGTTCAGGTAATCTCATTTGTCTTCCAGTCATTACCTCGAAGGGTGTAAGCTGGGTGGTGGCTGAGGGCGTACCCCTAATTGCCATAAGGAGTAAAGGCAGTAGGGAATCCCAGGTTTTGGGATTGTCCTCAATAAATTTGGAAAGCATTTGCTTAATCCGTCTGTTGGCTCTTTCTACTTGGCCTGAGGATTGAGGGTGATAAGGTATGTGGAACTTTTGCTGAACCCCAAGGAGTTCAAGGGACTCTTTCATCAACTCACCTGTAAAACTGGTTCCTTTATTGGAGTCTACCTTAAGAGGCAGGCCCCACCTGGAGAAAATCTGTTCTACCAGGATTTTGGCGGTTGTCTTTGGGGTGCATGTCTTGGTGGGGAAAGCCTCAACCCACTTAGAGAATAAATCTGTCACTACAAGAGCATACTTGTTGTTTCTACTGGTGTTGGTCAAGGGACCAATAAAATCAATCTGAATGGCATGCCAAGGGCCAGTGTGTCTCTGTGGTAAAAGTTTGACATTTTGTTTTGTAGGTACTGGATTGTTTTGTGCACAAACAAGGCAATTATCAATGTATTGTTTAACATCTTTGGTAATCCCAGGCCACCAAGCAGTGGTTTTGAGGCGCTGGAGGGTATTTTCAGTCCCCTGATGTCCACCGGTAGGTGTGTCATGTACCTGATGCAAAAATTCAGATCTCAAATGTCTGGAGACTACCCACAATTTGGTGGTAGTATCCTCTGGCTGGAACCAAATAAGTTTATCATCAGGGATAAATGTAATTTTACCTTCATGCCTGCGATATGGGTTGTGTGTAGGGAGTCTTTCTTCAGTACCCTTTGTCCAGGAATCTGAACACTTTTGAGTTCAGTGTCCAAATGCTGAGCTGCTGAGAGATCCAAGGGGAAAAAGATTCAGATTTCTTTTTGAGAACTGCAACCTGTACAGTGGATTGGCCTCTGGATGATCCATCATCACGCTCTTCTATGTAATATTGTGATTCATGTCCTTCTGTGCCATGCTGTGATCTGTTTCCTGCTGTGCCATGCTGTGATTCATGCCCTTCTGGGCCATACTGTGATTCATGCCTTTCTGTGCCATGCTGTGATTCATGCCCTTCTGTGTAATACTGTGATTCATGCCATTCTGTGCAATGCTGTGATTCATGCACTACTGTGCCACACTGTGATTCATGCCATTCTGTACTATGCTGTGATGTATGCTTTTCTGTACCATGCTGTGATTCATGCCCTTCTGTGCCATTTTGTGATTCATGTCCTTCTTTGCCACACTGTGATTCACGTCCTTCTATGCCACACTGTGATTCATGCCATTCTGTGCCATTTTGTGATTCATGCCCTTCTGTGTCAAGTGGTGATGCATGCCCTTCTGTGCCATGCTGTGATTCATGCCTTCTGTGCCACACTGTAATTCATGTCCTTCTGTGCCATACTGTGATTCATGCCCTTCTGTGTCAAGTGGTGATTCATGCCCTTCTGTGCCATGCTGTGATTCATGTCTTTCTGAGCCACACTGTGATTCATGTCCTTCTTTGCCACACTGTGATTCACGTCCTTCTGTGCCACACTGTGATTCATGCCCTTCTGTGCCATTTTGTGATTCATGCCCTTCTGTGTCAAGTGGTGATTCATGCCCTTCTGTGCCATGCTGTGATTCATGCCTTTCTGTGCCACACTGTAATTCATGTCCTTCTATGCCATACTGTGATTCATCCCCTTCTGTGCCAAGTGGTGATTCATGCCCTTCTGTGTCATACTGTGATTCAAGCCCTTCTGTGCCATGCTCTGATTCATGCCTTTCTGTGCCATACTGTGATTCAAGCCCTTCTGTGCCATGCTCTGATTCATGCCTTCTATACCATGCTGTGATTCATGCCTTTCTGTGACAAGCTGTGATTCATGCCTTTCTGCACCATGCTGTGATTCATGCCTTTCTATACCAAGCTGTGATTCATGCCTTTCTGTACCATGCTGTGATTCACATGCTTCAGTGCCACACTGTGATTCATGCCCTTCTGTGCCCTGCTGTGATTCACGCTCTTCTGTGCCATGCTGTTATCTGTTTCCTGCTGTGCCATTCTGCAATTCATGCACTTCTGTGCTATGCTGTGATTCATGCCCTCCTGTGTCATACTGTGATTCTTGTCCTGCAGTGCCATGCATTGATTCATACACTTCTGTAGCATGCTGTGATTCATGCCCTTCGGTGTCATGCTGTGATTCATGCCCTTCTGTACCATGCTGTGATACATGCCCTTCTGTACCATGCTGTGATTCATGCCCTTCTGTTACATACTGTGATTCATGTCCTTCTGTAAAATGCGTTGATTCATACACTTCTGTAGCATGCTGTGATTCATGCCCTTCTGTGTTATACTGTGATTCTTGCCTTTCTGTGTAATACTGTGGTTCATGCCCTTCTGTGCCATGCTGTGATTGATGACCTTCTGTGCCATGTTGTGTTCTGTTTCCTGCTGTGCCATGCTGTGATTCATGCCCTTCTGGGCCATGCTGTGATTCATGCCCTTCTGTGCCATACTGTGACTCATGCCTTTCTGTGCCATGCTGTGATTCATGCCCTTCTGTGTAATACTGTGATTCATGCCGTTCTGTGCCATGCTGTGATTCATGCCATTCTGTGCCTTGCTGTGATTCATGCCTTTCTGAGCCACACTGTGATTCATGTCCTTCTGTGCCACTCTGTGATTCATGGCCTTCTGTGTCAAGTGGTGATTCATGCCCTTCTGTGTCAAGTGGTGATTCATGCCCTTCTGTGCGATGCTGTGATTCATGGTCTGAGTTTCACTGTGATTATGTCCTTGTGCACTTGTGATTCACGTCCTTCTTTTGTGCTGTGATTTTGACCTTTCGTTCGTGCTGCTATCTGTGACCTTCGCATTGATCTGCGCCGTTTGTGCCATTTTTGATCTGCCTCTTCTGGCTGGTGATTCTGCCCTCTGCGCTATACTGTAATTCGTGCCCTTCTGTGTCGGGTGGTGATTCATGCCCTTCTGTGTCATGCTGTGATTCATGCCTTCTGTGCCATGCTGTGATTCATGCCTTCTCTACCAAGCTGTGATTCATGCCTTTCTGTGACAAGCTGTGATTCATGCCTTTCTGCGCCATGCTGTGATTCATGCCTTTCTATACCAAGCTGTGATTCATGCCTTTCAGTACCATGCTGCGATTCATGCCCTTCTGTGCCATACTGTGATTCATGCCTTTCTGTACCATGCTGTGATTTATGCCTTTCTGTACCGTGCTTTGACTCGCCCTTCTGTGCATGCTGTGATTCTTGACTTTCAGTGCCAAGTGGTGATTCATGCCCTTCTGTGTCACACTGTGATTCATGTCCTGCTGTGCCATGCTGTGATTCATGCCCTTTGTGTAATACTGTGATTCATGACTTTCTGTGCCATGCTGTGATCTCTTTCCTGCTGTGCCATGCTGTGATTCATGCCCTTCTGTGCCATGCTGTGATTCATGCCCTTCTGTGCATACTGTGACTCATGCCTTTCTGTGCCATGCTGTGATTCATGCCCTTCTGTGTAATACTGTGATTCATATCGTTCATGCCATGCTGTGATTCATGCACTACTGTGCCACACTCTGATTCATGTCCTTCGGTGCCATGCTGCGATTCATGCCTTTCTGTACCATGCTGTGATGTATGCTTTTCTGTACCATGCTGTGATTCATGCCCTTCTGTGCCATGCTGTGATTCATGCCTTTCTGAGCCACACTGTGATTCATGTCCTTCTGTGCCACACTGTGATTCACGTCCTTCTGTGCCATGCTGTGATTCATGACCTTCTGTGTCATGCTGCGATTCATGACCTTCTGTGCCATACTGTGATTCATGCCGTTCTGTGCCATTTTGTGATTCATGCCCTTCTGTGTCAAGTGGTGATTCATGCCCTTCTATGCCATACTGTGATTCATGCCCTTCTGTTTCAAGTGGTGATTCATGCCCTTCTGTGTCATAATGTGATCCAAGCCCTTCTGTGCCATGCTGTGATTCATGCCTTGCTGTGCCATGCTGTGATTCATGCCTTCTCTACCAAGCTGTGATTCTTGCCATTCTGTGACAAGCTGTGATTCATGCCTTTCTGCGCCATGCTGTGATTCATGCCTTTCTATAACTGTTGTGATCATGCCCTCAGTACCATGCGCGACATTCATGCCCTTCTGTGCCATACTGTGATCCATGCCTTCTGTACCATGCTGTGATTTATGCCTTCTGTACCGCTGGCTTTGACCTCATGCCATTCTGTGCCATGCTGTGATTCTTGACTTTCAGTGCCAAGTGGTGATTCATGCCTCTCTGTGTCACACTGTGATTCATGTCCTGCTGAGCCATGCTGTGATTCATGCCCTTGTGTAATCACTGTGATCCATGACTCTTCAGCCATGCTGTGATCTCTTTCCTGCTGTGCCATGCTGTGATCCATGCCCTTCCAGCCATGCTGTGATTCATGCCCTTCTGTACATACCAGACCTCATGCCTTCTGTGCCATGCTGTGATTCATGCCCTTCTGTGTAACACTGTGATCCACATCGTCTCCATGCCATGTTGTGATCCATGCACCACTGTGCCACACTCTGATTCATGTCCTTCGCTGCCATGCTGCGATTCATGCCTTTCTGTACCATGCTATGATGTATGCTTTTCTGTACCATGCTGTGATTCATGCCCTTCTGTGCCATGCTGTGATTCATGCCTTTATGAGCCACACTGTGATTCATGTCCTTCTGTGCCACACTGTGATTCACGTCCTTCTGTGCCATGCTGTGATTCATGCCTTTTCTGTGCCACACTGTAATTCATGTTCTTTTATGCCATACTGTGATTCATGCCCTTCTGTGCCAAGTGATGATTCATGCCCTTCTGTGTCATACTGTGATTCAAGCCCTTCTGTGCCATGCTGTGATTCATGCCTTTCTGTGCCATGCTGTGATTCATGCCTTCTCTACCAAGCTGTGATTCATGCCTTTCTGTGACAAGCTGTGATTCATGCCTTTCTGCACCATGCTGTGATTCATGCCTTTCTATACCAAGCTGTGATTCATGACTTTCTGTACCATGCTGCGATTCATGACCTTCTGTGCCATACTGTGATTCATGCCTTTTCTGTACCTTGCTGTGATTTATGCCTTTCTGTACCGTGCTGTGACTCATGCCCTTCTGTGCCATGCTGTGATTCTTGACTTTCAGTGCCAAGTGGTGATTCATGCCCTTCTGTGTCACACTGTGATTCATGTCCTGCTGTGCCGTGCTGTGATTCATGACCTTCTGTGTAATACTGTGAT
Organism: Neoceratodus forsteri; assembly: GCA_016271365.2. NCBI lineage: Eukaryota > Metazoa > Chordata > Ceratodontiformes > Ceratodontidae > Neoceratodus > Neoceratodus forsteri. The sequence continues at coordinate 1,277,351,611 of CM057454.1, forward strand.
TCATGACTTTCTGTGACATGCTGTGATTGATACCCTTCAGTGCCATGTTGTGATCTGTTGGCTGCTGTGCTGTGATTCATTCACTTCTGTGACCTTCAGTGATTCATGCCCTTCTGTGCCATTCTGTGACTGATACCCTTCTGTGCCATTCTGTGATCTGTTTGCTGCTGTGCCATGATGTGATTCATGCACATCTGTGCCATGCTGTGATTCATGCCCTTCTTTGCCATGCTGTGATTCATGCCCTTCTGTGCCCCCCATTGATTCATGTCCTTGCCACACTGTGATTCATGCCCTTTTGTGCCATGCTGTGATTCATGGCCTTCTGTGCAATACTGTGATTCATGCCTTTCTGTCCCAAGCAGTGATTCGTGCCTTTCTGTGCCATGCTGTGATTCATGCCCTTCTGTTCCATGCTGTGATTCATGCTCTTCTGTGTAATACTGTGATTCCTGTCCTGCTGTGCCATGCTGTGATTCACGCTTCTATGTAATATTATGATTCATGTCCTTCTGTGCCATGCTGTGATCTGTTTCCTGCTGTGCCATGCTGTGATTCATGCCCTTCTGGGCCATACTGTGATTCATGCCTTTCTGTGCCATGCTGTGATTCATGCCCTTCTGTGTAATACTGTGATTCATGCCATTCTGTGCAATGCTGTGATTCATGCACTACTGTGCCACACTGTGATTCATGCCATTCTGTACTATGCTGTGATGTATGCTTTTCTGTACCATGCTGTGATTCATGCCCTTCTGTGCCATTTTGTGATTCATGTTCTTCTTTGCCACACTGTGATTCACGTCCTTCTATGCCACACTGTGATTCATGCCATTCTGTGCCATTTTGTGATTCATGCCCTTCTGTGTCAAGTGGTGATGCATGCCCTTCTGTGCCATGCTGTGATTCATGCCTTTCTGTGCCACACTGTAATTCATGTCCTTCTACGCCATACTGTGATTCATGCCCTTCTGTGTCAAGTGGTGATTCATGCCCTTCTGTGCCATGCTGTGATTCATGTCTTTCTGAGCCACACTGTGATTCATGTCCTTCTTTGCCACACTGTGATTCACGTCCTTCTGTGCCACACTGTGATTCATGCCCTTCTGTGCCATTTTGTGATTCATGCCCTTCTGTGTCAAGTGGTGATTCATGCCCTTCTGTGCCATGCTGTGATTCATGCCTTTCTGTGCCACACTGTAATTCATGTCCTTCTATGCCATACTGTGATTCATCCCCTTCTGTGCCAAGTGGTGATTCATGCCCTTCTGTGTCATACTGTGATTCAAGCCCTTCTGTGCCATGCTCTGATTCATGCCTTTCTGTGCCATACTGTGATTCAAGCCCTTCTGTGCCATGCTCTGATTCATGCCTTCTATACCATGCTGTGATTCATGCCTTTCTGTGACAAGTTGTGATTCATGCCTTTCTGCACCATGCTGTGATTCATGCCTTTCTATACCAAGCTGTGATTCATGCCTTTCTGTACCATGCTGTGATTCACATGCTTCAGTGCCACACTGTGATTCATGCCCTTCTGTGCCCTGCTGTGATTCACGCTCTTCTGTGCCATGCTGTTATCTGTTTCCTGCTGTGCCATTCTGCAATTCATGCACTTCTGTGCTATGCTGTGATTCATGCCCTCCTATGTCATACTGTGATTCTTGTCCTGCAGTGCCATGCATTGATTCATACACTTCTGTAGCATGCTGTGATTCATGCCCTTCGGTGTCATGCTGTGATTCATGCCCTTCTGTACCATGCTGTGATACATGCCCTTCTGTACCATGCTGTGATTCATGCCCTTCTGTTACATACTGTGATTCATGTCCTTCTGTAAATGCGTTGATTCATACACTTCTGTAGCATGCTGTGATTCATGCCCTTCTGTGTTATACTGTGATTCTTGCCTTTCTGTGTAATACTGTGGTTCATGCCCTTCTGTGCCATGCTGTGATTGATGACCTTCTGTGCCATGTGTGTTCTGTTTCCTGCTGTGCCGTACTGTGATTCCTTGCCCTTCTAGGCCAGCCTGTGATTCATGCCCTTCTTGCCATACTGTGACTCATGCCTTTCTGTGCCATGCTGTGATTCATGCCCTTCTGTGTAATACTGTGATTCATGCCGTTCTGTGCCATGCTGTGATTCATGCCATTCTGTGCCTTGCTGTGATTCATGCCTTTCTGAGCCACACTGTGATTCATGTCCTTCTGTGCCACTCTGTGATTCATGGCCTTCTGTGTCAAGTGGTGATTCATGCCCTTCTGTGTCAAGTGGTGATTCATGCCCTTCTGTGCCATGCTGTGATTCATGGCTATCTGAGCCACACTGTGATTCATGTCCTTCTGTGCCACCCTGTGATTCACGTCCTTCTTTGCCATGCTGTGATTCATGACCTTCTGTGTCATGCTGCGATTCATGACCTTCTGTGCCATACTGTGATTCATGCCGTTCTGTGCCATTTTGTGATTCATGCCCTTCTGTGTCAAGTGGTGATTCATGCCCTTCTATGCCATACTGTAATTCATGCCCTTCTGTGTCAAGTGGTGATTCATGCCCTTCTGTGTCATAATGTGATTCAAGCCCTTCTATGCCATGCTGTGATTCATGCCTTGCTGTGCCATGCTGTGATTCATGCCTTCTCTACCTAGCTGTGATTCTTGCCTTCTGTGACAAGCTGTGATTCATGCCTTCTGCGCCCATGCTGTGATTCATGCCTTTCTATACCAGCTGTGATTCATGCCTTTCAGCACCATGCTGCGATTCATGCCCTTCAGCCATACTGTGATCCATGCCTTCTGTACCATGCTGTGATTTATGCCTTTCTGTACCGGCTTTGACTCATGCCATTCTGTGCCATGCTGTGATTCTTGACTTTCAGTGCCAAGTGGTGATACATGCCCTTCTGTGTCACACTGTGATTCATGTCCTGCTGTGCCATGCTGTGATTCATGCCCTTTTGTGTACTACTGTGATTCATGACTTTCTGTGCCATGCTGTGATCTCTTTCCTGCTGTGCCATGCTGTGATTCATGCCCTTCTGTGCCATGCTGTGATTCATGCCCTTCTGTGCATACTGTGACTCATGCCTTTCTGTGCCATGCTGTGATTCATGCCCTTCTGTGTAATACTGTGATTCATACCGTTCTATGCCATGCTGTGATTCATGCACTACTGTGCCACACCTGATTCATGTCCTTCGGTGCCATGCTGCGATTCATGCCTTTCTGTACCATGCTGTGATGTATGCTTTTCTGTACCATGCTGTGATTCATGCCCTTCTATGCCATGCTGTGATTCATGCCTTTCTGAGCCACACTGTGATTCATGTCCTTCTGTGCCACACTGTGATTCACGTCCTTCTGTGCCATGCTGTGATTCATGACCTTCTGTGTCATGCTGCGATTCCTGACCTTCTGTGCCATACTGTGATTCATGGCTATCTGAGCCACACTGTGATTCATGTCCTTCTGTGCCACACTGTGATTCACGTCCTTCTGTGCCATGCTGTGATTCATTCCTTTCTGTGCCACACTGTAATTCATGTGCTTTTATGCCATACTGTGATTCATGCCCTTCTGTGCCAAGTGATGATTCATGCCCCCACTTCGTTGTCATACTGTGATTCAAGCCTTTCTAGCCATGCTGTGATTCATGCCTTGTCGCCATGCTGTGATTCATGCCTCTCTACTAAGCTGTGATTCATGCCTTTCTGTGACAAGCTGTGATTCATGCCTTTCTGCACCATGCTGTGATTCATGCCTTTCTATACCAAGCTGTGATTCATGACTTTCTGTACCATGCTGCGATTCATGCCCTTCTGTGCCATACTGTGATTCATGCCTTTCTGTACCTTTGCTGTGATTTATGCCTTTCTGTACCGTGGCTGTGACTATGCCTTCTGTGCCATGCTGTGATTCTTGACTTTCAGTGCCAAGTGGTGATTCATGCCCTTCTGTGTCACACTGATTCATGTCCTGTTGTGCCGTGCTGTGATTCATGACCTTCTGTGTGATTACTGTGATTCATGACCTTCTGTGACATGCTGTGATTGATACCCTTCAGTGCCATGTTGTGATCTGTTGGCTGCTGTGCTGTGATTCATTCACTTCTGTGACCTTCAGTGATTCCATGCCCTTCTGTGCCATTCTGTGACTGGTACCCTTCTGTGCCATTCTGCAGTCTGTTTCTGCTGCTGGCTATGATGTGATTCATGCACATCTGTGCCATGCTGTGATTCATGCCCTTCTTTGCCATGCTGTGATTCATGCCCTTCTGTGCCCCCATTGATTCATGTCCTTTTTGCCACACTGTGATTCATGCCCTTTGTGCCATGCTGTGATTCATGGCCTTCTGTCAATACTGTGATTCATGCCTTTCTGTCCCAAGCAGTGATCGGCTTTCTGTGCCATGCTGTGATTCATGCCCCTTCTGTCCCATGCTGTGATTCATGCTCTTCCTGTGTAATACTGTGACTCCTGTCCTGCTGTGCCATGCTGTGATTCACGCTCTTCTATGTAATATTGTGATTCATGCCCTTCTGTGCCATGCTGTGATCTGTTTCCTGCTGTGCCATGCTGTGATTCATGCCCTTCTTGGCCATACTGTGATTCATGCCTTTCTGTGCCATGCTGTGATTCATGCCTTCTGTGTAATACTGTGATTCATGCCATTTCTGTGCCATGCTGTGATTCATGACTACTGTGCCACATCAGTGATTCATGCCATTCTGTACTATGCTGTGATGTATGCTTTTCTGTACCATGCTGTGATTCATGCCCTTCTGTGCCATTTTGTGATCATGTTCTTCTTTGCCACACTGGCGATTCACGTCTCTATGCCACACTGTAATTCATGCCATTCTGTGCCATTTTGTGATTCATGCCCCTTCTGTGATCAGTTGGTGATGTATGCCCTTCTGTGCCATGCTGTGATTCAGTCTTCTGTGCCACACTGTAATTCATGTCCTTCTATGCCATACTGTGATTCATGCCCTTCTGTGTCAAGTGGTGATTCATGCCCTTCTGTGCCATGCTGTGATTCATGTCTTGCTGAGCCACACTGTGATTCATGTCCTTCTTTGCCACACTGTGATTCACGTCCTTCTATGCCACACTGTGATTCATGCCCTTCTGTGCCATTTTGTGATTCATGCCCTTCTGTGTCAAGTGGTGATTCATGCCCTTCTGTGCCATGCTGTGATTCATGCCTTCCTGTGCCACACTGTAATTCATGTCCTTCTATGCCATACTGTGATTCATCCCTTCTGTGCCAAGTGGTGATTCATGCCCTTCTGTGTCATACTGTGATTCAAGCCCTTCTGTGCCATGCTCTGATTCATGCCTTTCTGTGCCATACTGTGATTCAAGCCCTTCTGTGCCATGCTCTGATTCATGCCTTCTGTACCATGCTGTGATTCATGCCTTTCTGTGACAAGTTGTGATTCATGCCTTTCTGCACCATGCTGTGATTCGAGCCTTTCTATACTAAGCTGTGATCTGTGCCTTTCTGTACCATGCTGTGATTCTCATGCTCAGTGCCACACTGTGATTCATGCCCTTCTAGTGCCCTGCTGTGATTCACGCTCCTTCTGTGCCATGCTGTTATCTGTTTCCCTGCTGTGCATTCTGCAATTCATGCACTCTGTGCTATGCCTGTGATTCATGCCTCCCGTGTCATACTGTGATTCTTGTCCTGCAGTGCCGTGCATTGATCTCATACACTTCTGTAGCATGCTGTGATTCATGCCCTTTGTGTCATGTTGTGATTCATGTCCTTCTGTACCATGCGGATACATGCCCTTCTGTACCATGCTGTGATTCATGCCCTTCTGTTACATACTTGTGATTCATGTCCTTCTGTAAATGTGTTGATTCATACACTTCTGTAGCATGCTGTGATTCATGCCCTTCTGTGTCATACTGTGATTCATGCCTTTCTGTGTAATACTGTGGTTCCTGCCCTTCTGTGCCATGCTGTGATTGATGACCTTCTGTACCATGTTGTGATCTGTTCCTGCCAGCTATGCTGTGATTCATGCCCTTCTGGGCCTGCTGCGCAATGATTCATGCCCTTCTGTGCCATACTGTGACTCATGCCTTTCTGTGCCATGCTGTGATTCATGCCCTTCTGTGTAATACTGTGATTCATGCCGTTCTGTGCCATGCTGTGATTCATGCCATTCTGTGCCTTGCTGTGATTCATGGCCTTCTGTGTCAAGTGGTGATTCGTGCCCTTCTGTGTCAAGTGGTGATTCATGCCCTTCTGTGCCATGCTGTGATTCATGGCTATCTGAGCCACACTGTGATTCATGTCCTTCTGTGCCACTCTGTGATTCACGTCCTTCTTGCCATTCTGTGATTCATGACCTTCTGTGTCATGCTGCGATTCATGACCTTCTGTGCCATACTGTGATTCATGCCGTTCTGTGCCATTTTGTGATTCATGCCCTTCTGTGTCAAGTGGTGATTCATGCCCTTCTATGCCATACTGTGATTCATGCCCTTCTGTGTCAAGTGGTGATTCATGCCCTTCTGTGTCATAATGTGATTCAAGCCCTTCTGTGCCATGCTGTGATTCATGCCTTGCTGTGCCATGCTGTGATTCATGCCTTCTCTACCAAGCTGTGATTCTTGCCTTTCTGTGACAAGCTGTGATTCATGCCTTTCTGCGCCATGCTGTGATTCATGCCTTTCTATACCAAGCTGTGATTCATGCCTTTCAGTACCATGCTGCGATTCATGCCCTTCTGTGCCATACTGTGATTCATGCCTTTCTGTACCATGCTGTGATTTATGCCTTTCTGTACCGTGCTTTGACTCATGCCATTCTGTGCCATGCTGTGATTCTTGACTTTCAGTGCCAAGTGGTGATTCATGCCCTTCTGTGTCACACTGTGATTCATGTCCTGCTGTGCCATGCTGTGATTCATGCCCTTCTGTGTAATACTGTGATTCATGACTTTCGTGCCATGCTGTGATCTCTTTCCTGCTGTGCCATGCTGTGATTCATGCCCTTCTAGCCATGCTGTGATCTCATGCCCTTCTGTGCATACTCAGACTCATGCCTTTCTGTGCCATGCTGTGATTCATGCCCTTCTGTGTAATACTGTGATCCATATCGCTCATGCCATGCTGTGATCCATGCACCACTGTGCCACACCTGATCTATGTCCTCGTGCCATGCTGCGATTCATGCCTTTCTGTACCATGCTGTGATGTATGCTTTTCTGTACCATGCTGTGATTCATGCCCTTCTGTGCCATGCTGTGATTCATGCCTTTCTGAGCCACACTGTGATTCATGTCCTTCTGTGCCACACTGTGATTCACGTCCTTCTGTGCCATGCTGTGATTCATGACCTTCTGTGTCATGCTGCGATTCATGACCTTCTGTGCCATACTGTGATTCATGCCGTTCTGTGCCATTTTGTGATTCATGCCCTTCTGTGTCAAGTGGTGATTCATGCCCTTCTATGCCATACTGTGATTCATGCCCTTCTGTTTCGAGTGGTGATTCATGCCCTTCTGTGTCATAATGTGATTCAAGCCCTTCTGTGCCATGCTGTGATCTCATGCCTTGCTGTGCCATGCTGTGATTCATGCCTTCTACCAGCTGTCGATTCTGCCATTCTGTGACAAGCTGTGATTCATGCCTTCTGCGCCTATGCTGTGATCCATGCCTTCTATACCTGCTTGTGATCCATGCCTTCAGCACCATGCTGCAGATTCATGCCCTTCTGTGCCATACTGTGATCCATGCCTTCTGTACCATGCTGGTGATTTGGCGCCTTCTGTACTGTGGCTTTGACCTCACGCCATTCTGTGCCATGCCAGTGATTCTTGACTTTCAGTGCCAAGTGGTGATTCATGCCCTTCTGTGTCACACTGTGATTCATGTCCCGCTGAGCCACGCTGTGATCCATGTCCCTTGTGTAATAATTGTGATCCATGACCTTCAGCCATGCTGTGATCTCTTTCCTGCTGTGCCATGCTGTGATCCATGCCCTTCTGGCCATGCTGTGATCATGCCCTTCTGTACATCAGACCTGCGCCTTCTGCGCCATGCTGTGATCTCATGCCCTTCTGTGTAACACTGTGATCCATATCGTCTCCATGCCATGCTGTGATCCATGCACCACTGTGCCACACCTGATCCATGTCCTTGTGCCATGCTGCGATTCATGCCTTCTGACCATGCGCAGATGTATGCTTTTCTGGTACCATGCTGTGATCCATGGCCCTTCTGTGCTATGCTGTGATTCATGCCTTTATGAGCCACACTGTGATCTATGTCCTTCTGTGCCACACTGTGATTCACGCCCTTCTGTGCCATGCTGTGATCCACGCCTTCTGTGCCACACTGTAATCCATGTTCTCTTTATGCCACACTGTGATTCATGCCCTTCTGTGCCAAGTGATGATTCATGCCCTTCTGTGTCATCACTGTGATTCAAGCCTTCTTGTGCCATGCTGTGATTCATGCCTCTGTGCCATGCTGTGATTCATGCCTCTCTACTGCTGTGATTCATGCCTTCTGTGACAAGCTGTGATTCATGCCTTCTGCACCATGCTGTGATTCATGCCTTTCATACCAAGCTGTGATTCATGACTTTCTGTACCATGCTGCGATTCATGACCTTCTGTGCCATACTGTGATTCATGCCTTCTGTACCTTGCTGTGATTTATGCCTTCTGTACTGTGGCTGTGACTCATGCCCTTCTGTGCCATGCTGTGATCTCTTGACTTTCAGTGCCAAGTGGTGATTCATGCCCTTCTGTGTCACACTGTGATTCATGTCCTGCTGTGCCATGCTGTGATTCATGCCCTTCTGTGTAATACTGTGATTCATGACTTTCTGTGACATGCTGTGATTGATACCCTTCAGTGCCATGCTGTGATCTGTTGGCTGCTGTGCTGTGATTCATTCACTTCTGTGACCTTCAGTGATTCATGCCCTTCTGTGCCATTCTGTGACTGATACCCTTCTGTGCCATGCTGTGATCTGTTTGCTGCTGTGCCATGATGTGATTCATGCACTTCTGTGCCATGCTGTGATTCATGCCCTTCTGTGCCATGCTGTGATTCATGCCCTTCTGTGCCCCCCATTGATTCATGTCCTTCTTTGCCACACTGTGATTCATGCCCTTTTGTGCCATGCTGTGATTCATGGCCTTCTGTACTACTGTGATTCATGCCTTTCTGTCCCAAGTGCAGTGATTCGCCTTCTGTGCCATGCTGTGATTCATGCCCTTCTGTGCCATGCTGTGATTCATGCCCTTCTGTGTAATACTGTGATTCCTGTCCTGCTGTGCCATGCTGTGATTCACGCCCTTCTGTGTTATATTGTGATTCATGCCTTTCTGTGCCATGCTGTGATCTCGCTCTGCTGTGCCATGTTGTGATTCATGCCCTTCTGGGCATACTGTGATTCATGCTTTCTGCCATGCTGTGATTCATGAGCTGAAAAATCAGACTAGATAGATTGTAAGGCCTTTATTTATTTATCTAGTTAGTTTTTGTTGACCAGATAATTGCTCTAATGAAGCACATTGCCTATTTTCAGGCATGATCTGGGAGATTACAGAACTACAAAACAGCGTTAGAACAATAAATCATAGAAAACAATACAGTTTACAGGAAGGGTGGGATACAAAGTGTGCAGTGTTGTGTTGACTTGAAAGTGGAGTGGACAAACCAGCAGATTTTGTTGTAAGAGACATTCCAATTATCTAAGTTAGAATGACTGGTCAGATAGTAGGTGGTACGCCATATAGAAGGCTTGGCAGCAGGACCCCAGGCAATTGCAAGCCTGGCAGCAGGAGTTAGTATGTATTTTTCTTTATAGGCCAGCCTGAGTTTGGTATTGACAGTCTTACAGATATTTGAGATATGTTGGTTGAAATCTAGGGCAGGGTCTAGGGCAAGCACTAAATATTTGAACAAACTGATACTGTAGTAGAGAGGAGCAACTGTCTGAACAGCAAATCACCATGTCAATGGGGGCAGGACCTCAGATTAGGTGAGGATCCAAAGAACATGGACTGGGTCTTGCTAGTGTTTAGGATAAGGTAATTTTGAGTTAGCCAGGTCTGAAATTCAGAATTCAACTGAGAGTTAATCTCAGATAAACATTTGGAGCTGGTATAGAGAACCATATCATTGGTGTATAGCAGGATAAGACTTGGGGTGCATCGTTGATGAAGATGGAGATAAGCAGTGGGCTGAAAACAGAGCCTTGGGACACACCTATAGTATGTTGACTGTGATTAGAGCAGATATGGCCTGATTGACTTTAACAAATTGTTGTCTGTTAATTAAATAACTGGAGAACCATCTGATTTCTGAAGGGAAATGCCTAGGGCAGATAGTTTTGACTCGAGCAGTGTGTGGTGTACAAGACTGAAGGCTTTCGTTAGGTCAATAAATACTGCACCTGTGAACATTCCCTTGTCCATGCCCATTCTGATGTCATTAGTGAATTGGGTGAGTGCTGTGAGCCTGTCTGAACTCATGCTGTGCAAAGGATAGCAGGTCATATTCATTGAGAAGATCTGTGACTTGAAAAGTCATGAGTTTCCATGAAAATTTGCTGAGGGCAAACAGGATAGCCATAGGGTGGTAATTGGTAAGTCTTTTAAGATTGCCATTTTTATAGACTGGAACTATTTTGGCTACTTTTCAGTTCTTGGGGACAGTGCCTGTGTTTAGAGACATTTTATATAGTCTAGTCAGTGGGGTGGCAAGGGTGAGGAAGTGATCCTGAGTAGTCTTGACTGATCTAATCAGGGCTGATAATCCCACAGGATGGGATGGAGCTCAGGAGCTTTAGGACTTTGCCTTGTGTGACAGTGCAGAGATAGAAATAGGGGCATGGAGGGAGGACTTGATGGAGAGAATTCTCTCAGGCAGGTGGGAACTAATCTCTGAAACTGGGTAAATTAGCTACTGTATGTTGTTACTGGGAAGCCATTGGCTATGGTGATCAAGATTGTTGCAACTGACACCATTAGTCATCATGTCAGTCAGAGATTGTTTGATTTCCTTACCTGTTCCCAAAAGACTTCTGATATGGCTCCAGAAGCTTTAAAGCCCTGGCAGAGGCCTGTAGTAGTTCCAATAGTAGGCACATTTAGCAGGATGGATTTCATTTTTGCAAGTGTTCCTCATGGTCTGGTAAGCAAGCTGGTCACAGTGCTGAGATGAGGTTTTAAAGTTATTCCAGCATGTATCTCTGTCTTTTAGAAGGGACAGCAGGCTATTATGTAGACACCTGGTGGCTTTCCACTTGACCCTATGCTTAATAATAGGGACATGTTTGTCTTGAAGGGACCAGAAAGTGATAGTAAAATAGTCAAGTTGTACATCAACATCATTGATATAGCAGAGTGGAGACCAGTTCACTTGGTCTAGATCTCTAAGAAAGTACATTCAAAGATAAAGGGTGATAACCATCTAAAACATGTCTGGTGGAGCAGTCTTTCTATGTGTTTGTCAAATAAATGACAATTTTGCCATTTACTTCATAGCTTAGTGTCTTACTATGAGGATGAGTGCCCAACTATTTTGATCTGCATTCTCTTTGAAAGGCAGTGGGATCTAGCCAAGAGAAGTCCTAAAGACCAGCTCTTTCAGAGGGTAGGAGGTGGTGCGGCATTCCAAACACAGCAGACAGGTACATGATCACTAAGTGCATGAGCAAGGGTTTCAGCAGCCTCAATCCTGTCTTTCCTATTTAAAAGGACCCAGTCTATAAGGGTGTGTTTGCCTCCTGAGGTGGATGGTCTGGTTGGGTCACAGATCAGCTGGGAGAGGGAAGCGATTTAACAGTGATTCATAGGAGTGATTACTGTACCAGTTTAGATTTAGGCCATCCATTACTATGAGTTATTTTTTCTAATGACAGAGGACAGATAATCAATTGTTTCAACAAGGCCAGTTTTAGAACTCTTGGAAGGATTGTCTGTGCATACAATATGTGATTTATTAGATCCACCCAGGATCAGAAGTGAATTCAGGACCTCACAGGAGGGAGGGAGACACCTGGTATGGATGCCAGCTGCATGGAATTTTATGTAGATAATTATCCCTTTCCTCTTTAGTGGAATGGCAGACCAGTCTGAGCATGTTATAGCCTGCCAGACAATATATAGGCAAGAACTGTTGGATTAAGTCAGGTCTCAGTGATGCTAAAATGTCAGGTCTGTAGACAGAGACCCAGGCTTCCAGCTCATGGAAGTGTTCTCATGAGGCCGCAAATATTAAGGTAGAAAACTTTAAGACCATTGGAGTTGAACCACTGGGAGGGATTTGAAGGGGTCAAACTGGATGGATGGCGAGCATTGGTTTCAATGTTTCCAGATAGTGTAAGAGAAAGTGGTAACATGGGGGTAGACCTGGGAATGGTATGCTTGTGGTAGGCAAGAGGGAACAAATTTGGCCAGGTATCGTAGAATGTAGAAAAGATACCTGGGTTTGAGACACTCATGTAAGGTCAGGGTGGTGATGTTAAATGAACCACCATTTGCGGAACTTAAAGTCCAGATGCTGCTTATGTGCTGTCTAGGTACTGGAATAAGGAGATCAGTAACAGTGAGGAGACATGTGATGGTAAATCTAATTAAGAAGATGGAGCCAGGGATTGCAATTTAAAGGAATTGACTGTGGGTGGAAGGGAAAGGATGGGTGATAGGTTGTGGGAGTGCTGCAGGTAAATAAAGTAATAGTGAAACCTAAAAGGAGATGGAGTAACAGCTTAAGGAAAATGATGCTGTGAGAATAGAAACTGGAAAGACCTTAAATGAGGAGTAGCTACAACAGTAAAGGAATACTGATCCAAGAGTAAGAGGTGGGTGGTAGGACTGTTTTAGAGTTGTAAAACAGCCAAGGGATGCAGATCTGAGAGTGCTACTATGAAAGTAAATGACTAGGGTGCAAGAAGGAGGGTTTGCAACAGCCTAGGAGAATGCTTCACTGAGAGAGAATGCAGGGGAACCCTATACAGAGAGTTGTAGTGACTGCCAAGGAAAGGTCCTCTGAAGTACGGTAATGGGACTATGTACAGGGAGCAGAAGCAGTAGTCTAGGAATGCCATTCTGAAAAATAAATGTTAGAGAACCTTGTGTAGGAAGTGGTGCAGCATGCTGGATAGAAGTGGAGTTAGGAGGATCATATCTTGGGAATAGCGGTGATAGTCAATAAGAAGATGGGGAGTGGAGAAGAGATACAGCACAGTGAGTAGGGGTGACTGAACAGCATGGAGAATGTAGTCAGGAGGAGAGGTGTAAGCTAGAGCTGTGTGGAATGGGAAAATTTGGAATCCATGGAATTTCAATGAAATTTACAAAATTCCACAAAATTTCATGGAATTTCATTGGAATTTGGTGGAATATTTTAAATTTAACAAGTTGGTTATACTCAGCCACCATGCAATCTACAGCTCTGATGTTTGGAATCTGTACTCTTCAGCTCATGTGCTACTAACCTGCCAAATATAATGAAATTTGGATTTATAGTGTCAAAATTATAAGTGGTCAAATATTGTCATTTTATTGTTTGTGTAAAATTGCAGAAACATTTTATCTGCATATACCTTAACCATCTATTGGGTCAGGAATACTAAATTTTACATAATTGCTCGATCATAGGTGTTCTAAAATGTGTCAGATTTCATGATAATATGATGTATTGTCTCAAAATTATATGTGCTCAAAATCTGTCATTTTATTTTATTTCATGAAATTTCATGAAAAACATTCATCTGCATATAGCTCAGGTGCATTTGGAGCTAGGCATGTGTAAATTAGTATAGATAACGTTTTTGTGATGCTTATAGAATGATCAATATATGGACAGACTTAGGTAAGAGCTTTTAAGTTACAGGTGTTCAAAGCTATGTAAATATTTGCAAAACATTGTGGCCCAGATATTCAAAGGTTGCTCCATAACGCAACAGGGTTGCGCATGCGCAGAGAATCTACATTAAGCCATTCTCGATATTCAGCAGGGAGGCAGTTGCTCCACTGGCAACAGGTTGCGCCAAAGAGCAATGCAAATTAATGCATGCTCAACTTGGAGGAGGAACCATGCATAACCTGCCCGGCCCGATATTCAGTCGGGTTGTGCGAAGTTAATGCATCAGCAACCCAACCTCGCCTGCACAACCTTGAGGCCCCAAAAAAAGGATCAAGTTGAGGCCACCCACAGGTGAGCTGCTGTATTGCAGGCGCAAAACAGCAGCTGCCACCCCTGGCTGGCCCCCAACTCGGTCCCTGTGCCCCCCACCAGCCCGAATGCTGCAGAGTAACATGAACCCCCGCCCACACATCTCCCACAGCCCGATCGCGGGCATCACAGTTACAGAAACCCCCACACATATCCCACAGCCCGATCGCAGGCATCACAGTTACAGAAACCTCCCACACATATCCCACAGCCCGATCGCGGGCATTACAGGTACATGAAACCCCACACATATCCGAAGCCCGATCCCGGGCGATGCAGTTACATGAACCCCGCCCCCACACATCTCCCACAGTCAAACGCTGGCAGAGCGTGTATGAACCCCCAGTGCCCGATCGCGGGCAGAATGTATCTCCCTCCCCAACCCGAATATCTCCCTGGTGGTCCAGTGGACCGTAAAGCCTGATCATGGGCAGAATGTCACATCACAACCCCCAAACATCTCCCTGGTGTCTAGTGTCCCCCCAGCCACCCACAGAAGCCCCTCCACCCCGTTCCCCCGCGGCGGCGGCGGCAGCATCCACCCACCTGCCACGCCCGACTGACTATGCGGTATGGGCTGCATGCCCATTGGCTGTAGCTCTGCACCAATGGGCGTGCAGCACTACCGACAGTCAGTCGGCGGGCGGCGGGCGGCAGGCGAGAGGATGCTGTCGCCCGCCAGGCCGCGGGGGTAGCGGGTGAGGGGCTTCGTGGGTGGGTGGGGGACACTAGACACAGGAGATGTTTGGGGGTTGTGATGTGACATTCTGCCCGTGATCGGGCTTTCACGTCCACTGACCACCAGGGAGATATTCGGGTTGGGGAGGGTACATTCTGCCCGCGATCGGGCACTGGGGGTTCATATATCGCTCTGCCCGCCGATCGGGCTGTGGGAGATGTGTGGGGTTTCATGTAACTGTGATGCCCGCGATCGGGTTGCATTGTGCGCCGGTCCCCGACGGCTGCTGCCTAGCAGGGTGGCCAGGAGCAAGTCCTCAGGGATCGGCACACCTACATGCAAATGGCATGCAAATGGGGCCATAAATAGATGCAAATGGCCCCTGCCTTTGCATAAATTATGGCCCCATTTGCATGTCACCTTTGAATATCGGAAATTTGGAGCATGGCGCAATGGTACTTGCGCCACCGCAAAGTTTAATGCTCAACTCTGGCAATACCGATGTGGCGCAAGTTCACTGGCGCCATGCAAGTGCTGTGGCTGAGGGGTGATATTCAGAAGAGTTGCTCAATAGCGCAACTCCTTTGAATATCACCCCGCCACACCCCTGTGGAATTATTTTGAGCAGCGCAGGGCTTGCGCCTCAGAATGGCGAGTTTGAATATCTGTGCCTGTGAAAACTATCAAAATGTGGATGTCTGTAACTTATCTGCTCTATGCGGCTTAGAGTAAACATTTGACATACATATCAATAGTCAGTGTATCCCAGTGTCTAACACAACTGGACATATTGGTTAAGCAGTTTTAACCAGCAATTGTTTTTTTTTATGTTATTAGTTTCTGGAGCCAGCTGTCATCTGGAGGAGCAGACAACCCCATCCCCAGCATCTACCATCCGGTGCTGGCCTGTACCAGCTTTGCCTCCCAGTGGGGCTTTGAGGTTCCCCAACCCCACCGGAGACCAGATTCAGTGTGGCTAGCGCCTGGGGTGGCCAGGAGCAGAGCCTGTGAGGCATTGTGCCATGGCATTTTTCCTGATTCCTCCCCAGGAGTTTGAGGCATGCAAATACACCCACAGAAAGGAGCACACACGCGTCCATATGTGTTTCCTCCAAGCGTCTGCCAAACTCCTCCCACTTCTTTAGTGCAGCACCCTGTCCCCAGCCTCCGCTTGGAGCAGGCAAGTGCTGATCACAGATAATCAGTCTGTGGGATGCTCAATACTTCTCCTTCCTGCTGAGCCCTGGTGGCCTGTGCTCATTCCCAAACATGGGTCACCGGCGTAGCTCAATGTGGCATCCAGCACCTCAGCCCTCAGTGCCACTGGGCTGCCTGTTACAGTTTTAATTGTGCAGAAGAAAAAAATGATTAGGAACATTTTCTCACATATTTATGATAGCATATACTGTAGATGAAGCATCCAGAATTTTTGGGGAATTTAACATTAACAATGCACATATCCCTACTTCATTTGATCAGTTGAGCTGAGCTTTTACAGTCCTGCTGTTCCTCTCTGGGTGACTATTTCCCTTTCTCTTTTGGCGTAGCTAGATTGACTCAGTAGAACTATTGACCCTCTGATATTCCCTTTGTTCTTTACAGTGACAAACCTCCTTAAAACATGAGTCTTCTACCTCTTTCCTATCGACCTCACCCTGTTGGAATAGCCAGAATTCTTTCTTCCTGCTGCCCAAGACATTGTCTTCCCCAATACATCTTTTGAGTACCTCTAAGTTCTTGACTTGCATGTACACCAGGCTCTGTGGATCATAAATTTACTGGATGTGATCCTTAAATATCCTGCATTCAGGTTGGAATTGTTGACACACTGTGCTTTCTTGCTCCAACGGAGAGTCTACCACTGTTGTGCTACCCAGCTCAGCTGTCCATCTCTTGGTGAAACAGTGCATCCCCTGTGCTACCTGGCTCTTATACCCCTATCCTTTAATTAGAATCCCCAGATAAGTGAAATTAGAAAATTCTTGTTTTATGGAATTTTTCATGAAATTCTACAATTTTCACAAAGGCTCTTGGGATTTGACTTTAGTACCTATTATTTTGCAATTTCTCACAGCAAGCAATTAATAAAATTGGTATACACAGTCTCCTTGTAAGGTCCTAGAACCTGCCAAATGTAATGGTATTGCATTCTCTGGTTTTAAAGTTTCAGGGTTTATACCTTTGTAATTTACATTCTTGAAAAATAAAATTGTTAAATGTTGTCAAAGTTTGACTACTTTTAATTCAATCCCATTTAAAGCTAAAAATATAAACTTTTTCTGAAATGACCATCGGGTATTGTAATTGAAACATTTCAACTCAGGTTAAATTTGGATATGTAGTTTTAAATTAGAGGGAAAAGCAAAATTTAAATTGTGGCAACATGTTTGGCAGGCTATAACTCAGTTCCATTTAAGGCAAGAAATCTGAAATTGTGAATATACAAATATAGTGATAACCTGTATACCTGCTAATGTTTGTAACATTTCATTGAATACTATCAAAATTATGCTAAAATTATAGAAATCCAAATTGTTGGAAAATATTTGGCTACCTATAACTCAGCTCCCATTGAAGCTAGAGACTTATACCATGGTGCATATATGCATTTTAGGTGATTCTCTAAATCCTGATATTGTGGAGAAATTTGGATAAGACATTTAAAAATTATCTCAAAATAACTGAAAATTTAATTTTGATTAAATGTGTGGCCACCAATACCTCTGCCCCTTTTAATCTATAGCTCTGAATTGTGATGCACACTTGTAAGCCAAGGGATACTGTTTATGTTCCAAATTCTATGTTATTTGGATGCATACTTTTAACATTATAGGAAATAACTGAAAGCTAAACTTTTGCATAGTTCCACAGAACTTTTGTGAAAATTCTGTGGAATTTCATGGAATCTGAATAGTCAGTCAATGGGCATTCTCCAGGTGGAATTTATATTCTGCACAGGTCTAGTGTTAGACTAGTGTATAGTATGGAGGTATTATAGTGTGTGCAGGGAAAGCAGGCAGCAGAATTGTACAAATGAATTAACTATATTACAGTAAAATGTGCAGTTCCAGAAGATAACTAGTACTGCAAGGCAGTAATTAAATATGTTATCTATAATGTCCTGAAGTAGGTCAGTATAAGACAAATATGATAGTTAGTGGCAGTGTATAGTGACTTATGGAGAGGTTACCATTGCATAAAAAACTAAAGAAGGTAACTGAGGATGTGCACAGCAGTAGTTAAATATGCAATTCATAATGGCTATAGGCAAATCAACAGTAAGCAATAATTCAAAATATTGGACATAACCTAGTAAGAGTGTTTTCTGGTGCCATGAATGATAGTAATAAGCAAGATCTCCTGCTTGTCAATATGATGCAGTTTTGTCAAGATGTATACCTGTATTGGATCTACCCTTGCAGAACAGTGTCAGCAGATTGCTAGGTCCCCTTCTTAATAGTACTGAGCCAATTTACCAGTAGGAATTTGAAGAGCAGACCTATGCTAGACAGGATGTTTGGCTAAATTTTGTTTTGCTGGCAGTCCATCTACATTACATACATTAACAGTGCAGCGCAATTAACCAGAAGTCTTAATAAGTTAGAACTCTCCTAGGGAGGGGTGATTGGCCACTTTCTATAAGTCCTAGTAGCCTGCTGAGTGACAACACATACCGTAGGTTACCAGGGCAGATAAGGTGGGCCTAGAGGCCATTATCTGCAATCAGCTCCTATGTCTCTATGTTTCTATGTTAGCAGCAAATCCTGTGCTTGACAGGGCAACACTTCTATACCATTAAAATTAATTACAGAAACAGATCTACACTGTAAGGGTGTTGGCCCTTACCTATTATTCTAGCACTGTACAGACCACCTGCTCGAGAACAATACAATATACACTATGAGATACTTATTTGCTAGAGTAACTCTGAGCAGTGGGACAGATTAGAACAACTGGAAATGAGACAGTAATTGCAAAGGAAGTGAAGAGTTGTAGAAGGTAAGCACCCTAAAATAGGTGTAAGGCAGCAGTCAGGAGTAATAGGAAAGGAGGACAATAGGGGCAAATACTGAGAAGTATTTTGAGCAGAGAACATCAGCTGGCATATTCATATATTTAGATGTTGTAATCTGTCACAGTTATCTCAAAATGTATTGCAAGTCTAAAATAAGGAAATGATACTGTCTTGAAAAGTAAGGAAATTCTTTGTAAAAACTCTGATGATGCAACATTTAGGGTTCTGGTTAAATCATCAAAATTAGAAAATGTGGCTTTAGGGTTTCCAACCCTGAAGCCTCAATACCACCCTAAAATAAATCAGGGACAGAGTCTTCCTAGGGGTTGTAAACCTAAAGCTCACCACATTTGATGTGTGTGTTTGTGGAGTGTAAAGAATGTGGTGAGCTTTAGGGTTGACAACCATTAGAAGAGTCTGCCCTGATTTGCTTTAGTGGTGGCACTGGGGTTTTAGGTTGGAATCCTAAAGCCACATTTTCCTACTTTGTTACTTTTAGCCTGAACCCTAAATGTAACAGTTTATTTACAAGGAAAAAATATATATATATATATATATTTCTATGCCAAAAACTTTGTTAATGTATCATTTAGGGTTAAAACACAAAAGTCAGGAAATTAGACCTTTAGGGTTGCCCCCCATGGAGCCTCCCATCATCCCAAGATTGACAGCTGACAGGGGTGTCATTGAGTTAGGGACCTAAATGTCACCCCATTCCATGTGTAATCATATTGGCAAGCCACAGGAAACAAGAATGAGGTGACATTTAGGCCTCACAACCCCAAATGCAAAATGCCATATGCAAAACCATAAAGTGTGTCACACAATATGTCCATAGCAAATTAATTTTCATCACCTAAACACCATAATTCACAAGTATAGGATATCTGCTGAAGATCCTCCAAATTTCAATGTAAAAGACAAAACCGTTTCTGAGATACAAAATGTAAAAGTTTGAGATTTCCATTCATTGCAGTGGCAGAGTTCCGCACCTGTTAAGATTTTAGACACCTAAGGACTGAAAATTACATCAATGACAGTAAGGCTAGCTACTGTATAAATTTCATGCCAGTATAAGAATGGAAAAACTGTCTGCCAAACGTAAACTGCACTATGCAATATCTCTGTAGAAAATTTGTTGTCCAACATGTAAACACTGTAATTCACATCTAAAGGACATGTCGTCAACGCAGTCCAAATTTCAAATAAAAAGACCAAACCATTTCTGAGATATTTAAATATAAAGATTGTTAAAATTGGCCTATCTGTTGCATTAAAATCTAGCCATCTAGTCCCTCCCTCGTGATCAAAGATGATCAAAGAATCTCGTGACAAAAACATTTGCAGGCTCGCGATCAAGGAATTTGCAGGCTCACGATCAAAGAATAAAAACAGTAAAACTAAATTTTTAGGCACAAATACATGAAACCACCATCGTGCTTTGATAGAACATAGCCCTGTTAGCAAAACCCACCCTCATTTGCCTTAATAACCTACCCCTGAGCTGAGAAAATTAATTTTTATAACTGGCCATCTAGTCGGTGCCCATGGGATCAAAGATCCCAATCAAAGAATCTCGCAATCAAAGAATTTGCAGGCTCACGATCAAAGAATAAAAATTATGAAACTCAATTTTTAGGCAGAAATAAACACAGAAACATAGAATTTGACAGCAGATAAGGACGCTTGGCCCACCTAGTCTGCTCTTTTCCCTACCTAACGGATAAGCAGCAGATCCTAGTTAACCAACAGCCTGCTTCCTCCTACCCCACTAGAATTGGTTTATGCCTGTCCAATGCATTCTTGAATTCCCCACTGTTTCTGGCTCTATGACCTCCTCAGGAAGGCTGTTCCATGCATCTACAACCCTCTGTGAAGAAATACTTCCTCACATTACCTCTGAGTCATCCCTCTCTATCTTCAAATTGTGCCCCTTGTTCTTCCACATCTCTTTTCTGAAAGATGCTACCCTCTTGGACTTTGTTGATTCCCTTGAGGTATTTGAAAGTTTCTATCATGTCCCCTTCTCCCTCCTTTCCTCAAGGCTATACATCTTAAGCTCTTAAGTCTTTCTTCATATGTCTTCCGGTGCAGACCCTGCACCATTTTGGTTGCCCTCCTCTTAACAGCCTCCACTCTGTCTATGTCTTTGGGAGATGGGGTCTCTAGAACTGTACACAGTACTCCAGATGTGGTCTTACCAACTGTCTGTACAGAGGGACAGCAACTTCCTGTTTTCTACTGGTGATGCCTCTCCCTATGTATCCCAGTATCCCCAGCCCTTCTTACTGCCTTCTCACATTGCTGGCCCACCTTTAGGTCATCTGATATGACTACCCCCAGGTCCTTTTAGATTTTGTTGTTGTCAGTATCTCACCCCCATTGTGTACTCTTGCCCTGGGTTTTTGTTTCCCAGGTACATTACTTTGCACTTCTTTGCATTGAATCTAAGCTGCCATACATTTGACCATTCCTCCAACCTTGCCAAGTCCCTTTCATCCTTTCCACCTACCTTCGTGATCAACCCTTTGCATATCTTTGTGTCATCTGCAAAGAGACATTCTTTCCTTCCAGTCCTCTGCAATGTCACTTATAGAGACATTAAAAAGGACCAGACCAGTACTGAACCCCCTGCGGTAACCGACTAGTAACCCTCCTTTCTTCTCTGTGGATTCCATTTACTACTACCCACTGTGTCCTGTTGTCCAGCCAGTGTTTTACCTAGGCTACCACTCTGGGACCCACTCCCAGGCTGGCTAATTTGTTTATTAATCTTTTGTGTGGGACTGTGTCAAATGCCTTGCTAAAGTCTAGGTAGACCATGTCCACAGCCCCTCTCTGGTCTACTACCTTGGTCACCCAGTCAAAGAAATAAATTGGATTTGTTTGACATGATCATCCTGCTGTGAATCCTTGCTGCCTTGGGTCCTGTGCCCCACTGGCCTCTAGGTACTCAACAATCTTTCCTTCAGAAGTGATTCCATCATTTTCCCTACCACTGAGGTTAAACTGACAGGTCTGTAGTTTCCTGCCTCTGTCTTGCAATATGTGAAAGAATATATGAAACCACTGACCTGCTTCAATAGAACAAAGCCCCTGGGCAAAACCCACCCTCATTTGGTTTTATAAGCCACCCCTGAGTTGAATTTTCTAGTCTCACCCTCACAATCAAAGATCATGGTCAAAGAATCTCATGATCAAAGAATTTGCAAGCTTGCAATCAAAGATCATTAGCGAGCCTCGTCAAAGAACAAAAAGTTTAAAATTCTATTTTTAGACCATTCTGGAAAAAAAAAGGTATGGCTTGATAGAGCGAAGCTCCTGAGCAAAACCCATCCAAGATTTACTTCAGGAGTCACACACATGACAGCTGTGCATTGCCACAGACAAAATCGAAAACCTACCCACATAACTGGCGTAAATGCATTTTTCAGTGTTTTGATACACAAAACCGTAAGTCAAGCCAGAATGAAATTTGGCAGATCAAGAGATCTACCATGCCCCACCATGCAGAACAAATTTCATGCAAATCCATTGAACAGGTCCAAAGTTATTAACGTATACAATTTTGAGTTTAACATAGATGTGGCTTCATAACCCTAAATATAGGGTGTGACAGTGCCTCTATAATTATAGTGGCACGGTAGTGCTACTATAGTTAGGGTTGAGTACCCATTTAAGGTTAAATCTGAAATTTGGCAGCTAATAACTTTGCCACTGTATGACAGATTTGCCTGAAATTTGGAATGCAAAACCTGGTACCATAGGTCTCTGGATCTGCCAAGTTTCATAATGGTCAAATATACGGTTGCAGAGCTACAAAGTGCCAAAAACACAAATTACTCATTTTGCTCACTTTGCTCACACCTAGAGGTTGCATGGTCTGCACGACTGGTCTGAAGCCTCAGGGAACATGCTGCTGGGGACCCCAATGTGCCTTTTGAAAAGTTTGTGAAAAATATTAAACGGTTCAAAAGTTATTCAAAACAAGTTTCCCATTATAGTCAATGGGAAAAGTTAACTAAAAGTTTGAAAGTGTCACAAGTGCAGTTTTTAGTGTCACAAATGACCCCTGTAGTGTCACAAATCTGCCATCTTTTCAGTTGGTGGACATAGAAATGCTTTGCATTGAAATTTGGGACCCTCTAGGAACACAGTTATTGCTGTGTTCACCTAGTTGAGTCCTGAGAATGCTAGCCATGTCTTTTTTTGGGGGTTAAACACCCAGAAATATGTTTTTCAAATTTTTGTAAACAGTGGTGTCACAAAGTAGTGTCGCACATTCTACACTTTCATGATTTTTTGTAAAGTGTCGAAATCACGACACTACTTTGCAACACTATGCCCAAAACAATAGGAAATCTTTGCTGTCCTGCTGCAAAAAATGGCTTGGTCTTTTGGGCTGAAATTTGGAGGTAAGAATGCCAAGATCCCACAGATGTGTTGTACAGTGGTTTGGTGACAAAATATTAGAGGGCTGGAAAGTTACAGCACTCTGAAGTTGACTTTATTTTCCCATAGGCTAACATTATGGCATTTGCGTCCCCTTTCTACCGGAACGCGATATCTGGCTTCGAATCACGGACTTTTGTCCTAAAATGCTTAGCCCTCCTCTAGGGGCTACATGCAAAACTAGCCAGGAAAGTCATAAATAATATGAGATTTTAATTTTTTGATTTAGTATGGTTCCTGAGATATCAGCAATTTAGTATTCCAAGTGTTCATTTCTGCTCGAGGCTCATTATTATCCATACATTCTTTGTATTCACTGTGCTTCTGAATGCACCTTTGGGAAAAAGTATGTGCATTTCCTTCACTGTTACAGTTAGCGTTTCCTTAACCCGTTTGCATAAGCATTCACTGTTCACGTCACCGTGTGCGTTAGCAACTGCGTTTGAGCTTGCGCTTGTGTTTGCATTACTGTTAACATTTGCATTTCCATTACTGTTTTGTTTACATTTTCTTTTGTGTCACCGTGTGCATTACCATTTGTGTTTATGATGCACTTTTGTTTGCAGTTCTGTTTGTGTTCGTGTTTCCTTTAGGCGTCATCGTTGGTCTTACCGTAAGTGTTTGTGTTTCCATTGCATTACCCTGACCATGCATGTTACGATTTGCATTTTTGTACACACTTGCATTTGTGTTTCCATTTGTATTACTGTTCCCTTTGGCATCATCGTTGTTGTTACCGTAACCATTTTCATTTCAATTGCATTGCAATTACTGTTTGTGTGTTTGTCACCATTTGCATTTCTGTTGGCCTTAGCATTTGAATTTTTGGTAGCTTTTTCATTGTCGATTGCTTTACTGTTTCTTCTGCATCGCTGTTGTTGGCGTTACCGTTTGCATTTCTGTTTGTGTTTGTGTTACCGTTTGCATTTTCATTACTGTTTGCATTTGCATTTCCGTTAGGATTTGCGTTACTGTTTTGTTAATGTTTGCATTTTGTTGCCGTGAGCATTTCGTTACCATTTGCATTACCATTTCAGTCTTCATTAATGTTTGTGTTTCTCTTACTGTTTGCGTTATTGTTTACATTTATGCTGCCATGTGTTACTGTTTGCACTTGTGTTTGTGTTACAGTTAGCATTACTATCTTATTTTACCTCACTGTTTCCATCACCGTTTGCATTAACATTACCGTTTGTGTTTTGCATTTGTAGTGCAGTGCAAAATATTATGTTTTAGCTATTTTTCAGCACTGTGTTCTGTGACACATAGCACAGCCAGTGTTTGGCTGATTGGTCTGAAAGTTAGGAGATATAAAGACCTTTATTCAAGGAACATGGCGGTTTTGTTAGGTGAAAAATGTTGTCCGTTGCAGAGTTATGCATTTGAAGTTGGCCCACTTTGCAGTCTGCCATTTTAGTGCATTTTCAGCCATGATTGCCTCCATTTTGTGGTGGAAGACTTCTTAAAGGTACAGAAATATTAAAATTAAATATCTCTGGAATGATTTGGTCTTTTCACATGAGATTTGGAGGGTGTTGAGTGAATGTCCTGAATATGTTAATTATGCTGTTTATATGTTTTAAAATAATTCACTGCAGAGATACTGCATGACATGGTTAACGTTTTGCATAGCATTCTGCATGGTGCTACTGCCTTTAAATTTATAGTGTAGGTAGCCCTAGTGGTTTGAGGTGTATTGCAGTGGTTTTGTGTGTAAACATTTACAGGTGTGAATTCTGCCACTCTGATAAATGAAAATTTGGCTCATTATGCTTCAATAACTTCTGAACCATCTGTACAGTTTGCCTGGCACTTGGAATGTACAAAGATTTATAATTCATTTTCACTGTGCCAATTTCGGGTCGCTGGCTCTTACGATTGCGGAATTGTGTATGTTACTTTGTTTGCTCATGGCGCTGTGCAACCGTTGAACAGTTGTACACACAATTCTGGACACACAGTGTGCCATGGTACATGTCTTTATTTACCAATTTTCATTTCAGTCGGTTATACAGTTTTGTGTGCAGCAAGTGACAAAAATCACATGAGTGGGCCTGCGCTCCACCACCATTCCATTCATTATTTAAAGTGCACATTCTCAAAAGAAGGAAAATTCATGGCAAAACTATTTTAATGCATCAGTTAGGGTTGTTCCACAGTGACAAAAGTGAGGAAATTTGGTGTTAGGGTTGAAAACCCTATCTCGCATTCCACCCACCACCACCACACACAAACATACATGCAAGTAGGTGAAGGACCAAGGCAACACAACCAATCACACACAATCAGCAGCAGGTAACAGGAATAACATACAACTATGTAAACCATGAAACCACACACCCATGTTCCCATCGGCTGTGGCTTGTGGTCATCACTGCTAACTCTTATCCCGGACATTCCACACACCGCTAAACACATATCACTACAGACAAGTGGATATCTTGGGCCACACACTGCCACCAACACATAACACAGACTACACATATGGTATTTTGGGGTTCGAAGATCCAAAACAGGATTTTGCACATTCCCTGAAATACTTTTGAAATTCACTTTCACAAATGTGAAAGTGTTGTGCTATGACACTTTCAGGTTTGCAAAAGTATTTTGTGAAAGTAATGTTCCTAATGACTGCACATCTCTGCCATCATCCTGCAAGCAAATGGTTGGGTCCTTTGGGTTGAAATTTGCAGGGTGGCAAGACCTGTCGTCACAGATGTGCTTTTCCTGCTATTGTGCTAAAATACTTAAGAGCTGCTGACACCATCTGGCCAAAGTGCTACATTGCAGAATTAGAATAAACATATCCACAGTAAATCTCATACCAAAAGTAGATTTCTATGTTAATTCATTTTAAAGTTATTAGCCATTGTGTAACCCTCATTTCACTACCTGTTCAAAGAAAGCCTGTTCCAGTGAAAAGCTGCTGCTGATGTCATCTAGGGACCTTACAGTTTATTCTTCCTTGTCAGCAAGCTTATAGGACCTGTTTCTCTAAAGCTGTAAAGATCATAATGGTTTTCATTAAGTAAAACAGACAGCATGAGTTAGTAAGCATTGCTTTAAAACATTGTGTTTCAGGCTTTGTAACAAAACTGACAATATTTTGTCTGGATGCCTTTTATTGAGGTTCATTTGCTGAATTCTGGATCATAGCACACTGTGAGGTTTGCAGACTGAATAAGTTTTGATGAAAGATTGAGCTTATTCACACCCATCAGTCAATTGAGGCAACTTCTAAGAATGTCAATTTAAAACAATTATCCAGCTCCTTGTTAATGGGGTGGGGCAGACGCATCTATGTTCTACTCTAAATTACAATGATATTTTACCAGTGCTAACACGTCCAACCTAGTAGGAATTAACACATATAAGGCCCCAATTAAAACATATTATAAAGCAGACAATGACAAACAGTAATAAAATTAGTAGCACTCTAACTGGCTTCAGCAGTCTGGAGGAATGCTGACTTAGTATCCAGCAACCCTGGTGAAATGGACCACACAAAAACAGCATTAAATAATACAATTTTATCAACTCTGTTACAAAACCTGGAACATATATAGTATTTATAGCAATGTTTACTGACTGGTGCTGTCTGTTTTATTTGTGAAAACCACTGCACGTGATCTTTACAGCTTTGGAGAAATGGGTCTTATAAGCTTGTTGACAGTCATTACTAGACTTTGAGCTCCCTACAAGACATCATCAACAGCTCTTTGTTGACACCTGCTTTTATTGCACAGGTAGTGCAATCAAAGTTACAAAATGGCTAATAACTTTAAAACCAAGTAACATAAAAATCTAGTTTTTGGTATGAGATTTACTGGGAGAATGCTTATTTGGATTCTGCAATGTAGCACTTTTGGCATCAGTGGCTCATTAAGGATTACAAAGTTACACTGTTTCAAAACTGAGCAATTTGCCATAGACTTACACTGTGGTGCCCATGATGCCTTTCACTACCCATATGTTGAAAACAAAGCGAGGTACACCATTTTCACTACTACCAGCTTGGTTCACCTTTATGTGAACTAACCTTGAAGAACACATTTGTAAATAATGTATCATATCTGAAATTGGATTCTCCACTTCCTACAGTAACACAGGTATACACCTCCTGCTGGATATTTGTAATTGGTTGTGTTGCCTTGGTCCTTCCCCTACTTGCATGTATCTGTGTGTGTGGCGGGGTGGGAGTGAGGAGAATGCGCAGTTAGGGTTTTCAACCATAACACCAAATTTCCTCACTTTTGTCACTGTGGAACAACCTAACTGATGCATTAAATGGATTTTTTGCCATAAATATACCATGTGTAGATATATATATATATATGTATTAGAGGCAAAAACTCCATTTAATGCATCACTAAGGTATTACACAACAACTCACTAAGGAAATTTAGTGTTAAAGTTAAAAACCCCATAATTTCCTCCCAGCCAAACATCTCAACTGGCATTGGGGTGCGTGTTAGGGTCACTGGCCCTCTCTCACCTCATCACATGTGTAAAGAAGCAGAGGTATAGGAGAATGGGCTGATAGTTAGGACTGATGATCTCCAATGTGCACCCCAATGCCAGTTGGTGGGTGGGCTGGGGAGTCCAAGGGCTTTCAACCCTAACATTGAATTTTGTCACTTTGTTGCTGTGGAACAACCCTAACTGATGCATTAAACAGAGTTTTTGCCTCTAATTTCCCTGTTTTTGAGAATGAGGATGATAAATAGTGAATGGAATGCGGTGGCAGGAGCACAAGGCCAGCACCATGTGATGTCTTCTTACATAGTAACAGGAACTGCAAAGCAAATGCAAGTGGCAACGGTGACACACATCGTAAAGCAAACAGAAATGGTAAAGCAAACGTAATAGAAACGCAAGTGCCAAGTGACACCAAAGTGAACAGTGATGGAACGGAGACGCAACGAAGCGCGCACACAGAATGCAACTGGTAACACACATGGTCATGGTACTGCAATTGGAAATGCAAATGGTAATGGTAACAGCAACAATAACGCCAAAGAAAACAGAACGGAAACAAAAAGTCAGGCGCAGACAGAAACACAAACCGTGATGCACACGGTTACAGAACAGCTATTGTAAATGCAAATGGTAATGGTAACAGCAACAATAATGCCAAAGGAAACAGAAACAAAAGACAAACGGAATTGAGTATGGAAATGCAAACTGTAACGCATAACGGGCACGGTAATGCAATTGTAAAAGCAAATAATAACAGCAACAGCAACAATAACACCAAAGGAAACAGAGACGCAAATGCAAGCGCAGTACAGAAATGCAAACTGTTATGCGCATGGTCATGGTACCACAATTGAAATGTAAATGGTAACAGTAACAGTGATGATGATGCAAAATGAAAGACACACTCAAATGGAAGGTCGACTGCAAAAGCAAATGCAATGCACAGGCTGATACAAAAAAACATAAACAGTAATGGAAATGAATATGGTAACAGTAACGCAAACAGAAGTGCAAATGAAAATGCAAACCGAACGCACACGGAATGGTGACACGAACGGGTAACAGAAATGCAACTGGAATGCTAACTGGCAGAGTAAAGAAAGGCACACCTTCTTTCCCCAAAACTGCATTGAAAGAGACAGTGAATGCAAAGAATGTATGCATAATAATGGGCCTCGGAGCAGAAAAGTAGGACTTGGAATACTAAATTGATTGTATCTCAGGAACCATATGACATAGAAAAATATGAAAATTTCATATGAATTATGACATTCCTGGCTAGTTTTAGCTTAGCCCCCTTTGGGGGCTAATCATTTTTCTGACGAAAAGTCCATATCAAGCACGCTTATGGATACAGGCCCCAAAAGGCATAACGGACGCTTAAATGTTATGGGAAAAAGTGTCAATTTCAGAATGCTGTAACTTTGCAGCCCTCCAATATTTTTCACCAAACCACCAAAAGGCACATCAGTGGCACGTTAGCTGTCTTCCTTCCAAATTTCAGTCCAATAGAGCAAACCATTCTTTTGCAGCAGGGTGGCAAAGAATTCCTGTTATTATGGGCATAGTGTCGCAAAACAGTGTTGGAAATCACGACACTTTCACAAATGAAATCACAAAAGTGTCGTGAGTCGACACTACTTTTTCCAAAAATTTGAAAACATATTTCTGGGTTGTTTAACCCCAAAATAAAGACATGGCTAGCATCCTCAGGGTCCGACTAGGTAAACACAAAAATAATTGTGTCCCTAGATGGTTCCAATTTTAAATGCCAAGCATTTTTGTGATCACCAACTGAAAACAAAATGGCAGATTTGCAACACCACTAGGGCCATTTGCAACACTAAAAGTGCATTTGCAACACTGTCGAACTTTTTTGTTAACTTTTCCCATAGACTTATAATGGAACTTGTTTCTGAATAACTTTTGAACCGTTAACTATTTTTCATGAAATCTTCAAAAGGCACATTGGGGACTCTTGATGTTCCCTGAAGTTTTGGACCACCACGTAAACCATCAGACATGTAGGTGCAAGCAAGGAATTCACCAAAACTGTAAACGCATGCACAGTTCTCATTAAATACCTCCAAGGCCGAATATCCAACCACTACAAAAGTTGGCAGATCCTAAGATGTATGGTTCTTGATCATGCATTCCAAATTTCAGGGAAATCCATTGAATGGTGGCAAGTATTAAGTGCAAAGTTTGACCCTTAACCTTAAAAGGCTACTCAATCCCTAATTATGGTAGCACTACTGTGTATACTATATTATATATATATATATATATATATATATATATATATATATATATATATATATATGTGTGTGTATATATATATATATACATATACATATACATATACATATACATATACATATACATATGTGTGTAAAATACTGGTGGTAGCATCAGTATAGTTCGGTTGAGTAAGCTCTTTTATGTTAACCCCAAATTTTGCACTTTAATAACTTTGCACTTGAATGACAGATTTGCCTGAAATTTTGTATGCACAGTCAGGTACCATAGATCTCTATATCTGGTAAGTTACATTATGGTCTGATGTATGGTTGCAGAGCTGCAGAAGGCCAAAAAATGAAAAATTGACTTTGTGCATTTTGTTGCTTTTACCCACAGCCTGCATGATTTGTCTGTTTGGTCTGAAATCTTCAGGAAGATGCAATCTGGGTCACTAATGTGCCTTTTGAAGAGTTGGTGAAAAATATTAAACCATTGAAAAGTTATTCAAAACTATTTTCCCATTATAGTCAAAGGTGAAAAATATGTGTTTCACAAAGCTGCAGCCAGTACATGTTCCTTTCACAAATGGCCCTTTTACTTTTGTGGGGTGGCCATCTTGTTTTCAGTTAGTGAGAGAGAGAAAATGCCTGGCATTTAAATTTGGGACTTGCTAGGTAAACACTGACTGCTGGGTTTACCTAGTCGGGTCCTGAAGATGCCAGCCTTTTCTTTTTTGGGGAGGTAACCCCCCAGAAATGCCGTTTTAAAATCAATGCCCCTGTACTTTTGCAAATTGTGAAAGAAACTGCCATGACACTTTCGCAACCACCAAAGTGCTGTACTGTTTTTGTGAAACTTTAACAATTTGCAAAAGTACTTTGCCCCAAAACTGCAATTCTTTGCCATCCCCTGCAACAAAACGTTTGGGGCTTTTGGGCTGAAATGTGCAAGGTGGAAAGCCCTGGTCCCACAGATGTGCCTTTTGGTGGTTTGGTGCCAAAATATTCAATGGGACCAAAATTACAGTATTCTGGAGCTGAGGAATTTCTCATAGGATAACACTACGGCATCCATGATGCCTTTCAATTCCTTGATCTTGAAAACAAAGAGAGATGCAGAGTTTTTGCAACTTACAGCTTAGTGCACCTTAAGGTGAGCTAATCTTCAGAAACAAGTTTGAAATCACAGATTACACCAGCAGTGGAATTTTTTCCTACTAGCTACGGTTACAGAGATATTGGCAAATTAGTGTCACAAAGGTTCCAACAGTGTCTTTTCAGTGCATTTCATTGCCCATGTCTTGTAAACTGTGCAAGATATGGATTAGGTTGATGTATCTGGCATGGAGGTTATGCTGTCATGATTACGACACTTAAATTATTTTCATAGCTGCTATGGTTGCTGAGATATTGGCAAATTAGTGTTACAATGTCCATTGCCCTATAGGGCTGCTGTATGGCTTCGTTGTCATGTGTAAGTGGAGTGCAGGGACAGGAAGCCTGCACTCATGTACACATACCATTAAGTAAATAATGGGCAATGTGAAGGGAGCACAGGGACTGGAGGGCCTGCTGTCCCACTAACACATACCAGTTACCAGTTACATTACACTTTCTCAAAAGAGGAAATTCATTGCAAAAACTTCATTAATGCATTAGTTAGGGTTTCTAGCACTGCCACAAAAGTACAGAAATGTGTTGTTAGGGTTCACGCCTACCCCCACACATCACCCCAAAACTCCCACACTAACAGGCATCAGGGTGTGCGTTGGGACCTAACTCTCACTCCATTTTCTATACTGCACCACCTCAGCTTGTTTACACATGGAATGGGTGAGAGTTAGGCCTATGACCCCAATGCACACCCTGATGCATGTTGGTGTGTGTAGGGTGGGGGGATGAGGGAGGGTAGGTAGGGGTGAACCCTAACATCACATTTCCATACTTTTGTTACTGTGCTATGAACCCTAACTTATGCATTAACTGAGTTTTTTGCAATGAAGATATGAGTGTATATATATATATATATATATATATATATATTATAGTGGCAACGGTCGCAACACTATAGTTACAGTTCAGCGGTCATTTACATACTAAAGTCAAAAGTTTGGGCGTTAATAACTTTAGACCCATTCAATGGATTTGCCTGAAATTTTGTACACTCGTTGGGGCATTGTACATCTCTTTGATTTGCCAAATTGTGTTTGAGTTGGAGTCCTGGTCTTTGTGTACAAAAGCACTGAAAATGCAAAATTATCCATTTTTGAGGCACCTTTTGGCATTCTTAATGTGGTCCTGCACTGCCATTGTGTGGTGTGCTGCTCTGTAAGATGGCTCATTTGAAAGAGCTTATGTGGCCGAATATGCCGCTTTTTGTTTGGTGAAAAATATTAAGGCATGCAAAAGTTATGGCACTTTAAATTCCTATTATAAGTCAATGGGAAAATTTATATGTATATTTTGCTATCAAAGAATGGGGTTCTGGTCATCTCATCCTGCCTGGCGATCAAAGAATTTGCAGTCTCATGGTTCAAGAATCTTTGTCCCGAGGAATTTTAAAAATTTTTTATAGCGAGGTCCGCCATTTTGTTTTTTGCTTACAATCGGAAAACACAAATATCTCCGGACAGGGGTCACTTCTGAAGTACAACTTCGATGGGTTTTACTCAGGGGCTCAATCTACCAATCCATGTCTTTGGTTCCATCAAAATCAGTCATAAAATAGAGTTATAAGCTTTTAAAATCTTAATTTGGCTCGCTAACGATCTTTGATCGCAGTCTGCTAAATTCTTTGATCGCAATCTTGCATTGCGACTTAAAACACAAATATCTTGGCACGGGAGGGCTAGGAACACAAATGAGGGTGGGTTTTGCTCAGGAGGGTCCATTCTATTGAACCATGGTGTTGGTTCACTTCAAATCGGTGAAAAATTCATGTTTCACCATTCTTTATTCTTTGATCATGAGTGTGCAATTTTTTGATCGCAAGCCTGCAAATTCTTTAATCGTGAGATTCTTTGATTGCGATCATGCATCATGAGCAAGGGACGAGATGGCCCAATTTAAAATCTATTTTCTCAGCCCAGGGGTGTCCTAGGAAGTCAAATAAGGGTGGGGTTTTACTCAGGGGCTTTGTTCTGTCGAACCATGGTGGTGGTTTACGGCAATTCCTTCAATTTTTGATTTATAAGATTTTGAAATTCTTTGTTCATGAGCCTGCAAATTATTTGATTGTGAGATTCTTTGATCACGATCATGCATTGTGAGTGAGGGATGAGATGGCCCAAATTAAAATCAATTTTCCCAGCCTAGGGTGTCCTAGGAATTCAAATGAGGTGGGTTTTATTCAGGGGCTACATTCTGTCAAACCATGATGGTGGTTTACCGCAATTCCTTCAATGTTTTGATTTATAAGGTTTTAATTCTTTGTTCATGAGCCTGCAAATTCTTGATCGTGAGATTCTTTGATTGCGAGGAGGGACAAGATGGCCAGAAACAGAAATTTTTGTAATCTTTGATATTGACTATCTTGCAAATGATTGGTCTTTTACTTGAAATTTTGAGGAAGAAAGGCAACATCCACAGATGTGCCTTTTGGTAGTTTGTTCAAAAAATTATACAGGGCGGCAAAGTTAAGGCACTACAAAATTAACGATTTTTCCCATAGGATAACATTACGGCATCTGCCGCATTAAAGGAATTCTTTGCCGCCTGCTGCAAAATAATGGTTTGGTCTTTTGTGCTGTAATTTGGAGGAAGAAAGCCAACATCTCACAGATGTGCCTTTGCTGGTTTGGTGAAAAAAAAATGTTACAGGCGACAAAGGTATGGTACTCTGAAGTTGACACTTTTCCATAGGATATTATTATGGCATCCATCCCATCTTTCAGGGCCCGTATCTCAGAAACGGTGCGAGATAAGGACTTTTGACATTAAAAATGCTTAGCCCTCAATCAGGGGCTAAGTACAAAACTAGTCAGGAAAGTCAATCAATGAATCAATCAATCAAAATCTTTATTTATCCAGAAGCGGGCACCATTGAGCAAGGCTCATTTGCAAGGTGGACCTGGTCATGAATACATCAAAGTACAGTACAGAACAGGTATACAAAAGTAATAATATACAAGGAAGAAAAAGTATATACAGTGTTATACAGTACAGTACAAGGTTGAAATAAATAAAAAATAAAAACAGCATAAATTTACAATTGAAGAAGTCAGCAGATGTACAATCAACCATAGGCATACAGGGTTATAAGCAGAGATCTTTTGAGTGAGGCAGCTAGCAACTACATATAGGGTAAAGTGGCCATGTATGGGGTGGCAGGTTAGAGTGGTAAAGAAGAGGAGGATATATTACCGATGACTGGGGAAAAATTGAGCTAAAACCATAAAGTGACAATGGCTGTCATGTACTTGTTTATTATGATAATGATGGAGGAGGGTAGATAATTGGGACACTACTATGGATGGGGTGGGACTTTAGCCAGGCTGGGGTGGACAGGAAGGTGGGTCCAGCAGGAAGAGTTAATAGGGAAGAGTGAGAGCCAGGGGTGAAACATGGTGACCGTCAGGATGGAAAGGGGAGTTGTGGAATTAGTGGGCTAGCAGAGAGGAAAACATTTGCAAGGTGCTTTCATGTAGCCATCGTAGAGCGCCTTAAAGATATTCAGGCTAACAGGGCAGCTCATCTTCAAGTTCCTTTGTAAACTGTTCCACAGAGTGGGTAAAGAGAAGCTTAGAGCAGCTTTGCTGAAATGAGTTTTGACCTTGGAACTTGGAGGGCAATTAGGAATAGCTCCTTAGAGCGTAAGTGCCTAACATACACTGGAGAATACAATCTAAGATATATGAGGGAGCTTGTTGGTCACTGCTCTGAAGGCCCATAGGGCAGCATTTCTATTCCTTCTATAGTGAAGGCAAGTCCAGCCTAACAATGAGTACAGGGAGCAGTGGTGTGTGGAAAGTGAAGGCCAGTAATGAACTTGATAGCTCTGTGTAGAGGGTGTCCAACTTAACCAGTGCAGAGGCAGTGCAGTGGCTGAGAACAGGTCCACATAATCTATTATAGATAGGAAGGTAGCTTGAACCAGTTGAATCTTGGCCTTCTTTGTGAGCAGGTGGTTAATTCTGTAGAATAGTCCTAATCATTGCCTTAGTTTCTGCTGTAGTTCTTCGAGATGTTCGTGAAGGAAAGTTTATGATTGAGCCAAACTCCTAGATATTTGAATTTAGCTACATACTCTAGTGTTTCTCCAAGAAGAGTGGTAATTTTGGGATAGCTCTCCCTCCAGCAGGAATTGCCGCATGCAAGGAGGGGAGAAGAGCATGGCTTTTGTCATTTTCACATTGAGCAAAAAGCTTTTTGTTTATGAGCTGGTATTGTAGAAGGTTAAATTCAGCTTGGGGGTCTTCACAGGCTGCTTTTCGTGTGAGATGACTCAAGTACAGTACAGTGTCATCTGTAAATAGGTGGATGTTGGCTTTTTGTTGGGGTCATTGATGTTGTTAATATAGACTGCAAAGAGGAGGGACCAAGGATAGAGCCCTGGGGCATGCCCCTCAGCATAGGTTTTAATGGAGAAAGATCACCTTCAGCTTTAACTACTGTTTCTGTTCTCTGAGGTAGTCTGCAAACCAACAGTTAGATTTATGGTCCAGACCTAAGGTGCTTAGGGAGGAAAGAAGCAGGCTGTGATCGACTGTGTCAATGCCTTACTAAGATCCAAGAAAATGGCACAGACATGCTTCTTTGTTGTCAAGGTCTAGGAGCCAATCATTGGTCACCTTAGCTAGGGCTGTTATGGTGCTGTGCTTTGCTCTGAATCCAGACTGAACTGGGTTTAATAGGCTTCTGGATTCTAAGTATACCCTAGCTGGCCACACACTATTTTTTCTAGTAATTTGACAGGATGGGGAGGAGGAAATCGGTCTGTAATTATTTAGATCTGCAGGGTCACCTTCTTTAATAGAGGGATTACATGGGCTATTTTCCATTGAGGGGAGGCTACCCTGGGAGAGTGACATGTTGAATAGGTGTGTGATTGGCACCAAGCACATGGTAGGCACATTTCAAATAGAATGGCTCTATGAAGTCAGAGCCTGCTCCTTCCTGGTGTTCAGTTGTAGCAGTAGGTCTTCCACCCTCTTTTAGAGAGACAGGCAGGAGGGAGAAGGCCTCCTCAGTAGAGGGGACTCGTGGGGTTGGTGGGCCCTGAGCTGTGTGGAGGTCACTGGCAGGGGAAGTATCAAATGCTAGCCCTGCCATTGCAAAATGGTTATTGAGTGCTTCCAATATCTCTGATCAGTTAGAGATAATGCTGCCACCGGACTTAATGTTTGCTGGAATGGAATTACCAGGTGCATGTCCAGACATGTCTTTTAATGTTTTCCAGAGCTTTGAAAGATTTCTTGAGGCAGAGGCTAGCTCCGAACGATAGTAGGCGGCCTTGGCTGCTCTGACCAACTTGTGCATTTGTTACGTGCTCTCTTAAAAAGACACCAATCTGAGTCATTCTTGCTTATTTGGGCTTTTTTTCCGTAAAGTATCCCTTTCTAACAGGTGAGCTTTTGAGCTCAGGTGAGAACCAATGGCAGGTGCTGCTCCTGACCCGCACCTTAACTAAGGGTGCAGGCTTATTTAAAGCCTTGGTGATTTGGTGAAAAATGTTACAGGGTGACAAAGGTACGGTACTCAAGTTGATGCTTTTTTCCATAGGATAATATTATGGCATCCATTGCGTTTCATATGAAATTTTAATTTTTTATACGCATATGGTTCCTGAGATATAAGCAATTTAGTATTCCAAGTCCTAATTTTCTGCTCGAGGTCAATTATTATGCATACATTGCTTGTTTTCACTGTGTTTTTCAATGCAGTTTTTGGGGAAAAGAAGGGTGTGCCCTTTTGTTACTGTGTCACTTAGCATTTCCAGTTGTGCCTGCTATCGTACGCATCACCATTCACATCTACGCCACCGTGTGCGTTATGGTTTGCATTTGCCTTTTCGTTTGCACTTGTGTTTTGTTTCTGTTTTGTTTGGTGTTATTGTTGCTGTTATTGTTACCATTTGCATTTACAATTGTGGTACTGTGAACGTGCACATTATCAGTTAGTTTCGTATGCACTTCTATTTGTGTCTCCATTTACATCACTGTTCACTTTGGCGTCAGTTTGCACTTGCATTTCTATTACTGTTTGCATTACCATTTACGCTTAATGTCACCATGTGCATAACCGGCTTTATGCTTTGCATTTATGCTGCACTTACTGTTACTATAGTCAGACAAAATCACGCGGTGGGGAGCACGGGCCCTTCACCAACTTGCATAACTTTCTACTTTTCTATCCTTTCTTAAAAAAGTAAGGAAATTCTATGCAAAAAAACTTCATTAATGCATCATAGGGTTCTTCTACAGCGACAAAAGTGAGGAATTTGACATTAGGGTTCCACCTTGCCCCACCCCACTCTGCCCCCACCAGCAGGCATCAGGGTGTCTTGTGGGTCATCAGTCTAACTCTCACCCCATTCTCCTACACTGCACCACCTCAGCTTGTTTATACATAGAATGAGGTAAGAGTTAGGGCCGATGACCGCAATGCACCCCGGATGCCTGTTGGTGGGGGCAGGGTGGGGTGTCAAACTTTCTTACTTTTGTTGCTGTAGAAGCACCTTAACTGATGCATTAACAAAGTGTTTTGCATAGAATATATAGATAGATAGATAGATAGATAGATAGATAGATAGATAGATAGATATAGATATTCATGGCAATAAAATCAAGTTGATGCATCAGTTAGGTTGTTCCACAGTGACAAATGTGAGGAAAATTGATGTTAGGGTTTCCACCCGCTTGTCCCCACTCCCACCAACAGGCATTGGGGTGTGCTTTGGGGTCGTCGGCCTTAACTCTCACCCATCCCGTGTACATAAAAGCTGAGGCGGTACAGCATAAGAGATAATTTCTGAGACCTTTGCATTAGCACTGCTAATACACACAGTCGGCAGCTGGCAGTGGAAGTGAGAGGTGGGCTATGCCAGTCACTGGCTGGGGAAGCATGGGGACTGGGTGGGCTGGCATGTCTGTCTTGGGGGCCACTAGACTACCAGGAAATTGCAGATTGTTATGCATTTTATTATGATGGGGGCACTAGACTACCAGGGATATGAACAACTATAATAATTTTATACAGATTGGGGGCACAAGACTACCAGGGTTATAGAAAAGACATATTTATGAAATACTCATTGGGGTGCCACTAGACTACTGGGAATTAGAGATAGTAATCTATTTTATCATGATCGGGGACCCTAGACTACCAGGAATATTGAAAACATGTTTGCTTTTATTCAGATGAGGCAGAACAAAGCCTCCTGAGCAAAACCCACCCTAGTTTAACTTTCTAGGGCACCCTGGGCTGAGAAAATAGATATTTAAATCTGGCCATCTTGTCCTCGCTCGTGATGCACGATCGCGATCAAATAATCTCGTGAGCAAAGAATTTGCAGGCTCGCAATCAAAGATCATTAGTGAGCAACGAATTAAGATTTTAAAAGATCAGAAGTCTATTTTTGACCGATTTTGATCAAACCAAAGACATAGCTCAATAGATTGAGTCCCTGAGTAAAACCCATCCAAGTTTTACTTCAGAGGTGACCCCAGCCGAGATATTTGTGTTTTTCTGAATGGAAATTTAAAACAAGATGGCAGACCTCAGATCAAAGAATTTTTAAATTCTCGGACAAAAATTCTTGAACCGTGAGGCTGCAAAATCTTGATCGCCAGGCTGGACGTAGATGACAGAAACCCATTCTTTGTTCGCTAAACATACATATAAGTTTTCTTTGACTTATAATGGAAACTTAAAAGTGGCATAACTTTTGAATGCCTTAATATTTTTTCACCAAATGAAAAGCAGTATGTTCGGCCACCAATGGTCTTTCAAATGAGCCATCTTGTAGAGAAGACACCACACAACGGCCATGCAGGTCCATGTCCAAAATTCCAAAAGCTGCCTCCAAAAATAGATAATTTTGCATTTTCAGCACTTTGTATGCAAAGACTGTAAGTCCAACTGAAATGCAATTTGGCAAATCAAGAATTCTACCATGCTCCACCATCCATACAAATTTCAGGCAAATCCGTTTAACAGGTCCAAAGTTAATAACGCAAAAATTTTGAGTTTAACATAGAAGTGACCGCTGAACCCTAGCTATAGTGGCTTGACCGTGCCACTATGATATAGATATATATATATATTTATACTGTATTTATATTTATTTATTTTATACTGGCACGGTAGCACCTGTATAGTTAGGGTTCAGTAAGCACTTTAATGTTAAACCTCAAATGTTGCACCTTCATAACTTTGCTCCCATACAACAGCTTTGCTGACATTTTGCATGCATGCATGGTCTGGCATTATAGATCTCTGGATCTGGCAAGTTGCATTAGGGTTGGATGTACAGTTATGGAGTTACAGAATGCCAAAAAGCAAAAAACACTTTTTGTGCATTTCTTTGCTTGCAACAACAGCCCACATGACTTGTCCATTCAGTCACAATCTTCAGGAAAGATGCAGTCTGGGTCATCAATGTGCCATTCAAAGATTTGGTGTAAAATATTAAACCATTCATAAGTTATTCAAAAACAAATTTCCCATTATAGTCAATGGGGAAAAATATATGTGTCTCAAGGTTTTGCAAATGCAATTTTACTTTCTCATATGGCTCTTTACTTCGTGCTTGCCATGTTGTTTTCCATTAGCGAGTGAGAAAAATGCCTGGCATTTAAATTTGGGACCCTCTAGGTAAAAACAGACTGTTGGGCTTACTCTAGTCGGGTCCTGAGGATGCCACCTATCCTTTTTGGTGGTAAAACCCCTCAGAAATGCCATTTTCAACATTGGGGAAAAAATGTTTTCATAAATCATGAAAGAAACTGCTGAAATACTTTTGCCTGTGCTAAAGTTTCATGCTACTTTTTGTGAAACTTTCATGATTTGTAAAAGTATTGAAAAAACCTGCAAATCTTTGCCATCCTCTTGCAGCAAAACGGTTTGTCTTTTGGGCTAAAATTTGCAGGGTGGCAAGCCCTGGTCCCACAGATGTGCCTTTGGTGGGTTGGTGCCAAAACATTCAAAGGGCACAATGTTACAGTGTTCTGAATTTGAAAGAGTTCCCATAGAATAACATTATGGTGTCCATTATGCCTTTCGCGCCTGTATCTCAAAAATGAAGCGAGATACAGAGTTTTCACTAGCAACAGCTTAGGTCGCTGCAGAACCAAGTTTGGAAATCATAGATTACACCAGCAGTGCAATTTTATTCCTACTTGCTATGGTTACATAGATATTGGCAAAAACATGTTCCAAGGGTGCCTTTTCAGTGCTTTTGGTGTCCGTATCACGTAAACTATGCAAGATATGGAATAGGTTCCAAGGTGCATTTTCAGCCTTTTCAGTGCTTTTCAGTGCCCATATCATGTACACTATGCAAGATATGGAGTTGGTTGATGTTTCTGTAGATGTCTTACTGTCACGATTACAACGACACTTGAATATTTTTGTAGCTGCTACGGTTGCTGAAATATTTGCACATTACTGTTACAAGGGTTCCTTACCCTATAGGGCTGTTTTATGGCTCTGTAGTTATGTTTAAGTGAGAGTGCATGGCCTGTAGAGCCTGTGCTGCCATATAAGCATACCATTATGCAAAATGGACAATGTGATGGGGTGCAGGTCCCAGAGAGCCCGCACTCCACTAACACTTACCACTCACATTGCACTTTCTCAAAAGAGTGGAACTTCATTGCAGAAAACTCCGTTAATGCATCAGTTAGGTTTAGTAGTACAGCAACAGAAGTTTGGAAATGTGCTGCTAGGGTTCAAAACCCTAACCCAGCATCCGCCACCCTTATCCCCGCCCTCACACACATGCAAGACACATGCAAGATTGAAATGCACTGTACCACCTCTCACATCTTTAGCCACATTAATCACAACACTGTACTTATTTCACATAACTCTATGTAATGAAAACCAAATATAGTATCAACTCTATGCTGCCAGCATGGTATGATGACATATTATTGCTGGTATATCTTCTTCATACAATGAGACTTAGTCTGTACACATTTTCAAAATACTGATTTCTATGTGTCACTATTCAACAATTGGGTTGCTGCAGGTATTGCTAGTACCACATGGGCATGTTGTAGCAGGAAAGATAGAGATGACACAAAGTACTTTTAAGATACTGCTTAGGTATGAAACTAGCACCATCACATGTTGTTATACTGCTGCATTACCTGGAAATACTCATTAGCAGCATGTTATACTGTTAGCTTTGAATGTTACAACTGTTGCTTTCCATTACTTGTAAACTATGTTACAATAATTCATTTTATTATTACTATTGTTTGTTATTAGGACTGACTCACTCTATCAGAAAATAAATGCAAACATCCAATGATTATTGGTGAAATATACTAACTCTCATTTCCAAGAAACTATCTGTGGATAACATACTGTGTGTTTCATCACTTCTTCACTATTGAAATATAGGCATTTGCTTAAATGTTGTTATTGCTGTTTGTAACACAAAAATGCTTACTGTGGGCATCACCCATGGTTGCCCAGCATGCGTGTACTGCCAAGGCACTATGATGGTGGCAGAACTCATTACAGTTGGTGACCCATGATGATGGTGTCTTGCAGTACATTTAGAGAGTTGTACGTTAGTCTGTTACCTAAAGCTGATTGTCTCTGATTAGTTATGTTGCCTTGCTCTTCCCAAAATGCAGAGTTAGGGTTTGAGCCCGATCAACACATTTCCAAACTTTTGTCGCTGTACTATTAACCTAACGGATGCATTAACAGAGTTTTGCAATGACTATATCTATATTCTGTCTGTCTGTCTATCTATCTATCTATCTATCTATCTATCTATCTATCTATCTATCTATCTATCCATCTATCCTATTTCAACTCTAAAGCATTGCACACAAAACACCAAATCCTGCTAATTATTTGGGGTTTTGTGTGCAATGCTTTAAGTGATGTAATTGCTTTTTGAGCATTTAAGCACCATATTCCATATGCTTGCACTGTGAGTATTCATATCTATATCTATATCTATATCTATATCTATATCTATATCTATATCTATATCTATATCTATATATTATAGAGACATACTCGTGCCTCTATATTTATTTATGGCTGAGTAGGTACTTCTATGTTAAACTCGCATGTTAATAACTTTGGACCCATTCAACAGATTTGCATGAAATGTGGTATGCATGGTGGGGCATGGTAGATCTCTTGATCTGCCAAATTTTGTTTCAGTCAGACTTACGGTGTTTGCACACCAAAATGCTGAAAATGAACTCTTCACCAGTTATGTGGGCAGTTTTTGGATTTTGTCTGTGATGCTGCATGGCCATCAGGTGGTGTGTTGCTCTGCAACTTGATTTGTCTGAAAGAGACTCGGTCAAGAAACATGCTGCTTTTGTTTGGTGAAAAATATTAATGTATTCAAAAGTTATTAGAGTTTTAATTTCCCATTATAACCCTATGGAAAATGTATATGGTTATTTTGTGAAAAAGAATAAGGTTTGGCCATCTGGTCCATCCTCATGATCAAAGAATTTGCAGGCTTGCATTCAATGAATCTTTGATCATGATAGCAGCCATCTTGTTTTCAGTTTGCGGTCAGAAACATTCAAATATATTGGCTCAGGGGTGACTTCTGAAGTAAATCTTGGATGGGATTTGCTCAGGAGACTTTGCTCTATTGAGCCATGGCTGTGGTTTCATCTAATGTGGTCAAAAATATAGTTATGAAGTTTTTAATTCTTTGGTTGTGGCTCGCTAATGATCTTTGATTGCGAGCCTGCAATTTTTTGATCGAGAGATTCTTTGACTGCGATACTTGATTGCGATGGCACGACTAGATGGCCAGATTTAAAAATCAATTTTCTCAGCTCAGGGCTTACTTATAAAGTCAAATGAGGATGGGTTCTACTCAGAGGGCTTTGTTCTATCGAGTCATGGCTGTGGTTTCATTTATTTTTGTGCAAAATTTTATTTTTCTCATTTTATATTCTTTGATCGTGAGCTTGCAAATTCTTTGATCATAAGATTCTTTGACTCTGATCTTTGATTGCAAGGGCATGACTAGATGGCCAGATTAAAAATCCATTTTCTCAGCTCAGGAGGTCACTTATGAAGCTAAATGAGGAAGGGTTTTACTCAGGGGCTTAATTCTATTGAGCCATGGCTGTGGTATCATGTATTTATGTGTAAAACTTCACTTTTATCATTTTTATTC
Organism: Neoceratodus forsteri; assembly: GCA_016271365.2. Lineage (NCBI taxonomy): Eukaryota > Metazoa > Chordata > Ceratodontiformes > Ceratodontidae > Neoceratodus > Neoceratodus forsteri. The sequence continues at coordinate 1,277,395,034 of CM057454.1, forward strand.
TTTGATCTGAGCCTGCAAATTCTTTGATCACGAGATTCTTTGATTGTGATCTTTGATGCTGAAGGAACTAGATGGCCAGATCTGGAGGGACCAGATAGCCCAATTTAACTATTTTAAAATTAAATACCTCGGAAGCAGTTTGGTCTTTTCATTTTTAAATTTGGAGGGTGTTGACGGGGTGTCCTGTAGATATGAATTATGGTGTTTAGTGTTTGAGAATACATTTTTGCAGAGATATTGCATGGCTTAGTTCAAGTTTTGCCGACAATGTTTTGCATTGTGGCAGTGGCTTGAAATTTATAGGGTAGCTACAGTACAAGTCACATTAAACTGTTCCATCAACTCACTGGTGTAGCATTTTTTTGTGATGCTATTGCAGTGGCAACTCGAACTGTTGAAGCTTTCAACTATTTTCCAACCATCCTTCACTGCGTATTTAACTCTCTTGTAACTGTTTAGTGAAATGGTAGTAGCTGCATTTTCATGGCATTGTTTATAAATATCACAACATTCCTTAAGAGCATTGTTTATAAATATCATAGTATTCCTTAAGATCATTGTTTATAAATATCACAGCATTCCTTAAGAGTTGTTTAGTCTGCCTTCTGAAATGAAACTCATAAGCACTAAGCTGAAAATAAAGCTTATAGTACATAACAGCTAGATACAAACCAATACTAACCTTTTACTAATTCATTGAATTAAACACTGCACAGATTAGGAAACTCATTGAACAATGCTATACCAGTGAGTTGAGGAAAAGTTTAATGTGACTTGTACTGTAGCTTTACTGCCATGGACATACTTTTTAGTTGTTGATTGTGTGACATGTAAACAGGTATGGAATTCTGCCATCTCAGTGAATGAAAATCTCAAACTTTCCAATGTTATATCTTAGAAATGGTTTGGTCTTTTTAATTGAAATTTGGAGGGTGCTGAGGGGATGTCATGTACATGAATTATGCTATTTAGATGTTGTAAAATTAATTTGCTGCAGAGATATTGCATGACGCATTTACATTTTGCATATAACATTTTCCATTGTGGTAGTGGCTTCACATTTATAGGGTTTCTGACCTTACTGCCATGGAGGTAGTTTTCACTGGTTAGTCTCTAACATGTAAACAGGTGTGAAATTATGGCACTTTATCAATGACATTTTGTTTCTTTCAAGTTGGTGGCTCCCACTCATATGTGCTCCCACCAATACATATTATATTCAGTATTTGTATTTTAGGCGAAATTAGCATAGGTGGTGGGCTAGCACCCTTCCCACCAACTGCGTGACTTTATACTTTTCTATGCTTTCTCAAAAAGTAAGAAATTCTATGCAACAAACTGTTAATGCATCATTTAGGGTTAACACTCAAAAGTCAGAAAATGAGATCTTTAGGATGCCTCCCCTCTTGTGTGGACTCCATCCTCCTAGGTTACAGATGATGGGGTGTGTCATTGGGGATGTGAGGCCTAAATGTCACCCCATTCTTCCTTGCTGTGGCTTGTGAATATGATTACACATGGAATGGTGACATTTGCTATACACAACCCCAATGACACCTGTCATCTGTCAATCTCAGGAGGATGGGGCACACAAGGGGAAGCTACCTAAAGGTCTCATTTCCTGATTTTGTATGTTTAACCCTAAATGATGCATTTCAAAGTTTTGCATAGAATGTCTGTCTGTCTGTCTATCTATATATATATATATATATATATATATATATATATATATATATATATATATATATATATATTAGAGGCAAAAAACACCATTTAATGCATTAGTTAGGGTTGTTACATAGTGACAAAAGCAAGGAAATTTGGTCTTGGGTTTGAAATCCCTTGGACCCCCAGTCCACCCCAACCCGGCATTGGGGTGCACTTTGGGGTTGTCGCCTTAACTTTCACCCCATCACATGTGTAAAGAGCAGAGGTATGGAGAAATGGGTGACAGTTAGGACTGATGACCCCAATGTCACCCCAATGCCGGTTGGGGGTGAGCTGGGGTTCAAGGGGCTCAACCTTAACACTGAATTTCCTCACTTTTGTTGCTGTGAGCAACCCTAACTAATGCATTGAATGGACTTTTCCCACTAATTTCCTTTTTGAGAATGATGATGAGAAATAGTGAATGTAATGCCGGCAGGAGCCACGTGATGTCTTGTGACATAGTAACAGGAACAGCAATGCAAAAGCGCAAAGTGACGGGAAGCAAACAGACATGCAAACAGACACACAAGCGTGTACAAAATGCAACTGGTAATGCACACAGTGATGGCACTGGTATTTTAAATGCAAATGTAAGTGTTACAGCAAAAGAATGCCAAAGGAACAGAAACGTAAATGCAATGCAAGAGTACACATAAACGCAAACCATAATGAGCATGGGCATGGTACTGCAATTGTAAACACAAATGGTAAAGTTAACATGAAGAATAACAGCAAAGAAACAGAAAGTGAAACGGAACAGAAGTGAGTACAGAAGCGTAAACTGTAACACGACAGGCACAGTGCCACAATTGTAAATGCAAATAATAATGGTAACAACACAATAATGGCAAATGAAATGGAAATGCAAAAGGAAATGCAAGTGCATATGGAAACACAAACCGAATACCGGGCACAGTAACGTAATTGCAAACGCAAATGGTAACAGTAACAGCAAAGAAGACACAAAACAAAAGACAAACGCAAATGAAAGAGGCTACCAGAAATGCAAATGGCAATGCACACAGTGATGCAAACCAAAGCGCAAAGACAAACAGTAGTGGAAATGCAAATGGTAAAGTAACGCAAACACATGCTCAAATGACAACGCAAAGCTTAACGCATATAGTGGCGCACACGGAACAGTAACGCAAATGGGTACAGAAACACAAGTGGTAATGTTATGTAACAGTATTGTAAGCAAGACACCCTAGTTTCGCCCAACAGCTGCATAGAGAAACAGCATGTACAAAGAATGTATGTATAATAATGGCCCTCAGAGCAGAAAATGAGCTGTTGGAAGACTAAATTGCTTATATCTCAGGAACCGTATAATGTAGAAAAAAATTTCCCATGATTCATGATTTTCCTGCCTGCATTTTGTTGACTGCATAGCCACAGGCTATGCATTTACATAATGAAAATTCATGATCTACGCACCCTTTCGATATCTGCGAGCCGAAAGGCACGGCGGACGCCACCATGTTAGTCTATGGGAAAAATTTCAACTTCAGAGTACCGTAACTTGGCTGCAATGCAATATTTTTCACCAAACCCCCAAAAGGCACATCTGTGACATGCTGGCTGCCTTCCTCAGATTGCAGCCCAAAAGACCAAACCGCTTGTTTGTAGCAGGGCAGCAAAGAATTTCTGTCATTTTGTATATAGCCTGAAAAGTAGTGTCATGAATTTGCTACACTTTTTCACAAAATTTGTGAAAGTGTCATGTGTAAGACACTACTTTGTGATACTACTGTTTCCAGAAATTTGAAAACATTTCTGGGATGTTTAACCCCAAAATAAAAACATGGCTAGCATCCTCAGGGTGCTACATGTGAACACAACAAGAATTGTCCCTTGAGGGTCCCAAATTTAAATGCCAAGCATTTTCTCATCACCAACTGAAAACAAAATGGTGAATTTGCAACACTACTAGGCCATTTGCTATACTAAAAGTGCTTTTATAAAGTGTCAAATATTTTGTTAACTTTTCCCATTGACTTATAATGGGAACTTGTTTTTTGAATAACTATTAAACCGTTCAATATTTTCTCATGAAATCTTCAAAAGGCTCATCGGGGACCCTGGCTGCACATTCTTTGAAACTTTGGACCAGTCACACAAACCGTGTGACCTGTAGGCTGGAGCAAAGAAATCACAAAACTGTAACTGTGCAATTGGTTGTCGCTAATAACTCCGCAGCCATATGAAACCGGCATGAAATTTGGCAATTCCCTAAGATGCCCAATCATGCATGCCAAACTTCAGGCAAATCTGTTGAACGTGGCAAAGTTATTAAGGTGCATAATTTTACCTTTAACCTTAAACGTGCTACTCAACCCTATCTATGGTAACACTACCATGCTTCCATTTTATATATATATATATACATATATATATATATATATATATAGTGAAGCTCATCAGGATGAAGCAGTGTCAAAGGATTACTGCATGACAAAAGAGATTAACTCCACTGAAATTGCATTGTTTGCAGCAGTTACCATATTGCAGAATTCTGCAGTGCAGCTTCATCCTGGTGGGCTTCCATAATATATATTCGTACAAGCTTTGATTAATGCATCAGTTAGGGTTAAAGTGACAAAAGTGGGAAATGAGATGCTATGGTTGAGCCCCCCACACCGCCCCACCCACCCATCCTCCACAGACCAACACACACATGAGTGTGCCATGGGGTTGGGAGGTGCAACTCTCACCCGATTCCATGTGTAAACTGGTTGATACACTACAGTAAAGGAGAATGGGTTGAGTCAGGCCTCACAACCCATGGCACACCCAGTGTCTGTTGGTCTGTGATGGATGGGGGGTGGTGTGGTGGGGCGGTAGGGCTCAATCCTAACATCTCATTTTCCACTTTTGTCACTTTAACCCTAACTGATGCATTAAATTATGTTTTTGCAATTAATTTTCTTATTTTTGAAGAAGTCTAATATAACTAGCAAATAGCATAGTTGGTGGGAGTGCAGGCCCTCGCCCCATGCCTCCTACTTTCACACATAACCATGGAGCCATACAGCAGCCCTATAGGGCAAGGGACCCCTTGTACCATAACACTAATTTGCCAATATCTCAAGAATCATAGCAGCTAGGAGAAAAATTCAAGTGTTGTTGTAATCATGACAGCGAGACCTCCACATGCAATGGATCGATCAAATCTCTATCTTGCATCATTTACGAGATATGGACACAGAAACATGGTGAAAGGCACCCTTGGAACCCTTGTGGCACTAATTTGCCAAACCCTTGTGACACTAATTTGCCAATATCTCAGTGACCATACAACCGTAGGAAAAAAATCCACAGCAGGTGTAATCTATGGTTTCCAGTCTTGTTTCTCTAGCTTAGATCACCTATAGGTAATATAACCTGCAAGTAATGAAAATTCTGTATCTTACTTAGTTTTCGAGATATGGGAGTTTCAACCAATGATCCCTGGTTGCGAGCTGGTCATGAACAGGGATTGTGAAAAAGGGACTTGGAAATCTCACCAAATCCCTTTTGTGAGGCTAGCCAGTTTTGTTCAGCCGCCATTTGTTTTCTCACTTAACGAGGGAAAAACTAAATGTTTAGTGGCTCTCAACCCTCTGATGTCTCAGAAAAAGAGAAAACAGTCCCTTGATGTCCTTTTTAAGCAGAATCCTGCATTGAAATTTTTGATGCAGGATCCTTTATCGAACTGCTCTCACCAGTTTTTTGCTGACATCAAGGCATCAAGGTGTCCAGTCTCTGTGCTGGCATGTATCCCTTCCACATATTTCTGTGGCACACCGGAGTCCACCCCATTGTGCTGAAATGGGCATATATTAAAAAATAAACCAGGGAAAAAGAAAAACTTACCCTGATATCTTTTCTTGATGCAGAATTCTGCATTGAAACTTTGATGCAGAATCCTGTATCAAACTAGTTTTCCACCACAGTCTTTTTGCTGACATTGTGGTGCCCAATCCCCATGTCTGCATGTATCCCCCACACACACAACAATACTAATTTGGCACACTGGGGAGCCCACCCCAGTGTGCTTAAATAATTTTATTTTAAATTAATTTTTCTGACACCAGGATGCCCACTCCTGGTGTCAGATGGCCCTTGCCCCTAATAGTCATATTGTTGACATCAGGGTGCCCAATCCCCATGTGTCATGTATCCCCCTGACTATTGTGGCACACTGGGAGCCCAACCCAGCATGTGCCCAAATGTATGTTTTTCTTATTCAAACTGTAACATGACGAAAACCATCCCCATATGTCTTTTTACCTGTAAAATAGAAAACAGTCCCTCATTGTCTCCCCAGTCCCCTTCCCATCCCCACCTCCCCACTGAGCACCCATCTCCCCACATCCCCTTACCTCATACTTACCACTGGAGGTTGGTGCTGTCTTCTTTGGACCGAGACACATCTGCACTCTTCAAAGCTGAACTGCAAACTGCAGAATCAAAGGTAAGCCCTGCATAATGGCAGTCAATGGGGTTTCAACTTTGTTGATATCTCAGCCATTTTAGGATTTTGCCCCAAATTTTCAACATGGGTTTCTTGGGACCCTGCCTTGTGAACACTGACACTACGTTTCATTACTCAGTCCTGAAAGGTGATTTTGTGGTTGCTGCATGGGATCACCTTTCAGTACCAGTTAATGAAACAACAGTGCCAGTGTTCATGAGGCGGTCCAGAAAGCCATGTTGCAAATTTGAGAAAAATTCCAAAATGACTGTGTTAGTAGCATGTGTAAGCGGACAGTTTCTATGCACGCCATTACTTTACTTATTTTAATATTTTCACTCTAGATTTTCAACATCGCCATTTTTACACCTCCATATGAACAGTACAGCTGTCATTTTCACATCCGCCTCATCGTGTTTTCGCACCTGTGGTGCTGAGTTGCACAGTCGCTGTGCAAAATCAACTTTTGGGCTGGATTAACAAAATCATGGTGCCACTGTTCATGAGGCGAGTTCCTAAAAGACCATGTTGAAAATTTGGTGAAAAGATTTTAAAAAGAAAGAACTGGAAGGGACAGGATCAGTTGTGTTCCAGGACGGTAGCTGCTGCTGTTTCATAGGGTTCTTGTGGATTTTACTTGGTAGGTTAGTTCTTTCTTTCTTACTTCTAAGGGCTAGCAGGGTATTGTTTTGGGGCTGCTGAAGTTTGTAAACTGATTTGGTGGCTGTAAGTGGGGCTCATTTTGTGGATGTTTCACCGTGTAACAGGCTGCACTGGTAGAGGCCTATTTCTTCTGATTTAAAACCTATTTGGTGGGATTTGCTTGGAGATGGTTATTTGAATTGAGACCTATATCTGTTAATTTCAAGCCTATTTTGATGTGTTGTTAGTGAAGTTGATTAAATTGGAGACCTGTTTCTTTGGCAGCAAACATATTTTGGGGGCTTTGACTTGAATTTTTATTCCTTGTGCTGACTCCATTAGCTGTAAAGGTTAGTTCATAGTGGGAGGGTGTTAATGGTCTGGCCAGGTCTCACTCAGCCAATTGACTGGAGGCAGAGCTGAATCAGGTTGAGGTGTTAGCTGATTTGTCTTCTCAGAAAGAACTGGAAGGGACAGGATCAGTTGTGTTCCAGGACAGTAGCTGCTGCTGTTGTTTCAGGGTTCTTGTGGATTTTACTTGGTAGTTAGCTCTTTTCTTTCTTACTTAAGGGGCTAGCAGGGTATTGTTTTGGGGCTGATGGATGTTTGTAAACTGATTTGGTGGCTGTAAGTGGGCTCATTTTTTGGATGTTTCACTGTGTAACAGGCTGCACTGGTAGAGGCCTATTTCTTCTGATTTAAAACCTATTTGGTGGGATTTGCTTGGGCCTGGTTCTTTGGCTGCTGGGCTTGGAGGGGAGACACAGGGCTGATACTCTCTCTTGAGTCAGGTGTCTGCCTAAAACTCCACTCTCCCACCCTCCCTCCCAGAAGTCTGCAAATTTATAGGGAACACCTGCCCTGCAATTAGAGGAAAAGGCTGCAGGTACAGCTCATGTAGTTCTAGCCACTGGGGTTGGATTTAAAGGCTGGGAGAGAGGAGCTTAGGAGTTGTTCATTTCCTTATAAGTTTAATGTGTTGTACTGCACCTAGTAACAGGGTAACTGGTGTACAGTGGGACTGTCTCTAAGATTAGTGGGTGACCTGATTAGGCAGTAGGGGTATCTTGGACTAGGGGGAACCTGGTGGCTCACCAAAGGAAACCTATTTGGAAGGGATGGAACCACATCATTGGGCCGGCATCTTTGGGAGGTGGTGGGGTGCACAGGGTGTGGAGCAGCCATGATACTGGACTGGGCTTGGAGAGTTCGGTGGTTGCCCAGTGTGCTACCAGCTAGTACAGCTTAGGGAGGAGGCTATGGGATTAGAGAAAGCTGGGGAAGGGGTGGTATGGTTGGGGAAGGGGCTGGGAATCTCCCACAGGGTTGCACCAAGCACTGGGGGTGGGGGCATAGGGAAACGAGTGCAGGAGAATACTCAGGGTCACATGGGGACCCTGGCAGGAGGGGGTCCAAAGGACACTACCTAGGAAGCAGGCAGGTAACTGGGGACCCTCACAGGGGAATGGAGGGACAATATTCTCAGGGAAGTAGGCAGATGGCCAGGGCTGGACAGAAGGAAGCAAGACGGGAGGTGGATCAGACCTTACACTCAGTAACCGCCTACCTCTTCTTCTGCTCAAGGATGAGGGGGGTGATGTAGCCACGACAGAGATGGTTAGAGACGGAAAGGAGTGGAGGCAGGAGGCAGGGGCAGATAGCAGGAAGAACGGGGGGACCTGGAATGCAGGAGAATGGGGGAACAGTGAATCAGAGCAGGAGGGCAGGGGAAGAGGGAGGAAAGTGCAAGGAGAAAGACCAGTTGGAGGAAAGGTAAAGGAGAAGGACCAGAAGTACAAGGAGGATTCAGTAAAGGAGCTGAGGGTTTAGCCTAGGGGAGCATGACGAGCAAGGAGGAAACTAAAATGGAGACAGGAAGGGAAGGGAGGACGAGCCAGGCTAGTTTAGCAGATGGGGGAGAAGGACCAGTTGGTGAGCAGTGAGGTGGAATTAGCAAGGTACAGAAGGATACTCAGGAGGAGGAGAGGCAGGATTGGAAGGAGAGGGTGGCCAGGGTAAATAAGGAGGGGTGGCGTGGCACCCAGATAGGGGAGGAACAAGGAGCCAGCTGGGTGGAGGGGCCTGTAGAAAGGATGAGGGACATGGAAGGGTGGGGAATGGAGGAAAAGGAGTGGTCAGAGTGCTCCTGCTGGGGGATTCTATGATCAGGGGTATCAAATGGGATAGGGAGGAGAAGCCTGGCCAGTTAGAACAAGATGCTTCCTGGACTAACAATGCACAGGGCTAAGCACGAGGTATATCAGCTGGCAAAGGATTGTGGGGGTTCCCCAGACATACTGGTCCACCTGGGTAAAAATGACATTGAGGGAAATAGCGAGCTAGAGATACAGGCAAGATTCAGGGAGCTCGCAGCATCTGTCATGACATAGGATGCACAGTTTCTTCTCAGAAATCCTGCCAGTGCCAAGGGCTAGTGGGGAACACAAAAGGAAAATTAGGGAGCTAAACCAGTGGCTCAGGGGTGGTGTGAAGAAAGAGGGTATGGGTTGATGGGGATTGGGGAGACCTGGGAGGATAGGAGCTGTATGCAGAGATAGACTACATCTCAATTTGGAGGAGGGAATCCTTAGTTGAAAATAGAGGGTTCATTGGTGAAAAGTGGGGTTTAAACTTGTGAAGGGGGTGGGATGGGAGAAAAGGCTGTCAAGGGGTGCCGATGAGGAGGGACTCTGTCTCCACCCCTGGGGACCAGGAGAATTGCAGGAAAAGGCCAACTGGCAAGAAGTGCAGACCAGGGGAAAACAGAATCCCATTGGGAACATGAGCAGGGGAAATGGAACTATAGGGAAAGGGTGGAAGGTAGTCCTGCTAAATGCCAGGAGCTTGGGCAATAAAATGCCTGAGCTCCAGGCGATGCTAACTGAGGGAGCAGTGGATGTGGCAGCGGTCACTGAGACTTGGGCCACTGCAAGACATGACTGGGACCTGAACCTGGAGGGTTACACTATGTTCAGGAAGGACAGGAGGGAGGGAAGGTGAGGGAGGTAGCAATGATAGATCAAAACTACATTGGCATGGGGAGTAGAGGAGGTGGAGGGAACTGTGGAGGTGATTTGGGTCACCTTGATAACAAGGGGGCAAGAGAGTAAAAATAGGTGGTGTATAGCCCCCTGCTCTGGCGGAGGAGCTGAGTACAGTCTGGTGGCAGATGTTAGGAGACACTGCAGACTGGGCAGAGGAACGGTGGTGGTGTTGGGGGACTAAACATGCCAGGAACAGACTGGGAGATCATGACATCCTCTGTGACCAGGGAACAGAGGTTGTTGGATGTCTTCAAGACGCATTCAACTCAGCAGGTGAGGGAACCGACCAGGAGGCACGGGTAGTTGGATGTGGTCCTGGCAGACAGTGACCAGATTGGGGGGTCTGGAGGTAAGGGACCCATTGGCGGGAAGTGACCATGCCACGGTCTGGTTCTGCCTGGACCTAGGAGGGGTAGAAGGCTGCACAAAGACGAAGTAACAGACTTCAGAGGGGCGGATTTTAAGGAATGGGAAGGCTCCTTAAGGAGCACTTGGATGGGATTGGGTCAGACATGGACACTGATAGTAGGTGGGAAATCATCAGGAGGGGTGCAGGATGCTACCAGCACCTGTGCAAAAGTAAGACAAAAAATAATAGTAGGGCCCAAAACCCTGTTGGTGGACCAGGGAGGTCCAGGAGGTGGGAAGGGGAAAGAAAACAGCCTATAAGTAAGTCAAGTGCTCAAGTAGTGAAAGGGATTGAGGGGAGCATGAGCTGATGGCTAGAAGGGCCACTAGAGTGGTGAGGGCGGCTAAGGCAAGGAAGGAGCAGAACCTGGCCAGGGAAATTAGGAGAGGGAACAAGGGTTCTTTAGATACATTGGGGAAAGACGAAGGGTGAAGAGGCTATTAGCAGATTAAATCAGGGAGATGGGCACAAGACCCAGGGAGCAGGCTGAGGCAAAATGAGTACTTCACCTCAGTTTTCACCCAGGAAAATGGGGTGCCTGATCATACATGGGAGGAGACAGAGATACTGAGGAGGGGGACCCTTACCGACGGGCAGGTCTGGGGGAGAGGGGAGGCATCACTGGCAGGTGGGGAGGGCTAAGGAGAAGAGGTACCAGAAGTGGAAATCACAGCAGAGAGAGTGAGGGCCTCAGCTCCTTAAGATGGAGAAAGCACTGGGGCCGGATAAATTACATCCCAGAGTGCTGGAAAGAACTTGCAGATGTCCTGGCAAAACCCCATGGAGCTTTTCACCATCTCTCTGAGGACAGGGTGGGTGCCCCAAGACTGGAAGGTGGCGAATATAGTGCCTATCCACAAGGGAGGATCAAGGAGGTGGCAGGGAATTTGCAGGCCTGTCAGCCTGACATCGGTGGTGGGCAAGGTGATGGAGGCATTGTCAAGGAGAGGCTGGGGGGACCTGGATAAGTCAGGGTGCCTGGACGATAGACAGCATGGATTCTATCCTGGAAATCGTGTCAGACAAACCTGGTGGAGTTCTATGACTGGGTGACAAGTGCCTTGGACCTGGGTAGAACCAGTGGATGTCCTCTTCTAGACTTCAGCAAGGCATTTGACTCTGTTCCTCATGTAGGCCTGTTGGATAAGCTGGGAGAAATGGGGGTGGGGAACCAGATGATCAGATGGATAGGCAATTGGCTCCAGGACCGGACCCAGAGGGTCGTAGTTGGTGGGATAGTCTCATCCCCAAGAAGGTTCATTAGTGGGGTCCCACAGGGATCAGTCCTTGGGCCCCTTCTGTTCAATGCCTAGCAGTATCTGACATAGGGACTGGAATCGGGAGTGAGATGAGTCTCTTTGCAGATGACTCGAAACTGGGGCAGTGGTGGATGGGAGGAGGGAGTGGCGCTAGGGGGACCTGGAGGCTCTGGAAAGATGGTCTAGAAAGTGGAAGCTGAGGTTCAATGCAGGGAAATGCAAGGTACTCCACCTGGGGCAGAAACCCAGGCCAAGTGTACACCTGGGGAAATGCTACAAGTCTCGATGGCTGAGAAGGACCTGGGGTGGTGGTGGATGTCAAGATGAACAACTCTGAGACTTGTGGGAGGCAGCAGCCAAGGCCAACAGGATGCTGGGATGCATCGCTAGGGATCACCTCCAGAAGGAGGGAAGTGATACTCCCTCTGTATAACTGCTTGATGAGGGCGCACTGAGAGTACTGTGTGCAGTTTTGGAGGCCACACTTAAAGAGGGACATTAACCTCCTGAGAGGGTCCAGAGGAGGGCAACCAAAATGATTGGGGGCTTGGGGACAGGACCTATGAGGAGAGGCTCAAGAGCTAAATATGTACACATTGGAAGAGAGAAGGGACTGGGGGACATGTTAGAGGTCTTCAGGTACGTGAAGAGGGTAAATAGGGGAGGGAACAGTCAGGTGCTTGCAAGGAAGGAGGAAGGGCCACTAGAGGGCATGGGTGGAAGCTAGAGGGGGGAAGATTCAGGGAGAAAGGAGGAGGTGCTACTTCACTGAGAGGGTGGTGGAGCCATGGAATGCACTGCCTAGGGGGGCCGGTGGAGGCAGAGACAGTGGAGGAGTTCAAGATGGGGTGGGACAGGTACAGGGAAGGGTTCTGGAAGCAAAATCCAATGCAGCAAGAATATCCAGAACTGGGAAGGGAGAAGCCAGAGAAGGCAGGGGGACAGCAAGGTCAGCACCCAGGCTGGGGGCTGCCAAACGAGCAGACATGAAAGACCTTTAGGCCTATTCTGCTGGCATTTTAGTATGTTAGTAAAATGACTGCATTATGAGCATGCATTGTGCAGTTTCTAAGCACGCCCATACGTGCTTAATTTTTTCATATTTTCACTCTAGATTTTCAACATTACCATTTTCCCACACCATCTCATGAGCAGTACAGCTGTAATTTTTCAAATCCTGCCAAAATGTTTTCCACACCTGTGATGCAAAACAGCATTATAGTTGCATAGAATTAGATTTCAACAGGGATTTCAAACTTTTCTGTATAAGGTATATGTGATAAGGTGATAACTAGGTCATGTTGAACATTTGGAGTGAAAATTATTTGAGATGGCATGGTTATGACTATTTGCTGCAGTTTCACTATGTCTGCTTGTAACTTAATGTGTGGAAGCGCAGGGCCAAAGACCTCTGTTTTTCCACAGCTAGATACATGCATTATGTGCATCTGTGGAGGATGAGTGCACTCCACCATGACGTATAGATACCATTGTACTATCTGGATGGAGGGATGGGAGTGCAGGGTCCGACATATGGCTACTGTTGTACTGTCTCAATACAGAGATGGGAGTTCATGGTCTGAAGGACCTTGTACTCCCACTGTAACATATGGATACTGTTTTATTATCTGATGGAGGGATGGGAGCACAGGGTCCAAAGGACCCTGCGCCCCACAGTAAAATGAGGATACTATTATGCTACCTCAAAAAGTAAGGAAAATTAGTTGAAAAAACTTTGTTAATGCATCAGATAGGATTGAAGTGACAAAAGTAGAGAAATAAGATGTTTGGGGTGATCCCTAAGACCCCCCATCCAACCCACCAGCCCACCCCACACCCACCCTCCACAGACCAACAGGCATTGGGATATGCCTTGGGGTCATTGGGCCTAACTCTCTCCATTCCATGTGTAAGAAATTTGACATGGTACAGTATAGGAGAATGGGGTGAGAGTTAGGCTAACATCCCAAGGCACATCCCAATGCCTGTTGGTCTGGGGAGGGTGGGCGTGAGTGGCAGGTGGGGTTGGATGGGGTGTTAGAGGCTCACCTCTAATGTCTCATTTCCTACTTTTGTCACTTCAACCTTAAATGATGTATTAACAAAGTTTTGCAACTATATATGTATACATATATATATATATATATATCTTATAGTGGAATGGTAGTGCCACTATAGTTAGGGTTGCGTACTGCATTTAAGGTTAAATCTGAAATTTGGCAGCTTAATAACTTTGCCACTGTATGATAGATTTATCTGAAATTTGGCATGCATGGTCTGATGTCATAGATCTCTGGACCTGCCAAGTTTCATTACAGTCGGAGGTATGGTTGAGGAACTACAGAGCACTGACAAATGCACAAATTACGCATTTTTGTGCATTCTTTGCTCACACCTACAGGTTGACGGTTTGTGCGACTTGTCCGAAACATTCAGGAATATGTAGCCAGGGTCCCCATGTGCCTTTCAAAGATTTTGTGAAAAAATATTAAACGTGTTCAAATGTTATTCAAAAACAAGTTTCCTATTATAGTCAAAGGAAAAGTTAACAAAATATGGGAAAGTGCAGCAAATGCACTTTTTACTTTCACAATTGACCCTTGTAGTTTCACAAATTGGCCATCTTGTTTTCAGTTGGTGGTCACAGAAATGCTTGGCATTTAAATTTGGGACCTTCTAGGATAAAATTTGTGTTGTGTTCATCTAGTCAAGTCCTGAGGATGCTAGCCATATCTTTTGGGGGTAAAACACCCCAGAAATATGTTTTTACATTTTGTAAAAACTAGTGTCACAAAGTACTTTTGCATATGTGACACCTTCATGATTTCATTTGCCAAAGTGTCGGATTTGCAAAAGTACTTTGTGACACTATGGCCAAAACAATAGGGAATCTTTGCACCCTGCTGCAAAAGAACGGTTTGGTCTTTTGGGCTGAAATATGAAATTTGCAGGGAAGAAAGCCAAGATCCCACAGATGTGCCTTTTGGTGGTTTGGTAACAAAATATCAGAGGACTGCAAAGTTACGGCACTTCAAAGTTGATGATTTTCCATAGGCTAACATTACAACATCTGCTGCGTGCTTTGGGGCCATATTTTAAAAACGCTTTGAAATACTGGAATTTTGTTAGAAGAATACTTAGTCCCCACTAGGGGCTAAGTAGAAAAGTAGCCTAGAAAGTCATAAATAATATGAGATTTTACATTTTTTTCTATGTAGTACGGTTATTGAGATATAAGCAATTTAGTATTCCAAGTGCTCATTTTCTGCTCAAGGGCCATTATTATGCACACATTCTTTGTATTCACTGTGTTTCTGAATGAACCTTTTGGGGAAGAAGAAGATTGTGCAATTGCGATACTATTACCATTAGCATTTCTGCTTGCATTTCAGTAACTATTTGCATTAGCATTTCCGTTTATGTCAGCATGTGCATTACCTTTGCATTTGCATTACGCTTGTATTGCGTTACTGTTACCCTTTGCGTTTCCATTACTGTTTTTGTTTGTGTTTACTTCTGCATCTGTGTATGTTACCATTTGCGTTTGTGTGCGAGCTTGGTTCAAGTTTCCATTTGCATTTGTGTTTTCTTTGGTGTCATCGTTGGTGTTACCATAGCGTTTGCATTTCAATTGCATTATCGTGACCATGTGCACTACCATTTGCATACGCACTTGAATTTTGCGTTCTCCTGTTTGTGTTACTGTTTGCTTCTTCAGCGTTATCGCTGGTGTTACTGTAACCGTTTGCATTTTCATTGCGTTACTGTTTCCATTTGTGTTTGTTAACATTTGCATTTGCATTTCTGTTGGCCCTAGCATTTGTGTTTTCGTTGTATTACCATTGTCAATGCATTACTGTTTCCTTTTAATCGCCATTGCCGTTACCATTTACCGTTTCTGTTTTCGTTTGTGTTAGCATTTGCATTTTCGTTACCATTTTCATTACCATTTGCATTTCTGTGCCATTAGCGTTTTCAGTTACGCTTTTTGTAATGTTTGCATTTCTGTTGCCATTTACATTACCGTTTGCATTACCATTTCTGTTTTCATTTATGTTTTGTGCTATGTTTCTCTTACCATTTGCATTATTGTTTCTGTTTGCATCACCATATGTGTTACCATTTAGCGCTTGTGTTTGCGTTACCATCAACATTACTATTTTCTTTTTACCTCACTGTTTTTCATTAACGTTACGTTTTTGTTTTTGCATTTGCATAGTGCAGTGCAAAACATTATGTGTTGCTATTTTGCTTTTTGTCTTCTGTGACACATAGTGCAGCCAGTCTGTGGTTGATTAGTCTGAACTTGGCAAGTAGAAAGACCTTTTTGAGGAACATGGCAATTTTTGTTTGGTGAAAAAAAGTTCCGTTCCTGAGTTATTATTTGAATTTGCCCCTTTCACAGTTATTGATTTTTGGCTGCCAGGTCTGCCATTTTAGTGCATTTTGGCTGCGATTTCTACCATTTTGTGGTGGAAGACTTCTTAAAGGTGCAGAAATATAAAATTGAATATCTCTGAATGGTTTGGTCTTTTCACATGAAGTGTGGAGGGTGTTTAGTGGATGTCCTAGGAATGTGAATTATGCTGTTTACATGTTGGAAACTTTATCTGCTCTGGAGATACTGCATGAGACAGTTAACATTTTGTACATAGCTTTCTGCATGGTGCTACTGGCTTGAAATTTATAGCATAGGTAGCCCTAGTGGTACAGAGGTGTCTTACAGTGGTTTGCTGTGTAAAACATTAACAGGTGCGGAATTATGCCACTCTGACGAATGAAAATTTGCTTCATTATGCTTCCGATAACTTTGAACCATGTGTCTGATTTGCCTGGCATTTGGAATATAAAAATTGTTTGCAGATGAATTAAGGATGTTTTTGAACTCCAATTTAATTGTAAATGTTTTTATAATTTTTTTTTCTTTTGTAACAAAGATATTTTGGTCTGCTATATTTGTATTGTATATGTATGTCTTTGTATTGTATATGCATGTTTTTATGTGGCTTATACCTGTAAAAGGAACTAGCTTTCCTGTGCTTACCCGTTAAGTGAATTAAACAAACAAAGATTTATAATACATCTTTGACTGTGACAATTTTCTGATCGCTGGCTCTTATGATTGCTGAATCGCTCATGTTACAGTGTTTGCTTATGAGTTGTGCAACCATTGAATGGATGTACACACAATTCTGGACACACAGCATGCTCTGGTACATGTCGCCTTTTAGCAATTTTTGGTTCCTTTGGATATATGATTCTTGTATTGTGAGGTGACAAAATGTTATTTAGGCACTCCTGCACAGTTTCATAGTGCAAGCTAATATGTGGTTGATTGATCTGAAACCTGACACATATAAAGACCTGTGTTCAAGAAATATGCCAGTTTTGTTTGTTGAAAAATGTTAATCCGTTCCAGAGTTATTGCCATTTGAAGTTGGCCCCTTGCAGTTACAAATTTTGGCCTCCAGGTCCACCATTTTAGTATATTTTGGCCACGATTTCCACCATTCTGTGGTGTGAGATTCTTAAAGGTGCAGAAATGTAAAATTGAATTTCTCTGAATGGTTTGGAGTTTTCACATGAAATTTGGAGGGTGTTGAGTAGATGTCCAGGGATGTGAATAATGTTGTTTACTTGTTGGAAAAAGTATTCTCTGTGGAGATACTGCATGATGCAGTTAACATTTTGGGCATAGCGTTCTACATGGTGCTACTGACTTGAAATTTTTAGCTTAGGTAGCCCTAGTGGTAAGGAGGTGTCTTGCAGTGGTTTCATGTGTAAAACATTAACAGGTGCAGATTATACCACTACGATGAATGAAAATTTGGTTCATTACTACTTAAATAACTTCTGAACCATGTGTTCATTTGCCTGGCATTTGAATGTACAAAAATTTATAATACATCTTTGACTGTGACAATGTTTGGGTCACTGCCACTTATGGTTGCTGAATTGTGCATGTTACATTGTTTGCTCATGGTGCTGTGTGACTGTTGAATGGATGTACACAATTCTGTACATATAGTGTGCTATTCAATCTCATTTTATTTTATGGTGCCTTTCAGATACCAAGGCACCTTACATAAAATTGGATAACCTGAGCATAAAATGACATATATTATAAATTAAATAAAATTTAAAACAGTCAGAATTATAAAACTAATCCCCAAAAGCATGACTCCATAAATTAGTTTTGAGCACCTGTTTGAATCTCTCCACCATCGGGCACTCACGTACCTGACATGAGAGAGAATTCCAAAGGGTAGGGGCCACGTGCATGAAAGCACCAGAAGATTTTAAACAAACCCTTGGGATCTCTAGCAACCCCTCATCAGTTAAGTGGAAAGATTGCCTAGGGCAGTAAGGGACCAGAAGGTCTTTCAGATAGTCTGAGCCAAGTCTGTGTAGGGCTTTATATGTCAGAAGTCTGACTTTGAAGGTGATTCACCATTGAACTGGCAGCCAGTGCAGCTTGCACAGCACCATTGAAATATGACAGGACCGAGAGGTTCCATCAATAGCCAGGCCGCTGCATTCTGCACTGACTGCAGGCAGTGAATATCCACCCCCTGGAGCCCTAGGTAAAGGGCATTGCAATAGTCAGGTGAGAGGACACAAAGGCATGGACCAGCGTAGGAGGGTCACCAGATGCAACTAGGTTCTTAACTCTGGAGACTATTCCTCAGATGATGAAAGGAGGATTTGACAACTCAAATGCAATGTCAAGCCCACATCAAAAATTATCCCCAGGTTTCACACCAGTTCAGAGGTCGGGAGTGAGAAACCCCAAGAAAAAGTCCTGAGGGTAACCCCACCCCAGCCTCTATCCAGTGACCTGGATCCACCACCAACACCTCAGTCTTTACCAAGTTCAACTTCAGCCAGCTCGAATCCATCCACTCCTGGATCTCTGTGAGGCAGTTATTAAAATAATGAGAAGGCTCTATTCTGGTCAGGTGCAAGAAAGGTAGAGCTGGGTATCATCCGCATAACAATGAAACCTCAGCCCATACCTTCTTACAATGTCTCTGAGGGTAGCATGCACACTGTGAATAACATGGGGACAACACCAAACCCTGAGGAACCCCACATGACAAAGGAGTTGGGTCAGATGAATAAATCCCTGACACCACCCTTTGAGTTCTTCTGGTGAGGAAAGATGAAACCCACCTGAGGACTGTACCTGAGAGGCCACAGATGAACCTGAAATGATCAAGCAGGACCCCATGGTCCACAGTGTCAAATGCTGAAGAGAGATCCAAAAGACCAAGATGGAATGACTCTTCTGATCTCTAGCTATCAGGAGATCATTGAGCACCTGAACCAGCGCCTGTCTCAGTACTATGCCTCTTTCGAAAACCAGACTGGAGAGGCTGTGAGACATCATGGATGGTCAAATGGTCCTCCAGTTGTATGGCAACTACTTTCTTGATCAACTTCCCCATAAGGTAAGATTGAAGATTGGTCTGTAGTTCGCATGAAAGTCTGGGTCAAAGAAGCTCTCTTCAGGTGGGGTGTCACCACTACTCCTTCAGGGAGCTAGGAAACACAGCTGTTTCCAGGAGCACCAGACTATTCATGCTAGAGTGGGACAAGAATGTCACTAAAATCCAAAATCAGGGTAGCTGGACCCAGATCCAAACAACAGTATGAAGGGCGCTTACCTGGACAATCCTCAAGATGTCCCAAGCTCTGTCCAGCTGAAGTAACGCGAGGAAAACCAAGGTGCAGTGTCCAAATGCCTATCTAGAACAACACCAGAGTGTGCCAGAAGGAGTTCTGCCATGATATTGGCCACCTTAGCTGCAAAGAACTGAGCAAACTCCTCACACTCAACTTGCAAAATGTTCTCTGAAACCTGTAGACAGGCTGGGTTGCACAGTCTGTCCATGGCTTCGAAGAGCTGAGCTGGTCAGTTCTGAGCAGCCTCAAACTCCTGGACAGGAACTCTGCCTTCTTACGGGTGATTGCAGATTGATAAGCTGATAATGGTCCATCAATCTAAGGTGGATCAGCATCAGGGCAGATTTCTACCAGCAATGCTCTAATCCTTCGTCCTATTCACTGCATCTCCTCAAAGATCCATCAAACCAAGTGGACTGAGGGTGAAGGGAGTGAGGATGGACATGGACAGGAGCAATGACATCCAGAGCCAAAGTCAAGGCCCAATTATAGGCCACAACTAGGGCTTCTGGGTATAGTTGCCAATGGAAGAACAGATAAATCAAGCACCTCTGCCAGGCCTCAGAGCTTAAATCTCATAAAGGGCAGTACCTGATCATCTCCAAAGGGGCAGGCCTATGAAGAGGAAGTGCAAAAACTGAAATGCATAGTGTAGTGGTCAGACCATCCAACTGGTTCCATCCCCAGTTCCGTGGAGTCGACCCCAGGAGGAAAACCATGTCAAGAGAGACCATGTTTATGGGTAGCAGCAAAACAACCTGTGTAAGGCCCAGAGATTACATTAACTGGAGGAAGTTCTAACCAAATTGTGAGAGATTGTCATCAACTCAGGCATTGAAGTCACACAGGACCATCAGCCTGGGTGACTCAAACTCCATGTCAATCATGAAATCGCCACTTCCTGAAGGAACTGCTTCCCATCTCTGGTGGACAGTAGATGAGGGCAATCCTACAACCTACACCTGCTACCACAGTAGATTCAATTGACTGGGTCTCCTCAACTGGTACACTCATGATGCCCAGTTTGGTCTTGAAACAGACTGCAAACCTCCCCGTGATCCAATCTTGGGTGATGAATAACCGAGTAGCTGGTCGGAATTACAACCTCCAGGATGGGGCCAGAATTTTGTGCAGCCAGGTCTTAGTAATGCATGCGGGTCCACTGAATCAACAAAGATCTGCAATAATTGCAGTCTTGTTTCTAATGAACCTGGCATTGCATAACACCGCATGAGTTAGATGGACTTTCTTGGCATCCAGGCCACCAGTTCACCAAAATTGGTAGTCTATGATACATGTCTTCTTTTAACAATTTTTGGTTCCATCGGGTATATGGTTCTTGTGTAGTGAAGTGGTAAAATGTTATTTTCTGCACTGCTGTGCAGTTTTCCTGGCGTGATGCTGCGCAACTGTTGAACAGATTCAGATAATATTTGTTATACATGTTGTGGCATGGCACATGTCTTCATTACCAGTTTTCATTTCAGGCAGTCATACATTTTGTGTACAGCAAAGTGACAAAAATTCACATGGTGGGAACACAGGGCCTGAATGGCCCACGCTCCCACCACCAGATTCCACTCACTTTTATAGTGTACATTCTCAAAGAAGGCAAATTAATGGCACAAAACTCCATTTAATGCATCAGTTAGGGTTGTTCCATGGTGACAAAAGGCAAGAAAATTCAGTGTTATGGTTGCTACCCCTGTATCTCATGCCCACCCACCCCCACTAACAGGCATCGGGGTGTGCGTTAGGGTCTTCCATCCTAACTCTCACCCCATTGTCCTATACTGCACCACATCAGCTTGTTTACACATGGAATGGGGTGAAAATTAAGGCAAACAACCTAATGCACACCCCAATGTCTGTTGGTGGGGGTTTGGTGGGCATGGGGAGCAAAGGGTGGCAACCCTAACACTGAATTTCCTCACTTTTGTTGCTGTGGAACACACCAACTGATGCATTAAATCGAGTTTTTGCCATGAATGTGTGTATATATATATATATATATTAGAGGCAAAAACTCCATTTAATGCATTAGTTAGGGTTGTTTCACAGTGACAAAAGTGAGAAATTTGCTGTTGGGTTGAAAACCCCCTTGGACCCGCCCACCCCCAACTGGCATTGGAGTGTGGCATTAGGATTGTCAGTCTAACTCTCACCCCATGACATGTGAAAAGCAGCAGCAGAAGTATGGGAGAATGGGGTGAGAGTTAGGACCCATGATCCCCATCGCACCCCAATGCCAGTTGGGGGGTGGGTGAGGTCAGAGGGTTTCAACTCCTAACAGCGTTTCCTCACTTTTGTAAACTAACAGATAATGAGTTTGCCTCTGGCTCTCCTTTTTAGAATGATAGAATGAAATAGTGAATGTAATGCAGTGGCGGGGCCTTGAGGCCCAAAGGGCCTACACCACCACGTGTGTTAATGGCATACTAACAGAGACAGCAGCAAACAGAAATACTAACAGTGGCGCACATGCTAACACAAACACGAATGAGAACAGAAAGAGATGCGCACGTAGTGCCGTGAAGCGGGAATGGTCTGCCACATGATGTGTTGTGACATAGTAACATGGTGCCTGCAAACACAAATGGCAACGGGCATGGTGAAGTAAAGTGAAACAGTAAGAGAAACAGTACTGTACACAGAAATGGCACAAAATAACAGAAAGCATAGCGCAAATGAAAGCACAAAGGGATAACGCACATGGTGCGCGCAGACGTCAATGATGCATTGGCGGGAGCACAGACCCTGCCGCTGGACCAGCGCCACCACATGATGTGTTGTGGCATACTAACAGTGACAGCAACGCAAACAGAAATCCTAACAGTGGCGCATATGCTAACACAAAGCACGAATGAGACAGAAAGGAGTAACAGCACATGGTGGCGTAAGCCAGGAATGGTCTCCACATGATGTGTTGTGACATAGTAACATAGTGCCTGCAAACACAAAATGGCAATGGGCATGGTGAAGTAAAGTGAAACAGTAAGAGAAAACAGTACTGTACACAGAAAGCGGCACAAATAACAGAAACGCATGCGCAAATGAAAGCATAAGGATAACGCGACATGGTGGCACAGACGCCAATGGTAAGTGAAACGAAGTACGGATCCAGCAACTGAAAAGGGCAACAGTAACAGTAATGGGCACATAGCCTGGTTTTCCCTACAACCTGCATTGAAAAAGACAGTGAGTACAAATAATGGATGCAAAATAATGAGTATCGGAGCAGAAAATGAGATCTTGGAATACTAAACACATTATATCTCAAGAACCATATACGAGAAAAAAAATTTAAAAGTCATATTATTTACAACTGTCCTGGCTAACTTGAATCTTAGCCCCATGAGGGCAAGAAATATTTCGATGTGAAAATCCAGATCTCAGACCGCTTCAGATACGGGCCTCTGAAAAAGTGCTAACGCCATACAATATCCTATGGGAAAAAACATCAATTTTGGAGTGCCATAACTTTGCCGCCATGTGATATTTTTCACCAAACCACTGAAAGGCACATCTGTGTACTGTTAGCTGTCTTCCTTCCAAATTTCAGGAAAAAGACCAAACCGTGAATTTGCAGCAGGTTGCAAAAGGATTCCTGTAATGCTCGAGGCGCACAATGTTATCCTATGGGAAAAACTGTCAACTTTGGAGTGCCATAACTTTGCCACCATGTAATATTTTTCAATACAACACTGAAAGGCACATCTGTAGAGATGTCGGCTGCGTTCCCTCCAAATTTCAGCCCAAAACTCCCAACAGTTATTTTGCAGTATAATGCCAAAGAATTGCTGTCATTTCCCACAGACTAGAAAATTACTGTCGCAATTTGCGAAAGCTTTGGAAAAAGTTTGACACTTTCGTGAGCATGAAAGTAATTCAGAAAGTACTTTTTCCAGAAATTTGAAAAACATATTTCTGGGTGTTTTACCACAAAATAAAGACATGGCAAGCATCCTCAGGGGCCGAATAGCTAAATACAAAAGAATTACGTTGCTAGAGGGTCTCAAATTTAAATGCCAACCATTTTCTGATCACCAACTGAAAACAAAATGGCGGTTCTAAATAACAGACCCATTTACGAAAGTAAAAATGCATTTGCGACACTGTCTGAACTTTTTGTTAACTTTTTCCCATTGACTTATAATGGGAAACTGTTTTTGAATAACTTTTGAACCTGCTTAATATTTTTCACCAAATCTTCAAAGGCACATCGGGGACCCCGCCTGCACGCTCCCTGAAGATTTTGGGTCGGTTTACGCAACCCGCACTACCTGTACGCCGCAACCATAGAATTCCAGAAAAGTGCAAACGCCGCGACAGATCATGCTTAATAACTCCGCAACTGTATATCCGATCAGTACGTAAACTTGACAGATCCCAAGGCCTATGGGTCTTGATCATACTTTCCAAATTTCAGGCAAATCCATCAAACGGTTCAAAGTTATTAAGGTGCAAAATTTTGGGTTTAACATGGAAATGGCTCCTCAACCCTAACTATGGTAGCACCACATGCCAAAGATATCTTGTAAGTTTATAAATTATTAAATGCATTTGTAAAATGTACTTCTCTTCTTCTGAATGATCCAATTTATATAACACTCATAACAATCAAAAAATATGGAATAATACTTTACTTGATGTACAAAGTGAAAAGAATGTCATACAGTACCTTGAAGAATGAAACATCTCCTCTGTTGAATAGTTTCCTTAAACAGCTTTGTCAGTGAAATAAAGGGTTATGCTTATGAAACTGATAATGAAGCCAGGATGAAGGTGGACAATATGGAAAGAAACCAGTTGCTTGTCCCTCATAGTAGATCAAATAATACAAACAGAGGCGAACAATAATACACCAAATTTTATTACTAGCTTTAGTCCTAAGGCATACTCAGTCAAAAACATCATTGCCTGACATTTGCACATTCTAGCCACTGACCAGAAGATGCAGCATGTGGCAACAATATGCAAAAACATATAGAAGGGGTACCAATTTACAAGACAAATTGGTGCATAGTACATATTAGGAGAAGCCTATACACCAGCAATAACAAGCAATCACACCTCTCTCAAAGGGTACTTTTAAATGTTGGAACTGCCAATTTTGTCAATTTATATTAACCAGGAATTCTTATAAGGATCCCATTAAAAATATAAATATGACATACCTAGAGTTTGTAAATTACATTTTCAAATATATTATACAGTATATAGCTTCTTATAAGAAATGTGACTATTTTTATGTTGGGAAAACTACCCAACAGGTAAAATAATGCATTGGCCAACACATCAAGAGCATTCAGAAAGGAGATGATGTTAGTACTTTATCACAGCATGTAACAAGAAGAAGAAAGCAACATATGTTTCTGATCCAGATGATAGAAAGATTTATCTGTCTATACGGGGGAGTTACCCTGACAAAATCTTCTTCAAAAGGAAACCTTTTGTCAGTCCAAATTTCAATCCTTCCATTTTCCTGGACTGAATGGGGCTTTTCAGCTCACACCTTACTTGTAGAGTGTTTTACAATATTTTAAAAATGTTTCAACATGTCTCAAAATGTGGCAGAATGTTTTTTAATGTCTCCTGATGCTTCTTTAGAATTGAATTTGATCCACAGAATGTATGTCTTATGTACACTTTTTCTTATTATACCCTTCCCTTATAGCTTCTGTCTTTCCATAGAAAGTTTTCTATAGTACTTAGTTCATAAGACTACATTAAATCAATTTGATTCTTTTTATTTTTATAGATATTATTTATTATATATCCAAAAAATTGCTTTATAAGAGGGATTTTTGGAAAATGAGTTCATTTAAATAATGGGTTTCATTAATATAATTACAATATAGGATAAATGAGACAGGATAGAAGTACCAAGATTCAAATGTCCACACTTTATATTTACTGAATTTTAAGTCTGTATATTATGGGGTAGGGTATATGTGCATGAGTGTTTAAATATCTAATTGTAATGTAGATGGCATGTTTTTTGCACTCATAGGTTTTACTTTGAATTTTATATTGGCGTTGTCACTTTAAATACAGGGCTTTAAATAAGACACCTTGACTTACACCCATTCAGCCTTGGCAAAGTCTAGAGGAACAAAACATTAGTTTTTATTGAGGTGGGTGGATTTCTGTGCCTGTTGCACCACTGAACACCATTGGAAGTTTGGATTTTATCATATTCAAGAAATAAAGGAAAGTTTTTATACAGTAATAATGTATTGCTCTTTCTTTGTGTGGTGACTGGAAACCAAGCTGTCTGCACATTTGTAAGTTTTGTCAGTGCAATCATTCTCAAATGCTTTAAATTCTGACAATTTCATTTCAGGTCTCAGATCCTACAAACCATCTGATGTGACAATAACATCCATGGACAATGGTTCAATTGCTGTTAAGTGTATTAAGCCCTCTATGTGGACAGATATATTCTGCAATTGTCCAAGTCAAACAACCAAAGTATTCTGGAAAGCTTAACTAGAAAATAACAGTTCCACAATATTTACTGGGCCTTACTTTTATTCTTACTATAATCTGACAATTTGGGCTGTAACACAGATGGAAATGGTCTTCCTCTTTTCATTCCTTTTCAGCATAATGGTAAGAAGTTGACATGACAATTAATAAATGAATGTACATGTAGAATATCTCTGAATACTGAAGTTTCAGCAAAATAAGTGTATGCTGCTTATAGTGCTGTATAATATGTGTGGTACTGTTATTGAAGCTCATTGATACCCTTGAAAGTCATTTAAGAAATAAGGATGATGCAAGCTGAAATAATTGTTTAAAATAGTATGTACTGGCTGCTGCATTAAAGTACTATTACTAATGTGTGGGTCAAGTCAGAGGTATTTGAAGGAATATTTATTATTTTTAATGAAAGATATTTAAAACATGCCAAAGCAAAATATTTTGTTTAGATTGAATGAAGACTTTCAAATAGCAAGAATCTGACATCTAGTATGACTTTCCAAACTAGTGTAGTCAATCAATCAATCAATCAATCAAAATCTTTATTTATTCAGGCGGACATCATTGAGCAAGCTCATTTACAAGATGGACCTGATAGGTCAAGATCAAAATAAGGTACAGTAGCATACATAAACAAATACAGAGAAAGAGACAAAGACT
This sequence comes from Neoceratodus forsteri, assembly GCA_016271365.2. Taxonomy (NCBI): domain Eukaryota; kingdom Metazoa; phylum Chordata; order Ceratodontiformes; family Ceratodontidae; genus Neoceratodus; species Neoceratodus forsteri. Next base: position 1,277,421,389 of record CM057454.1, read on the forward strand.
TAAATATAAATAAACAGCTACAGTAATAAAAAAACATATATACAAGCAAGGTAGCTAATGATTTTGGACCACAAGACAAAATAATTCAGACAGGTTTGACCCAGATGACTGTAAGGTATTGGGATTGTGGATTGGTCTCAGGTTGTGTTGTAATTGGGTAGATACTTAAGCAAGTAGAAATGGGGATAAAAAGAAAGGGAATGGCAATGGATTTTAGGGTATATAGTAGCTAAGTTTAGAAAAAGTATATAAACTGTGATAGAAAGAAAAAGGGGGTAAAGGGGAAAGTAGTGCCATTTGTGCGTGGAAAAGCAAATACTTTTATAGGCATCAGAGTTTTAATGATTGTTTTGGCAATATATGGCAATTTGCATCTTAAAACATTATAACTTTTATCTTGTAAAATGGCATAATATTTAAGGCAAATCATTGTAAACACTGTCAAATTTTAGACTTCATATTAGATGGCCTAGTATTTAAAGGTAATAATATGATTTCATGTGAGAATCTGCCACATTTACCACAAAATTTATTTCAAATTCCTTCTCTAACCATTACTTTATGGGAAACAGTTGTTATCAACAATATATAAATCATAATTAAATACAAACCATCATATTCTAGAACTCTGAGCTGAGTGGCTGCATTTGATAACAGCTCCCAAAGCTAAGTGCTTTTTACTATATTTTCATTAAAAAATTGCTATGTTTTATGTAAATGTAGGTGATTGTGAAAGGTAACCCATAGGGCCAGGAATATACTGTATACAATGTGTGGTAGATACTGGCTGAAATCAAAAGGATCACCACATTTGATTAGTGTGATCTTTCAACTCTTTTTTGTTAATCTTTTATTGTTATTAATAGTATAGAACATGTAAACAGATAAATATTATCCTCCAATATACACTGCATATGATCATAATGGAAAAAGAGGAACATCATATTGTCTGAAGCTACTTACAATGCTGACTAAAAAAAAAGGAAAATATGTACATGAGAACAATGTAAAACAGTATAACCTTTGTGGTTTAGGAATTAGACAAATTGTAATACAAGGAGTATGGAAAGTGAGTTGAAACAAGCAGAACAGTCCATCATGATAGTACAAAGCAGTATTTGGAATTTATAGCAATGCAGAAAATTATATAAAAGAGGAGTATGTAAAAAGAGAGTTATTCAGGAAGAGATCTGGAGTGAAAGAATAGGAAAGAAGAAGAGAAGAAGAGAGAATAGGGACAGAAGTAGAGAAAGGAGAACAGGAGAAACAAGAAGGAAGCACGCAATGGAAAACCTCTAGAGAAATACTTAGGTAGAAAAGATGTGGCCCATGCATTACGTGACAATAGGATTAGATTATTCCAAGTATTTAAAGTAGTCCGCCAGCATTTGTTATATAGAGGAGTTGGTCAGAGGAGATGTGTGTCATACGATCGAGGGATATATATTGAGATAATAATTGTTTGAGTATATCCTGAAAAGTGGGGATTATATTAGATTTCCAGTGCATGAGTATAAGGTGCTTGACTTGAAGGAATAATATGGTCACCAATCTGTTCCGGAAGTGGCATATTCGATATGAGCAAAACTAAAACTACCAAGTAAACAGTGTTTGGAATCTACTGCAAAGGACTGACTTATCACTCGCATTGCAAAGAGATGGCTATGACACCAGAGATTGTGAATGGGGCAGTTCCATAACATGTGTAGTAAATCACCATTAGGAGAGTTACATCGCCAACAGTTGTTATTTATTAACCCCATTTTTGAAGTATCATCAGTGTCCTATACCATAAATGTAGAATTTTAGTTTGTATGAGTGAACTGCACTTATCATTAAAAGACTGTGCAAGAGAGCCAGCACCTACGCCCATTGTGTATTGGTTATATTGCAATTTAACAGATTACTCCATTTATTTTTGGCATTGATTAATCGATCTGGAAGCATATCTCTGACGTCTCTATAGATAGTGCTATTTAAATTGGACAGTGTCTTAATCCATCTAGAAATATAACTATTATGTAGAGGTTTGTGAGGAGTAAGAGAAAAGTAGAGATTACATGCCATTCGCAACTGTAGATATTTCCAAAGATTGTAGAGGGGAGATACCATTGATTGCATAGGTCTGAGAATGGTTTTAATTTAAACATCTGGGGTTCAAGTACATCTCCCAGGAAAAGAATGCCCTTATTTTCCAATCTCAACAGAAAATTGTGTGTTATCGAGAGAGATATTATGGTTCCCCACACAGGGCATATACAAGAGGAGTTGGATCTGATTTAAGGTGTTTATGAGTTTTTTCCAATAAAATACAGATGAAGCTATAGTAGGGTGAGACTATAAATTTGGGGAGAGGATTATAGATAAGCGAGGTATAACGTTGCCTGGGCATAAAGATGCTTCCATATAAACCCATGACGGTGACTTATTATTGGGCTTATTAAACGTTTAATGGTTTGGGCAGTACAGAGCCAAGAAGTATGCTTGAAACCAGGGAGTCCAAAACTGCCCTTGACCAATGGGAGCGAAGTTTGTTGTGGCTAAATCTAGGATTTTACCTTCCCAAATAAAATTTTCAATTATTCTATCAATTTTGACAAAGAAGTGGGTAGGAAGAATTAAGGGTATATTCAAAATAAATATAATATTTTGGGAGCTATTGACAATTTGATTGCAGAGATTTTACCATAAAAAGAAAGATTAAGTAGTCTCCATCTATTGAGAGTGCTGTTTACACTTGCTAACAAAGGGAAAGATTAATGTCCCATAACTTGTCTAGCTTTGTAGTAATCTGGATTCCAAGATAAGATATACCATGAGGGCCCAGCGGAAACCTAATATTGTATTCATAGAAGGTTTGCAGAAATTGTTAATGATAATGTTTTGGATTTGTTAAGACTGAGATCAAGCACCGAAAGAGAGGTAAAATCACTGAGTAGCTTAATTAAAGGTTGTCCTGAGGTTTCAAGGTTTTCTAATAAGATGAGGAGGTCACCAGCATAGGACAATGAGGTGTAATGAGAATTGCCAATAGGGATACCATGGATTGAGGAAGATTGACGAAGAGAGGCCAATAAAGTTTCCATGGCAAAAATAAATAAAGTAGGGGATAAGGGCATCCTTGCCTAGTACCTCATGCCAAGTAAAAGAGGGGACAGAATAGAGTTAGTGAGTACACAAGCAGAGGGTAAGGTCTATAACTGAGTCCATGCACAGAAATTATTAGTGACACCAAAATGGATAATACATGGTACAAATAGCTCCAGTTAAGAGAATCAAATGCTTTCTCAAAATTGATGGCTATAGCAGCGGCTGATGAGCTAAGGAATTTTGCTTTGTGGATTAAGTTAAATAGAGAATGGAGATGGTCAGAGCCAGTTCTATTTTGATGAATCCAGCTTGAGAATTGTGAATGAGTTTCAGAACTATGGATTCTAAACAGAGATTTAATAACTTAGCAAGAATTTTTCTGTCAGTATTAAGTAATGAAATTGGTCTATAACTAGAGGAGGAGAAGTTTTTTTCTTTTTAAGTAAAACAGTTATAATAGCTTCAGTCATAGAGTGAGGTAGTTTGCCCTGTGAGGTTGCTTCCAGGAAGACTTTGAAAAGTAAAGGGCATAAAGTATCAACTAGGGGTTTATAGAAATCTAAAGGAAAACTGTCACTCCCAGGAGATTTACCAGATTTTAAGGAAGCTAACGCTGTTTGTATCTCTTTTAAGGTAAAGGTTCATCTAACATAGCCATGTCTTATTGAGAGAGATCGGTAGCTGCAATTTATCCAGAAAATGCTGAATACGATCGGGTTGTGGAGGGTTTATTTGAGAGTATAATTGTTGGTAGAAGGAGTGCATGATAGAGTTAATCGAGGGTTGTCAGTGTGAATTTTGCCTGAGGAATCTTTTAGACCAGCAATATGTCTCTCCATCTGTTGATTTTTAGTTGATAAGAGAGCAGCTTCCCATTTATCACCTTGTTCCCAGTATCAGTGTTTGAGTCTAAATAGAGTGAGTTCAGCTTTCCTAGATATTAACTCGTTGATTTGGATTCTTAGCTGTTAAATTTCTATGATCTTTCAACTCTGATGTGCTAATTTTAATACTATAGTTTAAACCATTTCTATATGTGCCTTTGGTGATGGAATGATATTGAGGACCTAAGTCAAGTGTCACTTGTGGGTATGCTGTCTGTTTTGGTATGTACTTTATCTCTGTTAAACAACTGAGTATATCTATTACCTAATATTTTACAGTACATTATATCTTTCTGTGCTGTCTCTGATTTTTCTTGTTTCTCCAATCTTTTAGAGCTTTGTTACTGTGGCAGCCTTACAGTGGTGTGGCATTATGTTCTTACTTGTAGATTAAGGTGCTTTTTGGGCTGCTAATTTCTCCTGTTTTAAAAGATTACATTTTTTCTATTTTTAAAAGCTACATCAGCTTGGTATGTTTCACCTGTTTGTTGTTGCTCAGTAGCAGATGTTTTTGCATTGTGTTCTGGTTCTGTGATATAATCTGTATTAGTAGAAGGGTTTGTAAGTCTTAATAAGTACTTGTTGATTTGGACAAGATATAATAGAAGTGAAATAGAAATTTATATTTTTTTATATATTTATGTACGGTTAGGGAGTAAGGGAAGTGTAGGAAGTACACCATATATTTTGTATTGAGTGGTGAGAAATTATTTCCATCAGCTGATATTGATACACAGAAAAGTTAGGAGGAAGGGAATCAGAATAGTTTAACATTTTTTTCTGGATAGCAGTAGATAAAGAAATAGAGGAGGGGCAGTGTTTAGCAGACCGTACTCAAGCAAGGACTATACAATAGCTTGCTAAATTGAGGCAGAAGTGAGGAATTATAACAATGTTTTAAATTGAGTGGAGGGTTCAAGGAAGGTGGGATGTGGCTCTAAGTTTTGGGATGGAATGAGCTACTCAGGATGCTGGGGAGGGCAGGGCAGTGAGTTTTCTTGAGGAGGAGGGGCCACCCTGGAGGGCAAGGGGATGAAGGGGCTTCATGATGGCAGGGACAGGGGTATTCTTGGAAGTGGAGGGTGCTGGGAGGGCACTTGGGCAGGATAGTGAGTGCAACTGATGTGGGGCAGTGGTGTTTATGGATACTTTGTAGAGGATGGGGTGTTGCCCAATATTTATTAGATTGGTGCAACTGGAGGTGGAGATCAGCTCACTGAGGGAGAAATGATAAGAGAGTGGAAGGTGGAGGGGGAGGATGTGGGGATCTAGAACAGGGTTAGTGCATTGGGCCAGCTGGGGTCATAGATGCAAGGGACAAACTAGTAGGGAAGGGTGAGGTAGGGCATATGAACAGGTTAGGAGGGACAGGGAGGAAAGAGTCAAGGATCGGGAGGTGAGGGGGATACGCCTGGCAAGAAGTAATGGCTAGGGAAGGGGCCTCAGGAACACCACATAACTCAGCAGTAGGGGGAAGGAATTTACAGAATGGAAAGGTATTACAGTGTCTAACAGGTACTCTCCTCTAAGTAGGCAATCTTGAGAAAGGTGCCAATAGGACTAGAGGGAGCAACAGGCATGGCACAGGAAAATGGGTAAACAGAAGGAAGAGACCATTGAGAACATATGGGGTGGAGGTGGGAGGGAGAAGGAGTACAGCTGAGAGAGAAGGGATTCTGAGTTTGCGAGGAGGAGGAGGCAGCACAAGGAAAAGAAGGGAAGCTGAAAGGAGGCCAGAAGCTAAAGGAAGGCTCAAGTTCGTATGTGCCTTGAGGGCAAAATGGAGGAGGTGAATGAGAGGGTTACCAAATCTATGGAAAATCTGAGGATCACTGGCAGCAGTAGAACAAAGGGGAATGGGATGGAAGTAAGAGTGGCAAGTCGGAGTAGAAGTGGGTAACACCAGTGGGGAGAGCAGGGAGAAGTAACTCGAAGGGGGCAGAACTCAAGAGGAGGTGGAAATTAAAGGAGATGAGGGATTAGGCAATAAAAGAGATGCCTGGAACTAGGAGAAAGGGGGAATTAATAATTAATAAGCATAGGTTAAATAGGTGCATGGTCATACTCACTGGGAAGCTTGATTTTAAGAGGAATTAAATGGGGTGGCAGGCCAAGTGCAGTTTGGGTGGAGTGCTTGCTGGGTATGACAGCATCAAGGTATTTCATCACATTCCATCATGGGAAAAATCTCAGGATGAGAAATCACACTTCATTTTCCATCTGGGGACAAATGATTTGGATGGAAACAGCCTGATGGAAGTGGGGGAGATTCATGAGCTGGCTAGATTTTGTAGCAACCTGTGCTTCCTGTCTATAGCATTTTGGAGGTGTTGCCTGTGCCTAGATCCAGCACTGAAAGAAAACAAAAATTATGGAGTTCAACCAATAGCTAACAGGCTGGTGCAGGCAGAGGGGTATGATTAGTGGGGGACTGAGGACAACATGGAATGATGAAAGCCATGTACCCAGGACAGACTGCACCTAAACAGGGAGGGAAAGTACTAGGTATCAAATTTAAGGACTCCATAAAGCAAACATATGATTTGAACTAAATTGGGGGAGGTAGGAAAATGACACACAAGTTGAAATGTAAAAGATAGGTGTCTCAGGGTATTCAGCCCCATCCTCAGGAAAATGCAGAATTGTTAAGCAATAACATGCCTAGAGGTAAGGGGGCAGGGAGGGTAATTGGTGGAAGTGACTTTCCACAAATGCCAGAAGCCTGGGAAATAAGATGGTAGATTTGGAAGCATTAATGGAGGAGGAGGGTTTGGATATTGTAGTCAGACAGAGACCTGGTGGTCCAAGCATCAAGACTGGGAGGTGGGTGTCCTGGGGTACAAGTTGTTCAGGAGGGATAGGATAGGCAAGAAGGGGAGGAGTGGTGCTATACATTAGGGAGAATTAAGGTCACGGAAGGGAGGAAGGAGCAGGGTGAAGTGGAAAGCTTATGGGTCATGCTGGAGAGGAAGGTTGGGACTGCATTAAGACTATGGGTGACATACAGACCCCTTACACAGGGTGAGGAACAGGACATATAGATGCTGTGGGAGGTTTAAAGAATGGCCCAGAAGGGAAGTTTCTATGGTGGGAGACCTGAATCTCCAGATATAGACTGGGCTATCACATCGGCTATGTTGACTAGGGTGGGGAGATCCTAGGGACACTCCAAGGTGCATTCCTGCATCAGCTGGTTAGGGAGGCCACAAGGGAGGTAACATACCTGATGTGGTCCTTACCAATGGAGACAATGTGGAGAGGGTAGGTGGTAGGGCCAGCCTGGGAGATAGTGACCAGAGCACCGTGGGTTTCAAGGTCAGAGCAGAATATGAGACTAGTCATACCACTATGAAGGTAGACTTCAGGCAGGAATATTTTCCCAGGATGAGGGAGATTTTCTGGGAGGTAGTGAGAGAATGGGAGGTGATGGAGGGAGGGGCAGAGAATCTATGGAAAAGAGCAAGGGGAGCTCCTTAAAGCCAGAGGGGATGTAGGATGAGGAAGAATAAGAGATGGAGGAGACCACTGTGGTTCAATAGGGAAGTGAGGGGCAATCAGGAGAAGAAAGGCTCATTCAGGGAATATAAGAGGATGCAGGAAAGTTGGATATGGAAACTAAAGAGAAGCTGAGAATGGCAGGAAGAAGGATTAGGATGGCTAAAGCAGAAACTGAGGAGAGATTGCTAGCAGGCCAAAGGGGGACAAGATATTCTTTCAGTACATTGGGGAAGGTAAAGATAGGGGATAGAAAGGATTAAGGGGTGGGGGGATTGCAGGTGGAAGGAATTTCGAGGAAGCTGAAGTGCTGAATTGTTACTTCAGCTCAGTTTTACAATGGAGTGGGATGGAAGGGACCAGAGCTATGTGAGAAGAGAAAGGGGAGGGTGTATCCTAGCCCTATCAGTGTGGAAGAGGTAAAGGAGGAATTGAGTAAGTTGGGGTGGACAAGGCCATGGGATCAGAAGGTCTTCAGCCAAGGCTGCTCAGGGAATTAGGAGAGGTACTGGTAGAACCACTGGCAGAGTTATTTAACTTGTCCCTGGACATGGGGGGTACCAGAAGACTTGAAGAAGGCAGACGTGGTGGCAATTCATAAAAGTTGCAGCAAGGAGGAAGCAGGGAATTATCATCCATTCAGTCTCACATAGGTGGTAGGTAAAGTAATGTAAGCAATATTGAAACAAAGGATTGCTAGATATTTGGAAAAGGGGGCTGTAAGACATTTGGCAGCATGGCTTCCCTTAGGGATGGTCATGTCAGGGAAACTTGATCAAACTCTTTGATAATAGGTGATGAGGGTGTTTGGTTAGGGTGCGGCAATCGACGCTGGCACTGGATTCGGAAGGCCTTTGACACAGTGCCCACAGAAGGCTGGTTAATAATTTGTGGAGTCTAGGGGTGGGGTAGAAAATAGTAAGATGGGTGGAGAGTTGGCTGATGGGAAGAAGCCAGAGGGTGGTGGTCAATGGGGTGCACTCTGGGAGACTGGGGTGTTGAGCGGGATCCTTCAGCAGTCAGTGCTGGGGCCCATTTTGTTTAATCTACATCAGTGACATAGCAGAGGGTTTCAGGAGAAGGTCTGACTTTTGCAGATGACACAAAACTCAGTAACAGGGTGGATACCCGGAAGCTAGGAGGCAATAAAGACTGATATAAGGTTACTGGAAGAATGGTCGAAATATGGCATCTGAAATGAAATGACAGGAAATGCAAAGTGATGCACTTGGGAGAAGGAATCCAAATATCACATAAACTCTGGGTGGGAAATGGCAGCAACCAGGCAGGAGAAGGATTTAGGGATTATAATCACAAATAACCCTAAGGTGGGGACCCAATGCAGCAAAGTAGTGGGCAGGCTAACAGGATGCTGGCATGCATAGGAGAGGGATAACCAGCAGTAGGGAGGTGCTGGTGCCACTTTACACCTCCATAGTGAGGCCACACCTGGAGTATGGGGTACAGTTCTGGGGTCCCCATCTAAGAAAGGACATAGATGGCATGGAGAGGGTGCAGAGAAGGCCACTAAATGGTGCATGCACTGAGAGTGATGGCGTATGAGAGAGGTTGAGGAATTGGATTGGTACCCTTTGGAGATGAGAAGGAAAGAGAGACATGACTGAGACATTCAAGTATGTGAAGGGAATCAATAAAGTGGGGAAGAGTTTATTACAGGGAAGGTAGATACAAGAACTAGGGGACATGGACTGAAGGTGAAGGGGAGGTTTAGGGAATTGTTAGGAAGTATTACTTCACAGAGAGAGAGGGTTGAGCCCTGAAACAGACTGCTGGAGGAGGTGGTGAGTACCAGCACAATAGGGGATTCTAGAGGGCCTGGGACAAACACAGAGGTTGTCAAGGGAGACAAGTGGAATTCTGGGAGATGTCAGGCAGAGGGAGTTAATGGGCTGACTCAATGGGCCAGGAAGGCCCTTTTCTGCCATCACATGTCTATGAATCTATGAATCATTTCCTGTAAGACTATTGTTAAATATATTAAATAGAATATCTGGACTTGGATTTCTGGTCATTTCTTTTCCAAACAATTACTCACAGTAACTGTAGGATCAGGTAAGAACTTCTTCTCTTTTATGAGTAATATATTTTGCAATGTGTTCAAGTTACTAATTTATTTTAAAATGACATCAGTTTTCTCTGGCTGCAACACTTTCAATTAACTTATCAGATTTATTTTTCAGTCTTGTAGATTTTTACAATCGCTATCTTCAGCCTTTCAAATTAATTTACCAACTATGATAATAAAGAATCAAATATCCTATTTTAGGTAATGTCATTTAAGGACCACTGACACCTCAAGAAGAACTCTGATAACATAATGTTTGGACACAAACAGCTTATAGTTCTTATTTTTTTTCAAACTTTGTTTATTCATCCTACACCTAGGCATCCTTCAGGAGTGCCCACACAGATCTTCACACTACTCTCATTGAACCCCCCGCATCTCCCTGGCTCCTCCCGAACGACCACAGGCAGACCCGACCTCCAGTACTATCTCCGGGCTGATTCCGCCCCTCCCTCGGCAGCTACTCCTAAGTGTGAGGGGCCTACCTGGAAGTCGTCGGGTCCCTCTGAGGGAGTTCTGGGTGTGTCTGGGCCGGCATCTGGATGTGGGAGGGTCCACGGGGCCACCGCCATCTCACTGAAGTATAGGAGGCATTTCTCTTGTTTTTCCACCCCATGAGAGCTCAATGAGCATGGCAATGTAGCGCCATAGCTCCACCCTCCTCCTGGCATATACCACGCTGCTCAGTCGGCGATTCCCCAAGCCACCACCAGAGGTTGCTCCATGAGTGAGCATTTCCCATCCCCTCCCCAGGAAGAGAAAGCAGTCCTCCGGACACTCAGTCTCTTCCCCAACCCCAGTGACTCTGACTCATTCCCGAACCCAGAGTCACATGCGTGTACAGGTAAGGCTCCAACGCCTCAACCCTCAGCGCCACTGGGCCTATAGTTCTTATTAACCCCTATTTTTAGCCCCATTATGTATTAGTGTGGTCATATGCATGAGAACAGGAGAGCCATTCCTTGATGGCTCATTTGCTCCTATTTCTTATTCTCAGTCTAATGCCACAATACTTTTCATTGTGATATTGCAGCTATTCCCAAGACAACAGACTGTAATATCACAGAAGAGCAACTAGGATTTCAAGTAGAGAGTAAACAAAGAGGCATTTGAACATGAAGGGAAAAAGATCTTGGACTGGAGTCTCAAAACACATCAAAGGTGTCAAAAATCTGTAAGTCCCCAAAAGTTGCACAGGTGTGAAAAATATGGTATGTATGCTGCATTACAAGCACAAAACATCCACAGCTGCGGAAAAAATATACTTCTGATTGCAGAAAAAATTTAGTTGCTGCAGTTCTTTCACAAAAGAAAGGCCATTGAAAAGTATAGCTTATCCTTAAAGGCTATTCAGAGCCACTGTTTTCTGCTGCTGCAGCAAAAGTGTGAGTGTTACTCATCCTGAGCTAAAGGCAGTGTACTATCAAATGAGGAACAATTATAGTAGAGGTTCAGGCAACATGCAACCACAAACCATGTGTGGCCTGATAGTTGTAGTGCCCCAAAGTGTGAGGGCACCACAGAAAAGAGGGGTAATTTAAGTGCCCCATGGTTCCCTGTGTGCTGAGGGCATGTGGGCAGTAATTGGGCAGTGTACTGGGGCCCCGTTTGTCAGTGGTTCCCCCTCCTAGAAAGTGCCAGGCAATGCTTACTTGTTGCCTATTAAAATGGGCACACATGCTCATCATGCCTACAAGAATAAAAAATAAATTAAATGCTATGTAAAAAAAAAAACAGAACTTTTTTCCTGGCTCCTGCTACTCTACTCCATTCAAAATCCCCACCCTTGGAGTAGGCAGCATGAGGAGCAGGCATCCATGCACTGGGATGGCTGTCTCTCCTGGTCGTGTGGTGCCCTGTTCAAAATTCCAGCAGTTGGCTTGGTCACAGACTCGAAGTTCAAGAATCACAACCTCGAGCATCCAGTTGAAAGGGAGACAATTTTTCCTGGGAGTTGGTGCTGGGCTGTGGAGTCAAGAGGACCTAGAGAGTGGACTGGGACCCTGGCTTACCTTAGGTGTGAAGTCAGTCACGTCGACTCTGCGGTGGTGCCCTCCTCCAACCAGCAAAGACTGCTGTTTGCCTCCTGCAATGTGGTCCTGTTCCTGTGGTGGTGGCAGTGCAGTGTGCGGTGGTCCCAAACCAAGAAGACTCTGCTCCCTCTGTTGTGGCCTCTGTTAAGTCCATTTCATTTTTTTTTTTTTTTTGTGTGCTCTCGCTCCAGTGATCACTCAGGTTCCTCTTGGTGGCATTGAAGAGCTGTGTTGGCTATAAGAAGGCCATCAGTCCTCCAGAGGCCCTGCCATCCTGTGAGGTGCTTGTTTTCCCCATGCGGTTCCTTCCTCTACCTCCAAATCTCCTTCTTCCTGCAGCTTCTTCACCTAAGGCTGGGTTAGTGAGTTGGCTGCAGCACAAAGAAGAGTGCTGACCACCTGAACAATTGAAAAAAAGTTTAACATTTTTATTGTTCTTAGCATGGAGACTATTGAGGACAGTGTGGGAGGGCTAGCCTGTAACGTATATAATTAAATATTCTGTGCGGCGACACACGGGAGGGCCCAACATAAAGGCCTGCATGGGACTTAATTAAATATTCATAAGGGGTGGAGTAGAGGTGGGGCAGGCCAGAGGAGTGACACTAAGGCCTTGGTCAGCCCTAAATGTTTTAAAGGGCAACATCAGGTCAAAAGGCTTAAAGGGCAACTTCAGGCCCCCAGTGTTTAAAAGGGGCAGCACAGGCACAAGATATGTAAATGGTCTAGTGATGAAGTGGCCCAGCAGAAATGCCCTACAGTAAAGAAGAGACCCAGCAGAATAGGCCCACCAGTTTAAAAGGAGCAAGACAAGCTCAGTAACTTTAGAGGGCCCAGCAAGGAAATCCTTGTAGTTTAAGAGGGCTCAGCAAAGCAAAGTTAGAAGGCACAGTTGGCTCAGGTGCGCTATATTTCCTTACCATACCCTACCCAACACAGTAAGGAGGGGCTTTCCAGTCAGCCCAGGGTTATAGCAAGTGCTCCTGGGGATCTAGTTCTTTTGCTTGTGTATTGACATAGCGACTGTGATTGCACAGGTGGGGAAAGGGGTTGCAGCAGATCAGCTTGCAGAATTTCCTGGACAAATACAATGTTCTGTGCTCACAACAACATGGCTTCAGGAAAGGACATAGCACCTCATCTGCCCTACTGGAAATCTCTGGCATTCTTCACAGCTCACTGGACAATGGTCAATTAATTGGGTCCATCTTTATAGATCTGACTAAGGCGTTTGACACTGTCCATCACACGCCTACTGCTTGTCAACTTCTAAAAGCTGGGCTGTATCCAGACTCCACTGCCTGGTTCAAAAGCTACTTGGAGAACCAGTCTCAAAGGTAAAATTGCAGATATCCTCTCTGATACCATGCCTGTTCACTCCAGGTGTCCCCAGGGATCCATTTGGGACCCCTATTATTCATCTTGTTCCTGAATCTCTTCCAAATTCTTGCTCTGAAACAATCATCCTCTATGCAGATGATGCTGTAATTCTTGCCTCCCACAAGGATCCTAAGCCTCTACAAGACAAGCTTCAGCTTGGCTACACATCTGTTGAAATTGGTTCTCAAATCACAATCTGGTCCTCAATAATAAGAAAACAAAGTCTATGATGTTCAGCAGCTCTCATTAAAAGCATAAGCTGTACCCCTATCCATCAAAACCAGTCATGGAGTCACCCTGGAACAGGTTCAAGCCTTTAAGTACCTTGGGTCACTCTAGACCATCATCTAACTTACAGTGCCACATTGACTCTGTAGCCAAAGCAGCAAATACCTGCCTTTGCCTTCTCTTCTAGCATAGGCAACATCTTACTCCAGAAGCCTTAACTGTCACTGTTCAGAGTTCTGTTGTCTCCATTATTGACTATGGGCTTATCATCTATGGCTCTGTCCCCCTACTGCTCTTAGATGCATATTCACTCCTTCAATAAGGCCTGCCGACTTCTCACTGGATCCCACCACCTCACACATACTTGCAACCTCTATGCACAAACTGGATGGCTGCAACTCACCAGTCGGATAAAGTACCTAACTCCTAACCTACACCATGGCAAAGAAAATAACTATGGGCCTTGTGCCTCCATGAGTGTATGTACTCCTGCACCTAGCAATAACCCCCTCAACCGGTGTCTGAATCACAGCTCCTGCAGCTCACATTGTACCTCACAAGGTCAGAGATCTTTTGCCTACAGGGCGCCCAGCTGGCTAAATGGTCTAAACAGTTACATCTCTCCACTTCTACCCTTGGTGCATTTAAATCAAGGCTCCACCCTCTCTCTCACTGCCTTTTGCTCCTGTGACTGCATCCACTTGCTGATCCCATGAATATTTCCCTAACCTTATGCAGTTCTCTCTACTATTAGCACTTGGTTACCCCTTAGCATACACTTCCCCATGTTATGTCTATGACAATGCTCTGGCTCACTCCTCCTCTATAGCTCTCTGCTCCCCCTACTCTTCCTCTCTCTTGTCCTCTATCCTCTCTGCACCTCATCGGCTATCTCCTTGTAACCCTAGCCTCCAAAACTTGTTTTCTATCTCAGATGCTTTGAACTCTGTTTAACTTACACTTTTGTTACCTTGTCCTATGTAAAGAATTTGTAATCGGACTTACATGTCTTATGTTTTGAATTGTAACCTGATGTCTAACCTTTGTAAAAGAGCCTTGGCTCAAAGGTATTGTAATCCTAGACCTAATAAATAAATAAATAAATAAAATAAATAAAATATCTCCCACCTTCGGACCGCTCGATAGGGATGGCTGAGGGAGGAGTTGGCTAGCAACTCCTTATAAATAGCTAGTACCATTATGGACAATAGGATAATTGATTATCTGGTGGGCAACAAATCTGCAACTGAATGTGCTGTTTATTGACTGTCAATTCATTGAACTGTTTACTGTATGCAAGCCTCTGAATTTTGTTGCCATTGCAAAAGTACGAGACTGTATTATTGTTGGCTGATTTTCTGGACTGCCTTAAGGCCAGTTGTCCCAGCATCAAACAATTACCCCACAATGAACAAATGCCCCAGCCAAGAACAATTGTCCCTGCAATGAACAATTGCCCCAGCTATAAACAATTGCCCCAGCAATGAACAATTACCCCAGATTGGGTTATTTGCCCCTGTTCTTGGCAAATTTACCTCTGGAACTATACAATTGAACCAGCAATGAACAATTGACCCAGCAGCAACAATTCCCCTAGACTGGTGATTGTCCCTGTTCTTGGAAAATTTACCCTGAAACTCTAAAACTGCACCAGCAATGAACAATTCCCCATGGCATTGCCAAACTGCTCTGGTGCAGATTTCCATTGCATCTATCAGCCTCAATCATTGCAGACTCATGTGAATGGTCTCGTCTTCTGCCACAACACTACCCTGCCATGTTGCCTGCAACTGTACCTCAACTGAATCAGTCTCCATCCAGAGAAAGAAAACTTACAGCATCATTCTTCACCATCTTTACCAGTTTTGTACACGTGGTCTTAGTTAGAATCTTCTTTGCCAGAGTGTGCCTATCCTGGAAGAACTGCAGCTACAATCCCTGATCGTTCAAAGCTAGTTGTAGTCCATCGAAGCCCAGTGTGGAGTTGCGCCACTGTTTCTTGTTTTCTTTGGTTCTTGGTCCAGACGCATCAATGCTGGCAGTCTTCAGAGCATGCTTATCCTGAAGAACCCTGTTTGGGAACCCAGGTCACTCACCACTAGTCATAGTCATCAAGCCCCGCGTGATTCACAGACACCATTTTCTGATTTTCTTGCTCCCAGTTCTGGACACTTCAAGATCTTCAATCTTCATCCTGTTTTCTCCTGGTTCCTGCTTGCACCAGAACTTCAGCTGCTTCATCCAGTCCTTGCAAACCTCCAGGGGCTATTCAGTGAAGAATCTTCATCTGTTACATCCTGTCCTTAGTAGGCCTTAGTGAACTCTTCACCAAGACTCTTAAGCGGCTGCATCATGTCATAGTAGCCCACCAGTGGGTTCTGCTCCAGAGAATCTTCAGTGGTTTTGTTCTGTACTTGGTAGCCCCTAGTGGGTTTTGTACCAGGAACCTTCATCAGCTTGTCTTGTTTTGGCAGCCCTTCTGAGGGTCTTGATGCCCGTATCCTTCCTGCAGCTCATTTCTTCTGGCAGTCCTCCAGTGGGCTGTTGCAAGGAGCACATTTCATTTGTTCTCTGATACCAGCAGCCTAGGAGAGAGTGGGCTTTGCTGATGAACATATGTTCTGTTTATAAACCTTTCATGACTCCAGTGACTTTTATAGGTCAGCAATGTAGTAACATTCTGTGCTTGGCAGGATTTTGTTTTCCTTCTCCTTCCTTTTGCTTCTTCACCATTTCAACTGTGCACATGAAGACCTCAGCTGAAAATAGTCTCTGGTATGTTAATGAACTCATGTTGTTGAAATGTACTATGCCATTCGATGCTGTAACAGCCCTCTCTGGGCTAGTAACTGTATTATGGTACCATAACAGAAGTACTAGGGGTAGAATCAGATATACTGGCACTAGACCAAGGTACACCTCTCAGATCTTCCAGGTTCCTGGTTTAGTAATTTGGTTTAGTTCTTAGTAGTGTAATATTCAGAACATAGTGTTTGTTTACCTGCTGATAACCTTGACTATCCCTCTTCCCTTGTGACCAAGTCAACCTTCCCTGTTGTTTGAATAAAGCTGTCAGGCATGAACTTATTGGATGACTCCTGCCTCTCCTTGTCAGGTGATTCCATCCATCCACCAATATTCAGACCTTCAGCACCCCTCGATAGCACACCTGCTGATGGTAATGCTGGTGCTGCTGGTGGTGAGACAGACTTATCCCAAGCTCAGGGTGAAGAACCAAGAACTCCACCAGAATAGCACCACCAGATTAGCACCATTACAAAACTGTTTGGCATAGTTGGCAGGATTCAGAAAGTATCCATGAGTCCAAAGCGGAGTGTTCAAGAGCAAGATTCCAGCAGAGCAGGGCTGCAGCAGTGGGTTGTCCAGAGGAGACAGTGGATCAATTGGATCAAATATGGAAAAAGACCAAGGAGTGTGTGCCTCCTTCTCTCTAATAATGCCATATTAATTTGGTGTGCCATGGCTTCTGCAGTTTATGGGGGAGAGATGGAAGTGGAACCAGCAACCTGGGAGAGTTTCCTTCAAAAATGCAAATTATGCTCAGTTTGTACTAAATCCCACAATGGCAGGAGGTGGAAATACTGATTGGACAATTGAAAGTTGCAGACCATTTGGAAGTACAGTCCTGGCTAGAAGGAGCAAAGACCACAGTAGATCAAATCTTGCAGAGGGTGCAACAAATGTTTGACACTCACCAACCTAAAATGAAGTTCTTTTGCACATCCAAAATCTTAGGAGACCCTCAGGGAATACTCTTGAGCCTCCAAGAACTACATAGGGCAATTGAGAGGATGCATGCTGGAAAAGTTTGGCACCCTGATCACGTGTTGACAGACAAATTCATGGAAGGGGTACACAGCAAAGCCTTGAGAAGACAACTCAGGATGCTACAGTTGCAAGATTCTGATGTAGGCTTCCTTGACTTCAAAGAGAAGGCTATAAAGATCTTTGGTTCAGAATGACCAAGAGAAGAGGTTGCACCTATCCACAGATGGTGACACCACTAGGTGCAACATGGCCAGGATACCCTATGGAAGGGTCAGTAAGAAGACCCATGGTGCAGGAGACCTCCAGTTGAAGAATTGTCCTCTGAGAGGTTAGCATATGGTTGAGAACTGACAGGTTACCCAGGTTTTTCCAGACCCTAAGCCCATGTGTGGCCAGAAGGCTCAGGCTCTGGCCCATTCTATTCAACTAGTTCCAACTTGATCCTTAAATTTGTGGAACAGATCAACACCCTGACCCACAAGAGGTCTGACAGGAGGTGCAGGGCCTTAAAGATGATTGGAGAAGGAGATGCCCTGGATCCAGTTTGAGAGAGATGAGGTTTAATGACCCTCATTCCAGTTCTTGGAGAGGAGAGGAGGCACCCAACTGACTGATTTGACAGTCAGGGATGCCAATCTGCAGAAGTGTGGCATCAGTGGTCACAGGCAGAGATGCTGTAACTAGCCTCCTGAAAGTGCAATGGCATTAAACAAGGAGTCTTCAGGGAAGATGGCTATTCCTCAAGAGAAATGAACCAGGCCCAACCACCACAAGTAGACCAATTCAGCTTTATCGGTAAGAGCCCGACCATCCTGGTGAAGATAGAAGAAGTGGATTTAATGGCTCTGTTGGACACAGGATCATAAGTTACAACCTTGCAAGAGTAGTACTTCCAAAGATACTGGGCACCTGAAGATCTCCAGCCACCTCAGAGATCATGGATTACACTAATAGCCAGCAATGGAGCTGAGGTTCTTTATTTGTGCTATCTGGAGGCAAACAACCAGCTGAAACAGCATTCAGGAATGACAGGTTATTATCATATGTGACACTGAGACCAATAACCTGCCACTGCTTATCCAGCGTATGAACTTTCTTCAGCATTGTTTTGAGGACTTGGTACAGATCCTCCAGACTAAAGCCAAATGGTTTCTCCTGTTGATAGACCTGCACTGCAACAGATGATCCTTCTTCTCCAGTGTCACCAACGCTTTGCAAATGTGGATGGAGAAATTGGCAAAGTCAGAATAACCGATGCCAGGTCAGTCACCCTGAAACCAAGGATGGAGACAACCTTGTGGTGAAAGGAAAGGTGGGACCCTGAGGTCAAGACTATGACATCTTAGTTGAATCATATCCATGTGGGAAAGAGGAACCTGTATTGGTGGGTAGGAGTGCTCCAGTAACCAAGAGACAAATTCCCGTCTGAGTTATAAATTATGGGAATCACAAGTCAGTTCCATCAAAACCAGTCAGTAGCCCAGTTACATACTGTGAGTTTCCAGGATATCATATAGCCAGAGGAAGAGGCCAGAGTGGCAGAAAGACCACCAGTAGTGAGGAAAGAGAAGTGGAAAGCCTCAGTGGCACTTTTATACCAGAATGGATATGGGATATTAACCTGGGTACCCTGAAACTACCCAGCAAAAAGAGGTGAATGTGCTCCAAGTGGTGATGGACCATGAAGACACCTTCAACAAGCATTCACTGGATTTCAGACTGGCTCAAGATGTGCAGCATCCCATCCCTACCAACCAACATCCACCGATAAGAGAGCGGTTTACAACAATCTCACCTGCGATGTACCAGACTGTTAAAGAAATGATAAAGGAGATAGAAAGAGGCTAAGGTGATCAAAGAGACTCACATTCATTAGGACTCTCCAGTTGTCTTTCTAAAGAAAAAAGATGACAAGATATGAATCTGTGTTGATTACAGAAAATTAAATAATATCACACACAAGAAGCCTATCCTTACCAAAATTGAAGACTCACTGACAGCACTCCAGTCTGCTGCTGAGGTTTCTACCCTTGATTTGACCAGTGGGTACTGGCAAGTTCAATGGCACCTGAGGATCAAGAAAACTGCCTTTACCACATCTATGGGTCTTATTGAGTTCATAATAAGCCCTTGGGACTTTGCAACGCTCCTGAGACATTCAAGAGACTGGTAGAGCATTGCTTGGAGCCGGAATTTTGCCATCCTGTTACTATATCTGGATGACATCATCATCTATTCTAAAACCCATCAGGAGCACTTGCTACACCTGGGTGAAGTGTTAGCTCTTCTGACTCAGTTCGGTCTCAAAATAAAGTCATCAAAATGCCACCTGCTGAAGTCACAAGTGAATTACCTGGGACACTGTTTCAGCTAAGGGTGTGCCACTAGATCAGAAAATGAAAGCTGTCCGAGTGGCCAGTCCCTGTGACAATCTGAGATATAAGGAAATTCCTGGGATTCACGTGATACTAGATGGTTAATCAAAGACTTTTGTATACCCTTGAGGAAAGAAGGGAGAGAGGACATGATTGAAACTTTCAAGTACCTCAAGGGAATCAACAAAGTCTAAGAGGTAGCATCTTTCAGAAAAGAGGTGTTCAAGAACAAGGGCACAATTTGAAGATAGAGGGGACGGCTCAGAGGTAATGTGAGGAAGTATTTTTCTAGAGAGGTTGTGGATGCATGGAACAGCCTCCTGAGGAGGTCATGGAGTCAAGAACAGTGGGGGAATTCAAGAATGTATGGGACAGACATAAGGCAGTCCTAGTAGAGGTCGGAGGAAGTAAGCTGTTGGTTAACTAGGATCTGCACTTATCTATTAGGTAGGATAATGGGCAGACTAGGTGGACCAAGTGGTCCTTATCTGCTGTTAAATTCTATGTTTCTATGTTTCTGGAAAAGTAGCTTCTCTTGTACAAACTTCTCAGAAGATCAAAAGAGGATCAGATATCTAAAAACCGTAGTCAAGTGGGCTGCAACATAGCAGGATGCTTTTGATCAGCTAAGACAGACTCTGACAAAGCACCAATATTGGCCTGTTCAGATTACTCCAAACCATCCGGCTATACACTGATGCAAGTAATAAAGGACTGGGCACAGTATTGGCACAAGAAGAGGATGGCATCAAATGAGTTATAACGTATGGAAGCTGTGGTCTGAGAAGTTCAGAGTGGAATAATGCAGGCTACAGTTCCTTCAAATTGGAGTTTCTTGTATTGGTATAGGCTGTCACTGAGAAGTTCCAGCATTATCTAGCTACTACCCCTTCACCATCTTCATGGATAACAACCCGTGGTGCATCTGAATACCACAAGATTAGAGGCTCTCATCGAATCATAGAAATATGATGGCAGAAAAGGATCCTTCTGTCCCATCTAGTCAGCCTAACCCTCCTTTCATACCCCCATCCCACCTGCCCCACCATTTTCCCAAACTCAGTTCCATATGCCTATCCCATGTCCTGTTAAATTTCTCATCTTAGTCCCCAACACTCTGTCCAGCAGTCTGTTCCAGCCCTCCACCAACCTCTTTGTGAAGAAGTACCACCTCTCATTGCCCCTGTACCTATTTCCTTGCAATCTGAGATGTGCCCTCTAGTTCTGGCTCCATCCTTCCTCCTCAGCAGACCACTTCACCTTCTTTATTAAGGCCCTTTACATATTTAAAGGTTTCAATCATGTCCCCTTTTTCCTCCTTGTTTCCAGTGTGTACAGATTCAGTTCCTTACACTCTGCTTGTATGTCTTCCCCTGCATACCCTGAACCATCTTTGTTACCCTTCTGAAACCCTTGCCAATGCATCTATATCCTTGCAGAGGTGTGGTTTCCAGAACTGAACCCTGTACTCTAACTGCGGCCTCCCCATGGCTTTTAGAGGGCATTATTAACACCTTCATTCTGCTAGTAATGACCCTTTCTGTGCATGCCAGCATTCCATTGGCCCTTCCCACCACCCTACTCACTGGAAACCTATGATAAGGTTTGAGGAGACTATGATCCCCAGATTCCTTTCCTGTTCTGATTGTTTGACCCCTCCCCAAGCATGTATCCTGCTCACTTGTTTTCCTCCCTATGTACATCACAGTGCACTTTTGGCATTAAATTTCTGCGAAATTTCTCCCACTCTTTTGAATGTCTTGAGATCCCTCAGTGTAGAATTTTGTATCATCTGCAAATAGGCACAAACTCCCTCTCAGACCCTCCACAATATCACTGATGTAGATGTTGAAGAGGAGCAGACCTAAAACTAACCCTGTGGCACTCCACTCCTTCTGCTTGCAATCTCAGAGTGCAACCCATTAAGCACTACCCTTTGAGTTCTCCTTGCTAGACAGGCCTTTACCCAGTCTCTATTTTCCTCCCAACCCCATGCTTTCCATCTTGCTAACCAATCTCCTATGATGGACGGTGAAAGGCCTTGCTCAAGTCCAGATAAACCATGTCACTGCTCCTCCCTAGTTGATTACCTGAGTCACCCAGTCAAAGAACTCAGCCAGGTTGGTCTGGCATGATTTGCCCTTAGTGAAGCCATGCTGTCAGCTGTCCTGCAAGGCACACTACTTCAGGTAAATCACCTCCCTCTCCTGAATAATGTCCCATTATCTTCCCCAACACAGGCATGAAACTGACTGGGCAATAGTTTCCTTCAGCTCCTGCTACCTCCCTTGTGCAAAGGAACTACATAGCCTCCTTCAGTCCTCTGGTACCCTCCCATATCCAGGGATAGGTTGCAGAGCCTTGACAAATGTGTGATCAGCTCCTCCCTCAATTTCCTGATCATTCTGTGGTGCAACCTGTCAGGCCCCATTGCCTTTCCACAGAGGCCTGGAGGGAGCTGAGATTAGTGAGGGAGTTAACAGGGAGGAAGACTTTTCAAAACAACAGGTAGAAAATGAAGTGTGAGGAGACAATAGTAAGGATAAAAGGGTGTGGAGTGGATGGAAAAGGGAAGGAGCAGGCAGAAGCACGAATGAATACTTTTGCTCAGTGTTCATGGAAGAAGAGGGTCTGCTATCACCATGGGCTGGGATGGTGGGGACAGGTGGAGAGGAGGTGACAGATGGAAGAATTGAGGCAAGTAGAGTCCTAGATGGACTGAGGACACTAAAGGTAGACAAGGCACCATGACTGGATGGTATCAACTCCAGGGTGCTGAGAGAGAGAGATGGCAGAGGTGTGGCGGAGCTGCTAGCAGATCTGTACAACACCTTACTGAGTCAGGATGTGTGCCACTGGACTGGAAGATAGCACATGTAGTACCATTACTCAAGAGCATACCAAGAGATAACCTAGTAATTATTGTCCAGTAAGTCTCACTCCATAGTGTGCAATCTCATGGAAATGATACTAAAGGAAAGACTGGTGTTGTACCTGGAGGACAATGACATCCAGGATGTGAGGCAGCATTGGCTTGTTTTAGAGAAGTCTTGTCAAACCAACCTGATACAATATTATCAAGGGAGACTGGTGAGCTGGATAAGGGCCATGCGGTGGATGTTCGTTACTTGAACTTCAGCAAGGCCTTCGAGTCTGTGCCTCATGGGTAGCTTGGGAGGAAGCTAACTGGTGTTGAGGTAGGAGCAAAATGGTGAACTGGATTACAAACTGGCTGAGTGGGAGGCTGCAACGGGTGGTGGTGAAGGGGCACTCAACTCCAAGGCCAGTGATGACTGAGGTGCCACAGGGCTTTGTGTTGGGTCCAGTATTATTTGGAGTATTCATATCAGGCATTGCACATGGGTGCTGAGCAAGGTAAGTCTGTTCACTGACGACACCAAAATTGGAGCAGTGGTGGATGGAGGGAGGGATGGAAGCAGCTGCAGGGGACCTAAGCAAGATAGAGGTGGTCAGAGAGGTGGCAGCTGGGGATCAATGAAAAGAAGTGTATGGTTATGCAGTTTGGGGTAAAGAATCCAAGGAGAGATACTGGCTTGGGGAGTTAAGCTGGGGATCACTGAGGAGGAGAAGGACCTAGGGTAATGGCAACAGGAACAAGAACAACACTTCCCAGTGCAGGAGTGGCTGCAAAACAAACAAAATGCTGGGGTACATAGCGAGGGTTTTTGTCCAGCCAAGGAGAAGTGATCTTGCCCTCTACAGGTCACTGGTAAGGCCACACTTAGAGTATCGTGTGCAGTTTGGGAAGCCATACCTCAAGTGTGATATCAGGCTACTGGAGGGGTGAGAGGAGGGCAACAAAGATGATATGTGGAATGGAGTGGAGATACTATGAGAGCAGGCTGGGAGACCTGAATATGTACAGCCTGGAGGATAGAAGGGATGGCGAGGCATGATAGAGACATTCAAGTATCAGGGGAATCAATAAGGATGGGGCAGACAGAGTCTTTAAGCTAAGTAGGGAAGGACACCTACTGAATCCCAGCTCTTTTAGGAACTTTGTGCCCTTATGGCAGTCACAAGCTAAGAACTACTGCATATCATCCTCCGAGTAATAGACTTTGAGAAAGAACAAATCAGACTCTACTTGGCATGTTAGAGCTCTACCTGAGTATAAAACCCATACTGGCCAGCTTTACTTCTGGAACTTGCTTATCTGTACAATAATACGATCCATTGTTCAACCGGATACACTCACACTATCACAGCTCCTATATGGGGCTGAAAGTCTGGGACATTAAAATGTTAATAAATTTATGGTACCCTTATACAAAATCCTCTGTAGCTTATTAAGATTGGGTCATTCATGCCCTGCTGCCTATCTAAGATCGGAACTAGGACTTATAAATATTAAGGCTGCAATTGAAAAAATAAAATGAGTTACTGGCTTAAATTGACATGGATGGAGGACAATAGATTACCAAAATTATGTCTCACTGAAAAGATTACTGGCAGAGCTCAGGGTTCAAGAAGGGATATTGGTATAATACTATAACCCTCTTATTTGAAAAGCATAAACTGGTGAACCTGAGGTGAGTTGTGAACCAAGGAATTGTGTTAAGCCAGAAATATAACAAATATGTGTGTAAAAAGATTAATTGATACTGGGAGAGGAATACCTAGAATTAATCACTACTTCACATTACTCTGCCTGGTTTGTGAGAACAACTATACTTATGGCTATATGTCTTATTTAGATACACTTACTGAGCATAAACTCAAAGCTATTTATAAGATATAAATTTGAACAATATGAAAGTAATGTTCAAGCATATCACTATAAAACACCAGGTATCCAATTAGAGAATGTGATTGTGGTATGGTGAAAAGAGTTTTACTCCACGTATTATGGAGATGTAAATGGTACGAGAAGCAAAGACAGTATTGGCTGAGCCCTTTCCTTCTCCTTCAGTATCAGATAGATATGACTACATTAACCTGTATTTAATGCATACAAAGATGTTTGGACAATAGAGAGAATGGCTAAATATTTGTATACTATTGTGAAGCTGAAAAAATGGATGAAGATTTTGTAAGGTGAAATAAAAGTCTGTTAAGCCTAACTCTACTAGGGAGGGGTACTGGAGACTTACTGATGGAATGTAGTTTGCACGAAGGATGGTTTTAAGAATATTTATTGTTTGTAGTCTGTATATTGTATTTATAGTTTCACTGGATGCTGTAAATAGTGTTTTTTATTCTATGTGATTGTAAAGGCTTTACAGCCAAACAATAAACTGGATTGATTGATATATGTATATCCAGCCCACACTATCTGATGTTTGATCATTGTGGTAGACTCCCCATGGACTTAGTGTTGAAAGTACAGCCCGAATGACTAGCAGATAAGCAGCTCATTATGGACTGTGTTCTGGAGCACAATAGAATATTGCAAGAAGCTGGACATATTGTAAGAAACAAAATGGATCAAGTACAACAGAAACAGAAGACAGCATATGATGCTAAAGCTCATGTGACCCGCTGCAAATTGGAGAAAGAGTATTATTGAAAAGACTCAGAAATGCTATAATAAGCTACCAAATGAGAAACAGAACCATTACACTTACTGAAATCCCTTAACCTCATTTACCTGTGTACAAGATTAAAAAGAAACAGGAGGTGCTATCAAGATTGTGCATTGAAATCTTTTAAAACTTGTACATTTAGAGACATCACTCTGGAAGAAACCAAGAAGGATTCTATGCCAAATGAAGATGCAGGAGTACCAGACAGATGGAATGATGGAACTTGAATCACCAACAATGTGATCTACAGACCCTTGGGTTTGCTCATCCCATGTAAATTCCTTTAACTGCCAAGTAACTGAAGCTTTAGTCAACCTTGAACCCCAAGACCTTCCAGAACCACAGTGTATTCCATAGAACCTGTAGCTTTCCAGCCGCATAGATCCCAGAGGTCTACTCTTTGTATCTCCTAAGCGATACAGGTATGTAATGGAAGCCCCCAAGTTGAACCTTTCTTTTATAGATAGTCCGATAAGAGTAACTAGAAAACAAGGTTACTTACCTTACAGGATAATAGAGTCCCTACCTAAAGTTACAGTAATAAATAAGAAAATTATAGATGTTTTAAGAGTGTTTTAAATAAAGTAAGATTACATAGAGATTTAAGTAAAAGTTAAAGTGTTAAGAAATATTATGAACAATTACAGAAGTAATAGTTAAGAACAGTTTTTATAGAGTGTTAAGAGGAATATATGGGGACATGTATTTTTAGCGGGCCCAAAATCTGTAGTGCCACAAAGTGTGGGGTCACCACAGAAAAAGGAGTAATTTAATAAATAAGTGACTCACAGTCCCCTGTGCTGAGCATGTGGGCGAATGGGGCAGTGTGCTGGGGCCCTGTTTGTCAGTGTCCCACCCCAAAAGTGTCAGGCAGGGCTATGTAAAAAAAAAAAACTTTTTTTTCTAGCTCCTTACTGTTCTGCTCTATTCCAAATCCCCTTGGGGCAGACAGCATGAGAGAGGGCACCCACCCTGGGATGGCTGTCTCTCCTGTTGTGTGGTGCCTTGTTCAAAATTCCTGCAGTTGGCTTGGGCAAGGGCTCAGGGTTCAAGAATCAGAACCCTAAGTGTCCGTTTGAAAGGGAAGACCATTTTCTACCAGGAGTTGGTGCTAGGCTGTGGAGTTGAGAGGCCCTACAGAGTGTGACAGGCACCCTGGTCTTACCTTAGGTGTTGAAGCTGGTCCTGTCAACTCTGTGGTGGTGCCCTCCTCCAGCCAGCAAAGACTGCTGTTGTGCCTCCTGTGTTGCAGTCCTGTTCCTGTGGTGGTGGCAGTGTAGAGTGCGGTGGTTTCTGATGCAAGAAGAGTCCACTCCCTCCTTCCAATGCATCCTCTGACTGGCCTGTTTTTCTTTTTTTTGTTTGCCCACTCCTGTGATCACTCTGATCCATAGTCGGTGGCATTGAAGAGCCACATCAGCTAGAAGAGGTCCATTTGTCCTCCAGGGTGCCTTGCAATCTTGTGGTGCCTGATTTCCCTGTGCAGTTCCCTCCCTCTGCCAGCAAACCTCCCTCCTTCCTGCATCTTCTTCACCCCAGGATGGGGCAGTGAGTCAGTGGCAGAACACAGAAGAGTGCAGACCACCTGAACATTGAAATAAAAAGATGAAAGCCTTTTATTGTTTTAATGTTCTGAGCACTATCGAGGGACTGGGCAGCAGGTAGGCCTGTAATGTAAATAATTAAATATTTTGGGCTTGGTGACACCCACATGGAGGGGCCCAACATAAAGGCTTAGCCAAGGAGAGGCACTGAAGGAAGCAGGTAAATCCCAGCCCTCCACAAAACAGGGTAGTTAGGAACACAAAAGTAGAGGGTTGATTGGGAGCAGGACAGGGTAAAAGACAAAGGCAGTAAGGACAGGGATGGGCCTAAAAGTGGTAAGGACATCAAAAATGGAGGTCAATGCGTACCAATGCACATTGTCTGGGTAACAAGTCCCTGAAACTAGTGGTCTTGATGGAAGAGGGATGCCTGGATATTGTGGCAGTTATAGAAACATGGTACACAGAGAACCATGACTGGATGTCAACATACCAAGGTACACAATCTACAGGAAAAACAGGAAGGGCAAAGGAGGAGGAGGAGCTCTCTACATAGGGAAGGAATCAAAGCAACAGGACTAAAGGGTAAATGGGGAGGAGGCACTGTGGGTTACCCTGGAGACAGGAATTGGCAACAAAGTCCATGCAGGGATTGTTTACAGACCCCATCTCAGGGGAGGCAATGGACAAGGAAATGATAGTAGGAATCCTTATAATGGCAGAAAAAGGAGATATATTGTTGGTGGAGAACATGAATATGCCAGATGTTAACTGGAGCACCTTTACTGTAGCCACATCCAAGAGCAGGGTCATTCTTGATGCCCTACTGGGGCATGCCTTAGACAGCTAGTGTGAGAACCCACTCAGGAGGGAGCAATCTTAGACCTGGTATTCTCAAATAGGGATGAAAGAGGATCTCAGATTTAGAAGTGGCCACCAAACTGTGTGGTTCACAATAAACAAAGCTGTAGAGTAAAGCCATACAAAAGTGTTGGATTTTAGAAGAGCTGGCTTGGCAAAATGGAGAGTGCCTCAGAAAAGCACTAGCAAACAGGCAAGAAGGAGAGCTGGAGGAACAATGGGAAAAATCAGAAACTGCCATCACAGAGGCAACAAGCCTTTGTGAAAAGCAAATCAACGAAACAAAATGAAGAAAAAGCCACTATGGTTCTCAAAAGAAATGGCAGAGAAGGTTAAGAAGAAAAGGACAGCATTCAGGATATACAGTATAAGGAAACACAGAAGGAACAGGACAGAGAACTATATCAGTTAAAGCAGAAGGAGGCAGGAAGGCAGTCAGAATAGCAAAGGCCCAAACTGAGGAAAAGATAGCCAGCTCTGT
Organism: Neoceratodus forsteri; assembly: GCA_016271365.2. NCBI lineage: Eukaryota > Metazoa > Chordata > Ceratodontiformes > Ceratodontidae > Neoceratodus > Neoceratodus forsteri. Next base: position 1,277,449,181 of record CM057454.1, read on the forward strand.
TAAGAAGGGGATAGAACATTTATAGGTACATTAGGGAGTGAAGAAAGACCAAGGAAGGGATAATGAGGTTTAATAAAGGGAGGAATGTGGACAGAGGTTGACAGTGAAAAAGCAGGATGCTGAATGAATACTTATGCTCAGTATTCACAAAAGAAGAGGAGGGAAGGTACCTAAACCAAACAAGAAACACACTCTGGATAGAGGGTCAATACTAGTCCATTCACAGAAGAAAGGGTTCTGAAAGAACTCTTAAATCTGAAGATGGACAAAGCAATGGGGCCTGATGGGATTCACCCCAGAATTTTAAAAGAACTAAGGGTAGAAATAGTGACACCACTGACTACCCTTTTAACAGATCTTGGGAGGATGGGGTGGTACCTGAGAACTGGAGGAGAGTGGATGTGATTCCACTTCACAAAATCTGGAGCAGGGCAGAGGCAGGAAAACTACAGACCAGTTAGTTTGATCTCAGTGGAAGGGAAAATTATGGAATCACTTCTGAAGGAAAGAATTGTTGATTACCAAGAGGCCTACAGGCACAAGACCCAAAGCCACATGGATTCACAGTGGGAAGGTCATGTCAGAAGAATCTAATAGATAGATTTGACTGGGTGATCAAAGTAGTAGACAAGGGAGTGTCTGTGGACATGGCCTGCCTAGACTTTGCAAGCCATTTGACACAGTCCCACAAAAGATAAATATACAAGTTAGCCAGCCTTGAAATGAGTCCCAAGGTGGTAGCCTGGGTAAAAATTGGTTAAACAACCAGATGCAGAGGGTAATAGTAAGCGGAATTCACTGTGAAGAAAGGGGACTACTGGTGGGGTACCTCAGGGTTCAGTAATGGGACCAGTCCTCTTTTAATGTCTTTATAAATGACTTTGCAGAGGGATTGGAAGGAAAAGTATATCTCTTTACAGATGACACAAAGATCTGCAACAGGGTTGATACATAAGGTGGGTGGGGTGGAAAGGATGAGAAGGGAAATGGCATGGTTGGAGTAATGGTCAAATGTATGGCAACTTAGATTCAATGCAAAGAAGTGCAAAGTAATACACCTGGGAAACAAAAACCCAGGGAAGAGTACACAATGGGGGTGAGATACTAACAATATCAAAAATGTAAAGGACCTGGAGGTTGTTATCTCAGATGACCTAAAGGTGGGCAAGCAATGTGAAAAGGCAGTAAGGAGGGCTGGGGATACTAGGATGCACAGGAGAGGCATCACCAGTAGAAGACAGGAAGTTGTTATCCCTCTGCACAGACAGTTGGTGAGACCTCATCTAGAGTACTGCGTACAGTTTTGGAGACCCCATCTCTGAAAGGACATAAACAGGATGGGGACTGTCCAGAGGAAACAAAAATGGTGCAGGGGCCTGCACCAGAAGAAACATGAAGAGACTAAAATGGTGCAGGGTCTGCAAGAGAAGCCATCTGAGGAGAGACTAAAGGAGCTTAGTATGTATTCCTTCGAGGAAAGGAGGGAGAGGGACATGATAGAAACTTTAAAGTACCTCAGGAATCAACAAAGTCCAAGAGGGTAACATCTTTCAGAAAAAGAGATGTGCAAGAACATGGGGCACAATTTGAAGATCAGGGAAAGACTCAGAGGTAATTTGAGGAAGTAGTTTTTCATGGAGAGGGTTGTGGATGCATGGACATGGCCTTCCTAAGGAGGTTGTGGAGTCAAAAACAGTGGGGAATTCAAGAATGAATGGAACAGACATAATGCTATTCTAGTGGGGGGAAGAGAAGTAGGCTGTTGGTTAACTAGAATCTTCAGCTTATCCATTAGGTAGGAAATGGGCAGACTAGGTGGGCCAAGTGGTCCTTATCTGCCATCAAATTCTATGTTTCTTTGCTATATGTGACTTAATTAAATATTCATAAGGAGCAGAGTAGAAGTGGGGCAGGATGGAGGAGTGACAGTAAGGCGTTCATCAAGCCTAAAGGATTTAAAAGGCAACACAGACCCACAGTTTTATAAGAGCAACGCCAGGTCCAAGGTATTAAAAGCAACTTTAGGCCCCTAAGTTTGAAAGGGCAGCATGGACCTCAGTGTTAAAGAGGCAAGGCAAGCCTCAGAGTATTTAAAGGGCAGCACATGCCCAAGATATTCAAATGGGCTGGTGATAGAAGGGGCAAAGCAGAAATGCCCTACAGTAAAGAGGGGCCAGCAGCTTAAGGTAAGGCAAGCACAGTAGTTTTAGAAGGCCTAGCAAGGAAATCTCTGTACTGTAGTTTGAGGGGCCCAGCAAAGCAAGGTGAGAGGTTACAGATAGCTCAGGTGCACCTATAGTTTCCCTTGCCACACCCTATTCCCAGACACTAGAGGGCTCCAGTCAGCCCAGGGTTATAGTAAGTGTTCCTGGAGATCCCTGTCTTTCATTTGTGTATTGGGATAGCAACTGTAGCCACTCAGGTGGGTAAAGGGTTTAAAATATTTCCAGCTTCAGACTGCTCGATAGGGACAGCCAAGGCAGGACTTGACTAGCGGCTCCTTAAAATTAACTAGTACCTTTCGTGGGCAGATAGGTAATTGATTATCTGGTTGACAACAAATCTGCAACTAGAATGTGCTGTTTATTGACTCTCAATGCATTGAACTGTTTACTGCATGCAGCCCTCAGAATTTTGTTGCCAATTGCAAAGTACTGAGACTGTATTCTTTTGGCTGATTTTCTGGACTGTCTTGAGGGGCAACTGACCCAGCCACGAACAATTGCCCCAGTAATGAACAATTCCCCAGATTGGGTTATTGCCCTGTTCTTGGCAAATTTACCCCAGGAACTGTGCAACTGCCACAGCAATGAACAATTGCCACAGCCACAAACAATTACTCCAACAACGAACAAGTCTGCAGATTGGATTATTTGTTATGTTCTTGATAAATTTGCCTATGGAACTGTACAATTGCCCCAGCAATGAAAAATTGACCAAGGCATTGCCAAATTGCCCTGGTGCAGATTTCAAGTGCATCAACCAGCCTTGATTGTTACAGACTCATGTGTATGGACTCAGTCTTCTACCGAAAACTACCTTGCCATGTTGCCTGCAACCGTGACCTCAACAGAATCATTCTCCATCTGGAGAAGAAACTTCCAGCTTCATTCTTCACTACCATTCACTAGTTTTGTGCCCGTGGTCTCAGTCAGAATCTTCTTTGCCAGAGTAGGCCTATCCTGGAAGAACTGCAGATACAGTCCCTGGTCATTCACAGCTAGTCATAGTTTGTTGAAGCCAGTGTGGAGACATGGCCACCGTATCTTGTTTTCTTTGGTTCTTGGTCTAGATGTTTCAATGTGGGCAGTCCTTGGTGAGCACTTAATAAGGAAGAAACCTTTTGTGTACCCTGGTCATTTGCTGCTAGTCATAGTAGTGAAGCCCAGTGTGATTTGAGCTACTGTTTTCTTATTTTCTTGGTCCCAGTTCTGGACCTCAAGATCTTCAATCTTCATCCTGTTTTCTCCTGGTTCCTGCTTGTACCAGAACTTTCAGCCACTTCATCCAGTCCTGGCAACCCTCCAGTGGGCTCTATGCTGAAGAATCTTGACCAGCTTCATCCTGTCCTTAGTAGTCATCCAGTGGACTCTTCACTGAAGACTCTTCAACCACTTCTTCCTGTGCTTGGTAGCCTCCAGTGGGTTCTGCACAAGAGAATGTTCAGTGGCTTTGTTCTGTCCTTGGCAGCCCCTGAGTGGATTTTGTGCCAAGGAACCTTTAGCAGCTTGTCTTGCTTTCACAGCCCTTCTGAGGGTTTGGTACCATATCCTTATGAACATACGAACATATAAATTGCCAGCAGATGCAGGCCCCATGGTCTATCCAGTTTGCTCGATTGTGCAGTGCATCAGTCTATTTGACTGCAGCTGTTCCCTCCTCCCAAAATTTCCTTCCTCCACCTCTCCCTCCCTCTGTTTGTATTCTCCCTTGAGTCTGTCCCCAGCCTCTTGAAGCTCCCCACTGTCGACAGTAATAGGACTTCTTTATCAGTGCATTCCACCCCACCACCGCCCTTTCAGTGAAATAGTATCTTCTCATTTACCTCCTGAATCTGCCCTCCTCCAATTTCAGAGAGTGCCCTCTGGTTTCCGTCCCAATCTGAGAGTGAGCATACACCTGGTGCCCAACCTGTTGATCCCCTTCGGTACTTGAAGGTCTCAGTCATATCCCCCTCTCTCTTCTATCCTCCAGGGTATAAATATTAAACTCCCTCAGTCTTTTCTCATGTGGTCTATCCCCATCCCCATGATTATCTTTGTTGCTGTTCTCTGCACCTCTTCCAACAGTTTGTTGTCCCTCTTTAAGCAGAGGCACCAGAACTGCATGCAGTACTCAGGGCTGAGCGTACCTAGGGATCTGTACAATGGCAGCATAGGTTCATAGGAAAATACAAGCGATTGAAGGTCAAGGACCTAAGTAATGCTCACCACTTTTCAGTGGAAACCTCTACAGTTTTCAACTCCCATATAGTATGTATATATATTCAATGATTTTTAAATTCAACATAGTCTTACTATTAACAATCCCTGCAGGCAATGAGTTCCATACACTAACAACTCTCTGACTGAACCATTTACTTCTCCTAGATGTTCTACAAACTTCTTGTGTTAGTGTCATATTATACAACCTTGTATTTCTTTCACTGGGATGTCTAACTAGCTCATTCCTACTAGCACTAAAAACCAAACACAAGGTCGCCCATATCCTTCTATACTTTATTGAATAAAGTCCCAGATGAGTTAATCTCTCCATGCAAGTCTTGTCCTCATATTCTTTATCCTCTGAGTTTGAGGGGCACAAAACTGAGAACAATACTCCAGATGAGGTCTAACCAAAGAAGAATGAAGCAGAATAAATGTGATAGACTCTACTCTTTATATGTCTAAAAATACATTTTATTATCCTCTGACATTTTTAATCATCTCCTTGATATGGATGTCAAAAGAAAGGAATTTGTAACTGTAACTCCCAGATCTTTTTCTGTTTCAGTCATCTACAAGAATATGATCATTCAATTTATAGATAAAGTGTTAATTTTGTTCCCCAAATGCATCCTCTGCATTTTTCTAGGTTAAACCTTAACTTATTTGTACATGCCCATTGCTCCAGTCTCGTTAATTCCTCCTGTAAATTTTTGCTGCTTCCTCATTATTAATTATAGGTCCCACCTTACCATCATCGACATACTTACATACCCAACAAAGCTGGAAGTTTCCATTCAGATACAAATATATTAAACAAGGTGGGACACAGAAGAAGACCCTGAGGCACACTGGTGATCACCTCTCCCCATTCCAAAAGTACCCTCCAACTCCAACCATTTTGACACCTATCATACAGTCAACTAATTACCCATCTTACTATATTGGGATGAAACTGCAATTTCTCTAACTGTTGTAGTAAAATACTATGTGAAACTGAATCGAAGACCTTTGAATAGTCCAAATATATTACATCTACTGGTAAAGCTGCATCCAGTGCAGCACTAATAAGTTCAAAAACTGCAATACATTCATAAGAACAAGACCTCTCAGGTGTAAATCAATACTGTATTATATCAGATAGGACTTTACTCTCTATGTGTTTCTTTAAAAGGTCTAGTATCAGCTCTTCCATGACTTTTTCCCAGCACATAAATCAGACTTACAGGTCTGTATTGCCTAGTTCCTTCCTATCTCCTTCTTATGAATTGTTATATTAGTCTCTCTCCATTCTCTTAAGATGTTCTCTCTCCTGTATTGAGGCATTAAAAAGCTTTGTTTTAGGCTCTGCAGGTCGTCTGAAGTTTCTTTCAAGAATCTAGGGCTAAACTCATCTGGGCCTATAGATCTATCTGATTTTAATTTCTGGAGCCTCTCTTAAACAGGCTTTTAGCAAAGGATGTATCATATATGCAAGTGTTATCAATATTTCCATATACGACTCTTGTTTAGTTTTAAAAGTTGTTGAAAAATATTTAACTCATTTGCCATATCCTGCTCTTTAAACACAATTTCTTCTCCTAATTTGAGGGGTCCTATTTCTCTTTGTTACCTTGCAATGAGCCAACATAGCTAAAGAAGCTTTTTATTATCTTTAATGGATTCTGCCATTCTTTCTTCAGCCTTTTTTTGCATTCCTTATTGCAGTCTTACTTTTATTAGATGCTGTTTTATATTTTTCATGATTCATTTCAGTAGGTTTCTGTTTGTATATTTTATATAGTTTTGCATTCCTTCTTATATATTTTAACTGTACTTCCCCACCATACTGGAATTCTTCCTTCTTATTGTATCTAATATTACAGGTACCAGGTGTTCACACAGTGGTCAGTCATTTGCTTTATTTTCACCCAAATCTAATTTAGTTCTAGTCCTTATAGTTCATTTTGCCAATCCCATTTTTTGAGATATTCTCAGATACTTTTATAATCTGCTTTATTATAACACTTAAAAGTTGTTATACCATTGGTCTTACTATGTTCCACATTTGTCTCTACAATGATTTTATTGTGGTCACTGTCTCCCAATGGATCTTCAATTATTATATCACTAACTCTATCCTCAAAGTTACATAGTACAAGATCAAATATTTTATCCCCCTAGCATGGAAACATAGAATTTGATGGCAGATAAGAACCACTTGGCCCACTTAGTCTGCCCATTTCCCTACCTAATGGATAAGCTGTAGATCCTATTTAACCAACAGCCAACCTCCTCCTACCCTCACAAGAATTGCCTTATGATGGTCCCATGCATTCTTGAATTCCCTCACTGTTGTTGACTCCACAACCTCCTCAGGAAGGCTGTTCAATGCATCCACAGCCCTCTCCCGTGAAAAAAATACTTCCTCACATTACCTATGAGCCGTCCCCTCTGTCTTCAAATTGTGCCCTGTTGGCTGGTCCACCTGTGCAGTGGTTGATTTCTGCTTGTGACACCAGCAACCTGGGTTCAGGAACAAGACCAGGGAGCTGGAGAGCTAGCCAGCGGGAGGAGATCTGAGCATCCTGTGAACAGCCCACCTTCTCCAGAGGCAGGGGTATTCAACCCAGTTCCTGGGTGACCTGAGTGGAGACTCAAGGTACAGCAGGCCAGGGACTAAAGGGAAGGTGTACTGAACTTCAGCCCTCATAGAGCTTTGACATCATGGGCACACAGCTCACCCAGAAAAAAAGGAAAATAACACCCACCACCTCCCAGTAGACAGAGAGCCAAGGTCCTGACCCTCAACACCCCTGCCACCTCCAGAGGCAGCATCCTGACAAAGTAAAAAGACACAGGGTGAAAGAACCCTCACCCTGCACCCACCTGGGGGATACAACCATGGCTCCACGGGGATGAACAGTGCCAGGATGGTGGTCAGGTATGTAGGGCGAACAGACCACCAGCACCCTCAAGAGTGGGAGAGTGGAGGGCAGAGGGAAAAAATAATGCCCCTTGTGCTTGCACATCCCTTTTTCTGAAATATGCTACCCTCTTGAACTTTGTTGATTCCTTGAGGTACTTGAAAGTTTCCATCATGTCCCCCTCCTCCTTTTCCTCAAGGGTATACATATTAAGCTCCTTTAGTCTCTCTTTATATGTCTTCTAGTGCAGACCCAGCACCATTTTGGTTGCCCTCCTCTGGATAGCCTCCATTCTATCTATGTCTTTGCATGGAGATGGGTTCTCCAGAACTGCATGCAATACTCAGATAGTGTCTCACTATCTGTACAGAGGATAACAACTTCCTATCTTCTACTGGTGATGCCTATACATCTCAGTATCCTCCCAGCCCTCCTTACTGCCTTCTCACATTGCTTGCCCACCTATAGGTCATCTGATATAACTACCGCCAGGTCCCTTTCCATTTTTGTTGTCAGAATCTCATCCACCATTGTATACTCTTCCCTGGGTTTTGTTTCCCAGGTGCATTATTTTGCACTTCTTTGCATTGAATCTAAGCTGCCATACATTTGATCATTCCTCCAACCTTTCCAAGTCCCTTCTCATCATTTCCACCCCACCTTGTGTATCAACCCTGTTGCAAAACTTTGTGTTGTCTGCAAAGAGACATACTTTTCCTTCCAGTTCCTCTGCAATGTCACTTATAAAGATATTAAAAGGACCAGACCCAGTACTGAACCCTGTGTCCCCACCAGAATGGCCTGACTTCCCTGTGGACTCCTTTTACTATTACCCTCTGCGTCCTGTTGTCCAGCCAATGTTTTCAGGCTACCACCTGGGACCCTCCCAGGCTGGCTAATTTGTTTATTAATCCCCTAGTACCTATATTAACTAATTGTTCCAAAACTTTATGTATAATCAGCTCAATAAATCTGTTTTCTACCCCAGATGAACTTTCTAATGAAACCCAATTAATGTTTGGGCAGTTGAAGTCTCTAAAATCATTAAATCTCCATCTACATTTATCTGTTCCATATTTTCAATGAAATGTATACTATTGTCCCTTTCAAATTAAGTGCTCTACGTAACACACATAGAGTTCATTGTCTTACAGATATCTGTATTCTAATTCATAATTGTTCTTTTGGGGTTGTCTTGTTCACACTGGCATCAAAATCATATGCTTTCAATTCTTTTGATGTATACAACAATTTCTCCACCATGTTTTCCTATCTGATCTTTCCTAAAGTATTGTATCCCACTATATCAATCCCCAATCTCCTTCCTTAAACCAACTCTCAGTGATGGCACAAATTGATATGTCATCTTGCCTTAGCTTATATTCAAGTTCTGGCTTTTATTTCAAAGCTTCGGCATTAGTTGATAATAGTTTTATTATCGTTAATTTTTGCAACAATTTTTGGTCGTGTTCTAGTCTCTAATTTTTGTAACACTATTCTCTGTGTCTGTTTCCTCAGTTGGTCCTAATTCCCCAAATTATTTAGTTTAAAGTATTCTTAATCGGCTTCTACAAACTGAAGGGCTAAAACTTCACTCACTTTTCTCCTCAAATGTAACCTATCATAACTGTAAAAAGTAGAGTATTTTCAAACAGCTCCCAAGTTTTGACACTTTCAATGCCCTCATCCACCTCTATTGCCAAATCCAGTTATTTAACCTAAGAATCTTTTTATTTGTTTCTCAGTTCATTCTGGGCATTGAAAGCATCTCCAAGATAATCAATTCACGTTTGGCTCCAGTGACCATGTTGTGTATAACCTTTATATAATTAAAATGCTCTCAACTACTTTCCTTTATATCATTTGTCCTTATGTGTATTAATATAGTTGACTGTTTCAGTATTTTAGTCATCAAATCTGTTAAAATACCCAACATGTCCCTTATTCCTGCTCCAGTGTAACAGCTGCTGATTACACATTCTTTGTTAAATTTAGTTGATAAATGATCTGTGAATCTAATAATGGACTGTCCCAGAATATAAATGTTCTTGTTTTTCTTTGCTCACTGGTGTCTCACTTCCTCCATTGTTACTATTAGTTTCTCCCTCATTCTGATCTCCTGCTGTTCATTCTGCATTTGCTCCTTATCCACCTGTTGTACTCCATATTCTGTATAACCCTTATTTCTATGTATTAGCGTATCATTTCCTCTCATATCCTCTGTGTCAGTAGGTTCCACAAGGGGTGTACTGATCCTGTATAGGGAGAGAGAAATCCATAGCTCTTCTGCCATGTTTAGTAATTCTACAAATGTCTGTACCCTTTGATGGCCTTCTCCTTCAACCTCCCTTACTCATTTCCCTCGTATCTCCTTGCAATGTTCTCTTATCCTTTCACTATGTCCTTGAGAAGTACAACTTGTCTTTTCCAGTAAGGTGTTTTCAAACATTTAACCTCCAGTTCTAGACCAAGAATTTTTATTATAAGTTCTTCCAGTTCCACACACAGGTTACATGTTGTATAGTCTTCACCTTCAGTGAATTGTAAACTAATTCTACTACATAAAATCATCTAACCCCTATCTGACCTTCACATGTGCCATACAGATTATCCATCATCATACTCATTAATTATGTACTGGCTACATTGATACACTTATGACTTAACCTAATTAATGGCTGCCACAGTATGTATTGTGTATTACTCTATTGGCAACTTGAATAGCATGGAATTACCTTAATAAGAGCCTAGCTGCTATACCCCTATTCCCATTTGACACCATCAGATGCCACTGGCCTCTGCCTGTCATCTGCTCTGTGCTCAAATCCACTCACTAGAGCTTAATGTTAAATTGATCACCCAGCGATGATGTCACCTAGTTACTATGGTGATGCTCGTGTCCCTAAATACCTCCCCTGGGATGAGGGCAATGTATATAGGCTGTCTTTAAAATTGCAGCCTAGCCAAAACAAGAAAGGACTTAAAGCAGCCCCTTCAAAGAACCAAAATGCCTGCCCAAATACCCTTATCCCTCAAAAATGAGGGGTTCAGGAAAGCCTCCACATAGGTATCAGAATACCATCCTGTCTGCTCCCAAGATTAGTGCACCTGCACCAGAACACTACCCTTCACACACAAGTTAACAGCAGCAGCTGCCTTCCAACAGCAAGTACCACTGAAGCAGAGATCATAATGCTCACTAGAGCCGAGCATTCAACTGAACGCCCAGCAATGAGCGCCACCTGGTTATTATGGTGATGCTCATGCTCTAAATACCTCCTGTAGGGTAAGAGCTATGTATATAGGCTGCCTTTAAAAGGCAGCCTTGCCAACACAAGAAAGGGCTTAAAGCAACACCTTTAAATAACCAAAATGCCTGCCCAAATATCCTTATCCCTTGAAAACAGGGGATTCAGGAAAACTTCCACACAGGTACCAGAATACGGTCCTATCTTCTCCCAAGATTAGTGCAGCTGCACCAGAAGACCTTTCCTCACACACACAAGTTAAAAGCAGAGCTGCCTTCCAGCAGCAAGTACCACTGAGAAGCAAAATCCAACATGACCTCACTACTCCTAGATGTAATTCCCTTGCTATGCACCATAACGTCCTGTTTGTGTTTGCCACTGCCTTCCTGCACTGTGATGAGTGGTTCATTTCCCTGGTCACAGGCACCCTAGATCCTTCTCCTCCTCGGATGTTGATAATTGGATACCCTGCAGCCATTAGCTGTGACCTTGTTTCCTGCATCCCAGGTGCATCACTTTTCACTGCTTGGCGTTGAACCCAAGCTGCCAGGTGCTTGACCATTCCTCCAGTTTTCCTAAATCCTCGTGGCGTGCCTTGCCCCACACTCCATCCACCTCAGCACAAATCTTTGTGTCATCGCGAGAAGAGACTGATTTTGTTCATGATCCCTACTGCTATGTCAGTAATGTAAATGTTTAACTGGACTGGTCCCGGTACCAAGCCCTGTGGGACACCACAAATGTCACTGCCCTGGGCTCTGATGCTTGATCCCTGACCACTGCCTTCTGCTGCCTCTCCCACAGCCAGTTTTGACCCATCTGACCAATTTCCCCCACTCCCAGATGCTTCAAATTGTAGATCAACCTACCATGTGACACTGAATCAAAGGCCTTGCTGAAATCAGGTAGAGTACATCCACTGCATAGCCCCCATCCATTGCCCTTGTAACCCAGTCAAAAAGTCAACCAAGTTTGTCTGGCAGGATGTGCCAAAGACAAACCCATGCTGCCTGTCATTCACCAGATCATTATCCTCTAGGAATTGCACCAACCTTTCTTTGAGGATAGCCTTTATCAGTTTACATACAATTGTGGTAAGACTTACCGGTCTGTGATTTCCTGGCTCGTTCTTGGGCCCATTCTTATGGAGAGGTACTACCTGTGCCTCCCTTCAATCCCTGGGCACAAATCCTGTAATTAGAGAGTTGTTGAATAGATCTGCCAATGGCCCACAGGATGTCTGACAGCTCCTTCCAGCACCCTAGGATGAACTCCATTTGGCCCAGGTGCCTTGTCTACCCTCAGGGATTTAAGGCCCTCCAGCACCCTTTCCTCTGTGATTTCCCATCATTGGTTGCCTCAACCCCTACCCCACTTTTCTCTTCTGGTATGGGACCATCTTTCTCTCCTTGTGAATACTGAACAGATGGACTCATTAAGAATGTCTGCTTTCTCAGCCCCTTATCTACCACCACTGCCTTTCCTAATCCTAATGATTTGATCCTTGCTCTTCCTCTTTTCCTGTTATATCTGAAAATCCTTTTCCCCTTCTTGTATCCCCTGTGCTGATTTCCTTTCATTAGCTGCCTTTGTTGTCCTTACTGTTCTGCTCACTTATCTGGATTTCCTCACACAATCCTCCCTGTCTTCTGCCATATTGGTTCTCTCATAGGTTCAGAATGTATTTCTCTTTTACATCACCTTCTCCACTATCGCCCTATTCATCCATCTTGTTTTTTTTTTTGTTCTGGATTTCTTACTCTGGCTCTTAACACAAGTTTTTAGTGGATTCTGTCAGTCCTAGCTTGATGATTGCCCACTACTGCTCGCATCCATTTCTTAGTGGATGTTGGCTATATGCCTTCTCAGAATGTAACTCACCCTGCCAGAGTCTGCCTTCTGAATTCCTGGACCTTTGTTTTTGTAGAGGCTGGTTCTCTACTCAGCTCAATTGAGAACCACAATGTGGTGATCATTATCTACAAGTGGTACCCACCAGAACATCCCCAAAATACTCTCTGTCCTCTAGCACCAGGTAAAGAATGTTGTCCTCTGTTGTTGGCTTTGTTACTCTTTGGGTCAGAAGCCATCCTGGAATGCTTCCAGGATGATCTGCTCCCTAGTGAATGTGGTAACTGGGATCGCCAATCCACCGCTGGTAGATTAAAGTCCCCCACCACCACTGTGACCCCTTTGCCACTGAGTCTCCTTATCTGCTCCCTAGTTCCCTATCTGTGTCCTCTTTCTGGGTAAGTGCCAATAAACAACCCACAGTTGGACCTTGGCCCCCTTCAGGTCATGGAGTTCCAGTCAAATAACTTCCAGTCTGCCCTCTTCCCTCTCCTCCCTACTACATCTGATCCATTTATTTACATACACGACTACACATACCCTTCCCTTTTCTCTGTCCTCCTGAACAGTTATATCCTGGAATGGCTAAGTCCCAGTTGTGGTTTTGGGATGCCCACATCTCAGTAATGGCAGCTATGTGTACCTCCCTTTCTGCCGTCAATGCCTGCAACTCAGCCATTTTGTTCCCCAGGCTCCTAGCATTAGTGATACCACACTCCACCCTGAGTCTCCTCTACCACCCTATCCCCTCCACCCCAATTCTAGTCAAATTTGGCCCTAACCTAGCTGTGGGGAGATCCCTGGACTACCTCCTTGACTCAATCCACCTCCTTGCCTCCAACTAGTTTAAATTATACCTTTCTCTGATCAATCCCCTCTCTTCTTCAACACTAGTACCAGCTGCTTATCAAATCAGCCCTTGCCACTACTACTCCCCCTCCTCTTCCCACTTGCCCTTAACTTCCCTCAGCATCCTCTTATTCACCACCCCCTTCTGCCATTTACCTAGAGCTTTACACTGTTATGTGCACCTCCATAGCTTAGAATTTCCATCTAGGCCTGTAGCGTGTTTCTGCTGAACAGGATATAAATAATCTTTCTTTTTCTTCTGTGGTTTGTATATAACATCCATACATATCCTGCTCCTGTGAGAGACTGTATATATATATACGCTCAGTTGTGTTATGTATATCCTTCTTGTACATGTGACTTGAAATGTAAATACTCTGCTCCTATCAGTACTGTAAACATGTTGTTCATTTTGTATTGTGTATATTTATATGTAACTCGTACAATTTTCCCCTGCCAACAGTAGGTCCACCTTGTAAAATGAGCTTGCTCAATGGTGATCACCTGGATAAATAAAGATTTGATTGATTGAATGAGTCTCGCTTTGCGTACCTGTGAACCTTCATTACTGAGGTGTATCCAATCCTCTGCATATAGATCTGTGTTCACCCAAGTGTTATTCCACTCACCCACCAATCCATACACCATGGATTCACATCATTCTTCCAGCCACTTGTTGAAGTCTATGTTCTTCTCTTCCTGTCTGTAATCACTCACGGCACTGGCAGGATTTCTAAGAATGCTACTGTCCCTCCCTCACACAAAGGTTCTCCTACTTTCCTGAAGTTATCCTGAACCTCTCTATTCTTCTCCTCCCTTCCAGATCATTTGATTCCCAGGTGCACAAGATGTGCGGTCTTCCACCCACCTACCTTATACATCTACCAGTATGCTGACTCACCTTCTTGCTGTCATGCCAGGCATGCACTGTACCCAGATATTGCTTTTCTCCACCCCTTTTACCCACCTTACACCCTTAGGTATTTAGTCTCCTAGAACTATGACTCTGCCCCTTCTAACGTGATCTCCTCTTGTTGCTGACTATTGTTCTGCCACCACAAAATGATCCCTCCTCCCATCCACATATTTCTGCCACCCTTTTGTCTCCCTTGTTCCATGCCTATCCTCACCCCCTACCAGCCTTGGCTGGTGTACAGATCCTGCTCACAAGCCATTCCCCTTGTGCTCTTCCTCTCCTTCCTTCCCTATTTTCACTGTCCTCCACCCTGCCTCCCCCACTACTCCTCCCTGTGCCTTCCTAGAGTTGTAGAGTCTCCCTACTTGAATTTCCCTCCTCACCCTTGTTCTATCCAACCCAGTCTTCCTTCCATTATCCCCTTCTCACAAATCACCCTGCTCCCTTTACCCACTGATGCTACTGCCTCCCCAACTGCCTTTGCACTTTGTCACTATGGCTGCTTGGGTCCCTCTAGTGCCTGCAAACCCTGTGCTGCCTTCTTTTTCTCCTGTAGCACCTCATCCTTTAACAACCCAGGAGTTACACACTCCTTTCCTGCTCCTTCAGGTTAACTAAGCTTAGAAACAGTGCTGGTAATCTCTTTTACCCGATTGTTCCCTGTATCTTCCCCAATGCCTATAACCCTCAGTTGACACTGATGCCACTTTATTCCTCTTCCAGTACCACCTACAGTCTTCCATTTCTGCTCTTAATGGCCACCATTGTGAGGTCCACCCCCTGATCTACCCAGCATTCCCTTTTGTTGGCCTGCTGTGGTCCATATTGATGATTTATTGATTCCCTTGCGCCTGCATTCCACCTCATCCTGACCCCTCCATGCCTACAGCTCCTGTTCAGCCACCCATCTCTTCCCAAGGCCAACCTATCTGCCAGCACACCATGTAGCCTCCTGCCCACCATGTCAATCCCAGGAATGTGGCTGCACCACATTCTTGCCAGCATACAACCCTCCCTATCCCCCAACCTGGTTGGCTATCCATCTCCCATCTCCCTACCCATGGACTAGTCCTGCCCTCTCCCTGAGACCCTGCCCCACATTGTACTACTCCTATCCATGCTGAATGCACATGCCCTCAATGTGCAGGCTCCTGACCCACACCTAGCATTGCCCAGGTGTATCTATATCACAGTTGCAGCCTTCCCACTAGCTGGCCCAGTCACATGTCCCTGGGTGTCCTGTCAGCCCACCACAATCTTCCCTCACTTGTCAACCACCATCCTCTCTGTCCTGCACTTTAGTTCCAAATGCTAAGACCAAACAGTTAGTGCATTACCTGTACCAGCGATGTTCCCTTTCCTTTAGTGTACCCTCAGAAAATCCCTTGATACCCACCAACAGCACTTCTCTATGACGAATACCACCGACTCTCTGCATCTGCTCCTGCCTGTAGAGATTACTGTTGTGGGTCTAAGGTAGATATCCATTTTAAAATCTATGTATTATCCCCACCCTGCAGCTGTACCTGCTGGATCAGGGACTAAACATGGCCTGCACCTAGCAGTGACATCCACCAATCATGGGTAGCACCCCATTAAATGTGCAGCAGTCAGGGTGGATGGGGTGGGAGTGGGTAGGATCAGGCCCATGTGACTGTAATGGGAGAGTATCAGCCCTGTCCTTTCCCTTTCTGAGACCTCCGATCCTGCAGCAGGCCTCCTAGCAGTCTCCTTCCCTTGCTCCACCTCCAAGGCCTACCCTGCAAGACGAAATGTAGGAGAATCCCATCCCCAAATCCTCAGTAGAAGGGGGAAAATGAAACAAAACAGTTACAGTAAAATGTAGTACAAGGCACCACGCTGCTTTTCCTCTCTGTAAGGGAGAAATAACAAGAAAAGTACTTCCCTGTTGCTCCGGTTCCTTCTCACTCTGAATCCTCTCTCTCTCTCAACATTCCCATCAGCTGCAGCAGCTCCTCCTTTGGTTTGTGTGTGTCTCCTTGCCCAAATCCAGGGGACCATCAATGCTCTGTGGCACTCCTCAGGACCCCGTGGCCTGCTACTCACTACCACTCACCCCCGGCTCCTCTGCAAGTATTAACGTGGACACCCTCCCCAGCACTATATGGCTCTGCCCTTTGCATTCTTTTCCCAGGCTTGGATTTACTCTCTGCTGAATCACAACTCATGCAGGAGAGTATCAGCCCTATCCTTGCCCCTTTCTGAGACCTCCAATCCTACACTGGGCCTCCTATTGGGTCTCCCTTACCCCTTGCTCTACTCTGAGGTCTAGCCCTGCTGGACATAAAGCAAGAGAATCTCTGTGCCCCAAAATCCTCAGTAGAAGAGGGGAAAGTGAAGCAAAACAGTTACAGTAAAATGTGGCACAAAGCCACCACACTGCTGTTCTTCACTGTAAAGGAGAAATATCAAAAAGTACTTCCCTGTTGTTATGGATTCCTTCTTGTCTTGGATCCCTTCTCCTCTCAGCACACCCACCAGCTGCAGCAGCTCCTCATTCAGTTTTTGTGTGCCTCCTCACCCAAATCCAGGGCACATCAACGCTCCGCAATTCTCCTTGGGACCCTGTGGCCCACTATTCACAACCACCTCAGCCACCCCCGGCTCCTCTTCAACTAATCCTTCCTGCTGCTCATTTCTTCTGGCAGTCCTCCAGTGTGCTGTTGCCAGGAGCACATTCCATTGTTCTCTCATACTGGCAGCCTAGGAAGATTGGGCTTTTACCAATGAACATACTAACATACTAAAATGCCAGCAGAGTAGGCCTCATGGTCTATTGGGTCTGTTCTGGAATCAATACCCTCGGATGGGTACTGACACCAACCTCCTGCCCCTCCAATGACCCCCTTTCCCCACCTGAGTTTCCACCCAAGATAAGCATTCCTCAGCTTCATCCCCATCTGTATCTGTCCCAGCCTCATCTTGAACCCCTCCACCATAGATACCTCCACCAGCTCCACAGGCAATGCATTCCATGGTTCCACCACCCTCTCAGTGAAGTACCACCTTTTCCTTTCCCATGAGTCTCCCACCCTCCAGCCTCCAACTGTGCCCTCTGGTGGCCTCTTCTTCCTCCTCTGAAAGACCGTATGAAGGTTTACCTCATTCAACCCTTTTAGATACTTAAAGACCTCAATCATGTCCCCCATCCTCCTCTCCTCCAGTGAGAATAGTGTGAGCTCCTCAAGCCTCTCCTCATATGTCCTGTCTGTCCTCCAGATGACTGATCATCTTGGTTCCCTCCTCTGAACCTGCTCCAGGAGTTGAATATCTTTTATTAGGTCCAGATGCCAAAACTGCATGCAGTACTGAGGTGTGGTCTGACCAGACAATTTTACAGTGGCAGAATCACATCCTTGCATCTTGAGGTAATCCCCTTGGTGATGCAAACCCATCATCCTATTTGCTTTAGCTGAAGCCCTCCTACATTGCTCAGAATTATTCATTTTAGCATCCACACCACCCCTCAGGTCTTTTCCTCACTAGAAGCCTGTAGTATGTCCCCACTGGTGTACACCTGGCCTGGCTTCCCTACACCCCAGGTGAAGCACCTTGCATTTCCTGGTGTTGAATTTCAGTTTCCAGGTGCATGACCATCTCTCCAAGTATCCAGGTCCCCTGCAGGGCTACCTTTCCTCCCCTTCCCCATCTATCACTGTCCCCAGCTTAGTGTCATCCACAAAGAGGCTCATTTTGCTCCTTATTCCCTCCCTGATGTTGGAGATGTAAGTGTTACACAGGGCGGCCCAGAACTGATCCCTATGGGACCCCACTTATGACCCCCTTGAAGACATAACTACACTACCACCACCCACTGAGAATGCCCAGATAGCCAGTTCCTAATCCACCTGACCATCCAAGCCCCAACCCCATCATGCCCTGCTTATATAGCAGAGCAGTGTGGGGGACTGAATCAGACATCTTGCTGAAGTCCAGAAGAGGATCTCCACTGGCCTACCCTGGTCAAGTGCCATCATCCCCAGTCGTGGAACTCCACAAGGTTAGTCTGACATGATCTGCCTGGGACAAAGCCATGCTGGTGATCATCCAGATATCTATGTTCCTCCAGGATCCCACAGCCTCTCCTTTAGAATGGCCTCTATCAATTTGCCCACCACCAATGTCAGGCTGACAGGCCTGTAGCTCCCCAGCTCTTCCCTCAAACCTCCTTTGTGGATGGGTACAATGTGTGCCTCTCTCTCCAATCCTTAGGCACCTCACTGTCTGTAGAGAAGCATTAAAAAGGTCCACCAAAGGTGACAGTCAGGACATCAGCCAATTCCCAAAGTATCCTGTGGTGGATTCCATCAGGACCTGGAGCTTTATCTTTTTGGGGACCTGAGGACTTCCATACCCTGCTGACAGAATTTCAACATCCATGCCTCCTGCCCCCAGTTGAACCAGTGTGCCCACTCCCATATGGAACAGCTCTCCCAGCCCCTGAATATCAATAGCCCACTTCAACATTACCCTCTACCACTTCTGTCCCCTGTGTCTTCCTTTCCTGTGGACCACCTGCATCCTTCCTAGTAAAGACTGATGCAAAGTACTAATTTAATACCTCTGCTTGTTCACCTGCCTACTCTACCCACCTCTCCATCCTCAATCTACTGAACTGTCCCCTTACTCTCCTTCTCTCCCTATATAACTAAACAACCCTTTTCCCTGCTCCTGATCTCCTGCCAGCCTCTGCTCGGTCCTAGCCTTGGTCCCTCTCACCACCTTGGTAACCCTCCAAAGCTGTTTGGAGATACTTATCCCTATCCAAGACCCTGCATGAATGCTTGACCCTACTGTATGCAGCCCTCTTTTCCACCACCTCCTAGACCTCTCTGGTTCACCAAAGTGGCTTCCTAGACCTACACACTTACACCTCACCCTCACATGGGACCTGGTTGCCTCCTGTAACCCTTGCTTGATGATTTCACCTGATCTCTGCATCCATGCTCAGTGTAATCCTCCAAGTGACACTTAGGATTTGCACCATGCTCTTAAAGTCTGCTCCCCTAAAATCAACTATCATCATCCTTGTGCAATCCCTCCCCTCCCAGGTTCAATACAAACCAGACCATGGCATGATCACTTCCAGCTGGGGGTCCCCACCTCGAGTTCCTTAACTAGGTCACAGTCAACCAGGACTACACCATGGATATGACCCTCTCTTGTTGGGTCAACAACCAGCTGAGTTAGGAATGCATCCTGGAAAATGTCCAGCAGCTCTGCTCCTCAGACAATGGGGATGACATAGTTCCCCAATCAGTCGCTGGCATGTTAAGGTCCCCAAATATCACCATCCCACCCCTTACTGACAACAGTGGTCCTTTATATTACCCAGCAGGTTATTCTCCATATAGAGAACATATGTTCTGTTTAAAAACCTCTTATGGTCCAAGTGGGCTTTTATAGGTCAGCACTGTGGTAACTGTTCTGTGCTTTGCAGAATTCTTTCCTCTTCTTCTCCTTTCTTTGACTCATCACCATCTCAACTGTGCATGTAGACATAAGATGAAAATAGACTCTGGTGTGTTTATGATCTCATGTTGCTGAAATTGTACTGTGCAATTTAATGCTGTAAAAGCCCTCTCCCTAATAGTAATTCTACCATGGTGCCATAACAGAAGTACTAGGATAGAATCAGATATACTGGCACTAGGCTGAGGTGCACCTCATAGATCTTCAGGGATTCTGATGTAGTAATTTGGTTTAGTTCTTAATAGTGTAGTATTCAGAACATAGTGTTTGTTTTATGTGCTGCTGATAACTTGACAACCTCCTCTTCTCTGGTGACCAGGTCAGTCTTCCCTGTTGTTTGAATAAAGCCCATCGGGAATTGAACTTATCAGACAACTCCTGCCTCTCCTTGTTGGGTGATTCCATCCACCCACCCTTATTCAGACTTCAGCATCTCCTCACTAGCACACCTGCTGATGGTGATGCTGGTGCTGCTGGTGGTGAAACAGATATATCCCCAGCTCAGGGTGAAGAACTGAGAAGTTTACCGAATAGCACAACCAGATCAACACTGTTACAGTAGTGTCAGATGTTAAATAGCACACATTGCAATTGAAATTCAACCAACCACAACCACATGACTCAGAGCAGCCCATAAAGGCCCCACAGCCAATAGAGGCAGAGGTGGTAACAGCCAAGTGTGCAACAGAAGTGGCAACAGAAAATCCTGCAGAGGTAGACACAACCAACAGTTAAAAATGCTACTGCATGCAAGGTCCTGCTGGTATAGGTGGTGGTGTGTTGTCATCCCAGCTGAGGCACTGGCTGCTGGCCTCACTGGGAGGGCTGGCTCTGTCAGATCTTTTCAAGACTGTCAATGTCTCCTGCTCCACTTAATGTGGATCATCTGCATGCTCTGCCTGCTGGGCCTTTTATATTATTTCTGAAGCTTTGGATCCACATGTGTGCATTTTCTGAACTTGTGAAATTCTTTAACTCATCTGTTTTGCCATTGTCAGCACCTGTGGAACTTTGGATTGTGAATCTGCCACACTTGTGTTTTTGCAGTGTTGAAAGCCTTTTTTCCACAAGTGTGGAATTTTCCACTCTCTTTGTGAATCTAGCCCTTGTTTTGTGAAAAGTTCTTCAGTAACAAATAACGGTGAGGATGTGTCAATAGAAGATGTACACTATAAAATACAAGCAGAGTTTCATTCAACTATTATGTTTTAAAAGTCATCCAAACAGCATCAACAGCTCCTTAAGTTTTCCAACACTTTTGATTAGTGTCTATATATGATACTTTCATAATCATTTTTTGCCTAAACAAATATTTCAGTGTCTTGTAACTAATTTTGTAATTTTCATAAGTGATCTGTCTTCCCATCTAGCTCCTTCTAACAGTTTTTCAAAGCCCACTGCAAGGGGTTAAATACCATTATACAATGGCAAGAAAATTTCTTGGACTCTGATTGGCCAGTATGTGCCTAAGACAGTGATGTTATTATACAATAACATCACTGTATGGATTATTGTCATTGATTTATTTTTCAGAAACAAAGATAAATTGTCATACTAAAATCTACTAAAGCCTTTTTAAATATTGTTTTATTGTGTATAACATCAAGCCATTGTATAATTGCAATAAGGCACTCCAAGGTGGTGTTATTGTGAATAACATCACTCCTGGGGTGGTGGAAGCACTCAGCTTCTCGTGCTTCAACCCACCCCAGGAGTGACATTATTACATGATAAAACACACTTTGTCATGCCTTATTGCTTAATTTTCCCATTTAAGTTAAACAATTCCCACTGGCTCTCCTACCTATATGTGATCTATCATTTCTAATGCAGTATTGTAACAGATGAAACATTACAGGTAATATAATTGCTGTACATACTTTAACTATAAATATGACACAGCATATTATGAGGTGTAACACCTCCCATATAGTTAAGGTTGAGTTTCTTGTTTAATGTTAAACTGCAAGTTTTGCACTTTAATCACTTTGTCCTGATCAATGAAAGAGCCCAAACACAGGCGTGAGCAGTCAGACTGTCAGATTCTCAATACATGCACATTTTTCTGACAGCATCTTGTTCAGTTTTTGAGATATGGAACACAAAAATGCAAAAAAAAAGGTTTGACTCATTAAAAACAAAACCCCACAGATATGAGTGCTTATTATCATGATTTACTTAACATGAGAAAAATGGTATCGTCAGCAATCTTGTTTTCTTTTAACAAAAATAAATAAATAATTAAAACTACAACACAATGATGAATTTTCCAAAACACCTTGACCTAGGTAAACAGGACCCATTTAGTTAAATTCTGTTTGTTTTTGAAACGTTTCCTGGAAACAATTTCTGGGCACCTGAAAGTCCTGGTTGCACATCTTATTGAAAGAAGCTGTTTGCCAGCATTCTCAATATGATAACAGTGGGACTTTCTTGAATTCAGAAGCCTTGCTGGATTTGTGCTGCTGGCTTCAGCTGAAGCAGTGAGCCACTGATCCCTGCTCTCTGTATCTTATTTTTATAAAATTTTTAGTGTACCATATGCTGACTTCACCGAGATACAAATCTGTTTCTTTAAACTAAGCATTTTTGCTATGAAACACGACCCTGTCTGTTAAAGGGCGATGACAACAAGGAACTGCAGAGAGCAGTGTGGCAATGGCAGCACCCCACACCTGGCCTGGACTCTGAATACAGTCAGCTTGCTCATCTTGACTCTACCTTGAGCATGAGATGGTGGCCCTGAGGAAAGACTGTGACTCCAACAAGTATAAAGTGTTGTCCCTGGTATCGGAGAGGCAAACCAACAAGCATGCAGTAGCAGCCACATTAGTACAAGTAGTGCTTTGTTTCAACACTAAACTAGACAGTACCTTTTAAACTTATCCCAGTCATAAGAAAACAAAAGCCCTGGAAGGAAGAAAAAAAAACAGAATGAAGGCTCTTGTCCTTGAATGGCATCAAGCAACAGTTTATTTTACTAATTTCACTACCAGGCTGCAACTTGATAACAGGCTAATTCATTTTCACTTATTTTGTTGGTTCAAGTGGTACCTGGCATGGGGGTGCCCTGCTGTGACAAGTGCATTAGGAGCATGGGACCAGAGAAGGTGGTAGCTCTGTGTTGCAGGCTAGGCTGCAGGCCTCTCAGCTATCCCTTATTTTATCACATGACCTTTGAAATGGATAACTGGTATCCTGACATTGGTCATTTTTTCACTGACTATGTCAGCAGTTCCACTAAAGTGTGGATCAGATGATTGAGAAGTACTATGTGTTAGACTTTTAAAAGCTGTTTGATTCAGTACTGGGAGCCAGTTAAGTGAGCACTGGAAATGATCGTCACCTAGTGTATACTGGTAGTGATACAATACTTTCCTGTTTTGACAACCTGCATTTTTAGTGATAAGGCTAGCAGAAGGACTCTGAAGTCTCTGCCTAGTACTAAATATCATAGAGACTGTTTTCTTAGCACTGAGGGATAACTAATTATCTCAGAACAAAAGACTTTTCTAAAGTCCATTTAGGAGTTGGTTTGTGAGATTAGGGGCGAGGAGCCAGAGGAAAGAGAACAGTATCATCAGTATTTATATATATTGACACAGAGGTGTCAGTCTTGTGGAGTTGTTTAGAAAAGGAAGAAAAACGTAGGCCCAGGACAGAACTTCAGGATACCTGAACTGAGAGGCTGTGTAGGGAAAGGGAGGCTCCAATTTGGGCAACTCATGACCTGCCTTTAAAGCTGGAGCAGAACTACTAAACTGGAGAAACTGAGAGCCAGGCTGTTTTACGCTTCTCTAGGGAATGAAAGGGCTACAGTGTCAAAAGCTTTGGTTAAGTTGATAAAACAGTGACAAGGTCCTGATCCATACTAGAGAGGTAGCATCAGTGAGCTACAGAGAGAGAGGTGGACATGGAATGGGACTTTCTAATACTAGATTGGAAACGGGTAGAGAAGGATGCAGAGTTAAGAATAGGTTACACGACCCCACCCCACACACACACAACCAATTAGCACTTTGGCTCAAACAGTCCCATTTCATATGGCAGTCTCCTCTTCCACTCAACACTATACCATTACACCTGAACATGTCCTTTTCCCATCACTATCGATTTATCCTCATACCTATTAGCAATTTGGATCTCTGTCATGTCTCATTCACATTTTGCAAAATGGTGATACACAAGTCAAATATGTTTTCCATAATATGTAATCCTCCAACTATAAGCTGCCACAGTTGTCAGAGAGGCATAGGTCAGCAAGCATTAGCAGGCCAAAAGGAGTTATGAAATTCACACAGCACTTCATTATTATCAGTAACAATAAAGCAGAAAAAGAAGATTGTACAGCATCAGTATTCATAAAGGAGTACAAACAAAAAAATCCATCTGAGTCTCTCTCTCTGGCAAAGATTTGCTCTATTTATATATGAGGTTTTACCTGTCAGTTCAAACTCTGCACCTGTTGTTGTAAGTTTCATCTCCTGTTTGTCAAATTTGTTTCTTTGGTAACCATGTAAAGCCCATTAGATACAAGTGTCTCTTTTCATGGGTGATCTGGGGACACTGGAGAAGTTACATGACTTTCTTAGTCACACATTATACAATGGGAGGTTGTGACAATCTAACCCTGGTCAGCTGGATATAGCAAAATCATTCACAGCTCTTACTCTAACATCTAGGCTATTCTTCTAGCAACAATGTAGCCTACAATGTGTCAATATGTTGTCATTTTCCTTCCAGAGGCCAGCCTGAAGAGTACATTGATCCTTAACAGCTGCAACAAAATAATATATTTTATCCCAGAGCTATGTCCTGTTGACAGTTCTGTAAACAAGCATGTGGAGGTCAAAATTGCATCTCAAGCTCCTGTGTTCTAGAGTGTTATCTTTTCTAATAAACCCAAATAACTTGCCACAATAATTTCAACAATATAATGATATACATTTACAAACCAAGGGATCACAATTTCACATAAAATTCATATATATATATATATATATATATATATATATATATTAACACACAGATGCACGTGGAGAAAGAAAGAACAGAATTAGCAGAAGGAAGGCGATAACCCAGAAAATTGTAGGACAATCAGAGCAGTCAATGTCTAGATGCCAGCAGAATAATCTGAGCATACATTCAGAGAGGCAAGAGACAGACAGTGACAGAACAGGAGAGACAATAGAGGTCCTTGCATTTTAACTGTATCTCTGCATAACACATGGGATAGTGTCTTAACCAACCTATCACAATGGTACACAACTCTACTGTGAAATGAACATATGTGAAATGAACATATTTACCTAATTTCCAGCATGATTCTTAGGTGAACACTTCAGTTAATTTTCAGTGATCATTTTCACACACTTTGTCATGACACAAGACACGTATACTTTTAGCTACTTCATGATTTCATACAATAGCCTTTACACTTCTATCATATATTTTTATTTGCTTTGCTTTAGCTGTAAGGACGGAGAGGAAGACTCTCTGCAAAGCAGACCAGTTTTGTTTTACAGGTATATTACAATATTTGACAGTGGCATTGGGTTTAGGGGATTTGTGGGGAAGAAGCATAGTTTAACACAATAGAGGGTGGAGATGGAAGGGGTTTCAGTTATAATTTGAGGGGATGTTTCCTGCTCCAAAGCCAGTTCAGTGGTATGAGTTTATTGGAAGTGTTGGTGCTTTTATAGAATTTTAATCCATGTCATATCAGCTCCATGTGAAAAAGGAAGTAGCAAACTTGGGTCGGCAAGAGTGTGATCATTGTTTTGGGACATCCCAGTTTAATGATTATTAATGTTGGAATACAACCACCTTTTTCCTCCCAAAAGTGTCAAACTCCAGTGACAAACATGATTAGAAATGTCACACATGGTTATACTCAATAGAGGGCAGAGAAGGAGGGGTTTCATTTACAATTTAATAGCATGTTATCTACTACAAACTCAAGCATAGGAGTGTGGGTTTATGGGGTGCATTATGTATGCAATAAGACATGACAGGGTGTGCATTATGGTGAAATAATAGCACACCTCAGGTGCATTGTTAGGCATGTGGCACAACCAAGTGCCATTAAATGCAACTGAGAAGTGTAATTATTTCAGCATAATGGCTCCCCTGGAATGTCTTATTGCTCTTATAAAATGGCATTTAAATATGACTTAAAAT
This sequence comes from Neoceratodus forsteri, assembly GCA_016271365.2. Lineage (NCBI taxonomy): Eukaryota > Metazoa > Chordata > Ceratodontiformes > Ceratodontidae > Neoceratodus > Neoceratodus forsteri. Next base: position 1,277,475,048 of record CM057454.1, read on the forward strand.
GAATGATAATAAAAGAAAGTATTTTAAAAGATTAAAGTTAGACCATTCATTTCAATATGCTTCCATTTTAACTCTGAACACACAAAACTATTCCCTAGTCTGGTAACAGTGGGTTAGCTAAAAACATAAAACATAAAAAACATAATGACAACTGTGTGTAGCGTGCATTTTTCTAAGAAAAAAATGTTACCATGCATTTAAATCAATACAAGTACTGTTTCTTAATGGAAATGTGTTCAAAACTTTAAACCTGCCAGGTTGCCTTTTTTGGGGAAGGTGTGAGTAGAGCGGGTGATAATTTCACCTGAAAATACCCATGCATGATTCGAATGTATGTGCTTTTATAAACTTCAGGAATGTATTTCATTCGTTTGCATCTGCCTCTACCTATGTTACTTTGTTTTCCCACTTTTGCTCTTTGTTTATGAAGTATTGCCTACTTTTTCATCCTGTTTCTTTCCCTCTGTCTTTCCTCACATTCAAGATGTGAAATGTTTACCATGGACTACAGTGATTCAGAATTTGGCTCACTTCACCAACAGAATATTTATTCCTTGCATACTGTATACACACACACACACACACACACAACAACAACAACAAAGGCCTTTTCTAGAGTCACTGACTAAATTATCTCACTGTTAGGAAAGAAGAAGAGATTTCTTGATGAGCAGTTAAAGACAGAAGGAGGATGTTGCATTGTCAACATAGAATTGTTATGAAAACTATGAATAATACTAAATGTTTTTAATTTGTTTATATGTGTAAGTAGTTCAAAGCTCAAAGTTTTATTGATCAGATAAAAGCCATTACAATAGTAAACCACTTAAAATGCACATACATATATACATTCAGACATCCATAAAATTGTGCATATTTGTAAAATTGTGCAAATTCAGCACAAACTCATTGGCAGTTTTACATCACAATTTACAATGTCTTATATGTCTTAAAGATGTAGTAAACAAAACCCAGTCACTTAATAATTACAGAACATAGGCAGAAGACATTAAGCCCAATAAAATAAATTGAAACGGTAAGTAGCAAACAAGGCTGCAATCATGGTATCACCAGACACCCTTCAAGCATCATTCTTTGGACCTTTATGTGTCCTCTACTCTGATTCTGCAAAAAAATACTGAACTTACAGTAGCCAGGACTGCCCCTGTTTAGGCCCCCTCTTCCCAATCAGTGACCAGGGCACAGAAGCAACTACCTATTTTTATAAATTTCCACTGGTTCACCAGTATTTGGCCCATATATAAGCAAGCCATTTAACAGCTATTTATAGCTTCATTACAGGGCCTTCATAAATCTTCTAATAGAAAACATTTTAAGGAAGCTTAAATCATGGTTCCTTGTCAAACCTGGGAGAGTTTCCACCAGGGTCTGTCCAGGCATGCATGAGAACTGCATCTCCATTACAGACTAGAGATATAACACTCCGGTCACTTAAATAATTAACTTAAAAGGGAACTGTAAGATGCAGCCCTTTTAAGCCGTTAAGTTATTACAGTTGAATTATTTCATCCAGTTCTCTCTCTATTTTAACCATTACTTATCTAAACTATTAGGTCCTTTATGGAGCAATTTATATACAGTATTATTCACAGAGTGATTGAGGGTCCCTATGAAAATGTGTATGATGTTCCCAATCAGAGGTAATCAATGCTTTTCTCCTGCAAACCAAATGTATATGCTCCAAACAAGGAGACCCAATAAAGTGCCAATATTTCTAATCACGGCATACAGTAAACAAACATTTCAAGCTTATAGATCAGTCCACTAGAAGTCTCAGAGAACATTTCTTAATTTGCACCAGGAGCCCATCTGCTTAAAAACAAAATTCAGGCTCCATTCACACCAGAGTCCATCATTCAAAAATAAAGACCTGTAATGTTCAGGAGTTTTTGGTTATAAAGCAGGGCATGAATTTAAAATAAAAAACAGCAAAACATCACCTTTTAAAAGAAATATGTCCCCACTTTAGTCCTCTAATTTACATGAGTCACTAAAGTAACATTTTGTAAGAATATTCAAGCCATTGTATACTGAATAGAATCAATCTCCACAACAAACAGCTCCATTACCAGAGTCCTTCTGGCTGAGTACTCAAGCCTTTTTCATCAAGTCTGGCTCATAAGGCATAAAATAAAGAAGTTTATTCAGAGAGCTTATTTCCAAACCTCTATTCATGCTGTCACCGGACACTCAATATTTAAAATCCAGGAGTTCATGTTCTCCAGTCCATATTATAGCCTCATGTCAGTCAAACCTTCTGTATGCAGGCTGACACTTATAACAGAAACTAAACAGTACCTTTAGAAAGGTCTTTGGCCTGAAACCAACAGACAGCCATGAATTCTTAGTCTCCCGTCTCCATACTTCATCCTCAGGAGTTTCCAGCCACACATAATTCATTACATAGAAACATAGAATTTGATGGCAGATAAGGACCACTTGACACACCCAGTCTGCCCATTTCCCTACCTAATGGATAAGCTGCAGATCCTTGTTAACCAGCAGCCTACTTCTTCCTACCCCACCCCTAAAATTGCCTTATGACTGTCCCATGCATGCTTGAAATCAACCACTGTTTTGACTCCACAACCTCCTCTGGAAGGCCGTTCCATGCATCCACAACCCTCTCTGTAAAAAATCTTTTCTTACATTGCCTCTGAGCGCCTCCCCTCTATCTTCAAATTGTGCCCTCTTGTTCTTGCACCTCTTTTTGAAAGATACTACCCTCTTGGACTTTGTTGATTCCCTTAAGGTACTTGAAGTTTCTATCATGTCCCCCCTCCCTCCTTTCCTCGAGGCTATACATATTAAGCTCCTTTAGTCTCTCTTCATATGGCTTCCAGTGCAGACCCTGCACCATTTTAGTGCCCTCTCTGGACAGCTTCCATCCTGTCTATGTCCTTGCGGAGACTGGGTCTCCAGAACTGCACGCAGTACTACAGATGGGGTCTCACCAGCTGTCTGTACAGAGGGATAACAACTTCCTGTTTTCTACTGGTGATGCCTCTCCTATGCATCCCAGTATCCCCCTGCCCTCCTTACTGCCCTCTCACATTGCTTGCCCACCTTTAAGTTATCTGATATGACTACCCCAGGTCCCTTTCCATTTTTCGTTGTTAGTATCTCGCCCCATTGTGTACTCTTCCCTGGGTTTTTTCCCAGGTGCATTACCTTGCTTCTAGCATTAAATCTAAGCTGCCATATATTTGACCATTCCTCTAACCTTGCCAAGTCCCTTCTCATCCTTTCCACTCCACCTTGTGCATCAACTCTGTTGCAGATCTTTGTGTCATCTGAAAGAGACATACTTTTTCTTCCAGTCCCTATGCAATGTCGCTATAAAAGACATTGAAGAGGACCGGTCCTAATACTGAACCCTGTGGTACCCACTAGTAACCCCTTTCTTCAGAGTGAACTCCATTTACTATTGCCCTCTGTGTCCTATTCTCCAGCCAATTCTTTACCCAGGCTATCATTTTGGGACCTATTCCCAGGCTGGCTAACCTGTATATTAATCTTTTGTGTTGGACTGTATTAAATGTCTTTCTAAAGTCTAGGTAGGCCATGTCCACAGCCCCTCCCTGATCTACTACTTTGGTCACCCAGTCAAAGAAATCTATCAGATTTGTCTGGCATGACCTTCCCACTGTGAATCCATGCTGTCTTGGGTCCTGTGCCCCTCTGGCCTCTAGGTACTCAACAATTCCTTTCCTTCAGAAGTGATTCCATCATTTTCCCTACCACTGAGGTTAAACTAACAAGTCTGTAGTTTCCTGCTTCTGCCCTGCTCCTACTTTTGTGAAGAGGAATCACATCTGCCCTTCTCCAGTCCTCAGGTACCACCCATCCTCCTCATGATTTGTTAAAGAGGGTAGTCAGTGGTGTCACTAGTTCTACCCTTAGTTCTTTTAGAATTCTGGGATGAATCCCATCTGGCCCCATTGCTTGTCCACCTTCAGTTTAAGAGTTCTTTCAGAACCCTTTCTTCTGTAAATGGGCGGTATCAACTTCTGTATCCCAAGTGTTTCTATTGTTTGTTTTAGGTACCTCCCTCTTCATTTGTAAATACTGAGGAAAAATATTTGTTTAGTATCTCTGCCTTTTCACCATCACCCTCTACCCCTCCCTCCCTTTATTAAGCCTCACTATCCCTCCTTGGTCTTCCTTCACTCCCTGATGTACCTAAAAAGGTTTTATCCCCTTCTTAACTGAGTTGGCTACCTTTTCCTTGGTTCAGGCCTTTGCTGTTCTGACTGCCTTCCCAGCTTCCTTTTGCTTTAACTGATACAATTCTCTGTCCTGCTCCTTCTGTGATTCCTTGTACTTCCTGAATGCTTTCTTTTCTCTTGAACCTTCACCCACCTCCTTTGATAACCATAGTGGTTTCTTACATCGTTTAGTTTTGTTTATTTGCTTCACACAAAGGCTTGTTACCTCTGTTATGGCAGTTTTATTATTCCCCATTGTTCTTCCACCCTCCTTCCTGCCCATTTGCTAATGCATTCCTTAGGCACTCACCCATTTTGGCAAAGTCACCCCTTCTGAAGTCCAGTACTTTTGCCTTTGTATTGTTTGACTCTATTGCAGTGTTAATTGTGAACCATACTGTTCGATGGTCGCTAATTCCCTGATGGCTACCCACTTCTACATCTGTGATCCTCTCTCCATCTCCATTTGAGAGAACCAGATCTAAGATTGCTCCCTCTTGAGTGGGTTCCAGTACTAGTTGTCTAAGGCATGCCCCTCTAGGGCATCTAGAATAACCCACTCTTAGAAATGGCTGCTGCAACTGCACTCCAGTTAACATCTGGCATATTCAGATCACCCATCAGCAATATCTCCCTTTTCTGCCATTCTAAGTATACTTTCTATCATTTCCTTGTCCATTTCCTCCCCCTGAGAGAAGTCTGTATAGAACCCCTGTGGGATTGTGGTGCCATTGCCTGTCTCCAAATTGACCCACAGTGCTTCTTCCCTCCCTGTTTACCCTTTTGTTCTGTTGCTTTGATTCCTTCCCTTATGTAGAGAGCTATTCCTCCTCTTTTACCCTCCCTGTCCCTCCTGTAGATAGTGTGTCCTGATATGTTTATGTCCCAGTCATAGTTCTCTGTGTACCATGTTTCTGTGACTGCCACAATATCCAGATGTTCCTCCTCCATCTAGGCCACTAATTCTGGAAGCTTGTTACCCAGACTATGGGCATTGGTACTCATTGATCTCCATTTTTTGATGGCTTTACCTTCTGTAGAGCATCCCCCACTGACCTTTCTACCTTGGTCTTTTTCTCATTTAGTACTCTGTTTTGTAGAGACTGGGATTTTCTTGCTGCTTATCAGTGCCTCCCCTTGACTAGTTTAAAATGTTGCCAATGAAGCATTTAAACCGATTGCCCAAAGACTTGTTCCCTTCCTGGATAGATGCAGACCCTCCTGCCAGTATAGGCTGGTGTCCCTCAGGTGGAACCCCATTTCCCAATGAAGCCAAACCCCTGTGCTCCACACGATTTTCTCAACCATTCATTAAACTGCATGGTGCAAAGTACCCTTGCCTCACACATGCCTCTGACAGGCAGCACCTCTGAGAAGGATACTGTGTGCTACTTTTCTTAGGCCCTCCCCAACTCCATAAATCATTACCACTAGCTTCACTGCACTGCTGCTCTGGTTCTTCCCTGGCCAAGGCCCATCTCACTTTCCAGGATTCAGTCTCTGGGGATAATCCACCTATAAAAATATAACAAAGAAAAATGCTCCTCTGAGCGTAGTATTTCTTATCATAAAATATCAGCACTTCTCCCTTAGGCAACAGTGGCTTACCTGTAAATGACAAAAAAAAAGTCCTTGAATACAGAAAGCACATACATGCCATCGGGCTCTCTCCCTCCATGTATCCAAGTCCAGGCAGTCGGTGCTCCAGTCATCTCCTCCACCGGCTCTGTTTCCATTATTCCCAGGTTCTAATAGGTGCAAGCTCTTACTCCATTTTTTTTCTGAACCAGCTTCGATTTGACTGCCTTGCTTTTATTAATTATAGTGCATATTATAATAAGTATCTGGGTGAACTTCAAACTTCAACAAACAGTCAACATAAGCAGCAGGAGCTAAATAATGATTAGTCTTATTTTCAATTTACAAAAAGCACTTCTCCAGAAGCTTCAGTTTAAAATAATATTAGTTTAATTCAGGAGAACTTTAACAATGCTTTTAATGCTCCACCAGTGCTTACTTGAATCAGTGGGTATCCAGCAAAAATGCCAGAGCTAACAGGTGGCCAAGCCGTTGTTTGAAATAAAACCACTCTGTAGCTTCCCAACAGCAAGTGACCTTTCCTTCATTTTTTATCTAAAATAACACAAGTTTCATTCATGAAACATGCTTGAAGTCTTTGAGTCAGTAAGTAAGGAGCAGAAACCATGGAGCAAAGCAATGCTGCAGTCATATTGCTGCTCCACCCCACCTGGACAGTCACCCGACTGAATGTGTGGATGAGATGTCATTATACTTCCGTGTTATAGTAGTGTGTGATGATCAGGAAACAACATTTAATTAATTTGTTTTATTTTTTATTTAAGATAGTTTTATTTTAGGCCCAGTTGAGTTTTTCTCACACTATAAAGGTAACAGCCATGTTTGTGATGGAAGATCAATTCTGGTTGTATAGGAATTGATGGAAGATAATTCTGGTTGTAGGAGGACTGATTTGTTCATTGCATGATGTGGTTTATGACCTGGATGACTATGCAATGTGCTATAATATTTAACAGAAACCTGTCTGGTTTTAACCAATTAAAGTTCTTTAATTTTTAGACCCATTTATAAAATTTTAATCCATGTCATACCACCTCCATGTAAAAAGGCAGCTTTTGATCAACAAGAGTGTGATGATTTTTGAAAATCACATTTAATAATTAATAATGCTGCTGTCCAATACCCCATCAAAAAGCCCCCAAACTCCAGTTACAAGCATCATTAGAAATATGAAAAAACATCCTGCGATGGAACAAGCAATACTTTGATCAGCCATTTATTATTATGGGGTATTGATTTCCCCATATAATGACATATCCCCTACCTGCCCACACCTTGTCACCACAAATAATAATTTAACCCCCTTCTCACCCCTGCATAGTACAACCACCCCCAAAAACCACAAATCCAAGTAACAAGCATCACTGAAACATGAATAAAAAGTCCCACATTGAAGCGAGTGTTCTTCTGTACCCATCCACTTATGGATATTAATCACTGCCAGCCTCCCTACTCCAAATCTGCAGTACCACTGTCTATCATTAAATTACACCTGTAAAAATTTAACAGCTCCACACTGCAGAGACTTTAATCAGTATCAGGACCTATCCAAGTCATGCAAGGAAACTTGTTTACAAGCTGAAATGAAAACTTTTCTAGTAATCAGCTTCAAATTATAATAAGAAAGGTAACAACATCAAACCTTTAGAATCTATATTTAGCTGGCTATCAAAACCTGGGTCTGGATACTCAAAGGGCTCCTGAGACTGATGCCAAGTGCATCAAACATCCACCTCACATCAAAGCCAGGTGTGCCAAACTGTGTACCTTATTCTGAAAGAAAAGCTGTTTATGCTGCAAAATTCCCCAAACTGATGTAAGATGTCTACTGTATCAGACCCACAATGCATGAGTGGAGAATTCCACAAGCTAAAGTGCAACTGCATGAGGAGAAAAGCTCCAAGCGGAACCACAAAGATAATATGTGAGGGCTAGCATGGCCCAAGCTGGGCAACAAAGATAAAGTGTAGGGCTAGCATGACCCAAATTCAGCCACAAAGATAATGTGTAGAGGCTAACATGGCCCAAACTGAACCACAAAGATAATGTGTAAAGGCTAGCATGGCCCAAGCTGGGCAACAAAGATAAAGTGTGGGGGCAGGCATGATCCAAGCTGAATCACAAAGGTAATGTGTGGGGCTAGCATGACCCAAGATGAGCCAAAAGATAATGTGTGGGGACTAGCATGATCCAAGCTGAGCCACAAAGGTAATGTGTGGGGCTTAGCATGACCCAAGCTCAGCCACAAAGATAATGTTGGGGGCTAGCATGACCCAAGCTGAGCCACAAAGATAATGTATAGAGGCTAGCATGACCAAAGCTGAGCCACAAAGGTATAATTGTGGGGCTAGCATGACCAAAGCTGTGGCACAAAGATAATGTTGGGGGCTAGCATGACCCAAGCTGAGCCACAAAGGTAAAGTGTGTGGGCTAGCATGACCTAAGCTGAGCCACAAAGGTAATGTGTGGGGGTTAGCATGACCCAAGGTGAACTACAAAGATAATGTTTGTGGGTAGCATGACCCTAGCTGAGGCAAAACGACAATGCAGGAGGGCAGAAAATGGCTCAAGGTGAGTAAAAGAGGATTGAGTTATGAGCGAGAATGAATGAGTCCCTGGTCCTCCCCTCCATCCTTTGGTGCACAGGTTCTCACTGTGAAACTGCAACCTGACACATCTGGCAAAGCCCACACATAGTCACTGTTTATATCCCCCTTAGCACCAAAGGCCAGCATTTGAATGGTAATGAACTGCCCAGCTCACCTGCCCAACTCCTGTGAAACCATTGCCCTGGGTGATTACAATTTCAACTGGCTAGCAGCCTCCTCTGTCCCCTTCAAGGATGCTGTTGCATCACTGGACCTCACCAAGTTGTCCAGTTACCCACAAGGCTAAACCATAAAACTGGCACCTTCACACTCATTGACCCCATATTCACGAATCGGTCCACCAACATATCTGAGGTCTAGTACTTCTAGAGGCACTGAGTGATCACTCCCAGTCCTCTTTAGATGGTCCTCACTAAAAAAAAAACAAAAAACCCAAATATACCTTTGTCATCACCTAAAAAAGGATCTCTGTTGCACCTCAGACAATACAGCTTACAATGTGACTGGATCCCATCAGCACTGCATTGTCTACTGACAGTGCACTGCATTACTATCATCATGTTTAACTCTGCTTGTGACCACTGTGCCCAGTCTCAAACAGAAAGTCAAAGTCAGGATATTCCTGGCTCTCCCATGCCCTATTTGACCTCCTGAAACAACACAACAATCAACGGCATAGAGCAAATTAATCAGACAAATCACACAACTGGTAACTTTATAGGAATTTAGGAATAAATGTACATAGGAAATTCAGAAAGCCAAAGCTACCCACTACCAGGAGATGTTCTCCTCCTCCTCCTCCTCCTCCAGGGGCTGTGGGCACAAATTTTGGAACAACATTGAAGAACTGAATGGAAAATCTGTCTCCCCCCTCACTGCACAGCTGCTGGTAAATAGGTTACTGTCCCAGGACCCCTGTTGATTGCTGATAAGCTCTACACTCGTTTTCTGATTTAAAGGTGTCCTTCCCCCAACTTCTTTGACCCGGCCCAGGACTTGCCCACCAGCCAACTCCCAAAGCATCAACCCCGCTTTCAGGCTCTGGAACAATCACCCCCAGAGACAAGACCATATTTAACCAAACCGGGAAAACTCATTTTAGTAGTGAGTTGCTGAAATAAAACTAGACCTCCTCACCTTAGACTTGATTATCTCCACTCACTGACATCCTAAACCAGTTCCTCTGTCATGGACAACTGCCCTCTTCTGAAAAGCAGTTATCATCATCCAATATTAATAAGTGGGAACCACACTGCCCTGGTCAACTACCTTCACATCTCCATCTCCCACCCCCAAGGTGCTAGAAAAAATTGTGTCAGATTAACTCTTGGACTATGTTACTAAATACCACCTTCTCTTCCCCAAACAGCATGGTTTCAGGAAGGGCCACAGTACTACAACTGCCCTTCTTGAATGCACCACTTTATAAGCAAAGCCCTTGAGAGAGGCAACTAGTTGAATCTGCCTATACTGTACTGACTTATCCAAGGAATCTGACTCCATCAGCCACACACTCTAATCCAATCCCTGCATTGTATGGGTCTGTCTCTGGATGCTACCATGTGGTTTAAAAGCTACCTCAGTGTCAGAACCCAAAGGGTCAAGTTAAACTCCACAATCTCGGCCAGTAAAATGGTACTTTTGGAGTCCCCAAGGCGCAGTACTGGGCCCCTGCAGTTTAGCCTGTACTTGAATACTCTCCCAAAGGCCTGCCTGGGACAAATGCTTTTATGCTGATGATGTGGTTATATTTGTCAGCCACTCTGACCTCCACTCCCTTCAATCCTCCCTACAAAGCTCCTTTTCTGAAGGCCCAGCCTGTTTCTCAGAGCACCATCTTGTCCTGAATTACAAAAGACAGAAGGCCATGCTTTTCACCCACAGACAAAATAAGCTCAAAATGTCCCCTCAGCATTATTAACATCCAGAGCTCCCACCTTGAACTTGTGCCCACTTTTAAATACCTGGGCATCACCCATGACTCTCTCTCATGTACCACAATCACAACAATCTGCTTAGCTCAACAATTAATTCCAGGCTAGGTGTCCTATAGAGGCACAGGGGTGTCTGCCTCCTTACACCCTAGGTCTTGCTGTGACATCATCAGTGCTCTCCTTATTGACTATGGGACTGTTCTCTATGCACGGCCGACCCCACTGCCCTCTGTTGCATCATAGATCTCCTACATAAAGCCTGCCGGTTAGTCAATGGATGCAACCATTGGACACACACCTGTGAGCTCTATAAACAGACCAACTAGCATAACTTTGAAGGCAGACTTAGGTACCAGATCTGACTCCTTGCTAGGAAGATCTCCCTAACCCCTCTCTCCCAGGTCTCCACCACCTTGTTCCGCCCTCCAATCAGTCATGGTCTACATGGAGCTCCTTGCTAGCCCCCCTCTCTCTGTACCCTGCAGGACCTCTCTAGGTCAACACTTTTATTACAGGGCTCCCTCTGGTTGAATGAAATACCATTGGCCATCACCCAGGAACAGTGTCTAGGCCATTTAAAACCATACTGTAGGCTGAAATCCTCTCCCACTTCAATTGTGACTGTGTTAGTCCTTCTCCCCTTCTCTGTCATTACTATTTGACTTTCTGTAAATGTTACTGTACATACTGAATTTATAATGATTCGACACGAGTTGGTTCTTTACCCCATTAAACTGTAACTTGTCCTCATTATATGCCTCTTATTCTATATACTGTCTATATATACTGTCTCTGAACTTGCAATGTATATTTTCTGGTGTGTTCTCTGTACATTTGCCATTGTATATCTTGTAATTTCTTGTAATGTATGTATATTGTATTTAATATATATATCTATATATATATATATATATAGAGATATATATGTTAGGTGGAGCCTTTGCAAAGGAGTCCTTGACTCAAAGTTTATAATTCTGATTCCTTCAATAAATAAAATAAATAAAATAAAATGACACCATCTGCATCAAAAGATGATGCAATGGGTGAGAACTGATGCAAACTGTCAATAAAATGCTGTTTGGGTGAGGAATGTCTCAAGTTGAGTCAAAATAAAGGTAGATAAAATGACCAATGACACTAGCATGTGCAGCCTACACAATGCTCAACACTAGTACTGCAGAGGACTATGGGCTGCAACTAACACTCCATTGATATATCTCTCCAATATGCATGCCACTGTTGGTTAGACCAGCCCCAGTTTAGTCTAAAGGACACATGCTATGATCAGTACAATGTCAGGGTTTCCACCTTTGAGAATCCAAAAACATGGGACACTAAATAGTTTTTGTGACACAAGCCTTGTTGTGACATGGTGCATCCAATTGTTTAATGCAAGCCTGGTGCAGGGCATTCCAGTGTAAGTAGCACTGAGATTGATGCAAGGTGTGATACAAAATTGCATTTAATGCAAAATTTGATGGCACTCATAACTTGCATTAAATATTTCGGTGCAAATACCTTGAGTTGTTAATCAGCCTAGGATTGTGAATGCCAAATTTTCTAGCTGATCTAGAAATTGTTTCAGATCATAGCAGTTATGTCAATTACACAGCTGTATATACAGTTGAAAATTATGTTCTAGGGATCATGCTATCTAGCTAGTTTCTTCTGGAAACAGTTGTATGTTGTTTTCTTATCTGAGGATAGCTGTCTGTTGTTGTTGTTTGTGTGTTCTTGTCTTCTTGCTGCTTTTGGGATGTGGGGTGGGATTAGGGTTGGATACCCTAAAGTTACATTTCCTACCTTCATGGTGTTAAGTTGAACCCAAAGGGGTTGCAAGGCCAAATCTCACCCGATTCCATGTGTAAACAGCCTGACATGCTACAGTAAGGGAGAATGGGTGAGAGTTAGCCTCACGACCCCATGACACACACTGGCATCTGTCAGTCAGTGGAGGATGGGTGGTGGTGGGGGTGAGGGCTCAACCCTAACATCTCATTTCCCACTTTTGTTGCTTTAACCCGAACTGATGCATTAAACAAAGTTTTTTGCAATGAATTTCCTTACTTTTTATAAAAGTGTAATATAACTAGTAAATAGCATGTACTGATGAGTGTGGGGACCAAGCTGCCTATTTCTGCATAACGACATGCACCTATGGGAGCACAGGCCATCCAGGCCCTGTGCTCCCACTACAATAGCTACAAACCATACAGCAGCCCTTTAGGGCAAGGAACTCTTGTAACACTAATCTGCCAATATCTTGGGATCTGTAGCAGCTAGGAAAAAAAATTCAAGTGTCAATGTAATTGTGACATCAAGGCGTCCATGCAAGATAATGCAAACAAATTTGTATCTTGCATCATTTAAGAAGTATGGGTGCTAAAAGAAACACCTAAATAGCATAATTCACACCTCTAGGGCATCCCGTAATACCCTGAAAATTCCAAGTCAAAAGTCCAAACTGTTAAATTACAATGCAGTGGAAAGTCTTTAAAATTGTAACAATTTCTATTTCGTGAGGTAGCAAAATCCCCAACCATCAGATCAATCCCGTTTGTGAGGTGTCAAAATCACCATCTGAGAGAAATTCTCGACTGTGAAATTTTGGTCATCTGGTCCCTAAGTGACAGTCAAGGATTTTTCTACCTTGTAAAGAGGATCAAGTGACAGACTAAGATTTTGACAGTTAGGTAGGTGCTATTTTGTCACGTCATGAAAGAGGATTCAAAACCAATCCCTTTCAAGAGCCGACAAAATACAAGTCCACCTCACAATCCCTTCATGAGGTAGCAAAATCCTTGCCCATCAACTCAATCCTTATCCTGGGGAAGGGCCGTCTGGTCACAAAGTGATGGTCAAGGATTTTGCTGCCTCTTAAAAGAGGATCAGCTCACAGAATGGGATTTTGTCAGTTCACGAAAGGGATCAGAAGCAAGTCACTGACAAAGATTTTAAATATGAAATGGCCTTTTTTGGACAAAACAAAGCAAACCAAAGGTATGGCTTTGTAGAGGGTGTCTCTGAACATAACCCATGCCTTATTACAACAAGAAGTCACCCATTGAAAGCTACAACATTTTGTTTGGGGAAAAATTAAAACAAGATGGCGGCTAATGGACAAGGAATTTTGCTGACAGACAAGTATTTTTAAATCCTCATTTATAAGCTGACAAAATCCTTGACTGTAGAACCCAATCCTCTTTCACAAAACATACATATAAATCTTGCAGTGAACTGAACACACTTAGAATCCCAAAATTAAAAATTAAATGTAGTTATGTAGTTGTTTTTATGTAGTTGTTTTTAACCAGGTATAGCACACTAAGCTGAAAGCTTTTTACAGGAACGACCTGGGAGCACAAGGAGGTTAAGTGACTTGCTCAGGGTCACACAATATGCAAGTGGAAGCTGTGGATTCAAACCCAGGTCTGGTCTAAATAAATTTGTAACAAATTAATAAATGTTTTTACTAGCAAATGCTGGCTTCTTCTCTGACCCAAACTCTTTCTAGGCTCCAAATTTCAGAAAAAAATATCAACTGGTGTGGTTGCAGCACCATGGGCACTAAACACATCAAAAGTGGTGAAAAACATGTTTTCAGCAGTTTGCTGTGCAAGAACTGTAACTCTAACAAAATACAACATGATAAATCAAGTGATGTACCATACTAGACCACACATTCCAAATGTTGTGCAAATCAGTTAAACAGTTTGCAAAGTTATTAATCGCACAATTTGAGGTTTAACATTGAAGTGCCTACACAACCCTAATGAAAGAGGCATGATTGCACCCTATTATATATATATATATATATATATATATATATATATATATATATATATAAAATAGAGGTGCTCTTGTGCCTCTATAGTTAGAGTTGAGCAATTACTTACAATGTTAAACCTAAATTGAATTAATAACATCGCACACCGTTAGCTGATTGCACAAATATTGTTGGCAGTGATGGGTGGTAATTCTTGATCTGCCAAGTTGCATTTCAATTGGGTTTGCAGATTTCATGAAGAGAATTATGAAATAACTCATTTTATGCCCATTTTCAATTTTCTCTTTTTCTTCCTCATCAGCGCACACCACACTATTTGGAATTCTTGCCTGACATTTTCTTAGTAGAACAATGTCATCTTAATGAACAATCCTGCAATAGTTTGGTGAATAAATATTAATTGATTTTAAAGTTATTACATTTTAAATATTTGGATTCTGAGCAAATTTAGTTCAATCTTTGGGATAGATGCACAGTTTCAATCAAGGATTCCTGGTTGTGAATGGCTCATGAAAAGGATTGCAAAAGGGATCCTTTCCATGAAAAAATCCCAATTCATCAGCCACCATTTAGTTTTCATGCTGAACGAAGGGAGAAAACAAAACCTTATAACTTGTGCCAGGAAGTCTTTTGCAAAAACAAGGCATGTATTTTGATGAGGGTAGTCCTCTACCCGCCCATGCATTTGGATTTTCTAATTATTTAAAAATGGTTTCCCCTCACAAAAAGTCAGCTTGCAAAAGGGATCCCAAAGAGAAATCATCTCATTAAAAGGGATCACAAGGAAGGATTTTTAAAGGTCACTGCAAAGAAACTGTTTGGAGTTCCAGGCTGACATTTCAGGGTAGAAAAGACTTGCCCTAAGGATGTGACATTTGCTGGTTTGGTGAAACAATTTACATTGGTTCCATAGGTATGAGTTTTCAAAATCAATTTTGTGATCTTTTTGGTGAACTGATCCCTTTTGCAGTCCCTGTTAATGAGCTGCCAAAGTCCCTTTTCATGCGGGAAGGGTCACATAACCCTACCTCATAAAAGGGATCAGTTCATGAAAAGAGATTGAAATGGGATCAGTTCACAAAGTGATTGTGAAAAGTCATTTTAAAAGGGCACTGGAAACAAATGGTTTGGAATTTTGGGCTGAAATTTTCAGGGTAGAAAGTGCTTGAGCTAAATATGTAACTGTTGCTGGTTTGGTGATAAAATGTACACGCCTCCATTGTTATAAAATTGTATAGTTTGGAAATTTCCCTTTATGGAGTGATAGACATGAAATTGGCATGCAGGACCTTCCAAGAGGAAGATGCAGTGGTGGGAGTGCAGGGCCAAAGGGGCCAGCTCTTACAGAGAAATGGATACTATTATGCAGTTATGTGGCTTAATGGTCCTTCTTTATGCAGTAGTGGGATTGCAGGGCATGGATGGACTTGTGGTCCATCAGAGAGATGACAATTCATTACAATGTCTGTACGCTTATGGATAGATGAAAGCACAGGGTCCATAGCAATGGGACCTGGGCTCCCTAAACTCTCTGGGCACTGCGTTCCAAAAACATGTGAAGGTCAGATTACACTTTCTCAAAAAGAAAGTAAATTCATTGCAAAGACTCTGTTAATGAATTAGTTTAGGTTGAAGTGACAAACTAAGAAAATGAGATGTTAGGGGTTGACACTAACATCTCCTCCACCTGACCATCCACCAACCTACCATCCACAGATCAACAGGCCATGGGTTGTGCCATGAGGTCATGGGCCTTACTCTCACCCCATTCTGCTATGCTGCGCCATGTCAGCTTTTTACACATGGAATGGGGTAAGCGTTAGGAAGATAGACAGTATAGCGCAGTGGTCTAAGGCTCTGAGCTGCAAATCTGGTGACATCCAGCAGACCAGACCTGGTTTGAATCCCAGATTACCACTTGCATACTGTGTGACCCTGAGCAAGTCACTTAACCTCCTTGTGCTCCCAGGTCGCTCCTGTAAAAAGCTTTCAGCTTAGTGTGCTATACCTGGTTAAACAACTAAATAAAAAAAAAAATGACCGAAGGCACACCCTTTGCCTGTTGGTCTGTGGACAGTGGGGTGGGGTGGTCGGGGAGTGTGAAGGTATCAACTGTAATATCTAATTTCCATATATATATCTATATACAGATATATATATACATATATATATATATATATATATATATATAGAGAGAGAGAGAGAGAGAATGTCACATGTTTTAGGCATTATTAAATGTTTTAGCAAACATGTTGTACTACTTCTGGATGGTCAGCATTGCAACAATATAGAAAACACTCATAACCTTCAGTAAACAGTGTGCAATATAGTACCTAATTCAATGTACAATGTGAAATGAAGTTCATACTTTGAAGGAATAAACATCTCCTTCGTTAAAATGTTTTTATAAACAAGTTTTTCCAGCACAATCATTCTAATACAGCTTTAAATTCTGACACTTTTGTTTCAGGTCTGCGATCATACAAACCATCTAATGTGACAGTAACATCCATGAACAATGGTTCAATTGCTGTTGGATTGATTAAGCCTGTCTACGTGGACAGATATATTCTGCAACTATCCACGTCAACTTACCAAAATGTTCTGGAAAGCGTAGCAGAAAACAGCAGTTCTGCAATGTTTACTGGGCCTTACTATTATTCTAACTATACTCTGACAATTTGGGCTGTGACTGCAGATGGAAATGGACTTCCTTTTGTCACTTATTTGCTTCATAATGGTAAGAAGTTGATATGACTATCCATAAATAAATGTGCATGCAGAATATCTCTGAATACTGACATATCAGCAAAATAAGTGTATGCTGCTTACATTTGTAGCATTATTATTGAACATCACTGATATCCTTGAAATTCATAATACAAATGCATGGTGGCACAAAGTTAAACAATTTTTTAAAGAAGTATATAGAGGCAGCTGCAGGAATTACTATTATAAATGTATGGCTCAAGTCATAAGTATTTGAAGAAATATTTATACATTTTGATGAAACAGATTTAAAGCATGCTAAAGCAACATATTTATGTTTAGACTGAAACAGGATTTCTAAACAGCAAGACTCTTGACACCAACATAATTTTCTAAAGTAGGGTAGTCCCTTTTGTTCTTTAAAAAGCATATAATTTTTAGGCAAAGAGTTCTTATGATTCTTTGTCAATTTATGGCAACTTGCATCTTAAAATATTGCACTTTTCCTCTTAAGGAAAGAAATTGTTTAACCAGGAGAGCACACTAATATGAAGCTTGATTCCAGATCAACATGGGAGCACAAGGAAGTTAAGTGACTCATGGTCACACAGTATGCAAGTGGAGGCTGTGGGATTCAAACGCAGGGTCTCAAGTTTGCAGATCAGAGCCTTAAACAACTGCGACACACTGTCTCTTAGAAAAGTGATACAATGTTTAATGCAAATCATTGCAAACACTTCCAAATGCTGTACCTTAGAACAGGTGGATGAGGATTTAAGGGTAATATCATGATTTCATGTGAAATCTGTCATAGTTGCTGTCCCAGGGTGTGGGTGTGAAAGACAGACACTGATTCAGTTCGTATAAGGTACAACATGCTTGCTGCATGATTTTATTCCTACAAGGTTCCAAAATGAGAAATCACAAGAAAATAGAATTAAATATAAGAAAATAAATAATAACATAGAATTTGTCATGATGCAAAAGTCAGGACCCATCAACATTGCTGGAATTCTGTTTTCATCTTTACTTCACATTGCTTTGAGGACAGGAAGACTGCATGTCCTTACCTATCTCATGCTTCTGGCAGACTGAAAAACAAGGCTGCTTGCAACTGTTTCAAGTCTGACTGCAGCTGGCAATGAGTCATCTGCAAAACCCAGGCTGTTTGCAACTGGTACTAGACAGCGTGGAAAAACAAGGCTGTTTACAACTATCTCCGGTTGACTGGAAAAACAAGGCTTGTTTACCTCAATTAACATTACAAATTTAAAACAAAACAAATACATTCTCCAGCCTTTTCCATATCAAGGAAACTTTTCCTTAATACTAAATCTGGCTTTCTCAGACACCAAGCCACTGGATAGTATATAACATTTTCAATGTGCTTTCGACAGTCAGACATATTTTATACTATAGACTAGATATTCAAAGGAGTTGTGCCAGTGCAACCCCAGAAATGCACCTGTGGCAATATTCAAAGAGGAAACTGCATAGTGCAATTCCCAATGCACCATGGCACAAATATATTGTATGCAGCGCATCTCCAGGGGTGTGTCCATGCATATGTGGCACATCTCAATATTCAGCCAAGATGTGCAGCACATATGCTGGCACATCCTGGAAATGTGCTGCATACCTAGGCACAAAGTTGAAGATAGAAACATTATAAGCAAGTGATGCATCCAGCAGCCACCAGCCATGGGTGGCTTCTCCCCAGAACACACTACACAAGCACCCCAAATAATTCCTGGTGGTCCAGTGGCTCCCCTCTCCACCCACAACCCCAATTGCCATGAAAACTGCCTTTTTTGGCAAATAACTTTATTTATAACAAACAACAATTACAATAACCAAGCCCAAACCCCAAACCAAAACCCCATTACAAATATTAATGTAGTAAAATCTCATGACTCACAACAAATAGGAAGGGATACCCTCCCAGAATCTAACCCCACCCCAGTCCCCACCTCCCAATACCCAGGCAGCTATTCCGTATAGAAGAGAGAGAAACAAGTAAAACATAATGAAAACCAAAGAAGTTTAGCAACCTGAACCTTAAAAACCATAATCTGTCTCGTCTTGATGTAGTCTAGTATAGGATCATTAAAGATAATTGACCTACTTGGGAGGAAAGAAGTAAAACAAATAGCCCACTCCACTACCACGTATGGCTATAAAAATCATCCTATCCCTCTAGTAGCCATATTTATCCTTCAAGCTCTGAAAAAAGCTATCTCAGTGTCTATTGAATTTCTCAATTGATTTGAAAACTAGCTACAGCCCTCTCCGCATTTAGAGCGCATGAAATTCATTCCACCACTCCTTAAATGAGGATTTATCACTACACCAGTAGCAGAGAAGGAGCAGCTTCGTCACCAAAGCAACCAAGGCCATGTGGTGCTTTTGGGCAACCACAGAGATTTGGGCAAACATACCAAATAAACATACATCAGTGTTAAAATAAGCTGAAATACTTGAATATGGGCCTATCCACGACTTAACTGCATCTCAAAGTTTAACTGCCTTAGGACACTCCCATAATTTATGATAAGTGGAGCCAATAGGGCAACCACAATCCTTACACTCTGGGAGCTAAATCTATATGCGAGACAGTTTAGCGGTGAGAGATAAAGATTGTGCAAAATGTTAAATTGAAGACCCTCAATCTGTCTTGCTTAATATACGATATAGATCCAACCAAACCTTAGTCCAGGTCTCTTCAGACCAGCCCAAGGATAAATTTGTCTCCCAATAGTAGGATATTGAGGATATTCTGGAGTCCCTCTTGCCAAAATTATTTTATAAATTTTGAGGTACCATTCAGATAATATCAGGTCTCTCATCTTCTTCAAAAGCTCCCAGCCTCTTCACTCCCTCTGTTACCCTTTAGGAGAGCGAATACATCTTTGGATCTGGTACAGCCAAAACCGATCACTAGGTTCAATCTCGAATTTCTCCACCAAAACAGAGGCGAAATAGCTGAACCCCTAAAACAAATCCGCTACCCTAGGTTTAGGAGGAGATTACCCACACATCTCTTTATCGGCTGGTTACCGATCAAAAGGTTAGGATTCCTTAAAAGAGGTTGCATAAGGTCTTTTGCAAAGGGATGTTCAGAAAGGAATAAAGTTGATGAAAGAGCCTTAATATCACACCCAAACGGGGTATCCCTCACTTCCAAGGAATCTTAGACCATGGAATATATAAATAAGATTCCAGCTCAAGATTAGTACTATGAGCAATCGACCGATCCAGCATACACATCCCACGAGTCGTTACTGTATCTGACACCCATAGAGGCCACTCTCGCCGCATGGCTAGCCAGATAGTAAATATAGAAGTCCGGCAATTGCAGGCCCCTACCTTCTTTTGGCAAGCAAGCTTCACATAGGCCCTACGTGGAGGTTTCCCTTCCACAAAAAGTCAGCGTAATATCTATGAAGTGGATTGAAGAAGGACCTGGGAAGGTATACATTAAGGTTGAATAGAGGGTAGAAAATTCTTGGCAAAATAATCATTTTAATTGTGTTAATTCTCCCCAAAAGGATAACGGAAGTTTAGTCCACCTTTCCAGGTCCTCCTTGACAGTTTTAAACAAGGACTTTAAGTTTAGTTCCACTAAATCAGCTGGGTCCTTTGAAATCTGGATACCTAAATAAGACATGGATTTGGGTTGCCATTATAGGCCTAAGGATAAACACCAGCTCTGTTGAAGGTAAGGGGATAATGGGTAAACCGTGGTTTTATTCTTGTTTAATTTATAGCCGAGATTTCACTAAAACCTGAAATGATTTGAAACAGATGTGGAAGTGAGTCTTGACTATTCCTAACATGCAATAATAAGTCATCAGCAAAAGCTGATAGCTTATACTCAGACTCCCTATGTAAATTCCTTGAACTAACTTGTCCTTATTAATGGCCCTGATCAAAGGTTCCAGATATAAATTAAATAGATAGTGGAGAGAGGACATCCCTGGCGCGTACCTCTTAATAGGGAAAGGCAGCTGAAATCAAATTGCTGCATTGAATTCTCGCTGAAGGACATGAGTAGGACCGAATATAGTTCAAAAACTTCCCTGGAAAACCAAAATGAAACAATACCTGAAACATAAAATCCCATTCCACCCTATCAAAAGCTTTCTCTGCGGCTAGTGAGACCAAAGATGCTTCCATGTCTGGACACATAGGCCTTGAGATTAATAAAATAATTTCGGAAGTGGTCCGCTGACGACCGCCAGCTACAATCCTGCCTGTTCCGGCTCACTAACCCTAGCCACACCGCCTTGATTTGGGTAGCCAAAATCTTGGTGTAAATTTTAATGTCAATGTTTAATAATGAGATTGGTCTATAATTACCAACCAGATCCAATGGTTTCTCAGGTTTAGGTAACAAAATGATTTTGCCTCAAAAAGAAGGTCCTCTATCCCATGATCCTGCCAGAAGGCATAAAGTTGTTGCGATAGTGAGACCAGAAGATCTTTGAAAGTCTTATAAAAAGGGCTGTAAATCCATCGGTCCGGGGCCTTATCTAACTTTAAAGAATCCACAGCTTCAAAATCTCCTCATAGGAGAGGGAGCTTCAGCCTCTGGCTAAGCTCCTCGGTAATTTAGGCAGGAAATATTTGCCAGAAATTCCCTTATCTTGGTAATTCCCTCTGAAGAGGGCGGTGTACTAGTATATAAGTTTTTATAAAACTCAACAAAATATCAAGTATGCCCTCTGGATCTGAGACCAAATTATTCATCCTCGGGTGCCTCAGCGCACCACACACTTAACCGCAGCTCGTTGTTTCAACCGCAAGCTAGAAATTTACCAGCTTTGCTGCCTGCCCTATGTATGAGGGCCTTCAGTTTAGAGGCCATATTCTCCACCCCTTCCTTAAGGTACTTGCGTACCAGGCCCTAAGCGTAGTTAACTCTTGCTTTTGATCAAGGGATCTCAAGTCCTCTCCCATAACATCCAAGGCTTTAATCCTCTCTAAGCAGTTAGATAAGAGGAGCATGGTTTTCTTTTGTGAGTTGATGCAAGTATGATCAACTCACCTCTCCATCTAGCCTTCAAAGCCTCCACGCCTAGTCCACCGCCCTAATTGATCCCCAATTAGATGTAATTGAATGAGACATAAAGGATCGAAATGGCTTAACAATCGGGATCCTTGAACAAACTATTGTTCAAGGACCATGAATAGGACCTAGGTGGAGCAGACAATGGCCGACATCTAAATCGAATGGGCGAGTGATCTGAAATTACCTGGCTCAAAATAGTAGCTTCTTGAATAAAGGAAAAAATTTGTTGACTAACCAAGAAGAAGTCAATTGAGAATAGCTTTTATGAACAGGGAGTAAAGGTAAACTCTCTAGTATCAGGATTTAATGTTATCCACCGGGTCCATGAGGCCCAAAGAAGAGGTGAATTCAGTCAATGCCCTCTGAGTCGCGACTGATGAACTCCTCTAACCATGAGCGATCAAGACGGTTGGACTGCACCAGATTCCAGTCTCCTCCTAAGATTACGGTCTATCTGCTAGAGGGCTATAACCAGCGCCAGCTGGTAAAGAAGGAGGGTGATTCCTGATTTGGACCATAAATAGACCCCAACACTAAACTAATTCCCCAACTTCCCAGAAACAATTACATATCTACTATTCGTCAGCGAAAACATCTGCGGAAAAAAGGAATTTTTTGGCCACTAAAATAGCTATCCTCTTTTGCTTGAGGACACCCCTGCCCCAAAACCTGACCTACCCATCTTTTCTTTAGATAATGGAGCTGATCCGGAAGCATGTGAGTTTCTAGAAGAAAAACTATTGCGGAGTATTGTGCCAAATGGTTTAGAATAATGTATTTGTTCTTGTTATCTTCCCCTTTTATGTTCCAAGAAATAATATTCAGGTTGCTAACCATAACGAAGCTCAAAGAAATATGCGAAGCTAACTGGAAAGCTGCCAACTCCCTCTCCAATTATCCCCAAATACCAAGACCCCAAAGGAAAAAACCTATAATGCAGTCCCTTCCCTATCCCTAACCCCAAAAATACCAACCTCCTGCCCTCGGCCGACTCCAGAACCGCTGGTCCATGGCATGCTCAGAAGGAGGCCTCCCCTCATAATAAAGTAAAGCTGCATACCACATTCCAGTAATTAAGCAAACCCTATAAGGCACTCAAGAAAATTCCCTTTACTCTATAATCCTGAACAATGGCATAGGATAAAGCATACCCACCCCTACACAGCCTCCAAATCGACAATAAAATGAATTAGAAGGCTGGCATAAAATTGCAACCAAAAACAAATTTTAGCAAGGCCAACCCAATGAGATGGGCAGTGGTGAAGCAGGGCTCAAACCTCGTATGCGGTAATTAATTAAGAAATAAAAATATCACAATCCCCATTAGCCTATCCAGCTGAAAAAAAAATTATGAATCTCAAACCAACTGGCAATAATAATACTGAAGCTCCTCTCAGTAGTTGGCATATTATTAACTATTACCCACTTACATGCCCATCAATGAATCCTAATGTAAAAACAAATAAGGGATCAGTTGTAACATTCCCTACATTAATAAATCAAGCGAGGCTATGGCAGTACCTACAATCCGCCGAGGCCTCTTACATTCTAAATCGTATGCCAAGCGGCAGTGTGCCAAGAACCAGAGAATAGGAAGAGAAATTAAGACTGAGATTGAAAAGAAAAATAAGACGAAACCGTCAAGAAACAGACGGAATAAGCTGGTCATCTCAATAACTAATCCGCACATTCAGTCCTCTGGGTCCCTCTAGCGGATAAAAGCAACTAGTCAAAATGACCCCCACTTCCAAGGGATCAATGCAGTCAACAAGTTCAAATAACACAGTCATATAAGCGAGGGCCCCATAGAAGTCTGAAAGGAGAACTGGAATTGCAAAAAATAAAAGGAGCTCCGACTATAGTGTAGACTAGAAATTGTCTCTTTCAGGTTGAATGAGACATTCCAAACTAGATTCAGTCAGGGCGAGAGAAGAAAAAAAACAGAAGCACACCCCGACTGCAGATCTCCTCAGCCTTTAGGAAATAAATCAGGCATCCGATTGTTAAGAGTTTTCAAACCTCCTCCGGTGAATCGAAGCGCTTTGTGTCAGCTTTAACAACACTTCTAGCTTAACAGGATAAAGCATGCGATGTTTCACCCTGCGGCCCAGAGCTTCGGCGTAATGGGGTGAAATTTGGACCTCGCCAGCCGAATTTTAAAAGTTAAATCGGGGACCACTCGTAACTTTCTACCCTCCACAGAATAGCTGGTAGTTTCCTCGCCTCCTTCAAGATATGCTCCCGATCAAGGAAATTAAGGAGCTTGAAGATCACAGGCCATGGAGGGTCTGCTGGAGGTGGTTTAGCCATAAGGCCCGATGACCCCTTTCAATAACATATTCTGGCCCGTGGGCGAGGTCCAACTGTTTTCCTCAAGAATTTTGTAAAAAAAATTGTGTTGGGCCCTCTTCTCCCTCAGAACCCCAACAAAACCAGGTTATTCTGGCGGTTTCTTCCTCAAGGTCATCTAAGCGATCTTCTAACTTAGCCACCGCCCATTTACAATCCACCATAGCTGGGCCGAGCTTCTATGAACTCCATTCCAATGAAGAAATCCTGGCCTCGGCATCAGTAACTCGTCGAGCCAACTGGGTCAGCGCAGGCTTAAAATCAGCTACTTCTTCTATTAATTTGAAAAGCGCGTCTTTTATTGTAGACAATTCGCTGTAGACCCGAGAAGGAGTTAGTTCATCCTGAGAGTCTGATAAAGAAGAGCTGCATCGGGCGCTTTGCCTCGAGTTCCCGGGAAGCTTCTTCCATCTTCGCCCGACAGCCAAATTAAACTTACACTTGTTGAATCGCAAGTTTATATTTAACTTCAGGCTAAATAAATCTCTCTGAAATGTGGTAAAAGTATCAAAATTACACCGAAGAGGGAGAGAGTCCCTAGACGAGCTGCTATTCCTCCTAGGCGCATCGTGACTCCCCGAAATTGCCTTTTAAATCCTTGGAGGTCCAATGGTACCCTCCTCTCTACTTGTAAACCTAATCATCATAGAAATGAGAATTCCTTCCCCTAGCAGTTTAAAGAACCCCCTGCCTGTAACCCTGATTGCTATAGAAATGTAGAACTCCTCTCCCTGGTAGTCTAGTGGTACATCTCCACCCACACAGGACCCTGAGCCACCCAGCTCCCCCAGGTCATCGGTGGGCAGCAACTCCACCCACATACCTCCACAGCTGCCTGCTGACTGATGGTTTACAGTATCTTCTGCAAGCCCCTTGGTCCACATTGTGGACCAATGAGCTGCAGTGCATACTATAATAGTCATTCACAGCTTTGTGAATGAATGACTTCATTCACAAAGTTGTGCACAACTATTACAGTATGACCTGCAAGCCTTTGGTCCACAGTGTGGACCAGAGGCTTGCAGAAATATTGTAAGCTGTCAGTCTGGTGGCAACCATGGAGGTATGTGGGTGGGATTATGCCTGTTGATTATTGGGGGCAGGTGGTCTGGGATCCTTTGGCATGGGGAGGGGGACCTCTAGACTACCAGGGACATGAGTTCTACAATTTTGTGGTGATCAGGTTACAGGCGAGGAAGGGTACAACTAGATTACCGGGAAAGGATTTTCTAATTTCTATGGTGATGGGCGTTACAGGCAGGGAGGATGTACCACTGGACCACCAGTGATTTAAAAGGCCATTCTCATGGTGATCAGGGTTACGGGTGGGGATGGGGTACAACTGGACCATCAGGGATTTAAAATGGCAGTTTTCACAATGATCAGGGTTACAGGCATGGAGGTGGTACCACTGAACCACAAGGAAAAGATATTAAACATGTCGATGGTGATTAGGGTTACGGTTGGGAGGGGTACCATTGAACCTCCTCTGACAGCACTGCATATATGCAGAAGCGACAGGAACATTCGGCTGTCTAGCCATACGCATGACTCATGCAAATGGGGCCATAATGACATGCAAATGGCCCCATTTGCACCTTCTATCGTTATGGCCCCATTTGCATATTTCTGTGTCAATATTAGGAATTTGTGCATGGCATATCTCCGATGAGCTGGCGCATTTCCCATTCTTGGTATTCAAGACCTGTTTGGGGCATGTGCCAGCACATTGTACCTGCGCTGTGGGCATTATTTTGGATATTCAGATGAGATGCCCCATAGCACATCTCCTTTGAATATATCCTTTTGTTGCTCCAGCACAACTCAGTTCATGGAGCAACCACTTGCACCATGCCAGGTGCACCTTTGAATACCTAGCCCTATATGTCCTGCATAACTACTATTGAGGCAAAAAGGCTCATGTTACAGTATATATGTTCAGATATTTAACAATGAGTATCTGGATTTTGTATTGCCAAATGAAACTGTTCTATGACACTACAATGCTACATTGTTTGGTCACATTGAGCTATGCAGGATGCATTTAAGAGGGACTTGAAAAGGAAAGAGTAAAGAAGAAAAGTGAGTTCTGTAGGTGACCATCCTAACAGAACAAGGAGGATATAGAATAGTTAGAATGCTGTTACAACCGGCTTTAGAAAAATAAATTAGACACCCTCTAACTGCAAGGTAGGATGACCAGCTCTACTACAGTTACCACAAAATGCATTGCAAATCCCTTCCCGTATCATTACCTTTATGGGTGAAACAGTTGTTGTCAACAGTTCTGAAATCATTACTAAATGCATATCTGGACCCATGCTTTCTGGTCATTTCTTTTCAAATAATTACACACAGGTACTGTAGGATCTGGTCAGAACTTCTCATTTTTATTGATAATATACTTTGCAAAGTGTTCTTTTAGATGGAGTTACTAATTACTTACAATAATGTTAGTTGTATCTAGCTACAGAACATTATATTATCTTATCAGATTTAGTCCCATCCAGTATGCACTATTATTTCTTTCTATTCCAATAACTTGGACCATATTCGGTCACTGTCACCCTCCCACCTCCCTTTCCTCTACTTATTATACCCCCATGCCTATCTCAGACCAGGAGAGCTCCACACTGAAAGGCCTTATCTTCTGAAGGCAATTTGCTTTTGAAAATATGAACATCCGAGCTGGGAAGAACGCACAGTCTTAAACTAGGAACCAGAAACCTGAGAAATGCACAATTCTTGCTTGATTTCTGAGGGAAGTGGGCCTTCCTTTTAATTTGACACTGGTTTTGCTTGTCTGAATCAAGAAGGGGTTGCAATACTGCTGATCTTCTTATAGACTGCTACTTTATATACAGAAGGATTAAAAATACTGCTGAGGTTTTCTTTTTCTGTGAATCTGGTGGCTTATTTGTAGTTTGTTAGTAATTTGGTGACATTTTGCAACGCACATATAAGTAGTCACTGGCATGTTCTTTCATTCCTGCAGTCAGTGGAGTTGTTTAATAGTCAGGAGGTTCAGACTGGAATGCTGATTGTCCTCACAGCACAGAACAGGTGATTTGCCCGGTTTACCCATGCTGCTATGGCAACAGTGTTGTCAATGTGCGCATAGAGATGTCCTGATGTAGATGGGTGAAATTCTGCCTTTTGACATCTGGCATGTTTCTTTTGAGAGCTAAGGCCCTGAACCCCATGCAGAGGAATGTGCCCCTGCACCACCCTTCTTTAGGATTGTTAACTCCAGTCAGAGTTAACTTGAAGGGGGCAACAGTCTGCAGTGAGCGGAAATCCATGGTGGGTCCCTCACAGTGACAGTTTCAGATCTTGTCAAAACTGTCACTGTGGGGATTTGCCAATGGGGTTTTGCCTTGTGTCATACACCAATTTGCTCAACTCCTATCTTCCACTGGCTACCCTAACTTTAAGGTGTTAGGCAGGAAGGTGTGACAATGTTCTGCTCAGACACAAAACAGGGTGGGGTGTGCCACAGAAGGCAGACTGGCAGTGTTGCATAAGCTGGGAGGATAGCTTCTTGAGATTGCTTTGTAAAAAAATACATATAACTTGGGATTGTCCAGGTACATTGTCCCTAGGAAAAGGACTACACTACCAAGGAGAGGTGAGATTCCCTAAAAGTGAAAAAAAAAAACACAATTTCAACAGGGAGGAAGAGAGACATGTGGAGAGTGGTGCAATGCACTGGCTGTGGGGTGGCAGTCTTTCAGGAGACATTCTGGAGGTTGGATACTGCCCTAATTGCAGACACCTCCCTGATCTGAGAGAGGAGGTTGCCCATCTCCAGACCAACTCAGTAAGGAGTAGGAAATCTTCTCCCCAACAAAGACCTGGCAGAAGATTGGGAAACCTCCTCCCTACCCAGGGACCATCAGGGCCACTGCTGCTTTCTCAGAGGTTGTCAGGAATAAGGGTGGTTGAACTGCAGTGGGCTCAGGGAGAGTGAGTGTGCTGAAAAAAGCACATCCTCTAATTGTACCTCTCCACAATTCATATGCCATTCTGGTGGAGCATTGTTCCTCTATGGAGGCACCTGCAGTGGAGACCAAGGAGGATGCTGGGAACCTCCACAAGGGAGACCCACAGGGGTGGCATGGTACCCCACAGGAAAAAACAGCTTCTCATGGGGACTCAATTGTTAAGGGTAGAACTTGGGAGGGACGGGAGAGGAGGTAAGGTGCCTGCTCAGCACCATGGCCTGGAAGGACAGGAAGTGAATCCCCAGGATCACGTAAGCAGCTGCACAGGTGATGGAGCCAGATGTCATTGTCCACCTAGAGACAAATGACATAGCTAGGAATGGGATCAGAACTGTGCAGGAGGAGTTTGTGCAGTTAGGGAGGGGCCTTAGACAAGTAGCATGAATAGTAACCTTCTCGGAGGTGCTGTATGTCTATGGCATGGATGAAGCTAGGGTAATAAGCACCCTGGGATTCGATGAATGATTGAAAACTGGTGCAGAGCACTGCATTTTGGCTTCACCAGGGACTGGGGGTTCACCTGGAGAGGTACAGGCCTATACTGGCACAATGGGGAACCAAAATACTAGGTGATAGCTTTAAATGCTTCATTGTCAAACTTTTAAACTAGTCAGGGGGCACTGAAAAGGCAGGACATTCCCAGCCTCACCTAACAAAATATGGTAGTTAGCAAGGTAACCACCAAGGTAGAAAGGACAATAGGGGCAGGGCAGGGGTAAAAATGGACAAAAGGCAAAGACAGTAAGTACAGGAATGGGGCTAAAAGGGTAAGGCCATCAAAAATGGAGGCAATGAGTACCATTGCCTGTTATCTGGTAACAAGCTTCCTGAATTAGTGGAATTGATGGAAGATGGATGCCTGGATATTGTGGCAGTCATAGAAACATGACTGAGATGTTAGCATACCAGGTTACACAATATACAGGAGGTTGGGGGTAATGAGAGGAGGAGGTAGCTCTCTACATAAGGGAAGACATCGAAGCAATGGAACTAAAGGGAAAACAGGGAGGAGAGGAGGTACAGTTGGTCACCTTGGAGACAGGAAATGGAACCACAATCACATAGATACATAGATACATAGACAGTGTCAGCAGATAAGGCTATGCCCACCAGTCTGCCATTTGAGATTGTAACTTCAGTTTATTTTTTTCCTAGAACTCTGTTGCCCCTTATCCCTGACCTCCAAATTTCTTTATGTCTATCCCATGCATTCTTAAATCCCTTGATTGTTCCAGCCCCACCACTTCCTCAGGCAGGGTGTTCCACTTGTCCACCACCGTTCTGTGAAGAATTCTTCCTCATTTCCTCTGAATTGTCCTCCCTCAAACTTTTTCCCATGCCCTCTAGTCCTGGAACATCTTTTCGCTTAAAAATAGTGTATTCTTGCACCCTGTTCCTCCCTGTAAGATACTTGTATGTCTCATCATATCCCTCTCCCTCCTCTCCTTCAGGAGTACATATTCAGTTCCTTCAACCTGTCCTCATAGGACTTGTGATGCAATCCATGTACCATCTTTGTTGCCCTCCTCTGAACCTTCTCTACCCTGTCTATGTCCTTACATTGGTAAGGTCTCCAGAACATACACTGTACTCCAGGAGGGGCCTCACTAGTGTCTTGTATAGTGAAATTATACCTCCATTTTCCTGCTGGTGATGCCCCTGCCTATGCATCCCAACATCCTATTGCTTTACCTGCCTTGTCACACTGTTTCCCTACCTTGAGGTCATCAGAGATGATAACCCCAAGATCCCTTTCCTGCTTGGTGCATACTATATCCTCACCCCCAACTGATATATTGTGCCAGTGTTTTTATCCCCATATGCATTATCTTGCACTTCTTTGCACTAATTTCAACTGCCAAACCCTGACCATTCTTCAAGTTTCTGCAGGTCCTTCTCATTCTGTCTACACCCTCTGGTGTATCTACTCTGATTACAGAGCTTTGTGTCATCAGCAAACAGTGAAATTCTGCCTTCTGGGTCCTGCGCAATGTCACTGATGAAGATGTTGAATAGGACCGGTCCCAGCACTGATCCTGTGGTACCGACTGGTCACTCTTCCCTCTGTGGAGTGACAACCGTTTACCACCACCCTCTGTGTCCTGCCACCCAGCCAGTTACCTACCCACCACACTACTGTCCTGCCCACACCACATATTACCTGGTTTGTGTAATAGCCTTCTATGTGGCACAGTGTCAAGGCCTTGCTGAAGTCCAGATGAGGCCATGTCCACTGCCTCCCTGATCAACCTTCCTAGCCACCCAGTCAAAAAAATTCAATGAGGTTGATCTGACATGACCTCCCCTGGTGAAACCATACTGCCTTGGATCCTGCAGTCCATTTACATCCAGATATTCCACCAATCTCTCCTTCAGTAGTGCTTCCATGATCTTCCCCACTACCGAGGTGAGGCTGACTGGTCTGTAGTTACCCACTTCCTCTTTGATCCCACTTTTGTATAAGGGGACTACATCTGCTGTCCTCAGTCTTTGGGTACACTCCCTGTTTCCAGTGATCAGCTAAACAGGATAGCCAGAGGTTCAGACACCCCTCTCTCAGCTCTTTAAGGGCCTTGGGGTGCACCCCATCTGGACCCATTGCTTTATCAACTCATTACTTCCAGTTCCTTCGGACCCTTTCTCGTGTAAAGGGACATGTGTCCATTTCTGTACCATTCTCACCCTTGTACTCCCTTCAGACCCATTACCCTCCTCTTCCTCAGTAAAGACTGAGCATAAATACCTGTTCAATATATCAGCTTTACTGTTGTCATCCTCAATGCGGCCCCATCCAGCCCCTTCAGTCTCACTATCCTCTTTGTCTTTCTTTTTTCCTTATGTACGTAAAAGGTTTGTCCCCTCCACCCACTGGTTTTGCAATGTGCTCTTCTGTCTGAGCTTTGGCTTCCCTTACTGACCTCCCTTCCTCCCTTTGCTTCTCCTGGTACTACTCCCTATCCCCTTCTGCCTGTGTCTTTTGTATTGCCTAAATGCAATCTTTTTGGCTTTCACTTTCTTTGCTACCTCTTTGGAAAACCATAATGGCTCTCTTCCTTTTCCTCTGCTAACCTGCTTAATGCATAATTCTGTTGTTCTAGTAATCCCCATTTTAAATACTGCCCACTATTCCTCAACCCCTGATTCCTGCCCTATTCCCTCAATACCTCTTTCAAATATCTCCCATTTTCCAAAGTCTGCCCCCTAAAATCTAGGATACATGTTTTTGTGTGGTTTGGTTCTGCTCCTTCTGTGATTTCAAACCACAACGACTGAATGGTCACTGTTCCAGGTGCTCCCCCACTGTTACCCCCATCACACTGTCCCTGTTTGTGAGCACAAGGTCCAGTATTGCCTTCTGCTGAGTTGGTTCCATGACCAGTTGCTTGAGGAAGGCACCCTGAAGAAGAGTCCAGGATAAATCTGCTCCTTGTTGATGCTGCTGCTGGGATGCTCCAGTCCACATCTGGAATATTGAAGTCTCCAACCAGTACTACCTCATCCTTGTCTGCTGCATCCTTTGGATGGCTAGCATCAACTCCTATCTGTTTCTTCCTCCTGGGCTGGTGGTCTACAGACCACACTTGTGCAGATAGCTGGCCCCATTTTCCTTTCCTGCTTAACCCACAGTATCTCTCCCCATTTTGTTCCTCCTGGATCTCTGTGGCCCTTATGTCATTTTCACATACAGTGCCACTCCTCCTCCCTTCCTACCTGCCTGGTCTCGTCTGAATATGTTGTAGCCAGGAATGTCCATCTCCCAGTCATGGTTATCATTAACCAGGTTTCTGTGATGGCCACAATGTCCAGGTCTGACTGCACCATGACAGCCTCAGATCTTCCATCTTGTTGCTAAGGCTCCTGGCATTGGCCACATGGCTTTCCATGATTTGACCTCCCTAGACTATTTAGCTGTTCTACTCCACCCCTTCCTGGTTGTCCTTTATCCTGGTTCTCCTTGCTGTCTGCCCTTCTGCTGATTTTGCCCTTTCTGCCTGTCCACCTCTTGGGTGCTAATCTCCATCTTTTGCACTGCTTTGTTGAGATATCCACTCCTCTGGTTCACTGGTTGCACTGCTAGCTGTAAGGGGTGGGCAATGAGGTACCCTCCTTGCTGGCCTGCCACCCTTTGACTAGATTAAATTCTTGTCAATGTAGCATTTAAACTTATCATTGAGTGCTTGGATTCCCTCCAGGATGGATGCAGGCCGTCAGGCTTGAACAAACCTCCATCCCTCAGGTGGGTCCCCAATCACCAATGAATCCAAACCTATACTCACAGCACCAGTTCTTCAACCATGAGTTAAAGTCTGGTGCATGCACCCTATGCTTCCCATGCCACTCACAGGTAGTACTTCTGAGAAGGTGACAGAAGTAGTTACCTTGAGACCCTCCCAATTTCCTAAACTCTTCCTGAACTTCCTTTGGCTCCCCATTTGCCAGGTCATTAGTACCTAGGTGGATAATGACATCCAGCTCACCTCCATCTTGTCTTCCCAGTGATCCCAGGATCTTCTTCCATCCCTCCATGCCGTTGGCACCTGGTGGCACCTCACCTCCTGGTCCTCCCCTCCCCTCCTGTGTTCCTAGTTGGATCCCTCTTGTGATGGGTCCCCACCAGGATTTACTTCCTCCTCCTCTGGGGTCCACTGCTCTCCTCCCTGAGGTCACCTCCTTGCTAACCTCCACATCCTTTCCTTCCACTTCTCTGGGTACCTCTATTTGGTTGCCCCCATTTGCCAGTGTGGCATATGGGTTCTTGAGTGGAATAGGATCTGGGATGTGCCTCTGCCTGACTGTCTTAACCACCCTGAGCCCACTGTCATCCAAGTGCTCCTCATTCTCGGCATCCATTGAGGCAGCAGCAGTGGACTGGGTGGTCTCTGAATAGGGGTGATGGTACTCCTGACCCAGTTTACTTCCACTCTGAGTCTGGCTACCTCATCCCACAGTCAAGAGAGATGCATGCAGATGGGCAGCACCTCAGTGTCCAGAATGTCTGCCTGAATATGGCTGCCCCCACAACTACTGCATTGACCACTCCCACATTATACTGCAATTATACTGCTATTCACTACTTGTCTGTTACTGAAGCTCTCTAGTTCCTTTTATTAATTTACTGTCTAAAAATCCTGTCACTGATCCTCAGATACTTTTCTTTTAAAAAATAAATAAAATAAATAAATAAATGAGTCAAAACACTTGTCGTACTGAGGATGGGCTTCTTCCCTTATGCCCCTCCTACTCCACACCCTACTATCCCCTGTGTTTAGCTCCTGTCAATCAGATATAACAGGTCATATAATTAAGAGTTGGGGGAAGGGGAGAGGGGGAGTGAAAATCTGCAGCAATTAAAGACAGCAAAGAAATACACCACCACTACGTTTTAAATTTTCAACAGCCCAAAAACAATTCTAAGTAAAGCAGCAAAGAAATTAAGTGTCACTAGAAGCACACAATCTAAGTTTAATAACAAAAATAGCAATTACCAGTTACTGTAAAGCACTGATGTGAATATGTTTCCTTTCCTTTTGGCTTCTTCTGATAAAACAAAAATCACTTGCTACCTCAACTCTGACTAAGCCTACCTATAGTTATCACGTAGCTGAGGTCAGAGGCCAGACAATTAGCACCCTTCTCCCAGACTACATGGCAAATCAGACAAGCCATGACTAAATTTGCAGCAATTAAAACAGCAAAAATACACCACCACTACATTTAAATTTTCAACAGCCCAAAAACAATTCTAAGTAAAGACAGCAAAGAAATTACAGTGTCACTAAAAGCCCACAATCAAAGTTTAATAACAAAAATAGCAATTACCAGTTACTGTAAAAGCACCTATATGAATATGTTTCCTTCCCTTCTGGCTTCACGTAAAGGTTTTATACAGACCCCCCATCTAAGTGGAAGAAAATGGATAAGGAATTTAATGTAGGCATCCTTAGAATAATGGAAACAGGGAGATATTATTGATGGGAGGACCTAGAAATGCCAGATGTTAACTGCAGCACATTTGCTGCAACCACATTCAAGAGCAGAGTCATTCTTGATGCCCTACAAGTGCATGCCTCAGGCAGCTAGTGTTTTAACTCACTCAGGAGATAGCAGTCTTAGGCCTGGTACTCTTTTAATGGGGAACAGAGAGGAACACAGATTTAAAAGTGGGTAGCAATCTGGGAATAAGCATCCACCAGACAGTGTGGTTCATGATAAACACAACCGTAGAGTCAACCCATGCAAAAGCAAGGGTACTGGACATTAGGAGGGCTGACTTTGGCAGAATGGGAGAGTGCCTATGGAATGCACTAGCAAAAGGGCAGCCAGGAGGGTGGAGGAACAATGGGGAAAATCAAAATGCCATCACAGAGGGAAGAAGTCTTTGTGTGAAAGCAAATAAACAGAACAACATCAAGGAAAAACTCAATGGCTCTCAAAAGAAGTTGCAATTAAGGTTAGGGAGAAACAATATAGCATTCAGGAAGTATAAGGACACACATAAGGAGCAGGACAAAGAACTGTTTCAGTTAAAGCAGAAGGAAGTGGAGAAGGTAGTCAGAATAGCAAAGTCCCAAACAAGAAAAAAATTTGCCAACTTAGTTAAGAAGGGGCTAAAACATTTTATATGTACATTTGAGAGTGAAGAAAGACCAAGAGAGATAGGAGGCTTAATAAAGGGAGGTGGGTTGACAGAGGATGATAGTGAAAAGGCAGAAATTCTCATTGGATACTTTTGTTCAGTATTCACAAAAGAAGAGGAGGGGTACTGAAACCAAACAATAGAAGCACTCTGCACACTCTGCATAGGTGGGTTGACTGAAGAAAGAGTCCTGTAAGAACTCTTAAAACTCAATATGGACAAGGCACTGGGTCCTGATAGGATTCACCCCAGAATTCTAAAAGAACTAAGTGGAGAACTAGTGACACCACTTACTATCCTTTTAATAAATCATGGGAGGATGGCGAGGTACCTGAGGACAGGAGGAAGGTGGATGTGATTCCCCTTCAAAAAGTGTGAGAAATGCAGAGGCAGGAACACCAATAACTGTTAGTTTGACCTCAGTGGTATGGAAAATTACAGACTCACTTCTGAAAGAAAGAATTGTTGAGTACCTAGAGGCCAGCAGTGCACTGGACCCAAGGCAGCATGGATTCACAGTGGGACAGTCATGTCAGATGAATCTAATACATTTGTTTTACTGGATGATCAAAGTAGTAGACCAGGGGTAGGGCTGTGGACATGGCCTTCCTAGACTTTAGCTAGAATTTTATGCATGCCCACAAAAAGAGTAATAAGTAAGTTAGCCAGCCTGGGAGTGGGTCCCAGGGTGGTAGCCTGGGTAAAAAATGTCTGGACAACAGGACACAGAGGTAACAGTAAATGGAGTCCACTCCCAAGAATGGGGGTTACTTGGTTGTTGGCAATTGTTTTTCCCAGGTCCATCTTGTAAAATGAGCTTATCTCAATGATATTCTGCCTGGCAAAATAAAGATTTTGATTGATTGATAGACAGGGTACCACCGAATTCAGTACTTGGGCTGGTCCTCTTTAATGTGTTTATTAATGACATTACAGAGGGACTGGAAGGAAAATATGCCTCTTTACAGATGACACAAAGATTGGTAACATGGTTGATACGCAAGTGAGGAGTGGAAAGGATCAGCAAGGAATTGGCAAGTTGGAGGAATGGTTAAAAGTACTGCAGCTTAGATTTAAAGCAAAGAAGTGAAAGTAATGCACCTGGGAAACAAAACCCAGGGAAGAGTACACAATGGGGTAGGGTACAACCAACAACAAAAATGGAATGGGTCCTGGTTCTGAAAAGGAAAATTGTTTTCCATTACTGTGCATGATCTTTGTTATATACTAACATCCTGTAAAACATGTATTGTCCCTGCTCTATATGTATGATGTGGAACCTTGTAAATGAGTCTTTGTCTCAAAGGTCTTTCTAATAATCTCAAATAAATAAATAAATCAGCATATCAGAGGACCTAAAGGTAGGCAGGCAATGTGAAAAGGCAGTAAAGAGGGCTGGGCGTGTACTGGGATGCATAATGAGAAGCATCACCAGTAGAAAACAAAGTTGTCATCCCTCTGTACAGACAGTTGGTGAGACCCCATCTGAAGAACTACGTGCAGTTTGGAGACCCCATCTATGCAAGGACATAGACAGGATG
Organism: Neoceratodus forsteri; assembly: GCA_016271365.2. Taxonomy (NCBI): domain Eukaryota; kingdom Metazoa; phylum Chordata; order Ceratodontiformes; family Ceratodontidae; genus Neoceratodus; species Neoceratodus forsteri. The sequence goes on from CM057454.1 coordinate 1,277,511,517, forward strand.
GAGGCAGTCTGAGAGGACAGCAACAAAAATGGTGCAGGGTATGCACCAGAAACCATGCAAAGTGAGACTACAGAAGCTAATATGTATACCTTTGAGGAAAGGTGGGAGAGGGGACATGATAGAAACGTTTTAGTACATCAAGGGAATCAACAAAGTTCAAGAGGGTAGCATCTTTCAGTAAAAGATGTGCAAGAACAAGGGACACAATTTGAAGATAGAGGGGTGACGCTCAGATTCAAGGTGAGATTTTTTTTTTTTCATGGAGAGGTGATTGATGCATGAAACAGCCTTCCTAAGGTGGTTGTATGGTCAGAAATAGTGAGGGACTTCAAGAATGCATGGGGCAGACAAGGTTATTCTAGTGCGGGGTAGGGAGGAAGTAGGCTGTTAGTTAACTAGGATCTGCTGCTTATCCAATAGTTAGGGAAATGGGTAGACTATGTGGGCCAAGCGGTCCTTATCTGCCCTCAAGTCTATGTTTCTGTATACTCCCCATCAATTCTTATGGCAGGCTGTTTCATGCATCCGTCACCCTTTCTATGAAAAGTATTTCCTCACATCCTCTTAAGCCCCCACCTCTATCTTCACGCATGTAGAGATGCAACAAAGTCAAATTCCACCCTCAAAGTAAACACAAGTAGCCCACATTGCATTATTTTCTGGCTACAGTGCCCATTGAAAAGTGTTACATCACCAATTCACCTTTGTTATAATGGTGATAATGTTTTTACATTGCTCACCCACCTTACTTTGCATTATTTTGCATTGTGGTTTAGACACTAGAAAAGCAGGTGAGTCAAATTATAACTTCCTGTTGCTAGCCTTGCTTGTAGAGCAGAAAGCAACTAACTAAAAGAAGCTACATTTTCTTATTAATTTAAAACTTATATCTCGGCAGGAGTCATTGTCTGTTAAGATTAAGTAGACAGATAACTTTATTAGAAGTAGAAGGGTCCTATTTAGGGTTAAAAAAAAAGAAAAGAAAGAAAGTCAGTGTGTGTTCTGTGCTGGGAAGGGTTCTGTATCAGCTGACTTTGCTAAACCAGTAGGAGGAAAAAGAAGCTTAATTGGGGTGTGGTTTAGACACTAGAAAAGCAGGTGAGTCAAATTACAACTTCCTGTTGCTAGCCTTTTTCCTTGCTAATTGCCCTCCATCCCACTCTTCCACCCACCCACCCAAAGGCAGATCTACTTTTATAGCCACTGGATTTGACTGTCAACAGGAACTTCCTGTTTGGCAATAGGAAGGAAAGGATCATAGAGAAACATTGGTTTTGTCAACCCTAAAGGAAAAAGTAGCTCACTCTCCCCCAGCTGCTGGTGGTCTGATATTGAGCAAGGAAGAAGGAGGCTACTGAAGAAGACAGGAGGTTGCTGTCCCAGAACAGGAAGGGTGAGAGTTGTAAGGAGAGGAGAGAGTAAGCATCCAGAGAAACAGTATAGGGGACACAGAATAAGACATGCTAGGGTGGTGCAGTGCAATGGCTGTGGGGCGGCAGTGTTCGGGAGACATTCTGGGCTGTGATGCTGCCTAGTTGCAGGCACCTCTCTGATCTGAGAGAGGGTTGCCCGTTTCCAGGCTGACCTGGCTAGATTCGTGAAACCTCTTCCCCACCCAGGGACCACCAGGGCCAATGCCACTGCCTCAGAGGTTGCCAAGAAAAAGGAGAGGCTAGACCAGGGTGGGCTCAGGGAGGGAGAAGGTGGTGGAACAGAGTTGCATCCCTCCAGCTGTACCTTTCCACAATTCATTCACTCTTCTGGTGGATAGTGGTTCCTCTATGGAGGCACCTGCAGTGGAGACCAAGGAGGATGCTGGGAACCTTCACAAGGAGACCCACAGGAGGGTGGCATGGGACCCCACAGGGAAGGAAGCAACTCCTGGTGGGGACTCAATCATTAGGGGGTAGAAATGGGGAAGGAAGGGGACAGGGAGGTAAGGTGCCTTCCTGGCACCACGTCTTGGAGGGACTGGGCGAATCCTCAGGATCGTGGGAGGAGCAGCACGAGGGAGGGAGCTGGATGTCATTGTCCACCTAGGGACAAATGATCTGGCTAGGAATGGGATCAGAGCAGTGCAAGAGGAGTTTATAGAGCTGGGAAGGGGCCTTAGACAAGTAGCTTATTAATGCAACCTTCTCGGAGGTGCTGCTGCCTGTCTATGACAAGGAGATGCTAGGGCACCTCACCAGGGAATTCAATGAGTGGTTAAAAACTGGTGTGGAGCTCAGGGTTTGGCTTCACTGGGGACTGGGGAGCCACCTGGAGGGATGCAGACCTATACTGGTGCGATGGTCTGCATCTGTCCAGGGGGAACCAGGATCTAGGTGAGAAGGTTTAAATGCTTCATTGGCAAGCATTTAAACTAGCTAAGGGAGGCACTGAAAGGACAGGGAAATCCAGCATCCCCCACAGAACATGGTGATTAGTGAGGTAAACACCAAGGTACAGAAGGATAAGGAGCAGAACAGATTTAAAGGTAAAAAAAGGCAAAGGCAGTAAGGACAGAAATGGGGCTAAAAGGGCAAGGCTATCAAAAAGTGTAGGGTGATGAGTACCAATGCCCATAGTCTGTGTAACAAGCTCCCTAAACTAGTGTCCTTGATGGAAGAGGGTTGCCTGGATATTGTGGTAGTCACAGAAAAATGGTACACAGAGAACCATGACTGGGATGTCAACATACCAGAATACACAATCTACAGGAGGGACAGGGAGGTAACAGAGGAGGAGGAGTAGCTCTCTATGTAAAGGAAGGATCAAAGCAATAGAACTAAAGGGTAAACAGGAGCAGATGAAGCACTTTGGATCACCCTGGAGACAGGAAATGGCACCACAATCCACATGGGGTTGTATACAGACCCCATCTCAGCGGGAGGAATGGACAAAGGAGATGAAAGCTTTCTTAGAATGGCAGAAAAGGGAGATATTGTTGATGGGGACCTGAATATGCTGGATGTTAACTGGAGCACCTTTGCTGCAGGCACATCAAGAGCAGGGTCATTCTTGATGCCCTACAGGGGTCATGCCTCAGACAGCTAGTATTGGAACCCACTCGGGAGGAGCAATCTTAGACCTGGTACTGTCAAATGGGGATGGCGAAAGAATCTCAGATTTAGAAGTGGGTAGCCATCTGAGGACAGCGACCACCAAACAGTGTGGTTCACGATAAACACAGCCATACAATAAAGCCATACACAAAGCAAGGGTACTGGACTTTAGGAGGGCTGACTTTGAGAAAATGAGAGTGCCTCAGAAAAGCACTAGCAAACAGGCAAAAAGGAGGGTGGATGAACAATGAGGCGATCAAAACAGCCATCACAGAGGCAACAAGCCTTTGTGTAAAGCAAATCAATAAAATCAACGAAGGCAAAAACGCTATGGTTCTCAAAAGAGGTGGCAGGAAGGTTAAGGAGAAAAGGACAGCATTCAGGAAATATAAGGAAACACTGAAGAGCAGGACAGAGAACTTTATCAGTTAAAGCAGAAAAAGAGGCTGGGAAGGCAGTCAGAATAGCAAAGGCCCAAACCAAGGAAACAATAGCCAATTCTGTTAAGAAGGAGATAAGACCTTTAGGGTACATTAGAGAGGGAAGAAAGACCAAAGTAGGGATACTGAAGCTTAATAAGGGGAGGGAATGTGGGTAGGGGTGACCGTGAAAAAGCAGGGATACTGAACGAATATTTCTGCTCAGTAATCACAAAGGAAGGAGGAGAGTTACCTAAACCAAACAAGAGGAACACTCTGAAGATGGGGGTCGATACCAGTCCATTTACAGAAGAAAGGGTTCTGAAAGAACTAATAAAATTGAAGGTGGACAAAGCAATGGGGCCTGATGGAATTCACCCAAGAATTCTAAAGAACTAAGGGTAGAACTAGTGACACGCATGACTACTCTCTTTAACAAATCATGGGAGGATGGGGTGGTACCTGAGGACTGAGGGGGCAGATGTGATTCCTCTTCACAAAGTGGGAGCAGGACAGAGGCAGGAAACTATAGACCAGTAAGTTTGACCTCAGTAGTAGGGAAAATGATGGAATCACTTCTGAAGGAAAGAATTGTTGAATACCTGGAGGCCAGTGGGGCACAGGACCCAAGGCAGCATGGGTTCATGATGGGAAGGTCATGTCAGATGAATCTAATAGATTTCTTTGACTGGATGACCAGAATAGTAGACCAGGGAGGGCTGTGGACATGACCTACTAGATTTTAGCAAGGCATTTGATACAGTCCACACAAAGATTAATACACAAGATAGCCAGCCTTGGAGTGGGTCCCAAGGTGTGGTAGCCTGGATAAAAAATTGGCTAGACAACAGGACGCAAAGGGTAGTAGTGAATGGAGTACACAGTGAAGAAAGGAGGGTTACTAGTGGGGACCACAGAGGTTCAGTACTGGGACCTGTCCTTTTAATGTCTTTATAAGTGACATTGCAGAGGAACTGGAAGGAAAAGTATGTCTCTTTGCAGATGACACAAAGATCTGCAACAGGGTTGATACACAAGATGGAGTGGATTGGATGAGAAGGGACTTGGCAAAGCTGGAGGAATGGTCAAGTGTATGGCAGCTCAGATTCAATGCAAAAAGTGCAGGTAATGCACCTGGGAAACAAAAACCAGGAAAGCGTACACAATGGGGGTGAGATACTGACAACAGTAAAAATAGAAAGAGGACCTGGGGTAATTATTTCAGATGACCTAAAGGTGGGCAAGCAATGTGAGAAGGCAGTAAGGAAGGCTGGGGGATACTGGGATGCATAGGAAGAGGCATCAATAGTAGAAAAAAGAAGTTGTTATCCCTCTGTACAGACAGTTGGTGAGTCCCCATCTGGATACTGTGTGCAGTTCTGGAGACCCCATCTCCAGCAAAGACATAGACAGAGTGGAGGCTGTCAGAGGAGGGCACAAAATGGTGCAGGGTCTGCACCAGAAGACATCACGAAGAAAGACTAAAGGAGCTTAATATGTATACCCTTGAGGAAAGAAGGAGAGAGGGACATGATAGAAACTTTCAAGTACCTCAAGGGAATCAACAAAGTCAAGAGGGTAGCATCTTCCAGAAAAGAGATGTGCAAGAACAAGGGGCACAATTTGAAGATAGAGGGGGATGGCTCAGAGGTAATGTGAGGAAGTATTTTTTCACAGAGAGGGTTGTGGATGCATGGAACAGCCTCCTGAGGGAAGTCGTGGAGTCAAGAACAGTGGGGAATTCAAGAATGCATGGGACAGGCATAAGGCAGTCCTAGTGGGGGTAGGAGGAAGTAAGCTGTTGGTTAACTGGATCTGCAGCTTATCTGTTGGAGTAGGAAAATGGGCAGACTAGGTGGGCCAAGCGGTCCTTATCTGCCATCAAATTCTATGTTTCTATGTTAAAGGTGGAGTGAGAATTTACAGGCAGCCCACACATATCACATGGCTTACACAGACTTGGTCACATGCTTCAGAAAGGCAGGAAGCGAATCATGCTTGAAAGAGAGTGTCACTGCAGCAGCAGCCCTGGCTCCAACAACATCTTCCCCCCTCCGCTTGTGCCTGGTCCTCCCTGCACCTCATTAGTATGGGAGTTCTTTACTACACTGCCTTGGGATAGTAGAGAGTGAAATGTAATCTGTTGTTGCTTGGAGGTGTGCGTGGCAAAGGATCTGGCTTTGCACAGGTGGTCAGAACACCCATGTGTACAATCACCACTGTGTACAGTGGCAGACCAAGATTGAAAACAGGGCAGTAATGTACCTGCTGGGAATAGGAGGCAGCATGGCCTCCACCTACATGTGGTGGTGTGATGTGCTGGAGGGCCATGGATCAAGTGGCTGCTCCACCACTACAACTTGCAGCAGGTGATGGGGCAACCCTGTCCAACTACTTGCCACACAGACCAATTTGGTCCTGATGTGGGGTGAGTTAGAGGCTGTTAACCACCACCTTAACAATGTTGAGCAGCAGTAGGAGCAAATTGAGGGGTACCAGTTACAAATTATGGGATGCTTCAACTGCTGCTGTCCCATCAGAAAGCTGATAATTAATTTTAGTTTATCCTTGACACACCACCCTCTGTGAGAAAAATAGTTCCTGATGTTGACCCTGATCTGTCCCCTTCTTTCTTCAAATGTTGGGCCCTTCTTTGTGCACATCTCTTTTCTGGATGATGTTAATCACTTGTACATTATTGATTTCCTTTCCGTACCCCGGTCAGCATCATCAACAGGAACTGGTACCTCACAACTTTATTGAGGAGGGGAGATTTAACAGCAACAGACTCAGACACAGCCTCATTGACTTTCTTTTCTCCAGTTCCCAATGTGTCAGTAACATCATTATCATATTCATCATCCACATCCACAATTTCAGCTTGCATGCTGCCCTGTGGAGAACATTTTCCAACCACAGCATCATTATCATCACCTGATATTTTTTGCAAAACACTTTGAATCATTGGATGGCAAAGACATGACCTCAACAGCACTGAAACTGTGACATTGTAAGTCATTTTCATCAAGATCAGAATCATGTCCAACCACCAATACAAAATACAAAACAAAACAACTATCACCTTACTATATGGCGGAGATGGGGGTTAATGACATAGGAAAAAGGATAGTCGACATTCCAGGGATTCTGAGCTCATGGGGGCCCTATAAAAACAAAGGGCTGTGACCTTCTAATCTCTGAAATTCTGAAACAATGGCATCATTATGATAAATGGTTGGCTAAAAAGATGGTGGACTACCATTCCCTTTTGTAAAAATATTCTGTCATAGTCTAGTGTTGCCACCCTCTCAGATGTCAGTCCCCTTATTTAAAAACAATATTCTCTGGTAGTCTAGTGGTCAACACCTGCCCAATTCATAATCACCTTCTTGGAATTGTTTTATTGCAAACCTCCCTGGTAGTCTACTGTTCCCTCCCCATCCCTGATCCTTGTCACTTGAAATAGTAAAAACATTACCCTGTCAGTCTAGTGTATCCTAACCCTCACCCTGTCAGATACTGACCCACCACCCTGATCCCCTGCCCAAGTCCCAGCCAATGACCAGTACAGCCCTCCTCTCACCACCCTGGCTGGCCCTGACTGAGCTGTGAATGAGTGCCACCGATGAACTCATTTTGACTCAAATTTTGAAGATACCCTTGTTATTACCCTACCTCATGAACAAGTATGTTGAAAATTTGAAATGTTCTCAAAAGGTCATTTCACCAACCAACCACAAAAGCATAGTTTGGGCAGGTTTGGGAAATGACATAAATATTATTCATGAGAGGGATCTCAAATAAGGTATGTTGAAAATGTAATGTCAAAATCTTTAAAAATGATACAAGTTTTGCACCAAAGCTGAAAACCCCATTGAAACTTTATTTATTTAATTTGTTAATTGGGTAAGAACACTGGGTAAATCAATATCCTTTTCAAGCTCAACCAAGAACAAACAACAAATTAGTTATTACATGTGCAACATACAAATTAAATACAGAAAATAAAATACAAAAACAGTTAACACATAACCAAAACATTAATAAATATATTTACAAACATCCTTACAAGACAAATATTCTTTCAGCTGAGATTTAAACACTCGTAACAACATAGTAGTACATAAACTGCTAGGAAGATTATTCCAAAAACTGAAGCAGCAATGAAAAAGAACAAGAACCCTTCGTATATTTACCCAAAAAGATGTAAAAAAAAGTACCAGTTGAAGACCTCAGAGTTAGTCCAATAGTATAAACCATAACAAGATCCTGCAGTGGATAGTAATAATTACTATAAATTGCTTTAAAAATGTGGCAACCTAGAATATAGGCACATTTACTTGGGGACAGTCACCTAATTGAGAATGCAATAAGCAGTAATGTAAATGGAAAGAAGGGGCCAAAATAAATCAACAAATATTATGATAATCTACTTTCAAAATTTTACTTTCTTTAGTCCCAAGATTACTCTAGAGACTTGCATTATAATCTAAATGTGGCAGTAAATAACCAATAGCAGTTGAATGCTGAGTTGACACTGGAAAATGCTTTTCTAACTTGTACAGTGAGCCAAGTTTGTTATTAATTACATAACTGATGTGAGTCATTTGATGCAAAAGAGTCAAGCTTGTATCCCATAAAAATATATATATCACATTGAAGTGCATTTACCTTAGTTTCTAAATTCCATGCTACTCTAGTGGTCCCTCCCTGTCTCCTTCCCCATCAGCCACTAAATATATATATACTGTATATAATTCCTTGATAGTGTAGTGGTCCATCCCCTCCCCTCCCTGTTCACTGATCATGACCCCAATACACCTTTTGGGTAGTATCTGGGAAATGACACCACCATTATTCATGAGGAGGGATCTCAAAAGGGTACATTGAAATGTGATGTCAAAATCTTTAAAAATTATAGGTTTTGCACCAAAGATGAAAGCTTTATTGAAATACACTGAAGCACATTTATCTTAGTTTCTGGATAACATGGTACTGTAGTGGTACCTCCTTCCTTCCTGTCTCTGTCCCAGTCACCTGCTTAAAATATATATATATATATATATAGTTTCTTTGTAGTGTAGTGGTCCATCCTGCTCCTCTCCCATTCACCAATCACCATCCTCCTATAAAAGATATAACATTTCCCTGATAGTCAAGTGGTCCCTGCCCTCCATTCACCGATCTCCATCCCCTATAAAAATATGTAATATTTTCCCAGTAGTTGAGTGGTCCCTCCCCTGACCCAATGTCCAATTATCCTCCCATTACCTTACTAATAAATTCCCGTGGTCATCTAATGGTCCCTCCTTCCTCAATATATGATCATTGTCCAATTATTAAAAAAAATCCCTAGTAGTATAATGGCCCACCTCACTGATCACAAATCACCCACCCACCTGTCATTGGAAATAATATTCCCTAGTAATCTAGTTGCCCCCCACTCCCTGATCCACAATCCCCATCTCAGTATTGTTTTTTAGAAACTTCCTGCTAGTGTAGTAGTCCTCCCTGTCCTCCATCCTCTTCCATGAAATAGTAATAAAACAGCCTGGGTTGTTATGTAGACCACCATCCTGTCAGGTGTTCATCCACAACCACTCCCACCAACCCATTCCCCAGCTGACAAACTGCACAGCCCACTTTTTACCACTGTGACTGTTACCAACTGAGCTGTAAATGAGTGCATACTGAATACAGTATGCACTCATTCTGGTTCAGATGTGTCCAACCATGGTGGTGAGAAGAGGGCTGTGCTGGAATACCAGCTGGGGATGGAGTTGGGAGGGTGAGGGAGGTGGTCTAGTACCTGAGAGGGGTGTGGGGAAGGTCCACTAGAACACCAGGGTTATGTTTTTTTATTTCAGGGACAGGGGTTCTGGGTGGGAGGGACCACTAGATTACAGGGATGTTTGCACAAAAAAAAATGCCAGGAGGGTGATTGGGGATCAGGGATGGGGTATGACAACTAGACTACAAGAAACTATTGTTGTCATACCAGGAGGCGATTGATGTTCGAGGAAGGAAGTGGGACCACTAGACTACCAGGATTTTTTCTCAATACCAGGAAAGCAGTCTGCAATCAGGGAGGAGATGAGACCACTAGACTACCATGAAATATTTTTATCTATAAGGGGACAATGATTGGATATCAGGGAGGAGGTTGGGACCACTAGACAACCAGGAATATTTCTTGGAATAAGGGGACAGTGATTAGACATCGGGGATGGGGAGGGACGACAAAACTACTAGTGAAAAAAATTATTTAGATGGGATGGGATCAGTGAACAGAGAAGGGAGGGACCACTAGACTACCAGGGAATTATACATGTTTTTAAACACGGAAATGTCATTTCTTCAGGTGTTGAAATCCTTTTCACAAATTGCAAAAATAACAATTTTCTTTGATTCCTTTATCCCAGTTTCTAAAAAGATTAATTGTCAGTGACTTAGGATCCTTTCTTGTAATAGCTTTTCACAACTTTTGGCAAAGGAACAAACCTTTCAAATTGCAAAAAAGAGATCCCATTTGTGATTCTTTTTGTAATTTGCTGAAAAGAATTTTGACATGTTAGGAAAACACATTTCTGACTCAGTTATGAGAAAAGTAAACCCAGAACTGGACTCTACAGGTTGAAATTAGGTAAACACAACCATTGGTGTTTACTAAAGGCCTCTATTTTTTTAATTCATTATGTTGCCACGCTACTAAAAAACAAGATGGTAGCAGAATGGAAAAGGATTTCCAATTTGTGACAAAGAATTATCTATTTGTGACAAAGCATCCTTTTTTGATAGGACATCTAACTGCCCTCTTTGAAGTAAATGGAAATTAAAACATTTAATAACTTTTAGGACAGTTTAATTTTTTAACAAACCTGCAAAAGGCGTGTTCTGTGACCCAATGCCTATGTTCAGTACAAATGTCAGACCAATATTCAACACAGTTTTAGCAGAAGGGCATGGAAAATAATTTAAACAAAAACGTTAATTTTCACATTTTATGATACTCTGTATCTCTACACCCACACGAATCTGACTGGAATAAAACTTGCCACATCAAGCGATCCTTATTTCTGATGGCACATGTAAATTTTCATGTGAATCACTTGAAGTTACAAAGTTGCAATAACTGAACCTCAGAATTCTGTAGAGTTGTGCTTCATCCTGGTGACTTCACTAGATATATATATATATATTGTAGTGGCACAGTAGTGCAACTATAGTTAGGGTTGAGTACCCCATTTATATTTAAATCTGACATTTTCACCTTACTAACTTTGTCACCATATGATGCATTTGCTGACATTTAGAATGCATGGTTTGGTACCATAGATCTCTGGACCTGCCAAGTTTCGTTATGGTGGGATGTATACGGTTGTGGAGCTATACAGCAGCAAAATGCATAAATTAGGTGTTTTATATGCTACTTTCAAAGCACGGTTAAGCGATCAGTCTGAAAATGTCAGCGTAACATGCAGCCGGGTCCCTCGATGTAGTTTTGAAATTTTTGTGAAAAAATATTAAATAGTTCAAAAGTTATTCAAAAACACTCAACCCCATTATAGTCTATGGGAAAAGTGAACAAACTATGTGAAAGTGTCATGAATGCAGTTTTACTATCACAAATTACCCTTTTAATTTTGTGATTCGGCCATTTTTTTCAGCTGGTGGTCAGAAAAATGCTTGGCATTTAAATTTGGGACCTCTAGGGATACACTTTTGTTATGTTCACCTAGTCAAGCCTCTAAGGGTGCTAGCCATGTCATTTTTTTGGGGTAAAATGTTGCCACTCTGCTGCAATACAACAGTTTGCGTTTTAGGCTGGAATTTGTAGGAAGTAACCGCCAACATCAACAGATGTGCCTTTTGGTGGTTTGGTGTAAATGTTTAGTCCCTACTTGGGGTACTTAGTGCAAAACTAGTCTGGGAAGTCATAAATAATATGAGATTTTTTTTTCTACGTCATATGGTTCCTGAGATATAAGCAATTTAGTATTCCAAGTGCTCATTTTCCTGTTCGAGGCCTACTACTATGCCAGCATTCTTTGTATTCATGTGCTTCTGGATGCATCTCTTTTGAACACAAAGCATGTGCATTTGCATTACTGTTACCGTTAGTATTTGTTTACTTTTCCGCTTGTGTTTCCATTACCGCTTGCATTAGTGTTTGTTTGCATCACTGTGTGCATTACTGTTTGTGCTTGTGCTTGCATTTGTGTTATCGATTGCTTTCTGTTTTTTTTTGCATCACTGTTGGTGTTACCATTTGCATTTCTGTTACCATTTTTGTTAGCATTTCTGTTTACGTCACCATATGCGTTACAGTTTGCATTTACATTACTGTTGCTGTTTGCATTTTCTTTATCTTTGCATTACCATTTTGTTTTGCGTTTCCGGTATCATTAAGCGTTTGCATTAGTACGTTCTGTTGTTACTTACATTACAGTTTCCTTGTCGCGTTACCATTGTCATTACTGTTTGCATTTGTGTTTGTGATTGCATTACGTTAGCGCTTTTGTTACCATTGCATTAACAGTTGTGTTTGTGTTTACATTTGTGCTTGCATTTCCATTACCACTTGTGTTGCTCGTTTCCGTTGCATCACCATGTGCATTACAGTTTGCATTTATTATATTTACTTACGTTTGTGTTTCTTACTGTTTGCATTTTGTTGCCATTTGCGTTACCATCTGTTTGGTTTCACATTTGTGCTTGCATTTTCATTATTGTTTGGGTTACCATGTCTGTTTGCTTTTTGCACTTATGTTTGCATTACCATTTGTGTTACTGTTTCCTTTTTGCATCACCAATGGCGTTACCATTTCTGCTTGCAATTGCATTACCCTTACTGTTTTAGTTTTCATTACCTTTTGTTTTACCATTTCTGTATGCGTTCTGTTACCATTACTGTTATGTTACCGTTTGCATTTCCATTTTCAGTAACCATGTACATTACCATTTGCATGTGTGTTATAAGCTTGCATTTCTGTTTACATTTCGTTACTGTCTCCTTTGGCATCACCATTGTCGTACCATTACCATTGCATTTGCGTTCCATTCGCATTACCGATAACGTTTGTGTATTAATTACCATTTGTGTTGCATTTTCCTTTACATTATGTACTTGCACTTGCGTTTCCATTGTTCTTGCATTACTGTTTCCTTATGCGTCGCCGTTGCCATTTCCATTTGCATTTGCAGTTCCATTGGTGTTAATTTTACAGTTTGTGTTTCCGTTATCATTTGTGTTACCATTAATGTTTGCATTTCAGTTTGCGTTGCATTTCTATTATAATTTGTGCATTTCCTTTTGCATCATTGTGTGCGTTACCGTTTGCTCTTATGTTTGCATTACCATTAGTGTTGCTGTTTCGTTTGAGTCATCATTGACATTGCCATTTGCTTTTTCATTACCGATGACGTTTGAATTCTCGGTACCATTTTCATTTGCCTCAACATGTGCGTTTATTGTTAGCGTTTGTATTTGCACTTGCATTTCCGTTTGCGTTACCATTACTGTTTTCATTTTTGTTGCAATTTGCATTACTATCTGTGTTTGTGTTCATGTTTGCCTTATGTTCCATTACCATTTGCATTACTGTTTCTGTTTGTTTTAGCTTGCATTTGCATTACTATTTCCTTCGATCACAATTGGCATTACCGTTTCTGCTTACATTTGTGTTACTGTTTGCATTTTTGTTACCATTTGTGTTATGCTTTGTGTGTGCATTTCTGTTACTGTTCTCGTTACTATTACCATTAGCGTTGGTGTTTATCGTTAGCATTAACCTTCCCACCATTACTGTTAGCGTTACATTACTGTTAGGGGTTATTACACACAAATGGGAAGCATGATGGGAGCGTGGGGGCCCACTACCACATACCATTCACTATTTATAGTGCAATAGTGCACATTCTCAAAAAAAGAAGGACGTCTTGTCAAAAACTTTGTTTAATGCATCAGTTATGATTGTCCCCACAGCAATAAAGTGAGGAATTTTGGTTGTAGGGTTGCCACCCTTGCTCAACACCTACCCAATCCCACCAACAGGCATCGGGGTGTGCGTTGGGGTTGTTGACCTAACTCTCACCCCATTCTCCTATGCACTGCACCACCTGAGCTTATTTACATGGCGTGGGGTGCAAGGGTGTAACCATAACACCAAATTTCCTTGCTTTTGTTGCTGTTGAACATGTTAACTAATGCATTAAACAGAGTTTCATAATATATATATATATATATATATATATATATATATATACCATTAGCATTACTGTTACCATTACCATTACTGTTTGAGTTTCTAGTAGTGTTACCGCTACTGTTAGCATTACCAGTACCATTTACATTTGCATTTGTGTTAGCATTTCCATTAATGTTCATGTTTGCATTACGTTCATGTTACCATTACTGGTTGCGCTTCCATTTCCACTTGCATTTGTGTTACCATTTGCATTACCATTACCCTTTGCCTTTGCGTTTCCATTTTCATTTCCATTTCCATTACCATTACTGTTAGCATTACTGTTAGCATTTGTGTTTGTGTTACCATTACCATTAGCCTTACCATTACGCTACCATTAGCATTACCATTACCATTAACTTTACCATTATCGTTACTGTTAGCATTACTGTTACTGTCACCTTAGCATGGCAAATCACTGTTTTAAGGTTCTGTTACACTACAGGGCTATACTATGGTGTCCTGCTTCTGTGTATATGGGAGCAAGAGAGCCTTGAGGGCCCACACTTCCACAAGCACATGTGGATTACTATGGAATGAGCAGCTTAGGAAATGGGGCCTGAAGCCTCGTGCTCCCACCAAGACATACCATTCACAATTTATATTTCACATTCTAAAGAAGGGAAATCCATGGCAAAAACTCATTAATGCATCATTTAGGTTGTTACACACAATGACAAAAGCAGGAAATTTGGTGTTAGGGTTCAATACCTAACTTCACAATATCCACCCTGTCCCCACCAATACACACAAACATATACAGGCAAGAAGGGAAGTACTGAGGCAACACAACCAGCAGCAGGTAACAGAAATAACATACAACTATCTAAACCACAGCACCACACCCCATGCTGACATCTTCTATACAGCAACAGATGTTGGGGGTCTCAATGGGGTCCTCATTCTGAACTCTTATCCCAGACATTTCACGCTCTGCCAAAACACATATGATTATGGACAATTGGGCAGCTTTGGCTCTGTTGATTGCCTTGCTGTACTTGAAAGTTTCTATCATGTCCCCCTCTCTCCTTGAGGGTATACATATTAAGCTCCTTTACTCTCTCTTTGTATGTTTTCTGGTGCAGACCCTGTTCCATTTTAGTTGCTGTCCTCTGGCAGCCTCCATCCTGCCTATGTCCTTGTGGAGATGGGTTTCAGAACTGGATGGTACTCCAGATGGCATCTCACCAACTGTCTGTACAGAGGGATAACAACTTCCTGTTTTCTACTGGTGATGCCTCCCTGTGCATCCTAGTATCCCACCAGCCTCCTTACTGCCTTCTTACATTGCTTGCCCACCTTAGGGTCATCTGATATGACTACCCCCAGGTCCCTTTCCTATTTTTGTTGTTGTTATATCTCACCCCCATTGTGTACTCTTCCCCTGGGTTATTTTAGGGAACTTCTCCATGATTTGGATAAACTATGCAATTTGCCAGCCAGGCAGGCAACAGCTCTGAAATTCAATGCAGCAGAACCAGAGTAGAACTCTAAGAGAAGGAGAGATCAAGATGACATGACACTCACCTTGCAGAAGTCTCTCTCTCACTTCACGGAAAGCTGGCTCAAAAGGTACAAACTAAAGTACAGGGATTCCTTTCTCCTTTTCACCCTTTATTTTCTTTATATGGCTGCCCACCTGCTGTGTTTTGACCAGTCCCCAAATACATTCCTTCCATCCTAAAACTGGTGTTATTGCTACAGCTGCACTGAACACATCACAGTAGGAATGATCACAAATACTGAAAATTTTTGTAAACACACAAGATACTGCATAGAGAGAGATGGGGGACTGATTGCCAATGAGCTGACTCAATTGACAGTGAGAGGAAGCTAAGCTGTCAGAACAGAAGAGTGAGGGAGCAAGTGAGTGAACCATGGAGTGGGTGAGGGGGATGCTGTAGAACAGGCAAGCCGAGAGACACTTCATCCTTCTATGGCGTTAGCCTAGAGCTGCTGTGTTTTGCACAGCCAGATTTTGATATTCCTACTGCTGAATACTATACTTATATAACATTGATGACTGTTGTTGCTGTGTGCTGCACTGACTGAACAGTAGGAAACAAGTGTGGAACTGTAAAACCACAAGTTGCAGTTGCAGTGGGCCAACTAATTCCAATTCCAATTAAACAATTAAACATTAGAGTACCTGGTGGGTTGTGGCTGACTCTGTCCAACTCCTAATTCTCTCCTCTGCTGTCACTGGCCCTTTTCTCAGAGGTACCTCTGTTGTTTTGGCATTGTCTCTCAGAGCTGGGAAGTCAAGTTGAGATATGCTAGTGAGATTAGATCATGCCACAGCAACACACCAGGAAAACTGCTTCAGGCAGCTGAGACTGGCTCTCTGATGTGGTGAGTGGTAGCAGGACTGGGCTGGTAGTCAGCTTTTTGGTTGGGGGCAACCAGAGAAGTTTCCTGCTCTATAATCTCTGAGATGGTCAAAGCTTGTTTGCTATGAAGTGGCAAAGAATATTACTTTTTGGGCTGTTTACGTGGAACTTTCATGACAGTTCACAACTTTGCAAATGTCTCATAGATTAACATGGGAAACTTGTGCAATGTCTGAAGAACTTTCATGAAAGTTCTGCAAATATTTTCAGAGTGTCTCTTTGCATTAGTGCTCATAATGCAGACAGTCAGTGGCTCAGCTGAAGAGGTGAGAGGTGGGCTGTGCCAGTTGCCATTAGGGGAAGGGTGGGGTGGTGGATGGGCTGGGTTTGGCTGGGTGAGGGGTGGGGACCACTAGACTACCAGGAAATACAACATGATGATTTATTTTATTATGATGGAGGGGCGCTAGACTACCAGGGATATGTACAATGCCAATGGGTATTATTTCATACAGATGGGGGGCACTAGACTACCAGGCATATTAACAGTAATAATTGTTTTTACAACTCAGGAGGGCACTAGACAACTAGGGATAAAAAAAAATACACATGGGGGCACTAGACTACCAGGACATTACATGTGATAATATTACTTATTATGGGGGCACTAGACTACCAGGACATTACACATGATAATATTACTTATTATGGGGTCACTAGACTACCAGGACATTACATGTGATAATATTACTTATTATGATGGGGGCACTAGACTAGCAGGACATTACGTGATAATATTACTTATTATGGGGCACTAGACTATCAGGACATTACATGTGATAATATTACTTATTATGATGGGGGCACTAGACTAGCAGAGATATTTAATACAGTATTGTCATTGAGATGGGACAGAACAAAGCCCCTAAGCGAAACCCAGCCTCATTTAAGTTTGTAGGGCACCTCTGGGCTGAGAAAAGTCATTTTAAAATCTGTCCATCTCATCCCTAGCTCTTTGTTCTCGAGCGAGCAATTCTTTGACCCTGCAAATACTTTGATCGTGAGATTCTTTGATCACGGTCTGCATCGTGAGGGTAGGACAAGATGGCTGGATTAAAAATTTATTTTCTCAGCCAGGGGTGCCCTAAAAAGTCAAATGAGGGTGGATTTTGTCAGGGGATTCGTTCTGTCAAACCATGGTGGTAGTTTGATGCAATTCTTTAAATTTTGTAAATTACAAATGTTTTTATTCTTTGTTCATGAGCCTGCAAATTCTTTGATCATGACCCTGCAAATTCCTTGATCTTGAGATTCTTAGATCCCATCTTTGATCGTGAGGCAGGACAAGATGGCCAGATTTTTTATAATGGAATAGATAAGAAAAGTTTACCAATGTTTAACACTGAATATCTCAGAAACGGTTTGGTCTATTTACTTGAAATTTGGAGGGTGTTTACAGCATGTCCTGTGGATGTAAATTACTGTCATTACATGTCAGAAAATAATTTTCTTGCCAGACATTAGGCGTGGCACAGTTTATGTTCAGTGGACAGCATTTTACTTGTGGTGCTGCCTTGAAATTGGTAGGATACCTAGCCTTAGTGTCATGGATGTAGTTTTCAGTTGTTGTGTGTGTTAAATGTCATCAGGTGTGGATCTGTGCCAGTGTAACAAATGAAAATTTCAAACTGTGACATGCTATATCTCGGACACGGTTTGGTCTTTTCACTAGAAATTTGGAGAGTGTTGACAGGATGTCCTGTAGATGTGAAATGTGGTGTTTACATGTCAGACAATTTATTTTTGCAGACAGATTGCAAGGCACAGTTAATGCTTTGCAGACAGTGTTTTCTATTGTTCTACTACATTAACATTTGTTAGTGGCTGCTTGTGCTGTTGTCAATATACTTTTTAGTCATTAGCTGTATAATGTGGCCCAACACTACAAGTTGCTGGGGAGCGTGGGGCCCCCTCTCACCAACTTGCACAACTTTCTTTTTCTATTCTTTCTTAAAAGAAAGGAAATTAAATGCAAACAACATTGTTAATGCATCATTTAGGGTTCTTCTACAGTGACAAAAGTGAGGAATTCGACATTAGGATTCCCACCACTTGCACCCCACCCCACCCTGTCCCCAGGAACAAGAATCAGAGTGTGCGTTAGGGTCATCGGCCCTAACTCTCACCCCATTCTCCTGCACTGCACCACCTCAGCTTGTTTGAACATGGGATGGGGTGAGAGTTAGTGCCAATGACCCCAACTGACACCCCGATGCCTGTTGGTGGGGGCAGGGTGGGTGCAAGGGTGGGAACTCTAATGTCAAATTTCCTCACTTTTGTCACTGTAGAATAACCCTAAATGATGCATTAACTAAGTTTTTGCATTTAATTTATATATATATATATATACACACACACACAATCACACACACACACACACACATATATACACACTGTATATATCTTTCAAAAAACTGCATTAATGCAATATTTGGATTCATGCACTAATGCGACAAAAGTTGTGAAATGAGGCAATAGTGTTTCCCCACTAAAGCCCCACCCCACCCTAAAACAAATTAGGGATCTACTCTTCCTTTGGGTTGTCAACCCTAAATCTCACCCTATTTTATACACTCCATAAACATAGAAACACTTAATGGGGTAAGCTTTAGGTTGACAACCTGAAGGAAGGCTGCACCTTAATGTTTTTCTAGGGATGGGGCTTCAGGATTAGAAACCCTAAAGCCACATTTCTACTTTTGTTGTTTTAGCCTTACCCCTAAATATTGCATTAACACAGTTTTTGCATAGAAATTCTTACTGACCTGTAATATTTTATTACCAAAGGGTTTATATATTTGTTAGCTGTTAAAACTGTTAGTTTTATATTTTGGTATGTCTTATGATTCTTTATCCCCTACCTGCTGTATGTTAATTGTGTTATTACTATAACAGAATACCCTTGTTATTTTTGCATTGTACTGTATTATTTGTTGCTGCATTCCTGGTAGACCCTGAAAAGTGACTTTAATTGTCTCAAGTAGACTTACCGGTACCAAAAGCAATAAAGAAAACAAATTACTTTTCAGAAGGCATAATTGTATCCTTATTTGGCTATAGGAGCAGAGGTCCCTCCAGGCCCAGTGTACACAGCCCTATATACATTTTGAGATAGTGTAATCATGTCATGATTTGCATCTGGGAGAACAGGGCCTGTCACATCAGTTTATAGATGAATATACATCATGTATGTTGTTGTGGAAGTGCTGGGTCCTTGACCCTGAGCTTCCATTTGTAGGACACCAGCAACCAAATAGTCAGCATAGCCCTCTTATTACCCTACGCATGTGCCTGCTACAGTAAATTTCCAAATCTGCACCAAACATGATAACATACCACTGCAACATCATTAAACATCTCAGATGTGAAAACAATATTTTGCCAGGACCCAAAAATTACACTGTCAAATTCATGAGGTGCAAAGAATAGCCATGGTGAAACTCTGGTCAAAATATTTAAAATAACCCATATTCTGAGTGAGCATACCCAAATTTCTATGGATGCACATAACTTAGCCATTGTTACATATTTTGCCCCCAGATTTTCAACATAGCCTTCTAATGTCCCCACCTCATGAACACTTGTCATTAAAAATGTATAATCCCATCCAAAGGTGGCTACACAAAGACTGCAAAATCACCTTTTAGCAGGATTTGCATAAGACCATGTTGAAAATCTGGTGTAAAGATATACAAAATGGCAAATTTATCTAAGATGAAAGCCCTACTGAAATACAGTGCACACTGAACAACATTTACCTGTGTTTCTCATATTGAAGTCAGTGGTTCTTGCACCAGGATGTGTCTTGGATCGAAGAGTGGATCTTAATCCTGGGACCTGTTCAGGTGACTGAAGGCATGTGTGGGGTGTGTGGGGGTGTAGAGGTGGGTGCTCAGCTGAAGGTCAGGTTGGGGGTGATCGGAGGGACTTTTTACAGGTTACAAAAAGTCATCAAAGAGAGGTTTTCTTTATTACAGGGTAAACAGGAATGGTTCCATGTCATAGAGCAAATGCAAAGAGAAATCACTATTATGGTGAGTGTATATTGCCAAAAGCAATTCAGTGATATACACAAAAGTTTGACACTACTTCTGGCCAGTAGTTTTCAATGTTTATGCAGAGTGTCTGTGCCTCTATGTCTCCCCCGCACTTCTACAAAAGAATTCTGCCCAGAGGGTGCATGTTGGGAAGGTGGCAAGACTCCCAAAAAGAAGAAAAAAAATACAACAGCCAGCAGGCAGTAGTAAATTTTCATACTCGTCCAGTCCCCAATCCAAGAACCTCCTATGCCAGAGCCAGTCACCCTCACCTCCATGCCATGCCACAATGCTGGCTAGGCCATACCAGGAACACTGCACCATAGAAACTTGCTGTCCTAGACCTCCTCTTCCCTTGCTATTCCTACCTTCCATGCACCTTTTCCATGGTCACCATCAACCAGGTCTCTACCCTGATTGCATAGCCATTTTCACCACTTCGCTCAATATGACTCTTTCATTTGTGCATTGCTCATATTGGATCACCCTTCTGGCATGATACCATAGGGACAGCGATCGAGAAGAGTGGGGTGTGCCACTAGACACCAGGGACATCTGAGTACTAATTATGAGGAGGGCATTGGAGGGCAAGGTGCCACTATACATTAGGAGAGATCATAATATATGGGAGACTAATCAGTTGGGTGGAGGGTGCCACTAGACACCAGGAAAACAGTGAAAATACAGGAATGACTATTAGAGAGTGTGGGGGCTACTAGACACCAGGGAAAAATAACAATGTAGGAGGATGGTGACCTGAGGAGTGGGGGTGCCACTAGACACCAGAAAAGATTACAGTATAGGGAACTATGATTGGAGAGGTGGGGTTGCTACTAGACTTAAGGGAAACAATTAAAGATATGGGGACGATAATTACAGAGTGGGAGGTTCCAATGGACACCAAAGAAAGATTACAATATATCTGGACAGGGATCTGAGGAGGTAGAGGGTGCCAGTAGACACCATGGAAACAGTGAAAGATATGAGGATGACAATCAGAGAGTAAGGGGCTACTAGACACCAGAGAAAGATCAAAATATATGAGGATGGTGACAGGAGGGTGGGGGTGCCACTAGACACCAGCGAAAGATTACACTAGAGGGGAACTATGATTGAGAGGTGGGGTTGCCACTAGACATGAGGGAAGCAGTAAAAGATATGGTGGGATGATCAGAAGTGAGAGGTTCCACTGGACACCAGGGAAGATTACAATATATGGGGACAGGGATCAGAGGGGTGGGGTGTCGTTAGATGCCAGGGAAAGATTACAATAAGCCACAAAGGTGGCATAGTACAGTCCACCATTAGCTAGATTCAGCACTTAAATGTTGGAGAAATGCCCTGAACTATTATTTTTATGATTGTAAATGTTTTTCATGATAGTGATATGAAAAAGAATCTCTTTTCATATTATATAATACAAAAAACCTATCCTTTTCATTACATAAGTCACAAAAATGATTTAATCTTAAAAATGAAACTTTCAAGGGCGTTTCTTAAACAGTAAAGTGCTGTATACAGCTAATGGGGTCCTGATGAACAATGCACATGTCTTTGTCTCCTTGTATGCAGAATTCACCCATTCACTAAAAATACCACCAACAGCTTAATCTGGTTCAGTTTCAGCTGGTTACCATCTGTATCCCCCTTCCCCAGTCGCCCTGAAAAAGGACTTCTAGTCTCAGTGGGCCTACTGGGTCAACAAAATTCAATAATAATAATCATAATAATAATAGTGTAATAATAATAATAATTCACAGCTCAGTCAGAGGCCAGCTATGGTGGCAAGAGGAGAGCTGTGCTGCTCACTGACAGGGAGTCAGGATGGGGGGCAAGGTGGTGAGTGACTACCTGACTGGATGGGAGTCACTAGACCACAGAAATTAAAAAGTAATTCATTGGATGGCAATCAGCAACCAGGGAGGGAGGAGGAGGGACCAATATATTACTAGGGATTTCAGTATTTTAACTGAGGATGATTATGGGACAACACGGAGGCACCACTAGACTATCACATATTTCAGTATTTTAACTGGGGATGAAGACTGGAGAATGGGAGAGGAGGAGGGACCTCTAGACTACCAGGGATTTCAGTATTTTAACCCATGACGGTGATCTAATATTGGAGGAGGGAGAGAGAGAGGACCATTAGACTACCAGTGAAATGCATTTTTTAAAGGAGTAGCAATCAAGTTGGGGATTGGGAGGGACCACTAGACTTTCAGGGAAATATATTGTTTTATATGAGGATGGAAATAAGACATCAGGAAAGGGGAGGGACAACTAGACCACCAGGGATTTCAGTATTTTAACTGGTGACAGTGATCAGAGAATGGGGAGAACCAAATATGTCATGGATTTCAATATTTTACCAGGGGACAGTGATCAGAGAATGGGAGAGGGAAAGGACCTCTGGACTACCAGAAATTTCAAATTTTAACCTAGGATGGAGATCAGACCTTGTGGGAGAGGACAGAACACTAGACTACAGAATACAAATTTTTTATACAAAGAAGGCAATCAGACGTCAGGGGTAGGGAGGACCACTAGACCACCATGGAAATATATATTGTTTTATGGGGACAGCGATCAAACATTGAAGGAGGGGAGAGAGACCACCAGGGCAGTAATTTTTCTCAAATTGGAAGAAAGAATCTTTTCATGGTTCCTTTTGCAATTTGTGCAAAAAAAATTCTTTTTCACAAATTATGAAACATGATCCTTTTCTTGATTTTTTTTGTAATGTGTGAAAAATGATTTTGGCATGTTAAAAAAATGCATTTCTAGATGATTTATAAAACAAACTAACAACAGACCCCAAAAGAATGAGTCCTGATCAGCAAAGCACATGGGTTGGTTTCTTCAGAAAACATCATTGTGTTTTTAACTTTGTCTCATTAAGAAAAAGATTCCCCACTTGTGACAATGGATTTCCATTTGCAACAATAAATCCTTTGTTGAGTGGAATATCTAACTGGAAAGTGAAATTCTCATCAGGAATAATGAAAAAAATGCTTTATTAAGAAAAAGCAAGATGGCAGCAGTACAAAAAGATTCCCCATTTGTGACAAAGGATTGCCCATTTGCAACAATAAATCCATTGTTGAGTGGAACATCTAATTGAAAGTGAAAATCCTTCGAAATAATGGGACATGTTAAAGTTTAATAACTTTAGAATGTATTCATATTTTTTATGAAACCTTCAAAAGGAACATCAGTGACCCAAGACCTTTCTACCCTAAAAACATCAGACCAAACATCCACACTGTTGTTGGGCAGTGGCGTGACAAAGAATTTCCCCCAAAATTGTAATTTTCAAATTTCTTTGGACACAGTGGGTGGGATGTTCAGAACTGTGCCAGGCAGGGGTGCAAGCCGAGTGCAGTGCAACTGGGATGTGCCAGGCATGGTCTGAGAGATATTCAGTAGTGCTGCACTATGGCTCCACACGTTGAATATGGTACCATGGCTACCCGCAATGCACATGGCGCAGTGGCACTGCACCAGCGCAAGTGGCCAGAGAGGAGCAGGGGATGTGGTAGCACAAGTGCCATTGCGCTAGGCAATCAACCGTGATATTCAGCTGTGGGCATGCAGATGGGGCCATAATGTATACAAGGTGCAAATGGGGCCATTAGCATGTCATTATGGCCCATTTGCATGCAGGTGCACTGATCCTCGGTGACTTGTGCCTGGCACCCTGCCAGGCAGCAGCTGTCGGGGACTGACGCACCCTACCCCACTGGCAATGTGCTCCAATGCCCGATCGCAGGCATGAGTATTAAAATAAACTGTTGAATATCCCTGGTGGTCCAGTAGACTACTTCACGCCTAATCGGGCTTAAGTATTAAAATATACCATCAATATACCTGGTGGTCCAATGAACCGCTTCACACCGATCGGGGCTTAAGTATAAAAATATACTGTCAATATCCTTGGTGGTCAGTGGACCTTACACCTGTATGCCCAGTGGTCCACAGCATGGACCAATGGGCATGAGACCATACCGTACTACACAGTCCAGATGTGAATGGATTCATTCACATATCTGGACTGTAGTAGTGTGTATATTCGGCGTCATTAAGCTCCCATGCTGCGGGACCCGGTCCTGCGTACAGCCATACTGTATGCAGTCAGTCAGCAGGCAGCTTGCAGGTGGGATGCTACCCACTGCTGACCGGAGGGAGCAGGGTGGTAGGGGTCAGTGAGTGGTTGGGAGGGGTACTGCTGGACCACCAGGGATGGTTTGATGTTTACATATTCATACTGATGCCCACGATCTGGCTGGAAATGGCACACTGGACCAGCAGGATATTGACAGTATATTTGTTCCACAGCGACAAAAGTGAAGAAATTTGGTGTTAGGGTTGAAAACCATATTTACGCATTCCCCCCACCACCACCACACAAAACATACATGCAAGTAAGGGAAGGACCAAGGCAACACAACCAATCACACACAACCAGCAGCAGGTAATAGAAATAACATACAACTATGTAAACCATGAAGCCACACACCCATGCTCCAATCGGGCTGTGGCACGGGGTCATCACTACTAACTCTTATCCCGGACATTCCATGCACTGCTAAACACATGTCACTACAGACAAGTGGACATCTTGGGCCACACTGCTGCCAACACATAACACAGACTACACATATGGTATTTTGGGGTTCATAAGATCCAAAACAGGATTTTGCACATTCCTGAAATACTTTTGAAATTCACTTTTCGCAAATGCGAAAGTGTAGTGCTATGACACTTTCAGGTTTGCAAAAGTATTTTGTGAAAGTATGACACTAATGATTGCACATCTCTGCCATCATCCTGCAAGCAAATGGTTGGGTCCTTTGGGATGAAATTTGCAGGGTGGCAAGTCCTAGTCCCACAGATGTGCTTTTCCTGCTATTGTGCTAAAATACCTAAAGAGCTGCTGACACCATCTGGCCAAAAGTGCTACATTGCAGAATTAGAATAAACATATCCATACTAAATCTCATACCAAAAGTAGATTTCTATGTTAATTCATTTTAAAGTTATTAGCCATTTTGTAGACCTGATTTCACTACCTGTTCAAAGAAAGCCTGTGCCAGTGAAAGGTTGATGCTGATGTCGTCTAGGGACCTTACAGTTTATTCTTCCATGTCAGCAAGCTTATAGGACCTGTTTCTCTAAAGCTGTAAATATCATGTGCAATGGTTTTCGTTAAGTAAAACAGACAGCATGAGTTAGAAAACACTGCTTTAAAAATTTTGTGTTTCAGACTTTGTAACAAAACTGACAATATTTTGTCTGAATGCCTTTTATTGAGGTCCTTTGCTGAATTCTGGATCATAGCACACTGTGAGGTTTGCAGACTTAATACGCTCGATAAAAGACTGAGCTCATTCACACCCATCAGACAATTGAGGCAACTTCTAAGAACGTCAATTTAAAACAATTATCCCATCTCCTTGTTAGTGGGGGTGGGGTAGACTCATCTATGTTCTACTCTAAATTACAATGATCATTTTAACCAGTGCTAACACATCAACCCTTAGTAGGAATTAACATATAAGGCCCCAATTAAAACATATTGTAAACCCACACCCCTTCAGGCCTCCCTCCAACATGCCTTCTCCCAGGCCAAACATGGTTTAAAGACCATAGACTGGTCATAAACTTAAAAAAGATGAAGTCAATGATTTTCTCTCACTGCCAAAACAAAGCAAAAAATGCACCTCTCCACATCCTCCCTGCACCCAGTACCCCTTGAACAGGTATCTAACTACAAATATCTTGGCCCTTACCTTCCATGACCACATAAACACCCTTGCTGCCACAACAAACACCTGGATGGATTCCTTTACCGACACAGGGACTGCCTCCCCCAGGCCCTTAGGCTCACCATCACCTCATCAATACTGTCCCTAGTGGACTATGGGCTCCCTGTATACGGGACAGCAGATAACTCCACTCCAGAAAATCCAGACCTCCCTAAACAAGGCCTGCAGGCTCCTAACTGGTGCACCTAGGCTCACTCACACCTGCTCCCTCTATACCTCTGCAAGTCTTCTCAACCTTGATGAAAGGCTCTGCTACCAGACCTGCTTACTGTCCAAGAAAATACTGCTCGGACTCTTCCCCTGGGGTCACTGCCTCTCTTTGTCCTGCAACCCCCACTATCCTCACCTGCAACTCAGAGAAAGCACCTCTGGTTGGGACCAGGGTAAAAACCTCCTTGCCCAGAGATCTTTCCACTACAGGGCTCCCACATGGTTTAATGCACTCCCAGGCACCAACTAGTGCACCCAAGATCACCCACTTAGAACCACTCTTTTGCAACCACCTCTTCAATATCCGCTCCTGTAACTGCTACTAATATCTCACTCTCTCACCCACTCTGATCCAAATTCTCTGACAAAGTCCATTATTGGATTGCAACCTCTGTCAATAACACCAAACCCATGAATAGGACTGACTACCATGTTTAGATGCTTTCCCAAGCTTATAATGTCTTCTGCTGTTTTGTTGTAAATATCGTCATCCAAATATTATAAATAATGTCTGTAAATATCTACATCCAAGTACTGTAAATAATGTCTGTGACAAATGTCTGTAACACATGCTTAATGTAATTGTTGTTATACTGTGTTTCTGTAGTTACCATCTGTCTTACATGTGACAAGGTACCTTTGTAAATGAGCCTCTAGCTCAAAGGTTGTAAAACCGATATATCAAATAAATAAATAAATAAATAAATTGTAAAGCAGACAATGACAAACAGTAATAAAATTAGTAGCATTCTAACTGGCTTCAGAAGTCTGGAGGCATGCTGACTTAGTATCCGGCAACCCTGGTGAAATGGACCACACAAAACAGCATTAAAGAATACAATTTTATCAACTCTGTTACAAAACCTGGAACATATATAGTATTTACAGCAATGTTTACTGACTGGTGCTGTCTGTTTTATTTGTGAAAACCATTGCAAATGATCTTTACAACTTTGGAGAAATGGGTCTTATAAGCTTGGTGACAGTCATTACTAGACTTTGAGCTCCCTACATGACATCATCAGCAGCTCTTTACTGACACTTGCTTTATTGCATGGGTAGTGCAATCAAAGTTACAAAATGGCTAATAACTTTAAAACCAAGTAACGTAAAAATCTAGTTTTTGGTATGAGATTTACTGGGAGTATGCTCATTTGGATTCTGCAATGTAGCACTTTTGGCATCTGTGGCTCTTTAAGGATTACAAAGTTACACTGTTCCAAAATTGATCAATTTGCAGAAGTCACTACTGCACCATGATGCCTTTCACTACCCATATGTTGAAAACGAAGCAAGGTACACCATTTTCACTACTACCAGCTTGGTTCACGTTTATGTGAACTAACCTCAAAGAACAACTTTGTAAATAATGTATGATATCAGAGGTTGGATTTCTCCACTTCCTACAGTAACACAGGTATACACCTCCTGCTGGATATGTGTGATTGGTTGTGTTGCCTTGATCCTTTCCCTACTTGCATGTATCTGTGTGTGTGGCGGGTGGGAGTGAGGGAGAATGTGCAGTTAAGGTTTTCAAACCTAACACCAAATTTCCTCATTTTGTCACTGTGCAACAACCCTAACTGATGCATTAAATGGAGTTTTGCCATGAATATACTGTGTGTGTGTGTGTGTGTGTGTGTGTGTGTGTGTATATATATATATATATATATATTAGAAGCAAAAAACTCCATTTAATGCATCACTTAGGGTTGTTCCCACAGCAAAAAAGCAAGAAAATTCAGTGTTAGGGTTGAAAAGCCTTGGGCCCCTCAATAGCGTCTCCAACCGGCATTGGGATTCGTGGTTGGGTCATCGACCTAACTCTCACCCCATCACATGTGTAAAGAAGAAGAGGTATAGGGAGAATGGGGTGAGAGTTAGGACTGATGACCCCAATGTGCACCCTGATGCCAGTTGGCGGGTGGGCTATGGAGTCAAGAGGCTTTCAACCTAATACCAAATTTCTCACTTTTGTCACTGTGGAACAACCTAATTGATGCATTAAACAGAGTTTTTGCCTCTAATTTCCCTGCTTTTTGAGAATGAGGATGATAAAAGTAGAATGGAATGCGGTGGCAGGAGTACAGGGCCCGAACCACATGATGTCTTCCAACATAGTAACAGGAAATGCAAAGCAAATGCAAGTGGCAATGGTGACACACATGGTAAAGCAAACAGAAATGGTAAAGCAAGCGGTAATAGAAAAGCAAGTGCAAAGTGCGCCAAAGTGAACAGTGACAAAATGGAAACACAAATGCAAGCACATGCGGAATGCAACTAGTAATGCACATGGTCATGGTACTGCAATCGCAAATGCAAATGGTAATGGTAACAGCACCAGTAACACCAAATAAAACAGAAACAGAAATCAAAATGCAGGCGCGTACAGAAACGCAAACCATGATGCACATGGTCATGGAACAGCTACTGTAAATGCAAATGGTAATGGAACAGCAATAATAATGCCAAGGAAACAGAAATGGAAAGACAAACTGAAGCAAGTATGGAAATGCAAACCGTAATGCACACGGCCACGGTACCACAATTGTAAATGCAAATGGTATCGGCAACAGCAACAATAACACCAAAGGAAACAGAGGCAAAATGCAAAGCGTGTAAGAAAAACACAAACCGTTATCGCGACGGTCATGGCACCACAACTGGAAATGTAAATGGTAATGGTAACAGAGACGATGGTGCAACATGAAAGACACACACAAATGGAAGGTCGACCACAAAGCGAATGGCAATGCACAGGCTGATACAAAAAGCCAAAAACATAAACAGTAATGGAAGCATAAATGGTAACAGTAAGGCAAACAGAAGCACAAACGAAAATGCAAACCGTAACTAACATGGTGGCATAGAAGGGACCGGTGACACAGCGGAAACAAGCATAAATGGAAATGCTAACTGGCACAGTAACGAAAGGCACACTCTTCTTTTCCCAAAACTGCATTGAAAAAGACAGTGAATACAAAGAATGTATGCATAATAATGGGCCTCGGAGCAGAAAAGTAGGACTTGGAATACTAAATTGATTGTATCTCAGGAACCGTACAAAATAGAAAAAAAAATGAAAATTTCATATGAATTGTGACATTCCTGGCTAGTTTTGTTGCATTTTTCTGACAAAAGTCCATGTATCTGACTGTTTCAGGGATACAGGCCCAAAGCGCGGCGACGTAATGTTATCCTATGGGAAAAAGTGTCAATTTCAGAGTGCGAAACTTTGCAGACCTCCAATATTTTTCACCAAACCACCAAACGGCACATTGGTGCCATGTTGGCTGTCTTCCCTCCAAATTTCAGCATAATAGATCAAACCATTCTTTTGCAACAGAGGTGGCAAAAGAATTCCTGTTATTATGGGCATAGTGTCGTAAAATAAGTGTCGAAATCACAACACTTTACAAATCAAATCATGAAAGTGTCATGAGTGTGACACTACTTTTTCAGAAATTAGAAAACATATTTCTGGGGTGTTTAACCCAAAATAAAGACATGGCTAGCATCCTTAGGGTCCGATTAGGTAAACACAAAAGAATTGTGTCCTTAGATGGTCCAAATTTTAAATGGCAAGCATTTTCTGAACACCAACTGAAAACAAAATGGCAGATTTGCGACACTACAAGGGCCATTTGCAACAGTAAAAGTGCATTTGCAACACTGTCAAACTTTTGTTAACTTTTCCCATTGACTTATAATGGGAACTTGTTTTTGAATAACTTTTGAACCGTTAAATATTTTTTCATGAAATCTTCAAAAGGCACATTGGGGACCCTGCGACGTTCCCTGAAGTTTTTGAACGCTCGCAACAAACCATGCGACCTGTAGGTGCGAGCAAAGAATTCACCAAAACTGTAAATGCATGCGCAGATCTCACTAAATAACTCCACAGCCATATATCCAACCACTACAAAGTTGGCACATCCCACAATGTATGGTTCTTGATTGTGCATTCCAAATTTCAGGAAATCCATTGAGCAGTGGCAAAGTTATTAAGGTGCAAAGTTTGAACCTTTATCCTTAAAAGGCTACTCAACCATAACTATGGTAGCACTACTGTGCTACCATAATACCATTATATATATATATATATATATATATATATATAGATGTGTGTGTGTGTATAAAATACTGGTATGGTAGCACCAGTATAGTTCGGGTTCAGTAAGCACTTTTATGTTAAACCCCAAATTTAGCACTTTAATAACTTCGACTGTATGACAGATTTGCCTGAGATTTTGTATGCATATTCAGGTGCCATAGATCTCTGTATCTGGTAGTTACATTATGGTCTGATGTATGGTTGCAGAGCTGCAGAATGCCAAAAATGAAGAAAATTGACTTTTGTGCATTTTGTTGCTTTTACCCACAGCCTGCATGATTTGTCCATTTGGTCTGAAATCTTCAGGAAAGATACAATCTGGGTCACTGATGTGCCTTTTGAAGATTTGGTGAAAAAATATTAAACCATTCAAAGTTATTCAAAAACAATTTTCCCATTGTAGTCAAAAATAAAAAATATATGTTTCACAAAAGCTGCAATCAGTACATTTAACTTTCACAAATGGCCCTTTTACTTTTGTGGGGTGGCCATCTTGTTTTCAGTTAACAAAGAGAAAAATGCCTGGCATTTAAATTTCGGACCTGCTAGGTAAACACTGGCTGCTGGGTTTACCTAGTCGGGTCCTGAGGATGCCAGCCCTTTATTTTTGGAGAGGTAAAACCCCCAGAAAGGCCAGTTTTAAAATCAATGCCCCGGTACTTTTGCAAATTGTGAAAAGAAACTGCTATGACACTGCAACCACCAAAGTGCTGTGTTGTTTTTGCAAAACTTTAACAATTTGCAAAAGTACTTTGCCCCAAAACTGTAATTCTTGCCATCCCCTGCAACAAAACGTTTGGGGCTTTTGGGCTCAAATTTGCAAGGTGGAAAGCCCTGGTCCCACAGATGTGTCTTGTGGTGGTTTGGTGCCAAAATATTCAATGGGACCAAAATTACAGTATTCTGAAGCTGAGAACTTTCCCATAGGATAACATTGCAGCATCCATGATGCCTTTCACTTCCTGTATCTTGAAAATGAAGAGAGATATAGAGTTTTGCAACTTACAGCTTAGTGCACCTTAAGGTGAACTAATCTTCAGAAACAAGTTTGGAAATCACAGATTACACCAGCAGTGGAATTTGTTTCCTACTAGCCACGTTATGGAGATATTGGCCAATTAGTGTCACAAAGGTTCCAATGGTGCCTTTTCAGTGCATTTCGTTGCCCATGTCTTGTAAACTGTGCAAGATATGGATGTGGTTGATGTATCTTGCATGGAGGTTATGCTGTCATGATTACGACACTTGAATTTTTTCATAGCTGCTATGGTTGCTGAGATATTGGCAAATTAGTTGTTACACATGTTCATTACCCTATAGGGCTGCTGTGTGGCTTTGTTGTCATGTGTAAGTGGGAGTGCAGGGCATAGAAGCCTGCACTGTCATGTACACATACCATTATGTAAATAATGGGCAATGTGAAGGAGTGCAGGGGCTGGAGGGCTGCACTTTCATCACACATACCATTATGTAAATAATGGGCAATGTGAAGGGGCTGGGGACTGGAGGGCCCTACACTCTCATGTACACATACCATTATGTAAATAATGGGAAATGTGAAGGGAGTGCAGGGACTGGAGGGCCTCATGTTCCACTAACACATACCAGTTACCAGTTACATTACACTTTCTCAAAAGAAGGAAATTCATTGCAAAAACTTCATTAATGCATCAGTAAGGGATGATAGCACTGCCACAAAAGTACAGAAATGTGTTGTTAGGTTATGTTCTCATTTCCCTCACCACCACCACCCCAAACTCCACACATTAACAGGCATTGGGTGTGTGTTGGGTCATAGGACCTAACTGTCACTCCATTCTTCTATACTGCACCACCTCAGCTTGTTTACACATGGAATGGGGTGAGAGTTAGACCTATGACCCCAATGCACACCCTGATGCCTGTTGGTGTGTGTAGGTGGGGGGATGAGGGAGGTAGGTAGGGTGTAACCCTAACATCACATTTCTACTTTTGTTACTGTGCTATGAACCCTAACTTATGCATTAACTGGAGTTTTTGCAAGAAGATATGTGTATAGATATATACAGTATATATATATATATATATATTATAGTGGGCAGTCACGCCACTATAGTTAGGGTTCAGCGTCATTTACATACTAAAGTCAAATGTCTGGGCGTTAATTACTTTAGACCCATTCAATATATTTGCCTGAAATTTGGTGCACTCGTTGAGCATTGTAGATCTCTTGATTTGCCAAATTGTGTTTGCGTTGAAGTGCTGGTCTTTGTGTAATAAGCTCTGAAAATGCCAAATTATCCACTTTTGGAGGCACCTTTGGCTTTCTTAATGTGATCCTGCACAGCCGTTGTGTAGTTTGCTGCTCTGTAAGATGGCTCATTTGAAAGAGCTTATGGTGGCTGAATATGCCGCTTTTTGTTTGGTGAAAAATATTAAGGCATGCAAAAAGTTATGGCACTTTTAAATTCCTATTATAAGTCAATGGGAAAATGTATATGTATATTTTGCTATCAAAGAATGAGGGTCTGGTCATCTCGTCCCACCTGGCGAATCAAAGAATTTGCAGTTTCACGGTTCAAGAATCTTTGTCCCTGAGGAATTTCAAAATTATTTGATAGCGAGGTCCGCCATTTTTTTGTTTACATTCGAAAACACAAATATCTCCAGGTCAGGGGTCACTTCTGAAGTACTAACTTTGATAGGTTTTAATCAGGGGCTCAATCTATCAAGCCATGTCTTTGGTTCTATCCAAATCACTAAAAAATAGAGTTATAAGCTTTTAAAATCTTAATTATGCGGCTCACTAATGATCTTTGATTGTGAGCCTGCAATTCTTTGATCGTGAATTCTTTGATCGTGATCTTGCATTGCACTTAAAAACACAAATATCTCGGCACAGGAGTGGGCTAGGGACACAAATGAGGGTGGGTTTGCTCAGGGGGTCCGTTCTATCCAACCATGGCATTGGCTCACTTCAAATTGGTGAAAAATTTGTGTTTCACCATTTTTATTCTTTGATCATGAGTGTGCAATTTTTTGATCATGAGCCTGCAGTTTTTGATTGTGAAATTCTTTGATTGCGATCATGCATCGTGAGTGAGGGATGAGATGGCATAATTTAAAAATCAATTTACTCAGCCCAGGGTGTCCTAGAAAGTCAAATGAGGGTGGGGTTTTTACTCGGGGGCTTTTTCTGTCAAACCATGGTGGTGGTTTACAGCAATTCCTTCAATTTTTGATTTATAAGATTTTGAAATTCTTTGTTCATGATCCTGCAAATTATTTGATCGCTAGAGTGCAAATTCTGTGATTGTGAATTCTTTGATCACGATCATGCATTGTGAGTGAGGGATAGATGGCCCAAATTAAAAATCAATTTTCTCAGCCTAGAGGTATCCTAGGAAGTCAAATGAGGGTGGGTTTTATTCAGGGCTTCATTCTGTCGAACCATGGTGGTGGTTTACCGCAATTCCTTCAATGTTTTGATTTATAAGGTTTTAATTATTTGTTCATGAGCCTGCAAATTCTTTGATCACAAGTCTGCAAATTCTTTGATCATGAGATTCTTTGATCCACCATCTTTGATAGCGAGGGAGGGACAAGATGCCAGATTTTTATAATGGAATAGGTAGGAAATTTTGTAATCTTTGATATTGAATATCTTGCAAACTGTTTGGTCTTTTTACTTGAAATTTTGAGGGAAGAAAGGCAACATCCCACAGATGTGCCTTTTGGTAGTTTGTTCAAAAAATAATACAGGGATGACAAAGAGCACTTACTGAAAGTTGACACTTTTGCCATAGGATAACATTACGGCGTCCGCCGCATTAAAAGAATTATTTTGCCGCCCTGCTGCAAAATAACAGTTTGGTCTTTGGGCTGTAATTTGAGGGAAGAAAGCCAACATCCCACAGATGTGCTGTTTGGTGAAACAATTTTACAGGGTGACAAAGGTATGGTACTATGAAGTTGACATTTATTTCCATAGGATAATATTATGGCATCCATCACGTCTTTCAGGGCCCGTATTTTGTAAATGGTGCGAGATGACTTTTGAGATAAAAATGCTTAGCCCCCAATCAGGGGCTAAGAACAAAACTATCAGGAAATTCAATCAGATCAATCAAAATCTTTATTTATCCAGGCAGGCACCATTGAGCAAGGCTCATTTGCAAGGTGGACCTGGTCATGAATACATCAAAGTACAGTACAGAAGCAGGTATACAAAAGCAATAATATACAAGGAAGAAAAAGTATATACAGTGTATACAGTACAGTACAAGGTTGAAATAAATAAAAAATAAAAAACAGCATTAATTTACAATTGAAGAAGTCAGCAGATGTACAATCAACCATAGGCATACAGGGGTTATAATCAGAGATCTTTTGAGTGAGACAGCTGGCAACTACACATATAGGGAAAAGAGGCTGTGTATGGGGTGGCAGGTTAGAGAGGTAAAGAAGAGGAGGGATATATTACCGATGACTGGGGAAAAATTGAGCTAAAACCACATAAAGTGACAATGGTTGTCATGTACTTGTTTATTATGATAATGATGGAGGAGGGGTAGATAATTGGGACACTACTATGGATGGGGTGGGACTTTAGCCAGGCTGGAGTGGACAGGAAGGGTGGGTCCACAGGAAGAGTTAATAGGGAAAGAGTGAGAGCCAGGGGTAGAAACATGGTGACGTCAGGATGGAAAGGGGAGTTGTGGAATTAGTGGGCTAGTGGTGAGTAAAACATTTGCAAGGTGCTTTCATGTAGCGATCGTAGAGTGTCTTGACGATATTCAGGCTAACAGGGAAGCTCATCTTCAAGTTCCTTTGTAAACTGTTCCACAGTGTGTGTAAAAAGAAGCTTAGAGCAGCTTTGCTGAAATGAGTTTTGACCTTGGAACTTGGAGGGCAATTAGGAATAGCTCCTTAGAGCGTAAGTGCCTAACACACTCTTGGGAATACAATCTGAGATATGCAAGGGAGCTTGTTGGTCACCGCTCTGAAGGCCCATAGGGTGGCATTTCTATTCCTTCTATAGTGAAGGGAAGTCCAGCTAACAATGAGTACAGGGAGCAGTGGTGTGTGGAAAGTGAAGGCCAGTAATGAACTTGATAGCTCTGTGGTAGAGGGTGTCCAACTTAACCAGTGCAGAGGCAGTGCAGTGGCTGCAGAACAGGTCCACATAATCTATTATAGATAGGAAGGTAGCTTGAACCAGTTGAATCTTGGCCTTCTTTGTGAGCAGGTGGTTAATTCTGTAGAATAGTCCTAATCTTTGCCTTAGTTTCTGCTGTAGTTCTTCGAGATGTTCGGCAGGAAAGTTTATGATTGAGCCAATCTCCTAGATATTGAATTTAGCTACATACTCTAGTGTTTCTCCAAGAAGAGTGGTAATTTTGGGATAGCTCTCCCCAAGCAGGAATTGTCGCATGCAAGGAGGGAGAAGAGCATGGCTTTTGTCTTTTCGCATTGAGCAAAAGCTTTTTGTTTATGAGCTGGTATTGTAGAAGGTTAAATTCAGCTTGGGGTCTTCACAGGCTGCTTTTCGTGTGGATGACTCAAGTACAGCACAGTGTCATCTGTAATAGGTGGATGTTGGCTTTTTGTTGGGGTCATTGATGTTGTTAATATAGACTGCAAAGAGGAGGGACCAAGGATAGAGCCCTGGGGCATGCCTCAGCCTAGGTTTTAATAGAGAAAGATCACCTTCAGTTTTAACCTAGCTGTTTCCATTCTCTGAGTTAATCTGCAAACCAACACATAGATTTATGGTCCAGACCTAAGGTGCTTAGGGAGGAAAGAAGCAGGCTGTGATCGACTGTGTCTAATGCCTTACTAAGATCCAAGAAAATGGCACAGACATGCTTCTTGTTGTCAAGGTCTAGGAGCCAATCATTGGTCACCTTAGCTAGGTCTGTTATGGTGCTGTGCTTTGCTCTGAATCCAGACTGAACTGGGTTTAATAGGCTTCTGGATTCTAAGTATACCCCTAGCTGGCCACACATATTTTTTCTAGTAATTTGACAGGATGGGGAGGAGGGAATCGGTCTGTAATTATTTAGATCTAGGGTCACCTGCTTTTAACAGAGGGATTACATGGGCTATTTTCCATTGAGGGGGAGGCTACCCTGGGAGAGTGACATGTTGAATAGGTGTGTGATTGGCACCGAAGCACATGGTAGGCACATTTCAAATAGAATGGCTGTATGAAGTCAGAGCCTGCTCCTTTCCTGGTGTTCAGTTGTAGCAGTAGGTCTTCCAACTCTTTAGAGAGACAGACAGGAGGGAGAAGGCCTCCTCAGTAGAGGGAACTCGTGGGTTGGTGGGCCCTGAGCTGTGTTGGAGGTTATTGGCAGGAGAAGTATCAAATGCTAGCCCTGCCATTGCAAAATGGTTATTGAGTGCTTCCAATATCTCTGATTGAATAGAGATAATGCTGCCACGGACTTAATTTTTGCTGGAATGGAATTACCAGGTGCATGTCCAGACATGTCTTTTAATGTTTTCCAGAGCTTTGAAAGATTTCTTGAGGCAGAGGCTAGCTCGAACGATAGTAGGCGGCCTTGGCTGCTCTGACCAACTTGTGCATTTGTTATGCTCCTCTTAAAAGACACCAATCTAAGTCATTCTTGCTTCTTCGGGCTTTCTTCCGTAAAGTATCCCTTTCTAACAGGTGAGCTTTGAGCTCAGGTGAGAACCAATGGCAGGTGCTGCTCTGACCCGCACCTTAACTAAGGTGCAGGCTTATTTAAAGCCTTGGTGATTTGGTGAAAAATGTTACAGGGCGACAAAAGGTACGGTACTCGAAGTTGATGCTTTTTTCCATAGGATAATATTATGGCATCCATTGCGCTTTCATACGAAATTTTAATATTTTTATACGTCATATGGTTCCTGAGATATAAGCAATTTAGTATTCCAAGTCCTAATTTTCTTCTCCGAGGTCAATTATTATGCATACATTGTTTTCACTGTGTTTTTCAATGCAGTTTTGGGGAAAAGAAGGGTGTGCCCTTTGTTACTGTGTCATTAGCATTTCCAGTTGTGCTTCCATTACCGTTGCATCACCATTCCATACTATGCCACCGTGTGTATTCTGGGTTTGCATTTTCATTTGCACTTGTGTTTTCGTTTCTGTTTCGTTTGGTGTTATTATTTGTTACCGTTACCATTTGCATTTTGCAATTGCGGTACCACCGTGCCTGTCGCAGCGTTACAGTTTGCGTTTCCATCGCGCTTGCATTCCTGTTCCTTTTGGCTTTATTGTTGCTGTTACTGTTACCATTTTCATTTACAATTGTGGTACTGTGAACATACGTATTACCAGTTGCATTCCATACAACTTCCATTTGTGTCCAGATTTGCATCACTGTTCTGGCATCAGTTTGCACCTTGCATTTCTATTACTGTTTGCGTTACCATTTAAGTTTGCATCACCATGTGCATAACCGTTTTCGCTTGCATTTGCGTTGCACCTTACTGTTACTATAGTCAGACAAAATCACGTGGTGGGAGCGTCTTTCACCAATTTGCACAACATTGTAATTCTTTTCTTTATTCTTTCTTAAAAGTAAGGAAATTCTATGCAAAAATCTTCATTAATGCATCACTTAGGGTTCTTCTACAGTAACAAAAGTGAGGAAATTCGACATTAGGGTTCCCACCTTGCACCCCACCCCCCTCTCTGCCCCCACCAAAAGGCATTAGGGTGGTGTTGGGGTCATCAGTCCTAACTCTCACCCATTCTCCTACACTGCACCACCTCAGCTTGTTTACACATAGAATGAGGGTGAGTTAGAGCGATGACTGCAATGCACCACGATGCCTGTTGGGTGGGGCAAGATTGGGGATGGGGTGCAGGGTGGGAACCCTAATGTCAAATTTCCTCACTTTGTCACCGTAGAAGAAACCCAACTGATGCATTAACGAAGTTTTTGCATAGAATATATATGTGTATTATATATATATATATATATATATTTATACAATGTATGTTTAGGGATAAATCACAGTGTAAAATGATATCTATGCTGGCCAGTGAAGATAACATTGTTATCTTCATGTTCCATCGTCATACATTTATCTCCATGTTCCTATACGTCATCAGAATGAAAACTGAAATGATTTCCTGCTGCTGTCTACTGCCCGCGGCTGTCTCTCACCCCAACACCCTCCCCATGAGCACCCCCACGCAGCTGTCAATCTTCTATGAAATTATCTGGTTGATCCTGCCATTATTTTCCACGAATTCATATTTTAAATACTTATCTGGTTGATCCTGCCACTCTGAGCACTTTCACTTTCTGTATAATGTACGAGGGTCAAGGTGCTATTCTCACTGATAGGCGCTGTATTCTCTGAGGTGTTCTAGTAGTTGAAAAGTCAGAAAGCGTTGTGCTTTGTGACAGGTATTCTTTCTTCAGTGAGTAAAGCTGTCAATTGCACACAGGCTGAAGTAGGTTAATTTGCGGCTTTGGAACACTAGGGGAGAGCGCCAGTGTCTGTGTGCTGGGCAACAGACACTCGCTTCCTCTACTGTTCCAAAGCCGCAAATTCACTGCTTCAGCCTGTGTCAGCAACTTTTACCACTAAGAAAGAACACTAACCTGTGCATGATGTTGTTCCACCCCCTTGGCCTCCACCCCTGCCAACAGGCATTGGGGTGTGCTGTTAAGGTCATGGCCCTTACTCACCCCATCCCATGTATAAACAAGCTGAGGTGGTGCAGTATAGGAGATAATTTCTGAGTGCCTCTTTGCATTAGCACTGCTAATACACACAGTCGGCAGCTGGCTGTGGAGGAGAGGTGGGCTGTGCCAGTCACTGGCTGGGGAAGCATGGGGGTCTGGGTGGGCTGGCATGTCTGGTTGGGGGCCACTAGACTACCAGGAAATTGCAGATTGTTATGCATTTTATTATGATGAGGGACCACTAGACTACCAGGGATATGAACAACTATAATAATTTTATACAGATGGGGGCCACTAGACTACCAGGGTTATAGAAAAGACATATTTATGAAATACTCATTGGGTGCCACTAGACTACTAGGGAATTAGAGATAGTAATCTATTTTATCATGATGGGGACCCTAGACTACCAGGAATATTGAAAACATGTTTGCTTTTATTCAGATGAGGCAGAACAAAGCCTCCTGAGCAAAACCCACCCTAGTTTAACTTTCTAGGGCACCCCTGGGCTGAGAAAATAGATATTTAAATCTGGCCATCTGTCCTCGCTAGGATGCACGATCGTGATCAAATAATCTCGTGAGCAAAGAATTTGCAGGCTCGCAATCAAAGATC
The DNA here is from genome assembly GCA_016271365.2 of Neoceratodus forsteri. Classification (NCBI taxonomy): domain Eukaryota; kingdom Metazoa; phylum Chordata; order Ceratodontiformes; family Ceratodontidae; genus Neoceratodus; species Neoceratodus forsteri. Next base: position 1,277,551,096 of record CM057454.1, read on the forward strand.
ATTAGTGAGCAACGAATTAAGATTTTAAAAGATCAGAAGTCTATTTTTGACCGATTTTGATCAAACCAAAGGCATAGCTCAATAGATTGAGTCCCCTGAGTAAAATCCATCCAAGTTTTACTTCAGAGGTGACCCCGAGCCGAGATATTTGTGTTATTCTGATTGGAAATTTAAAACAAGATGGCGGACCTCGTGATCAAAGAATCTTTTAAGTTCTCAGGGACAAAGATTCTTGAACTGTGAGGCTACAAATTCTTTGATCGCCAGGTTGGGGCGAGATGGCTAGAAACCCATTCTTTGTTCGCAAAACATACATATAAGTTTTCCTTGACTTATAATGGAAACTTAAAAGTGGCATAACTTTTGAATGCCTTAATATTTTTTCACCAAATGAAAAGCAGTATGTTCGGCCACCAATGGTCTTTCAAATGAGCCATCTTGTAGAGAAGCATCCACACAACGGCCATGCAGGTCCATGTCCAAAATTCCAAAAGCTGCCTCCAAAAATAGATAATTTTGCATTTTCAGTCTTTTGTATGCAAAGACCGTAAGTCAATTGAAATGCAATTTGGCAAATCAAGAATTCTACCATGCTCCACCATCCATACCAAATTTCAGGCAAATCCGTTTAACGGGTCCAAAGTTAATAACGTAAAAATTTTGAGTTTAACATAGAAGTGACCTCTGAACCTTAGCTATAGTGGCTTGACCGTGCCACTATGATATAGATATATATATATATTATATATATATATTTATATTTATTTATTTTATACTGGCACTGGTAGCACCTGTATAGTTAGGGTTCAGTAAGCACTTTAATGTTAAACCTCAAATGTTGCACCTTCATAACTTTGCCCCATACAACAGCTTTGCCTGACATTTTGCATGCATGCATGGTCTGGCATTATAGATCTCTGGATCTGGCAAGTTGTATTAGGTTGGATGTACAGTTGTGGAGTTACAGAATGCCAAAAGCAAAAAAAACACTTTTGTGCATTTCTTTGCTCACATCAACAGCCCACATGACTTGTCCATTCAGTCACAATCTTCAGGAAAGATGCAGTCTGGGTCATCAATGTGCCATTCAAAGATTTGGTGTAAAATATTAAACCATTCATAAGTTATTCAAAAACAAATTTCCCATTATAGTCAATGGGGAAAAAATATATGTGTCTCACGAAGGTTTTGCAAATGCAATTTTACTTTCTCATATGGCTCTTTACTTTCGTGCTTCTGCCATGTTGTTTTCCATTAGCGTGTGAGAAAAATGCCTGGCATTTAAATTTTGGGACCCTCTAGGTAAAAACAGACTGTTGGGCTTACCTAGTCGGGTCCTGAGGATGCCACCTATCCTTTTGGGTGGTAAAACCCCTCAGAAATGCCATTTTCAACATTGGGGAAAAATGTTTTCATAAATCATGAAAGAAACTGCTGAAATACTTTTGCTATGCTAAAGTTTCATGCTACTTTTTGTGAAACTTTCATGATTTGTAAAAGTATTTAAAAAACCTGCAAATCTTTGCCATCCTCTTGCAGCAAAACGGTTTGGTCTTTTGGGCTAAAATTTGCAGGGTGGCAAGCCCTGGTCCCACAGATGTGCCTTTGGTGGGTTGGTGCCAAAACATTCAAAGGGCACAATGTTACAGTGTTCTGAATTTGAAAGAGTTCTCATAGAATAACATTGCGTGTCCATTATGCCTTTGGCCCGTATCTCAAAAATGAAGCGAGATACAGAGTTTTCACTAGCAACAGCTTAGGTCGCTGCAGAACCAAGTTTGGAAATCATAGATTACACCAGCAGTGCAATTTTATTCCTACTTGCTATGGTTACATAGATATTGGCAAAAACATGTTCCAAGGGTGCCTTTTCAGTGCTTTTCGGTGTCCGTATCAGTAAACTATGCAAGATATGGAATAGGTTCCAAGGTGCATTTTCAGCCTTTTCAGTGCTTTTCAGTGCCCATATCATGTACACTATGCAAGATATGGAGTTGGTTGATGTTTCACGTAGATGTCTTACTGTCACGATTACACGACACTTGAATATTTTTGTAGCTGCTACGGTTGCTGAAATATTTGCACATTACTGTTACAAGGGTTCCTTACCCTATAGGGCTGTTTTATGGCTCTGTAGTTATGTTTAAGTGAGAGTGCATGGCCTGTAGAGCCTGTGCTGCCATATAAGCATACCATTATGCAAAATGGACAATGTGATGGGGTGCAGGTCCCAGAGAGCCCGCACTCCCACTAACACTTACCACTCACATTGCACTTTCTCAAAAGAGTGGAACTTCATTGCAGAAAACTCCGTTAATGCATCAGTTAGGTTTAGTAGTACAGCAACAGAAGTTTGGAAAATGCTGCTAGGGTTCAAAACCCTAACCCAGCATCCGCCACCCTTATCCCCCTCACACACATGCAAGACACATGCAAGATTGAAATGCACTGTACCACTCTGCCACATCTTTAGCCACATTAATCACAACACTGTACTTATTTCACATAACTCTATGTAATGAAAACCAAATATAGTATCAACTCTATGCTGCCAGCATGGTATGATGACATATTATTGCTGGTATATCTTCTTCATACAATGAGACTTAGTCTGTACACATTTTCAAAATACTGATTTCTATGTGTCACTATTCAACAATTGGGTTGCTGCAGGTATTGCTAGTACCACATGGGCATGTTGTAGCAGGAAAGATAGAGATGACACAAAGTACTTTTAAGATACTGCTTAGGTATGAAACTAGCACCATCACATGTTGTTATACTGCTGCATTACCTGAAATACTCATTAGCAGCATGTTATACTGTTAGCTTTGAATGTTACAACTGTTGCTTTCACATTACTTGTAAACTATGTTACAATAATTCATTTTATTATTACTATTATTTGTTATTAGGACTGACTCACTCTATCAGAAAATAAATGCAAACATCCAATGATTATTGGTAGGCTTATACTAACTCTCATTTCCAAGAAACTATCTGTGGATAACATACTGTGTGTTTCATCACTTCTTCACTATTGAAATATAGGCATTTGCTTAAATGTTGTTATTGCTGTTTGTAACACAAAAATGCTTACTGTGGGCATCACCCATGGTTGCCCAGCATGCATGTGTACTGCCAAGGCACTATGATGGTGGCAGAACTCCTACAGTTGGTGACCCATGATGATGGATGTGTCTTGCAGTACATTTGAGAGAATTGTATGTTACTCTGTTACCCAAGCTGATTGTCTCTGATTAGTTGTGTTGCCTTGGCCCTTCCCGCATGTGTGTGTGTGTGTCTGTGTCTGTGTGTGTGTGTGTGTGTGTGTATGTGTGTGTAGTGGGGAAATGCAGAGTAAGGGGTTTTGAGCCTTATCAGGCACATTTCAAACATTTGTCGCTGTACTATTAACCTAACGGATGCATTAACAGAGTTTTGCAATGACTATATCTATATATGTCTGTCTGTCTGTCTATCTGTCTATCTATCTATCTATCTATCTATCTATCTATCCATCTATCATCTATTTCAACTCTAAAGCATTGCACACAAAACCCAAATCCTGCTAATTATTTGGGGTTTTGTGTGCAATGCTTTAGAGTTGATGTAATTGCTTTTTGAGCATTTAAGCACCATATTCCATATGCTTGCACTGTGAGTATTCATATATCTATATTTATATCTATATCTATATCTATATCTATATCTATATCTATATCTATATATTATAGAGACATACTCGTGCCCTATATTTATTTATGGCTGAGTAGGTACTTCTATGTTAAACTCAAATTTTGCATGTTAATACTTTGGACCCATCAACAGATTTGCATGAAATGTGGTATGCATGGTGGGGCATGGTAGATCTCTTGATCTGCCAAATTTTGTTTCAGTCAGACTTACGGTGTTTGCACACCAAAATGCTGAAAATGAACTCTTCACCAGTTATGTGGGCAGTTTTTGGATTTTGTCTGTGATGCTGCATGGCCATCAGGTGGTGTGTTGCTCTGCAACTTGATTTGTCTAAGAGACTGGGTCAAGAAACATGCTGCTTTTTGTTTGGTGAAAAATATTAATGTATTCAAAAGTTATTAGAGTTTTAATTTCCCATTATAACCCTATGGGAAAATGTATATGGTTATTTTGTGAAAAAGAATAGGGTTTGGCCATCTGGTCCATCCTCATGATCAAAGAATTTGCAGGCTTGCATTCAATAGAATCTTTGATCATGATAGCTGCCATCTTGTTTTCAGTTTGCGGTCAGAAACATTCAAATATATTGGCTCAGGGGTGACTTCTGAAGTAAATCTTGGATGGGATTTGCTTAGGAGACTTTGCTCTATTGAGCCATGGCTGTGGATTTCATCTAATGTGGTCAAAAATATAGTTATGAAGTTTTTAATTCTTTGGTTGTGGCTCGCTAATGATCTTTGATTGCGAGCCTGCAAATTCTTTGATCGAGAGATTCTTTGACTACGATCCTTGATTCTGATGGGCACGACTAGATGGCCAGATTTAAAAATCAATTTTCTCAGCTCAGGGCTTACTTATAAAGTCCAAATGAGGATGGTTCTACTCAGAGGGCTTTGTTCTATCGAGTCATGGCTGTGGTTTCATTTATTTTTGTGCAAAATTTTATTTTTCTCATTTATATTCTTTGATCATGAGCTTGCAAATTCTTTGATCTCAAGATTCTTTGACTATGATCCTTTGATATGATGGCACGACTAGATGGCTAGATTAAAAATCCATTTTCTCAGCTCAGGGGTCACTTATGAAGCTAAATGAGGATGGATTTTACTCAGAGGGCTTCATTCTATTGAGCCATGGCTGTGGTTTCATGTATTTATGTGTAAAACTTCACTTTTATCATTTTTATTCTTTGATGTGAGCCTGCAAATTCTTTGATCATGAGATTCTTTGATTGTGATCTTTGATGGCAAGGGAGGACTAGATGGCCAGATCTGGAGGGACCAGATAGCCCAATTTTAACTATTTTAAAATTAAATATCTTGGAAACGGTTTGGTCTTTTCATTTTAAATTTGGAGAGTGTTGTTGGGGTGTCCTGTAGATATGAATTATGGTGTTTAGGTGTTTGAGAATACATTTTTGCAGAGATATTGCATGGCTTAGTTCTAAGTTTTGCCGACAATGTTTTGCATTGTGGCAGTGGCTTGAAATTTATAGGGTAGCTACAGTACAAGTCACATTAAACTGTTCCATCAACTCACTGGTGTAGCATTTTTGTGATGCTATTGCAGTGGCAACTCGAACTGTTGAAGCTTTCAACTATTTTCCAACCATCTTTTACTGCCTATTTAACTCTCTTGTAACTGTTTAGTGAAATGGCAGTAGCTGCATTTTCATGGCATTGTTTATAAATATCACAACATTCCTTAAGAGCATTGTTTATAAATATCACAGCATTCCTTAAGAGTTGTTTGATCTGCCTTCTGAAATGAAACTCATAAGCACTAAGCTGAAAATAAAGCTTATAGTACATAACAGCTAGATACAAACCAATACTAACCTTTTACTAATTCATTGAATTAAACACTGCACAGATTAGGAAACTCATTGAACAATGCTACACCAGTGAGTTGAGGGAAAGTTTAATGTGACTTGTACTGTAGCTTTACTGCCATGGACATACTTTTTAGTTGTTCTGGTGTGACATGTACACAGGTATGGAATTCTGCCACTCCGTGAATGAAAATCTCAAACTTTCAATGTTATATCTTAGAAATGGTTTGGTCTTTTTAATTGAAATTTGGATGGTGCTGAGGGGATGTCATGTACATGTGAATTATGCTATTTAGATGTTGTAAAATTAATTTACTGCAGAGATATTGCATGACGCACTTTACATTTTGCATATAACATTTTCCATTGTGGTAGTGGCTTCGCATTTATAGGGTATCTGACCTAACTGCCATGGAGGTAGTTTTCACTGGTTAAGTCTCTAACATGTAAACAGGTGTGAAATTATGGCACTCTTATCAATGACATTTTGTTTTCTTTCAAGTTGGTGGCTCCCACCATATGTGCTCCACCAATACATATTATATTCAGTATTTGTATTTTAGGTAGAAATTGCAAGTTGGTGGGAGCTCAGGACCCTTCCCACCAACTTCATGACTTTATACTTTTCTATGCTTTCTCAAAAGTAAGCAAATTCTATGCAAAAAACTTTGTTAATGCATCATTTAGGTTAACATTCAAAAGTCAGGAAATGAGACCTTTAGGATGCCCCTCCCTCTTGTGTGCCCGCCATCCTCCTGATATTGATAGGTGATGGGGTGTGTCGGGATATGAGGCCTCAAATGTCTTGTTACAGTAAGTGTAACAGTAACATAAGTGCACACCCTGGTTTTGCCCAACAGCTGCATAGAGAAAACAGCGTGTACAAAGAATGTATGCATAATAATGGCCCTAGAGCAGAAAATGAGCTGTTGGAAGACAAAATTGCTTATATCTCAGGAACCGTACAACGATGAAAAGTCATGATTTTCCTGCCTGCATTTTGTTGAATGCATAGCCACAGGCTGTGAAACTTTCGATGCAGAATCCTGTATCAAACTAGGTTTCCCCATAGTCTTTTTGCTGACATTGTGGTGCCCAATCCCCATGTCTGCATGTACCCCCACACACACACACTAATTTGGCACACTGGGAGCCCACCCCAGTGTGCTTAAATAATTTTATTTTAAATTAATTTTTCTGACACCAGGATGCCCACTCCTGGTGTCAGATGACCCACCCCTATAGTCATATTATTGCTGACATCAGGGTGCCCAATCCCCATGTGTGCATGTATCCCCCTACTATTGTGGCACACTGGGAGCCCAACCCAGTATGCCCAAATGTATGTTTTTCTTATTCAAACTGTAACATGACGAAAACCATCCCCATATGTCTTTTTACCTGTAAAATGAAAACAGTCCCTCATTGTCTCCCCAGTCCCCTTCCCATCCCCACCTCCCCACTGAGCACCCATCTCCCCACATCCCCTTACCTCATACTTACCACTGGAGGTTGGTGCTGCCGTCTTCTTTGGACCGAGACACATCTGCACTCTTCAAAGCTGAACTGCAAACTGCAGAATCAAAGGTAAGCCCTGCATAATGGCAGTCAATGGGGTTTTCAACTTTTGTTGATATCTCAGCCATTTTAGGAATTTTGCTCCAGATTTTCAACATGGGTTTCTTGGGACCCTGCCTTGTGAACACTGACACTAACGTTTCATTACTCAGTCCTGAAAGGTGATTTTGTGGTTGCTGCATGGGATCACCTTTCAGTACCAGTTAATGAAACAACAGTGCCAGTGTTCATGAGGCGGGGTCCAGAAAAGCCATGTTGCAAATTTGGTGAAAAATTCAAAAAATGACTGTGTTAGGAGCATGTGTTGCACAGTTTCTATGCACGCTCATCACTTTACCTATTTTAATATTTTCACTCCAGATTTTCAACATTGCCATTTTGTACACCTCCTTATGAACAGTACAGCTGTCATTTCACATACTCGTCAATGTGTTTTCGCACCTGTCTGGGTTGAGTTGCACAGTCGCTGTGCAAAATCAACTTTGGGCTGGATTAACAAAATCATTGTGCCACTGTTCATGAGGGAGTTCTCAAAAGACCATGTTGAAAATTTGGTGAAAAGATTTTAAAAATGACTCGTTATGAGCATGCATTGTGCAGTTTCTAAGCACACTCAGTAACTTTGCCAATTTTTCATATTTTCACTCTAGATTTTCAACATTACCATTTCCCACACCATCTCATGAGCAGTACAGCTGTAATTTTCAAAACCTGCCAAAATGTTTTCCACACCTGTGATGCAAAACAGCATTACAGTTGTGTAGAATTAGATTTCAACAGGGATTTCAAAGTTTTCTGTATAAGGTATATGTGATAAGGTGATAACAAGGTCATGTTGAACATTTGGAGTGAAAATTATTTGAGATGGCATGGTTATGACTATTTGCTGCAGTTTCACTATGTCTGCTTGTAACTTAATGGGTGGAAGTGCAGGGACCAAAGACCTCTGTTTTTCCACAGCTAGATACATGCATTATGTGCATCTGTGCAGAGATGGTAGTGCACTCCCACCATGACATATAGATACCATTGTACTATCTGGATGGCGGGATGGGAGTGCAGGGTCCCACATATGGCTACTGTTGTACTGTCTCAATACAGAGATGGGAGTTCATGGTCTGAAGGACCCTGTACTCCCACTGTAACATATGGATACTGTTTATTATCTGATGGAGGGATGGAGCACAGGGTCCAAAGGACCCTGCGCTCCCACAGTAAAATGAGGATACTATTATGCTACCTCAAAAGTAAGGGAAATTAGTTGAAAAACTTTGTTAATGCATCAGATAGGATTGAAGTGACAAAAGTAGAGAAATAAGATGTTTGGGGTGATCCCAAGACCCCATCCAACCCACCAGCCCACCCACACCCACCCTCCACAGACCAACAGGCATTGGGATATGCCTTGGGGTCATTGGGCCTAACGCTGTCTCCATTCCATGTGAGAAATTTGACATGGTGCAGTGTAGGAAAATGGGGTGAGAGTTAGGTCGACAACCCCATGGCACACCCCAATGCCTGTTCATCTGAGAAGGGTGGGCGAGAGTGTGCAGGTGGGGTTGATGGGGGTGTTAGAGGTCACCTCTAATGTCTAATTTCCTACTTTTGTCACTTCAACTTTAAATGATGTATTAACAAAGTTTTGCATACATATATATATATATACATATATATCTTATAGTGGCATTGTAGTGCCACTATAGTTAGGGTTGTGCACCTGATTTAAGGTTAAATCTGAAATTTGGCAGCTTAATAACTTTGCCACTGTATGATAGATTTATCTGAAATTTGGCATGCATGGTCTGATGTCATAGATCTCTGGACCTGCCAAGTTTCATTACAGTCAGAGGTATGGTTGAGGAACTACAGAGCACTCGACAAATGCACAAATTACGCATTTTTGTGCATTCTTTGCTCACACCTACAGGTTGCACGGTTTGTGCGACTTGTCCGAAACATTCAGGAAATATGTAGCCAGGGTCCCGATGTGCCTTTCAAAGATTTTGTGAAAAAATATTACAGTTCAAATGTTATTCAAAAACAAGTTTCCCATTATAGCCAAAGGGAAAAGTTAACAAATATGGGAAAGTGCAGCAAATGCACTTTTTACTTTCACAATTGACCCTCGTAGTTTCACAAATTGGCCATCTTGTTTTCAGTTGGTGGTCACAGAAATGCTTGGCATTTAAATTTGGGACCTTCTATGGATAAAATTCTTGTTGTGTTCATCTAGTCAAGTCCTGAGGATGCTAGCATATCTTTTTGGGGTAAAACACCCCAGAAATATGTTTTTTTATTTTGTAAAACTAGTGTCACAAAGTACTTTTGCATATGCGACACCTTCATGATTTCATTTGCCAAAGTGTCGGGATTTGCAAAAGTACTTTGTGACACTATGGCCAAAACAATAGGGAATCTTTGCCACCCTGCTGCAAAAGAACGGTTTGGTCTTTTGGGCTGAAATTTGAATTTTGAGGAAGAAAGCCAAGATCCCACCGATGTGCCTTTTGGTGGTTTGGTAACAAAATATCAGAGGGCTGCAAAGTTACGGACTTCAAAGTTGATGATTTTCCATAGGCTAACATTACAACATCTGCTGCGTGCTTTTGGGGCCCATATTTAAAAACGCTTTGAAATACGTAAATTTTGTCAGAAGAATACTTAGTCCCCCACTAGGGGCTAAGTAGAAAAGTAGCCTAGAAAGTCATAAATAATATGAGATTTTACATTTTTTCTATGTAGTACGGTTATTAAGATATGAGCAATTTAGTATTCCACGTGCTCATTTTCTGCTCCAAGGGCCATTATTATCAAGGCCCTAGAATTCAGCTGCTGCAGAATTTTGTGCAGAACTTGCAATCTACTGCAGAACTTCTGCGTGCTGCAGAATCACTCTTCTTGGTGATTTTTATTAATATTTCTGTTTATCCATAGAATCTGTTTCCCGTCCCTCTTTTATATCCAAACCCCTATATGCTCAGAATGTGATGTTATCATTGCTATAACATCATACATTAGCTAATGAAATTACTGCATTCTGCAACAGAAATGAACCGTCACTTATCTACCACAGCTTCCACTGCCAGAGACGGTGGCACAGCACATCATGCATGGTGATATTTGCTCACCTGCACTACAGCCTAATACAATTTTCAGTCTTAAATTATTGCACTAGGGCCAACTTAAACAAAACCTTGTCAATAGCACAGACCTGTTAAGTCCATACCTCACTTTGTACAAACCTATTTGTGCCTTTAAGGTATAGAGACTCATCTGAAATGAATAACTGGTAAAATGAATTTAACTGTCAATTTTAGAAAAATAAAGTAATTATGCCTGGAAAAGTGGAATATAATAATCTGTAGACCTGTTGAAAGAATAGACCTGTTAAATAAATAATTGCCCTGTATGCATTTTTGCCAGGGTTATTGATTACATATTGTCATTGGTTGATAGAATCACCTAAAAGTTATGGAGAAATGTTGTGTACAGGGACAGCTGTTGGGCCAGAGGGTAGCATGCTGTGTTTCCATGCCGCAACTCAGGTTCAGAGATTATCTCTGGGAGCTGGCTGGGCAGCACAAGAATTGGTGGAACACATCACTGCTCAGGGCCTGGGAAGGTATGGTACAGTGTTCTGTCACATAGTGGACACATTGTGATTAGCTGGAGAGCTCTATCTCATAATCGGTTCACATGCATGTCATGGCCTGATGGTGTTACGCAGTGTGTCAGGGAAAGCAGGTTGACATGAAAATGAGTTTTGCAATAACTCCTCTATTCCATTTCCATGTTACAGATTGCATATAAATATATATGTGATACACAGTGGGAACCTCATGAGTGGTATAGAAAGCACATACAAATATATGTTATATATAAGTGATAGACACTGGAGACCTCATTAGTGGGATAGATAGCATGCATATAGAAATACCTTATTTATCACATAAGATACCCTCTGCATAGGTCATTTATGCAACAGGCTAGGACCTTAAGGGGGAGACATTTGTTTTGCTTTTTAGGTATAAAATTATTTTTATAAGTCTGTTATTTTTTGAACTAGTGCTACTGTGCTTTCCACCATCCTGATTGCTATAACCACTGCCATGAGAGTGAAGTCAGGATGACAAGTTGACACTGTGATGTGGTAGTTTGTTAATGCTGCAGAACTTCATGAAATTACAAACCACTGCCGCCAGAAAGTTCTGTGGCCAAATGGTATCTTGCATGAACTAGGGTCCCTCTGTGCATAAGAAAAAGTAGGGGCCCTAGTTATTATGCACATTCTTTGTATTCACTGTGTTTCTGAATGCACCTTTTGGGAAACAGAAGGGTGTGCATTTGCATTACTGTTACCATTAGCATTTCTGCTTGCATTTTGTAAATATTTAGTTAGCATTTCTGTTTATGTCAGCATGTGCATTACCCTTTGCATTTGCATTTGCGCTTGTGTTTGCATTACTGTTACCCTTGTGTTTCCATTACTGTTTTTGTTTGTGTTTACTTCAGCATCTGTGTATCGTTACCATTTACATTTTATGCGAGCTTGTGTTCACATTTCCATTTGCATTTGTGTTTCTTTGGTGTCATCGTTGGTGTTACTAGCGTTTGCATTTCAATTGCATTACCATGACCATTTGTGTGTTCGTTACCATTTACATTTGCATTTCTGTTGGCCCTAGCATTTGTGTTTTCGGTAGCATTTCCATTGTCAAGTGAATTACTGTTTCCTTTTGCACGCCATTGCATTGTTACCATTTTGTTTCTGTTTGTGTTAGCATTTGCATTTTCGTTACCGTTTTCATTACTGTTTGCATTTCTGTTGCCATTAGTGTTTGCGTTACCACTTTCGCTAATGTTTGCATTTCTGCTGCCATTTCATGCTACGTTTGCATTACCATTTCTGTTTTCATTTACGTTTGTGCTATGCTTTCTCTTACCATTTGCATTATCGTTTCTGTTTGTGTCACTGTGTGCTTTACCATTTAGCGCATGTATTTGCCTTACCATCAGCATTACTATTTTCTTTTACCTCACTGTTTCCATCACTGTTTTCATTAATGTTACTATTTTGTTTTGCATTTGTATTGTGCAGTACAAAACATTAAGTTTTGCTGTTTTTGGCACTGTCTTCTGCGACTCATAGTGCATCCAGTGTGTGGTTGATTAGTTTGAAACTTGGCAAGTAGAAAGACCTTTTGAGGAACATGCCAGTTTCTGTTTGGTGAAAAATGTTCCGCTCCAGAGTTACTGCTATTTGAAGTTGCCCCACTTCACTGTTATTGATTTGTTGGCTGCCAGGTCCGCCATTTTAGTGCATTTTGGCCACAATTTCTACTATTTTATGGTGGAAGACTTCTTAAAGGTGCAGAAATATAAAATTGAATATCTCTGAATGGTTTGGTCTTTTCACATGAAATGTGGGAGTGTTTAGTGGATGTCCTGGAAATGTGAATTATGCTGTTTACATGTTGGGAACTTTATCTGCTATGGAGATAATGCATGAGACAGTTAATGTTTTAGCATAGTGTTCTACATGGTGCTACTGGTTTGAAATTTATAGCATAGGTAGTCCTAATGGTACAGAGGTGCCTTGCAGTGGTTTGCTGTGTAAAACATTAGCAGACATAGAATTATGCCACTCTGATGAATTAAAATTTGGTTCATTACACTTCACTAACTTCTGAACCGTGTGTTCAAGTTGCCTGGCATTTGGAATGTACAAAGATTTATAATACATCTTTGACTGTGACAATTGTTTGGTTGCTGGCTCTTATGGTTGCTGAATTGTTCATGTTACATTGTTTTCTTGTGGTGCTGTGCAACCATTGAATGGATGTACACACAATTCTGGACACACAGCATGCTATGGTACATATCTTCTTTAGCAATTTTGGTTCCGTTGGATATATGGTTCTTGTATTGCGAGGTGACAAAATGTTATTTAAGGCACTCCTGCACAGTTTCATAGTGCAGCTAATATGTGGTTGATTGATCTGAAACTTGACACATATAAAGACCTATGTTCAAGAAATATGCCAGTTTTATTTGTTGAAAAATGTTATTCTGTTCCAGAGTTATTGCCATTTGAAGTTGGCCCCTTGCAGTTACACATTTTTTGGCCTCCAGGTCCACCATTTTAGTATATTTTGGCTACGATTTCCACCAGTCTGTGGTGTGAGATTTCTTAAAGGTGCAGAAATGTAAAATTGAATTTCTCTAGAATGGTTTGGAGTTTTCACATGAAATTTGGAGGGTGTTGAGTAGATGTCCAGGGATGTGAATAATGTTGTTTACTTGTTGGAAAAAGTATTCTCTGTGGAGATACTGCATGATGCAGTTAACATTTTGGGCATAGCGTTCTACATGGTGCTACTGACTTGAAATTTTTAGCTTAGGTATCCCTAGTGGTACGGAGGTGCCTTGCAGTGGTTGGTGTGTAAAACATTAACAGGTGCAGAATTATACCACTCACGACAAATGAAAATTTGGTTCATTACTCTTAAATAACTTCTGAACCATGTGTTCAATTTGCCTGGCATTTGGAACGTACAACAATTTATAAAACATCTTTGACTGTGACAATGTTTGGGTTGCTGCCACTTATGGTTGCTGAATTGTGCATGTTACATTGTTTGCTCATGGTGCTGTGTGACCGTTGAATGGATGTACACACAATTCCGTACATATAGTGTGCTATTCAATTCATTTTATTTTATGGTGCCTTTCAAATACCAAGGCACCTTACATAAAATTGATAACCTGAGCATAAAATGACATATATTATAAATATAAAACATTTAAAACAGTCAGAATTATAAAACTAATCCCCAAAGCATGACTCCATAAATTAGTTTTGAGCACCTGTTTGAATCTCTCTGCCATCAGGCACTCACACACCTGACAGGATAGAGAATTCTGAAGGGTAGGGGCCACGTGAATGAAAGCATGGGCTCCAGAAGATTTTAAACAAACCCTTGGGATCTCTAGCAACCTCATCAGTTAAGTGGAGAGATTGCCTAGGGCAGTAAGGGACCAGAAGGTCTTTAAGATAGTCTGAGCCAAGTCTGTGTAGGGCTTTATATGTCAGAAGTCTGACTTTGAAGGTGATTCACCATTGAACTGGCAGCCAGTGCAGTTTGCGCAGCACCAGTGAAATATGACAGGACCGAGATTTCCATCAATAGTCAGGCCTCTGCTTTTGCACCAGCTGCAGGCAGTGAATATCCACCCTGGAGCCCTAGGTAAAGGGCATTGCAATAGTCCAGGTGAGAGGGCACAAGGGCATGGACCATGAGGAAGGGCACCAGATGCAACTAGGTGTTTAACTCTGAGCTATTCCTCAGATGATGAAAGGAGGATTTGACAACCTCTGAATGCAATGTCAAGCCCATCAAAATTACCCCAGGTTTCACACTCCATTCAGAGGTCGGGAGTGAGAAACCCCCAAGAAAAAGTCCTGAGGGTAACCCCACCCCGGCCCCTCTATCTGGTGACTAGATCCACCACCAACACCTCAGTCTTTACCAAGTTCAACTTCAGCCAGCTCGAATCCATCCACTCCTGGATCTCTGTGAGGCAGTTATTAAAATAATGAGAAGGCTCTATTCTGGTCAGGTGCAAAGAAAGGTAGAGCTGGGTATCATCCGCATAACAATGAAACCTCAGCCCATACCTTCTTACAATGTCTCTGAGGGGTAGCATGCACACTGTGAATAACATGGGGACAACACCAAACCCTGAGGAACCCACATGACAAAGGAGTTGGGTCAGATGAATAAATCCTCGACACCACCCTTTGAGTTCTTCTGGTGAGGAAAGATGAAACCCACCTGAGGACTGTACCTGAGAGGCCACAGATGAACCTGAAATGATCAAGCAGGACCCCATGGTCCACAGTGTCAAATGCTGAAGAGAGATCCAAAAGACCAAGTTAGAATGACTCTTCTGATCTCTAGCCATCAAGTGATCATTGAACACCTGAACCAGCGCTGTCTCAGTACTATGTCTCGAAAACCAGACTGAGAGGCTCGTAGACATCATGGATGGTCAAATGGTCCCCAGTTGTATGGCAACTACTTTCGTGATCAACTTCCCCATAAAGGTAAGATTGAAGATTGGTCTGTAGTTAGCATGAAAGTCTGGGTAAGAAGCTCTCTCTCAGGTGGGGTGTCACCACTACTTCCTTCAGGGAGCTAGGAAACACAGCTGTTTCCAGGGAGCACCAGACTATTCATGCTAGGGTGGGACAAGAATGTCACTAAAATCCAAAATCAGGGTAGCTGGACCCAGATCCAAACAACAGTATGAAGGGCGCTTACCTGGACAATCCTCAAGATGTCCCCAAGCTCTGTCCGGCTGAAGTAAGCGAGGAAAACCAAGGTGCAGTGTCCAAATGCCTATCTAGAACAACACCAGAGTGTGCCAGAAGGAGTTCTGCCCTGATATTGGCCACCTTAACTGCAAAGAACTGAGCAAGCTCCTCACACTGAACTTGCAAAATGTTCTCCAAACCTGTAGACAGGCTGGGTTGCACAGTCTGTCAATGGTTCAAAAGAGCTGAGCTGGTCAGTTCAGAGCAGCCTCAAACTCCCGGACAGGAACTCTGCCATCTTACGGGTGATTGCAGATTGATAGGCTTGATAACGGTCCATCAATCTAAGTTGATCAGCATCAAGGGCAGATTTCTACCAGCAACACACTATCCTTCATCCTAGTCACCACATCTCCATCAAAGATCCATCAAACCAAGTGGACTGAGGGCGAAGGGAGTGAGGATGAACATGGACAGGAGCAATGACATCCAGAGCCAAATTCAAGGCCCAATTATAGGCCACAACTAGGGCTTCTGGGTAATTAGTTGCCAATGGAAGAACAGATAAATCAAGCACCTCTGCCAGGCCTTCAGAGCTTAAATCTCATAAAGGGCAGTACCTGATCATCTCCAAAGGGGCAGGCCTATGAAGAGGAGTGCAAAACTGAAATGCATAGTGTAGTGGTCAGACCATCCAACTGGTTCCATCCCCAGTTCCGTGGAGTCGACCCCAGGAGGAAAACCATGTCAAGAGAATGACCATGTTTATGGGTAGCAGCAGAAACAACCTGTGTAAGGCCCAGAGATTACATTAACTGGAGGAAGTTCTAACCAAATTGTGAGAGATTGTCATCAACTCAGGCATTGAAGTCACACAGGACCATCAGCCTGGGTGACTCAAACTCCATGTCAATCATGAAATCTGCCACTTCCTGAAGGAACTGCTTCCCATCTCTGGGTGGACAGTAGATGAGGGCAATCCTACAACCTACATCTGCTACCACAGTAGATTCAATTGACTGGGTCTCCTCAACTGGTACACTCATGATGCCCAGTTTGGTCTTGAAACAGACTGCAAACCTCCCCCATGATCCAATCTCAGGTGGTGAATAACCATACCTGGCCAGAATTACAGCCTCCAATATGGGGCCAGAATTTTGTGCAGCAGGTCTCAGTAATGCATGCCGGGTCCACTGAATCAACAAGATCTGCAATAATTGCAGTCTTGTTTCTAATGAACCTGGCATTGATAACACCGCATGGGTTAGATGGACTTCTCTTGGCCATCCAGGCCACCAGTTCACCAAAATTGGTAGTCTATGATACATGTCTTCTTTTAACAATTTTTGGTTCCATCGGGTATATGGTTCTTGTGTAGTGAAGTGGGTAAAATGTTATTTTCTGCACTGCTGTGCAGTTTTCCTGGCGTGACGCTGTGCAACTGTTGAACAGATTCAGATAATATTTGTTATACATGTTGTGGCATGGCCATGTCTTCATTTACCAGTTTTCATTTCAGGCAGTCATACATTTTTTGTACAGCAAAGTGACAAAAATTCATGGTGGGAGCACAGGGCCTGAATGGCCCACGCTCCCACCACCAGATTCCACTCACTTTTATAGTGTACATTCTCAAAAGAAGGCAAATTAATGGCACAAAACTCCATTTAATGCATCAGTTAGGGTTGTTCCATGGTGACAAAAGGCAAGAAAATTCAGTGTTATGGTTGCTACCCTGTATCTCATGCCCACCCACCCCCACTAACAGGCATCGGGGTGTCGTTGAGGTCTTCCATCCTAACTCTCACCCCATTGTCCTATACTGCACCACATCAGCTTGTTTACACATGGAATGGGGTGAAAATTAAGGCCGACAACCCTAATGCAAATCCCAATGCCTGCTGGTGGGTGTGGGGAAGGCATGGGGAGTAAGGTGTGTCAACCCTAACACTGAATTTCCTCACTTTTGTTGCTGTGAACACACCTAACTGATGCATTAAATGGAGTTTTTGCCATGAATTTGCATATATATATATATATATATATATACACACACATATATACATACATACACAGTGCAGACAATGCCAAAGATATCTTGTAAGTTTATAAATTATTAAATGCATTTGTGAAAATGTACTTCTCTTCTTCTGAATGATCAGATTTATATAACACTTATAACAATCAAAAAATGTATGGAATAATACTTTACTTGATGTACAAAGTGAAAAGAAAGTCATACAGTACCATGAAGAATGAAGCATCTCCTCTGTTTAATAGTTTCCGTAAACAGTGTTGTCAGTGAAATAAAGGGTTATGCATATGAAACTGATAATGAAGCCAGGATGAAGGTGGACAATATGGAAAGAAACCAGTTGCTTGTCCCTCAAAGTAGATCAAATAATACAAAGAGGGAAACAATAATACACCAAATTTTATTACCAGCTTTAGTCCTGAGGCATACTTAGTCAAAAACATCATTGCCTGACATTTGCACGTTCTAACCACTGACCAGAAGATGCAGCATGTGGCAACAATATGTGAAAACTGTGAATTGAAGGGTACCAATTTACAAGACAAATTGGTGCATAGTACATATTGGGAGAAAAGAAGAAAGTCCATCTTCTTCCAAGTTGTGTACTGGGTGTGCTTTGAAACAACTGAGAAGCTGCATGGGATATACTATATTGGACTAGATATCTGTAACTAATCTCTCTCTCTTGCTTACATCTGAGAGAAGTTTTCCTTACTTTTACATTGGTATTGCTTTGTGTTTAATTATTTTAGTTTTAATTCAGGAAGGGGTTTTAAAACTGCTTATCTTGTCAGCATCTTCAGAAGGGCTGAAATAACTGCATATTTGATTTTCCTTTGTGGCTAACTGGACTGATTACTAGAATTCTGTGACAATCTGCATCAATATATTTTGCAATATTTGCTGGTGGTGGTTGTGTGATTTAAAATAACAAAGGCTGCAGTTTGTAATTGGATGCCAGACATAGCCTGAGGTGGGGGAAATTGTCTTCTACAAGTTAGGAGGCCTGCATCACAGCCAATTGTTCTAGCTTGACCATTTCAGCATTGATCAATTACTATAAACTACTGGTGTGATCCTGTTTCAGACAGAAGTCCATCTTCTTCCACGTTGTGTATTGGGTGTGCTTTGAAACAACTGAGAAGCTGCATGGGATATACTATATTGGACTAGATATCTGTAACTAATCTCTCTCTCTTGCTTACATCTGAGAAAGTTTTCCTTACTTTTACATTGGTATTGCTTTGTGTTTAATTATTTTAGTTTTTAATTCAGGAAGGGTTTTTCAAAACTGCTTATCTTGTCAGCATCTTCAGAAGGGCTGAAATAACTGCATATTTGATTTTCCTTTGTGGCTAACAAACTACCAGGCTGTTTTGGGGCTGAAGAGGTTTACCTGTGTCTGACTTGATGTCTGGATTTTTCTCTGTTTGATTAGCAGGATATTTTCTCTGTCAAATTGTTGTGTAGGGCATCTTGCTGACAGGAAGGCACTCATCGCAGTGGTGGGTGAGAGCTTTTAGCTGATTGTTTTGTGAGGGCACAGTTTAGGCCCAACCCCTTCCCACCCTCACCCCACCCACCTCTGGAAATAGTTCCTTTATACCTGAGGTTCTGACATCATTTTCTCAAGAGTGCAAGGTGAATTTCACTGTCATATCCTCTCTAGCACACTGCACTGACAATATAAGCATACACATTGCATAATATATATTTCTATATAACAAACCAATCACACACACACACACACAAAACAAACAAAAAGTAGATAAACATGTGGGGAGTAGTGCAATGTAATGGCTGTGGGGCAGCAGTCTTCTGGGAGTCTTTCTGGAGGCTGAGATGCTGCCCTATTTGCAGACAACTCTCTGCCCTGAGGGGAGGAAGTTGCCCATCTTCAGGCCACACTGGACAGTAGGAAGAGTCTCCCCAGGCCAGGAGCACCAGCGCCCAGGGAGCCCCAGCCACCACCACCACTACCTCAGAGGTTGTGAAGAAAAGCACAGCAGTTGGACCACAGTGGGCTCAGGGAGGGTGAGGATGGTGGAACAGAGGCACACCCAGTTAATTGTTCCACTCCACAATCCATACACCATTCTGGGGAGCATAGCTCCCCTATGGATGCACCCAGAGAAGACTGATGACAACTGTCACAGGAGGCCCACAGGAAGGAGGCAGAGGACACCACAGGGAAAGGAAGCAGCTCCTGGTGGGGACTCAGTTATTAAGGGATAGAACTGGGGGAGCTGGGAAAACTGAAGTAAGGTGCCTGCCTGGTGCCATGGCTTGAGGGACAGGAAGCGATCCTCAGGATCATGAGAACAGCTGCAAGGGAGTCTAGCTGGATGTAATTGTCCACCTAGGGACAAATGACTTGGCTCATCCTGAGATTGGAGCAGTGCAGGATGACATTGTAGAGTTGGGGAGGGGCCTAAGACAAGTAGCACACACAGTATCCTTCTCAGAGGTGCTGCCTGTCAATGGCATGGGGGAGGCGAGGGTAATTAGCACCATGCAGTTTAATGAATGGTTGAAAAAATGTGTGGAGCACAGTGGTTTGGCTTCATTAGGGACAGGGTTCCACCTGGAGGGACACCAGCCTATACTGGCAGGATGGTCTGCATCTGTCCAGGAAGGGAACAAGTCTTTTGAGCAATCGGGTTTAAATGCTTCATTGGCAAGCTTTTAAACTAGTCAAAGGGGAGGCACAGATAAGCAGCAGGAAAATCCCAGCCTCTCCTACAAAACAGGGTACTAAATGAGGAAAAGACCAAGGTAGAAAGGTCAGTGGGGATGCAGCAACAGAAGGTAAAAGCCATCCAGAAATGGAGAGCAATGAGTACCAATGCCCGTAGTCTGACTAACAAGCTTCCTGAATTAGTGGCCTTGATGGAGCAGGAACATCTGGATATCGTGGCAGTCACAGAAACATGGTACACGCAAAACTATGACTGGGATGGATACATACCAGGATATACTATCTACAGGAGGGACAGGGAGGGTAAAGAGGAGGAGTAGCTCTTTACATAAGGGAAGGAATAAAAGCAACAGAACAAAAGGGTAAACAGGGAGGAGAAGAAGCACTGTGGGTACATTTGGAGACAGGCAATGGCACCACAATCAGCACAGGGTTGTATAGAGACCTTCTCAGGGGAGGAAATGGACAAGGAAATGATAGAAAGTATACTTAGAATGGCAGAAAAAGGGAGATATTGCTGATGGGTGATCTGAATATGCCAGATGTTAACTGGAGTGCAGTTGGAGCAGCCACTTTGAAGAGTGGGGTTATTCTAGATGCCTACAGGGGGCATGCCTTAGACAACTAGTACTGGAGCCCACTTGAGGGAGCAATCTTGACCTGGTTCTCTCAAATGGAGATGGAGAGAGGATCACAGATGTAGAAGTGGGTAGACATCTGAGAGACTAGCGACCATCGAACAGTATGGTTCACAATAAACACAGCAATAGAGTCAAGCCATACAAAGGCAAAAGTACTGGACTTTAGGAGGGCTGACTTTGCTAAATGGGTGAGTGCCTAAGGAATGCACTAGCAAATGGGCAGGAAGGAGGGTGGAAGAACAATGGGGAATAATAAAAACTGCCATCACAGAGGTAATGAGCCTTTGTGCGAAGCAAATAAACAAAACAAAATGATGTAAGAAACCACTATGGTTCTCAAAGGAAGTGGCAGTGAAGGTTCAAGAGAAAAGAAAGCATTCAGGAAGTACAAGGAATCGCAGAAGGAGCAGGACAGAGAACTGTATCAGTTAAAGCAAAGGAGGCTGGGAGGCAGTCAGAACAGCAAAGGCCCAAACCGAGGAAAAGATAGCCAACTCAGTTAAGAGGATAAAACTTGTTATAGGTACATCAGGAGTGAAGGAAGACCAAGGAGGGATAGTGAGGCTTAATAAAAGGGAGAGAGGGTGGGAAGAGGAGACTGTGAAAGGCAGAGATACTAAACAAATATTTTTGCTCAGTATTTACAAATGAAGAGGAGGTACCTAAAACAAACAGTAGAAACACTCTGGATACAGAAGTTAATACCAGCCATTTACAGAAGAAAGGGTTCTGAAAGAACTCTTAAAACTGAAGGTGGACAAAGCAACGGGCCTGATGGGATTCATCCCAGAATTCTAAAGAACTAAGGGTAGAACTAGTGACACCACTGACTACCCTTTTAACAAATCATGGGAGGATGGGGTGGTACCGGAGGACTGGAGGAGGGCAGATGTGATTCCCTTCACAAAAGTGGGAGCAAGGCAGAAGCAGGAAACTACAGACCTGTTAGTTTAACCTCAGTGATAGGGAAAATGATGGAATCACTTCTGAAGGAAAGAATTGTCGGTATCTAGAGGCCAGAGGGCACAGGACCCTAGGCAGCATGGATTCACAGCGGGAAGGTCATGCCAGACGAATCTGATAGATTTCTTTGACTGGGTGACCAAAGTAGTAGATCAGGGAGGGGCTGTGGACATGGTCTACCTAGACTTTAGCAAGGCATTTGACACAGTCCCACACAAAGATTAATACAAGTTAGCCAGCCTGGAGTGGGTCCCAAGATGACATCCTGGGTAAAGAATTGGCTGGAGAATAGGACACAGAGTAATAGTAAATGGAGTCCACTCAGAAGAAAAGAGGGGTTACTAGTGGGTACGCAGGGGTTCAGTATTAGGACTGGTCCTCTTCAATGTCTTTATGAGCGACATTGCAGAGGGACTGGAAGAAAATATGTCTTTGCAGATGACATGAAGATCTGCAACAGAGTTGATGCACAGGGTGGGTGGAAAGGATGAGAAGGGACTTGGCAAGGTTAGAGGAATGGTCAAATGTATGGCAGCTTAGATTCAATGCTAAAGTGCAGGTAATGCACCTGGAAACAAAAACCAGGGGCAGAGTACACAATGGGGGTGAGATACTAACAACAACAAAAATGGAAAGGGGCCTGGGGTAGTCATATCAGATGACCTAAAGGTGGGCAAGCAATGTAAGAGGGCAGCAAGGAGGCTGGGAGGATACTGGGATGCATAGAGAGGCATCACCAGTAGAAAACAGGAAGTTATTATCCTCTGTACAGACAGCTGGTGAGACCCCATCTGGAGTACTGTGTGCAGTTCTGGAGACCCAGTCTCCACAAAGACTATAGACAGGATGGAAGCTGTCCAGAGGAGGACAACTAAAATGGTGCAGGTTCTGCACCGGAAGACAATAGGAAGAGAGATGAAAGGAGCTTGATATGTATAGCCTCGAGGAAAGCAGGGAGAGGGGGACATGATAGAAACGTTCAAGTACCTCAAGGGAATCAACAAAGTCCAAGAGGGTAGCATCTTTCAAAAAAGAAGTGTGCAAGAACTAGAGGCACAATTTGAAGATGGAGGCGGCTCAGAGGTAATTTAAGGAAGCATTTTTCACAGAGAGGGTTGGGATGCATGGAATGGCCTTCTGAGGAGGAAGCTGTGGAGTCAAAATCAGTGGAATTCAAGCATGCATGGACAGTCATAAGGCCATTCTAGGGGTGGGGGTAGGAACAAGTAGTCTGCTGGTTAACTAGAATCTGCAGCTATCCACTAGGTAGGAAATGGGCAGACTGGGTGGGCCAAGCGGTCCTTATCTGCCGTCAAATTCTATGTTTCTATGTTTCTATGTAAACCTATAAACCAGCAACAACGAGCAATCACACCTCTCTCAAAGGGTACTTTTAAATGCAGGAACTGTTAATCTTGTCAATTTATATTAACCTGGAATTTTACAAGGATCCCATTAAAAATATAAATATGACATACTAGAGTTAGGAAATTGCAGCACCCCAAATATATTATACAAGTATATAGCTTCTTGTAAGAAATGTGACTTTTTATGTTGGGAAAACTACCCAACAAGTAAAATAATGCATTGGCCAACACATCAAAAGCATTCAGAAAGGGAATGATGTTAGTGTTTTATCACAGCATGTAACAAGAAAAGGAAAGGAACATATGTTTCTGATCCAGATAATAGAAAGAGTTCTCTGTCTACATGGGAGTTACCTTGACAAAATATTCTTCAATAGAAACCTTTTGTCAGTATAAATTGCAATCCTTCCATATTCCTGGACTGAATGGGGCTTTTCAGCTCACACCTTACTTGTAGAGAGTTTTATAGTATTTTAAAATGTTTCAACATGTCTCAAAATGTGGCAGAATGTTTCAGAATGTTTTCTAATGTCTCCTGATACTTCTTTAGAATTGAATTTAATCCGCAGAATGTATGTCTTATACACACTTTATCTTATTATACCTTTCCCCATTATAGCTTCTGTCTTTCCATAGAAAGTTTTCTATAGTACTGTAGTTCATAAGACTACATTAAATCAATTTGATTATTGTTATTCTTACAGATGTTATTTGTTATATATAAAAACAATTGCTTTATAAAAGAGATTTTTGGAAAATGAGTTTCATTTAAATAATGGATTTCATTAATAGAATTACAGTATAGGATAAATGAGACAGGATAGAAGTACCAATATTCTAATATCTACACTTTATATTTACTGAATTTTAAGTCTGTATGTTATGGGGTATGGTATATGTTCATGAGTGTTTAAATATCTAATTGTGATGTAGATGGCATGTTTTTGCATGCATAGGTTTTGCACTTTGAATTTTATATTTGCACTATCACTTTAAATAAAGGGCTTTAAATGAGACACCTTGACTTACACCCATTCAGCCTTGGCAAAGTGCTAGAAGCACAAAACATTAATTTTTTATTGAGGAGTGGGTGGTTTTCTGTACCTGTTGCACCACTGAATGCCATTGGAAGTTTGGATTTTATCATATTCAACAATTAAAGGAAAGTTTTTATACAGTAATAATGTACAGCTCCTTTCTTTGTGTGGGGACCTGGAAACCAAGCTGTCTGCACATTTGTAAGATTTGTCAGTGCAATCATTCTCAAATGCTTTAAATTCTGACAATTTCATTTCAGGTCTCAGATCCTACAAACCATCTGATGTGACAATAACATCCATGGACAATGGTTCAATTGCTGTTGAGTGGATTGCACCTGTATGTGGACAGATATGTTCTGCAATTGTCCAAGTCAAACAACCAAAGTATTCTGGAAAGCTTAAAAGAAAATAACAGTTATGCAATATTTATTGGGCCTTACTTTTATTCTTGCTATAATCTGACAATTTGGGCTGTAACTGCAGATGGAAATAGACTTCCTCTTTTCATTCATTTTCAGCATAATGGTAAGAAGTTGACAAGACAATTAATAAATAAATGTACATGCAGAGTATCTCTCAATACTGAAGTTTCAGCAAAATAAGTGTATGCTGCTTATGTGCTGTATAATACGTGTTGTACTGTTATCGAAGCTTATTGATACCCTTGAATGTCATTTAAGAAATAAGGGTGATGCAAGCTGGAAATAATTGTCTAAAATAGTATGTACTGGTTGCTGCATCAAAGTACTAGTACTAATGTGCAGGTCAAGTCAGAGGTATTTGAAGGAATATTTATTATTTTAATGAAAGGTATTTAAAACTTGCTAAAGCAAAATCTTTTGTTTAGATTGAATGAAGACTTTCAAATAGCAAGAATCTGACATCTAGTATGACTTTCCAAACCAGTGTAGTGCCATCGTTTGCATGGAAAAGCAAATACTTTTGTAGACACCAGAGTTGTAATGATTGTTTAGGCAATATATGGCAATTTCGCCTTAAAACATTATGGGCCAGATATTCAAAACTTTGCTCGGGCAAAAACCATTTGTGCAGGTTTAGCACGGGATTAGCGCTGGTCTGCTATATTCAAAAGGCCAAATAGTGCGGCAAACTGCATTAGCGCTGGCAAAATTATAATGTTTGCAAGGGGCAAACTGACATGAACTCAGGCGCAATGCTATATTCAGTGACTAGCACCGTGCTAAGTGGTTTTGTCGACTTAAGCGACACTTAACACATAGGTGCACATTACCGCCCAGGAAAGCTCTGGTCTTAACCCCTGCTAATCAGCTTTGTGCAACACTATGGCTTTGCACGGGTTTGCGCGGTTTAGCGTGGGTTTTGCATGACCCTAACAAAGAAATATGACACATAGATACAGCCAAACATAGAGGAAGCATGCTGTTAACTGATGGCATCACAATGATGCCATCATCTGCCACCAGTCCCAGCCATACCAGGCAGTAGTGGTGACCCTGCCACCAGTGGACAGCATGGCAGTGTGGCACACAGCACACCTGCGGACCGCACTTCTGTGGACACCAACAGATGCCAGCACACACATGCAGCACTGTTGGCATGGAGGATGTTGAGGGGAGCATGTATGGGTGGCGAGGCTGCTACAGACCAGGTGTGGCCACAAGGCTGGGACACATCATGCAGTGTACATGGGCCAGTATTGGGAATACCCCAACACCAGTGTGCCTTTGGATAATATATGCCCCCAGCCACATACCGCACAGCTGTACAACTGCCATAGCACACAAAGCCAGAAATGTACATGTCACTGTAGCATCCATGCCACGGCGGCAGCATCTGTGGGTCACTCAACAGCATAACAGTAATGTCCAGTGTCAGTAAACACCCGCAGGTTGGGCCTCTCACTGTGTATAGTGCAGTCATCATCACTGCCCTACACACCATAGGCATTGCTGTGTCCACACACTACTGGCCCCTTGCTACTGTAGTTTCTGCTGTGCACTGTAGCATGCAGCACCACCACCACCTGTGCCTATGCTGTCTTGTCCCCTGGGGTACAATATGCTATGCTATGCTGTACTGTTTACATGTAGCCTGCAGCTATCATCGTGCACTGCCAGACTGACCCACAGGTGGAGCTGCAGTTGGACCTGGTCAGCCCCTGTACTTCCAGACTGACCTACAGGTGGCTCTGTGGGACCCTGCAGGAACGCTGGGCAAACTGCATGCAAATCAGGGTATAGAGATACTAATCCAATTGTTTGCCCAGAGACTACCTAAGTAGGCTCATTTGCATGGCACTTTGAATATGGCACGGTTTAGCTCGGCAAATGTGTTTGCACCAGGCTAACTGCTTAGCTCCACGCTAATGCCGAAGACTAGTGTGTTAGCGTGCTACGCCACGTAATGGGAAATATGCAGTTTGATCACTGTTCTTTCACATCTGATGCTTCCTGCAGCTGTACTGAGTCCATGCATTTACTGGCACACACATTGGCCATGTAGTTCATCTGTACCTGCCCTCACGTTGCTGTGCACTGTGTTGTTGTGGGTTGCACTTCCTGGTTGCTTTATTCAGTGCTGTCATATTCCAGGGCTATGTTTGCCCTGCACTCCCAGCCCAGTTTGCATGGCCTCATTATCATGTTATATTCGGTAGCTGTTTGCCCTGGGCTATTTCTTTTGAATATAGCTTGCTCTGTGCTCTGGGCTAAGTTTGCCTGCCAGGCAGTGCTAATTTGCCCGGGCAAAGTTTTGAATATCTGGTCCTATAACTTTTATCTTGTAAAATGGCACGATATTTAAGGCAAATCATTGTAAACACTGTCAAATTTTAGACTTCATATTAGATGGCCTAGTATTTAAAGGTAATAATATGATTTCATGTGAGAATCTGCCACATTTACCACAAAATTTATTTCAAATTCCTTCTCTAACCATTACTTTATGGGAAACAGTTGTTATCAACAATATATAAATCATAATTAAATACAAACCATCATATTCTAGAACTCTGAGCTGAGTGGCTGCATTTGATAACTGCCCCAAAGCTAAGTGCTTTTTACTATATTTTCATTAAAAAATTGCTATGTTTTATGTAAATGTAGGTGATTGTGAAAGGTAACCCTATAGGGGCCAGGAATATACTGTATACAATGTGTGTGGTAGATACTGGCTGGAAATCAAAAGGATCACCACATTTGATTAGTGTGATCTTTCAACTCTTTTTGTAGTTAATCTTTTATTGTTATTAATAGTATAGAACGTGATAAACAGATAAATATTATCCTCCAATATACAACTGCATATGATCATAATGGAAAAAGAGGAACATCATATTGTCTGAAGTACTTTACAATGTTGCCAAAAAAAGGAAAATATGTACATGAGAACAATGTAAAACAGTATAACCTATGTGGTTTAGGAATTAGACAAATTGTAATACAAGGAGTATGGATGAGTTGAAACAAGCAGAACAGTCCATCATGATAGTACAAAGCAGTATTTGGAATTTATAGCAATGCAGAAAAATTATATACAAGAGGAGTATGTAAAAAGAGAGGTTATTCAGGAAGAGATCTGGAGTGAAAGAATAGGAAAGAAGAGAGAGAAGAGAGAATAGGGACAGAAGTAGAGAAAGGAGAACAGGAGAAACAAGAAGGAAGCACGCAATGGAAAACCTCTAGAGAAATACTTAGGTAGAAAAGATGTGGCCCATGCATTACGTGACAATAGGATTAGATTATTCCAAGTATTTAAAGTAGTCCGCCAGCATTTGTTATATAGAGGAGTTGGTCAGAGGAGATGTGTCATACGATCGAGGGATATATATTGAGATACTGTAATTGTTTGAGTATATCCTGAAAAGTGGGGATTATATTAGATTTCCAGTGCATGAGTATAAGGCGCTTGACTTGAAGGAATAATATGGTCACCAATCTGTTCCGGGAGTGGCATATTCGATATGAGCAAAAACTAAAACTACCAAGTAAACAGTGTTTGGAATCTACTGCAAAGGACTGACTTATCACTCGCATTGCAAAGAGATGGCTATGACACCAGAGATTGTGAATGGGGCAGTTCCATAACATGTGTAGTAAATCACCATTAGGAGAGTTACATCGCCAACAGTTGTTATTTATTAACCCCATTTTTGAAGTATCATCAGTGTCCTATACCATAAATGTAGAATTTTAGTTTGTATGAGTGAACTGCACTTATCATTAAAAGACTCGTGGCAAGAGAGCCAGCACCTACGCCATTGTGTATTGGTTATATTGCAATTTAACAGATTACTCCATTTATTTTGGCATTGATTAATCGATCTGGAAGCATATCTCTGACGTCTCTATAGATAGTGCTATTTAAATTGGACAGTGTCTTAATCCATCTAGAAATATAACTATTATGTAGAGGTTTGTGAGGAGTAAGAGAAAAGTAGAGATTACATGCCATTCACAACTGTAGATATTTCCAAAGATTATAGAGGGGAGATACCATTGATTGCATAGGTCTGAGAATGGTTTTAATTTAAACATCTGGGGTTCAAGTACATCTCCCAGGAAAAGAATGCCCTTATTTTTCCAATCTCAACAGAAAATTGTGTGTTATCGAGAGAGATATTATGGTTTCCCCACACAGGGCATATACAAGAGGAGTTGGATCTGATTTAAGGTGTTTAGTTTTTCCAATAAAATACAGATGAAGCTATAGTAGGGTGAGACTATAAATTTGGGGAGAGGATTATAGATAAACGAGGTAGCAACGTTGCCTGGGCATAAAGATGCTCCATATAAACCCATGACGGTGACTTATTATTGGGCTTATTAAACCGTTTAATGGTTTGGTGAGTACAGAAGGCCAAGAAGTATGCTTGAAACCAGGGAGTCCAAACTGCCTCTTGACCAATGGGAGCGAAGTTTGTTGTGGCTAAATCTAGGATTTACCTTCCCAAATAAAATTTCCAATTATTCTATCAATTTTGACAAAGAAGTGGGTAGGAAGAATTAAGGGTATATTCAAAAATAAATATAATATTTTGGGAGCTATTGACAATTTGATTGCAGAGATTTTACCATAAAAAGAAAGATTAAGTAGTCTCCATCTATTGAGAGTGCTGTTTACACTTGCATAACAAAGGGAAAGATTAATGTCCCATAACTTGTCTAGCTTTGTAGTAATCTGGATTCCAAGATAAGATATACCATGAGGGGCCCAGCGGAAACCTAATATTGTATTCATAGAAGGTTTGCAGAAATTGTTCAATGATAATGTTTTGGATTTGTTAAGACTGAGATCAAGCACTGAAAGAGAGGTAAAATCACTGAGTAGCTTAATTAAAGGTTGTCCTGAGGTTTCAAGGTTTTCTAATAAGATGAGGAGGTCACCAGCATAGGACAATGAGGTGTAATGAGAATTTCCAACAGGGATACCATGGATTGAGGAAGATTAACGAAGAGAGACCAATAGAGTTTCCATGGCAAAAATAAATAAAGTAGGGGATAAGGGCATCCTTGCCTAGTACCTCATGCCAAGTAAAAGAGGGGACAGAATACAGTTAGTGAGTACACAAGCAGAGGGTAAGTCTATAACTGAGTCCATGCACAGAAATTATTAGTGACACCAAAATGGATAATACATGGTACAAATAGCTCCAGTTAAGAGAATCAAATGCTTTCTCAAAATCGAAGCTAAAGCAGCGGCTGATGAGCTAAGGAATTTTGCTTTGTGGATTAAGTTAAATAGAGAATGGAGATGGTCAGTGTCAGTTCTATTCTTGATGAATCCAGCTTGAGAATTGTGAATGAGTTTCAGAACTATGGATTCTAAACAGAGATTTAATAACTTAGCAAGAATTTTTCTGTCAGTATTAAGTAATGAAATCGGTCTATAACTAAAAGGAGAGAGGTTTTTTTCTTTTAGGTAAAACAGTTATAATAGCTTCAGTCATAGAGTGAGGTAGTTTGCCCTGTGAGGTTGCTTCCAGGAAGACTTTGAAAAGTAAAAGGCATAAGGTATCAGCTAGGGGTTTATAGAAATCTGAAAGAAAACTGTCACTCCCAGGAGATTTACCAGATTTTAGGGAAGCTAATGCTGTTTGTATCTCTCTTTAAGGTAAAAGGTTCATCTAACATAGCCATGTCTTATTGAAAGAGATGCGGTAGCTGCAATTTATCCAGAAATTCTGAATACAATCGGGTTGTGGAGGGTTTATTTGAGAGTATAATTGTTGGTAGAAGGAGCACATGATAGAGTTAATCGAGGGGTTGTCAGTGTGAATTTTGCCTGAGGAATCTTTTTAGACCAGCAATATGTCTCTCCATCTGTTGATTTTTAGTTGATAAGAGAGCAGCTTCCACATTTATCACCTTGTTCCCAGTATCAGTGTTTGAGTCTAAATAGGTGAGTTCAGCTTTCCTAGATATTAACTCATTGATTTGGAGTCTTAGCTGTTAAATTTCTATGATCTTTCAATTCTGGTGTATAAATTTTAATACTATAGTTTAAACCATTTCTATATGTGCCTTTGGTGATGAATGATATTGAGGACCTAAGACAAGTGTCACTTGTGGGTATGCTGTCTGTTTTGGTATGTACTTTATCTCTGTTAAACAACTGAGTATATCTATTACCTAATATTTTACAGTACATTATATCTTTCTGTGCTGTCTCTGATTTTTTCTTGTTTCTCCAATCTTTAGAGCTGTTACTGTGGCAGCCTTACAGTGGTGTGGCATTATGTTCTTACTTGTAGATTAAGGTGCTTTTTGGGCTGCTAATTTCTCCTGTTTTAAAAGATTACATTTTTTCTGTTTTTAAAAGCTATGTTTCACCTGTTTGTCGTTGCTCAGTAGCAGATGTTTTTGCATTGTGTTCGGGTTCTGTGATATGATCTGCATTAGTAGAAGGGTTTGTAAGTCTTAATAAGTACTTGTTGATTTGGACAAGATATAATAGAAGTGAAATAGAAATTTATATTTTTTATATATTTATGTACGGTTAAGGGAGTAAGGGAAGTGTAGGAAGTACACCATATATTTTGTATTGAGGGTGAGAAATTATTTCCATCAGCTGATATTGATACACAGAAAAGTTAGGAGGAAGGGAATCAGAATAGTTTAACATTTTTTTCTGGATAGCAGTAGATAAAGAAATAGAGGAGGGGCAGTGTTTAGCAGACTGCATCAAGCAAGGACTATACAATAGCTTACTAAATTGAGGCAGAAGTGAGGAATTATAACAATGTTTAAATTGAATGGAGGGTTCAAGGAAGATAGGATGTGGCTCTAAGTGTTGGGATGGAATGAGCTACTCAGGATGCTGGGGAGGGCAGGGCAGTGAGTTTTCTTGAGGAGGAGGGGCCACCCTGGGAGGGCAGGGGATGAAGGGGGCTTCATGATGCAGGGACAGGGCTATTCTTGGAAGTGGAAGGGTGCTGGGGAGGGCAATTGGGCAGGATAGTGAGGTGCAACAGATGTGGGGCAGTGGTGTTTATGGATACTTTGTAGAGGATGGGGTGTTGCCCAATATTTATTAGATTGGTGCAACTGGAGGTGGAGATCAGCTCACTGAGGGAGGAAATGATAAGAGAGTGGAAGGTGGAGGGGGAGGATGTGGGAATCTAGAACAGGGTTAGTGCATTTGGGCCAGCTGGGGTCATAGATGCATGAGACAAACTAGTAGGGGAAGGGTAGGTAAGGTATATGAACAGGTTAGGAGGGACAGGGAGGAAAGAGTCAAGGATCGGGAGGTGAGGGGGATACGCCTGGCAAGAAGTAATGGCTAGGGAAGGGGGCCTCAAGGAACACCACATAACTCAGCAGTAGGGGAAGGAATTTACAGAATGGAAAGGTATTACAATGTCTAACAGGTACTATCCTTAGTAGGCGATCTTGAGAAAGGAGTGCCAATAGGACTAGAGGGAGCAACAGGCATGGCACAGGAAAATGGGGCAACAGAAGGAAGAGACCATTGAGAACATATGGGGTGGAGGTGGAGGTGGTAGAGGAAGGAGTACAGCTGAGAGGAGGAGGATTCTGACTTTGCAGGAGGAGGAGGAGGGAGGCAGCAGAAAGGAAGAGAAGGGAAGCTGAAAGGAGGCCAGAAGCTAAACGGAAGGGTCAAGTTTGTATGTGCCTTGAGGGCAAAATGGAGGAGGTGAATGGAGGGTTACCAAATCTACTGGAAAATCTGAGGATCATTGGCAGCAGTAGAACAAAGGGGGAATGGGATGGAAGTAAGAGTGGCAAATCAGAGTAGAGAAGGTAACACCAGTGGGGAGAGCTGACAGAGTAACTCGAATGGGGCAGAACTCAAGAGGAGGTGGAAATTAAAGGAGATGAGGGATTAGGGCAATAAAAGAGATGCCTGGAACTAGAGAAAGGGGAATTAATAATTAATAAGCATAGGTTAAATAGGTGCATGGTCATACCTCACTGGGAGCTTGATTTTAAGAGGAATTAAATGGGGTGGCAGGCCAAGTGCAGTTTGGTGGAGTGCTTGCTGCGTATGACAGCATCAAAGGTATTTCTTCACATTCCATCATGGGAAAAATCTCAGGATGAGAAATCACACTTGATTTTCCATCTGGGGACAAATGATTTGGATGGAAACAGCCTGATGGAAGTGCGGGGAGATTAGATTTTGTAGCAACCTGTGCTTCCTTTCTATAGCATTTTTGAGGTGTTTCCTGTGCCTAAATCCAGCACTGAAAGGAAACAAAGAATTATGGAGTTCAACCAATGGCTAACAGGCTGGTGCAGGCAAGGGGTATGGATTAGTGGGGGACTTGAGGACAACATGGAATGATGAAAGGCCATGTACCCAGGACAGACTGCACTAAACAGTGAGGGAAAGGCAGTACTAGGTATCAAATTTAAGGACTCCATAAACAAACATATGATTTGAACTAAATTGGGGAAGGGTAGGGAAAATGACACACGAGTTGAAATGCCAAAATGTAGGTGTCTCAGGGTATTCAGCCCCATCCTCAGGAAAATGCAGAATTGTTAAGCAACAACATGCCTAGAGGTAAGGGTCTGGGGAGGGTAATTGGTGGAAGTGACTTTCCACAAATGCCAGAAGCCTGGGAAATAAGATGGTAGATTTGGAAGCATTAATGGAGGAGGAGGAGGGTTTGGATATTGTGCAGGACAGAGACCTGGTGGTCCAAGCATCAAGACTGGGAGGTGGGTGTCCTGGGGTACAAGTTGTTCAGGAGGGATAGGATAGGCAAGAAGGGGAGGAGTGGTGCATACATTAGGGAGGAATTAAGGTCACGGAAGGAGGAAGGAGCAGGGTGAAGTGGAAAGCTTATGGGTCATGCTGGAGAGGAAGGTTGGGACTGCATAAGACTATGGGTGATATATAGATCTCTTACACAGGGTGAAGAACAGGACACATAGTTGCTGTGGGAGGTTCAAAGAATGGCCCAGAAGGGAAGTTTCTATGGGTGGGAGACCTGAATCTCCCAGATATTGACTGGGCTATCACATCGGCTATGTTGACCAGGTGGGGAGATCCTAGGGACACTCCAAGGTGCATTCCTGCATCAGCTGGTTAGGGAGCCCACAAGGGAGGGTAAGATACCTGATGTGGTCCTTACCAATGGAGACAATGTGGAGGGGGTGGCGGTAGGGCCAGCCTGGGAGATAGTGACCAGAGCACCATGGGGTTTCAAGGTCAGAGCAGAATATGAGACTAGTCATACCACATGAAAGTAGACTTCAGACAGGAATATTTTCCCAGGATGAGGGAGATTTTCTGGGACGTAGTGAGAGGATGGGAGGTGATGGAGGAGGGACAGAATCTATGGAAAAGAGCAAGGGGGGCTCCTTAAAGCCATAGGGGATGTGTAAGAAGGATGAGGAAGAATAAGAGATGGAGGAGACCACTGTGGTTCAATAGGGAAGTGAGGGGCAATCAGAGAGAAGAATGGTCATTCAGGGAATATAAGAGGATGCAGGGAAAGTTGGATATGGAAACTTGAAAAAGAAGCTGAGCATGGCAGGGAAAAGGATTAGGATGGCTAAAGCAGAAACTGAGGAGAGAATTAGGCAAGGCCAAAGGGGGACAAGATGTTCTTTCCGTACATTGGGGAAGGAGGAAGGTAAGATAGGGGATAGAAAGGATTAAGGGGAGAGAGGATTGCAGATGGAAGGAATTTCGAGGAAGCTGAAGTGCTGAATTGTTACTTCAGCTCAGTTTTTACAATGGAGTGGGATGGAAGGTTACCAGAGCTATGTGAGAAGGGAAAGGGGAGGGAGTGTATCCCAGCCCAATCAGTGTGGAAGAGGTAAAGGAAGAATTCGGTAAGTTAAGGGTGGACAAGGTCATGGGATCAGAAGGTCTTCAGCCAAGGCTGCTCAGGGAATTAGAGAGTACTGGTAGAACCACTGGCAGAGTTATTTAACTTGTCCCTGGATATGGGGGGTACCAGAAGACTTGAAGAAGGCAGATGTGGTGGCAGTTCATAAAAGTTGCAGCAAGGAGGAAGCAGGGAATTATCATCCATTCAGTCTCACATCGGTGGTGGGTAAAGTAATGGAAGCAATATTGAAACAAAGGATTGCTAGATATTTGGAAAAGGGGTCTGTAAGACATTCAGCAGCATGGCTTCCTTGGGGATGGTCATGTCAGGAAACTTGATCAAACTCTTTGATAGTAGGTGATGAGGGTGTTTGGTCAGGGTGCGGCAATGGACATGGCCTACCTGGACTTCAGGAAGGCCTTTGACACAGTGCCTCACAGAAGGCTGGTTAATAATTTGTGGAGTCTAGGGGTGGGGTAGAAAAGTAAGATGGGTGGAGAGTTGGCTGATGGGGAGAAGCCAGAGGGTGGTGGTCAATGGGTGCACTCTGGGGAGACTGGCGTGTTGAGTGGGGTCCTTCTGTGGTCATGCGGTGGCCTATTTTGTTTAACATCTACATCAGCGACATAGCAGAGTGGTTTCAGGTGAAGGTCTGCCTTTTGCAGATGACACAAAACTCAGTAACAGGGTGGATACCCCAGAGGAATGGTCAAAGGTATGGCAGCTAGGATTCAATGCAAAGAAGAGCAAATAATGCACCTGGGAAACAAGAACCCAGGGGAAGAATACACAATGGAGGGAGGTAGTAACAACAACAAAAAGGAAAGGGACCTGGGGTAATCATATCAGATGACCTTAAGGTTAGCAAGCAATGTAAGAAGGCAGTAGGGAGGCTGGGGGTATACTGGGATGCATAGGGAGAGGCATCACCAGCAGAAAACAGGAAGTTGTTATCCCTCCGCATAGACAGTTGGTGAGACCCCATCTGAAGTACTGTGTCCAGTTCTGAGACCCCATCTCCACAAGGACATAGACAAGATAGAGGCAGTCCAGAGGAGGGCAACTAAAATGGTGCAGGGTTTGCAAGAGAAGCGAAGAGGACAGACTAAAGGAGCTTAATATGTATACCCTTGAGGAAAGAAGGGAGAGGGGGACATGATAGAAACTTTGAAGTACCTCAGTGGAATCAACAAAGTCCAAGAGGATAGCATCTTTCAGAAAAAGAGATGTGCAAGAACAAGGGACAATTTGAAAGATAGAGGGGGCGGTTCAGGGGCAATGAGGAAGTATTATTTCAGAGAGGGTAGTGGATGCATGGAACAGCCTTCCTGAGGAGGTTGTGGTGTCTAAAACTGTGGGAGAATTCAAGAATGCATGGGACAGACATGAGGCAATTCTTGTGTGGGTAGGAAGAAATAGGCTGTTGGTAACTAGGATCGGCGGCCTATCCTGTAGGTAGGGAATGGCCAAACTAGATGGGCCAAGCGGTCCTTATCTGTCACAAAGTCTATGTTTCTATGTTTCTATGAGGAGGGGACGCAATAAAGAATGATATAAGGTTACTGGAAGTGTTGCGGAAATATGGCATCTGAAATTAAATGCCAGGAAATGCAAAGTGATGCACTTGGGAGAAGGAATCCAAATATCACATAAACTCTGGGGGATGGCAGCAACCAGGCAGGAGAAGGATTTAGGATTATAATCACAATAACCTAAGGTGGGGACCCAATGCAGCAAAGTAGTGGGCAAGGCTAACAGGATGCAGGCATGCATAGGAGAGGGATAACCAGCAGGGAGGGAGGTGCTGGACACTTTACACCTCCATGGTGAGGCCACACCTGGAGTATGGGGTGCAGTTCTGGAGGACCCATCTAAGAAAGGACATAGATGGCATGGAGAGGGTGCAGAAGGGCCACTAAAATGGTGCATGGGCTAAGAGGGATGGCGATGAGGAGAGGTTGAGGAATTGGATTGGTATCCTTTGGAGATAAGAAGGAAAGATGGGACATGACTGAGACATTCAAGTATGTGAAGGAATCAATAAAGTGGGAAGAGTTTATTTACAGGGAAGGTAGATACAAGAACTAGGGGGCATGGATGTAGGTGAAAGGGAGGTTTAGGGAATTGTTAGGAATTATTACGTCAGAGAGAGAGTGGTTGAGAACTGGAACAGACTGCTGGAGGAGGTGGTGAGTACCAACACAGTAAGGGATTCAAGAGGGCCTGGGACATACACAGAGGGTTGCCAAGGGGAGGACGAGGGAATCTTGGGGAGATGTCAGGTAGAGGAGTGAATGGGCCAATGGGCCGGAAGGCCTTTTCTGCCATCACATGTCTATGAATCTATGAACCATTTTCTGTAAGACTGCTGTTAAATATATTAAATAGAATATCTGGACTTGGTATTTCTGGTCATTTCTTTTCCAAACAATTACTCACAGTAACTGTAGGTCAGGTAAGAACTTCTTCTCTTTTATGAGTAATATATTTTGCAATGTGTTCAAGTTACTAATTTATTTTAAAATGACATCAGTTTTCTAGCTGCAACACTTTCGATTAACTTATCAGATGTATTTTTCAGTCTTGTAGATTTTTACAATCGCTATAATCAGCCTTTCCAATTAATTTATCCAACTATGATAATAAAGAATCAAATATCCTATTTTAGGTAATGTCTTTTAAGGACCACTGACACCTCGAGAAGAACTCTGATAACATAATGTTTGGACACATACAGCTTATAGTTCTTATTTTATTTTATTTTTTAAACTTTGTTTATTCATCCTACACCCCAGGCATACTTCAGGAGTGCCACACAGATCTCCACCATACTCCCTACCGAACCTCCACATCTCCCTGACTCCCTCCGAACGACCACAGGAGACCTGACCCAGTACTATCTCTGGGGCTGATTCCGCCCATCTCTCAGCAGCAACTCCTAAGGTGAGGGGGCACGGCAACGTAGTGCTGTAGTTCGCCTCCTCCTGGCATACACCACCTCGCTCAGTCGGACATTCCCCCAGCCAGCACCAGAGGTTGTTCCATGAGTGAGCATTTCCCATCCTCTCCCCAGGAAGAGAAAGCAATCCTCCAGACGCTCAATCTCTTCTCCCCTGCTGACCCCAGCGACTCTGGGCTAGTTCCCAACCAGGTCGCCAAGGCATGCGAGGTGTGGAATCCAGCGCCTCAACACTCAGAGTCACTGGACCTATAGTTCTTACTAACACCCTATTTTTAGCCCCATTATGTATTAGTGTGGTCATATGCATGAGAACAGAGAGTCATTCCATGATGGCTCATTTGCTCCTATTTCTTATTCTCAGTCTAATGCCACAATATTTTGCTGTGATATTGCAGCTATTCCCAAGACAACAGACTGTAATATCACAGAAGAGCACTAGGATTTCAAGTAGACAGTAAACCAAAGATGCATTTGAACATGAAGGGATAAAGATATTGACTGGAGTCTCAAAACACCTCAAAGGGGTCAAAAATCTGTAAGTCTCCAAAAGTTGCACAGGTGTGAAAAAATAGGGTATGTACGCTGCATTATATGCACAAAACATCCACAACTGCAGAAAAAAAATATGCTTCTGATTGCAGAAAAATTTAGTTTGGCAGTTCTTTCACAAAAGAAAGACCATTGAAAAGTATGGCTTATCCCTTAAAGACTATTCAGAGCTACTGTTTTCTGCTGCTGCAGCAAACAGAGTGAGGTGTTACTCATCCTGAGCTAAAGGCAGTGTGCTATTAAATGAGGAACAATTAAAGTAAGGGTTCAGGCAACATGCAACCACAAACCATGTGGCCTGATAGTAGTGTAGTGCCCCAAAGTGTGAGGGCACCACAGAAAAGAGGGGTAATTTATGCCCCATGGCTCTCTGTGTGCTGAGGGCATGTGGGCAGTAATTGGGCAGTGTACTGGGGCCCCGTTTGTCAGTGCTTCCACCTCCTAGAAAAGTGCCAGGCAATGCTTACTTGTCACCTATTAAAATGGGCACTTGTGCTCATCAGGCCTACAAGAATAAAAAATAAATGAAATGCTATGTTAAAAAAATAGAAGGTTTTTTTTCTAGCTCCCTGCTACTCTACTCCATTCAACCCCCTCCCCTTGGAGTAGGCAGCATGAGGAGGGCATCCATGCACTGGGATGGCTGTCTCTCCCGGTCGTGTGGTGCTCTGTTCAAAATTCCAGCAGTTGGCTTGGCCACAGACTCAAGTTCAAGAATCAGAACCTCAAGCATCCATTTGAAAGAGGAGACAATTTTTTCCTAGGAGTTGGTGCTGGGCAGTGGAGTCAAGAGGACCTAGAGAGTGCAACTGGGACCCTGGCTTACCTTAGGTGTTGAAGTCAGTCATGTCCACTCTGAGGTGGTGCCCCTCTCCAACCAGCAAAGACTGCTGTTTTGCCTCCTGTATTGTGATCCTGTTCCTGTGGTGGTGGCAGTGCAGTGTGTTGTGGTCCTCAAACCAATAAGACACTCGGGCTCTCTGTTGTGCCTCTGTTAAACCCATTTTCGTGTTTTTTTTGTGTGAGTTCGCCCAGTGATCACTCTGGTTCTTCTTCGGTGGCACTGAAGAGCTGTGTTGGCTATAAGAAGGCCATCGGTCCCCAGAGGCCCTTGCCATCCTGTGAGGTGCCTGTTTTCCCTGCGGCTGTTCCCTTCCTCTACCTGCAAATCTCCCTCTTCCTGCAGCTTCTTCACCTAAGGCTGGGTTAGTGAGTCGGCTGCAGCACAAAGAAGTGCTGACCACCTGAACAATTAAAAAAGTTTAACATTTTTATTGTTCTTAGCTTTCGAGCACTATTGAGGACAGGGAGGGCTGGCCTGTAACTTATATAATTAAATATTCTGGGTATGGCGATGCCCACGGGAGGGGCCAACATAAAGGCCTGTATGGGACTCAATTAAATATTCATAAGGGTGGAGTAGAGGTGGGGCAAGCCGGAGGAGTGACAGTAAGGCCTTGGTCAGGCCTAAATGTTTAAAAGGGCAACATCAGGTCAAAAGGCTTAAAAGGGCAACTTCAGGCCCCAGTGTTTTAAAGGCATGCTAACAAGATATGTAAAGGCTAGTAATAGAAGTGGCCCAGCAGAAATGCCCTACAGTAAAGAAGAGACCCAGCAAGTAGGCCCACCAGTTTAAAAGGAGCAAGACAAGCTCAGTAATTTTAGAGGGCCCAGCAAAGGAAATCTTGTAGTTTCAGAGGGGCCTAGCAAAGCAAAGTTAGAAGGCACAGTTAGCTCAGGTGCACAATAGTTTCCCTTGCCATACCCTACACCAACACACTAGGGGGCTTTCCAGTCAGCCCAGGGTTATAGCAAGTGCTCCTGGGGATCTAGTTCTTTGCTTGTGTATTGAGATAGTGACTGTGATTGCACAGGTGGGGAAAGGGTTGCAGCAGATCAGCTCATGATTTCGTGAACAAATACAATGTCCTGTGCTCACAACAACATGGCTTTAGGAAAGGACTTAGCAGCTCATCTGCCCTACTGGAAATCTCTGGCATTCTTCACAGCTCACTGGACAATGTTCAGTTAATTGGGTCCATCTTTATAGATCTGACTAAGACATTCGACACTGTCCATCACTGCTACTGCTTGTGCAACTTATAAAGCTGGGCTGTCTCCTGACTCCACTGCCTGGTTCAAAACTACTTGGAGAACTGATCTCAAAGAGTAAAATTGCAGATGTCCTCTGATACCAGGCCTGTTCACTCAGGTGTACCCCACGGATCCATTTTGGGCCCCTACTATTTAGCTTGTTCCTGAACTCCTTCCAAATACTTGCTCCAAAACAATCATCCTCTATGCAGATGATGCTGTAATTCTTGCCTCCCACAAGGATCCTAAGCCTCTACAAGACAACCTTCAGCTTGGCTACACATCTGTTGAAAATTGGTTCTCAAATCACAATCTGGTGCTCAATAATAAGAAAACAAAGTCTATGATGTTCAGCAGCTCTCATAACAAGCATAAGCTGTACCCTCTATCCATCAAAACCAGTCATGGAGTCACCCTGGAACAGGTTCAAGCATTTAAGTACCTTGGGGTCGCTCTAGACCCTCATCTAACTTACAGTGCCACATTGACTCTGTAGCCAAAGCAGCAAATACCTGCCTTTGCCTTCTCTTCCGGCATAGGCAACATCTTACTCCAGAAGCCCTAACTGTCGCCGTTCAGAGTTTTGTTGTCTCCATTATTGACTATGGGCTTATCATCTATGGCTCTTCCCAGCTACCACTCTAGACACATATCCACCTCCTCAATAAGGCCAGCCGACTTCTCACTGGATCCCACCACCTAACACATACTTGCAACCTCTATGCACAAACTGGATGGCTGCAACTCACCAGTCAGATAAAGTACCTAACCTGCACCATGGCTAAGAAAATAACTATGAGCCTTGTGCCTCCTGTAGTGAATGTACTCCTGCACCCTAGCAATAACCTCCTTCAACCAGGTGTCTGAATCACAGCTCCTGCAGGCTCCACATTGTACCTCACAAGGTCAGAGATCTTTTGCCTACAGGGTGTCTAGCTGGCTAAATGGTCTAAACAGTTACATCTCCTCCACTTCTACCCTTGGTGCATTTAAATCAAGGCTCCACCTCTCTCTCTCACTGCCTTTTGCTCCTGTGACTGCATCCACTTGCTGATCCCATGAATATTTCCCTAACCATATGCAGTTCTCTCTCCTATTAGACTTGGTTACCCCTTAGCATGCACTTCCCCATGTTATGTCTATGACAATGCCTCTGGCTGCACTCCTCCTCTATAGTTCTCCACCACCCCCTACTCTTCCTCTCTCTTGTCCTCTATCCTCTCTGCACCTCATCCATGATCTCCTTGTAACCTAGCCTCCAAAACTTGTTTTGTTTCTCAGATGTTTTGTAACTCTGTTTACCTTGTCTTATGTATTGAATTTGTTATCTGACTTACATGTCTTATGTTTTGAATTGTAACCTGACATCTAACCTTTGTAAAAGAGCTCTGGCTCAAAGGTATTGTAATCCTAGACCTAATAAATAAATAAATAAATAAAATAAATAAAATATCTCCCACCTTCGGACTGCTCGATAGGGATGGCTGAGGGAGGAGTTGGCTAGCAACTCCTTAGAAATAGCTGGTACCATTCATGGATAATAGGATAGTTGATTATCTGGTGGGCAACAAATCTGCAACTGAATGTGCTGTTTATTGACTGTCAATTCATTGAACTGTTTACTGTATGCAAGCCTCTGAATTTTGTTGCCATTGCAAAGTACTGGAACTGTATTATTGTTGGCTGATTTTCTGGACTGCCTTAAGGCTAGTTGTCCCAGCATCAAACAATTACCCCACAATGAACAACTGCCCCAGCCAAGAACAATTGTCCCTGCAATGAACAATTGCCCCAACCATAAACAATTGCCCCAGCAATGAACAATTACCACAGATTGGGTTATTATTTGCCCTGTTCTTGGCAAATTAACTCTTGAACTATACAATTGAACCAACAATGAACAATTGACCCAGCAGCAAACACTTCCCAGACTGGGTTATTTTCCCTGTTCTTGGCAAATGTACCTCAGAAACTCTAAAACTGCACCAGCAATGGACAATTCCCTGGCATTGCCAAACTGCTGTAGTGCAAATCTCCATTGCATCTATCAGCCTCAGTCATTGCAGATTCTTGTGAATGGTGTCAGTCTTCTGCCACAACACTACACTGCCATGTTGCCTGCAACTGTACCTCAACAGAATCAGTCTCCATCTAGAGAAAGAAAACTTACAGCATCATTCTTCACCATCTTTCACCAGTTTCATACACGTGGTCTCAGTTAGAATCTTCTTTGCCAGAATGTGCCTATCCTGGAAGAACTGCAGCTACAATCCCTCATCGTTCAAAGCTAGTTGTAGTCCTTCGAAGCCCAGTGTGGAGTCATGGCCACTGTTTCTGGTTTTCTTTGGTTCTTGGTCCAGATACATCAATGCTGGCAGTCCTCAGAGCATGCTTATCCGAAGAACCCTGGGAACCCAGGTCATTCACCGCTAGTCATAGATGTCGGCCTCAGTGTGATTCACAGCCACTATTTTCTTATTTTCTTGCTCCCAGTTCTGGACATTTCAAGATCTTCAATTTTCATCCTGTTTTCTCCTGTTTCCTGCTTGCACCAGAACCTTCAGCTGCTTCATCCAGTCCTTGCAAACCTCCAGGGGCTTTTCAGTGAAGAATCTTCATTTGTTTCATCCTGTCCTTGGTAGACCATTAGTGAACTCTTCACTGAAGGCTCTTCAGCGGCTGCACCCTGTCCTTAGTAGCCCACTAGTGGGTTCTACTCCAGAGAATCTTCAGTGGCTTTGTAGCCCCGAGTGGGTTTTGTACTGGGGAACCTTCATCAGCTTGTCTTGTTTTGGCAGCCCTTCTAAGGGTTTGGTGCCCGTATCCTTCCTGCAGCTCATTTCTTCTGGCAGTCCTCCAGTGGGCTGTTGCATAGCAGGGTATAGCCAGAAATATCTGTTTTCTACACACAGTCTCCAACAGTTACACCCCCACATTAAAAAATGTACATCCTCCTCAAATGGTACCCCTTCCAAATAAGTCAGATTGTTGTCAGATGATTCTTCTAATCTCTAAAGAGGTTATACATATATATCTGTCTCCTAAACAACAATAGTTTGAACAGAGACACTCCTCAGTGGCCTACACTAACCCAAACACTACAGATTAGAATGAAAATGTGAACAGAGAAGACCTATGGTTTGTGACAGGCACTCAACAAAACTGTACTCAAATGTGTACAGTGAGTATGCTATGCCTACACCCTTAGGTTGCAAGGAGCACATTTCATTTGTTCTCTGATACCAGCAGCCTAGGAGAGAGTGGGCTTTGCTGATGAACATATGTTCTGTTTACAAACCTCTTATGACTCCAGTGACCTTTATAGGTCAGCAATGGTAACCATTCTGTGCTTGGCAGGATTTTGTTTTCCTTCTTCTCCTTCCTTTTGAATCATCACCATTTCTACTGTGCACATGAAGACCTCAGCTGAAAATAGACTCTGGTGTGTTAATGAACTCATGTTGTTGAAATGTACTGTGCCATTCGATGCTGTAAGAGCCTCTCTGGGCTAGTAACTGTATTATGGTACCATAACAGAAGTACTAGGGTTAGAATCAGATATACTGGCACTAGGCCAAGGTACACCTCTTAGATCTTCCAGGTTCCTGGTTTAGTAGTTTTGTTTAGTTCTCAGTAGTGTAGTATTCAGAACGTAGTGTTTGTTTATCTGCTGATAACCTTGACTATCCCTCTTCCCTTGTGACCATGTCAACCTTCCCCTGTTGTTTGAATAAAGCTGTCAGGCATTGAACTTATTGGATGACTCCTGCCTCTCCTTGTAGGTGATTCCATCCATCGACCAATATTCAGACCTTCAGCACCCCTCACTAGCACACCTGCTGATGATGATCCTGGTGCTGCTGGTGGTGAGACAGACTTATCCCCAGCTCAAGGTGAAGAACCAAGAACTCCACCAGAATAGCACCACTAGATTAGCACCATTACAAAACTGTTTGGCATAGTTGGCAGGATTTAGAAAGTATCCATGGAGTCCAAAGCGGAGTGTCCAAGAGCAAGAGCAGGGCTGCAGCAGTGGGTTGTCCGGAGGAGACAGTGGATCAATTGGGGAAAATGTAGAAAAGACCAAGAGAGTGTTCCTCCTTCTCTCTAACGATGCCATATTAGTTTGGTGTGCCATGGCTTCTGCAGTTAATGAGAGAGAGATAGAGTGGAACCAGTAACCTGGGAAAGTTTCTTCAAAATGATAATTATGTTCAGTTTATACCAAATCCCACAATGGCAGGAGGTGGAAATACTGATTGGACAATTGAAAGGTGCAGCCCATTGGGAAGTACAGTCCTAGCCAGAAGGAGCAAAGACCATAGTAGATCAAATCTTGCAGAGGGTGCAACAAATGTTTGACACTCGCCAACCTTAATATGAAATTCTTTTCACACATCAAAAATCTTAGAGACCCTCAGGAATACCCTTGATCCTCCAAGAATTACATAGGGCAATTGAGAGGATGCACACTGGAAAGGTTTGGAACCCTGATCACATGTTGACAGACAAATTCATTGAAGGGGTACACAGCAAAGCCTTGAGAAGACAACTCAGGATGCTGCAGTTGCAAGATTCTGATGTAGACTTCCT
Organism: Neoceratodus forsteri; assembly: GCA_016271365.2. Taxonomy (NCBI): domain Eukaryota; kingdom Metazoa; phylum Chordata; order Ceratodontiformes; family Ceratodontidae; genus Neoceratodus; species Neoceratodus forsteri. Next base: position 1,277,595,751 of record CM057454.1, read on the forward strand.
TGACTTCAAAGAGAAGGCTATAAAGATCTTTGGTTCAGAATGACCAAGAGAAGAGGTTGCGACCTGTCCACAGATGGTGACGCCACTAGGTGCAATGTGGCCAGGATACCCTATGGAAGGGTCAAAGAGAAGACCCATGGTGAAGGAGACCTCAGTGTGAAGAATTGTCCTCTGAGAGGTTGGCATATGGTTGAGAACTGACAGAACGTTACTCATTTTTTTACAGACCCTAAGCCCATGTGTGGTCAGATGGCTCAGGCTCTGGCCCATTCTGTTTCAACTAGCTCCAACTTGATCCCTAAATTGGTGGAGCAGATCAACACCCTGACCCACAAGAGGTCTGACAGGAGGTGCAGGCCTTAAAGAAGATTGGAGAAGGGAGATGCCCTTGATCCAGTTTGAGAGGGAGATGAGGTTTAACAACCCTCATTCCCGTTCTTGGAGAGGAGAAGGAGGCACCCAACTGACTGATTTGACAGTCATGGAAGGCCAATCTGCAGAAGGTGTGGCATCAGTGGCCACAGGCAGAGATGCTGTAACCAGCCTCCTGAAAGTGCGATGGCATTAAACAAGGAGTCTTTAAGGAAGAGGGCTATTCCTCAAGGAAATGGACCAGGCCCAGCCACCACAATAGACCAATTCAGCTTTATCAGTAACAGCCCAACCATCCTGGTGAAGATAGAAGTGGATTTAATGGCTCTGTTGGACACAGGATCACAAGTTACAACCATGCAAGAGTAGTATTTCCAAAGATACTGGTCACCTGAAGATCTTCAGCCACCTCTGAGATCATGGATTACACTAATAGCCAGCAATGGAGCTGAGGTTCTTTATTTGGGCAACCTGGAGGCAAGCATCCAGCTGGTAAACAGCATTCAGGAATGACAAGGTATTATCATATGTGACACTGAGACCAATAACCTCCCACTGCTTATCCAGGTATGAACTTTCTTCAGCACTGTTTGGAGGACTTGGTACAGATCCGCCAGACAAAAAGCCAAATGGTTTCCTCCTGTTGATAGACCTGCACTGCAACAGATGATCCTTCTTCTCCAGTGTCACCAATGCTTTACAAATGTGGATGGAGAATCGGCAAAGGCAGGGTAACTGAATCCAGGCCAGTCACCCTGAAATCAAGGATGGAGACAACCTGTGGTGCAAGGAAAGGTGGGACCCTGCGGTAAAGACTATGACATCTTAGTTGAACCACATCCATGGGAAAGAGGAAACTGTATTGGCGGGTAAGAGTGTGGCTCCAGGAACCAAGAGATGAATTCTCGCCTGAGTAATAAATTTTGGGAATCATGAAGTGCAGTTCTATCAAAACCAGTCAGTAGTCCAGTTACATACTGTGAGTTTCCAGGATATCATATATATATTTTTTATTTAGTTGTTTAACCAGGTATAGCACACTAAGCTGGAAGCTTTTTACAGGAGCCACCTGGGAGCACAAGGAGGTTAAGTGACTTGCTCAGGGCCACACAGTATGCAAGTGGAAACTGTGGGATTCAAACCCAGGCCTGGTCTGCTGGATGTCACCAGATTTGCAGCTCAGAGCCTTAGACCACTGCTTATACTGCTCCATATAGCCACAGGAAGAAGCCAGAGTGGCGGAAAGACCACAAGTAGTGAGGAAAAGAGAAGTGGAAAAACTCACTGGCACTTTTATACCAGAATGGATATGGGATATTAACCTGGGTACCTCTGAAACTACCCAGCAAAAAGAAGGTGAATGTGCTCCAAGTGGTGATGAACCATGAAGACATCTTCAACAAGCATTCACTGGATTTCAGACTAGCTCAAGATGTGCAGCACCCCATCCCTACCAACCAACATTCACCGATAGAGAGAACGGTTTACAACAATCTCACCTCACGATGTACCAGACTGTTAAAGAAATGATAAAGGAGATGAAAGAGGTTAAGGTGATCAAAGAGACTCACATTCATTGGGACTCTCAATTGTCTTGGTAAAGAAAAAGATGACAAGATATGAATCTGTGTTGATTACAGAAATTTAAATAATATCACACACAAAGATGCCTATCCTTACCAAGAATTGAAGACTCACTGACAGCATTCCAGTCTGCTGCTGAGTTTTCTACCCTTGATTTGACCAATGGGTATTGGCAAGTTCCAATGGCTCCTGAGGATCAAGAGAAAACTGCCTTTGCCACACCTATGGGTCTTATGAGTTCACGATAAGCCCTTCGAGCTTTGCAGTGCTCCTGAAACATTCAAGAGACTGGTAGAGCATTGCTTGTGGAGCCGAATTTTGCCATCCTGTTACTATATCTGGATGACATCATCATCTATTCTAAAACATGTCAGGAGCATTTGCTACACCTGGGTGAATTGTTCGCTGTTCTGACTCAGTTTGGTCTCAAAATAAAGTTATCAAAATGCCACCTGCTTTCACAAAAGGTCCCATTTTCACTGGAAATGAAATTTGGGATACTCAAGGCCGCTATATCTTTATAGTTGGGTCCTTAGGGGTGAACAAGTTATTATTGGATCAGTCTATGGCCCTCAACTCTGACTTCCCACTTTTCTTTACACATTTACTCGATATATTATCTAACTATGTCTCCTCAAGAATGATTATTGGTGGAGACTGGAACCTGACACCCAATTTGCATTTAGATAGGTCTGATAACAAGAGGAGGGGACTCTCTCCTGCCCAAAGAGCACTGAAAGAGATGATGGAATGTTTGGGATTGGTGGATATATGGAGGTTATTTAATGGGAGCGAGGCAGTATACCTTTTCTCCATCCCACACAGATCCCTTTCTAGAATAGATTATTTTCTAGTCAGTACGGCTGATTCCCTCTGTGCTCATGGCTAATATTAATCCCAGAGTTATATCGGATCACTCCCAGTTTCCATATCGGTTGAGCCAGGCCGCACCACTAAGAGGGATTTCATGTGGATGATTAATCAGCTACTTCATGACCCTCTACTCAGGGACAACTGAGGAGCTTTCTATCTGATTTCCTTAGATTCAACCTTGGCTCTTCCCCAAACTGGATATTACTGTGCAGCTTTTAAGTGTTCGGTTAGAGGAGAGTGTATTAGGCTTGCCTCTACTAGAGCCAGGAAAGCTAGAGAATATTTGAATCAGGTCTTGAATGCCATAAAGTCTATTGAAACTAATATCTCACAGCATTCTGCCAAGCGGAATGGGTGAAATTACAACAACTTCAAGCTCAATACTCAGCCATTATGATGCAAAAGGCAGAATTATCCCTCCGTAGAACTAAAATAAAATATCTTGAATCGGGGATAGGGTGGGTAAGCTTCTCACCTCAGACTAAAGCAGGTGGCATCCACTCGACATATTGCTGCTATTCAAAGGGTAGTGATGATACTGTGGTTTGGGACCCCAAGGAAATAGCCGAGGTATTCAGAGAGTACTTCCAACAGCTTTACTCTACTGGAATATCAGAAGGAGTACCCACCGCAGAAATTCAAGATTTCTTAGACTCGACACCCATGTGCAGGTGTGAACCCTCTAGTGCAAAGGGTTTAGGTCATTAATACAGGAGAAAGAGGTAAAGCAAGCAATCTCCCAACTGGCTGGGGACAAATCTCCTGGGCCTGATGGCATATCTACTAATTTTTATAAGATATTTGAACCTATAATTACCCCTATTTTAACCAAAGTATTTAATTTCTGGTTCAATGAGGGACTCTCGGAGACCTCCTTTTGGAAGCTCTGATTGTCCTCATTCCTAAAGCTGGACGAGACTCTCATGCTACTAGCAGCTATCGTCCCATATATCGCTTCTTGAATGTTGACATTAAGATTTTGCCAAAATTCTAGCTAACCGCTTACTCCACTAATGGGTAGTCTAGTCTGCAATGAACAGCTAGGGTTCATGAGTGGTAGATTGTCTAGTGACCACTTCGCGAAACTTCACCATTTAATTATATGTGCACAAAATACAACTCTTCCTATGGCACTCTTAGCACTTGATGCTGAAAAGCATTTGACCGTGTGTCCTGGGAATTTCTGTTTGTAGTGCTTGATAACTTAGGTCTACCCAAGGAGTTCCTAAATTGGGTTCGATTTTGTATAGAGCACTGTCTGCACGGATTTGGTGCAATGGTACATTATCGACCTCCTTTGCACTGAAGTGGGAACGAGACAGGATGCCCATTGTCCCCACTGTTGTTTAACCTATACCTTGAGCCCCTGATACGGGAGGCTAATCATCTCTCGAAATTAAAGGGATCAGAGTGGGTGATAATCGATATTTAGTCTCAGCTATGCTGATGACCTTCTTATCCACCTTGAGGAGCCGGAACAGGGCATCTCAGTGGTACTTAGAGAGATTTCAAAATTCTCAAGAGTTTCCAATTACAAGATTAATGTCTCTAAACCAAACTTTTCCTCATCAGTGTTAGATGCTATCCGGTATAGCGAGAGAACATGGACTGACATGGAACCAAAAATCCTGACATATTTGGGAATCAAGATCACTAGAGGTTTGACCTTTATGGTTAATGAGAACCTCCAGGGCTAATCAAAGACGTAAAGCAAGACTTAACAAGGTGGAATGCAATGCCACTATCGTTAGGGCTAGAATACACTAGGTTAAAATGCATATCCTACCCAGGATCCTCTACCCCATAAACATGTTGGGATGTTATCTACCCAAAATTTGGTTTGGGGCCCTGCAAAGGGAAATCAATGCATATTTATGGAAAGGGAAATCGATCAGGCGCGCTTATTTGAAACTCACGACCCCTAAGGGAAGCAGGAGGCCTCGCTTTGCCTTCCTTTTTATAAATATTATATTGCCACGCATATCAATAAATAACACATTGGTGCAAATCGACTTATCCTCCAACCCCGGTTCTTATTGTACCTCCTGGCTAAGTATTGAGAGAAACCTGGCATCTAGATATTCGATCGACCTGAGCTCAATCCCTCATACCAACCTTAAACTCCTTCCTAAGCCACTCGGAACACTCCCATTGGATGGTCCCTTAAAGTGCTACGGCAAGTCCAAAGTCTCCTTAAAGTTGACTGGTGTAATTCACCAGAACAAACGGTGATGCAGAACAGACACTTTCTAATTCAGCAAACTCCGATTCCATTTGGTTTTTAGGTCCACTAGAGGGTCTAAAATTAGGGGACCTGGCCCTCAAGGAAGACCTTATCATATGAACAGGCTTGCTCTAAATTTCCAGAGATAAATCTCACAGCTTTAAATTTTGTCAAATTAGAGAAGCGATAAAGACCCACCTTAAAGGAACAAAGTGGATACACAACAAAGTTGAACTGTCCTCTTTACTTAAGGTGGCTGATCAGCCTCATTCTATTTCCAAAGTTTATAAGCTGCTACTAATTTGATGAAAGTCTTCCTTCGGGACTTGTTATATTGGGTACATAAGCTAAAAATACCGGAAAATTCACGATCTGGAAACAGATATGGGCTAGCAATTATAAGTACATTAGACAAGATAAATATAGATTGCAACAATTTCATATACTGCACAATTTGTATTATACCCCTGTTAAACTCTGTAAAATGGGTAGGTTGGGCTCACCCTCATGTAACAGATGTGGGATCAAGGAAGGACCTGCACCATACATTATGGGATTGTACCCAAATTCAACCCTTCTGTCAACAATCAGATCTTCCCTCTCACAGATATCTGACATAACTGATTTGTTTACCTCTGAAGTTTGCCTGTTGAACAGACATCCAGAGGGCACGACTAAAAGAGCCAAGTTGTATATGGGCATCATCTCGGCGGCTGCAAAGGCAGTACTTTTAAGACACTGGAAGGATCCAAGCCTCCATCAGTCATAGAATGGCATAGTGAAATGGTCCTCGCATTGCAAGTTGAGCTGCACATTGCTAGAATGAATCGCTTGAGGCATTTACATGATTCCATCTGGGAGGCTTTGAATACCGCCCTATCCACATGGCAGTCAAAACACCTAACAATTGGGTCTGCCCTTATATCTGTTGCTCTCTTGTTGATGGGTCTTCTCTCTCATGTAGAGTTTGAGGACCGCCACAGGTAGGATGTGGATGCTATGGTGAGGTGGGGGTCTGCGGGGGGCCACGCTCGAGGCGGCTTCGTCACTAATTTTCCTATTTGTATCTTCATTTGTTATTGTTCTCAATACCGTAATACTTTGTCTTTTCTAATGACACCAATTAAAATGAATAAAGTATATTGAATTAAAAAAAATGCCACCTGCTGAAGTCACAAGTGAATTACCTGGGACACAGTTTCAGCTTAAGGTGTGCCACTAGAGCCACAGAAAATGAAAGCTGTCCGAGAGTGGCCAGTCCCTGACAATCAGAGATGTAAGGAAGTTCCTGGGATTCATGGGATACTACAGATGGTTCATTAAAGCCTTCTTGTATACCCTTGAGGAAAGAAGGAGAGAGGGGACATGATTGAAACTTTCAAGTACCTCAAGGGAATCAACAAGTCCAAGAGGGTAGCATCTCTCAGAAAAGAGATGTGCAAGAACAAGGGGCACAATTTGAAGATAGAGGGGACGGCTCATAGTTAATGTGAGGAAGTATTTTTCACAGAGAGGGTTGTGATGTATGGAACAGCCTCCTGAGGAGGTCATGGAGTCAAGAACAGTGGGGAATTCAAGAATGCATGGGACAGACATAAGGCAGTCCTAGTGGGGGGTCGGAGGAAGTAAGCTGTTGGTTAACTAGGATCTGCAGCTTATCTGTTAGGTAGGAAAATGGGCAGACTAGGTGGGCCAAGCAATCTTATCTGGTGTCAAATTCTATGTTTCTATGTTTCTGGAAAAGTAGCTTCTCTTTGCACAGACTTCTCAGAAGATCAAAGAGGATCGGATACCTAAAACCATACAGTCAAGTGGGCTGCAGCATAGCAGGATGCTTTTATCAGCTAAGACAGACTCTGACGAAAGCACCAATATTGGCCTGTTCAGATTACTCCAAACCCATCTGGCTATACACGATGCATGTAATAAAGGACTGGGCACAGTATTGGCACAAGAAGAAGATGGCATCAAATGATTTATAACGATGGAAGCTGTGGTCTGAGCGGTTCAGAGTGGAATAATTCTGGCTGCAGTTCCTTCCAAATTGGAGTTTCTTGTATTGGTATGGGCTGTCACAGAGAAGTTCCAGCATTATGTAGCTGCTACCCCTTCACCATCTTCATGGATAACAACCTCGTGGTGCATCTGAACACCACAAGATTAGAGGGTCTCATTGAATCATAGAAATCTGATGGCAGAAAAGGATCCTTCTGCCCCATCTAGTCAGTCCAACCTCCCTCCCCTTTCACATATCCCTTCCCACCTGCCCCCACCATTTTCCCAGTACTCAGTCCCATATGCCTGTCCCATGCCCTTAAATTTCTCCATCTTACTCCCCAACACTCTGTCCAGCAGTCTGTTCCAGTGCTCCACCAACTTTTTGTGAAGAAGTACCCTCACATTTTCCTGTACCTATTTCCTTGCAATCTGAGGATGTGCCTCTAGTTCTGGCTCCATCCTTCCTCCTCAGCAGACCCGCTTCACCTTCTTTATTAAGCCCCTTACATATTTAAAGGTTTCAATCATGTCCCTCTTGTCCTCCTTGTTTCCAGTGTGTACAGATTCCATTCCTTACACCTCTGCTTGTATATCTTCCCTGCACCCTGCACCATCTTTGTTACCCTTCTGTAAACCCTCTCCAATGTATCTATATCTTTGCAGAGGTGTGGTTTCCAGAACTGAACCTCATACTCTAACTGCGGCCTCCCATGGCTTTTTAGAGGGAATAAGTAACACCTGTATTCTGCTAGTAATGACCCTTACTGTGCATGCCAGCATTTCATTGGCTCTTCCCACCACCCTACTACACTGGAAATCTACGATAAGGTTTGAGGAGACTATGATCCCAGATTCCTTTCCTGTTCTGATTCTTTGACCCCTCCCAAGCTTGTACCCTGCTCACTTGTTTTTCCTCCTATGTACATCACAGCACACTTCTTGGCATTAAATTTCTGCTGACATTTCCCATCCCACTCCTTTGAATGTCTTGAGGTCCTTCCTAGTGCAGATTTTTGTATCATCCGCAAATAGGCACAAACTCCCTCTCAGACCCTCCACAATATCACTGATGTAGATGTTGAAGAGGAGTGGACCTAAACTAACCCCTGTGGCACTCACTCCTTCTGCTTGCCATCTCAGAGTGCAACCCATTAGCAGTACCCTTGAGTTCTCCTTCTAGACAGGCCTCTATCCAGTCTGCTATTTTCCTCCCAACCCCATGTTTGCCATCTTGCTAACCAATCTCCTATGATGGACGTGAAGAAGGCCTTGCTCAAGTCCAGATAAGCCATGTCCACTGCTCCTCCCTAGTTGATTACCTGAGTCACCCAATCAAAGAACTCAGCCAGGTTGGTCTGGCATGATTTCCTTAGTGAAGCCATCCTGTTGGCTGTCCTGCAAGCCACATTCTTCAGGTAAATCACCTTACTCTCCTTGATTATCGTCCATCACCTTCCCCAACACAGACATGAAACTGACTGGGCAATAGTTTCCTTTCAGCTCCCTGCTACCTCTCTTGTGCAAAGGCACTACATCAGCCCTCCTTCAGTCCTCTGGCACCCTCCCCATATCCAGGGACAGGTTGCAGAGCCTTGACAAATGTATGACCAGCTCCTCCCTCAATTTCTTGATCATTCTGTGGCACAACCTGCCAGGCCCCATTGCCTTGTCCACAGAGGCCTGAGGGAGCTGAGATTAGTGCAAGGAGTTAATGGGGAGGGAAGACGTTTTCAGATACAACAGGGAGAAAATGAAATGTGAGGAGACAATAGTGAGGATAAAAGGGGTGTGGAGTGGACAGAAAAGAGGTAGGAGCAGAGCAGGCAAAGCACTGAATTAATACTTTTGCTCAGTGTTCATGGAAGAAGAGGGGACTGCTATCACCATGGGCAGGGAGGGCGGGGATAGGGGAAGAGGAGATGACAGATGGAAGAATTGAGGCAAGTAGAGTGCTAGAGGGACTGAGGACACTTAAAGTAGATAAGGTACCATGACTGGATGGTATCCACCCAGGGTGCTGAGGGAGATGGCAGAGGTGTTGGCAGAGCTGCTGGCAGATCTGTACAGCACCTCACTGAGTCGGATGTGTGCCACTGGACTGGAGGAAAGCACCTGTAGTACCATTACACAAGAGCATACCAAGGGATAAATGGAGTAATCATTTCTCAGTAAGTCTCACTCCATAGTGTGCAAACTCATGGAAATGATACTAAAGGAAGACTGGTGTTGTACCTGGAGGACAATGACCTCCAGGATGTGAGGCAGCATTGACTTGTTTCAGAGAAGTCTTGTCAAACCAACCTGATACAATATTATCATGTGGTGACAGGTGAGCTGGATAAGGGCCATGCGGTGGATGTTCATTACTTGAACTTCAGTAAGGCCTTCGATTCTGTGCCTCATGGGTAGCTTGGGAAGAAGCTAACTGGTGTGGTAGGGCAAAAATGATGAACTGGATTACAAACTGGCTGAGTGGGAGGCTGCAATGGTGGTGGTGAGAGGGAGCTCTCAACTAAAAGGCTGGTGATGACTGAGGTGCCACAGGGCTCTGTGTTGTGGCCAGCATTATTTGGACTCTTCATATCAGACATTTCACACGGGGTGCTGAGCAAGCTAAGTCTGTTCACTGATGACACCAAAATCAGAGCAGTGGTGGATGGAGGGGAGGATGGAAGCAGCTGCAGGGGACCTGAGCAAGATAGAGGAGTGGTCAGAGAGGTGGCAGCTGGGGTCTCAATGAAAGAAGTGTATGGTTATGCAGTTTGGGGTAAAGAATCCAAGGAGAGAATACTGGCTTGGGGGTTAAGCTGTGATCACTGAGGAGGAGGAGAAGGACCTAGAGGTAATGGCAACAGGAACAATGAACAACATTTCCCAGTGCAGGAGAGTGGCTGCAAAGCAAACAAAATGCTGGAGTGCATAGTGAGGGGTTTTCGTCCAGCCAAGGAGAGGTGATCTTGCCCTCTACAGGTCACTGGTAAGACCACACTTAGGGTATTGTGTGCAGTTTTGGAGGCCATACCCAAGCGTGATATCAGGCTACTGAGGTGCAGAGGAGGACAACAAAGATGATATGTGGAATGGAGTGGAGAGACTATGAGAGCAGACTGGGAGACCTGAATATGTACAGCCTGGAGGATAGAAGGGATGGGGGCATGATAGATACATTCAAGATCAAAGGGAATCAATAAGGATGGGACAGACAGAGTCTTTAAGCTAAGTAGGGAAGGACACCAGGAGGCACAGGCTAAGAATAGAAGGGAAGATTTAGGAGGTAATTGAGGAGACACTATTTCACAGAGAAGGTGGTAGCAAATGCAATGCACTACCAGAATGGGTGGTGTTATGTAAATCTGTGGACAGCTTTAAAAGGGCATGAGACAGGGAACAGGGAAAGTAAGGGTGAGGAAGGTAGAAGGTGGCAGTGGAATGAGAAAGGGAGGGGTTGGGGCAGCTGCAAACTAGGGGTGCCAATTGCACACTCACAGATCTTAGATAGACCGAGTGGTCTGTTTCTGCTGGCTAATTCATATGTTCGTATGTTCATATTTAGTCTATCCAGCTCAGCCCCTACTGTCCACAGCGACTTGGTTGTAATCCACCCATTTTCCTCCCTTGCCATTAGTCAGCAGTACTGGCCCGCTGCCTTCCTCCCTCCCTCCTCCTCCTCGAGCAGAGATGGGTGTCCAGATTGGCTAACTATCAATTCTCCATAAAATATTGTTCTGGCAAATCAAATGCAAATGCGGACTTGTTGCCCAGAGTACCCAATCAGATGGAAACAGACTGATGATGCTCTTCTTGAGAATGTGGAGATGCCCCCATTCATCCAGGTACTGGCAGAGATAGTCCAGGCATGTTGCCAAATCCATTCTGAGACCTGTGTGAAGACAGAAACAGAACCTTCTGATAAACTTGCAGAGCAGAGGAATTTATGGATGCAATTGCAAGATCAAGACTCATTTGTAAAACAAGCAAATGCACTTGTTTTGAAAGGACATAGTTTGATACCACAGGCATGAAAGGAACTAAAACTGTGGAGGTATAGAACCCTCCTGACAGTGGACGACTCCTGGCTGATTAGATGGAGCAGAGATCCTACTACCCATTGTAAAATGACTTAGATAATTGTTCCAAAAGGAGTGCGCCTGTAGCACTTGAAGCCTACAATGACAAACAATGACAAATCAGGACATTCTGGGCACAGAAAGACAGAGTCCATAATACGAAAAGTTTCACTGGGTGGGAATGAGAACGAAATCATGAAATGGTGTGAAGAGTGCCCAGCATGTAGTCTCAAGCGCAATGGAAGAAGCAATTAGAAGGACCTCTTCACCAATCATCAGCAGTGCACCATGACAGTCAGTCATTCTGGATCTTCTCAGTTAGAACTAAGTGCTAAGACTATGGATACATCCTGACAATGGCTGATCATTGTTCAAAGTTCTTCATTGCAAGTAGAGTTAATGATCTACCTGCCCAAACCACAGCAGAAACCTTTTGAAATTCTTTTGCAACTATATGGATACCCAATCAAGATTTTAAAGGATCAAGGCCCTCTTTGAATTCCAGCTCTTTTCGAACTTTGTGCCCTTATGGCAGTCACAAGCTAAGAACTACTGCATATCATCCTCTGAGTAATAGACTTTGAGAAAGAACAAATCAGACTCTACTTGGCATGTTAGAGCTCTACCTGAGTATTAACACCCATACCGGTCAGCTTTACTTCTGGAACTTGCTTATCTGTACAATAACACGATCCATAGTTTAACCGGATATACTCACACTATCACAGCTCCTATATGGGGCAGAAATCTGGGACATTAAAAATGTTAACAAATTTATGGTGCCTTATACAAATCCTCTGTAGCTTATTAAGATTGGGTCATTCATGCCCTGCTGCCTATCCAAGATCGGAACTAGGACTTATAAATATTAAGGCTGCAATTGAAAAAATAAAATGAGTTACTGGCTTAAATTTATATGGATGGAGACAATAGATTACCAAAATGATGTCTCACTGAAAACATTATTGGCAGAGCTCAGGGTTCAAGAGGGATATTGGTATAATAATATAACCCTTTATTTGAAAAGCATAAACTGGTGAACCTGAGGTGAGTTGTGAACCAAGGAATTGTGTTGCAGAAATATAACAAATATGTGTGTAAAAGATTAATTGATACTGGGAGAGGAATAACCTAGAATTAATCACTATTTCACATTACTCTGCCTGATTTTGAAACAACTATACTTATGGCTGTATGTCTTATTTAGATACACTTACTGAGCATAAACTCAAAACTATTGATAAGATATAAATTTGAACACTTTGACAGTAATGTTCAAGCTTATCGCTATAACACCCTAGGTATCCAATTAGAGGAATGTGATTTGCACGGTGAAAAGAAGATTTACTCCATGCATTATGGAATGGAATGTTACTAGAGCAAAGACAGTATTGGCCCTTTCCTTCTTTCAGTATCAGATAGATATGACTACATTAACCTGTATTTAATGCATACAAAAATGTTTGGACAATAGACAGAATGGCTAAATATTTTATACTATCAGCAGCTGCAAATGGATAAAGATTTTGTAAGGTGAGATAAAAAGTCTTGTTGCCTAACTCTACTACGGAGGAGTACTGGAGACTTACTGATGGAATGTAGTTTGCACGATAAGGATGGTTTTAAGAATAATTATTGTTTGTAGTCTGTATATTGTATTTATAGTTTCACTGGATTCTGTAAACAGTGTTTTTTGTTCTATGTGATTGTAAAGGCTTTAAGCCAAGCAATAAACTGGATTGATTGATATGTGTATATCCACCCCACACTATCTGATGTTTGGTCATCGTGGTAGACTCCCCATGGACTTAGTGTTGAAAGTACAATCTGAATGACCAGCAGCTAAGCAGCTGATCACCGACTGGGTTCTGGAGCACAATAGAATATTGCAAGAAGCTGGACAAGTTGTAAGAAACAAAATGGATAAAGCACAAAGAAACTGAAGACAGCATATGATGCTAAAGCTCATGTCACCCCGCTGCAAATTGAGAAAGAGTATTATTGAAAAGACTCAGAAATGCTATAAATAAGCTACCAAATGAGAAACAGAACCATTTCACATTACTGAAATCCCTTAATCTCATTTACCTGTGTACAAGATTGAAAACAAACAGGAGGTGCTATCAAGATTGTGAATTGAAATCTTTTAAAGATTGTACATTTAGAGACATAGCTCTGGAAGAAACCAAGAAGGATTCTATGCCAAATAAGATGCAGGAGTACCAGACAGATGGAATGATGGAACTTGAATCACCAACAATGTGATCTACAGACCCTTGGGTTTGCTCATCCCATGTAAATTCCTTTAACTGCCAAGTAACTGAAGCTTTAGTCAACCTTGAACCCCAAGACCTTCCAGAACCAAGTGTATTCCATAGAACCTGTAGCTTTCAGTCACATAGATCCCAGAGGTCTACTCTTTGTATCTCCCTAAGCGATACAGGTATGTAATGGAAGCCCCCAAGTTGAAACTTTCTTTTATAGATAGTCCCGATAAGAGTAACTAGAGACAAGGTTACTTACCTTACAGGATAATAGAGGCCCTACCTAAGTTACAGTAATAAATAAGAAAATTATAGATGTTTTAAGGTGTTTTAAATAGTAAGATTACATAGAGATTTAAGTAAAAGTTAAAGTGTTAAGAAATATTATGGACAATTACAGAAGTAATAGTTAAGAACAGTTTTCATAGAATGTTAAGAGGAATATATGGGACATGTATTTTAGGCAGGCCCAAAATCTGTAGTGCCACAAAGTGTGGGTGACCACAGAAAAGAGAGGGTAATTTAATAAATAAAGTGACTGGGGCCCCTGTGTGCTGAGAGCATCACGGGCAGTAATGGGGCAGTGTGCTGGGGCCCTGCCTGTCAGTGTCTCACCCCAAAAGTGACAGGCAGGGATATGTAAAAAAAAACAAGCAAAAAACTTTTTCCTGGCTCCTACTGTTCTGCTTTATTCTAAATCCCTGGGGCAGGCAGCATGAGGAGAGGGCACCCACCCCTGGGATGGCTGTCTCTGTCTGTTGTGTGGTGCCTTGTTCAAATTGCTACAGTTGGCTTGGGCAAGGGCTCAGGGTTCAAGAATCAGAACCCTAAGTGTCCGTTTGAAAGGGAAGACCATTTTCTACCAGGAGTTGGTGCTAGGCTGTGGAGTTGAGAGGCCCTACAGAGTGTGACAGGCACCCTGGTCTTACCTTAGGTGTTGAAGCTGGTCCTGTCAACTCTGTGGTGGTGCCCTCCTCCAGCCAGCAAAGACTGCTGTTGTGCCTCCTGTGTTGCAGTCCTGTTCCTGTGGTGGTGGCAGTGTAGAGTGCGGTGGTTCCCAAAGCAAGAAAAGTCCACTCCTCCTTCCAATGAGTCCCTCTATCTGGCCTGTTTTCTTTCTTTTTGTTTGCCCACCTAGTGATCACTTGATCCCTAGTCAGTGCATTGAAGAGCCATATCAGCTAGAAGAGGTCCATTTGTCCTCCAGAGGCACTTGCAATCTTGTGGTGCCTGATTTCCTGTGGTGGTTCCCTCCTTCTGCCAGCAAACCTCCCTCCTTCCTGCATCTTCTTCACCCCAGGATCGGACAGTGAGTCAGTGGCAGAACACAGAAGAGTGCAGCCCACCTGAACATTGAAAATAAAAAGATGAAAGCCTTTTATTGTTTTAATGTTCTGAGCACTATCGAGGACTGGGCAGCAGGTAGGCCTGTAATGTAAATAATTAAATATTTTGGGCTTGGTGACACCACATGGAGGGGCCCAACATAAAGGCTTAGCCAAGGGAGAGGCACTGAAGGGAGCAGGTAAATCCCAGCCCCCACAAAACAGGGTAGATTGGGAACAGGAAAAGGGTAAAAGACAAAGGCAGTTAGGACAGGGATGGGCCTAAAAGGGTAAGGTCATCAAAAATAGAGGTCAATGAGTACCAATGCCCATTGTCTGGTAACAGGCCCTGAACTAGTGGTCTTGATTGAAGAGGGATGCCTGGATATTGTGGCAGTCAGAGAAACATGGTACATAGAGGACCATGACTGGGATGTCAACATACCAAGGTACACAATATACAGGAAAAACAGGGAGGGCAAAGAAGGAGGAGGAGGAGTAGCTCTCTACATAAGGGAAGGAATCAAAGAAACAGAACTAAAGGGTAAATGGGAGAAGACACTGTGGGTTACCCTGGAGATTGAATTGGCAACACAGTCCGTATGGGGATTGTTTACAGATCCCCATCTCAGGGGAGGCAATGGACAAGGAAATGATGGTAGGAATCCTTATAATGACAGAAAAAGGAGAGCTATTGTTGGTGGGGAATGTGAATATGCCAAATGTTAACTGGAGCACCTTACTGTAGCCACATCCAAGCGCAGGGTCATTCTTGATGCCCTACTGGGGGCATGTCTCAGACAGCTAGTGTGAAAACCCACTCAGGAGGGAACAATCTTAGACCTGGTACTCTCAAATGGGATGGAGAGAGATCTCAGATTTAGAAGTGGCCACTAAACAGTGTGGTTCACAATAAACAAAGCTGTAGAGTCAAGCCATACAAAAGTGTTGGATTTTAGGATAGCTGGCTTTGGCAAAATGGAAGAGTGCCTCAGAAAAGCACTAGCAAACAAGCAAGAAGGAGAGCTGGAGAAACAATGGGAAAAATCAAAACTGCCATCACAGAGGCAACAAGTCTTTGTGAAAAGCAAATCAAAAAACAAAATGAAGAAAAGCCACTATGGTTCTCAAAAGAGGTGGCAGAGAAGGTTAAGAAGAAAAGGACAACATTCAGGATATACAGTATAAGGAAACACAGAAGGAACAGGACAAAGAACTGTATCAGTTAAAGCAGAAGGAGGCAGGAAGTCAGTCAGAATAGCAAAGGGCCAAACTGAGGAAAAGATAGCCAGCCTCTGTTAAGAAGGGGATAAAACATTTTATAGGTACATCAGGGAGTGAAGAAAGACCAAGGGATGGAAAATGAGGCTTAATAAAGAGGAGGAATGGGGACAGAGGTTGACAGTGAAAAAGCAGGATACCGAACTGATACTTATGTTCAGTATTCTACAAAAGAAGAGGAGGGGAGGTACCTAACCCAAACAAAGAGAAATACTCAGGACAGAGGGGTCACTAGTTAATTCACAGAAGAAAAGGTTCTGAAAGAACTCTTAAATCTGAAGGTGGACAAAGCAATGGGGCCTGATGGGATTCACCACAGAATTTTAAAGAACTAAGGGTAGAAATAGTGAAACCACTGACTACCCTTTTAACAAATCATGGGAGGATGGTGTGGTACCTGAGGACTGGAGGAGAGTGGATGATTCCACTTCACAAAATTGGGAGCAGGGCAGAGGCAGGAAAACTTCAGACCAGTTAGTTTGATCTCAGTGGAAGGGAAAATTATGGAATCACTTGAAGGAAAGAATTGTTGATTACCAAGATGCCAGCAGGCACAAGACCCAAAGCAGCATGGATTCACAGCAGGAAGGTCATATCAGAAGAATCTAATAGATATAGTTGACTGGGTGACCAAAGTAGTAGAACTAGGGAGGGTCTGTGGACATGGCCTACCTAGACTTCAGACAAGGCATTTGACACAGTCCCCACAAAATATAAATATACAAGTTAGCCAGCCTTGAAATGAGTCCCAAGGTGGTAGCATGGGTAAAAATTGGTGAAACAACAGGATGCAGAGGGTAATAGTAAACAGAATCCACTGTGAAGAAAGGGGGCTATTGGTGGGGTACCTCAGGGTTCAGTAATGGGACCAGTCATCTTTAATGTCTTTATAAGTGACTTTGCAGAGGATTGGAAGGAAAGTATATATCTTAGCAGATGACACAAAGATCTGCAACAGGGTTGATACACAAGGTGGGGTGGAAAGGATGAGATGGGGCACGGCATGGTTGGAGAAATGGCCAAATGTATGGCAACTTAGATTCAATGCAAAGAAGTGCAAAGTAATACACATGGGAAACAAAAACCATGGGGAAGAGTACGAATAGGGGTGAGATACTAACAATAACAAAATGGAAAGGGACCTGGAGGTTGTTATGTCAGATGACCCAGCGAGGACAAAGAGCTGTACCAGTTAAGGCAGAAGGAAGCAGGAGGAAGTCAGAATAGCAAAGGCCCAAATGGAGGAAAAGATAGCCAACTCAGTTAAGAAGGGGATAAAACCTTTTATAGGTACATCATCGAGCTTAGAAAGACAAAGGAAGGGATAGTGAGGCTGAATAGAATGAATGGTGGGTGGGCAGAGGTGGACAGTGAAAAGCAGGATACTGAACGAATATTTCTGCTCAGTATTCACAAAGAGGAGGGAAAGTGCCTAATCCAATTAACAGAAGCACTCTTGATAGGGGGGTCGGATCCTAGTCCTTTCACAGAAGAAAGGGTTCTGCAAGAACTCTTAAACTGAAGGTGGACAAAGCAATGAGTCCTGATGGAATTCACCCCAGAATTCTAAAAGAATTAAGGGAGGAACTAGTGAAACCACAGCTACACTTTTAATAAATCATGGGAGGATGGTGTGGTACCTGAGGACTGGAGGAAGGCAGATGGATTCCCTTCCCAAAAGTGGGACCAAGACAGAGACAGGAAACTACAGACCTGTCAGTCTGACCTCTGTGGTAGGGAAAGTGATGGAGTCACTCTGAAGGAAAGAATAGTTGAGTACCTAGAGGCCAGTGGGGCACAAGACCCAAGGCAGCATGGGTTCACAGTGGGAAGGTCATGTCAGGCGAATCTAATAGATTTCTTTGACTGGGTGACCAAGTAGTAGACCAGGGAGGGCTGTGGACATGGCCTACCTAGACTTTGTAAGGCATTTGACACAGTCCCACACAAGATTAATAGTCAAATTAACCAGCCTGGGAGTGGGTCCCAGGGTGGTAGCCTGGGTAAAACATTGGCTGCACAACAGGACACAGAAGGTTATTGTAAATGGAGTCCACTCTGAAGAAAGAGGGGTTACTAATGGGGTACCACAGGGTTCAGTATTGGGCCCAGTCCTTTTAATGTCTTCATCAGTGACATTGCAGAGGGACTCGAAGGAAAGTATGCCTTTTGCAGATGACACAAAGATCTGCAACAGGGTTGATACAAAAGGAGGCGTGGAAAGAATGAAAAGGGACTTGGCAAGATTGGAGGAATGGCAGAAGTATGGCAGCTAGATTCAATGCAAAGAAGTGCAAATAATGCACCTGGGAATCAAGAACCCAGGGAAGAATACACAATGGGTGGGGAGGTAGTAACAACAAAAAGGAAAGGGACCTGGGGTAATCATATCAGATGACCTTAAGATTAGCAAGCAATGTGAGAAGGCAGTAGGGAGGGCTGGGGTATACTGGGATGTATGAGGAGAGGCATCAGCAGCAGAAAACAGGAAGTTGTTATCCTCTGTACAGACAGTTGGTGAGAACCCATCTGAGTACTGTGTCCAGTTCTGGAGACCCCATCTCCACAAGGACATAGATAGGATAGAGGCTGTCCAGAGGAGGGCAACTAAAATGGTGCAGGGTCTGCAAGAGAAGCCATATGAGGAGAGACTAAAGGAGCTTAATATGTATACCCTTGAGGAAAGAAGGAGAGGGGGACATGATAGAAACTTTTAAGTACCTCAGTGGAATCAACAAAGTCCAAGAGGGTAGCATCTTTCAGAAAAGAGATGTGCAAGAACAAGAGGACACAATTTAAAGATAGAAGGAGGGCGGATCAGGGGCAATGTGAGGAAGTATTTCACAGAGGAGGTAGTAGATGCATGGAACAGCCTTCCTGAAGAGGTTGTGGCGTCTAAAACTGTGGGAGAATTCAAGCATGCATGGGACAGACATGAGGCAATTCTTGTGAGCGGGTAGGAAGAAATAGGCTGTTGGTTAACTAGGATGTGCGTCCCATCCTGTAGGTAGGAAATGGGCAGACTAGATGGGTCATGCTGTCCTTATCTGCCGTCAAAGTCTATGTTTCTATGTTTCTATGTAAAGGTGGAGCAATCAATGTGAAAGGCAGTAAGGAGGGCTGGGGGATACTAGGATGCACAGGGAGACATCACCAGTAGAAGACAGGAAGTTGTTATCCCTCTGTACAGACATAGAAACATAGAAACATAGATTTGACAGCAGATAAGGACAGCTTGCCCACCCAGTCTGCCCATTTCCACTTATGGTAGCTGCAGATCCTAGTTAACCAGCAGCCTACTTCTTCCTAGCCCCACCCCTAGAATTGCCTTTATGACTGTCCCATGCATGCTTGAATTCCACCACTGTTTTTGACTCTACAACCTCCTGAAGGCCATTCCATGCATCCACAACCTCTCTCGAAAAAATATCCTTAAATTACCTCTGAGCTGCCTCTTCTATCTCCAAATTGTGCCCCTTGTTTGCACACTTTTTGAAAGATGCTATCCTCATGGACTTTGTTATTCCCTTGAGAAACTTGAAAGTTTCTATCCTGTGCCCCTCTCCTCCTTTCTCAAGGCTATACATATTCAGGTCTCAAGTCTCTCTCTTCATATGTCTTCCGCGCAGACCCTGCACCATTTTAGTTGCCTCCTCCTGACAGCCTCCATCCTGTCTATGTCCTTGCAGAGATTGGGTATCCAGAACTGCACGCAGTACTCCAGATGGGGTCTCACCAACTGTCTGTACAGAGGGATAATAACTTCCTGTTTTCTACTGGTGATGCCTCCAGTTGGTGAGACCTCATCTAGAGTACTACATGCAGTTTTGGAGACCCCATCTCTGAAAGGACATAAACAGGATGGGGGCTGTCAGAGGAGAGCAACCAAAATGGCTGCAGGGCCTACACCAGAAGAAATATGAAGAGAGACTAAAATGGTGCAGGGTCTGCAAGAGAAGCCACACGAGGAGAGACAAAAGGAGCTTAATATGTATACCCTCAAGGAAAGGAGGGAGAGAGGGGACATGATAGAAACTTTAAAGTATCTCAAGGAATCAACAAAGTCCAAGAGGGCAACATCTTTCAGAAAAAGAGAATGCAAGAACATGGGGCACAATTTGAAGATAGAAGGCAATGGCTCAGAGGTAATTTGAGGAAGTATTTTTTATGGAGAGTTGTGGATGCATGGAACAGCCTTCCTAAGGAGGTTGTGGAGTCAAAAATAGTGGGGAATTCAAGAATGAATGGGACAGACATAATGCTATTCTAGTGGGGGTAAGAGGAAGTAGGCTGTTGGTTAACTAGAATCTGCAGCTTATTCATTAGGTAGGGAAATGGGCAGACTAGGTGGGCCAAGTGGTCCTTATCTGCCATCAGATTCTATATTTCTTTGTTATATGTGACTCTATGAAATATTCATGAGGAGCGGAGTAGAGGTGGGGCAGTAGGCGTTCATCAAGCCTAAAGGTTTTAAAAGGGCAATGCCAGACCCACAGTTTTATAAGGCAACGTCAGGTCCAAGGTATTAAAAGGCAACTTTAGGCCCCAAAATTTGAAAGGGCAGAATGGACCTCAGTGTTAAAAAGGGCAAGACAGGCCTCAGAGTATTTAAGGGGCAGCACATGCCCAAGATATTCAAATGGGCTGGTGGTAGAAGGGCAAAGCAGAAATGCCCCACAGTAAAGAGGGGCCCAGCAGCTTAAAAGGTAAGGCAAACCAGTAATTTTAAAAAGGCCAAGCAAGGAAATCTCTGTACTGTAGTTTGTGGGGCCCAGCAAAGCAATGTGAGAGGTTACAGAGCTCAGGTGCCCTATAGTTTCCCTGCCACACCCTATTCCCAGAAACTAAGGGTGCTCAGTCAGCCCAGGGTAACAGTAAGTGTTCCTGGAGATCCCTGTCCTTCATTTGTGTATTGGGATAGCAACTGTAGCCACTCAGGTGGGTAAAGGGGTTTAAAATATTTCTAGCTTAGACCGCTCCATAGGGACAGCCAAGGCAGGAGTTGACTAGCGGCTCCTTAAAATTAACTAGTACCTTTCGTGGGCAATAGGGTAATTGATTATCTGGTTGACAACAAATCTGCAACTGAATGTGCTGTTTATTGACTCTCAATTCATTGAACTGTTTACTGCATGCAACTCTCAGAATTTTGTTGCCAATTGCAAAGTACTGAGACTGTTTTATTGTTGGCTGATTTTCTGGACTGCCTTGAGGCCAACTGACCTAGCCATAAACAATTGCCCCAGTAATGAACTATTCCCCAGATTGGGTTATTTGCCCCTGTTCTTGGCAAATTTACCCCAGGAACTGTGCAATTTCCACAGCAATGAACAATTTCCCAGCCACAAACAATTACCCCATCAACAACAAGTCTGCAGATTTGATTTTTGCAGCGTTCTTGATAAATTTGCCTATGGAACTGTACAATTGCCCCAGCAATGAAAATTGACCAAGGCATTGCCAAATTGCACCAGTGCAGATTTCAAGTGCATCAACCAGCCTTGATTGTTTCAGACTCATTTGTACGGACTCAGTCTTCTACCACAAAACTACTTTGCCATGTTGCCTGCAAACATACCTCAACAGAATCAGTCTCCACCCGAGAAAGGAAATTTCTAGCATCATTCTTCACCATCATTCATTAGTTTTGTGCCTGTGGTCTCAGTCAGAATCTTCTTTGCCAGAGTATGCCTATCCTGGAAGAACTGCAGATACAGTTCCTGGTCACACAGCTAGTCATTTTTGTTGAAGCCCAGTGTGGAGACATGGCCACCGTATCTTGTTTTCTTTGGTACTTGGTTCAGATGTTTCAATGTGGGCTGTCCTTGGTGAGCACTTATCAAGGAAGAAACCTGTTTGTGTACCCTGGTCATTTGCTGCTAGTCATAGTAGTCGAGGCCTAGTGTGATTTGCGGCTACTGTTTTCTTATTTTCTTTCTCCCAGTTCTGGACTTCCTGATCTTCAATCTTCATCCTGTTTTCTCCTGGTTCCTGCTTGTACCAGAACTTTCAACCACTTCATCCAGTCCTTGGCAGCCCTCCAGTGGGATCTATGCTGAAGAATCTTCACCTGCTTCATCCTGTCCTTGGTAGTCATCCAGTGGACTCTTCACTGAAGACTCTTCAGCCACTTCTTCCTGTGCTTGATAGCCCTCCAGTGGGCTCTGCACCAGAGAATGTTCAGCGGCTTTGTTCTGTCCTTGGCAGCCCGAGTGGATTTTGTGCCAAGGGACCTTTAGTAGCTTGTCTTGTTTTGACAGCCCTACTGAGGGTTTGGTGCCATATCCTTATGAACATACGAACATGTAAATTGCCAGCAGATGCAGGTCCCATGGTCTATCCAGTTTGCTCAATTGTGCAGTGCATCAGTCTATTTGACTGCAGTTGTTCCTCCTCCCTACAATTTCCTTCCTCCCCATCCCTCCCTCTGTTTGTATTCTTCCTTTGAGTCTGTCCCACAGCCTCTTGAAGCTCCCCACTGTCGACAGTGGTAGGACTTTCTTTTATCAGTGCATTCCACCCCACCACCACCCTTTCAGTGAAATAGCATCCTCTCATTTATCTCCTGAATCTGCCCTCCTCCAATTTCAGAGAGTGCCATCTGGTTTCCTTCCAATCTTGAGAGTGA
The DNA here is from genome assembly GCA_016271365.2 of Neoceratodus forsteri. NCBI lineage: Eukaryota > Metazoa > Chordata > Ceratodontiformes > Ceratodontidae > Neoceratodus > Neoceratodus forsteri. Next base: position 1,277,618,367 of record CM057454.1, read on the forward strand.
GCACACACCTGGTGCCCAACCAGTTGATCCCCTTCAGGTACTTAAAGGTCTCAGTCATATCCCCCTTCTATCCTCCAGTGTATAAATACTAAACTCCCTCAGCCTTTTCTCATATGGTCTGTCCCCATCCCCATGATCATCTTTGTTGCTGTTCTCTGCACCTCTTCCAACAGTTTGATGTCCCTCTTAAGTCAGGGCACCAGAACTGCATGCAGTACTCAGGTGCGGCCTTACTAGGGATCTGTACAATGGCAGCATAGGTTCATAGGGAAAATACAAGTGACTGAAGGTCAAGGACCTAAGTAATGCTCACCACTTTTCAGTGGAAACCCTCCAGTTTTCAACTCCCATACAGTCTGTATATATATATATATATATTCGATGATTTTTAAATTCCAACATAGTCGTATTATTAACAATCCTGCAGGCAATGTGTTCCTACACTAACAACTCCCTGACTGAACCATTTACTTCTCCGAGATGTTCTACAAACTTTTGTGTTAATGTCATATTATGCAACCTTGTATTTCTTTGAGTGGGATGTCTAACTAGCTCATCCCTACTAGCACTAAAAACCAGACACAGGTCGCCCTGCATCCTTCAATACTTTATTGAATAAAGTCCCATATGAGTTAATCTCTCAGCAAGTCTTGTCCTCATATTCTTTATCCTCATAGTCATTCGCCTCTGAACCCTTTCCACCAATCTGTCTCCATTCCGAGTTTGAGGGCACAAAACTGAGAACAGTACTCCAGATGAGGTCTAACTAAAGAAGAATGAAGCAGAATAAATGTGATAGACTCTCTACTAATTATATGTCTAAAAATACATTATATTATCCTCTGACATGTTTTAATCATCTCCTTGATATGGATGTCAAAAGAAAGGCAATTTGTAACTGTAACTTTCAGATCTTTTCTGTTTCAGTCATCTGCAGGATATGATCATTCAATTTATAGATAAATTGTTAATTTTTTTCCCAAATGCATGACTCTGCATTTTATTTTCTAGGTTAAACCTTAACTTATTTGTACATGCCCACTGCTCCAGTCTCATTAATTCCTCCTGTAAATGTTTTGCTGATTCCTCATTATTAACTATAGGTCCTACCTTACTATCATCGACATATTTACATACCCAGACAGAGCTGGAAGTTCCATTTCAGATACAAATTTATTAAACAAGGTGGGACCCAGGAAAGACCCCAGAGGCACACCGCTGATCACCTTTCCCATTCCAAAAGTACCCTCTAACTCCAACCATTTAACACCTATCATACAGTCAACTATTTACCCATCTTACTATATTGGGATGAAGCTGTAATTTCTCTAAGTGTTGTAGTAAAATACTATGTGAAACTGAATTGAAGGCCTTTGAATAGTCCAAAATATTACATCTACTGGTAAAGCTGTATCCAGTGCAGCACTAATAGGTTCAAAACGCAATAGATTCACAAGACAAGACCACTCAGGTGTAAATCAATGCTGTATTATACCAGCTAGGACTTTACTCTCTATGTGTTCTTTAAAAGGTATAGTATCAGCCTTCCATGACTTTTCCCAGAACAGAAGTCGGACTTACAGGTCTGTAATTGCCCGGTTCCTTCCTATCTCCTTCTTATCAGTTATTATATTAGCCTCTCTCCATTCTCTTAAGATGTCCCTCCTTTACTGAGGCATTAAAAGCTTTGTTTTAGTATCTGCAAGTTCGTCTGAAGTTTCTTCAAGAATCTAGGGCTAAACTCATCTGGGCTATAGATCTATCTGATTTCTATATCTGGAGCCTCTCTTAAACAGCCTTTTAGCAAAGGATGTATCATATATGCAAGTGCTGTCAACATTTCCTATATGCACTCTTGTTTAGTTTTAAAAGTTGTTGAAAATATTTAACTCATTTACCATATCCTGCTCCTTTAACACAATTTCTTCTCCTAATTTAAGGGTCCTGTTTCTCTTTTGTTACCTCAGAATGAGCCAACGTAGCTAAAGAAACTTTTCCTATTATCTTTAATGGACTCTGCCATTCTTTCTTCAGTCCTTTTTGCATTCCTTATTGCAGTCTGACTTTTATTAGATGCTGTTTTATATTTTCATGATTCATTTCAGTAGGTTTATGTTTAAATATTTTACATAGTTTAGCCTTCTTTCTTAAATATTTTTTAACTGTACTTCCCACCATACTGGAATTCTTCCTTTCTTGTTGTATTTTAATATTACAGGTACCTAGGTGTTCACACAGTGGTCAGTCATTTGCTTTATTTTCACCCAAATCTAATTTAGGTCTAGTCCTTGTAGTTCATTTTGCCAATCCCATTTTTTTTAGATATTCTCAATACTTTTATAATCTGCTTTATTTTAACACTTAAAGTTGTTATACCATTGGTCTTACTATGATCCACATTTTGTCTCTACAATGATTTTATTGTGGTCACTGTTTCCAGTAGCTCTTCAATTATCATATCATTAACTCTATCCTCAAAGTTACATAGTACAAGATTGAATATTTTATCCCCCTAGCATAGAAACATAGAATTTGATGGCAGATAAGGACCGCCGCCCACATAGTCTGCCCATTTCCTACCTAATGGATAAGCTGTAGATCCTATTTAACCAACAACCTACCTCCTCCTACCCCTCACTAGAATTGCCTTATGATGGTCCCATGCATTCTTGAATTCCCCACTGTTGTTGACTCCACAACCTCCTCAGGAATTCAATGCATCCACAACCTCTCCATGAAAAAATACTTCCCTCACATTACCTATGATCCATCCCCTCTGTCTTCAAACTGTGCCTTGTTGGATGGCCCATCTGTGCAGTGGTTGGATTTCTGCTTGTGACACCAGTGACCCGGGTTCAGGAATGAGACCAGGAGCTGGAGAGCCAGCCAGAGGGAGATGGTCTGAGCATCCTGTGAACAGTTCACCCTCTCTGGAGGCAGGGGATTCAACCCTGTTCCTGGGTGACCCTGAGTGGAGACTCAATGTACAGCAGGCCAGGGACTAAAGGGAAAGTGTGCTGAACTTCAGTGCTCATAGAGCTTTGACGTCCATGGGCACACAGCATGCCCAGAAAAAATGGAAACACACCCACTGCCTCCCAGTAGACAGAGCCAAGATCCTGACCTCAATGCCCCTGACACCTCCAGAGACTGCATCCTGACAAAGTAAAAGACACAGGGTGAAAGAACCTCACCCTGTACCCGCCTGGGGATACAACCATGGCTCCATGGGGATGAACTGTTACAGATGGTGGTCAGGTAGCGAGGGCGAACAGACCACCAGCGACTCCCAAGAGTGGGAGAGTGGAGGGCAGAGGGAAAAATAATAATGCCCCTTGTTCTTGCACATCTCTTTTCTGAAAGATGCTACCCTCTTGGACTTTGTTGATTCCCTTGACATACTTGAAGTTTCTATCATGTCCCACCTCTCCCTCCTTTCCTCAAGGGTATACATATTAAGCTTCTTTAGTTTCTTTTCATATGTCTTCTGGTGCAGACCCAACACCATTTTGGTTGCCCTCCTCTGGACAGCCTCCATCCTATCTATGTCTTTATGGAGATGGGTTCTCCAGAACTGCATGCAGTACTCCAGATAGGGGCCTCACTGTCTGTGCAGAGGGATAACAACTTCCTGTCTTCTACTGGTGATGCCTATACATCACAGTATCCTCCCAGCCCTCCTTATTGCCTTCCCACATTGCTTGCCCACCTTTAGGTCATCTGATATAACTACCGCCAGGTTCGTTTCCATTTTGTTGTCAGAATCTCACCCCATTGTATACTCTTCCTGGTTTTGTTTCCCAGGTGCATTACTTTGCACCTCTTTGCATTGAATCTAAGCTGCTAACATTTGATCATTCCTCCAAACTCCTTCCTTCTCATCCTTCCACCCCACTTTGTGTTTTAACCCTGTTGCAAATCTTTGTGTCGTCTGCAAAGAGACATACTTTTCTTTCAGTCCCTCAGCAATGTCACTTATAAAGACATTAAAAGGACCAGACCAGTACTGAACCCTCAGGTACCCAACTAGTAATCCCCTTATTTCACTGTGGACTTCTTTTACTATTACCCTCTGCGTCCTGTTGTCCAGCCAATGTTTTACCTCGCTACCACCTGGGACCCACTCCAGGCTGGCTAATTGTTTATTAATCCCCTAATACCTATATTAACTAATTGTTCCAAATCTTTATGTATAATCAGCTCAATAAACCTGTTTTCTACCCCAGATGAACTTTCTAATGAAACCCGATTAATGTTTGGGCTGTTGAAGTCTCCTAAAATCATTAAATCTCCATCTACATTTATCTGTTCCATATTTTCAATGAAATGTATTCTATTTCCCTTTCAAATTAACTGCTGCATATAACACACATAGAGTTCATTGTCTTACAGACATCTGTATTCTAATCCATAATTGTTCTGTTGGGGTTGTCTTGTTCACACTGGCATCAAATTCATATGCTTTCAAATCTTTTTGATGTATACAACAATTTCTCCACCATGTTTTCCTATCTGATCTTTCCTAAAAGTATTGTATCCTGCTATCAATCCTCCAATCTCCTTCCTTAAACCAACTCTCAGTGATGGCACAAATTGATATGTCATCTTGCCTTAGCTTATATTCAAGTTCTGGCATTTTATTTCTCAAGCTTCTGGCATTAGTTGATAATAGTTTAATTATCGTTTAATTTTGTAGTAATTTTGGTGGTGTTCTAGTCTCTCTAATTTTGTAACACTATTGTCTGTGTCTGTTTCCCTCAGTTGGCTCTAATTCCCCAAATTATTTAGTTCAAAGTATTCTCAATGGCTTCTACAAACTGAAGGGCAAAACTTCACTCACTTTTCTCCTCAAATGTAACCTATTATAACTGTAAAAAGTAGAATTATTTTCAAACAGCTCCCAAGTTTTGACACTTTCAATGCCCCTCATCAACCTCTGTTGCCAACTCCAGTTATTTAACCTAAGAATCCTTTTATTTGTTTCCCAGTTCATTCTGGGCATTGGAAGTATCTCCAAGATAATCATTTCACGTTTGGTTACCGTGACCTATGTGTGTATAACCTTTATAGAATTAAAATGTTCTCAACACTACTTCCTTTATGTCATTTGCCCTTATGTGTATGAATATTGTTGACTTTTCAGTGTTTTAGTCATCAAATCTGTTACAATTCCCAACATGTCCCTTATTCCTGCTCCAGTGTAGCACTGCTGATTACTCATTCTTTGTTAAGTTTAGTTGATATATGATCTGTGAATCTAATAATGGACTGTCCCAGAATATAAATGTTCTTGTTTTTATTTCTTTGCTCACTGGTGTCCATCACTTCTCTCCATTGTTACTATTAGTTTCTCCCTCATTCTGATCTCCCTGCTGTTCATTCTGCATTTGCTCCTCATCTGCCTGTTGTACTCCATATTCTGTATAACCCTTATTTCTGTGTATTAACGTATCATTTCTCTTATATCCTCTCTGTGTCAGTAAGTTCCACAATGGGGTGTACTGATTATGTATAAGGAGAGAAATCCATAGCTCTTCTGCCATGTTTAGTAGTTCTACAAATGTTTGCACCCTTTGATGTGTCTTCTCCTTCAGCCTCCCTTACTCATTTCCCTCATATCTCCTTGCAATGTTCTCTTATCCCTTCACTATGTCCTTGCGAAGTATCAACTTGTCTTTCTAGTATAGTGTTTTCAAACATTTAACCTCCAGTTCTAGACCAAGAATTTTTATTATAAGTACCTTCAGTTCCACACACAGGTTACATGTTGTGTAGTCTTCACCTTCAGTGAATTGTAAACTAATTCTACTATGTAAAACACATCTGACCCCTATCTGACCATCCACAAGTGCTACATACAGATTATCCATCATCATACTCATTAATTATGTACTGGCTACCTTGATACACTTACGACTAACCTAATTAATGGCTGCCACATTATGTATTGTATTACTCTGTTGGCAACTTGAATAACATGGAATTACATAATAAGAACCTAGCTGCTATACCCTTATTCCCCATCTGACACCATCAGACACCACTGGCCTCTGCCTGTGTCAGCTCTGCTCTGTGCTCAAATCCACTCACTAGAGCTTAATGTTAAATTGATCATCCATGACGGTGTCACCTAGTTGCTATGGTGATGCTCGCGTCTAAATACCTCCCTTATGGGGTGAGGACAATATATATAGGCTGCCTTAAAACAGCAGCCTAGCCAACACAAGAAAGGACTTAAAGCAGTCCCTTCAAAGCACCAAAATGCCTGCCCAAACACCCTTATCCCTCAAAAATGGGAGGGTTCGGGAAAGCCTCCACATAGGTACCAGAATACCATCCTGTCTGCTCCCAAGAATAGTGCACCTGTACCAGAACACTACCCTTCACACATACACGTTAACAGCAGTTGCGCTTCCAGCAAGCAAGTACCACTGAGAAGCAGAATCATAATGCTCACTAGAGCTAGGCATTCAACTGAATGCCCAGCAATGACGCCACCTGGTTATTATGGTGATGCTCATGCTCTAAATACCTCCTATAGGGTGAAAGCAATATATAGGCTGCCTTTAAAAGGCAGCTCTTGCTAACACAAGAAAGGTCTTAAAGCAGCACCTTTAAATCACTGAAATGCCTGCCCAAATATCCTTATCCCTTGAAAACAGGGGGTTCAGAAAAATTCCACACAGTTACCAGAATACCATTCTGTCTTCTCCCAAGATTAGTGCAGCTGCACCAGAACACTACCCCTCCCACACACAAGTGAAAAGCAGTAGCTGCCTTCCAGCAGCAAGTACCACTGAGAAGCAGAATCCTACATGAACTCACCGCCCTAGATGTAATTCCCTTGCTATGCACCATAACATCCTGTTTGTGTTTGCCACTGTCTTCCTGCATTGTGATGAGTGGTTCATTTCCCGGTCACAGGCACCCCCAGATCCTTCTTCTCCTCGCATGTTGATAATTGGACACCCTCTGGCCATTAGCTGTAACCTTGTTTCCTGCCTCCTAGGTGCATCACTTTGCACTGCTTGGTGTTGAACCCAAGCTGCCAGGTGTGTGACCATTCCTCCAGTTTTCTAATCCTCGTGGCATACCTTGCCCCCACACTCCCATCCACCTCAGCACAGATCTTGGTGTCATCTGAAGAGACTGATTTTGTTCATGATCCCTACTGCTATGTCAGTAATGAAAATGTTTAACAGGACTGGTCCCAGTACCGAGTCCTGTGGGACACCACAAAATGTCTCTGCCCTGGGCCCTGATGCTTGACCCATGACCATTACCTTCTGCTGCCTCTCCTGCAGCCAGTTTTGACCCATCTGACCAATTTCCTCCCCACTCCCAGATACTTCAACTTGCAGGTCAATCTACCATGTGGCAGTGAATTGATGGCCTTGCTGAAATCCAGGTAGAGTACATCCACCGACATCGGGTGCACCGAGGCAGTATAGCACAGTGGTTTAAGGCTCTGAGCTGCAAATCTGGTGACATCCAGCAGACCAGACCTGGGTTTGAACCTCACAGCTTACACTTGCATACTGTATGACCCTGAGCAAGACACTTAACTTTCCTCTGTGCTCCCAGGTGGTACCTGTAAAAAGCTTTCAGCTTAGTGTGCTAGTCCTGGTTCAATAACTAACAAAACAAAACAAATATCCCCCATCCATTGCCCTTGTATCCCAGTCAAAAAGTCAACCAAGTTTGTCTAGCAGGATCTGCCAGAGACAAACCCTTGCTGCTGTCATTCACCAGATCATTATCCTCAAGGAACTGCACCAACCTTTCCTTGAGGATAGCCTCATCAGTTTACATACAATTACAGTAAGGCTTGCGGTCTGTAGCTTTTTCACTCATTATTGGGCTCATTCTTATGGAGAGGTAATACATGTGCCTCCCTTCAATCCCTGGGCACAAATCCCATAATTAGAGAGGTGTTGAATAGGTCCACCAATGGCCCTGCCAGGAGTCTGACAGCTCCTCAGCACCCTGGGATGAACTCCGCTTGGCCCAGGTACCTTGTCTACCCTCAGGGATTTAAGGCCCTACAGCACCCTTTCCTCTGTGATTTCCCCATCCTTGGTTGCCTCAACCCGCTACCCACTTTTCTTTTTTTGTTATGGGACCATATCTCTCTCCTTGTGAATACTGAACAGATGTACTGATTGAGAACTTTTGCTTTCTCAGCCCCTTATCTACCCACCTACTGCCTTTCCTAATCCCAATGATTTGATCCTTGCTCTTCCTCTTTTACGGATATAGCTGAAGAAACTCTTTTCCCTTCTTTTATCCCCTGTGCTGATCTCCTTTCCTTAGCTGCCTTTGCTGTCCTTACTATTCTGCTCACTTATCTGGATTTCCTCACATAATCCTCCTGTCTTCTGCCATATTGGTTCTCTCATAGGTTCAGAATGCATTTCTCTTTTACATCACCTTCTCTGCTATCACCCTATTCATCCATCTTGTTTTTTGGTTCTGGATTTCTTACTCTGGTTCTTAATACAGGTTTTAGTGGATTCTGTCAGTCCTAGCTTGATGATTGCCCACTTCAGCTCTGCATCCATTTCTGAGTGGATGTTAGCTATATGCCTTCTCAGTCGTAACTCACCCTGCCAGAGTCTGCCCTTCTGAATTGCTGGAACTTTGTTTTGTAGAGGCTGGTTGTCTACTCAGCTCAATTGAGAACCACACTGTGGTGATCATTTATCTACCAGTGGTACCCCACACGAACATCCCCAACATACTCTCTGTCCTCTAGCACCAGGTCAAGAATGTTGTCCTCTGTTATTGAATCTGTTACTGTTTGGGACAGGAAGCCATCCTGGAATATTTCCAGGAGAATCTGCTCCTAGGGCATGTGGTAACTGGGATGCTCCAATCCACCCCTGGTAGATTAAAGTCTCCCACCACCACTGTGCTCCTTTGCCACTGAGCCTCCTTATCTGCTCCCCTAGTTCCCTATCTGGGTCCTCTTTCTGGGTAAGGTGCCAATAAACAACCACGCAGTTGGACATTGTCCCCTTGGTCATGGAGTTCCAACCAAATGACTTCCGTTCTGCCATCTTCCCCTCCTCCCTATTACATCTGATCCCTTTATTTAAGTACACGACTACACACATCCTTCCCTTTTCTCTGTCCCTCCTGAACAGTTTATATCCTGGAATGGCTAAGTCCCAGTTGTGGTTTTGGGATGCTCACGTCTCAGTAGTGGCAGCTGTGTGTACCTCCTTTCTGCCAGCAATGCCTGCAACTCAGCCATCTTGTTCCCCAAGCTCTTAGCATTGAGTGATACCATACTCCACCCTGAGCCTCTCCATGCTACTACCTATCCTCTGCACCCCAATCCCCAATTCTAGTCAAAATTGACCCTAACCTAGCTTTGGTGGAGATCCCTGAACACCTCCTGACTCAATCCACCTCCATTGCCCCTCCAACTATTTTAAATTATACCTTTCTCTGATCAATTCCCCAGTCTCCGCTTTTAGCATGTGGAGCCTTCATTACTGAGGTGTAGCCTATCCCTGCATATAGATCTGTGTTCACCCAAGTGTTATTCCACTCACCCACCAATCCATACACCATGGATTCACACCATTCTTCTAGCCACTTGTTGAAGTCTATGATTCTTCTCTTCCTGTCTGTAATCACTGTGGCACTGGCAGGATTTCTAAGAGTGCTACTGTCCCTCCTCACACACCAAAGGTTCTCTACTTTTCTGAAGTTATCCTGAACCTTCTCTATTCTTCTCCTCCCTTCCAGATCATTTATTCCCAGGTGCACAATGATGTGCGGTCTTCCACCACCTACCTTATACATCTACCAGTATGCTGACTCACCTTTCTTGCTGTCATACCAGGCATGCACTGTACCCAGATATTGCTTTTCTGCACCCCTTTTACCCACCTTACACCCTTAGGTATTTAGTCTCTTAGAACTATGACTCTGCCCCTTCTAACGTGGTCTCCTTGTGTTGCTGACTATTGTTCTGCCACCACAAAATGATCCCTCCTCCCATCCACATATTTCTCCACCCTTTGTCTCCCTTATTCCATGCCCTATCCTCACCCCCTACCAGCCTTGGCTGGTGTACTAGATCCTGCTCACAAGCCATTCCCTTGTGCTCTTCCTCTCCTTCCCTTTTCTATTTTCACTGTCCTCCACCCTGCCTCCCCCTACCACTCCTACCTGTGCCTTCCTAGAGTTGTAGAGTCTTGCCTACTTGGATTTCCTCCTCACCCTTGTTCTATCCAACCCAGTCTGCCTTCCATTATCCCCTTCTACAAATCACCCTGCTCCCTTTACCCACTGATGCTACTGCCTCCCCAACTGCCTTTGCACCTTGTCACTATGGCTGCTTGGGTCCCCTAGTGCCTGCAAACCCTGTGCTGCCTTCTCTGTTTCTGTAGCACCTCCATCCTTTAACAACCCAGGAGTTACACACCCTCCCTTTCCTGCTCCTTCAGGTTAACGAAGCTTAGAAACAGTTTGCTGGTAATCTCTTTTACCCGATTGTTCCTGTATCTTCCCCAATGCCAATAACCCTCAGTTGACACGAGTGCCACTTTATTCCCCTTCCAGTACCCCCTACAGTCTTCCATCTTGCTCTTAATGGCACACTATTGTGTGGTCCACCTCCTGATCTACCCAGCATTCCCTTTGTTGGCCTGCTGTGGTCCATATTGGATGATTTATTGATTCCCTTTGCGCCTGCATTCCACCTCATCCTGACCCCTCCATGCCTACAGCTCCTGTCTCAGCCACCCAGTCTCTTCCCAAGGCCAACCTATCTGCCAGCACACCATGTAGCCTCCTGCCCACCATGCCAATCCCAGGAATGTGGCTGCACCAAATTCTTGCACAGCATACAACCTCCCTATCCCACAACCTGGTTGACTATCTATCTCCCATCTCCTCACACATGGACTAGTCCTGCCCTCTCCCTGATACCCTGCCCCCACATTGTACTACTCCTATCCATGCTGAATGCACATGCCCTCAATGTGTGGCTCCTGACCCACACCTAGCATTGCCCAGGTGTATCTATATCACAGTTGCAGCCTTCCCACTAGCTGGCCCAGTCACATGTCCCTGGGTGTCCTGTCAGCCCACCACAATCTTCCCTCACTTGTCAACCACCCTCCTCTCTGTCCTGCACTTTAGTTCCAAATGCTAAGACCAAACAGTTAGTGCATTACCTGTACCAGCGATGTTCCCTTTCCTTTAGTGTACCCCTCAGAAAATCCCTTGATACCCACCAACAGCACTTCTCTATGACGAATGCCACCGACTCTCTGCATCTGCTCCTGCCTGTAGAGATTACTGTTGTGGGTCTAAGGTAAGATATCCATTTTAAAATCTATGTATTATCCCCACCTTGCAGCTGTACCTGCTTGACAGGGACTAAACATGGCCTGCACCTAGCAGTAACATCCACCAATCATGGGGTAGCACCTCATTAAATGTGCAGCAGTCAGGGTGGATGGGGTGGGAGTGGGTGGGATCAGGCCCATCCAGACTGTAATGGGAGAGTATCAGCCCTGTCCTTTCCCCTTCTGAGACCTCCGATCCTGCAGCAGGCCTCCTAGCAGTCTCCTTTCCCTTGCTCCACCTCCAAGGCCTACTCCTGCAAGACGAAATGTAGGAGAATCCCATCCCCAAATCCTCAGTAGAAGGGGAAAAATGAAACAAAACAGTTACAGTAAAATGTAGTACAAGGCACCACGCTGCTTTTCCTCTCTGTAAAGGGAGAAATAACAAAAAAGTACTTCCCTGTTGCTCAGGTTCCTTCTCACTCTGAATCCTTCTCTCTCTCAACATTCCCATCAGCTCGCGCAGCTCCTCCTTTGGTTTTGTGTGTGTCTCCTTGCCCAAATCCAGGGGACCATCAATGCTCTGTGCCACTCCTCAGGACCCCGTGGCCTGCTACTCACTACCACCTCACCCCGGCTCCTCTGCAAGTATTAACGTGGACTCCCTCCCCAGCACTATATGGCCTTGCCCTTTGTATTCTTTTCCCAGGCTTGGATTTACTCTCTGCTGAATCACAACTCATGCAGGAGAGTATCAGCCCTGTCCTTGCCCCTTTCTGAGACCTCCAATCCTACACTGGGCCTCCTATTGGGTCTCCCTTACCCCTTGCTCTCACTCTGAGGTCTAGCCCTGCTGGACATAAAGCAAGAGAATCTCTGTGCCCCAAAATCCTCAGTAGAAGAGGGGAAAGTGAAGCAAAACAGTTACAGTAAAATGTGGCACAAAGCCACCACACTGCTGTTCTTCACTGTAAAGGAGAAATATCAAAAGTACTTCCCTGTTGTTATGGATTCCTTCTTGTCTTGGATCCCTTCTCCTCTCAGCACACCCACCAGCTGCAGCAGCTCCTCATTCAGTTTTTGTGTGCCTCCTCACCCAAATCCAGGGCACATCAGCTCCGCAATTCTCCTTGGGACCCTGTGGCCCACTATTCACAACCACCTCAGCCACCCCCGGCTCCTCTTCAACTAATCCTTCCTGCTGCTCATTTCTTCTGGCAGTCCTCCAGTGTGCTGTTGCCAGGAGCACATTCCATTGTTCTCTCATACTGGCAGCCTAGGAAGATTGGGCTTTTACCAATGAACATACTAACATACTAAAATGCCAGCAGAGTAGGCCTCATGGTCTATTGGGTCTGTTCTGGAATCAATACCTCGGATGGGTACTGACACCAACCTCCTGGCCCCTCCAATGATTCCCTTTCCCCACCTGAGTTTCCACCCAAGATAAGCATTCCTCAGCTTCATCCCCATCTGTATCTGTCCCAGCCTATCTTGAACCCTCCACCATAGATACCTCCACCAGCTCTTCAGGCAATGCATTCCATGGTTCCACCACCTCTCAGTGAAGTACCACCTTTTCCTTTCCCATGAGTCTCCCACCCTCCAGCCTCCAACTGTGCCCTCTGGTGGCCTCTTCTTCCTTCCTCTGAAAGACCGTATGAAGGTTTACCTCATTCAACCCTTTTAGATACTTAAAGACCTCAATCATGTCCCCCGTCCCTTCTTCCTCCAGTGAGAATAGGTTGAGCTCCTCAAGCCTCTCCTCATATGTCCTGTCCTGTCCTCCAGATGACTGATCATCTTGGTTCCTCCTCTGAACCCGGCTCCAGGAGTTGAATATCTTTTATTAGGTCCAGATGCCAAAACTGCATGCAGTACTCGAGGTGTGGTCTGACCAGACAATTTTACAGTGGCAGAATCACATCCTTGCATCTTGAGGTAATCCCCTTGGTGATGCAAACCCATCATCCTATTTGCTTTAGCTGAAGCCCTCCTACATTGCTCAGAATTATTCATTTTAGCATCCACCACCACCCTCAGGTCTTTTTCCTCACTAGAAGCCTGTAGTATGTCCCCACTGGTGTACACCTGGCCTGGCTTCCCTACACCCCAGGTGAAGCACTTGCATTTCCTGGTGTTGAATTTCAGTTTCAGGTGCATGACCATCTCTCCAGAGTATCCAGGTCCCCTGCAGGGCTACCTTTCCTCCCTCTTCCCCATCTATCACTGTCCACAGCTTAGTGTCATCCACAAAGAGGCTCATTTTGCTCCTTATACCCTCCCTGATGTTGGAGATGTAAGTGTTACACAGAGCGGCCCAGAACTGATCCCTATGGGACCCCACTTATGACCCCCTTGAAGACATAACTACACTACCACCACCCACTGAGAATGCCCAGATAGCCAGTTCCCAATCCACCTGACCATCCAAGCCCCAACCCCCATCATGCCCTGCTTATATAGCAGAGCAGTGTGGGGGACTGAATCAGACATCTTGCTGAAGTCCAGAAAGAGGATCTCCACTGGCCTACCCTGGTCAAGTGCCATCATCACCCAGTCGTGGAACTCCACAAGGTTAGTCTGACATGATCTGCCTGGGACAAAGCCATGCTGGTGATCATCCAGGTATCCCTATTCCTCCAGGATACCCCACAGCCTCTCCTTTAGAATGGCCTCTATCAATTTGCCCACCACCAATGTCAGGCTGACAGGCCTGTAGCTCCCCAGCTCTTCCCTCAAACCTCCTTTGTGGATGGACAATGTTGGGCCTCTCTCTTCAATCCTTGAGCACCCTCCTGTCTGTAGAGAAGCATTAAAAAGGTTCACCAAAGGTACAGTCAGGACATCAGCCAATTCCCAAAGTACTCGTGGTGGATTCCATCAGGACCTGGAGCTTTATCCTTTTTAGGGACCTGATGACTTTCCATACCCTGCTGACAGGAATTTCAACATCCATGCCTCCTGCCCCCAGTTGAACCAGTGTACCCACTCCCATATGGAACAGCTCTCCCAGCCCCTGAATATCAATGGCCACTTCAACATTTAACGCCTCTACCACTTCTGTCCCCTGTGTCTTCCTTTCCTGTAGCCCACCATCCTTCCTAGTAAAGACTGATGCAAAGTACTAATTTAATACCCCTGCTTGTTCACCTGCCTACTCTACCTACCCCTCTCCATCCTCAATCTACTGAACTGTCCCCTTACTCTCCTTCTCTCCCTATATAACTAAACAACCCTTTCCTGCTCCTGATCCCTGTGTCAGCCTCTCTGCTCGGTTCTAGCCTTGGTCCCTGTTACCACCTTGGTAACCCTCCAAGCTGTTTGGAGATACTTGTCCCTATCCAAGACCCTGCATGAATGCTTGACCCTACTGTATGCAGCCCTCTTTTCCTTACCACCTCCTAGACCTCTCTGGTTCACCAAAGTGGCTTCCTAGACCTAACACACTTACACCTCACCCTCACATGGGACCTGGTTGCCTCCTGTAACCCTTGCTTGATGATTTCACCTGATCTCTGCATCCATGCTCAGTGTAATCCCTCCAAGTGACACTTAGGATTTGCACCATGCTCTTAAGTCTGCTCCGCTAAAATCAACTATCATCATCCTTGTGCAATCCCTCCCTCCCCAGGTTCAATACAAACCAGACCATGGCATGATCACTTCCAGCTAGGGGTCCCCACCTCGAGTTCCTTAACTAGGTCACAGTCAACCAGGACTACACATGGATATGACCCTCTCTTGTTGGGTCAACAACCAGCTGAGCTAGGAATGCATCCTGGAAAATGTCCAGCAGCTTCTGCTCCTCAGACAATGGGGATGACATGGTTCCCCAATCAGTCGCTGGCATGTTAAGGTCCCCAAGTATCACCATCCCACCCCTTACTGACTACAGTGGTCCTTTATATTACCCAGCAGGTTATTCTCCAATAGAGAACATATGTTCTCTATTTAAACCCTCTCATGGTCCAAGTGGGCTTTTATAGGTCAGCACTGTGGTAACTGTTCTGTGCTTTGCAGAATTCTTTCCTCTTCCTTCTCTTTTGACTCATCACCATCTCAACTGTGCATGTAGACATAAGATGAAAATAGACTCTGGTGTGTTTATGATCTCATGTTGCTGAAATTGTACTGTGCAATTTAATGCTGTAAAAGCCCTCTCCTGGCTAGTAATTCTACCATGGTGCCATAACAGAAGTACTAGGATAGAATCAGATATACTGGCACTAGGCTGAGGTGCACCTCATAGATCTTCAGGGATTCTGATGTAGTAATTTGGTTTAGTTCTTAGTAGTGTAGTATTCAGAACATAGTGTTTGTTTTATGTTTACCTGCTGATAACCTTGACTACCTCCTCTTCTCTGGTGACCATGTCAGTCTTCCCTGTTGTTTGAATAAAGCCCATCGGGAATTGAACTTATCAGACAACTCCTGCCTCTCCTTGTTGGGTGATTCCATCCACCCACCCTTATTCAGACCGTCAGCATCTCCTCACTAGCACACCTGCTGATGGTGATGCTGGTGCTGCTGTGGTGAAACAGATATATCCCCAGCTCAGGGTGAAGAACTGAGAAGCCACCGAATAGCACAACCAGATCAACACTGTTACAGTAGTGTGTCAGATGTTAAATAGCACACATTGCAATTTGAAATTCAACCAACCACAACCACATGACTCAGAGCAGCCCATAAAGGCCCCACAGCCAATAGAGGCAGAGGTGGTAACAGCCAAGTGTGCAACAGAAGTGGTAACAGAAAACTCCTCTAGAGGTAGACACAACCAACAGTTAAAAATGCTACTGCATGCAAGGTCCTGCTGGTATAGGTGGTGCTGTTGTCATCCCAGCTGAGGCACTGGCTGCTGGCCTCACTGGAGGGCTGGCTCTGTCAGATCTTTTCCAAGACTGTCAATGTCTCCTGCTCCACTTAATGTGGATCATCTGATGCTCTGCTGCTGGGCCTTTTATATTATTTCTGAAACTTTGGATCCACATGTGTGCAATTTCTGAACTTGTGAAATTCTTTAACTCATCTGTTTTGCCATTGTCAGCACCTGTGGAACTTTGGATTGTGAATCTGCCACACTTGTGTTTTTTGCAGTGTTGAAAGCCTTTTTCCACAAGTGTGGAATTTTCCACTCTCTTTGTGAATCTAGCCCTTGTTTTTGTGAAAAGTTCTTCAGTAACAAATAACGGTGAGGATGTGTCAATAGAAGATGTACACTATAAAATACAAGCAGAGTTTCATTCAACTATTATGTTTTAAAGTCATCCAAACAGCATCAACAGCTCCTTAAGTTTTCCAACACTTTTGATTAGTGTCTATATATGATACTTTCATAATCATTTTTTGCCTAAACAAATATTTCAGTGTCTTGTAACTAATTTTGTAATTTTCATAAGTGATCTGTCTTCCCCAAGCCATGTATTATTTTACCATTTAGCTCCCTCTAACAGTTTTCAAAGCCCACAGCAAAGGGTTAAATACCATTATACAATGGCAAGAAAATTTCTTGGACTCTGATTGGCCAGTATGTGCCTAAGACAGTGATGTTATTATACAATAACATCACTGTATGGATTTGTTGCCCATTGATTTATTTTTTTCAGAAACAAAGATATATTACCACACTAAAATCTACTAAAACATATTTTACATATTTTTTTATTGTGTATAACATTGAGCCATTGTAAATTGCAATAAGGCACTCCAAGGTGTGTGTGTTATTGTGTTAATATCACTCTGGGGTGGTGGAAGCACTCAGCCTCTCGTGCTCAACCCACCCCAGGAGTGACATTATTACATGATAAAACACACTTTGTCATGCCTTATTGCTTAATTTTCCCATTTAAGTTAAACAATTCCCACTGGCTCTCCTACCTATATGTGATCTATCATTTCTAATGCAGTATTGTAACAGATGAAACATTACAGGTAATATAATTGCTGTACATACTTTAACTGTAAATATGACACAGCATATTATAGGTGGTAGCACCTCCTATAGTTAAGGTTGAGTCTCTTGTTTAATGCTAAACTGCAAGTTTTGCACTTTAATCACTTTGGCCACATTCAATGAAAGAGCCCAAACACAGGCGTGAGCAGTCAGACTGTCAGATTCGCAATACATGCACATTTTCTGACAGCATCTTGTTCAGTTTTTGAGATATGGAACACAAAAATGCAAACAAAAAAAGGTTTGACTCATTAAAAACAAAACCCCACAGAGCATGAGTGCTTATTATCATGATTTACTTAACATGAGAAAAATGGTATCGTCAGCAATCTTGTGTTCTTTTAACAAAATAAATAAATAAATAAATAAAACTACAACACAATGATGAATTTTCCAAGACACACCTTGGCCTAGGTAAATAGGACCCATTTAGTTAAATTCTGTTTGTTTTTGAAACGTTCTCTGAAACAATTTCTGGTCATCTGAAAGTACTGGTTGCACATCTTATTGAAAGAAGATAAAAGCAAATTGAAAATGCTAGTATGCAATACAAAATGATATTGATTAGATTAGCCCAGAGTCTTAGTATTTTTAAACCTATTCTTTAATACAAGAAAGTGCCGGTTGAATTTCTTGCCATTTTTTGCAAAATGGATTTGGATTATTCTTTTATGCTACTTGATTTTCTGTCTAAATATGTCTTTTTAAAATTCATACTGTATGTTTGCATAGATTGTTTTAAATTTTACTCCATTGTAAAGGCAATTGCTGAACAATAAAATCAACCAGTACCAATGCCTTCAGGATATTTGCTTTCCCCTCATCACAGATACACAAAAGGTGATGGCGGATAAGGACCGCGTGCCCACCTAGTCTGCCCTTTTAAACACCCTTTACCCAATCCCTCTCTCTTGCCAGTCTTCAGATTTCCTCCTTTGTGTTCCTTCTCCATATGCCATTAGCTGGGCTACTTCATTAAGGCACCGCAATTAGGGTGCCGCAAAGGCGACAGTAGCAAGGCGAGCTTCATTTTAGATCGCCTGCCCTCGCTACCATCTTCGGCACCAACACAATTTCTGCCCCTTCGGGCATGCCCGCCCCAGAGAAGGAGGCACAGGAGCAAACCCCCCCGCAAACCTGGACTATTTCCTGGGACGGTGCTTTTGTGCTGTCATTCCTGGGAGGCATAATGCCTGGGAGCCGGCTGTTCACAAGACTAATCGGAGTTGGCAAATGACTGTTGCAACCAATATGGGTGAACCTCTCATTCTCTTGCTGATATACTGGTACCTGAACAAGGCCTTGTGATTCCCTTTCACTCCCTCTGCTATCCTGAGTTCAGGCTTCACCTAGGTCCTCCTCACTACCACATGGTCTTCCTTGAGTTTTCTCAGTAGTTTTTCTTAGCAAACTCAAATGGTTCCCCAGTGTATTTTTTTAAAGGCTACCCTGTTCTCCCTAATTGCCTTCCTCGCCTCCTAGAGAACCACATTGGCCCTGCTTTTCCCAACCACTCTGAGACAGCACTGGATGACTTTCTTTACTTCATTATGACGGTAATGTTTACCTGGGATGCTGATTGTAGAAAATGTAGAATAAGCCATCTGCACTTCTGCTTAGCAAGGTGTCTTTCAGCAAATAACTTTATTCTCTCACTTTCTGCTCAATGCACATCATAAACACTGTACAGTCTTCTGTTTGGTCACAAGATGGCAAAGTATTAGCAAGATGGCGGCCATGCTGGGCTACTTATCCAAAGCTTTTTAAGGGGTCTCTTATTTTGGCGTTTTGTTTAGATATTTCCCATTTCTGTGCTCTCTTAGTTTATATTTACTGTAGTATTAGTTTTGTGAATTCTTTTGTGCTGTTTGACTTTTTTGTACTTTGTAAGGGTGCCCTGAGCCTACGGAGAAGGATGCCCGAAATAAAATCAACTACTACTACTATATAATTGTATCATGTCACATCAGTACATGACCAAAATGTAGGAATACTACAATGGCCCATTTTTCGTCCACCTCCTCTGTTTGCCCCTCCACTGAGTCTTGCCTGAAGAATTACTTCTATTTTTCTAAAATCAGCCCTCCTAAATCCTGGATTTTTGTTCTGCAGTTCAGGTGCATGCTTCTAAGTGAGATTTTGTGCCACACCATGTTGGGGTCACTTGTTCCAAGTGGGGCTTTGACTGTCTCCCATTCTATGAGTTCCTGTTTGATAGCATCAGGTCCATAATTGCCCCCTCCCTGGTTGGTTCCCTCACATGTTAGTAGAGGAACCTGTCCTAGAGGGTGTCCTCTTGGGCCTGGCTTCAGGCACCTCTTGCCCAAGGTACAGTCCAATAAACATCCAGTATGTTCTGATCCCCTGCTGGGATTGCATTCCCAAGTGCCACCACCTTTCTGACTTCCCTCCTGAAGCCTTTGTCTCCCTCTGCTCATTGGTGGCCTGTGCACCATCCCACACCTGAGGCTTCTGCCACTCTCCACCATCAGCTGTGCCCACATTGATTCAAGACCTACCTCTCTAACTGCTAAATGGACCAGGTACTTCAGACATGGTGCAACCAAGACTGACAGATAATGTCAAGGCCTGTATTAAAGGAAAATGTAAGAAATTTGAGTGAGATTGGCAAACTACCCATTCTGTTCTAATCACTGTGGATAATTAAAGCTTACCAGATTCATAGGCTGATAGGATATGAAGTCAATTTCAAAGCACACAGTAGCTCATCATGCTCTTCCATCAAGATCTGGGAGGGTCTTACAATTATTCAACAAGGGGATTAAAAAAAAAAGGCAGTAGTCCAGCCTGCTGGTGCAGCGGTAGTGCTACCGCTTGCAACACCGATGACCCATGTTTGGGAACGAGCCCAGGAGTAGGGGGGCCAGCCAGGAGGAGGAGGAGGAGGCTTGAGCATCCCAGGACTGTTCATCTTCTCTGGGAGGGAGGGAGATGAGGTCGGTGCTTGACTGACCTCCAGTGGAGGCCTGAGGTACAGCAAGCATCCGGCTGTATGTAGAAGGAGGGAGTGATGGATGTCAGCACTAGCACCTTGATGTCAGGGCACGTCACACCCAGAACACCAGAAAATGGCTCCTTGCATTCTGGGAAGACTGAGCACCGGGCACAGATCCCCAACACCCCTACCTGTCCTGGACTGGTGTTCTGATGAAACTCAGAAGCTCGGGGTGTATGGGCCCCACCTAGTTCCTGCCTGGGGAAAACCAAGGCTCCATGGGGACTACCACTGTAGGCTCCAGGTAGGTGAGCAGGGACAGATGCCATAGGTGTCTCCCAATGAGGCGGAGTGCAAGGGCAGGGGCATAAACAGAAAGTAAAAAATAAAAAAGCAGTAAAACTTAGCGTAAAGATTCCATTTAACTACAAACTGATGTCATTCCATTTGTGTTTTTCAGCAAAACATGTTACCAAAATACTCCACATTGTGGCCATATCCACCAGTCATATCTATCCAAGCAAACCAAGTGTCTGGATTCAGCTCAACCTTGGAAAGAACTACAGGAAGCGTTGTTAGGTAAGAGTCTGTACCACTTTTACATCCGTTTAAAAATAATAACATAGAAACACAGGGCGATTCAAGTAGCTTTAATGTGGGGGCCAACAAAATTCAGAACAATGGCGGGGTCTGGGGCAGCTTAGGCCCTCTATAAAATGTTACAATTTTGCAGTAATTTTGTGGCACTTTTGCTGTCACATAGTGTTTATTTCCTATAAATAACTTATATAATTACAAGAATAGCCTTGATTTGAGCTGTTAATTTCACTCCATATTACCTCAAGCAATTTGTTTTATTTTATTTTGACTGTCATATATTCTGCTGATAGTTATATGTTCAGAAATACAGTATGTGCAAATAATGAAATATAGGGACATCAAGGCCCCTTTTTACTTTAAAAATGTTTTATTTTTATTTTACAATGACAGCAGCACTAATGAACTCATTTGGTGCAGTGGGTTAGTTAAACATTTTCTATTAATATCCATCCTGTCTATGTCCTTGCAGAGATGGGGTCTGCAGAACAGCACATAGTACTCCAGATGGGATCTTACCAACTGTCTGTACAGAGGGATAACAACTTCCTGTTTTCTGCTGGTGATGCCTTTCCTATGCATCCCAGTATCCCCCTAACCCTCCTTGCTGCCCTCTTACATTGCTGGCCCACCTTTAGGTCATCTGATATGAGTACCCCCAGGTCCCTTTCCATTTGTGTTGTTGTTAGTATCTCACCCCCCACTGTGTACTTTTCCCCTGCATTTTTGTTTCCCAGGTGCATTACTTTGCACTTCTGTATTTATTTTACCAATGTCATCAGTCTGTCAGATCCAAACCAAATTAATAAAAAAAACCTACAGTTGCAGAGATACAGGAGGATCTGTCAGTCACGATTTTAAAGACTCTGAGACACACATCCCAAGGATAATCAAGGGTCCTATTAAGTTTTCAGGGGACCCCCTCAAGGAAAATACCTTATTTACATGACAATATCATAGAGACAAGGTATCAGAATGGTTACTGTAAAACACAGAAGTTCACGGCAGATAAGGACCGCAAGGCCCAGCCAGTCTGCCCATTTCTTTTTCTACCTTATAAATGTGCCATCGGCCTTTGCTCTGTCAGTGGCCTATCTATTCATACTCATCTGTATTGCTCCCTTATGCCTATCCCATGCCTGTTTGAATCCCTGCACTATATTCATATCCACCACTTCCTGAGGTAGACCATTCCATGCATCCACCACCCTTTCTGTGAAAAAGAATTTCCTCACATTACCCCTTAATCGGCCTCCCTCTAATCTCATGCTGTTCCTCTTGTCCTGCTATTTTTCTTATATTGAAACATGTTGGACTCTTTCGCCTTATTAATGCCCTTAAGGTGTTTGAATATTTCGATCATATCACCTCTCTCCTCCCCTTTGCTCTAGGGTATACAGAATGAGCTCCGTTAATCTGTCCTCATATGTTTTCTGATGCAGTCCCTGCATCATTTTGGTTGCCCTTCTCTGGACTACCTCAATTTGGTTAATGTCTTTGTGAAGGTGTGGCCTCCAGTACTGCACACAGTACTCCAGATGGGGCCTAACCAGTGTCTTGTAAAGAGGGATTATTACCTCCCTCTTCCGACACCCCTACTAATTATTTTTTTTAAGTTGTTTAACCAGGAGTAGCACACTAAGCTGAAAGCTTTTTTACAGGTGCAACCTGGGAGCACAGGGAAGTTAAGTGACTTGCTCAGGGTCACACAGTATGCAAGTGGAAGCTGTGGGATTCAAACCCAGGTCTGGTCAGCTGGATGTCACCAGATTTGCAGCTCAGAGCCTTAAACCACTGTGCTATACTACCTCCCTAATACACCCTAACATCCCACTAGCCTTACCTACTGCTTTAGTGGTCTGCTTGAATGATTTCAGGTCATCGGTGATGATGATGCCCAAGTCTCTTTCTTCCCTTGTGGCTGCCAGCAACTCCCCTCCCAGCCTATAGGTGTCTTCAGGGTTTCTCTTCCCTATGTGCATGATTTTGCACTTCTTTGCATTAAACCCCAGTTGCCACTCTTCTGACCATTTTGCTAGTTTATCCAGATCTCTTCTCATTCTGCCCACCCCATCTGGATCATCTACTCTGTTGCAGATCTAGGTGTCATCTGCCAACAGACAAACCTTACCCTCCAGTCCATCTGCAATGTCGCTGATGAAGATATTAAAGAGGACTGGCCCCAGGACTGATCTCTGAGGTACCCCACTTGTGACTTGCATCTCTTCTGACTGTATACCGTTTACCACCACTCTCTGTTTTCTGCCCATCAACCAGTTTGCCACCCAGTTGTCCAACTTCTGATCCACCCCAAGCCTACCCAGCTTATTAATCAATCTTCTATGTGGAACAGTATCAAAAGCTTTGCTGAAGTCAGGGTAGGCGACATCAACTGCTCCCCCTTGGTCCACCAGTCTGGTTACCCAGTCAAAGAAATCTATGAGATTAGTTTGACAGTACCTTCCTTTTTGTAAACCCATGCTGTCTTGGATCCTGTGCTCTTCTGGATTCCAGGTGTTGCACTATCCTTTCCTTAAGGAGTGCCTCCATGATCTTGCCCACTGCTGAGGTAAGACTGACTGGTCTGTAGTTCCCTGCCTCCTCCCTGCTACCACTCTTGTGGAGCGGGATCACATGAGCCCTTCTCCAGTCTTCCGGGACCTCTCCTGTGCTCAGAGACTCACTAAACAGTTCTGCTAATGGCTCTGCTAGTTCTACCCTTAGTTCCTTTAGTACCTTGGGATGTATGCCATCAGGTCACATTGCCTTGTCCACCCTGAGCTTATTGAGCTCTTGTAGGACCCTTTCTTTTGTGAAGGGACTAGTGCTCACCTCCTTCCCCCATGTCCATGGTGCTGAGCTGTGGGCCCTGCCCTACCTTCTCTTCAGTAAATACTGAGCAGAAGTATCTATTTAGGATAGATGCTTTTACATGGTCCTCCTCCTCACACACGCCCCCTTATCTCCTTTGATCTTAGCAATACCCCCTCTGGACTTTCTCCTTTCACTAATCTTGTCATCTTCTTTTACTGTCTGTGCTAGTATTTCCTTGGTTTGGCCCTTTGCCTGCCTTACTGCTTTCCCTGCTTCCCTTAAGGAAGTTTGGTATGCCTCCCTATCTTCATCCCGCTGCGTTCCCTTATATTTCCTGAAGGCCAGCCTTTTGGCTCTAACCTTTTGTGCTAGTGTTTTTGAGAACCAAAGTGGTTTCCTTCTTCTTTTGCACTTCCTTTTCTCTCTAACACAATAGGATGTTGCTTCAAGTACTGCATCCTTAATGCTTGCCCACTTTGCATGTACCCCCTCACCTGTATTTCTTTTTGACAGGGCTAGCTTAACTCTGTTGGCCATCTTGTCAAAGTCAGCTCCTCTGAAGTCCCATATTGTTGCCTTGGAATGGGATGATTTAGATGTAGTGGCCAAACTGAACCATACCATGTGATGGTCACTGGCCCCAGGTGACCTTCTACCTGGAGATCTGTGATCCTTTCCCAGTTAGTCAGTACTAGATCTAGGATAGCCCTGTCTCTTGTGGGTTGTTGTACCAGTTGTTTGAGGCCCTCCCCCTACAGGGAATCCACCATGTGTCTAGTTCTGGCAGATGTTCCTGCTGGTATTGATCAATCTGTATCTGGTATGTTGAAGTCTCCCATTATCAGAACCTCCCCTTTAGCTGTCATGTTTTGTATATCTTCTAACAGTAATGTGTCTATGTTCTCCTCCTGGTCTGGGGGCCTGTAGATGACCCCAGTTCTTATGGCTGTCCCATTTCCTGTTTCCAGGGTGACCCACAGTTGTTCTGGCTCCTTATGTGTATTCTGAATTTCTGTAGCTTTGATATTTTCATTGACATACAGGGCCACTCCAGCCCCCTTTTTGCACCTTGGTCTCTTCTGAACAGTACATAGCTAGGTACTGAAGTCTCCCAAATGTGGTTACTGGTAAACCACATCTCGCTAATTGCTACTATGTCCAGTTTAGCCTTTGTCATTATTGCCTGCAGCTCTGGGATCTTGTTTCCCAGACTGCGAGCATTTGTGCACATGATTTTCCATTGGCCAGATTTCAATGTGTTAGTTGTTGGGTGAGGTCTGGTGTTTCCCCTGTGCATCGTATGGGGAGCTGGACCTTTCTCCTTACCTGGTGATCCAAATAAACTGCAAACATGATGAACTCCTGTTTGACCACTAGCTGAGGGGGGAAGGGTGTTCTTCGCATTCGACGTATGGGGTGCTGCACCCCTCTCCCCATTTGCTAATTTAAATATTCTGCAAAAATGTCAAACTTCTGCCCCAACACACTGACTCCCTCCTTAGTCAGATGCAGTCCATCAAATTTAAAGCACTTTCGCTTCCAAAACTGTTGCCAGTTCCCTACAAACTTGTGTCCTTTTTCCTGGCACCAGCCCTTGAGCCATATGTTTAGCTCCCCTATCTCCCCTTCTCTGACCTTCCGTTCATCCGGCCCCCTCTCCCAGACTGGCAGGATCTCAGAGAAGGAGATGCCGGATGAAATGGATAATAGTTTGTCACTCAGCCTGGTCAGGTGTTCCTTGGTCTCCACAACTGACCGGCTGGCGAGATCATTAGTCCCTATGTGTACCAGGATGTCAATGTTTTCCCCTGCTTCCTGAACAATTTTAGCAATGCGGTCAGTGTCTCTCCACACTGATGTACTGGGGAGACATTTGACCATTACCACTGGCGGGAGATAGGTATCAACTCCCCGAATCATGGAGTCTTCTATGATCAGAAGTTTTTTGGATTTCCTTTTTGCTTTTTTTTTTGTTTTGGTTCCGGTTTGGGTGGGTTTTGTTGTGCTAGCTCCTGTGCTGCAGTGTCCTCTGCCCCTTTGT
The DNA here is from genome assembly GCA_016271365.2 of Neoceratodus forsteri. Classification (NCBI taxonomy): domain Eukaryota; kingdom Metazoa; phylum Chordata; order Ceratodontiformes; family Ceratodontidae; genus Neoceratodus; species Neoceratodus forsteri. Next base: position 1,277,644,040 of record CM057454.1, read on the forward strand.
TTGATTTTAGAGATAGAGGCAGATACCTGTCTAAATGGCCAGACCAGGTCATGACTTTTACTTCAGCCCCCAGTGAAATGTATAGTCAACTCTCCGACATGATCAGCACGCAGTGTGTTAGGTTCAGTACTACTGCTGAATTGGTTTGATCCGACACTTGTTCCATGAGTTAATCTTTACACCCTTAGCCTGCCATAGGTACACTGTGCACAGCAATGCCCCCTGCTCCAGGTCTCCCCACAACTGGCTGGGTTTCCCTCAGCTGCTGGAGCTCAGCACCATTCCCAGCGGATACCTTCTCCCCTCCCCAGCGCACCAACTGAGTGCAGGATGTTGCAAGAACCACAGTAGCCGCCTTTTTACTGATGACCTGCTTGTTCTATACTATTAGCCCTCCATCCCAAAAACAGTACCATGTGACATGTACAGGCATTGAAATTCAGTTAAATTCAGTTAATTGCGACATACCTTTTGATCCGGGAAACAGTTTTTTTTTTTATTTTTTTCACCAATCTTCTTAGGAAAAGAGATGCGATTAGATTTTTCTGTTACAGCCTGTACACAGTAATTGACAACAGTGACAGACTCGCGCTGCTCCCGTGTCAAAACATGACGCGCTCTCAGTTTTAATGGTCTACATTCTGAACTCTCTTCTATTGGTTCTCAGTATTACTATGGTGATGGGATATTCTACCTAAGTCACCATAGTAATACTAAGTTCATAGGAGACCAATAGAAGAACTGAAGAATTATTTGAAGTTCACATTTCATGTTACTTGCAGGTTTTTACCGCATCACACACAGTCTTCCAAAATAAAGAGTTCAGCTCACTGCCATTAGGAAACACGAATGTACCACTAAGATTACTACTCCATTATTAAAAAAAATTGGTAAAATGTGGGGGGCCAAAATAACTATATGGCCCCCCCTGAAATACAAGTGGGGGGCCATGGCCTGACTGCCCCCCCCCCCTTTTGAGCTGCCCTGTAGAAACATAAACAGCGCCAGCAGAAAAATATCGATGATCCATCCAGTCTGCCTGTGGTTACCTATCCATCCCTGGGGCCTAACTGTCATCCAGGGCACTAGCCTTCCCCATCCCCCCCCCAAATCTCCACCCAGCTACTATTACTCTTAGTAGCAACAATAGCCTTCACTCCGTCCCAGCCTTGCTTCAGTCATGCCACCTTGGTTGGCCAGCAGACTGCTCCAAGGTTCCATCACCCTCCCAGTAAAGTAATACTTCCTCATATCCTCCTAAACCTTCCCCTTTCAGTTTCCACTCATGACCGAGTGACCTTATTTATTTATTTAGTTTTTGTTAACCGGGTGGGTGCTCTGGACACAGAAGTGACTATTTTCAGACATGACCTGGGAGGTTACAAAGTTACAGTTGGAACAATGACAGAATACAGAAATTTGGATAAGAAATAAATAGTGCAAAAATGACAAAACCTTGAATTTGTCCTTGTACTAAATATCTCCTCACAGTCCACCATATTTGTTCCTTTTAAGAATTTGAAGGTCTCTATCATATCACACCTCTCCCATCTGGTCTCAAGCATGTACGTTTAGTGTCTTGAGCTGCTCTTCATAAGATCTGCCCTACTGGCCTTGTATCATCCTGGTCACCCTTCATTGCACTGCCTCTAATCTGTTGATATCCTTCTTGAGGTGAGGACTCCAGAACTGGACACAGTGCTCTAGGTGTGGTCTTACCATTTGCCTAAAAACAGGTAGTATTACCTCTTTCCTGCTACTGCTTATACCCCTCCTGACACAACCCAACATCTATTTGCTGTACTAATGGTCTTATTGCATTGATTTGATTGTCTGAAGGTGTGACTAATGATGACTCCTAGGTCCCTTTCCTCAGTCGTAGTGCTTAGCTTAATCTCTCCCATCCGGTACTCCATCCTGGGGTTCTTGCTCCATAGGTGCATCACTTAGTTTTTTCTGGCATTAACTTTCAACTGCCAGACCTTAGACCACCTCTCCGAGTCTATGCAGGTCACTCTGCCTCTCCCTAATTCCCTTGTTGCTGTCCACCCTCCCACAGAGCTTTCTGTCATCTGCCGAGAAGCACAGTCTTCCCTGAAATCCTTTTCTGATGTGACTAAGGAATGTATTAAAGAGGACAGGACCCATGACAGATCACTGTGGCGCCCCATGTGTGACCTTCCTGTCTTGTGATTTGACCCCATTTACCACGACCCTTTTCTGCCCCAGAGCTAATTTTCTACCCATGTTACTATGTCCTTGGCTGTCCCCAGAGCCTCCATCATTTTCAGCAATTGCCTGTGAGCCATTAAGTTAAATGCCTTGCTGAAATCAAAATGGAGTCGATCCGCGGCATGGCCCCCATTCATTGAGTCTTTAGTGGGCCCGGAAACTGCTGATCCTCTTGGCAATATAATAATCGCAGTCTAGCAATGCATTCAGACACATCTATAATGGCAACATATATACCAGTGTTCTCTTTTTCAGTATGCATTTGGAAGTTTTATTATAGGGGCACAGTACGGCCCCTACTGTATATTTAGGGTTGAGCAGGGGTTTCTATGTTAAACATCAAATTTGGCACTTTAATATCTTCACAACTGTTTGACAGATTTTCACATAATTTTGCATGCATGGTCTCATAGGGTAGATCTCTGGATGTGCCAAGTTTTGTTCAGGCAGGTATGCAGATTCCAAGATGTGGATCGTAAAAAATGTAAAAGAATCACTGTTTTTTTTTTTTGTCATTGCCTTGTGCCCAGATAGTTTGGAATTTTGGTCTGAAATTGTCAGGGTAGAAAGGACTTGGAGCAAAGTAAAGAGCCACACTAGAGTGCCCTGGGCTGCTCTATGACACTAATCAAATCTGAACCAACCAGTTATGGCACTTACCAGGGCACATACATAAAAAAAATCCAGCAAGCGTTGCCTTTATGCTCAGTGTTCATTTATTTTTGCCAAATACAAATCGCCATACTAGACCCCACTGGGTCAGGAGAACTACACTGTACAGTCTAGCATTTCAACTCCTAAGAGCCTTTGTCACAGATGTGCCTTTGGCTGGTTTGGTGAAAAAAATATTAATCTGTTCCAGAGTTATTTAATTTTGAAATTTCAGTTCTGAGCATGGTCAGTAAGTATTTTAGAATAGATATATGAAATGATCATATGGGGCCAGTCCTTTTTTGTGAGGGAAAAATCATTTTTCCCATACCACCATCTTGTTTTCAGTGTTCTTTTTTTTTTTTTTCAAACGAAAAAGATTTCAAAACCCACTAAAATGACATTTTTCAGAGAGACAAACACATCTATGTTGCTCATAGGGACTCTGTTAGGTGGATTCTGCACTTAACTGTGGAGAAATGATCCCAAAATGTGTGTTTGTTTTTTTTAACATTTTAAATCCTTTTCTGTGACTCACTTCCACTTTTTTCATTTAGACTTAGTACGAAAAGTTTCACATGAACAAAAATCACACAGAAATGTTTGTATATTTTCATTCAAACAAAATTTTTCATATGATGTTTGTGTTCATATGAACATTACCGTACCCTTTTGATTTCGTTCTTATCACTTTCCAGATGGGTTGACCAGAATTGAGTACAATAGTCCAGATGAGAGAAGAGCAGCAAACTTCTGTAGAGGGAGATAATCACCTTCGTACCTCTAAAAGTTCTATTCCTCCTAATACAGTCTATAATTCTATTTGCCCTTTTTGTAATCTTGTGGCACTGTTCGGAGTTACTTAGTGAGCTGTTTAATGGTATACCTAGATCTTTTTTCACTAGTGGTAATAACATACAGTAGAAACATAGAATCTGACTGCTGAAAAGGCCACTTGATCTACACAGTCTGTCCATTTTTCCCCACCTATATTCTCACTGAAGACCCTACTTGATCCATAGTTCTTTCTAATGCCCACCTTCCTTTTCAGTATGATTCCCTTGTGCCTAGCCCATGTATCCTTGAATACCACCACTGTTTTTGAACCAACAACCTCTGTTGGAAGGCTGTTTCAGGAATCCATCACTCTTTCTGTGAAAAAGTACTTCCTCTCATCTCTCCTGAACCTACTCCGCTTCCAGTTTTATAGCATGTCCCCTTGTTCTTGAGCATTTTTTTCTGCAAAATAGTATCCTCCTGTACCTTATTCACCCCTTTTAGGTATTTAAATATATCTGTCGTATCCCCCTCACCTTTCTCTTCCAGGGTGTACATACTGAGGTCCTTTAGTCTCTTCTCATGGCGCTTTTGAAGTAGACCCTGCACCATTTTAGTTGCCCTCCTCTGGACTGCCTCCACTATGTCTATGACCTTCCAAAGATGTGGTCTCCAGTAGTGCACACAGTACTGAAGGTGGAGTTTTACCAGTGGCCTATACAGAGGCAACACTGCCTCCTTTTTTCTGCTGGTGATACCTCTTCCTATGCACCCCAACATCCCACTAGCCCCTTTGACTGCCTTGTTGCACTACTTGGCCACCTTTAGGTCATCCAATATGATAACGCCATGTCTCTTTCTTGCTTGGTTGTCGCCAATATCACTCCACCCATTTTGTACTATGTGCCCAGGTTTCTTTCCCCAAGAGCATTTTTTACACCTTTTCACATTGAAATCCAGCTGCCAAACCCTTGACCACACCTCCAGTTTTCTCAGGTCTATTTAGTTTGTGCCCATCCAAAAAACTAATCATTAAGTTTATTGTTGTAACCAAGATGCTTTGTTTTTCTGTTATATTGATTCAGGGTCATATCGCAGACATTATTGCACTGCTCGGTTTGTTCAGGTTATCTTGTAATTTCGTGTGCTAGTGGACTGGCCGATCCTTCTGCATTTAATTAATTTTCTGTGGGAAGTGAGACTCTTCCCATCTTGGTCTCATAAGACAACTACAAGCGATGAAACTATTCCGAAACCTAGATTTCCCTATATGAGCATTCCACACACTCCTCTTCCTAGTATTGCATCTAACATGTGTTTTTTTACTATTTATTTTTGCATTTTATTATACAAATTAATTTTAGAATGATGCAGTTTTTTCGGTAAAGATCTTGTCATTCAAAATTAAAACCTGATCATAAATCTAAAATAAGAATAGCACAATTCCCATTATTTCATGGTTGGGGGGAGTCCAGTTGTAACTCCTGATTCACAAAAATATATTTAAAGCAAACATTTTTTTTAAGACAGGGTGTAGACCAGGTACATCAGTATTGTAGAATAAAATAATAATTTTCACCTGGTCTCAGAGACTTCCTGTATCATTCCATTAGTAGCTTTGCATATGTGTATATATATATATATATATATATATATATATATATATATATCCCAATGTTGACTTTGTATATACATGTATATACTATGCGTACATCATCCAATGCAAACTTTTTATATACCTGTATCATTCAATGTTAACTTTGTATATATGTATCATCTCAATTTTGACTTTGTATATACATGTGTACTGTATACGTGTATAATCTCAATGTTAACTTTGTATATACACGTACCATTTCATGTTAATTTTGTACATATATGCATCATCCCAATGCAAACTTTTTATAGACATGTATCATTCCAATGTTAACTTTGTATATACGTGTATCATCTCAATTTTGACTTTGTGTATATATGTGTAGACGTGTATAATCTCAATGTTAACTTTTTATATACACGTACCATTTCATGTTAATTTTGTACATATATGCATCATCCCAATCTTAACTTTGTACACATGGCTTTCTTTAGTTATATAATTATACGACTGATTCACAAATACTGTCACAGAGTTTATACATATTACTGTCTTCAGTTTTGAGGTTAATTTTCAAGTATCAAATCCAATATTAAGCTAATCATCACCAAAGGCAGTATGTTCATAATACACCTTGTGGTTTTGCCCAAATTAATTCATGAAATTTATGTTCTGGTTTTTAAAATGAACTTAAAAAATGACAGCATGCTATAAGCATCACGTCTCGCCTCCAAAGAGTCAAGGTTTTACATGTTTTACTTCTTTGTGCAGGATTCCTTATTTACAGAAGTTTTAGTTACTATTTTCTGCAAGGATTCCAATTGTTCCCCCTCATTTTTGTCAGACTGGAGTGCTACACTGGACCGGCATACTCCATAACTGGTCTGATTAATATGTTATAGACCATTAGTAACTTATCCTTGGATAATCCCAAAGGGTAGTAGTCAATGAAAAGTTTTCAGGGGTAAGGGAAGTGACAAGTGGAGTACCTCAGGAGTTTGGTTTGTGCTGGGCCTGGTCCTTTTCAAAAATTCATTCATAACAGCGGGGAAGGCAGCAAGGGCAAGTTCTGCCTCTTCATAGATAACAAAAAGATCTGCACAAGGATGGACACTGAGGAAGGGGTAAGGGAACTCGGAAGGATCTGGACCATTTGGAGAGCTGGTCAAGGATCTATCAACTATTCTTCAACACTAAAAAATATAAAGTGGTGCACGTTGGGAAGAGGAATTGGAGAGTGCAATATGAAGTGGGGGAGGGAAGTGGAGCTTGCAGCCAACGGAAGTGGTTGCTCTGTACTAGAGCTCTTCAGTGCAATTAAAACTGTAGCATAGAGCACATTCAAAATACTGAAAGTTTACATAGCTGCAGTGTATGAACTCATGCTCATTTTTTTTTTTTTGCTGTTATGTTATCTCCTGTTGCTGTGGCCCCTACCTCTGGAGGGAGCCCCCAGCCCTGTCCCCCGGTGTCCACCAGCCAGTGCTGACCCTTACCCCCAGGGCTTACCCCTCCTGGTGGGGCCAGTAGGGTTCCCCAACCCCTGCCAGAGACCTGATCCAGTGTGGCCAGCACCGTGGCTAGCTGGGAGCGGGACCTGCAAGGCATCCTCCATCATGCACTGCAGCAACCAATTTTCTCCTCCATTTTTTCTCCCTACGAAGATGGAGCATGCAATGACACCGGCAGAGGGAGCACACATGCACCCGCAATTGTTCCTCCAGGTATTTTTCCCATCTCCACAAATATCTACAGCATTGGTGCACACTGCCCCCCCCCACTAGGGGCCAGTCATATACCAACCACTGGTACCCTCCTCCCTGGAGAACAAGAGCAGTCCCTTGGATACACAATCCTTCTCCCCCTCTTCCAGCCCCCGGTGGCCCCTGCTTGTTCTCGAACATGGGTCACCGGCATAGCACGAGATAAGGCATCCAGCACCTCAGCCCCAGCTCCACCAGGCCAGCCAACACATGCTCATTTTTAAATTTATTTTGGTGCCTTTTTTGTTGCAATCAGGCATGGGGAAACCTGTACAAGATGATCCTGCAGGAGACGGACAAGAAGAAGCTGAGGAAGCAGGTAGGACAGGCCAGCAAAAGTGCTGGGCCCACTATGGGGCCAGAATCATCTAATAGTACCCCCCAGCAGGCAATTAGGGAAACTGAATAGAAGAGCACATACTTTAAGTGACCGTTTCACCACAATAGAGGCACAGATGGACACTCTAGCAACTGATGTGTCAATTAGTTATAGACTCCTCCAGCTAAACATTGGCTGCAGTATCAGGAATTATCACTGAAAATAAAATTCATAGGCCCTGTCTCGAGCATCTCAAAAACAGAGCACATCAGGAAAATATTAGATTACTTGGTTTGCCTGAAAGCTTGGAGGGGTAGGATGCAATAATATTCTGTGAGACTTTATTTAATCAAATTCTGAATTTTAACCTGGCTGGAACAATCTACTGTATAAGGGTTACAGGAGTTCTCTGAGGAGACAGCTGGCTGACAGTTAACAACCCTGCACACTCCTCATCATTACCAGTGGAATGCACATTTGGGACAGCATTGTAGCAAATGCAAAAAAACTGAGACATCTTCACTTTACTGAGAGGACACACATCGTCTGCTTCCTTGATCTTGGTTTTAAGAAACAGAAGGGAAGAAAAAGCTTTGATGCTGTGAAAAAGGGCATCTAGGTCCTGGGAGGCTTGCATATTCTTCAATTTCCCACCAAGTTATTCATCATCGATGTGGGTAAAACATTTCTGTACTCTTGACTCCATCAAGGTGGGGAAGAAACTTGATTTATTAAAACAGGGCTTTACTAACAAACTTATATCCACTTCTTATGAAGGGAAGGAGTGAAAGTCTGCCAATATTAATCTGCAAATCACTGATGCATACTCTCTGCCTTATATCTAAGTAAGGCTGAATACAGTTTATATTACTATTAAGATACGGTTTTAATTATGGTACATGTCAGAGGTTAGCTGCAGGACTCAGCCTTATCATTCTATTGTGAATATTGATATGAGGGATAATTGGTGTCATAATTTAGCACTGTTTACACTCTAGAGTGTATGGGGGGACTGCATCATTCCTCCTGAGAGAACTAGCCAAGATGGCTGCCTCCACATGGATCCTTGATAGTGTGTTTCTGTATGTTCAAGAAACCCTTGACCTCGCACACAGCCTAGGAGTAGGTCCCCTAGCCTTTGACCCACTGAACAGGCAGTATTCATGTTATTTGATAAAGCGTTTTGCTGATTAGTTATAAAATGTTTAAGGCAAAGTTTCTCTTTCCTAAACAGGTTGTGCATATTGTTTCCATATATTTAATATTCCAGCAACTGATACACTGAGCACCCGGTTCCTTGTGGGCTATGCTGATCTAGTTTAATTGGTTAACTCTTGTTTAGTATTATAGATCACAGGATCATCCTTGACCAATCACAGCACTTCCTTCAGTTGTGTGTGAGGTACTCTTATTACCATAAGAGTATCTCACATGCTGAGTCACTGTAACTGGCTTCTCGCTGACCACTCATACCGTTGGTGTTTTAAATAAAAAAAATGTTTTAAAAGTTAGCAAGCTATAATAATTTTATGTGTCCATTTGGAGGGCCTGTTATGGATCTAAGAGTGTTGCCTCTTGTGTCCTTAGAACCATAGAACTGCTCACCTTCTGTTCTCAGTCCTCTGATCCTATGAACATGTGAGGTGACACTCTAAGATCCATATGAGGTGGTCTAGCTGGACTCATAAACTTATACATTTATGAAGTTTTTTGGTAACCAGGTAAATACAGTAGGCAACAATAGTAGCTATTTTCAGAAACAACCTGGGGTGAACAGAGCCTCCAACAGGACACAATAAACAAGCTACATGTTTGTAACAAAACAGTATAATTAGATAACAAATTACAGTTATGATACAAGGTACACATATAAAAGCACAGTAGAGCAGTATAAGAGGGACCCTATAGAGGCACCAAATACACTCTTAAATATGAACACTTTCACTTTTGCATGGCATAATTCTGCCCCTGTAGGTGACATCAGCAGTGCTGGCACATAGTACTGAATTACTAGAGCAATACATGTTGCTAGTCAGTGGTTCTGCTACATGAAGCTATCTTTTGCAAAATTTCATGTAACAGTGACTGATAGTCAATGGAGTTTCCCCCCAAATGAAGCTCGGTGAATCCTACTGTTGTAATCTTTTATTGCTTGAATCACTTGATCTCTGTACTCAGGATCAAGTACATGTGTGTTTGTACTCAACAAAAGTTAATTACCATAAGTTACAAAAAAAAAAAAACAAGAAATGGAGGTGTTGGTGCTGGATAGCACCATGGATGAAGAGGACTTAGGGGACATGATATTTAATTATTATTTTATTTGAAAGGTTTCACCAGAAAAGACAACATGAGCAGTAAACCAGTTGTTTCAGAAGCGTCCGGGGGTTACAAGAGGGGAGATCAAACAAAAACACAGCAATAAAATGCATACAATGTAATTCAAATACATAAGATGCAGTAAATAATACAGTACATATTAATCCATGACAACAGACAGTATCTCCTAGAAGGAGCATGATAGATAACTAAGCTAAGGTCAGATACTGTACATTGGATGAGACAAATCAGGGTATGCAAAACAATATGCATATATTCTATGCACAGTAATAAATTAGGGACTGGTAACCTATAGGGAGTGGGTCAGAAGATGGAGAATGCCTAGAAGTGGTAGGCTGAGCTCAGGGCTACCAAGTGCTAATTTAGTGTAAAAAAGAAAGGCAGTTATAACACAAGGTGGAGGTGGAATGGAGGGGGAAGGTCAGGGAAGGAGAGGGAAGGAGGGATGTAGGGAGGAGAAGCAATCCAAGAACAAGTCTCCTTCAGGATGCTGAGAACCCTGCAAGGGAACAGGACCTAGTATATAAGGTGGTGAGAGAGGTAAACCAACTAGACCCCTTCAGGATGTTGTGAACCCTGCAAGAAAACAGGACCCGGCAGATTAGGGTGAAAAGAGAAAGGGGGAGGGGTGGGGAGTAGAAGGTGGGGGACAGGAGAAAAGCAACCCAAGAACTAGTCCCCTTCAGGATGCTGAGAACCCTGTAAAGGAACAGAACCTGGCAGCTAAGGAGGAGGGAGAGGGAGGAGTAGTGGGCGATACAGGAGAAGGAGAGAGAGAGAGGGGAGGGAGGAGGGGGCCACCCAAGAACTAGTCCCCTACAGGATGCTGAGAACCCTCGTGGGGGAACAGGACCTGGCAGATAGGTGATAGGAGGGGAGAAGGGTATTAGGTGCAGTTGCAGTAATGTACAGTGCATTTACGGAGGAGAAGAGACAGTGAATGGTGGATTGAGCAGAGTGAATTTCTAGCAGGAAGGAGTTCCAGACATCAGGGAATTTATACGAAAAGGCGGCACGGCCAGATGTAGTGCACCTTGGTGGGAGGGCTAGAGTTATGTGTGTAGAGGTGCAGAAGGTGCAGCAGGAGGGGAGGAGGATCAGTAGGAGAGAGGACAAATAGTGCTGCAGGGAACTGAGCCATAACTTCCCAACAAAACTGGTGACATGAGACAGGTGCCTGGCATGGAGAGCGGGAGGGAAAGGAAAGTGAAGAATAGAGGTCACAGTGGTGAGTATGTGGGAGGCAGCTGAGTATGTAGCTGTAGAATGAATCAAGAGGGTGTCCAGTCTGGATACGGTGGATTTAGGGGCAGAGCTGTAAACTCTGTCCCCAAAATCGAAGACAGGGAGAATCATCTTTTGGACAATTTCTCTCATGGCCTGCTGAGGCAGGCAGCTGTGGTGTCTGTACAGAGCACTGAGTCTAGGGAGTAGTTTTTTGTGGATGGCATCAATGTGTACTCTGAAGCCTAGATTTTTGTCTAGCCATTGCCCAAGGTACTTAAATGTGGCTACATCGTCCAGTGTTGAGCCAGAGAGGGCGTGGAAGGTGGGTGTGGAATCCAGCCTGACCAGTTTTTGTCCGGAGCCAAAGGTCATATATACTGTTTTTTTTTTTTTTTTTACATTCATGCAAAGTTGGTTAGCATTAAACCAGCACTGGACATTGTTGAAGTCCAGTTCAAGGCTGGTGGCCACCACAGAGGGGGAGATCCCAGAGGAGAATAAGGGTCATCTGCGTACATGTGGATAGAAGAAGATATGCAGGCATTAGGAAGGTCATTAAGGAGAATAGAGAACAATATCAGTCCAAGTACTTAGCCTTGGGGGCACCTGTGTTGATTGGGAGAGGAGGGAAGAGGAAGTTGCCTACTCTGATGAACTGAGACCGGCCTACGAGGTAGGACCAGAACCAGCTGGTGTCTGAATCAGAGAGGTCGGCTGCAGATAGCTTGCAGAGTAGAAGAGAGAGAGACAGTGTCAAAGGCTTTGGCCAAATCGACAAAGATGGCAGAGGTGATGCATCCCTGATCCATGCCTGAGAGAGTGGAGTCAGAGAGCCAGAGGAGAGAGGTGGTGGTGGTGGAGTGGTTTTTGTGGTACCCAGACTGGAAAGGGGTTAAAATGGAGGAGGAGTTAAGGGAAGGAGGAGAGTTGCTACAGGGCCAGATGTTCCTGAAGTTTAGTCGGAGCAGGGAGTAGAGAGATAGAGCGGAAGTTGCATGGGTTGGAGGTGTTCCCACCTTTGGGGAGTGGAATCATAGTAGCAGACTTCCAAGCATCAGGAACTGTAGCATATAAAAAGGAGAGGTTCAGAAGATTAGTCAAGGGATAAACAATGGAGTATGCAAAAAGGTGGAGCAGTTTGGAGTCTAGGCCATCAAGGTTTTTACCCTTGGATGGATTTAGAGCAAGTAGTACCCACAGGGTGTTCTCCAGGAGAACGGACTTAAAAGAGAACTGTGGCATAGAAGGAGACCTGTGGGGAGGGGAGGAGAGGGGGCATGTGGGGAACTGAAGAGTCCCCGGAGTAAATCAGGGAAGTGACGCAATAAGGAGGAGGTGCACATACTGAAATAGGTGTTGAATTCAGCGGCCACTGAGGGAGGGTCATCTACTGTGTGGGTGCAAATTTTTAGGACAGAAGATGAGGAGTGGGCAAGGGGGGGGGGAGAACAGGGCATGGATAACCTTCCAGAATTTGGATGGATTATTGATGTTTTCTTGGAAGGAGGATTGGAAGTACTCTGCCTTGGCGAGGTGGATGGCCTTTTTGTATGCATTACCGAGCAAGCGATAGCGCTGGAGGTTGAGTGGGTACCAAACTTTTTATACTCTGCCTAAGCTAGGTCTCTTATGCGTTGACATGCTATGAGTTCTGCAGTGATCCAGGGAACGTGATTTCCATGGACCCTAGCATTTCTGAACAGTAACATGTCGGACCCAGACATTTAGGAATTGTGAGCTAAAATAGGACAGGACTGAGTTAATGGCTGGAGGCAGTGTTTATTGGTGTACAATTGATATTGGGCAGGTCATTATGGAGTGAGGATAAATCTAGGGAGCGGAAGGAGTGGAAGTTTAGAATGACTGGAGGGGTCTTAGTATGGTGAATTTTGCACGCACGTTAGACCACATGGTGATCGTTGAGTGTATCAGGGAGAATATCAGGGTTGATATCAGGGTTGATGACACAATGGGGGTGGGAGGTCAGCACCCAGTCAATTAGGGTATGTTTACCTGATTTGTGATTAAGATGCATAGGGTCAGAAATAAGTTGCTTTAAGTTTAGCGAGGAGACATGGTTGCAGATTTTGGACTGCTTGTTGGACAGCCAATTTATGTTGAAGTCATCTAGTATGTATAGTTCACCAGGGGTGGCAAGGGAGGTGATGATGGAGAGGAGATCAGTAATGGAGTAAAGGGAGGTGGCGGGGAGATTTGGGCAGCAGTAGACACCACCTACATAGATGGGGAGGGAGAAGGGGATGGATAATTTTACTAGTAACAGTTCACAGGCAGAAGGAGATGTCATGGAGAGACAGAGTAATTGATGGACGAGAATATATACATGGTGACACCTCCACCCCAAGACTTGTGATCCTGGTGGATGAGGGAACACCCAGGGATGGAGATGGCTGGGACGGGGATTTTGGAGCTAAGCCATGACTCTGATAAGGTGAGAGCAGAAGGTTTAAGGTGTGTCATGAGCATCTGCAAGAGATCAGTTTTGGGGAGCAGGCTTCTAATGTTTAGATTAAGAAGTTTTTGACCTTTTGGCAAGTCACGTGATGGGATGTGGGGTGGCCCAGGATTGGGCTTGATGTCCCCAGATGTGAGTAACAGTAGGGAGATAAGTGATCTAGTAAGGATAGACAGTCATCTTTTAGAGGAGGTGTGGGATGGCAGAAGTGGTCAGGAATTAATATTGCTGTTTTGGAAAATAAGGGTATGTAGGGAGGGTAAATGGGATCCTGCATTAACAAGGAAGCCAGCTGCAGCACGCCAGGGGCAGTGTAGTAGTGGAGGTGACAGGAGGAGAGAGGAGGGAAGGTAGGGAGGTGGGGGATCAAGATGGGGTGGGCAGAGTGAATGAGAAGAGATGGGGATGTCAGGGAGAAAAGTAGGGGATGCAGACAGGAAGGGAGCATGGTGAGTGGTTGGCTGAAGAGAGGAAGAAAATAGAATTGGGAGAGTGGACAGTAGCAGCAGGGGGAAGAGGAGGGGAAGGTGGGGGAGTAAAGAAGTAGTTGGGTAGGAGTGACAGCAAGGGGGGAGAAGTGGAGTAAATAGAGGTGCTGCTATTGCAAAATTGTGAGGTATGTTCTGGCCTGTACAAAACAAAGAAAGAATGGTGGAGGGGCTAGAAAGTTAGTGTAGAAAGGTAGCACTAAAACGTGCTTGAGAATGTGTCGGTCAGAGAGAATAAAGTAAATTTATGCCTGGAAATAGGGCAAGGTTTTCAGACAGTGATTGAGAATGTGGCAGGCAAGGAAAATAAAGAAAAAATTACCACCTGGCGTCATGGCAAGGTTATTAGGCAGAGAGGGAGACGGGGCAGAGCGAGTAGTAATGTGGCCAGTGGGACAGCATAGTAGACTTTAGAATTGAGCCAATGAGAGAGGGAGGAGTGGGAGTAGAGGGAGAAGTGGAGCTTAGCTGCATTTAATAGAGGTCAGGGAGGGAGGGCAGAAGGAAATTCTAAGGGCCGTTTCAGCAATGGAACCAGCTTCAGAGCCTAACGGCAGGAGCTGCATGAATTAGAACTGCCATGCTGAGGGGAGCAGAATGTCCAATAATGTAGGCAGTGGAGGAAAGCCGCAACCGATGGCAGCCTGGAGTTATTGTGGAGTTGCCAATAGTATTCCCTGCTTGCAATCTGTAGGGAGAAAAGGGGGAGAGATTAGGTTGATATAAAGACCACTGGGACAGCCACTAGCTAAAATGGTGGGCGAGACTGGAAATTCCGGGGGGAGTAAGACACACAAAGGAAAAGATTGAGAGGGGGTGTCTGTGCTTGGCTTCAGACCCCAGAAGGCCAAGTTAGGTAAGAGTGATGTTTTGGGGGGAGGGAGATTTGCTGAATAGCAATGGGTGGGAGGGATAGTGAAGGCAGCAACTAAAGATTTGCTAGTTAAGCTTTACAGGATTTTTGCAGGGAGAGAAAGAAAAGGAGAAAATTAATGCACAGGGGAAAACAGAAGACAAGTTTAGGAATAAAAGTAAGGGGAAATTAAGGCACAAGAGAAAGGAGGCAGTCAAGATTCTAACAGTCCCTCAGTTTCAGCAGTCATAGTCCAGGAGCCAGGTGCATTTATCCATGTGTCTAGGTCTGAAAGGTTTGATGACTGTTTCTTAAGTAAGAAAGTGTGTAGAATCCAGATTTACAACTCTTATTCGCTCAAAGCTGAACATTTTCTTGGAAAATGCACTTCTTCAATTAAAAAATGAACTGTCGGTGACAATTGTGTATATTTTAATTAATAGTTGCTTTAATTTCAGTTCTATAAGCTTTTAATTAAATAATACAGATATTGGAACAAACAGCAACATGTGAATCAAAGGCTTAATATTAACATTATTATTTTATTCTATATTTAACTTGAAACAATCAACTTTTTATGATGTTTTATGAACCTAAGTACAACAATCAGTATTATCGTTCACTGTCTTCATTATCTGACATGTTAAGCAAATCTGTCTTATCAATATCGGCTTCATAGTCACTGTCATCATCTTCTTCATTTGAATTGTTATTGTGTTTGCTCAATTGTTCACTTAAGGCTGGGGGTACAACTTCACAAGTGAGCCACGTTGGCTTGTATTTGCCATCCTTATAGGTCCAGCCATTGTCCTATGGCTTCAGTAGTGTAATTTCTGGTTTGTCTGCATTTTTCCATGACTTCATGGACTGAATTGTAGCGCAGGTTTTGCTATGGCCAAGTCATAAGTAATTGGCATATAGTCCTCCTGGCATTCATCCATAACCTTGATAGCAGTATTCATGGTGTCTTGCACTACATCAAGTCTTGTAGGAGGCTTTCCTATAGGGTCCATGTATGATATGATCTGCTGTGGCAGGTCATCTACAGAAACAAGGGCATTCCATCCATGCCACACTGGAGTAGCATCTACACTTGCACAAGATATCATCCAGGCAACGTCCCTTCTCTTAGCTTGCATGAGGTTTTTTGGTTCAGAGCTTTCTGTTACCTTATATTGATGCTGTTTATTTTTGGCTTTCCATATGTACTGTATATGGTTGAATGTCTTTCTCACCAATATCTAGAGCTCTTTTCCTCTGAGACATTTGAATGTACCTGGGTACAGTGTCTAGTTCCTGTCATTTCATTGGCTGCAATATTTGCTTCTTTACACTTGGCAAATAGTCTTCATCAGAATCTTCAACCTTTGTCTTTGATGTCCTGCGTCATTTGCTCTTTGATGCTAAAGATGGCCCTGCCTGGTCATGGGCATCAACTTCTGATCTTTGCTTATCTGTGTTTGTTTCTACTGTGTGTGTTTCATTTCTTGCGGACACTTGGTCATCTGTGTGTGTGTGTGTGTTCTTGTCATAGCTTCTTCAGACCTTTCTTTGGGTACAGCTGTCTCCTCAGTACTGGATGGTATGTTTTGGTACGTTACACCCACAGTGTCATTCAAAGTATCATGATCGTCAAGTGTCTCTGTTTATCTCATCATAATTGTTGAAAGCCAAAGGAGTGGCTAAACCTGGCTGTATGAACAGTCCATCTGGTGTAGCCATATTCTTCTCCGTTATATTGGTCGTAACTGCTGTTTCAAGTTCCTCCACAACATAGTAGCTGACACAGTGACCAAACTGGTTTAAAATAGTTAAAACTTTCTTACTGCCCGTCATGGATTTAATACCCATGCTCAACAAGAGGTGTTTTTGTGGTTCGATTATTCCCCTTGACACTGCAAACACTACGTCATCTGCAATAGATTAAACTACCTTCTCCTGTCATTTACTGCCCACTTCTGATGAGCCCATGAGTACAGTAGGTAGGAATGTCTGAAGAACGTGTGGCAGTTTTATATTTTCTTCTATTAAGTCTTCAACTTTAACTTTGGTTTTATTATGAGGCTGTACCTTTAGGAGTTCCAACAAATGTTCTCTTATGTGTTGAGCTGCTTGTGCTTCCCTCCAGTCAGCCGGTTTCTTAGCAGACCTGATGATTGTACCCACTTTTCTACTTTTAGTATCAAATATGATACCATCTTTGAAGTCATCCACCATTTTTGACTGCAAGCTCTGTGGGTCATAATTTGCTTCACGCCCACTACACTCCATAAGAATGTCCATGTACCTTTTGGGTAGAGATAGCAATGATTCTTCTTGCATTCCATTAACAATGATGCACTGCACATACTTAACAAGTCTGGAAAAGGCAACCTGGTGACTGTCCCTTAACTGACTACTCACATTTTGTACCTGTGCCCTTCATTCATTCTGCCTTTTTTACATACTTCTTCTTACAGCTGTTGTGGTACTTCACTTCTTTGGCTATGCGATCAATACTGCCTACCATCATATCCATTTCTCGATCATCCATTTCTTTTGCTGCGTTTTTTTATACTTTTCGCTGCCAAGTTACACATGTTGCAGGATATTCAGAAGTCTCCTTTGACCCCTTAGGATTCCTTTTCTTGTATGATTTGCAAAATATATATTCATCTGGGAATATGCCTGATGTAGATACTGCAGATTCAGATACAGCACTATGAACTTACAAAGATACATAGACAGTGTCGGCAGATAAGGGCCTATGGCCCACCCGGTCTGCCCATTTGATCTTGTAAATTCAGTTTGTTTTCCTAGAAGTCTGTTGCCCCTTACCCCTGACCTCCAGAATTCCTTTATGTCTATCCCATGCATTCTTAAATCCCATGATTGTCTCAGCCTCACCACTTCCTCTGGCAGGGTGTTCCACTTGTCCACCACCCGTTCTGTGAAGAAATTCTTCCTCATGTTTCCTCTGAATCGTCCTCCCTCCAACTTCATCCCATGCCCTCTAGTCCTGGAACATCTTTTTCGCTTAAAAATAGTGTATTCCTGCACCCTGTTCCTCCCTGTGAAATACTTGTATGTCTCTATCATATCCCTCTCCTCCTCTCCTCCAGGGAGTACATGTTCAGTTCCTTCAACCTGTCTTCATAGGACTTGTGATGCAATCCATGCACCATCCTTGTTGCCCTCCTCTGAACCTTCTCACCCTGTCTATGTCCTTACGTAGGTATGGTCTCCAGAACTGTACACTGTACTCAGGTGGGGCCTCACTAGTGTCTTGTATGCGATTATGACCTCCTTTCATGCTGGTGATGCCCCTGTCTATACATCCCAGCATCCTATTTGCTTTACCTGCTGCCTTGTCACACTGTTTCCTGCCTTGAGGTCATCAGGATGATAACCCCAAGATCCCTTCCTGCTTGGTGCATGCTATATCCTCACCCCCCAACTGATATATTGTGCCAGGGTTTTTGTGCCCCATATGCATTATCTTGCACTTCTTTGCATTGAATTTCAACTGCCAAACCCCTGACCATTCTTCAAGTTTCTGAAGGTCCCTTCTCATTCTGTCTACACCCTCTGGTGTGTCTACTCTGTTACAGAGCTTTGTGTCATCAGCGAACAGTGAAATTCTGCCTTCTAGGTCCTGTGCAATGTCACTGATGAAGATGTTGAATAGGACCGGTCCCAGCACTGATCCCTGTGGTACCCCACTGGTCACTATTCCCTCTGTGGAGTGACAGCCATTTACCACCACCCTCTGTGTCCTGCCACCCAGCCAGTTACCTACCCACCACACTACTGTCCTGCCCACACCCATATCCCCAGTTTGTGTAATAGTCTTCTATGTGGCACAGTGTCAAGGCCTTGCTGAAGTCCAGATAGGCCATGTCCACTGCCCTCCCTGATCCACCTCTCTAGTCACCCAGTCAAAAAATTCAACGAGGTTGGTCTGACGCGACCTCCCCTGGTGAAACCATGCTGCCTTGAGTCCTGTAGTCCATTGACAACCAGATGTTCCACCAATCTCTCCTTCAGTAGTGCTTCCATGATCTTCCCACTACCGAGGTGAGGCTGACTGGTCTGTAGTTCCTGCTTCCTCTTTGTTCCCGCTTTTGTATAAGGGGACTACATCTGCTGTCCTCCAGTCTTTGGGTACCTCCCCTGTTTCCAGTGATTGGCTAAACAGGATAGCCAGAGGTTCAGCCACCACCTCTCTTAGTTCTTTAAGGACCCTGGGGTGCACCCCATCTGGCCCCATTGCTTTATCAACTCTTATTACTTCCAGTTCCTTGGGAGGACTTGGGAGTGAAGCAATTTTGCTGGATAACTCTTAATGATGTCCTTTTTTAAAGTTTTATCAGCAGCAAGTTTACTGGAACTCTTATATGCAGTGAAGTTCTTGTAGCAGATATAATGATACCCATCGCTGATGGAGTAACGTTCAGGCAATTCAAGACACATCATGTTGTACTTTGAGGCTCAGATATTCAAAGGGGTTGCACCGGCACAACCCCTGCAATGCACCCCAGTGTGATATTCAAAAGGGGGACTTGCACATCCCAAGTCCAGATGCGCCGGGTTGCAGTGGTAATGTATGTAGTGCAACTGAAGGGGGCGTGCTCATGCCTATGCAGCACATCCCGATATTCAGCCCGAGATGTGCGGCACATCTGCTGGCACAGCTCCTAGATGTGTCGCATACAATGGAACAAAGTTGAGCCAGAAAAAAAAAGGCTCAAATGCTGGCTACCCACAGGTGGGCAGCTGTATTGCAAGGTGCAACAAGCAGCCTCCAGCCGTAGGTGATCACCCGGCCACCCAGAACACAGTCCACAAGCACCCATATGGTCCCTGGTAGTCCAGTGGTACCCCCTCCCTCCCATAAGCCTGATTGCTGGGTGTAAGACACATAAGAAAGCCTTTGTAGTTTAGTGGTCACCCCACCCGATGCACTGATCACCATAGAAGAGTCATGTTTCTCTTACCTGGTGATCTAGTGGTACCCCTCCACCCCTCCCGCTGTACAGATCACCAGTAATCCATATAGTAATTTAACACTAGTGGTCCAGTGCCCCCCCATAGCTGCGATTGCCGGTAAATAAAACATCCCAGCCCTGGTGGTCTAGCGGTGCCCCCCACCCACACAGGACCCCCTGCCCACCCAGCTCCTCTCCCGTCATCAGCGAGCAGCATCAATCCACCCACATACCACCCAGCTGCCCGCTGAATGACAGTTTACAGTAGGCGCTGTAAGTCCATTGGTCCACACGGTGGACCAATGGGCTTACAGCACCTACTGTAAGCTGTCATTTGACAGGTGGCCGGGTGGTATGCAGATGGGTTGACGCTGCCCGCCAATTATAGGGGGGAAGTTGGGTGGGCAGGGGATTCTTTGTGGGTGGGGGCACCGCTAGACCACCAGAGCTGGGTTGTGTCTCATCTACCGGCGATCGCGGCTATGGGGGGCACTGACACCAGAGTTATATTACTATATGGATTACCAGTGATCTGTACATTGGGAGAGGTGGGAGTACCACTAGATCACCAGGAAAGGTAAACATGGCTCTTTTATGGTGATCAATGCATCGGGTGGGGGTGGGGTGGGGGACCACTAGACTATCAGGGCTTTCCTATGTGTATTACACCCAGCAATAAGGCCACAGGAGGGAGGTACCACTGGACTACCAGGGTTTGTATATCATTTACTACTGCCTGTGATCAGGCTACAGGGCAGGGGTGCCCCAGGACCCCTTTGTCCGCACAACCTGCTGTGCAGGGTGCTAGGCGCATTTCGCAAGGCTGCCCTACTCAGCTCATGAAAATGGGGCCATGATGACATGCAAATGGCCCCATTTGTGCCTTGCATACATTATGGCCCCATTTGCATGCCCAAGTCTGAATATCTCGGGAATGCGCCCAAGCACAACTACAGTTGCACTGGAGCATTCCCAATCCTCCCTGTCTGGGGAATGTGCCTGTGCATTGTATATGCACCATGCACATTTTGTGCTATATTCAAAGGTGATGTGCCATGGTGCATCACCTTTGAATATCTCCCTATCTGGCCCCTGGCGCGTCTCGATTGTGCTGCGCCTCCACTTGTGCCATTGCCTGGTGCAGTCTGAATATCTGGCTTGGACAGTATTTGACTAGAATGCATTTTCTTTGCATCAACTACTTTCTCTCAATGAGCATTATCAAAAGATAACAGGTCTCCATGGTCTGTGCTAACTCCAGGATCAGTGTGTAGGATGCATCGCCTCTGCGGATTGTGAGAAGTCTTGCTAGCCATATCTGAAACAGTAAATAAATTACATTAATAACCAAGTAAACCGAGTCTATTAGATAAATTAGATAAATAAATAAGTAAACTGAATCTATTACATGAATGTAAAACTTTTAGTTACTCTTAAAGTGCATTTTCCAAGAAAATGTACAACTATGGATGAATAAGAGTTGTAAATCTGAATTCCATACACTTTTTTACATGAGAAACAATCATCAAACCTTTCGGACCCAGACAAATAGAGCAAGAGCCAGGTGCATTCACCTATCAGCTTATCCCTGTTACCCTTAACTCTAAAAATATTCGATTAAGTTAAAGCAGCTTCATTCTAAAATTGACACTATTAAGTTGTAGAACTCATAGGTGACCACTAACAGTACATAAATCTAGCACAAGCAGTGGCACTAACAGTCTTCTAATGAAACAGCAGCACTTTAACAGAGGAGCTAAGCGTTAATTAAAATGCAATAGCAGTAATTTAACAGAGGCACTAAGACCTATTAAAGCAAAAGAACAGTACTGTAGCAGAGGCACTGTAACAGTACATAAGGGAGACAATTCTAGGCGCTGTTTCAGCAATGGAACAAGCTTCAGAGCCTAAAGGCAGGAGCCCCATCAGTTAGAACTGCCATGCTGAGGGGAGCAGAATGTCCAACAATGTAGGCAGTGGAAGAGAGCCACAACCAATGGCAGTCTGGAGCTGGTGTGGAGGAGCCAATAGTATTCCCTGCTTGCGATCCTACCTGGAGTTGCTGGGCAGGCTTGGTGTGCTGTGTGTCCAGCAGCTCCAGAGAAAGCCATGGTTGGTTAAGGGAGCCCGATCAAGGGCAAGCTCTGGAATTGCTGTGCAGGCTTGGTGCGCAGTATGGCTGGTGGCTCCAGAGAAAGCCACGGCAACCGTCAGAGCTGAGATGGGGAGCCTGAACAAGGGCAGGATCTGGAATTGCTGTGCAGGCTTGGTGCTCAGTGTGGCCAGTGGCCCCAGAGAAAGCCATGTCAAGGCATCATAGAGCCTAAAAGAAACAGCACACTGTAGCAGAGAAGTGGACCCGGCCGACAGGATGCCTGGTTGCATGGAATGGGGGATAAGCAGTAGCAGCCATGCGGGGACCCTCCCATTTTATAGGCCTTTGGTGAGACCATGTGTGGAATACTGCACAAGGTACTGGAGTCAAAGCCTACAGCAAGACTGCAACCAGGTGGAAGCCATATAGCACAGGATAATGAAGGTGGTCTACAGACTAGGAGACAAGACATACGAGGAGAGACTGCGGGACTTGAACATGTACATCCTTGAAAAAAAGGAGGGAAAGTGGTATATGAGCAAGACATTCAAATAAGGTGAATGCCAAGAAACTTTTCTTCTTGAATTCAAATATACAGTAGGGACAAGAGGAAACTCCTTTAAACTCACTAGGGGGAGAGTCAAGAGGAATGTCTGTAAGCACTTTTTTACAGAAAGAGTGTCAGAGAAGTAGAACAGGCTGATAGAGGAAGTGGTACAGGCCAAATCAGTGAGCAGCTTCAACAGGGAAGGAACAGATATATGGGGTTAGTAAGAAAATGGGGGGGGTGCAGAAACTAAAGGAAGGAACAACCACTACAGCCAGTTCAGAGTAGTTGGGTAGAGTGGGCAGTCAGACTAGCTGGGCTGACGGGACTTTTTCTTCCATCATTGGATATTTAGCTATGTAAGTCCAGCACCCTAATTAAGACAGTGAGGAAATGCATCCTTTTGTTTAGTTTATTGCAAACCTCTTCCACACAAGTGCCCCATTTTAATTTGTTCAAAATCATTACACCCCAAATTTAGCATTTTCTATGATTTCCACTTTTCTGCACTCATAAAATACTCCTGAGCTACCACATTCTTTCCATTGGAAAGGGCAGGTTATGAGTTTTGTTTCTGTTAGTCTTGAAATGGACAGGATTTGAGTTTTGCTTCTGTTACTCTTCATTAAGTTTATTTCTTCCCATTCACCAATTAGTTCTAAATATGTACATGCTGGAAGAGAGGCGAGGGGGGTATGGCAAAGACCTTTAAATACTTCATGGGGGTAAATAGTACAGGAGGGAAGTATTTTTCAGAAAAAAGGTGCTCAAGGGCAAGAAGATGGAAGGGGTAGATCTGAGAGAAATGTGAGAAAGTACTTCTTCTAGAAAGAGTGATGGATTCTCGGAAAAGTCTTCCAGCAGAGGAGATGGGGACAAAAACAGTAGTGGGGTTCAGGAATGCATGGGATAGAAATAAGGGAAGGGGGGGTGAATCAATTGGAGATCAAGTAGAATCTGTGGTGATACTGTAGGCTGGGAAAAATGGGAAGGCTAGGTGGGCCAAGCAGTCCTCATCTGTCCACAAATTCTAAGTGTCTATGTTTCTAGAATTTAATTAAACTGCCTGCCACTCTCTTCCTGTGATGTGCTGTTCAGAAAGGTTTCATTGGACCCTTGTGTCTAAACATATGCTTTTGTTTCTTGTATCTGTAGGATGTAAATCACAGTTTGAGATAAATACTGATTTCATGGGGAATGACATTGCACTCATACGGGCTCCTGATGCAGAGTACTGTCAACTAATCTGCACCCAGCATCCTCGGTGTGAGTTCTTCAGCTTTGCTACAAGGAACATTGCAGCATACAGGTACCGTTAACACTCATTTCTGCATGTCAAATATCAGCAAAAGCAAATTCATAATAATGTAAACCATGTGAAGTCAGGTTTCAATCCCTTTGAGAAGAGTTCATGAAATGTTGGGTATAGTATATACATTTGCATATCTAATTTGCATATTTGAAAAGCACAGTTTATTGACCAAAATAATGGTAATTTCAATTTTTAAAATAATATTGCCTTGATGGTACTAGTTTTCAGAATGTTAGTAAAGGTTTTGTGCCCAAATCAGGTACTTGTAGAAACTCAACACAACTTTAAAAGGAACCACCGAATGGAGCTATGTAAACCAATCTCAGCCATTACTGCACCAGTATGAAGTGAGGTGTCAGAATATAATTAAAAGCCTTGTATTCATATAGAAAATGAATTATAACCAATAATTCTAATAAAAATGTATAAATAAAAGACAAGATAAAGTCCAAATGTCTAGAAAAAAAGATGAATTTTTTCTTTCCATTTATTGCAGTAATCTTGACTTTGTACATCATTAATCACTATCACCATTTCCATTACTTCAAGGTTTTTGATTGGCGGCCTTTTAATGTCGTGTTTAAACACTGTTGGACATGGTCACAATGATGGTTTTTGAAGCTGGAATACAAACTCAACATAATTGGCACAGATCATTCATGGCACATCATCATAAAATCATCACCTTTTCAGCTGGGACGTAACTCTTATCTTTCTGGCTCTATGTGAGGAGCAAGATATTGCGATCCTAATACAAATAGACACAGGAGTTGCCTATGGGTCATAGCCCCCCCTCTTCTAAGCATAGTACTGGCAGGTAAAAGAGGGCTGTGGTTTGTCACATTGCTGCCGGCTGCCTTAATGGATTAGTCTTCCACCTCCTACTGCCCCTCTCATTCTCACCAACCCCTAAATCTGCCTAGTCTGACCTTGAAACTGTATATTGCCTTTGCCTGCACCAGCCTCTTAGGCAGCTTATTTCACTGCTGTACCACTCCCTTAGTGAAGAAGAGCCTTGACATTCCTCTAAAACCTTCTCTCTCCATTTTTCAGACATTCCTCTTGTAACTATGCTTTCATCCCTGGTGAATATGTTTTTGCCACTCACTTTATTTATACCCTTAGAAACTTGTATGTGTCTAGTACATCACCCTCTCCCTTCTAGCCTCCAGTGAGAACAGATTGAATTCCAAAATCTGTTCCTCATATGTCTGGCCTTTCAGTCCTTGCTTCATTCTGGTGTCCTCCTGTGCATCACCTCCACCTGCCCTCTCTTTTACAGGTGCAGGTTCCAGACCCAGGCACAACACTCATAATGAGATTAATTTTCATCCATCTTTTGGCCTTACTCCTTCCACAACATCAGACCTCTGAACTTAGAAAGCATAGTCTATTCAGGAATCCTGAACATGCTCCTGTAGTAGAAAGAACTGTACTTTAATGTAGTATGTGCTCCCAGAGATCAGGCACACAGTTTCCAGCAAAATAAATTACCTGTAGCTCCTATAAACCCAACACAGTCAGAGATGAAGTCTATATAAACTATTTAATGTTTACACAGGTATAAATTTTGATTCATATATTTTAAGGACAACAGTTAAAAACAAACAAATTGTGATTTTATTTCATCTCTTCCTAGGTTTAATTGTAATCTGAAGAGAAATAAAACTGGGAACTTGAATAGCTATACACTATCCAATGTCATTGGAGGGTTTTCACTCAGGAACTGCACGGACTCCATCAGTGAGTATTATATCTACATGCTCCACGACTAAGTTTTATGAGATTTCTGATCTTTACCCAAACTGTTTCCTTTATCCTTAAATGCTTTAAAGTGGGGGTATGAACAGAACTATACATAGAATAATGCATGAATGTCAGCGTATTACGAGATTGGTTTTATACCATCGAGGTGTGTGATGCTACATAAACTAAAAGAGTGAGGTGTGAGTGGCTTATAAAAGTAGCACAGTCTGAGGGGCTGTAAAAAATGTAAAACACTGATGCCCATCACTTATTCTATAAAACATGCATGGGACAGACACAAGGCAATTATAGTGGGGGTTGCAGGAAGTAGGCTGCTGGTTAACTAGAATCTGCAGCTTATCCAGTAGGTAGGGAAATGGGCAGACTGGGTATGCCAAGTGGTCCTTCTCTGCTGTCAAATTCTATGTTTCTATGTTTCTAAAATGGCAAGAAAAAGACACAGAAAATCAGATTGGTACAAGATGAGCCTACTCACCCATGTATTTATGTATTTCAAAAAATACACTTTTTATTGATCTTATTTTTAGACCTTGAATACAGAGTATATAGTCATACGTTTCAGATAGCATCCTTCTTTAGTGATACACTGTACCATATAATAGCTCTAAAAAATAAAATATAGACATATGTACAATTATTCTTCTTTTCTTATCCTTATTTTTATAAAGTAATAGTTATATCAATTGAATAAACGTTGTACTCTCACCAGAAAAATTATGGCCTCGTTCCTATCCATTAAATCTGTCCTAGGAATATTTTATCATTAGTTATTTATTAGCAATACATTAGTTCTGCTTGCTCAATGTAAATATGTATTCAAGCATAAGATCGTGAAAATCTTCAGCTTACTTTAAAGACCTTCCATAATTCTATAAACCCTTGTTTCAACTATGATTTCTAGGTTCTCTGTTAAAAAAATGGAAAACATCCCATAAATTGTTTTCTTTTTTTTTTTCTCCCTTCGTATTGCACCGTAGCCTTCCATCACATATTTCCCAGTCAAAGTTCATTTGTTTATTTTTGGTGCCATTCCCTATATTATACAGTCCTATTTCCTATACAACATGCTTTGGCCCCTGTATTCAAAGGAGATGATTGAATGGCGCATCTCGGCAGAAAAGGGAGATTTGCCATGCAACCCCAATAATGTGCTACAGTGCAATATTCTGAGAGGGGAGATGGGCCACCCTAAAGCAAATGGGCCATGGTCCAAACTTAATGTATTCAGCCCATATAGTGAGGACATTCCCATGAATATGCTGCGCATTGACATATTCAGTGGGAATATGTTACACAGGGGCTAGAAATGTGCTGCGCAGAGATAGGCTGCCAAAAGATGACCTAAATTGGCCAGCCACCCACTGGCAGGCTGCAGCAGTGCCTGGCAGTCTAGTGGTGCTCCCTTCCCCATCTGCATATGTACCATATTGCCCACCCTAACCTTGTGCCACAGTGTAAGGACACACACCCATGCCCGATCCCTGATTGACATGGAAATATCCCCCGACCCCTGTTCCATAGCACAGGACCCCCCAACCCATGCCCATTCCCCAGTCACAGTAGCCATATCCCCCAACCCCTTATCTAATGTGCAGGCACCCCCTCCCATGCCCGGACCCCGCTCACTGTAGTAGTATGGCCTGATCCACCCCACAGTGCAGATGTGCCCCCCCACCCATTCCCAATCCCCGATCACATTAACAATGTCCACTGACCACTGCTCCAGCACATAGTAGTCCCCCACCCCAACAGGACCAGACTCCCCAACCCCACTCCTCCCCCAGCTCCTCTGGAGCCAGTGACTGACACTGAATGTGTACAACACAAGTATGCACCCATTGACTGAACCAGTTGGCGGCTGGCTATGGTGGTGTGTGGAGGGCTGAGCCAGTCGCCGGTGCCAGTGGGGGGGGTACCGAGTTCAAGGGTCCTGTCCTGATTGGGTGGGGGACTGCTACACTATGAAAATATGGAGGGTATCCTGTAATTCAATCATTGGGGTCAGGGCTTGGATGGGTGTGTGTGTGTGTGTGTGTGTGTTCCATACAATCAGGATCGGGGCCAGGTGGGGGTTTCCTTCCCATTCAGATGGGGATCGGGGCTGGATGGGGAGCCACTACATAATGGCAAATGGTTGCTGACATGCACGGTACATTGATTGGAGGTCAGGGACATGAGGGGGGTACATGTGGACTGCCAGGGCTGACAGGTGGATTGGTCCTGTCACTGTTAATCGGGCAGGGCCGTGGCATCCCGGTGCAGTCCGCCGGGCGCAGCTATGATAATGAACCCACAATGGGCATGCATGAGACCTCCTTGTGCCATGCATGCCCAATGAGCTCATTAGCATACTGTGGCTGAATATCGTCCATGGGGAAATGGCACATCTAGGTATGCACCACGCATTCCCCCATAGGCAATGTTTAGCCCCGGCCCTGCATGCGCTGTGCCCACCATGGCAGCTGCCAGCTTTGTGCCATGCATCCAGGGTCCCATATTCAACCAGGATGCATGATCTGTGCCGATTGCGCATGCTGTTTGAATATTGCTTCTGTGCCGGCCAGGGCATCTGTTTTGAGTGCCACACTGTTTTGCGTGTGCAACCAGCCAGCACTGAATATGTCCCCCTTCATGTTCTCTGTTAAAAACAAACATTTCTCATAGAAACATAGAAACATAGAAACATAGAATGTGACGGCAGATAGGACCACTTGGCCCACCCAGTCTGCCCATTTCCTACCTACTGATAAGCTGCAGATCCTAGTTAACCAGCAGCCTACTTCTTCCTACCCCCACCCCAGAATTGCTTTTATGACTATCCCATGCATGCTTGAATTCCACCACTGATTTTGACTCCACAACCTCCCCGAAGGCCATTCCATGCATCCACAACCCTCTGAGAAAAAAATACTTCCAAATTACCTCTGAGCCGCCTCTATCTTCAAATTGTGCCCTCTTGTTCTTGCACACCTCTTTTTGAAAGATGCTACCTCTTGGACTTTGTTGATTCCCTTGAGGTACTTGAAAGTTTCTATCATGTCCCCCTCCCTCCTTTCCTCGAGGCTATACATATTAAGCTCCTTAAGTCTCTTCATATGTCCTCCGTGCAGACCCTGCACCATTTTAGTTGCCCTCCTCTGACAGCTTCCATCCTGTCTATGTCTTTGTGGAGATTGGGTCTCCAGAACTGCACACAGTACTCAGATGGGGTCTCACTAGCTGTCTGTACAGAGGGATAATAACTTCCTGTTTTCTCTGGTGATGCTCTCCCTATGCATCCCAGTATCCCTCCAGCCCTCCTTGCTGCCCTCTCACATTGCTTGCCCACCTTTAGGTCATCTGATATGACTACCCCCAGGTCCCTTTCCATTTTGTTGTTGTTAGTATCTCACCCCCCATTGTGTACTCTTCCCCTGGGTTTTTGTTTCCCAGGTGCATTACCTTGCACTTCTTAGCATTGAATCTAAGCTGCCATACATTTGACCATTCCTCTAACCTTGCCAAGTCCCTTCTCATCCTTTCCACCCCACCCTGTGCATCAACTCTGTTACAGATCTTAGTGTCATCTGCAAAGAGACATACTTTTCCTTCCAGTCCTTCTGCAATGTCGCTTATAAAGCCATTGAAGAGGACTGGTCCTAATATTGAACCCTCATGTACCCCGCTAGTAACCTCCTTTCTTCTGAGTGGACCCATTTACTATTACCTCTGTGTCCTATTCTCCAGCCAATTCTTTACCCAGGCTGTCATCTTGGGACCCACTCCCAGGCTGGCTAACTTATATATTAATCTTTGTGTGGGACTGTGTCAAATGCCTTGCTAAAGTCTAGGTAGGCCATGTCCACAGCCCTCCCTGATCTACTACTTTGGTCACCCAGTCAAAGAAATCTATCAGATCTGTCTGGCATGACCTTCCTGCTGTGAATCCATGCTGCCTAGGGTCCTGTGCCCTTCTGGCCTCCAGATACGCGACAATTCTTTCCTTAGAAGTGATTCCATCATTTTCCTGTCACTGAGGTTAAACTAACAGGTCTATAGTTTCCTGCTTCTGCCTTGCTCCCACTTTTGTGAAGGGAATCACATCTGCCCTCCTCCAGTCCTCGGGTACCACCCCATCCTCCCATGATTTGTTAAAAGGGTAGTCAGTGGTGTCACTAGTTCTACCCTTAGTTCTTTTAGAATTCTGGGATGAATCCCATCAGGCCCCATTGCTTTGTCCACCTTCAGTTTTAAGAGTTCTTTTCAGAACCCTTTCTTCTGTAAATGGGCTGGTATCAACTTCTGTATCCAGAGTGTTACTACTGTTTGTTTTAGGTACCTCCCCTCTTCCTTTGTAAATACTGAGCAAAATATTTGTTTAGTATCTCTGCCTTTTCACATTCTCCCTCTGCCCACCCTCCCTCCCCTTTATTAAGCTCTCACTATCCCTCCCTTGGTCTTCCTTTGCTCCTGATGTACCTATAAAGGTTTTATTCCCCTTCTTAACTGAGTTGGCTATCTTTTCCTCAGTTTGGGCCTTTGCTGTTCTGACTGCCTTCCCAGCCTCCTTTGCTTTACTGATACAGTTCTCTGTCCTGCTCCTGCAGATTCCTTGTACTTCCTGAATGCTTTCTTTTTCTCTTGAACCTTCACTGCCACTTCCTTTGAGAACCATAGTGGTTTCTTACATCGTCTTGTTTTGTTTATTTGCTTCACACAAAGGCTCGTTACCTCTGTGATGGCAGTTTTTATTATTCCCCATTGTTCTTCCACCCCTCCTTCCCGCCCATTTGCTAGTGCATTCCTTAGGCACTCACCCATTTTGGCAAAGTCAGCCCTCCTAAAGTCCAGTACTTTTGTCTTTGTATGGCTTGACTCTATTGCTGTGTTTATTGTGAACCATACTGTTCGATGGTCGCTCAGTTTTGATATGTGCAGCACCTAAAACTTTTAGCAAGTGTTTTCAGCTTTTAGTTTTTAAATCTACCTGTTTTTTCTGCCATTTCTCTTTCTGGGTTTCTAAATACACAAAAACAAACTTTTTTCAGTTTTCTCATTACAGTGCAACACATTAACACTGACTGACCATTAGTTTCTTATTTTGTTTTGTCTGGCACTTACTTTAGGTTTCTTTTGAACGAAGCATGACCTCCTGCTTTCTCTTTACCTGGAAGAGATATAATCACACTCCACTGTTCTTTTATATCTTAAAGACTCGGGTGCACACCAACGCACACCAGTGCATCTCAACACATAACACTGAAATAAGTCATGGTCCACAAACACTGGGATGCACTAAGAGCAATGTTTATGGGGGCACAGATTTTTGAAGACCAATCTATGGTGGTTGCAAAAAATGAATAGAACCATAGGGTCTGGATTAGTACATATGGAACACAAAATTCCAGTAAAAAAAGCCACAACATTTTTTTTTTTATTAGGTGGGACACTAAGCTGAAAACATGTTTATAGGTGCAACCTGGTGCACAAGGAAGTTAAGGACTTACTCAGGGTCACACAGTATGCAAGTGGGGCTGTGGGTCAAACTCAGATCTCCAGATTTTCAGCTAAGAGCCTTAAACCACTGTGCTATAATGCCTCCAATTTTTTCACAACACTGGACTTAAGGGAAATATTCAATGTGGACATTGCATCCACTGTAATAATACCTACAAGACTAAAAATAAATACTGCATGGGCTGTAGATGTGACAATAGACCAGTTTATAAACTGTCACCGAACTGGGGTACTGCATTTGTTAAAATGCCCCTGTGACAAGATTTTATTAGAAAGACTGAGAGGATGCTCAAACCCACATTGACAGCACAATAGTGATGTTCTGAGAGAAGATTTGATGTCAACTGTAGCAAGGCATTTTACAGAACATTGGCATCAGTTGCCATACTTAAGATTTTTGGACTTAAAAAATGGAGCCGAGCCCAAGGAGTGGGGATTATAGAATATAAGCTATTACTTAGAGAGGCTTTTACATTGATAGGTTTGAAGCAATGAACTAGATTTGGCTTAAATGACTGCATTGATTGGCAGCCTATAATATAGGTGGAATAATCATTAATTATAGTTGTGTACAGGATTTTTTACTTTTCTTCATTCTCCCTCCACCCCACCCCCATTATTCTGTAGCATGAATTGGCTGCCTTTTGTATTTATAGCTCATATTTTAAACACAACATAAATTTTCAGAAATCCTGCCCCCCAAGTATGAGCCTGACCTCCGAGGAATGGGGTCTGCGGCACAGGAGCTCACTGGTGTGGTGCACTACTTAGATCAAGGATTACAAACGAAATGAAAAACTGATCAAACTTGAGAAGTAGTGCAATATTTAAGATTATGAAATGGTAGGGTAAAATCCAGTAATCTGATTGGCTCTTATTAATGTGTAAAATATGGTTTACACACGGTAAAACAAACAAATTCTAGTCAGATCCACCATGGCTGCATAATAAAGTTAGTGAAGTTGTGTGGAATTGTTAAGGAGGTATGAAGAAACACACAATGATTTGTAAGTAGTAAGATTTGTTTTAGTTTCTGTTCTAAGGAAGGCATACACATTATTAGGAAAATATATGGAGGTGTACATTTTAATGGAAGGAATAGGAAGCAATATAGGTTTACAAAAGAACCCCAGAGCAAATGCTACTGAGGTATGTGTTATCCCAGATGATATTGGCTGGACAGCCAAATTTTAAAGAAAATACAGTTGCACATACCCCAATAATTTTATTTATTTATTTATTTTATTTAGTTTTTGTTGACCGGGGTAAGTGCACTAGACAAATCTTGCCTATTTTCAGGCACAACCTGGGGGAGGGGGATACAGATGAATGCCAACTGACCTTGAACCAGATTAAGCTGTTGAGCATCATGGGAAAAGTACGCAAATCCCCAAGATGGTACAGAAGGTGGCAGTACGTGAAAAAGTAATGGCTGGCATATGTTCAGCCTTGCGATTATTTACAGTTTTTTTTTCTTTTTAAGAGAAACAGTGTTTTTGTCCATGAGGTGATGCAAGTTGTATTCAAGCAATGTGTTGATGTCAGGAAGTCAGGTGTCATGATGGACTGTTATTAGAGAAAATGTGATAGTAACTTTCAGAGGGGGTCACTTTTGATAAGGGTACGGTAGTTATGCATGTGATAATGGGAATATTAGGAAAGTATGAGGTCTATGCAGAAGTGGAGTACAAATATGCACAGTTTCATAAGTATGTGCTCAGAGTGCAGACAAATGTGATATGCAGGTTTGTTTTAGAAATAGGCAAAAATAGCAATACATGCAATTGATAGAAAGATAGATAATTACAAAGACATCTAGAGAGAGAGAGAGAGAGAGAGAGACACACACACACAGACAGACAGGTAGAATAGGAATGGCAGTGAAGTATTGAATGATGCCAATCCCACCCCACCATTCAGAGATGGACAGGCATTGGGGTGTGCCTTTGGGTCGTTGCCCATAACGCTCATGCCATTTCACCTCACCCTACCCTGCAGACACAGACAAGTGTCGAGGTGTGCCTTAGGGTGTTCAAGCTTTACACTCACCCTATTCCATAAGGAAATATGCTGAAATGGTTACAGTACTGTATAAGAAAATGGAGTGAACTTTGGGGCTGAAGAGTCGAAGGCACACCTCGAAACTGGTCACTGGCTGCAGGGTGGGGATGGGGGTGGAATGGCATAAGCATTACTGTTGACAATCCCAAGTCGTACCCCTGATGCCTGTCAGTCCCTACAGGGCAGGGTGTTATGGTCAGAAACCCTAATGGCCTGGGCATTGTTATGTGACTTATATTTCTTTTTTTACTCTTTGGTCCCTCTGGTCGCAGTCCATGGAGGCATCTCTCAAGCATCCTTCCTGTTTCTGCCCACCTCAAGTCCCCCTGAACCTATGCCTCCTCTCACCCACCCCTCCCACAGCCAGCACCCCCAGCTTAACCCCTCCGGGGTGGAGCCACCCCTCCTCATTTGGTGCTCTTATACATAGACTCTGGCTGTGGGAGTGGGCCCTGGGTGGAGGACCTGGACAGCCAGGCAGGATGGATCCGGCGGTGGGCATGGGGGTCAGGTGCCATTGCATCCCCTGTGGAGCAGGGTTTTTCCATGTTCTTGATGCTCCTCCCCCTGCGTTGTGCACCTATGATGCTCTGGTGCAATGCAACCCTGCCAGCACCATCCATGCTACATGACATGCAGCCAACATGTTGCAGTGCCCCCAATCTCCACTGGGAGCTGCTGGCATGCCAAGCTATCCCCCAACCTCCCCCCCGGGGGAAGAGAGCCACCCTGTGGGAACTCAACTCACCCCATCCCTGCCGACCCCCACTACCCAAACTCGCTCCTGAACTCTGATTGCCAGCATGGTGAAGGTGTGCGCCCAGCGCTCAACCTCGGCGCCACCAGGACGGGCCCATTATGTGACTTCATAACCTAGCAACAGCATTTAATGCATTACATTATAAGGACAAATAAATGTTTTTAATACATTTATAGACAGTTACATAAACTTAATTTTCTTCATAGAATAATTTAAATTTAGTAACAGTGGTAGTACAAAGCAACTACCCAGATAACTTGAAAACTAAAACTACTTTATAATGTACATTGACACCCCATAAGGACCTCCTTGAAATTGAGATGCAAATGTCACACATTTATCAGTTTTCTAACAGGAATATTTTACTATCCTAAATACATTTCTTGCTTCAGAAACTGCTCAGCACATCTATTGCATGACCTACTTATTGACATTTTACACTTGCTATGCAATGTACTGCTGCTTACTACACCAACATCATGAACCATAAAACAGATGACTGCCATAACTAGGGAGGCAGTATAGCACAGTGGTTTAAGGCTCTGAGCTGCAAATCTGGAGATCTGATTTGAATACACAGCCCCCACTTGCATACTGGGTGACCCAGAGCAAGTCACTTAATGTCCATGTGCTCCCAGGTTGCCCTGTAAACACGTTTTTCAGCTTAGTGTGCCACTCCTGGTTAGACAAATAAAAGAAAAACCACACTGTTATTTTTCTTGCTTTATTTTGCTACTACAAGCTTTGACTAATACAACCATCCTTAAATGTACTTTTATAGCTTATGTGTCTGTGACCTAGGCAGAACTACATTTAAAATCTTACACATAAATAAATAATCAGAATAACATTTATTTCAGTAGTATATCCTTCCTTTTCCGGTGCCCATGACACTATGTATATATATTTATATCTTTTAACTTCGAAGCACTAAACCTATTCAAATACACAAAATACAAAATGTTATTCTCTTCACATATTACTGCTAAACTTCAGGTCCCAGAGATAAAATGTAGAAGCTTCCCTAGCTATTTGGGTGGGTGCTTCAGTTGTGTGTGTGGGGGGATAAAAAGCTTTTAAGAAACTGACACTCTAGTATCCAATATGGGATAGTCTTCTTTGGGTGACATATTTTACTCCTTTGTGGGAGTATACCTTAATTGTCATTCCTGTGTTGCAAGTGCTTGCTTTCCTCAAGTGTTATAATTTCAGGATGCAGTTTAACAAGTGCTGTATAAGGATGCAGTTTCAGGCACCCCTTAATTACTTTTTCTTTCCTTCCAAACCTTAAGCTCTGATGCCCCAGGCAGCTCTGATAGTCAGTTGTTCCAACATGATAGATCCGCCTCATGCCCCTCCCACATGAACCAAAAAAAAAGTGGGGGTGGATCTTTAGGAGCTTCTCAGGTGGAGGTGGGGGTGGATCTTAGCCCCCCCAAAAAACTAATGTTGCCTCCCACTACTCAGGTTCCAGTTCTTGTACCTCCCATTTAACAATGAAAATAGTACCCTGCAACCATTGACTAACATGAAAGTGCATTTATTTGAGGGCAGAAAGCATTTCTTGGAGGAGGGTAAGGCAGAGGAGACTATTTACACCTTCAGCCAGTTCCACAGACAGAAAACATGACATCAGCCCTTTTGTACATGCAAAATGTCTGCAGGCTCCGCCCACTGCAGCCGTAAAAAGGACTGCTCAGTAGTGAAGAGACTGGAACCCAGATCAATGGGCATTTGGAACACAGGCATATAAGTTAGCCCCCTACAGCCAGAAATGATCTTTTACCACAAACATGGCTGCTACCTTTACACTGTAAAAAAAAAAAACTTCAACTTGACACTAAAAATAAAACTAGCTTAAATAAAATATAAAACAAATTGTATAAATGTTGTTTCTCTGATTATCACATTCTTCTTACAAACATAAACAAATTAGAAATAATCATTATTGTTTATAGTTTTCACTACAACTGTTTCTTTGCTGACAGTGAAAAATTCCCCTTCTGTTTTTACCTGATCATCAGGGAACTGTCTTCTTCTTGCCCTGACAGAGAGATAATTGAATCTCTGGCTGTAACAAAGGCCTTTGTTGTCTGTGTGTACAGTGTGTTAGGAAAGAAACTTTCTGCCAGTGGAACTGAGCAGAATTTGAATCCATGTATTCCATGGTAAACATTCCATGATAAACATTCCATACCTTAAATGTGGAGAAAAGAGAAACAAAAACAGGAAGAAGAAAGTAGCAATAATACAATGACCTCATCAATGATATCACTTGCAGTGGGTGGAAGGACTATTTTATCACAAATGTACAAAAGTAAATTTATTGTTTCTACATAGAAACATGCTTTTTCCAGCAGTAAAATGTAAAAATAAAAAGGAGCCAATTTTATAAGCACAATAAGGCACTCAGGGAGGTGTGTAAAACCTATTTTACAGCACATCCAGTGGCTGAAGTCACTTTGCCTTCGGTCTCGTGCCTTATTACGCCCCTGGCCATGCTGTAAAATGTGTTTTACACACACACTCCTTTGTTCCTTATTGCTTACATGAAGAAGGAACATAAACAGTTCTGTGTGATGACGGCAATCGCAAAACCACGATCGCTGATACGGCGAGAGTATATCACCAAAAACCACAAAGGCAATGTACACTCATCGGCAAGACCACAACTGTCAACTAGAAATGAGATTTATGCTGGGGACTGTGCCACCCTGCACCCTCCCTAATGGAGAGCTTTGCCCCCCCCCCCGCGCACCTCCCTGATTTTAGATTGCTAACTCCAGGAGGGTGCACGTTAGGGAGGGGGAGATAGTCCAGAAAAAAAATTATGGCAGCAGCAGTAAAATGTTTCCTGATCCCCAGCCCTGAACCCAGTGCCTGCTGCACCTGGAAGCTAGCCACCTCACCACCACATCACATGGCTAGCTCGGCGGCAACAGGCCACACTACCCCACACACAAACTCTCTTCCCTATCCCTCCCTTTCAGTCACCATCATAACCCTCCATCACTCATCCCTACCCTCACTGTCCCATTCCATTGCTACCCTTACATGGTAGTCAAGGTGCAGCGCCATAATGAGTTCTCTTTTGAGAGTCACCCATTTGCAGTCGCTGTTGTCACTGGATACCAACATAAACACATTAGGGGATGCCTCGCAACTCTTGTGTATGATTGCTAGGTGCTGCTAGTGCATGTCAGGCACACAGGGGGTGACAGCATCTGACACATGACTTGTTTGTGTCATGTGTTGAGACGCATTGGTGTGCACCCAATTCCCTGAGTCTTTAAGATATATAAGACCAGTGGGAGCATGAGCACATCACCTGCAGGTAAAGACAAAGCAGGAGGCCGTGCTTCATTCACAAGAGACCTAAAGTAAATGCAAAACAAAAAGTGATAAGAAACTAATGGTTAGGCTGTGTTAATGTGTGGAGTTGCAATGATGAAACTGAAAAAAGTTTGTTTTTGCATATTTAGAACCCAGAAAGCGAAACCGCTGAAGAAACAGGTAGGGTGGACAGAGCAATGGGGCCTGATAGGATTCAATTAGAATTCTAAAAATAACTACGGGGAGAACTAGTGACACCACTGACTACCCTTTCTAACAAATCATGGGAGGATGGTGTGGTACCTGAGGATTGGAGGAGGGTGGATGTGATTCCTTCACAAAATGGGAGCAAGGCAGAGACAGGAAACTACAAACCTATTAGTTTGATCTCAGTGGTAGGAAACATGATGGAATCACTTCTGAAAGAAAGAATTGTTAAGTACCTAGAGGCCAGCAGGGCACATGACCCAAGGCAGCATGGATTCACAGTGGGAAGGTCACGTCAGATGAATCTAATAGATTTCTTTGACTGGGTTACCAAAGTAGTAGACCAGGGAGGGGCTGTGAACATGGCCTACCTAGACTGTAGCAAGGCATTTGACACAATCCCAAACAAAAGATTAGTAACAAGTTAACCAGCCTGGGAGTGGGTCCCAGGATGGTAGCCTGGGTAAAAAATTGGCTGGACAACAGGACGCAGAGTCCACACTGAAGAAAGGGTGGTTACTAGCAGGGTACCACAGGGTTCAGTACTGGGAGCAGTCCTCTTTAATGTCTTTATAGTTGACATTGTGGAGGGACTAGAAGGAAAAGGATGCCTGTTTGCAGACAACACAAAGATCTGCAACAGGGTTGATACACGGGGGGGGGTTGGAAATGATAAGATGGGACTTGGCAAGGTTGGAGAAACTGTCAAAAGTATGGCAGCTTAGATTTAATGCAATGAAGTGCAAAGTAATGCACCTGGGGAAAAACCCAGTGGAAGAGTACACCGTCGGGGACTAACAACAACAAAATGGAAAGGGATCTGGGTAGCCATATCACGTGACCTAAAGGTAGGCAAGCAATGTGAGAAGACAGTAAGGAGGGCTGGGGATACTGGATGCATAGGGGACATCACCAGTAGAAAATAGAAAGTTGTTGTCCCTCTGTACAGGCAGTTGGTGAGACCCCATCTGGAGTACTGCATGTAGTTCTAGAGACTTCATCTCCACACGAACATACTTTAGACAGGGTGGAGGCAGTCCAGAGAAGGGCAACCAAAATGGTGCAGGGTCTGCACCAGAAGTCATACAAAGAGACTAAAGGAGCTTAAGCTCTATACCCTCGAGGAAAGGAGGGAGAGGGGGGACATGATAGAAATTTTCAAGTACCTCAAGGGAATCAAAGTCCAAGAGGGTAGCATCTTTCAGAAAAAGAAATGTGCAAGAATAGGGTGGCACAATTTGAAGATAGAGGGGGGATGGCTCAGGGCAATATGAGGAAGTATTTTTTCATGGAAAGGGTGGTGGACAGATGTAATGGCCTTCCTGAGGAAGTCGTGGGATCAAAATCTGTGGGGGAATTCAAGAATGCATGGGACAGACATAAGGCAATTCTAGTGGGGGGTAGGAGGAAGTAGGCTGTTGGTTAACTAGGACCTGCAGCTTATCCAGTAGGTAGGGAAATGGGCAGAATGGGTGGGCCAAGCGGTCCTTATCTGCTGTGAAAGTCTGTGTTTCTATGTTTTTAAAACACTTGATAAAAGTTTTAGGTGCTGATGAGATAAAAACTGAGAAATGGGACTTCCAGTTCCGCCTTCTCTGAATGAAGACATGAGTGAGATCAGCGCCCCACATAGATAATTTATACCAATCGACCTGGAAAATGATCTCAAACCAGCCAGAAAGTATCTATAGCCTGTCAAGACACCAGATGCCTGCAAAAGAGAAGCAGGAGGATACCATACTAGAGTATCTAAAACCGATGAACGAACAGAGCAGTATGACACCAGGGCCACAAGCCGTTCCAGACCTGCCTCACTAGTGCTGAGCTTCCGCTGTGAAGGGAGCGAGGATGAGAGCTATAAAAACTATACAATTACTTCTAAAAGGCTGTTTACAAAGCTTGCCAAAATCAGCAGTACTGTATCACGTCTGGAATAGGCTATCGCTACAAATACAAAGGACCTCCAAGAAGTGTCTAAACGAACAACGGATTTGAGGCAGGATTGTCTGCAACTTCAGATGCCAGACAAACATGAGTTGACGTTACAGTTCCTGATGAAAAGTGAGAGTGAGGTAATGGAAAAATTGACGATCAGGAGCTAAGAGCACCTAGAGACAACCTAAGGATCTATGGACAGCTCAAGACACAGAGATCGGCAGTATGGAGCTATTCATGGAGTCGTTCTTAAAGGAGCTGTTAGATCTCCTGCTAGACACAAACGTAAACAGAGTCGGCCTACACAGCCTTTGCCAAAAAATGGCAGACTCAAAAGCAAACCCCCATCAATTGTTATAAAGTTCTCTTGACTATAGAATAAAAACTATGGTTACATACAAACATACGAAATTGCTAGCAGAAACGGGCCTCACGGTTCATCGAGTCTGCTCGACTGTGCAGCTAGCACTGCCTTGCAACCACCCTCCTGCCCCTCTTTCCAATATCCCTTACCCTGTTCTGACCCCTCTTGAAACCGCAGCACCGCCTTACAGAACACTATCTCATCTAGTAATGCGCTCCATTTGTCCACCACTTTCAGTGAAAAATTTCTCCACATCTCCCTCCTGAATCGTCCCCTTCCAATCTCAGTCCGTGCCCTCTCATGTCCCTCCCATTTCTCATCTGGAAAATCCCTTCTGTGTTGATCTTGTTCATCCTCTTTAGATACATAAAGGTCTCAATCATATCCCCTCATCCCTCCTCTCCTCCAGTGAATACATATTCAGCCTCAGCCTGTCCTCATAGGGCTTGCTCACTAATCCCTGTATCATCTTTGTGGCTCTTTGCTGCACCCCTCCAACAATCTGATGTCCTTCTCAGGAATGGAGCCAGTACTGCACACAGTACTGCAGCTGGGGCCTGATCAATGACCTATACAGGAGCAGGATAACCTCCTCCTTCTGGAGGAGATCTCTGCAATACATCCTAGCATTTTATTGGCTTTTGCTCGCCTTCCTGCACTGGAGACAGAGTTGTTCACGCCCTGTAATGATCACTCCTAGGTCCTTTTCCTCTGTGGAGCTCCCCAACTGTACCCCATTCAAGTAATAATCCCTTCCCTGGTTCCTGGCTTTGAAGTGCAGAACCTTGCACTTCTTGGCATTGCACCCCAACCATCCTGTTTCTGCCCACTCCTGCAGCTTAGTTAGGTCCTCCTGCATCATCAACTACAGCTCCCATCTTGGTATTGTCTGCCAGCAGACTGATCTTGCTCCAGATCATGTGTGAGATATCTGCAATAAAAATCCCAAACAGCACCAGTCCCAGTACTGATCCCTGTGGTACCCCACTCGTCACTGCTGTCTGTGACGAGAGGTCCTCCACCACCCTTTGCTACCTTCCTTTTAGCCAGTTTGTGATCCATTTCACCATTGTTGGTCCCATGCCCACATGTTCCAGTCTGCCCCTCCCCTCCAACCTGTCATGTGGCATTGAATCAAAGGACTTGCTGAAGTCTAAATACAGGACATCC
Source organism: Neoceratodus forsteri (assembly GCA_016271365.2). Lineage (NCBI taxonomy): Eukaryota > Metazoa > Chordata > Ceratodontiformes > Ceratodontidae > Neoceratodus > Neoceratodus forsteri. The sequence continues at coordinate 1,277,684,777 of CM057454.1, forward strand.
ACTGCATGGCCCTTGTCCAGTTCCCACATCACCCAGTTGTAGTACTCCACAAGGTTTGTATGGCAAGATCTGCCCGCTAGAAACCCTGCTGCTGACCATCCTAGAGACCATTTTCCTTCAAGAAGCTCACTAGCCTCTCTTTAGGATGGTCTCCATGAGCTTCCCATGATCGATGTGAGGCTCACTGGCCAATAGTTTTCTATTTCATCTTTGGGCCACTTTTGTGGTTCTACAAAAGTGTGGGCAAAGAAAGAGGTTATATTTGGGGACTGGCAGCTTACTTTGATCAGGACTTCATGCCACTGACGTAGCAGAAAGGATGCACACTCCTTTCAAAAAGAAATACCTCAGGGCAAAGGGACTATGATGCACCTCATTGCACCAGCTCAAATGAAATTCTTCCTCACCGTGGGCCAGTATTCTTCCATACACTAAAGGAGGCAAGAGCGACCTGCAAAGGTAGGAGTTCCACTGGACCTGAATTCCAGGGCAGAAGAAGCTATTCCCACCAGTGCTGCTCAACAACGACCCCTGATTAGGAGCAATCACCCATAGAAAATGGGTCCGGGACACAAGACAAAATACCACACCATCCACCCACACTGATGAGACTCCTATCCCTGGGACCTCCACAGACTGATCCAGTAGTTTTCTGAAGGTACTTACAAATTTCGTGATGGTGGCCATCTTCCATTGGGACCAATCTTCTCCTGGAGTCCTTGTGGGAGCAGTGAAAAAGGCACCATCTTGCTGTAAAGCCACAGGCTCTTCAGAGATTGAGGGTATGAATACTGTTGGGGATGAAAGGGATTTGGGGATATTGATCCAGAAAACAATAAATGAGAATTGGCTGGTCGGGGATCATTTCAGGTAAAAGGCACTAGGCACTTCTGTTGGGGGACCAGGGTGGAAGAGGGATATTAACTGTACTGACATGGGTCGGGAGGTTCAGCAACCCCTCTTCTAGAAAATGTGTTCAATTGTGCTTACGCAACTGGAGGAGATGTATGCTTGTGTGAATTTAATACATTGTGGCTGTTCACTTCTGTATCCATGGGATATACTACCCTGTAGGGGTATGATGCAAGGAACCCTAAAGGAGGGTCCCCCCCATAGGTGCCATGGGAATTATTCCCTTGGCAAAAGGTAGCTTAAGAAGAAGCCCACGGGAAAGAGAGACAAGCCGTTGGAGGAGGAGGGGTGGATGGTAGGGCAACGAGAAATGAATCCTGGGACAGCCCAGGAGGAGTGGCCTTTTAAGGTCTGATGGGGGAGTGATGTAATTGCTCCACCCATTGAACCTCAGGCTTAAAGCCTTCCCATTCATCAGTTGTGCTTACGCAACTGGATGAGATGTATGCTTGTGTGACTGATACATTGTGTCTGTTCACCTCTGTATCCATGGGATATACCACTCTGTAGGGGTACGATGCAAGGAACCCTAGAGGAGGGTTCCCTCTATATGTGCCGTGGGAATTATTCCCTTGGCTAAAGATAGCTTAGAAAGAAGCCCAAAAAGAATACCCAAATGGGTGGAGAGCAGCAAAGAGGTGAGAAATCAGAATAGGTTGAGACTGGAAAGTAAGGAGATAAACATAGATGAAAAGAACAGGAGAAGAACAAGATATGTCGAAGACAAAGAATGAAATGAAAGCTCACAAGATGCAGAGGGCAACTTCCTAAGGAGAGAGGGAACAGCCGGGACCTCCATCCAACTCCATCCAACATCAGAACCTAACTACGAAACCTATGAAAGCACAAACCTGGCTGGCAGTATAGCCTAGAGGTTAGAAGAATGAGATGTGAATGAGCTTGATACAGCCAGCAGACCAGACCTGAGTTTGATTCTTACAACCTCCACTTCCAAACTGTGCGACTCTGAGCAAGTCACTTAACCGCCAGTGCTCCCAAGTCACCCCTGAAAACAGGCACTTGTGCCTAGTGGGCCTACCAGTTACCAAAAAGCCAAAAAAAATAAAAAATAACCCTATCTATTATTATAACCATCGGCACAGAGGAAAGGAAAACCCATTTAGGGGAAATCTCTGGTGATCCAATGCCCAGGTCGCCTTCCTCCAGGCTGAAGGACGTTTTGATTAGTGACAGAAGTTAAATTCAAGATCAAGGAGGAGGAAAAGTCCAAGTAGAGGAAGCTCTCGCTCTGTCCTTCTAAATGGACAGCCATTGAGGGATGCGAGCGATGTCTCTGCAACTAGACGCTCAAAAGCAAGAGAGGATGTACGATGATGGAAAGAAGCCATGAAGGCTTGAGTGGTTTAAGGTGAGGAATGAAATGGATGATGTACGATTATGAAATGAGGCCTAGAAGGCCGGTACGGTTAAGGTGAAATATGAAGAGGAAGATGAACAATGATGGAGTGAAGCCGTAGAAGCTGGGACGGTTAAGGTGAGGTGTGAAATGAACGATGTACAATGATAGAGAGAAGCCACCAGCCCCAAGCAAAGGGGCAATAGACATGAAGGCATGTCTCCGAGAGGACAGCAGGTCGAAACGAGGTAGCATGGACCTGATAAGGTTATGATCAAGTAGTGATATGAAGGATTAGACCCATACAGAGGTCGGATGAATGAGGGATACCCAGATGCAGTCTTTAAGAAGATTTATGGTGATAACCACAGGAGTGCAGCAGGTCAATGAGGTAGCATAAAACTCAATGAGAGGTATGCTCAGTAACCGATGTGAATGAGTAGACCCTGAGGTTAGACTGAGTGAAGGAGAACCAGATTCAGGCACCTGGACACGAGATTGACTAGAGTAAGAGGAGGATATGAATAGTGAAGATGATGGCAGGATAGGGAAAACCCCAAAAGAAAGAAAAGGTCAGAAGGAGCAGAATGGAGGCAGAGGAATGGGAGGAGGAGGGCAACAAGTGGAGTCGACAGGGGTAACATAGAAACATAGAATTTGGACGGCAAGATAAGGACCACTTGGCCACCCAGTCTGCCCATTTCCTACCTGATGGATAAGCTGCAGATCCTAGTTAACCAGCAGCCTACTTCTTCCTACCCCCACCCCTAGAATTGCCTTATGACTGTCCCATGCATGCTTGAATTCCACCACTGTTTTTGACTCCACAACCTCCTCTGGAAGGCCGTTCCATACATCCACAACCCTCTCTGTGAAAAAATACTTCCTTAAATTACCTCTGAGCCGCCCCCCTTCTATCTTCAAATTGTAGACACCCCCGATAGAGTGAACATAGGCAGAGAGAAGGACCAAGGCCTGCAATGAGGTCAACAATGGAACAGGTCGTGCATCCACAAATAGCTCAAACAGCAGTAGGGGTACTTATAGAATACAGTACTACAGAGATGTGGCACCACCGGCAGAGAATAGCAAACCTGAGGAAAGGTAGTGAATGATGGAAATGAGCATGCAACAGGACAGGACGTGAGCAATGGGAAATGGCTAGAACTGCATTCAACAAATATACCAATTCAAGCAATAATGCCTCCAGAGCACAGGAGCTATGCACGCGAGCACAAAGGAACACTGAGGTGATAATTAGAAGGGCTAAGAGGGGAAATGAGTGCTCCAGCACCTCAGGAGCATGGACCAAGAAGAGGGGAGAAAGGCCCTGGAGGTGGCAGGTGGCTGTGGAGAAGAGAAGCCACAGAACCAAGGAGGCAGAGTGGATGAGGGCAGGCCATGCCATGGATAAGCCACGGTACTGAGTGGCCAGGCCATTGAAGGAAGAGGCAGCAGACCAGCTGCTTTGGAAGTGAAATGGAGGCAGAAGAATGGGAATATGAAGGTCTGAGATGAAGGCTAGGAAGCCAATAGCAGGAGCAGACACTGAATGTGAGATGCAGGATGGAGTCCCGAAGGGGCGCTCAGAAGGCAGGGCTAACGAGGAAAAAAATGAAGAGGAATGGCAGATACAGCGGGTGAGATAGAAAAGAAAGTGAGGCAAAAGTACCTGATTGTGGGACATGGAAGATGTCACATCCACCAGCGGCAACCAGACCGATGCACTTCAGTGACACTGGGGTCCAGAGAGGGAGGAAAGGGAAGTGTGGGGGCAGGCGATGCTGCAGAGTGTACCGGTGGCTCAGAAATCACGGAGTCCAGTGATGGGTAGAGATCAGGAAAGGCTGGCTCTGGGTGCTGTCTAGTGTAGCAACAGCAGAGGACACACAGCAGTTCGCCAGGGATGCAGACACCAGATGGCTCCACAGGAGGGGCAGGGTAGGGAGGTCTGGATGGAATGGAATACTGGGCTGTAGCAACAGGCGGCAGCAACAGCAGGAGTCGGTAGGCAGTCGTCAGCACACTCAGAAGTGGGAGGGCAAGACACTTAGGAGTGGAGAGGAGAAACCAAGCAGTAGGAGAGCTGCTGAAGGCTAGAAGGATGAATGGAGGATGGAAGACAGTATGGGAGGTAAGCAAGGAGGGAGATAACAGAGGAAAGAATGGGAGAGAAGAGGCCATGCAGAAATGGTCAGAACCACAGCTGCCCAAACCAGACCATGGGGATGGGGGGGACGTGAAGGGCAGCCAGACGCAGTACAGGAAAGGGGAAGGGAGCAGGAGAAAGGGGCAGCTGATGGAGCCTCTGGCTGCAACAGGAAATGAATCCTCGGACAGCCCAAGAGAGGTGGTCTTTTAAGGCCTGATAGGGGAGTGACGTAGCTGCTAAGCCCATTGAACCTCAGGCTTAAAGCCTTCCCAATGTGGTTGGATTTGATTACTTTTCCAGGCATCCAGAAGCCTAGATGTGGCATCCTTGGGGAAGTGAACATGTGCTGCACAGAAAATGAGTGAAGTTGATCCACAAGGAGTGTCTCAACAGCCTAGTTCCCAGAGGCAGATGGGTAGGAGAAGGGCAACAGAGCACTGCAGGCCTTCCTGTGCATCCAGTTGGGAAAGTTCAGCAGTGGTCAGGGGGTGGACCCACAGAGAAGAACAGCAACCCAAAAGGTGCCCAGATGACAGGTAAGGCCTTCTTCTAGTGGGCCTATCAGGCAGGACAGAGTTGAGTAAGAGGGGATTTTGGCATGGTAACACTCTCAAAATAAACCAAACAAGAAAGGCTCAGAAGGCTAGATGCTAAAAGCTGCAGAGGCCTTGTTGCTGGGGGGAGGAGCTGAAGGACAATCAGGAAGGGGACAAAACATAAAGGAGGCCCAGTACCGGACGGGTGAATGAGGGGCTCTCCATGGTCTGGTCCCAGGTTGATCGGGTCTCTATTTCTCCCAGCTCGAGCTCCAATGGTTTCAGCCCATGGGGGGGTGGACAACACCCAGGTCAGTGGGAGGGGGGATAGTAAAATAAAACTAAGGGACCCTCTGGGCCCCCTGGCGGAGATGTACACATATGACTGTGGGGGGGGGGAGAGCTGAGCTACTGAAGGTGGGTCAGACAGGTGATGTACTAGCATCCTCACAATCACCAGGCATGTAATCAAAGTGGATTATTTAGGGTAGAGCCACCCGCAGAGTTGATTAGAAAAAGTACAGGGACTCTGAAGTGCAAGTACACTGCAAGTTCCAGGAGGAAAGGACCTTACCCATCCTCCGGTGGCCATCTAAAGAGAGGATGGTGTATGAACAACCTTGTAAAGTACAAGTTGAAAAAAGTTTACAGTTACTACGTTTAACAGTTGATATGATTAAGAAAGGTTTTTGCACAGGTCTCGTAGGATATTTACATGTTCATCCCTCAAATAAATGATAGTGGAGGGGGTAAGATCATAACTTGCTATGTCAGGGGCCTCAATATCCCCCTAAACAGAACAAGGGCACTCAATGAGTTGATGAAGCAGGGAGCAGAGGTGGCATTCCTCCAGGAGACCCACCTGACCCCAGATGAAGTGGCCAAACTAAAAAAAGGATGGTTCGGCCAGATTTATCACTGATCTTGCCAGGCACATCCGCACAAATGAGGCGTGACGATATTGATCAATAAAAAAATTGTCCCCTGTAAGTTGACGATAACTAAATGGACACGGCAGACAGGTTTATTATGGTAAGAGGCACATGGAGAATGGTTCCCTGCTAAATCTGTATGCACCGAATCAAGAAACTGAAAGGGTTCAGTTCTTTCAACAGATGTTGACAACGTTTGCACCACCACCACCACCACCACCAGGAGAGATGGTCATGGTGGGTGGGTGGGGACTTTAACACAGTGCTGAACCACGCCATAGACAGGTCAGGGTGCCTCACAACCCCAGTGCTGAACCATGCCATAGACAGGTCGGGTGCCTCACAACCCCAGGAACCCTACTGCGAAGTGTTTGGGGTTGATCAAGGAGCTGGGACTCATGGAAGCCTGGCAGTTTGTGCACACTAAGGTCCACCACTAAACCTGCTGGTCAGCACTGCACAAGGCTAGATTTCATCCTAATTTTGGCAGTGGGTCTGCGCCCTAGAATCGTCCCAGATGTTTCCGAGAACTGTCTCAGACCATGGGGCAATGGGAATGAACCTGTCCCTTCTGCCCAAGCCAAGATCATCTTCTTGGAGGTTAAATGTGTCTCTGCTAAATAGAGAAGACTGCAAGGCAATGGTGAAAGATTGTCTCACAGAGTAGAAAGTGACCAACCCCCCCCCCCCCAGAGGAATACTCAGCAGTTACATGGTGGGATGGATGGAAGGCTGTGCTGACAGGGAAGGTGATAGGCTACGCAGCAGGGGAAAAGAGGGAGAGGTTAAGAAATCAACTGTCTTAGAGGAGAGTATTTTCGATCTAGAGGTGGAGCACAAAATCGCCCTGGATCCAGATGTTAAAAGGGACTTGGAGGCACAGAGAATGAAGCTTAATAAATTGTTAGATGACAAAATTGAAGGGGCAATACGATACTCCCGACAAAGGTACTATGAGGCAGGGAGCAGGACAGGCAAACTACTGGCATGGCAGCTGCATTGCATAGCCAGTTGGGCTGGTTGTCCTAAAGATCAGGTGACACAACAAGGCAACGGAATGTGACTCAGACCCACACAGATAGTAAAATACTTCCAGGCATTTTACCAAAAGTTGTATGTGGGATCAGGTAGATCACATATCAGAGACTGGACATCTTCTTTGGTAAATTGACCTACCATTCTAAATGACAACCAGAGAGAGGGCTAGAGGCACAAATAACTCAGGAGGAGATTGTGAAGACGATAAAAAAACTGAAGGGTGGAAAAGCACTGGGCTCAGACCGGTTCCCTGAAGAATATACTAACATACTAACTTACTAAACTGCCAGCAGAATAGGCCTAACGGTCTTTCGTGTCTGCTCGTTTGGTCAGCCCCCACCCTGGGTGCTGACCTTGCTGCCCCCCTCGCCTTCTCTGGCTTCTCCCTTCCCAGTTCCGGATATTCTTGCTGCATTGTATTTTGCTTCCAGAACCCTTTCCCTGTACCTGTCCCACCCCCTCTTGAACCCCTCCACTGTCTCTGCCTCCACCAGCCCCCTAGGCAGCGCATTCCATGGCTCCACCACCCTCTCAGTGAAGTAGCACCTCCTCCTTTCTCCCCTGAATCTTCCCCCCTCCAGCTTCCACCCATGCCCTCTAGTGGCCCCCTCCTCCTTCCTTCGAAGCACCCTGACTGTTCCTCCCCTATTTACCCTCTTCATGTACCTGAAGACCTCTATCATGTCCCCCGGTCCCTTCTCTTCCAATGTGTACATATTTAGCTCTTCGAGCCTCTCCTCATAAGTCCTGTCCCCATGCCCCAAATCATTTTGGTTGCCCTCCTCTGACCCTCTCCAGGAGGTTAATGTCCCTCTTAAGTATGGCCTCCAAAACTGCACGCAGTACTCAAGGTGTGGCCTCACCAAGCAGTTATACAGAGGGAGTATCACGTCTCCTTCTGGAGGTGATCCCCTAGCGATGCATCCCAGCATCCTGTTGGCTTTGGCTGCTGCCCTCCTACAAGTCTCAGAGTTGTTCATCTTGACATCCACCACCACCCCCAGGTCCCTCTCAGCCATTGAGACTTGTAGCATTTCCCCAACAGGGTGTACACTTGGCCCGGGTTTCTGGCCCTCAGGTGGAGTACCTTGCATTTCCCTGCATTGAACCTCAGCTTCCACTTTCTAGACCATCTTTCCAGAGCCTCCAGGTCCCCCTGTAGGGCCACCCTCCCCTCCTCCCCATCCACCACCGCCCCCAGTTTCGAGTCATCCGCAAAGAGACTCATCTCACTCCTGATTCCTGTCCTTATGTCAGAGATGTAGGCATTGAACAGAAGGGGCCCAAGGACTGATCCCTGTGGGACCCCACTAATGACCCTCCTTGGGGATGAGACTATCCCGCCAACTACGACCCTCTGGGTCCGGTCCTGGAGCCAATTGCCTATCCATCTGATCATCTGGTTCCCCACCCCCATTTCTCCCAGCTTATCCAACAGGCCCACGTGAGGAACAGAGTCAAATGCCTTGCTGAAGTCTAGAAAGAGGACGTCCACTGGTCTACCCAGGTCCAAGGCACTCGTCACCCAGTCATAGAACTCTACAAGGTTTGTCTGACACGATTTCCCCGGGATGAATCCATGCTGTCTATCGTCCAGGCACCCTGACTTATCCAGGTCCCCCCAAGCCTCTCCTTGACAATGCCCTCCATCACCTTGCCCACCACCAATGTCAGGCTGACAGGCCTGTGGTTCTCTGCCACCTCCCTTGATCCCCCCTTGTGGATAGGCACTATATGTGCCACCTTCCAGTCCTGGGGCACCCACCCTGTCCTCAGAGAGATGGTGAAAAGCTCCACCAGGGGTTTTGCCAGGACATCCGCAAGTTCCTTCAGCACTCTGGGATGTAATTTATCCGGCCCCGGTGCTTTCTCCATCTTAAGGGAACTGAGGGCTTCCCTCACTCTCTCTGCTGTGATTTCCACTTCCGGTACCTCTTCTCCCTGCTTAGCCCTCCCCCCTCCTGCCAGTGATGCCTCCCCCTCTCCCCAGACCCGCCGATCGGTAAGGGTCCCCCCCTCCTCAGTATCTCTGTCTCCTCCCATGTATGATGCAGCACCCCCATTTTCCTTGGTGAAAACTGCGGTGAAGTACTCATTTAGTACCTCAGCCTGCTCCCCCGGGTCTTGTGCCCATCTCTCCCCTGATTTAATCCTGCTAATCTGCCCTTCACCCTTTGTTTTCCCCAATGATCTAAAGAACCCTTGTTCCCTCTCCTAATTTCCCTGGCCAGGTTCTACTCCTTCCTTGCCTTAGCTGCCCTCACCACCCTAGTGGCCCTTCTAGCCATCAGCTAGTACTCCCCTCGATCCCTTTCACTCCTTGAGCACTTGAATTGCTTATAGGCTGCCTTCTTTCCCCGCACCACCTCCTGGACCTCCCTGGTCCACCAGCAGCGTTTTTGGGCCCTACCGCATTTTTGTCTTACTCTTGCACAGGTGCTGGTAGCATTCTGCACCCCTCTCCTTATAAAGCTTTCGCTGTGGAGGTGGCACCACACTTAGGGGAAGTATGCAGGGTGATACAGGAGGGAAAAGGAGCCCCACCAAGTTGGCAATATGCCCAAATTTTAGTAATACATAAGGTGGGCAAAGATTCAGCCCTCTGTGGGTCTTATTGGCCCATCTCCCTACTCAGTGTTGATCAGAAATTTACACCTCGATCCTGGCTGGGAGACTGCAAGAGGTGGTGGGAACCCTAGTTCAGCTGGATCAGACAGGATTCATTTGGACAAGACTGATATGTGACAATATTCATTGTCTTTTGAATTTGATTGCCTGGCAACAAAGGGCTAAAGACCCCACCCTAGAAATTTTCATGGATGCCGAGAAGGCATTTGACCGGGTGAAATAGGATTTCCTCTATAGGACCCATGAGGTGATAGGACTGGGGGATAAATGTAGAGATAACATCAGGGCTTTGTATGCCTCCCTGCAGACCACAGTGAGGGTCAACGGGGTGACCTCCCCAAGGTTCCACCTCCAAAGGGGAACTAGGCAGGATGCCCACTCTCAGCTCTTCTCTTTCCATGTGCATAGAGCCACTGGCGGTGGCAGTTAGAAATAATGGAAACATTAGAGGGATCCAGGCTGGAGACACCAACCACAATATATCCCTTTATGCAGATGACACCTCTTCTTCCTTACCTCTCCTGATACCTTGAGACTGGCACCCTTGAGGAGCTCAAGGAGTACAGCAGCCTATTAGGCTACAAAGTCAACCTGGACAAATCTGAGGCTGAGGTTGGTGGGTCATGTCCCAAGGGAGCAGTTGCCTAACTTCCCATTTAAATGGGCACCCAATAACGTAGTGCGTTACCTCAGGGTCAAGGTAGCCCCCAACAGGAACTGGCTGTTTGGACTGAACTTCTCTCCACTGTGGGCGGAGATCCAGGCAGACATGAACAGGTGGGACACCCTACCCCTCTCTCTGTCTGGGAGAGTTCACACCTTAAAAATGAATATCCTCCCCAGACTTCTGTTCCTATTCCAGGCACTCCCCATCCCCATACCAGCATCTTTCTGGAAAATGACTAATAAATCAATAATGAAATTCATATGGGAGGGGGACACAGGACCTCCAAAAGGTCCCTCTCTCTCAGTAGAGAGGGGCCTGGCCATGCCAGATTTGCATTCTTATTACTAAACGGCACAACTTTCACCAGTGGTGACTTAGATAAAACAGGTAGGGGACTCTGGGCAGAGGGAAATTGAAGCATCACAGACAGGCTCCATACCCCTGTTCACCCTCCCGCTTGCCACCTTCACTGCGAAACTGTGGAGGGAAATCAATAACCCCTGAACCAAGCTGATGATGAAGGTCATCGCCAAGGTCAGAAGTCTCACAGGCACTCCCAACAAGGTAGGACCACTTACCTCTATCGTAAGGGATCCTGTGTTTCTCCCTGCCCAGATGGACCCAGGGTTCCTCACATGGAACCATAATAAACTTATAAGGTACACCTCTCTGATCCAAAACAAATCAATAAAATCATTTGGTGAACTTCAGATGCAGTATGGCCTCTCAAGGGTGGACTTCCACAGATATGTGCAGGTGAGGCAGTATATGATCTCCCACCAGATCATTCTCAGAGTGGAGAGGGATTTGACTCAGCTAGAGACCTGCCTATATTAGTTAGCCAGACTTGAAGAGAACAAGGGGAGGGTCTCAAGGTCCTGCAAAGCCCTCTTGAGCATGGGGGATGGCTGGCTGGAGGGCCTCAGAGGGAAATGGAAGTTGGAGGCAGGAGTGAAGATTCGTGGACTAGAGCATGGGAGTGGGGCTGGAGGGTAACGGCCTCCCCGGGGCAGAGGGAGTTCAGATGGAAATGCTGGACTACATTTTTCCACACTCCCACGATCACTAGGCACTTTGGCCCCGTGCTGGAGGGGATGTGGCCAGACTGGATCCCACTACCACATTTTCTGGGGCTGCTCAAGGCTCTGACTACTGGGACAAGGTCCATACAGTGTTCACAGAGATTTGGGGTCCCTAAATCCCCAAAGACTTCCTACACCTGGTCCTAGGCCTGGCGGTGAAAAAGGCACGGGAACCTAAGTCCCAGATGCTCCTCAGAATAGTGTGCCTGGCAGCTCTAAAGGAGATCACAGTAAACCAGCTCAACACCAATCCACCATCTCTGGAGGCTTGGACTCAGAGGATGGATAACATAGAAAGAATGGAAAGTCTCACAGCAAAGCTTAGAAGTCTGATAGAGAGACACAGTGACGTATGGAACAGATGGCTAAACAACTCAGGACGGGCACAGGGAGAAGAACCAGGAGGGAGTTTGCCAGTAATATAGTTCCCAACATACAGAGTAGGGCCACAAGTGGGTCTGGGGGGTTCACTTTTCCTAAAAGAAGAATATGAAGTCAAGGGAAGAAACATAACAAAAACACAAAAATAAAGAAACGCACAAAGACCAGTGCAGAGTTGAGTTGAACAGTTTCTTTTTTTTTTTTAAATGTTATTTATTTATTTAAATTTTGGTAAGCAGGTAGGCCCACAATGACCATTGTAGCCCCTTTTGCAGGGATGACCCAGGATTCATTACATACAAAGAGAATAAAACAGTAAAAACAGCACAAGCAATTGGGTAATACATACATTACAATAAAGACATAATAGATGATCCACAGGTAAGTTAGGGTACAATTTAAGATCAGCATGAGGAATCAGGCAGTTACAGAAAAATAAAACAATTACACATATCCCATGAGAATGTAGGCACACTGTTAGAGCACGCAAGCTAGGGCTAGCAATGGCTGTAATGGGTGGCCCAATGGAGGTTTAGATGCTTAGCAGACACATGAACAGAGATTTAATCTCAGTAGGTGGGTCTTGAGGCCTTTCTTAAAGCCTCCAAGGAGCTGCACTCTTGAGATATTAGAGAGACCATTCCAGAGGGACGGCATATAGACTGCGAATGATCGGAGACCTTGGGACGTCCAGACTCTGGGGACATGGAGGAGCTATTGGTCGGAGGACCTTAAAGTTCTTACAGTTTTCTTAGCTATAATACCATTCAGAGTAGGGGGCATGCTTGTTTGCTGAAGCTTGAAGGCCAGGTAAAGAGAAGGGTACATTAATCTGCCCTCGAGAGCCGGCCAGTTCAGTGAGTGCAATACTTTGCAGTGATGTTCTCAGGGTGGTGCACCAATGGCAAAATGCCCAACCCTATGAAATAGTGTTCTCAGTTTTTGCATCTCTGTGCTTCTCAGTGAGAATAGCATGGGGTTCCCATAGAACAATGTGGGCAAGAGCATGCCAGTGGTTTCCCTTAACTTGGATGTCTGAGTGATGAATGGTTTTCAGACGATGCAGGAGACCAAGTTTCTGGTTATTGATGTTCCTTATTTGTTTTGAATGTTCTTGAAGCATAGTAGGTTGTGACAGATGAGGCCAAACCTGTAAAGACAAAGAGCCCGATTCTCAAAGGCCAAAGTAGGATGCAAGATGCCTGCCAAAACATGTATGGTGCAAGGTACACCTTGCATCACAAAAATGCCCCCGAGCTATTCACAAGGCAGCCTGTGTCAACCACAGGCTGTCTGCCCCAAACAGGGCTTGCACCACCCCCGTGCCCAGACATGGGCTGTGACATGGTGCTCGGTGGCATGTGGCAGATGCAATCTGCCATAGCCCCAGAAATGCAATTCAGAGACATCTCCCAAAGGGAGAAATTCTAAGTACCCTTAGACCAGTCGGGGCTGGTTTAAGGGGACTTAGAAAATTCATCTCTCGGAGAGCTGCCTGGTTGCAGCAATATGCCGCAGGATCCCCAATGGTGCCAAAGCCCTAAATAGTGACTCGATATATACATAAATAACAGTAAACCCATGCCCTTTCCCTGCTCTCCAATGCCACAGTATTTAACTGTTGTTCAAGACTTGATCCCCAATGCTGGCATTGGTAAATAATGTCAATTACATGCCCGATCCCTAATGCTGTCATTTGTAAATAATGTAATTTATATGCCCTGATCCTCAATGCTGTCATCTGTACAAAAAGTAATTTACATGCCCTGATCTCATCGCCGTCATCTGTACAAAAGTAATTTACATGCCCAGATCCCTATTGTAGTCATCTATACAGTATTTATATTCCTCTGATGTTAAGTCATTTAGAAATAAAGTAATCAGTGTTTCTCTCCCAAGATCCCAACAAGCTAGAGTTCAAGTAGCACCCTTGTACTTCTCCATGACCCAAGGGTACCAGCACTTACTGTTAATGAACCTACTGTAGGCTCATTGACAGTTCAGTCAGCAGCCAGCCACGGAGGTGAGAGGTGGGCTGTGCTGGTCACCGGCTCGGATTATTACTATCAGTGCTGGCCCCTTTGGGTCATGGAGGGGGACATGGGGGTACTACTTATTAACTCTAGCAATGTCGGGGATCTTGGGAGAGGGGGCACAATTACTCTATTTCTAAATGACAGCATCGGGGCTTGGGGAATGTAAATTACTTTGTACAGATGACGGCGTCGGGGATTGGGGCATATAAATTATGTTTTGTACAGATGACAGCATCGGGGATAGGGGCTTTTAATTTACTTTTCTCCTTACTGCCAATATTGGGGATCAGAGCAGGGGGGTACTATACCAACAGGAGGGGATGATTCTTCATTATATTCCTGGGCAGGAGCGGGGATGAGGGGCAGAACCGCTTTCCTTTGCTGCAGCAGCTTGTGGCACACCCTTCCCCTGTGCCAGGCATTTGTCACACAGGGGGGTTGCTGCAGGTGTAGGGACATAGGTTCTGGGACCCCTCCTGTACCAGAATCTGGTGCAGGGTCTCCGGGTCACTGGACTTTGGCGCAAGCTGCTGTTTGCCGTAGCTTGCACCAAATACATTCCCTTTCAGAATCAGGCCCAAAAAGAGTTAGAGAGAAGGAGGGTCAAGCTGTTAAAGATTCTATGTAATGGATAATTATTTATTTTCTCAATAAAAATAAGTTTAAAAACAACTGAGAAATGTCGTTTGTTTTTAACAGCGAACATGAAGAATGTTATATATGAAATAGGATTGTATAACTTGGGGACTGGCACTAAAAATAAATGAACTTAGACTGGGAAATTATGTGGTGGAAGGCTACGGTGCAATATAAAGGGAGGGAAAAAAAAAAAGAAACAAATTTACGGGTTGTGTTTTCGGTTTTTTAACAGAGAACCTAGAGTAAGTCATAGGTGAAACAAGGGTTTGCAAAATTACAGAAGGTCTTTAAAGTAAGCTAAAGATTTTCACGATCTCATGTTTGAATATGGATCTGCATTGAGCAAACACAGAACTAATGTATTGCTGATAAATAACTAATGGTAAAATATTCCTATGACAGATTTAATGGACATAGGAATGAGGCCATAATTTTTCTGGTGAGAGTTAGTTTATTCAAATGATGACTATTACTTTATAAAAATAAGGATAAGGAAAGAAAAATAATTGTACATACTGTATGTCAAAATTTTATTTTTTAGAGATACTATATTGTGTATCACTGATGAAGGATGTTATCCAAAACGTATGAATATATGCACTGTATTTAAGGTCTACAAAATAAGATCAATAAAAAAATATATTTTTTGGAAAACATAAATATATGGGTGAGTGGGCTTATCGTGTACCAATCTGATTTTCTCTGTTACTGTACTTTGACTGGTATTGGGCTACTCCCTGAATACATTTTCATTGTTTATACTGAGGTTGGCTGGGCTAGACAAACTCAAGGAGAAGAAAAATACATAGAAATGTTATTGGCCATGAGACATCACTCCGCCATGCATTAAATCCCTATAAACACACAAAGTACCAAATCTCATTTTCCTACCCCCAGAAAAATACCTAGAGCCATTACCAAATGTAATAAGCCCCTCCAGCGTGTGCATCATAGGATGTTATTGCACTTCCTGAGGGTATAAGGACACTCAGCCTTCTGCCTAATGCCTTACTACTCCCCTGCTGTGTACATTAAAATCCAATAATGTACACCTTGTTGTGACGTATTGCTTCCTTTTGTAGTTACTTATTTGAGAAAAGAATAATTTTGGTAAGTGTAGGAGAGCAACTCTATAAGTTTGTGACATCACAAACATGTATTATAGAGTTTGATATCAACTGGTTTTAGGTTAATATCACCCTTGGCCAGTAATTATGTAAGCAGTAACTCATGACGGGTGTCCAGTATGGTGATATAATTGCATGCCTCAGGTGCGTTAGTTAGGCATGAGGCGAAGCAGAGTGTCATTAAATGCACCTGAGAAATGCAATTACACCATAATGGCATACCCAGGGTGTCTCATTGCAGTTATAAAATGGCATTTAAATATTTGACATAAAATGACATTTAAATATTTACTTAAAATGAATGAAATAAGAAAATATTACTAAAAATAACACAATAAGGCCTTTCATTGAAATATGCTTCCATTTTAACTTTGAAGACAAAACATAGTCCATATTCGGGTAAGGGAGACTAACTAAAGACAGCAAAGACCATGTGTGGCACAGTTTTTATAAGAAAAACAATGTGTTACAGTACTTCATTTGGATTTCAAATCAATATAGGTACAGTATTTCAATGGAAATGTGTTCAAAACTTTTAAACCTGTCAGGTTGCTTTTTGAGGGTGTGGGGAGTAGATATTCAAAAAAAATATATCTGATTCAACTGTATGTGCATTTATGAGCCTTTTCTCTCTTTGTTTATATGGCAGTGTCACCTCTTTTCTTCATGCTGTTTCTTTTTACTCTCTTTCCTCACATTCAACATATGGAATGTTTAGATTTGAATACAGGGGTTCAAAATGCTGCACAATTCCACTGGTAGAATGTTTCTCTCCTAACATACTGTACACATGTACAGCAAAGCAAAATCGATGATTTTCTCCCACCACCAAAACAAAGCAAAAGTGCACCTCTCTCATCCTCTCTCCCACACCCAGCACCCACCTTGAACAGGTATCCATCTACAAATATCTTTGGCTTACCTTGATTCTGCCTTACATCCCATGGCCACATAAACACCCTAAGCGGCCACCGCGAACACTAGGATTGGACTTCTTTCCACGGCACAAGGATTGCCTCTCTTCTGGCGCCCTTAGGCTTGCCATTACTTCCTCTATACTGCCCCTAGTGGACTATGGGCTCCCTGTGTATAGGGCAGCAGATAATTCTGCTATCCAGAAAATTCTAATCTCCCTCAACAAGGCCTGCAGGCTCCTAACTGGAGCCCCTAGGCTCACCCACACCTGCTCCCTCTACTCCACTTCCAATCTCCTCAACTTCGAGGAAAGACTCCACTACCAGACCTGCCTACTGACCAAGAAAATTCTGCTGGGTCTCTCCCCTACTGGGGTCACCACCTTTCTCCAACTTGCCACCCCCTCTATCTCCACCTGCAACTCTGACAAAGCTATACTGGCGGTACCCAAGGTAAAAACCTCCCGTGCCCAGAGATCCTTCTGCTACAGGGCCCCTGTCTGGTTTAATGCACTCCCAGCCACCATCACCAACACACCCAAGACTGCCCCTTTCAAAGTCGCAACCACCTCCTCAGTGTCCGCACCTGTCACTGCAACTAGCCTGTGCTCTCATGCCCTCTAGGGCCCAAACCTCTGAGAAAGTCCATTATGGACTGCCACCACTTACAACAATGTCTAATCCACCTCTGACTCATGAATAAGATGGATTATACTGTAACGGATGCTCTCTCATGGTAACAATGTTTTGCGGTGATTATGTAAATATCTGTATCCAAAATTGTATTTTAATGTCTGTAAACAATGTCTGTAACCTATACATGATGGCTATTCCATTGTAACTGTACCCTCTCTGTGTCTGTCCTCTATGTGACGAGGTATCTTTGTAAATGAGCCGATGGCTCAAAGGTTGTAAAATCCGATACGACTAATAAATATGTAACCCCCCTGCAAATGGGGGTTTCCCAAAGACTTCCAGGAGCTTGCTTGAATGCTCCAAGCCTGAATGGTGTTTGGCATTTAAACCATTTATCAGTGAGTGTTTTTAGAGCCTCTGGTACTGTCTCTTTAAGAGCTGTCTGCTTGCAGACATAATTAGTTTGTATGGGGGGGACTGTGTGCTTCTCTGAGTACCACTCGAGCTGCTGCCAATTCACTCCATTTTTGCAGTCACTAGGAGTGCAAAGGGAACCTATCTGAAAGATGTAACTGTTTGCCAGAAATTATTTAGAGTAATAATGAAATTACAGTTTGTCTAACCTGCTTTCTTTGCAGTCAGAACTGTCTGCCTAGTTCCCCATTCTGGTTTTGAACTGCTGAACTGGACCAATCAGTGTGGGGTAAGCTAGCTCTAAAATGGTGCCTTGGACGAATCAGAACTTGGACTCATAATCTGAGCCAGCCACAAGAGGATTGTATGGGCAGTGACTCTGGGAGATGTAGTTTAGACTTGGCCTTTTGGACCAACAGGAGCAGTCTATTGTGAGTGACAGCCAATCCAGTCAAGAACTGGGAGGAACTCAAAGGAAGTGCCCGGTTTTGTCTGTTGGAGTTTCAGTTTTTAGCTCTGGCAGTGAAGGGAAAGGAACCCTGTGCTCCTTCAGTGCAGTTTTTAGTAGGAAGCGTGTGTAAGGCCCAGAGTTCCGGTCTGCAGCTTGTGTAACTGCTTGTTAGGACTGAATCTGTCCTGTGAAGAGAATCAAAGGATATCTGAAGAGTAGAAACTAGGCTCACCCTGTAGAAGACTGGAGAAAATTGCTGAATTGCACTCGGTCTGTCAGGAACCAAATCTGCTGTGTGTTCTCCCGGTATTGTGCAGTAATTACGATCGGGATAGAGAAGCAGCCTGCCTGTTTGCCATATAAATGTGTGAGGAGTCTCGTGGAGCTCAAGAGTAGCCCTGCTGACATTGAATGACCCTATCTTGTTTGAGGTCATGAGTACTAATTCAGGTCGCTCCCTGTTGAATTGCCACATTAAATCCAAATGGAATCACTGTACTGCTGACTGTTTAAACTAATTTTTCTTTTCTGGTGAAAGGGCCCCACCAGCTGCCACGGTTTGGACTAGCCACTAGGGCTTGGGTACCCAGGGACAGTAACTGGTAGGGATAGGCCTGTGCACAGAGCCATAGGTAGATGAGTAAAGTGATAAGCTAATTAACCTGATTTCCCCCTGTCCTTGTTATATTCCCCCTAAATAAATCAGAGCTGCTTGTTTCAGCAAAGTTATACTGCCTGAGGTATTTGTCTATGTTAAAGTATTGTACTGTGATTGTTGCACTGTATCTTATTTTACAGGAGGTCCCAGTGCCTGAGCCAGCCCTGGGGGTAAGTGTATACTGTGAAGGTAATTCTGATATATTGTGTGGGCCACTAGTGGGAAGAAAGAGGGGTTGCAGTGTCCCAGAGGGCTGTGACCAAGTAAGTTTAACTATTGCAAACCCTGACCTCTGGGTGGAGGCACCCGCCATTGGATCCAGGCCCCTCAACCTGTTAGTGGCAAATCAGGCAGGGGTAGTAGCCCCTGGGATAGCGCCATCTAGGGGTTACAAATAAATAACGGTCTTATGTGGAGGCTGGAGCCGGTGCCTCAGTTTTATTTTTGTGAGGGCAAGCAGCAGAGATTTCCCTGATAAGCAGGTTAAGACAGGAGGAAGATAACCTCATAGTCTTCAGGTGAAGCTACCTCTGGCTGCAAGCTGCAACACTGGACTTAATTTTCCTAGTCAAACTATCTCTTGTTGGAAACTGCAATACTGAACATAGGATTTGCAAGAAAGCGAGTTGTGCTCACAACAGAGGAGGGAACCTTCAATTGTCTTTGCTTTGTAACAGATATACTGCAGGTGGAGGCTGCTTCTAACTGAAAGGTGAAATAAGGAATTTACAATTATCAGGAAAAGACAGTCTTGTTACAATTCTTAAGATTTTCAGTGCAGGAAGAGTTCAAAGCACAGCTCACTTATTTTGGGACTGACTGCTTTCAGAGCACAAACCACCAGGCTGTTTTGGGGCTGGGGAGGTTTACCTGTGTCTGACTTGAATGTTTGGATTTTTCTCTGTTTGATTAGCAGGGGATTTTCTCTGTCAAATTGTTGTGTATAGTATCTTGCAGACAGGAAGGCACTCATCGCAGTGGTGGGTCAGAGCTCTTAGCCGATTGTTTTGTGAGGGCACAGTTTAGGCCCAACCCCCTGGAAATAGTTCCTTTATACCTGGGGTTCTGACATCATTTCCTCAAGAGTGCAAGGTGCATATCAATGTCATATCCTCTCTAGCACACAGCACTGAAAATATACGATACACATTGTATATATATATATATATATATATATATATATATATATATATATATATATATATTTCTATATAACAAACCAATCACTCACACAAGCACACACACACACACAAAAAGTACATAGTCATGTGGGGAGTAGTGCAATGTAATGGCTGTGGGGCAGCAGTCTTCCGGGAGTCTTTCTGGAGGCTGAGATGCTGCCCTATTTGCAGACAACTCTCTGCCCTGAGAGAGGAAGTTGCCCGTCTTCAGGCCACACTGGACAGCAGTAAGAAAACCTTCCCCCAGGCCAGACTGGATGGTAGGAAGGAACCCCCCATCCAGGGAGCACCAGAGCCACCACCACTACCTCAGAGGTTGCAAAGAAAGCACAGCAGTTGGACCACAGTGGGCTCAGGGAGGGTGAGGAGGTGGAACAGAGGCACACCCAGTCAGTTGTTCCACTCCACAATCCATACACCATTCTGGGGGAGCACAGCTCCCCTATGGATGCACCCACGGAGGAGATTAAGGAGGCTGAGGACACCTGTCACAAGGGAGGCCCACAGGAAGGAGGCAGAGGATGCCACAAGGAAAGGAAGCAGCTCCTGGTGGGGGACTCTATTAGGGGGATAGAACTGGGGGGAGCAGGGAAAACTGAAGTAAAGTGCCTGCCTGGTGCCATGGCTTGTAGGGACAGGAAGCGCATCCTCAGGATCCCGAGAACAGCTGCACGGGAGTCTGAGCTGGATGTCATTGTCCACCTAGGGACAAATGACTTGGCTCAATATGAGCTTAGAGCAGTGCAGAAGGACTTTGTAGAACTGGGGAGAGGCCTAAAACAAGTAGCACACACAGTATCCTTCTCAGAGGTGCTGCCTATAAATGGCATGAGTGAGGCAAGGGTACTTTGCACCATGCAGTTTAATGAGTGGTTGAAAAAATGGTGTGGAGCACAGGGGTTTGACTTCATTGGGACTGGGTTCCACCTGGAGGACACCAGCCTATACTGGCAGGATGGTCTGCATCTGTCCAGGAAGGGAACAAATCTTTGAGCAATCGGTTTAAATGCTTCATTGGCAAGCTTTTAAACTAGTCAAGGGGAGGCACTGATAAGCAGCAGAAAAATCCCAGCCTCCCTACAAAAACAGGGTACTAAATGGGAAAAAGACAGAAGTAGAAAGGTCAGTGGGGATGCTGCAACAGAAAGTAAAGCCATCAAAAAATAGAGAGCAATGAGTACCAATGCCCGTAGTCTGAGTAACAAGCTTCCTGAATTAGTGGCCTTGATGGAGGAGGAACATCTGGATATCGTGGCAGTCACAGAAACATGGTACACACAAAACCATGAATGGGATGTAAACATACCAGGATACACTATCTACAGGAGGGACAGTGAGGGTAAAAGAGGAGGAGGAGTAGCTCTTTACATAAGGGAAGGAATCAAAGCAACAGAACAAAAGGGTAAACAGGGAGGAGAAGAAGCACTGTGGGTAAATTTGGAGACCGGCAATGGCACCACAATCCGCACAGGGGTTGTATACAGACCCCCTTCTCAGGGGGAGGAAATGGACAAGGAAATGATAGAAAGTATACTTAGTATGGCAGAAAAAGGGGAGATATTGCTGATGGGTGATCTGAATATGCCAGATGTTAACTGGAGTGCAGTTGCAGCAGCCACTTTTAAGAGTGGGGTTATTCTAGATGCCCTACAGGGGGCATGCCTTAGACAACTAGTATTGGAGCCCACTTGAGAGGGAACAATCTTAGACCTGGTTCTCTCAAATGGAGATGAAGAGAGGATCACAGATGTAGAAGTGGGTAGCCATCTGGGAACTAGCGACCATCGAACAGTATGGTTCACAATAAACACAGCAATAGAGTCAAGCCATACAAAGACAAAGGTACTGGATTTTAGGAGGGCTGACTTTGTCAAAATGGGTGAGTGCCTAAGGAATGCACTAGCAAATGGGCAGGAAGGAGGGGTGGAAGAACAATGGGGAATAATAAAAACTGCCATCACAGAAGTAACAAGCCTTTGTGTAAAGCAAATAAACAAAACGAAACGAGGTAAGAAACCACTATGGTTCTCGAAGTGGCAGTGAAGGTTCAAGAGAAAAAGAAAGCATTCAGGAAGTACAATGAATCACAGAAGGAACAGAACAGAGAACTGTATCAGTTAAAGCAAAAGGAAGCTGGGAAGGCAGTCAGAACAGCAAAGGCCCAAACCGAGGAAAAGATAGCCAACTCAGTTAAGAAGGGATAAAACCTTTATAGGTACATCAGGGAGCGAAGTAAGACCAAGGGAGGATAGTGAGGCTTAGTAAAGGGAGGAGGGTGGGCAGAGGGTGATTGTGAAAAGGCAGAGATACTAAACAAAATTTTTGCTCAGTATTTACAAAGGAAGAGGAAGTACCTAAAACAAACAGTAGAAACACTCTGGATACAGAAGTTGATACCAGCCCATTACAGAAGAAAGGGTTCTGAAAGAACTCTTAAAACTGAAGGTGGACAAAGCAATGGGGCCTGATGGGATTCATCCCAGAATTCTAAAAGAACTAAGGGTAGAACTAGTGACACCACTGACTACCATCTTTAACAAATCATGGGAGGATGGGGTGGTACCAAGGACTGGAGGAGGGCAGATGTGATTCCCTTCACAAAAGTGGGAGCAAGGCAGAAGCAGGAAACTACAGACCTGTTAGTTTAACCTCAGTGGTAGGGAAAATGATGGAATCACTTCTAGGAAAGAACTGTTGAGTATCTAGAGGCCAGAGGGCACAGGACCCAAGGCAGCATGGATTCACAGCGGAAAGTCATACCAGACAAATCTGATAGATTTCTTTGACTGGGTGACCAAAGTAGTTGATCAGGGAGGGGCTGTGGACATGGCCTACCTAGACTTTAGCAAGGCATTTGACACAGTCCCACACAAAGATTAATATACAAGTTAGCCAGCCTGGGAGGGTCCCAAGATGACAGCCTGGGTAAAGAATTGGCTGGAGAATAGGACACAGAGAGTAATAGTAAATGGAGTCCACTCTGAAAAAAGGGTTAGTAGTGGGTACCATGAGGTTCAGTATTAGATCGGTCCTTCAATGTCTTTATAAGCGACATTGCAGAGGACTGGAAGGAAAAGTATGTCTCTTTGCAGATGACACAAAGATCTGCAACAGAGTTGATGCACAAGGTGGAGTGGAAAGGATGAGAAGGGACTTGGCAAGGTTAGAGGAATGGTCAAATGTATGGCAGCTTAGATTCAATGCTAAGAAGTAAGGTAATGCACCTGGAAACAAAACCCAGGGAAGAGTACACAATGGCTGGTGAGATACTAACAACAACAAAATGGCAAGGGACCTGGGGTAGTCATCAGATGACCTAAAGGTGGGAAAGCAATGTGAGAGGCAGCAAGGAGGGTTGGGGATACTGGGATGCAGGAAGAGGCATCACCAGTAGAAAACAGTAAGTTATTATCCCTCTGTACAGACAGCTAGTGAGACCCCATCTGAGTACTGCGCAGTTCTGGGAGACCCAATCTCCGCAAAGACATAGACAGGATGGAAGCTGTCCAGAGGAGGGCATCTAAATGGTGCAGGGTCTGCACCGGAAGACATATGAAGAGAGACTTAAGGAGCTTAATATGTATAGCCTTGAGGAAAGGAGGAGAGGGAGACATGATAGAAACTTCAAGTACCTCAAGGAATCAACAAAGTCCAAGAGGGTAGCATCTTTCAAAAAGAGGTGTGCAAGAACAAGGGGACAATTTGAAGATAGAAGGGGCAGCTCAGAGGTAATTTAAGGAAGTATTTTTTCACAGAGAGGGTTGTGGATGTATGGAACGGCCTTCCAGAGGAGGTTGTGGAGTCAAAAACAGTGGTGGAATTCAAGCATGCATGGGACAGTCATAAGGCAATTCTTGGGGGTGGGGGTAGGAAGAAGTAGGCTGCTGGTTAACTAGGACCTGCAGCTTATCCATCAGGTAGGGAAATGGGCAGACTGGGTGGGCCAAGCGGTCCTTATCTGCCGTCAAATTCTATGTTTCTATGTTTCTATTTTTCATTGTCAGCCAAGAAGCACTAGTAGTGAAAACTTAATGTTTCTTATTTGTTTATGTGTGTAAGGAGAAGGTGATGATCAAGGAAACAGCATTTAAGTAATTTGTTTTGTTTTTATTTAAAGTAGTTTTATTTTTAGGACCTAGTTGAAGTATTTTAATAAGTAAAGGTAGCAGCCATGTTTGTAATGGAAAGTCAATTCTAGTTGTATGGGGACTGATCTGCTCATTGTGTGATGTGGCTGCTAACAAATCCAGTCAGGTTTAGGACCAGGATGACTGCATTGAACTGTAATTATGCACGGTCACCTGACTGGTTTTACCCAAGTAATTTTCTTTGATTTTTTTTAGACCCATTATATAAGTTATTTTTACACACCCAAGATGTATGTTACGAGTGTTTTTATGCACCTGAGGTATGAGTTATGAGTTTTTTTTACACACCCTGAGGTGTGTGGTATGAGTTTTTCGCACATCTGTAGGTGTGTATGTCACCCCCTCCCCCCAAAGTCTGAGGCTTACCTGTTTTGGTCTTTGGCCCATTGGCCAGGGACCACCAAGTCTACCATTGCTGCCTCAAAGGTTGTCAAGCAAGAGGGGCAGCTGGACTACAGTGGGCTCAGGAAAGGTGAGGGTGGTGGGTCAGAAGCATGTCCCCATACAATACCACTGCATAATTCCTATGCCACTTTAGCAGGGCAGGACTGTCCCATGGAGGCACCCACAGTAGTGACCAAGGAGAATGTATGGGCCCTCCGTAGTGGAGACCCCAAGTGGAGGGCAGAGGGCCCCAGAGGAGGAGGAGGAAGCAACTCCTGGTGGGGGACTCCATCATGAGGGGGTAGATTTGGGGACAGGTAGGGAGGTGGAGAGGGAGGGAAAGAGTCTACCCGGAGCCACGGCTTAGATGGATGGGAAGTGGATTCTGAGGATAGCTGGGGTGGCAGGATGGGGAGGAGAGCTGGATGTCATTGTCCACCTAGGAACGAATTACCTGGCTAAGGATGAGGCTTGGATAGTGCAGGAGGAGTTCAGGGAATTGGGAAGGGGTCTTAGGCAAGTAGCATACTGAATGACTTTTCTGAGGTGCTACCTGTCTATGACAGGGGGAAGGATAGGGTACTCCATACCAGGAATTTCAACCAGTGGTTGAAGGAGTGGTGCAAAGGAGAGGGGTTCAGCTTAGCTGGGGACTGGAGTCCCACCTGGAGGAATAAAGGCTAATGCAGGGGAGAAGGCCTGCATCCATCCAGGAAAGGAACCCAGGTCCTCAGTGAGCGGTTTAAAGGAAGGAAATCCACAAGGATACAAACAAAGAGAAGAACAAAAGGGCAGAGATGAAGGGAGATGGGAATGAAGGTGGGGAGTAATGAGAGCAGGCAAGGAGACACGGGGATGGCAGGCGAGGTGGCAGAGTCTGAGGGTCACGTGATGCAAATGCTCAAGTCTGTAAAATAAAATCTGAGAGCTAGAGGCCATTATGGCAGAGGCTGTCATAGACATTGTTGCCATTACTGAGTCTTGGTGCAGTAAAAACCATGGCAGGGATATTGTCATTCTAGGTTACAGTCTGTTTAGGAAAGACAGGAGGGGAAAGAAAGGGGGAGGAGTGGCTCTTTATATGAGGAATAGCATAAAGGTAACAAATACAGGAAACACAGGGAGGGGCAAAGGTACTGTGGGTTACCCTAGAAACAGAGAAGGGAGTCGCCGTTTGCACCAGAGTGATCTACAGACCTCCAGTATGAAGGGGGGAGTTGGACAAGGTTCTGGTGGAAGCCACCCAAGAGATGGCAAATAAGGGAGAGGTGCTGCTGGTAGATGATCTCAATCTGCTAGCTATAGATTGAAGCATGCCAGCCACAGCTACAGCTAAGAGCAGGGACATCCTGGACTCCCTGCAGGGGGCTTTCCTCAGGCAACTAGTAAAAGAGCCCACTCATGAGGGGGCAATACTGGACCTTGTACTCACCAACAGGGACAGTGTTGTAGACATCTCAGTGGGTGGCCACCTGGGAACCAGTGATCACCAAATAGTGTGGTTCAATATATGCACCGTGGCAGACTCGAACCATGCAAAAGCAAGGGCCTGGACTTCAGAAGGGCCAATTTTAAAAAGATGGGTGAATGCCTCAGGGGAACCTTGGCAGGGGAGGTCTTGGGTGGAGTGGAGGAGCAGGGGAAAAATAAGAGGGATAGTGAAAGCAACAAACCTCTCACATCAGGCAGGTAAACAAAAGCAATAGAGAAAATAGACCCCTTTGCTTCTCAAAAGAGGTGACCGGAAAGGTAAGGGCAAAACAATTAGCTTTCTGGAGGTATAAGGAGACACACAGAGAGGAGGATAAGGAAGTGTATCAGGAAAAGCAGAAGGAGGCAGGAAAAGCAATTAGGAGCACAAAGGCACAGACAGAGGAGAAACTTGCCCAGGCAGAAAAGAAATGGAACAAGACATTTTTCAGATATGTAAGCGAAAAGAGAGATTGGGGAGGGGATAGTAAGGGTTAGGAGGGAAGACAGGGAGTCTCTTGGGGGATCAGGAAAAAGCTGACATACTTAACAAACACTTTTGTTTGGTGTTTACACAGGAAGAGAAAGGTGAGGGACCACAGATTAGAGGCAGGAGCATCAAAGGAAGGGAGGTGGACACTAGTCCATTTACAGAGGAGAGAGAGAGAGAGAGTTCTGAAGGAACTCACAAATCTGAAAGCGGACAAGACAACAGGGCCAGAAGGGGTGCATCCAAGGATGAGGGAGCTCAGAGAGGTACTGGCTGCACCTCTGACAGTGGTTCCAGAAGACTGGAGGAGAGCAGATGTAGTCCCACTGTACAAAGGTGGAAGTAGGGAGGAGGCTGGCAATTACAGGCCAGTCAGCCTGACTTTGGCAGTGGAGAAGTTAATGGAATCACTCCTGAAGAAGAGGATTGTGGAATATCTTGAATCCAGAGGCTTACAAAATACAAGGCAGCATGGATTTCACTGGGGAGGTCATGTTGAACAAATCTGATAGATTTCTTTGACTGGGTGACCAGAGAATTAGATTAGGATGATGTGGTGGATGTGACCTATGTAGATTTGTAAGGCCTTGATAGTGGGTCCAAAGGTGGTAAACTGGGTAAGGAATTGGTTAGAGGACTGGAGACAGAGGGTGGTGGTAAATGAAGTTCACTCCAAGGAAGAAAGGGTGACCAGGATGCCACAGGGATCAATACTGGGACCGAAGAGAAGGTGTCTCTTTGTGGATGACACTAAAATCTGCAATAGGGTAGACATTCCAGAGGGGTGGACAAAATGAAGAGTGGTCACAGGTGGCAGCTGAGTTTCAATGTGAAAAGTGCAAAATCATGCACTTGGGCACAGAAACCCAGGGACGGAGTATGAAATGGGGGTGAAAGTAATGACCACCAAACAGAAAAAACATGGGGGTAATCATCAGATGACTTACAGGTGGCCAGACAGCATGACAAAGCAGTGGGGAAAGCTAGTGGATGATAGGATGCATAGGGCGGGGTATCCAGCAGAAAAAGAGGGAGGTGGTGATACCTCTCTATAGATCACTGGTGAGACCTCACCTAGAGTATTGTATCCAGTTCTGGAGACCACATCTCCAGAAGGACATAGACAGAGTAAAGGTGGTCCAGAGGATGGCATCTAAAATGGTACAGGGGTTGCATCAGGAGCCTGTGAGGAGAGACTAAAGGACCTCAATATGTACACCCTGGAGGAAAGAAGGGAGAAGGGGGATATGACAGAGACTTTCAGATACCTCACGGGTTTAAATAAGGTTCAAGAGGGAAGCATTTTTCAGAAAAAAATGCTCAAGAACAAGGGGCCATGAAATGAAGCTGGAGAGAGTAGACTCTGGGAGAAGTAAGGAAGTACTTCTTTATAGAAAGAGTGGTGGATGCCTGGAATAGCCTCCCAACAGAGGTGGTGGGGGCTAAAATGGTAACAGGATTCAAGAAGGCATGGGATAAGCATAAGGGAACCTTAGTAGCAAGGTGGGGGGAGCGGAAATCAGGAGAGTCTGCGTAATACAGTAGGTAGGGTACATGGGCAGACTAGGTAGACAAAGCAGTCCTTATCTGCCATCAAATTCTATGTTTTTATGTTGGTGTTCAGTTAATGATGTCCTGTGCCTCTGGTCCCTTGGACTGCTAAGTGTGACTGGAGGGCAGTATTTGGGAGTCCTTGGCGGGATTCAGACCAGGGCTTCCGACCCGATCTTCACAGCAGTCACCACCAAAGTCCTTTGCTTTTCATAACCCTCATGGAAACTGGGGCCAGGGTCCTCTGTACTGTTTTGCACCTCCGGGCACTGTGTGGACATTTGCCTGGTACAGTGTGCAGCATTAAGACAGAACCAGGATGAAAACATTAATGGCTGTGCATGCAGTGTCTGTGCATGCGCTGCTGGGTACTTAAAGGAGCCACAGCTCCCTGTAACAGTTGGGGCTCATAGGCATAGGGTTCTAATGAAGCACTCCTGCTTCTAGAGCAGGAAGCAAGGCCAGGATGCAAGTGGTGCTCCTGCAGACGTAGTGTTGGTGGTGTCTGTCACTACAAGGGGCTAGTAATAAATAACAAGCATTTGTCAATGCAGAATGTTTTCTCGCTGGCATTGGCATTGGTAGTGCAGGAGTTAGGGATGCATAATAGGAATGGCAGTGAAGTATTGAACTGAGGCTAACCTCACCCCCACCCTGAAGAGACACATTTTCAACATAGGCATTTTGGGATCTCCCGTCATGAACAGTGGCACTGTGATTTTGTTAATCGGTCCCAAAAGTTGATTTTCCACAGCGACCAAACCATTCTGCGCCGCAGGTGCGAAAACACATTTTGGGCAGGATGTGAAAAATGCCAGCTGTACTGTTCATAAGTAGGTGTGAAAAAATGGCAGTGTTGAAAATCTGGCATAAAAATATTAAAATTTGTGAAGTTACAAGGTGCATAGAAACTGTGCAATGCATGCTTGTAACACAGTCATTTTATGGATTTTCATCACCAAATTTTCAACATACTATTTTAGGACCTCTGCTCATAAAGTGTGTCACTTAATTCTTTTCAAACTGTCCTGAAAATTGATTTCACACAGCGATCACGCTATTCTGCACCGGAAGTGCGAAAACACATTTTGGCCAGGATATTTAAAATGACAGCTGTACTGTTCATAAGGAGGTGTGGAAAAATGCCAATGTTGAAAATCTGGAGTGAAAATATTACAGATTCCCGAAGTTACGAGCATGCGTGGAAACTGTGCAACGCATGTTCATGAAACAGTCATTTTTTGGATTTTGTTCACCAAATTTGCAATAAAGACTTTTTGAGAGCCCACCTCATGAACAGTGGCACTGTTATTTCATTAATCGGTCCCAAAAGGTGATTCTGTGCAGTGACCGCAAAATCACCTTTTGGGAC
Organism: Neoceratodus forsteri; assembly: GCA_016271365.2. Classification (NCBI taxonomy): domain Eukaryota; kingdom Metazoa; phylum Chordata; order Ceratodontiformes; family Ceratodontidae; genus Neoceratodus; species Neoceratodus forsteri. Next base: position 1,277,713,933 of record CM057454.1, read on the forward strand.
CGAATAATGCCATGACAGTGACTGAATTCATGAGGAGGGGCCCCAATAACCCCATGTTGAAAATGTGGTGCCAAAATTCCCGAGATATACACCAAAGTTGAAAAAACCCTGTTTATGCCATTATACAGCTTACGGCATTTCTTCAGTTCGCGGTTGGCTTTGAAGAGTGCAGATGTGTTCCCGGTTCACTGAAGATCATCGTGCTGGACTCTGGAGGTAAGTATGGGAGTGAGGGGGTGTAAAGAGGCAGGAGTGCAGAGAGGTGGGCATGGGTTGGGGAGGGAGCAGGACAGACCGCAAGGACGTTTTCATCTTTACAGGTTAAAAACAAAAAGCATCGCGGGATGGTTTTGCAGGGGCATTTGGCATGGGGTGGGCTCCCAGCATGCCATCTGAGTGTTTGGGAGGCTAGCTGATGGGATTGGGCACTCCCATCAGCACATACAGAAAGGGGGAGCAAGAGCCGGGGGATTGGGCACCCCAGCCACACACAACAAATGGGGGACATTATGCCAACGGGAGGGGCTCCCCGTCCGGCACATGAACTGGGTCAGGGCATGCCGACAGGGGGATTGGGCTCCACCGAAGTCAGCACTGAGGCAGGCGGTGGTGGCAGTGACTGCCGCCATGTTTACGAGAATGCTTCACCAGGAAAAGCACATTGGGAGGTGCCGCTGCATGACGAGCAGGCTCTCATTGCAGTGGACCTTTCTTGAATCTGGTGGCCACTTGACGTGTTGCTAGTGTCAGTGCCTGCAGCTGCCATATTGGGGAATGAGGGATGCACCTACTGTTGTGTGCCCGCGTTAAGCCCACCGTGACCACACCTCCAAACTGCTACTAATGCAATATGTTGGCTGGCACGCAAGCACGAAAAGAACATAAAAGGGGCTGCACCAGGCTGAAGGTAGGCCTGGTGCACTAATGCCCCTCATGAGCCCCAAAGAAGGTATCAGGCAGAGCATCTGTATGCCAATTTAGTCAACAGGAAGATATTGGACTGCTTATTTGTTTCTGGGGACATATCTGCATTGCTGTTCTGTGAAATGTCAGCCGGTAATCAAAATTAGACTGTGTGGACTGTTCTACCAATTAGAAGAAACAGTATTTGGGCTTGGTCAGAGACTGTTTAGAAGTCCACCTGTGTTTCAGTCCCAGGGAAGCTGTGTATCCAGCTGGATAGCCAAGGTGACTACAAGCCTACCAAGATACCCAGGTCCAATGAAAGGCCCATGGAGTGAAGATGGTGAAAGGCCAATGGGGCACAAATGATGAAAGGCCCAAGGGGAGAAGATGATGGAAGGTCTGTCAGGCGAAAGGTCCGGTATTTGCTGCACATCCCCAGTCAGCTGATGTGTTGCAGAGAAAGACTGTCTTCCATTACCAGAGTGGTACCCACTAATCTGTGCTTTTCTCAACACCTACGGAAGCCTTCAGGAACTGTAATTTCCTCTGGGCTGTGGCCCTGAGGAGTCCTACTACAATCTAATTACTGTAGTTAGACAGATAGTTTATGGGGGTGAAGTCCTGGGCAGGACTTGGTAACTTGCAGGATAAGCCCAGGCAAAGCTTGACGAATGTTCTGTTGTTGGGAATCTCATTGGGCTTATTTTTCAAAGTTTATCCTGTTCAGTTAAACTGTGGTTCCTCTGCACTCCCAAAGTGCAGCACCCTTTCATCATTTGGATGGCCACCAGCAACCTGTTGAGGTACCCACTGCAGTGGACAGTAATAAACTTTACAGCCATGGGGGGGAAAGACGGATGCACCTGCAGGTGGTACGGGACTGTGGGGTACAACTGTGAACCAGAGTTGTTGCCTGTTGTGTTTCTTCCCTGTTCCTCATCCCCGTAATGAATCTGACGTTAGTTCATGTTAACATTGCTGTGCATGGCTATTGCCTGAAATGTACTTCTGTTGCATGAGGAAAGATCACTGCATGTGGAGGAACTACTGCTGCTTATTCCTGGGAGTGGTAACCTCAGTCCACCAGGTACCCATACCACTACCCAGGTGGAGGCCCCATGACACTTTACTCCAGTGTAGCACAGCCATCAGTGAACCTGGGCCAGCCCCTCAGGAGGTGTGTTAGTGAGACCCTGAGGGCCCTGGAAGGAGGTAAGTGGGTGGCTTGTTACATGTTTTATGAAGTCTATTTTTTTTTTTTTTTTACACACCATGAGGTGTGTGGTATGAGTTTTTTTACACAACCTGAGGTGTGTGTGGTGTGAGTGTTTTTGTTTTTTTATATACCCTGAGGTGTGTGATGGTATGGTTATTTTTTTTTACACACTGTAGCACTCGCTGGTGCAACCCCACCTGAGTATTGTGTCCAGTTCTGGAGGCTACACCCTCAGAAAGGACCTAGACAAGGTGGAGGCAGTCAAGAGGAAGGCAACTAAATGATTGTAGAAGTTGCACTGCAAGCCCTATGAGAGACTGAGGATCTCTACATGTATAACCTGGAAGAGAGAAGAACAAGAGAAGACATGATAGAGACCTACAAGTACCTCACTGGAGTAAACATGATGCGATGGAGGAGCATCTATGCAAGTAATAACACCTGACAAGGTGGGTGGTATGGGCAATACCACACTATCCAGGGGTGTGAGGAGGCCCGACGCCGCAGGCAGAGGGCCTTATAACCTTGGAAGGTCCGGTATTGGTCATACTGCACACCCTGGAGGGTATTATTGCACCTAGAAAATTGGCACTGTAAAACAAAATAAATTTAGTAAAAAAATGTTTGTAAAACATGTTTTTATGATATGTTATGAGTTATCTGTCCCACCCATTGTTTTTGCAACTTGTCTGCCTCCCAGGTACAAGATGTTTCCTGCAGAAATACAATGTCATTTTTATGTTTCTTTAAATGGTTCAATACCTTTTTTCTCTAAATTGGGGAACCCAGACCATTGACATTCCATGTTGTTATGTTTAAGATAGACATTAAGGTACAGTATTAAATTACTCCAGCTATATAACCGACAGAGCAAGAAAAACCTTTAGAGGATAGAAATGAGTAACTGTAACGAGTGTTGTGTTGGATACTGACTAATTAATACTAAGAAAAATCTAACAATCCTAAAATTAAGTTTTGGTTCAGTATAGATAAAATATAAAAGAAAACAATAGGTACTTAATATTCTAACTTGTTCACAAAAGTGCCTTAAAAGTACACAAAAGAACAATGTGTAGATAACAATTTGTAACTCACTACTAAACACTTCCTAAGGTAAAACCCTGACTAATGCTAGGAAAGAACCACAAGAGAGTACCAAGTGAACAGCTCAAGCTACCCAGTGGTTCTGTACCAAATTAAAACCATCAACCTTGTGTCATATTTATCTTATTCCTTTATTCACTTGACTGAAAATACCACAGTCACTTTCTTAAAAGTCCAACTGTTCAGAACACAACCTAACTTCCTCAAAATTTAATGGAGATGTAATTGGTCTTCCTTAACCTCCCCTCCCCCAACAAGCAGTTGTTTTATCATTTCTAGTGCTATGAAATAATAACCTGTACACCAGGCGATATTATTAGTCAAAGAATGACCTTTACTACTCAGGACAGCCTACCATTACCGCCTATAATGTCCAATCATAGACTTACCAAATATAACAAACACAAGACACCAATGCTTCACCTTCCTTGAATGCATAGCACACAAGTAATTCTGTGTAAAGACTCTATGCCCGTAAAGGTCTAACTCAGGGTTTCATTGTGAGCCTCCATATATTACCTTCTCCTTTCCTTTTTATCCTTCCCATTTGCTTCTGCATTATATAGTTCCACATCTTCTCCAAACTTCAAAATGTATCCAGAAACTATCCTTTTGCAGAATAGAGTTCCATAACGGAAGACAGCTTGTGCATTTTGAGTGTGCCCCCACTGGCTCCAACATTCCCAGCAAGCCAAAATAACTATATTTATTTATTTTTATTTATTTATTGAAATGTTTCACCAGGAAGGCACACTGAACAAGTTGCTTGCCTCCCAGTGTGACCTGGAGGAGAGGGTAATGGGGGTAGGCATAAACACTGTACAATACAATTATAATCAGCAGTGACATATTCAGTAAATTACAGGTAGATAGGATTTAGACATTCAGCTAGGCTTCACATTAGAAGTGCTAATACATGCAATCAAGTAAATAAAATATGCCAGGTGCAGCCAGGGTGGCAGAGAAGTGTTGGAAGGACATAAAAGAAGACATTAAGTTGGGAGATTAAATAGGGTAACAATAGAGAGTAGGGGAGGAGAGGGAGGGAGGAAATTGGGGTGTAAATTTTGGATATAGATCAAATAGGGGAGGAGGTAGGATGGTAAAAAAGTGGCCAAGTGCATTATAGGCAGCAGGAACAAATGGGGAGAGGCAGCAGTGGAGGATATTGGAGAGGGGAGTCAGCCGAGAGGGAGAATAGATGTTGGGTGGAGGTAGGAATTAGAGGGTCAGAGGGACGGTAGGTGGAATGGGATGCCTAGGTAGAAGTTAGAAGCAGAAGCAATTAGGGGAGAGGTAGTTGTGGAGGGCTGAAGAGAGGGAGAAAGGGGAGGAGGAGGAGTGTTGAGTTTGGTGGGTACTGAGTTCCAGAGTTTAGGAAGGATGTGCGAAGGCAGTCTGTCTTATGAATGTAGAACAGCGAGGGACTGACATAGTGTGAGTCGTTGGATCTGAGGGAGTGGGAAGGTGGGAGGTGGAGAGAGAGAGAGAGAGAGAGAGGATGATAGGTATGGAGGGAGGGAGGAGCCGAACCAGAATTTAGAGACTAATTTGGTGCAGTGAGAGAGGCGTCTGTACGCAAGTTAGGGGAAGGAGACGGGGTGATATAGGTTACAATGGTGCGTACTTGAGGGGCGGTCCAGAGAGAAACAGCAGAATGATTTGAAGAGTGGGTCCAAGCTGGTTATGGAAGATTTGGGAGCAGCACTGTAGACTACATCACAATAGTCAAAAATAGGGAGGATCATCTTCTGGACAAGCTCATTCCTAGCCGTAAGAGGAATGCAGCTATGGTTCCTCTAAAGGGCACCAAGTTTGATGCGCATTTTTTTAGGATGGTGTCAATGTGTCCAGAGAAGTTGAGATGTTAGTCCAGCCAAACCCCAAGGTATCTGAATGAGGTAGTCTCTTCAAGAGTTGTCCCAACTAGGGTGTGGAAGGGGGGGCAAACTGGGAAGCCTGGAGAGTCTCTGCCTAGTGCCAAAGGTCATGGAGACTGAAATCAGGTGATATCATATGGCCTATATAAGAAAGTGCCCAGATAGGGCGGGAGGGCAGGGTTGAGAAGATAGAGCCAGCAGGGAAATTTCGGGAAGTGGGCTGGCAGTGTCACGCAAGTGGCTGTGGTGGCTTGAGAAGCCGCACCGCTGGGGAGTTGAGTGCCCATTCAGGGGCTGAGCTGTAGGAGGGAAAAATGGAGATGGTAGTTAGCTTAAGAAAGGCTCATTTTCAGAGCATGGAGGGGTTAGTCAGGGGGAGACAGGGGAAAACAAAAGGCAGAGGACAATGGGGATGCTTAGCTCTGAATCTGTGGGCAGGACACCTGGCAAGACAGGTGGCTAGCGAGGGAGAGAGAGAATGGGGGAAGGAGATAGGCAGTGAGGCAAGAGCTTGGGTGGAGAAAAAAGAACAGCAAAGAAGAAAAAAGAATTACATGGAGTAATCATTATCCAACTACCCAGGATCACCACCCCAGTAGGCTACTCCATCAATGGATACCCTGTTCATTCCAGGACACATGTCAGGGCTGGGAACCTGGGTCATCTATGGCCATGGGGTACATCACCTCAAATCCTGTTCCATATAACTACGAGACTGTTCTCAGCACAATATTAGCTTCAGGGATGAAAGCAGGGGCTCATAATTACCAGGTAAATCATCTTTCTAGTTTTTGTTTTTGTGTAGATAAAAAATGAGGTTTGCAGACTGAAGGATATAATACCGTTACTATAATACCCCCCCCCCATATGCCATCCAATGGTTCGAGAGCACTGGACTCCTGTCCCTCTTTCTGGAAATATTCTAATGAGAAGACAACAATTGACAGCATGGGAGAATCACCAGACTTGTGCCAGGCATCCAGAACTGCTCATGTTGGGAGAGCAAGGAATTGGGAAGCTTCTTTATCACAGCACAAAAATTTAATCAGATCTGTGCAGGCATCTAAAACTATTCATATTGGAGAAGGGGAAATTTCAGGAAGTTTTTCACCATGTCTCATGAGTAATCTGTAAGGAAATAGACATAAAAAGGGGTCTGGCTATCCTGTTAAAGAAGGGGATACCATTTATAAAGAAATAACGTGTGGTGGATTTGGAAGACAGGTTCCAGATCCTTTCTGGGTCATTGCATGGTAGGGAGATTGTACTGTGCAATGTGTATGCCCCTCATATACAGAGAGATATATTTTTCCATAATTTATTAGCTGCCCTGTTACCCTTTAAAGATCACAAAATTATTCTTAGTGGGGATTTTAAGAATGTAATGAACCCACGGTTGGATAGCATAAGCTTCACAAACCTAGGTAGACAGATTTCGGCTTATAACTACATGCGGGAGATGGTGGCTGACCTGGGCCTACTGGATGTGAGGAGATTAGCACATCCAAATGGTAAAGATTATTCTTTCTTTTCTGCTTACCATAATGCTTTTAGCAGGATTTATTATCTTTTTATGCCCCTAACATTATGTAATATGACATCTGGTGTTAGCTATGGTTCTATTATTTCTGACCATGGGTTATTAAGGGCAACATGTGCATTACAGGGTGCCCCACAGAAACAGTTTGGATGGTGTTTTAATTCATCCCTGTTACAAGACCCTGAATTCAAAGATCAGCTTGCTAAGGAGACAGACTTATTTTTCGACCTTAATGATAATAAGAAGACTTCTTATCATGCACTATGGGATGCATATTAGGCATACATGAGAGGATACATCATCAGATATGTAACCAATAGGAAAAAAGCAAAGGCAAATGGAGGTAGAGAACAAAGAAAAGGTGATTAAACAAACTGAGGACAAAATGAAACAAGACCCTAATAAAACAAACATTTGTCAATGCCAAACGTTCACTTGCAGGTATTTGCAGTAGTATTTGGCACTTGGACATGGCTTAAAAAAATCAGTGACAAAGAAGTACAAGCATTTGTCAATGCCGAATGTTGCTTGCTTCTATGTGCTGTTTAGGTATTTGGAACTCATTGGAGTGCAAATATTGAAAATTCATGAACTTCTGACGTGCGTGGGAATTCTTAGCATGGCCTAAATAAACAGTCATTTTAGATTTTCACCAAATTTTCAACACTTAGCCATTTTAAGACTCTCTAATGAACAGTGTCACTGTGATTTTCTTAATGTGCCCCATACATTGAGTTCGCACAATCGACTGTGCCATTGTGCGCTACATGGGTGGAAACACGCTTTGGGCAAGATGTGAAAATGACAGCTGCACTGCTCATGAGGAGGTGGTAAAATGGCAATGTTGAAAATCTGGAGTGAAAATATTGTAATTTGCAAATGTACGAAGCGCAGGTAGGAACCGCGCAACGCACACACGTAAAACAGTCATCTTTAGGAATTTTTTCACCAAATTTTCAACATAGCCATTTTAAGACCTCTGCTCATGAACAGTGTCACTGTGATTTTCTTAATGTGTCCCATACATTGATTTCGCACACCGACTGCGCCATTGTACGCTACATGGGCGGAAACACGTTTTGGGTGAGATGTGAAAAATAACAGCTGTACTGCTCATAAGAAGGTGTGGTAAAATGGCAATGTTGAAAATCTGGAGTGAAAATATAGAAAATTCAAGCGAACTTACTTAGCTCATGTAGGAACTGTGCAACGCACACTTGTAAACCATATTTTAGATGCCACCAAATTGAAAATAGGCTTTTGAGAGCCCACCTTATGAATGCTGGCACTGTCATTTCATTAATCAGGCCTGAAAGGTGATTTTGCGCAGTGACTGCGAAATCACCCTTCGGGCCCGAATAACGCCATGACAGTGACAGAATTCATGAGAAGGGGTCCCAAAAACCCCATGTTGAAAATTTGGTGCAAAAATTCCAAAATGCCTGAGATATGCAACAAAGTTGAAAAAACCATCTAGCCCATTATACAGCTTGCAGCTTTCCTCAGTTCACGGTCGGCTTTGAAGAGTGCAGGCGTGTTCCCGGCCTTGGAATGATCGTTGCGCGAGCTCGGAGGTAAGTATGGGGTGAAGTAGTGTGGGAGGGCAGGGTGCGCGTGGGTGGGTGCGGGTTGTGGAGGGGCGGAGACCGCGGGACCGCTTTTAATTTACAGGGTTTTTTTGTACTTTGACGATGCGGATGTTTGCCACGCTGGGGTGGGCTCCCAGCATGGCAGAAATGCGATGGGCTGTGGAGCTGTGGATTAAATCTCATCGGCAGACGACGCTGGGACATTTGCCGCTGGGTGGGCTCCTCAGCGTGGCAGAAGGATAGCTGGGAGGAGCCGTGAGCAGACGGGGATTGGGCACCCCATCGGCAGATGACACGGATGTTTGCCACGCTGGGGTGGGCTCTCAGCATGGCAGCAAAGATTTGGGCGACGCCGGTGCAAGCACACAGCGGTGGATTTTTGAAGAGAAGACCATCGCTGTCATACACAGCAATCGGTGCGGATTGGTGCAGGATCGCCACACCTGCTCAAGGGAGCAGGGATTGCTCAGAGAGGCACACTCCAAAGTGTCCCATTCTCCCAAGACGCTCCTTATGCATGCCGCGTTAATGTAAAATGGAGTTAATTTACCAACTTATTGAACTCAAATTTGAAATCAAGAAAATCTACCTAGTAAGGCAGAATTTGCCCTCTTCACACCAGGCAACAATATTGTGAATCGGGGGACCAGGAAACTCCTAGCATATAGACTAAGAAAACACCACCACCACCAAAATATGATACTCAAGATTTGGACCGCAAACAACAGAATAACTCATATCTACAATAAATAAATAAATGCCTTCAGAAATATTATGAAAACCAATATAAACCCTTTACCCTGGATTCTGGATAAGACATAGCAAAATTCCTAGAAGCTGCCTCATCTTCCCAGCCTGTCTAACTGGGAAAGAGAGGCTGTACACAAGCCAATCTCGAAATTAGAAATCATACAGGTCATTCAAGCAGAAAGTTCCCAAACAAACTACAAGTTTGGATTTCTTCTCCAGCAAATTCTACAAGCATAATAATCCTATTATTGTTGACTATTTAGAGAAAGTATTTCACAAATCCTTACAGCAGGTAAAGATAGAAGGCACCCTTAATGAGGCATATGTCTGCTTACTACATAAGAAAAAATAAAGACCCATTGAAACTAGCAAACTACCATCCCATATCCATTCTAAATTTTGATTATAAAATATTGTCCAACATATTGGCTAATAGACTATTTGATATCATTCAGACACTGGTAAGCAAGGAGTAAGTGGGTTTTGTTAGGGGGAGTCAGGAATCAGACAACCTCAGGAGACCCTTTCAGTTATATGGTCAGCTAACAATGGTGGACACCTCAATTTTCTTGTCCTTAGACATAGGGAAGGCTTTGATTCTTTAGACTGGTTGTATTTACAGAAGATTTTCAATAGTTACAATTTTGGGCCTATATTTGAACAGTGGATCACAACCGTTTACTTGACTCCTAAAGCTGCTATTATTTCCAATGGTCTTATATCAAAACTGTTTAGAGGTACCAGACAAGGTTGTCCACTCTCCCACTCCTGTTTATTTTGGCGTTTGAACCCTTATTAAGACACACAAAACATTCATCTCAAATCCAGGGAATCCATTCAGTGAACGTTGAGAACAAGGCCTTTGCCTTTGCAGACAACTTGCTTGTAACCCTTTCAAACCCATCTAAATTTCTTGCAGCTTTAAGTATATTACTGGAGAGGTTTACCAAAATGTCAGGGTTATTTGTGAACTGGGGAAAAATCAGAGGGAATAATGCTCAAGGAATCGAAACAGGAAAGCGAGCTTTTAAACAAAAACTGTAACTTTCATTAGAGTGTCAAAGGGATTCTGCATTTGGGTACACAGGAGTTTCACTCGGCTCCGCAAATAATCCAATACATCCTATTGGGGCTTATAGGGAACTTACCAAATGAACTGGACAAATGGTTTAAACTGAACTTATCCCTATGGGGTATGATTAACCCAATAAAACTTATTCTAGCACAAAACATTTTCTATATTCTCAATAATACTCCAGCAATAGTACATATAGACTGGAACAAAAAAATGGATAGGATATTTTTTAAATTTCTTTGGGACAATAACTCCCCCCCAATCAAGTATTACTAAATTAAGGGCTCCGTGGAGAGTAGGGGGTTTTAGCTAGCCCTAGTGGCAGGGCTACCACTGGGCATTCTTGCTTAAACAGTCAGCTCTTTGGCTGACTGTTGGCTCAGGGCAGATGAGGGTGGTGGAATAGAGGTGCATACCTCCAATTGTACCTCTCCACAATTCATACATCATTCTGGCAGCGTGGTTCCTCTGTGGAGGCACCTGCGGTGCAGACCATGGAGGACGCCGGGAATCTCCACAAGGGAGACCTGCAGGAGGATGGCATGGGATGCCACTGGTGAAGGAAGCAGCTCCTAGTGGAGGACTAAAGTATTAAGGGGGTAGAACTGGGGGAGGGAGGGGAGAGGAAGGTAAGGTTCCTGCCCGGCACCATGGCTAGGAGGGAAAGGAAGTGAATCCACAGGGTTGTGAGAGCAGCTGCACAGGAGAGGGAGCTGGATGTCATTGTGCACCTAGGGATAAATTACCTAGCTGGGCATGGGATCAGAGTAGTGCGGAAGGAGTTTGTGGAGTTGGGGAGGGGCCTTAGACAAGTAGCACACACAGTAACCTTCTAGGAGGTGTTGCCTGTCTATGGCATGGGTAAGACTAGGGTACTCTGCACCATGAGATTCAATGGTTGAAAAACTGGTGCAGAGCACAGGGTTTTGGCTTCCTTGGGGATTGGGGTTCTACATGGAGGGATACAGGCTTATACTGGCATGATGGTCTGCATCTATCCAGGAGGAGAACCAAGCTCCTAGGTGATAGGTTTAAATGCTTCATTGGCACGCTTTTAAATTAGACAAGGTGGGAGGCACTGATAAGAAACAGGGAATTCCTAGCCTTCCCCCACAAAACGGTAGTTAGCAAGGTAAACACCAAGGTAGAGTAGTCGATAGGGAGCAGGATGGGGTAATGGAGAAAAAGGCAAAGGCAGTAAGGGTAGGCATGGGGTTAAAAGGGGTAAGGCCATCAAAAAATGGAGGGTGATGAATACCAGTGCCCATAGTCTGGCTAACAAGCTTCCTGAACTTTCTGATCTTGATTTTTGAGTTTTAATATTGTAAACAGACTTCCTGGAAAACATAAACTGAACTTACAAACTTAAATGGGCAGACTGGGTGGGCCATAGGACCTTATCTGCCAACACTGTCTATGTATCTATGTAGGATTTTGTAAAGGCACCCTGAGCTTGGGAAGGGCACCTTATAGAAATAAACATTTACTTACTTACTTGATGGAAGAGGGACACCTGTATATCACGGCAGTCACAGAAACATGGTACATGGAGAACCATGACTGGGATGTCAGCATACTAGGGTACATAATCTACAGGAGGGACAGGGAGGGTAAAAGAGGAGGAGGAGGAGGAGGAGGAGCTCTGTACATAGAGGAAAGGATCAAAGCAACAGAACTAAAGGGTAAATGTGGAGGAGAGGAGGCACTCTGGGTCACCTTGGAGACAGGAAAAGGCACCACAATCCGCATGGGGGTTGTATAGAGACCCCCCATCTCAGGGGGAGGAAATGAACAAGGAAATGATAGAAGGCATCCTTAGAATGGCAGAAAAGGAGAGATATTGTTGATTGGGGACCTGAATATGCCATATGTTAATTGGAGCACATTTGCTGCAGCCACTTCCAAGAGTGGGGTCATTCTTGATACATGCAGGGCATGCCTCAGACAGCTAGTGTTGGAACCCACTCAGGAGGGAGCAGTCTTAGACCTGCTACCTCAAACAGGGATAGGATCACAGATTTAGAAGTGGGTAGCCATCTAGGAACAAGTGACCACCAAATAGTGTAGTTCACGATAAACACAGCTGTAGAGTCAAGCCAAACAAAAGCAAAGCTACTGGACTTTAGGAGGGCTGACTTTGGCAAAATGGGTGAGTGACTAAGGAATGCACTAGCAAATAGGCAGGAAGGAGGGATGAAAGAATAATGGGACAAAATCAAATTGCTATCACAAAGGCAATAAGCCTTTGTGTGAAGCAAATAAACAAAACAAAGTAAAAAATTACTATGGTTCTCAAAAGAGGTGGCTGGGAAGGTTAGGGAGAAAAAGACAGCATACAGGAAGTATAAGGAATCACAGAAGGAGCAGGACAGAGAACTGTATCAGTTAAAGCAGAACGAAGCGGGAAAGGTGGTCAGAATAGTGAAGACCCTGTAACTGGGTAATAAAATTACCTTTCGCAGGTTCTTGTTGGAACTGCACAAAAGTGAAGAAATGACAAACAAATGGTGTCCAGCACATAAAGTGATTTATTTTCTTGTATATAAAACAGGCTTACAACCAAATCACAGTGATAAACACTGGGGAGAACACCGCCAATCTTTCTCACCTAAAGGCAGCAATAAGTTTCTTCTTCTCAGAGAAAAAGGTGTAATACAAATCTTTCTCACCTGAAGGCAGCAATAAATTTCTTCTTCTCAGAGGAAAAAGGTGTAATACAAATGGTCTTATACTCCTGATAATCACCATAGTAACTACTAAAAAGATGCATAAAACTCTCATCATTAGATAATGGCAAATAACCTAACTTCTCACTAGCCTGGAAAAGCATGCTAAGCTAGCAGAAAGACAAGATAACCAAATGAACAACCTATATTCGTGAAGGCCATTTGTGATTACACACATAACGTAAATATTGTTGTTCTGCACTAGAACTAAAGATGGCAATATTGTCTAACTAATGAGTATACAACAGTGTATATAGAGGTGTCTCCCAAGCGGTACAATTATAGTAGATGCAATATGATTCTTTAGTAGAAAATACTGCTAAGCTAGCAGAAAGACAAGATAACTAAACAAACAACCTATATTCGTGAAGGCCATTTGTGGTTACACACATAACGAATATTGTTGTTCTGCACTAGAACTAAAGATGGCAATATTGTCTAATGATTACTGTATGCAATAGTGTATATAGAGGTGTCTCCCAAGTGGTACAATTATAGCAGATGCAATATGATTCTTTAGTAGAAAAATAGAACTCAGATCCTGACACTTACGCTTATATGATAAGTGCTTGTGCCGTAAGTATTACTGTCTGCAAGGTAGGGGGACTATCAGGGGCGCTGGTCCATGTATAACATTCCCCCCATGTTGCCTCAGAAAGGAGCAACAGATTCAAGTAAGTTGGTGGGGATGGAGCTAAAAGATCGCTTACAGGCCCACGACAAGCCTTGTAAAGGAATATGAGTTGTTCTTGATGTTGTTTGAGGGTACATCACAGGTAGCAAAGAGTAAAAAAAATCAGGATAACAATCAAAAATGCTTGAATAATAAACCTTAAAGCTTAGTTCTACCCAGTAATTGCCAACTGCAAGACTTAAAATCACCATGAATTAAATCATTAGGAATATTATTTGCTTTAGAGATATTATTGCTAATATAGATCAAATTAGCATCTTTCCTAGCTGAAAGAGATCATAAGGAGAGGGTCAAGGGATCAATGTGCACATTAAAAAATGGGCAAATATTGAGAGAGAGCAAGCAAGTATTGGGGATCAGTATCAACAACGTCTGGTTCAGGGAGAGAAACAGGCGTGATCACAGTGTGACCTATTAGTCTTTTGCTGTGGAGTAAAACAGAAATTAGGGTTAGTAATATTGCAAGTATGAGAACCATAAACAAAGGAAGGGTAATTTGTTATGACACAAAACTGGCCTTCTGCAGTATAAGTGACTCTGACAGTTGGGACTCGCCAATGGTGTAAACGTTACAGGGCAAGCAAAAGTCTGGTTAGTGATCTGAGTAGTGAAGCGATGTATCTCTTCAAGATAGCTTTGAACGCTGAAGATGCAGCAGGAGGGACATTGTCTGGGTCCACATCAGTAAGGTTGCTCAGCAAATCTTCACCCAAAGTCAAGGCCCAATCGAGATGTTCTGGCTAGTAGCCACAGACTGGTTTCACAATGTCAAGTATGTCACAGCAGCACAAGAAGTAATATCCTTTCTTGGCACAACAGTTCGTATGAGGAGCCACCCATGCTTCAAGTACAGGGTGGAAAACAAGCATGGAGGGGAAGGTTAGTTTGTTGACGGAAAATGTCATTCTCCAAATGTCCAATGGAATGGATGTTTGCCAGTTTTTCAAAGACCGATGAAGCTGGATCAAAGCGTGGTAAGGAGACAGTAAAGGTTATAAACATGTTGTCCCTAATAGAGCAAGACTTGGTGAAATAACACGGGGCCCTGTTAGGGAACCTGGAGACATAACCATTATTTCCGACTGTGGGACATAGAAATGTCAAGAGTACTCTTTAAACACATGGAAATGCTACCAATGGCTGTTCAATGTGGGTAATACCATTTACCCAATCTGAGATCATGAATAACATCTGGAATTTTGCCTGATTCCAAATCCCTGCAGAGAGCGTTAACAGTAGAAATAACGTAAGAGTCATAAGCGGAATATAAAATTTCACGCCCAATATATTGCTTGTCCGCCTCACGGTTGTTCTGAAAAATAAGATCATTAAGTTTTTGTCTGGTTTCATTGAACCCTTGAGCACTCTCCTTCATATTGTACACTGTATAACGTTCTTCCTCATTAAGAGAATTTACACCTTGCAAGATAGAGGGCATAACATCATTGCCAAGTGTTTGCTGAAACTTCAGTGTCTGTGCCTTAATGGAGGCAACATCTGCTCTATTCCAAATAGAAAACAGAATGTAATGGCTGATAAGGACCGCTTGGCCCACCGAATCTGCCCATTTCCCTACCTAATGGATAAGCTGCAGATCCTAGTTAACCAACAGCCTACTTCCTCCTACACCCACCCCCTAGAATTGCCTTATGTTTGTCCCATGCATTCTTGAATTCCTCCACTGTTTTTGACTTCACAACCTCCTCAGGAAGATGGTTCCATGCATCCACTACCCTCTCCATGAAAAATACTTCCTCACATTACCACTGATCCGTCCTCCTATTCTCAGAATATGCCCCTTGTTTTGCACACCTCTTTCTGAAAGATGCTACCCTCCTGACTTTGTTGATTCCTTGAGGTACTTGAAAGTTTCTAATATGTGCCCCCATCCCTCCTTTCCTCAAGGGCATACATATTAAGCTCCTTAAGTCTTTCTTCATATGTCTTCTGGTGCAGACCCTGCACCATTTTAGTTGTCCTCCTCTGGACTACCTTCATCCTGTCTATGTCTTTGCAGAGACTGGGTCTCCAGAACTGTACACAGTACTCCAGATGGGGTCTCATCAGCTGTCTGTATGGAGGGATAACAACGTCCTGTTTTCTACTGGTGATGCCTCTCCCTATGCATCCCAGTATCCCCTCAGCTCTCCTTACTGCCCTCTCACATTGCTTGCCCACCTTTAGGTCATCTGATATGACTACCCCCAGGTCCCTTTCCATTTTTGTTGTCGTTAGTATCTCACCCCCCATTGTGTACTCTTCCCCTGGGTTTTTGTTTCCCAGGTGCATTACTTCGCACTTCTTAGCATTAAATCTAAGCTGCCATATATTTGACCATTCCTCCAACCTCGCCAAGTCCATTTTCATCCTTTCCACCCCACCTTGTGTATCAACCCTGCTGCAGATCTTTGTGTCATCTGCAAAGAGACATATCTTTCTTTCTAGTCCCTCTGCAATGTCACTTATAAAGACATTAAAGAGGACCAGTCCTAGAACTGAACCCTGTGGTACCCCACCAGTAACCCCCCCCCATCTTCAGAGTGGACTCCGTTTACTATTACCCTCTATGTCCTGTTCTCCAGCTAATTTTTTATCCAGGCTACCATCTTGGGACCCACTCCAAGGCTGGCTAACTTGTATATTACTCTTTTGTGTGGGACTGTGTCAAATGCCTTGCTAAAGTCTAAGTAGGCCATGTCCACAGACCCTCCCTGATCTACTACTTTGGGCACCCTGTCAAAGAAATCTATTAGATTTGTCTGTCATGACCTTCCCGCTGTGAATCCATGCTGCCTTGGGTCCTGTGCCCCTCTGGCCTCTAGGTACTCAACAGTTCTTCTTTCAGAAGTGATTCCATCATTTTCCCTATCACTGAGGTCAAACTAACAGGTCTGTAGTTTCCTGCCTCTGCCCTGCACCCACTTTTGTAAGTGGAATAACATCTGCCATCCTCCAGTCCTTAGGTACCAGCCATCCTCCCATGATTTGTTACAGAGGGTTGTCAGTGGTGTCACTAGTTCTACCCTTAGTTCTTTTAGAATTCTGGGAGGAATCCCATCAGGCCCCATTGCTTTGTCCACCTTTAGTTTTTTTTTAATTCAAACTTTATTAATACATTTTCCACAATAAAAGGCAGTCACAATGAGAATGAGAAGTAAATACAGCCACTTATAAGGACGTAACTGCTCAACCCTCCCATCCCTCCTCTTACAGCAGTAACAAATCCATGTATCTCCTAAGTGCGAAGCTCTTACTTGAGAACCTGCAGGGTATTTTAGACTATGACATGATTAAGACTGAGCCACTAAAATTAGAGAGTGAAGGGGATCCCATATTTTGGTATATGCTGCCAATCTGTTGTGAAGACTGGCAATCGCTTTTTCTGTATGCAGATTGGCAAGAATTTCGTTCACCCATTCTTGAAAGGTTGGGGTGGACTTATCTTTCCACACCTTCAGTTTTAAGAGTTCTTTCAGAACTCTTTCTTCTGTGAATGGGCTGGTATCAATCCCCCTATCCAGAGTGTTCCTATTGTTTGGTGTAGGTACCTCCCCTTCTTCATTTGTGAATACTGAGCAAAAATATTTGTTTAGTATCTCAGCCTTTTCACAGCCACCCTCTGCCCACCCCTCTCCCCTTAATTAAGCCTCACTATCCCTCCTTCCCTTGGTCTTCCTTCACTCCCTGATGTACCTATAAAAGGTCTTATCCCCCTTCTTAACTGAGTTGGCAATCTTTACTCAGTTTGGGCCTTTGCTGTTCTGACTGCCTTCCCTGCTTCCTTCTGCTTTAACTGATACAGTTCTCTGTCCTGCTCCTCCTGTGATTCCTTGTACTGCATAAATGCTATATGTTTCTCCCTAACCTTCCCTGCCACCTCCTTTGAGAACCATAGTGGTTTTTTACATCATTTTGTTTTGTTTATTTGCTTCACACAAAGGCTTGTTGCCTTAGTGATGGCAGTTTTGATTATTCCCCATTGTTCTTCCACCCCTCCTTCCTGCCCATTTGCTAGTGCATTCCTTAGGCACTCACCCATTTTGGCAAAGTCAGCCCTCCTAAAGTCCAGGACCTTTGCCATTGTATGGCTTGACTCTACTGCTGTATTTATCGTGAACCATACTGTTTGATGGTCGCTAGTTCCCAAATGGATACCCACTTCTACATCTATGATACTATCTGCATCCCCATTTGAGAGTATCAGGTCTAAGATTGCTTCCTCGTGAGTGGGTTCCAATACTAGTTGTCTAAGGCATGCCCCCTGCAGGGCATCTAGAATGACCTCGCTCTTGGATGTGGCTGCAGCAAATGCACTCCAGTTAACATCTGGCATATTCAGATCCCCCATCAACAATATTTCCCCTTTTTCTGCCATTCTAAGGACACCTTCTATCATTTCCTTGTCCATTTCCTCCCCCTGAGTTGGGGGTCTGTATACAACCCCTGTGCCAGTAACAGTGCCAGCTACTCCGGTTATACCAGAGACAGAACCAACTGCACCAGCAATGTCTGAGGCTGTGTCCCGCTTGGTGTGTTTTGGTCTGGTTTTGCATATTTATGAGCTGGTCTAAAAACACCAGTATGGTCGGTGGTGTGAAGTCCACTGACAGGATCATTTGTGCGTGTTTGGTAAGCAGCTACAAGATCAGTAAACATCATACTGTGAAACTTAGAAGTATGAATTTGTTGACACAAACCAAATTCAGCCATATTCCAATGTGATAAATTGAAAATAACTGGGACATGCATAAACTGCACATTGTTTATCAGGGTGCCTGGGAGTGATGTGGAGGTCAAACCACTAGGAGGACCCTCAAATTGGCAAGGACAGGCAAGTAGTTCTTCCTTGCTGGGGGGGGCTACAGAAAGGTAGACTGAAGAGGAGGCAGCGTAATTTTGTAGACAGAAATCTATGGCCTCCTCGGAAGGGAGTCTGTCACAAAAGGCAGGATCTATAAGTGCAGTAAGATTATACTGACCAGTGTGTCATGGAGAAGTTTGTCTAATAGAAAGAGAACCATTCTAGAAAGAGAACCATTCTGGGACATGTCAGTGTTAGACCAGCCCTGGAATGTACCCTTGGACAGGAGAGCTACAGGGATTGTGTAGCCCATAGCATCAGTTTGCCATTGAATGGACAAGGAGGATATATCTGGGGCAACAACTACAGCATCCAGAAAGGCATCTTTGCCTTGTGTAACCTTAATATTTATGCTTGAATATTTATGCAACACCTATGGGAGGTGATGGTTGGTCCAATTTACCAAGCAATCAATCCTTTTGAGTTTGTGGGGGTTTAGGTGGGGGTGCTAAAATGGTTAGAGGCAGTAGTCCCAAAGGCAGGAGGAGAGGGTGCAAGATAGCCATCTTGCCGATATCTGAAAGAAACAGAAAAGGATTAGTTAGCTGTAAGTACTGCTCCATCCTATGGGGTTAGGAAAAGTAAGTTTTTAGTCACCTTTATATACAGTTTGAGTTGGTTAGTATGGAACCACTTGTCAGCAGTCTTTTTCTGCTGCTGTATTCTGACCTGATACACAGCAGGGCTGAGCTTGTTAACAATGGGATAAGAGCCTTCCCATTTACTGGCAAATGAATGTGTGGGTTGTTGGTACTACAGAAGCATTACTTGGTCTCCAGCTTGCCAGTCAACTTCTTTGACATGCTTGTCAAAATGAGCTTCAGCTTGTTGTTGAGCCTTTGCCCATTTGCTTGGCAGCTTAACAGGTGCATCTTCATGATGTCATCATAAAGCTTTTACGCATCTTGTCTACAGATACTCTATCTGCAGTAGGGGTGTAGATCAATTAACAGGTGCTCAGGTAGTCTCATGGCTCTACCAGTCACGACCTCATAGGGTGTACACTGAGTGGTAGCTGCAGGTGTACCCCATAATTGCCATCAGTAGTAGTGGCAAGAGGGAATCCTAGTATTTGGGATTATCAACATTGAATTTGCATAACATTTGTTTTATGCATCTGTTAGTCCTTTTTACCTGACCTGGTGATTGAGGATTGTAAAGAATGTGGAATTTCTGATCAACTCCAAGGAGTTGGAGTGTCTGTTGCATGAGTTCCACTATAATGCTGGTTCCTGGTCTGAGTCCACCTTTAAAGGTAGGCCCCACCTGGAGAACAATTGATCCACCAGGATCTTGGCAGTTGTCTTTGCCATGTTGCTCCTAGTGGGAAATGCTTCTACCGACCTGGAGAAGCAATCTGTGACAACAAGGACGTACTCGTTGTTCTTACTGGAGTTGGTGAGAGGGCCAAGTAAATTGATCTATATCGCATTCCATGATCCAGATTGCCTTTGGGGCAACAATTTGGCATTTTTCTTTACTGAAATAGGATTGTTCTGAGCACATACTATGCCATTGTCCACATAGTATTCCACATCTTTGGCCATGCCAGGCCACCAGACAACTGTCTTGAGCATCTGGAGTGTTTTCTGTTCCCTGGTGTCCACCAGTGGGGATGTCATGAACCATATGTATAAATTCAGTTCACTGTGATTGTGGTACCACCCACAACTTGTCGCCTATATCCTGTTTGTGATACTAGATGAGTTTCTGATCCCCTGAAAGATGTAAATTGCCAGAGTGTCTTTTGTATGGACTGCCAACAGGCAGTGGCTGTTCAGTGCCCTTGTCTATAAACTTGAACACATCTCTGATCTCTGGATCTGCTTTTTGTGCAGCAGAGAGATCCATTGGGGGTTCTGGTACTGGTTTCTTGGTGGCAGCAATTATAGATTGCACAATTGCCACTATGCACTGTGGGCGAGTCAGTTCCCATCCCCCGAGTGCCTGCTTTTGCAAATGAGTCCACTTGTTCATTGAATTCATGATAAGGGTCAGACTTACAATGAGCCTTTACCTTGTGAATGTACAGCTTGTGAACATTTGTGTCACGGAATGTATACACACAAACAGTTCCTTATACCCAACAGGGTACCATCAGATGGGGTAAAGTTGTTCTGTTGCCAGAATGGAAAGAACTCAGTTAGAGATGAACATACCCAATTGGAGTCTACAAAGATGATGGCATCATTCTCACCATGTGGCATGATCTCCAATGCACAGGCCACTGCAGCCAGTTCAGCATACTGTGAAGAGATAACAGTGCACTTTCCAGCAATGCGACTGAAATCACCTGCATGATCCGTAATGAGCACTCCAAGCCCTGCTACCTGTTCTCCAGCCATATAGGATGCAGAACCATCTGTAAAGATGCAGAACATTGTTTTGTCTTCCAGGACCTCAGGTGTGGCTGGCAGGAAGGGTCCTGGATCAGGTAGGTCAGGTGGTTGGAGGGCACAGTCATGGGATTTACCTGTGTACAGCAGGCCATGGGCCAGGATTGATGGCATTTTGGCAGGCAGTACCTTTGTCTCAATCCTGCAAAGCAAAGACCAGTGGGTAAGTCTGGTATTAGAGACTGATCCATCTTTCACTTTGTCTGAAAGCAAAAAGTTAGTGGAAGTGTGACAGGTATGCAAAATGATGGAAGCATACCCAATGATGTAGAGAAAATGTTTGACAGCCCAGAAGGTTGCCAAGAATGTCCTTTCACAGAGACTATACTTCCTCTCAACTGGGGATATCATTTGAGATGCATAGGCAATGGGCCTGTAATACCCACTGTATTTCTGTGCCAGCACTGCAGACATGGCCACATCAGAGGTAGCAGTTTCCAAATGGAAGGGTAGTTTGGGATTTGGGTTGATCAGTGCTGGGGTGAGGCCAAGGCCTGTTTGAGCTGGGCCACAGCTTCAGTGTGATGGGCCCGTGTCCATGGGACATCTTTTTCAGAAGTTTATATAGGGGAGCAGCCTCAGGCAAAATCAGGATAAAATCCCTAGAGTATTTCACCATTCCTAAAAGCATCTCAGTGCTGCCACGCTTGTAGGAGTGGCAGGTCTTGTAAGCCCTGGATTTTCTTAACAGCTGGTTTCTTCATTGGTCTGTGATGCACAGGCCAAGGAACATAACCTCCTTCTGACACAACTGTACCTTAGAGGAGTTACACTTACTAACATACTAAAATGCCAGCAGAATAGGCCTAACGGTCTTTCGTGTCTGCTCGTTTGGTCAGCCCCCACCCTGGGTGCTGACCTTGCTGCCCCCCCTTGCCTTCTCTGGCTTCTCCCTTCCCAGTTCCGGATAGTCTTGCTGCATTGGATTTTGCTTCCAGAACCCTTCCCCTGTACCTGTCCCACCCCCTCTTGAACCCCTCCACTGTCTCTGCCTCCATCAGCCCCCTAGGCAGCACATTCCGTGGCTCCACCACCCTCTCAGTGAAGTAGCACCTCCTCCTTTCTCCCCTGAATCTTCCCCCCTCCAGCTTCCACACATGCCCTCTAGTGGCCCCCTCCTCCTCCCTTCGAAGCACCCTTACTGTTCCTCCCCTATTTACCCTTTTCATGTACCTGAAGACTTCTATCATATCCCCCCGGTCCCTTCTCTCTGCCAGTGTGTACATATTTAGCTCTTCGAGCCTCTCCTCATAGGTCCTGTCCCCAAGCCTCAAATCATTTTTGTTGCCCTCTCTGACCCTCTCCAGGAGTTTAATGTCCCTTAAGTGTGGCTCTCCAAAATGCACGCAGTACTCGAGGTGCGGCTCACCAAGCAGTTATACAGAAGGAGTATCACTTCTCCTTCTGGAGGTGATCCCCAGCTATGCATCCCAGCATCCTGTTGGCCTTGGCTGCTGCCCTCCCACAAGTCTCAGAATTGTTCATCTTGACATCCACCACCACCCCCAGGTCCCTCTCAGCCAATCGAGACTTGTAGCATTCCCCCCAGGGTGTACACTTGGCCTGGGTTTCTGGCCCCAGGTGGAGTACCTGCATTTTCCTGCATTGAACCTCAGCTTCACTTTCTAGACCATCTTTCCAGAGCCTCCAGGTCCCCTGTAGGGCCACCTCCCTCCTCCCCATCCACCACCGCCCCCAGTTTTGAGTCATCCGCAAAGAGACTCATCTCACTCCTGATTCCTGTCCTTATGTCAGAGACGTAGGCATTGAACAGAAGGGGTCCAAGGACTGATCCCTGTGGGACTCCACTAATGACCCTCCTTGGGGATGAGACTATCCCGCCAACTACAACCCTCTGGGTCCGGTCCTGGAGCCAATTGCCTATCCATCTGATCATCTGGTTCCCCACCCCCATTTCTCCCAGCTTATTCAACAGGCCCATGTGAGGAACAGAGTCAAATGCCTTGCTGAAGTCTAGAAAGAGGACGTTCACTGGTCTACCCAGGTCCAAGGCACTCGTCACCCAGTCATACAACTCCACAAGGTTTGTCTGACATGATTTCCCCAGGACGAATCCATGCTGTCTATCGTATCATCCAGGCACCCTGACTTTTCCAGGTCCCTCCCTAGCCTCTCCTTGACAATGCCCTCCATCACCTTGCCCACCACCGATGTCAGGCTGACAGGCCTGTACTTCTGCCACCTCCCTTGATCCCCCCTTGTGGATAGGCACTATATGCGCCACCTTCCAGTCCTGGGGCACCCACCCTGTCCTCAGAGAGATGGTGAAAAGCTCCGCCAGGGGTTTCACCAGGACATCCGCAAGTTCCTTCAGCACTCTGGGATGTAATTTATCCGGCCCCGGTGCTTTCTCCATCTTAAGGTTGCTGAGGGCTTTCCTCACTCTCTCTGCTGTGATTTCCACTTCCGGTACCTCTTCTCCCTGCTTAGCCCTCCCCCCTCCTGCCAGTGATGCCTCCCCCTCTCCCCAGACCCGCCGATCGGTAAGGGTCCCCTCCTCAGTATCTCTGTCTCCTCCCATGTATGATGCAGCACCCCATTTTCCTTGGTGAAAACTGAGGTGAAGTACTCATTTAGTACCTCAGCCTGCTCCCCGGGTCTTGTGCCCATCTCCCTGATTTAATCCTGCTAATCTGCCCTTCACCCTTTGTTTTTCCCCAATGTATCTAAAGAACCCTTGTTCCTCTCCTATTTCCCTGGCCAGGTTCTGCTCCTTCCTTGCCTTAGCCGCCTCACCACCTAGTGGCCCTTCTAGCCATCAGCTCGTGACTCCTCGATCCCTTTCACTTCTTGAGCACTTGAATTGTTTATAGGCTGCCTTCTTTCCCCGCACCACCTCCTGGACCTCCCTGGTCCACCAGCAGGGTTTCGGCCCCACCACGATTTTCGCCTCACTCTTGCACAGGTGCTGGTAGCATCCTGCACCCCTCTCCTGATGATTTCCCACCTACTATCAGCGCCCATGTCTGACCCAATCCCATCCAAATGCTCCTTAAGAATCCTTCCTATTTCCTTAAAATCGTCCCCTGAAGTCGGGTTACTTCCATCTTTGTGCAGCCTTCACCCTCCTAGGTCCAGGCAGAACCAGACTGTGCATGGTCACTCCCCGCCAATGGGTCCCTTTACCTCCAGGCTCCCAATCTGGTCACTGTCTGCCAGGACCACATCCAGTACCAGCTCCCTGGCCGGTTCCACCACCTGCTGAGTTAGGAATGCATCTTGAAAGACATCCAACAACCTCTGTTCCTGGTCACAGAGGATGTCATAGTCTCCCAGTCTGTTCCTGGCATGTTTAAGTCCCCAACACCACCACTGCCTCTGCCCAGTCTGCAGTGTCTCCCAACATCTGCCACCAGACTCTCCTCCAGCTTCTCCACCAGGGCAGGGGGTCTATACACCACTCCTATTTTTACTCTCTTGCCCCCCCTTGTTATCAAGGTGACCCAAATCACCTCCACAGTTCCCTCCACCTCCTCTACTCCCCCTATGCCAATGCAGTTTTTAACTATCATTGCTACCCCTCCTCCTCTTCCCTTCCCACTGTCCTTCCTGAACATAGTGTAACCCTCCAGGTTCAGGTCCCAGTCATGTTCTACAGTGGCCCAAGTCTCAATGACCACTGCCACATCCACTGCTCCCTCAGTTAGCATCACCTGGAGCTCAGGCATTTTATTGCCCAAGCTCCTGGCATTTAGCAGGACTACCTTCCACCCTTTCCCTATACTTCCATTTCCCTGCTCGTGTTCCCATGGGATTCTGTTTTCCCTGGTCTGCACTTTGCCAGTCGGCCTTTTCTCAATCCTCCAGCTTCCCCAAGGGGTGAAGACAGAGTCCCTCCTTTATCGGCACACCCTTGACAGCCTTTTCTCCCATCCTCCCACTCACAAGTTTAAACCCCACTTTTCACCAATGAACCCCTATTTTCAACTTAAGGATTCCTCCTCCAAATTGAGATGGAGTCTATCTCTAGCATACAGCTCCTTATCCTCCCAGGTCTCCCCAATCTCCCATCAACCCATACCCTCTGGCCTCACACCACCCCTGAGCCACTGGTTTATCTCCCTAATCTTCCTTGTGTTCCCACTAGCCCTTGGCACTGGCAGGATTTCAGAAGGAAACTGTGCATCCTATGTCATGATAGACCCCAGCAAGCTCCCCTGAATCTTGCCTGTATCTCTAGCTCTCTATTTCCCTCAATGTCATTTGTACCCAGGTGGACCAGTAAGTCTGGGGAACCCCCACAATCCTTTGCCAGCTGATATACCTCATGCTTAGCCCTGTGCACCGTTAGTCCAGGGAAGCATTTTGTTCTAACTGGCCAGGCTTCTCCCTACCTATCCCATTTGATACCCCTGATCATAGAATCCCCCAACAGGAGCACTCTGACCAATCCTTTTCCTCCATTCCCCCCTTCCATGTCCCTCATCCTTTCTACCGGCCCCTCCACCCAGCCGGCTCCTTGTTCCTCCCTCTATCTGGGTGCCACATGCCACCCCCTCCTTATTTACCATGGCCACACCCTCCCCTCCAATCCTATGCCTCCTCCTCCTTCTGAGTATCCTTCTGTACCTTGCTAATTCCCCCCTCACTGCTCGTGACTGGTCCTTCTCCCCCATCTGCTAAACTAGCCTAGTTCGTCCTCCCTTCCTTCCTGTCTCCATTTAGTCCCTCCTTGCTTGTCGTGCTCCCCTGGCCTAAACCCTCAGCTCCCTTTACTGAATCTTCCTTGTATTTCTGGTCCTTCTCCTTTACCTTTCCTTCCAACTGGTCCTTCTCCTTGCACTTTCCTCCCTCTTCCCCCTGCCCCTCCTGCTCTGATTCACTGCTCCCCCATTTTCCTGCATTCCAGGTTCCCCCCTGTTCTTCCTGCTATCTGGCCCCTGCCTCCTGTCCCCCACTCCCTTTCCATCTCTAACCACCCCTGTCGTGGCTACATCACCCCCCTCATCCTCGAGCAGAAGAAGAGATTTGAAGTGGTTACTGAGTGTAAGGTCTGATCCACCTCCCCGACTTGCTTCCTTCTGTCCAGCCCTGGCCATCTTCCTACTTCCCTGAGAATGTTGTCCCTCTGTCTCCCCTTTGTGAGGGTTCCCAGTTACCTGCCTGCTTCCTTGGTAGTGTCCTTTTGGACGCCCTCTGCCAGGGTCCCTATGTGACCCCTGAGTATTCTCCTGCACTTCTTTCCCTATGCCCCTGCCCCCAGTGCTTGGTGCAACCCCGTGGGAGATCCCCAGCCCCCTTCCCCAACCATACCTCCCCCCTTCCCCCAGCTGTCTCCTAATCCCCGCAACCTCCTCCCTAAGCTGTGCCAGCTGGTAGCACACTGGGCAACCACTGAACTTCCAAGCCCAGTTCAGTATCATGGCTGCTCCACACCCTGTGCACCCCACCACCCTCCCAAAGATGCCAGCCCTAATGACATGTGATTCCATCCCCTTCCAAGTAGGTTTTCTTGGATGAGCCACCAGGGTTCCCCCCTAGTCCAAGATACACCCTACTGCCTAATCAGGTCACCCACTAATCTTAAAGACAGTCCCACTATACACCGGTAACCCTGTTACTAGGTGCAGTACAACACATTAAACTTATAAGGGAAACGAACAACTTCCTAAGCTCCTCTCTCCCAGCCCTTAAATCCAACCCCCAGTGGCTAGAACTACATGAGCTGCACCTGCGGCCTTTTCCTCAAATTGCAGAACAGGTGTTCCCCTATAAATTAGCAGAATTCTGGGAGGGAGGGGGGGAGGGTGGGTTTTGGGCAGACACCTGACTCGAGAGAGAGTATCAGCCCTGTGTCTCCTCCAAGACCAGCAGCCAAAGAACCAGGCCCAAGCAAATCCCACCAAATAGGTTTTAAATCAGAAGAAATAGGCTTCCACCAGTGCAGCCTGTTACACAGTGAAACATCCAACAAATGAGCCCACTTACAGCCACCAAACCAGTTTTCAAACATCCAACAGCCCCCAAAACAATACCCTGCTAGCCCCTTAGAAGTAAGAAAAGAAAAGAAATATCCTTCTACCAAGTAAAATCCACAAGAACCCTGTGAAAACAACAAGAAGCAGCTACTGTCCTGGAACACAACTGATCCTGTCAACTTCTAGTTCTTCACTTGAGGCCTGCTCTCCTGAGACATTCATCCAAAAGGGTAAGGTGTTCTTCTTGATGGACATTGCCAAGAGCAAATCATTCACATACTACAGGAGACACTGGGACATGAGACCCCTGCATTGCATCCATTATGTGGAGATGGAAGAGGCAAGGCTGTTGTGAAGCTCTGGGGAAGACAGGTTCAGGTATACTGGGCTCATCAAAGGTAAGAGTAAATTTAGTTTGCCTTTCTTGTGCTAATGGGAATTACCAAACCCATTAGAAATGTCAATCAATCAATCAATAAAATTGTATTTATAATGCCTTTAGCATATCAAAGCACAAGTATTAAACAACATCTTACATAATAAATAATGACATAAAACAATAAAAGCAGCAATAAACCTATCCAAAAGCTAATTCAAATAAATAACTCTTCAGGGACACCTTAAATGATTCCGTGGACAGGCACTCTCTAATCTGACGAGGTAGAGAATTCCACAGGGTTGGGGCCATGAAAGAAAAAGCTCTGGCCCCAGATGACTGAAGGCGAACCCTGGGAATCTCTAGCAATCCCTCGTCAGCGGAGCGGAGTGGGCAGAGAGGGTGGTAAGGTCGAAGGAGATCTTCCAAGTAGCCCGGTCCCTGACCGTGTAGGGTCTTATAGGTCAGTAACGTGACCTGAAGGTGATTCTGATCAAGACTGCAGCTGTGGTGCAGTTTCATGCAGCACAGGAGTGATATGGCAAGTTCTCGGTAGCCCAGTCAATAACCTGGCTGCAGCGTTCTGCACCAGCTGCAGGTGACGGAGATCCACCTCCGGCAACCCTACATATAGAGCATTACAGTAATCAAGACGTGAAGAAACAAAGGCATGGACCAACACAGGAAGGTCATCTTGTGGAACAAGGTGTTTTATCCCGGCGATATTCCTCAGATGGTAAAAGGAAGACTTGACAGCGGTAGATACCTGTGCCTTCAATGTTAACTCACTGTCAAGAATTACACCCAGATTCTGCACCCGTTCAGAAGGTCTCAACTGGTTACCTCCTAACACAAGGCCTGAGGGGCCAATGTCGAGCTGAGAACCACTTTTTATCGGGTGTCAGCAACTTGAGCACATCAGGGGCTGATGCCACAGTTGGGGCACAGCTGGGGGTAACTTGGTTAAGCTTTCTGTAGTCTATTGCAAGTCTCCAAGCTCCATTTGTTTTTTCCACAGGTCAAATGGGGGAGTTGACAGTAGAGACACCAGTCCTGATCATGCCCTGTTGCAGCAGTGACTGGATGGTTTCCCTTAGTGAAGGGAGGGCTTCAGCAAGAAATGGGTACTGCTTCCGTCTCACAGGATTGGGTCCTGTGATTACAATGGTGGTGTACATCCTACCACAATCATGCTTGTTGGTAGCAAACACATCAATGTGTTTCTGTAACAAAGGTGCCAGTTCAGAAAACAAATCATGACTTTTAAATAAAGCCATGACGTCATACTCCTTTTTGTGATGGGAAATGGCTGCCACCGCATGTGAATTTGATACAGTGACAGCATGACATTGTCCTTTGATCTGTAACAATAACCTGTTAGGTAGGTCCACCATATAGTCATGCTGTGCAAGGAAATCAATTCCCAATATGCTGGGTAATGATGATGTAATATCATGAGGTCAAAAGAAAAATTTACTTTGAGGTGACCTACCTGCACAGGCAGTGACACAGATCGATAGGGTTTGCAGTTGGGTGCCATCCACACCTTGTGCACTGGTCTTCCTGCCAGTAGACCAGGCAGATATATATGGGTTCTCATCATGAAGAACAGACATAGCTGCTCCTGTATACAGATGCATGTCCAGTTGGTGGCCCTGACCGTGGCTCCTTACACAAGGCCACCCATTTGTATCGATGAGCAAGTGACTACAATCCAGACTGGGGCCTGTCATTGTCAATCTGAACAATTCCCTGACTCCACCTCATTCTCCTGTCTCTTTGGCCTGGAGGTTCCGAGGGCCACTGAGCCTCCTCCTGGTACTTCACAGGACACAAATACTGTACCTCCAACATCAGGCTGAGATTTCAACTTGTTCAATTGGTAGTTCTCAGATCACAACATCGCCTGGCCAGTGCCTGATGTTGTGAAAGGATTCATCCTCAACTGCTTTATCGTGCAATAGTCGAGGTCTGAAAGAGTTTGTATCATTGAGTTGTGCCAGGGACACTATGGTGCGGTTCTCTGTGGCATCCGCTCCAGTGGGCTTCCTCCAGCTGTTTGTGGAGGGCCTCATTCTTGTCCTTCAGGTCCCGATGCTGGGCCCATTCACGGTACTTGCTATTGGAATTTCTTTTTGCCAGTTCTGTTGTTGTTCCGGTTATTTCCATAGTTTCGTTCCCCCTTCTGCGACTGTCAGTCAGCAGAAGGGGCTTCCTGCTGGTCATTGCCACCCTCCACAATGTAGTGGGTGGGGGCAGGGTTAACCACAGCAAATTGGGCTGGGTCTGCCTGGGCCATCAGAGTGATAGTGGCGGCCTTGTTGTCATCTCTTGCCGGAAGCAAGGTTGTGGAGGCAGACCTGAAAGGTCCGCTCTGTCTTGGTAAGAATCTATTCAAAGGTGTTGGACTGCAGGCAAACATTGAGTTCAACTTTTTCCTGGAGGCCTGAAGTCCTGTTCTGGATGTACAAATCCTTCTACTCTATTTAGTCCTTAGTAGTGGTCTCATTTGCCAAGGCCTTGCCAGCCTCATAAGTGAGCCACAACCATCGATGGTAAGCTGCTGGGCTTTACTTCACATTTTGCTTAACCTTGTAGGCCAAGTGGGCTCCAACAATACCTGGAGCATTAGCTGAAAGAAGGGCTTGAGTGATATAGTTGAAATTGAGCGTGTCACAGTTGCGGACAGTGTCTGGGAGCTTGGCCCAGAGTGTAGGCTCGATGGTTTGCCTCAGGACTTGGACCTGATACTCTGGTATGACAGAAAGCTTCTCACAGAGAGAGCACACCTTCTCCAAGAGACAACTAAGGTTGTCAGTGGGGCCCATCTGTCCGATGCCTTGGGTAATCTACTGAACAGAGTGAGCGACCTGCAAGGGATTAGATGTGTGTGTCTGTGACGTGTGGAATAAAGCACCACAAATAGCAGCATCCACTGCTGCATGAGCAACTGCTTGGAATGCACTGTCCTGGCTGACTGCAATCTCAACCATGCTCAATCTGGTTATGCAGGGACGATGGTTCATCTGGTATGGTAGAGGTAGCTAGGTTGGTAAGAACCTCTTGCATATCGTTGTGCACCACCGCACTGTCTTCCCTGGTAATGGGAGCCATTGGGGTGCATTGCAGGTGGTGGTCAGCCTTCTGTATCATGTGGGCCACCTTGTTTGTTGTTACATGGCAGCTTAGAGGGCATGCCAATGTAAGTAGGTGAGGCACGTGGTGTTGTGGCGGCGTAGCTGCCATCTTGGGAATGGTAGCTGTCATCTTGGGAGTGGCTACTGGGTTGGGGTTTTGATATGATGAGGCATCCAAGGTCCTTGTAATCCGAATTGTCATCGCCCAATGATGTAATGTCAGTGGGTGTGTACTGGAAACAATTCATGGATTTAACATGGCCAGCGAGAACCTCTCACTGAAGGTGCAATTTCCCCATCTTTGCTTTACATCTCCTATGGCAAACTCTTGCAGTGCCCTACTCAATACCTTTTTCAACCTCACGCTGCAATACTCTGTACACGGTGCCCAATTCGAAGTTGTCCCTAAGCTCTTTGTCTAGCTTATTCAACAACCTTTCATTCTCCTATTTCAGTTCCACATTATCCTCTTGCAAACTTTCATTTTTATCACTTAAACATCATTCAAATAAGATAGCTGTTTCTTATCACATTTTAACCTCTCATTGTCATCCCTTAACATACACAATTCACGATCATAGTCTTGAGCAGTGCAACAGCCTGTTATTATGATCACAGAGTGACTGTGTCTCCTCTGTGAGTTTCTGTTCTCTTCTCAGTAACTCCAATGCTTGCAAGCCCATCTCTTTTTATTATAGAAGAGTTTTGCAGCTCAAGGGAGGTACATCATGCTAGTAAACTTTGTGTGGCTCTATTTAAAGCCACTACCAAGAGACCTTTGGTGTGGTATTTCTTGGCTTTTTGCTTGGACTCGAGATATTGTTCAGATATCGCAAGCAAGGGATCTTCAGCTGATCTCGTGTCCAGCGTGAAATCAGTCCAGCCTCCATAGGAGGTGAGGTAGTTGGAGACATTGAGTCTCAGTTCTGTGCACAGTTCAGGCATAACAAACAAAGGGGTAAACAAACAAACACAGAAAGCAGTCGAAAGACTGGAATTGAAATCCTTGACGCCATCACCCAAAAGCTTTCCAGTCCCCTGTGGGCAAACGGTGGTGCCAAGGCGGTACGCTGCTACTCACAAAGGGAGCATACCAGTGGTTTGGTGTGGGTCTGCCATGCCCTAAACTGAGGTGGAACAAGTCCGTAAAGGAACAACCACAGTACGTTTGATTAGGTCCAAATGGGCAAATATGCACCACATTACTCAACATCCAGTTCAAAGAACTCAAATGGAATCCTCACTTTGTACATTCCAACCTGCACTCGGACATCAAATGTAGCTGGGTAATAAAATTACCTTTCTCAGGTTCTTGTTGCAACTGCACAAAAGTGAAGACATGACAGAAAAGTGGTGTCCAGCACATAAAGTGATTTATTTCTGGTGTATAAAACAGGCTTACAACCAAATCACAGTGATAAACACCGGGAAGAACACCTCCACTCTTTCTCACCTATAGGCAACAATAAGTTTCTTCTTCTCAGAGAAAAAGGTGAAATGCAAAAGGTCGTATACCCCTGATAATCACCATAGTAACTACTAAAAAGATACATAAAACTCTCATCATTGGATAATGGCAAATAACCTAACTTCTCACTAGCCTGGGAAATCATGCTGAGCTAGCAGAAAGACAAGATAATTAAACAAAGAACCTGTATTCGTGAATTCCATTTGTGGTTACACACATAATTATATAAATATAATTGTTCTGCACTAGAACTAAAGATGGCAATATTGTCTAACTAATGAGCATACAACAGTGTATATAGAGGTGTCTCCCAAGTGGTATAATTATAGTAGATGCAATATGATTCTTTAGTAGAAAATACAATAGAACTTGATCCTGACACTTATGCTTATATGATAAGTGCCTGTGCCCTAAGTATTACTCTGCAAGGTAAGGGGATAATCAGGAGTGCTGGTCCATAGATAACAACCCAAACTGAGGAAAAACTAGCCAACTCAGTTAAGACGGGATAAAAGCTTTTATAGGTACATCAGGGAGTGAAGGAAGACCAAGGAGGGATACTGAGATTTAATAAAGGGGAGGGGAGGTGGGCAGAAGGTGACTGTGAACAGGAAGAATAAATAATTTTGCTCAGTATTCACAAAAGAAGAAAAGGGGGAAGTATCTAAACCAAACAATAGAAGCACTCTGGACAGGGGAGTCGATACTAGTCCATTCACAGAAGAAAGGGTTCTGAAAGAACTCGAAAAACTCAAGGTGGAGAAAGCAATGGGGCCTGACTGGATTCACCCCAGAATTCTAAAAGAACTAAGGGGAGACCTAGTGACACTACTGACTACCCTTTTTAACAAATCATGGGAGGATGGTGTGGTACCTGAGGACTGGAGGAGGGCAGATGTGATTATCCTTCATAAAAGTGGGAGCAAGGTAGAGGCAGGAAACTACATACCTCTTAGTTTGACCTCAGTAGTAGGGAAAATGATGAAATCCCTTCTGAAAGAAAAAAATATTGAGTACCTGGAGGCCAGTGGGGCACAGGACCCAAGGCAGCATGGATTCACAGTGGGATGGTCATGTCAGATGAATCTCATTGATTTCTTTGACTGGGTGACCAAAGTAGTAGACCAGAGAGGGGCTGTGGATATGGCCTACCTAGACTTTAGCAAGGCATGTCACACAGTCCCACACAAAGATTGATAAACAAGTTAGCCAGCCTGGGACTGGGTGCCAGGGTGGTAGCCTGTAACAAACTTGACTGGACAATAGTACGAAAGGATAATAGTAAATGGAGTACATTCTGAAGAAAGGGAAGTTACTAGGGGTACTGCAGGGTTCAGTGTTGGAACCAGTCCTCTTTAATGTCTTTATCGGAGACATTGTAGAGGGATGGAAGGAAAAGTATGCCCTTTGCAGATGAAGGGTGAGAAGGACTTGGCAAGGTTGGAGGAATGGTCAAAAGTATGGCAGCTTAGATTCATGCAAAGAAGTGCAAGTAATGCACCTGGGAAACAAAATCCCAGGAAGAGTACACAATTGGGGGTACTAACAACAGCAAAATGGGAAGGGACTTGATGGTAGTCATATCAGATGACCTGAAGGTAGGCAGGTAATGTGAGAAGGCAATAAGGAGGGTTGGGGATACTGGGATACGTAGATGTACAGACAGTTGGTGAGACCCTATCTGGGGTAATGCATGTAGTTCTGGACACCCAATCTCGCAAAGACATAGACAGGTGGAGGCTGTCCAGAGGAGTAACAAAATGGTGCAGAGTCTGCACCAGAAGACATACAAAGAAAGACTAAAGGAGCTTAATCTCAATACCCTCGAGGAAAGGAGGAGAGACATGATAGAAACTTTCAAGCACCTCAAGGAATCAACAAAATCTAAGAGGGTAGCATCTTTCAGAAAAGAGATTGCAAGAACAAGGGGGCACAATCTGAAGATAGAGGGGGACAGCTCAGAGGTAATGTGAGGAAGACGGCTGTGAGTGCATAGAACAGTCTTCTTGAGGAGGTTGTGGAGTCAAAACAGTGGGGAATTCAAGAATGCATGGGATAAACATAAGGCATTCTAGTGGGGGGTAGAAGAAAGTAAGCTGTTAGTTATCTAGGATCTGCAGCTTATCCATTAGGTAGGAAATGGGAAGACTAGGTGGGCCAAGCGGTCCTTATCTCACCATCAAATTCTATGTTTCCATGTAACTGAACTCACACCCCACTTTGTCTTCCACATGTTGGCTTTTCAAAAATCTTGCCAAGAAATTACAACTGTGATCAATACCTCTAGGATTTGCTCCAATCTGGGATGACCCTGGCCTAATCTGTAATGGCAAACAGTTCAAAATGCGGAATGGAGTAAGGCAGGAATTACCCGGTTGGAGACTTATTAGAACTAGATACAGGTGATTTCTCTCCTTTAAAGAGTTAAGGAGAAAATCCATATTTCTAGGCTCCATTTTTGGTTGATTTACAGTTAAGGGAGAAGATTAATCAACATATTACACAATCACCCGTAGTCTTTATGAGAGAGTCTAAATCGCAACAGGTTATGAAAATTGCCTTTCTGAAAAAGGATCTAGCCTCCTATAGGTTTGTTTCAGATTGTGATATTGGCATTACATCATCAGGGAAAGCTGTGTGGGAACAGAATCTTAAGGTAACTATTTCTGATCAGAATTGGGAATGCACGTGGAAGAATGCATACAAGTGCAGTAGGGAGGTTAATGGGAGGTTGACACAGTTTAAAGTCCTTCATAGGTATGACTGTTCCCCATTAAGGCTGAATAAAATTGTTAAATCTCAGAAGCATGTTTGTTGGAAGTGTGGGGCACATAACGCAGCTTTGAGACATTTGTTTTGGTACTGTCTCACAGTATTAACATAATGGAAAGAAATTAGTCGTATGTGTCACAAAGCCCTGAAGGTACAAATTCCATTTTCTCCCTTCACTTTCATTCTGGGAGGGCACTGCATTACTTTCGCATCTACCCAGACCATCCCAGTTATGGATCTTGGCAATGGCTTTGGTCTACAAAAGATTGTTGCTGCGGAACAGGAAGGCTCACAGGGTCCCTGTGATGAGAGAGTTGGATTCTCTAGGGAATACTGCTGATAATGAGCGGATTAGTATCTACTGACAAAGCAGACAATTTTAATAAAATATGGGAACCTTTTTTTTTAAACTTCATAAATGTTTAAACAGTATTTCTGACTTCTCAGCAACTCTGAAAGGTTATATAAGAAACACTTGTTTTGTACAGATGCAGTACTGTGTATTGGAGTGTAAGACTAAGTGATATATGTTAGCTGTTTAGATATAGGAATTGAATTGTATGCGATGTTTTTTTCTTAAAAATCAATAACATTTTTAAATTGAAAAAAAGTTTAAAATATGTTTTGAAATAAAATAGTTCCTCTGGCTATACTATCCTTCTAGAGCCTCTGTAGTTGAAACTTTTGGTCCTGGTTGTCGTGGTTACCCCCCCCCCCTTTGTAGGAACAGAGCATGGTATCACCGGTAGAGCTACTGTCATTGCTCTACAGAGCAGGTCTATGGCAGATCAGCTGTACGGGAAAAGTATCTTCTGTTCGTTGAGTGTGGTTTTTTGCTGTTTTTTTTATTTTGGCCTGCCCCTGCTACAGTTGTGGTGGTGGGAAGATTGTGTGTGCACTAAGACTGAAGAGGAAGCAGAACAGCAGAAGCTCACCAGCGATCATCTGATACACTGTTTCACTGAGGTGCAAGTTGTGTTTAGTTTTTTGTTTTTACTGTGAACATGTGGGTTTTTATTTAAAACTAAACTGACTGACAGGGGAGCAGTGTGGAGAAGGCTGAGAGGGTGGGCAGCTGTAGGATTTTTCCTTTACCTTGGCGACTCTTCTGAATGCACATTACAGCTGTTAGCTGTTTCCAGGTGACTCTTTTTGAGGGGAAGTGGATTTGCAGACTCTGTCACTCACCCATAAAGCAGTGAAAATGAGAAATAAATATATTTGAGATATGTGCTTTTGTTGTTGGGTAAAAAACAAAATCAATGGCAAATACATTTGTTGGGATGTTTTGTGTTTGGCTGATATGTCAGGTCTCACTAAGCGATACAAAAATAAGGTGCCAGTTTGAAATTGTGAGCCGAGTACTTCAGCCAGTGAAGAAGTAGGCTGGGCACAAGGATACTTTCCTGGGAATGAGGCAGGTTTGGGCTTGGACTTTTTTTATTTGGTGGGCTTCCTATTGAAGTTAATGTACCCCTGTGGAACTGGTACCAGCCTATCAGATTGGCTGGTACCAGTTCCACAAGTAACCTGCTGAAGTATAGCACAGTGGGTTAAGGCTCTGAGCTGCAGATCTGGAGACCTGGGTTTGAATCCCACAGCTGTCTAGGTGCATACAGTGGGATCCTGAGCAAGTCATTTAACTTTCTTGTGCTCCCAGGTCGCATCTGGAAACAAGTTTCGGCTTAGTGTGCTACTCCTACTTAAACAATGTTCCCTTCCCTTCTCTAGATGCCTCTAAATAAAAAGCTAATTTTCCAATAAATGAGAAAGAGCACCAGGACCAGAGGGCATGCAGTGAAGCTGGGGCGGGGAGGGAGTTTAAGAGGGATGTGAGGAAGTACTACTTCATTGAGAGAGTTGTATATGCCTGAAGCAGACTGCCAGCAGAGTTGGAGGAGGTGAAAACAGGGGGATTTGAGCATGTGTGGGACAGACATAAGGGAATATTAGCAAATAGGCAGGGAGGAGGGAGGATTGTGGAGACCAGTTAGGGTCTGTGGAGACGGACTAAACAGGGAACATCTGGACAGATAAGGGAGGGAAGGGGGCAAGTGATCCTGTTCTGCTGACAAAGTATATGGTTCAATGTTTCTATATATGAGTTTTTTATGCACCCTGAGGTATGTGGAATTTTTTTTTTACACTCCCTGAGATGTGTAGCATATTTTTTTCCAGTCCTGAGGTGTTTTGTTTTTTTACACACCTCTGTGTAGTGTCGTATGAGGGTTTTACACACCCTGAGGTGTGTGGTAAAGGTATGAGTTTTTTTAACACCCCCTGAGGTGTGTGTAATGAATTTTATAAAATGTCTCTAGAAACTGAATCAAAATCTGATTTGAAATCTATATACACAACACGAAGCTTTTCAATTGATTATACTTTTCAGTGTGGTGAGGATGGTGGAATACAGTGTGCAAATGCAAAAACAAAGTCTGGCCAGAGCCAGTAGGGCTGCAGCCAAGGAATCTGAGGCAAAAATATTGAAAATGTGTTTTTTAATATTTTTACACCAAATGTTCACGATAGCCTTGTTATGACCCTGCATCATGAAGAATGGCAGAGAAAATGTTCAGGTCCTGGCTGAAGGTGATTTTGCACTGCAACTGCTAAATCAACGTTCAGGATGCAAAACACATCTTAGGCAGGAGTTGAAAATGACAGTCAGTCATTCATAGAGGTTCTGTAAAGACATGGCTATGTTACAAATTTGTGGTAAAAATATTGAATATTACCTGGTTATGAGCCTGCATTTGCAAACTCAGCATAACCTCATAACTTTTTTTTTATATATATATTTTACACCAAATTGAAAAATAACCTTCTTATGACCCTCCTCATGAATAAGGTCAGAAAATGTACAAAAACATTGTGGGCAGGATTTTAAAAATGACAACTGTCACATTCATGAGGTGCTATAAAGATATGTCTATGTTGTAAATTTGAGGTAAAAATATTGAAAATTACCAAAGTTACGAGTCTGCGTTCGCAAAATTCAATGTAGCCTCATAACTTTATTGCTTTTTAATATTTTTATGCCAAATTTTCAACATAGCCTTCTTATGACCCCCACCGCCTGACCAAAGGCAAAGAAAATGTTCAACTCCTGCCCGAAAGGTGATTTCATGCAGGAACCACAAAATCACCTTCTGGGACAGATTTGCCTAATGTCAGTGCAATTGTTCATGAGGTGGAGTCCCAAAAAAAGGCATGTTGAAAATGTGGGCCAAAACTATGCAAAAATGCCCAAGTTGTCAGTAAGTTCAAAACCCCTTTGAAGTATATTAACTGCATGCCTGTTTCTTCAGTTCATGGTCCGGCTTTGAAGAGTGAAGACATGTCTGAGGTCCAGAGAGGATTATGGTATTGGACCCCCAATGGATAAGTAAGGGCTTGGGAGGTGCGATGTAGTGGGTGCTGAGTGGAAGGATTGGGTGGGGCTTGGGGGGGTCAGGAATGGCCACACATAGATGGTTTTCTTTCTACAGGTGAAAAATAATCACAATTGAGGAATCTTGATTGCAACACTAGGGGACTGGGCACCCCAGTGTCATTGTTATGTTTCTGGGGGTGCTGAGAGGAGGGTTGTGTGGAGGGATAATACTGGAAGACACTGCAACACCCTGAGAAAGTTCCACTGATGAAACGCCAGGCACCTGATCCTTGAGTTACTGGCATAAGGCCATGTGGCCATGCCTTACAGTATTTTCTAACAACTGTGTTGAACAAACAGTTAGCAAATCACCTTCTGGCTTGGCAAAGATTTGGGCTTCCAGACACTGCATGCTGATACTGTGTATCAGGTGGAGTGCTGCCACCCTCTGGCCTTTTTTTTAAGAGTTTGGGGAGTATTGCTCCCAGTGACAGCGCCCACTTCCTGTTTTTGGAGAGCACATCAATGCCTGGCTTTTGTAACCTCCCAGATGACCCTGTGGAAGATGGCAAAGCCGCAACCCAACAGATGACTAACTACCATAGCCTACTTCTTGTGTGACTATGATATAAAGTTCACAGTTTTGGAGTCCAGCGGCTATAAAAAAATGCCCCTCATGAAAATCAGTGTCTCCTGTTATGGAGACCACAAGTTATAAGGTTTGTACCCACAGAGAATATTTTGTCTGACATGATTATATTCTCATAAACAAATACATTTGTTACCTTGATTCTTCACTTCACAGTCTCTCAAAGGAAATCCGGAAACAAATCCAGATAAAGTGATGATATCTTGCAGTACAGGAATGCTTCCTACTTGCCTGAGGTAGCACTGAGCTCTAAAATAAATAATACATTTCAGTCAGATAGTATATCACACAGTGGTAGAGTTATAATAATGATATTATATTCCTAATGAGGAGTTGGTTATGACGTTATTTTTAAATGCAAGGAACATAGTACAACTGACAGAAAGATGGTTAACAAATTCAGCTCTTTTCTACAGCTGCTGCATTGTAATATGTCAGACTGGAAGAAAGTCACAGGTTCGATTCCTCACTGGCCAGAATCGGACCCATGCTGTTTACTATTTTATTGATGAGCTGGAGTCAAAACTTGGACGTAAGGTCATTAAATTTGCAGATAGCATATGGTAATTGGCAAGGTTCATTCCAGGGAAATGGAAGGAAGTCTGCAAAGGAATACAGATGTTCTGAGGCAATGGGTAAATCAGATTCAAGCTGGATAAATGTAAATTCCCAGCCGTATGCTCAATAATTCGGGATGGAGGTAGTGAACTGCTTTGTGTGCATGTCAATCAATTAACAAGCATGGTGCCATACTCAAAGGCACAGCTAATACAGTGTGTGCCTGTTAGAGCAGGAGAATTGAAGACAACCAGTCATGCATGCAAATGAAGGGAACCGGCATTTACTGTATAAAGGGACCAATGGTACTGTACATTCAATCAGTTAGGGAACCACAGACATGTTGTCTGTGCCATTCTAGAGCTTGAAACCTTCACATAATCTAAAGCATGTTAACCCCTCCTCATCCACTTGTTAGGTACTGTATACCTGGATCTAGTGGCACAACCCTATCTTACCTGAGCCCACTAATGTTGCAAATAAATATGCAGTATCCATCTCTATTGGTTCCCTTGCCTCATCCGTTCACATTGACATTGAAAAACATTAATCCCAGGATCCCTGTTCCTCAACCTATCCTATAAATATGTAAGCAATAAGACACAATGAGGTGTGCACTTATACTGTCACAATGCACACCCAGAGACATTGTTAAAGCACAGTGCTAGAGGTGGAGTTCCTTCTTCCCCTTTGTGCTAACAAAATGGACCAATAAATTACTAAGTTTAAAACTATGACACTGACACATACATTTTTAATTTAAAAAATCTCTGAATAGTTATGTAAGTTAATGAGTGAAAATAGTCCAAAGTGTGTGTGTGAGTGTGTGTGTGAGCGCACGTGCGCGTGCAAGCAAAGAAACAGTGTTTAGTTTGGTATTTACTTCAGTGACTTTTTCCTCAATAGTGCCAATTACATTGGATAATAGTTCCAGATATCTACCAACAGAAACATAAGTTTTTCATTCCTTTTTAGAGGTTGTTCTGCTCCACATTATCTGTCATCCTCTTGAAACCTTTCAGAAAAGTTGAATCATTCAGTAGTTCAAATTGAGAAGCTAGTAGTTCTACCATTGTCTCTAGCTGCTGTTAGTGAGAGGAAAACATGGCTGTTGTTTGAAAAGTCAAATTTCAAAGCTGCTCACTGATATTCTAGATTGGTTAATCTGGAGACCTGAACTGCTGCTACAGTAGCTCGTGGAGGTGGAGTCAGGTGAGAATTCTGGGAGAAGCAGTGACTGCACGTCACATTGCTGTGGAGAAGTACTGGGAGCAGGGCTCTGTAAAGGTGATGTTTATTTTTTAGCAGATATGCCACCATTACTAGTGCATGTAATTATTCTTTAGGATGTCCCTTACTGGTGCTGAAAACTTTTGCAGAGCCTTTCCAGACCATCTGTTACTGGGTTATTGAGGTTTCTGTCCAGTTGCTCTGATCAGAGCTTGCCCAGCCAAAGGAGTCTATGCTGGCCATAGCTGGGTGGGCGGCTCTGGGTCAGTAAACCCTGCGGAGGGTAAAGGCAGGGTAGGCTAGCGAAATAATACTATGTATTTTTAGCAAAGTGCACTATATGATTAAAAACTCTCTTTTAAGGTTTTTTACCACCCTTGTGACCTCATGACTGGATATGCAAGGTCACTAAGAGGTTTGTGCTATGGCAGAGCTCACATTTCTGATTACAAGTGCCCCACTGTGGACATCACAATGTCCACTCTGACTTGCCAGGAGATGGTCTAAGCCTTGCAACTGATTGGCACCCATAAAGTGAGGGCTACAGTGGGTTTGTGCAGGAGGGACACAGAGAGGCATAGGGTGTCTGTGTGGTTGCTGGGATGTGCGGATCACTGTGGCACTGGGGTGCAAATGCCGCCAATTCTATTTATCATGGGCATTTGCACTATGCCGGGTGCCACAGCAATGGCCAATCATTCTGCTGGCACCCCAACCTCTTCCTATGACCCAACTGTCCCCACATGCCCACTGGGCACCTTATGGCCCCCACACATTGCCATCAGTGCTAGCTGCACCTTGCTGCCCTGGCATAAGGGTGCTGCAGCCTGCAGCACATGCTGCCAGTGCGCAGTTGATCAGGTGCAGTCCTGCACTTACGGCAATCATGGGGCATTTAGCACAGGAACTCTGCTTTCTTCAGAATATGTTGCAGGGTCCTGGTGCACCCTATTGTTGTAGCCCTGGAGCAGCACAACTTGAGTTGCTCCAAGGGCTCCTTCTGGAATCATGCCCCGGGAGTTAAAGTACACTTGTGTCGGCATTCTGTGGATACCAGCACCATTTTTAAAAACCTTTTGGACATGCTGACAGCCTTTAGCTGAAGGCTGCACTGAAAAGTCATATTGAAGCACCGAAAATACAGCTGATAGAGAAACTTTCTTTTTATTCGGCTTATTCAGGTATGTGAAAGATTGGACCATAGTCCTTTAGTGTTATTCGGAACCTTCTCACTTTGTATGCTCTTATATATTAAAACAGAAGAATCAGTATATTGTATAATGAAGGCAAATGTAGCTGTATTTCAGCATTTTAGAAACTCGCTGAATTGTCGTTTCATCTGACCAGGAGAATTCTGTGTAGCCGCCAACATTAGCAGGTCGTTGGCTGATTTTAGCAATACTGAATAAAATTTAACCAAATGTTTACATTTACTTACGTGCTGAGGTTATATGAAAAAACTGGCAAAAGGAATCACTGGTACATGCAGACTGGCACATTTCTACATTGTCAGCACAAACATTCCGTTGGTCAGTTCCTATAAAATCAGTCCCTGGGTAGAGGTTTTTATTACAAACTGAAAGACATAAAATGATGGTTGACTTAGTGCACTTACTAATT
The DNA here is from genome assembly GCA_016271365.2 of Neoceratodus forsteri. NCBI lineage: Eukaryota > Metazoa > Chordata > Ceratodontiformes > Ceratodontidae > Neoceratodus > Neoceratodus forsteri. The sequence continues at coordinate 1,277,755,792 of CM057454.1, forward strand.
AAGTAATTTTACAATTGTGTAAAACAGTTCAAGATTCCTTTAAATCCATTTTTGTTTATTTTTTGTTGTTGGTCCCATTCAACACCATCCAGCCCAGTTCTGGGAGCCTCCCACCAAGCCCTCTAACCAATTGTTTTTGGGACTTGCCTCTTACCTTCCTTATCCCAGTGGATTTTACCTCATTTTAGGGCTACAAGTCATTAGGACTTGCCACAGAACCCCACAAGACATCTTCAGCTCACTTGCAGAGGTGGATGCTACCACTAATTGTCTGGACCTATGGAAGGGACCTCTCTTTACATTGCTCAGTTCATGTGATTATTCTCATTGCCCTCAACCCTACAGCATGTCAGTACACAAGGGGCTCACAAGGACTGGTGCATAAACACAAAAGTGTGGCAGCCTCCAGCCTGACTGATAGCCACCCACTTGCTCTACCTACATTGCACTTCCACTCATAGTAAAGTGTGTGTTTGGGGGTAGTGTGGCAGAGGCAGTAGCTCTCCTTTCTCACAGGATCAGTACATACTGTGGGGCACTTGATCCTTCTACCCTCTAGCCCCAATGACACTGGCTTATTCCAGTCATCATCATTATAAGGGCTCTACCACTGCATCCATTGGATATGCAACATGGCTGGCAGTATAGCCTGGAGGTTACAATAATGAGCTGTGAATGAGCTTGGTACATCCAGCAGATCAGACCCTGGTTCAATTCTCACAACCTCCACTTGCATACTGTGCTACTGTGAGCAAATCACTTAACTGCCCTGTGCTCCCAGGTCACCCCTGAAAACAGGCACTTGTGCCTAGTGAGCCTTACCACCTACCAAAGATTGAAAAAAATATCTAATTTCTAAGCCTCATCTAACACAGTAACATTGGATTGTGTTGATGGACACTGGGTAGCCAGCACTGTGAGTTGTAGCACAATCTCTGTGCAGCTCAGCTATCTCTTTGTATCCACATGTCAACATATTAACATATTGTGCTAATGGTGGAAGGCTTGATCCCGCCGAAACAGTGATTCGTTTGTATGGACTGATATCTACGTATATCAAAAGGAATATTGAACTTATTCTACATTTCCCTCATGACCCTTCTCCCAAAGGAAGCTGTTACACAGAAACATTGAATTTGATGACAGAAAATGACTGATTACCCCATCTAGTCTGCCAAGAGGTTCCCTACATATTCTGTCTCTGCAGACCCTGTCTAGTCTCTGTTATGGTGTGGGTTCCACAGATGGACACAGGAGTTCACAGATAAGGTGCAACCCACGTTGGCTTGTGGGATGTTTATTAATCTTCATAAACAATTCCTTCTTGCACCATCCAAATAACAGAAAAGTCAAATTAAAATAACATCAAAAGAAAAAACAACAACTGTGTTCAAGCAAAGTAACACAAGTATAATCCTTACAGCAGGAACCTTCTTCTCTCCACTGGTCAGAAGATACTGACCCTATCTGTCTAATAATTGTTCAGGTAGGGCTTAAGTACCCACCTACCTGAATCAGGTGACACAGCATCATCAAAAAAATTAAACTCTTTCATTAGCTATCAAAACCATTATAGGTATATCCCAAAAGAGTCTGCTAGACATAAACAATCAGGGATCATACATAACTTGCAAAAATATGCCTTCCTAAAGTTTTTTACTTTCAAGAATGCTCTCCTGTGTTTGAGTGACAGGTATCCTCTTATAAAATTAGGCCACAAGGGGCCGCTGCTTCCCTATAGTGAATCTCAGTTAACTGCAGAGACTGCTAGCAAGCAGACCTTCTCTTTAATCTGCAAGATCAGTTCAACACCCGAGTACAGGTAACCTCCTTATTTGGACACAATGCTGACACTTACAAATGTGAAGTTTTATACTAGAACTCTCTGTTTTTATTTTGGGAGTACAGAAATAATAAGTTTTGAAAAATACTAAATAATGAAGTTAGTTCTCTTTAACAAGAGCTCTCAAAACAAGCTTTGTTATTCCTGGTATCCTGCAGTCGGTACTTTCAGGAAGGTTAGAGCTTATTTGAACCTGCCCTGAATTATCCAAGACAGAGGAACCTTGAAGATATTGTAAAACTGTATACCCAGAGCTTTAAAGGACAAAAAGCCCATTTTCTAGAGGTTTGTGGTGGTAGGCAGTGGTTTTACAGCAGCAGAAATAGGCTGCAACACAATTTAAACTGCAGGGAAAAGTTACCTACTGAAATTTCAAGCTGTCGGCTTTTCTTTTTCCCCAGCAAACAGAGGACTTCAGAAAGGGCTGATTCTCACAAACTAAGCAGTTCTACACTACTATTTTGAGAAGAACCCTATCCCAGGTGAGCCCATAAGTGGCTCAAGTCTTAGATTTCCAAGATTTTATGTGCTCTATGCGCTTCACAATAGTGCGCATGATCGCGCAGCCCTCACGATCGTGCGAACGGTCGTGAGGCTGGAATCGCTAGCGCTACAACAAGGAGAGTGCTTATATTGAAACCCTGCACAGAAAACACTCTCTTTCTGTCCCTAAAATATGAACTAAACATCATTTCAGTGCCATGCTACAGACAGAGAATTTGCCAACTCCATAATTTTATACAAATGCACCCAAAGGAAAAATAGAGAAAAATAAAGCAAGAAGGGGTTTATGAAGATGTGGGTGGGGGCTGTGTAAGGAGGTGGCCTGCCTGCATACAGAAAAATACAGGTATAGCCTTATAAGAGGGGAGGATAGCAGTTGCAACCAGAGAAAAGATAAAGGATGGGTACCTCTATAAAGTGGCAGGGCTTCATACTGTCACATTTACCCCCCTTTTTAGAAGGGAAGGTGTTCAATAACTTCCACCTCCTGCTACCCCAGAGGGGTTTGAACTCCTGCCCACCCACTCTCAGGAGTTCCATCCCAGGATCCCACAACAAAACACACTGACATAAGGCATGCCAGCATCACACATACCCTGGGATATTTAACATTATAAGGGACTACACATAGGGTGTATGCAACAGACTGAGGGGCACAACATCCGTCTTTATGATCATACACTTCCATGATCTAAAGTCCAACCCCATACCATACGAGGTTGGAGGAGCTCAGACCTTCCCACTCCATGAAGCTCCATCCCAGGGTCCCAAAATTATTAGCACAAAAGTACAAACACTAACAAAAAACCAAAAAGTTAATTCATTACTACATTACCCTGGGATCTTCATTAAGTAACATCTCCTACTATGAACCTTCTATTCCACTTCAATGTACAGCTATTAAGCCATCAGTAATTATTTTGTAATGTTACCTGCTGAATTCTCGATTCCCACCCCATATCATGAAAGGAAATCAGCATTGGCGTGTTCCCTTCCCTTTTTATGTAACACTGTGAACTGGTATGGCTGCAAGGCCAAATACCATCTCATTATGTGGGTTTTTTGTTTCCGCATCTGATGCAGTCAACAAAGGGGGTTGTGATCTGTAACCACTGCAAATTCTGCCCCCCAGAGGTAATACTTAAATGCTTTAATAGCCCATTTTAGTGAAAGACATTCTTTCTTGATGGTTGCATACCTATGCTCCCTTTCATGCAGTTTTCTGCTCAAATAGATAATGGGATGCTCTTCATCATCTATGACATCTGTTAGGACTGCCCCCAACCCAACCGTTGATGCATCAGTCTGTACTATAAAGGGTTTTGTAAAATCTGGGCTTCTTACATAGAAACATAGACTTTGATGGCAGATAAGGACCACTTGGCCCACCCAGTCTGCCCATTTCCCTACCTACTGGATAAGCTGCAGATTCTAGTTAACCAACAGCCTATTTCCTGCAACCCCCCACAATAATTGCCTTATGTCTGTCCCATGCATGTTTGAATTCCTCCACTGTTTTAGACCCCACAACCTCTCCAGGAAGGCGGTTCCATCGTCCGCCCACTCTCTCCATGGAAAATAATTTCCTCACATTACCCCTAGAGCCGTCCCTCTAACTTTAAATTGTGCCCCTTGTTCTTACACATCTCTTTTCTGAAAGATGCTACCCTCCTGGACTTTGTTGATTCCTTGAGGTACTTAAAGTTTCTATCATGTCCTCCCGTCCTCCTTTCATCAAGGGTATACATATTAAGCTCTCTCAGTCTCTCTTCATATGGTTTCTGATGTAGACCCTGCACCATTTTAGTTGCCCTCCTCTGGATGCTTCCATCCTGTCTATGTCCTTGCGTAGATGAGGTCTCCAAAACTGCACGCAGTACTCCAGATGGGGTCTCACCAACTGTCTGTATAGAGGAATAACACTTCCTTTTTCTACTTGTGATGCCTCTCCTATGCATCCCAGTATCCCCTGGTTTTCCCTACTGACTTCTCACATTGCATACCCACCTTTAGGTCATCTGGTATGACTACACCCAGATCCATTTCATTATTGTTGTTGTTAGTACCTCCCCGCTATTGTGTACTCTTCTCCTGGATTTTTATTTCCCAGGTGCATTACTTTGCACTTCTTTGCATTGAATCTAAGTTGCCATATGTCTGACCATTCCTCAAACCTTGCCAAGTCCCTTCTCATCCTTTCTACACCCCTTGTGTATCAACTCTGTTACAGATCTTTGTGTCATCTGCAAAGAGGCATACCTTTCCTTCCAGACCCTCTGCAATGTCACCTATAAAGATGTTAAAGAGGACTGGACCCAGTACTGAGCCCTGAGGTACTCCACTAGTAACCCCCTTTCTTCAGAATGTGTTCCATTCACTATTACCTTCTGTGTCCTGTTGTGCAGCCAGTTTCTACCCAGGCTACCACCCTGGGACCCACTCCCAGGCTGGCTAACTTGATTATTAATCTTTTGTGAGAGACTGTGCCAAATGCCTTGCTAAAAGTCTAGGTAGGCCATATCCACAGCCCCTCCCTGGTCTATTACTTTGGTCACTCAGTCAAAGAAATCAATTAGATTTGTCTGACATGACCTTCCTGCTGTGAATCCATGCTGCTTTGGGTCCAATGCCCCACTGGCCTCTAGGTACTCAACAATTCTTTCTTTCAGAAGTGATTCCATCATTTTCTCCACCACTGAGGTCAAACTAACAGGTCTGTAGTTTCCTGCTTCTGCTTTGCTCCCACTTTTGTGAAGGGAATCACATCTGCCCTCCTCAGTCCTCAGGTACCACCCCATCTTCCCAAGATTTGTTAAAAGTGTGGTTAGTGGTGTCACTAGGTCCTCCTTAGCTCTTTTAGGATTCTAGGGTGAATCCCGTCAGGCCCCATTGCTTTGTCCACCTTGAGTTTTAGAAGTTCTTTCAGTACTCTTTCTTCTTTAAATGGACTGGTATCAACCCCACTATCCAGAGTCGTCTACTGTTTGGTTTAGGTAACTCCTCCTCTTCTTCTTTTGTGAATACTGAGCAAAGTATTCATTCATTATTCTCTGCCTTTTCACTGTCTCCTCTGCCCACCTCCCTCTCTTTATTAATCTTCCTATGCCTCCTTAACCTTTCTATGTTCCCTAATGTACCTATAAAAGGTTTTATCCCCCTTCTTAACTGAGTTGGCTATCCTTTCCTCGGTTTGGGCCTTTGCTTTTCTGACTGCCTTCCCCACTCCTGTCTGTTTTAATTGATACAGTTCCCTGTCGTGCTCTGTCTGTGATTCCTTATACTTTTTGAATGCAGCCTTTTTCTCCTTAACCTTCCCTGACACTTCTTTTGAGAGCCATAGTGGTTTTTTATTCCGCTTTGTTTTCATTTGTTTCACAACACTGGATATGCACATAGGGAGGCCTTTATTTGTCTGAATGCTTCATCACATTCTCCAGACCATTCTACTTTGTTAGGATATCATTTTTTAGTTAATTCTGTTAGAGGGCCTGCTACTGCTGAGAAACTGGGGGTAAAGCATCTACAGTACCCTGCTAACCCCAAAAAGGCACAGACCTGTTTCTTGGTTCAAAGTATATCACAGGAAGAGACTGCTTCCACCTTGTTTACCTCTGGGCATATAACCCCGTTCCCGATAATCAAGTCAAGGTATTTGGTCTCGGTCTGCCCCATACATTTAATGGAGTTTATGGATACTCCTGCTTTTGTATTGATCTCAGAATTTCTCTAGATGCTGCAAATGAGTCTCCCAATTGGGGCTAAACACCACCACATCATCCAAATATGCAGCACAGAAAGCTGTATAGGGTTGAAGCATTTGGTCCATGAAACACTGAAAGGTAGCTGGCACTTCATGCAGACCAAAGGGCATAGTGATAAATTCAAACAACCCTACAGGGGTACTGAATGCCATTTTCTCTACAGACTAAGGGGTAAGAGGTATCTGCCAGTATCCCTTTGTGAGATCAAGCATAGAGATGTAATTAGCATTCCCCAACCGGTCAATAATGTCATCTATCCTTGGCATTGGATATTTTTCTAGAAGGGAGATGGCATTTACCCTCCGGAAGTCTAAGCAAAGGCAGATACCACCTTCCTTTTTGTTAACTATTGCCAAAGAGGATGACCAGGCGCTACGAGAAGGCTGAATAATACCTAACCGTTCCATGGATCTTACTTCCTTTACTACTTCATCCCTTACATGTATGGGTAGATGATAGGGTTTTTGATGTATGGGTGTACTCTGTGTCATTCTGATGTCATGCTCTATGCCAATGGCTCAACCAGGTACATTGGTAAAAGTATCAGTGAAGGTGGTTAACAAATGTTGCAGTTGGGTATGTGGGTGAGGCATTTAGGTGGGGTTAATTTTTACTTCCTGTATCTGACTAGGGCATTCTGATCTCCTATAGGCTACCTCTATCTCAGATTCTTGAGATTCTGTCTGAATGTAACAGCTTAGCTTAGGGGATTCTGGTCTCTCATGCCATAGCTTAAGCAGATTGGCATGATATATCCGCTTACTGCATCTCCTATTAGGCAGGTGGGCTTCATAAGTGACCGGTCCTACCTGTCTAATGATTTTGTAAGGGCCTTGACATTTCATCAAAAGCTTGTTCTCGCTGGCAGGTAGCAGGAGTAATACCTGATCTCCTATGGAGGATTGTTTGTGTCCTACCCCTTTATCATACTCTGCCTTTTTTTGGACTTGTTTTTCTAGTAATGTACGATGGGCCATTGTGACATATTTCTTAAGGCACTGCCTTACTGCTGTCATATACTGTAACACTCCCTGTTTTCCTATTTGATAATTTTCATCCCAATGTTCTTTGATAACATCTAATGGCCTGCAGGGGTTTGGCCATACAAAAGGGAAAAGGGGAAAAAACAAGTTGAAGCTTGAGGTACTTTTCTCTAGGAAAACAGGAGGTAGGACAGAAATATGCCCCAATTTTTCCCTCCTCATTAACAAATTTCTGCAGCATTTTTTTAAGTGTCTGGTTAAACCTTTCCACCAACCCATCCATTTGAGGATGGTATGGGGAGGTTCTCACTGCTTGTATTCCCAGCAACCTATATAGTTCTGTGAGCATCACTGAAGTAAAATTGGTACCCCTGTCAGTTAAGATCACCCATGGGATGCCCATTCTGCTAAATACCTTAGCCAGATCTTCTGCAACCCTTTGGGCTGTTACTGTTCTCATCGGAATTGCCTCTGGATACCTGGTAGCGTATTCACAAATGACTAGAATAAATCTATTACCCTTAGAACTAGTTTCTAAAGGCCCTACCACATCCATAGAAATCTGATCAAAAGGATGGCTAACCAAGGGTAAACTCTGGAGGGGCACCATATCCTTCTTCCCAATTCGGGCTACCTTCTGGCATTCTGGGTAACCCTGGATATATTCAGCCACTCGCTCATGAATACGTGGCCAGTAGAATCTACTCAGAATTCTATTCAGAGTGGTGTCCTCCCAGAATGCCCTGCCAGAGGATATCATGAGCCAAATGTATGATGTAATTTTGATACTTCTGGGGGACAATTAACTGCATTATGGTATTCTCATTTCTGGGATTGGTACACTCTCTATACAGGATATCATTTACCAACAGATATCTAGGGGACCCATCATCAACATGTTTTCAACCTGAGAAAAATAACTAGTTAGTGATACATCTTGTTTCTGGTCATGAGCTATAGTCTCTGGTTTAATGTTCACAACTCCTATAATGTTTTTATTGTGCCAGTCTTTCTTGTTCTTTATTTTCTCTGCTTTCCCTTTCCTAGCTTTACTTGGTGCTCTATATACTGTAGTTCTTCTGTAAAGAGAAAGACCTTCTCCAACTGTTCATCTATTAGTTTGGCTTGTGATTGGGTTATTATGGCTACAGCGGTGTTCTCATTATTTATCATCAGGGTGGAAAAGTCAGGTGATCCTGTCCAATAATGACTGGGACAGGTAAATGTGGTACAATCCAATGGACAACTCTTGGGAACTTCTGTTTATCATTAAATCCACAGATGTAGTTGAATAAAATGCATGTCACCATGTATACATGTGACCATGATCCCTCCTCCAGATTTTCTACCCTTCTACCAGATCCGCTGAACCAGGGTCTGATAGCTTCCAGAGTCTATTAGCCCAAGTACCTTATGAGGACCCATCTTAACAGTAGTAACATAGGGTGCCCAGTTTGCTAAGGCCAAATGTCCAAAGTCTCTCTTTACTGTTGGACAATTTCTTATTAGGTGACCATTCTTCTGGCATCCATGGCACACTATCTCAGATAGGGGTACTCTCTCCCTTCTTTCTCTTCTTGCTTCTAGATTTGATCTAGTATTATTATTATTAGAAAAGGTAGTCCTCACGATATTCGTAGAAGGAGAGGATGCAGGCCCTCCAGGGTGAGATACTGACAACAGTAAAAATGGAAAGGGACCTGTGGTAATTATATCAGATGACCTAAAGGTGGGCAAGCAATGTGAGAAGGCAGTAAGGAAGGCTGGGGGGATACTGGGATGCATAGGGAGAGGAATCAATAGTAGAAAACAGGAAGTTGTTATCCCTCTGTATAGACAGTTGGTGAGACCCCATCTGGAGTACTGAGTGCAGTTCTGGAGACCCCATCTCTGCAAAGACATAGACAGAGTGGAGGCTGTCCAGAGGACGGCAACCAAAATGGTGCAGGGTCTGTACCAGAAGACATACGAAGAAAGACTAAAGGAGCTTAATATATATACCCTTGAGGAAAGAAGGGAGAGAGGGGACATGATAAAAACTTTCAAGTACCTCAAGGGAATCAACAAAGTCCAAGAGGGTAGTATCTTACAGAAAAAGACATGTGTCAGAACAAGGAGCACAATTTGAAAAAGAGGGACAGCTCAGAGGTAATGTGAGAAAGTATTTTTTCATGGAGAGGGTTGTGGATGCATGGAACAGCCTCCCTGAGGAGGTCGTGGAGTCAAGAACAGTGGGGGAATTCAAGAATGCATGGGACAGACATAAGGCAGTCCTAGTGAGGGGTAGGAGAAAGTAAGCTGTTGGTTAACTAGGGTCTGCAGCTTATCTGTTAGGTAGGAAAATGGGCAGACTAGGTGGGCCAAGCGGTCCTTATGTGCCATCAAATTCTATGTTTCTGTGTTTCCCTCTATCAGGCCTTGCAGCCAGGAAATCCTCTGCCAGAGCAATAGTTTTCTCTGCTTTTTCAGGCTTATGCTCTCAAACCAACAATTGGACATCTTGTGGCAGTATTTTAATGAACTGTTCAATTGTGATGGCTTCCATTATTTGTTGAACTGTTTTAGTCCCTGGCTTTTGCCACTTTTCACTCAGATCCTTCAGGCGAGCGTAAACCTCCCTTAGGGCATCCGTGGACTGCATTTTCAGGAACCTAAAATGTTGCCTGTAGGTCTCTGTATTGATGTCGTACCTTTGTAAGATCTCCTTCTTCACAAGTTCAAAGTCATCTGCATCTTGTATGGCCAGATGGCTATACACCACTTGAGCTTTTCCAGTTAGCTGAGGGGCAAGGTGTACTACCCACTGTTCTTTGGGCCACCCACACGGTTGAGCTACCCTCTCAGATGTCATAAGGTATGCCTCAATATCATCAGAGTCTTGTAAGCAGGCCAGTTTAATGTCTCTTAGGCCTTGTGGTCTTTCTGCATGTTCAGTTCATATGGCCTGTAACACCAGCATAGTGTCTTCCCATTTGGTGTCTTGCCTTCTCCAGTCAATTTCCGTTTCTATCCAGCTGCATCTGCAGGACACATAACAATTGTAATAGCTCCCCTACATCTTCCATAGGAGCCTGTTCCATATAGGAAGCATCCACCTCTTTCTCCAGGTCTTCAGTCTCTAGGGGTTGCTCCAAGGACATCTCATCACCAAGCTCACTGTGCTCCTCCTCAACCCTCTCTGATGGTTGCCTTTTAATTTTTGGGAATACATAAGGTAAACCAGCCAGCAACTGTACCCCTTGTCTGGGCCGCCATACTTCAAGTAAGGGTGCCTTGTGCCTGGCCACCCTCTGCCATGTCCACCTCGTGTATCAGGCAATACCCACCATGATGTCTCCCTTCCTTGGCAAGATGAAGCAGGCAGTAGAATCCCACTTCTAATACCACTTGTTACAGTGTGGGTTCTACAGATGGACACAGGAGTCAACAGATATGGTGCAACCCATGTTGGCTTGTGGGATATTTATTAATCTTCATAAACAATTCCTTCTTGCACCATCCAAATAACAGAATAAAATCAAATGAAAATAACATCAAAGAGAAGAAAAAAACAACTGTGTTCAAGCAAAGTAACACAAGTATAATCCTTACAGCAGGAACCTTCTCTCTCCACTGGTCAGAAGATACTGACTCTATCTGTCTAATGATTGTTCAGGTAGGGCTTAAGTACCCACCTACTTGAATCCGTGACACAGCATCATCAAAAATAAAACTCTTTCATTAGCTATCAAACCATTATAGGTATATCCTAAAAGACTCTGCTAGACATAAACCAATCAATCAATCAATCAATCAAAATCTTTATTTATTCAGGCGAACATCATTGAGCATAGCTCATTTACAAGATGGACCTGAGTGGTCATAACAAAAGGTTACAGATTGTATACAAAAACATGATATTGAATAAGCACAAATACAAACCATTTATGAGTGAGATAGATGTACAAATATTTACATATATACAAGGCAAAGGACAGTAAACCTAAAACCTAATAAAGGAGAGAAACAAACAGTTTAGTAGGGATAAGGCTTGGATAATGGTACATGGGTGGGTATATATGTATGAGGTTTGATGGGGAAAGGACCAGAGGAATGGTAGAAGAATAGGGAGGAGCTTTAAAAGAGGGGGTGGAGGAGAGAGGGGTGGGAGGGTGGGGTGTGGGAGGACTAGGCCTTGTGGAAGCAATTGCACTAATCTGGGATTAGGCTGGTATACAGCTTTTTGAAGGATTAAGAGGAATCAGTGTATCCATTTTCAATGACTTTGGATAGAATTCCAGATAAGTGCCAGGAATAACTGATTGCAGCTCTTCCATACCGGTGCAGGTGATAGGAATCTTCAGCAGGATCAGTTTGTTGATCCTCAAGGTGTAAGGCCTGGATGTGATCCGGTTGAAGCAGTCTGAGATGTAGGAAGGGAGTTTGTTTGTCAGAGCTTTGTAGATCCAGATAGCAGCATTTTTTTTTCTTCTATGTTGAAGGGATGTCCAACTGACTGCATTGTAGAGAGAGCAATGATGGGTGCTAGAGGGAAGGTCAGTAATGAATCTAATAGCTCTATGATACAGGGAGTCTAATTTGTTTAGATGGGAGAGGGAGCAATGACCATAGAGGAAGTCAGCATAATCAATGAGGGACAGGAATGATGCTAGGATTAATCTTTGTTTGGAATCTTGGTCAGGTAGTGTTTGATCCTATAGAATAGACCAAGTCTTTGTCTTAGCTTTTCAGGAGCTCTTCAACGTGGGTAGTATAGTCTAGTTTATTGTCTATCCATACTCCTAGGTATTTGAATTTGTCAACATATTCCAGATTTTCACCAAGGATGGTAGAGAGTTGTGGGAGGGTGAATGATGGATAGTGGAAGAACAGTTCTTGTGGCAAAGAACATAGCTTTGGTTTTCTTGGCATTTAGTATAATTTCTTTTCTAATAGGTTGTGCTGAAGGAGGAGAATTCAGACTGTAGGAGCTCACAGGCTTTTGATGGTGAGGATTGCTCACATATAGTACAGTGTCATCTGCAAAAGGTGGATATTAGAAAGTGAGAGATTGGAATCAATATTGTTGATGTAAATGGCAAAAGGATGGGACCAGGATGGAGCCTTGCGGTACACCTCTTAGGAGTGGTTTAGAGGTAGATAGATCACCTTCATTTTTACCAGTTGTAATCTTCCAGAGAGATAGCATCTGAACCATTTAAGAGAGTGAGTCAAGGCCTATGGAGTTCAGAGAGGAGATTAGAAGATCATGATCCACAGTGTCAAAGGCTTTGCTTAGATCCAGAAACACAGCACAGGTATTATTCTTTTTGTCTAGGGCAGTCTGCCAGTCATTTGTGACTTTTGCTAGTGCAGAGATGGTACTATGCATAGATCTGAACCCAGATTGAGCTGGATTTAGGAGATTGTTGGTATCAAGGTAGGCAGTTAACTGAGAGTTTACCAGCTTCTCAAGCATCTTGGATAGTACTGGTAAGATGGAGATGGGCCTATAATTATTGAGGTCCATGGGATCACCTGCCTTAATAATGGAAACACTTGAGCTGTTTTCCATATTGAGGATAGAACCAGTGGCAAGTGATAGATTGAAGAGGTGGGTGAGGGGCGTTAAGGCATGCAGAGCTACTTTTAGAAAGTAGGGGTCCAGGGAGTCTGCACCTGCACTTTTGGTGGTATCTAGCTGGAGTAGAAGGTCTTCTGCTTCTTTGAAGAATATTGGTTTGAATGAGAATGTGGAAGCAACCTTTTGACCCTCAGTAGATTGTAAGTTTAGAGATGATCTTAATAGGTTTGCAGGAGAGGAGTCGAAAGCCAGGCCAGCTGTAGTGAAATGATCATTAAAGGCATTCAAGATATTTTGCTTGTCGGTGATTTCAATACTATTTAATTGAATTTTGGGTGGTAAGACACGGGTAGAAGTTTGACCTAGGATGCCCTTTATGGTACCCCAGAACCTGGAAGGTTGTTATAGGAGGCATCTAGTTCAGCTGTGTAGAAGGCTGCCTTGGCTTTTCTTACTTGTTTTGTGCAGGAGTTTCTGGCTTTTCTGAATTGAAGCCAGTCATTTAGGTCCTTTGTCTTTCTTGCCCTTTTCCAGAGTTTGTCTCTGGCAAGCAGTGGGATTTAAGGATCGGCAGAGAACCAGCGACAGGATTTGAGTTTGGTTCTGACACTGGTGAGGGTGCATGTGAATTGAGGGCACTTGTGATTATATCATTTAAGATTTGAAGAGCTGTCTCTATTGAGGCTGTGAGATAGAATTCTTGCCAATGTGTGGTGTGGCACAGATCATGGAGATATCCTGAAATATTAAAGTTCTTTTTTGACCTTCGTGGGAGGAATTTTGCAGGATTGGGTGGCTTGATTGTTGATCTAATGGCAGCTATGGGACAGTGGTCACTTATGTCACTGAATAGTACTCCTGCATAGGGATAATGATGAGGTTTATTTACCAATATAATATCCAGGAGTGTGCTGTTGAGAATATTCTTTGGGTTGATTCTTGTTGGTTCTTTGATTAATTGAGAATCCATAGGTGTCACAGAAGGTTACCAGGGGTGCAGATGCATTAGTCAGCCAATTCAAGTTCATGTCTCCAAGATGATGGTGTCTTCAGGGCCAGATTAAGTATAGATCCTAGGTGGATAGGAGTTTGAGGCCTGCAGAGGGGGCCTATAGCAACCAATCAGTTGAAAGGATGATGTGTTGGGAAGGGTTATTTTAATTGACAAGCATTCAAATTCCTTTGGTTGTGATGTAGAATTGAGGCAGGATGCAGAGAGTTTGCTTTGACATAGATGGCTACCCCACCGCCCCTGGATAGACGGTCAGATCTGAAGAGCTGGTAGTTGGGAAGGTTTATTTCACTATCTTTTGTTGCAGATTTGAGCCATGTTTCAGATATAACCAGAAAGTCAGGTATGGTGTGTGCAACCCAGGCCTGTATTGATGAGAACTTTTTTAGGAGGCTGCAGGCATTGATGTGAAGAAAACTCAAACCATTTATGGAGGTTAGGTCAGTTGGAGAGATCGAGCTTTCAGTGGGGCCAGGGTTGATTTCCACAGTGCCAACACAGACCAGCAGAAAGAAGATTAGCTTGATGAGGGCACCAAGCGATAGGAGTAGTGAGCAGTCAGGCAGTTTTTTCCTCTTTCTTAAACAATCAGGGATCATACATAACTTGCAAAAATATGCCTTCCTAAAGTTTTTTTTTCTTTCAAGAATGTTCTCCTGTGTTTGAGTAACAGGTATCCTCTTATAAAATTAGGCCACAGGGGTCCACTGCTTCCCTATAGTGACTCTCAGTTACCTGCAGAGACTGCTAGCAAGCAGACCTTCCCTTTAATCTGCAAGATCAGTTCAACACCTGAGTACAGGTAACCTCCTTATTTGGACACAATGCTAGCACTTACAAATGTGAAGTTTTACACTAGAACTCTCTCTTTGTTTTTATTTTGGGAGTACAGAAATAATAAGTTTTGAAAAATACTAAACAATGAAGTTAGATCTCTTTAACAAGAGCTCTCAAAACATGGACAGCTTTGTTTATTCCTGGTATCCTGTAGTCTGTACTTTCAAGAAGGTTAGAGCTTATTTGGACCTGCGTGAGTTATCCAAGACAGAGGGACCTTGAAGATACTGTAAAACTGTATACCCAGAGCTTTAAAGGACCAAAAAACCCCGTATCTAGAGGTTTGGGGGTGGTAGGCACTGGTTTTACAGCAGCAGAAATAGGCTGCAACACAATTTAAACTGCAGGGAAAAGTTGTCTGCTGAAATTTCAAGCTTTCTGCTTTTTTTTTCCCCAGCAGACTGAGGACTTCAGAAAGGGCTGATTCTCACAAACTAAGCAGTTTTACACTATGATTTTGAGGAGAACCCTATCCCAGGTGAGTCTATATGTGGCTCAAGTCTTAGATTTTCAAGATTTTATGTGCTCTATGCGCTTCACAATAGTGCGCACAATCACGCAGTCCTTGCGATCGTGCGAATGGGCGTGAGGCTGGAATGGCTAGCGATACAACAGGGAGAGTGCTTGTATTGAAACCCTGTACAGAAAACACTCTCTTTCTCTCTATAAAACATGAATTAAACATTGTTTCAGTCCCTTGCTACTTGTAGGACTTAACACAAATATTGATCAGAAAACAATATTTGAATATGACAATATTACAAAGCACTGGCATCTGCATATATTCTTAATTACAGACAGAGTATTTGCCAACTCCATAATTTTATACAAATGCCCAATGGAAAAATAGAAAAATAAAGCAAGAAGGGATGTAAGAAGATGGGGAGAGCTGTAAGCAGGTGGCCTGCCTCCATACAGAAAAATACAGGGATAGCCTTATAAGAGGGAGGATAGTGGTTGCAACCAAAGAAAAGATAAAGGATGGATACTCTATAAAGTGGCAGGGCTTCACACTGTCACAGTATCCATCAACCTTCCCACCTCCCTGCATCCTATCTAATATACCTCTATGTCTGTCCCATGCATGCTTGAAGCCCTCCCCCCACTGTTCTAGCCTCTACCACTTCTACTGACAAGCTATTACAGGCTTCCACTACCCTTTCAGTGAAGCAATATTTCCTTTCATCACTACTGAATCCCTCTTCCAGCTTCTTTAGATGCCCCCACATCCTGGATCTTGTTCTTTTTTGAAAGAGACTCCTCACTTTGCCCTATTAACCCCTTTGAGGCACTCCTACTGTAGGTCTCCATAAAATCCTTCTCCTTTCATGCAGGATGTACAGGATGAGATCCCACAATCTCTTCTCTATAAGGCTCTTGTTGAAACCAAGCTCTGTTTCAGTTGCCCTCCTCGGGACCACCTCTACTGTGTTTACGCTTTTGAGGTATGGTCTCCAAAACTGAACACAGTACAGCACATAAAGGTCCACTCACATGCCTTAACATGTGCCATACATGCAAAACCTTTGGCTGCAGTGAAGTACAAAGTGATGTGTACAGTGCCCTGAATATAGTAAATATGGGCCAGGAATTTCAAAGGGGTTGTGCATGGCACAACAGTGTTACATCTTGCCAACCACTGATGCACCCAGTGAGATATTCAAATGGGGATGTTTCAGTGCAAATCCCGATGCCAGGGTGCATCAGTAACGTATGTGGCACAAGTGTGGGGGGTGTGCCCATGCATCTTCGGCACATCCCAATATTCATCCCAGGATGTGCGGAGCATATGCAGGCAAACACCCACCTTGTGCCACACAGAGGGGTGCAAACATATGCCCGAAAAATGAAGGAAGAAGTCAGGGGACACCCACAGGCCAGTCGCCATATTGCTGGGTGTTACATGGCAGCCGCCTGCTGTGGGTGGCCACTCGACCTTCCAAGTCACAGGCCAGGCGTCGACCTCCCCCACACCCAATTGTGGGCATAGTAAAATTAAACGTATCCCTGGTGGTCCAGTGGACCTGCCCCCCAGCCCGATTGCAGGCATAGTAAACTAAATGTTTTCCTGGTGGTCCAGTGGACTGAATCAGCCAATCGCAGGCTTAGAAAATATAAATATTTCCCTTGTGGTCCAGTGAACCAAATCAAGCCTGATGCGGGCTTAGAAATTATAAATGTTTCCCTGGTGGGCTAGTGGACTGAATCCCAGCCCAATGCAGGCTTCATAACTGAAGATAAATCCCTGGTGGTCCAGCAGTACCCTTCCCTCCACCCTCTCAGACCTGCCACCCCACTCCCCAGTCAGTTGCAGGTGGCAGCTCCCCACCTTGCTAAACCACCTGGCCACCTGCCAACTGACAGCATACAGTACAGCTGTACACCCATTGGTCCACTGCATTAAGACCCAATGGACACTCTGAACCATACTGCTTACTATACAGTCCCGATATGTGAATGGTTCATTCACATATCGGATTCTAATAACTACATGAGTCTGCATGCCCGATGGCCCATGCTGTGAACGCAATGGGCATACAACTGTGCTGTCCTATCTGTTGGCGGGTGGCGGCTGCTTGCAGGTGAGGGCTACTCCCGCCGCTGACTGGGGTGAAGTGGGGTGGAGGGTCTGAGTGGGCAGGTGGGGAGGGGGGGTACTGCTGGACCACCAGGGATTGATCTTCATTTATGGAGCCTGTGGCTGGGCTGGGATTTGGTCCACTGGACCATCAGGGAAACATATATAGTTTTTAAGCCCATGATCAGACTTTGATTTGGTCCACTGGACCACCAGGGAAATATTTATATTTTCTAAGCCCGCGATTGGGCTGGGATTTAGTCCACTGGACCACCAGGAAAACATTTAAGTTTACTATGCCTGTGATCGGGCTGGGGGGGCAGGTCCACTGGACCACCAGGGATACATTTGATTTTACTACACCCGCGATCGGGCTGGGGGGCAGGTACACTGGTCCACCAGGGAGTTTGCATTTCTACATAGCCTGTGATTGGGCATTGGGGAGCGTTGGCGCCGAGAGGCTATTGTTGCTAGCCTTGCTTGTAGAGCAGAAAGCAGCTAACTAAAAGAAGCTACATTTTCTTATTAATTTAAAACTTATATCTCAGCAGGAGTCATTGTCTGTTAAGATAAGGTAGACAGATAACTTTATTAGAAGTAGAAGGGGTCATATTTAGGGTTAAAAAGAAAGAAAAGAAAGAAAGTCAGTGTGTGTTCTGTGCAGGGAAGGGTACTGAATCAGCTGACTTTGCTAAACCGGTAGGAGGAAAGAGAGCTTACCTGGGGTGTGGTTTAGACACTATAAAAGCAGGTGAGTCAAATTGCAACTTCCTGTTGCTAGCCTTGCTTGTAGAGCAGAAAGCAGCTAACTAAAAGAAGCTACATTTTCTTATTAATTTAAAACTTATATCTCAGCAGGAGTCATTGTCTGTTAAGATAAGGTAGACAGATAACTTTATTAGAAGTAGAAGGGGTCATATTTAGGGTTAAAAAAAGAAAGAAAAGAAAGAAAGTCAGTGTGTGTTCTGTGCAGGGAAGGGTACTAATCAGCTGACTTTGCTAAACCGGTAGGAGGAAAGAGAGCTTACCTGGGGTGTGGTTTAGACACTATAAAAGCAGGTGAGTCAAATTACAACTTCCTGTTGCTAGCCTTTTTTCTTATTAATTGCCCTCCATCCCACCCACCCAAAGCCAGTTCTACTTTTATAGCCACTGGATTTGACTGTCAACAGGAATGTCCTGTGTGGCAGTAGGAAGGAAAGGATCATAGAGAAACATTGGTTTTGTCAACCCTAAAGGAAAAAAAGTAGCTCACTCCCCCCCCCAGCTGCTGGTGGTCTGATATTGAGCAAGGAAGAAGGAGGCTACTGAAGAAGATAGGAAATTGCTGTCCTAGAACAGGAAGGGTCAGAGTTGTAAGGGGAGGAGAGAGTAAGCATCCAGAGAAACAGTAGAGAGGACACAAAATAAGACATGATAGGAGTGGTGCAGTGCAATGGCTGTGGGGCAGCAGTGTTCTGGGAGACATTCTGGAGGCTGCGATGCTGCCCTATTTGAGGCACCTCTGGTCTGAGAGAGGAGGTTACCCGTCCTCCAGGCTGACCTGGCTAGGATTCGTGGAAATCTCCTCCCCCACCCAGGGACCACCAGGGCCAATGCCACTACCTCAGAGGTTGCCAAGAAAGAGGAGAGGCTGGACCAGGGTGGGCTCAAGGAGGGAAAGGATGGTGGAGCAGAGTTGCATCCCTCCAGCTGTACCTCTCCACAATTAATTCACTCTTCTGGTGGATAGTGGTTCCTCTATGGAGGCACCTGCAGTGGAGACCAAGGAGGATGCTGGGAACCTTCACAAAGGAGACCCACAGGAGGGTGGCATGGGACCCCACAGGGAAAGGAAACAACTCCTGGTGGGGGACTCAATCATTAGGGTGGTAGAAATGGGGGAGGAAGGGGAGAGGGAGGTAAGGTGCCTTCCTGGCGCCATGGCTTGGAGGGACAGGAAGCGAATCCTCAGGATCATGGGAGGAACTGAAAGAGGGAGGGAGCTAGATGTCATTGTCCACCTAGGAACAAATGACCTGGCTAGGAATGGGATCAGAGCAGTGCAAGAGGAGTTTGAAGAGTTGGGAAGGGGCCTTAGACAAGTAGCGCATACGGTAACCTTCTCGGAGGTGCTGCCTGTCTGTGCAAGGGAGATGCTGAGGCACTTCTCACCAGGGGAATTCAATGAGTGGTTGAAAACTGGTGTGGAGCTCAGGTTTAGCTTCATTGGGGACTGGGGGCCACCTGGAGGATGCAGACCTATACTGGTGCGATGGTCTGCATCTGTCCAGGGGATCCAGGATCCTAGGTGAGAGGTTTAAATGCTTCATTGGCAAGCATTTAAACTAGCCAAGGGGAGGCACTGAAAAGAGCAGGAAATCTGAGCTCGCCCACAAAACATGGTGATTAGTGAGGTAAACACCAAGGTACAGAAGTTATTAGGGAGCAGAAAAGATTTAAATGTAAAAAGGCAAAGGCAGAAGGACAGAAATGGGGATAAAAGGGTAAAGCTATCAAAAGTGGAGGGTGATGAGTACCAATGCCTGTAGTCTGTGTAACAAGCTCCTGAACTAGTGGCCTTGATGGAAGAGGGTTGCCTGGATATTGTGGCAGTCACAGAAACATGGTACACAGAGAACCATGACTGGGATGTCAACATACCAGGATACACAATCTACAGGAGGGACAGGGAGGGTAAAAGAGGAGGAGGAGGAGTAGCTCTCTATGTAAAGGAAGGGATCAAAGCAACAGAACTAAAGAGTAAACAGGGAACAGATGAGGCACTTTGGGTCACCCTGGAGACAGGAAATGGCACCACAATCCGCATGGGGGTTGTATACAGACCCCCATCTCAGGGGGAAGGAATGGACAAGGAAATGATAGAAGGCTTTCTTAGAAAGGCAGAAAAAGGGGAGATATTGTTGATGGGGGACCTGAATATGCCAGATGTTAACTGGAGCACCTTTGCTGTAGGCACATCCAAGAGCAGGGCCATTCTTGATGCCCTACAGGGGGCATGCCTCAGACAGCTAGTATTGGAACCCACTCAGGAGGGAGCAATCTTAGACCTGGTACTCTCAAATGGGGACGGAGAAAGAATCTCAGATTTAGAAGTGGGCAGCCGTCTGGGAACAAGAGACCACCAAACAGTGTGGTTCATGATAAACACAGCCATACAATCAAGCCATACAAAAGCAAGAGTACTGGACTTTAGGAGGGCTGACTTTGGGAAAATGAGAGAGTGCCTCAGAAAAGCACTAGCAAACAGGCAAGAAGGAGGGGTGGAGGAACAATGGGGAGTGATCAAACCAGCCATCACAGAGGCAACAAGCCTTTGTGTAAAGCAAATCAATAAAACACAAAGAAAGAAAAAAACGCTATGGTTCTCAAAAGAGGTGGCAGGGAAGGTTAAGGAGAAAAGGACAGCATTCAAGAAATATAAGGAAACACAGAAGGAGCAGGACAGAGAACTTTATCAGTTAAAGCTGAAAGAGGCTGGGAAGGCAGTCAGAATAGCAAAGGCCCAAACTGAGGAAAGGATAGCCAATTCTGTTAAGAAGGGGGATAAGACCTTTTATAGGTACATTAGGGAGCGAAGAAAGACCAAAGGAGGGATACTGAAGCTTAATAAAGGGGAAGGAATGTGGGTAGAGGGGGACAGTGAAAAAGTTGGGATACTGAACTAATATTTCTGCTCAGTATTCACAAAGGAAGAGGAGGGGGAGTTACCTAAACCAAACAAGAGAAACACTCTGAAGACAGGGGTCGATACCAATCCATTTACAGAAGAAAGGGTTCTGAAAGAACTAATAAAATTGAAGGTGGACAAAGCAATGGGGCCTGATGGGATTCACCCAAAATTCTAAAAGAAGAAGTGTAGAACTAGTGACACCACTGACTACTCTCTTTAACAAATCATGGGAGGATTGGGTGGTACCCGAGGACTGGAGGAGGGCAGATGTGATTCCTCTTCACAAAAGTGGGAGCAGGACAGAGGCAGGAAACTATAGACCAGTTAGTTTGACCTCAGTGGTAGGGAAAATGATGGAATCACTTCTGAAGGAAAGAATTGTTGAGTACCTAGAGGCCAGTGGGGCACAGGACCCAAGGCAGCATGGATTCACGATGGGAATGTCGTGTCAGACAAATCTAATAGATTTCTTTGACTGGGTGACCAAAGTAGTAGACCAGGGAGGGGCTGTGGACATGGCCTACCTAGATTTTAGCAAGGCATCTATAGTAGAAAACAGGAAGTTGTTATCCCTCTGTACAGACAGTTGATGAGACCCCATCTGGAGTATTGTGTGCAGTTCTGGAGACCCCATCTCCGCAAAGACATAGACAGAGTGGAGGCTGTCTAGAGGAGGGCAACCAAAATGGTGCAGGGTCTGCACCAGAAGACATACGAAGAAAGACTAAAGGAGCTTAATATGTATACCCTTGAGGAAAGAAGGGAGCGAGGGGACATGATAGAAACTTTCAAGTACCTCAAGGGAATTAACAAAGTCCAAGAGGGTAGCATCTTCCAGAAAAAGAGATGTGCAAGAACAAGGGGGCACAATTTGAATAGAAGGGGATGGCTCAGAGGTAATGTGAGGAAGTATTTTTTCACTGAGAGGGTTGTGGATGCATGGAACAGCCTCCCTGAGGAGGTTGTGGAGTCAAGAATAGTGGGGACTTCAAGAATGCATGGGACAGGCATAAGGCAGTCCTAGTGGGGTAGGTAGGGTAAGCTGTTGGTTAACTAGGATCTGCAGCTTATCTGTTAGGTAGGAAAATGGGCAGACTCGGTGGGCCAAGCGGTCCTTATCTGCTGTCAAATTCTATGTTTCTATGTTTGTATGAGGCAGGAGGCATTGTTCCTGACGACTGCAGCCCTGGCAGGGCTCCAGGTGTAAGTTGCGGGATCAGTGCACCTGCATGCAAATAACGCCCTAATGACATGCAAATAGCCCCATTTGCACTTTGCATGCATAATGACCCCATTTGCATACCCACTGCTGAATATCACAGTTCCTGCACCTAGTGTAACCGCACTCTGCGCTGGTGCATCCCCTGCTCCTCTCTTGCCACTTGCACTGGCACAGTGCCACTGCACCATGAGCAATGCAGTAGAGCCACGCGTGCCATATTCAACGGTGCTGAGCCTTGGTACAGCAGTGTGAATATCACCCAGGACAAGCCCTGGCGCATCCCACTTGCGCTGCGCCCAGGCTTGAGCCCCTGCCTGGCTCAGTCTGAATATCTGGCCCACGGTATCTTAGCAGTCTGTTAAATGCAGCATAAATTGTCTTACCATTACCATACCCTTACCTTACCATAGATGCCATTTACAGTATCTAAATTATGAAATTATGTGGAAAACCTCAGGGAGTACTCCATCTTTGTTTTCAACCCAAATTCTACACTTATTATGAATATGTAACCCCATTTCGAACCCCTCTTATGATATATTTTGCCATTAAAGAAAAAGCAGAAGAAGAATAATCAGCATTTTATATAGCACTTTTCATAAAAGTGTATCCCAAAAGCTTTACAAACAATGCTAGACTGGTAGTGAAGTGACTGAATGTGTGGTGGCAGCCATATTGCACATCATCACCCACACACAGCCTGGATAATTGCATGAACCGGTTTATGGGAAGGGAAATGTTGGCTGGACACCAGGAATGTCTCTACTCTTTGTGATGAGTGCCTTGGTTCTTTTACTTCCACCCGGACACCCACCAAGACAACACCAGGATGTAGAAGGGACTTCAGTTTAACATCTCGTCTGAAGGACGGCACACCCCAACAGTTCAACACCCCAATACTGCACTAAGATGTAGCATTTTGAAGGTACCAAGTCCAATTCAGTGTGGGACGAGAACCCATGACCTTCTGGTCCAGAGGCAGATGTGCTACCGACTAAGCCACGCTGACACCCAGGGTACTGTCAGCCCCCTCAGGCCTCAAAGTGTCCCTAGCTTAAAACAACACATGTTATGATTGCTCACATTCTGTAGAGACTGCTGATGTAGCTGCTAGTTTGATTTTGATTCCTTTTTTTCTTTTTAAAAGTGAACAAAACATACTGCCCATCATACTAGTGTTACCACACAAAAATAGGTTTGTTTACATTCCTTGATCAACTCCCACTACATCCTTCCTGGACTGAGGAACACCTTTAACACAGTATAACCATTCATAATGCAGTGGAAGTCGAAGAGCCCATTGCATCATGAGTGGCTACACAGTTTTGGAGTGTTTCAAATGTTTAGGAAGTATTCAGTAAGAGTAGATCAAGAATTAGAAACAAATCAAGGTTGGGTGTAACTATACATTAGTATGCATTTCAGTTCAGCCAGGAACATCAGTAAATTTAGATATGGCAAGCACTCATAAAATGTGGGGTTTTGAGTACAAATAATATCATCTAAAAAAGGTTGACAGTGTCCTTTAAAACTGTCACCTTTTTCACCACCTACTCTATGTAATTTTATGATTACAAATCGTGCAAGGTGTCAGTGCAGGTGACTCTAGACATATTCCAAATTATATTTACACCACTAAAGAGGTCATTCTTGGGGAATTGAAGGCATCGGCTGTGTTGCACAATTTGTAAAACAGTTTACCCAAAAAGTTTCTGGGAGTATCTTTATAGTGCATAATGCAAAGGGTCATGAGAGTCACTTTACCGTAAACAACCCTGCAAAAGATAAAATGGAAGTGGGGCAATCGACTCAGTAAATTATTGTCCTTAGCCACAAGCAAGTGAAATATCTGTTTCATTAATTAATTAAACTTCTTTCCTATGCATCTTGCAGCCATGCCTTGGGCTATGGGTTTCGAAGGTGTAAAATGGTTCTTCTTACAGTTTATTAGCAAACCAGAAAATCAGAATTATGTAGGGCCTATGCCAGACCCCAAATATAATGGTGTGAACTTCGTGGTGGCTGAAGAAAACAAAAATAGTTTTTGAAGTAGTATGAATTGCTTAAAGAAGATGTATTTGATTTTAGAAATGAATTATGTCACAACTGTTAGTCAGATGCAGAGATTCTAAAACAGGCATGTGAAATGCCTCAATACAGAGTATAGGAAATGTTGCAAATAATGCAGAGGAAAGAAATCAAAATGTCCCCTTTCAGTACACCACTATGGCATCAGTTTGCATGGATAATGTTTCTGTTTAATGTTTTAGAGCCAAACACCATAGGGATTATACCAACTGGCATCTGTCACCGCCAGTGCAAAAGTCACTCCGTACCTGCTATATAGTGGCTCAAGTATTTAAGTAAACAAGACTCAGTTTCCATACCGCATGCTTTGAACAGTGGGGAAGTGGAGGTAGACCAATGTTTTCTCAGTGGTTATGCTGCAATAGATGACGTTCCCCAGCATTTGAATCTTTAGGTGTGTTTATTATGGCTGCAGGTGTGTTACTTTGAAAATCAGTTTAACACAATTTCTAGCAAACCTACAGCATGTACATTACCTAACAATCAAGAATTAAACTATCTCAAAACTATCTCAAACTTGAAAGGGTATGAACATTAAGGTTATGTGGGAGCATGAATGGAAACAGCTGGTGTTTGAAAATTCACAGTTTACAGGATTCATAGGATTATGAGTCAGTTAGCGTTAGCCTTTGTGGGTCACTATTTCTCAATGGAGATAGCCAATATTCTCTTTTGCTAGCATGTCCAAAGTTATTTTGTATATATATAAATATATATATATATATACACAATACATATACATATATACATTCATAGTTTTGCTGGAAACCACATTTTCTGTAAGAATATTTAAGATAGTTACCACCCTCCGATTAATCCATGCTCCTGTTCTTTTAGTTCTATGTCTCCTCCTTTAACTATGAATTATGCTGTCTCGTGTCTTTGTTATATTTCTTCCTCTCTAAATATATACAGTACATTCCCATAATAGTATTCCTACTTATGGGCCTTGTAAACTAAGCATAAGTCCCCTTTTTGCCTTCAATACTCTAAGGTGTACATATTTAGCTCTATCAGTGTCTATTCAAATGGCAGTTCCATTACACGTGAAACCCACTTTGTGGTTCTCCTCTGTACCCCTATTTTTCTAGTACTGTACTTCCCTGATTATGAGGTTCCCTTAACTCTCAATACTATTTTAAATGAGGTTTAACAAATGCACTGTAAAATGGCATGTTCACCTGTCACCTCCCTATCATCCTCCTAGCGCTGTGGCTTTATATCCCAGGATATTATTTTTATCTTTTTGGTAACCTCTCTGCAAAGTTAATCAGATGTCAATTTATTTGTTGTTTGTATATCAAGGTCCTTTTCTTCAAGTTCTCTACCATTTAGGAAGTATTTAGCAACTCTGAAAGGTGGGATTTATTTATTTATTTGTACATCAGTTTACAACCTTTGAGCCAGAGGCTCATTTCCAAAGGTACCTCTTCACATTGAGGACAAATACGTTACATTACAGGCTCACTGCTACATCACACAGTTTCAAGTTGTAGTAAAGGACAACCACATATATTTACAAACATTTGTAGAGTGAGAAAACCAGTCTAGTTACAGTGGTGCTGCTCATACGAGCTTTGTCAGTATGTGGTAGACTAAGTCACAAGTAGCGACAGGTGCAGTTATGTGTATTAAATAGCTGGTTCCGCAGTGCAGTTTTGAAGGTGGAGATTGTGGGGGTGTCTGAGATGGCGGGAGGGAGCACGTTAAACCAGGATGGGGCTCTGTAACAGAAAGACCTTTGTCCTTGGGTTGTCCTGGTTCTTGGGATTAGAAGGGTGGCCTTGCAAGAGGTTCGGGTACAAACCAAGGGTTGGGCTTGGTAGATGGAGGCTGTCAGCCCGGGGAGGGGGGGCATAGTACGAGAAGGGTTTTTTCATTATGAGGCTGGTTTGGTATTGAAGTCGTTCATCCAGATTAAGCAGCCTTGCCATGTCATATAGCTGTCAAGTGTGAGTGAGCCTGGGGGCCCCTGTAATAAGCCTGCATGCCTTATTCAGGATAAGGCGGATTTTATTGAGGGCGGTCCAGTCAGACACACCTTATACAGATAGGCCGTAGTCCATCAGGGACAGTATCGAGGATGTAACTGCTAGTCAGAGGGCAACGGGGGGGAGACAGTTTTTATAGTGGTAGAGGATACCTAGCCACACATTAGTAGCAGAGGCAAGTGCATCAATATGAGTGTGGAAGGAGAGGGCTGTATCGAAAGAAACCCCAAGGTACTTGTACGAGCGGACTAGTTCCAGGGGTTGTTTGGAGCTGGGGAGGATGTGAGTGGGAAGTTACTGGCTTTGTTTTGGGGTGAGCAAAGAGCATTGTTTTAGTTTTTTTGAGATTGATGACAAGTCTGTGCTCTTTAAACCAGGTTTCGGCATCATTAAAGGCGAGTTGTAAGGTGTCCTGAAGAGCGTTGGGGTTGCGGTGGGTGGCAAAGAGGATGGCATCATCTGCATACAGCAGAATTCTACCAGTGCATGCAGTGGGTAGGGTGTTAAGGTAGATTGAGAAGAGTAGCAGTCCCAGGATGGAGCCCTGGGGGACACTTGAGCAGATGAAACAGGCTGTGGAAAGTGTCTCCTTGATTTTGACATGTTGAGACCGGTCAGATAGGTAGCTAGTGCACCAAGAGATGGGCCCAGTAGATAGACCAGTGTGGGAGAGGGCATCCAGCAGGAGGGGGTGGGAGACAGTGTCGAAGGCCTTTGAGAGATCTACAAACACTGCCCCGGCTAGGGCGCCGGCATCCAGGGAGGAGTGTATAAAGTTTGAAAACTCAATTAGTGTCATACCGGTACTGTGCCCTGCACGGAAGCCGTGCTGTTCTGGGCAGAAGATGTTGTGTTTGGTTAGGTACTCAGTGATTTGAGTGACCACCAGCTTTTCTAGGGCTTTGGAGAGGGGTGGGAGGATGGAGATAGGTCGGCAGTTCCCAGCAGTGGACCTGTTACCACCTTTGTGTGTGGGCATAACTATGGCCATTTTCCAAGAAGATGGGAATTGCCCTAGGCAGAGGGATTTGTTGAGAAGGGTGGTGAGTGGAGCAAGTACCTGATCCAGCACCCGATGGAGAATGCTGGGGTCTAGGGAGTCGCTGCTGGGACTATTGCTCTTTAATGCTTTGAGCAGAGGCGGTCTGGCTTCCTGATCAGTTACTCTGCATGGGTGGAAACAAGGGCATTGGATGACAGGGTTGGTAGGGAGGTTGAAGAAATTGCTGGGACCGAGCTAAGGTCCGTGAAGGTTGTGTTTAGGAAATTGGCTATGCAGACCGGGTCAGTTGAGGTAGAGCCATCAATGGTGATCTGAGATGGGGGGGGCGGGCACTCCCATTCAATTGTTTAACATGCTCCCAGAAAGTCTACGCACACTCCCAGGAGGAGGTGAGTGTGGCCTGGTAATGGTCAGCCTTTGCTTTACGGATAGCCCAGGTGCACTTGTTCCGCACTGCGTTATATGCCCGTCTGTCAGCTATCTGGCCTGTTTCAGTGGCAAGGTACCATAGGTTATCCTGTGCTTGAGCAGTTGACGTAGGGCAGGGGTAACCCAGGGTGCACTGAGCTTTTTGGCTCAGGTTCTAGTAAGGGGTGCGAAGAGGTCACTGGCTTTGTTAAAGGTTTGGAAAAAGAAGGTGAGGGCAGTATCTATGTCATACGCATGCTGTATGGGTGACCAGTTTATCTGGGCAAGAAGTTGTTTCACACTTTTTAGCCCACCAGGTCTGAGGTGCCGGCGGAGTGTGGATTGGGCTTTAAGTTGGGGTGTGGGGGTCATCCAGCGGAATAGGATAGGGGAGTGATCACAAAGTGAGTCTGGGAGGACCTGGATATATTGGATTTTTTAGGTGGTTTGTGATGATTATATCTAGAAGGGTACTGGTACCTCTCTTAGTGTTTACTCTTGAAGGTTGGGAAATGAGTTGCGTCAGATCCATAGCCATGAAGGTGTCCCTGGTTGTGGAGGAGGAGGCGCTGAGCCAGTTCACGTTTAGGTCCCCCACAAAGATTTGATCAACCCTGTGTTGGAGGGTAGCAAGATAATATCTAATGGGCTTGACTGCAAGCTCCCACACCTTTTTGCCTCTGCCACTGCCTTTCCTTCTCCTCCCTCCTCAACCTCGCCTTCTCTTTGGCCTCAGTCCCAGACACCTGCAAGCATGCAGCTGTTATTCCCTACGAAAAGGTGACTCCTCCTCCCAGCAACTTCCGCCCTAGCTACCTCCTTCCTGTCTTATCTAAACTCCACAAGCCCATAGTGTTCTCTCAGCTCTCCCCTTTCATTGACTCCTTCTCCTCCTTTTTCACCCACCTTCCAGTTTGGCTTCCGAAAAAAAAACACTTCACCACCTCCTCACTAATCCATACTGGCATGGACCAGGGTCTCATCACCACCACCATATCTGTCGATTTAGTTCAAAATAAATAATAACAGAAGCCTAGGGAGCAGTGTGGCCAGCTGACCAGCTGACTCACGGCTGACTCCAGGCAGACTTGATACCCTTATTCCTGTGGCTCTTAGAACTCTGGGCCAGCAGCGTTGCATGCCAGACCATAGGACATAGAAATATAGGAGACATTCCTCCTATAGAGCGTCCAATTGGTTGGACTCACGAGAGTCAATCCTCAGCTCCGTGAGGCGGGACCTGTTGCTAGTCTTGGAATGTGTGGAGGAGAGGTGATAAGTGTAAGACTGCCCGGCCTCAGACTTCTAGCTGGCTGCAGGTTGTTGGGATGCTGCACAGAATGCCTGTATCAAGCCGCAAGCTGCAAGGAAAGTCTTGTCAGTTTGAAATTGATGCTCTTCAAGTCCACCCCACAAAGTGCCAGTTTCACAAAGGGGTCCAGTCCTCAGCTCAAGTGGAGTGGGAGCTGCTGCTGGCCTTAGGGTGCTTACAGGGGAGAGGCAGGAACTGCAGGACTGCCTGACCTCAGATACCAAATTGGCTGCAGGCTACTGCTATGCTGCAGCAGAACACCTGTATCAAGCTTCAAGCCACAAGGAAAGTCTTTTGTCCAGTTTGAAACTGCTGTTCTATGTCTAACTCCCATCAGCCTTAACACGTCCCCTACCCGCATAACCCAAGGGCAGTCCACAAGTATAGGGCCATACATCAACAGTATGGTGCTTAATACTCCGCAGGGTCAACATATTTCACATTTTGTATATACTGTAGCAAACTACCTCCGCCCCACCCTACTCTCTTGACCAATATGAGACAAATTGGTCAGCCATGTTGCCCATGACCCTTAGAAAACTAGAAACATAGAACATGTTTGCCAGAAAAGGACTGCTAGGCTAACCAAGTCTGCCCAAGGGTTCCCAGCCTGCTGCATCATAGGAACCATAGGCGTTTTTCTGAGTCAATTAGCATTAGCCATAGTCACTTGCCATTGCTCAGTGGAAATAGCCTGAAGTCCCTTTACTAATTAAGTATCCATCTAGTGAACTTTTGAATTGATTCATATTTGGGGGGGAGTAGTAACAACAACAAAATGTAAAGGGACCTGGGGGTGATCATTTCAGATGACCTTAGGTTAGCAAGCAATGTGAGAAGGCAGTAGAGAGGGCTGGGGGAATACTGGGATGTATAGGGAGAGGCATAACCAGCAGAAAACAGGAAGTTGTTATCCCTCTGTACAGACAGTTGGTTAGACCCCATCTGGAGTACTGCATCCAGTTCTGGAGACCCCATCTCCACAAGGACATGGACAGGATGGAGGCAGTTCAGAGGAGGGCAACTAAAATGGTGCAGGGTCTGCAAGAGAAGCCATACGAGGAGAGGCTAAAGGAGCTTAATATGCATACCCTTGAGGAAAGGAGGAGAGGGGGGACATGATAGAAACATTTAAGTACCTCAGTGCAATCAACAAAGTTCAAGAGGATAGCATCTTTCAGAAAAAGAGATGTGCAAGAACAAGTGGACACAATTTGAAGATGGGGGGGAAGGCTCTGGGGCAATGAGCGGAAGTATTTTTCACAGAGAGGGTGGTGGATGCATAGAACAGCCTTCCCGAGGAGGTTATGGGATCTAAAACTGTTGGAGAATTCAAGAATGCATAGGACAGACATAAGGCAATTTTTGTGGGGGGTAGGAAGAAATAGACTGTTGGTTAAATAGGACCTGCAGCTTATCCACTAGGTAGGGAAAGGGGCAGACTAGGTGGGCCAAGCGGTCCTTATCTGCCATCAAAGTCTATGTTTCTATGTACTATGAACAATGTGGTCAGGAACATATTCTATACTTAAACCACGCTCTGGTTTAACCAAGTTCCTCTTAAATTTTGCCTGTATGTTTCTCCTTTTAACTGAAGGCCATGATATTGTGTCACTGCACTGTTCTTTACTTTGTAGTCCAATGCATTCCTGAAAGGCCTCCTCCCTGTTGCTGTAAAAATCAGAAATAAGTCTCCTTGTAACCACCTTTACTCTAATAAGTACATATTCAGCACTCAAAGTCTATCCTTCTACACTAGATCTTTTATGTTTGGGACATATTTGGTAACCTTCTTTGTTCCCACTCCAATTTCCTAATGCAGCCCACAGTACTCCAGGTGGGGCTTCACCTGGACACCATACAGGGGCATCACAACCTCCCTGAATCTGCCATTGATGTTACGGCTAATACATGCCAGGATTTTATTGTCTTTCCTAGTGGCAGCCTGACAGTGTTGATCACAGGTTACGTTATTTGTTATTTGAATGCCTCAACCCCTCTGCTTCTCTCCTCCATGCTCGCTGTTTCTTTATGCTTTTGTTGTTTGATTCAAAGTGTATTAGTTTACACTCATCTGTATCACATGAAAGTTTGCTTTGATGGGACCAGTTTTTAAGATAGTTATTTCTTGTTGAACATTTTTTATTACGTTATGGTTGTCCACACTACCTCCATCTTTGTGTTATCCACAAACTTACATAAGCAAACCCTGCTGGTACATTGCACTGATGACACAAAGATATTGAACAGTGTGGTCACAGTGCTGAACCCTGTGTCACCCCACTTGTCACTCTAATCAAGCTTGAAAAAGATTGTTTGATACAATCTCTCTGTTTTTGCATATTTATCCAGGAAGCTACCCAAGCCACTATAATTTTTACTTATTTTCATATCTACTAGCATTTTTATTTTATCTCAGTGGGGTACTGTATTGAATGCCTTGGAATAGTTCAAGTACAGTAAAGTATACCACATCCACTGGCATGCTCCTGTCCAATGCCCTACTAAAGGTTCAAAGACATGGACTAGGTTAGTCAGAAAAGATCTTTTTTCTTTGAAGTCAGTCTCTGTTGGGCCTGCCCACCCTGTTGCCTAAATATGCTTTTCAATCATTTCTTTAATCATGCCTTTAAGAATTTTACCAATTGTTGAAGTCAAACTAACCGCTCTATAATTTCTGTAGTTCGATCATGATCCCTTCTTAAAAATGGGAATAACAAGTGTCTCTCTGAGACCACCAGTCCTTCGTCTAAAGATTTTTGAAAAATCATAGCTATTGGTCCAGCTTTTTCCTCTTAAAAGTTATTTTCATAGTCTTGGATTCAACCTGTCAGGGCCCTGGGATTTATTAGAGTTGAGGCTGTCTAATTTGTTTTTAACCTGTGCCGACAACATTTTCAAACAGTTTTATTTCACTGTACTTCCACATATTTTAACTGGTCTCCTGAGACCCCCCCCCCAATTTCCGTACAAACATGCTCCTGTGTGTAGTCCATGCATGTTTTAAGTCTTCAACTGTCCTAGCCTCCACAACAGAGATTGGCAGTCAGTTCCATGCTTCTACTATCCTTGCTGTGAAGATGTATTCCTCACACTATTCCTTAAATTTATTCCCTCCAGTTTCATTGCACAGGTTAAAAACAAATTAGGCACCATCACCTCGAACCAAGTATCCATGACTAATGCATTTATACTGCATACCTTGCATCTGCTACCCCAGCCTTCTTTGATCCCTCCCTGACACACTACTCTCGGATAAAGCTGAGCGATGCAGGGCACCCGCCGTTCTACTTTAAAGTAATTTCTGAGGGTCTAACTAGAAAGCACTAACTCAAAGTGCTTGGGAGGTCCAGATTCAGTGGAGATTCCCTGGATCTGAAACTTTTCACCCTTACCATAGGCGAAGTCCTGTCCCATCTCACCAAAATCCTGAACTGGTCCCTCATGCTCTAGCAGTTCCCCAAAAACAGAAATTCAAAAGTGGTGACAAGACCTTAACTAGCAACTACAGACCAATCTCCACACACACCCCCACCAACTCTCCAAAGCCCTGGAATTGATAGTCACTGATCAGCTTTTAAAAATGCAACCTGCTATGTCCCAGGCAGCACAGATTTTGAAAGGGCACAGCACCACCAGTGCTCTCCTCAAATTCACCTTCTACATCCATAATGCCCTTAACTTGGGACATCTTGTCAGAACCACTTTTATCGATCTAATAAAGGCATTTGACACCATCAACCACTCCTTGCTGATCCAACAATGATCTCTCCTAGGACTCTCAATAGATACTACATGGTGGCTTCAAATATACCTCAGTGACTCAACCCAACAGATTAAAATTGGTGAATCCCTCTCTACTTCCCTCCCAGTCCATTCTGGAGTCCCTCAAGGATTCATCTTGGGTTCCTTTCTCCTCAGCATATTCCTAAACAAACTTCCTGCCTCCTACAGTGACAGAATTATTTTGTATGCAGATTATGGAATAATCTATACCTGCCACTGGATCCATCCTTTCTACAGTCACAGCTGCAGAAAAGCTTTGCAGAAATTGAGGCCTGATTTAAATCACATAAACTCATCCTTAACTACAAAAAAATATATATATATGTTATGTTCCATGGAACCCACAGCAAACATAAAGACCAAGGACTAACTATCAACTACAGCACTGGGATAATGTTGGAGCAGGTTTATCTGTTTAAATACCTGGGTGTGACCCTTGACTGCACTCTTGCATACTCTAAACATATCAACAACATTGCTCAAATGGTGGATTGCCACATAGGACAACTGTATAATCATAAGGACTGCCTCACGGCTGAAGTCCTAAACATTGCTATTCAGAGCTCTGTTATCTCAAGTATCAACTATGGGCTCATGATACATGGATCAGTTACTAACACTGTACTCAGCACATAGCCTTAGCCCTAAACAAGGCTTGTCATCTCCTAAACTCAAGCACTCACCTTGCCCACATAGTGATATCTACAAGCAAGCAAACTGACTCCAACTAACTGGCAGGCTCAGGTACCAGACCTGCATCCTAACTAAGAAAGATCTCTTTGCCTCTCCCTTCCCCTTGGGTCCAGACTATACTGACTCCTCTGAACATAGAAAATTTGCCAGCAGATAAAGGCCCAGAGGTCTATCAAGTCTGCTCGAATGTGCAGCTAGCACCCTTATTTTGCAGCTGCCTCCCTTCCACCCTTCCCTTCATTAACCCTCCCCTTGTCATGTCCCATCCTTGTTTGAAGCAGTCCACTGTTCTACTGCATACCACTTCTGCAGGTAACGATTCCACCCAGCCACCACCCTCTCTTTAAAAAGTGTCCCTCATCTCCTCCTAAACCTTCCTCACTCCAGTCTCATATCATGGCACCTGGTTGCCCTCCCTCCCTTACTTTGAACAGCCCCTCTGTACCCGTCTTGTTTATTCCTTTCATGTGTTTAAAAGTTTCAATCATGTCACCCTGTCTTTCCTCTCCTCCAGTGAGTACATGTTCACCTCCTTCAACCTCCTCTCGTATGATAAGTCCCCCAGCCCCTTGATCATCTTTGTCGCCCTGTGCTGCACCCCCTCCAGTAACGTAATGTCCCTTTTCAGATACAGATGCCAGTACTGCACACAGTACTCCAGGTGTGGTCTAATTAATGACCTATACAGTGGCAGAATCACCTCCTCCATCCTCGAGGATATATCCCTTGCAATACAACCCAGCATTTTGTTGGCCTTTGCAGCTGCCTTCCTACATTGTGCCGAGTTGTTCATTGACCCTGTAAATGAGCACACCCAGATCCTTTTCCTCCTCTGTCTGGGCTAGCTGCACTCCCCCTAGCTGGTAACTCCTCCTTGGGTTCTTCATCCCAAAATGCAGCACCTTGCACTTTTTGGCATTAAACCCCATTTGCCAGGTATCTGACCAGGTTTCAAGCTTTGCCAGATCATCCTGCAACCCCTGCCATCCCCCTAGGTCGTCCACCACCGCGCCAACCTTGGTATCATCAGCAAACAGACTGATCTTGCTCTTGATGTCCCATGATATGTCTGCAATGAATGTCCCAAACAACACTGGTCCCAACACCGAGCCCTGTGGGACACCGCTCGTCACTGCCCTTGGGTGTGAGAGCTCCCCACCCACCACCACCCTCTGTTGCCTTCCCTGCAGCCAGTTTCCTACCCATCTCACCAGCTTTGCACCCGCCCTTGTGCCTACTAACTTCCTTCCCAGCCTTCCATGTGGCACTGAGTCGAATGCCTTACTGAAGTCCAGATACAGGACATCCACTGCATGGCCCCTGTCCAGTTGCCTAGTTACCCAGTCATAGAACTCGACCAGGTTGGTTTGGCAGGATCTGCCACATATGAAGCCATGCTGTCTGCTGTCCTGTAGTCCTTTGGCCTCTAGGAGGGCCACCATCCTCTCCTTCAGGATAGTCTCCATTAGCTTACCTCGATAGATGTGAGGCTCACTGGTCTGTAGTTTCCTGGTTCATCCTTGGGGCCACTTTTGGGGGAGGTACCACATGAGCCATCCTCCAGTCCTGAGGTACACACCCCAAATGTAGTGAGGCATTAAATAGGTCTGCCAAAGGTCCTGAAAGGACCTCTGCCAGCTCCTTTAGTACCCTGGGTGGATGCCATCTGGGCCTGGCGCCTTGTCCACCCTCAGTGCCTTCAAACCCTCTCGAACTCTGCCTCCATAATTTCCCATCTGTCACCCTCCCCCAGTTTCTGCCATTTCTTCCACCTTGGGTGTCACCCCCCCCTCTTCTCTTTAGTAAATACTGAGCAGAAGTACTCATTTAGTGCTTCTGCCTTATCTCACCCTGCTTCCACCCAACCCCCCTCCTTCCTAATCCTTACTATGTGATTCTTACAGCTCCTTTTCTCCCTAATGTACTTAAAGAAGTCTTTCTGTCCCTTCTTAATGCCTTGTGCCAGCCTGAGTTCCGTAGATGCTTTGGCTCCCCTTACTGCCCGTGTCACCTCCTTCGATTCTGTCAAGCACTCCTCTCTGTCCTCCACCCCTCCATGTTTTCTTGTACTTCCTAAAGGCAGCTCTTTTCCTCCTTACCTTTTCTATGACCTCCTTGCTCAACCAGCTCAGTTTCTTAGCCCTAGCCTTCTTGCTCTGGGCTTTGCAGCAGGTTTTGGTTGCCTCCACTATCCCCAGCTTTATGAGCTCCCACCTCTGGTTAGTATCCATACTAGATTGAATTCTGGCCAGGTACCCTTTTACCACTTCCCCCATCCTCCCAAAGTTGGCCCTCCTGAAGTCCAGCACTCTTGTGCCAGATTCCACTCCTTCCTTGCCCATATCCAATGTGAGCCATACTGAGTGGTGGTCACTCTCTGACAGCAGTTCCTCCACTGTAAGTTCTCTCACAAAGTCCCCATTTGCCAGCACAAGGTCAAGGGTATTCCCTAACCTGGTTGGTTCACTGACCATTCGCAGCAGGAAACTGTCCTGGAAGGCATCCAGCAGTACCTGCTCCCTTCTGTTCCTGGTTGTTGGGATGCTCCAGTCCACTCCTGGCATGTTGAAGTCCCCCACAATCACCACACTACCCTTCTCGCAGGTCCTCCTGATCTGTTCCGCTAGTTCCTGTCTAACTCCTCCGTCTGAGATGGTGGCCTGTACACCACTCCCATTCTAAGAATCCTATTCTTGGAATCCTGGATTTGCACCCAAAGTGACTCCGTACTACCCTCCTCCCTTTCCTCCCTAACACACTTCAGTCCTTCCTTCACATATAGTGCCACCGCCCCTCCTTTCCCAATCACCCTGTCCCTACGAAATAACCTGTACCCTGGTACAGACAGGTCCCAGTCATTATATTGGGTGGCCCATGTTTCCATGATGGCTGCAATGTCCACCTCTCCCTCTGCCATGGGAACCTGTAACTCTGCAGTTTTCCTCCCAAGGCTCCTAGCATTAAGGGTAACCACCTTCCACCCTTTCCCCCCTCCCATCCTGCCCTCCTTTCCTAGCATCACCAACAGTACTTGCCATTTGTCTTTTGTCACTGTTATGGGGGGTAAGCTCATATGATTTCCCAACCTGTGGTCTCTGCATATCTCTTCCCCAACTGCCACCCCCCACTCCTAGTTTAAATTCCCAACTTCCTCTATACTCTTCCATCCTCTGTTTCAACACTTTCTTCCCTTCTCACTCAAGTGTAGTCTGTTCTGAGGCATAGAGACTACTGTTCTCCCAGGTCCCTCCCCACCCCCCAACAGCCTATACCCTTTAGCACAACACCAGTTTCTTAGCCATCCGTTAAATTCCTCTATTCTCAGCTTTCTGGTTGTGCTTGCCTTTGGCACCGGAAGTATCTCAGAAAAGGTTACTGATCTTTCTGCCCCCTCACATAATTGTGCTAGTTCCTCAAACCTCCTCTGGACCATATCTACTGTCTTGTCAGCCAGACCGTTTGTCCCAAGATGTGTAATTAAATGAGGCTTGTCCCTACCCCTTCTAGCATATTTCAGAACAGACTGTCCCACCCTTTCCGCTGTCATTCCTGGCATGGCCTCCACCCAAATGCGACTATGCCTCTCCCCCTTGCTACCCCAACTAACTCCTCTTAGTATTGAGTCCCCCAGCATTAAGATTCCACCCCTCTTACTCCCTGCTTGCTTCCATTCATCTCTCTCTCATTTCCAGCTCCTCTTCTTCCTCCTGCACATTATTTCCCCTTTACCCCTGTTGCAATTCTCCCAGCAGAACTTCCTCCCATTCCAATTTGGTCAAGGCATTTATCAATTAATCCTCTAATTTCATCATTTACCTGCTCCACTTTCTTCCTCTCTAGCAGTGCACTGCTGTTTTCTGAAGACCCTTCCCAAATGCCCATTCCCTATCTCTTCATAGTAACCTGTTCTCTCCTTTCCACTCCATGACTTTTGCCACTTCTTCGCCTCCCCTCACAAGTCCCTATCTCCTCCTTCCATTTGTCTTTTGTCTCCTGACCTGGTTTCCCTGGCAATCGTTCTTCCTAGCCTGGGCCCCTTTGTCTCTGCTTCCCTTCTTCTGACCCTCTCCTCACTACTGTTGGCTTAAATCGCCCTCCCTCATCTCCCCTTCTTCCTCCCTCCAGTATTGGGCTAAACCCACCCCCAATCTGCCTTGCCTGTCTTAGTTCCTCCTGCAGACCCTCAATCTCCTTTCTAAGTTTTCTATGTGGTTGCACACTAAACATCCTCCCACACTCCAGGCAGTGTTTAGAAAGATTGGTGCACCGGAGAGCCAGAGGGCGCTGTGCTGAAGATGGCTGCTTGATTCTTCATCTCCCTGGATTCACCAAATATCATCATCCATCCTACAGATTCCAGACTTCCTACCTTCACCAACATCTGAGATCTTACTATATGTGCATCGCAGAACAGCTCTGGTACAGTATTTTTATTGCCTCATAATTACTGAACGAGTTATCTACAGCTTTTCAATTTCTCTATTAAGGCCTACAATAATGGCAGACCAATCTCCACATAACAGTTCTCTTAATAGAGTGGAGGCAATGTTTCAGCAACTAATGAGTGAAATCAATGTATTAAAAATTGCATCTCAAGAAAATATCAATAATATGCAGGCACTTGATCAAAAATTCAGTGCTACTGATGTTAAAACATCTCAAAATGAAGATTCCATTAACACATTACAGGCTATCATCAGGAGCAGGACAGAGTTATTAGGAACCTTCAGGACAAAATAGATGAGATTGAAAATAGAAACAGATGTAACAACCCTAGATTTCTTGGATTTCCTGAAGGTGTTGAACTAGGAGACACCAGTGCTCTTCTAACTCATGTACTTCCTTCTTTGCTTAAATTACCAGCCGGCCAAGACCTAATCATCGAGACATCTCACTGCAACTTAAATCCAAGGCCTGGACCCGACCAGAAACCCAGGCCCATCATTGCCAGATTTCTAAACCACGCACATACTGAACTGATTCTTCAAAAAGTGAGGCAATTAGGTGCACTTACTTGGCAAGAAAACAGAATCCTAATTTTCAGAGACTATTCTAAAGAATTATCTAACAAACAAAAAGCTTACAACCCCATTAAAACAATCCTTCATCAGCGTGGAATTAAGTTTGCACTGCGTTACCCTGCAACAATGCGTCTTTTTTTGAATGATTCTACCAGAGATTTCAGTACCCCAGAATCTCTCTCTGAATTTCTGAATTGGACTCAGTCCGCACTTACATTGCCTTGCGATGCTAATGCAGCTCATTCCTGCTCCAGCACAAGCACTTTGCAATTACAATGTCTTGCCCTTCCTGCTGAAACTGTCCTTCAGGTCCCTGAGAAATCTGCAGCCATCATATCTGCCACTGTAGCTCCTGCCAGAAGCTCTGCATGCATAGAAGAAAAAAACGCATCTGGTTCTTCTCTAAATAATAATACCTGCTGTTTAAATAATATTTCCACCTCTCCAGCTTCCCATGTGGAACGTCACATCAGTTTTTCTACTCCTCTTACCTTGTCTAACAAATTCTCCCCACTCCAAGAAGATCTGCTCCAAGAAGATCTGCACTCATCTATGGAGGATCTGAGACAGACTGTATCCGACCCCTTTACTCAAGACCAGAAGAAGCTCTCAACGGGTGATGACTCTCCCGATTCTTCCTGGGCTGATCTTGTGTCCAGCTCTCCCTTTAAATCATCTGAACCACCCAAAAAGAAAAGGAGAAGAAAATCGAAGAGCAAGGCTACCTGAGGCTTTTCCCACTAAAAAAAAAAAAAAAATTGTAATAAATACTATGGCCCATAATTTGATGTGGTATAGCAGTTTCTCACCAGAATCCCTCCTCTTCACACCACCTCACTCGATTCCTTTGATACATTTACCGCAAAGCGCAGTCTCTATCGCACCCAACAGGTTTGGAGCACTTAAATGAAGTAAATCGCTATCGCTGCTGAGAAGCCTGTATCTGTCTGTGGGAGGTGAGCCAATTGACACTGGAGGTATTTAATCCATGCGGGAGTTACTCTCAATGTTATTCAATGGAAAAAAAAATAAATGAGAAAAGAATAACTATTACAATGTTTGTAAGATCTCTTCTAATTAATCCTTGTGTAGTGCCAGACATTAGTATATATAATTGCTATTTACACTCTAATTTTTCATAAGCTTTAGCCACCATGTAGTCAGGCGCATACATACATATAGAGTTCTGTATTTCATATTAGTGTGCCCTTAACCCCTACTATTATAGCATTTTTCCTCATAAATCCTATCATTGGGAATGTAGAGGATGATTAGACAAATACTCTAAAATCATTTACTTATTTAATATTTATTTTGCATCACTTCTGGTATGTAGTGTCCAGGTGCATTCCCATTATATCTCACTGATTTTGCACCAAAGTATGCTTCCAATTGTATTTCTATAAATTGAGTTTTTCCGCCTTTTCACATTATTTTTCATCCCATTTTCTTCCAAATCATTGGAACTTATAAAATGATTCCACAATCCACTGATGCACTATGAACCTATAATATATACTGCATTCCCTAACCTAGCTCATGTGGATTAATGCAATTGGGCATCCTTTTATCTGGCTCACACTGTTTCAGCATTATCTGCCATCATGTCAGTATACTTTATTTAATATTGGACTTATTGCTAGGTCCAAGCTAATTCATTATGTTTGGAATTTAACACTATTACATAATTATCCTTTTTTATTTGGTAGAATGATGTTTTGTTTTTTTCCAGGGTAATGCTTTAATTACCTCAGCACAAATCTCAATTACACTTCTTTAATATACTGTTATATAAAGTTTAGTATCTTAAGATTATAGGGTAAACCGTATCTTGAGATTCACTAAATACTCTACACACCTAGTAGTGTAGACTGAGAGTCCTGGTATATTTACCGACTCCTATTGCTCTGCATTTCATAAAAGTTTCAAATTAATATTCTTGTTACTGAGTTCATACTAACGTTTGTTGGTTCTAATGTTTAATTACTTGATATTCCTATCTCTATACTGTCCCTCTGCGAGACAAAATGAATACAAATACTCAATCATCTCGAACCCATACAAGTTAAGGACCCTGCATACATTTGTTTATTATATATATTTACCTTTTGAATCTGTGACATCCTCCAAATTAATGGTATTGAGTCCCTCATTCCTATTTGTAACTAATTACCTTATATCCTAGTACCATGAGTGATCTAATCTTACATTCATGGAATGTTAGGGACTCAACTCGCCTTGTAAACGTAAGCAAGTACTTACCTATCTTAAAAAGCATAAAACACATATTGCTTTCTTACAAGAAACTAAACTTTTATCAGAGGATGTCGACAGACTTAAAAGGGACTGGGTCGGTCAAGTATATGCGTCATCTTCTCCATCCAAAAAACATGGGGTTGCTATCTTAATACATAAATCTCTTAATTGGCCCCCCATAAAAATCATTAGAGACCCGGATGGTAGGTGGATTATAACCCTATTAAACACCACAGCAGGTCTGCTTATGTTTGTGAATGTATATGCACCCAACTTTGATTCACCCATTTTCTTCCTTAATCTATCCCAACAAATTATGATTAATAATAAAAATAATTCACCTATTCTTATTGGTGGTGACTTTAACTTAGCTCTACAAGCATATTTAGACAGAAGTAACTCATCACATGATGCCCACCCCTGTAGTATTAATGCTCTACCAATGCTTATGAAGGATTTAGTTCTCTCTGACATTTGGAGTCTACATCATCCCAGAGAACTAGATTACACCTTTTATTCCTCTTTACATAAATCATATAGTAGGATTGATTATTGGTTCTCTTCTCCCCTCATTACTGAAAAAATTATTGATACATCGATTCTCCCTACATACATAGATACATAGACAGTGTCGGCAGATAAGGGCCTATGGCCCACCCAGTCTGCCCATTTGAACTTGGAAGTTCAGTTTGTTTTCCTAGAAGTCTGTTGCCCCTTACCCCTGACCTCCAGAATTCCTTTATGTCTATCCCATGCATTCTTAAATCCCGTGTTTGTTTCAGCCCCCACCACTTCCTCTGGCAGGGTGTTCCACTTGTCCACCACCCGTTCTATAAAGAAATTCTTTCTCATGTTTCCTCTGAATCGTCCTCCCTCCAACTTCATCCCATGCCCTCTAGTCCTGAAACATCTTTTTCGCTTAAAAATAGTGTTTTCCTGCACCCTGTTCCTCCCTGTAAGATACTTGTATGTCTCTATCATATCCCTCTCCTCCTCTCCTCCAGGAGTACATGTTCAGTTCCTTCAACCTGTCTTCATAGGACTTGTGATGCAATCCATGCACCATCTTTGTTGCCCTCCGCTGAACCTTCTCTACCCTGTCTATGTCCTTATGTAGGTATGGTCTCCAGAACTGTACACTGTACTCCAGGTGGGGCCTCACTAGTATCTTGTATAGCGAATTATGACCTCCCTTTTCCTGCTGGTGATGCCCTGCCTATACATCCCAGCATCTTATTTGCTTTACCTGCTGCCTTGTCACACTGTTTCCCTACCTTGAGGTCATCAGAGATGACAACCCCAAGATCCCTTTCCTGCTTGGTGCATGCTATATCCTCACCCCCAACTGATATATTGTGCCAGGGTTTTTGTGCCCCATATGCATTATCTTGCACTTCTTTGCATTGAATTTCAACTGCAAACCCTTGACCATTCTTCAAGTTTCTGCAGGTCGCTTCTCATTCTGTCTACACCCTCTGGTGTGCCTACTCTGTTACAGAGCTTTGTGTCATCACGAACAGTGAAATTCTGCCTTCTAGATCCTGCACAATGTCACTGATGAAAATGTTGAATAGGACCGGTCCCAACACTGATCCCTGTGGTATCCCACTGGTCACTCTTCCCTCTGTGGAGTGACAGCCATTTACCACCACCCTCTGTGTCCTGCCACCCAGCCAGTTACCTACCCACCACACTACTGTCCTGCCCACACCCATATTCCCCAGTTTGTGTAATAGTCTTCTATGTGGCACAGTGTCAAAGGCCTTGCTGAAGTCCAGATAGGCCATGTCCACTGCCCTCCCGATCCACCTCCCTAGTCACCCAGTCAAAAAATTCAATGAGGTTGGTCTGACATGATCTCCCCTGGTGAAACCATGCTGCCTTGGGTCCTGTAGTCCATTGACAACCAGATGTTCCACCAATCTCTCCTTCAGTAGTGCTTCCATGATCTTCCCCACTACCCGAGTGAGGCTGACTGATCTGTAGTTCCCTGCTTCCTCTTTGTTCCCACTTTTGTATAAGGGGACTACATCTGCTGTCCTCCAGTCTTTGGGTACCTCCCCTGTTTCCAGTGATCAGCTAAACAGGATAGCCAGAGGTTCAGCCACCACCTCTCTTAGCACTATTGTTATATCTGATCATTCCCCTATCAGTTTGCATTTACTCTGGGATCCACCTTCTTCTAAATCCCCATCTTGGCATTTAGATCCACTTTTACTCAGAGACCCTGAATTCATTCCTTGGATTAAAACCCAGATTCAAGATTTTCTTTTTATTAACGATACTCCAGATATGTCTCAAGGTACTATCTGGGAAGCATTAAAAGCCACTATTAGAGGTAAAATTATTAGTTATGCAGCGCATAGAAAGAAATTAAGAGAACAACAATTAGCTAATTTAGAAAATCCCTTAAAGAAAAAAGAAACCCAATACTATAAATTAAATAAACCCAATCATAATTCACAGCTTCATCTGGAAATTCTACAATTAAAATTAAAATTCATGAGTTGATATCCAGGAAAGCTGAACTTGCCCTTTTAGGATTAAACACGGTTATTGGGAACAAGGGATAAATGCAGAAAGTTGCTCTTTTACCAGCTAAAACTCAACAGATGCAGAGACATATAGCAGGTCTAAAAGATCCATCAGGTCAGACACACACAGACAACCTTTCAATCAATCGTATTATGCAATCCTTTACCATCAACTATACTGCAACCTAATACTACAAATCCCAACCTAATACAACATTTTCTGGAAAATTGAATCTACCCCACCTATCCTCAGGACAAAGCTGTGCTGATAAACCAATCACTTTACAGTAAATCCAAACTGCTTTATCATCATTAAAAATGGTAAAGCACCTGGCAGTGATGGGTTCCTATTGATTTTATAAAACCCTATCTGACACTCTTTGTCCTGTATTAGTCAATGTATTCCAAGAAGCAACTTAATAAAGAAACTCCCATGCACAATGACTGAACCATCATAACAGTCTTACCAAAAAAGACAAAGACCCTTTACTTCCTTCAAACTATAGACCGATCTCACTTCTTAATACTGATGGAAAAATCTTTGCCAAATTATTAACTCTCCACTTAGAATCTTTAATGACTAAACTCATCCATACT
This sequence comes from Neoceratodus forsteri, assembly GCA_016271365.2. Lineage (NCBI taxonomy): Eukaryota > Metazoa > Chordata > Ceratodontiformes > Ceratodontidae > Neoceratodus > Neoceratodus forsteri. The sequence goes on from CM057454.1 coordinate 1,277,799,457, forward strand.
TCTCAATCAGGATTTATCAAAAATAGAAACAGTTCCAATCATCTTCGCTCATTATTCAATTTAATTCACAAAGCAAAAACTCTTAAAACCCCTGCAGCTGCAATAGCCATTGACTTTGAGAAAGCATTTGACTCTCTCAATTGGGAATATCTTTATCAGGTGCTATCTCATTTTGGCTTTACAAATAATTTTTGTGCTTGGATTCAATTATTGTATACCTCCCCTTCAGCTCGAGTTCTCACAAACTCTATTTTGTCCCCCTCCTTTTACTTAGCAAGAGGCATCAGACAAGGATGCCCCTTATCACCTTCATTGTTTATACTTGCCATGGAACCTCTTTCTGCATCCCTACGTCAATCCGGTACAATTAAAGGCATTACTATTGATAACTCTCACTATACTTCACTCTCATATGCAGATGATCTCCTTATTTTACTTGAAAACCTCGAAAGTTCTGGGCAACCTTTAGTTAAACTAATGAATGACTTCATCTCCCACTCCGGACTAGCTATAAACCTTAACAAATCTGAAACATTACCACTGAATACGCTTTGTAGTCCCCTCATGAACAACTCATTAGGCTTTCGTTGGGCTCCCCAAGGTATATCTTATCTTGGCATTTGGATCACCCTGACATTGAATAAATTATGGGATGTTAATCTTTCCCCTCTGTTAACCAGTATCCAAACAACACTTGATAGATGGAAGCTACTTAAACTTTCTTTTAATGGTAACATTTCTGCCATTAAAATGTCAATAACTCCTAAAATATTTTTTAAGGGTTCACCACAATATATCCAAGGCACACTGCCTTAAGGGTAGCTGGTCCATTCCACTGGGGTGTCAAGCAGACGAGGCATACTGATGAGTCCTGGTAGGACTAAACACGTGTCTATGTCTTCTGTTAGCACCTTGCAAACTGTGTGAGAGGCCTTTCAGCACCGTGCAATTCTGCTTAAAGTTGGACCAGCATAACATTCTGTGGTGATTTGCATATGCAGCCCATGATGCTTTGCATTGTGGGGCATGTGATTTGTATTTTCTTGAAACTTGGCTTCCCAGCCAAATGCCCTTTAGGTAACCCTTGCCTCAGTGTTTAGCACAGAGGTTCTTTGTCTTTAAATAGTTTTTATTTTAATGGGTTCACCACAATATATCCAAGGCACACTGCCTTAAGAGTAGCTGGTTCATTCCACTGGGGTGTCAAGCAGACGAGGCATACTGATGAGTCCTGGTAGAGACCAAACACGTGTCTATGTCTTCTGTTAGCACCTTTGCAAACTGTGTGAGAGGCCTTTCGGCACCATGCAATTCTGCTTAAAGTTGGACCAGCATAACATTCTGTGGTGATCTACATATGCAGCCCATGATGCTTTGCATTGTGAGGGCATGTGTGATTTGTATTTTCTGAAACTTGGCTTCCCAGCCAAATGGCCTTTAGGGTAACCCTTGCCTCAGTGTTTGCGCACAGAGGTTCTTTGTCTTTAAAATATTATACCTATTTTCCAATATCCCTTTGATACTTCCTTAGTTTTCTTACCAAAATTGACAAAATTATTAGCAGCTTCATTTGGGAAGGCAAAATACCTAGATTTAGTCGTAATAAACTTAGATCCCATTGGTCAAAAGGTGGCTTTGGCCTTCCTTGGTTCCAAGCCTACTTATGGGCTTTCCGTTACATCTCAAACAATTAAATGGTTTAACAAACCCAACATCTAGTCTCCTTTATGGGTCAATATGGAAACATCCTTATGTCCTAGTAATGTGGCGACTTCTTTCCTTTATAACACTCTTCCTCTTCTTTAAAGTCTCACCCTAGCATAGCTGCTTCTATATTCTATTGGAAAATCATTCACAAGCATATTAAATCTAACCCCAAACCCTTAGCTTACACCCCATCTGGGTAACCACCATATACTCTTGATAATCACCCAATTTTTTTCGTACCTGGAAAAATAAGGGTATTCTTTTTGCAGGATATACTTGAACCAAGTCATTAAAGTTAAAATCTTACACCGACCTCGAGGCATATGGAATCTTCCCCATCAGGATTTTGGAAATATCTACAGCTCGTATCGCATGCAACTCTTACCTCACACCCTTCTCTATCAATTCTCTGTATGATAAGCACATCTCTAAATGGATAAAAACAACATCCAATTTAAATAGCACTGTTTACAAAGATATTTGTGATATCCTTCCTGACTACTCTGTCAATGCTAAAACAGATGGAGTACTTTGCTACAATATAATATCACCAATGCACAATGGTCCAGATGTTGGCTCTCCTGTCACAAATCTTTTAATGATAACGCGGTTCCTCATTCAAACCAAGATCCTTCATTTGTGGTACAGAACTCCTGTTGTATTACAAAAAATGGGTTTATTGAACAATAACAATTGCTGGTGCTGCAGTTCCCCCAATGGGGATTTATTGCATATCTTATGGCACTGTCCCCTCATACAAAAGATTTGGCACTGTACTCACAGATTTGCAATGAAAGTGGTAGGTCAACCTTTTACACTAGACCCTAAACATTGCATTCTTGGTATTTTTAATCACTGTTCTTATAAAATTTCATATTCACAGAGCAGATGGTTAAATATACTCTTCCTTCAAGTTAAACACACAATCCTCATGCATTGGAGATCCAACATAATCCCTACCCTTCCCGGTATCATTAACCAACTATTGCAATATGCCTCTCTGGACCGTATGACATATATCTTGTCTGACCGACTTATGTTATATAACAATTGTTGGCAGGACTTTTTTAATTTTTTTGAATCAACTAAATCTTCCAACACCAATGTATGGACTTAATATATATGGATTTTCCCCTTTTACTGATACATCATTGTAGTCTCGCTTTTTTCCCCTTTTTTCATAGTTTCCCTCTCTCTCTTCTTAACTTTCTTATATATCTTTTCTTTCCTATACTCTATTCTCAATTGTTCTTTATTACTCCACAATCCTTTTACGAATGTACTTTTTTCCCTTTTGCAGCATCATATATAATTATGTAACATTTTAATATAAACCGTGTCTAATCATACTATCCGCTTTAAGTTCACTACAAATGTCAAGTATATGCTAATTACATGACCTGTATTGTTTACTATATTTTAAACCAAAAGCTCCTTGTATTATTGTAACAATGTTCTTATTATGCTGCCTCAATTTCTTTAAAAAATAATCCTCACATTGTACTCTACTGTAAGAGGTTTGTCTGTATATCTTATGAAAAATTAATAAAAAGTTTAACTGCAACAAAAAAAAGATTGGTGCACTGCAGTTGTTGCAGCCTACCACCCTACCCATTGCTGTCGTTGCCACCAGCGACCCCCACCCTTCAGATGCAGGATACCAAACACTCCCCCAAGTCTCCCCTCTCCCTCCTCTATCAGTGCAAAACATTCTTTTCTTTATTTCCCTTACCTCCTTTGTTGTACACATTTAGATATATTGAGCAACTGCTTTTTATATTCCTATTCTTCCTTTCCACACTCAAAAAGAGACTTTAAGTAGCCACTGCACAACCTTCTCCAAACTCCTACTCTTCCTTTCCCCAATGCAATAGCAATGCGAAGAAGTAATAAAGCTCCTAGATTTGCATTTACTTCCTTCCACTGAATAGCAGTCACCTCTTCATTACTGCTGCTTTCCTTTCCTGGATTTCTGCTTCTGCTATGACAGGTGTATTCCTTTACCTGTTTGAGAAGTGATGTCAGGACCCCTAGTATAAAGAAATAATGGACCAGGGGTGGGTGGGACCAGCCCAAGTCTTCCAGAAACAATCAGGTAGCTGAGGCCTCTGGTCAGACCATTAGCACCCTTCCCCCACTGTGCACTCAAACTTTGCAGCCATTGAAGCCAGCAACAATGAATCACAATTCTACTCAAAGCCCCCAAAATAGGTTTGCCACCCAAAGAAACAGGACTCCAATTCAAACAGCTTCACCAACAACACATCAAAATAGGCTTGGAATTAGAAGATATAGGTCTCCAATTCAAAGAAACAGACACAGTTAAATTACACCAATTATGTTTTAAAACAGAAGAAATAGGCCTCTACAAATGCAGCCTGCCACACAGTGAACCAAACAAATGAGCCCACTTATAGCTACCAAAACAGGTTTCAAAATTCCAACAGCCCCAAACAATACCCTGCTAGCCCCTTAGTAGTAAGAAAGAAAAGAAATACCATTCTACCAAGTAGAATCCATGAAAAACAATGTAAAACAAGAAGCTACTGTACTGTAGATCTGATCCTGTCCCCCTTCTAGTTCCTTCTGCGAAGCCAAAGCACTGACTCCTCACTGTGTCTTCTGCCCAAACAGAAGTTCGGAATGTCTAACATTTTCCTAACCCACTGCCTTACTACTCAAGCGTAATGCTCCTTCAAAGCTAAAGCCTCAAATTGGTTCAACTCTCTTCTGCCAGAAATTGCCAACATTGCCATGCTGGTTGCTTTTAAGCACAATCTTCACCAGCACCTTGTGGCCAGGGCCTTCTGTGACTGCTTGTCATAACTTGGTCAAGGCCTGCTCCCCCCTGCCTTCCCCCTTGATGCCTCCTCTTCCTCCCTGCTCACATTTTTCCCACGCCTTCCTTTGTTCACTTGCTCTCAGTTTCACCCAGCACATTTCCATCCATCTCCTTCCCAAGCTTCACACTTACTGCCTCCCCACTTCTAGCTCTCTGCTCTTGTTTTCATGCAGATTTTCCTTACACCACCACCCTCCTCAATTTTGCCCCATCCCCTCTAACCACACTTTCCTCAGTACCTTCCTTCTACCTACTTCTATACCTTAGCCCCCTTCCTTTCCCACATCCCTCCCCTCAACTTCCCCCCTCTGACAATGCTCTTTCAGTTGCTCTTCCCCAACCTGTTAGTCCTGTCTACCTGCTTATATCTCTTGCCTCTGCCCTTACCATTCAAGCATTGGCTCCATGCATATGGTGTACAATGTCCTGCTGTAACTATGCTTGTTGTGGTACATGACAACGCCTCTGGCTGCTCATTATTGTATACCTTGTAGCATGTTTTGTAATTTTATTCATGTTGTTTTACACCCTACTTGTTTGTTTCTGATGCGGAACCTTTGTAAATGAGCCCTGGCTCAAAGGTATTATCTGATAACTTAATAAATAAATAAACAATAAATAAATGAATCCCAGGAGCTCCTCCTCTTTTGGAAGAGGCTTCCTTCCTGCACTCTGTTTATTCATGTGAGGTGTCTGAAGGTCTCAGTCATGTCACCCTCTCGTTCTTCTGTCCACCAGAATGAAAAAAATGTAGAACACTCAGTCTCTCCACAAAGGGCTTTCCTAGCAACCCTTGCACCATCTTGGTTGCCCTTCCCTGGTATGTCTCCACCCTGTCTATGTCTCTCCTGAGAAATGGTCTCCAGAACTTGGCACAGTATTTTAGTTAGGAGTATACTAGAAAGTGGTACAGTGGCAGTGCTGCCTCCCTTTTTCTGCTGGTTATGTCCCTCGCTATGCACCCCAACATCCCACTTACCCAGCCCGTGACCTTGTCGTTGTGCACTGTGACTTTGTGGTCTTCTGAAATAATAACCCTGAAATCATGTTTCTGCCTAGTGACTGCCAGCACTTCCCCCATCATACTCAGACCAGGAATTCCATCCCTTCATGGATTTCTCTCTGCTCAAGGTATTTTCTGATGTAGACCCCCCATGTTTTCAAAATCGCACATAACCATAGTTTTGCACTCAGCAGGATAAAGCCCATTTTCTGGGGTTGCTCTGTTAGTGGAATCTACTGGCCTCCCTTCCTAACTGAGATGCACCACTGACTGGCAGCTGTCTCAGTTGTGACCAGCCTCCGGACATGACTTCCTGGGTTTCCTTCAGAACCCAGGGCATCAGCATGGCAGTGCAACACTCTGCTGCTGGGCTATAGGGGTTGTCTTAAAGAGTTTCTTATGTCATTGTGTCAACTTGGAAAAACATTGAATATGCAGACGCTAATTAACTTATATTTAATCATTTTTTCAATAATTCTCTTCTTTACTACTTTATTAGTAAGAACATTTGCCGTAAACAGGATTTCTGCCAGTCTGTTCTGATTGCTTGCCTACACCGGCATCCAGTTCTGTTTATGACATCATAGTTTGTCGCTGTGAAATAATTATAATGCCATAAGCAAGGAATTACGATGTCGGGTGCAGGCAAGCAGAAAGAGCAAATAAAGTCTAAAGAACAGTAATCCTCTTTCATACTATGGAAATCAGTAATAAAGAAGTAAGGGATAGCTGGGATAGCTTTATAGAAAATATATGAACTAAAAACTGAATTGTGTCCAAATCTCACAATTTCAAGGTTTTCTAATGGTGTCAGGGGCCATTGAAAGCCTAATATTTAGGGTCGATGAATCTAATAAAATTGGTGCTATTCTGTTCTTTAGTTTTAAACTTATACAGGTTCAAAATTCTGCAGTTTACATAATTGTGAAATGTAATTTTATTATTTCTAAAAGTTTGGAGGTTATAACTCATTCAACTTTACAGTAAGAGATTTGAAACTTTGTACATGTCTGTAAGGACCATGAGTGAGTCATTGTATCAAATTTTGTGCAATTTGGATGAATACTTTTAGTTTACAATTTCAACATGTGCAAGAGTGTGGGGATTTATAATGTTACCACCTTTAAAGATAGAGATCTGAAACTTGGTACATTCCTGTATGGACATTGACAAAGTTATCATGTGAAATTTAGACAAATGCATTCCAAATCAGATAGAAATAACTAAAATCACAATTTTGGCAACATTTCGCAAAATGTTACGGAAATGTCATGAAATTTGAGGGAAACAAAATTGGAATTTCACCAGAATTTCAATGGCAGAAGATAAATTTCACATAACCCTAGTGAAAAGACTTAAAAGGTTACCTTGGAGATATTGCCCACTTTCTATAAACTAGGCCAGGTCTCATGTAATTATTAATGAATTGACTATGACTTCTGGGTATGGTGCTCACTGGAATTTTACAGTATTCCTTTTGTGAGAGATCTTCCCAGTTGCTTAGAAAAAGGCACTTGTATGGCCACTGTTGAAGAAGCATCTCTAGACCCAGACATTTTGGTGAATTATTGCCCTGTCTCTAACTTTTTCTGGTAAGGTTATTGAGAAAGATGCGGTGCTGCAGCTCAAGGCACACCTTGCAGCTCATGACATCTGTGAACTCTTCCAGTCTTGTTCTAGATCCAGGCACAGCAATGACTCAGTATTTATCATGGTGCACAACAGCCTACTCCAGGGTGGATGGGGTGAATGGTCAAGTCTCATCCTTCTCAATCTCTCTCTTCACTTTTGTACACTGTGTATTATGGGTTGTTTCGGACAGGCTGATGCAGTAAGAAGGTCTCACCAGCACCTGCTGGTTTGAGTCCTACCTTGGGAACAGGACACAGAGGGTGGTGATGGGACATTTCTCGTAGTCTCCAATGCCCCTGTTCTGTGGAATGGCCCAAGTATTCGTCCTCTTAACTTTGATGTTCAGTGTATGCTGCCCTGAGAAGGACCTTTTGACAATGCAATCTAGATTTTCACTGCTATACAGATGACACCCAGTTGTATATGGCATTTGCAACCAGGTATCATGGCACTGTCGAGGTGCTACATTTGTGCTGGCTGAGATTCAGAATTAGATGGCATCTGTTTGGTTGAGACTTAACCCAGACAAGACTGAGGTACTGGTGATTGACCCAGGTCATGAAGGCATGCAGATGTAGCCAAAGAAGAAACTGGGCTTCAGCTCATACTTTCTATGCTGTTGGCCTCTGCTGAGGTGAAAAATCTGAGAGTCATTCTGGATGAGCGACTGCATTTGAGGCTCAGGTATCAATCAGCTGCAGTCTGGAATGGCTTTTATGGTGTCAGGAACATTAGCCAGATTAAGTCCCCTATCTCTCCAAAGACCTGCCTGCACTGGTGTATGTGTTTGCGATGTCAAGACTTGATTACTGTAATTTTCTCTACCTCAGAGACAATGGTGGTGCCTTACAATGCTTGCAGTGGGTGCAGAACACAGCAGCCCAACTACTGACTGGCCTTTTGATGCCTAGGCACATGATCCCAGACCTTTGTGAACTGTATTGGCTGTCTGTGAAGTGGCATGCTACCAGCAAGGTTGGTTTGCCAACCTACAAAATTCTCCATGAGTTGAGCCCAGGCTGCCTGGTGGAACTTCTGAATCCTCTCCAGTACTCATGCTGCTTTGCTCCTGAATGGTGGGTCTCCTATCAGTCCATAGGGCATGGCTTAAATCTTTAGGAAATTGTTCTTTTGAGGTTGCCAGCCCAGCATTCTGGAACACCCTTCTCAGGGCACTGAGGGAGGCCCCTGGTGGAGGACTTTGAAAGGGCCCTAGTAGGGGCTGGACTGCCAGTGCAGTGGCAAGGTGTCCAGATACAATGCCAACATGCCAGGCTCAGGAATGGACTCAGGAGTCAGAGGGTTGGCTGGGTTGGGCAGGACTGAGCATCTCGGATGGCTCTCCTGCTCCAGGAGGGAAGGGTCTGAGTACTCGCCATCTCAGCAGCCTCTGGTGGAGGCTGGAGTACCAACAACATCCAGCATCAGGCTAACGTGGGAGGCAGAACAGATGCTGGTATCACTACATGTCCCACCTCCTAGGGGGATTGCTGCAAGTCACAAAAAATTCAGGTCCCGAGCATGACGCCCTGCTCCACCACCATCCCCGATGCCACAATATCCTCCCAGGGGAGGGGGGTTCTGCTCCTGTGGCACCACCCTGGGGGGTAAGCCAGGGCAAGATACCAATGACTGTGGGGAGGTGGCACCCACTTGGCAGCCCCTCCCGGGGTGTAAGCCTGGGCATGGGGGAGCAGCTGATGAGGCATAGGCTGAGCTCCCTTCAGGAGAGGAGGAAGACCAAAACACTAAAAATAAAAGGGCCTTGAAGGCATGCCTTTATAGACAGGCATTTGTGGACCTTTGAATGTCCCTTCTATCATCTGTGTTTGTCTGTGTTGCTGCTGACTTATTTTATTTTACTGTATTAATTTATGTGATCAGTCTCTCATGTGCCAGGACTAGATCCATGGTGTTGTGCTAGGATATCATCACAGGGCTATCCCTGAACTGACAAATCAGAATGTTGGATTCTTTCTTGCCATTTTATAATTGAGGGTAAAACTGAGCTAGAGAATTAATTTATTAGAAATTGGTCAACGCAAATCAAAATACATGATTGATATGGTTATGAAAGTGGGAGGGTTTTCTATCACTTTTGATGTCTTCTTTGACCTTACAACTGGCTCTAGAGGAAGAGCAACATACTCATGACTTATTAAAAGGGGTGTGGTTAGGGATGGAGTTAGGGGTTTGAGAAGTAGTGGTGGGGTTAGAACCAGCTGCAGGTTGTGGATAAATGGAGATAAGCTGGGGTAACTTCAAAGGATAAGGTGGAAGTGTTGCATACCTTGGTAAGGATGGAGTTCCATAGTCCAGAGGAGACAAGGAAAATGCCTGATTGACCCTTTAACCAAGCACATTAGAATAACTAAGTATGTAGCACCAGTAGAATGGAGTGAGCAGGAAGGACAAACACCATATAATAAGGAGATGGCGTGACCAGGAAGCAGACTCGAGCAGTTTGAAGGAACGCAGCCTAATGCCGAGGGCACGAGACTAAGGGAAGAGTACAGTGTGCAGTGATAAGTTAGGAATGGGAAAACAAGGCAAAACTGCAGATGTTGTTATATGCAGCACCTCATTTAGTAGAAGATGAACTCTGAAAATATCATGATACAAGTTATAATTAAAATGTAGTACTTACAGTTCACTTTTTTGCAGGACTGTAATGGATACCCTGACGTAACATTAGCCTTAGCACTTGAAGTATTTTGTAAAGAATACCCCGTTGTGGATTTTATCAGGTAACAAAGGAATCCAGTAGGGAAGAAAAGTATCATGCATTCAGACCTATTGTACAGTATGCAATAAATGGCGCAGCTATGCTTTAACTTGTCATATCGGTCCAGATTCCTCTCTCTCTCTCTCTCTCTCTCTCTCTCTGCCTATGATCATGTTGTATAAAATGCTCATGCTCTGTTTGCTGTGACCTTAGTTTGCTAGCATGCTTTGATTATTTTTTGTATTTTTGTACCTTTACCGTTTTTCCCCCCATAAAAGCCTGTGCATAACTATTCCTGATGAACTTAGCTTTATTGGCCCCGTTCTCCACCCACCACTGTACCCTCTATAATACCCTTGGATGGCTACCGCTGCAAGGTCACTTTGACCTAGCCCTCTGCTGCATGGTGGACAATGTCATCCGCACGGCTCCAGAATCCCCCCTAACTGCCCTTCTAAAAACCCGAACACTCCTCCACAACCTCTGCTCAAATGGTACTCCCCCTCTAGCTGTTCCTAGGTTATCCACCAACATGGGTAGCAGAGCTTGGTCGGCAGCTGCCCCCTTGCAGTGGAACAAACTACCGGCTGAACTCCATTCCATTGACACACACTCCAGTTTCAAGTCCCACCTTAAAGTCTGGTTCCTGGAAAACTCATCCTGCTGATGCTCCCAGGGTCTCACACCAACCCACACTAGTCAACTCCCAGCCCAGGGTTACCGAACTACCCACACTAGTCAACTCCCAGCCCAGGGTTACCCACCTACCCACACTAGTCAACTCCCCAGCCCAGGGGTTACCCACCTACCAACACTAGTCAACTCCCAGCCCAGGGGTTACCCACCTACCCACACTAGACAACTCTCTTGCCTACAACTGTTATATTGCATTTTTCACAGTAATATTTGACTTCCTTGCTGTACGTATTCCATACACATTTTTTTACTGAGTATTCTGTGTATTACTTGTTCACTGGACAATGCAGTCCCACGTTGTACACTGTGCCTATGATTTGTTTGTTTGTACCAAGTCTTCTCATGTCTGATATTGAAACCTTGTATTCACTGTTCTCAAATGGACCTATGCATCAAACCTGTATATTGTGCTTACTATTGTTGCTTGTATCAAGTCTGTTTCATGTGTATTACTGTTACCTTGTACTCCACTGTCACCCTGCGCCATGTGTTATGGCCCGGGTCATGTCTGAAAACGGTCCCTGGGATCAGTGCACTCACCCGGTTATCAAAGTCATTAATAAATAAAATAAATAAATAAAAACTGTGTTAGAGCAGAACTAAAGTTCACATTAACAAAATAAATAAATAACTATGTTGTGCAGTGTGTTTTGATTTGCAGGTATACTCTTAGCAAGTCCTTCTCTTTATTTGCTGAAGAGTTGTTGTTTTTTTTTATTTGCTTGCTTGTTTATGACCCTGGGGATCTCCATGTTAGCATCTGTTATGGCTTTTCTTAATCTAAAATGCCTCCTGTCTCATCTTGTAAGACAGTGATGTGTCAAGGACCACTGATCCAAATGAGCACTGCACAAACAACTTTCTCTTATGAACCCGATAGTCTGGCTTCAACTAATTAACTCTGTCTAAACCAAACGTACTGTTTTCTAGGTATGTGCTTAGGTCTAGCCAGCAGGAGTGAATGTTTGGTTTTTAATGCTTTTTCATTTTTTATCAGACTACACACTAGCATTCATCTGGAATCAGGAGGTAATGCTGTTGGGAAGCAGTCCTCAGAGAACTTTAGAGAAGAAGGTCCGGATTTTGAAGTTAATACTGTCCTCGAGGGATAACCAAGTTGCAGCCATGTAGAGGTGGTAGTGATGAGTGCTCCTGGGGAGTCCTGTGGTGAAATCAGTGATGCTATGGTACATGGTTTTTAGCCTACTGAGGATCTTATGGGATGTGATGGTGGAGTAAATTACAGAGCCATAGTCGAGAAGAGGAAGAATCGTTGTCACCCCGACCTCTTTCTCAGCCAATGGGAGGTCGAGGAGCCCGAAGGACTTCAGCAATGCTCCTGAGTAAAATGAGAGGATCGTACTTTTGGTGCCTGTATGTACAGCACAACCAATCAGGCATTTAGAGAAAGGTCTGCATATTAATTTGGTGTATTGACAGCCTGTTTGACCAATGGGATGCTGCCCTGATTTCTTCAGACCCTAAGGGCAGATACAACTCAGGGCAGAGAGTGAGAAGGGTTTGGCCTAGTGTTCCTGTGAGAGGTTTGGAGGCAGTATAGTGCAGTGGTTTAAGGCTCTGAGCTGCAAACCTGAAGACCTGGGTTTGAATCCCATAGCCCCACTTGCATACTGTGTGACCCTGAGCAAGTCACTTAACTTCCTTTTGCTCCCAGGTCACACCTGTAAACAAGCTTCAGTTTAGTGTGCCTCTCCAGGTTAAAAAAAAAGGTTGGAGGCCTGTCTGGAACTTCCAAATCCACCCATCCAGGAGGTGCACAGCATTGCATTCTAATATCTTGAAGAAACTCTGAAAGGATTTCAGTGCTGTTTTGCTGAATTTGCTCATGGATCCAGCTGGACCAGCGATAAACCAGCAGAAACTGTGTTTGCCTACTATTGGACTTTATGGCACAGCTGCTAGCCTGCACTGTAGACAAAGACTGTGTTTCAGAAATCCAAGAATTTCCAAGCCTGCTGATGGTCTGGATATTTAATAGTCAGTGCCACAGCTAGGTGCTTGCTATCACTTCACCCTGAGGGCTGGATGCCAGGATGGGTGGGTAATGCATGTGGCTCTGGTCCCTAAGACTGGTCTTTCCAATTGTCTGCAGAAGAAGCAGAAAACATATCAAGTTTGCAAAGAAAGCATGCTATCAATTTAATCTTCAAGACCTTCATCCTTGTTCAGAGCACCCCAGATCTGCAGCTTGAAAGACATACAACCTGAAAAGACTCAAAGACTGGTATCTCCAGAACTGTGAGTAACATCAGGATTTGCCCTTTGAGTGGGGGACTGTAAATGGTTTTCCGCCACAGCTAGTGCTTTGGTCATTGGGCCAGGATTTATAATTGTTTCAACTAAATTGCCATTTTCACAATCACATGGGGTTTGGGGTTAAAATAGTTGTTTAAAGTGCACCAGTGCCAGTCAACTAACTGCACTAACATTGGGCCTGCACCAGTTCAATGGCTGGGTACCCAGCGAAGAGAGAGGAGCTTCCAATTTAGCTAACTGTGGAAAACTGGTACCAGTCAGGAGTGGGTAATGCCCCCAGTACAGGTGTGGTGCTAAAACTGGAATCTGTACTGTTGCAGCTGCTGCTGGGAGGTGGGCACTGTTTCTGTTCATGGTGTTTACTAACAAAGTGGTTGTCATTTGTGTTGTGGGCTGACCATGACATTTTGACAGTGCAGTCCCCTACAGTGACTACAGCACCATGTCACTGTAGGGGACCATGCTGGAACCTGGCACTGTCTGTTGGGGTCCAGCACCCCCAAATCAGCTCTGACTCTGAGTTGAGAATCCTAAGTTGGGAGATGCAGGGGCACAGCCCTTTAGAAGAGATGGGGGCAAAGCCCCAAAGAAAACACTCTGTTTACTTCAAAACTGGCAGCTGACTGCACACTGTGGTCGACCTTCCAGTTTCAGCTGTCTGGTCATTTGACAAAATTTTTTCACGACCAGTCGTGGATCCCTTACTGTTCACTCTTTCAAACAATTGAACTGTGTTTATTCCCTGCATCCCTATACACTATTTGTAAGTAAGTAAGTAAGTAAAGTAAGTACATATTTATTTATATTACGCCCAATTCCAGAGACTATGAGGTGCCTTACAGATATTCAAGCAGGGTTACACCAGTAAAATAAGAACATAGAAGTTACACAATAAATTAATACATAAATAAGCCATTAATAAAATCAGCATAAATATTCAGGGAAAGTTATCTTAAAAAGCTAGGTCTTCAGACAGCTCTTAAAAACTTCTACTGATGATGCCTCCCTCAAAGATTTTCAAAATGAGTTTCAGAGGACTGAGCTGGCCACCTCGAATGAACGGTCACCAGAGATTTTAAGCCTGGTACTTGGAACCACTAGGAAGCCCTCAGTGGAAGAGTGGAGGAAGCATGTAGATGTACAGAGGTCTGACAGGCAGCCAGAGCCTGAGCTATATAGGGCCTTATAGATGAGTAACCCTCTCCTTGAATAGGATTCTCCACTTGACAGGCAGCCAATGCAGATCCTGCAGGACCGAGGTCCCATGGCAAGTCCAGCAACCTGGCCACTGTGTTCTACACCAGCTGCAATTAGCAGAAGTTCCCCCTACTGACCCTGAAATATAGAGCATTACAGTAGTCCAGCCTGCATGTCACAAAGGCATGCACCAGTGAGAGCTGGTCCTTAGGCAGAATCAGGGGTTTGATATGGGCGATGTTCCTTAAGTGGTAAAAACAACTTTGGACAACAGACGACACCAAAGAATCACATGTCAGTCAGTTATCAAGGATGACACCCAGGTTTTTCACCCTGGAGGATGCAATTAATGGGGTGGATCCCAGGACAAGTCCTGTTAGCACCCCTGGAGCACCCTCATCATGCCTGTACCAGGCTCAATCACCAGGACCTCAGTCTTGGTGGGATTCACTGTCAGCCAGTTAGAGGACATCCTCTCCTACTTTTCAGCAAGGCAATTGTTCAGCACTTCAGTGGTACCATTTGTTCAAGGTGCAAATGACATATACAGGCAGAGAACACCAAGAGAAAGGAACTGCTGCTATAACTATACTTCTCTACTGGGGCTATACTGCCCTCATTCCCTCCTATCCACCACTCCACCCTAAGTCAGTTTTACTTTCATAGGCACAGGATTTGATTGACAACAGGAACTTCCTGTTTGGGAGCAGGAAGTGAGCGATCACAGAACCAAAAGAGACTCATCATCCTAGAAGGAAAAGAGTAGCTCTCCATCCCCCCAGCTGCTGGAGGTCTGACTCTGAGCAAGTAAGGAGACTACTGAGGAATACAGAACTTCCTGTCCCAGAACAGGAAGGTCAGCAACAAAGAGCACAGAGGCAGTAAGTAAGTAGGGAGAAAAATAAAATAAAAAAATAAATAAATAAATGGAGGAAAGAGTAAGTATTCAAAACAACAGTTAAGGGGCCAGAAATATGACATGCTGAGAGTGGTGCAGTGCAGTGGCTGTGAAGCGGCAGTCTTCCAAGAGATATCCTGGAGGATGCAGTGTTGTCCCATCTGCAGGCACCTCTCTGGGCTGAGGGAGGAGGTTGCTCATCTGCAGGCTGAGTTGGCCTGGATTTGGGGGAACCTCTCTCCCACCCAAGGACCACCAGGGCCACTGCCATTGCCTCAGAGGTTGCCAAGAAAGTGGAGCAGTCGGACCACAGTGGGCTCAGGGAGGGTGAGGGTGGTGGAACAGAGGCACATCCCTTCAGTTGTACCTCTCCACAGTTCATATGCCATTCTGGCAAAGTGTGGTTCCTCTATGGAGGTACCAACAGTAGAGAGTCAGAAGGATGCTGGGAACCTCCACAAAGGAGACCCACAGGAGGGTGGCATGGGACCCTACAGGGGAAGGAAACAACTCCTGGTGGGGGACTATATTGTTAGGAAGGTAGAATTGGGGGAGGAAGGGAAGAGGAAGGTAAGGTGCCTGCCTGGCACCATGGCTTGGAGGGACAGGGAACAAATCCTCAGGATCATCACAGCAGCTGCACAGGGAGGGAGCTGGATGTCATTGTCCACCTAGGGACACATGACCTGGCTGAGAAAGGGATCAGAGCAGTGCAGAAAGAGTTTGTGGAGTTGGGGAGGGCCTTAGACAAGTAGCATGAATAGTAACTTTCTCGGAGGTGCTGCCTGTCTATGGCATGGGTGAGAGGGTGCTCCACACCATGGGATTCAATCAGTGGTTGAAAAACTGGTGCAGAGCTCAGGGGTTTGGTTTCATTAGGGACTAGGGATCCACCTGGAGTAATGCAGGCCTTTACTGGTGTGATGGTCTGCATCTGTCCAGGAAGGGAACCAGGATCATAGGTGATAGGTTTAAATCCTTCATTGGTGAGCATTTAAACTAGCCAAGGGGGGAGACACTGGAAAGAAGCAGGGAAATCCTAGCACCCCCCAAAAAAATTCAGTGTAGTAAGTGAGGTATACACCAAGATAGAGACATCGATAAGGAGAAGGGCTAGGGTAAATGGAGAAAATGACAAAGGCTATAAGGACAAGGATGGGGCAAAAAGGGGTAAGGCCATCAAGAAAAGGAGGGTAATGAGTACTAATGCCCATAGTCTGGGTAACAAGCTCCCTGAACTGATGGCCTTGATGGAAGAGGGAAGCCTGGATATCATAGCAGTCACAGAAACATGGTACACAGAGAACAATGACTGGGATGTTAACATACCAGGGTACACAACCTACAGGAGAGACAGGGAGGGGAGAAGGGGGGACTAGCTTCCTATGTAAGGAAAGGGATAACATCAATGGAACAAAAGAGTAAACAGGGAGGAGCGGAGGCACTGTGGGTCATCTTATAGACTGGAAATGGTGCCACAATCCTAACAGGGGTTGGATACAGACCCCCATCAGAGGGAGAGGGAATGGACAAGGATATAATAGAAGGCATCCTTAGGATGGCAGAGAAAGAGGAGATATGTCAGATGTTAACTGGAGCACCTTTGCTGCAGCCACATCCAAGAGCACAGCCATTCTCGATGCCCTACAGGGGGCATGCCTCAGACAGCTAGTTTTGGAACTCACTCATGAGGGAGACATGCAAACAAATAAGCACTCTCACAGCTCAAGCAACACATGAAAATGCTATTATGGAATTTTCATAGCATTTAATGTATTAAACGTGCAAAATGAATGAAGCCTGGTAGCGTCTAGGTGAAACGTTAACTTATTCGTTTTAGCCACCTTCTGTATTCGTTTTGCACGTTTGATACATTAAACGCTATGAAAATTCCATAATAGCATTTTCATGTGTTGCTTGATCTGTGTGGGTGCTTATTTGTTTGCATGTATCATTTTTGAATAACAGCACCACACAATTCCTGGTGCTCCTATTTCTTCAGTTTCATGTTTACTCATGAGGGAGCAATCTTAGACCTCATACTCTCAAATGCGGACAGTGAGAAGATCTCAGACCTAGAAGTGGGTAGCCATCTGGGAACAAGTGACCACAAAACAGTGTGGTTCACAATGAGCTCAGCTATACAGAGTCAAGAAATACAAAAGTGAAGGTACTGGACTTCAGCAGGGCTGACTTTGGTAAGATGGCAAAGTGCCTTAGAAAAGCACTAGCAAACAGGCTAGAAGGAGAGGTGGAGCAACAATGGGGAAACATTAAAACTGCCATCATAGAGGCAACAAGCCTTTGTCTGAAACAAATAAATAAATTAAAATGAAAGAAAAATCTACTATGGTTCTCAAAAGAGGTGGTGGGGAAGGTTAGGGAGAAAAATATAGCATTTAGGAAGTATAAGGATAGACAGAAGGAGTAGGACAGAGAACTGTACCAGTTAAGACAGAAGGAAGCAGGGAGGGAAGTCAGAATAGCAAAGGCCCAAACTGAGGATGAGATAGCCAACTCGGTTAGGAAGGGGGATAAAACCTTTTATAGGAACATCAGGGAGCACAGAAAGACAAAGGGAGGGATAGTGAGGCTGAATAGAATGGACGGTGGGTGGGCAGATAGGGACAGTGAAAAAGCAGGAATACTGAATGAATACGTCTGCTCAGTATTCACAAAAGAGGAGGATGGGGAGGTGCCTAATCTAATTAACAGAAGCACTCTTGATGGGGGGTCATTCTCAGTCCTTTCACAGAAGAAAGGGTTCTGAAAATACCACTACCAGTTTAATCTGGTTCAAGGTCAGTTGGCTTTCGTCTGTATCCTCTCCCCTGGGTCGTACCTGAAAGTAGGCAGGATTTGTCTAGTGCACTTACCTGGTCAAAAAATTAAATAAATAAATATATATATATATATTTTTTTATTTAGCTTTTGTTGACCGGTAAATGCACTAGACAAATCCTCCCTATTCTCAGGCATGACCCGGGAGGGAGATGAATGCCAACTGACCTTGAACCAGATTAAGCTGTTGGTGGTATTTTTAGTGAGTGAGGAAATTTTGTGACACCGGGAAATTCCCTACTCTTTCGATAAGTGTCATGGGATCTTTAACATCCACCTGAACTACCACCAATCCAGGCAGATGGGACCTCGGTTTAACGTCTCATCCGAGCGGCACCTCAGAAATGCAACCCTCTCATGCTGCATTACAGTGTCAGTACTGGGATATTAACCCAAGTGCCAGATGTGGGAACTGAACCCACAGCCCTCTGATCTCCCGGCCTTAGAGGCGAGTGTGCTACCTACTGAGCCACTGACACTGCTTTTGAAAGAACTCCTAAAACTGAAGGGGACAAAGCAATGGAGCCTGGCTGGATTCACCCCAGAATTCTAAAATAATTAAGGGAGAACTAGTGACACCACTGACTGCCCTTTTAATAAATAGCGGGAGGATAGTGTGGTACCTGAGGACTGGAGGAAGGTGGATGTGATTCCCCTTCACAAAAGTGGGAGCAAGACAGAGGCAGGAAACTACAGACCTGTCAGTTTGACCTCACTGGTAGGAAAGTGATGGAATCACTTCGAAATAAATAATTGTTGATTACCTAGAGGCCAGTGGGGCACAGGACCCAAGGCAGCATGGATTCACAGTGGGAAGGTCATGTCAGACAAATCTAATTGATTTCTTTGACTGGGTGACCAAAGTAGTAGACCAGGGAGGGGCTGTGGACATGGCCTACCTAGACTTTAGCAAGGCATGTGACACTGTCCCTCACAAAAGATTAATAGACAAATTAACCAGCCTGGGAGTGGGCCGAGGGTGGTAGCCTGGATAAAACATTGGCTGGACAGCAGGACACAGAAGGTAATTGTAAACAGAGTCCACTCTGAAGAAAGAGGGGTTACTAATAGGATACCGCAAGGTTCAGTACTTGGTACAGTCCTTTTTAATGTCTTTATAAGTGACATTGCAGAGGGACTGGTAGGAAAAGTACCCCTTTGCAGACAACACAAAGATGTGCAAAAGGGTTGATACAAAGGAGGCATAGAAAGGATGAGAAGGGACTTGGCAAGGTTGGAGTAATTGTCAGAAGAATGGCAGCTTGGATTCAATGCAGAGTGCAAAATAATGCACCTAGGAAACAAAAACCCAGGGGAAGATTACACAATGGGCGGGAGGTAGTAACAACAACAAAAATGGAAAGGAACCTGGGGGTAATCATATCAGATGACCTTAAGGTTGACAAACAGTGTGAGAAGGTAGTAGGGAGGGCTGGGAGGATTCTGGGATGTATAGGGAGAGGCATCACCAGCAGAAAACAAGAAGTTGTTATCCTTCTGTACAGACAGTTTATGAGACCACATCTGGAGCACTGCATCTAGTTCTGAAGACCCCATCTTCACAAGGACATAGACAGGATGGAGGTCCAGAGGAGGCAACTAAAATGATGCAGGGTCTGCAAGAGAAGCCATATGAGGAGAGACTAAAGGAGCTTAATATGTATACCCTTGAGGAAAACAGGGCAGGGAGGACATGATAGAAACTTTAAGTACCTCAGTGGAATCAACAAAGTCTGACAGGGCTAAACCCTTACAGAAATAATTATATGAAATGTTTTCAGGCGCACATAAACTACCCATGTGATATGCATGCTGCAAGCATGAGTTAAATGTTTAAATTTGAACTGATTACATGCATGTGACTTGTACAGCAAGGACGTGTGGAAATCATGCTTTTATGTAATTTGAACAGACTTCATGCATGTGGCATGTACAAAAAGCAAGTGGTCAGCGATACATAAAAGTTAAGTGACTTGCTTAGGATCACACAGTATACAACTGGGGATTGATGAGATTCAAACCCAGGTGTTCAGGTTTCCTGGTTTGCAGTTCAATGCCTTTAAACACTAAGCTATATGCTTGTGTACATATGGCTCACTTGTACTTCAGTACAAATCTGCACACATTTGCATGCATGCAGCATGCTTATAGCCACTGATATACTGTTTAGTTTTCTTACCTTTCCCATCTAAGCTGCACAGCTGAAATGTAGTGCACATACCAATGGAAACACATATGGTTCTTCCCTCCCCCAATACATACACTTACCCATAAAACTTCTGTCTGGCCTGTAATCCTACTGTTTTTTCTCCATAGTTTTGAATGCTTCCACGCAAATAGACTTTAAGTGGCAAAGACAAAAGTAGCAATAACTTGACACACACCCACATGGCCAGTCCCCCCCCTCCCATGCACTCACACTGTAGCGGGTGCAGCCATGCTGCTACAGACAACCTAGCAAGTATAGATATAAGTTGAGATTCTCTTACCTGAGTACTAGGAGCCAGAGGTACTATAGGAGTCTTTAAGAGTTGATGTCCATGGGTCAGAGTTTTGGGGCATACCCCCTTAAAATGAAAGGGGTTATTTTTCATTACTGTTTTATACATTATGATGTTGAGTTGGAGAATAATGAAGTCCACTGTTTTATAAACAAGTTGAGTGGTAGCCTTCATTAATCACCATCTCTCCATCAATAATGTATAAAATAGTAAAAACAAATACCCTCATTTATTTCAATGGGGCACACCCCTGCAGTCTCCCTTGCCCTATGTCATAGTGTGCCTGAGCATGGGGATGTGGAGGTCATCTTCACGGGGGGGGGCATAAGCCTGACTATAGTGAGGCTCCAATAGATTATGCATACCATACCCTCAACTGTCCCTGAATGAAAGAGACAGCCCACATTTTACCCCTGAAAACTGCCCTGCCCCTCATCCATCCCTCACAGAAAACCTGCTGCTCACACAGAAGATGTCTTGTAAATTTAGACTTCATAGCAGCAGTGCCATTTCAGATTTCAGCAAGGGGAGCTAACAACCAGTTTAGACCAGGTACTAGTTAGCCACTAGGCAGCAAGATATTGAATATCTGGAACATCTCTAAAACGTAAAACGTATTTGTTGTGACTGAAAAATGATATGCAAATCAGAAAAAAATCAAATATATAAGATTCATCTGTCTGTACCCCAGAACAGTGCATCAGAGTTGGGCTTAAACCCACACAGTTACTAAGCAATTGTTTTCCTGTCTGAAGTTCTGAACCACCCCAAAAAAACTGTGTCCCAAAATCTCTCTCCAACCCTATTCCATTCAATATCCATCCCATTTGAGTCTTGAAGCTGCCCAAAGGTGCAGAAACATGAAAAACATCAATATATCAGTCCTTCCTCCTTCCTCAATCCCCCTGTAAAAAAAATTATCTACTTTTACTTACCTAGCCATCTGGCCAGAACCTGTGGTCTAGACCAGTGTGCTACCAGCCCATTTTTCAGTATGCTCCTCCTCTGTCCTCTGTCCTTCTGCCAGAAGCTGGATGCTAGAACTGACCATCCCAAGCCCCCTACATGGTCTGCAACCAAGTCAACTCACTGAATGAACTTGCCCAACCCGTGTTGCTTGCTTCTTGCTTAGCAGCTGCCTTGGCTGCTGCCGCACTGCACTAGTCAAGGCCTATTAAGGCCACCCACACTGTCATCACTGCTGCTGTGAGATCTAGCTGTCTCAGGGGCCTGCGCTGTTTTTTTAAAAGCAGAGACTAGTAGAGTAAGTAGGTAGCCTAGTCTCGAGTTAGTTTCTAGCTTCTCCCCAGCCCCTTCAGCCACCAAAGGGAGATGGAGACCACTAAGAGTAGACTAACAAAAATATGCCTCCACAACATTGCTATTGAGACTACAGTGGTCACCGACTCCACCAAGCTGTAGTGTACAGTATGTCTACTCTGTGGTGGGAAAGCACATGCTCTTGATTTGCCAGAGTTCCTCCATGTCACGTGTGATGGTGCCACTGCTAACAGGTGGAGAGAGTGGACAGCACAATACAGACATAGTCAAGTCAGGAGTGCACCTGCAGCATGTTCACACACAGGCCAGGGGGCACTTAATCTGTAAAAGGTTAGATCCAAATTTAATGCTATTACTGACACACCACAAGAACAAGCTATGCACAAATGTGGGAAGGGGGCAACTGCACCCTCTGCGCTTCCTAAATGGCACCCCTGCTTTATGGTAGAAATTCATTCTTGGGTGCCAATATCGGTACAAGTAAATACAATGGTTTCCACTTTGTTCTGAGGTACTCTATCTCCATGTTTCAGGATGTGCCCTGATCATTATGAGGGTTAGTTTCCCTCATTTTCCAACATATTGAGTGTCCATGTCCCTCATTTCAGTGCAAAAATGTGAGGTATGGTGTATGTTTCCAAGACTCTACTCAGCACAATGAGTGCTGAGCATGGCCATAGTGTATATGCTCCATACAGAATGACAAAGGGATAGTAAGTGAGATGAAACAGTCATGCAGAGACACATTTCTACCACTAAATATGCATAAGGGAATTTGCATGGCCCAAAAAAAAAAAGGTCAGGCTTCACAACACAGAGGCCCCTCTTCTCACATCTGGAATGGGGGATGTTGGCTGACTATATCCTAGGCATTAAATGCAGTAAGCAAACACTACTTTACAAATTAATGGCAATTTAGTGACAGTAATCAGAAGCCATTAAACAACCTGCAAAAGGATCAGAATTAATGAGTTTACCTAATGTTAATGGGAAATCAATTAAAAGGGTATTTTAATGGCTCTAATTGCTAGCAGTAGTATGATAAATAGAAACTGATATTTTTTTTAGGTGGGATTTTTAGGACTTCGAGATCACCAGCTGACATTTAGATCTATCATGCATTACACAATGCATGTACTAGGAAAATCCGCCTAGCAAAAGCTAACTATTTCAAAGACTCATTCAATTCCACCTTACATCAGCCAGCCAAATTCTGGAAAGTGGTAAAATCACTTCTCAGACCACCTTCGCAGCCCCCCTCTCCTACCCTACAGGTACGTGGGGTCACCATCACTGACCCCCCAGCGGTGGCCTCACAGTTTAACTCTCACTTCACAAATTGCCATGCTGCTCTCCTGTCCTCACCTAGCCTTGCGTGTCAACTCAGTTCTACCTCCCCTATCCAAGCCACATCCTCAGCCCACTCATTCTCATTTCAGCACATCACCCAGGATGAGGTATGTAATGCAAACCCTAGCCGCCCTATTCAGCCTATCCTTCTCCCTTGCATAAATCCCTCTGAATGGAAACTCACCACCATAATCCCCTTCATAAGGAGGATACCTCAGACCCAACCAACTACCGACCCATTTCCTACTACCCATCCTGGCTAAACTCCAAGAGCGTCTAGATCTCTCTCGTCTGTCACCCTTTCTTGACTCTTCCTCCTTCTTTACCCCTTCCAAGCTGGCTTTAGAAATCCCACTCCACCACCACCTCCCTTCTCAGGCTCACCTACTCCATCCTCACTGGTATGGATGCTGGCCACTACACAGCCATCATTTTCATCGACCTGGCCAAGGCATTTGACACCGTCTCCCACCCACTCCTCTTGTCCAAACTAGTCAACGGTGGGCTGTCTAGCTGGGCTTCCAGTTGGTTCCATTCATACCTTGTAGGCAGGTCCCAATCTGTCAGAGTCAGTTTGGCCACCTCGGCCCCCCTCCCTGTTACCTCAGGAGTACAGCAAGGCTCAGTCCTTGATACACTCCTGTTTTCCATCTTTCTAAATGACCAGCCAATCGCTTGCCCACACACCTCCATTCACATGTATGTGGACAATACTGTGCTGTATACATTTGGCCCCTCAGCTGCAGAGGTAATGACCAGATTGCAATTGGACTTTGCTAAGGTACAGCTCTGGCTATGGTCTAATCACCTCACCCTCAATGCCAAGAAAACTGTCTTGGTGACCTTTGGGACAAGGCAGAGACTATTAAGGCTCCCTTCACCAATCACATTCCACACCCTGGATGGGATGCCCCTCGAGGCCTGTACCTCCTTCAGGTACCTCGGAATCTGGCTTGATCAGAACCTCAACTTTTCCACACATGTTGATTCCATACTCAAGAAGCTGCACCCCAGGCTCAGCACACTCTTCTGCAACCTTGCCAGTATCCCAGTCTCTGCCCATAGGGCCATCGTGTAAAATGATCCTCCCTGTCTTCGACTATGGGGACGTTGTCTACAGTGCTGGTCCCAAGTCCACCTTAGCCAGACTGGACCCCTCTTCCACTCCTTCTGTCACTTTGTCCTGAACAGCCCTTATTCCACCCATAATTGTGCCCTCTACCAATCTATGAACCTTACATCCCTACATAACCATAGGCAATCCCATTTGTGCCAAGATCTCGGCCAAGTACTGGTCCCAGCTGCTCCCCCATCTCTCCACTGCCTAGCCAACCCTAGCACCCTAGCATATTCACTCAGAAATAATGACTCAAGGACCTTATTTGTCCCACATAGATCCTCAGCTGTGGGCCAGGCAGCCTTCAGCTACCGCATGCCTAAGTTGTGGAACTCCCTCCTTGCAAACATTCGTCACTTCTCTTCCTCCCAGCATCTTAACTCCATGCTCCTAGCTCACTTCTCCCCTACCTGCTCATGTGCCTAGGCCCTATAATCATTGCACAATTGTGGCAGCCTTGGCTGGACATCCTTTGAACGTATATTATTGCTTACCTATCCTAATATATTTAATGAAATGTACTTCAATTGTGCCTGTTTCAAATCTGTATCATCTGTTCTCTCATGCTATTCCTGTCTCCGTATCAGTACCTCTTGTATAGTGTCTGTACCTGTCATGTATTATGTATTTATACTTTGTATTTTCCTACAACTGTTTATGCTGTACCCGCTCCCTCCAGGACGCATCTGGAATCGAGCAGTAGCCTGCTCAGTACGCCTCCCTGGTTAAATGCTTAAATAAATCAATAAATAAATATGGGATATACAATGGTGAACTGTCAGATAAATGATTTATCTACACAAGTGCTGTTTGACCTCGGGTAACTTCACGAGTGGCATAAGCCACGAGTGAGGTGTCTGAGGTCAAACAGCACAAGTGTAGATAAATCATTTATCTGACAGCTCACCATTGTATATTTCATTTATGCAATAGGGATGCTTCTTATTAGTGCAAGAACATTTGGTTTTGACTGTTTATCTTCTTTTTTTAAATGATAATTTCTAGGACTTTCAGTTAACTTTGCTAGTGTATGTCCACCTAGCATGGTGGTCGCTATTAAATGAAACACCACTCATTTTGTAGAGAACTTCTTGCTGAACAAATGTCATGGTCACAGTATCAAGCTACTTTTTTTGTTTTAAAGTTATTCATATTTGTTTGTCGAAATAGTGAAACAAAAATTGAATTTTATGCTGATTTTTGCTAATTATAAAAAAACTAAAATGTATTTATTAATGAAACACCACTCATTTTGTAAATATATTTGCATTGAACATTTTTCGTGCTCATAGTACCATGTTATCATTTTTAGTTTTAAAGTGATTCACATTTGTTTGTCGTAAAAGTGAAAAGAAAATTGAATTTTATGCTTTCTTTTTGCTAATTATGACAAAACTAAAAGGTATCTATGAATGAAACACCACTAATTTTGTAGATATTTTGTCCTGAACATTTTTCATGCTCACAGTACTATGCTATCATTTTCGTTTTAAAGTTATTCACATTTATTTGACAAAAAGTGGACAAAAAGCTTTGATTGACAGTTTGCATTTATCCCACATATGTGGAAATAAATGGATTTATGCAATTGCTTTTGGTTCCGCACCCATTGCATAAATAAATTTACACCAGCTAGTTGCTGCACATGGCAAGCATGAAACATGTGATCCTGATGTGATATTTAAATGATGTTCACACCAGTTTAGTTGCAACACTCATGTCAAATGTGCAACATGTAAACCTGATGTGATTTTAGAAGATGTTCACAGGAGCTTACCTGCTGCACAAATGTCAAGCTTGCAGCATGTGAACCTGGTGCGCTTTTTAGACCTGATTCACATGGTTTCACTTTGTGTATGCGAACCACATGCAAACATTGCATAATGAAGCGTGTGGCATGCATTCTGCATGTATGCAGCACACATATATTTCTGTAAACGATGGAAAAAAGAGAACTAATAATCAAACCCGCTGACAAAGGCGGTAACATTGTGGTCATATCTAGAGAATTTTACATCAGGGCTGTTTTGAACTTGCTAGAAATTATACAGAGCTATCAAATGTTTATTTTATTTATTTATTTATTTTATTTGGGTTTTGGTGACTGGTTAAGTCCACTGAGACAATACAGTCCCTTTTTCAGGGTCAACCCGGGGTCCTGGTAAATAGCAGAGAGACAATTGCCAGAATACAGTGGTACAAATACAATGGCAGCTATAGAGATACAGCATATATAATGGCAAACATTGAGTTTAACATAAACAATGGCAAATAAGAGAGACAGCTTATAGGTATTTACAAAAATGTAACAAGGAATAAGTACTCGATAACAAACCACATTTCAAGGTACATACAATAGAAACTTAAAGCAATAACTAAAAATGAAGGGAAGGAGGGAGGAGGGAGGAGGTGAGGGGAGGAGGAAAGGTGGCAGTCAATGAGGAAAAGCAGGATAAGGACTGAAAGCAGGAATTGTGGTGATGCACAGGTGCCAGGCAGGGATAGGGATAAAGGAGGAGAGGAAGAATGAATCATCAATGGAAGCAGGAGCAGGATACAGAGACTGAGAGAGAGGCATACAAATTAGATTGAAACATGGGAGAGAGAGGCAGAAAAGGACAGAGGGAGGAAGGAAATTCCAGTCTGATGTCACTGCAAAGATAAAGACCTATGGGTGGCGCTAGTCATAGTTTCGGAATAATGAGAAGTGAGAGTGAGACAGATAGGAGGGCACTGGGAGCTTGTCTTGGTCATATAGTCTCACAGAGCAAGGAGGTATGAATTTGTGGACAAGCTTGAACATGAAGCACAGGGAGGAATACCTCAGTTTGGCTTCATAAAGTTGCCAGCCCAGAGAGGAGAGGATGTCAGAGTGGTGAGAGCGGGATTTTCCCCAGGAAAACCTCCCCACCCTATGGGAAGTCTGAGTTGGAAGAGACAGGGAGGAGGAATTTGCAGAGAGCTGTAACAGAGCTCCATCAGTTAGGAGCAGAAGAAGTGACGCAAAAGCTATCTTACGGCAGGTGACAGAGGAAAGGAAGGGACATATGCAATAAAGGAGTCCATGTTTCTGGTAGAGATTTAAAGGCAA
Organism: Neoceratodus forsteri; assembly: GCA_016271365.2. NCBI lineage: Eukaryota > Metazoa > Chordata > Ceratodontiformes > Ceratodontidae > Neoceratodus > Neoceratodus forsteri. The sequence goes on from CM057454.1 coordinate 1,277,826,615, forward strand.
ATGTTAAGATCTAACCCTATATTTGACCATATTAAGGAATTACACAGCTTCTCACTAGAGCTGTTTCAGAAGGAGCCATCACTGAGAATGTGCTAAGGTTAATTTCAAATCCCAGTCCAACTGAGGCCCAGTTTTTACATTTTAATGAAAATACATAAGATATAAATAACCCCTTGGAATCCTCATTGTTTCAGGAAATGGCTCTATCTGTGCGGTGGGGTAATTCTTCACTTTTTCTTACAGATCGTGTTATAAATTACCAGGTCATTTGAAAGACACAACTGTCACACTGAATAAGCTGAAAGGTATAGTGTGAGATGACAACATGTACTGGCTACGTACTGATGTGAAGTCATTGTATACCTCTATATAACATGAAAAGGGCATACATGCACATAAATACTCTTGAGAATTTGGAGGCTAATAATGAGATATCTACAGAATCCATACTGGAGGCTTTGGATTTTGTTTTGACTTATAATGCCTTTGAATTTGAGAATGCATATTACCTGCATCTCTGTGGAACAGCTATAGGGTCCAGCATGGCCCCTAGTTATGCTAATTTGTTTTAAGATAATGGGAGCTGATCACAGTTAACAACCCAAAGTCTAACCCTACTTTAATTATATCAAAAAAATAGAATCAGTACATAGACGATTGCCTAATTATCTGGCAGGAAGATCCAGAAATCATACCTGAATTTATCGAGTGGTTGCATAAGAATGATTTGAACCTTATTTTCACATACACCAGATGGTATGCATGATCCCAATGTGCCCGCGGATACTGGGCACATAGGGATTGTATGTGAGAATGCTGTAGAACAGTGCCCACGTGGCGTGCACCATCCGGATGCACAACAGGTACATGTATCATCCCCTGGCCATGCTGGGCGTGGGCTGGTGGCATGGCACCACTAAACACCGTTCACTAAGGAGCGTAGTGCAGCCTGCAAGGATGCAGAGTAGGGCACAGGTTATGGCAGTGGGGACCCTGCCGTAGTGCAATGCGCACCCCCACAGCCATCACCCATTGAATGTGGCGGGACCTGGACTTGTCCAAATTACTGTGTGTTGTTGTTTATATTTTGTACTCACAGGGATTGTTACTGTTTGCTGCTAACATTTTATTGCTTTATTTTTCTCTGATTCAAATTGCTGTTGCTGGGTATACCTTCTGCTGCATTATTACAAGGTGTGCCTACGGTTGTGTGCTAACAGATTACTGCTGTAATCTTCTGATTCAAATTGTCTTTTGCAAGATATATCTTCTATTACTGCTTTATTTTTCTCTGTAGCAAAGTGTTTCTTACAGGGTATATCTTCTGTGAAATTATTACAGGTGGTGTTTAAATTTTTGTGACTTTTTATCATTAGGCTAAGCAAAATTACTGTTTGCCCCTATTTTATTTATTTCTTTTTGCTGAAAAGGTATTTTTTGTCTCAGAGGTGTAGCAGTCTCCTTCTCACATTGAAGACAGGGAGAGTGAGAAAGCACCACAGCTTCCTTGAATCAAGGGGTTATTTTCTAGACTACACTGAACTGAATTATTACTTTTGGACCTGTGTAAGTAACTAGTATTGATTCTGTTTAGGGTGGACTTTTCTTAGTTTTAACTTTAATTTGCCTGGGAGGAACTGTAGCTGGGAGATATTTGCAGTCAGTTTGACTAGACCTGTTACTAGCCTTTGTGAAATAGGTGTCTGAAAGGAAGGAAGGCAGGCACTCCCGGGGTGGAGGTAAGAGTTGTAGGTGATTGTTTCTGGACAGCATAGGTTTACTCCTCCCACCCTTCCCCTCTCACACACACCCCAAGCGCATAACTTCCTTTATAGCAGGGTCTCTGACATCACTTCCTCAAAACTGCTAACAACATACACATGTTCATATCTTTAAAGGCACAGCACACTAAATAGGGGGTAGAAACACTCACAAGCTTGCACACGCTAAAACAAGAACAAAAACAAAAAAGCATCTGTAACAGGAAGGGACACAGACATGTGGGGAGTGGTGCAATGCACTGGCTGTGGAGCAGCAGTCTTCTGGGAGACATTCTGGAAACTGCATTGCTTCCCTATTTGCAGGCACCTCTCTGGTCTGAGGGAGGAGGTTGTTCATCTCCATGCTGACATGGCAAGGATTCAGGAAATCTGCTCCCCCACCCAGGGACCACCCGGGCCATCGCCACTACCTCAGAGGTTACCAAGAAAGAGGAGTGGTTGGACCACAGTGGGCTCAGGGAGGGTGAGTGTGGTGGAACAGAGGTGCATCCCTCCAGTTGTGCCTCTCCACAATTAATTCACCACTCTGGTGAAGCATGGTTCCTCTATGGAGGCACCTGCAGTGGAGACCAAGGAGGATGCTGGGAACCTCCACAATGGAGACCCACAGGAGGGTGGCCCAGGACCCCACAGGGGAAGGAAATAACTCCAGGTGGTGGACAGAATTGTTAGGGGTAGAACTGGGGGGAAGGAAGGAGTAAGGTGCCTGCCCGGTGCAAGGCTTGGAGGGACAGGAAATGAATCCTCAGGATCATGGGAGCAGTGGCACGGGGGAGGGAGCTGGATGTCATTATCCACCTAGGGATGAATGACCTGGCTGAGATTTGGATAAGAGCAGTGCAACAGGAGTTTGTGGAGTTGGTGAGGGGCCTTAGACAACTAGCACGCACAGTAACTTTCTCAGAAGTGCTACCTCTCTATGGCATGGATGAGGCTAGAGCACTCTGCACCATGGGATTCAATGACTGGTTAAAAAGCTGGTGCAGAGCCCAGGGATTTGGCTTCACTGGGGTCTGGGGCTCCACCTGGAGGGATACAGGCCTATACAGGTGTGATGGTCTGCATCTATACTGGAGAGGAACCAGGATCCTAGGTGATAGGTTTAAATGCTTCAGTGACAAGCATTTAAACTAGCCAAGGGGGAAGGCACTGAAGAGGAGAAGGGACATCCTAGCCCCCCCCAAAAAATCAGGGTAATTAGTGAGGTAAACACCAAGATAGAGCAGTCGATAGGGAGAAGGGCAGGGGTAAATGGAGAAAAAGACAAAATCAGTAAGGACAGGGATGGGGCAAAAAGAAATAAAGCCATAAAAAATGGAGGGTAATGAGTACCAATGCCCATAGTCTAGGTAAAAAGCTCCCTGAAATGGTGGCCTTGATGTAAGAGGGATGCCTGGATAGTGTAGCAGTCACAGAAACAAGGTACACAGAGAACCATGACTGGGATGTCAACATACCCAGGGTATACAATCTACAGGAGGGACAGGGAGGGAAGAAGAGGAGGAGGAGTAACTCTCTCTGTGTAAGGGAAGGGATAAAAGCAACAGAACTAAAAGTTAAACAGGGAGGAGAGGAGGCACTGTGGGTCACCCTGGAGACTGGAAATGGTTCCACAATCCGCACAAGGGTTGTATACAAACCCTTGTCTCAGGGGAGAAATGGACAAGAAATGATAGAAGGCATCCTTGGGATGGCAGAGAAAGGAGATATTGCTGATGGGGGACCTGAATATGCCAGATGTTGGCCGGAGCACCTTTGCTGCAGCCACATCCAAGAAACAGGCCATTCTCGATGCCTACATGGGGCATGCCTCAGACAGCTAGTTTTGGAACCCACTCAGGAGAGATCAATCTTAGACCTGGTACTCTCAAATCGGGATGGAGAAGGGTCTCTGATCTTAAAGTGGGTAGTCATCTAAAGTGACCACCAAACAGTGTGGTTCATGATAAACTTAGCTGTAGAGTCATGCCACAGAAAAGTGAAGGTACTGGACTTCAGGAAGGCTGATTTTGTCAAAATGGGAGAGTGCCTCAGAAAAGCACTAGCAAATAGGCAAATAGGAGGGTGGATGAACAATGGAAACATCAAAACCGCCATCACAGAGGCAACAAGTCTTTGTGTGAAACAAATAAACAAATCAAAATGAAAGAAAAACACTATGGTTAAGTAGCGGGACGGTAAGGGACAAAAGATAGCATTCAGGAAGTATAAGGAAACACAGAAGGAACAGGACAGAGAACTGTACCAGTTAAAGCTGAAGGAAGCGGGTAAGGCAGTCAGAATAACAAGAGCTCAAACCAAGGAAAAGATAACCAACTTGGTTAAGAGGGATAAAACCTTTTATAGGTACATTAGGAGCAAGAAAAGACTAAGGCAGGGATACTGAGGCTGAATAAAAAGGAAGGTGGTTGGGCAGACAGCGACAGTGAAAAGCAGGGATACTGAGACGAATATTTCTGCTCAGTATTCACAAAAGAGGAGGGGGAAGTGCCAAATCCAATTAACAGAAGCACTCTTCATGGGGGGGGAGTCAATCCCAGTCCTTTCACAGAAGAAAGGGTTCTGAAAGAACTCCTAAAACTGAAGGAGGACAAAGCAATGGGGCCTGACAGAATTCACCCCAGAATTCTAAAAGAATTAAGGGCAGAACTAGTGAAACCACTGACTACCCTTTTTAACAAATCATGGGAGGATGGTGTGGTACCTGAGGACTGGAGGAAGGTGGATGTGATTCCCCTTCACAAAAGTGGGAGCAAGACAGAGGCAGGAAACTATAGACCTGTCAGTTTGACCTCAGTGGTAGGGAAAATGATGGAATCACTTCTGAAGGAAAGAATTGTTGAGTACCTAGAGGCCAGTGGGGCACAGGACCCAAGGCAGCATGGATTCACAGTGGGAAGGTCATGTCAGGCAAATCGAATTGATTTCTTTGACTGGGTGATCAAAGCAGTAGACCAGGGAGGGGCTGTGGACATGATCTACCTAGACTTTAGCAAGGTATTTGACACAGTCCCGCACAAAAGATTAATAAACAAATTAGCCAGCCTGGGAGTGGGTCCTAGGCTGGTAGCCTGGGTAAAACACTGGCTGGACAACAGGACACAGAGGGTAATAGTAAATGGAGTCCACAGTGAAGAAAGGATGGTTACTAGTGGGGTACTGCAAGGTTCAGTACTGGGGCTGGTCCTTTTTAATGTCTTTATAAGTGACATTGCAGAGGAACTGAAGGAAGTACGTCTCTTGCAGATGACACAAGATCTGCAACAGGGTTGATACACAAGGTAGGGTGGAAAGGACGAAAAGGGACTTGGCAAGGTTGAAGGAATGGTCAAATGTATGGCAGCTTAGATTCAATGCAAAAAAGTGCAAAGTAATGCACCTGGGAAACAAAAACCCAGGGGAAAAGTACGCAATTGGGGGGGGGAGATACTGACAACAACAAAAATGGAAAGGGACCTGGGAGTAGTCATATCAGATGACCTAAAGGTGGGCCAGTATGTGAGAAGGCAATAAGGAGGGCTGGGGGGATACTAGGATGCAAAGGGAGAGCCATCACCAGTAGAAAACAGGAAGTTGTTGGCCCTCCGTACAGACAGTTGGTAAGACCACATCTGGAGTACTGTGTACAGTTCTGGAGACCCCATCTCCACAAAGACATAGACAGGGTGGAGGCTGTCCAGAGGAGGGTAACCAAAATAATGCAAGGTCTGTATCAGAAGACATATGAAGAAAGACTAAAGGAACTAAAGATGTATAGCCTCGAGGAAAGGAGGGAGAGGGGGGACATGATAGAAACTTTCAAATACCTCAAGGGAATCAACAAAATCCAAGAGGTTGCATCTTTCAGAAAAAGAGACGTGCAAAAACAAGGGGGCACAATTTGAAGATGGGGGGGACGGCTCAGAGGTAATGTGAGGAAGTATTTCTTCACAGAGAGGGTTGTGGATACATGGAACAGCCTTCCTGAGTAGGTCATAGAGTTAAAAACAGTGGGGGAATTCAAGAATGCATGGGACAGACATAAGGCAATTCTAATGGGAGTAGGAGCAAGTAGGCTCTTGGTTAACTAGGATCTGCAGCTTATCTGTTAACATTCTGTGGTGATTTGCATATGCAGCCCATGATGCTTTGCATTGTGGGGGCATGTGTGATTTTGTATTTTCTTGAAACTTGGCTTCCCAGCCAAATGCCCTTTGGGGTAACCCTTGCCTCAGTGTTTGTGCACAGAGGTTCTTTGTCTTTTAAATCGTTTTTTATTTTAATGGGCTCACCACAATATATCCAAGGCACACTGCCTTAGGGTAGCTGGTCCATTCCACTGGGGTGTCAAACAGATGAGGCATACTGATGAGTCCTGGTAGGACGAAACCGTGTCTATGTCTTCTGTTAGCACCCTTTGCAAACTTGTGAGAGCCTTTCGGCACCATGCAATTCTGCTTAAAGTTGGACCAGCATAACATTCTGTGGTGATTTGCATATGCAGCCATGATGCTTTGCATTGTGGGGGCATGTGTGATTTTGTATTTTCTTGAAACTTGGCTACAGCCAAATGCCTTTAGGGTAACCCTTGCCTCAGTATTTGCGCTGAAGGTTCTTTGTCTTATCTGTTAGGTAGGGAAATGGGCAGACTAGATGGGCCAAAGCGGTCCTTATCTGCCGTCAAATTCTATGTTTCTATGTTCCCACTGGGTAGAACAGGAAGGCCCGGGCTGCTGATCAGGTGAGTGCCTGACACTGATGCCATGTCAGCCCAGATGCAGAGCTGCACTCCTTCTGTGCCCCTGTCCCCCGACTCCTTGACAGGTCCAAACCCCCCACCCCTCCTGGGCACATGGCAGACCCTGTCCTGATAGAAGCTGCATCCCACCCCGGCACCACCAGCCAGGTATGTGGTTCGATTTGGGGGGTCAGCGCCACTGGTGTGTGTGAGTTCCACTGAATACCAATGGTTCTGCAGTGGCAATGGACTTGAGGGTCAGGGTGGCTGGACTGGTGAATGGTTGGGGGGGTGGTCATGGTGCACGTGGAGTCAGTGCTGACATGTGTTGGAGTGGGGGGTTGTGTAGAAGATGGAGGACCTGGGTGTGGCTAAGCTAATACTAAACTGGGTAGGCAACTGGCTAAATGGATGACAGCAGAAGGTAGTGGTCAATGGGGTTAAATCAGAAGAGAGGAATGCCATGAGTGGGGTTCCACATGGATCTGTCCTGGGTCTGGTCGTCTTCAACATATTCATCTGCAGCACTGGTGAGGGGATCCAAGGCAGGCTGTGTCTCTTTGCAGATGACACTGAGCTCTATGGAAGGGTGGATAGTGATGAAACATAACAGGAATATAGAAACTTGAAATCTGACAGCGGATAAGGGCTACCTGCTACACCCAGTCTGCCCATTTTTTCTTAAAGGAAAGGAAATGCAGAGAGACTTGCAAAAGCTCTGAGGGTAGTCAAGGATTTGGCAGTTGAAATCCAATGCCAAAAAGCAGAAGGGAATGCACCTAGGGAACAAAAACCCCAGGGTGGAGTATCGGGGAGGTAAAACTGAGTACCATGGCTGAGGAATGAGAAATTGGAGTTATCAGTAATTCTTTAAAACAATCAAGTCAGTGCAACATGACTTGTAGCAAGCCGAATAGGATGCTTTGATATATTGGGTGAGGTACTGATAGCAGAAAAAGTGTGGTAACACTTCTCCTGTATAGATCCTTGGTGAGGCCACTCCGTGAGTACTGCACCCAGTTCTGGGGTCCTCATCTCAGGAAGGATAGGGATAAGCTTGAGATGATGCAGTGCAGGGTAACAAAAATGATTCAGAGTCAACAGGGCATGGCATATGAGTGTCTTAAGGCACTGAACATATACTTGCTGGAGACCAGAAGGGAGAAGGGAGCTATGATGAGACATTTAAATTCCTAAATGAAATTAACAGGATGAACTGTGGGAACTATTTAACTTGGTATATCCTGAACAAGGTGACTGTTGTTGAGTGCTTACAAAAATGGTGACTCAATTACAGCGCCTGTGTTCATACTACCTGGCAGAGTGAGCAGATACCTGGGTGGGCGGGGTAGGGTGACAGGAAGTATGCACTTATACATGCGTATGGGGAAGGGAGGAAAGGTATGTGGGAGGGTGTGGCAGGCAGCTGCAAGGCTGGTTCATGGTGGGGAGGGTGATCAGTTGGGAGGTGCAGGGTTTGGGTCTGGCGCAGCACAGTACTTTTGCCAGAAAGTGGCTTTTGTTTTGTAATATTTCACCCCCAAACATGCACCTCCTGGGTTGAGAATTATTAGGTAGGGGTGCAGGGGAACAGCCCCCATTAAAATAAATTGTATACGGTGCCTCTTCCCATTACGCCATGAGTGTACAGCCGGAAATTCATTTTTGGCAATGTACACATGCCTTAGTGGCGATCGCTATTGCGTAATCGTCATTATAACATAGACCCATTTAATTTGAATACCTGCTTGCAGTCACGTGGTCATGAGTGGAAGCTAACTGAAGGGAGGTTCAGCAGGAATGTGAAGAAATATTATTTTACAGGAAGGTGTGGAGAAAATACTATTTTACAGAAAGGGTCTCGCAGTCATGGAATAAACTGCCAGCCAAGGTGGTGGGTGCAAAAACCATAAGTGGTTTTAAGTATGGCTGGGACAGAATGAAGAGTATACTGGTTGCTAGGGACATCATGATTAGGGAGAAGAATGGAGGGGCTGAGGAGTGCTATGACACTGGAGAAACAGCAGGCTCCAGGGCTCAAAAGGGAACTCAGGCAGACTGGATGGACCTTTGACCTTTCTGTGCCATGATTGTCGATGTTTCTCTATTTATTTTTGTGCCTGCCTATCCAATTACCACACATACGTGAGGTGCATTTGTGCATTTTTCTTTCTTGTTTGCAAGTTTTGCCACCATTTCCACCATAAAAGTAATAATAAGCTTAAATAAAACATTAAGTAATGGTTACTGTGACATGTGAGTGCATTTGTTACAAGAAAAGCCAAGTGCAAAATGGCGCAACATGAGGTGAGTTACAGTAGATGATAACCACCCAGGCAGGATCAGTAAAGCCATCAGCCTGCAGCCTTTGGCCTCCTGTGCCGCTGACCATGTGGTTATCACAGCCAAACTCACACCCTGTCATATGCTATTGCTTACTTGAACACCAGCAAATGGAAATAACCTACAAAAATACTAGTGATCTCGAATACATGCAAAAGGTTTGCAGTTTATTTGTCATTCAGAATATTAGATCTTAATAATTGCAACCTTTTTTAAATTGTCTCTGATGTTTTAAATTTTATCTGTAATTTGCATAAATTATTTGTATTTTGCATATATAACATGAAGGTAACATATTCAGTATGACTGTATATGACTTATCTATAATGTTGGCTGACAAATTCTTATATTATTTTGTGGTGCTGTTTAAGCGTAAGTGTGGTAAAGGTGTTAATCACACTCACTGTTGAAATCCATGGTGCATTTTCCATTATAACCTCTGAAGCACCCACTAGGTGGAAACCTTACATTGCTACTATACTGTAGCATGTTAAGCCTACGTGCCATTCATGTAAGTGTGATTTTTCATCTTTCTTCTATGTTCCAAACTGTTGAATAAAATGGACTTTTAAAGTCATATCATGGGCTGATACGGGTATATCTGGGAATCATGGGTATGTTCTCATGGACGTTTTGTGTTTGCCTTTTCTTTTGGCTTATATTGGTTGTTTTATCAGTGCACCATGCAAAATGGCTTTTTTGGCTATAATTAGTCCTGTGTATATGCATACCTGCTGGGGATATTGTTGTTGTTGTCTTTGGTATAGAAAGCAAAGAACTGACAGTGAGGATGACTGGTGCAGATAAGCTGGCAGTACTCGGCATCAGGTGCTCTGACAGTGATAATATTGGTTCCAGAAAAAGTCATATTTTGGAATATTTGACTGGTGCAATCTGTAAGAGCCTGTTAATAAGAAAAAATAACATTAATTGTCTTAAACTGGGTCAGACACAAACAATTAATAGACTGTCAGGTTTCCTGCTTATATAATGTAACTAGTAATTAATTAAATAAATGATACTGTAAGTCAATTCACAACTGCCCTGCCAGGAAACTTTAATTGTGAAAGCTATGGTTTCATGTCAGGTTGCTATGTTGCAGTCATGGTTACAACTGAATGATTTTCTGAAGAATAATTAAAATATTGTTTTATCGCTAGTAAAATTATTTGTAATTAGATATTATGTTACAAATTGAGGAAAACAAATGAATTCTCAACAGGACAGAAAGCAGTGTGCCTTCTTTATCAAGATTTCATATGTGTTATATAAAATCTATATATGTTATATGTATATTGGGGACTATTGTCAGAGGCGCAAAGATGCGTGTGATACGCATATGGTTGCATCTCCACCTACAAGGATGGGTGCAGGTGCATGGATTCTCCACTGTGAGAAAAACCCACATGGCACCTGTCACGGTCCTGCCCACTCGGCATGTATGTGAGTGGGGGTGGGCGATAAGACAAGTGAGCAGCCAATGGGATGCCCTAGTCAGCTAGTGGACCCCCTGCACTGCATAGCACCATGGGCGCGGGAATGTTCAACTGGGCTGCACAAGCACTGGGTGAATCCCCAGCAGCTGCCTGCAGCCCGCACAGAAGTCTAAGGGGGCTGGGGCAGCATGTCAGATGGGCCCTATGGTGTTTTTCACTGCTGGTGGCATACAGTCAGGGAGGTGCACAGCAGTTATGGCTGCCTCAGAAACATGTAACCTGCACCCTCCTTTGCCCAGCACACCATGCTTTTGCAAATAGCACAGCGTGCCGGGCACACCCATGCACTGCCCCCTAGACCATCCCCCATGCAGTGCTCACTGGCTGGCTGGGGATCCAGTACATAACAGCCTCATGCCTCCATGGTGAATTGGGTGCAAGGGGTGCAGTGGGTGCAGCGGCCATGGAGTGCTATTTATGCAGTGCAAGCCACTCTACATCTTGGCGAATCGGCCCATGTGTTATATGTATACATTCATGGAAATGCATTCATATCCCTTACTGGATACCCTGGGTGGAGTACTGTGTGTTTATAAAAGGGCACACAGCTCTTTTGTGTTATATGTAAAGTGTATCATGCATTATATGTATATGTCAGGTGAAGTGCATTCAAACCTGTTAATGCACCTCCATGAAAGGGCCATTGATGCTTATAAAATGGCACACAGCTATTCTGCCTTAATGTAAAGTACATTATGTGTTATATGCATATATCCATGGGAAGTGCATTCAGATCCCTTAATTCACACCCTAGAGTGGGGCATTGTGTGCTTACAAAAAGGTGCACAGCTCTCATGTGTTATACTGTATGTAAAGTGTATTATATGTTATATGTATACATCCATGGGAATTGCATTCAGATCCCTTAATGCACACCCCTAGAGTGTTGTTCAGTGCTTACAAAATGTCACACAGCTCTTATGTGTTATGTACACAACCATGGGAAGTATTTAAGTAAATAGTTTTATTTGATTGGTCATAGACCATAACAATTAAATAAATAAGAAGCAAAATAACATGTAAAAATGTATAAAATACAATCAATTATAAAATAAATCACATAGGGACATCGTAATACATCTATTGTAACATAATTTTCTATCATCAACACAAAAAAAGCAAACAATGCAAAATATGTAAGTGCAATTATCAGAATTGGCAGTGTAATTACACATTACAGATCATGACTAGGCTTAGACTTCCTAGCTCACTTAGCTGTGCAAAAACCCAAGAACAGCTAATAACATATTCTTGCAATAGCCTCAAGATACCATACCAATTTATGTATTCATCACTTGAAGTGAAAAGTATATTCGATAAAAAGGTCTGAGCCGTTGTTTCAGTTCCCAGCAACAACTGATTTAATCATATCTCTCTGGGTTTTTTATACCAGGGTAACATGGAAAAGGTCCCCTACATTCTAACCAGTGCAGGAACAGTAGGCAGAGTTACATTCTGTCTCCTTGCTATACCTAGCAGACAGCAGCCTACTAGGAAACGATTCCAATCTAAACTTTGTAAGAAGCTGTCTGTGTTTTGCATTATCCATGGGAAATGCATTCAAATTCCTTAATGCACTCTCAACACAACATAAAATCAAACAAATGCATGAAGCAAGGGATCTAAAAAGTTGGTTATCTTTAATGGTAACTGAACAAGATCCAGATATCTTTTGTCTGACTGAGTCATGGTTAACTGATAAAATGAGGATTAATGAGTTTAGACTTCAGGATATCAGTTATTAAGATCTGATGGGAAAAATGGGGAGGAGACAATGTTATATGTGAAACTTAGCCTGGGTCATGTTACTGTGATGCTGTAAGGAAGCAAATACAATATTGAATATTTGATGGTAAAAGCAGAACAATTAAAAATATCAGTTGGGCTGTTTGTGTTTGTGTCTGTAGCTTAGTTTTTTGGGATTTCCAAGATTTTCTGTTTGGAGTTACTACACCATTCTTGCTTATTACATCTGTGAAGGTCTCCTGCACTGGATTTCTCCAAAACATCTCCACCAGGTATTTGCATTTTCAGCTTAAAATCAACATTTTGGAAGCCATCCCAAGAAAAACAGAAGTCAAGTAACTAAGTCTGACAAACTCAGTGACTCTGGGTCCTGCTTGAATCCACATTTTCATCTGACCTGCTCCTAAAGGATCTGTATGTGGGCTTTAAACAACCTCTTTAAATAAAAAGGCGATTAGGACAAAAGGATTTCATTTCCGGCACTTGTACTTGAGTAAGTGTGCCCCAGGCTACCAATGTAATGGGGCAGTGGAGTGCATGCCTGCAAGCTCTTGCATAGTCAAAGCCTCTTGTCAAATCCCTGCCTAGCTGTGACCCTGGGTGACTTCTATTATGAATTGTACCAATAGCCCAGGACATCTAAAAATTGTATCCCTGAATATTTGCAGCCTTCTCTCCAAACTGCCACAAATTCAGGCCTGGGTGACTCAGACTGATCCTGATGTCATCTCCCTAACAGAAACATGGCTATCATCAAATATCCCAGACACTGCAATTGCCCTTCCTGGATACAACCTGTTCCCAGCAGGACCATACCTCAAAAAGAGGGGGTGGTTGTCTGGTTTACCTCGAGAGTGACATCAAAGGGCAAATACTGCCCGTTAGCTTCCACACCAAGAAAGCACAGGTTCTAACACTAAAACTTAATTTTAGCCAACAAAACAAAGTGCTACTATTATCCACCATATACCTGCCTCCTAGGATGCTACCCACTGGCTTTCCACAGCTCATAAGCCACTTCAAACAGAACAAACTAAACTGCGAACATATAATCCTAGGGGGACTTCAACATTAATTGACAAGCACAGGGTGCAGCGACAGCTAGAGACCAAATAGCTGACCTGTACCTGACCCAACTGGCCACACAACCCACCAGATAAAACTACCATACAGGAACCAGCAACCTCATCGACTAGCTACTCTCCTCCTGTCCTGAACATATCACAGAGGTAACAGTCTTACTTAACACCATCAGTGACCTCTATCCTGCACTACTTACCTGGACTACTAAGTTCACCAAGAGTAAGCCTAAAACCACCAGGAACAGGTCGCTAAGGCATGGTTAGCTAGAATCCTTCAGGCACTACCTAATAGGGATTGACTGGTCCCCACTAGATAGAGTCAAGGATGGAAACCAAGAACTGGATTACTTCTGCAGTGTCTTCACTAACACCTGCAACATCTTTGATCCTTACAAAACAAAGAAAGCCAGAGGAATCCCCAACCCCTGGCTGTCTAGCCCTCCAATTGAATGCATGTGACTCAGAGATCACCTGTGGCATAGGGCCAAAGCCGCTGGGAATCTAGCTGACTCTCAAGCGTATAAGGCAGCTAGAAATACCTGCACAAAATTCATACGTCTGGCGAAAGCAGCTTACTACAATGACCTCTTAGGAAAGACCTGGGGTAGAGGGAAGGAATTCTGGAACTCTGTAAAATCTCTCACAGGTAGAGCCTCAAAGGCCCCACAGGACCTTAAAGTTAACACCTCTGGCACATTGCAAGAGCCAAAGGAAATCACTGATGCTTTTAATGTTGCATTCACAGACCTCAGCAATGTGTTGCCACCTGAATACCTGAATCACACCATTGCAGGCCAGCAGCACAACCTCAACACTCCATCACCACTAGAGATGCAGTGAATTTAAAATACACCGACAGAAGTGGCAGTGAAGTGGCACCACATTAGCTAATGCTCGTGAAGTGGCCATGAAGTGCTCACTTCACCTTATCATTATGACTTTGCATTGCCATTCTGTCTTAACATGAAGTAAGGTGAAGTGATATCAATATAGGCAGCTGCCCACACATCACATGGCTTACAGTAGTGCAAGTCACATGCTTTAGCCAGGCAGGAAGGAAGTGAGGCATAAAAGCAGTTGGTTTCACTTTCTTCTTTGCAGTGGTAGAAGGAGGAAGCATTTTGTGTGTAGAGGGGAGTTTGGTGGTATATTTGTTCCTTGCCTAAAAACAAACAGCGTTTTCATAAGCTAAATCTTTAGGGTTTTTTGGTAGTGTGTTTTTTTCAGTTCTTTTTTACTGCTGATATGTTTGTTTTATATGTTTTGTTTTGTGTGTATGTGTGTGACTGTGTGTGTGCGTGTGTGTCTGAGACTGTGAGTGTGTGTGAAGCAGTTTTTGTGTGAGGCCTCAGTCGGAGAAGGAATTAGTGGGCTGTGCACAATGGACTCAGGAGGAGAGTCTGTGGCCCATGGGCATGGGCAGAGGGGAGTGCACACGTGTGGGGGCAGTTGGGTTTCGTTGGACCACTCCCGACTGTTTGGTGTTGCCTCTCCCCTCTGGAAGCAGCAGCACCACTGGTGCCACCGGTGGCGGTGGCACATCTACCAAGTTGCCACCACCATTACCAGTAGCAGCTGCGGGATCCAGCAGCACCCTCCATCACTGCCACAGCTGCAGGTGGAGCCCCAGGTATGTGATGGTGCTGCCAGCAGTGCATCTACCCCTCCTGTGCCTGGTCCCACCCACAGCTCCCCAGTCTGGCAGTTTTTAACTGTGTGGGGGGACAGCACCATTGTAGCTTGTCATTTATGTGGTGTGCAGGTGCGCCGTGGCCCAGGGGACACATTTGGGGACCGTGATCAGTGCACACATATGACACACCACTACAAGGAGGAGTGCAGGCTGCCACCAAATGGGCCAGGCCACCATATTCTGGCCCTTCTGTGCAGTGGCAGAGGGTGCTGGGAGTGTTGTGCCTGGCCTCCACAGCAGTAGAAGGGCAACAGCAGCAGCTGCTCCACCACCACCACCACAGCCACCAGTACCGCCCTCACTACCACCACCACTGCATGGCTTTCCCCCCGCAGTGGACCACACCACAGAGCCTGCAATGCAGGCAGACATTGCACTGGTGTGGGTGGCCCTTGAGGAAAGCAATGAGAGGATGGGTGCTGTGCAGCAGCAGGTGGAGCAGATCCAGCTACAGTAGCTGCAGATAGTGTCAATGCTCCACCTGCTGCTGGTACGCCATGAAATCCCCCATTAACTTATTTTTTCTGGACTCCCCTGCCCCCCACTGCTGTAGTGTTTTGTGATTTTTTTTATGTTTAATAATAGACAGTCATACATGCTCCTATTGCCCTGTTGTTATAATCCAGTGCCTCAGTAATGCTTACTTTCTGTTGTGAAGTGGTTGTGGAAAAGCTGGTATGAGCAGTGCAGGTAAGATGTGCTAAACTGCATGTGTGCAGTCAGTGTTGTTTCGTGTGTGTGTGTGTGTGTGTGTGTGCGTGTGATATCAGACATTGTGCAGCTTCTTTTACATACATTGCTGACTTGTTCTAGTGTTTATAGTATAAAGAATAGGGAGCAGAATAACGTATATTTTATTGTCACCTTCATCATCAGCGGACTAAGTGATGTGATACTTTTTCAGTTGTGTCTGGCCAGAGTGCACCTTAGTCACATATTGCACACATGATTTTTAGGGGAGCATATTGCTTTTTGTGCTATGATCACCGTTAAGTCTTGTGTGCATTGTGAGTGACTGAGGTGCAGTGACCCGATACCTCTGAAAAAATATAATATCACTTACTTTGCTGGTGCTAATGATACAAATAAAATATAAGTCATATATTCTTTGTTATCTTTATTCTTGAGATACTGCAACAAGTCACACCATATATATGTTTCCACAAAGCTGGACAATGTATGCACATACAGGAAAGAACACTGACTGCATACATGCAGTTTAGCACAACATACTTGCACTGCTCGGTCATGCTTTTTGCGAAACACTTCAAATCATGAGTCCTAACACAAAGTAAACATTACTGCAGCTCCATAAATATTTCATTTGTGAAATACAAATTAAAGAGATTTGCCAAGTTACAGCATTATTTGCACCCGATATATTGGCGCCTTACTTCCAGGGGACTATTTCTTGCTCCACATGTCCTTACATAGTGCAGTAGTTTTCTGGCAAAAACGCCCATAATTTTGTTAAAGCAAGTCATAGAGAACTTCCCACAAACTGACCATTATAACATAAAGAAACATTCAAAGCTACCGGCCATTCAGTATAATGGAGCACACCCCATGCTCTCCTGGCATCATGTCATAACATTGCTGAGTGCGGCGGGCAGACCTTGAGGTGGCTCTTTAGAATGGGAAGTCCTCCATGACCCGCCTTAATGACATTACAAGTGTTTTTGCCAGAAAAGCATTACACTAAGGACATGTGGAGCAAGAAAGATTTTCCTGGAGGTAAGGCACCCATATATTGGGTGCAATACCATAATAACTATGTAACTTTGGTGAATCTCTTTAAAGCAGCAGTGCAACAATCTGTTGAAAATTTTGACCTATACTTTTTAATGCTATTTTACATTGCCACTTTACTTACATCCTGACTAGTATGATACTATTATTTCTAGTATTTCAGACTGCTGTACTACTTTTTTTCATGTCTAAAATAATAAAGGAGCACTCTTTTAATACAGTGTGGACCAGGTATTTGTCAATATTTTTGCTGCTTTTCTCCATCAGTTGTTATATATCACTTCTTTTGTAAATTTAACAGTTATGCAACAGGCAGTGTTTTATGACCTCACAGAACAATATTTATTCAAAACAGCTGCAAATAGTAGTAAAACTTGGTCAGAACAATATTAAAAGGCATGCTTCTTTTTTCAGACATGAGAAAAAGCAGTAAAGCAGACACAAATTGTGAAAGAAGGATATCATACAAGTAAGGAGGTAACTAGTGACTGGCAATGTAAAATAGAATAAAAAGTATAGGTCA
This sequence comes from Neoceratodus forsteri, assembly GCA_016271365.2. Taxonomy (NCBI): domain Eukaryota; kingdom Metazoa; phylum Chordata; order Ceratodontiformes; family Ceratodontidae; genus Neoceratodus; species Neoceratodus forsteri. The sequence continues at coordinate 1,277,843,745 of CM057454.1, forward strand.
AAATTTTCACCACATTGTTGCAATGCTGCTTTAATTTATAATTTAAGTATGACATTATGTGCTCACAATCACAACACACAAAATACATCTGCCTTGTGTGCAGGAAATTGACACGTGGTAATGAAGTGAAATGGGGTGTTACACCACATGCAAAGTCCCTATAATTTATTGCACAGTTAGTCATGCATGCAGTGGTCACACAGAGTCCCCAGATTTTGCTGCATCCACAAAATGCATCTGTCTTGTGTCCAGAAAATTGACAAGTTGTAATGGAGTGAAATAGGGCGTTACACCACGCAAAGTCCCCAAATTTATTAGCAGTCAGTCATGTGTGCAGTGGTCACACAAGTCCCAGATTTTTATGCATCCTCAAAATGCATCTGTCTTGTATCCAGAAAACTGACAAGTGGTAATGAAGTGAAATGGGAGTGTTACACCACATGCAAGTCCTAAATTTATTGCACAGTTAGTCATGCATACAATGGTCACACAGAGTCCCAGATTTTGCTGCATCCCCAAAATGCATCTGTCTTGTGTCCAGAAAATTGACAAGTTGTAATGAAGTGAAATGGGAGTGTTATACCACATACAAAGTCCCATAGAAATGATGACCTTGAGCAAAATGTTGCGGTCCAATGTGTGCTGCGATTCCTGCAAATGTGATGCGATCACCTCAACTGGACGGAAGAGTGCCCTTTGTCTCTACACTAACAGTATCTTGGTGAGTTGATATATATATATATATATATATATATATATATATATATATATATATATGTATTTTGTAGCTGGGGGTTGTCATATATAGACATGTACTCATTGTATTGTTTTGTACCACAGGTCACAGATACTGTTGGTGTGCACATTCAGTGCTTGATGAGAACTTTTGCATTGAAACCAGAAATGGATAACTCTCAAGCCAATGAAGGTACTTTTTTTTTTTTTTGGGGGGCATGTTTGCAGGTAGGTCTCATTAATGGTTTATTATTTGATTACTTTTCACAGATTTCATCTGCATCCTTCTCAAGTCTGGTTGGTAACGATGGCCATGGTCATCAATTGAAATTACTTCTGCATGTTGCATGTCTGGCATAGCCCAGGGTGTGGGTGCCTGATGTTGAAGAACTTCTTTGGATAAGAGCAGCTATGCCATAACAAAGCATCTGGAACTTTCCTAAAAAAGAAATGAAGGACTTATTACAACTTAATTGCAGCAGTAACACATTATGTTAAGCCGTAGCTGTTCTGCGGGTATCTGGATTATTAACACAGATAGTAATCTGTCACACTGCAATCAACAGATCAATCACAACAATTTAGTACTAGGCTGTGTAACAAATACACTGTGCCAGTGTCCCTGGTTCTCAATCTCAACTCAAGTTACATTTCAAAACCACATCTTGTCAAGTAACACAACCTGTGTGCAACTTTTCAACACTGTCATGGCTGCACAGCTGCAGGTTTCAGAATACAGTGCATGATATTTTGCAGAAATAGTTTTTCGTGACGTACACATGTGAACTAGTTTATGAATTCGCCAGCAGGTAGCTCTCCTTTCCCAGGGAGGTGGTATGCCCTGCACATCTTTGGTGGCCCCTAGTGGAGACTGGGGGCTCAGGTGATGCAGTGCATGTTTCAGAGGAATATAGTGGCAGTGGCGGATGTCCTGTGGATGGGTGCAAGAACACGCCTGCGCTGCAGGAAACATAAAAGAAAAAGATCCCCTTCCATTGGTAGGCGAAGGCGGGTCCAGCGGTTACATACTAACATACTAAAATGCCAGCAGAATAGGACTAACAGTCTTTCTGGGCTGCTCGATTTTCAGTACCCACACTGTGGGCTGATTTTGGTGCCCCCCCTTGGGTTATTCTGTTCCCAGTCCCGGACCTGCACTGGGCCTGGTCACATTTACCCTCCCTGTACCTGTCCCATCGCTCTAAACCCATCCACAGTCTCCACCTCTACCAGCTCCATGGGCAGTACATTTCATAGCTCCACCACCCTTTCAGTGAAATAACATCTCTTTCTCTCCCTCTGAGCCTGCCCCTTCCAGTTTACACCCATGACCTCTCATTTCCCCATCCTCCTTCCTTTGGAGCACCAGCCTGAGCCTCCCTATTGATCCCTTTCATGTACTTAAGAGCCTCTATCATGCCCCATCCCTCCTCCCCTCAAGAGTGTACATGTTGAGCTCCTTGAGCCTCTCCTCATAGGTCCTTTCCCCCAGGCCCCAGATAATTTTGGTTGCCCTCGTTGGACCCTCTCTAGAAGTGTAATGTCCCTCTTTAAATGTGGTCTCCAAAACTGCACACAATTCTCAAGGTGTGGCCTAACCAAGCAGTTGTACAGTGGAAGGATCAATTCTGCATTTCTGGAGGTAATTCCCTGGTGATGCATCCCAGCATCCTATCTGCCCTTGCCACTGTCTTCCTACAGGTCTCTGAGTTGTTCATTTTGACATCTACCACCCCAGGTCCCTCTAACCCTCCGTGACTTGAATCATGTCTCCTCCCAGGGTATACCCCAGCCTGGATTTCTGACTCCCAGGTGCAGAGCCTTGTACTTCCCCACATTGAATTTTAGTTTTCACTTTCTCAATCACCTTTCCATAGCCTCCAGGTCTTCCTGAAGGCCTCCCTTCCCTCCTCCTCATCCACCACTGCACCCCAGCTTTGAGTCATCTGCAAAGAGACTCATCTCACTCCTGATCCACTTCCTGACATCTGAGACATAGGCGTTGAACAGTAGTGGCCCCAGCACTGACCCTGGGGCACCCCACTAGTAACCCACCATGGGGATGAGGCTAACCCTCCAACCACTACCTTCGGAGTATGCTCAGAGAGCCAATTTCCTATCCATCTTAACAACTGCCTCCCTACCCCCATTTCCTTCAGCTTAGCCAGCAGGCCACTGTGGGGTACCAAATCAAACGCCTTGCTGAATTCCAGAAAGAGGACGTCCACTGGCCTACCCTGGTCCAGGGTCCTCGTCACCCAGTCATAGAACTCAACAAGATTTGTCTGGCATGATCTTCCCAGGACAAAGCCATGCTGCCTATCATCCAAATACCCAGTTTGCTCCAGTAACCCCCCAGCCTTTCCTTGATAATACCCTCCATCACCTTGCTGACCACTGATGTCAGGCTAACAGGCCTGTAATTTCCCACCTCTTCTCTTGATCTCCCCTTGTGGATTGGCAAAACATAGGCCACCCTCCAGCCTTGGGGCACCCACCCAGTCCTCAGTTGGTTGTGGCCCCATGTCCTTCACCGGGCACCAAGACATCCACTCCGGTCCCTCCTCCTGTCAGCAGCAGCCCTTCTAGCACTATAGATATGGTGCCAGTAAGGAGTGTGGTGGTTCTTCATTGGGAGACTCGGATCCAAGGGATTAGGTTAGGCTGTGAATGGATAGGGGTTCCCTCCACCAGAGAAGTGGATGTCTGGGCTTCAGGTCAGCTGGGAAGAGCCAGAGCACTGACTGACCACACTGGAGAGAGGCTAATGGTAAGGAAAATAAAATAGTTTGAAAAACCACAGCCTCTCTAAATCCTGGTTTCTGCAGTTGCAGCGCCTGATCAATTCCTTTCTTTGGAAGGGGGGTGCAGTCCGCTGGGTGTACAATATAATAAACTTATGCTTCTGAGAGAATGGGGCAGCCTGTGTCTCCTAAGGTTCTTCTTATACTACTATGCCCTCTATGCCAGTAAAATGTTCCAATGAGGCCACCCTGACCTACTTTGTGCATAGGCTAAGTATGTACCTCTCTGACTGCTCATCAAAAAGTGTCTGTGCCATCAGGCTGGTATTCAGCTCTCAAGTTCACTGCACCAGACACCAGTACAGATACTCACAACACTTAAGAAAATACCCCTCATCTAGTCTCTAAAGGCCCTACAACAAATATGTTCTCACTTTGGCCAGGATTGGTCAAAGGCCATAGCTCCAGCTCATACTGGGAAATCTGCATATTTTGATTGGCCGTCATCCAATCTCTACCCTTTCTGCCCTCAGCACCGAGATGTTTCTTGTGATGCATTTCTGGAGGAAGGCAAGTTTCTCCATTCCTCATTGTTAGCGAACATTATTCTCCATCTCATTAAATGAGTTTAAATACCTCCAGTTAAAGCATGCTGTTTCTACATACTAGTTCAGGCCCTTTTCAATAAAGCAGGAATCGGACTTTCAATCTTTTTCTTATCTGGCATGGCAGTTCCACCAGGTATCTAAACTCTTCAGCCATTTCCAATATACTGATCCCTCTAGTCTCCCAGGAATGTGTTACTATTGGCAACAAGCCTTAAATATCCCTATGGACCTGCAGGTTTGGTTGATTAGTTGGTGAGCTTTGAACAAATTCACTAAGCAGGACTGTTACCAGTTAATCCAATTTAGGGTCCTACACTTTATATTGAACTCCTGTGCGTCTACCAGATAGGTGAGCTCCCTCCCTTATCTGCAGTAGGTGTATTTATTTATTTATTTAACATACTTTAGGATTACAACCTTTGAGTCAGAGACTCATTTACAAAGGTTCCACATCAGAAGACAGAAAAAACAGAACATACAAAATGCATAGTAACAGCATGATGGAATTACGGGTTACATACTAAAATTATATTACCAACAGGAGTACATAATTACAGTTGCATACAGTCATGTTTCATGCTGAACTTTGGAAGCAGACATTAGGCAGAGTTTGGCAGCTATCATAACAGATCTCGAACTGGTCAGACTAGCATGACAAACATATGTGAACAACCACACTGCCTTGTCAGGCGGTTGACAGTGAAGTAGCAGTAAGGTATCCGGCTGACTAGATGGTGCAAAGGCACTGCCGAGAGGCAAGTATGTGTTCTTTAAGTGCTACTTTGAAGGGACCTAAATTGAGGATAGAGGATATATCAGTAAATATAGATGGAAATTGCAGGACCGGTCATCTTATGTATGTCTTACGGGACCTGTGCAAAAATGACTCCTTCTGGGTTGCCATTAAAAGATCCTTGGATCCCTTCTTAGGTCTGGAATCCCTTTTTACACCTGAGGTTTGTCTGGTGGGCCTTTACCAACCTAGTTTGCTTGATATCTGAAAGCCACACGTGGCTCTAATTTCCATTATCGCTAAATTAATTATCTTAATGTATTGGGCAGATGACGCTATTCCCTCATACAAGGAATGGCACCATAAGATCCTCCAGACTTTAATTATGGAAAAACAACTTGCTTCCATACAACAACAGATTGAGCATTTCCAAGAAAGATGGGAGTTATTATACACTTTACAATCCCTTCCGGTACAATAGTAGATGGTCATGTATTGCCTTTTCTTCCTACTCCCTATATTATTCCTACTTGGACCTAGGCTCCTTTTGGTAATAATCCATGGATTCTCTTTGTGCTGTACCTTGTGTTGTAAGCCACTTTTATAGGAAGAGTGTGCCGGGGGGGGGGTATTGGGCAGAGAAGGGAGTGGATTTGTGTATTGCTTGTTGTGTACTGTTATATGTTGGTTTTTGTAATGTTGTAAAAGTTAATAAAGTTTATTTAATGAAAAAAATCAAGCAGAAGAAAGCCATTTGGTCTATTGACTCTGATCATATTACTGGGTCTCCATTACTAGGGGAACACCAGACACAACTAGAGACATGGACTTTACTAGGTGGTATGTATTCCCTACATGCGCAGGACACATGGGCACATCAGACGCAGTGCCATATAGCACCATAGTGAAGTGTGACCCAATGGTCAGGACCTATAGATCCTTGGTGTAATGAGTGCAGTAGCACAATGCACAACTGCATTGATGGAGCAAGTGCAGTAGGGGGCCATGGAAAGGACCTCACCATACTGCACACCAACATGGTGCTGCAGCAAGGAAGACCTGACGCATATACCAGAACCCTGTGTGCCATCCCTGCCCCCCACCTGTGGACATGGCCAAACAAAGCAGCACAGACACCATGCACACACCACTATTATGTGTAGTGAATCACACACAAGGAGCTGGACTGACTGTGGGACATAGCCATTAGTAGTACATAATGGATGAAACACAGTGGCCATCACATGTATAAGGAAACAATGATGTGTTACAGAGTGCAGAGCCCCTCTGTGGACTCCTTTTCACTCCCTTTTCAGTCTGCTGAAGCAGAATTCTTCCCTTTACTTTTTTTCTTTGCCTTTCTCTTTTCTTTCACCCTCTTCCAGAATGGTCACCTGGAAAAGGCTCTTGCCTTTCTATACCTGTTGTTTCTCTAGGTGTTGTAGGTATGTTCTGCACACTCCCCACAAAGCAAAAGCTGGGCTACAGGACACAAGCGTGTTAGTAGTTTGTAACATTGTTTTTAGTTAATAGCCGGGTTTGTGTGTTTATAGTTTGAAATGGTGGTTAATTATTTTTGGGGCTGTGACAGGACTGCGATGCTTCTGTCATCTATAGCTCAAAAATTTATTTTCTAGACTTCCTCTTTAAGACCTTTCTGTGTATTCATCCACAGCTGCAAAGTAGTGCACTCCCCCCTCTGATTTTTGCTATTTGTTGCTCTATGTTAAAGGCATCTGAAGGGGAGGGATACTGCTGTACTGTACCTCAGAACTTCTCAGGATATAGATAAAAACCTTTAAATTGCTGTTTCTATCATCTGTCCAGCTCAGTCTAACAGATTTGTTGTATTTCTTTCAGCAACCTAGGGGTTAACTAATTTCCTCTAGGTTTTGTGAAAATGAAAGTCAGTGTCAGATTACAGACTGGAATTGCAGATTGTTAGCAGCCTGACATTCCTTTCAACAGGACAAGCTGGAGGCAAGCACTGGATATTGAAGACTGGTTTTTAAGCAATATACCATGAGAGGGTGTTGGTGATACCAGGATTTACCCATGCCCTGGTGTGTTGTTTGGTCTCTAGGCGTAGCAGTGGGCAAAACACACCAGGCATGGGTAAATCTGGCATCATCAACACTCTTGAGTAGCATATTGTGATTATATAGTGTCCTTTTGTTACAGAGACAAAACAGTAAGTAAAAGGTTTTTCTCTCCTTTTTGGTTTATTTATTTATTTTTTTACTGTTTTATTAGTCCACAAAAAAGTAATCCTTGATGTCTTGGGCTGTGGTGACACTGGGCATGAGCAGTACTGCTTCCTACTTCCCAGCCAGTGCTTTTTGGAGGCCAATAAATGTTAAACGTGCCCAGGTGATGCTCCTTTAGGCGAACATTGAATTCCTTCTTTTCAGGTTTTTTTTAAATTTTTGGTAGAGAGTCTGGGTAGAAGCAGTTGAGATAGCAGGGAATAGAGCAGCCTCTGAAGATAGAGCTGCAGAGGCGAGGAAGTGAGCACCCTAGACAGAGACTGGGAAATGGGGGAGGAGCCAGAATAGGGGAAGTGGAAAAGTGGTGAAAAGATTACTAGGAGAAAAAAAAGAGTTGAACTGTTTCAGGCTTGATAAAAACAAACAAAAAACAGTGTAACTGCTGACAGGTGATTTAAGATCCCCAGTGATGGCTCCTTAACAGCGGGTGAACAAGGTGCAAGCGGATGGCTCCAGTCAAAGTACTAGGCAGGTACATGCTATTTCATAAGCATAACTCAATGAAACAAAAAGGGGTTTAAAAGGGAGATGTGACAGATCAAAGATTGTTTAAAAAACGTTTTGGGGTTTGAATATCGGAGTGGGAGTGAAGGAGCTGTTTTGGGAGATGGCTGTTTACCTGGAGTTCTCCTCTTTGCCAGTTCTGGGTTTGTGTTTCTTAGAATGATTTCAGGGGAGTTACTGATGTGGTTGTCTGGTGGCTGGCACCTCTTCCCGTGGGGTGATGCTAGGATTTACAACAGGAGAGGGGTTCCAGTCAGCCAATCAGGATGGAGGATTTGCATTTTGTTTTAGTACCCATTGTATAATTCTCATTTTATAATGTGATGTACTGAGTGTGAATTTAGTTGCAGGGTCAGGGCCTTGAAGAAAATAATATTTATGGAACTCATTCAAGATTCCATCAGGTGGTAGTTTGAGAGAATTTGTGTAAAAACTGACAAATGAAAGGTTCCAAAAATAACACGCACACTGGTCTCTGAGACTGGAAGATCAGAAGTCTGTCGTTCTTTCCTATACTAAACATGTGGGTTTAAGAGCTTGTGTACTGCCTAAAACTAATATTATATTTTAAGAGCAGTCAACTATTACCTTTTATATTTGTGGTACTTTATCTTTTATTTTGTTTTAATTGGAAGATTGTTTACCTGACGTTTATATGTGTGATGTGTGGAACAGCACTCTGTGTGGCAGCTGATATAGCTAGCTATACTGCCCCCACTACATCACCAGCATTGTAACCTCACTGCTACTTAGGAAAAGCAATTCAGTGACTGTCAGGTCATTCGCCTGTGATTTCACTGTCAGCTTGACATATAATTTTAATACCTAACAGCAAATCAGAGCCCTTCTCCTGATAAAAGGCTGCCAACATATTACATTTAAATAAACAACAAAGTCACAAATAAGGAACTAGTGGCCTATGGAAAAATCGACAGGGATTTATACAGGGATTTGATGCTGCCTCTACATGGAAAATACAGGGAAAATGAGGACTTGTTACAGGAAAATGGTTATTTGGATCTGGGAGCACTGTAATGATTGTGACAAGACAGCACTATATGGCACCAACAAGAAATTACTAGTCATTTGGTAGCTCTTCACAGCCCAATCAACTCTGGCTAGAGTTTGTTTTATACGCAGTTACCTGTTGTATCAGGGCTAGGAACATGTATAAAAGTTGCTGTTACAGACACCTGCTGCTGCTCTGTTCTGTCGCACCTTTCCCCAGCATTGAAGCTGCAGTACTGACAAAGCAGAAGCGTACAAGGTTCTCACAGCATGAACTCACATGCATGTTTAGTTAAAACCATTACAACTACTAAGAAAGGCGTTTAGGTTGGAAATCCTTTTAACCATAATTCAAGTCTGTTGTAAACAATGTATTTTTGTCTATAAATAGAAGTGTTACTAAGAATATGAATCAATTTGTCTTCTTATACTTTGAGCTCATTTTCTCCCTCTCCAGTTCTGCAGGCTCCTCTCTTGTTGCTGCCCAGAGTGTTTCTAAGGGCCAGCCAGCCCTTTCTTCCTCTTGTTTGTACTCTGGACAGACAAGAGGGTGGAGTTACCCTGGTTAGGGGACAAAATATATATGCAAGTGTTATTTTTTCAAAACTCATTTAAAAGCATATTACTGTTTTCCCACTATATTTTGCTGTATTAAAGAATAATGCTTGTTGGGAAAAGAATTTTATGTTTAAACAAAACCTAGGGCTTGCGTTTCAGAGGTCACATGATCAGCTCCTGGGATTAAAGGCGTGCTGCCTAGCATCCACTTCGGATTGATTCTGGGATCAGTGAAGTGCTGATCCTAGGCTGGCTAGCACTCTAGCACCCTTTTCTAGAGTTATAACATCTATATGAAATGCTTGACTTTAGATAATTTTTTATTTTTTTATTTTGATTGTTCCAGTCCACTGTTAAGTTTGTTTGCATAATAACATTGTCACTTGGCCTTGTTGCCTTGCCTTCTACAATTCCATGTTTGCGTCCATCATTTCCCACACACCTGTGACATAGTGCTGGATGCTGACATTGGCCAAAGCATACAGCGCTGCTCCAGGACCAACATGCAGCCACACAACCTGTAGTCTACTCAGATCCAGGTAATGTGTACCTACAATATGGGAGGGTGAGCAATAGTGGTAACATATGTTCCTATCCCCAATATACAGTATGCATATTATAGAATATGTGTGACTGGGGCACATTATGTTAGTAGTGATGCCATCCGCCTTGCCTGTGGGTAGAACAACGACCAGCTGATACATCTGCTACAAATGTCCTGGACATGCATCAGTGCTGTATTGCACAGCAGGCTATGCACCACAGGAATGCAACAGCCAAGGCTGGCCTACATGAGTGCATCTACCATGTGACATTACGATGAATGGTGTTGTGCTGACTGCACAGTTGCCATATTATCTAATGTGACATGTAGCAACTCCATCTGTGCATCTATGGAACATTCAGAGGCAGGCTGTGCCAACACCAGTGCGCACTGCAGACCTGACTCAGCAATGGCAGTCAGGCATACTGAGGGTATTTATGGTTCAGCAGTACATAACCAATGATCACACAACAAAGCAATTGTAAATGCCACCCCCCCCCCCCGGGACACAGTGCAGACAATGCAGTTTATAAAATAGGCTCAAAATTTATAAGAATGTGATTGGCTGGTAAGGTATTTGAGCCATGTCCTTATCACAAAATAATTTCACAACCAGCATTTACTATGCCACACAATGCCTCATCACCACATGTATAACTGGATCACACCGCCAGGGACCATGCTACCCCTCTCAGCTATAACTGCAATCTCGGAACTGCTGTCCAACTCATACTTGACACTCCACTACCATCCCACTTCCCCCCACACTCCACATTCACAGATTTACAAGACCTCTCTTCCCTAAAAGTTTTCTTTTTAATTGAAGCCGCCTGACCTGTGTTCCTTGCTGTGGCTCCTGTCTGTGGTTGAAGCTGGCTGCGGCTTTCAAATGCAGCAACAGACCCAGTTGTCCAACTGCATTTACAAACAGAAAATCAGAACCGCTTCTCTGCCAGTGTTTTATACAAACTGTGAAAACATTTAAAATCCTCTATGACAGAGCAGCCGCTGTTACAAGTGCAATCTGGGAAGCACTGTTTGTGCAGCACTCAAGAAGACCACCTGAATTCCCCACATCTCCATCCCGCTATATCCACCACAGGTGCTATAAACTGCCCATTTCATTTTCAAACTTTCATGAGGTAGTCCCCCTCAATCTCTTCATGTGCAGTCCTTCATTATCTTAGTTCTCTATAATCCTCTTTCAGTAAAATCAATAATTTCCCGCCCATGGTATAACTTATTAGTGAACCACGGAAGAGGAAACTGCTACCTATGGTTGCTGGTAAGGAACAGGCTCACTTGAGACTTCACAACCTGTGCTTTAAAAAAAAATGGAAAAAAAAACTCCATAAAAAAGTCAACAAAATAGGCAGTCTTTATTTCTGCCACCGTTATTTGAGACTCTGTCTAGCGGGGTGCATGGGACTGAAAGACAGCAACATTGCTGAACTCTCTAGCTGTAAGTCAAAGTGAATGTTATTCGGTCTCAGGGAAAGGACCACCCAGGGTCGGACTTGGGCAGAGAGGGCCCACCTGGAAAGAAGATACAAGGGTCCACCTGGAAAATCAATAGGGGAGGGCCCAGGCTGGCACACTCAAATCAATAATCCACTTCAATCTGATATACTTGCCCTGTGTTTGCATCTTATATTTATCAACAGCGTCCCAGATACCCCATTTAATTAGAAAAAAGATGATAAATGCAAATGTTTTCAGAGTTTAGAAGGTAACCACTTACCCAACAGAGGGGGGCCCACCTGGAAATTTCCAGGTATCGAGGTGAGCCAGTCCGACCCTGGACCACTCTCACAATAGCAACAAAGAAAACAACACCACAAAAATACAATCTGCTAGGGGGATCTTACACTACTAAAAACAACAGTGATCTGCAAATACATAATAGAGGCTCACCAAGTTGTTGTAAGGGGGGCCCAGATGTAGACACCAGTCTATGCCACATCGGATCTGTACCTGCTGATGGATGAATGCATTCATTGTTCTCCTAGTGGACCTTTTTCCTTTATGGACTTACTTTCTATATATCAGAAGCTGGAGGCTGTCTGGACCATAGAGAACTGAAGATGCTTCTATCTGTGTTCTGCTGGGTGCCTTGCGGGAGTTGACAGACACTCAGCTAAGAAGGGGCATCGCCCTGTTGCAGGTTTGGTCCATTCAGCCTTTTCACTGTGAGTACCTCTTTGTTACCTCTGAACCTGAGCAGCCTCTACCTCTCATTGTTGTCTGTCCACAGGGCCAGTCCGGAGGACAGGAAGAACTTTGGGGTGTAAGTTAGGTGCTGCTAGTCACTTTCCCTAGGATTTGACTGTTTCCCCTTGCAGTGTACAATGCTCAACCTTTTTGGTAGTTCTGACTCTCAGCCACTCTGTACCCTATAATATACTATAGTTGTTTAACAGTTGACTTGCCAAGGTAGTTATGCTATCCCTTGTTGTATCCCTCCATCCCTCTCCCTCCCTTCCCCACCCTTTTTTCTTCCCTCCCTGGTTTTCTATGCTTGTACTGGATCACATTACACAATGTAAGCATTTTTTTTCTATTAGTCCGAAAATTAATAAACAATTTCAAAGAAAACAAAACAAAACAATGCTGACAAACAGACAACCTCAGGAACACATAAGGACCCTGTGCTGCCAATAAATCAAGTTAGAAAGTAACTTAATAGGGGAACTAGTTTTTTTACTGTTTGAAATATTGAGAACTTTTTAAATATTTTTTTACTTTTTTTTTTTTAACCATTCAGTAATTACTTGGGGGGCCCATTTTATAAGTGCAATAGCACACTCCAAGGTATGGGTTATCTTCTGATAAGAGCACACCAAGGTGCGTAAGGTGCTCAGCAGAAGCACCTTGTGCCTCCTCACGCACTAGGCATGCTCTTATCAGGAGATAATTCTAACTCCGGAGTGTGTTATTGTCAAAAAATTGTGTGTTATTGCTTGCTTATGTGAAATGATATACAAAGAGCAACATTGCATTCCACAATACAGTCCACCAGCAGGTATGCATGTATCTCTGTCACCAGATTACCCAACACAGCTCATGTGTGGACACTGCACAATCCTGCATTGCAGCAGTAGACATAGCCCAATACTCTGCATGCTGTATGCAAGAGGGATTTACAGTTGGCAACACCAATGGTGCACACAGGGATGGACTGTACAATATAGGGGTGTGGGACACCGGTTCCGTGGTACTTCTAGAGCCCCCGGACGTGGGCGACTCGACTCGGGAATATGAAGCCTCTCATGGCTCGACTTGAGTTGTTGAGTCAGTCCGGTTCAGAATAGTAATGCAGTGAATTTAAATTTCACCCACGGAGTACTGGCAAAGTGGTCAAATTCGCATCATGGAGCACTTCATGAAATTTTCCCGCAGAAGGTTGAATTTTGCCTAGGCAAAATTTTGTCTTCCAGGGGCAAAATTTCACCTTCCGCAGTGAAATTTCACCTTCTGTCCACAGGTAAAATGTTGAGGGAATATACGTTCTAAAACTAGATCCCTGGTGGCTAGCGGTCCCTCTCCCCACCTGTCCCTCATGTACAGAAAAATCCCTGGTGGCTAGTGGTCCCTCACCTCACCTGTCCCACACTGTAATTGTCATTAAATTACCCATGGTGGCTAGTGATCCATCACCCCACCTGTCCCACATGTAAATAATTATCCATGGTAGTTAGTGTCCTTCCCTCCACCCAGTAATAAGTAATACCCGACCACCACGGAACTGTACAGTAACCCCCACACACCCATCCCTCTGTATCTCCTTCTCCTTTTCAAAGAAAAATCTTGAGGTCTAGTGGAGTTTTTGTATTAATTAAAACCCATGCTAATCCCTGAGTCTCATGTCTGGTGATCCATGCTCTCTACCCAGCCTTTCCTAGGATCCAGATGTCCCTACCATAACCTCGCTTACACCTATCCTAGATCCCTACAGGCAGACCTACTCAGGTCTCCTCTCTCCTCACCGGGCGTGCTCTGACTGAGCTGTCAATGAAGCTCATTCATTGACAGCTCAGTTGGCAGGCCGGCCATGGAGGAGAGAGAAGGGCTGTGCCAGTCTGCCGCTGCCAGAATTTAGGATGGAGGTGGAAGCAGGGTTGTAGCATGGACATCTGGCTGTTGGGGAGGCTGGGGGGAGACTGGGATCACCAGGGATTTGTAGGAACTGGGGATTGGGAGGGGGTTTAATTAATACAAAAAAACAGCACTAGACCACCAGAGATTTTTTTACAGGAGAAGGAGATAATGGAGGGATGCGGTGTGGGGGTTACTGTACATTTCCTTGGTGGGTGGTTACTTATTACCAGGTGGAGGGGAGGGACCACTAGCCACCAGAGATTTTTCCGTACATGTGGGACAGGTTGGGGGAGGGACCGCTAGCCACCAGGGATCTAGTTATAACTTATACACTCTCGTAAAATACAAGTTTCACCCATGGACGGAAGGTGAAATTTCACTGTGCAAGGTGAAATTACGCTGCAGAAGGTGAAATTTCACCACTCCACCAGGCAAAATTTCACATTTCACTACGCAAAATGGGCAGAATTTCGTGGATTTCTCTGCAAAGTGAATTCCGCCCACTTCACCCACCACTAGGTGAGAAATGCGGCCTGGTTTCTGGAGCAAAAGCTGGCACAGGGTGACAGGAAAACAGCATACTAGCAGCCTGCTACAGCAGGGTAGCCATGTTGTTGTCCAGAAATATGAGTGTGATTGTGGTAGTAAGTAAGTTTACTGCCATTATCACACTGATATCCCCTGACACTGAGCAGACTCTGTGCATGTAGCAGGTTGCCAGTATGCCTATTTCCACAGTTCATGGCTCATACCAAGCACAGCGAGGAGGTGAACGGAGGACAAGGGGGGTATGGAGAAGGGAGACCAGAATGGAACAGCAGCTGAGTAGAGCAAAGGGGTGGGGAGGAGACTGGAATGGAACAACAGTAGCAGCACAGTAAGGAGGTGGGGGAGAATGGAATGGAACAGCAAAAGCAGCAGGAATGAACAAAGCAAACTAGTCAAATGATAATATAATTAACTCACCATAAATTTTTGTTCACTGTGAGTGAAGAGGTCAGGTCAGGGGTTGAGAAAAAATTAAAAGGAATTATTTTTGTTAATCCTGTTGGCTAACCACCTTGTGAACAACAAAGACAATACCTGTGTGTACTGCAGCACTGAATATACCAGTCATTTAGGAGTTGTTTGTGGTGACTGACATTTGTGCTTGCCAGTCATTTGTGACACCCACCACATGGTCCTCATAGATTTGCCGTTCAACTGATTTGGAACTCTGCAGTTTAAGGAAGCAGAGGTGGGTGTCTGATCAGCAAAAGACTGTACAGTTACTGCAGTTCATCCTTCTAGTGCACCCTAGAAGGACAAGAGTAGCTCTCCATCTCCCCTCTAGTTGCTGGAGGTCTGCGCCTGAGCAAGTAAGGAGACTACTGAGAATATAGGATCTTCCTGTCTCAGAACAGGAAGATCAGGAGCTTAAAGGGCAAAGAGGCAGTAAGTAAGTAAGTAAGTAGAGGAAAAAAACAGAGGAAAGAATAAGGATTCCAAACAACAGTGAAGGGGCCAGAAATAAGACATGAAGGGAGTGGTGCAGTGCAGTGGCTGTGGAGCAGCAGTCTTCCGGGAGACGTTCTGGAGGATGCGGTGTTGTCCCATCTGCAGGCACCTCTCTAGGCTGAGGGAGGAGGTTGCTCATCGCCAGACTGAGTTAGCCAGGATTTGTGGGACCTCCATTCCCATCCAGGGACCACAAGGGCCACCGCTGTTGCCTCAGAGGTTGCCAAGAAAGAGAAGCGGTTAGACCACAGTTGGCTCAGGGAGGGTGAGGGTGGTGGAACAGAGGTGCATCCCTCCAGCTGTACCTCTCCACAACTCATATGCCATTCTGGCAAAGTGTGGTTCTTCTATGGAGGCACTCGCAGTGGAGACCAAGGAGGATGCTGGGAACCTCCACAAAGGAGACCCACAGGAGGGTGGCATGGGACCCCACAGGAAGAAACAACTCCTGGTGGGGACTCCACTGTTAGTAAGGTAAAACTGGGGAGGAAGGGGAGTGGGAGGTAAGGTGCCTGCCTGGTGCCATGGCTTGGAGGGACAGGAAAATCCTCAGGCTCATGGAGCAGCTGCACTGGGGTAGGGAGCTAGATGTCATGCTCCACATAGGGACAAATGAGAATCCAGCTATGAAAGAGATCAGAGCAGTGCAGGAGGAGTTTGTAGAGTTGGGAGGGCCTTAGACAAGTAGCACACATGATAACCTTCTCAGAAGTGCTACCAGTCTATGATGTAGGTGAGGCTAGGGTACTCCACACCATGGGATTCAACCAGTGGTTAAAAAACTGGTGCAGAGCTCAGGTATTTGACTTCATTCAGGACTGGGGGTCCACCTGGAGTGATGCAGGCTTATACTGGCATGATGGTCTGCATTTGTCCAGGAGGGGAACCAGGATCCTAGGTGACAGGTTTAAACACTTCATTGACAAGCATTTAAACTAGCCAAGAGGGGAGGCACTGAAAAGGAGCAGGGAAATCCTAGCCCTCCCAAAAAAGTCAGGGTAGTAAGTGCAGTAAGCACCAACACAGAGATGTCGATAGGGAGAAGGGCTGGGGTAAATGGAGAAAATGACAAAGGCAAAAAGGATAGGGATGAGGCAAAAAGGAGTAAGATCATCAGAAAATGGAGGGTAATGAGTACCAATGCCCATAGTCTGGGCAACACGCTCCCTGAACTGGTGGCGTTGATGGAACTGGGATGCCTGGATATCGTAGCAGTCACAGAAACATGGTACACAGAGAACCACAACTGGGATGTTAACATACCAGGGTACACAACCTGCAGAAGAGACAGGGAGGGGTGAAGAGGGGGAGGAGTAGCTCTCTATGTAAGCAAAAGGATAATAGAGTAAACAGGGAGGAGTGGAGGCATTGTGGGTCACCTAAGAGACTGGAAATGGCACCACAATCTGCACAGGGGTTGTATACAAACCCCCATCTCAGGGGGAGGGAATGGATAAGGATATGATAGAAGGCATTCTTAGGATGGCAGAGAAAGGGGAGATACTGTTGATGGGAGACCTGAATATGCCAGATGTTAACTGGAGCACATTTGCTGCAGCCACATCTAAAAGCAGGGCCATTCTTGATGCCCTACATGTGGCATGCCTCAGACAGCTAGTTTCTGAACCCACTCATGGGGAGCAATCTTACACCTCATACTCTCAAATGGGGACAGTGAGAGAATCTCAGATCTAGAAGTGGGTAGCCATTGGGAACAAGTGACCATCAAACAGTATGGTTCACGATAAACTCAGCTGCAGAGTCAAGCCATACAAAAGTTAGGGTACTGGACTTCAGGAGGGCTGACTTTGGCAAGATGGGAGAGTGCCTTAGAAAAGCACTAGCAACAGGCTAGAAGGAGGGGTGGAACAACAATGGGGAAACATCAAATCTGCCATCAAAGAGGCAACAAGCCTTTGTGTGAAGCAAATAAACAAATCAAAATAAAATAAAAAGCCACTATGGTTCCAAAAGAGGTGGCGGGGAAGGTCAGGGAGAAAAAGATAGCATTCAGGAAGTATAAGGAAACACAGAAGGAGCAGGACAGAAAGCTGTACCAGTTAAGACCGAAGGAAGCAGGGAGGGAAGTCAGAATAACAAAGGCCCAAACTGAGGAAAAGATAGCCAACTCAGTTAAGAAGGGGGATAAAACCTTTTATAGGTACATCAGGGAGCGTAGAAAGATAAAGAATGGGATAGTGAGGCTGAATAGAATGGATGGTGGGTGGTCAGAGAGAGAAGAGACAATGAAAAAGCAGGGATACTGAAAGAATATTTCTGCTCAGTATTCAACAAAGGAGGAGGGGGAGTGCCTAATCCCAGTAACAGGAGCACTCTGGATAGGGGAGTCGATGCCAGTACTTTCACAAAAGAAAGGGTTCTGAATGATTTCCTAAAACTGAAGGCGGACAAAGCAATGGGGCCTGATGGAATTCACCCCAGAATTCTAAAAGAAGTAAGGGGAGAACTAGTGAAACTACTGACTACCCTTTTTAACAAATCATGGGAGGATGGTGTGGTACCTGAGGACTGGAGGAAGGCAGATGTGATTCCCTTCACAAAAGTGGTACCAAGACAGAGGCAGGAAACTACAGACCTGTCAGTTTGACCTCTGTGGTAGGGAAATGATGGAATCACTTCTGAAGGAAAGAACTGTTGAGTACCTAGAGGTTAGTGGGGACAGGACCCAAGACAGCATGGGTTCACAGTGGGAAGGTCATGTCAGTCAAATCTAATTGATTTTTTGACTGGGCCACCAAAGTAGTAGACCAGGGAGGGTCTGTGGACATGGCCTACCTAGACTTTAGCAAGGCATTTGACACAGTCCCACACAAAAGATTAATAGTCCAATTAACCAGCTTGGGAGTGGGTCCCAGGGTGGTAGCCTGGGAAAAACATTGGCTGAACAACAGGACACAGAAGGTAATTGTAAATAGAGTCCACTCTGAAGAAAGAGGGGTTACTAATGGGGTACAGCAGGATTCAGTACTGGGTCCAGTCCTTTTTAATGTCTTTATAAGTGACATTGCAGAGGGACTGGAAGGAAAAGTACTGTATGATATCATTAACTGCAGGTACTGCGGTTCACTTTTCAAAAGGGCAGTTTTACAGGATTTAGGACACTGTACTACCTGCTGAGCCATTGGAGATCTAAGGGCTCAGCTCCAGGCAGCATGGGCAGAGATTGCACACCTCAAATTGCATATTCAAGAGGAAATGTAGTATAAGAACCACCCTCCATTTCTCTAACATCCAACAGAATCACCTCGACCACAGAGGGTAGTTGGTCCAGGAGGTTGGCAGGTGATTAGGAGGGGCAAATCAGGTGCCCCATCACTCAATGCTTTCTAACATATCACCTCCACAAATCATATAAAAACTACAAACAGGTATCTGCCTCTATCTCTGAAATCAAACAAAGGGGAAAAGGACACTGCAGAGCAGGACACTGCAGCACAGGAGCTAGCACAACAAAACTCACCAAAACAGGAACCAAAACAAAAAAAGCAAAAAGGAAATCCAAAAAACTTTTGATCATTAGGAGACTCCATGATACGGGGAGTTGATACATATCTCCAGCAGGGTAAGAGTCAGATGCCTCCCAGGTACATCAGCATGGAGAGACACTGACCGCATTGCTAAAATTGTTTAGGAAGCAGGAGAAAACATTGACATCCTAGTACACATATGGACTAACGATCTCGCCAGCCAGTCAGTTGTGGAGACGAAGGAACACCTGACCAGACTGGGTGACAAACTATCATCCATTTCATCTGGCATCTCCTTCTCTGAGATCCTGCCAGTCTGGGAGAGGGGGACAGATGGATAGAAGGTCAAAGAAGGGGAGATAGGAGAGCTAAACATGTGGCTCAAGGGCTGGTGCCAGGAAAAAGGACACAAATTTGTAGGGAACTGGCAAAAGTTTTGGGAGTGAAAGTTCTTTAAATTTGATGGACTGCATCTGACTAAGGAGGGAGTCAGTGCATTGACTCAGAAATTTGACGTTTTTGCAGAATATTTTAACTAGCAAATGGGGAGAGGGGTGCAGCACCCCATACGTCAAATGGGAAGAACACCCCTCCCCCTCAGCTAGTGGTCAAACAGGAGTTCAGCATGTTTGCAGTTCATTTGCATCACCAGGTAAAGAAAAGGTCCGGCTCCCCATACGATGCAATGGGAAATGCCGGACCTTGCCCAACAACTAACACATTGAAATCTGGCCAATGGAAAATCATGTACACAAATGCTCGCAGTCTGGGAAACAAAATCCCAGACCTACTGGCAATAATGATAGAGGCTAAACTGGACATAGTAGCCATTAGTGAGACATGATTTACCAGTAACCATACTTGGGAGACGTCAGTACCTGGCTATGTACTGTTCAGACGAGACCGAGGTACAAAAAGGGAGGGTGGAGAGGCCCTTTATGTCAATGAAAATATCAAAGCTACAGAAATTCAGAATACTCATAAGGAGCCAGAAGAACTGTGGGTCATCCTGGAAACAGGAAATGGGACAGCCATATGAACTAGGGTTGTGTACAGGCCTCCAGACCAGGGGGAGGACATAGACACATTACTGTTAGAAGATATACAAAACATGACAGTTAAAGGTGAGGCTCTGATAATGGGAGACTTTAACATGCCAGATACAGATGGGTCAATACCAGCAAGGACATCTGCCAGAACTAGACACATGGTGGATTCCTGCAGGAGGGCCTCAAACAACTGGTACAGCAACCCACAAGAGACAGGGCTTTCCTAGATCCAGTACTGACTAACAGGGAAAGGATCACAGATCTCCAGGTAGAAAGGTCACCTGGATGCCAGTGACCATCACATGGTATGGTTCAATTTGGCCACTAGAACAAAATCATCCCATTCAAGGCAAAAATATGGGACTTCAGAGGGCTGACTTTGATAAGATGGCCAACAGAGTTAAGCTATCACTGGCAAAAAGAATACAGGTGAGGGGTACAGGCAAAGTGGCAAGCATTAAAGGATGCAATACTTGAAGCAACATCCCATTGTGTTAGTGAGAAAAGGAAATGCAAAGAAGAAGGAAACCACTTTGGTTCTCAAATACAGTAGCAGAAAAGGTCAGAGCTAAAAGGCTGGCCTTCCAGGAAGTATAAAGACGCAGCAGGATGATGAAGATGAGGAGGCATACAAACTTCCCTAAGGGAAGCAGGGAAGGCAGTTAGGCAGGCAAAGCCCAAACCGAGGAAAACTAGCATGAACAGTAAAGAATGTGACAAGACTTTCTATAGATACAGTAGTGAAAGAGAAAGTCCAGAGGGATATTGCTGAGATCAAAGGGGATAAGGGCATGTGAGGAGAGGAGGACCATGTAAAGCATCTATCCTAAATAGATACTTCTGCTCAGTATTTACTGAGGAGAAGTAGGGCAGGGCCACAGCTCAGCACCACGGACACAGGGGGAGGAGGTGTGCACTAGTCCCTTCACAAAAGAAAGGGTCCTACAAGAGCTCAATAAGCTCAAGGTGGACAAGACAATGGGACCTGATGGCATACATCCCAGGGTACTAAAAGAGCTAAGCGTGGAACTAGTAGAGCCATTATCAGAACTGTTTAGTGAGTCTATGAGCACAGGAGAGGTTCCAGAAGACTGGAGAAGGGATCATGTGATCCCACTCCACAAGAGTGGTAACAGAGAGGAGGCGGAGAACTACAGACCAGTCAGTCTTACCTCAGTAGTGGGCAAGATTATGGAGACACTCCTTTAGAAAAGGATAGTGCAACACTTGGAATCCATTGGAGCACAGGATCCAAGACAGCATGGGTTTACAAAAGGAAGGTCCTGTCAAACTAATCTCATAGATTTCTTTGACTGGATACCCTGAGTAGTGGACCAAGGGGGAGCAGTTGATGTCACCTACCTTGACTTCGGCAAAGCTTTCAATACTGTTCCACATAGAAGATTGATTAATAAGCTGGTAGGCTTGGGGTGGGTCAGACATTGGTCAGCTGGGTTGGCAAACAGGTTGGCAGGCAGAAAACAGAAGTGGTAGTAAATGGTATTACAGTCAGAAGAGATGCAAGTCACAAGTGGGTACCTCAGGGATCAGTCCTGGGGCCAGTCCTCTTCAATATCTTCATCAGTGACATTGCAGATGGACTGGAGGGTAAGGCTTGTCTGTTTGCAGATGACACCAAGATCTGCAACAGAGTAGATGATCCAGATGGGGTGAGCAGAATAAGAAGAGATCTGGGTAAACTAGCAAATAGTCAGAAGTGGCAACTGGGGTTTAAGCAAAGAAGTGCAACATCATGCACATAGGAAGAGAAACCCTGAAGCCACCTATAGGCTGCAAGGAGTTGCTGGCAGTCACAAGGGAAGAAAGAGACTTGGCATCATCATCACTGATGACCTGAAATCATCCAAGCAGACCACTAAAGCAGTAGAGTAGGCTAGAGGATGTTGGAAATGTCTTAGTAGAAGGTATCACAAGTCAGAAGAGGAGATAATAATCCCTCTGTACAAGACACTGGTTAGGCCCCATCTGGAGTACTGCATGCAGTACTGGAGGCCACACCTTCACAAGGACATTAACCAAATGGAGGCAGTCCAGAGAAGGGCAACCAAAATGGTGCAGGGACTGCATCAGAAAACATATGAGGATAGATTAACTGAACTCATTATGTATACCCTAGAGCAAAGGAGAGAGAGAGAGTATTTACAAAGGAAGAGGGGGAGGTACATAAAACAAACAGTAGTAACACTCTGGATACAGAAGTTGATACCGGCCCATTTACAGAACAAAGGGTTCTGAAAGAACTCTTAAAACTGAAGGTGGACAAAGCAATGGGGCCTGATGGGATTCACCCAGAATTCTAAAAAGATGTCTCTGAGAGGGCAGAATACTTCTGAAAAAATGGCAGCTATCTCTTGCTTAACGAGAGTAACTCATTGCCCACAGACCTTGGGATCTTTCCTTTCCCTGAACTATTTTTACCCCACAAGACAACAGTTTCTCATTGATCCTGCATTTAGGCAGAAGAAAAAAAACTGGTACGACTTTCTAACGAAATAGGACTCTGCTAGTGAGTGAGGGAGCAGAGCTGCCATGCTGCAGCAGAGAACCAGCCAGCGAGTTTTCACTGCAGTGCTTCGGCAGACATTTTCACAGGCTGTGCAGTTAACAAAAATCATACTGGCACAATTTTATATGGAATTTGGCTCCATATATTACAAAAAATAACACAAAGGGGTGTATGCATTACAAGGGAGTACTCCCATCTCGAGGTTCTGAGGACATGTGAACCTCTCGAGCTTCACTCTCGAGGTTCCCATGTGCCCAGAACCACTCGATTGGATTACTCTCTTGTAATACATACAGTCCTATGTATTATTCTATTTTTATTAACCCAGGATCACACTGCTGAGATTCAGCATCTCATTTCCAGTGGTGTCCAACATTATAATTAATATACCCAGTATAGCCCAGCAGAAATGCAGGATCTTAATTCCTGTGGGGTCCAAAATTACAATTTACTTACATAGGATAGCCAAGCTGAAATGCAGCATCTCCTTTCCAGTTAGGTTCTTGATTACAATTTATTTAACCAGGACAGCCCAGTCAAGATGCAGCATCTCATGTCCTGTGGAGTTCCTCATTACAGTGTATTTACCTAGGATAGCACAAGTTGTGATGTAGTATTTTGTTTCCCCTGGGGTCCTGCTTTGCAATTTACTTACCTAGATTAGCCCATCTAAGATGCTGCATCTTGTTTCATATGGGGTCCTACATCAAAATGTATTTTCCAAGAATAACCCAGCTGAGTTGCAACACTTGTTTACAGTGAGGTACTGCATTACAATTCACTGTCACAGGATAGACCAACTGAGATGCAGGATCTCATTTCCAGCAGGGTCCTACATTACAATTAACTGTCAAAGGACAGAACAGCTGAGGTACAGCATCTCATTTCCAGTGGAGTCCTGCATTACAGTTTATTTACCCAGGATAGCACTTGCTGAGATACAGCATGTTTCCAGTGGTATCCAACATTACAATTAAATAGCCCAGCTGAAATGCATCATCTACATTCCTGTGGGGTACTACTTTACAATTAACTTACACAGGATAGCCATACTGAAATGTAGCATCTTGTTTCCATTGGGGTTCTTTATCAACATTTATTTGCCCAGGACATCCCAGCTGAGATGCAGCATCTCATTTCCTGTGGAATCCTGCAGTACTATTTACAAATACATAGTTCAGATTTGAGAGGATAGAGATTGTGAGGGAGTGGCATGTCTATTCATCTTCTGCAAAGCTCCGATGATAGCAAATCAAATTTGGATTAATAGGGATTGTTTGAAACAATTGGGTTATACATTGATATATATATATTAACAGAAATATGCTAAATAAAATAAATCAAAAACATAGGTCACACCCAGTTCAGATTTCCATTTTTGGATTAAATGTTTTATCAAATGTCACTGACTTCAAGTTCAAAAACATCTTGATTAATCTGTTCTCTCATATATTAAGGATACCAGAGAAAGAAATAAGAATATTGAAAGTGAGGAAAGGACATTATGAGTCTAGATTAGGTCATGTAGAGGTATTATTACAATCACAAGAATTAGCAGATATGAATATGGAGAAGGTTTTATTATTGGAAAAGGCAGGGGTACATATAATATGAGGGTAAGTAGCTAAAGATCTTAATACTAACATAACCCAAAAAGCAATTGAACAACAGAAAAGAAAAAAATCCTAGGCTATTGCAACTCTA
Source organism: Neoceratodus forsteri (assembly GCA_016271365.2). Taxonomy (NCBI): domain Eukaryota; kingdom Metazoa; phylum Chordata; order Ceratodontiformes; family Ceratodontidae; genus Neoceratodus; species Neoceratodus forsteri. The sequence continues at coordinate 1,277,867,809 of CM057454.1, forward strand.
TGGTTTAGGAAGGATTAAGTATGAGAATGACGCCAAGTTGGAAAGTTTTGTGAAGGACTTACTGGAGCAAATATTACAGGTTTCTATGGAGGATTTCAGAGCACTATCAGTAGAAAGAAAAGAGGAGACCTAGATTGTGACACAATTATCTTAACAGTTAAACAAATGGATTTATACCATAAATTAGTGGATAACCTGGCATTGTTGGATTCCGTAGATTTACACATAGTGATGATTAATGATGAGACTTCCTCAAATTCCAAAAGTGCTGCTTCACAGGAAATTGAAAAATGTTTAGATAAAGGGTTAATTAAAGAAACACAAGTGCCAGCCCTAACATATAATATAGTAATATCCAGTACATTTCTAGAGTTAGCATTATGTGAAGATTGACTGCACAATCATGACCAATCTTCTGGATTGAAATCTAACAAAAGGTTAGGGTTGGTTTCATGAAATATTTCTGGTTTAATAAATAAACTATCAGACAGTGAGTGGCTGGATTTTGTTTCTAATTCTGACATAATTTGTCTTCTGGAAATGTGACACTGTAAAAATTCAGACATATTCCTTAACGGTTATAGTATGCTCCACTCTAGTGGGAGAAAGCAAGCAAAGGTAGAATGGTTGGAGGGTTAATCCCTTGGATTAAAATAGAAGAAAATACTGAAGCAAAACTTTCATGTTCTAATAATAATATTTTGATTGTACAAGTTAAACAGAAAGGTCTATCATTTTGCTTAACAAATGTTTATATTCCTCCCCCAAATTCCAAATATTATGACCACTCTATTTGGGACCAATTAGAAGACTTGCTTTACAAAAGTTGGGCACTCTCTGATTTTGAAGAACTCTTACTTTGTGGAGATTTTAATGCAAGAATAGGTAGTTATGATGGATACACTGATAGTGAGTATCATAACTGGATCTATAAGGAGTCCGTTAATCTTAAGAGGAACTCAAAGGATACAAGAATTAATAGGATGGGAAGGAATTTAATCAAGATTCTAGACACATTCAACTTAGTCCCATTAAATGATCATCTTTCAGGCGACAAAGCTGGCAAATTTACCCATTTTTTATCCAGAGGACTGTCCCTAATAGATTATTTATTCTGGAATGGGGATATGTCACTGTGGGAAACTTTAATAATTATAGAAAAAGGGGATAGTGATAATTTCCCATTATTGCTAACATCTCGACAGACAGACTTTGACTCTAATGATAATCATGCTCTACCAATGACTCTAGAGATATGTTATAACAAAATTAAATGGAATAATGCAGTAGCTGATCAGATTCAAAATGTAATATTAGCTAGATTAGATAATTGATTAAAATACATTTATGACAGTGAAATTATTGTTCTGCAGGTTACCACAGGTCTGGATGAAATGAAATCCTTATTAAGCAAGCCACATACTAAACAAAATAGGTCAGATACACAAGTGACAACTTAGTTTGATACAGAATGCCACAAAGAAAAAAATATACTTAACAACATCTTAAGACGTGTTAAGGTACAACGAGATGGTCTCACCTTTAAAGATCTAAATAAAAATAGAGAAAAATAGAAGGCCTTTTTACTTAAAAAAAGTGACTTTCAACAGAAGCAATGTCAAGAAATGTTAAAGGTCATAAATAAAAAAGATTACAGATCATTCTGGCTCTTAGTAGCGAAAGGCACAAATAATGTTAAATTTGAAATCGACACATGCATCACATTGGATTCCTGGTCTCAATTTTATTCAATCAAATTCTATAGTAAAGTTTGTGATGACATTCAGGTCACTTTTAACTATGATGAGAATCAATCTTTGCCTTTTAAGTATGATGAGGTTTATCAGGCAATTGCCTTGCTTAAATTATATAAAGCTCCAGGGCCAGATCAAATTCCTTTGGAGGTTCAACTAAATTCCCCTGCAACATGGGCTAAGCTTCTGACAGTTTTATTTAATAGATGTGGCAAAGATTTACAGCTACTAGCATCTTGGAAAGGAACTATAATAATCTCAGTATATAAAAAAGGCAATAGGTCTGATCCAGTTATGTACAGGCGAATTTCTCTCTTAGACCATTTGGGTAAAATCTTTGCCAGACTTATTTTAAATCGCTTAAGAGACCAGATGTTTAAAGTGGGTGACTTATTATCAGATGCCCAAGCAGGATTTTGGCCAGGTTACTCAACTATAGGTAACTGCTTTTTTGATTTGGCATCTGTTTGAAAAGTATGTTACATTACGAAAACAAAAACTATATGCGGCCTTTATAGATTTTGGTACCACATCTGACACTTTATCTCTCAATAAGCTATCGGAGAAAATGATAAAAAAAGGATTCTCACAAAGGTTAATTGCAATCATCAGAGAACTCTATTCCAGTACCTGAGCACAACTGAAATTAGGTACATTCTGACAACTATCAGACCCTTTTCTAACAAATAGAGGAGTCAAACAGGGTTGAGTTTTGGCGCCAGCCTTGTTTTGCATTTATGTTGATGTACTTTTGAGTGAGCTGGAGAAATCTAAAACAGACTCTCTGAGAATCCTTGGGAGAGAATGTGCATCTCTGGCCTATGGAGATGATTTGGTGTTAATTTCACTCACCCTTTCTGGTTTACAGGAAAAATTGAATATTCCCACTGGGGTTCTGCATTACAATTTATTTACCCTGAATAGCCAGACTGAGATGAAGCTTCTCATTTCCCATAGGTTTCTGCATTACAGTTTATTTATGCAGGATATCCCAGCTGAGAGATGTGGAATCTCATTTTCTGTTTACTGTCCAGGAAGGAAACAAGTCTTTTGAGCAATTGGTTTAAATGCTTCATTGGCAAGCTTTTTAACTGGTCAAGGGGGGAGGCACTGATAAGCAACAGGAAAATCCCAGCCTCTCCCTACAAAACAGGGAACTAAATGAGAAAAAGAAAGCAGTAGAAAGGTCAGTGGGGGATGCTGCAACTGAAGGTAAAGCCATCAAAAAATGGAGAGCAATGAGTACCAATGCCCGTAGTCTGAGTAACAAGCTTCATGAATTAGTGGCCTTGATGGAGGAGGAACATCGGGATATTGTGGCAGTCACAGAAACATGGTTCACACAAAACCATGACTGGGATGTAAACTTACCAGGATACACTAACTACAGGAGGGACAGGGAGGGTAAAAGAGGAGGAGGAGTAGCTCTTTACATAAGGGAAGGAATCAAAGCAACAGAACAAAAGGGAAAACAGAGAAGAGAAGAAGCACTGTGAGTAAATTTGGAGACCGGCAATGGCACCACAATCCACACAGGGGTTGTATACAGACCCCCTTCTCAGGAGGAGGAAATGGACAAGGAAATAATAGAAAGTATACTTAGAATGGCAGAAAAAGAGGAGATATTGCTGATGGATGATCTGAATATGCCAGATGTTAACTGGAGTGCAGCTGCAGCAGCCACTTCGAAGAGTGGGGTTATTTTAGATGCCCTACAGGAGGCATGCCTTAGACAACTAGTATTGGAGCCCACTTGAGAAGGAGCAATCTTAGACCTGGTTCTCTCAAATGCAGATGAAGAGAGGATCACAGATGTAGAAGTGGGTAGCCATCTGGGAACAAGCAACCATCGAACAGTATGATTCACAATAAACACAAAGCAATAGAGTCAAGCCATACAAAGGTAAAAGTACTGGACTTTAGGAGGGCTGACTTTGTCAAAATGGATGTATGCCTAAGGAATGCACAAGCAAATGGGCAGGAAGGAGGGGTGAAAGAACAATGGGGAATAACAAAAACTGCCATCACAGAGGTAAAAAGCCTTTGTGTGAAGCAAATAAACAAAACGAAACGATGTAAGAAACCATTATGGTTCTCAAAGGAAGTGGCAGTGAAGGTTCAAGAGAAAAAGAAAGCATTCAGGAAGTGCAAGGAATCACACAAGGAGCAGGACAGAGAACTGTAATAGTTAAAGCAAAAGGAAGCTGGGAAGGCAGTCAGAACAGCAAAGGCCCAAACCGAGGAAAAGATAGTCAACTCAGTTAAGAAGGATAAATCCTTTTATAGGTACATCAGGAGTGAAGGAAGACCAAGGGAGGGATAGTGAGGCTTAATAAAGGGAGGGGAGGGTGGGCAGGGGTGACTATGAAAAGGCAGAGATACTAAACAAATATTTTGCTCTGTATTTACAAAGGAAGAGGGGAAGGTACCTAAAACAAACAGTAGAAACACTCTGGATACAGAAGTTGATACCAGCCCATTTACAGAAGAAGGGTTCTGAAAGAACTCTTAAAAACGAAGGTGGACAAAGCAATGAGGCCTGATGGGATTCATCCCAGAATTCTAAAAGAACTAAGGGTAGAACTAGTGACACCACTGACTACCCTCTTTAACAAATAATGGGAGGATGGGGTGGTACCTGAGGACAGGAGGAGGGCAGATGGATTCCCCTTCACAAAAGTGGGAGCAAAGCAGAAGCAGGAAACTACAGACCTGTTAGTTTAACCTCAATGATAGGAAAATGATGGAATCACTTCTGAAGGAAAGAATTGTTGAGTATCTAGAGGCCAGAGGGCACAGGATCCAAGGCAGCATGGATTCACGCGGAAGGTCATGCCAGACAAATCTGATAGATTTCTTTGACTGGGTGACCAAAGTAGTAGATCAGGGAGGGGCTGTGGACATGGCCTACCTAGACCCACACAAAAGATTAATATACAAGTTAGCCAGCCTGGGAGTGGGTCCCAAGATGACAGCCTGGGTAAAGAATTGGATGGAGAATAGGACACAGAGAGTAATAGTAAATGGAGTCCACTCTGAAGAAAGGGGGGTTACTAGTGGGGTACAGCAGGGTTCAGTATTAGGACTTGTCCTCTTCAATGTCTTTATAAGCGACATTGCAGAGGGACTAGAAGGAAAAGTATGTCTCTTTGCAGATGACACAAAGACCTGCAACAGAGTTGATGCACAAGGTGGGGTGGAAAGGATGAAAAGGGACTTGGCAAGGTTAGAGGAATGGTCAAATGTATGGCAGCTTAGATTCAATGCTAAGAAGTGCAAGGTAATGCACCTGGGAAACAAAAACCCAGGGGAAGAGTACACAATGGGGGGTGAGATACTAACAACAACAAAAATGGAAAGGGTCATGGGAGTAGTCATATCAGATGACCTAAAGGTGAGCAAGCAATGTGAGGGGGCAGCAAGGAGGGCTGGGGGATACTGGGATGCATAGGGAATGGCATCACCAGTAGAAAACAGGGAGTTATTATCCCTCTGTACAGACAGCTGGTGAGACCCCATCTGGAGTACTGCGTGCAGTTCTGGAGACCCAATCTCTGCAAAGACATAGACAGGATGTAAGCTGTCCAGAGGAGGGCAACTAAAATGGTGCAGGGTCTGCACGGAAGACATATGAAGAGAGACTTAAGGAGCTGAATATGTATAGCCTCGAGGAAAGGGGGGAGACATGTTAGAAACTCTCAAGTACCTCAAGGGAATCAACAAAGTCCAAGAGAATAGCATCTTTCAAAAAAAGAGGCGTGCAAGAAAAAGGGGGCACAATTTGAAGATAGAGGGGGGTGACTCAGAGGTAATTTAAGGAAGTATTTTTTCACAGAGAGGGTTGTGGATGCATGGAACGCCTTCCAGAGGAGGTTGTGGAGTCAAAAACAGTGGTGGAATTCAAGCATGCAATGGACAGTCATAAGGCAATTCTAGGGGATGGGGGTAGGAAGAAGTAGGCTGCTGGTTAACTAGGATCTGCAGCTTATCCATTAGGTAGGGAAATGGGCAGACTGAGTGGGCCAAGCGTTCCTTAACTGCCATCAAATTCTGTTTCTATCTTTAGTTCTGCTTTACAATTTATTCACCCAGGATAGCCCAGCTGAGATGCACCATCTTGTTTCCAGTGGTGTCCTGCTCATACCCCTTTGTACATCTAGGTAGACTGCAGCACAGAGAACTTAATTGACTTGGTCACACAGAAAATTATTGCTTCTAGTGGGGCTCAAACCTGCTGTTTTTCATTCTCTAAACCAGTGCTCTAACCATAATATGCCACACTGATGCACTATTATTAGATGCAGTATGTACTAGGATTTGATCTGATATTCTTTGTCTTCTACTTCACCTTTGCAGGATATTGAGCCAAACAGTTACAACACTGACAACTAGTACCAGACAAATATTTGTCACTCATAAACAAGTGCTTGTTTCTAATTATTGATCCATTCTGGAAAACAGTAGCATCATCTTAGTGGAAGCTCCTAGCGTCACTTCAGTGCTGTGCCTTCACTCAGCTCATATTGTAGATTAAGGTCAGTTTCAGACGTTACAGTGCCACAAGCAAAACTACTACTTATCAGACTGTCTTAAGATGTTGCAAACACAGGGGCAATAATTTTGGGAGATTCCTTACTTAGAAAGGCTGACTAAATGACATATTTATGAAGTATTAGTTCAAATTAACACAGGAGTCTGCTTGCTTCAGTTAGAGCAGGAATTCTACAAAATCTCCTAAAGAGAGAGAGTCCAGCAAATATTTCTAGCATCTGTAAATTGAAAATTTGGATCAGTATACCTCCAATCAGCCTCATGCCAAAAACAAGATTCATAAGTTACCTTGTTTTATAGATACAAGTCAATTTGTAATCCTAAAGTCACTGCCTGTTCAAACAAGCATTTTAAGAAGAGTGGTGCCACAGTGTGTGTGTGTGGAGAGGCTGACACAAGTGACCACTGCAATAAATCCAGAAAACAGTGGAGAATTTTCAATAATGTCCACTCCAAAGCACTCTGGGAAAAGGCACAGTCATCATGCCCCATCAGTTCTCTCTCTCTCTCTCATCCCAAAACCTGTATCTGTACAATCAGCAGATTAGCTTGTTGATTGGAAAAGATACACATTTAACTAAGACATTTGTGGCAAAACAAGTCTGCCTTGGAAACAGTATAACTCTGTTGTAATGGCAATGCTTACCTGTATAAATACTGATTTTTTACTAGTACACTTCAGCACACAGAAGCAAGTGAGAAAACCTAAACTAGTGCAACTGGACCATTAAGGAAAGCCTTGGTGTCATACAATGTGAGTTTGCTGTAAAATGTCTTGTGGAAAGCTTCTTGCTCGCTCTTTTGAGACATATGTGGGTGTTGTGTAGAGGGATAGACTTTCTAATTGTTTTTATTTGGGAGGGTGCAGATGAAACTGGGCCAGCAAAGGGGTTAAATGGTAAAATATATATTAGGTGCTAAGCAAAAATATATTTATGTAGGGGTAAAAGGAAGATTAATTTTTAATACTGAGGGTCAGATTATTCTTTTTAAATATAAGGTCACAAGACCATCAGAGGCACTTAGGTATGTACACAATAGTCATGGATTAAAATTCCAGCTGAAACTATTAGCTCAAAACCAGGGATATCACACTGAATGAATCAGTTAGAGAAAGGTACTAACTGGGAGGTGAGGCTCACTACCTTAAAAATCAGATGCTGAGTGACCCAGCAGTACTTGGTCCCAGTGGTGAGTGGTCACAAGGCAAATTTGGTTGGCTGAGTGGGAGTTTGGCTGATGAAGAGTTGGCAAGGGTACAACAACTGTCTCTAACAGTGTAGGTTACCAGAGAGGATGTAAGCACATTTGGGCTGTTTCCTGGACTGCAAGAGATATACCATCCAGCCCGTAGAGGGTTGACAGTAAATCATTTTTTTTCTATTAAAGTTTTTAATAAAGATTTCAACATTTAAATCAAAACAGCTACAGTTAGGAAAATACATCAATATGTAAAAGAACAAACATAAAAAGCATATTTAACTAGCTGTAAGATAGACAGTAAATCTATAGTTGCTACAAGTTGTTGTTGGCATGTCTCCAGTCCAAAATAGGATCTGACTGTACTATGGGGCAGAAAAAGGTTGGCAATTGAAGGGGGCTCTTAGGGGGCTGCAGGGATACAGTACAGAGGCAAACATCAAGGACACTGGAACAGAAACATATCTGTTGCATTGCCAGAGCAGTGCAATCCACTCAGTCATCCCTCAAGGACAGAGGGTAGCATTTATTTATATGTATTTGAATTTTGGTAACCTGGTAGGGTCAGCTCACTGAGATGAGGGGCAACTTGGGGATGGGGGGAGCAAAGGTACATATTCAATCAGAAATTCTAACTGAAGCACATGTACTGTACATTTCAGGAATGACAGACCAAAAAGGGGTGTTGGGGAAAGCTTACTGCATATCTAAAGGAAGATATGAGCCTGATGGAAGTAGCTTAAGCTGGCTGTTTAGAACAGATAGAATTAGTGATGGTATATATACGAACATACGAAATATGCCAGCAGATAAAGGCCTAGAGGTCTATCAAGTCTGCTCGAATGTGCAGCTAGCACCACTTATTCTGCAGCTGCCCCTCCCTTCCACCCTTCCCCTTCATTAACCCTCCCCCTTGTTATGTCCCATCCTCATTTGAAGCAGTCCACTGTTCTACTGCATACCACTTCTTCAGGTAACGCATTCCACCCAGCCACCACCCTCTATGTAAAAAAGTGTCTCCTCATCTCCCTCCTGAACCTTCCTCGCTCCAGTCTCATATCATGGCCCCTGGTGGCCCTCCCCTCCCTTACTTTGAACAGCCCCTCTATACCTGTCTTGTTTATTCCTTTCATGTATTTAAAGGTTTCAATTATGTCCCCCCTGTGTCTCCTCTCCTCCAGTGAGTACATGTTCAACTCCTTCAACCTCCTCTCGTATGATAAGTCCCCCAGACCCTTGATCATCTTTCTCGCCCTGCGCTGCACTCCCTCCAGTAACTTCATGTCCCTCTTCAGATACGGACGCCAGTACTGCACGCAGTACTCCAGGTGTGGTCTAACTAATGACCTATACAGTGGCAGAATCACCTCCTCCCCTCCTCAAGGATATACCCCTCGCAATACAACCCAGCATTTTGTTGGCCTTTGCAGCTGCCTTCCTACACTGTGCCGAGTTGTTCATTGACCCTGTGATGAGCACACCCAGATCCTTCTCCTCTGTCTGGGCTAGCTGCACTCCCCCTAGCTGGTAAGTCCTCCTTGGGTTCTTCATCCCAAAATGCATCACCTTGCACTTTTTGGCATTAAAGCCCAGTTGCCAGGTGTCTGATCAGGTTTCAAGCTTTGCCAGATCATCCTGCAACCCTGCCATCCCCTAGGTCATCCACCACCGCGCCAACCTTGGTATCATCAGCAAACAGACTGATCTTGCTCTTGATGTCCATGATATGTCTGCAATGAACATCCCAAACAACCCTGGTCCCAACACCGGCCCTGTGGGACACCGCTTGTCACTGCCCTTGGGTGTGAGAGCTCCCACCCACCACCACCCACTGTGCCTTCCTTGCAGCCAGTTTCCTACCCATCTCACCAGCATTGCACCTGCCCCTGTGCCTACTAACTTCCTTCCCAGCCTTCCATGTGGCACTGAGTCGAATGCCTTACTGAAGTCCAGATACAGGACATCCACTGCATGTCCCCTGTCCAATTGCCTAGTTACCCAGTCATAGAACTCGACCAGGTTGGTTTGGCAGGATCGCCACGTATGAAGCCATGCTGTCTGCTGTCCTGTAGTCCTTTGGCCTCTAGGAGGGCCACCAGCCTCTCCTTCAGGATAGTCTCCATTAGCTTACCCATGATGGATGTGAGGCTCACTGGCCTGTAGTTCCCTGGTTCATCCTTGGGGCCACTCTTGTGGAGGGGCACCACATGAGCCATCCTCCAGTCCTGAGGTACACACCCTGAATGTAGTGAGGCATTAAATAGGTCTGCCAAGGTCACATGGACCTCTGCCAGCTCCTTCAGTACCCTGGGGTGGATGCCATCTGGGCCTGGCGCCTTGTCCACCCTCAGTGCCTTCAAACCCCTCTAGACTCTGCCTTTCATGATTTCCCCATCTGTCACCACTCCCCCCCGTGTCTGCCATTTCTCCCACTTTAGGTGTCACCCCTCTTCTCTTTATTAAATACTGAGCAGAAGTACTCATTTAGTGCTTCCACCTTATTGTACCCTACTTCCACCCAACCCCCCTCCTTCCTAATCCTTACTATGTGATCCTTATGCCCTTCTCTCCCTAATGTACTTAAAGAAGTCCTTTCCCCTTCTTAATGCCTTTGTGCCAGCCTGAGTTCCGTAGATGCTTTGGCTCCCATTACTGCCCTTGTCACCTCCTTCGATTCTGTCAAGTACTCCTCTCTGTCCTCCCCCCTCCCTGTTTTCTTGTACTTCCTAAAGGCAGCTCTTTTCCTCCTTACCTTTTCCATGACCTCCTTGCTCAACCAGCTCGGTTTCTCAGCCCTAACTTCTTGCTCTGGGCTTTACAGCAGGTTTTGTTGCCTCCATTATCCCCAGCTTTATGAGCTCCCATCTCTGGTTAGTATCCATACTAGATTGAATTCTGGCCAGGTACCCTTTACCACTTCCCCCATCCTCCCAAAGTCGGCCTTCCTGAAGTCCAGCACTCTTGTGCCAGATTCCACTCCTTCCTTGCCCATATCCAATGTGAGCCATACTGAGTGGTGGTCACTCCCTGACAGCATTTCCTCCACTGTAAGTTTTCTCACAAAGTCCCCATTTGCCAGCACAAGGTCAAGGGTATTCCCTAACCTGGTTGGTTCACTGACCATTTGCAGCAGGAAGCTGTCCTGGAAGGCATCCAGCAGTTATCCCTTCTGTTCCTTTTTGTTGGGGTGCTCCAGTCCACTCCTGGCATGTTGAAGTCCCCCATAATCACCACACTAACCTTCTCACAGGTCCTCCTGATCTATCCTGCTAGTTCCCTGTCTAACTCCTCCATCTGAGATCGTGGCCTGTACACCACTCCCATTCTAAGAATCCTATTCTTGGAATCCTGGATTTGCACCCAAAGTGACTCTGTACTACCCTCCTCCCCTTCCTCCCTCACACACTTCAGTCCTTCCTTCACATATAATGCAACCCCCCCTCCTTTCCCAGTCACCCTGTCCCTATGAAATAACCTGTACCCTGGTACAGACAGGTCCCAGTCATTATATTGGGTGGCCCATGTTTCCATGATGGCTGCAATGTCCACCTCTCCCTCTGCCATGAGACCTGTAACTCTGCAGTTTTTCCTCCCAAGGCTCCTAGCATTAAGGTAACCACCTTCCACCTCCCCATCCTGCCCTCCTTTCCTAGCATCACCAATAGTGCTTGCCATTTGTCCTTTGTCACTGTCATGGGGGTAAGCTCATACTGATTCCCCAACCTGTGGTCTCTGCATATCTCTTCCCCAACTGCAACCCCCACCCTAGTTTAAACTCCCAACTTCTCTATATATTCTTCCATCCTCTGTTTCAACACTTTCTTTCCTCCTCACTCAAATGTAGTCTGTCCTTGGCATAGAGACTACTGTCCTCCCAGGTCCCTCCCCACCCCCCAACAGCCCATATCCTTTAGCACAACACCAGGTTCTTAGCCATCTGTTAAATTCCTCTAGTCTCAGCTTTCTTGTTGTGCTTGCCTTTGGCACTGGAGTATCTCGGAAAAAGTTACTATCTTCCTGCCCCTCACATAATTGTGCTAGTTCCTCAAACCTCCTCTGGACTATATCCACTGTCTTGTCAGCCAGGTCGTTCATCCCAAGATGTATAATTAAATGAGGCTTGTCCCTACCCCTTCTAGCATATTTCAGAACAGACTTTCACACCCTTTCTGCTGTCATTCCTGGCGTGGCCTCCACCCAAATGCAACTATGCCTCTCTGCCTTGCTACCCCACCTAACTCCTCTTAGTATTGAGTCTCCCAGCACTAAGATTCCACCCCTCTTACTCTCTGCTTGCTTCCTTTCATCTCCCTCCCTCATTTCCAGCTCCTCCTCTTCCTCCTGCACATCATTACGCCCTTTTACCCCTGTTGCAGTTCTCCCAGCAGAACTTCCCCGCTCCAGTTTGGTCCAGGCATTTATCAATTACTCCTCCATTTCATCACTTCCCTCCTCCACCTTCTTCCTCTCTAGCAGTGCAAAACTATTTTCTGAAGATCTTTCACAAATGCCTGCTCCCTCTCTCAAGTAACCTGTTCTCCCTTTCCACTCCAGACTCTCACGCTTCTTCGCCTCCCCTCACAAGTCCCTATTGCCTCCTTCCATTTGACTTTTGTCTCCTGACCTGGTTTCCCGGCAATCGTTCTTCCTGGCCTGGGCCCCTTTGTCTCTGCTTCCCTTCTTCTGACCCTCTCCTCACCACTGTTGGCTTAAATCACCCTCCCTTATCTCCCCTTCTTCCTTCCTTCAGTATTGGGCTAAACCCACCCCCAATCTGCCTTGCATGTCTTAGTTCCTCCTGCAGACCCTCAATCTCCTTTCTAAGTTTTTCTATGTGGTTGCACACTAAACATCCTCCCACTCCAGGCAATGTTTGAAGATTGGTGCACCTGCAGTTGTTGCAGCCTACCACCCTACCCATTGCTGTCGTTGCCTACCAGCGACCCCCACCATTCCAGATGCAGAATACCAAACACTCTCCCAAGTCCCCACTCTCCCTCTATCAAGTGCAAAACATTCTTTATTTCCTTACCTCCTTTGTTGCTACGTTTAGATATGTTGAGCAACTGCTGTTTATATTCCTATCCACACTCAAAAATACTTTAAGTAGCCATTGCACAACCTTCTTCAACTCCTACTCCTCCTTTACCCAATGCAATAACTATGTGAAGTAGTAATAATGAAAGTGCCTAGATTTGCATTTACTTCCCTTCCACTGAGAGAGAAGTCACCTCTTCACTTGCAGCAGTTCCTTTCCTGGATGTCTGCTTCTGTTATGACAGGTGCAAATCCTTTGCCTGCTGAGCATGTGCATAGGAGTAGTGTACTCCCGGCCCCCAAAAAACAAATAACAAAGCTTTCCACGAACTAACTCAAACTATACTAGAGGTCTCAAGAGGCAGGGAATTAGTACTGTTATGGGATTCCAATGCTGCTTGGGTGGGGGGACCTAGATGGAAACAACTGGCAACCTGCTTTTATTCCCTGGCTCTGACACAACATGTGTCACAGCCCACAAGAAAGGATCTCCTTTAAGCTATGGCAACATACTAAACCTATTGTTATTTACTAATATAATAATCCAGGACATCAAGTTAGGGGCTCAAGTGTAAGCAACTACAACACTATCTGATGCATAATCAGAAGCGACTTCACCAAGGCAAAAAAGCTCCCTTCTCGAGATGGAAATGTTTCAAAAATGTTGACACCTCAACTGCCTCAACTGTAGGTGGGAAATGGAGGCATCAGGATGCCATGTAGTGTTTGTACTTATACATATGCATGTTGTATTTTAACTCATAAACCATCATAGAACTGAAACTTGTGCATTCGTATAGTACATGTGCCTGAAACAGCAGAATGTGTCAGGCACCTGCCTGTCAATCTGAGAGGAAAAATAGTGTCTTTACATGAACGTATTTATTGAGACTAAAATAAAAAGACAAACTACTTGTATGAACTAACACACTTTAGACTTTCTTATATACATTAAATAAACAACTCAGCATTATATAGCTAGGAAAAAACATAGAGTTTTAATAAGAAAGAACTGGCAGCAGCTGTGATGCACATAAGCAGATTTATCAAATGCACACCACTTCAATTCAGCACTAAAACTCAAATGATCAGCTTTTTAGAAGTACAACATATTGATTTTCAGTGAATTCATCTGAACAGACACCAGATACTGAGTTTGTAAAAACCCTAGACAGCAACCAGTTACCTCACAGATTGTTCTAATTGGGATGTTAACAGTTCGTCAGTCAAACAGGTACTTACTACTGCTGGAGCTGTAGCCTATGCTAATATGATGTCACAACTCTCCCAGACTCAGTCAGCGAGACAGAGACAGCCTGACTGTTTTCAGTTAGGGCAGAACAGGTTATTAAATGCTGATTTAAAGAAAACCAAATAGCATGACATTTTCAGAAAACACTACTCATAACACAGGGACTTGAATTCAGACATTTGTTGGCTCTTTTAAAACAATCTGTAAAATGGTTGCCATTGATATTTAAATGCAAGGAATGCTGGTGGTTCATATCAAAGAGTGGAGGTGCTTAAAACACTCTGCTGAAATAATTGCCCCTGTTCTAACAAAACTGTACAACAAATGTCTAAAGGATGTTTTTCTTCCCCAGATACCTCGAAGCTGGCTAAAATTGAACCTGTTCACAAAGGGGAAGAGTGAAATTACTCATTAAAATACAGATCAGAGGCGCTACTGCCTATTGCGTTGAAGTATTTGAAAAAATAATCAGGAAACAGCTGGATGACTATCTAACCACTTACAACCTATTACAAAAACATCAATACAGCTTCAGGGCAGTGAGGTAGATGACTTCCACATTCATGGACTTCAAGGACACTGTAGCCTCTGGGTTCAACAAAGGGGAATCTGTGGGTGTAGTGTACATCAACCTCTCCAAGCTATTCATTTTAGTAGACCTCAGAAAGCTCCTGAGCAGGCTTCCTCAAATAGGGCTATCAGGTTCCATGTGATCATAGTGAAGTTAAAAGGACAACAGCAATATGGGCAATGGCATTTCAGTGACTGCATATATGGCACCCTTACATATGAGTGGGTGCCAAAACAATTATGATTTGACCAATGCTTTTCTGTGGTGGCGTTTGCTCCCCACATACCCCTATTCACCCCTGTACCACACTTATTAAAATAATGAACTCTAAGTTTGTAGCAACTCAAGGAGGGGCGGGGGGGGGACATCTGATGCCATTTTAGCGATCGCCCATATGTACAGGTGCCACATTTGCATTCACTGAAATGCCATCATGCAACTTGCTCTCACTCTTTTTAATTCACCCAAAATATATGCTGCTGTGCTATGAGGAAAGCCACATGATGGTTTCACTCAAACTTGTAAAACCAGCAATAACATTTGTATGTAAACAGGGTACTTTCAAACCAGCATATTGCGAAGAAAGGAGTACTCCAGGGATCCATCCTGGGCCCTCTATTATTCATACTTTTTGTAAATGATCTTCCTTCACACATCATTAAAACAGAGATTAAGATATTAGTGGATGATACAGTGCTTATAGGTGTAGTAGTGGGTTCTCTGAAGTAAAGCACTGACAAAAGGTGAAGGTACAAACATCACTCAGAAGTGCATTTATTAACATAAAAAGGAAGAAATAAACTGGTAACTGGCAAAGCAAAAGTCTAAATAACACATACACAGGAATGGACTGTGTTACCTCAGCCTATCCTCAGGCTCAACTGATCTATCTCACTAAGGAATAGTTCTCTTCTATACAGAGGAATCACATGATGAATGAGGCTCCACCTACTAGTCTAACACAAGTTGCTAAACTTGCTAAACTGCCCCAAACATATTTATAACTCACATCACAACAGAAGATATTATCATATATATGTATTAGAAACCTAAGTGATACATAATTAAGTGAAACCAATCATTTTTGAACATGTTTCCTCCTGAAACCCTGCCCACCTTCTGTGAGTGACAGAAGTTCTTAGATAAAAACAGCAGAGCAAAGGGGCACTAGCCTTTGAGAGAAGACCAGATATGCACAGATAGGTGAGTTCTACTCTAAAAAATTTTCTCTTGGCATAATCCCTAGAACAACAGACAGTCACAGCAAGAAAAGCATAAAAATGTAATTAATGTGATTTACTTGTACTGAAATACAGGCTGTAATCTTAATAAAGGGCTTTATTTAGTTGCAGTGAAAAGGTTTTTTGGCTATAAAGGAGGGAAGCATGGAAACATATACTTTGATGGCAGATAAGGACCACTTGACCCACATAGTCTGCCCATGTCCCTACCTAATGGATATGCTGCAGATCCTAGTTAACAAACAACCTATGTCATCCTACCCCCCACAAGAATTGCTTTATGTCTGTCCCATGCATTCATTTTTTTTTACTCAATATATTTTATTCAAAATTATTTGAACATTAGAAACCACAGAGGAAACAGTCAAGGTTACAGTATAAGGCTATAATACATAAAAATGAGATTACTATCATCAGAGTTTTAAAATCACAAATAAAGCATGAAAAGGAAAATAAATCATTTAACACAAACCTATACAGTAACCCCATTTACCCCTCATCCACCCTTGTGCCAAATATAGTGTCCCAATGTCCAAATATGACATAATTGGTAACTGGGCAGACTAGATCCGTAGGGTTTCCAGGCAGTAAGCAAAACATCCAAAGGTCCCTTCTTGTTTTGATAAGCTTGGAGTCTATTGGTCATCAATGTAATGTGTCGTTCCAATTGGAGAACCATTAGAACTTCCCTGTGCTATTCCAGCACAGATGGTAGGGATTCTTCCTTCCAATGCCTTATAATTATTAACTTGGCTACAGCAGATGTCAAAGCTATATGCGCCTTTCATGTTTTAAGGGTTCTACAGGGATAACTATTAAGCAGGCAGACCTCATGTAAAAACAATGATTCAAGTCCCAGCATTGGATCTAAGAATATTTTTATAGCTTGCCAGAATGTGTGAACATTCGAACATGACCATAGCATGTGGTATGGATCTCCATCTGGTTCTAGACATCGCTGGCATTGAGAGGAGGGGAGCCTCCCCATTTTGTGCAACCTATCAAGGGTGAAATATAAATTATGCATGACATTGAATTGTATTAAGTGAAGTCTATCATGTTTAATGAATCAATAGATGTTACACCAGGCCTGATTCTAGATGCTAGTATATACTGTAATGGTGGGTAACTTTGGGGTCCAATAATAGCATATACCTTGGAGCAAATGGAAACCTAAGGAATGTAATACTTTATATACCCTAGAGACAAAATGTGGTTGCTCTGCCACCTGAAAAAGGAGGATAGTCCATTCTCATTGGAGTACATCCTGACAAGTTTCCCATGAAGGAGGCCAGAGTCTGCTTAATTTGCCAATACTTAAAGAAATGTTTCTCATGAGTATTGAATTTCTGCTGAAATTGAGGGAGGGGAAGAATTCCCCCACTAGGGGCTACGTCCTGGAGTTTGGCTTCATTTAGAGGAACCCAGTATGAAGTAGAGATAGGCCTGTTCCCAATTTTAAAGTGAGGATTTCCCACAATCGGTTGCTCAAGGGAATTAGCCAATCAAGTGTTAGGTGTTTCTGCACCTGATGGAGAGCCTTAAAAGACCATCCCATTAGGGTATACTTTAGTCCCATAGATTCTTGAATTCTTCAACAGTTTTAGACCCCACAACCTCCTCAGAATGGCTACTCCATGCGTTCACCACCCTCTCTGTGAAAACATACTTCCTCACATTGCCCCTGAGCCATCCCACATCTATCTTCAAATTGTGTCCCCTTGTTCTTGCACTTCTATTTTTCTGAAAGATGTTACCCTCTTGGACATTTTTGATTCTTCTGAGGTACTTAAAAGATTCTATCATGTCCCCCCTTCCCCTTCTTTTCTCAAGGGTATACATATTAAGCTCCTTTAGTTTCTCCTCGTATGGCTTCTCTTGCAGACCCTGCACCATTTTTGTTGCCCTCCTCTGGACTGCCTCCATCCTGTCTATGTCCTTGTGGAGATGGGGTATCCAGAACTGGATGCAATACTCCAGATGGGATCTCACCAGCTGTCTGTACAGAGGGATAACAGCTTCCTGTTTTCTGGTGGTGATGCCTCTCCCTATACATCCCAGTATCCCCCCAGCCCTCCCTACTGTCTTCTCACATTGCTTGCCAAACTTAAGGTCATCTGATATGATTTCCTCCAGGTCCCTTTCCATTTTTGTTGTTGTTACTACCTCCCCCCCCTGTGTACTCTTCCCCTGGGTTTTTGTTTCCTATGTGCATTATTTTGCACTTCTATCCCCTCTCCCATATTCCCCAGTTTTTTAATAGCCTTCTGTGTGGCACAGTGCCAAAGGCCTTGCTGAAGTCTAAATAGGCCATGTCCACTGCCCTCCCCAATCCACCACCCTTATCATCCAGTCAAAAAATTCAATGAGGTTGGTCTGGCATGACCTCTCCCCAGTAAAAGATGTTGCCTTGGGTCTTGTGATCTATTGACAGCCAGATATTCCACCAATATCTCCTTCAGTAGTGCTTCCATGATCTTCTCCTCTACCAAGGTTAGCCTGACTGGTTTGTAGTTCTCTGCTTCCTCTTTGTTCCCACTTTTGTATAAGAGGACGTCATCTGCTGTCTGCCAGTCTTCGAGTACTTCCCCTGTTTCCAGTTATCAGTTTAACAGGATTGTCAGAGGTTCAGCCACCACCTCTCTTAGTTCCTTTAGGACCCTGGGGTGCACCCCATCTGGCCACATTGCTTTAACAACTCTTATTCCTGCCAGTTCCTTTAGGACCCTTTCCCATGTAAAGGGACTTATACCCATTTCTGCACCATTCCCACCCCTGCACTCACTGCTGTCCCACCCTCCTCTTCCTCAGTATAGAATGAGCATAAATGCCTGTTCAGTATATCAGCTTTACTGTTGTCATCCTCAGATCAACCCTCATTCTCCCCCCTTTGGGCTCACTGTTCCTCCTCTTGCCCTTCTTTTTACTTACTTACGCATCTGTAAAAGGTTTTGTCCCCTCTACCCACTGATTTTGTGAAGCGCTCTTCTTTCTGATCTTTGGCTTCCCTCACTAACCTCCTTGCCTCCATTTGCTTCTCCTGTTACTTCTTCCTATCCCCTTCTTCCTACATTTTTTTGTATTGTCTGAATTCAATCTTTTTGGCTTTCACTTTCTCTGCTACCTTCTTGGAAAACAATAATGGCCTCCTATTCCTTTTCCCCTTGCTAACCCGCTTAATGCATAATTCTGTTGCTCTTGTAATCCCTGTTTTAAATATTGCACACTGTTCAACAATCCCTAATGCTCTCCCCATTCTCATTAGTGCCTCTTTCAGGCATCTCCTCATTTTCCAAAAGTCTGCCCCCCAAACTCTGGAATACATGTTTTTGTGTGGTTTCATTCTGCTCCTTCTGTGATTTCAAACCACAGTGACTGGTGATCACTGTTCCCCAGGTGCTCCTCCACTGTTACCCCATCACACTGTCCCCATTTGAAAGCATGAGGGCCAGTATTGCCTTCCGTTACATTGGTTCCATTACCTGTTGCATGAGGAAGGCACCTTGAAGGGAGTCCAAGATAAATTTTCTCCTGGCTGATACTGCTGCTACCATGCTCCAGTCCACATCTGAAATACTGAAGTATTCAGCCAGCACCACCTCATCCTTGCCTGCCATCCTTTGGATGGCTAGCATCAGCTCCCTATCTGTTTCTTCTTTTTTTTTGTTAGTTATTTAACCAGGATTAGCACACTAAGCTGAAAGATTTTTTTACAGGTGCAACCTGGGAGCACAGGGAAGTTAAGCGACTTGCGCAGGGTCCCACAATCTGCAAGTGGAAGCTATGGGATTCAAACTCTGGTCTGGTCTGTTGCATGTCACCAGATTTGTAGCTCAGAGACTTAAACCACTACACTATACTGCCTCCTTTCTTCCTTGGTTGGTGGTCTATAGGCCACCCCTGTGCAGATGACTGACCCTGCTCTAAGTGCCCCATCCTTTACCCACCACTGAAATCAATATCACTTTCTAACCTTTCCTTCCCTGGAAAACCACTGTCCAGAGCACTGCATAACATCTGTATCTAAATTCTGGTTTGACACTCTTTCCACTTACCTTGCCTCCTCACTGCTCTCCTGACACACTGCCCCCTCTCCCTTAGATCCTGTGACTTCTGCACCCTAGCTATACCAAGAGCCACCACCTCTATAGGTCAATCGTCATTCTCCTATAGGTTCCCTAAGCTCTGGAACTCAAAACCTCATCAAATCAGGTACTCCTCTCCCCATGGTCCATCATGACCTCATTCCTCAACTTCCTCTCTTCATTCTGCAGCTGCTCCTAATTTTCCCTCTGGCTCCTCACTCCTCCTAATTTCTCCTCTATCTTCCCCATCTCCTTTCCTAGCCTTGCACTTAACATGAGGAGAAACCAATGTGCTATTGCATTTCCTTATCTGCATTGTATATATTAGTATGCAGTGCTGCTAATTTGCTCCTCTCACATCAAATTCCAGTGTTTATCTAATGCTACTGATGTACTGTTTTTTCCTCTGTGTTGCTTCTCTGTTTTTTATTACCTTTGGAAATGTGTTGTTGAGTATTGCATATATACTTTTCCATCCTGGAGGGGAATCCAAGTACTCAATGATAAGTTTAAATGCTACATTGACAAGCATTTAAACTAGCAAAGGGGGGTGGCAGGCCAGCAAGGAGGGTACCTACTTGCTCACCCCCCACAGCTAACAGTGAAACCAGTGAACCAGAGGAGTGGCTATCTCTGCAAAGCGGTGTGCAAAAGATGGAGATTAGTGTCCAAAAGGTGGATAAGCAGAAAAGGGGCAAAATTCAGCAGAAGGGCAGACAGCAAGGAGAACCAGGGATAAATGACAACCAAGGAAGGGGCTGAGTAGAACAGTGAAGCAGACTAGGGAGGTCAAATCATGGAAGCCATGTGTGCAAATGCCAGGAGCCTTAGCAACAAGATGGAAGATCTGAGGCTGTCATGGTACAGTCAGACCTGGACATTGTGCCCATCACTGAAACCTGGTGTAATGATAACCATGACTGGGAGATGGCCATACCTGGCTACAACATATTCAAAAGAGACAGAGCAGGCAGGAAGGGAAGAGGAGTGGCACTGTATTTGAAAAATGACATAAGGGCCACAGAGATCAAGGAGGAACAAAATGGGGGAGAGTTACTGTGGGTTAAGCTGCAAAGGAAAATGTGGACAGCCATCCACACAGGTGTGGTCTATAGACCACCAGCCCAGGAGGAAGAAACAGATAGGGAGTTGATGCTAGCCATCCAAAGGATGGCAGACAAGGTGAGGTAGTACTGGTTGGAGACTTCAATATTCCAGACGTGGACTGGAGCATCCCAGCAGCAGCATCAACTAGGAGCAGATTTATCCTGGACTCCCTTCAGGGTGCCTTCCTCAAGAAACTGGTCATGGAACCAACTCAGCAGAAGGCAATACTGGACCTTCTGCTCACAAACAGGGACAGTGTGATGGGTTAACAGTGGGGAGCACCTGGGTAACAGTGACCACCAGTCACTGTGGTTTGAAATCACAGAAAGAGCAGAAACAAACCACACAAAAACACGTATCCTGGATTTTAGGGGGGCAGACTTTGGGAAAATGGGGAGATACTTAAAAGAGGCATTAAGGGGAATGGGACAGGAATCAGGGGTTGAGGAACAGGGCAGTATTTAAAATGGGGATTATAAGAACAACAGAATTATGCATTAAGCAGGTTAGCAAGAGGAAAAGGAAGAGGAGACCATTATGGTTTCCAAAGTAGCAAAGAAAGTGAAAGCCAAAAGATAGCATTCAGGCAATACAAAAGACACAGGCAGAAGGGGATAGGAGAAGTACCAGGAGAAACAAAGGAGGCAGGGAAGTCAGTAAGGAAGCCAAAGCTCACACAGAAGAACACATTGCAAAATCAGTGGTTAATGGGGACAAAACCTTTTACAGGTACATAAGTGAAAAAAGAAAGACAAAGGGAGGGATAGTGAGACTGAAGGGGGAGGATGGGAGTCACGTGGAGGATGACAACAGTAAAGCTGACATATTGAGCAGGTATTTCTGCTCAGTCTTTACTGAGGAAGAGGGGGGTAATGGGTCTGAAGGGAGTACAAGGGGTGAGAATGGTGCAGAAATGGACACAAGTCCCTTTACGAGAAAGGGTCCTGAAGGAACTGGAAGTAATAGAGTTGACAACAATGGGGCCAGATGGGGTGTACCCAGGGTCCTAAAGAACTAAGAGAGGTGGTGGCTGAACTCTGGCTATCCTGTTTAGCCAATCACTGGAAACAGGGAGGTACCCAAAGACTGGAGGACAGCAGATGAGTCCCCTTATACAAAAGCGGAACAAAGAGGAAGCAGGGAACTACAGACCAGTCAGCCTCACTCGGTAGAGGGAAAGATCATGGAAGTACTCTGAAGGAGAGATGTGGAACATCTGGTTGTCAATGGACTACAGGACCCAAGGCAGCATGGTTTCACCAGACGGAGGACATGTCAGACCAATCTCATTGAATTTTTTGACTTGGTGACTAGGGAGGTGGATCAGGGGAGGGCAGTGGACATGGCCTATCTGGACTTCTGCAAAGCCTTTGACACTGTACCACATAGAAGACTATTACACAAACTGGGGAATATGGGTGTGGGCAGAACAGTAGTGTGGTGGGTAGGTAACTGGCTGGGTGGAGGACACAGAGGGTGGTGGTAAATGGCTGTCACTCCACAGAGGGAAGAGTGACCAGTGGGGTACCACAGGGATCAGTGCTGGGACCGGTCCTATTCAACATCTTCATCAGTGACATTACGCAGGATCTAGAAGGCAGAATTTCACTGTTCGCTGATGACACAAAGCTCTGTAATAGAGTAGACACACCAGAGGGTGTAGACAGAATGAGAAGGGACCTGCAAAACTTGAAGAATGGTCAAGGGTTTGGCAATTGAAATTCAATGCAAAGAAGTGCAAGATAATGCATATGGGCACAAAACCCTGGCACAATATATCAGTTGGGGGTGAGGATATAGCATGACCAAGCAGGAAAGGATCTTGGGGTTGTCATCTCTGATGACCTCAAGGTAGAAACAGTGTGACAAGGCATCAGGTAAAGCAAATATGATGCTGGGATGTATAAACGAGGGCATCACCAGCAGGAAAGGAGGTCATAATTCCAGCTATACAAGACACTAGTGAGGCCCCACCTGGAGTACAGTGTACAGTTCTGGGAGACCATACCTACGTAAGGACATAGACAGGGTAGAGAAGGTTCCAGAGGAGGGCAACAAAGATGGTGCATGGATTGCATCACAAGTCTTATGAAGACAGGTTGAAGGAACTGAACATGTACTCCCTGGAGGAGAGGAAGGAGAGGGATATGATGAGAGACATACACGTATCTTACAGGGAGAAACAGAGTGCAGGAAAACACTATTTTTAAGCAAAAAAGATGTTCCAGGACTAGAGGGCATGGGATGAAGTTGGAGGGAGGATGATTCAGAGGAAACATGAGAAAGAATTTCTTCACAGAACGGGTGGTGGACAAGTGGAACACCCTGCCAGAGGAAGTGGTGGGATCTGAAACAATCATGGGATTTAACAATGCATGGGATAGACATAAAGGAATTCTAGAGGTCAGGGGTAAGGGGAAACAGACTTCTAGGAAAACAAACTGAACTTACAAGCTCAAATGGGCAGACTGGGTGGGCCATAGGCCCTTATCTGCCGACACTGTCTATGTATTTATCTATGTATATAATACTGCACAGAAATCTGCTTTTGATTACTGTACTATCATGTTCCCCTTCCTCAAGATACTCCATGAGATAAGCAGTTTTATATTGTTCAGTGTGCCTTTCCTGATGAAACCTTTCAATAAATAAAAAATAAACCTTAAACTTCTCAGCCTCAACCTTGACTCTGTCCTCAAACCCCTTGCCACACTTATTAACCTCTCTCTCACCAGTCAACAATTCCCACAATGTTGGAAAACTGCCTCCATCGTACCAGTCCATAAAATTGGTGACAGGACGCAGCCCTTCAACTATTGCCTTATCTTGATCCTTCCCCCACTCTCCAAAATGCTAGACAGTATTGTCACAGACCAGTTGACTGAGTCCCTGAACGAGCAAATACAACATCCAGTGCATTGCACAGCATGGCTTTAGGAAAGTTCATAGCATTAACACTGCCTTACTTGAGTATACAAACTTCCTGCAAAGCACACTTGGCCATGGCCACCATGTAGGGTCACTCTATATTAACCTCACCAAGGCCTTTGACACAGCGAACCACCCACTCCTACTTAATTCACTCCAGGGACCCTGCCTTTCTAATGAAGTTACCAATTGGTTCTCCAGCTATTTTGGAGGCAGGACCCAGCGGGTCAGAATAAAGGAGACACTTTCTATCTATTGCCCTGTAAACTCTGGGACTCCTCATGGCTCCATCTGTGGACCCCAACTATTTAGTCTATTTCTCAACTCACTACCAAAGGCATGCCTTAATGACATAATTCTGTATGCAGATGATGCTATTCTTTTCTCTGTCCACGCTGAGTCTACCATTCACTCTGACTTAGACAGCCAGCTCTGAGTGCTCAAGTGCTGTATTAATTTTTGTTATTACATATAAAATATGTGAAGGGAAGGTCAGTTTTAGGAAAAGGCTGTCTTACTGGAACTGACACATCAAGATCCCCAGGATAAGTTCAAAGGACAGGAGGTATTTTAAACTGCAGAGATCTGGGTGTAATTACCTTGTCAATTTGCTTTCATCCCAGGAAATAAGATTAGCCATTCATAATGCCCTCAGGGAGATCTTTTGACTTGCATCGTTACCAGGAAGGACTTGTGGGGAGGGGCATCGTAGAGAGGCCAGAATGGACATTGAAAAGATTTGATGTCTGAGCCAGGGAGGACCAAGACGGATTTGGAATGTCAAAAACACATTTCATGGGGAACCCTTGAATTACATCAGAAAGACCTGAGGTGTAGATTCCAAGATCCAGACAGGATTAAAGAGGCCAATACACTTTTGCTTTGAATACAGTGACTTAGATCAAATAAACTTTTGAGATGTATGCGTAGCAGAGCACAAACCAGTTCTAACCAGTTAACCTGTGGAAAGGAAAGTCAGTGAGGTAGTCTCATATGTTCTTTTAAATATTGTATTTGGAGACCCTTTATTGTAAAATATAGTTTGATACACCAAGGCGGAGTTAGTGACCTCATGAGAAGGCTGGCTCAGAAGTGTGCTTAACTGCTGAGAGAACATGACAGAGACACACAAGAAAATATTTCTGACTGAGACAAGGGAGATCCTAAAAGCAGTGAAAGAAAGTAAGCATTAGATTATACCAGTCTGAAGTTATAAATTGTAGGAACTGTACTTTTTTACCTGTTTGTTTTAAGGCTGTATGTGTTGGGATATGTATTTGTTCTGTAATTATTCTTCTGTTTTGATATTTTTAAAGTAGAGATATTTTTGTACAAATGAAACTGGTGGAGTGCCTTGACATTTCTTTTTATTTTAAGTGGAGCTTTTAATGGTTATAGTAACACTGTGATTGGGCTTATTGTATACCAAACTGGGATAAGGATAGAGTTCTCTAAAGTCTTGCATGGAGTTCCAAGGGTTCATTTGAAAGACCTCGTTGGGGGCCCGTAGGCAAAAATATTTGGACCCCCAAAGATAGAATTATTTGAGCCTGATAATTGGGTACGCTAAAAAGAGGTTATCAGTTTGAATCCCTCCAGAGCTTGAGACTCAAGTGACTTGAACCACAAAACCGACAAGAGGGTTACCTTGTCTGTTCACTGTACACAAATCATACGCTCAGAGGTTGGCACTTTGGGGGGTAGAGGGTTGACCGGCTGAGTGAGTTTGTGACACTCACCAGTGTCCTACGATCTTTTTTTTTTCAGAAGTAGAACATTGGTTCAGTGAGCACAAGCTGCTGCTGAACTAAAAAAACAAAAGGTAATTATTTTCTCTAGCCTGCATAATTAATTTAAATCAACCTGCCTAACCATCCTAAATAACCAGAATCTCCCTCTTGAGCAGGCCAATGACTTCAAATATATTGGTATGACCCTAGCTAGCACCCTGTCCTACTCTTCTCACATTAACCTAATTTCGGGAACTATTTGTTGGTGTTCTTTATAGACACTGGCACTGCCTCACCCCTGAAACTCTCAAGCTAGCTGTCTCTAGGTCAATTACTTCCACTGTGGATTATGGACTAATTATCTGTGGTGCAGTCTTTGAAACAGCCCAGAAAAGAATATCCATTACTGTGTACAAGGCATGTTGACTGGTTATGGGTGCCCACAGGTACCCTCACACATGTGACCTCTGTGCACAAACTCTCTGGTTGAACCTCAAAAACACAGACTTGTCTCTTTGCAAAAAAAAAAAAAGTCAGCCTTGGCCAAACACCACTAAGCACCTTATCCCTTCCTCTAACAGCCCCTAACCCTTGCAAGATGCGAAGAGCATTCTCTACAAACTACTTGGTCCCTAACCGCAGAACAGTCCCGGGGTAGTGATCTTTTAGGTTCAGATCCCCATCCTAGTTAAACAGCCTCCCCAAGAGATCCGAAACACCACCACTCTTGAACTCTTTAAACTTAGACTGCTCCAACACCTCACATTACTAAGCAACTGTGTCTGCCCCCCCCCAGAGCTAGACTGTTGTGACCATAATTACAAAGTAACAGTCATATTGTTGACTGCACCCCACCTCTTTTCTCTTTTCCTGTTGCAAATGTTATTGTATTCCTTACTGTACTGTTACTGTCTCTTGTAATTGAATCACTGCTGCTAGTGAATTGTTCATGAAACACTGCACTGTGCTCTTGCACATTGTAAATGATGATTTTGGTCTTATTGTTCTGTGGCCTTTCCAATGCTGCTCTTCTCTTTATCTGAAAAATTGTTTTTATCTCTTTTTACACTCCTCCTGTATATTGTAATTCTATTTACAAG
Organism: Neoceratodus forsteri; assembly: GCA_016271365.2. Lineage (NCBI taxonomy): Eukaryota > Metazoa > Chordata > Ceratodontiformes > Ceratodontidae > Neoceratodus > Neoceratodus forsteri. The sequence goes on from CM057454.1 coordinate 1,277,894,365, forward strand.
TAAGTTGTCCACCTGTGTTTTCTAAACTACAGTGTTCTGTATGTTCACCTACTGTAAGTATGTTTTCTGACATGGAACATTTGTAAAAAAAAAATCTGGTTCAAAGGTTGTATAATCCTTGCAATGAATAAATAAATAAATAAAGTGAAAGGCAGAGTTTTTTTTACCAGGCCAACTGGTGGGCCTTCTGAGTAAAAGGATGCCCGAATGCCCAAGACATGTTTTACCAGTTGTAGTGTGTGTGTGTGTGTGTGTGTGTGTGTGTGTGTGTGTCAGTACTGATCAGAAGAATAGACATTGTCATTATTAGGGATGTAAACTAGATGATGGAGAAGAAGGCTGGTTTAAGGCACTGCATGTATAGAACATTGATTCAGATACTTATTGAGGGAAGGACAGGGCAACAGCTGAGCAAAATAAAAAGAGACCCACTGAGGGTCAAAGAAACATGGTGATACAAATATCCTCACATACATGCAAACCAAAATGAGTGCATTTGAGCACATAATGCATGTAGATACAAAAGCTTAATTGACTTTGTTGAGGCTTTGTGCAGAAGGAACATGGCTGAGATACCAGGATGGGGGGGATTCAGAATATCCTGAATGGATAGGCCTGACAAAGATGAGGAGGAGTGACTTTGTCTGCATAGGAAGCAGATACTGTAGAAGACAAGAAGTATATCAGGGCAAATGGTATCACAGAGTCCATTTGAGTAAAACTAGGGGAAAGATGGCAAAAGAGTCATACTGTGGGTGTACTTCCAGTCCTCAAACAGCAAAGTGGAAAATGATGCCAGTGGTCAGGGAACTACAAGAGCACCAGATTGGATATGGTCAGTAGCGATGCTCCTAGGGGCTTCAGCCTCCTATAGCTAAATTATTGTGCCAGCTCCAGGGTTTAAAGTAAATTTCTCTACACCTTTTAGACTGCTTCCCAAAGCAGCATTTCCAGCAGGGGTGCAATGCTTGAGGCCACCACTGACCTTATTATCAACAGTGGGGATGGAGTCATCACAAGTATCAATCAATCAATCAATTAATCAATCAATCACTTTATTTAACCAGTGTAAAAGTCAATGAACCACTGGGGGCTGTGATTTCAATTGGGTCATCATCTACCTGGTGACAGGGAAAATGAATTAGATCTCAGCCCACAGGACCAGAAATTTTAGAAAGACAGACTTTTCCCTGATGAGGGACCTCGTTACAAAAAGTCTGGAGTGGCTGAGACTGGCGATACAGAACACAAAACACATGCAAGGTCCATTGAAGGTGGTGTGTGAAGCAACTGTAGAGGTCTGCATTCTTTTAATAAATAATGTAAAATAGGCAAGAAATTCTCCCAAGCTCTACTGGGACCAAAGGCAACATATTCTAAAAAAACCAAAAATAGGTCTATGACTGCTGGAAAGAGATGAGTCATCTCCAGACCAGAAAGGAAAACAGAGCAACACTCACGGTATGCAAAACAATAATTCACAAAACAAAGGAATGGCTGGAGGTCATGATAGTAGCAGGAGTGGCAAACAACAACAGAACCTTCTTCCTGTATATAAATGGAATTTAAGTCTGAGACCTTGAAAACAGAGGTAGGGGTTAAGGAAACTAAAAGATAGCCAGAGGCAATGTTCGAGATGCAGAATTAATAGTTTAGTATTTACTGAAGAACCTTTGGAAGGGGACTCACTAGAAGGGCATCTAGCTTCAGGGCAAGGCACCATGCAGCCAGTGGGCATCTTGCCTCCTCTGGTAGACAACGATTGGACAAAGATCAAGCTACCAATGTCCCAAGTGGTAGACAGGATATTCCAATGATCATGGTGGAGCTAGTGGAACAATTAGTGGGACATCTTGCAGTATTGTTTTAGGAGTCTATCCAGACAGATGCAGTACCAGAAGACTAGAGACCACCCAGTGTGGCTCCCTCTGTTCAAGAAGGGGCAAGGTTAGACTCAGGTAATATCTGACTGGCCAGGCCAATATCACTGCTGAGCAAGTCCTGAAATTCATTATCAATAACAGGTTAATGGGGCATATTGTAGAGGCTATAGTTCTTGTCCCACTCAGCATTGCTTTATGATGTACAGATCATGCCAAACCAACCGGTTCACCTTTCTTTAAGGATGTCACTAATGAGATGGACAGGGATAAGGCCATGTGCCTATGCTATATGGACTTTAGCAAGGTCATTAATTATGTAGTACATGACAAGGTTATGGGCAAAGTAAACCAGTGCAGTATACTATATATGAACAATACAAAATGTGGATGGCAAACTGACTTCAAAGCAAGAAGTAGAATGGGCTGTTGCATGAGCAGTCCTCTGAGATGGTATAAGTATCCAGCTGTGTCTCTCAGAAATCTGGAGTGACTACTGCTCTTCAGTGTCTTCATTAAAAAGAAGGCAAATGGGATCTCCAGCAGGCTGCCTAATTTAGTGGATGATACTAAGCTGGTCAGGGTGCATGGATAACTGCACTGGAGATGAAGACCAGCTTCAGTAGGACCTCAGCAAGCTGAGTGACTGGTCAGATTCCTGAAGCCTCACTCTCAGATCCCACTGCCTGATGCAACTGCTGTACTATCCCCATTGTGATTTTTGCTTTGGGCATACCTCTAGACCCTACTCTTTTGTATTGTTGATTTTCATTGATATGATTTATTGGTTACTGCTTCTGATGCAAATCTGTTTGTGGCGTTCTGCATGTGGACAACTATTTTAATGTTGATTCTTGTTTTTGATTGTTGAACTCATCTCCCATGTATCATTTCCCAAGAACACACCTGGAAACATGGTGATTGTTGTGTGTTTCACCTGACAAAACATGTAACACATAATAAATACAGCATTTGTTTGTGCTCCACAACTGACAAAAATGTTGCATAGTTTATAAAATCATAATTCATGCTCGACTCCACAGCACCCAAATGTGATTTATTAAGTGTTATAAGGCCTGCAAATTATGGTAAGAGCTGCCCTATTCAAAGTTACAATTTAGCATAGTATTTGTTTTATTATTTCTCTTAGCTCTAACTGTACAGCTTGTTAGATTTTGAGAAGTGACCTACCTGTATGCAGTGTAACTGCAAGAAGTAGACACACCTGCACAAGCATGCCATTCATGTTCAAATGTTTCAGGGGGTTCATCCTTTTGTCATGTCATCTCACCTAGGGATGTATCAAACAAAAATAAAATGTGATTGAATACATTTTAATATATGTATAAATCTATAATGTTGTGCAGTGGCTGCTATGAAATCAGAAGGACACATACTCAGTCTATGTATTACCAGACCTTCCTCAATTATTGAGATTGTGCCTCCTAACTAGCGGTATTCAATGTTGCCAAAATTCTCTTTTCAGAAACAAACATCTGTGAAGTTTGGGATTTATGAAGCTGAAGACCAAAATTAGCATTCTGATTCACTAGGCAAATTTGCCAAATTTGCATGGTGAATAGATGTGAAAGGCAAATTTGTGGAGGGATCCCAATTAAAATTTCATGCTATACCCAGTCCCCAACCAACATGATTCCTTAATCTGTTCCACCTACCACACCCCAATGGTGATTCACCCTTTTCCTCATTCCCTCTCTGCACCAGTGAATTGTAGTGCTATTGAGTTATGATTTGTGTGATACACAGAGTGGATCCAAAAAACGAAATCCTTTCCCTCCTCCATGCCCCAAACATACTCCCATGTTTTCAGCCTGCAATACAGAAAATGGTCCCACTGCATCTGCTTTGTTCATCATTCATTTTGTCATGACACAAATAAATAAGTAATGACGTCTTTGTTCCTGGTAAAATCTGTCTGGATGAATTTCTAGCTAATCAGGTTTTAGTAAGCAAAGCTGTCACTATTCATTATGTCACACAATTACAAGATGAACACTGAATGTATGAAATGACAGCAGAAACAGATCACATGGTCTACCTAGTCTGCTTGATTGTAAAGCTAGCCCCTCAACATGCAACTGCCCCACCCTTCCCATCCAAAGAGCAGACACTCTGATCCATGATATCATGTTTTCATTGAGGTACATTTTGTGGGTGCTGATGGCAGAAGGACAATTTTGGAGACCAAAGAGCTTGTGGGGGACCAGGAGTGTTTTATGTGACTCTAGAACTTGAGTGAGGGGAGGTGAAGATGTATTTAACATGCAGTTGTGAGGAAGGGATGGCATATTTTGGATGCACTGTATACATCACTTAAATTGCAGTTCAGCAGAACTTAAATTTGGGTGTCAGGGGAGGAGGGCACACTGCCCGAGTGGAGAAAGGCAGGGCATAACACATAAAGTGTTTATGTGTGGAGTAGAGGGTAGTGCTTTACCACAATTGAAGGCGGAGGAGGTTAAAAACATCTTCCAGTGCATTTGGCAGGGGCTGGAGAATAATGAGAACCAGAAAAGAGTTGTATGGGGGACTGTGTGTTCTTTATGTCACTATGGGACTTGGACTGGGGTGGGGGTATATTTATTGATTTATTTATTTTATTTATTACAATCTAGGATTATACCTTTGAGTCAGGGACTCATTTACAGAAGTTCTATGTCATAGCAGAATACAATACGGTTAGATGATAGTACAATAGAAACAAGATCATTGCAACAGCAGAGAGTAGGACAAAATAAACAACACAGTAAAACATCATAATGGAACGGTTAAGCTATCATGTACAAGATTAGGTTCCTAAAGGTTTTGCAGCCAGAACATGTTTAAGAAAAATAACAGTTCTATTGTTGAAGTGCAAAGTGGGTAAGGCAATACATACTGTATGTCACCTCAGGTAATAAAGTGCTATGAGTAGGATGGCTAAAAACTGGATAAAGGTAGCAGAGTGAGTGGGAGACAAGTTATGGAGAGTAGGATGGAGTAGAGAATAGCTATGGAGTGGCAACAGAAGCAGGGAGGTGGAGAGGGAGGAGCGTGTGAAGGAATATTTTGCATGCATTTTGCACTCTGTGCATCACACACATTTGAATTCAGAAGAACTCAGATTTGAAGAGGGAAGGAGGAGGATGAAGTGTACACTGCCAGTGGGGGGGCGGGGGAGTGGGAAGGACATCTATTGTTTGGGCTGGGGAAGACAGTGGTGTTTCATGCAAAGTGGGTGGGATATTTAGATAAAAACATTTCTAGTGAAGTCGGTGCATCTGCCAAACAATTTGTGAATTTTGCAAAATGTGAATTTCTGTAGTTCTGAACCAGCATTGAAAGCAGATTAAAAATTTGCACCATCTCCACTCCTAATCAGTCATGTGATGGTAAGAGGACTCCACCTTCCTCTAAGTAATATATCATCCTCTAGTACTTTATACCGTTATGACCTACTGCCAGACAGAAACTCTAATCTGAGGTCTGCTAGTGAGAGAAAACAGACTCATTCTAAAATGTTTTTCTAAATATAATTATTATTAACAATTTTAAAGGGATACTGTTGACCTTTTTTTTTACGTCATATTATTTTTTGGTAAACAGCCACATTTTATGATTGCTTACCTTCTCTTAAATTCACTGATGTTGCTGGTTGCTTTATTTGCCTCTTTGTTTGTTGGAACTGAAATGTAACTGCCCTTCTACTGATGTATCTGATTCAATATGATGACAGTCTGATTAAATGCTTAGCTAATCTGTTGTATGGGATTATATGTCTGAATGTATGTCCATGCCCACAAAGTGTATAATTTATTTATTTATTTATTTTATTTTAGTTTTGGTAACCGGGTGAGTGCACTAGGCAAGAACAATGCCTATTTTCAGGCACGACCCGGGAGAAGACAGTTTACATACAAAACAAACAACATGTGACGCAGCACATGGATAATCTAACAATAAAAGTGAAAGAAACAACAGTATTTAGAGATTTGATGCAAAAACTTTGATAATAGAATGATATTCACAGCACATGAGAGCAGTACAGTAATGATAAGCGCAAAAATGCAAGCAATGGTTCTAAGAGAAAACAAGAAGTTTGGAGTGTGGAAAAACAGAAAATACATTGAGAGGAGATAGGTAGAGCAGTGCAGATTGAGTAAGCACCAGGCGATCAGGTTAGGTGGCTAGTGGAGAGAGAGAGAGAGAGAGAGAGAGAGAAAAGAAAGAATGGTGGGAAAAGAGGAGAGGGAGGGGAAAGAGAGTAGTTGGGAGGAGGGGAAGAGGTAAGCAGGTAGGTGAACTAAACTGAAGATAAGGAAGGGGGTGAAAGTTCAAGGTGAATTAATGCATGTGCAAGGGTTTAGAGTGTGAAGGTGTTCACGGTGTAGTTTTTTTGAAGGTAGCATGGGTGGATGCTTGATAGATAGAGGAAGGTATGGAGTTCCATTATCTAGGAGCTGTGTAAGAGAAAGCGCGTGTACCCATGTTTGTTCTGCACCTAGGCACTAGCAGGGGGGCCTTTTCAGTTGATCAGAGTTCATAGGTGAGAGGTTGTTGCTCCAGCGCCGAGGAGAGGATAGGGGGAGTCCAGTTCTGGTAACACTGTCTATTAGTGACCCAAAGGTCTGGAGACGATAGGCAGAAGGGCCAAGCCATTTTAGGTCCTGATAGAGTTGGCAGTGGTGCTTAAAGCGCAGTGATGCAGAGGCATAGCGACAGATATTGTTGTAAGTAGTGTCCCATTTGTGGAGGGAGGATTTAGCTATGGACAGATAGATTGCGGAGCCATATGCCAGGGCTGGCAGAAGGAATCCTTGAGCCACTGCTAGCCTGGATGGGGAAGTGAGGGTATAACTTGTGCGATAGGCGCTACCTAACTTGGCATTTACCACCTTGCAGATGGTGGAGATGTGCTGGTCAAGGTCAAGGGAGTCATCTAGGGTAACTCCCAGGTATTTGAAAGATTTGGCAGAGGGCAGTGGGGAGCTGTCAGTGCATGTGATAATAAGAGGTGTCGGATAAGATTTGAGCCTTGCCAGAGATCCAAATAGTAATGAGTATGATTTATTAGAGTTGAGGACGAGTTTGTTATAAGTGAGCCAGGTTTGTAGATTCACATATTCTGTGGCGAGGGTACGATTTATGATATCATAAGTTTTTGCGCAGTGGTAGATAACCAAGTCATCCGCGTAGAGTAAAGATGAGCAGTTGGGAGCGGAGAGAGGGATGTCATTGATGAACATCGTGAAAAGTAGTGGGCCAAGTATGGAGCCTTGAGGTACACCAACGTGGACTGGGACAAGATCCGAGATGGCCGAGTTGAAGACTACTGCCTGTTGTCTATTAGTCAGGTAGCTTCTGAACCATAAGGCGGTGTCTTCTGAGAACCCAAAAGACCATATTTTTGCAAGAAGAAGCGAATGGTTTACCAGGTCGAAAGCTTTAGTTAGGTCGATAAAGACTGCACCTGTCAGGAGGCCTGAGTCCATAGAAGAGTAGATGTCACTCGTTAGTTTTAGTAAGGCGGTGGTGGCACTGTGGCCTTTGTGAAATCCGTGTTGTGCTTTGGACAGGAGGTTGTATTTTTGAAGGTATTCTATGGATTGGATGGCGACTAGTTTTTCAAGGATTTTGCTAAGTACAGAGGGTATAGCAATGGGACGGTAGTTTTTGATATCCTTTTGGTCTCCTTTTTTAGGAATGAGAGAGACTTTGTCAATTTTCCATATGTTTGGGACTGAACCTGAGTGTAGGGATATGTTGAAGATTTTGGTAAGAGGGGAGACTATGAAAGGGGCAGCAACCTTCAAGAGCCTAGGTTCAAGACCATCCAATCCTGGACTGGTATTGTCAGGAATGAAGAGTAGTAGTTGTAAAACTTCTCTTTTATGAATGCTCCGAAACCTAAACAGGGGATTCGGAGGTGGAGGGTGGGTGTCACTTTGTGGTGGAGTACAATGACCAGAAGGGAGGGAGGTCAGGTAGTTGGTTAGGTCTGAGAAGTGCTGATTAAATGAGTTAGCAATAGTTAATGGGTTGTTACAATGAATGCCATTGACCAACATGTCACTTGTATGGGCCTTGTGGTTGGAGCTAAGAAAGGTTTTTATGCTTGACCAGAACTTCTTTGAGTCCCCAGAGGCTTTTAATAACAGGTTCTTACAGAAGGAACTTTTGGAGAGACAAATGTTTCTTTTACAGGCGTTTCTTTAGAGAGTGGTAGTTGCAGTAGTCAGACTGCAACCCAGTAGATTTAAAGCAATACCAGGCCTTTTCTCTGGCCCTTATCAGGGTTAGCAGATCTTTTGTTAGCCATTTAGTCTGGGTACCTCAGAAGTGTCTAGTGATCTGCAGGGCATGGGTGTCTTGGAGTTGACTAAATATTTGAAGGAAACAGTTTAGGGCGGTTTGGACATTTGATACAGTGTGCACAGGGGTCCAGTCAGTTGTTGAGAGGTCATAAGTAAAATGAATGGGATTGAAACTAGCGAGATTACGAAAAGTGGTAAGTTTGGGAGGGGTGGTCTAGTATTCGAGTGCCAAATGCAGCAGATCAGGGAGTGATCACTGATTGCATTAGTAAGGGTACCAGAGCAACTTATGCTATCAGGGCGGTTGGTAAGAACCCAATCAATGAGTGTGCTGGACCTGGGGGGGGCATTACCCTGGTAGGGTCCATGATCAACTGGTGAAAGTTGTGGCTTTGTACTAAGGTGTGGGAGGCTTGACTTGTTTTGTCTAACCAGTTAAGGTTAATATCATCTAGTATTAGGACTTCATTTCGGCCGATGGTGCTATCAACTACTAGTAGGAGATCTTTAAGTCCTTTTAACCCTCCTGCGAGGGGGTTGTAGGCAGAGACTATTTGTATTTTCTTTGAGCCTAGTAGGAGTGTAGTGTGGAGTGCTTCACAGGGAGATGTGGTTGGTAGTGAGTTTTGGATTAGCTGCAGATATTGTTTGTAGTAGATGGCAACTCCTCCCCCATGCTTAGTGATAGACCTGTCTTGCCTCATAAGATTATAGTTGGGTAGGGCAATTAGCGAGTCGGTGATGGAGGGGTTTAACCAGGTCTCAGAGAGGCAGAGGGTGTCTGGGTGGTTTAGTACAACCCATGCCTCGAGTTCAGTTAGGTTATGAAGGAGACTTCTGAAGTTCAAGTGCGCAATACGTAGTCCCTTGGAGAGGAGCCATGAATCACTATTTGGGGTCATGGGTGTAGCAACGGGTCCAGGGTTAGGCTCAATGTCTCCAGCCAATATTAACGGTAGGAGGAGAAAGTACCATAGTTTACGGTGGGCAAAAGGGGTAAGCATGGGAATTTTGTACACCGAGGAGTTATGCAGAGAGTAGGCTAGGTGGTATATGAGTTTATGGAGTATAGTGAGTGGGAAAGTGTTCCATAGATAATGTGATGATGCTTGTGCCAGGGGGTGCTTGGGGTGAGGAGTAAGAGTACTACCAAGTGGTTTGTCTTGGCAGTTTGGAAGGATTTAGACTAATATAAGGTTGAGGAGAGAATATAACAGAAGAAGTTTAGCACAGGTTTTAATGGCCATTGTTGAGTAGAAGTTGTCCATAGAGTTGTTTAGTAAGTGAGGAGAACCAGTGCCTCAGGGAAGAGAAGAGAAGAGAGATCTGATGGCCTGATAGTATGGCTAGTGGAACAGAGCCTTGGGGAAAGAGAGAAAGGGTTTAGTATGACTATCACGTAGGTTTAGGTAGAGAGTTAAGGCTTAGAAGAGGAGAAAAGTGTAAACGCCCTCAAGCTGTAGTTTAGTATAACTTGCAAATGGTAATTTGGGGAGATAGTATTTTGTGGCTGCCTTAGGGGTGTGGTGGGGGAGTGGCTAATGACTATAAAGCTATGGCCAGCCAAGGGTGAGTGTGGTGGGGGGCGGGTGGGTAGCAGTCGCGAAGCAACTGCCAGGTAAGTGCTCCATGCTTTCCGAGCAGTGGTCCGGCTGATGATGCTGCAAACAGGGAGAAATGACCACCAGAACAGGTCTCTCTACTGCTGAAACAGCAATTGGCTTCTCTGTGCCACGCGACTCTACAGAGAGGCGTTGGGGGTTGCAGAGATCTAAGCAGCAGATGCATTGGGGATTGCAGAGATCCAAGCAGCTAGAGGCTGAGTGAGAGCCTGGGACTCCTGCTGGATCAGGGCAGACTCTTGCTTAGACTGTCACCTCAACCTCAGCTGCACAGATGTGGTAGAGTGAGGGAGATCGGATTCAGTTACTGGGCACGTTTGAGGAAGTTGAAGCCAGGTTACAAGCACTGGGAGGCAGCTTGCAGCTATCAATCATTGGGCAAGCTAAACTGTGCAGTCAGTGGGAGGGTTTTAGGGGTGGTTTAGGTGCCACATTCAAAACTAAAGTTCAGCCCTTGCAGATTTAGCTTGTAAAAAGGTCCTCCTAAAAAATGGCTATTTCAGCAAAACGCATACAGTTAGTTGGTCCCAAGGATTCGGAGTATAATGCAGAAGCCAAGTTCCCTATTGCTGTAGGCTAGGCAGAAAAAGGCACCAAGTTCAAGGAAGGTAGAACAAAGAAGCCCACAGTCTGAGCGATGTATCAATCGGTGAAGTTGAAGGAAGGATTTACTACGGGTGCCCAGGGTCGTCGGTGGGGTGCTCCGGGGCAAAGGTGCCCTCCTGTAGCCACAGCTGAGGAGAAAGAGAGAGGGTCAGTAAGCTGAAGATATAGGGAAGCTGAGCTATAGCAGGAGACAGCAGATTGGAGGAGATTTAGGAGGGGAGGAGATGAACAGTGATATAGGCGGAGGTGACAGAATGGAAAACAGGATTTTACAATTATGTTAAAATGAAAAAAACAGTTTAGCTAGAGCACTATGCAAAGAATACAGTTATAATCCAGCTGGTCTTAGGTTAATCCTAAAAGAAAGTACCGCAGTTGTAACAAGCAGAGAGTTTAGCAGTGATTCAGGCAGCTTTACAGAGTTTACAATGCTTATAACAGGAACTAACTCACAAATTGCAGTCCAGATTAGTTTTGTAAAAAGAAAATCATGTTAAATCTCCTGGGGGTAAGGGCTCCATGCTTTTGGAGCAGTGGCCCGGCTGATGATGCTGCAAACAGGGGGAAATGACCACCAGAATGGGTCACTCTACTGCTGAAAAAGCACTTGGCTTCTCCGTGCCACGCGACTCTACAGAGAGGCGTTGGGGGTTGCAGAGATCCAAGCAGCAGAGGCATTGGGGATTGCAGAGATCCAAGCAGCTAGCTGCCGAGTGAGAGCCTGGGACTCCCACTGGATCAGGGCAGACTCTTGCTTAGACTGTCACCTCAACCTCAGCTGCACAGATGTGGTAGAGTGAGGGAGATCGGATTCGGTTACTGGGCACGTTTGAGGAAGTTGAAGCCAGGTTACGAGTGCTGGGAGGCAGCTTGCAGCTATCAATAATTGGGTAAGCTAAACTGTGCAGTCGGTGGGAGGGTTTATGGGGAGGTTTAGGCACCACATTCAAAACTAAAGTACAGCCCTTGCAGATTTAGCTTGCAAAAAGGTCCTCCAAAAAAATGGCTGTTTCAGCAAAGCGCATACAGTTAGTTGGTCCCAAGGATTCGGAGTATAATACAGAAGCCATGTTCCCTATCGCTGTAGGCTAGACAGAAAAAGGTGCCAAGTTCAAGGAAGGCAGAACAAAGAAGCCCACAGTCTGAGCGATGTATCGATCGTTGAAGTTGTAGGATGGGATTTACCTTACGGGCAGCTCAGGGTCGTCAGTGGGGTGCTCCGGGGCAAGGTGCCCTCCTGCAAGCCACAGCTACAGGCGGCTCAGGGTCGTTGGTGGGGTGCTCCGGGGAAAAGGTGCCCTCCCATAGCCACAGCTGGCTGGGTACTTACCTTCAATGTATAATATGACATGGAGCATTAGGGACTGACTCTTCAACTCAAAGGATTGTAATTCCAATCTCTGAGAAATAAATAAATAAAATAAATAAATAAATAAATGCATGGTAATGTACAGCTATACCCAGCCTAAGTATTGAAGTACTCCTACTGTACTGCATACTTTCTGAACATCGGAAACACATTCAAACAGTGCAGACACTCGACACTCATGATATTACTGTCTGGTCTACTTCCACTGCACAATGAGTGGCTAGAATGTGTTGGGAGTATTCCTGAGTCCAGAAAAGGAAAAGCGAGAGTAAACCTGGGTGAGCCAGTACAAGCTCAAGCCATGCTCGAACCAAAGATGTGGCTCAGCACATCTGTAGTGTTAAATTGAAAGCCACGAGCTGAGCCAAAGGACAATTAATCATTTTTAATGAATGTGTTCCCCTGTGACCTCCAACTTGATGCCTGTTTTTTTTGGAGGCTGGGAGGATGGTAGCACAGTGATTTTCTCTGTCCCCCTATCCCTGTGGTGCACCAGGTGTTGGGGGGCCATCCTGGATGTCTGGCTATTTCTTAAATCCTCTTCTCTAACTCTGGATTCAGACTGCCACTGCCCTGTAAGAAAAAAACTAAAACTCTCAGTAGTCTCCCTAGCGCCAATGGGGGCTGGAGCTAGCACTGCACATGCAGTAAAGCACTGAATGGGAACCAGCTATTAACTGACAGATGGATGTCATTAGATCATCAAGAACATCACCAGTCTATATGGGAGAAGCCTGCTGATTCAGCTGACTGTTATGTTGTCATTTCGATGAGCAGGGGAAAAAAGGCGGTGGGTTTAAAAAGAAATTGGAGTAACATCTTCCTCAACTCCTTGCCCTGCATTGCAATACAGTCTGACTTCAACACTGTAGTCACCCACCCCATGACATCACTGCAGTGGACTCAAGTGGACTTCCAGCTGTGTGTGGCGTGGACTGGCCCGTGGGACCACCCAGTAGACCCAAGGCATGCAGGAGCGAACCAGTGGGCACAGCGGCATAGAGCAGCACTGTACAGATAGACAGTGCTGATGAATTTACAATCTGCAGCTCACTCGCTGGGCCAATCACAGCAGCAAGCAGAACAGAGGAGAGCAGAATAAAAAGTCAACCCTAGTGGTGAGTGAGACATCAATAGACAAGATCTTATTGGTCCCTACAGTGACTAAAACAAACATGACATTCACCATCTCCAGCTTTCTAAAAACCTTCAGTTAGGGCTTTATTTATGAATCAGTGTGGGGGTGGACAAGCAAGATGTAAATAAGGCTTTGGTATAGGAGGGGAGTGCAAGATTTTATATATTGTAAATAATACAAGACAGGCACAAGTCACAGTATTGATGTTTTGTCATGTGCTGCTTGAGGGGGCAGAGAATGAGCTTGTCTAGTTAACACTTCATTTCATGTATTTTCTACTAGCACTAAAAATAAGCCACATTGGCTGTGCTGTCCAGTCTCAATGCAGGTCATGAAGCAGCCATGCACATCTGGTGCTCTGCTACTCTTAGAATGGGCTAAGTAGTAATATTAGTAGATTCAAACTGCACTGACTTTAAAGTTAATATTCTCACTGCTGCTTATGAGGAAGACAAGTTATGTTTTGCTTTAATCAATAATGTGTTTCAATCCTGCAGGTTGGCAGTTGCATAAATGCAAAATCACACATACTCCCATAACACAAAGTATTATGGACTATATATGCAAATCACCACAGAATATTATGCTGTTTCAACTTTAAGCAGAAATGCATGGTGCCAAAAGCCTCTCACACAGTTTGCAGAGGATTCCAACAGAAGACACAGATACGTGTTTCATCCTACCAGGACTCATCAGAGTGCCTCGTACGTATTACAACCCAGTAGAATGAACCAGCTTCCCTAAGATGGTCTATCTGGGTTATGTTGTGGTGAACCCAATAAGAACAAAAAATAAGTTAAAATACAAACAACCTCAGTGCGCAACCACTGAGGCAATGGTTACCCCAAAGGGCATTGTTCAGGAAGCCACATTTCAAAGAAATACAAAATCACACATACCCCCATCATGCAAAGCATCAGGGGCTGTATATGCAAATCACCACAGTCTATTATGCTGGTTCAACTTTAAGCAAAAATGCATGGTGCTGAAAGTCCTCTCATACAGTTTGCAAAGGGTGCCAGCAAAAGACACAGACATGTGTTTCATCCTACCAGGACTCATCAGTGTGCCTCATCTGTAAGAAACCTCCATTGGGGTGTCATTTTTCAGAGGACAAAGGCAGTTAGATTTCAGTCTGATTTAGCTATGTGAAGACATATATGATTTGAAGGAGTTGGAGATGTATGATTTTGTCTCAAACTGTCTCTCATAGTTGATGAACTGGGCTTAAACAAATCAAGGGACTGATGCCTCCAAATTGGAGCACATTTTTAAATCTGACGATACCATCTCAAGAATTTGTTACAAATTGCTGTGTGTGTGGCTTAGTGAGAAGAAACATTTTTGTTGGAGGAGTAGGCTGTCACATTCATCATCATATTATGCTCCAAATTCATGCTTCTCAGTGACACACATTTCAAAGCGATAAAGAAAAATGTTTGAGGCAGCATCAGGGACATCGCTGAAAATCTGGTCATTTTCAATAATGTGCAGAATGCATTGTAGGAATTTATTGCAGTATGAAACTTTAAAAAAACAGCTCAGTTTTTGAATTTCTGGCACCCTTTGGCTGGGATCTTGATTGGCTCAGAGATTCAAGTCAGAGCCTTGGCTTAGCTCTTTCTCAAAAAATGCAAGGCTTGCCCAGCACTAAGTACAGCTGGTCAAGAAATTTAAACAAACATGTTTTAGTGTGGTAACACCAGTATGGTAAGCACTCAGATTTTCACTTTTTTAAAATAAAAAAGGCACCCAAATCAAACCACCAGCTGTGTTAACAGTTTCTATAGAATGTGAACAATCATAAAATGTGTTTTTATGTTTGCTTGCATGCATGTGGCCAAATTTCTTCCATTCACGAAAATTACCACCAGCAGCTTAATCTTGTTCAAGGTCAGTTGGCATTCATCAGTAGCCACCTCCCTCGGGTCATGCCTGAAAATAGACAGGATTTATCTAGTGCACTTACCCGGTCAACAAAAACTAAATAAATAAGATAAATAAAATGTGCGAGAAACATTATGTGGCAGCTTAGAAGAGAAGCAGGATGTGGAAGCATGGCACTGTACCAGCCAACAGAGGCAGTAGATTTTGGGGCTGGACACTGGTGGACCAATGGAGGCACAGTGTGCTGATGACACTGGTCTCCAAAGATGCTACCAAATTGAAACATTTTCATAACAGCAATCAGGGGCCGCCTCGTCATTGCAGCGTCAGCCATTTGCTGCAGTGAGGGAGCAACCCGTCATTGCTGGGCACAATGTTGCATATTGTAATAGTGTTTGTGAACATGGCGGCGGCCTACTGCCATGTTCACAAACAATATTATGTAGCCCCAGTGCCTCAGGGGGTGCCCAGTCACCCTCAGCAGTACATGCCCCCCCGCAACAGTATTTGTTTGCCAATGGGGGCTGCAATCGCCTTCGGCTTCAGTCCCTGTCTCAGTTCACATTGCCGATGGGGGAGACCACTCCCCATCTGCATAATGTCCACCCCAGAAAAACACAGTATGTTTGTGCCAACGGGGGTACCCAATCCCCCTCGGTTCTTGCTCCCCCCAAAAAACACTTGATTGGCACACTGGGAGCCTACCCCAGCATGCCAAATGTCTTGTAAAAAAACAAAACTATCCCACGTTTGTTTTTTTTTACCTGCAAATCAGAAAATAGTCCCTCATTGCATCCAGTGGCTCCACCCCCCACCCACTCCCACCATCTGTGCACCCTGCCTCCCCACATTCCCTCACCCCATACTTACATCCAGAGTCCAGCACGATGATCTTCGGAGGACTGGGAGCATGTCTGCACTCTTCAAAGCCAACTGCGAACTGAGGAAAAGCCAGTAAGCTGTATAATGGCATATATAGGGGTTTTCAACTTTCTTGCATATCTCAGGCATTTTGGGGAATTTAGGCACCAAATTTTCAACATGGGGTTATTTGTACCCTCCTCATGAATTCAGGCACCATCACTGGCTTAATCAGTCCCAAAAGGTGATTTTGTGGTCACTGCACGGAATCACCTTTTGGGACAGATTAATGACGTGACAGTGCCAATATTCATGAGGCAGGCGCTCAAAAAGTCTATGTTGCAAATTTGGTGGGGAAAATCCCAAAAATGACTTTTTACAAGCGTGCATTGTGCAGGTGCTACACACGCTCATAACTTTGATAAATTTGTAATATTTTCACTCAAGATTTTCAACATTGTCATTTTTCTGCACCTCCTTGTATTGCACCACCTATATACAGTACCTGTCATTTCTCACATCCTAGCCAAAATGTGTTTTCACAGTTCTGGTGCCTTAAAGTGCAGTCACTGTGGGAAATCAGTGTTCGAGACACATTAAGAAAATCACAGTGACACTCTTCATGAGCAGAGGTCCTAAAATGCCTGTGTTGAAAATTGTGTGACAAACGTCAATAAAATTAGTGTATTATGAGCGTGCATTCCGCAGGTATCATGCATACTCGTAACTTAGCACATTTATCATATTTTCACTCCAGATTTTCAACATTACCATTTTTCTACACCTCCTTATGAACAGTGTAGCTGTCATTTTTTACATCCTGGCTAAAATGCGTTCTCACACTTCTGGGACAGAATAGCGTGGTCGCTGTGGGAAATCAGTGTTCGGGACATAGTAGGAAAATCACAGTGACACTGTTCATGAGCAGAGGTCCTGAAATGCCTATGTTGAAAATTTTGTGATGAAAGTCTATAAAGTGCGTTTGTTATGAGCATGCATTGCACAGTTCCCATGCACTCTTGTAACTCCGCAAATTTGTTATATTTTCACTCCAGATTTTCAACATTGGCATTTTCCACACCTCCTTATGAACAGTTAAGCTGCTATTTTTCACATCCTCCCTGAAATGTGTTTTTGTACTTACTGTGCCCAATAGCATGCTCGCTCTGGGAAATCAGTGTTCTGAACACAATAAGAAAATTACAGTGACACCGTTCATGAGTAGAGGTCCTAAAATGCCTATGTTGAAAATTTGGTAATGAAAGTCCATAAAATGACTGTGTTACATGCATGTGTTGCACAGTTTCCACGTATGCTCAGAACTGCAAGCATTTTTAGTAGTCCTACTACAAATTTTCAACATTGCCATCTCTTCGAACCTCCCTATAGATGGTACAGCTGTCATTCTTCATATCCTGCCTGATCTGCATTTTTGTACATGTGGCGCAGAATACCATAGTCACTGCTGGAAGTGAAATTTCAGGGCACATTGACAAAATCACGTTACCACTCTTCATGAGAAGAGGTCCCAAATGCTTTCATGAGCTGGGGTCACAAAAAGGCCATGTTGAAAATTTGTGGTGCAAATACTAACAAACACCTGGGGCATTGGGGTTTCTAACCATAACATTCCACCCTGTACAGACTGACAGGCATTGAAGTATGCCTTTGGATTACTGACTGTACTGCTCATGCCATCCCAACCCCCACCCAGTGACAGGTTTTGAGGTGTACCTTGGACTCTTTGGCCCAACAGTTCACCACATTCTCCTATGCTGCACCGATTTCAGTGCATGTCCTTATGGAATAGGGTGACTGTAAAGCCAGACACCCAGGACACACCTCAACATGTGTCGGTGTCTGCAGAATACAATGAGGTGACATAGCATGAACATCATGGACGATGATCCAAACACTTACCCTAATGCCTGTCCATCTCTACAGGATGGAGGTGCGGTTGGTGTGAAGTTCAATACTTCACTGCCATTCCTGTTCTGCATCTGTCTACCGCTTGCATTTTCAATGCTAATACCAGCAAGCAAACATTCGGCATTGACAAATGCTTGTTTAAACTACAGACACTTTGATGACTACAGGGGATGACAGTGTCCATTTAATAGAATGGAAGAATTTCAGAGATTTGCAATCAAAGAAGGAAAATTAAATATTCAAAATAAAGTTTTCTGTATGGGGGTATTTTTAATGGAGCTCTGCCAACACATCTCAAGAATTTCACTGCTGCACAATATTAGAGCATGAAGATGCATTGCACATCTCTGGCTATACCCAAGTGCAGCATTAAAGTATGTGGCACATCTCCAGGGGTCATGCCCATTAATATGCAATACATCCCCATAATCAACCAAGATGTGAGGCACATATGCCCGCACCTCTTGGAGAAGTGCCACACAAAGTTAGGCATGTAAGCAACATGTCTAACCCCTAGCCACCCAGAGGCATGCTGCTGTACTGCACACCACAGCACAGCAGCCTGGTGGCAAGTCCCCTAGTATAGTTTCCCCATCCACGGTACATTCAGACGCAACCCCTGGTTGCTGGTGTAGTGTCCCCCTGACACCACATACTGTCCCAGATCCCCAAATACCAACTGCAGCACTTTACACAGGCACCACTGGTCCAGGATCCTGGTTCACTGTACAGTCCATAAGTCAACCAGGACCAGGAACCCTGTGTGCTGTATAGAAGTGTGCCATACATGTTACACAGAATGTACTGGTCCTCCGCACCCCATCAAGATCCCTGATCACAGACATAACAGGACGCTGAGATCCCTTTCTCAATGTCTAATAGCACCCTCCTCCCAGCCCCGAACCCCATTCATGATGTACAGATTTATCACCCAGTCCAATTTTTCCAATAGTTTAGTGTCCCTTCTCCTGTCATGATACCAATGAGAAACAAAAATAAAGTACACCCCATCCCTTTATTCCATAGTGTAATGCCACCCCACCCACTCAGACCCTAATATCCCACCCTGCTACCCCATCCTAGCATGGTAAGGTGGCCAGTCAGCTAGCAGGCAGCACATCCTCTGCACATCTATGACATACTTCTATACACTGCACAGGGATACTAGTCCTGGTTGGATTATTGAGTGTACATTAAACCAGGATCCAGGACTGGTGGTGCCTGTGTAGAATGCTGCAGTTGGGGTTTAGGGATTAGGGACTGGGTTGGGGGATATGTGAGGGCACTACACTATGGTAAAGGGGAATGCTGACACTTTAGTGAGTATCGAGGACTGGGACCAGAGGGAAGGCTGCACATGCTGTCAGGCACATCCCTGCTCGATGTATAGAAATGAAGCCAAACTGACTTAAAATGGCGTATTTGTACCAGCTTCTGTCGTGTCACTCATCCCCATTCCAGGTATTCAGCCCATGCAGGGTGATATGGTGGTTTATTAGCAGTGGTCCCCATTTTTGTGGGGCACAACCATTGCAATATTCAGATGGGATGTGTGACCACACATCTTGTTTGAATATAGCACTATATTACACCAGTCCATATATTTGGTCGGCTCATCTGGATGCACTGGAAGGCCCCTGAGCTTTGAATATGTGGACTATTATGTAATGCATCGGATACAACTACTCTGAATTTTTTGGGGGGGGAGGGGCACCGTTATTAATTTTAATTTTAAGAACTTCTCTGATTATCCAAACTTATGGCATGTCCCCCACTGAGTCTGGATAATCAAAGTGATGCTGTGAAAAAAAAAATTAATGCACCAGTCAGGGTACAATTTGACACCACAAAAGTAGAGATATGTGGTGTTAGGGTTTATAACACTAAATGTCCATCCCCAAAGTAGCAAAAGGACAAGATTACATAAACAATCATAGACAGTCATTATCAGGTAAGATAAACAACATCAACTGCTGCCAGATGACACAAATGCAGTAGCACTAATGTTGGATGGCAGACAAGGGTGAGGTAGTACTGGTTGGAGACTTCAATATTCCAGACGTGGACTGGAGCATCCCAGCAGCAGCATCAACTAGGAGCAGATTTATCCTGGACTCCCTTCAGGGTGCCTTCCTCAAGAAACTGGTCATGGAACTAACTCAGCAGAAGGCAATACTGGACTTTGTGCTCACAAACAGGGACAGTGTGATGGGGGTAACAGTGGGGGAGCACCTGGGAAACAGTGACCACCAGTCATTGTGGTTTGAAATCACAGAAAGAGCAAAACCAAACCACACAAAAACACATATCCTGGATTTTAGGGGGGCAGACTTTGGGAAAATGTGGAGATACTTGAAAGAGGCATTAAGGGGAATGGGACAGGAATCAGGGGTTGAGGAACAGTGGGCCATATTTAAAATGGGGATTACAAGAACAACAGAATTATGCATTAAGCAGGTTAGCAAGAGGAAAAGGAAGAGGAGACCATTATGGTTTTCCAAAGAGGTAGCAAAGAAAGTGAAAGCCAAAAAGATTGCATTCAGGCAATACAAAAGACACGGGCAGAAGGGATAGGGAGAAGTACCAGGAGAAGCAAAGGGAGGCAGGGAGGTCAGTAAGGGAAGCCAAAGCTCAGACAGAAAAGCACATTGCAAAATCAGTGGGTAGAGGGCAAAACCTTTTACAGGTACATAAGTGAAAAAGAAAGACAAAGTGAGGGATAGTGAGACTGAAGGGGAGGACGGGGCCAGCGTGAGGGTGACAACAGTAAAGCTGACATATTGAACAGGTATTTCTGCTCAGTCTTTACTGAGGAAGAGGAGGGTAATGGGTCTGAAGGGAGTACAAGGGTGAGAATGGTGCAGAAATGGACACAAGTCCCTTTACACGAGAGGGTCCTGAAGGAACTGGAAGTAATAAGAGTTGATAAAGCAATGGGGCCAGATGGGGTTCACCCCAGGGTCCTTAAAGAACTAAGAGAGGTGGTGGCTGAACCTCTGGCTATCCTGTTTAGCTGATCACTGGAAACAGGGGTACCCAAAGACTGGAGGACAGCAGATGTAGTCCCCTTATACAAAGTGGGAACAAAGAGGAAGCGGGAACTACAGACCAGTCAGCCTCACCTCGGTAGTGGGGAAGATCATGGAAGCACTACTGAAGGAGTGATTGGTGGAACATCTGGTTGTCAATGGACTTCATGACCCAAGGCAGCATGGTTTCACCAGGGGGAGGTCATGTCAGACCAACCTCATTGAATTTTTTGACTGGGTGACTAGGGAGGTGGATCAGGGGAGGGCAGTGAACATGGCCTATCTGGACTTCAGCAAGGCCTTTAACACTGTGCCACATAGAAGACTAGTACAAAAACTGGGGAATATGGGTGTGGGCAGGACAGTAGTGTGGTGGGTAGGTAACTGGCTGGGTGGCAGGACACAGAGGGTGGTGGTAAATGGCTGTCACTCCACAGAGGGAAGAGTGACCAGTGGGGTACCACAGGGATCAGTGCTGGGACCGGTCCTATTCAGCATCTTCATCAGTGACATTGCGCAGGACCTAGAAGGCAGAATTTCACTGTTCGCTGATGACACAAAGCTCTGTAACAGAGTAGACACACCAGAGGGTGTAGACAGAATGAGACGTGACCTGCAGAAACTTGAAGAATGGTCAGGGGTTTGGCAGTTGAAATTCAATGCAATGAAGTGCAAGATAATGCATATGGGCACAAAACCCTGGCACAATATATCAGTTGGGGGTGAGGATATAGCATACCAAGCAGGAAAGGGATCTTGGGGTTATCATCTCTAATGACCTCAAGGTAGGAAAAGGTGTGAAAAGGCAGCAGGTAAAGCAAATAGGATACTGGGATGTATGAGCAGGGGCATCACCAGCAGGAAAGGGAGGTCATAATTCCACTATACAAGACACTAGTGAGGCCCCACCTGGAGTACAGTGTACAGTTCTGGAGACCAAACCTACGTAAGGACATAGACATAGTAGAGAAGGTTCAGGGGAGGGCAACAAAGATGGTGCATGGATTGCATCACAAGTCCTATGAAGACAGGTTGAAGGAACTGAACATGTACTCACTGGAGGAGAGGAGGAAGAGAGGGGATATGATAGAGACATACAAGTATCTTACAGGGAGGAACAGGGTGCAGGAATACACTATTTTTAAGCAAAAAAGATGTTCCAGGACTAGAGGGCATGGGATGAAGTTGGAGGGAGGATGATTCAGAGGAAACATGAGAAAGAATTTCTTCACAGAACGGGTGGTGGACAAGTGGAACACACTGCCAGAGGAAGTGGTGGGGGCTGAAACAATCACAGGATTTAACAATGCATGGGATAGACATAAAGGAATTCTGGAGGTCTGGGGTAAGGGGCAACAGACTTCTAGGAAAACAAACTGAACTTACAAGCTCAAATGGGCAGACTGGGTAGGCCATAGGCCCTTATCTGCCAACACTGTCTATGTATCTATGAATCAACTTTTGCACTTGTCACTGCAGAGAGAAATTCACAATACTCAAATCAAAACTGTGTTTCTATGTGCACAATTCCAAGCCCAGGCAGCCACAGATACAACTCCATGACACCCAAATTACAAGATTTTTTCTGAAACCATGCAGGGCCCTATGGCACCAGTGATAATGTACACATGTATGTGCACCCTGTAAGACATGCAGTATACACTCTTCAAAGCCTGTGCTTCTGCAACCACAGCCGTTAGACATATACACTGACCTCCAGCTGCAGAAACACTGGTGCCCCAAAATCCTGGATGCCAAAATTGTAACAGTATTTCTGGCTGCAGATGTACAGGTCCCAGAGAGACTTGTTCCTCTTCTGACAAAAGTGGAAGATATACCTATCACTTCTGGCTCCAGAAAGGCAGGCCATTGTGGTACCTGCCACCATTCAGACAAAAGTACTATTGCATTGTGGGTATCATGGTTTCTGCGGCTGATCTAGAAATTGTTCAAGGAGGTAGCAGCTTTTCAGTTATGCAGCTGAATATCTTAGGGGTTAGAGTAACAATCTGTAAATTATCTGGGTGCCTCCATCAGACCTGGATTTGATTCCCACAACCTCCACTTGCATGCTATGTAACTCTGACCAAGTCTCTTAACCACCCAGTATTCCCTGAACACCCCTGAAAACAAGCAATTGTGCCTAGTGGTCCTTACAAAGTTACCAAAGACTAAATAAAAAAAATATATATATATATATTATGGTAGCACGACAGTGCTACCATAATTAGGTTGAGGAGCCATTTCTATGTTAAACCCCTAAATTTTGCACCTAAATAACGTTGCAACTGTTTAACAAATTTGCCTGAAATTTGGAATACACAATGAAAAACCATAGGCCTAAGGATCTGCCAAGTTTCGTACCGGTCGGATATATGGCAGCGGAGTTATTAAGCATGATCTGCACACGCGTTTACGCTTTTTCTGGAATTCTACGGTCATGCGTACAGGTTGCACAGTTTGCGCGACCGACCTGAAATCTTCAGGGAATGTGCGGCCAGGATCCCCAATGTGCCTTTCAAAGATTTGGTGAAAAAATATTAAACGGTTCAAAAGTTATTCAAAAAACAATTTCCCATTATAAGTCAATGGGAAAAGTTAAAAAGGTTCGACAGTGTCGCAAATGCATTTTTACTTTCGCAAATGGCCCTGTTACTTTCACAAATCCGCCATTTTGTTTTCAGTTAGTGATCAGAAAAAGGCTTGGCATTTAAATTTGGGACCCTCTAGCAACCTAATTCTTTTTGTATTCATCTAGTCGGACCCTGAGGATGCTAGCCATGTCTTTATTTTGGGGTAAAACACCCCAGAAATATGTTTTTCAAATTTCTGGAAAAAGTCCTTTTGCAAAGTACTTTCGTGGTCATGAAAGTGTAGCAAATTTTTGTGAAAGCTTATGAAAATTGCGACAGTAGTTTTCTAGTCTGTGGGAAAATTGCAGCAATTCTTTGGCACTGCACTGCAAAACAATGATTGGGAGTTTTGGGCTGAAATGTGGAGGGAACGCAGCTGACATATCACAGATGTGCCTTTCAGTGTTGTGTGGAAAAAATATTACACAGCGGTAAAGTTACGGCACTCCAAAGTTGACGTTTTTTCCCATAGGATAACATTACGGCGCCCATCGCATTACAGGAATCCTTTGGCACCCTGCTGCAAAATAATGGTTTGGTCTTATTTCCTGAAATTTGGAGGGAAGACAGCCAACAGCCCACAGATGTGACTTTCAGTGGTTTGGTGAAAAAATATTACAGGGAGGCAAAGTTATGGTGCTCAGAACTTCTCTTTTTTTCCCATAGGATAACATTATGGCGTTCACCATGCCTTTCAGGGCCCGTATCTCGGAAACGGTGCGAGATACGGACTTTTCGTCAGAAAAATTCTTAGCCCCCTAATGTGGGCTAAGTACAAAACTAGACAGGACAGTCATAAATCATAGGACTTTTAAATTTTTTTTCTACGTCATACAGGTCCTGAGATATAACCTATTTAGTATTCCAAGTCCTCATTTTCTGCTCCGATGCCCATTATTATGCATACATTCTTTATACTCCCTGTCTTTCTCTACACAGGTTTTGGGGAAAACCAGCCTGTGCGCTTACATTACTGTTACTGTTGCCCTTTCTGCTTGTGGTTCCGTACCCGTTTCACTTACCATTGACGTCTACTCCACCATGTGCGTTATCCTTTGTGTTTTTATTTGTGCTTGTGTTCCTGTTATTTTTTGCCATTTGTGTCTACAGTACTGTTTCTCTTTCTGTTTACTTTGCATCACCATATGACCATTGACATTTCGTTTGCAGGCACCATGTTACTATGTGACAACACATTACGTGGCAGACCATTCCTGTCTATGCCACCGTGTGCGTTACCCTTTCTGTTCTCATTGCGCTTGCTGTTACCATGTGTGCACTGTTAGGCGCTTCTGTTTGCATTGCTGTTCTTGTTACTATGCCTCAAGACATCATGTGGTCTGGGCCCCACGCTCCCGCCGCTGCATTACATTCACTATTTCTCGTTATCATTCTCAAAAAGAAGGGAAATTAGAGGCAAACAACTCTGTTTAATGCCTTAGTTAGGGTTGTTACACAGTGACAAAAGTGAGGAAATTCGGTGTTAGGGTTGAAAACCCCTCTTGGACCTCCTGCCCACCCCCCCAAATAGCATTGGGGTGTGCATTGGAGTCATCGGTCGTAACTCTCACCCCATTCTCCTATACTTCTGCTGCTTTATACATGTGATGGGATGAGAGTTAGGGCTGGTGACCCCAATGAACACCCAATGCCAGATGAGGGGTGGGCAAGAAGTCCAAGGGGTTTTCAACCCTAACACTGAATTTCCCTCACTTTTGTCACTGTGGAACAACCCTAACTAATGCATTAAATGGAGTGTTTTGCTCTATATATATATATATATATATATATATATATATATATATATATATATATATATATATATACATATACACACATATATACACACATATATATACTGTGCCACTATAGTTAGGGTTGAGGAGCCATTTCTATGTTAAACCCCAAAACTTTGCACCTTAATAACTTTGCAACTGTTCGACGGATTTGCCTGAAATTTGGAATACACAATCAAGAACTATAGGCCTTGGGATCTATGAAGATTTGTACTGGTCAGATATACGGCTGTGGAGTTATTAAGCGTGATCTGTGCGCGCGTTTACGCTTTTTCTGGAATTCTATGGTCGCGCCTACAGGTCGTACGGTTTGCACGACCAGCCCAAAATCTTCAAGGAACGTGTGGCCAGGGTCCCCAATGGGCCTTTTGAAGATTTGGTGAAAAAATATTAAACGGTTCAAAAGTTATTAAAAAAACAGTTTCCCATTATAAGTCAATGGGAAATGTTAACAAAAAGTTCAACACTTTCGTAAATGCATTTTTACTTTCGCAAATGGGCCTGTTACTTTCACAAATTGGCCATTTTGTTTTCAGTTGGTGATCAGAGAAATGGTTGGCATTTAAATTTGGGACCCTCTAGCAAACCTAATTCTTTTGTATTCATCTAGTCGGACCCTGAGGATGCTAGGCATGTCTTTATTTTGTGGTAAACACCCAGAAATATGTTTTTCAAATTTCTTGAAAAATACTTTCTAGGAATTACTATCGTGCTCATGAAAGTGTCGAACTTTTTTGCGAAAGCTTTCGCAAATTGCGACAGTAGTTTTCCATCTGTGGAACAGTGACAGCGATTCTTTGGCACTGCGCTGCAAAAGAACCGTTGGGAGTTTTGGGCTGAAATTTGGAGGGAATGGAGCCGACATCTCACAGATGTGCCTTACAGTGTTGTATTGAAACAATATTATATGGTGGCAAAGTTATGGCACTCCAAATTTGACGGTTTTTCCCGCAGGATAACATTACGGCGTCCGACGCATTACAGAAATCCTTTGGCACCCTGCTGCAAAATAACGGTTTGGTCTTTTTTCCTGAAATTTGGAGGGAAGACAGCCAACAGCCCACAAATGTACCTTTCAGTAGTTTGGTGAAAAATATTACAGGAGAGCAAAGTTATGGCACTATGAACTTTTCTTTTTTTCCCATAGGATAACATTATGGCGACACCTTGGCAGCCTTTCAGGGCCCGTATCTCGAAATGGTGTGAGATACGGACTTTTAAGTCAGAAAATTTCTTAGCCCTTAACAGGGGCTAAGTGCCAAATTAGACGACAGTTGTAAATAATATGACTTTAAATTTTTTTCTCGTCGTACAGTTCTTGAGATATAACGTATTTAGTATTCCAAGTTCTCATTTGCTCTTGATACTCATTATTATGCATACATTATATGTACTCACTGTTTTCTCTATGCAGGTATTGGGAAAACCAGCCTGTGCGCTACATTTCTGTTACTGTTGCCCTTTCCGCTTGCAGTTCGGTACCCGTTCACTTACCATTGGCGTCCTGCGCCTGTATGTTATCCTTTGCATTTCATTTACGCTTGCGTTTCTGATATTTTTGCCATTTCTGTCTACAGTACTGTTTATCTTTCTGTTTCACTTCTAATCACCATGCCCATTGACATTTCTGTTTGCAGGCACCATGTTACTATGTGACAACACATCGTGGCAGACCGCTCCCGTCCTACGCCACCATGTCGTTACCCTTTCTGTTCTCATTCGCACTTGTGCGATACCATGTGTGCCACTGTTAGCATTTCTGTTTGTGTTGCTGTCCCTGTTAATGTCCAAAAACATCCTCACAGCCCCGCCACTGCATTACATTCACTATTTTCTCGTTATCATTCTCAAAAAGTAGGAAATTAGAGGCAAAAACTCCATTTAATGCATTAGTTAGGTTGTTTCACTAGCCCGAAAAAGTGAGAAATTCGCTGTTAGAGTTAAAACCCCTTGGACCCCCGCACCCCCAACCGTCATTGGGTGTGCATTGGGATCGTGGTCTCAACTCTCACCCCATTCTCCTATACTTCTGCTGCTTTACATGACATGGGGTGAGAGTTAGGGCTGGCGATCCCAATACACACCTCAATTCCAACCGTCGTGCCATCCTTTGTGTTGTCATTTGTGCTTGTGTTTCCGTTACTTTTTTGCCACTTATGTCCATCGTACTGTTTTCTCTCTGTTTCACTTTGCATCACCATGCCCATTGACATTTTTCCATTTTGGGCACCATGTTACATGTGACAAGACATCACATGGCACACCCGTTCCTGTCATCGCCACCGTGTTCGTTACCTTTTCTGTTCTCATTCGGTGCTACGTTGCTATGCGCCACTGTTAGCGCTTCTGTTTGCGCTGCTCTTCCTGTTACTATGCCTAAAGACATCATGTGGTGGGAGTGCATGGCTCTTTGGCTACTGCACTCCACTGCTTCATATATGCTGGGGCACGCGCAGGGCCCTATGTGCATTATCCTTTGCGTTTTCATTTGCACTTGCGTTTCTGTTACTTTTTTGCCATTTGTGTGTACCGTACTGTTTCTCTTTCTGTTTCACTTTGCATCACCATGCCCATTGACATTTCCATTAACAGGCACCATGTTACTATGTGACAAGACATCACATGGCACACCGTTCCTGTCTATGCCACTGTGTGCGCTACCCTTTCTGTTCTCATTTGCACTTGTGTTACCATGTGTGCCACTGTTAGCATTTCTGTTTGCATTGCTGCTCCTGTTACTATGCCACAAGACATCATGTGGCGGGAGCGTGGGGCCCTTTGGGCCCTGCACTCCCACCACCGCATTGCATTCACTATTTCTCGTTATCATTCTCAAAAAGAAGGGAAATTAGAGGCAAAATACTCTGTTTAATGCATTAGTTAGGGTTTTTCCACAGCGACAAAAGTGAGGAAATTCGCTGTTAGGGTTGAAAACCCTAACTCCGAATTCACCCCCCCAGCACCACACACACACACACACACACACACACACACACACACAGACACACACGCATTCAGATATGGGTGAGGACCAAGTCAACACAACCAATGACAGAAATCCAGCAGCAGGTGACAGAAATAACAAACAATTGTCTAAATGTACTACGAGACATCCCCACCCACCTGACCAGTGCTACATGCTCAGTGGAGATCAACAGCAAAACTGAGGCCATGTACACCAAACGTCACATCCTGATTGCAGCTGCACACATGTACCACACTTAGTAGTTGCATGGCCTTACCTACCGATGCCCCACACCACACCACAACTGGTACTGTGCGTTAGTCAGTATAAATGCTGAAGGTGCATGATGACAGTTGTAGAAAGGTTTTAACACTAGTGAGTATACATTAATTAAAGAGAAGCATAAATTAAGTACAAGACACTAGCATGCTCCAAGATAAAAGTAGTGTACATTTAGTAGGTGATTTACATAGTAGTACATTTACTGCAATGGTTTACTCAAGATAGAGAGGCTGATGTAAACATATGGAAAAGCATTGCCTGTTCAACGCTGTGAAATTCGTACTGCCAGTATCGCATGCCTTCTTACTGATGAAGGTATACTACTGATGTACATACATAGACCTTCAGTGTGTTTCAATACTAAAGATGCAGTAAGTATTCTTTGTAAGAAACATTGTAATTGCATGGATAAGGCCAAGCAACTTCTAGATATCATAGCACTACTGATCCAACAATGACGTACCTGTATCGGAGATGTATAGGATAGATTTTACTGTAGGCACTTACTGAGTATGTTGTACACTGATAAAGACAGTCTCATTGCATCTGTGATGACCAACTTATTCAAATAGTAATACATTTACTATTGTTGCAATGAGTGATCTATACCACTTATGGATACAGTGTAATTTTTTAGCCAGTTGTTTCATACCTCAGGCTGTATGCCTAGTGTTTGGGTTTGCCACACTTCTGACACTGTGCTATCAAAGTGATAACTATATTGATTGTGGTACAACAGGAATCAAGTAGGTATGGTGTAGATATAAACAGAATGTCTTTTAGTATTGATTTAACTCACAATGGGGTAAGTGTAACTAGGACAGCAGGGGTTATTCTCTATCACTGACTCTGTCAGTTATAATCACACTAAGATTTCGATGACTGTAATGATCAAGTTACACTGTTCATCTTTGAGTTCATATTCACAGCATTCTCCAGTAACTAGACAGTGTATGGTGTAACTGGTGGGACACTGTGTTGCAAAGCTGCTGCAGTGCCTAGCAGAGGGAGAGTATCTACTCATAAAGACAATTAAGCAATAAGGCATGACCAACAGTTATGTTAAATGGTCTGTTAATCGCCCTGTAGGGGTTTAATGTTGAATGAGGCATAGCGAGTGCCACATGTCACTAGACAGTGATAAACTGACCATTAACATACTACCTGGGAAGTATTGCTATCATAATAAAACTGTTTTCTAAACAACATTAAACCATGTTCATCATATGGTTAGGCTCTACATGTACTGTATGTTAATAAAAACTTAACATAAGGCTGTTACAT
This sequence comes from Neoceratodus forsteri, assembly GCA_016271365.2. Lineage (NCBI taxonomy): Eukaryota > Metazoa > Chordata > Ceratodontiformes > Ceratodontidae > Neoceratodus > Neoceratodus forsteri. Next base: position 1,277,923,960 of record CM057454.1, read on the forward strand.
TGTTTACAGTCAATTAGAAAGCTGCATTTCTCAAACCCTTGTTATAATCAGAGATATTATACCTGTACAACTCCTTGGTTTTTCTGAACTCTATTGCTCAGGTGGTCCACCACATGTGGTGTGGTCTGGTGTGGGGCATCAGGTAGGTGAGCCATGCAACTACGAAATGTGGTACGCTGTGCAGCTGCAATCGGGATGTGTACGCTTGGTGTACATGGCCTCAGTTTTGCTGTTGATCTCCACTGAGCATGCAGTACCTGGTCAGTGGGTGGGGATGTCTAGTAGTACATTTAGACAATGTGTGTTATTTCTGTCACCTGCTGCTGGATGTCTGTCATTGGTTGTGTTGACTTGGTCCTCCCCATACTTGAATGCGTATGTGTGTGTGTGTGTGTGTGTGTGTGTGTGTGTGTGTGTGCAGCTGTGTGTGTGTGGTGCTGGGGTGATTAGGCGTTAGGTTTTCAACCCCAACAGTGAATTCCTCACTTTGTACGCTGTGGAACAACCCTAACTAATGCATTAAACTTATTTTTATGCTCTAATATATATATATATTTACTGCAATGGTTTACTCATACATATGTGTATATATATATATATATATATAAAACAAAACACCCATTTAATGCAATAGTTAGGGTTGTTCACACTGACAAAGTGAAATTCAGTGTTAGGGTTGAAAGCCCCCTTGACCCCACCCACACCCCAACTGGCATCAGAGTGCATGCTGGGGTTGCCGGCCCTAACTCTCACCCCAACAGATGTGTGAAGAAGCAGAGGTATAGGAGAATGGGGTGAGAGTTAGGACCAACAACCCCAATGTACACCCTGATGCTGGTTGGGGGTGTGGGCAGGGGGGTTAAAGGGTGGCTTTCAACCCTAACACTGAATTTCCTCACTTGTGTCACTGTGGAACAACCCTAACTATACATTAAACAGAGTTTTTTGCCTCTAATTTCCCTTCTTTTTGAGAAGGATAATGAAAAATAGTGAAGGGCCCCACGCTCCTGCCATGTCATGTCTTGTCACATAGCAACACGATGCCCACAAACGCAAATGGTAATGTGCATGGTGACACAAAGCAAAACAGAAAGATAAACAGTACTGTAGACACAAATGGTTAAAATAATGCAAATGCAAGTACAAATGAAAATGCAAAGGATAACGCTCATGGTGCCATAGATGGGAACAATGGGTGAAGCGAATTGAACCCATAGCAGAGCTGATGAGGGTAACAGTAATGTAAGTGCACAGGCTGGTTTTCCCAAAAGCTGCATAGAAAAGACAGTGAGTACAAAGAATGTATGCATAATAATGAGTCTCCGAGCAGAAAATGAGAAGTTGGAATACTAAATTGCTTATATCTCAGGACCCGTACGATGTAGAAAAAAATATTTAAAAGTCAAATGATTTATGACTTTCCTGGCTAGTTTTGCACTTATCTCTCAGGAGGGGGCTAAACATTTTTCTGATGAAAAGTCTGTATCTCGCACCATTTCTGAGATACGGACCCTGAAAGGTGCAGCGAACGCTGTAATGTTATCCTATGGGAAAAAAGAGAAGTTCGGAATAACATAACTTTGGCTCCCTATAGTATTTCTTCACAAAACTACTAAAGGCACATCTGTGGGAAGTTGGCTTTCGTCCCTCTAATTTCAGCCCAAAAGACCAAACTGTTATTTTGCAGCAGGGTTGCAAAAGATTCCTGTAATGCGGCAGATGCCGTAATGTTATCCTATGGGAAAAAGCATCAAATTTGGAGTGCTGTAACTTTGCCACCTTGTAATGCTTTTTCACCAAAACACTGAAAGGCACATCTGTGAGATGTTGGCTGCGATCTCTCCAAATTTTAACCCAAAAGACAAAACCGTTGTTTTGCTGCAGGGTGGAAGATTGTTGTCATTTTCCTAAAGCTTGAAGTACTGTCGAACTTTGTGAAAGCTTTGTAGCAAATTATTTGATAGAGTCACAATGCTAAGTTATTTTTAAAGTATATTTTTTTTCAGAAATTCTGAAAAACATATTTTTGCAGCTTACATTAAAATAAGACATGCCTAGCATCCTCTGTTCATGAGGTGAATACAGCAGAATTAGGTTGCTAGAGGGTCTCAATTACATCGCCAAGCATTTTCTCTGATGACCAACCGAAAACAAAATAGCGGATTTGTGACAGTAAAAGGGCCATTTGCAAAAGTAAAAACTGCATTTGTGACACTGTCAAACTTTTTGTTAACTTTTCCCATTGACTTATAATGGGAAATTGTTGTTTGAATAACTTTTGAACCATTTAATATCGTTTCATGAAATCTTCAAAAGACACATTGGGGACCCCAACTGCACGTTCCCTGAAGATTTTGGGCCACCCAAACGGTTCAAAAGTTATTCAAAAAATAGGTTCCCATTAAAAGTCAATGGGAAAAGTTAAAAAGTTCGACAGTGTCGCAAATTTAGTTTTTAATTTCGCAAATGGCCCTTTTACTGTCGCAAGTCCGCCATTTTCCTTTCAGTTAGCGATCAGAAAAATGCTTGGTGTTTAAAATTGGGACCCTCTAGCAACCTACTTCTTTTTGTATTCACCTAGTCGGACCCTGAGAATGCTAGCCATGTCTTTATTTTGGGGTAAAACATCCCAGAGATATATTTTTCAAATTTCTGGAAAAAGTACTTTTGCAAAGTACTGTCGCATTTGCGACACTGTCGAATGAATTTGCGAAAGCTTTCACAAACTTCGACAGTACTTTTCTAGGCTGTGGGAAAATGACAGTAATTCTTTGGCACCCTACTGTAAAAGAATGATTTGGTGTTTTGGCCTGAAATTTGGAGGGAATGCAGCTGACATCTTACAGATGTGCCTTTCAGTGTTATGTTGAACAAATATTACACGGCGGCAAAGTTATGGCACTCCAATGTATTACTGGAATCCTTTGGCGCCCTGCTGCAAAATAACGGTTTGGTCTTTTGGGCTGAAATTTGGAGCTAACACAGCCAACATCCCACTGATGTGCCTTTTTGTGGTTTGGTGAAAAGATATTACAGGGAGACAAAGTTATGGCACTCCAAACTTCTCTTTTTCCCATATGATAACATTATGGTGTTCACTATGCTTTTCAGGGCCCTCAGATCTCAGAAACGGTGCGAGATATGGACTTTTCATCAGAAAAATGCTTAGCCCCCCCTGTGGGATAAGTGCAAAACTAGCCAGGAAAGTCATAAATCATATGCCTTTTAAATTTTATTTCTCCGTCATATGGTTCCTGAGAAATAAGCAATTTAGTATTCCAACCCCTAATTTTCTGCTCCGAGAACCATTATTATCCATACATTCTTTGTACTCACTGTCTTTCTCTATGCAGCTTTTAGGGAAAACCAGCCTGTGCACTTCCATTAGTATTAACGTTACCATTTCCGCTATGATTCCATTCCCATTTCACATAACATTCACGCCTTTGCCACCATAATGGGTACCTTTTGCATTTAATTTATGCCTTTTGCATTATTGTTTTAACATTTCTTTCTACACTACTGTTTTTCTTTCTGTTTCACTTTTAGCCGCCATGTGCATTACCATTTGCGTTTGTGGGAACAATGTTACTATGTGACAAGACATTACTTGTGGGAGCGTAGCTTCAAAGAGCACCACACCCCGCTCCGTCAGATACACTATTTCTCATTATCATTCTCAAAAGAAGGGAAATTAGAGGCAAAAACTCAATTTAATGCATTAGTTAGGGTTGTTCTAAACCAACAAAAGCGAGGAAATTGGTGCTAGGTTGAAAGCTACCTTGGCCCCCCACACCCCCCCAACCGCATCAAGTACATTAGGGTTGTCGGTCCTATCTGTCACCCCATTCTCCTACACCTCTGCTTCTTTACACATGTGATGGGGTGAGAGTTATGGCCGACAACCCTAATATATATTTATATATACACATGAAACCATGAAGTAGCAGATCATGCTGTATAGCAAGGTACCTCATACAGCATCCATGAGTTCCTCTGTCTTCAGAGATGCAGGTCCCATAGGGTTTTCTGCCTGCAGCCACATGTACTCATGCATGCTGTAAAACATACACACATAGGTGTGGTTGTATCAGCACATGCTATATCCTTTTTCTTCTTAGGGGTTATCATTGGAAAACCTAACACAACAGTTCCCTGCTTTTGTGGCATTAAATTGAAACATAACTGGGAAATAATGCATTATTACTGCAAAGACTGTCCCTTTATTTTGAGATAGTGGACTTGTGTTCTCAATCATAGATGTCCCTTCAGGACCTGTGTGAAGAGATGTAGTGCTGCAGAGCCCCTGGCCCAACAATAAAAGGAAACGTTGTTACCTTGTAAGTTTAGCAATGGGTATCAAGAATTCATGGGTAAGCATGGTGGTCTTGGAAGCACAGGGCCCTGTATTTCATGTAATCACAGATACAGATGCATTGTGAAAAGAGTCAACTTCTCTGTCAAAGCACATGGTCCTCTGGTACTGGCAGTTTAGAAGTGCAATGTCCTACCCTAACAGCAGAGTTCTATTCATCATATGGTACATTTTTCCTGTGTGGGCATCCTTCACCTTTTCTCCCAAGGTTAAATGATGGTGTTGCATGATAGTGCTAGCACCTCCAACCACTGCCATCCAGTTCCCCCCAGAACTCAGCTTACTGCCTCAGGATCCCAATGCATTACCCACTAGTGTAAAGATTGGCACTATACATAATGGCCCAGATATTCAGAAGAGTTTCACCATGAGCAATAGGGTTGTGCCAGTGCAAGTCCGAAAATGCACCATTCTGCAATATTCAGCGGGAGGCAGTTGCGCCCCCAAATCACGTTGAGCAACAGCGCAATGATAATGAATGTATGCACAACTGAAGGGGGAGGAACCATGCATAAATGGTGCAGTGCGATATCCAACAACATGCGCCATGTGCAATAGGGGAGCAAGCGGAAGTTGCGCCATAGCGGAAATGAGCCAAAATAAAAGGGGCAAGGGAGAGGCACAAGAACACTACAGGGAATCCACATGAGGCAGAACTCTAGCCAGAGAAACTGGGCAGCAGGGATACACAGGGCAGACCAGGAAAAGGGCACCTGGAACCCACAGGCTTAGGGGAAGGTGTGGGGAGCCACAGTGTAGAAGGGGGAAGTATTTGCCACACAGCAGTGAGGCCAGCACAGGCAGGTGTTCCTGGTGCAGGGAAGCAGCAGCCAGGACAGCAGGGGGAACACAGAAACAGCTGCCTGGGGGGTGAACACAGCCAGGACATGGCCAGTGCCACCATCCAGATGGAGGCAGTAATGAGGGGTGAGAAGGAGGGCAGCAGGGGGTGCGGCCGTGAAAGGCCCATCGGCGGCATGCCCCAACAGGCAGTACCGAGCCCACACCAGTTTCGAGCTGGCTAGTGATACAGATCATGAGCTGGTACCACCTGAATTGGTAATTCTGAGGCAGCTCTGGAGCTGTTTACTGATGTTATGCAGGCACCCACACAACAGAGCCATGCTCTGTCAGTGGAGATGAAAGTGACAGCTTGCATGTGCTTGCTCATCACGGATACCTTCCAGAGACCAACTGGGGACACCACAGGCATAACCCAGTTGGCCGCATCATGCCACCTCACCCAATTCCTCAGCACACTGCTGCCACATACTGCAGAGTACATCCATTTCCCGAGCACACCGGAGGGGAACATAGCAAACATACAGGAGTTCCACAGGGTAGCACATATGCATGGCATGCTAGGGGCAATAGACTGCACCCATGTGGCCATCTGCACACCACCAGGCCCCAAGGGGGCTGCATATGTAAATTGCAAGGGCTGTCGGGGGATCACGTGATGCGCATGGAGGAGTAGCAGCATTCCTGCGGGTCTCCCTCTCCAGTAGAGTGGTTCACCTCCTTGAGCGGTGGTCAGCGCTAATTTTCAGGTTATTTACCTGTCTGATACCCCAAGCTATCTAAGGAGATCCCGACGATTTGTTTTGGCGACTAAACATGCAAGAGCCGGGTTCTGAACTGTAGGCCAAGCGGCCACGGCGGAGCTCCTCACCAGTCAACGAGCCGGAAACAATCGCTCCTACCAAAATCTATGAAGATTTGACGACGATTAAAGATGCCCTTTTTAAGCTCATCGAAGATGTGCTGAATTCAAACCGCACTTACACAGCTTGCTCCGGACGGGTGACCGACGTGAGTAGCTGTGATTTCATCCATAGAGAGGCTTTAGAGAGCAGGGCCTACGGCAAAGGATTACAAGCGGAGCCTGGAGAAGCTAGACGATCGTCTCGACGATTTAGAGGGTAGGAGCAGATGCAATAACCTGGTTCTCCTGGGCCTCCCAGAGGGTGAGGAAGGGGTTAATACCATCTGCTTTTTGCAAAAGTTACTGAAAAAGTCAGTGGGCCCTTCACCTAATGGTCCAGAGTACATAATAGAAAGGGGCCACAGAGCACTGAGAGCAAAACCCACACCTTCAGAACCGCCGAGACCAATAATTTTCAAACTACTAAATTACTTGGATCGGGAGCATATCCTGAGGGAAGTTAGAAAATTATCTGTTTTCCAGTGGGAAGGTAAGAAGCTCCGCTTGGCACCAGATCTTACATGGAAGATGAGACAGGCGCGGTTGGCCTTCCGCCCCATAACCTCGAAGCTCTGGGCAGCTGGAATCCACCACAGAATGCTATATCCAGCAAGGTTAGAGGTATCCACAAAGGAGGGGACTAAACGCTATGAAATGGCAGAGGATGCCCTTACCTCTTTAGAGACCTGTTTCCCCGATCTTTTTCCCAAAAATAAGGGATGAGCTTAGGTCTGGTGGTGCTAAATATGGCCTATTAATGGGGCAGTCTCTGGGATCAGTATTGTTTCAATTGAGTCTACCTTGAAAATCGCTAATTTCAATTTGAGGAGGACTTTGCCAAAACCTACTGTTATTTCCACGGTTTGAATGGACATATGGATGTTTTAAATAGTCAATTGCTGTTATCTGACTTACTATATACCACTATATTTTTGTTATTAGCTTAGATTTTCCACCTGGGTGAGAAGTGGAGATGCTATGTTCATTCCAAGAGTGAGCTGTCGGATTTAAGGATGAAGCTCTGCAATATATTTTCAGCACCATAAGTTCTGTAACTGTTAAAATTAGGTGCTCTTTGGGTTCGGTTGATGCTGAAGTTTGATGTTAAATCGGGGTTCAGGCAATGTAACTATGCCTAACAGTTGAACTAATAGGAGGGACATTTGGGTTAATGGGAATTGTTTATAACCTATAAGGGTAAATAAGGTACTGTGGCCCTCAGTGGCTAAATGTTGCCATTACGGCTGGGGTTGGTCCTTTCTTTTCCCTTAGTCCTTATGGGAGTAAGGCATGAATGTTTTCCTGGCCTCGATGAGTTCCCAGACTCTATTCAGAGCTATGGAATTCTGAGGCATATACTTAACACTTATCCTTAAGCAGAGGCGATATAGGGAGGTACAGGCTTTTTTATTTGTTCTTCAACTAAAGGGATTCCTCCCTCTATTTGAGCTATTTAGATGGAGGGGGGCCCGGCCTCTACAGCGCATCATGAATCAGAGGCAGTGGAGTGGGCTACAGGCCTGGGTTCTTAGTTGGTGTGATTATTACAGGGGTTTATGTTTTTGTAATATAGATAGAGGGTTTGGTATTTTTTTCTTTTTTAATTGGGTAAAGGTTTTAGTTAGTAAGGGGACAGCTATCCATATCTCCTGTGGAAAATTAGTAATTACTGATGGCTAGTGGGCTGAATATTCCTTCATGGAATATTAAAGGGGGGAAAGATAATTGCAAAAAATTTATCATACTAAACCATTTGGCTCATTACAAGCCGGCAGTGGTGTTTTTGCAGGAAACACATGTTTTAGCAGATAGGTTATTACATTTAAAAAAAAAATGGGTTGGGCAAGTTTTTGGATCTGGCTTCTCTTCCAGTAGCCGAGGAGTGGCTATATTGATTGCGTGGAGAATCCCATTTATCCACTCTGAGGTTATTTCGGACCCGAACGGCAGGTACATATTTGCTTTTGGTAAGCTCAATGGAGTTAGTTTGGTGCTGGGATCGGTGTATGGACCCAATCAGGAGTCACCGACTTTTTTTGTTCAGTTAGCATTAATATTAGCTTCTTTTAAAGGGGTTCCAATTATTTTAGGTGGTGACTGGAACTTAGCTCAATCTAATAAGTTGGATCGTTCGTGGAGTAGAGGGGTGAAACCCTCTCAGACCCAATCTGCTTTAGAAGAGTTTACTTCCTCCTTAGGGTTGGTGGATCCTTGGAGGCTGGTTAACCCTTCTGCTAGAGATTATACCTTTTTTCCCCTGTCCATAGGTCATTCTCGAGAATAGACTACTTTTTTGTAAGCAAAGATTGTCTGAGTGGAATTATGGAGGTGACCATTCTGCCTAGAGTTATTTCTGACCACTTTCCGATATTCTTGAAGTGGCTACCATCCACTAGTTCCCCGAGATCATACTCCTGGTCCTTGAATGACAACCTTTTGAGGGACCCTGATACTGTCTCACACTTTAAGGACTTTTTGACTGCCTCGATTGATATGAATTGGGGGTCTCTAGAGGCCGTGGACTATACATGGGCAGCACTTAAATCAGTATGAGGGCAAGTTGATTCAGATAGCGTCCAAACGAAAGCCAAAGATACTCGTGTTTGGAGGAATGTCTGGGGAGAATCAAGGCATTAGAGAGTATTCAAGGTTAGGTCTGGGAGCCAGGAGCAGGAACTACTGTCCCTGAAGACATGGTATGCTAATACCTTATGAGAAAGGGTGGTCTCTTCTGCAGCAAAGATTCAGGCCCTTTATATAGGTCAGGGTAACAAGGCCAGGAAATTGCTAGCTTGGCAATTGAAACAGAAGGCCACTGCTAGGTGGGTCGCAGCTCTGAGGAATCCGACATCTAATAATTTAACTACTACCCCTGAGGGCATGCTATAGGGATTTGTTGAGTTTTACCAGGAACTATATTCGAGTAACCCACCCTCACTGCAGTGTATGGTGAAAATGGAGGATTTGTGTTAGTATCCCCTTCCCACCTGTCGGAAGCATCAGGACAAAGCTTAGTTGTTCCTATTACTGAGGAGGAAATTGGGCAAGCAATTGATTCCCTTAAAATTGGTAAAGCACCAGGCCCAGATGGCTTTACACCTCTTTTTTATAAATCCTTCAAACAGTTTATTGTTCCGTTGCTGAAACAGCTTTATCTTTACTGGGTTGATAGTGGGGCTAAAGACAAATCTCTGTTTGAGGCCAGAATCATTCTCCTCCCTAAGCCAGATAAATCTCCAGAGTTGGTAGGCAATTATAGACCAATATCCTTGCTGAACCTGGATGTTAAGATCTTTGCAAAAATTCTGGCACTCAGACTTAAAAAGGTTTGGGGTGGTTTAGTAAGTCTAGAGCAGGTGGGCTTTGTGGAGGGACATTCTCTGGCCGATCATTTTAGAAAGTTATTTTATTTAATCTCTGCGTCGGAGAGCCCAGGGCTGGAAGCATCTCTGGTCTCTCTTGACGCAGAGAAAGCTTTCGACCGTGTGGCGTTGTCATCAATGTTCGCCACTCTAGTTAAATTTGGCATTCCAGAATGTTTTATTAGCATGGTGAAAGTTCTGTATCAATGCCCCTCAGCTAGAATTCAGTGCAATAATTTGATTTCGGAAGCTTTTCCCTTAAGGAGAGGAACCCGTCAAGGGTGTCCATTATCCCCTTATTTGTTCAATTTGTACATTGAACCCCTAATAAGAGTTATTAACTCTGACCCCAATATTCAAGGAATTAAAATTGGAACTGAGGAATTTAAAGTGTCGGCCTTTGCAGATGATTTATTATTGCATATCCAAAATTCATCTACCTCGCTCCCTCAAGTTTTGAAACTCATTGCAAGTTTTAGTGAATTTTCGGGCTATAGGTTAAATTTATCAAAGACTATGTTGTATTCATTATCTTCCAGTCTCTCAAAAGGTTGGTGCCTCTCCTTGGGCCTGCAGTGGCAGACGGAGGCCCTACCATATTTAGGCATCCGGGTTTCTAGGAATTTAGAGGATTTGGTTAATCTTAATCTTAAACCGTCTCTAAAATCAATCAAGGATGATTTAGATAGACGGTTAAAACTTCCCCTATCCCTTTCAGGTAGGGCTAATACAATTAAAATGGTAGTTTTACCTAAACTTTCTACACCTTTCTTGTTTAAATATCTACCTACCAAAATCTTTTTTCAAACCATTGAATAAGTTATGCCTGGATTTTTTGTGGGGTGGGGCTCCTCCACGTAGAGCGTACCATAAGTTGTGCTATCCGAGGGCAAATGGTGGCCTACAGTTACCATTTTGTTTTACATACTATTTGGCAATACATGCAGCTAGGGCGGCTTTATGGACCCATGATCTGAGTGTATCCCCACCGGGTCTGGTACTTAAAAGGGGCCTTTGCTAAAAAGCTCAATTTAGATTTAGAATCTCTATTATATATTCCATTGGCTAAGGTTCCTAAGACAGCCAGAGACACCCTCTTAGGTTGGGATATCCGAGCTATGCACCAACTGTGTGCAAAGTTTAATATTCACCCAGGATTTGATCTAACCCAAATCCCAATTTTTTAATTGGTAAGCTTCCTATTGTAAAACCTTTTCCACTTCCTGCCCTAAGCCACGCCTGGCTGACTTTTTTCCGGGACTCACTGTTGTCGCCATTGTCATTGATTTTAAACTTTGGGGTAAGACCCCATTCTGGGTTCAAATTGCTACAAACCCACAGCACTATTAAGGCTTTTCTGGGGAAGAGTGTTCTGACAGGGCAGGTTCTTTTTAGGAGCTAGGTGACCTTAGTCTGGTAGGTAAGAGGATTTCAAAATATATAAGTATATCTCAGAGAAGAGTGTCCCTCCTCCTCTCAGACTCCCCTATACTGGTCAATTAATCTGCTTTTGGACTGGCTGGCATGGGGTAAAATTTGGAAGGATACATATCTTTATATTAAACAAGAAAGGCTAAGAGATGTGCAGTTCAAATTGCTTACATAATATATATCTTTCTCCGGCGAGGCTGCACCGGTAGGTGGACTGCTTTCTCGGCCTGTAAAGACTGTAATGACCCTCATGGCGACCATTCATAAATTTTGGTTTTGTCCAAAGGTGCAAAACTTTGGGCCTTGTGAGTACCTGACGGGTCCATACACTGATCTCTCACCCTTATTCAGCTTAGAAACCTGTATATTAGGGAGTTATGCTCAAGTCTTAAGAAAGAACAGAAGTATCAGCTAGCACTGATAGCGCCAGTTACTAAATTGTTAATTTTACCATTGGCGAGAGGACTGGGCTCCTTTATATAGGGAATGGTGGGAAGAATTTTAAATGCATTTTGTGCGGAAGGTTATCCTTTAGATTATGTAAGGCTTCAGCTAATTTTTTCCAAATATTGGGAGTTTCTCCAATATCTCAAAACTAATTTTGGAATTTAGAGGTGGTTGTTATTATTATATTCCCTTTTTGTCCTTCCTTTTGACCCTCTCCCTCTCTCCTTCCCCCTCTACTGTCTGTTTTATTAGGAGTTATATCTATTCTTTAAGAACCTGTTAAATGGTTCCTCTAGCCTATGCCCGGTATTATTATGAGCTCATACTCTGCCGAGGTCAGTTCTTTTCCTTTATATACATTTATATGGTTGGGTTTATATTTCACTTCTCAGGAATTTGCTTTGTTAATGTTATTCTGTATTTATTGGCCGGGTTGAGATATATTTATTTCCCAGTCTGGTTGAAGACATTAAATTGTTTTAGTTAGGTGATAGCTTGGGGGTTGGGGATGTTATATCTGAGGGTTTATGGTGTTTGGGGTGTATTTTTACAAATCACCTATTCTCTGTAATCTACCGATGTGTACAATTCACATAGGTTGGTTTAATAAAATATTGTAATTTGCAAAAAAAAAAAATTGCAAGGGCTGTGCTAGCATCAACTGCCAGGTGCTGTGCTATGCCAGGGGGACATAATCATGTCTGTCATGCACCCTGGGGAGCACACGATGCCTTCATATGGCAACAGTCGGCGCTGTGCCACAGATTCAGAGAGTGGGATATCCCACTGACCACCAGTGGGTGAGTATGCAAACCACAGGGACAATCATAGTACTTCGTGGGGCATGGTCAGAGTGACATGGGTAGTGGCCTACATGGCCTGGAGCAGGGTGATGCTGATCACCAAACTACCTCCACCTTCTACACACAGGTGACAGTGGATACCCACTCCATCCCTGGCTGCTCATTACCCTATCGGGTGCCCGCAACCCCATCGCAGCAATGCTACAATGAGGCACATGCCACCACACATAATGTCATTGAGCAGGTGTTCAGGATGCTTGAAGGCACGTTTCCATTGCCTGGACACCTCCAGCAGTACCATACAGTCCAGCCCCTCAAAGGCCTGCAGGCTATTCCTGGCCTGTTGCATCCTGCACAACATGGCCAATGAATGTGGGATAGCTGTACAGGTCAAAGAGGGGGACAGCAATGGGGATGATGAGGACACAGGAGACAATGGTGATGGGCAGCTCCCCCTTGGGCGACGGGACCCCGACTGCTCCGGCTGACACAGCTGCACTGGGACACCATCACGGAGGAGCACTTCAGCCAACCCAGGTAAGTCATGGGGACATGTACAACCACCAGTGGCAAAGGCATAACCCACAAACACACATGGACACACACCAGGGGTGCATGCCATCAAGGAAAGTGTCCGGGCATGGAACCACACACACCACCAGGGATGGGTGAGGTCTAACATGGCATGCAGACAGACACATGCACACACACACACAATGCACCAGACATGCACAAGGGTAGGAGGCACACTGACCCAGAATGCCACCCCTAGCCATGCAACATGTCAACAGACCACCATGCCCACTGCCTGTCATTGTGTGTGAGTCAGATGCTGAGCACCATTGCACATTGGTGTACAGCACAATGCAGGCATCATCATGCACATGCAACTGCAGACAGCAGCCAGAAGGGTGTGCAGATGGACTGTGTGTGCGCAGGGTTGGGTACCCACCTATGCATTGCCTGCTGAATGACACAATGCACAGGGCAGCATCAGACAGTAGCCACGTTGGGAGACAGGACAGTCACACGCCACAGTGCCCTGATCGCCACAGATGCGCAGTGGCCCGCACGAGACCCACCAGCACTGACAGGCTGACCACTGGCCTCATGGGGTTGCACTGATGGTCCCCAGGGTTCCACTGCATGACTGCGACTGTGCTCGCAGCAGAGGCTGAAGACACTGAACATGCCTGCACCAGGCATGCTCGAATGCCCAGCTGAACCCGTGTCGATAAGGATGGTGTCACATGGCGCCGAAACAGGGGTGGACAGTGCACTGCATAGTGTCTGCGAGGCATGGACAACAACTGTGTGCCCAATGGGCCATGACAGCAGCGAATGCTCTGTTCGCCTGTCAATGGCAGTGGTCACATCCTCCCGCAAACGGTCCATCCCTGCCAGGATCAGAGTGGTGTCTCTGCTGCAATGCTCCTCTGCCCACTCCAGAGCCACACGCAGTGCATCCACCGACGTCGCAAGCCAAAATCTGCTAGTTGACTGATGCTTGCAGTATGCGGGTGTGCTCATCCAAGAGGTCATCTGCCTCCTCGGCATCCTGTGCCTCAGAGTGTGCACGGCCCTGATGCTCTGCACCCCTTGAGGGTGGGTGCTGCACATCAGGACCAGGTCTGGGCATGTCCACAGGCGGTGCACTGACGCTGCCCCCTGACACTGTACCCCCAAGCACATTGGCCAACTGCTGATGCTGCCCCTCTGGTTGCCGCTCCCCATGGCTCACTGGTGCCGCTGCAGTGGCCACAACAGTCCCACTGTCCTGTACACACACCAGTGCTGCTCCACTGGTGCTGACAGGCACAGGCTGGGACTGTGATGACACGCAGGCCCACAGCGGCACCACCCACATCCATGGCCACAATGTTACCTGCTCTGTGACCATCCTGTGGCACACACGCGTCACTGCCTATGACGCTGGTGACATCATCATCAATGATGATGGCACCAGCCCAAGTCACAGCATGCTGGCATCCATGGACACTGGCACGCTGGGACACGGGCAGGTTCTCCTCCACACCTGTTCCAACAACATCAGTCTGGACAGCCAGGTGGGCCCACTGTCGCACTGAGTCACGTATTCCTGTGGAGGTGAATGGGCCCTCCTCCATCTCCATATGACTGGCCTCAGTGGAAAGGCCCACCACTGCTGACCTATGCAGATGCCCAGGATCTGTAAGGGAAAACAAAATCACGTTACTGCATGTGACCTACCCTGCCCCCCCAATAGACAGACCATGACCTACCATGCAGTGACAGGCTACCACCCATCTGGAAGCCACCACCTGGAACACCCTCAATGGCACAATGTCGCATGCTGCCAGCAACCCTCTCCTCCTGTGGGGTTAGGCACAGCACCTCCAGCTGTCCCCCACCTGTCACAGATCATGCTGCCCTGATGGCAGCCACTTTCTCCTTAATCCTCCTCCTGTCTGTGCCCATCTTCTTTTTGCACTCCTGCACAGAGCACTGGTGGCTGCCATGCAGGTTCACAGCATGTGCCACCTCCTCCCATTCAGCAGCATGGGCCTGTGGTGTTCCCTGGTGTCCACTGAGAAGCAGCTCCTGGTCCAGGTAGGCCTCAAACAGGGCATCCGTCTTGGCCTTGGTGAAATTTGACCACCTCCTCCTCTCACAACTCTGTTCCTCTTCTCCCACAACTTGCCCAGTCATGATTCAGCCTGTGAGAATGAAAGTTGTTACCTGTGACTGTGCAGTCCCATGCATGTCCCAAAATCCACAGTCCACACTCCCACGCAGCATGCAACTCACCAATAGACTGCAGTGCCGACTATGTCCAATGCTGCCCAATGTCTCACTTTTATAGTGCAACCCATGCAAATGAGGCAAGGCACAACTTTCAGTTGATGCAAATTGCAGTGCTGCACCACTGAATGGCTGATTAGCTGATTCGCATATGACGGCTGAATGTCGTGCTTTTGCACTTTGCACAATTGTGTTGAATGTGCTGAGCCAAGGGCGCAGTTCTGTGACATGTGCAGTACACACCTAACTGCGCATGCCCGGGTTGATGACGCAGGCGCCTGCTGTGCTGCTGATGTGCTGTGTGGGAGGCAATGCAGGGCACGGCCACCATTGTGCCAGTGGTGCTACAGCAATGTTCACCTATATGGCGCTCTGGCACTGGGGCATCGTAGGTGCAGTGGGGCAACAGCGCAGTAGACCACTACAGGAGGAAGCATACAGGCACCCAATCATGCTACATGCACTGGGTTCCAATTGCACTGTGCCTGTCTGTCCACCAGAGACCCTTGACCCTGTGCCCAACCTTGCTCTCTAGGCACCATGCATCAGGCATAGGCGCACCACTATTGTGCTGTTCGGTGACAGCTGGATAGAGAATGCAGTGACAGTCACACAGCATCTGCACATGGTGGAACCACACTGCAGAGCACCATTTTGAACCTACTGAGCAAAAGAGAGTGGAGGAGAGCTGCCCAGTGAGCCAGATTGAAATGACATACCTGGTTGCCATTGTTGAGCCACTTTTGGCCCACTGTTTGGGAGGCACCCCTGGACAGGTCCAGGACCCAGGTGTGCAGGAGGTGGCGTCGCCCTGGATGAAACCACAGGAATGGGACAGATGGCGGAGCAGTGCCACCACAGGTATGGGGACCTGAGGTGGAGGGACCCCGGACCTGCTTGCCTGCTCGGGCATGTGCCAGGAGGGCACGGTGCCAGGCCAGGTAGTGTAACGTCCATACCGTTATCTTCCATATGGATATCACGGTTGCATGTGTCTGGAACAGGGGAGGGACCATCCGGTTTTGGCTGTGGTGGTGTTATCAGGGTGTGGGGTGGGTGGGTCTGGCTGGGTGGGATTGCACACACATGGGGGCAGGGGGACTTTGCTACAGGATTGTACTGATGTTCCTTTCTCCATGCTTGCACCATAGGGCCAGAAGAGACATGGCTGGTGAGGGAGCGGAGGTGCCAGCTGGAGGACTGGAACAATAGGAGGGGCGAAGGTCCACAGCGGCAGAGGGACCAGCCTGATGATGGTATGTGCCTTACCTCCATGATTACTATTGCATGCAGTGTAACAGGGCTGGCAGCAGGACATGGCCACCATCCATTGACACCACTGCCATGCACTCAACTTGTTACAGTCAGCACTGTCCAGTGGCACTGCATGTCTGGGAGTGCGTCAATGGTGGTCCATGCATGCACTGGGTACAAGGCTGTGCCACTGCCTTCGCACCACATAGCCATGTCACTAAACAGCCATGGTGGTGCTGTTCAGGACTTGGCCGGTGGGTGTGTGCAGCAGTCCACATGGTTGTGCACACCTGGGTGGGCAGGTCCTGTGGACACGATCACTGTGGCTGGTCACACACCATCACAGATGCATGTCCCATGGCCGTATGCCATGCACAGTGGGTGGGCTGTATGGGGCTATGCATTCACATCTATTGACTCTGCTCCCTTGTCCTAGGTGTCTGGCAGCTGCACATGATCAGGGAGGTGCTGCAGGAAATTTTCACCATGGCCAGGTGTCGCAGGACATCCTGTAGAGGACTGAGTGACTGGGGGTCAGGTGAGACATGGAAGGAGTGCAGCCGGACAGGGAGCGGGATCCCACTGACCAAAAAATGCCCTGATTTCCCTACCCCAGACCCACCCTCACACCCCTCCTTTCCTGTACCATTTGTTCACCCTGCCCTTACTTACCCCCACCTTGTTTGTGGCCCTCCCCACACACATTTGTACACAATTGTATATAGTTTTGTTGGATGTTTTGATTACAATTCTTTGATATGAATACTGTGGTGGTCTCCAATTTGCAGTGGGCTATAGGTGCTCAGCTGCTGTGGTGTGCATGGCATCAGGGGTGGTGCAGTCATGGGTATGTGTGTCCGTGGGGAAGTGACTATGGTGTGGGAGTAGCTACCAGTCAGTGTCTATGGTGTGTGTGTTGTTTCCTGTGCACTGGATGACTGTGTGCAGTGGTCCATGGTGCATGCTTTGTGTCCATGGCACACATGTCAGCCCAATCATGGCCTGTGCAGCTGACACCCTTCCATGTCTGTGACCTGCATGGTCTACTGGCATGTCAGTGGTGGCTGTCCATGCAGGGTAGCCACTGTATCCATCACAGTGCTGGGTTGCCTCCTGTCACTGGTGTGGTGCATTTCTGTCTCGGGTGACACTGTGGCCTCCACTGTTGTTGTCCCACCTCCATGCTGTGGCTTGTGTGTGTTACAGGGGATATGCACCACTGTCTGTGACTTGTGCTCTGGGCAAATGCTGGTGGCGTACAGGTCCACAGGCCTGCGCAGAGGTGGCTGGCACCTGTGCCATGGAGGACTGCTGGCGTGTACACAGTTTCCATGGATCCATGCTGGGGCTTGGCTGCCCTGCACTGCATCCCTCTGTTGGTGTGCCTTTGGTATGGGTGGGTGTTTGTCCATGCACTGTGTTGCATCTGGTGTTGTGCATGCTTCCATGCACCTCTGTGGGTGTCTGCGCTGGCTGTTGTCACCAGTGCTGGGTCGGGGTGTGTCCTTGGGAGGGTGTGCAGGGTGCTGTACCACTGGTGGTGGGTCTGGGGCATGCCCTGTCATGTGTGGGGTACCTTGTGTGCCGAAGCATGGTCAGTCTCTCAGCTGTACCTTGGGGCTGTGGTGGCACTGTGTTGCCATTGTTGCATCGCTGTGTGCTGCCACCAACTGATGGGTGCTCATGGTGGGGCTGCCTTGCATGATTATGTAGTTCACAGGGTTGCATTGTCACAGTGGGGTGGTGGCATGCCTGGGGTATCCTGCACTGGTGGACACTGCTCCTGGGCAGGGTGTCTGGGGTCACGGTGCAGGTGTGAACTGCATTGGGGATGGTGGCATGGGGTGGTTGGCCCTCCTTTGTGCCAATCACAGCTTGCCAGGGGAGTGATGGGGCACCATGGCCCAGCTGTGGGTTGGTTGCTTGTCTCCATGGGCCAGTGGATATTTCAGCCCTCCCCCAGTTGTGTAGTGCATGGGGTGTGGGGGGATGAAGTCTGTTCTGCTGTGTGTTCCTCTGCCCATTTGTGGCATGGGTGGTGGGCCCTGCATCCCTAGTTGTGCTGTTGCATTGCTGCCCTGCTGCTGGGGGCATCCTGGTTGTGCTATGGCGCCTCTGGACTGCACAGCTGGACATCCTTGTTGTGCTATGGCATCATATATGCTCAGCTTCCCCTTCCTAGTTGCGCTATGGCATAGGTGGTGCGATATTCAGTCATCGGCTGTAGGCGCATCTTGGCCTGCGCAGTTTTTGAATATCGCACTTCTTGCACATGGGCACAATGGACTTACGCTTGCTCCTGCTGTTGCGCTCTCTTTGGGCGTAGTTTGAATATCTGGGCCAATATCTAATAATATTTTTTTTTTTATCAAGTGTTTTTAAAATTGTCATTTTATGACTCCATATTATAAACATGACATGTTGTCTTTAATTCAATGTTCACCCATAACTTGTTTATTTTGCCAGATTTTACACCAGCTTCAACATAGTTTTCATATGGCACCACCTCAGGAACCCATCGGGTGAAATTGTTCAAATCCTGCCCAAAAACTGATTCTACGCAGTGGCTGCAATATTATTTTTAAGAACCTAATTGAAAAATGTCACATGCCTTAATGATTCTGGGGTCCCAAAAAAGGGCCCTGTTAAATGTTTGGTGGAAAACTATTAAACATTAGAAAGGTTATGAGCAATTGTAAAATATGTCAATGTTCACACATACAGTAATTTAGTAATTTCACTATATTTTACACATGATTTCCAGGTCTGACTTTTTGTCACCCCACCTCGTGAACCCCATAGATGAAGATTTTCTAATCTTGCCTGAAATTTGATTTTGTGCAGCGACTGCAAAATCACCTCTCAGCACATGTAGGGAATATTTCACTTGCATTGTTAATGAGTTGGGGTCCATAAAAGGCAATGTTGAAAGTCTGGTTGAGTAATGTTAACAATTAGTGAAGTTCTGAAAGAACATCGACTCCCACAGTCATGGCAGCATATTATAATAATGAACCAAAGTGATCGACTCAGAAATGAGTGCTTCAGTTTGGTCTCTTTCAGTATCAGCGATGGGGAATATATAATGAGGGGAAGGGGTTCCGCTATGCCAAGGCAACAACAAATTTGCTGACCGTCAGCACAGTGACAGCATAACACCACCAACTGGTGTTGTGCTGTTGCAGGGGTAACAAGTGTTTTCTGTGGGGGGGCTCCTTCCCCCACACTCCCAATGCAGGGTGCCCCACCCTTTGCACCCCTGCACTAAAGATTACTAACTCCAGTCAGAGTTAATTCAGGGAGGGGGGAAGGCACGCCAGCAACTGCAGAGGCTGAATACCTGGAGGGAAGGGGGAAGGCACCCCAGCAACTGCAGAGGCTGAATACCTGGAGGGAGGGGGGATGGCACCCCTGCAACTGCAGTGGCTGAATACCTGGAAGGAGGGGGGAAGGCACCCCAGCAACTGCAGAGGCTGAATACCTGGAGGGAGAGGGGAAGGCACCCCAGCAACTGCAGAGGCCGAATACCTGGAGGGAGGGGGGGAAGTCACCCCAGTAACTGCAGAGGCTGAATACCTGAAGGGAGGGGGGAAGGCACCCCAGCAACTGCAGAAGCTGAATACCTAGTGGCCATCACAGCAAACTGCTGAAAATGTCACTGTGAGGGTCTCCATGGTATCTGCATCACTGTGGCAACAGTGTACCAGGAGAGGGTATAGTGGTGGAGGATGAGACAAACAGTGAGGGGAGACAATAACAATTGGGGGAAGAAGGATGGGATAAATGGGGATGTGGAGCATGATTCTACTTACCTACCTGACTAGCACAGCGGGTAGGAACACCATCTGCAGTGCTGATGATACCATGTTTGGGACTGCATGCATGTCTGTTGGTTTTTTTTTTTTGATTTAGCAGGTGTTTTGTATTTTTTTTAAGTGATTGCCATTGTCATTTCCTCTTTTTTCCTCAAGTGTCTGCCCCCACTCTGTTACGATTAGTTAAGTGGGGAGTGGGGGGCTTTCCCCCCATAATGGGGGGATGCAGGTGGCATAACCTCTCATGGTAAACATTATTTTAAATGTGAACCGAGTAGGTCATCACTCATTTTTCTTGTGCGCCAAACTGTTTGTCTGCATGATGTTATTACTGTACTGCAAGGTGCCCAAGAATGTTTGCTGTTATGACATGGAACCATTACGGTCACACGTTGGATCTGGTGCTCACTATGGATCTTTGGGTTGATGACTTCAGGATTCATATGGTCATTTATTCATATCATAGTACTGTGAGGTTCATGTTTGGGGCCCCCTGAGAGTCCATCCTCTGTTAAGATGGTCTGATAAGACCCCATTATGAGGACTGTACCCAACAGGACAAGAGACACCGTTGAATCTATCAAATGTGGCCTTTGCATGTGTGACTGGACTGGAGGAGGCAGTGGTGGCCTGTAATAGGGCCATCTGTGCTGCCTTTGACTCAGTCACACCCATTTGTTTAGACTCTTATCTACTTGACAGAGGCCCACTTGGTTTGATTTGGAGCTCAGGGAGTTTAAGATAAAGGGTTGTAGCTTAGAACATTGCTGGAAGAAGGTTGGACTAATAGAGGACAAATTGGTCTTGAAGTCACATTGTGGTGACTGTCAGGGCAGTCTCCCTGAAAGAAGGCAGATCTTTTGTCAACGGAGATTGCTGCAGCAAGGAACAGACTAGCTCAGCTCTTCCACATGGTAGAATGGCTATTACATCTAGCCTGTCTCCAAGCAGGAAGAGCAGGTTCAAGCATGAGGTGCAAAGAGTTTGCTCTGTTCTTTGCAAACAAATTGCCCTTTATAAAGATAGAGATCACTTCCAGTGTCTGTCAAAGGGCTTGTGGGGTTCATCCTGAGATGTGCCAGGGTACCCGTCTTGTATGGGAGGAGTTGGATCCTGTTGGAGTAGAGGATGTGGCTGAAATAGTCTTTAGGCTGCAACCATTATATTGTGATCCTGAGGAGGTTGAACCTGACTTTTAGTTGAATGGTTGGACGTGATAGAAACTGTGGTTGTTGAGATTGTCCATAGTTTTTGGGGGAGTGGGATCTTTCCTAAGGCACTGAAAGAGGCCTTGCTAAAACTTCTATTGAAGAAACCCTCAATCAACCTGGAGAGTCTCAACAACTACAGACCGGTCTCATACCTCCCATTTTTGGCGGAATGTTTTAGACAAAGTTGTGGCCATCCAGCTCAGTACACAGCTTACTTCCTCTACCACTTATGCATGTTTTCAGTCTGGGTTCAGATCTGGGCACATCATGGAGACCACTCTGGTGAAGGTGCTAAATGATCTCCTAATGGCAAGAGATAGGGTAGAGCATGCCATCTTGCTTCTCCTAGATCTCTCAGCAGTGTTTAACACCATGAACCACAAGGTGCTGGAGGACTGTTTGTGGAACTGGTGTGGACTAACTGGTAATATCATCGACTGGTTTAGGTTTGGGGGGATTTAAGGTTTTGTTTTAGTTCTAGTTATTTTAGTGTTTGATTTATTTTACTTCTAGTGTTTTAGTTATTATTTGACCGATTTTTGGTTACTGGCTTTGTCGTGATGTGATGGCAGCTTTCTTCAGTCAACAGGCACTACTCCTCTTTGAGGCTTAGTGATCTGCATCCCTTCAACTGTCCTCCACTACCCACTGAGGTGTATGTATGCTGTCAGGCCTTAAAGATAGTTCAGAGTGGTCAGGGGGTTGCGTAGGGTGGGCGGAGTGGGGTTGTGGTTATCAGGATGCACCCTGGTGTGAAATGGGTCAAGGAAAGAGGTCCTCCCTGCCTGGTTTCCATACCCAAGGGCTCCACTTTGAGTGTGCTAATGATGCTCAATCTCATGGCAACTAATCCATGTCAGGTGGTGTGATGCAATGCCAGATCAATTGTAAAGAAGATGGCAGTTATTGCTGATATCATTAAAACATTTGACCCGCATCACTGAGACCTGGCTGGATGAAAATGCTGGACCTGTGTTGGAGGTGGCAGTGCTAGCTATGTACACTGTGATACACTGCCCTAGACTGAATCATGGGGCGGGGATGTAGCCATCTGTTTCTAGATGGAACTGAACCTTACAGATGTTCCTGTAGGGATCACCAGATCCTTTGAGAGCATCATGGGTACAGGTGTGGTTGGAGGATTCTTCTCATATACCATCCACCCTGGGATGGGAAAGATTTCCTGCAGGAAGTTGCAGACTTTGTCATTAGCATGGTGTTGTAGTTCTCCAGGTAGTTAGTCCTGGGAGACTTCAATGCCTTGGTCAACGACGAACTCTCACAGTTTGATTATGACTTCCCCAAACTGATGATTTTGTTGGGTTTCACACAGGTTGTTACCTCTGCTATCCATTATTGTGGTCACTCTCTGGACCTGGTGTTTTTACTGGGGATAGAAATCTTTGATTTGGTAGTGGAATCAGTCAGTTGCTATGACCATCACACAAAAGGGTTTATTTTCATGGCTCCTCTCAAAAGACCTGACCCTGTGGAGATGGTAATGTACTGCTCATTATAGGACATATTCCCTGTCAGAAATGTACTTTGCAGGTCAGGCCCTCTGCTCCCACAGTACCAAACCGTGAAATGCAATGTGTGAACAGGAGACAAACAGAGTATCCCTCCTGTCTGTTTTGGGTTCAAGTCACCTACTAGCCTTCAGTCTTAGGGTCAAATATGAGCCTTTTGTTTGCCAGCACACCCAGTTAACAGGCTCAGATATGCACTGTCTTCGGTAGATGTGGTGCAACACTTCACCCAGTGGACACCAGCCTCATTGACAATTCTACCTCTTGACTCAATTTGAGACCTAAGTATATTCTTATTTTAGCAATATTGTAACACATGTTTAATCCCTTAACAGTTTTGTCAGAATTATCCAATACTGTTCCAACCTCCACATGCAAAAGAAAAGTCTCAAGCAGGATTAAGGAAATCAAAATGTGTACTAAGATAAAAAGAAAAAATAGTAAATACATACAAAACATAGAACATAGAACAAAATAATTGCAGTCAAAATAAAAGGGAATTTCAGAATCAAAAACACCTGTAACTGAATTTATTGTCTTAACATAGTTTTCTAGTTAGTATTACCTAATTGCAACAGAAGTGCTGTTTTCTTTCAGAACACAGTGTGTGTGTTCACTTAGGAGTCCAGAGATAGAAAAAAAGTCTGCATGTCCCCTCAGATGCTTGACAATATTGAAAATCAGTATCTCCACCTCCTTGTGATGTCATAGCACATGAGGTCAGTGTTAGTCCTGTAATTAATTTGTAATCTGACCAAGTATATTCAAAAGGGTGTCATTTTACCACTGACTGGAAATCTGCAATGTTAGCAATATCACAATATGATAGTCTCTTTGATCAGAGCATTAACAGTTCTCTTCTAGTAGTGAGAGATGTACCATGTAGCTGTTACAAGTTGTCGCTTCGTAGGATGTTGTAAAAAAATGTAACTTTCTATGGCTGTCTGACTTCAAAGTAATTGAAGTTTTATAATGTGTTATTTACTTCTTAATTGATTTGTTCACTGGGTCAGTGTTACTAGCCAACTGTTTTTACTAGACCAGGGCCTTTTGGCGTCAAATGGTCAGGTTCCTTTAAAAGCTGATGGCTGCCATTTTCCTAAGCAGACATTCAAATAAACATATGTTTATATCCCAAATATAATAACATATAATAACAAACGGATGCTATCAATCACACCCCTCCCTCCTAGATTGAATTTGGGGGAATCTATTCCTAAGCATGGCATAAGTTCTGCAAATTCAGTTCACTGTTCAGACTGATGTGATATCCCATCTGAGTTTTCATTTGCTGTCCCTGCCCTGTGTGAGGCAGTCATGTCCTAGCCCTGCAAGACAATGCTCCATCGTAACAGTCTATAATTTGTTTTACCCATTTGTACCAGTGAAATCAGGGCATTGTGATCTGTTGGTACTTCAAAATGTTGCTCATTTACTGTAGTTATAGCTTTAACTTCTTTAGTGCCCACACCATGGCAAGACATTCTTTTTCCACAGTAGAGTATGCATGTTCCCTGGGAAGTAACTTCTTACTGAGGTACGCTATTGGATGATCTTTCTCTTGGTTAGATTTTTAACTTAGCATTGCTCCAATAGCCACATCTGAGGCATCAGTCTGAACTACAAAGGGTTTACTATAGTCTGGACTGGCTAATATAGGAGTGCTGCAGTGCTCTCATTTAACGTGTATAGACTTGTTCACAGGCTGGTTCCCAGTTAAACCTTTTGGCATCCTTTTCTTTAACAGGCCAGACAGGGGAGTGGCCAGGGCACTATAGTTTAGTACAAATTTTTGATAGTACCCACTGTCCTTTAAAAACTCTGAACCTTCTTCTGTGTTTCAAATCTTGGCCATGCCAAGATTGTCTCAATTTTTCCTTGATTAGGACAGAACTGTTCCTGGCCTACTATGTGCCCAAGATATGCCACCTCAGCCAAGGTCATCTGGTACTTCTCAACTTTTAAAGCAAGTCCAGCCCACGGTATCATGCCCAGAACTTCAATAATGTGGCCAGGTGTACCTAACAGCTGGTATTAAAGATGGCAATGTCATCCAGGTACTTCACGGCATATCCTCAGCACCATTTAACACCTGGTTTAACCAATCATTGGAAGGTGGCAGTGGTGTTCTTCATTCTGAAAGACATTACTTTAAACTCAAATAACCATATCAGAGTGATGAAGGCTGACCTCTTCATTGCTCTGGCAGTTAAAGCTACCTGCCAATACCCTTTGTCAGGTCTGTAGTAGTAAGATATGTTGCCCCTCCCAAATTGTCCAGGAGTTTGCCCATAAGCGGCATTGGTGGCCATCTGACTTCATGACTGCACTGAGTCCACAATAGTACAAACAAAAATGAGTAGAGACATCTAGCTAGGGCACAAGGACTTCAGGTGAGGCCCAGGGCTGTGGGATTTCTGGATTACCCCTAAATCCAGCATTTCTCCACCTCCTCCAAATATTGTTTTGAAAGCCTTTGACAACTGATATGCCATTCCTGTCTCCACAACATGCATCATTAAGGTGGTTATTCTAGGCTTTGTGCTAAATATTAGGGCAAACTCTGCTAAAATCTCCCTTACTTCCTGGATCTGGTCCAGGTAAACTGGAGTGACATTTTAATTGCCTCCATAGAGGAATCCCACTTGCTTTCTTCCAGTAAATCCAGAAGGATTCTCATTCATTCTTCCTCCCAGGACTATACACTGCAAACACCTTGTCAACTTTATTAGCATATGGCTTCATTATGTTGACATGGTACATTCTTTGGATGTCTCCTGTCAGGCACTTCTACAATGTAGTTTACACCATTCACATGTCTGACTGCCTTGTATGGTCCTGCCCACTTGGCCTGCAGCTTATCCTTCTGGACCGGGATTAGAACCATAACCTGACTAAAAGTGTATGAGCAAACTCTGGCTCTGCAGTCATACCATACCTTTTGCTTTTGTTGGGCAGCTGCCAGATTGCTCTGGGCTGTTCCCATAAGCTCCTTCAGCTTTTCCCTAAACCTAAGGACATAATCCACTATGGAGTTCCCTGGGTGGCATGCCTGCCTTCCCAGTCATTCCAGATAAAGACTAGGGGCTCACACACTCTGCATCCATATAAGAGCTTGAAGGGGGTAAACCCTGTTGACTATTGGGGCACCTTCCTGTATATGAACAACAGGTGGGGAAAGTATTTCTCCCGGTCCCTCCTATGCTGTTCAATAAATGGTTGCAACGTTGATAGAAGGGTACCACTGAATCTTCCATAAGCCCATTGGCTTGTGGGTGATAAGGTGACATGCTTCTGTGCACCACCCCACACTTCTCCCACAAACATTGGCATGCAGGAAACCCTTGAATTGTGATAACCTCCTGTGGAAACTCAACATGGTAAAAATCCCTATCAAGGCATCTGCCACTTTGTCTGGCCTCAGTGTGATAGGGTGACTTCCTCTGGTACCGGGTGGCCTAATCCACCTCAATTAGTATAAACCCCTTCCTAGAGGAGCTGGGTGTATTTAAGGGCCCAGCAATATCCATTCCTACCCTCTGGAACTGGGGGTATTCAAGGGCCCCACAAAATCCATTCCTCTCAATGTGTATGGGAATTAGGGTGGCTTGGGTTTTCTCACCTGTCTTCCCTATTTCTTGTCACTGGTGACAAGACCTACAGTACTCCTCAACCTGCTGAGTGAAATTGGGCCAATAAAAATTTTGGGCCAGTCGCTGCATAGTGCGTGTGATTTCCAGATGACCATGCATGGGAATATTGTGAGTAATCTTGAGCAACCACCCACTGTACCCCTGGGGAATGACAAGCTGCCTGCCCATCATCCCTCCCTCTGTCTTTACATTCTGTGTATACAGCAGTTCATTGTCTCAATAAAGTCTGGGTTTTCTGTTACCTCCCTGTGCTTGATCAGAGTCTGCCCAAGCCCTCAGCTTCTCTAAACTAGGGTCACTTTTCCGAGCAGCTGCAAAATCCTTACATATTCCCAAGGCATGGGACACATCCCCTTCGATTTCTAAAGTAGGGTCCCTAGCCCTAGAGTCAAGGCATTCAGGGTCACTGCCATCTCTAACCATTTGAAAATGGGCTACCCCTCCCACTTGAGAGTAACCCTCTGCAGCTGTTTTGTTAACTGCTACCTGTAGAATTTTGACACCCCTATTTAATTATTCTCTACATCAGGTGACACAGGTTGGGGATCCAGTCTCACAATGGTTTACACAGGGTCTTCTATGGGGTCCAGTGATCTACAATTTACCTTTGCTACTTGGCTATGGGTAATTGCACACACTATCCCATTTTGGAGATTGCTGCAAGTAATTAAATCAAGAGCAAGCTTTTCTGTTTCTGCACCCTTTTGTACAGTCTCTGTGTCTCACCCCAGTCCAGGAAACCACTAGCAAGAGGCAGTATTTTCTCCTCCCCAGTGAATCCCCGTACAGTCAAAAATTGATTGGGTGTAAGCTATTTAGCCTATACTAAAACTCCTTTTACCAAAGTCAGGGAGACCTCTGTGTCCCTTAATCCATGGGTCTATATTCCATTCACTGTAACTGGGAGTATGTGCTCTCTCATGTTTACTGGCATGCTTTCAGGGACACATAAACAATGCATTTCTTTCCCAGCACCACTTTGTGCACTCTGTGCCCCTCTTGGATACTGCCTGGTAAGGTGCCTGGCAAGGTGCCCAGGTTGTCCACAAACCCAACATTTATTTCTTTAATCAGGCAAATATTTTCTTTGTACCTGGGGTTGCCTGGGTTGGTGGAGACTTTCCACTCCCAAACCTGTGTGCTGAGCCAGTCAATAAGCCCAGGTTCATGGAGGGAGTAGCAAACCCCCAATTCCAAAAATAAATACCACAATCTCTCTGGACTCTTCTTGTGTAATTCACCACCAAGAAAGGAGTTTCATGAACATAATTCATGTATTATTACAATCAGCATCAGCATGTAGTTCAACTTGACCCCTTCTACCTCCATTCACACTGAAACAACTCCCTGGTGCTTCAACCGAGGTGTGGTCTTCCTCAGGGGGAGGCGATTATTCAGATTATCCCTCCTTATGTAGCACCTTTAATTAAGAACACCTGGACCCCCAGTGCTCAATTTTACTATTAGCCTTAGCTCTTTTTCATTTTAAGTGGCTCAGGAGGGCTTTGAACTTGTGCCCTTCTTAATCAATAACTTTATAATCACATTCTTTTTTTATTTATTTCATCCATATTATAACTCTTTATTCAAACAGTAAAATAAAAAAACTATAGTAGATCAAAAAAAGAGGAAACAACAAGAAAAACAAAGGATTTTACATTTCAAACTTCACTTTATTAAACATTTTTACTGATTAATTCATTCTCCAGTGCTCAGTATTATATTCTGAAATGTAACTTAACTCTAGATATTGAGTTTCTTTTACGGCTTAATAATGAGATGGCACATCAGAAACACCATTAATTTCTAAAGCACTTATTGATATAGAATAACTTCTGATCCTAGTCTCATAAGGGTAGGGTTAATTTCTACTATTCAAAAAATAAATCAAAACTAGCTTTATCATAAAATATTGAATATCATTAATTTCTATCATTTTGACCTATTGTGAAAGCCAGTTTGTAATAACAAACATATTTTCAGGCTTGTATTCTGAGTAATACAGAATCTAATAGTTGTATTGTAAATCAGATCCAAGATATCCAGGAGTTCATCATTTTTCAGGAATGGTTTAAGGTCTCATTCCAAGTTTAGGCCTTTTAGCTATATTGTATCCAACGTGAATATCAATAGCTTTCAGATTGGAGTAGGGCAATTAATCTATCCCTCCCTAGGGTTTCTTTCCACCCTTTCAATTGCCATATAGTTGGTTCCTCTACCCTATTGTTATGTTTTTAAAAAAAATAACTAGTGGTTTGTTCATTTGGCTTGCTTTAATATTTCTAATGTGCTCTTGCACTCTTTATCAGGCCTTATTGTTCTACCCACATAAATTTGATTACAAGGACACC
The DNA here is from genome assembly GCA_016271365.2 of Neoceratodus forsteri. NCBI lineage: Eukaryota > Metazoa > Chordata > Ceratodontiformes > Ceratodontidae > Neoceratodus > Neoceratodus forsteri. Next base: position 1,277,952,677 of record CM057454.1, read on the forward strand.
ATATAGCATACGCTACATATGCTGTTACAATTAGAAAGCGTTTGTTTTAACACTGTATTTACAGCCACCCACTTGTAGGGACTTTCCCAGATTACAATATTCACACCCACCACATCTTCCACATCTAAACATCCTTATTAGGCGTGGGGAAGCCACACCTGTGCTCTTCCTTATTTGTTTCATATATGCCATGAACAATTTTATCCTTTATAGTTTCTGCCTATGAGGAAGTGATTCTCAGATATCTCTCAAATTCTTCAGATAAGACGGGGTCATTTAAAAGGATTGGCCAGTATTTTCTCACAAATGATCCTATTTTATTAGCCTGTTTGCTATATTATGTTACTAATGTGACTGTGTCGGGTATTTTGGCTTGTTCCCCACTTTCATTTTTTGGCACTAGTGGTGTATTTCTGTCTTTGCTCTTTGATCTTTCTAGGGCTAAATCCAAAAGATCTTTTTGATTGCCCAGTGTTATAACTCATGAATACATCTCTGATGCCTGTCTCTGGAATTCTTCAATTTGTGAGCAGTTCCTACATAACTGCAGGAATTGTCTATATGGTATAGATCTAATTATTGCATGGGGATGTGAGCTTTCAGCTTTCAAAACATTGTTCATGGCTGTGGTCATTCTGAAGTTTTTGGTTTGTACGTTATTATTTTCACCCACAAATAATGTCAGATCCAAGAAATCAATTTCCATAGGATTATCCTGTATTTGTAAACCTCAGATTCATTTCACTGTTATTGTTAAGCCATTCCACAAATTTTACCACCTCTTCCCTGGATCCTGACCAGACACATATGATGTCATCAGTATATTGATGCCATTTAACAATATTTCCAAAGAAAGGATTTTTTCCTTTAGAAATATTACAGCATGTTCCCAGGATCCAAGAAAGAGAGTCACATAGCTGGGAGCCATAGCTGCCCCCATAGTTGTTGCCTGTAATTGTAAGAAGAATTCACCATACATTTCAAAAATGTTATGTGTCAGAGCAAAATCCTAAGCTTCTAAAATGAACTCAGTGGGAAATACAGAACTCTGTTGATTTTTAGTCAGAAACTCTGAACATGCCAGTAACCCATCACTGTATCTGATGCTGATATATAAAATATTCTATATTGATGCATAACCATCGACGTTCTTCTTTCCATGTGAATCTCAGGATTTTTCTAGGACATCCATCGTATCTTTCAGGTATGACTTAACATCAGAAAGACATATTTTCAGAGGTAGATTGATAAACTGGTTTAGTTTATGTGTAAGTAAGTCTATGCCTGAGATGACTGGACGTCCAGGCGGGTGCTGAATATTTTTATGGATTGTTGGCAGGGTGTAAAATGTAGATGCGACAGGTGTATTATTCCAAATATATTTCAGTTCATCTTCAATAATACAGCCCCTGTGTTTATCATTAACTAGTAGATCTTATAATTCCTTTTTAAATGTATCTGTACTCCTTCAGGCTCCTCACCTCCCTTGGTTACCATATAGTTGCACTGGGCTATGAATGCATCATAATATGTATAAGACAAGGCCTCCCTGAGGTAGCTGTCTACCAATTCATATCATGCATTGTTTTAGCTACAAATTGTATAGGTCTTAACTGCTCATTAGGTAAATATGTTGATAGCCCTGCCCTGTTTTAGCTACAAAATGTATAGGCATTAAACAGTGTTCATTGTACTTACTCGGTATGATTGCTCACCCACATTTAGTCTATGTATGTACTGTATGAATGTCTATCTTTTATTCTGATGTGGAGCCTTTGGAAATGAGTCTATGACTCAAAGGGTTGTAATTCTTATTTCCAAAAGAAATACATACATTTATTTATTTATTTATGTATTTGTGGGATCTTTCAATAATTTCTTACATTTCTCTTGGTCCTTAAGAGTCTTCTACTCCTTTAGCATAATATCTGGGTCCTTGATTACTATGTTCGTCCCTTATCTGCTTGCTTTACTCTGACTGGTAACTCAATTAATTCTTTAGGGCTTTATTTTCAAACGAATTTAAGTTATTCCAGCCATCTCTTTCATTTTCAGTGGTTTATCTACTTCTTTTAATACCACAGTTTAAAAATTACATGAACCCCAGGAAATCTTGGATTTGATTTACAGTATGGTATTAGATTCTGTATTACTCAGGATTACAAGCCTGAAAATAAGTTTATTATCACAAACTGGCTTTAACACTAAGTCAAAATGATAGAAATTAATGGTATTCAATATTTGATCATAAAGCTAATTTTGATTTATTTTTTGAATAATAGAAATTAACCCTACCTCACTGGGACTAGGTTCAGAAGTTATTCAATATCAATAAGTGATTTAGAAATTAATGGTGTTTCTGAGGTACCTTCACATTATAAAGCCCTTAAAAAAACAAAATAACTAGAGTTAAGTTAAATTTAGAATATAATACTGAGAACTGAAGAATGAATTAATCAGTAAAAAGATTTAATAATGTGAAGTTTAAAATGTAAACTCCTTTGTTTTTCTTGTTGTTTGCTATTTTTTGATCTAGTATAGTTTTGTATCTTATTTTTGAATAAAGAAGTTATACTATGGATTAAATTAGTAAAAAAATAATGTGATTATAAAGTTATAGATTAAGAAGGGCACAAGTTCAAAGCCCTCCTGAGCCACTTAAAATGAAAAAGAGTTAAGTTTAATAGTAAAATTCAACACTGGGGGTCCAGGTGTTCTTAATTAGAGGTGCCATATAAGGAGGAATACTCTGAATACTCTCCACCCCATTCACAAATGTGTGACTTTCTAGTACAGTATGCCCTTCAAGCCCATTGGTCCACACTGGGGACCAATAGGCTTACAACCCATGCTGTACTTGTCATTCAGCAGATGGCCAGGAGGTATGCAGGTGATATGCAGCCACTTGTCAATGATGGGGGGAGTGGGGTGGGCAAGGGGCTCTGTGTGGGAGGGAGGAGTTTGGGTGCCACTGGATCACCAGGGCATTTCATTACAGGGTTGTACCATGATCACAGCAATGGGCAGGGGGCCACCAGATTTCCAGGGATGGTCGTACTGGCATTGATTGGGGAATCAGGGGAGTCAGGTGAGGAGGACAACTAGATCATCAGGGATGGTCTTGGCTTTTATTTCTGGGGAATTGGGACACGGGGAGCACTAGACTACCAGGGATGTCTTTCTTAACATATCCCGGCATGATTGTGGCTATGGTCAGGGGTTCCCACTAGACCACCAGGGTTGTGTGTGCTTGAAAATGGTGTTTTCATCGTGGCCAGTGGCCACCCATGGCGGGTGGCTGCTGTGTTGTGCATTGCTATACAGCAACCCCACATGTGAGTGGCCAGGACTTGTTCCCCACATTTCTGTGGCTCAACTTTGAACCAGTCTATGCCATGCAATGTAGGGTTGCCCAACACATGCACTGCATATCCCAGGCTGAATATCTGGATGTGCCGATGTCATTGATCTCCCACTGCATTTGCACTGAATATGATTACATTGCACCACAGTGCATCACGATTCATACTGCATTGGGCAGCCCTTTAATATGCTGCTGGAAGGCACAATGTGGAATAGCGCCTGAGCGACTCTATTGTACCAGGTGCAACCCCTTTGAATATCTGGGCCAGTGTGTGTATTCTCTTAGGAGTCCAGAGATAAAAAAGTAAGCCTGTCCCCTCAGATGCTTGACAATATTGAAAGTCAATATCTCCACCTCCTTGTGATGTCACAGCATGAGGTCACTCTTAGTCCTGTAGTTAACTTGTACCCTGACTAAGTATATTGAAAAGGGTGTCATTTTACTGTTGGCTGGAAATCTGCAACATTAGCAATATCAAAATATGACAATCTTTTTGATCAGAGTATTAACAGTTCTCTTCTAGTGGTGATAGATGTAATATGTAGCTGTTTCAAGTTGTCACTTTCCAGGATGTCATAAAGATGCAACTTTCTATGCTCTCTGACTTCAAAGTAATAGAAGTTTTAAAATGTGTTAAATAACAGGTAAAACAGGATATGTCAAAAGGAAGCTTCTTAATTAATTCGCTGGGTCAGTGTTATTAGCCAATTGTTTTTACTAAACCAGGGCCTTTTGGGTCAAAGGGCAGGTCTTTAAAAGTTTATGTTTGCCATTGCCACAAGCAGACATTCAAAAAAACATAGATTTATATCCTGAATTTAATACAATATAATAACAAGCAGATACTATCTGTCACTTCCCCTACTGGTCTAATTGTGGTGCTGGACATATCAAATAGGCTGTTGGTCTGCACAGAGCCAGATGACCTGCAGTGGCACTATAATAGTGTGGTATCGGGGGCTGTGCATTCACTTACTGCTGTCTGAGTTTGTCCACTCACTCTTCATCCTCAGTCCCCTTGGTTTGATGGGATCATGATGGAGTTGAGGAGAGTAGGGCGAAGACTGGAGCATCACTGATGGAAATCTGGCTTGGAGGATGACAAACTTAGATGGATGACCCATTATAGGCAATATCAGTTGCCTGCCTCCTGTAAGAAAACTGAGTTGCTGTGCAAGGAGACTGCCACTGCCAGAAATTGACCATCCTAGCTCTTTCAAACTGTCAACAGGTTGTGTAATTCAAACTGTCTTCTGAACTGAAGAGCTTTTTTACAACTTCAGTGTGAGGAATTTGCTCAATTATTTGTAGATATGGTTGCCACCATCAGGTCAGAGATTCACTTGGTATGCATCAATCAGCGGTGTGGTGGTCTGTGAGAGGTCACTTTCCCAGGTTTGTCTGATCTGACTTTGACCAGCTTGCAAACACTGATATCATGAAGATTGTGCAGGGTATGTGACTGACTTCATGCTTTTTGGACTCTGGTTCATCCCACTTCCTGGTGAAGTGTGTGGTAGCCATTAGACTAGTCCTAGTTGAGATAGCTTGGAGTTTGTTGGAGAAGAGAATGTTACCTGACTCCTTGAAGGAAATGGTTCTGAACCTCCCTATTGAAGAAATCTTCCCTCATACCAGATTGCCTTGCAAACTATAGATCTGTCTCAAAAATGCCATTTGTGGGTAAGGGTTATGAGAAGATAATGACATTGCAACTTGAGGACCATCTTACCACCCATGATATCTATGATCCTCTCCAGTCTGGATTTAGGAAGAAGCATAGTATTAAAACAGCATTTGTTCAGGTACTTAATGATCTCTTGAAGGTGAGAGATCATAAGAGCAGTTTGTTCTTGGTTCTGCTTGATCTGTCTGTAGTGTTTAACACTGTGAACCATGGGGTTTTACTTGAATGTCTGTGGTTGATGTGTGGCCTGTCTGGTATGGTCCTCAGATGGTTCCATTAATTTCTCATGGGCAGGACACAGAGAGTTGTGATGGGGATTTTTTCCTCACCTCGTTCCTCTTGATCTATGGGGTGCCACCCGGCTCTGTATTATATCCCATGCTGTTCACGGTGTACATGCTGCCATTGGGAGACATTATAAGGTGGTATGAGCTGAATTTTCACTGCTATACAGAGGGTACTTAACTATACATGTCCTTTGTTCTTGAATGGGATGATACTATCTCAATCTTTAACAACTGCCTTGCTGAGATTCAGTACTGGAAGAGTGCCAGTTGGTTATGGTTTAATTTAGATAAGACTACGGTGTTGGGTGTGGACACTGATCATCAAGTAAAGGGGTCCTCTGCTGCTTGGCCCTCTGTGCTTGTGCTGGGTTGTAGGCAGCTGAGGTCATCCGAAAGGATGCAGAAACTGGGCATTAATCTTTATGGTGAGCTGATACTCAAACTGCAGATATCAGCCATCAGCAAGTCCTCATTTTACCATCTGAGGACTATCACCCAGATAAATCACCTAATTATGCCTGATGACCTTCCTTTCCTGTCCATGCCTTTGTGACTTCCCACCTTGACTAGTACAATATTTTCTACCTATAGCTTCCAAGGGTGGATATCTGCCACCAACAGAATACAGCAGCCATGCTGTTGACAGATTATATGGATTCTAGCAATATCTCACCTGTGCTCAGAGAACTGCATTGGCTGCCAGTGTGATGGAGGATAACCTTCAAGGTCAGCTTTCTGAACTACAAAGCCCTACATAGAAAGGTGATATTATTTGCAAGACCTTCTGCATTCTACCCCTCCGCCTGCTCCATTCCACTGATGAGAGACATACAAAGTTCCCTAGGGTCCATTTAAAGACCTCAGAGCATTATCTTTGCTTTTTTGGCCTGACCCTGTGTGGAATTTTTTTACCTCATCACATTAATGAATGCCTGTCCACAAAGATTTTCACAGCAGATAAGGACTGCTTGGCCCACTCAGTCTGCCCATTTCCTACCTATAGGATAAGCTGCAAATTCAGGTTTACCAACAGCCTACTTCCTCCCACCACCACTATAATTGCCTAATGGCTGTCCCATACATTCTTGAATTACCCCACTGTTTGTGACCCCACAACCTCCTCAGAAAGGTGGTTCCATGCATCTATCACTCTCTCCATGAAAATATGTTTCCTCTTGTTGCCCCTGATCCATCTTCCTTCTATTTTTGAGTTGTGTCCCCTTGTTCCTGCACATGTCTTTTTCTAAAAGATGCTACCTTCCTGGACTTTATTGATTGTCTCAAGGTACTTGACGGTTTCTATCATGTCCTCCCTGTCCTTTCTTTCCTTAAGGGTTTCCATATTTAGATCTCTTAGTCACTCTTCATATGTCTTCTGGTGCAGTCCCTGAACCATTTTAGTCAGTCTCTGTGGACCGCTTCCATCCTATGTCCTTGTGGAGATGGGGTCTCCAAAACTGCACACAGTACTCCAGATGAGGCCTCACCAACTGTTTGTACAGGACAACCACTTCCCATTTTCTACTTGTGATTCCTCTCCCTATGCATCACAGTATCCCCCCCCAGCTCTCCTTACTGCCTTCTCATATTGCTTGCCTACCTTAAGATCAGCTGATATGATTACCCACAGGTTCTTTTCCATTTTTGTTGTTGTTAGTACCTCCCCCGATTGTATACTTTTCACCTGGGTTTTTATTTCCCAGGTGCGTTACTTTGTACTTATTTACATTGAATCTAAGCTTCCATATGTCTGACCATTCCTCCAACCTGGCCAAGTCCCTTTCTATCCTTTCTCCCCCACCCCCCCCCATGTATCAACTCAGTTGCAGATCTGTGTACCATCTGCAAAGAAGCATACATTTCCTTCCCTGACCCTCTGCATATATTATGTAAAGATATTAAAGAGGACTGGACCCAGTATTAAACCCTACGGTACCAACTAGTAACACCCCTTTCTTCAGAATGAGAGTTCCATTTACTATTACCCTCTGCATCCTGTTGTACATTAAATTTGTTACTCAGGCTACCACCCCGGGATCCACTACTAGGCTTCCTAACTTGATTATTATTCTTTTGTGTGGGACTGTGTCAAATGCCTTCTAAAGTCTAGTTAGCCATATCTACAGCCCTCCTTGGTCTACTACTTTGGTCACTAAGTCAAAGAAATGAATCAGATTCTTCTGGCATGACCTTCCTGCTGTGAACTCATGTTGCCATGGGTCCCATGTGCCCTGCTGACCTTCGAATTGCCCAACAATTTGTTCTTTCAGAAGTAATTCCATCGTTTTCCTTACCACTGAGGCCAAACTAACAGGTCTGTAGTTTTATGCTTCTTACTTCCTCCGACTTTTGTGAAACAGAGTCACATCCACCCTCTTCCAGTCATCAGTTACCACACCATTCTCCTCTGATTTGTTAAAAAGAGTGGTCAGTGGTGTCACTAGGCCCCCCCTTAGTTCTTTTAGAATTCTGGGGTGAATCCCATCAGGTCCCATTGCTTTGTCAAGGAGTTCTTTCAGTACTCATTATTTTGTGATTGAACAGGTGTCCGGAGTGCTTCTATTGTTTCATTTAGGTAACCCCTCTTTTTCTTTAGTGAATACTGAGCAAAAGTATTCATTCAGTATATCTGCCTTATTACTGTCTCCTTCTACCCAACTCCCCTTTATTAAGCTTTACTATTCCTCCCTTGACGTTTCTTTGCACCCTAATGTTCCTATAAATGGTTTCATCCTTCTTAACTGAGTTGGCTATATTTTCCTTTGTTTGGGGCTCTGACATTCAATGTGTGTTTGATTGCTTTTAATTGTAATATTGCCTATTTTATTCAGATTACTTTTATTATTATTTATTGTAGTTTGTTTTATCCTTGTGTACAAGCACGCTGACATTTAGAAAAGTGCTTTTCTACAAATAAAAATGACTAATATTTTACTTTTACATGACTGCCATGTTGCATGCCTTTGTCACACCCAGACTGGATTACTGCAGTGCCTTGTACCTGGAGCTATTCTGAGGCAACCTCCTCTGGCTGCGACTGGTGCAAAAAGCAGTGGCTAGATTGCTGACTGGCCCTCTGAAACAAATCCTATTATTCCTGCCCTCTTTGAACTGCTTTGGCTGCCAGTAAGGTGGAGGATTGCCTTCAAGGTCAGACTACTGACCTATTAAGTTCTGCACAAAGGGGGACCATCCTACCTGCAAGACCTTCTGATTCCTCACTGCCCATCTCTGGCTCTCTGTTCCTCTGAGGGATGCCTCCTTGTGATTCCCAAGGATAGGTTGTGGCATTCTGGGCACCATGCATTCTCAGTTGCTGCACCAGTCCTGTGGAACTATTTACCAAGATACCTAAGGGAGTCATTCACCCTCAGTGGACACCTTCAGAAAAGGAATTAAAATGCACTTTTTCAATCAGGCCTTTGATATGTGAAGAACAAAAATGAACTGAGCATTGTTTTAGCGCATATTATTTTGGTGAGTGATAAATAGAATTTTATACTGATCTCTGCCTTTTGTCCCAGTGCTCTGTACTGTGTTGTGTATAAATTGTTTTTAATGGCTATTAAGTGCTTCAAGCCACCAGAAAGGAGCACTATGCAAATAAGTTTAGAGTCAGTTCTTTCTTTCTTTCTTTCTTTCTTTCTTTCTTTCTTTCTTTCTTTCTTTCCTTCTTTCCTCTGTGTTCACTCAATACTTGGTAATTTTGCCATAATTTTTCACCAGCTTTTTAATATAGTGTTCTTATGATCCCACCACATGAAGCCAGTTGCTGAAACTGTTCAAATCCTGCTTGAAAACCATTTCATGGAGCAACTACAGAATCACTTTTCTTGATGGGTTTGAAAAATGTCATCTGTCTTGTTCATGAGGTGAGTTCACAAAAGGCCATGCTGAAAATTTAGTGTAAAAATATTAAATATGACTAATTTTTGGATTGCCTTATTTTCTCATTTTGCAAACAGCAGTTCCTGCAGCAAGGAATGTTTTTGGTGCTAGATTAGATCTATATCATTGGACATGCTCAGGTCTGTGAGGCTGTGTGTGTCTGGGGAAGGGGTGTAGGGTTCTGATTTGGTGTTGGCATTGGGTGGATGGGGATGTGGGGTGGGCTGAGATATGTGAGGAACTCTTTCCTTCTTTGTGGGTTTCAATATTCCACAGCTGGGGTGGGCACATGGTTTAAAAGATATTATGTGTCTTTATGCAGGCTAACTCAAGTGGCAATGTCTATATTTATAGACTTAATACAGCAATAATCTGAAGGTCTGTAACCTGGCACATATGGTCAGCTATCTTTGACTTGAAGTGACAACTTATTTGTTAGTGTTTTTACCATTAGGAATATGAAATCCATTCTTGTACTACACAATAATAACTGATTGATACATTTTTGTATACTGTGTAGCACACCTTCAGTCCTTACTTACCACTACCTCATTTGGAATGGATTCCTTTCTTTCTGGCAGAGTTGAACCAAACCATTATAACAGAAAAGATTCAGACGCTTTTCACCTTCTGGTTTTTCACAAAAGGACAGTCTGTATGTCTGCAAAAGTGAATGGCTTGCTGGGTCTTGCACTTTCTTGCAGCTCCAGAATCAAAGACATTGTGGAGTTTTTTTTGGGGGGGTGTAAAAGTACAGGTTCTCTGGGCCCTACACTTCCATGTGGCTATAGATGCAGACACACAAGGCCTAGAGAACCCCTCACTGTGGAAGAACACAGCCTTTGAACCCTGTGCTTAAATGTAGATATGGAAGCAGAGGGGCAGGGCCCTCTGGGCCCCATGCCAAGAGAAGATTGCTTTTCATTATATGGTTATTAGTTTTCCATGCAGCCAACACTTCACAATCCCACCCTCAGATGGGGTAATGCCACATAGTCACATAATCGTCCCAGCCTCAACCAACCAAGCTGACACAATGAGATCACAAATCTATGAAACAGTGAAGGTTTTCTGGATAAAATGAGGTAGTCTGAGCAGTGCAAAAATGTGGAGAGACTCAGTAGCCACTACAACAGAAACAAAAATGTAGTGTACAGCCCAAATATTGGAGGTTAAAGGACTCAAGGAAAGCAACCTGGGCACTGAATGAAATTACCAGAGACCAAACCACCAACCCCAGCAGGTTACAAAGTACTTCAACAAGTCATTTCATAACACTGAAAGGACAGTCAAGGATTTCCTGCCAACCCTGTTGCTGAGGCAAGTGAAGGTGGAAGGAGATTAGTCTGGCACAACCAGAAGAGGCACATCAAATCTGAGCCAAACCAAAATCTTAACCCCAATCATCAAACCAGATTTTTCTACTTTGAACTATAACAGGCAATCAACCTGGGATCCAGGGCAATAAACAGATTGATGAAGCAACTGGCATTTGAGGACCATTTGGTGCCAGATGATGGTCAAATCACTCCTCACAGTAGCAGAACCTTTATGGACAGTAGTCCTTACTCCAGAGGTCAAGCCATACAGGTGGCCTTATGTTTTATCAAGTGCCCTTCCCTCTTGAAGAACATCAAAGGACATTGCCACCTCCCTGGAGACTGTAAAAGGGTCAAATGGGTTCCTAATGAGAAGATGCTACCTGTCACCCAACTGTCTTTCAGGCACTGTCCTGTCCCACTTGATGTCCAGGTCCCAGGAGGTGATCCAGTTGGATATTTCTATGGCTGAGCAGGAGACCAATGATCTGGACCATGTTGGTTGGAGGGCTTTGGGGGTTGAGGTATCAAGGCAAAGAGAGATGGTGCATACCTTGCAGTGGACTCGTTTGACAGTACTGTGGCCAATGTTTGCAGCAGTTAACTACACCTTTCAGACCAGAAACAATGATTTCCTCAGATGCATCATTGGTAACATAATCAGAAGATAAAACCTGCCCCCATTTTTCTCCCTGCTCAAATAGAACATCAGTCCCCACAACCTCCGTCATTCCACCATATCACCATTGAAAATTCCCTGTGTTTCCACCTGCCTGGTTAACAAAGCCTTATCCTTCACTTCTTGCAAACTTTGAAACAATCTACCTGCCTCCCTCCACTCATTGGACTTGCACCTAACCTTTAAATCTCATTATAAAGCAGTATTGCTGGCTGACGCCATGTGTATCTGCCCCATGGGGCGATTTAACATGTTGTGTCTCTCAAACACTCTGTACCTATGCATGTTGGGTCTGTTTCCTTTTTTACACTGTACTGAATGTATTAAATGTTTACACTCACCGTAACTGTGTGTATATTGCGGTTGCACCTATTTTTTATTTTCCAATCTACCATATTCTGTACCTTCTAACTCTATAGAACTTACTGTCTGTATTACCAATGTGCCATCTTCATGGCCTTGGTCATGCCTGAAAAAGATTTATTGGATCAGTGTACATACCCAGTAACCCAAGCTTGCTCGCAAACATAGGTCAGTGGCATGGCAAGGTGTGAGGCGCTTTGCGTTTCAGCTCTCTGCACCAGCAGACTGACTTGCTATGAATGTTTTGTCATATGGGAGGCAGTATAGCACAGTGGTCTAAGGCCCTGAGTTGCAAATCTGGTGAATATCCAGCAGACCAAACCTGGGTTTGAATCCCAGCTTCCACTTGCATACTGTGTGTCCCTGAGCAAGTCACTTAGCCTCCTTGTGCTCCCAGGTTGCTCCTGTAAAAAGCTTTCAGCTTAGTGTGCTATACCTGGTTAAACAACTAAAAAAAAATCTTTTATTGCCATTTGTTAGTTTCATTTAACTCACTTCCTGTCAATTAACCATGCACCAAAAGATTACCAGAGCAGGCCATACATCAAAATATGGCTGCAAAATGCTGCATTTATATTAAGCAACTTGACTGCTTGAGTGTTCAATTCACCCCACTTTTCCAACAGTCAAAAAATGATTGTTGTATTAATTTGCAGCCTGCAGTCTAGATTCTGTACCCCAAATGCAATGACTGACTCTGACTATTAAAGAAAAAATCCATAGCCAGACTCCAAGAGCAAAACTTTGGAAATGTGTCACCTTATATTCCTTTTTTTTTCCAATATGTACAGCTTCCTTCTCTTTCACTGTCTCTCATACTCACTCTGTCACTCTCAATCATTGTCTCTTTCACACACACACACACACACATACACACTCTTTGACACATGCAGCCAGAGTGCCATCTGAATGGACTAGAGGAAGCTATACCATTGCTTTGAATTTTTCTCTACTAGATATTAGAACTTAAATTCAGATTACTGTTAACAACTTCAGCTGTTCAGGTTTTTAGGAATGGCTAGTGACCCTGATGAAACTGGCACCGTGAACCACCTCTGAAAGGTAAAACAAGCTGTTACTCACTGGAGAACCCATCAGGGACATTCCATTCCTCTAAAATGCACACAGTGCTCTGATCAAATAAGTCAAGTACAAGTGCACTAATACAGACTACGTGGGTACAACAATATCTCAGTCCTGTCATGCCTCATTTTACTGTTGTACAAGAACTGCAGACAGTCACTGCTGTGACAATTAAACCCCCTCCTCACCCAGTGCAGTGTTTTCATGATGTGATAAGCAAGTCTTTGTTTTGTGCAAACTCTGGCTGAATAGGGTAAACTTTGACTCTGAACCCTCTGATGCTAATGTTGCTCTGAGCTGGGATTCCATGTTCTGTACAGTCTCTTTGGGGCTAGTTGGCAGAGTAAGATTAAAGCAGTCTGTCCGCCACAGAATGGAAGTTTGATGATGTTAACAAGTTGCTAAATACAAACTTACAGCCCTGACCCAAAACACTGTAGAATCAACAATAAAATCACTAAGTCTTGTTGGGACAATAAGCTCTCCTCCTTACAGGACATCCAGTGAGGTGGCCATCTTGGAAGGTCCAGTACCCAGCAGAATTGGGGGTTCCACATGGGGCATTTCATCATTCAAGGGCATTTCCTCTGTACCTGTGATTGCTCTAAAGGGCCACCATCCATTGCTTCTCTCAAGCCCATTTTATATAGGGGCTAGGGGAAATCTGGAGTTGTGGATATAACAGTGCTGGATCCATTCTGCTGTGCATCAATCATTTCATCTTTACATCATTCCCTGGCAACATGCCACTTGGGACATCAAGGTGTGCATGTGTTACCATGAGTCACACCATGACTGCTCCCAAAAATCCCTCTCCAACTGTGCAAACATCTGCAAACATCCAGGATTTGGTGTGGTATTAGAGAGTGCAGTCCTCCCTGAACAGGAAGGAGAGCATATACTGGGATACTCACCCTGCTTCTCTTTGTCGTCCCGTGATATTACATGCTCATGCCCAAATATGGGTCACTGTCATTGCATGCAGTAGCACTACTACTGATGGACTGGCAGCAGTCTGTAAAATGTGATGTTGTACAAATGCTTCAAATACTTCTCCAACTTTCCTTATCTGTTAAAGTAACTCACTGCCCTGCTGCAGGAACTCTAGTATAGCCACTGCATTCTCCTCTCCTCTGCAGCAGTACACAATTTCACGGGTCTGCATGCCTGAAACTACAGTGATTGACTGATATAAAATCTTTCACCAAGGTAACATACATAGTTATGCAAACAGCCTTGTTTACAGATGTGACCTGGGGAAAGGTAATGCATACCATGGGCTATAGTCACAGAACTTCCTGAATCCCAGCAGCTGCAGAAAAAAACAGGGCAAGTGTATTGACTTTGTCATGCTGCAGTTTTCCCCACAGTGGTGGTATTCACAAAGATGGAATGGTTCACAATCAGCATAATGATTTACAGCAACTTGTGAGTGTTTTTCTCCAGCAACTGCAGAAAAATTATATGCCCAGTGGGACCAGGCACAACATCCATCACAGCTGCAATGGACTGAAAATGCAAATCTATACAACTTTGGAGATGTCAGTCTGCCACTGGAGTTTGGGAGTGGGACTTACTCCCGTTGCTTGTGAATTCGACACCAAGTTTTTGCTTATTGCTTGCATACCACAGCAATTAAAGCTGTATATCAAAGAGAATAAAAGATTTAAACTACCCTGCAACCAAACAGCACCTGAACAAACTTACAACATATTACTATTCAATTAAATTAAGATAATTCATAAGTGAAAGATAGTGTAGGAGACACTAATGAGAAGATACAAGTAACTACAAGGGATATCCACCTGGCTCTGCTTACCCTATGCCAAGCCTTTTAACAGCATGACAACATATTTACAGACTGACATTCCTGGGTGAAATAGAAAAGAAACTTAGAACTTCACCAGTGCCAAATCATAGAGTTTGCCATCAAGCCATATGCCATAACTGTAGTGGGAAAGCATGAGTGAGAGTGCTGGCATTTAGTTATTTTTCCTTTAATAAAGAATTTACGTTTTCATTTGAAATTATCAGACAACAACTCACAAAGAGAGTTGCAGTCACTACAACATTCAATTGCCTTATTTGGTCTTGCTTGTGTTTATCGTGTTGTGTGTTGTAACTCCACTTTACACTTGCACAAAATCACCATTTACAATATTCTGGACACACTATACTGTATGTTGGACATTGTGTAAGTCAGCAAACTAATTAGGTACAAGTGCACATGCTGTATTACTTATTACTCAATAGTTTCATATTATTAAAAAGTAATTAACTTGAAGCCTTACGAAGCAAGGCATGCATATCATGTCAGAACAGCAAGATTAATTACTGAAGTGCAATTAATTTATCTCCAAGAAGAATGAAGTGCTCAATCAGAATCAACCCTTAAGCTGCTTTTCTTGTTCAATTAAATGAAAACCTTCTTGCTGTAAATAATTCCCACATTTTTGCCGTATTCTGGAGAACCCCTAAAATTATAGAGAATGAGCCAGGAGCAATTGAAGAAGCAGGTGACAATGGTTATATAACTAGATGGATGGAACATGTAAACTTACTGAGTCTGGTTTCTGTAAACTGGAGCAGCTATCTTTGCTGATAATGAATGAGAGACAAAGGCTGAGAGGGTGTAGGAGAATGGAGCAGTGTGTGTGTATGTCTGTGTGCGTGTGTGTGTGTGTGTGTGTGTGTGTGTGTGTGTGTGTGTGTGTGTGTGTGTGTGTGGGGGGGGTGGGGGTGGGGGAGGGTTACTACTGGAGAGTTTTATATTTCTATGAGCAGGAATGGGATAAATGAGAAAATAAAAATAGAGAGGGCCAGGGAAAATGAAAGAGAGTGACTGGGCAGCATGGGTATCCAGCACAACATGATTGGAGCAGACAGAGAGATGGTGTAAAGAAGGGGCACAAGGCTGAAAGTGAGTTAACAAGCATTTGTGGGAGAAACAGGTAGGAAACAGCACACTAATAACACTAAATCTAAAGGATAGAGAATAGAGATGAATACAAATAATGCTGTGCATGAGTTCAAATTAAAATACACAAGTCATGCAAACACACTTCTGAAAACTACATGATTGAAAAGAATGAACAGCTAAAAGACATATCGGCTCTTATTAGGGTACAATAAAGTAAAGATTAGGAGATGTGAATATAATTTATAAAAATCAAAACATTGTTATCAGATGCAAGTTAGAAATTTTTTTCTGTACTCTTTACAAATGAATGCACATTAAAACATGTACAACACATCAGTGATAATGAATCATGTTTGTCATTTATAATTTATTTAAAACAATTGTGTGGATAGCTACTGTATATAGTTACATAAGTGAAAGAAAGGAAACAGAAAAACAGACATTAATGGGCCTGCATAATTTTTCACTTTAACTCTTGCTGAATAATTAAGGAACTTGATCTTATGGGCCAGGCAGAGGACAATGCATCCAAGAATAAATCATTTGCAGCCAGCACAACTCATGTTTCAGTTTACAGTCAATGCCAAGAATGCAGTGATACAGGTATTTAAGTTCCATTTCAACAGACTCTGCATTCTACACTTCTGACAAAGCATGGCTGGTGATTTAATTACATACACATGCTGAAAATATCCTTACTTCAAAAGAAAATAATATTTCAGTGCTGGTATCTCCAGACTATTGCCCAACAGAGCTTGTATGCTAGCGAGAAAAAGTGTTGTGCATACCCAGTGTCACTACGGACAAGACTGTAAGCAGTTTTGAGAATGGGCAAGCTCCCGACACTCAAAAAACTGAACTCACAAGGACAAAGTATGAGATATGTACTCCACCTATACTCACAAAATCCAACAAATCATGTAAAAATATTTAGCCCACTGGTTAGTTCTTTGTGTGCTGCATACGTTTTAACCAGACTTTTTGCTGAAGAAATGTACAAATAAATATTTTAGGTGATTTGTTTGGTTTTGAGAGTATATGTGATGTGGACACTAAATAACTCAGATTTTTTTCTTATGTGCATACCCGGTGTCCCTTAGTACTCTTAGTACAGTGTACTTTCTGAACATACTAGCATGCCCTCTCTGTGAACTGCTCTGCCTAGGTATTCTTGTTTCTCACACTTTGTTGTAGTGAGCATCCCCCAATCTTTGGAAAAGATCTTGAGCCTCCCCCTAATATAAAAATAATGTTGGGGCTCCCCACAGTTAGTACAACTATCATACTTTGCACATTACAGGAAGAATACAATGAAGTGCATTTGAGTAGTTGAGTTAATTCTCATTTTATTGACGCTGTTATTCTCCCTCCCTATAACCCACCTCGCCAGGTTAGCCTACTTGCTCCACACTTCTGAGTTTTGGCCCTATGTACTCCTCATTGCAATACCTCCATAAATCAGACTGTTTTCATTGTCAGTTTTACCCTGCTCTTCAACACCTTCTTGGGGACCATTTTGCTCCCTCCTGGCCTTGCTCCTGGTATCTCTTTGCTTAGCCTTTGTATTTGTGCTTTTCTACAGCCAGTATAATGGGTCAATTGTTATCTTGTTCCTATTCATTTGTATTATTTTGCATTTTATTTTGCATCACAGTTTCCAAGAATTGTATTTCCTCCATTCAGCTTTCCCCCATGTCATACCAGCAAAACAAGTGTTTGTTGAGTGTGTTTTCCTGTAACCATTTTGTATATAAATTCACATGCCATTATTTGCTTTCAGCTTGCTGCATCCTTTCACAAAAGCATCCAAAACTTGACATTTAAATATAGTACATTTTAATGCTTGCTTGAGCCTCCCCTGGAACAGGTTGGGGCCTCCCCTGAGTGGCCTCACCATTTGAGAAACCCTGCTGTAAGGTCATGGCGGGTGTACAGGAATGCAATCTCAGGGAACGAAGAGATGAGGGGAGGGCTGCTGCTGCCTATTATAATGTGACTGGGAAGCAGAGGGAGGTAGCTGGACACATCTAAAAGTGAGGCTCAGACAGATGGAGTGTAGAGGGAGCTCCAGACAGAGAGAGACAGAGAGAGAGTGAGAGAGTGTGTGTGTGTGTGTGTGTGTGTGTGTGTGTGTGTGTGTGTGTGTGTGTGTGTGTGTGCGTGTGACAGAGAGGGAAGGAACTGATTTGCACCACTCTCCTTCCTCTGCTGGTAACTGGAGAGTTTTATATTTCTGTAAGTGGGAATGCTGAACTGAGCCGAGTCTCCCAAACACTAACATTCACTTTAGGACACTGCCAAAGGTTTGATCCATGAGAAGGGAAGGGAGAGAAAGAGCACTTATGTTTTCTCATCAAGAAGTGCCGGCTTGCTGGGGAGTGGGTGAACACAGAGGAGTGGAGGGAGAGGGAGTGAGGGGAAGGAGCAAACTGATTTCTATCTACAGTACGACTCCACTCACTGGAGCGGAGCTCAGAGCAAACTTTTGTAATGCATTCAGTATCCTGTCACACCTCCGTTCCCCATTTTTTCTCCCCATCTCCCATTCACAATACGTCAGCATACTTCTTGCTACACAGTGGTAAAATGGGAAGTGAGAAGGCACTTCAGGAAAATTGCAAAAAAGAGTACAACTGTCTAGAATCTGATAGTGATAGCAAGCAGATCTGTAGGAGGGAAGACTAGAAGTGGATAAGCAGCAGATACAGAATGTAGGTACTGTAAGTCAAGGCATGGCAAATGTATTTTGTAGGTGCTGATCCTGGGCTCTGAGTGCCGTAAAAGCAGGATAAAAATATTTAGACTACATACACCATAATAAATAATAATAATAAACTTTTTTTATAAAGCACCTTTCAGAAGATCAAGGCACTGAATAAAATGTAATTAAAACAAACACAAATAAAAACAATATATTCAGAATGCATCATAAAATCAAATAAACAAAATCAGAGGTGTCAATCCATAAATAATTAGAAGTGGCATTAATTCATAAATTCTATTAGCTGGCACTAGCACTGTCAACAGCTAAAATAAATAAATGAGTTTTGAGGTGGACTTAAAACTCTGGATGATCAGAGCACTCCCTCGCCCAATGAGGTAGAGGATTCCACAGGGAGGGTCTCCATGCACAAGGAACAATCCCCAGATGTCTTCAAATGCACCTGGAATCTCTAGCAATCCCTCATCAGTGGATTGAAATCATTGGGAGTGGCAGTAGGGACAAAGAAGATCTTTCAGGTAGTGAGGTCCTTGCTCATGTGAAGCTTTGTAGATCAGTAAGCTGACCTTGAAGGGATATCCACCACTATACAGGCAGCCAGTGCGGTCCATAGAGCACAGGTATAATGTGACTGGTCCTAGAAGTACCCGTCACAAGCCTGACCACCATTTTCTGCACCAGCTCCAAGCAGCAGATATCAAAACAGGCTAGGAAGTAAAAGATAAAGTATCTGGTGAAGACACATGGCACACTTGGGCAGAAAACAGACAGACACAAGGAGATGCACAGATCAAGGTGAAAACACACAAAAATACAGAGGAGGAAAATCAGTTAAGTGTTTGTAAATGTGTGGGGAACAGCAGGTAATTGAGCTCAGAAAAAGGAAAACAATAGCATGAAAGCAGGGCTTTAAACACAGACAGAAGGTTGCTGCCTACTTAATAACTGACACATGGTGGAAGATTGAATGCACACATCATGGAAGCCTTAAATGAATGGAGGACAAAGCAGTAGGATTCTCCCTAGAGAGGAGCAGGAATACAGCACTATAGTCAGAGAAAGCAACAATATACTAACCCAGGGAGCAGCAGAGGCACAGACCAAACATAGTCTGAAGGTAAAGCAAACAAAGTCCCCAAAACCACTGAGCAAGCAGCAACCACTGGGGTGGGGCAAAGCTTCTGGGAGCAACAAACATTCCAAGCAACACACCTTGTTCTGGAGGGCAGGGGGCAATTGGGCATTTATTGGAGTAGGTGTGTAGTCAACTAGCCTAACAACCACTGGCATTAGCCTATCACATACATCTCAAACTGGGTGGGCCGAATAAAGGGAAACATTAGATAGCATTATTCCACAGTGAGAGGGTGATTTAAATGTGCAATAGCAAACCAATTAAGGATGTGAAAATGGTCACTGCTCAGGCTTTCAAAGCAGGAACAGACATATTCCTGAAGGAGCATTGCACTGAGAGTTATACAGAAGGAGTAGAGAAAGATTGATTGGTTGGCTGGTTGATTCAGCTACTGATTTAAAAATTGATTGATTGATTGGTTTGCTGATTTATTTTTTTTTTGTTTATTTAGTTAGTTATTTAGTTAGCTAGTTAGCTAACTAGCTAGCTAGTTGGTTTGCTAGTTAGTTAATTAGTAAGGTAACATATGGTAAGTGGAATAGGCGTGCTGTGCTGGACGTTTTTCTCAGGTACAATCCCTAGAAGAGTGTACAAGAGGGAATGGAACAGCACAAATAAAGCAACAAAAACAAGTGCATGTACAAGAACAGTAAAGTTCAGCACATAAGTACTAAACTGCAGAGATAGAAACACAGTGCAAAAGCATGACTGGCAATATAGTCTATGGAGATGTAATTATAGCCTACAGGTTCGAGTTACAACCCGAGAATGAGCTTGGTACATCCAGCAGACCTGGCTGTCATTCTCATAACACCCATTTGCATACTGCGTGACCCTGGGCAAGTCAACATAACCTCCCCAGCTCTCCCAGGTTTCCCCTGAAATGCAGCCTTGTTCCTAGTGGGCTTTCCCAGTTACCAAATAATAAAAAAACAAAAATGAGTGTGCAAAATAAATGGTTTACAGCTTTACAAGGCTGAAACTAAAGGGGAGTACAATCAGCATTAAAACAGCAATGCAGCTGTAACTACTAAACCTATAGGATACAAAATTATAACTGCAATATACTGTAGAACTAGAAACAAATGCCGTAAAAACATATTCACTATTATCATGCTAGAAAGAGGTTTTGTCAGCATCTGCTTACGCTAAAGAGTTTATTAGAGTGGCACATTTCTTTTAAGTTTGGTGCTCTCTCTGAAACTGCCATCATCTGCAGTTTTTCTGCTGCTTGATAGCCAAGGGATGGGCCCCTGAAAGCATGGGCTGCATTGGTAACTCACTGCCACACATCTGCAAAGCTTTACTCACCTCAATATGTTTCTTGTGCACTGCATGCACAAGCAAACATAACAAGGAGGACTTCCAATAAAATGCTTAAATAAAGTGCTTGATTTTGGGGGGCGCTACGCACAAATGGGTGGGGAAAATGCACCCGCAGAGCTCCGCACCTGTGGATAGGTGCGCACTGGTTGCATTCATGACTGCTGGCCAACTGTCCATGGCCCCACCCCAACCCCAGTGCACGGAACTCCACAGTGTGGCCAGGATTGGGGTCGCAGGTCTGGCCGGGTATCAAATTGGATGCCCAGAGTGGGTCCTGCACTGCATCCCTTACACAGCAGGGAGCACTTTGGAAGCACACCCACAGATGCTGGATATCCTTAATGGGGTACTGACATGGTGGGCCTGGAAGTGGGGGACTGTATCCCTCCATATGCCTTGGGTTGGGTCTGGTGGGACAGTGATGCAGATGGGGGGGCACCATACAGGAGCCAATGCCCCTGCACCCCTGGGTCACTGTAAGGGGGCACCTTGAATGGGTCACACACCTATGTGCTAGACCAGGCAGTGCCTAGAGGACATGGGGGGGCAAGGCTGCCATGATACCAGGGGTGGGTGACCATTCCAGCAATGGGTGCAGGGGTGTGTGTATTAGACTTATGCAGGGTCCTCCCTGCCATAGACTACACACCCATCCACACCCCCATGTCCAACCCTATGCACCTTGATGAATGGTGTGTAGTGCTGGCATGCCCCTCACCCACCCCAGCACATTGCTCTTAATGCGGCCGGAGAATCAGGTGTGTATGTGCTGTGTGCCCCCTTAGTGCATCCCATGCAGGGGCATGTAGGGTGTGGAGTGGTTGCACGCCCCAGATACACACGTGTAGCCACTCCACCCCATTATTGCATAGGGGCCATTGTTTTGTATACACCAAATGTACTTCCTCATGCATACCCTTCCTTACTCGCAGCATCGCTATAATTGTGCTGTCCCTTTAAGTAGTTATATTTTGACAGTATTTATTTACAAATGCTGAGTTACCCATTTCAGTGAGCAAGACATTCTGAGTGACCGACGTAATACCATCAGTGAATGAGGCTTCTGAATTAACTATCATGGTGACCTTTTCTATAAATGATAGCTGGAAGAAGGTGACTGATACAACTAGAATAAGAAATTACAATAGGGTAGACTGCAACAAAATAAAACAATATTTGCAGAAATGGAACTGGAATGAGGTACTGAATGGTCTGATGATAGATAGCTAGCTAGCTAGATAGAGAGAGATAGATAGATAGATAGATAGATAGATAGATAGATAGATAGATATTTTATTTATAAAGCACCCCTTTCTGGGGAGCTGCACATACAGTGTACTGATGGAAGGGTGAAACCCTGTCAGCGAAATCCCCTACGGTGACATTTTTGACAAGTTTTGTAAATGGCTGTGGGAACCTGCTGAAGAAATTTAAGCCCTTTTGCGAGTTTCTCCCCCTTGGCGTTAACTCTGACTCAGATTAACAATCCATGAAAGGGGGCAGAGAACACAACCTCCTGAATGGAGTGTTCTGGAGCACCAAATCCCCCACTAGAAAACAGACTGATGTCTGGCAAACCAAAATTTCACGTGTCGATATTGGGGCTGTCACTATGCCGAACTTCAACAACATTGTTGTTGCGTCGGCATAGGTAAACCATACATACAAATGCAATACAAGTAAACAGTCATATAAAATACATACATTTAACTGCGAGTCAGCAATTTGAAATAGGAACAAGTAAATGTTAAGACCCTTTTTAAAGGTTACTACCAACAGGGCCTCCTTAGGATAACCAGGCCGGGAGTTCCACAGGGTAGGCACAGCCACCAAAAAGCACAATCTCCCGAGGCGCCACAACCTAACCCTGGGAACCAAGAAGGCAGCACTCAGCAGATCAGAGCATCCTGGGTGGTCGGCAAGGGACAAGGAGATCTTGAAGATAAACCAGCCAATTTCAAACAGGGTCTTATAGATCAGTAGCCGTACCTAGAAGACAGTTTTTCACCTGACTGGAAGACAGTGCAGTTCGCGGAGGATCGGGGTGATATAATTACATAGAAACATAGAATTTGATGGCAGATAAGGACCGCTTGGCCCACCCAGTCTGCCCATTTCCCTACCTAATGGATAAGCTGCAGATCCTAGTTAATCAAAAGCCTATTTCTTCCTACCTTCACCTACTAGAATTGCCTTATGACTGTCCCATGCATTCTTGAAATCCACCACTGTTTTTGACTCCACAACCTCCTCAGGAAGGCTGTTCCTTGCATCCACAAACCTCTCCGTGAAAAAATACTTCCTTACATTACCTCTGAGCCGTCACCCCTCAATCTTCAAATTGTACCCCCTTGTTCTTGCACACCTCTTTTTCTGAAAGATGTTACACTTTTGGACTTTGTTGATTCCCATGAGGTACTTGAACGTTTCTACCATGTCTCCTCTCTTCCTCCTTTCCTCGAGGCTATACATATAAAGCTCCTTAAGTCTCTCTTCATAGGTCTTCTGGTGCAGATTCTGCACCATTTAATTGCCCTCCTCTGGACTGCCTGTCCTGCCTATGACTTTGTGGAATTGGGTTTCAGAACTGCCGCAGATACTCCAGATGGGGTCTCATCAACTGTCTGTACAGAGGGATAACAACTTCCTGTTTTCAACTGGTGATGCCTCTCCCTATACATCCCAGTATCCCCCCAACCCTCCTTACTGCCCTCTCACATTGCTTGCCCACCTTTAGGTCATCTGATATGACTACCCCAGGTCCCTTTCCATTTTTGTTGTTGTTATTTTCTCACCCCCATTGTGTACCTTTGCTTTTTGTTTCTCATGTGCATTACTTTGCACTTCTTAGCATTGAATCTAAGCTGCCATACATTTGACCATTCCTCCAGCCTTGCCAAGTCCCTTCTCATCCTTTCCACCCCACCTTGAGTATCAACTCTGTTGCAGATCTTTGTGTCATCTGCAAAGAGACACACTTTTCCTTCCAGTCCCTCTGCAATGTTGCTTATAAAGATATTAAAGAGGACTGGTCCAAAGTACTGAACTCTGCAGTACCCCAATAGTAACCCCCTTTCTCCAGAGTAGATTCCATTTACTATAACCCTCATGTCCTGTTCTCCAGCCAATTCTTTACCCAGGCTACCATCTTGGGACCCACTCCCAGACTGGCCAACTTGTATATTAATCTTTTGTGTGGGACTGTGTCAAATGCCTTGCTAAAGTCTAGGTAGGCAATGTCCACAGCTCCTCCTTGATCTACTACTTTGGTCACCCAGTCAAAGAAATCTATTAGATTCATCTGACATGACCTTCCCACTGTGAATCCATGCTGCCTTGGGTGCTGTGCCCTCTGGCCTCTAGGTACTCAACAATTCTTCCCTTCAAGTGATTCCATCATTTTCCCAAACACTGAGGTTAAACTAACAGGTCTGAAGTTTCCTGCTTCTGCCCTGCTCCCACTTTGTGAAGTGGAATAACATCTGCCCTCCTCCATTCCTCAGGTACCACCCCATCCTCCCATGATTTGTTAAAAGGATAGTCAGTGGTGTCACTAGTTCTACCATAGTTTTTTTTAGAATTCTGGGATGAATCCCATCAGGCCATATCGCTTTGTCCACTTTCAGTTTCAAGAGTTCTTTCAAAACCCTTTCTTCTGTGAATGGGCTGGTATCACCCCTGTATCTAGAGTGTTTCTATTGTTTGGTTTAGGTACCTCCCCCTCTTCGTTTGTGAATACTGAGCAAAAATATTTGTTTAGTGTATCTGCCTTTTCACAGTCACCCTCTGTCCACTTCCTCCCCTTTATTAAGCCTCACTATCCTTCCCTTAGTCTTCCTTCGCTCCCTGATGTACCTATAAAAGGTTTTATCCCCCTTCTTAACTGAGTTGGCTATCTTTTCCTCGGTTTGGGCCTTTGTTGTTCTGATTGCCTTCCCTGCTTCCTTTTGTTTTAATTGATACAATTCTATGTCCTACTCCTTCTGTGACTCCTTGTACTTCCTAAATACTTTCTTTTTCTCCCTCACCTTCCCTGCCACCTCCTTTGAGAACCATAGTGATTTCTTACATCATTTTGTTTTGTTTATTTGCTTCACACAAAGGTTTGTTGCCTCTGTGATGGCAGTTTTGATTATTCCCCATTGTTCTTCCACCCCTACTTCCTGCCCATTTGCTAGTGCAGTTAGCTAGTTTGCTAATTGCTCCTTCTTACACCCATTAACAGTCTTGCTGCTGTGTTCTGCACCAGCTGTAGCCGGCAGAGGTCACCTCCAGATAACCCTACATGCAGGGCATTATAGTAATCCAACCTGGACATGGCAAAACCATGCAATCTCAATTTCTTTGATGAGCCATCTGCTAAGGATATTACCTGTAATAGTATCTCCCTTCCAAATGCTCCCTAGTTCTACTTCTGGTCAGTTTCCCCTTCCGCTGCCAGGAAACACCATGTGAAGGTGTTTGATAAGTCAAGGCACTGCTCTGACTCCCTTGACCTCAAACTGCTTCTTCTGTCATCGATGGAGTCCTGGCCCACTCACCTGGATCCTAAATCTGTACCTATGCCTTGGTAAATTTCCTTCTGTCTGGAAAGCTGCAGTTGTGACTCCAATCCACAAGAGTGGTGACAGAGGAAACCGCACCAAGTACCATCCCATTTCAATTTTACCACCCCTCTTGTAAGCTGTTGAACGCTTAGTGGCTGAACAGCTAACTGGATATCTAGACACTTGTGGCATTCAATGCCCTCAGCAACAAGGATTTAGGAAAGAGCATAGCATTGCCGCTGCCTTCCTCACCTACACAAACTATATCCATAAAGCACTCAACCATAGTTACCTTGTAGGTCTATATATTTAGATCTTTCAAAGCATTTGATATGGTTAATCACTCCTTACTGCTCCAGACCCTTCCCTCACCTCTCTCTGACTGTACAGTGACATTACCTCCTGGTTCAGAAGTTATCTAGATGGCAGAACTCAACAAGAAAAGATGTTAGACACATTCTCAAGTAGCCACCCCATGCAATCTGGTGTTCCACAGGGACCAATCCTTGGTCCCCTACTATTTAGCCTCTACGTCAATACCCTTCCCAAGCTTGCCCATGTAACCTTCTCCTGTATGTAGATAACACTGTGATTTATACCAGCCACTCTGATCATATACCCTTTACCAGTGACTTGCAACATAGCTTTACCACCATTGAACTCTGGTTTTGCTGAGCATAAATTAATTATGAACTATAAAAAGACCAAACTCATGGTCTTTGTTGGGACTCATAACAAGTTTAAAGAGATTCACCAATAAAAGCCCATGCACCTGAAATATACGTGTCTTACTGCAAGAGGAGTCCAGAATTGTGCAAATGTCAAAATATGATCTAGTCAAAAAAAAACTATCTTTTTCATATAATTCTTGATGGACTGCCCAGTTAGAAGTGCCACCCACACTCTGCCCCCACACTCACTAACGTGATGACGAGATGCCAGTGAGAGTGTGGGGGTGCGCCCCATTATAATCAGTGGGCAGCATCATTCCATCAATTTTTTATATTTTTATTATGGCCACTTGGTAATGAAACGTGGGCGACGGTCAACTGCTCCACAATTATCTTCCCCAGAGTCTCCCACTGCTGTTCCTAATCAAGGCTGGTCTTCTGATCTTAAACATCCTCGTCCGTCTCCCACACTGCCTGCAGAAGATGTTCCTAAAGGAGACATGGACTGTGCAGAATATCCAAAGGAGGAGCTGGTTGCTTCGGTACACCCAGATGGAATCTCCTTGCCTTTGCCGACACCTACATCTGAGCCAGGGGATGAGACTGCTTCCGTGGCTCCACTTCAAGATCCTCCATCAGTGACTTGATTTTGGCTGTTTTCTGTGACTGGATACCATTCAAGACTGCAAATAAATTTATGGACTGTGAGATCCTGTAAGACTAATAAGAAGGGCTGCTCTCTGATCCTTCAGAGCTACTTCTGGATCCTTTTAGGGCATTTTGAAATGTGGGTAGGTTTTCTTCTGTCTTACTGACCACATGGCAGCATGTGGACTGTAGATGGACATTTTTAACCGAAGGACATTTAAACTGTTTTAAGGGTCTTTGTTTTGATTGTATTTCTTCCTGATTTGTAATATTGTTTACCTCAGGTTAACAGTTTAATATGTATTTGGGTTTGTTCATTGTTAACACTGGGCTTTGGCTGCTATTGTCAAATTCTTGCTTGGAGGGCTAATATTTACAGTTTTGTAGTTTAATAGTTATAGGGGTTTATGGTTTACCAGTTAATATGGCATGGGGGGTTTCTTAGTTTGATTTCCTAAGGTGAGGGGGGGCTTTATTGGACTGCTTATCTTAATGTGTGTCTCTGCATCAGTGCTAGATGTTTTCTGACTCACCTGAAGAGTGGCGGGAGGGTTGGAAAGGGGTCTGCCCATAGACCCATTTTTTCACTCCTTATGCTTTATAGTGGGCTTTTTCTTTTGATGATCCCCCCCCCGGTATTGGGGAGGTTTCTAGGGTATGAAGGGTATATAGGGGATACCTGTTATTTATCTTTAAGCCGTTACTATATTGCTGTTCAGAAATATGCTATATTATTGCATTTTATTTTGGGAGGGTTTGGTCAATGGGAGCTTATTAGACTATTGTTAGGGAGGTACTTTTATTTTTGGTATTTTTGCCAGTGTATTGTTCTGGTTTATTTTTAATTTTGTAAATATCAAGGTCAGTTTAGAGTTCTTGTTTATTCATCGTTGGGGACATAGACTCTGTTTTGCGAGGTTCTATGTCATAATAGCAATTGAGCAACAGCGTTTTCTATTATGGTGATTATACATAGCCAAAAGCACATTGGCATCCCACAGAAACATGGTGCCTGAAACCTACAGGTCTCATTTTTAATGTGGGTGGACTGAGCCCCCCCCAACCCCCGGGGGGGTTCGTCCCCTGCTCCCCCCTACTTATGGATTCTCAACTCGGGAGGGGGGTTAATGTCAGGGAGGAACTTGACAAAATACATGCCGCCAGGTGGCAAAAAAGCAACCCACACCACGCTGGACCAGAACACGATATCCCGCGCTTCCCAGCCAACCACCCTTCCCATGATGCCAGTGATCCAGCTCGGCAGCTGCTCACTGCAACCCCTCCAACATGCCATCCCTCCTCCTCATCCCCCCCCCCGTGAGCATGCACATGCATAAATGCACGAGTTCCTGTCACCAACTGCAGTATCCAGTCACCCTCCTCCCTAGGTACAGGTAGCTGTGATCACAGGTTTTTTTTTTCAATTCTTTTTTATTGCTCCGACACCTCAGGGAACTCTCTCAGGCAACCACCTAGTCCCCCAGCTCCACCTCTGAGCCTGAAACTCCTCCTGACTCCTGGCACCAGCCTGGCTATCCCCCAGGCTCTGAGCCCCCTAAGGTGGTGCTGCCCTATCCTCCCAGGGCACTCTGTCTACAATTCAGGCCAGGCTAGGCTTGGCCCAGGAGGAGAGGGAGTCCTACCTGTGGAGTGTGGTGTTAGGTAGGTAGTGCCATCGCCTATCCTCTGGGGTGGGTTTTTTTTCTGCTTGGGTACGCCCTTGCCCCCACCCTCCCAGGCAGAGCCCGAACATGCAATGACACCAGGGGAGGTCCATTGTGGCTCTGCATCCCTCTAATCATGCCCTGAGTGGTGCAGTACCTCTGGTCTTCACGGAGGCCACTGCGATGACAGGCACACCCTGGAACTCTCCCCAAGAGGAGAGCAGTTCTCTGGATGCTCAATCCTCTCTCTCTCTCTCTCTCTCCCCATGTAGACCACCCCAACAGCCTGAGCTCATTTCTGATTCGGGTTGCCGGTGTGGCATGAGGTGTAGTGTCCAGTGCCTCAACCCTCAGCATCACCGGGCCAGCTTAGCTGTGACAACAGTTGCTGAGACTGATTAGCCATTTCTCTAGGCGCTGAATCTCGGTCGCTATGGTCACAGACTACCATTTAATTTATTTTGTGGTATTTACTTGCATTTAATGGTTAATATTAGATTCCTTTTCTGGAATGTTCAGGGTATGAATCACCCTCTTAAGCATAAAAAGTATTTTCTTATTTGAATTCTCTTCACCAAAATATTGTTTTCTGTAAGAGACCCACCTTCTGAAGGCAGAGGCTTCTAAGTTGGAGAGATGGCGGACTGGTAAAGCTTTTCCAGTGTTTACACTTTTAAACAAGAGGTTACAATCCTTTTGCAAAAAACTGCGTTTTAAGTGTTACACTTGGTCCCCTCACACTAATTAGCCTCCACTGTGTACCTTAGACAAACCTTATCTTATACATATTATGACAAATCACTACTAACTTGTAGGGCATTTGCACTTACCGCATAAGTGTAAGTAGCCAGGGAAACATTATGATTTTACTTTACTATGCTTAGCAACAGCATGTAATATGCCAAGACACCTCTGTCTTTGTTATCTTCTAGGATATTATTGTACAGTCTGCTCTACCATCTTTTGGATTTGTGCAATACTGCACTTATTATGTAACACTACATTACATCCTGTGTCTTGTATCCTTTGTTTTCTTTTATTTTAATTCAAAGTTTATTGATTTTTTTATAACAAATACAGAGCGCTGATCCATCATAAATATGACACATACATGCTTGATTCGAGAGGCTAGAGGACAGTACTCCCCTCCCTCTCCCTAGCCCTCCCCTTTCCCTTCCCCACCACCCAGCACAGAACCATTTCAATGAGCCCCATCACAATACAGACAAGCATTTGTCAATGCCAAGTGTTGCATGCTGTCATTAGCAGTGGAAGAGCAGGAGTTAGACAGATGCAGTATAGGAGCGGCAGTGAAGTATTGAACTGATGCCAACTCCCTCCACCCTGCAGAGATGGACAGGCATTGGGTGTGCCTTTGGGTCATCGCCCATAATGGTCACAACATTTCACCCTCACCCTATGCTGCAGACACTTACAAGTGTCAAGGTGTGCTTTGAAGTGTTTGGGCCTTACACTTACCTCATGCCATAAGGAAATACACTGAAATGGGTGCAGTATAGGAGAATGGGGTGAACTCTGGGGCCAAAGGGTCCAAGGCGCACCTCGATGCCTGCCACTGGCTGCAGGCTGGGGGTGGAATGGCATGAGCATTACTGTCGACAATCCCAAGTCACATCCCTGATGCCTGTCAGTCCCTACAGGGTAGGGCGTTAGGGTTGAAAGCCCTAACAGCCTGTGTGTTTCTTGGTATTTTTAATCCAAGTTTTCAACATGGGCTTTTGGTATCCCACTCATGAACAGTGACACTATTAGTTCCTTAGCTGAAGGTGATTTTGCACAGTGACTGTGCCATTTGGCACCACAGGTGCGAAATGCATTTTGAACAGGATGTGAAAATAACAGTTAAACTGTTCATGAGGAGGTGTAAAAATGGCAATGTTGAAAATCTGGAGTGCAAATATAAAAAAACTGGTGAAATCACGATTGTGCATAGAAACTGCACAATACACACCCGTAATGTCAATAGTTTTGGATATTTTACAGCAGATTTTCCAACACAGGCATTTGGGACCTCCTCATGTTCAGTGTCGCAGCAATTTTCTTAATCTATCCTGAACACTGATTTCCCACAGCGACCGTGTTATTCTGCGCCGGAAGTGCAAAAGCACATTTTGGCCAGGGTGTGAAAAATGACAGCTGTACTGTTCATAAGGAGGTGTGGTAAAATGGCAATGTTGAAAATGTGGACTGACAATATTACAAATTCATGAACTTGCATTGAAACTGCATAATGCACGACCGTAACACAGTCATTTTATGGACGTTTATCACCAAATTTTCAACATAGCCAGTTAAAGACCTCAGCTCATGAACAGTGTCACTGTGATTTTCTTAATCTGTTCTGAACATTGATTTCACACACCAACCATGCTACTGTGTACTACATGTGCTAAAACACATTTCAGGTGAGATGTGAAAAGTGACAGTTGTACTGTTCATGAGGAGGTATAGTAAAATGGCAATGCTGAAAATCTTGAGTGAAAATATTAAAAATGCTCAAAGTTATGAGCGTGCATAGGAACTGAGCAATGCATGCTCATAAAACAGTCATTTTGGAGAGTTTTCACCAAAGTTTCAACATAGGGTTTTGTGGGCCTACCTCATGAACGGTGTCACTGAGATATTCTTAATCTGTCCTAAACGTTGATTTTGCACACCGACTGCGCCATTGTGCACCACACGTGTAAATACACATTTCAGGTGACATGTGAATACTGACAGATTTACTGTTCATAAGAAGGTGTGGTAAAATGGCAATATTTCAAATCTGGAGTGAAAATATTAAAAAATGCTTGAAGTTACGAGTGTGCGCAGGAATTGCCCAACGCATGCTCGTAAAGCAGTCATTTTGGGGAATTTATTCACCAAATTTTCAACATAGGGTTTTTGGGGGTCTACCTCATGAACTGTGACACTGTCATTTCATTAATCAGTCCTGAAAGGTGGTTCTGTGCAGTGACTGTGAAATCACTTTTCAGGACCGAATAATAAAATGACAGTGACTGAGTTCACGAGGTGGGGTCCCAAGAATCCCATGTTGAAAATGTTTTGAAAAAATTCCCAAAAATGGCGGGGATATGCACCAAAGCTGAAAAAAGAGAAACATTCATGCCATTATACAGCTTACCAGCATTTCTTCAGTTCGTGGTTGGCTTTGAAGAGTGCAGACATGTTCCCAGTCCACTGAAGATCATTGTGCTGGGCTCCGAAGGTAAGTATGGGGTGGGGTGTGCGGGGAGGCAGGGTGCGCAGTGGGTGGATGTGAGTTGGGGGAGGCAGGCAAAAAAGACCATGAGGGAACCTGCTTTCTGTTTTTGCAGGTTTTATAAATAAATAGACAACTTGGGATGCTTTTTTTGCCTGCTGGGGTGGGCTCCAAGCATGACGGCACACCTGGGTGCTTCTTTTTTGGGGGGTGCTGGAGTTGACAGGGATTGGGCACCCCATCGGCCATACACTATGCTTGTGCTTGAGGGGGGAGTGTGCATTAGCCAAGGGGGACTGGGCACCCCTGGGCACACAACAAATGGGGGGCATCAAGCTGACAGGGATTGGGCTACTCCATTGGTGAACTGGGTAGGGTGCATGCCGACAGGGGGATTGGGCACCCCGGTCAGCTTTCTGTTTATTTATTGAAATGTTTCACCAGGAAGGCACACTGAACGGTGGGTGGCTGCTTTCCGTCGGCTTCCTGGGGACTGTGAGAGGCCAACGGAGAAGCCATTGCCATGGGAACACCACCCAATCAGCTGTTTTGGTAGCTTGTAATGCACCAAAACAGCTGATTGCATGGTGATGTGGCCCAAATTTCCTGATGCATTTAGGCATTCTCCCTAACTGCTAAAAGCAATGTGTTTCTTGCACATGCATGCAAGCAACACAAAAAAGGGTTGCTATTTATTATTTACAGTGAGTATAAGGTTTGCAGGGGGGCCAATATCTTGTTGAATCTTTTGAGTCTATGGTTAAGACTTGCTATGGTTTTTTCAGTCCTGAGATTCACCATAAGCTCATGTAACCACTCCGTATAGGTAATTTCTTTACTGTCTTTCCAATGCTTCAGAACTAGTTTCTTGACTGACATTGACATTAAGGTTATATGATATTTGCAGCTAAGTACATGAACCTCTGGAGATCTCCTAATAGACAAATGTCTGGATTAAACAAATCATTCAATCCCAAAAGAGGGTCCTTCTTCTGTTTAATAAGGGTCCATAAATTGGCCACTTTTGGGCAGGTCCAAAAAATATGGAGCGGTTACCTTCTTTTTGTAAACACTGAGCACAAGTAGAAGAGTCTGCATAACCAAAATTAGCTAATTTCTGAGGGAACAGTATAAGTTATGCAGTATCTGAAACTGCATAAGTCACACCTATCTTGAATAACTAAATGGTGGCAGTTCTGCCACAGGAGACAATTAATAGTCTTTCCGGGAAAAGGTAGACCAGAAAACTGTGGGATCAAGCATTCTGGATATTTCAGGTTATATAGGGTCTTGTACATTTGGAGACTGCATGTGGAAGGCCCACTAATGGCTGTAATTCTGTCCATAAAGGTGAGTTAGGGGGATTTGGGTGGACCTGTCCGAATGTTTTAACCAGAAGGTGGCGAAGCTGATAAAGTTTGAAAATATTGGACTTTGGGATATTGGGCTTGGCCAGTATTTCAGTGGAAGTGAGCCGTGTCCCAATTTCCTTCATAAAATAGCTAAGTGGGAAGTCTCCTAGCTGCGGTAACCATCCAGATAAGAGGGTTTTACCTTCTATCTTGATATTGAGATTACCCCGTATAGTTTGGGACATGTCACAAGTATAAGAATATTTAAGAAAATTACACAGCTGAGAGTGGATGCTGATGGAAACGGCAATGGGAGATGTTTTTAATGGTAGTGAGAGACATTTCAGATTAATGTGCAGGAGAGAGGTGGGGGAGAGTCCCTGTGCTTTTTGGTGGTCCTTTTCAATCTTAAGCCAAATCAGTGTAAAAGGAGAAGATGTCTGCTTGTTTCAGGAATCTATCCATCTTAGATTTTTATTGGCCTAGCTGGCCCAATAATTAAGCAATAATGCACGACAGGGTGTGGGTTGTGCTGAGATAACCTCATGCCTGTGGTGGCTGGGCATGAGGCTGCAGGCTGAGTGCATCCAACACCCCAAAAGCGAGGTTATCCCAGCACAACCCACACCCTGGAGTGCATTATTGCTGTTATACAATGGCTCATTTGCAAAGAAAACAGAAACAAGGAGAAAAAAATCATTTTATGTTATTTTTTTATTTAAATTTTTTTGTGTGGATATATGCATATACAAAAAATAGTCCATAGTTGTTTCTGTTTGCCATTATCGAGAGTGACTGCTCGGCTGCAATCTTGGGCTAACACATAGCTGCAATATTTGGGTACCCCCCCACCAGCTGCTCACTTCCTGATTCTTTTACGTTTTCTCCAGCAGTTTTAATTTAGAGAGCAGAACCCTCTCTACTCCTGCCACCAAGCTATTTATTGAATGAAGTCAGCATAGCTCCAAAGTCAGCAGCTGCTGTGAGATTCTGCTGTTGAGTATCGGTGAAGCGGGTACGTGTTTTCGGGAGCTGTGCTGCATCGGATGAAAATGAACTGTGTGTAGTGCTGTGCTTTGAAAAAATTTAACTACAGGAAAAGGTGAGAGGCATAAGTGGAGTTGTAGATTTGCCATCAGCGAGTGTTCAGGACAGCGTTAGGTGTGCACGTGCTGTGGTAGAGCATGGGATAGAAAAGCCGTTTAAAGTTACGGCCCCAGTTACGGCTTTTTGTACTTTTGTAGACTGTTTGAGCTTCCTTTGAAAAAAAAACACACAAACCAGATTTCCAGTTTGCACTTAAGGTTTTGGTTTCCTTTGGTAACGCTTTTAAGGATGTTCTGTTCATTTGCGGGGTTGGAGGCTGTATCATATGACGGGAGGTTGGAATATAATTGAAGTTTGTGGAATAATATCTGTCCTGTGTCAACATGTAAGAGGGTCATGTATGTGCCTGGAGTTGATACAGTGAGGTTGTGCTGGAATAACCTCACTGTGCCAGGGACACACTAACCAGAGTACAGGAAATGTTCTTGCCATTGTATAATAAAGACCAGTGTGTTGTAGTCAGAGACCACCTTAAACTTTAGGAGCGGCAAGTTTATGAAAAGCCAATCTGGATCTTTTTTCTGTACAGATAAAGCCTGTAAAGAGTCGTGTATTGTTTTAAACCAAGTTAAAGGGCCAGAGATTTAATAAGTTAAGGGGTAAAAAGGCGAGCAAAATGTTCATTTTATCAGGTTAATTTTGCACCAGAGAGATATCTGGAGAAAAGACCATCTTTGCAGATCTTGTTTATTGCATGTATGAGGGGTTTTGATTTCGTTTCTGAAGATGAGTGGGGTTTCTCGTTAGTTCAATGCCTAGATAGCATGAAGATCTTCTTTCTAAGGCCATAATGGAGATACCATGTTTCACAACTTTATGATTAAGGAAAAGAATACTGTTTTTTCAATGTTTTACTTACAATTGGACATTTGCTAATTTCTTCAATAATTTCTAACATGTGAGATATAGAGGTTGCTGGATGTGACACTTGAAGAAGAAGGTCATCTGCATATGCTGAAACTTTGACTGTATGACCTGGATGGTAATACCTTGGACCCTGATTGCTACAATTAATCTACAGATAAGGGGTTCCAGATATAGATTGAAATGCAGGGTGACAAGGGCATCCCTGTCTTGTACCAGACTGGAGTGGGAATATTTCGATAGAGTCCCATTACTGAAATACGGGCTGTTGGAAATTTATAAAGGTACTAATTCATTTTGGAAGGGCTGGGGAAGTGGAATGCTTTCAGGGTTCATAAGAGATAATTCCAATTGACCCGATCTAATGCCTTTTCAGCTTCCAGGGACACCAAAGCAACAAGAATATAGCATCCAACACGAGAAGACATGCTCCAGGGTACGTAAATGGTCCGATAAGGATCTTCCTTTCACGAAGCCAACTTCTTCTGCTCCTATCAGGTCCAGGAGAACCATATTAATACGAACATACAAACATGCGAACATATGAAATTTGCCAGCAGATAAAGGCCTAGAGGTCTATCAAGTCTGCTTGAATGTGCAGCTAGTACCGCTTATTCTGCAGCTGCCCCTCCCTTCCACCCTTCCCCTTAATTAACCCTCCCCCTTGTCCTGTCCCATCCCCTTTTGAAGCAGTCCACTGTTCTACTGGATACCACTTCTGCAGGTAAAGCATTCCACCCAGTCACCACCTCCAATACGGTTGGCCAAGAGTTTTGATAATATTTTAATATTTTGATTAAGGAGTGAAATTGGTCTATAATTAGTCACTAAATCAGGGTTCTTGTTGGGTTTAGGTAAGAGGACAATAAATGCTTCGAACAGGGATTTATCGACCTCAGCCCCAGACAATATATACTGGAAAAGTGGTACCAGTAAGGGTATTAGTTGGTTTGCAAAGGTTTTGTACAAGTTAGGGGGAAAACCATCTGGTCCAGGGATTTTCTCGGTAGGGAGGTTTTTAATTACTTTGTCTACTTCTATTTGTGAAATAGGCATTGTCAAGGTGGCCTGTTGTATATCTGAAAGATGGGAAGGTGAAAATCTGTCTGGTAATCATCAAGCTGTTGAATGGAAGGAGGATCTAACATAGGGCCATACAAATTTTAAAATAAGCACAAAATTTAGATACTATCTCTGAGGAGATGTTTATAAGAAACCATTTTCCATGGGCGTACTGCTACTATTAACTTGGAGGATTCCTGTTGTTTAATATATAAAGCCAGTAAATGCCCGCCTTTCCCCCATATCAGTGTAAGAAGCTTTAGCTTTAAGAATTTCAATTTCTGCCCATTCTATCAGTAATTCCAGATAGGAATCCTTCAGTTTAATCAGCTCCTCCCTATAATGTACTGAAGAATGAGGGGAAAGTGTGGCCTCTTTTGTGCAAATTTGGGACAGAAGAGACTGCAATTGACTTTCTCTCTCTTTTTTTTGCTTTGAAGCCAGACCAATTAGTAACCTCTCAAACATGCAATAAATGCACACCATTCCACATCTGGTTTTCCTGTGGAGTTGAGGTTAATGGAAATAAACTGAGTAATTCGGTCAGAAATGTACTTGACTACTCCTGGATCTTTCAATAGTTGTTATTTAGTTTCCAACAGGTTCCTTTTTTAGGAAGGGAAAAGAATGAAATCTGACATGCGACCAGGGAATGGTCTGATGGGGGCCCTGTGTGGATAGATGAGTCTAATACTCTGGGAAGGAGTGACTGTGTAATTAAGAGGTAATCAATATGGGAAGAGGTCTTGTGCACTTGGGCAGTGAATGTATATTGCTTCTTGGTAGGATGAAGAACTCGTCAAATATCACTTAGACCTAATTGATCTACAAGGTCCCGTACTGCCCTTTTGGCTGGAGAAAGGCCTTTACAGGAGTTTCCGGATCAATCTAAACAAGGGTCAAATGTTAGGTTTAGATCGCCCCCAATAATGATTGGGATGGACAGGACGGAGTTAGTACATTGATTAATGGTATAATAAATTCTGGAGAGTCAACGTCTGGACCATATGTGCTGCCAAATAGGATATCCACTCTATGTAAAGTACCTTTCACAAAAAGGAATCTACCCTGG
Source organism: Neoceratodus forsteri (assembly GCA_016271365.2). Lineage (NCBI taxonomy): Eukaryota > Metazoa > Chordata > Ceratodontiformes > Ceratodontidae > Neoceratodus > Neoceratodus forsteri. The sequence continues at coordinate 1,277,989,663 of CM057454.1, forward strand.
GGATCCCTAATGGTTTGAGATGGGAAAATGGTATGGACCTAGCAATTAAGATAGTTACACCACAACTTTGAGTGGGTCTTGTGCTGCAAGTACTGTCCCTATCTGCTGTCTTCTTAATTTAAGGACTTCTGAATCCAGCATGTGAGATTCTTGTAAGCAGATAACATCTGCTTTCATAGGTTAAATGCTTAAATATTTTATATTGTTTTATTTTTGTTGAGCCCTTTAACATTCCAGGAAGCCCATGTTAAAGTTCTAGCTATTTGTCCCTGATTTAAGTATTACTGAGCTTTTAAGTACTGAGATAATTTCTAGTATTGCAGGTACTAGTACTAGTATTGATTCTGTGCCACCTACCCCTCCACCCCAACCTAGAAACTCCCAGATCCCTTTATGTTTCTTACCCCATAAATATAGTAACAAAAAGTAAATAACATACCTTACTCTCCATCCACCCTTACTGTTATGAACTGTGCTCTGCAGTACTCCACTCATTTGTCCCCCCCCAGCCTTCCCTGCCTTCCCCAAGATTAATAACTATGAATATAATATCCCTGCTAGTCTAAAGAAACATACAAACTCTCTACTTGAGCTTTATAACTATACCAAATGTGAACCTTTTCTTACAACATATATAGTAAGTATAGCCTTTTGCGTTAAGCAAATCTTGTGTGAGAAATACCTTAATAATGCAAGCCTAAGTAGTAAGCAAATAATCTTTGCAACAATGAAAGCGAAAGAATTAAAGCAAGTGAGTCATTAGGCTGGGGTATTGTCATCCACCATCTAAAACCAAGGAAAAATAAGGCTACTTTAAAATCTCCTAAAGTTTTGTAAAGAACAGTATCAAAGGACTTAAGCCAGTCCTGTAATCTCCAAAACGTAAAGTGAGAAGCAAGTTTAGAAATTGTGTTGCCACCCATAGTAACATAAGAAGTGCTCCCATTGGTAAAGTTGAACACCAGTTCTGTCCGTAGTAGAGATGCAGTGAATTTAAATCCTCCTGGTGAACTTTGATAGCCACTTCAAGCTGGCAATTCTCATGTGGAGTGCCACAGGAAAGGCTAACTTTGCCTTGTTATTATTTCTTTGCATTGTCATTCCGCTTTAAACGTGAAGTAAGGTAGAGTGACAGCAATACTGGCAGCACCCCACCCACAAAGTCACCAGAATTAATGTGCATCCCCAAAGTGCTACTGTATTGTGTCCAGAAAACTTCCCAGTGCTGACAAAGTGAAATGAAAGCATAACAAGAAATGCAAAGTCTCCCAGAATTAATGGTGCACTCAGTCATGCACGCAGTGGTCACACACAGAGTCACCAGAATTAATGTGCATCCCCAAAATGCTACTGCCTTGTGTCCAGAAAATTCCCCAGTGCTGATGAAACGCTGCTGTCTTGTGTCCAAACAATTCCCCAGAGCTGACAAAGTGAAATGACAGCGTAACAAGAAATGCAGTCTCCCAGAATTAATGGTGCAGTGCAAATGCACAGACAGAATAAGATTGAGCTGCACACTCAAGGGATGCATACGAAAAGGCACAACACCTAACTAGTGCACACAAGTCAAAATCCAAATCTGGAAAAGAATACATTTTGCCAGTTGGGGGATTAGTGCACGGCAGTAACAATCCACTGCCAGTAAAGATACCACAAAGCAGTATAAAAAATTCATGCATGTGTGGTGGACAGCAGGTTCACACTACTACAATTACTCTATGGCACAATAAAAGGTGTCTGATTTAATGGCATGCATCGCACATACACTCACACACACACGACAAGTAATGTGTAGCAAATTGAAAACCTTTAGTAATATAACCAAATGTTTTAAATAGACAAATTATACACTGCTGCACCACAACAATCAGCAAAAATGTCAAGAATTACTGAAAACATTACTGTGTGTACATTAACACAGTTATACAAGAAAAATATAACCAAAACAGAAAGACTGCCATTTTCTCCCAGTTAATGTACCTACACCACAAATATGCCCCTCCCCCAAAGCACACTTCACAGTACACAGACTGACTGTTTTAAATTAACATTCAAAATCCACACACAGCAATAAACACTCGATGATATGAACACAGAAGGGTTCCTACAATCAATGTACTAACTTTTGAGCAAAAGAAAGGACTCAAAAGGCACTTTAAACAGCTTTTAGAGGTTTTGAATATCAGAGCTCTGATTGCAAACTGTCTCCAGCTACCACTACACACACACTACCCAGGCCAGAACTGAGGCTGTGCAGAACAATCTAGAGCCCATGTGACCTGCAATCCCATGAATCACTGCAGAATTTCATTTGGAGCTCAATTATAAGGTGAAGTGAGGTGAATTACATTGATTTCAGTGTACTTCGTCTTAAAATTCGTGGAGAACTGGTTTGGGGAAGGCGGAATAATGCAAAGTCATTGGTTTCAATTGACTTCACATTCCTCATTATGAAGTGAAGTACTCTGCTTCACATTCATGCGTTATTCTGTGAATCACTTTGCGGAGCGAAGTGCCACTTCGCCCACCACTACTCACAGTACTGTAACTCACATGCTGTACAGGAAGGAACACGAATGCCTATGACTGTACTTCCCCGATAAGCTGTAGCACAAAACTCCCTGACTTAAAAGCACGTATTATTGAGTATAATGGTGGGGTGGTGAAGCCTGGAGAGATACTACAAAACAGACTTACAATACATCCAAGTAACTAGTAAAAAAATGAATGTTGTGATTCATGACATGATCGTGAATCTTGATTTGTGACTGCATTTGTGACCGTGATGATGATGAAGAACGTGATTTGTATCATGAGTGACTTGTGATGATGGTCCTGACTTAAAAATGCATATTAATGAGTACAATTTTCATACAGAATTATGCACCACACCTGTCCAGTACTCTGAAGGAAGCCAAAGAAACAACTGTGACTTGAGTTACAGGTGGAGATTAGGCGCTAAAGGGTCACAAATGCACATACAGATTAAGATTGCGTTACATTACTGAAGAGATGCAGATGGAAAACACAACACCTAACAGTGCTCACCATCAGAAATTCAAATCTGGAAAAGAATACTTTTGCGGTTGGGGGCGAGCCGTGGGGAGCAATGACTGCACTGCTGCAGTAACAGTCACTAGTACTAGTACCAGTAAAGATACCACAAAGAAGTACAAACATCACACAGCTGCAATGGATAGCAGATTCACATTGTTGAAATACTATGGGCACAATAAAGGTGTCTGATTTGATGACGCGTCACACACATACTCACACACACTAAGTAATGATTAGCAAATTGAAAACTTCAGTAATATAACCACATATTTTAAACAAACTAAAATTATGCACTGCTGCACCACAACAATCAGCAAAAAAATGGCAAGAATTATTGAACATATTACTGTGTGTACATTAACACAGTTATACAAGAAAAATATCACCAAAACAGAAAGAACTGTGTTTTTCTCCAAATTAATCTGCCTACACCACAGATATGCCCCTCCCCAAAGCACACTTCCACTGTCTCTCAGTACACAGACTGAATGTTGTACATTAACATTCAAAATCCACACACAGACAATAAACACTCGATGTTATGAGCACAGGAGGGTTTCCTACAATCGATGAACTAAAGTTTCAGCAAAAAAAAATTACTCAAAAAGGCTTTTTTAACAGCTTTTAGAAGGTTTGAATCACAGAGAGCTCTCAGAGCAGACTGTCTCCTACAGCTTCCTACACACACTACCCCGAACTGAGGCTGTGCAGAGCAATCTAGAGACCATGTGACCTGAAATGTCATGAATCACTGCAAAATTCACCTTTGGAGCTTAAAAACAAGGTGAAGTGAGGTGAAGTACATTGTTTTCAATTAACTTTGCCTGAAGAATTGTTGGAGTAGTGGTTTGGGAAGGCGGAGTAATGCAAAGTCATTGTTTTCAATGGACTTCGCGTTACCCATTATAATGTGAAGTACTCCACTTCGTGTTGTGGAGCACTCCGTAAATTCACCTTCACTCCGCGAATCACTTCACAGAGCGAATTTGGGCCTCTTCGCCCATCTCTATCCATAAGCCCAATGTCTTAGCAAATGAAGACCTCTCCCTGTAACAGACACTTTTGTACTTTGTAGACAGATGGTTGAGAAAATAAAGTAACATAAATCGAGGTCTATATGTTATGAATGCACAGGGAGACACAAAAGGGTTGCATCATTGTACTACCCCCATCAGCATACTGCAAAACATAAAAGTAAAGTACTGCTTTTGACTCTTGGTGAAAAGTTACATCCGGAGCACATTTCTAAGGAGGTCTTCATTTTGTCTCTAAAGTAGCCTGGTATTAAATATCTAAATAAGTTCCATGCTTCTGTTTTTAGAGCTGAGAGAGCCTGCAGAATACAGCATGCAAAACCACTAGGAATAAGGAGGGTTACCATTATTTTAAGGTGCTAGGTCATTCATTGTAAACGCTTTACTCCCCTCTAGTGGCTGATGACATGAACTGCCTTGTAAGAGGTTGTCTCGATTGTGGCATTTATCGTGCACATAATCGAGAAGGCAAGTGTGTCTATCGTCCAGTCGCTATAAAGGAAAAATCCTTCCAGCAGGAGAGTTCTGGGATGTTCAAAGGTGGAATAGAAAGACATTCGATCTCTATCTGCTGATTTGCTCTCTGAAGCTCTCTGGAAATGTTGCAGTAGACTCAGGAGGGAAAAGTGAGAGCCCTTGGAGGAGTCTACCTTACAGTTCAAAATGTTACCTCAGCAATAAAATAAAGTTTATTCACCCTCTAGTCTGGGAATCTAGGCATGATTCCATTAGCCCTCTTGTGTTTTTCAGAAAAAGATCAGAAAACACAGCCTTGAACTTTATTTATTTATTTAGCTTTGTTTGGTACACACACTAGACAGTTACGTGCCTATTTTCAGGTGCAACCCGGGAGAGTTACAGAGATACAAGCAATAACAGTACAGAGGCTAGCATCAAGTTACACAAAGGTGCAGTCAGAATACAAGCAAGAAGCACCAGCCGAAACAAAGTACAAAGGCTTGGGTCCAACTGTCAGGCATGGTACAGACAGGTATAAGCAATCAACTACAGTCAGGTAACAGGCAGAGAACAATTTTAGTGCAGTTCAGTATGAGGCAGAGCAACCCAGGGAGGGCAGCCAGCAAAAATTAGAGCCAGTGTCAGCAGCAACAATATTTGTGAATATTGCTTACTTGTTATTTAATTTTGGAATAAGTGCACACCCGCAACCAGGATTTTTTTTTTCTAATTTCAGGCTCTTCACGGAGGGAGAGACTACAGGGGACAGAGGCAGCTTGAGGCTTGTTTTAGGTAATCCCAAAGGGAGGACCTGAAGCAACTGTGGGTGGGGGCAGTTCTTACGTGAGGAGGTAGGATTTTCCAGGTTTTTGGGGCAAGAGCTGCAAATGCTCGATCTCCCTCAAGGGAGTGAGTCTTCAGAACCATCAGCTCCTGGGATTCAGTGGACCTCAACTGATAGCCAGAGGGGACAGACTGGAGGAGGTCAGCAAGGCTGGAGGAGTAGATGATTGGATGATGTTATCCGTAAAGTTGCCCATAACAAATGAGCGATGATTGCTTGGGGAAAGCCAACCCAGACTAGCGTAAAGTAGACACTGATGGGTGAGACGAGGGGCTGATAGGGCGAACCGACATATGTTGTTATATGAGGTGTCCCATTTGGAGAGCCAGGCATTGGGGGCATTCGTGAAGGAGGTAAGCCCGTAACAAAGCGAGGGGAGGCAGACCCCTTTTGCCAGGTCAAGTCTGGCAGCTGGGGTGAGGCAACATTTTGCTCTGTACGCAAGTCCTAGTTTGCAGTTGGCTGCCTTACAGGAGTTAAGTATGTGCAGGGTGAGATCCATTTGTGGGTCAAGAGTCACCCCCAAGTACTCAAACGATTCCACCACCTTCACAGGGGTACCATCAGTGCCATAGACTCTGAGCACGGCCAGGCACACTCTCACCTTGAGAAGGGAGCCGAATAACATTGCCTGCATCTTCTGAAGGTTGATGACCAGCTTACTTGCTTTGAGCCAGGATTGGATGAGACCGAAATCAAGTTGAGTCCATAGTTAATGTCATCAATACTTTGTGAACTGGGAGCACCATATCATCGGCATATAGGGTAACTTGTCCAAAAGGTTGGGATTGAGGGCAACTGGTTTATAAAGAGGGAAAACAGGAGGGGACCAAGGACCGACCCCTGAGGTACCCCACAGGCTACTGGTGATAGGACGGACATGGCATTTTGGAACCTTGTGTACTGTTTCCTACCCGAGAGATAGTTTGAGAACCAGGCTAGGACGGGAGGGGAGAGACCAAGACTGGAGAGCAGAGCCCAGGAGGGTGTGATTGACCAAGTCAGGCCTTGGACAGGTCTATGAACAGCCCCATGGTTTGCCTTGATCAGTCCATGGTTCTAATGTTGGAGGTGACCTGTGCTAGGGGCATTGGAGGTGCTATGTCCTTTTCGGAACCCATGCTGCTAAGGGAGAGAAGGCCATTGGTTTGGAGAAGAGAGCAATCTGAGAGGCCACTACTTTCTCGAGCAGTTTGTTGACTAGGGATAGAATCGCTATGGGTCGATAGTTCTTAAGTAATTTGGGATTGCCATGCTTGGGACAGGGTCACATGGGCCACCTTCCAAATGGGAGGGACAGACCCCATCGTGAGTGAGGAGTTTAGAATATGGGAGATCAGGCGGGCCAAGAAGGGGGCCCCAAGGGTTAGCAGTTTGGGTACAAGGTTGTCGTGCCCAGCACTGGAGTAAGGGGAGAGACCTACTAGAAGCTTCTGGGATTCTTTGAAGGAGACAGACTTAAAGTAGAACGGAGGGAGGAGAGGATGGGGTGGAGCACCAGAAGCAGGACCCATATCCTTAGAAATTGAAGGCATAGAGGTATAATTAGACAGGTCCGAGAACAGGTCATTGAATCGTGAGGCTATCGTTTGGGGATTATTGCAACTGACTCCGTTTGTTTGCAGGTCAGGGACCTGCTGGCAGGCCGGACCATTTACCGTGTGCTTTATAGTGCTCCAGAAACTCCTCGGGTTCTTGGTGGACACTTGAGGATGATTTGCAGAAATCGCTCTTTGCCAAACAGATTGCCTGTTTGCATGAATCTCAAAGCTCGCTGTAGACCTCAAGTCTGATCTGTTCCCAGAGGCTTTGTATGTTAGCCAGCTTTTGTCCTAAGCTTCATCAGGGCAAACAGTTCCCTTGTAACCATTTAGTGACTGTGCCCCTCACTCTTCTTTTAATGAGTGGGCATGTCTGTCTTGTAGTGAGGTGAATATGGTCAGGAAGCTGTCTAGAGCAACAAGGGTCCTGGTCTGCATATACCGGGGACCAGTCTGTCAGGCTGAGGTCGGTATGGAAGTTGTTTAGGTCAAAGTATGAGTAATCTCTCATACTAACATACTAAAATGCCAGCAGAATAGGCCTAACGGTCTTTTGCGTCTGCTCGTTTGGTCAGCCCCCACCCTGGGAGCTGACCTGGCTGCCCCTCACACCTTCTCTGGCTTCTCCCTACCCAGTTCCGGATATTCTTGCTGCATTGGATTTTGTTTCCAGAACCCTTCCGCTGTACCTGTCCCACCCCCTCTTGAACCCTTCCACTGGCTCTGCCTCCACCAGCCCCCTAGGCAGTGCATTCCATGGCTCCACCACCCTCTCAGTGAAGTAGCACCTCCTCCTTTCTCCCCTGAATCTTCCCCCCTCCAGCTTCCACCCATGCCCTCTAGTGGCCCCCTCCTCCTTCCTTCAAAGCACCCTCACTGCTCCTCCCCTATTTACCTCCTTCATGTACCTAAAGACCTCTATCACGTCCCCCCCGGTCCCTTCTCTCTTCCAGTGTGTACATATTTAGCTCTTCGAGCCTCTCCTCATAGGTCCTGTCCCCCAAGCCCCAAATCATTTTGGTTGCCCTCCTCTGGACCCTCTCCAGAAGTTTAATGTCCCTCTTTAAGTGTGGCCTCCAAAACTGCATGCAGTACTCAGTGCGGCCTCACCAAGCAGTTATACAGAGGAGCATCACTTCCCTCCTTCTGGAGGTGATCCCCTAGCGATGCATCCCAGCATCCTCTTGGCCTTGGCTGCTGCCCTCCTACAAGTCTCGAGGTTGTTCATCTTGACATCCACCACCACCCCAGGTCCTCTCAGCCATCGAGACTTGTAGCATTCCCCCAGGGTGTACACTTGGCCCGGGTTTCTAGCCCCAGGTTGAATACCTTGCATTTCCTGCATTGAACCTCAGCTTCCACTTTCTAGACCATCTTTCCAGAGCCTCCAGGTCCCCTGTAGGGCCACCCTCCACTCCGCCCCATCCACCACTGCCCCCAGTTTTGAGTCATCCACAAAGAAACTCATCTCACTCCCGATACCTGTCCTTATGTCAGAGATGTAGGCGTTGAACAGGAGGGGCTCAAGGACTGATCCCTGTGGGACCCTACTAATGATCCTCTTTGGGAATGAGACTATCCCGCCAACTACGACCCTCTGGGTCCGGTCCTGGAGCCAATTGCCTATCCATCTGATCATCTGGTTCCCCACCCCCATTTCTCCCAGCTTATCCAACAGGACCTCGTGAGGAACAGAGTCAAATGCCTTGCTGAAGTCTAGAAAGAGGATGTCCACTGGTCTACCCAGGTCTAAGGCACTCGTCACCTAGTCATAGAACTCCACAAGGTTTGTCTGACATGACTTTCCTGGGATGAATCCATGCTGTCTATCGTCCAGGCACCCTGACTTTTCAGACCCCCCCCCAGCCTCTCCTTGACAATGCCCTCCATCACCTTGCCCACCACCGATGTCAGGCTGACAGGCCTGTAGTTCCCTGCCACCTCCCTTGATCCCCCCTTGTGGATAGGCACTACATGCGCCACCTTCCAGACCTGGGACACCCACCCTGTCCTCAGAGACATGGTGAAGAGCTCCACCAGGGGTTTCGCCAGGACATCTGCAAGTTCCTTCAGCACTCTGGGATGTAATTTATCTGGCCCCGGTGCTTTTTCCATCTTAAGGGACCTGAGGGCTTCCCTCACTCTCTCTGCTGTGATTTTGACCTCCTCTACCTCTTCTCCTTGCTTAGCCTTCCCCCCTCCTGCCAGTAATGCCTCCCCCTCTCCCCAGACCCGCCAATCGGTAAGGTCCCCCCCTCCTCAGTATCACTGTCTCCTCCCATGTATGATGCAGCACCCCATTTTCCTTGATGAAAACTGAGGTGAAGTACTCATTTAGTACCTCAGCCTGCTCCCCCGGGTCTTGTGCCCATCTCTCCCCTGTTTTAATCCTGCTAATCTGCCCCTTCACCCTTCATTTCCCCAATGTATCTAAAGAACCCCTTGTTCCCTCTCCTAATTTCCCTGGCCAGGTTCTGCTCCTTCCTTGCCTTGGCCACCCTCACCACCCTAGTGGCCCTTCTAGCCATCAGCTCATACTTCCCTCGATCCCTTTCACTCCTTGAGCACTTGAATTGCCTATAGGCTGCCTTCTTTCCCCGCACCACCTCCTGGACCTCCCTGGTCCACCAGCAGGGTTTTCGGGCCCTACCGCATTTTCGTCTTACTCTTGCACAGGTGCTGGTAGCATCCTGCACCCCTCTCCTGATGATTTCCCACCTACTATCAATGTCCATGTCTGACCCAATCACATCCAAGTGGTCCTTAAGGATCCTTCCCATTTCCTTAAAATCCACCCCCTGAAGTCAGTTACCTCTGTCTTTGTGCAGCCTTCTACCCCTCCTAGGTCAAGGCAGAACCAGACCGTGGCACGGTCCTTCCCCGCCAATGGGTCCCTTAACTCCAGGCCCCCAATCTGGTCACTGTCTGCCAGGACCACATCCAGTACCCGCTCCTCCCTGGTCGGTTTCCCACCTGCTGAGTTAGGAACTGCCTTGAAAGACATCCAACAACCCCTGTTCCTGGCCACCGAGGATGTCATAGTCTTCCGGTCTGTTCCTGGCATGTTTAAGTCCCCAACACCACCACCCTTCCCTGCCCAATCTGCAGTGTCTCCCATCATCTGCCACCAGACTGTCCTCCAGCTCCTCCGCCAGGCAGGGGTCTACACCACTCCTATTTTACTCTCTTGCCCCCTTGTTATCAAGGTGACCCGTCTCGCCTCCACAGTTCCCTCCGCCTCCTCTACTCCCCTATGCCAATGCAGTTTTGACTATCATTGCTACCCCTCCTCCCTTCCCCCCCTGTCCTTCCTGAACATAGTGTATCCTCCAGGTTCAGGTCCCAGTCATGTTTTGCAGTGGCCCAAGTCTCAGTGACCGCTGCCACATCCACTGCTCCTCAGTTAGCATCGCCTGGAGCTCAGGCATTTTATTGCCCAAGCTCCTGGCATTTAGCAGGACTACCTTCCACCTTTTCCCTATACTTCCATTTCCCCTGCTCATGTTCCCATGGGGATTCCGTTTTCCCCTGGTCTGCACTTTACATGTCAGCCTTTTCCCACATTCCTCCAGCTCCCCAGGGGGGTGGAGACGGAGTTCCTTCTTTATGGTACCCCTCTTGACAGCCTTTTCTCCTATTCCTCCCCCTTCAAAAGTTTAAACCCCACTTTTCACCAATGAACCCCTCTATTTTCAACTTAAGGATTCCCCTTCCCTCCAAATTGAGATGGAGCCTATCTCTAGAATACAGCTCCTTATCCTCCCAGGTTACCTCCAATCCCCATCAACCCATACCCTCTAGCCTCACACCACTCCATGAGCCACTGGTTTATCTCCCCTAATCTTCCTTTTGTGTCTCTACTCAGCCCATGGCACCGCAGATTCGGAAGGAAATTGTGCATCCTATGTCATGACAGACCCCGGCAAGCTCCCTGAACCTTGCCTGTATCTCTAGCTCACTATTTCCCTCAATGTCATTGTACCCAGGTGGACCAGTATGTCAAGGAACCCCACAATCCTTTGCCAGCTGATATACCTCATGCGTGGCCCTGTGCACTGTTAGTCCAGGGAAGTATTTTGTTCTAACTGGCCAGGCTTCTCCCTCCCTATCCCATTTGATACCCCTGATCATAGAATCCCCCAACAGGAGCAGTCTGACCACTCCTTTTCCTACATTTCCCCTCCTTCCATGTCCCTCATCCTTTCTACTGGCCTCTCCACCCAGTCAGCTCCTTGTTCCTCCCCCTATCTGGGTGCCACATGCTGCCCCCTCCTTATTTACCCTGGCCACCCCCTTCCCTCTGATCCTATGCCTCTCCTCCTCCCGAGTATCCTTCTGTACCTTGCTAACTTCCCCCTCACTGCTCGCGACTGGTCCTTCTCCCCCATCCGCTAAACTAGCCTGGCTCATCCTCCCTTCCTTCCTGTCTCCGTTTAGTCCCTCCTTGCTTGTTGTACTCCCCTGGCCTAAACCCTCAGCTCCCTTTACTATATCCTCCTTGTACTTCTGGTCCTTCTCCTTGCCCTTTCCACCCTGCTGGTCCTTCTCCTTGTGCTTTCCTCCCTCTTCCCCTGCCCCTCCTGCTCTGATTCACTGCTCCCCCCAATTTTCTGCATTCCAGGTTCCTCCCTGTTCCTCCTGCTATCCGTCCCCACCTTCTGCCCCCATTCCCTTTCCATCTCTAACCACCCTGTCATGGCTACATCACCCCTCATCCTCAAGCAGAAGAAGAATTGAAGCAGTTACTAAGCATAAGGTCTGATCCACCTCCCCACCTTGCTTCCTTCTGTCCAGCCCCGGCCATCTGCCTACACCTGAGAATGTCCCTCTGGTCCCCTTTTGTAAGGGTCCCCATTTACCTGCCTGCTTCCTTGGTAGTGTCCTCCTTTTGGGCCCCCTCTGCCAGGGTCCCTATGTGACCCCAGAGTATTCTCCTGCACTCCTTTCCCTATGCTCCTGCCCCTAGTGCTTGGTGCAACCCGTGGAGATCCCCTGCCCTCTTCCCCAACCATACCTCCCTTCCCCCAGCTATCTCCTAACTCCGCAACCTCCTCCCTAAGCTGTGCCAGCTGATAGCACACTGGGCAACCACTGAACTTCCAAGCCCAGTCCAGTATCATGGCTGCCCCACACCCTGTGCACCCCACCACCCTCCCAAGGATGCCGCCCTAATGACTTGTGGTCCCATCCCTCCAAGTAGGTTTCCTGGGTGAGCCACCAGGTTCACCATTAGTCCAAGATACACCCCTACTGCCTAATCAGGTCACCCACTAATCCTAGATACAGTCCCACAGTAAACCGTAACCCTGTTACTAGGTGGGGTACAACACAGTAAACTTATAAGGAAGTGAACAACTTCCTAAGCTCCTCTCCCAGCCTTTAAATCCAACCCCCAGAACTACATGAGCTGCACCTGCAGCCTTTTCCTCAATTGCAGGGCAGGTGTTCCCCTATAAATAAGCAGAGTTCTGGGGAGGGAGGGATGGGGAGGGTGGGATTTAGCCTACACCCAACTCTTGAGAGAGTGTATCAGCCCTGTGTCTGCCCTCCAAGCCCTACAGCCAAAGAACCTGCCCAAGCAAATCCCACCAAATAGGTTTTAAATCAGAAGAAATAGGCCTCCACCAGCGCAGCCTGTTACAGTGAAACATCCAACAAATGAGCCCACCTTACAGCCACCAAATCAGTTTTCAAACTTCCAACAGCCCCAAAAACAATACCCTGCTAGCCCCTTAGAAGTAAGAAAGAAAAGAAATAACCTTCTACCAAGTAAAATCTACAAGAAACCCTGTAAAAACAACAAGAAGCAGCTACTGTACTGGAACACAACTGATCCTGTCCCCTTCTAGTTCCTTCTGAGAAGCCAAAGCAACTAACACCACAAACCTGATTCAGCTCTGCCTCCAGTCAGTTAGCTGAGTGAGACCTGGCCAGACCATTAACACCCTTCCCCCACTATGTACTAACCTTTACAGCTAGTGAAGTCAGCAAAAAGGAATCAAAATTCAACTCAAAGCCCCCAAAATATGTTTTCTGCCAAGAAACAGGTCTCCAATTCAATCAGCTTCACTAACAACACATCAAAATAGGCTTGAAATTAACAGATATAGGTCTCCAATTCAGATAACCAACCCTAAGCAAATCCCACCAAATAGGTTTTAAATCAGAAGAAATAGGCCTCCACCAGCACAGCCTGTTACACAGTGAAACATCCAACAAATGAGCCCACTTACAGCCACCAAACCAGTTTTCAAACTTCCATCAGCCCCAAAACAATACCTAGCTAGCCTTAAGTAAGAAAGAAAAGAAATAACCTTCTACCAAGTAAAAGCCACAAGAAACCCTGTAAAACAACAAGAAGCAGCTACAGTACTGGAACACAACTGATCCTGTCCCTTCTAGTTACTTCTCATCTGTAAGACTTTTGGTGGAACCCTGGAATTTTGAACCTCCAGATGCAGTATGTAGGGCAATGGTCTGAGATCGAATTGGGGAGGAGGCCTGAGGCGGTAATTTGGTCAGGCCTATTACACAGCATCCAGTCAAGCAGACAGCCATTCTCCCCGGAGGAGGAGGGTCTGGTGGGTTTGGTGATAAGTTGGCTGAAGGCAAGGCCAGATAGAAGGGTTCATAGATTTTTGCATTCCCACTTAGCCAGTTAAGGTTGAAGTCCCCAAACATTAGGAGTTCACTAGTCCTCACCTTGGGGCTAAGGCAGTCAAGTAGGTAGGAGGCCCATGAACACCACCTTTTGGGGGTTATACACAGGCAGGTGAAGCTTCTTAGTGTTACCTAATGGGAGGAGGGCATGTATAAACTCACAGGAGGGTGAGGGGGGTGAGGTATGTCAGTCACTTTTAGATGAGATTTATAATAGAGCACCAACCCCCCACCACACTTTTTGCCCGCCCTGTCCTGTCTAATCACAAGGTAGCCAGGGAGAGCACAGACAGAGTCGGGGTGCGCAGGTTTGAGCCAGGTTTCAGAGACCCCAAGGAGGTCAGGTTTGTAGTAGGTGACCCATGCCATTAGATCTGAGTGATTGGCAAGGATGCTCCGTATATTGAGGGGGGGCAATCTTTAGACCCTTTACCTCTTCCCACTGTGGGGGCAGCATGATGAGTTATGTATATGAGGGGGCTGGAAGTAGATTTTGGGCTGTAACCTCAGCACCAGTCAGCTAGGTTAGGAAGCAAGTGTGCTAAGTGAGAATCATCCAGCAAATTTAGCTGTAGTTGATTTGGTCGGATAATGTGCTGGGAGACTACAGGCAGGGATCAGGTTAAGGATGGGGCTAAGTATATTCAATATTGTTTGGCCACCTCTGGAGGCTCAGAGGAGAGTGAAGCAGGCTGGAGCACAGTATGATTTAGGTTCAGAACAGTTTGTTGCCATGAGTCCAATCTAGACAGGGCAGGGCCCATGGCGAGCTATGCTTGTTTTGCAAGAGTTGTTTTGCAGGCTTTTCCTTCTGCCTGCTCCGGGGTGACAGAAACTGCAGCCAGAAATGTGAAGGGACAAAATGTCCTGCCTATTTAGCCAGCTGATGTGGGTTAGAGCGAACAAGAGATGTGAGATGCGTCCACTAGTGGAGGAAGCTGAGAACCTGCAAATGGTAAAGTCAGCTGATAGGTTCTGCAGCTCACGTGATCTCAGCTATATAAGTAGATGCTCACCCAGGGCGGTGGTGGGGGTGGTGGGGAGCCGGTGCACAGCACTGGCAGGGTCTCCACTGGCAGCAGTCCACCGAAGTAGGTAGGCGCGGCTGAGCTCCTTATGTGCGTACCTGTTCCTTTTTTCCCTGCGGGGAGACGAGTCGGCAGGGGTCCGGCTTGGGGGGAGGGAGAAGCAACCAAGGGCCCTCACGACCACCACAGCTGTTCCTTTTTTCCCTGCAGGGAGACGAGTCAACAGGGGTCCAGCTTGGAGGGATGGTGAAGCAACCGAGGGCCATCACGACCACCACAGTTTGGTAGTTGCACCACTTGATAGTTGCAGTTTCAAGATCCTCATAACTTTCTCAGCTGCCGGCCACCAGTACCTGTAATTTCACTGGATAGACCATCCTAAATTTTATGCCAGCAGCAATTACTTTGGAGGCCAGGGGTGAAATGTTGTTACCATTGCCAGACCATGGCAGGGAGGTCTTGGCCAATTCTGATGTTGTTGCCTTCCGAATGGACTTCGTGCAATTCCTTAACCTTGGTTAAAAAGCGCTGGCACTCAAGGTAATTTAGGAATTGGAAAATTAATGGCCGTGGGTATGTTCTTGCAGGGGCTTTGGGTGAAGGGCATGATGTGCTTGTTCTATTATATACTTGGAGCCAAATGGTTGAGGGGCCAGTAATTTTTTCGATCAGTTTTTGCACAAATAACACTGTGTCATGGCCCTCTCTCCCCTCTGGAAGATCTAGAAGGACAGTGTTATTTCTGCGGCTGTGGCCCTCTAGGTCTTCTACCTTCATTTCAAGCCATGCCATTTATTGCATCATAGAAACCAGGTCCAGCTTGTCGGCCCGTTTTTCTAGTTAGTAAATTTGGGCTGAGTTGTCAGAGGTTCACTGGGAAACATTCTCTATAGCCTGGGAAAGTGTTTTAAGCTCTTTTGTAAAGTTTGCATTTCTTCCCGGAAAACTTTAAATTCATTGAGGAATTTCTGGAGGGTCAGGGTTCTCATTCTGCTGAGGTGCTGGTGCCAGCTGAAGTCTCCAATGAGCTAGAGGACCTAGGCTTTTTGGGGCCTTTTCTAGCGTGACCAAGGTGTGTGTTTTTGTGGTGGTTTCCTCATTTTGGCATCCATGGAGCAAATAAAACGCACCCACTTGCAGGCATATAGCTGGTCCTTGCAGTCTGAGTAGAAGAAGAGACAAGTTATTGTATATATGTAGCAGAAAACTGAAGTAATAAAGGTCAGGAGGCTGGAGTGGAGTAGTGGAGCTGCTTTCAGGCATGCTGCAGCATGTGGTCTCCCATATCCTTTGTTTTCTGTTTTAGCTGACTCTACACTTTCTGTATAATGTTATCTGCACTGGGAACCACGCACAGTAGCTATTTTAGCCAAGAGTGCTTGTCTGTAACTCTTACAGTAATTATAATATATGCAGGGGCTAGTCATTGCATAGCCTCTATCTTACTATAAGAACTGTTGCATTACAAATTCTCACTGAGACCGTCTTTGTGGGGAAAACTGCAGCTCCCAGTTGTCTACCTAGGTGAGATACTGTTAAGGGTGTAAGTCTGATTGTTGTAAGTAATAAACAAGTTCTTACTGCTTCTGCCACGTGTCTATCATTTCTTCTGCTGGTTTATTGCCATCTAGAATCTGAGGAGGGCTTGGTGTTCCCTAACAATTGGTGCCATAACGTGGATGGTCTAAATTAGTGAAGCTCGGCTTACCCTTCCCTTGCGGTTAAGTGTAAACATCCGTACCACTTTACCATGTTGTTAACTCCATAGTTTCCTGTAAGGTCTGGCTGCTTAATGGGCAAGGTTGATGCCATCTCACCTTGTTCAATGCCAGTTTTGAGTTGCAGTACTGTGTTGAGTGCAGACCGCCCAACCATCTTTCTGTTCAACCACTGTGGGTGCATACACAGCAGGTGACCACAGATGGGTTAATTTGAGTTTCCCCACTAGTGACTAATATTTACACAGATTTGAGGCTTCATGTCTCAGGTTTACGCCTCCTATGAGAGGTACTCCTTTTTCCCAAACCACGCTACTGGGGCGTCAACCAGTAGGATTTCAACCAGTAGCCAGTGCTTGCACAGATTTTACAGACTGCACAGACTCACTCTCTACAGGGTCTGTTAGTCACATCATGGTACCCTGCTTCAATAACATCCTTCCCTGCTTTAAAAGCATCTCAATCCCGAATACATACTGTTGAATTGCAAACGTCCACTCTAAAAAGCGAGTTAGCTTGGCAAGCTTCTGAAATGACTAGGAAGAAACCTGATTTTAAAGGGTTAATGTCGGTAGCACTCAGGTTAATAGCTGAGGCTTTTGGAGGTAATTATCAAGGTGTTGTGGTTCTTCTCCCCGACTGGAGTGTCCGGACACAGAAAGAAAAATACGCTGACACAGGATCAGGTAAGTTTGTGTCTTGTCCTAAAAGTCATTGTCACCTGGATGAGATATTGGGTATCTTGTCCTACAGTTTTTTTTTAGTTTTCTGTCTACTTTATTTCTATGTCATCCAAGTCATCCACTAGCAGATTGCATAGCCCTGATCGGGCTTCCACCAGTGGCCACAGCTACCGGGCCAGCCACCCACCACTCTCTACAAGCCGCCTCTGAGTCATCCACTAGCGGTAGCATAGCCCTGATTGGGCTTCCACCAGTGGCCACAGCTACCGGGCCAGCCACCCACACCTCTCTACAAGCTGCCTCTGAGTCATCCACTAGTGGTAGCATAGCCCCTGATTGGGCTTCCACCAGAGCGGCCGCAGCCAACTGGGCCAGCCACCCATGCCACTCTCTACAAGCTGCCTCTGAGTCATCCACTAGCGGTAGCATAGCCTCTGATTGGGCTTCCACCAGTGGCCACAGCTGCCCGGGCCAGCTGCCCACACCACTCTCTACAAGCCGCCTCTGAGTCATCCACTAGCGGTAGCATAGCCCCTAATCAGGCTTCCACCAGAGCGGCCACAGCCAACTGGGCCAGCCACCCATGTCACTCTCTACAAGCTGCCTCTGAGTTATCCACTAGCAGATCACGTAGTCCCTCATCAGGCTTCTACCAGAGTGGCCACGGCTACCTGGGCCAGCCGCCCATGCCTCTCTCTATCACTCAATCAAATCTTTATTTATATAGCACCTTTCAAAGTCGAAGCTTTACACTGTTTAACAGAATATTAAAACAGGCGACAATACAAATTTATTTAAAATCAGGCTGGGAAGGTCAAAAGAATAGATACTTTTTAACATAGGTTTAAAACTACTGACGGTCAGGCATTCTCTTAACCAACGAGGTAGAGAATTCCACAGGGTTGGTGCTACAAATGAAAAGGCATGAGCTCCAGAAGTTTTAATCGTACCTGGAAATCTCTAATCCCTCAATGGCAGATCGGTGAGGATGATTGGGGCATAGGAATCAGGAGATCTTTCAGGTAATCGGTCCCTGATGTGAAGGGCTTTGAAGGTAAGCAAGCCTACCTTATAGGTGATCCACCACTGAACTGGCAGCTAGTACAGTTCGAGCAGCACATGCATAATATGACTGGTCCTGGAGGTGCCAGTCAGCAGCCTAACTGCAGCGTTCTGTACCAGCTGCAACGGTGGATATCAACTCAAAGCCCCAGGTAGAGGGCATTGCAGTAATCAAGATGGGTAGTAATGAAGGCATGGACCAGTGTTGGAAGGTTGCCCGGTGGAATCAGGTGTTTCACCGTGGCAATATCATAGATGGCAAAATGAGGATTTAACCACAGCTGACACCTGAGACTTTAGGGTCAAACCATCATCAAAATAATGCCCAGGTTATGCACCCAATCTGAGGTAGTGAGCTGGACAAAATCAAGCCATAGGCCCGACATGTGCCCAGCCCAAACCTGCCCCCGGGTGACCCAGGTCCACAACCAGTACTTCAGTCTTATCTGGATTCAGTCTCAGCCACTCGAGCTCATCCAGTCTTTGATCTCGGACAGTCAACTATTTAGCATAGAGACTGCATCAACCTGTTCAGGCACAAAGGACATATACAGCTGAGTATGATCCGCGCAGTGAAAACTCAAGCCGTGTATCGCCTGATGACATCCCAATGGCAGCATATACACTGCGAACAACATGGGCACCAGTATGGAGCCTTGCAGCACCCGCCAAGACAGGGGTAGGGCATCAGAGGAATAAATTCCAGTGACCACCCTCTGAGGCCTGCCTGGGAGGAATGATTGAAACCATTCAAACCATTCTACAAGCCACCTCTAGTCATCCACAAGTGGATCACATAGCCCCTGATCGGGCTTCCACCAGAGTGGCCACGACTACCTGGGCCAGCCGACCACACCACTCTCTACAAGCCACCTCTGAGTCATCCACAAGTAGGTAAGTGTCCAGGCCATCCTGGGGTAGCAATGAATGGCACCCATTGGCTGCCGCCTGCTCCCTTGCTCCTTCTATTGGACTGTTGCTTTCCGCTCGGCCACTGATTGACCCTGAATTTTAGACTGATTGAAATGGTGCTGCTGGGCTCCTGTGCCCATAGCTTTTAATGGGAGTCTGCATACAATTTTTACAGATGTTAGATTCAAGCTTAATTCTGTTTAATTATTTTTAATGCTTAGCTCTGCCTAGTATTAACTCACACTCCTGATAAGCTGTAAAAGGAAACCGTTGTGATAGAGCCTTTATAAGTCTTTCCTGCTCTCTGCATTTTTGTTTTTATTTTTTTTCCCTTTCTGCCCTCCCCCATAGAATTTTACTCCTGCTGCTAAACTCTGCTTTTTTCTTCACTCTAAAACCTATCTCCTATTCCCCCCTTTGTCCTTCCTGTGGTGCCAGTTGAAGTTTAATTGCTTGTCTCTTGCCACCACCTCCCCCAATCTACTCTCTCCTTCATAATCCCTCTCTGCTCACTCACTGTCCATGCCCCCGATTTATGATCTGTGTCACCCTTTGTCCAACTCTAGCCTTAGTAACTGTTGCTCTCTGCTTAGTCACTGACTGGCCCTGCATTTTAGACTGATTGAAATGGTGCTGTTGGGC
The DNA here is from genome assembly GCA_016271365.2 of Neoceratodus forsteri. Taxonomy (NCBI): domain Eukaryota; kingdom Metazoa; phylum Chordata; order Ceratodontiformes; family Ceratodontidae; genus Neoceratodus; species Neoceratodus forsteri. The sequence continues at coordinate 1,278,009,303 of CM057454.1, forward strand.
TCCTGCTTCTTTATTGAATTCTGCCCAACATTTCCATGCCCCACCCCCGACCTTAAATAAATAGGCTGTTTCTCCACCCACTTCTACCAAGAGGCCCGCCTAACTAATTTCTATTGGGCTCTCTCCTGTTAATCTTTTGCCTGGGGATCGCCCAATTAATTTGTCTTGGGTGCCCTCTCTCCTGTAAATCCAGACTTGACCGCCTCTCCTCCCTCTTCCCCATTCCCTGTCCACATCTACTTAAAATACTCTTCCTCACTGACCCATACCGTGCGACTCTCTTCACATTCCTCTCTCTGACCTGCTCCCTCCTGCACCACCTCTTTCCTCACACCACTTTCATCTCTGTCCATCAGGTCAGCCTGATTTTCTCCCCTCCCTCAGACCCTACTGGATCTTTGCTATCCCCACCTCTCAATCACTATGGCCCTTTCTTCTCTGTCTGCTTATTCTTGCCTCTCTGTTTCCCTTGTCTTACCTGCCTGGGGACTGCTTTCCCAATCTCCAACTGAGCCACCAGTTGGATAACATCTACCGCACTCAGGGACCATTCCTTCTGGGTTACACCCCATATCTGCCCTCCACCGGGAAAGGCTGGCATCACCCATGGAATCCATACAGGGTATTTTAGTTCAACTCTTCACACTCCCACCACTGGCTCACATTTCCTCTATCTGGGATCAAAATCTACAACGGAGAGAGAGATACGGCAGCCAACACATGGTGTGTGTATGCCTCTACATGTATGCGCACCTACATTACTGCATGCCGTTGAATGGGGGAGCCTGAAAAAGGAAACTGGCTGGAAGGTCAATGTATAAATCTCACCCCCCCCAGCCAACGCTGTCACCCAGGACCGCTTTCACCAGGATTGTGCACGGGGGGCAAGACAGACCCCCCATGGCCCACCACAGGGTTAAATCCACATAAGATAATAAAGAGAGTATTGTGGAAGACATCCCTGGTCGAGTGGGGTAAGAGGCTGATGGTCACTGACACTAGGACCGAGAAATAGCAGATTACCAAAATGGGAAAGAAAGACAGAAAGACCCAACAGACTAACCAGTTGTTCTTTTTTTTTTTTAACTCTTGGCTCCACAGCTTTCAGAGGAGGCATCATGCCTCCTCCTACTCCATCCACCAGGGCAATCCCCAAGGTAGCCCTGCCCCAGGTTTCATTCTGCTCGTGTGGTCAGGGTGTTGTAGTTTTCCCCTTATTTTTCCACTATCCCCTGGAACACCTGCTGAGGGCGTATGTCAGACAAGTGACATGTTGATGTACACCTCCTGTCAAGCGCCTGACAGCGTCCCCTCCCGACTCCATCGAATGGAGCCACCAAGCCCTCAGGAACCCATGCTTCCACCAGCTCACTTGGGATGTTGGGTGCTTAGGGCACCCCTGGTATCCCTCCCCAGAGGGAGGAGAGCATCCATTGGGACATTCAATCCCCCCTCGCCTCGCTGACCCCCGACAACATGAGTCCGTTTCTGAACTTGGGTCTTCGGTGTAGCATGAGGTGTGGTGTTCAGCACCTCAACCCTCAGCACCACTTGGTCATAACCAGTTTTTCTAAAGTGTACAATTTTCTGTTTACTTGCAAACAGTAGTACTTGTCCTGGCATTCCTCTGGGCACCATTTAATTTCATGGCTTTCTTTCTAATGCTTTGTATCTGGATACAAATATTCTGTTATTCCCCAAGTCAGTATTAATAGCTACTTTAAAACTATATTAAGGTATAAAAGGGTCTGCAGACACAGAACTGAACTGCTATATGCAGCCTTGTAAAACCTCGTTCATTAGCATCAGTGTGCAATTTATTTGTTTGTCCAATAAAAGGTACTACAATTTGCAATGAATCCAGTATTAAAAAAGAAAAGAAAAAGGCGGGCACTATCCCCGTCAGATCTTAAATAAAATAGACATAGTTCCAGTTAAACCTCTTGTGCATGAAGTGCTGTTCTTTGTTTAGTGCTAACAACACATTGCTATCCTGATGCCTGACATTGGATTACAAATCCTTATTTTAAGGCCTTGCAAAATGTAATGTCATTTTAGTGGAGTAACAAAGAATTGGTACATAGATGTTACTGCACACAAGCTTTCAGGACCACCTACAGTAGGCCCCTTCTCTAGAAGTTTTAACAAACTGAGCAAAAGAAGCAGGTTTTATACCAAACATTGATGTTAAAGAATTAGCATAGGAAATGGAAAGCAGAGGTTTGACACCATTAAACTGTAGATGTGTTGCAGTTAATTACAGCTGTGTATGAGAATGGTCAAAGGCATGATGGACCCTAAGTGACTTCAGTTTTTACAGTATGTCAAGTTGCAGGTCATTTGTTAAATCATCCAACTCTGGGCCAGAGGATCATGCATTCTATTTCCACACTGGGAATTGGACAAATACTATGAATGCTGGTGATATCTACTAGGAGGATGTTGTACTGTTAAAGTATGCCATCCTTTGAATAAGATGTCAAACTGAGATCTTGTCTACCTTTTCTGATGGTTGTTCACAGGGATGTTAAAAATTCGATGGTACCTGTTGGAATGGGTAACAGAATTTAGCCGGGTCTGTTATTTCCCCCATTCATTAAAATATCAAGAGCTTAGATGGCATGGACTAGCCCTAAGCCAAGATGATAGACTAGAGATTCAGCTCCAGATATCCAGGGAACACTTTTTTAACAGACCTTGCTGAAAGTATGTTTCTTTGGCATACATCTACTGAATCTTAAATTGTAACATGCATACAGCACATTTCTGTACAAAGTGTGGAAATCAAGGCATTACCTAAGGCATACTCTCGCTCCTCCAGATCTGGCTGCTGGAAACTACCAGAATGGGCTGCAGCATGGTGGAGGCCTAAACACCATTACAGATTCTGAACAAGTCAGCAACATGTTTCAGATTCTAGTTAAGCAAATGACTGAAGTTATATGTCATAAAGCAGGGGACTTCATGAGGCAGTCAGGATCTCGCTAAGTTGAAGCGTAAGGGAGCAAGGTCACATAAACCATGCTGGTGGTCCAGTGAGGTACAGGTAACAGTCAGAGAAAAGAAGCGCCTAGAAAAATATAAAACAACAAGGGGATAGGGATAAGGGAATGTACCAGCTTGCATCTAGAAAAGTCACCCATATGGTGAGGAGCAAAGTCCAGTAAAGAGCAGCGGCTGGCACACGGATACATGGAGGGAAAGGGTTCTTCCAGTACATTGGGGAGCAGAGAAAAACTAAGGGCCATCTCAGCAGATTGAGATCAGAGGAGGGTGGGTGGAAGAGCGAGGACCAGGCAGAGGTATTTAATGAGTACTTTGCCTCTGTGTTCACTAGGGAGGGATGGGATATCTACAAAGCAAGGCATGAAGGGGATAAGCGGCAGTAAGTGGGATCAGGAGGCAACAGTAATGGAGCAAGAGGGAGGAGAGAGGTACCCCAGGGGTGTCACATCTGGGTAAGGATAAAAAGGCCAGTAAGGTGGAGGGGCGGATGATGCTATCTCTGCAAAAGGGTGTGGTTAGCCCTCAAGGCCCTAAAAAGACAAATCTCCTGGGCGGATGGCATTCATCCGAGTACTATGGGAATTGGGCGGACATACTGGCTGCACCCTGGAGGAGCTTTTCAGCAGGTCACTTGAGACAGGGAGGGTACCTAGGGATTGGCGAGAGGCACATGGTACCAATCCAAAGGGGGTCGAGGAAGTACCAGGTAACTATAGACCCATCAGTTTGACCTCGGTGGTGGGAAAATTAATGGAGAGTATACTAAAGGAACGATTGGGGGTGTACTTGGAGGAGGTGGGAGGTCTGGATAGTCGGCAACATGGGTTTGTGCCAAGTAGATCATGTCAAACCAACCTTGTGGAGTTCTATGAATGGGTAACATCAGAACTGGACAGGGGTAAGCCTGTGGATGTATGGATGGATGGACCGCCCCCCAGGGTTGCCACCTCCCTGCAGCGTGCCTCCCCCTCAGTGTCCACCCACAGCACTAACAAAACCTCCCTTATTGTCTGCAGGGTAAGGACCTGTATGGCCCAGAGATCCTTTTGCTATCGGGATCCCTCCTGGTTCAATTCCCTCCCAGACAGTGTAGTTGACTCCATTAAGCTTGGTCCTTTCAAGATCTCCCTCAGAAGCCATCTGACAAGCACTCACTGCTGCAACTGCACATAATTCCCCACCTGCCCCTTACCCTCACCCCTAGGCTAGGTTTACCCTGTCTACTTTTGCTGTATATGCCTGGGGTCTCAGGCAACATCTGCTGGCTAATGTAATAAAATATCTCTGGTTGCTAGTGTACCTGACGTGGTACTTGTGTACCTATATTATGACTACTGTGATCTACCTATTACCAAGCTTGTACTACCAGTGAATTCCTGTAACACTGGTTGCTTTTTTAATCTAGGTGTTATGTTCTGTACTGTTTTGTTTGCTGTGATGTATTGCTCTCTTGACGAGGTGCCTTTGTAAATGAGTCTTTGACTCAAAGGTCTGTAAACCGATGACCTAATAAATAAATAAATAAAATAAATAAGCCCTAACCACATCCCACCATAGGTCCCTCAATCAGTTACTGGAGGCTTCTTCACAGAAAAATAAGACTCCCTGACCTTCCCTTTCTTCATACACCGATATGGAGAAATCCTAGTCTCACAATAGGGGTAAACGGTGATATGGCCTCAAAGGAAGGACAAAGGATTTTTATGTGCAGGATTTACTGGTGTGCAACTCCTTATAGGTGGATTCTTACAAAACCTGCAACCTAGATGGAACCTTGCTAACTCTGATTTCTGGCAATATTTATAATTACGAGATGCCCTTAAGCCCTTTTGCAACAGGGAAATATGTCTACGGGCCTTATGCCTCCCCTAACAAAATGGCTTCTCCTAAACAAAGGGATGGCTTCAACATTGTATGCAACAGTCAGAGAAACTTTACCCACTTCAGATATAATATCCAAACTTAAATTTGAATTTGAATGCTTGTCAATCAAAATATCCCTTCCTAACATGTCTTCCTTTAAATTGATTGCTGCTATAGGCCCCCTCTGCAGGCCTCAAACTCCTATCCCACCTATGAACAATACTCAGTCTAGGCGCTGAAGACACCATCATCCTTGGTGACTTGAATTTAAATTGGTTATCTAATGCATCTGCACCCCTAGTAACCTTCTGTGACACCTATGGATTCACTCAATTAATCAAAGATCCAACAAGGATTAACCTAAAAAATATTACCAACATTTCACTCGTGGATATCATGATGGTAAACAAACCTCACTTATATTCTCATGCTGGAGTGCTACCCAGTGATGTAAGTGACCATTGTCCTATAGCTGGCATAAGATCTACACTCAAGCCATCCAATCCTGCAAAATTTCTCCATAAAAGGTCAAAAAAGAATTTCAACATCTCAGGATATCTCCATGATTTGTGCAATACAACGTATTGGCAAGATTTCTACCTTACAACCTCAGTTGAGACAGCTCTTCAGATCTTAAAGGATATTATCACTAATGCCCTCAATATACATGCACCAATCACCAGTGTCAGAACAAAGCAAAATCTTGTCGTTGGTTCACTGCTGATATAAATCAGCTTTGTTAGCCAGAGACAAACTCTGGAAAAAGGCAAGAAAAACAAAGGATCCTAGAGACTGGCTTCAGTTCAGAAAAGCAAGAAACTCATGCACAAAACAAATAAGAAATGCCAAAGCTGCCTTCTATAGAGCTGAATTGGATGCATCCTATACTAACCCATCCAGATTCTGGGGTACTATAAAGGGAATTCTAGGCCAAAATTCTACCCCTGCCTTAACCTCCAAACTGCTCCTAAGTGATATAGAAATCACTGACAAGCAAGAAATCTTAAATGCCTTCAATGACCATTTCACTACAGCTGGCCTAGCATTTGACTCTTCACCTGCAAATCTCTTGAGATCATCATTAAACCTTCAATCCACTGTGGGCCAAAAGGCTGCCTCAACATTCTCCTTTGAACCAATATCCTTAAAAGAAGTAGAAGACCTCCTATCCAATTTAGATACATCTAAGAGTGCAGGTGCAGACTCCCTGGATCCCTACTTTCTTAAAGTAGCACTGTACTACTAGCTGCCCCTCACTCACCTCTTCAATCTTTCCTAGCTACTGGTTCCATCCCTCTATATGGAAAACAGCTCAAGTAGTTCCACTACTTAAATCAGGTGATCCCATGGACCTTAACAATTACAGGCCCATTTCCATCTTACCGGTACTATCCAAGATGCTTGAAAAATTAGTAAACTCATGATTAAGGGCCTATCTGGACACCAACAACCTCTAAATCCAGCACAATCTGGGTTTAGATCAATGCATAGCACCACCTCTGCCCTAGCCAAAGTCACTAACGTTGGCAGACTGCCTTGGATAAAAAGAATAGTACCTGTGCTGTGTTCCTGGATTTGAGTAAAGCATTTGATACAGTGGATCATGAATCATTAATCTCCTCTCTTAGCTCTATAGGCCTTGATTCACTCTTTCTCAATTGGTTTAGGTGCTATCTCTCTGGAAGGTTACAACTGGTAAAAAATGAAAATTACCCATCTACCTCTAAATCACTGCTAAGAGGTGTACCGCAAGGCTCTATCCTGGGCCCCATCCTCTTTGCCATTTATATTAATAACATTGACTCCAACCTCTCTCAATCTAACATTCACCTGTTTGCTGATGATACTGTGTTATATGTCAGCAATCCATCACCATCAAAAGCCTGTGAACTGTTACAGTCAGAATTCTCCATCCTACAACACAACCTATTGGAAAAAAAAAATTACTTCTAAATGCCAAAAAAACAAAAGCTATGTTCTTTGCCACAAAGAATTGCTCTTCCACTACCCCATCATTCATCACCCCACAATTATCCACCTTATTTGGAGAAAAGCTGGAATTTGTGGATAAATTCAAATATCTTGGAGTCTGGATTGACAATAAGCTTGACTACTCTGTCCACATTGAAGAGCTATTAAAAAAGTTGAGACAAGACTTGGCCTATTTTTCAGAATAAAACACTACCTTACCAGAGACTCCAAACAAAGATTAATCCAGGCATCATTCCTATCCCTTATTGACTATGCTGACTTTCTCTACTGCCATTGCTCCCTCTCCCTCTTAAATAAGTTGGACACCCTGTATCATAGAGCCATCAGATTTATTACAGACCTTCCCTCCAGCACCCATCATTGCTCTCTTTACATGGCAGTCAACTGGACATCCCTACAGCACAGAAGAAAAAAGAATGCTGCAATCTGGATCTTTAAAGCTTTATCAGGCAAACTCCCCCTCCTATATCTCAGACTGTTTCACCCGAATCACATCCAGGCCATACACCTTAAGGATCAATAAGCTCATTATGCTAAAGATTCCCAATACCTGCACCAGGTTTGGGAGGGCTGCTATCAGCTATTCCCTAGCATTTGTCTGGAACTCACTCCAAAAATCTATGAATCTGAATACCCTCTTACCCTTATCATCCTTCAAAAATTATATACCTATTTCCAGAACTGTGCAACTGCTTCCATAAGGCCTAGTCTCACCAACCTACCCCTCCCTTCTGTAATCCACTATGCTTAGTTTCCATTCTTCTACCCAGTCAGTTATCACACTTCATATAAAAGCCTACAAAAGCCCTACTATTTGAATATTATCCCTTCTATATCGATTATCCTCTTCATTTTACAGGTTAAGTTATTGTTACTGTGCCTTGTATATCTGTAAATTTTGTATATATCTCTTATTTATTTGATTGTACTAATGTTATGTTATTCTCATGTCTTTGTAAAAACTTGTATCCTTCTTTGTATGACCACTCAGGTCCATCTTGTAAATGAGCTACGCTTATTGATGTTAGCCTGAATAAATAAAGATTTTGATTGATTGATTGATTGATTGAATGAGAGGGCCTACAAATACAAATCTCTGAGCCACAATGGAAACAATGCTGGCAGGTCGATATAAGGTGCACAGGGATGCCCACAGCAGGCTTATTCAAAACAAAATAATGCACTCATGGTACAAGACCCTAAAAGTGCTTAAGAAAATGAAGGCATTAACACATGATGCTTGCTGGAGTGCCTCCAGCCTGAGAGCATGTATCATATCCTATGGCAATGCCTTGGCATTCAAATGTCATGAGCAATCTACGGTCCTTTTTACCTCGGGCTCCTCCCCAGAAGAGGTAACAGCCAACCTCCAGGATGACTTCAACAAGGTACAGTTATGGTTTAGCTCTCACCAGCTCTCTCTCAATGTGAACAAAACTACCACCATGACCTTCTGCACTCGGCAACGTCTAACCAGGCTTCCTTCCCTCCCTACCTTCCACACCCTTGACGGGACAGTACTGGAGGATGTCTCTTCCTTCCGCTACCTCGGGATTTGGCTCGACCGTCACCTGTCCTTCTCCGACCACATTGATGCCATCATAAAAAAACTGTGCCCCAAGCTCAGAGCCCTTTACAGGAACCGCAACTGCCTCCCTCTTATGGCCAGGCATGAGCTAGTGCATAAGATGATCCTCCCCTCTTTTGACTACTGCGACATAGTATACAGTGCCGCTCCCAAATCTGCCTTAGCCAGACTGGACTCACTTTTCCATGCCTTCTGGCACTTTGCCCTCGATGCCACCCCGCACCCATCACTGCAACCTCTACCATGCCCTCGCACTCCCTTCCCTCGAAAACCGTCGCCTTCAGCACTGCACTAAATTCGTAGCCAAATTCTGGCATGATGGCCTGCCCTCATACCTCTCTACCTTACTTACCCCAGCTCCCTCCACTTCTCATGCTCTCAGATCCCTTGATGATTGGAAGCTTCAAATCACTAGGCGGAAACCACTATTGGTCAATCTGCCTTCTCCTACCGCTTCCCCAAACTCTGGAATGAACTCCCTCCCATATTCGCCACTCCTCCTCTACCCACTCCTTGTCTTCAGCACTAGCAAACTACCTCTTAGTAAATTGCTCCTGCACTTAAACACAAGGCATCCCTTTGTCCCCCATCTCCTGACTGCCTGACCAGTGGAACCTAGCTTATGCTATGGAAGCTGGCTTATCTACACCAGCTTCAGCACTTCTAGTACACAGGCTTTACCCTGTCCTAAACACTCCTTGATACTGCTTGATCCTCACATTTCTCCACTCAGTGTCACACCTCATCTATCCAATACTATGCCATTCTGTAATATAATCTATGCCTGCCCACTGTTGTTGTTGAACTGTACTGTTTGTGTTCTCCTTAGCCCAACAGACAATTGTATCCTGCAGCTGCATAACTGAATCTTTCGCTGTAAACTATTCAACTGAATCTGTCTACTGTATTGCTGCAATTGTGCTCAGCTATGTTCTACTGTTTTCCCATATGTAGCTCTTGATAACCTAAGGAGTTATCTCCACTGTACCCTCTTACCCAGGCGCACTGGGAGACAAGCATCTTTTAGCTCAGTGTGCCATCCTGGTGAAACAATTTCAATAAATAAATACATTTTAGGTTTATGGGAGAAACTCTATCATGAAGCCAACCTGGTCCTACAGCGCCCAGTCCTAATCAGTGCAGCTATTATGTTGATAGGTTTGAGATCTGAGGCTCCACAATTTAACTTCTGAGAATTTAGATGGCTAATGTTGTTTAGTATGCAGGTGAAGCGTGCAATCCTGAGGAATTGGAGAAGCCCTACTACACCCTGTATTAATGAAATCATATCAACACACATCTGGTTATGAAATAGACAGATGCTCATACCTGCTAATGGAGAAGACGGGCTCCTTCTATCTTTGCTGGGCCCTTTCTATGGTATACCTGGCGTCCAGAGCAGGTGTTGGTTGATTTTATCAGTTTTAACACTACAGGGTTGCTTATTGATAGTTAAACTGCATGACTTTGACTTTTCTGCTGAATTTGTTATGACAACAGTGACAACTCTCTGTTGTGTTCTGTGTATATTGACAGCACTGTACATAGTCTACCCACTAAGTTGTATCATTTTTGCTTTGTGGGTAATAGTGGTTAGTGTGTTTTTCTTGTTTTATAATTGTGTATCTTTTTTGCTTTTGTTTTCATTCCTCTTTTATTATTTGTTCTTTATTCTCCACGGACCATATCAAATTAGATGTGCAAACCTAACATCTAAACCCACATATTTTACTTTGTTTACTTTGTTGTGCCCTTCCTTCCAGGTGCCTCCTCGAACAGGACCACGAGAAGGTACGTCTACCGAAATACTTGAAACCTTGACATATCAGTAGTGTTATCTACCTATGGTTGTGAACCTTTGACAGTACTAAGGTAGATGCCTTTTCACTACAGTAACTGGGTTTAATTACAGACATGATCTAAAGACCCTCTTATGGGCACTATACTTTAAGATTACTAATGTCTGTATTAAAATGACATAACCCAAAGGGGACCCACATGTTCAAGGTTCAGTGTACATTAGTCATTTATGTGGACAGAATGCTGCCGTTCCACATATGTATTTTATATATATATATATGATTTTGTTGTATATACTTTTATAATAAAAATCAATAAAACATTTAACTGAAAAAAAAAAAGAATGAGCTGACAGTCTAAGCAATTTTGCCAAAGCCCATGGAAATAAGCCAGTATAGGGTCTCAGCATCTCCCACCCCAATCCTTGCAGGAAATATTGTACTCCATGGAAGCACATAGTGAGAGACTCACACTGACCCCCCAAAGCGACACAAACAGCTTGGTTTATCAATAGGGCCTGCAGATCACAGCAAATATCCCCACAGTGATGACAGGTACAAGGTGTGAGGTCTGTGACTGGGCTATGGTCAGCCTGTGCTTCATTGGCCATTAGCCATGTTGTCTGTCCCTGCCATGCAACACTGACATGCCACACAGAGTGGTCGCATGCTGCACCTTGCCATGCTGCTCAGGAACTGTCTGTAGCCAGCAGTGTGCTCTGGCTGGTGGGGGGGTGGCTCTGTCAGTGGTTCAGTCGCAAGGGTGTTCAGGGTGTGCAGCATCTCTGTGTGGCAGGTCATGGTGTGCTCCATCGGGATGTGCAGTGCCAGGCATTGTGGTCCTGTCCGTCGGACTAGTGTGCATTGGGGTATTCTGCGTCCGGGTCAGCTGTGTTGCTGTGGGTGTCGAGCAGTTGCCATCACTCACTCACGTGCTTCCTGCATCCATAATGACTAGTCAGTCTTGACTGCTGGCTTCATGCACTTTGCTCTAAAGTACCTAAGTGGCCTTCTGTGGTTCTCCCATCCTCCCAGACAAGCAGACGTATATCTCTCCACCAGGCGGTGAACTGAACAAATAATTTGTACAAGACCCTTCCCCCTCTCCCTTCCCTCATCCCCCCTCCCCCCTGGTGTGCTGTGGTAATGGGACTAACACTGCAGAGAGTAAAAGGTGTTTAAGAGGGTCCACCTTCTTCATGTAAGAGATGTAGCAGCTGCAGATAGACAAAGACTCTAGGGGAAACACTGCTTGGAGACTAATGCTGATGTGAACCCTCTGACGGACACCTACCCAGCCCAGTGAGCAGGCACCAGCACTACAGGTCACCCCCAGCCCCTTCATCCCGGTCATTCCTCCTTCATCCTATCTCCATGTAGAGCCCCATGAGGAACAAGCATGTTTGTATGCAGCAATATCATTATCTACAAATAACCCCACCAAAATGGGCACAAGATGTGTACTGCCCCCCCAGACACATCTCAGAATATCAAGCCAGGAGGGAGATAGCAGAGCACTTTCAGTCAGCAGGTGTATGCAACATGCTTTCTGGATGAGAAGATTGTGACTGGACCAATCTAGGTTGACACCCCACTATAGAGGAGAGTAGCAATGGCACCCTCATTTATTGAGAAGCCTGAAAACTACACACCCTAGGGCTGGAATGCTGACCACTAAACACCTGGTGCGGTTGGTCACAAAGCATCCCAGAGCCCCACTAGATTCAAACTTCTGTATTAGTAAATAGTTCATGGTTAGTTTGTTAGTGTATATAGAGTGATCTGTATTAATAATATGATGATTTTTGATCATGTGTCCAATGCTTGTTGTGAAAGAGGGATGACATCTAGTCAAGATGGTCAATTGAACAAAGCATGTACAAAGAAAAGGAAGGCAAGGGCCTCTGGTACAGAAGAAGAAGCCCTTATTTTCTTGCATGAAAGCTACAAGGCCTCAACCTATAGTGCTGTTAACATGCGCAGCCCACATTGCACCCCCCCCCCTCAGTTTTTATAATGGGTGATGTAACAGGGCATACTTGGAATGTTAGAGGCTTCAACACCCCTGCTAAAAGGAAAAAAGTAATTTTAGAATAAAAAAAATGGAGGTCTCAGGTAGCTTACCTTCAGGAAACCAAGTTAATGAGAAGCGACCATGTCTTCTTAGTTAAGGATTAGGTTGGGCAAGAAATTCACTTGTGCCCCAACCGGAGGTGCAGTTTGGTAATCCTCATTCATGAGAAACTAAAGTGAACCATCATAACCACTAAGTCTGACACCCTTGGCAGATGGGTGATGGATTTATTGTCCACTCCAGAAGGCCCTCTTCAACTTTGCAACCTGTACTCTCCCAAATACAAAGACCACAATATTCCATGAAATAGCCAGCAAGGTAAGCTACCTGGCCCTCCTGACTGTCCAACCATGAGAGGGTGACTTCAATTGAACAAGGGATCCCATGATTGATAGTGCCACTGGCAAAGAACCGCATATTAGAGGAGGACACGCCATAGGTCAGCAAATGTTGGGTTTGGGGGGCTATCAGATACATGGTGGATTTTTCATTTGTGGGAAAGGGACTATACCTTTTATTCAGAAATCCACAAATATTTCAGTGGGCTGGACTACTGCCCCCCCATTACTAACATGATACTTGATGTGATCATGCTCCTGATCCTGATTCTGAGGTTCTATGTAATAACGGCGAAAGCCCTAAAGGCGATCGCCATTATCAAGCAGAGTGCCGAAAACATTTTCAGCACTACTGACTCCCCAGCGCACAGGACAACGGTGCTGGGGACATACATTACAATGCTTTCTGTGGGGGGTGGCTGTGCCCCCTAAAACCCCCAACCGGGAGGCTCTGCCCCCACACACCCCTACTAAAGGATTCTCCACTACAGGGGGGGTGCATGTGGTGGAGGTGAAACATGTAAAATTAAAGGTTCAGGCCAGGCACAATAAAATTGCACCAGCGCCTGGACCTGAACCCGATACCTCACCCACCCCAACCACAGGCCAACCCCAATGCCACGATACAGCTTGGCAACCCACCACAGCACCACCCGTACAGCTTCTCCACCCCCCTCCAAGCCCACACTCACTGTGCTCACCCCCGCAAGCATACATATAGCGACATCCTGTCGCCCATTTCACCCACCCCCCCATCCAGTCACTCTACCCTCCCACCACTGTGAGGGATTCTGTGCAGAATGAGTCACCATTATGGATGGCGACCTTCCCCGTGTGCCCTCCTCACAGGCTACTGATTCTGACCATGTCCCAGCTCAGATACACTTTGCATGGGAGCCTACGCTTAAGCCATCCACAACTTGGAGGCTGAACTCCCTCTTGCTTTGGTACCTGGACGTCATCCCATGGGAAAGGGAGCAACCAGACTCTTCCTGAAGAGAACCCTGTAAATGATAAATCAGCAGGAATCACCTGGGAGGTCTATAAAGCAACAGTGAGTGGAGGAATCATGGGCTATGCCTTGAGAATGCAAAGGTAATGGCATCACCTAAAACACTATTGAATGACCTTTAGCATCCTGGGACCATATACATCGACCAGGTATCCCTCTGACCAACACTCTAGCATAGGAAGTAAGGTCTTAATGCTGAGTCAAGAATTAAACACCCTACTCCATCACAAGGCTGAAATAGCAATACTCAGAATAAAGCATAAGTTTTGGGATTGGGCCGAGAAAGCAGGGAAGGACCTTACCTAGCAGCTAAGCAAGCAGCAAGATGACAGGAATATTGCTGACCTTCAAGGAGCCCAGGTGAAAGTGGTATCAAATGGGAAGGAAAAAAATGACATCATACAGGCCTTTTATTAGAAGTTATATGCCTCCCACACAAGGGTGCAGTTAGAAAGATGCTCCCATTCCTGAAAATTAAGCTTTTCCCACAGCAAGTACAAGCCCTTGATGCAGACAAAACTACAGGAGAAGTCAGTGAAGCCCTGCTGTCCCAGCAGGAAGACAGATTCCCAGGTGGAGTTGGCTTCTCAGTAGAATTTCTGTAGATTCTCACACCTGGACAAGAGTCATGTGGTAGATGTAGTCTACAGTACTTGGATTTCAGCAAAGCCTGTGATTCAGTGCCACACGGAAGGTTGACCTGCAAGATTAGGAGTCTTGGTATAGGGTGGAAGCTAGCCCGATGGGTAGAAAACTTGCTGAAGGACAGACAACAGATGGTAGTTGTGGGGGAGAAGCATCGGAGCCCTGGGCAGTGACGAGAGGTGTCCCACAGGGATCAGTACTGGGAAGGGTCCTGTTTAACATTTTCATCACAGACATAGCAGTTGGGATCAAGAATAAGATCAGCCTCTTCACCGATGACACCAAGATCTAAGTTGAGGTGGATGGAGAGGAGGGTGGCAAATGACTGCAGGAGGACTTGACAAGACTCGAGGAGTGATCGCACATCTGGCAGCTAGGACTGAACACCAAGAAGTGCACGGTGATGCATTTCGGAGCCAAAAACCAGGGATACAACTACTGGATGGATGGTATCAAACTGTCCATATCCAATGAGGAGAAGGATCCGGAGATGCCGGTGACAGGGGAATTAAACCACTCGGCCCAATGCAGGAAGGCAGTGGATAAGGATAACAGGATGCTAGGGTGCATAGCAAGGGTATTATAGCCAGATGTGCTAAGTCATATTGCCCTGTACAGGTCCCTGGTGAAGCCACACTTGGAGTACTGCGTGCAGTTCTGACGCCCATACTTGAAAAGGGATATCAAACTACTGGAGGCAGTGCAGCAAAGAGCAACAAAGATGATCCAGTGGTTGGGGGATAGAACTTATGAGGAAAGACTGAAAGAGCTCAACATGTATACCCTGGAGGATAGAAGAGAGAGATGGGACATGATAGAGACCTTCAAGTACCTGAAGGGGATGAACAGGGTAGGCTTCTGGGGTGGGTTCACTCTCCAGAATGGAAGAGATACCAGAGGGCAATCCCTGCAGTTAAAGGGGGGGGAGATTCAGGAGGAAAGGAGGAGGCACTACTTCACTGAAAGAGTGGTAACATGGTGGAATGCACTGCCGAGCAACTCGTATCAGTGCAGACTATAGGGTGCTTCAGGAGGGGCGGGACAAATTCAAGTGGAAGAATACATACGGGGAAGTTGGTGGAGGCAAGAGTTAATGGGAGGGGCAGCTACAGTCTAATCGGTTGAAGTGCTGCACACTCAAGCAGACTAGATAGACCATAAGGCCTCTATCTGCTGGCAATTTCGTATGTTCATATGTTTGTAAGTGGATTTGTTCCAGGAAGGAAGGCGTTGATCACACCTGATCTCTTCTGAATCTGATGCATGCCGCATGCTCAGTGATCACACAGGCATCCACCACTGTGGTTCAGTTTGAAAAGCATTTGATTTCCTTTAATGGGACTATCTACACCTCACCTTAGCAAATTGATAGATAGGGGATAGGTTTCGGGCGTGGATCAAAGCACTCTATACTGTTCCTATGGCATGGATTAAAACACTCTGTACTGATCCCATGGTCAGGATAACTACAATTCAGCAACTACCCTCACACTTCAGTCTTGGGAGGGGAATGAGACAGGGCTGCCTTCTCTTCTCCCTCCTTTTTGTCCTGGTGGTGGAGCCACTAGCCAAAGCCCTCAAGGAACACCCAGAAATCAGTGGACTCAACCTGAGGAGGAAAAGTACACCTCACTAATATATGCAGATGATCTGTTGATCACAGTAGCAGATCTACGCAGGTCAGCAAAACCTCTGTTCTCAGTCCTAGACTTATTTGACAATGTCAGGCTTAGACCGAACATCTCAACACTGACATTATTCCCCCATCCGGCTTTGCTGCCCCAGTTCGGCAGCAGGCACATGGCTCCTTTGGGCTGCAGGCCTTGCATAACTTGGCACCCGCATCACCCCCAGCTATGAAACCATATGGGACAACAACCTGCAACCTGCCTTTAGGGCATGGAAGGCTGAGATGGACAGGTGGAAGATGCTAAATTTAACCATGTGAGGAAAATATCAGCTATAAAGATGCTCATAACTCCCAAAATCTACACCCAATTTCCCTGATCCCCTCAGTCACAACCCAGGCCTGAGCCAGGAAAATTGATAACCTCTTTGAGGATTTTCGTTGGACAGGAAAAATCCCAGATACAGCTGCAGAAAGCTCTGGGCCCACTGGAAAGTAGGGGATGGAATCTACCATGGGTGGAGGGCTATAAATATGCCTTTCAACTAGCACAGGCACTCTACATGCATTTGATTCTTCCTCAGCCAGTAATCTATGTACTCAGCTGCATTCCAAAGACACAACTTATCTGGTCTCTCACACCCCCCTGCTCAAGCCATGACATTTTCCTTCCAGCCCCTATCTTTTTTATTTTTGTAAACTTTATTTGAGAAGCAGAGCATATTACAAGATGACTGAGCCAGTGATGGCATGTCGCATAATCAATTCATATCACAATCAAACATATGTCTGTCAATGTAACATCCAGGGCACAAGGGCCTGCAAATAAATATTTCTCAGCTAATCAGAACAAAGGAAACCATTCTTGTTGCATAGCAGCCTCCAAGGGCCCATATATGCAGGTATTTAACCAGCTGCCCCCTGGCAAAGTACTGGGTTCTTTCTAACTTCATACAGTCCAAAAGGGAACTTAACCATTCTGCAATTGTGGGAGACTCATCCAGCCTCCAGTGCATAGCAGGAGCCCAGAGTGCAATTACAGTCCCCGGCCTCCGGAGATCAGCAGAAAGGGCCTGATCCCTGCATCCTCCCCAGCCCCAATAGAATTTCCACAGGATCCATTCTAGGAGGGGTCTGTAAGGCTAAGGCTAGAATGTGCTGAGTACCCCTCCAAAACTCCTGCACTATTGGACAGTCTCAGATCAGGTGATAGAAAGAATATTCATGAACTTTACATTTGGGGCATAAGGGAGATGCAGCCAGATCGATCCTGTGAGCCAACGTGAGAGTAAAACAGGTTCTCATAAGAACATTATATTGAATTGAGTACAATCTATTGTTTACTGAACACCTTGTAATGTTTTTCAAAATACTTAGACAGTCACCACCTGTGAGGCCTTCTGAAACTGTATATCTGACTCCCATTGAGCTTGAGTCTCTCCAAAGAGTCAGGAGAGCACCTATCATTAACTCATAACATTTTCTAAGTGGCTTGAAAGCAGGGTCAGTAGACTGGCCCACGAGAATTCTTCAAGGGAATGAGATCTTAATTGACCATCTGGCCTTTGGCTTTTCAGCCTTCACATTATTGATTTAATGTGCAGGTACAAAAAATAATGTGCAGCATTTATTTTAAATTATTTGATGAATGTACCAAAGGGGGGAACCTCCCCATCTTTCAAGAAATGCCCCAGCAAGTATAGCCCCTAAGGGACCAGCTCCTTAAGATTCTCTCATCCTCATGCACCAACCTCCCCATCTCTGCCAACAGAATCAACAAGGAGTGTCCAGAGAGATCCCATCCCCTTCAAGACCAGTCAGTTCATGTGCCAACTTTCATGCTTTCCATGTTTTTGTACATGGGTTTTCTAATTGTACAGGAGAAGGGAACTCCATGTGGCCTACCAGAATGTGGTAGTACAAGGGGAGAAAGGAGAAATTCCCCAGATCCATCCAGGCTGGTCTGTTTTTCTCTGCCTTCAGCAGATCCTGTAGATAAGCAAGCTGGGCAGCCACATAATAATGCTTTACACCAGGTAGGCTTTGACCTCCTTTTCTGAGGGGCATCCGTAATATTTCCCTTTTAATCCTGGGATTCCTACACTGCTATAGAAGTTGAGTAATGGCACCTTCCAGGGCCTTAATATATTTGTGAGGGACCCAGAGAGGAACTGTTTGAAAAAGTATAGAAATTGGGGAATCACTTACATTTTAATAATAATAATAATAATAATAAAACTTTATTTATTAAGTGCCTTTCAAATTCCAAGGTGCTTTACAATTTTTAAAAACAAATTCCCTAAAATATAACAGATAAAATATGGACCATTTAAAAATCATTACTATTCATGGAACAATTGACTCCACAAAAAAGTCTCAAGTGTCTGCTTGAAATTCCCCACAGTCGCACATTCCCTGAGCTGACGGGGCAGAGAGTTCCAGAGGGTTGGGGCCGCAAACATAAAAGCACCTGCCCCAGAAGATTTCAAGGTAACCCTCGGAATCACCAGCAGCCCCTCGTCAGCTGAACGGAGAGATCGCACAGGGTTGTAGGGAATCAGAAGCTCTTTCAAGTAGTCGGGACCTTGTCCGTGTAGGGCTTTGTAGGTCAATAAACCTACCTTAAAGGTGATCCGCCACTGAATCAGCAGCCAGTGCAGATCACAAAACACAGGGGAAATATGAGATCTTCTAGACACCCCTGTCAATAAACGAGCAGCAGCGTTCTGCAGTAGCTGCAAGCAGTGGATATCAACCCCAAGAAGCTCTAAGTAAAGAGAGTTGCAGTAGTCAAGGCAAGAGGTCACAAAGGCGTGGACCAACACAGGTAAATCACTAGACAGAACAAGGTGTTTGACCCTGGCGATATTCCTAAGATGATAGAAGGCTGACTTAATGACTTCCAACTCCTGATAATGGAGGGTCAGCCCATCATCAAGCACCACTCCAAGGTCGCGCACCCATTCTGAGGTAAGGACCAAAATGCCCCCAGTAATAATCCGGAGGGCTGATTGGTCCTCAGCCCCTCTGTCCTGTGACCCAGGTCCACAACCATAACCTCCATCTTTCCTGCGTTCAACTTTAACCAACTTGAATTCATCCAGTCTTGGATTTCGATGAGGCAGTTATTAAATACTGAGAGAGCACTAACCTGGTCAGGGGCCAAAGATAAGAAGAGCTGGGTATCATCAGCATAACAGTGAAACCTCAGTCCATACTGTCTAACAATGTCTCCGAGGGGCAGCATATACACTGCAAACAGCATGGGGGACAGCACTGAGCCCTGAGGAACCCCATATGACAGAGAGGCAGGGTCAGAAGAAAAAATTCCTGACACTACTGTGTTCTACCAGCAAGGAAAGATGTAAACCATCTGAGCACTGTACTTGACAGGCATCAAATGGACCTCAGGCATTCGAGCAGGACCCCATGGTCTACAGTGTCAAAGGCTGAAGAGAGATCAAGGAGTACCAGAATGGAATGATTTTTCACATCTCTCGCCGTCAGGAGATCATTGAGCACCTGAGCCAACGCCATTTCAGTACTCTGCCTCTTACGAAAACCCAACATTATGGATGGTTAAATGATTCTTCAGCTAGATTGCCACTACTTTCTCAATGACCTTTCCTATAAAGGGAAGGTTCAGATGGTCTGTAGTTAGCAAAATGTCTGGGTCCAGTGAAGCTTTCTTCAGAAGGGATGTTGCCACCACCTCCTTCAGGGAGCTTGAAACTCACCTGATTCCAAGGAGCACTGGACAATTTGAGCCAGAAACAGGCCAATGATCTCATAACAACCCAAAATCAGGAAGTTGGGCCCGGATCTGAACTACAGCATGTAGGGTGCATCCCTGGACAGTCCACATAATATCCTAGAACTCTGGCAGGTCACAGGCACTCCAGAAAGTATGAAGTATAGTGACCAAATGCTGACTAACCGCGTCCCCCATAGAGCAAGTCAAATGGATCTTTGACCTGATGTTGGACACCTTATTCGCAAAGAATTGAGCAAGCTCATCACACTCTTTTATGAAAAAACTCGACTGAGCTGCAGACAGGCTGGGTTGCACAACCTGTCCATAGTTTGGAAGAGTTGAGCTGGTTGATTCTGAGTGACAACGATCTCCCTGGACAGGAACTCTGTCTTCTTACAGGAGATCGCTGATTGGTAGAGTTGATAATGCTCCAACAAACTAAGGCGGCCAACCTTCAGGGCAGATTTCCACCAGCGATGTTCTAACCTTCGCCACCACACCTAACTCCTCAAAGACCCATCAAACCAAGGGGCCCGAGGGCAGAGAGGGAGGAGGGAGAGGAACCAACATGGACAGGAGCTATCAAGTCTAGAGCCAAGAAATGGCCTTATTATAGGCCAGAACCAATAACTCTGGACTCGAGCAGGCATCGTGGAAACACCGAGGGGTCAATCACTGCCGCCAGGTCGCCAGAACACACATCCCATAAAGGGCAGTAACTGACCATCTCCACGGGCAGACCTACAAAGAGGGGCACAAAAGTTGAACTTCACTGAGCAGTGGTCGGACCAACTGACAGGTTCCACCCCAAGTCAGAGGCCTCAATCTCCAGGAGAAAACCAAATCCAAAGAGTGACCATGATTATAGGTAGCTGAGGAAACAATCTGTGTGAAGCCCAGTGATGTCATCAACTGGAGGAACTGCTGACCAAAAGGCGAGAGTTTGTCGTCGACCCAGGCATTAAAAGCCCAAAACCACCAGTCTGGGTGACTCCAATGCAATGTCGGTGACTAAATCTGCCACTTCCTGCAGGAACTGCCTTTCGTCCCAGGGTGGACGATAGAGATTCCAGGGCTATCCTGCAGCCCACACCAGCTACCATAGTACACTCAAAGGGTTTGGCCTCCTCTACTGGTACACCAATGAGGCCCAGCTCGGTCTTAAAACAGACCCCCCATGGTACAATCTCAGGCGGTGTATCACCAAGTACCCATCCGGTGCTGCCTTCAGAATGGGCCAGCATTATCATCCAACCAGGTCTTGGTGATGCAAGTCAGATAAGCTGTTTCAACAAAATCTGCGATAATAACAGTTTTGTTCTTAATAGATCTGGCATTGAATAGCACTGCCCGAGTTGGACGGAGTTTGTGAGCCATCCCGGCTTCTTACCCATCTAAAGAGATGGTGCCCTTTGGTATGAGGACTAGACATGAATTACCACGTTCCAGGCTTCATTCCACCCCCCCGGGCGACTTCTGGTCCTAACCAACCTTATGTGAGAGGGCCGCTCCTTAGACCCCCAATGTCCGCACCCCCACCATGCCAACCCCCATGCCCCCTACGTACAATACCCAGTGCCTGGCAGCACTGATAGATAGAAGAAGGGAGGAGGGAGGGAGAACAGGCAGAGGGCAGAGAGAGAGAGGACTAATAACATACGACCGGGGGCAAACAGGCACATTTTAAAAACAAATAACTATGACTAGAGCCAAACACTACACCAAAGTCCAAATTTCCTTGTAAATAACTACCCTAAAATAAAATGTATAAACAAACATAAAATAAAAACAAAATTATACTAAAATCATAAAATGTCTAATAAGAAACAAAGTAGTCCAAGTCCAAGTCCCGATGGTCCTCTCACTACCAGCAGGACTATGACTATTCTTCAGGCCGCTGATGCTCTCACTATCAGGGCCTAAACATGTCCTATTTATGGCACTCTCACTGCCAACAAATAATAAAATGAAAATTAAATGCCTTCCAAAAAAAAAAAAAAACAGAAATGTCAAAAATATCAGGGCACTCTCACTGCCCAAAAAATGAAGATAAAAATCTGATCAAAACCAGGAATGTGAAGAGATCCAGAATCCCAAATCCTTTAATCCACCACTCTCTCTCACAGAGTGGGGCTAAAATAATTCAGAAAAGGTTAGTTGCTTCTCCAAAAATCCAGAAACTATAGCTGCTCCATCATAGTTCAAGAACCAAAAAGTACATAAGTCCCAAGGCCAACAATTGTAAGAAAGAGCAAGGGAACTAAAAGCAAAGGCCAGGAGCGTGCAGTTTTTGGCAAAAGAGGGATACCCCCCCCTTCACAACCATCCCAACCAGGCCCTGCAAGCTACAGGCAACCCGAGGTTAGACCACCAGCACCAAGTTTACCCTTCCTCGGAGGGTCAACGGTAGGTCTGTCCAAGAGAAACTTTCATCTTTAACCTTTTTAATGATAGTACTCATATTAATTTTAACTAAGTTTGAAAGTTTAGATGGAATGGTAATTCCTAAGTATTTTATTTGACTGGATATGGCAATAATGGTATCTGCAATAGAAATCAATGCCATTACACCTCCTAGGGGCAACCACTCACACTTCCCCCAATTAATTTTATGGCCTGATAGGGGACCGTGTATTTCAAAAATCCTTGATAGGTGAGGGAGTGAGTCTCTGGGAGAATGGAGGAACAGCAGGATGTCGTGTGCAAAAAGGGATATTCAGTGCTCTTTTCCCTTCCACCTGAAGCCCGTGATGTTCTGATGAGACCCAATGCCCTGTACCAGGGCCTCAATAGTGAAGACATACAACAGGAGGGTCAGCCATGTCTAGTCCCCCAAGATGGGGGGAAAGGGGAGGAAATTACAATATTAGTGAGGATTTGGGCCTTGGGAGATTTACACAGGGTATTGATCCATTTCAACATCTGAGGAGCCATTCCGTATTTCCTCAGAAATGCCAGCATGAAGGCCCATCCGATCCTGTCAAATGCCTTTTCGGCATCAAGGGCAAGTAACCCCCACATTCGACCACTTGTGTATAATGTCAAGGGTTCTTCTGATGTTATGTTTTGCTTGTCTCCTTCACAAAACCCCTTTGATCTAGATGTAAAACAGGGAGGAACCCTCCAATCTGGAAGCCAGAAATTTAGCAATGATTTTGTAATCTGCATTTAGGAGGAAATGGGGTGATAGGAGCTACACTTGAGGAGGTCGTTACCAGGTTTTGAAAGGACAGTTATCGTGGCCAAATATTGGGAGGGGCAAACACCAGAATCTAGGGCCTCAAGTCACCACTCTGAGCATCAACAGCCCACAATGTCCCAGGTTAATTTATACAGCTCTGCAGATTCCACCAGGGTCCAGGGCCTTTCCTTTCTTAGCTCCCCATACTGCCTAATCTCCTCTATAGTCACCAGAGCATCCACCATTCCCTTTCCTGATCTTTCAAGGAAGGAAAATCAATTGTTCCCAGGAAGGTCTCTGGGTCTGCTCCATCCAGGTATCCTGAAGTATACAGGTTAAAGTAATAGGACTTAAAGGAGTCATTAATTTTGTCTTGATTATAAGTAGTACCTCCTGCTGGTTCTTTTATATCTATTATGGTACGTTCCGCACTTTTTTTTTAACCATCCCTGCCAACCACATTCCGGATTCGTCCCCTTCAAAGAAGGTATTGGATTTTGTTATAATTAGGTCTCTTTCTATTTTCCTAGTGGGAAGTTGGTTAAATTTGCCTTTCAGAGCTTTTTCAGTTAGTTTCCCAGGGTCAGGGTATGCATAGCACCCTGTCTAACTGTTTATTTTTGTTCAAACTGGGTCTCCTGTATTAAGCTGTTTTTACTTGTAAAGAGAGTACGATAATAATAGCTTTAAGGGTGTCCCACACTATGTTACTACAGGAAGCCTCGGTGAGGGGTCCAGGGCTATAAACTACTTGAGTTGCTCTTTGAGTTGCTGAATAAATTGTTGGTCTAGGAGTAAAGAGGGGTCCATCCACCACTGAGAGGATGCTTGGGCTTTCATGCCTCTGGTGACAACCACCTTAAGGGGAGCATGGTCTGAAATGATCTATGGGCCACATTCAGCATCCACTAGGTCACCCAACATGGAGAAGGGCAAGGAAATATAGTTCAATCTGGTGTATAGGATATGAGCATGTGAAAAAAGGAGTATTCCCTGGAACCTGGGTGGCAAAACCTCCACACCTCTGTTAGAGCCCTACCCTATACCAGGTGATGCAAGGCAGAGACACTACATGGGAAAGGGTCCCATTTGGGTCCAGAGCAGTCCACTTTAGGGTCCCAGTAAGTGTTCATATCACCTCCCAACACAAGGGTGTCAGGGTAGAGGCAGGGGTGCCAAATGGGTGAAGAAATCATAAGAGTCGAAATTAAGGCCATTAACAGACACCAAGGTTAGCTCTCATCCCCAATATCCACCACTGCAATAACCTATCCCCGGAATGTATCTCCCCAGAGGGTCTTCCACAGAAGATAGCACCTTATGTGGGAGGTTAGGCCTG
The DNA here is from genome assembly GCA_016271365.2 of Neoceratodus forsteri. NCBI lineage: Eukaryota > Metazoa > Chordata > Ceratodontiformes > Ceratodontidae > Neoceratodus > Neoceratodus forsteri. Next base: position 1,278,033,521 of record CM057454.1, read on the forward strand.
ATCCAAATGGCCACTCCCCAGGCTTTAGAAGTGAAAAGAAGCAGATATAAATGAGCCCTCCAGGTGAGGCCCAGGCGGTCTGCTTCCTCTCTTGTGGAGTGAATTTCCTGTGAAAACATTATGTCCCCCTTCCATGTTTTGATCTGAGACCATATGCGTTTCCTTTTAACCTCTGTATGTAGGCCATTAGTGTGCCATGAAATGAACGTAAGCTTATGCATGATTATGCTACTGACCATCCATTCACAGACTCTATTTAAAGCAATAATAAGATCGCCCAAAGATTTTTAAACCCCGACTGTAAACAGTAAGCCCACTTATGGACTGCCCTCACCCCCCCCCAACATAAACAATGAAAGACAAAATAATACTCCATCCAACATGTTCCAACATCAACTAACCCCCCATTCCCATGATATCTCCAGCAATAACAATATCACCAATAAAATCAACACAACAATAACCAGGTCCCCCTCCCACCACCATCAGAACAGTGAAGTTTCTCCTTCCTTTACTTATTGTTGAGTTAGCTCTCATCTCTTGCAGTAATGCTAAACGTAATGTTAATGGACAATATACATTATTAACTTGTTTCCCCACCGCCCTCACCGTTAAGTATTGGGGGAGAAGGAGGAGGGTCCTAAGAGGCCTCCTCTACTCCTAAATATAGGTGCAGCCCATGCCGGACCGGGTGGTGTCCCCTGGAGCCTCCCCCTGGGAGTGGCTGAGTTCTGCAGAGTCATCGAGACAGGGCCAACCCCCTTAAAAGTGGAAGGGACAGATAACCTTTCACAGCTCATATGTTCAGCATAATAAGACAAGCATTTGTCAATAATGAATGTTTGCTTGCTGATATTAGCATTGAATGTGGAGGAGTTAGACAGATGCAGAATATGAGTGGCAGTGAAATATTGAACTCACGCCAATCCCTCCTCCATCCTGCAGAGATGGACAGGCATTGGTTGTGCCTGTGGTTATTGCCCATAATGCTCATGGCATTTCACTTCACCCTATCCTACAGACACCGACAAGTGCTGAGGTGTGCCTTGGGGTGTTCGGCTTCATAGTCACCCCATTTCATAAAGACATACACTGAAATGGGTGCAGTACAGGAGAATAGGGTGAAATCTGGGGCTGAAGAGTGCAAGGCACATCTCGATGCTTATCACTGGCTTCAGGGTGGGGGTGGATGGCATGCGTATTACAGCCAGTGATCCTCCCATACTGTACATGCCCCACAGGGCATCCCCCACCCCCGATCCCCCAAACTGTATGTGCCTTGCAGGGCATCTCTAACCCCCCAGCCCCTGATCCCCAAATTGTAGCTATCCCACAGGGCTGCTCACACCCCAGCCCTCAAACCTCCACACTAATAAGAGCTCTGCAGGGCAGCTCTGTCCCCCGATGGACCCGTTCCCCAACCTCCGAAACACAGGTCCCTGCAGTGCTGCAAACTGTAAAAATATAATACACCAATATCCCTGGAAGTGTAGTGACACCCCCACTCAGCACTGCCAGTCCACCCCTCACCCCCTGACCCATCCCCAGCCAGCAACTGGCATAGCCCAGCTCTCACCACCATGGCCAGTTGCCAACTGAGTGCTGTAGGAGTGCATACTGCATATAGAAACATAGAAACATAGAATTTGATGGCAGATAAGGACTGCATGGCCCACCTAGTCTGCCCATTTCCCTACCTAACAGATAAGCTGCAGATCCTAGTCAACCAACAGCTTACTTCCTCCTACACCCCACTAGAATTGACTTATGCCTGTCCCATGCATTCTTCAATTCCCCAACTGTTTTTGATTCTATGACCTCCTCAGGAAGGCTGTTCCATGCATCTACAACCCTCTCTCTGAAGAAATACTTCCTCACATTACCTCTGAGCTGTCCCTCCTCTATCTTCAAATTGTGCTCCCTTGTTCTTGCACATCTCTTTTTCTGAAATATGATACCCTCATGGAGTTTGTTGCTTCCCTTGAGGTATTTGAAAGTTTCTATAATGTCCACCCTCTCCCTCCTATCCTCGAGGATATACAGTACATCTGTAGCTCTTTTAGTCTTTCTTCATATGTCTTCTGGTGCAGACCCTGCACCATTACAATTGCCCTCTTCTGGACAGCCTCCATCCTGTCTATGTCTTTGCAGAGATGGGGTCTCCAGAACTGTGCACAGTACTCCAGATGTGGTCTTACCAGCTGTCTGTACAGAGGACCAAAAACTTCCTGTTTTCTACTAGAGATGCCGCTCCCTATGCATCCAGTATCTCCCCAGCCCCTCCTTCCTGCCTTCACATTGCTGGCCCACCTTTAGGGCAGTACATTCATTCATTGTGCATGTATATACAGTATGTGCTCAAATGAAGCTCAGTCGGTGGCTGGTCATGGTGGTGAGAGGTGGGCTGGGCCAGTCGCCAGCTGTGGATGGGTCAGGGGGTGCGGGGTTGACTGGCACTGCTGGGTGAGGGGGCCACTAGACTGCCAGGGATGTTGGCATGTTATTATATTTTTACAGGCTGCGGCACTGCAGGGACCTGTGTTTCAGTGTTGGGGACTGGGTACTGGGAGGACAGAGCTACTCTGCAGGGATCTTACTGGTGTGGGCGTTCAGGGGCTCTGGTTTTATGAGCAGCCCTGTGGGACTAGTACAGTTTGGGGATCAGGGCTGGGGGTGAGAGATGCCCTGTGGGGTATATACCGTGGTGTTCTGGGCATGGGGAGGCACATGGATTGGGTGCCGGCCTGGTGGTAGATCTGCACAACCCCCAGAGTGTAGTACACTTTCACCAGCTAATCACTGGTGTAAACATTCTTTAGCAGATCTAGGGACTTTGTTGCTGCCCTTCCAGAATAAGGCACAACAGATGCTGTAAACCCACTAGTGTCACGTTGCAGGGGTTTAGGGTGTACTAATGGTGGTGTAAGGCGACATGTCACGGGCTGCTTTGCTGAATACCAAATGTTGCAATGTCTCGCGTAACGTGCCACTTGCACCAAATTTTATAGGGCAAGTTAAGTTATATCACAGGCATATCTCTTCTAGAATCGGGTCCTCTAAGCGTAAGTGGGAAAATCTCTGGGGCTCAAAATATCTGAAGAACAGTGGGCCCAGGTATCACAGTCAGCACATTTTACACTCCAAGACACTCAAAGTAGGCTCATTCAGAACAAGGTACTGCACTCCTGGTACAAAACCCCGTCACCCTAAAATTAACCCACTCAGCTGAGAATGATAACAGCTGCAAATGCCTAGCCCTGTGAGAGGATCTATATCACATACTTTGGGCATACCCTAAAATACAGCCACGCTAGAAACAAATAGGCCTAGTTTGTGCCAGGGTTCTACACAAACTGAGACTCCACAAAGCCCCATTAATGCTGCTAGGTATCTGTCCCATTGACCCACACCTGACAAAGGAAAATGAATGTGAGTAAAAGTGTTAGCTTTAACAAGCTTCAAAGAGAGCTCGGTACGTAAATGGCATAGTACCACAGTTCCCTTCCTGACAGAAATACTGGCATCACTAGACAGTGTAGCCCAACTGGACAGGCTACCACACTCTAAGACTAACCAACTCAGCAGATTCAGCAGATACCATGAGTGCTGGGCCCAATACTGTGCATATGTCAGCCCACCCCACCCCACACTGGTATAGGATGAATCACACACTCACTCAGACTGATCCACCAACCAACAAGCAAGTGGCACCAGCCCCTTCCCCCACTCCAATAGTGAGAGGGTGGGCTAATGGGACATGCCCATCTAGCCCCCCCCTTTTTTGGACCCCACGATCTTAATGAAGCAGTGAGGCACCACCATATTTCCATCCAAAGATGCGAGATATAATACAGGAACCTGAAACTGACTATGTGTGTGCTCTAAAAATTGTTTTTGAAATGTATATAGTTTAAAGTATGTAGATTCTTTGTGGTATCTGCTTGATTTGAGAATACAGGAGCACCCCATGTTATTAGCTGGAAGATATGGTCTCCCCCACACTGCCTACCCCCAGCATCACTCAGGATGCCATGGCAGTGACTGAACTGCAGCATGTCCCAAGGATGTCTGACCGTCATTACTCCAAGCATTAAGTAATCAATTCCTTGAGTTAGTGCACCCCCCCCAGGCTCCTGACAAGGGGAAGGTGGTATATATACATGTAGGTAGCAAGGCATATACATCCAACTACTGCTACTAGCATGTGAGACCTGACAGCTGGGAGATTATATTGGTAGCTATACAATACAGTACCTTTTAAACGGAGGACCTCACACTTGTGAGTTATGCAATGTACACTGCTAATGCATCGAGACCTGTACAAGCATTTTCTGTGCACATATGTACTGAGCAACACAGCTTGTTTTACTGTTTTATTTGTGTTAACATAAAAAAAAAACATTAATAACAAAACTACCAAGAGCTATACTCTGCTTCAATTTCACTTGGTTTTGTATCCGTTGCCCACCCCCCGGACAAGACTAAAAAAAGGCAGGATGTGCTAGACAGACCTTTCCCAGTCAACAACTAACTAAATACAATAATATATCATTTCTTGCCTTTTTCCTTTTAAGAGGCACAATGACTGAAAAAAAAATCTGTAAAATGAAGCCCCAAAAGGCTCCTAGCACAACAATCTATAATAAACCTGCTAAGTAAGTACAGCACTTGTTTCTGCTGTGGAACACGGTGCTAAGACAAGGAGTGATAAATGTAAATGTTCTTACTTACTTCATCAGAACTTTCAGTGGAAACTTCAGCAGGACAAGCTGGAAATGTTAAGAATAGTCTCGTGTTACATTTACATTTAATAAACACTTAGACTGGGAGGGGTCAACAACTTGAACAACCAGCTGGATCCAGGTAAAAACTTCCTCATTACTTTCTTTGTACTCAGTACATATTTTGCCATTTAGTCAATATCAAAATTATTGTCCCTTAAAACCAGTAAATCTTGATACTGATACTCAACAAGACAGTATCTCCTTTTCTGCAATTAATAAAACATTACTTTAGATAATAGACATTTATAACATTGAGACAACACAGCAACAGTGACATGGATGAGATAAAACAAGAGGTGTAGCATAATAAAAATCTCTTTGACATCAGGTCAGTGATAAGCAACAATAATTGCCAATAATACATATATACTATAATAATTGGAGAGCTGTTTTTTTTACCATAGGGACCCCGGGTTATGATTTGCCGTTATGACAGTAAGCATGCACCGGGTTTCCAGTGCTCAACACATACACCTACCTACACTCTCTACTCTTCACTTACTGGGCACCGGACACTTCACCTGGACAACACCAGTATCACTCAGTGGTAAGTGAAAAAAAAAGAAAAATCCCCTCTTAGGTATTCACTTTGCTTGCTCGTTAACCTTAAAAAAAAGAAAAAAAAGATGACCCAGTGGCACTGAGGGTTGCGGTGCTGGACACCACATGTCACACTGTGCTAGCAACCTGGGTTCAGGAACTACCGTGGGTTGTTGAGGTACCACCATGGGGGGGTGCAGTAGTATCAAATGTTGGTGGTCCTCTGTTGGGTAAGGGGTGGGATCACCCACCCATAGCCCTACTGTCACTGAATGGAGTTTCGGTGCTGGCACAGGTGGTCAGTGACATGACTGGAAGGGAGGGGTGTCCTGAATTGCATGTGTGCACGTGTCTCTATATGCACACACTATATTGGGGACATGTGGGTGTAGGAGCCAGGAGAAAACCCGTAAAAACCCAGAAACTACATGAAAAAAAAAGGAAAAAGATTTTGGCAGTTGCTTGGCCACGGATCGTGGACTGCCAGTCATCCACACCGGAGCATGGTTGTTTATTTTATATAATTGCTGTGGCGAGAAAAACACTCCCCAGCAAGGATATAGTATAAAACATGGGGTGCTTAAATAAACCCTTTGAGCTTCACTCTCGGGGTTTATGTAGCATCAAACTTCTCAGGGTGTGTGTAAAATATTGTTAAACACACCACGCTATAGAAACATAGAAACATAGAATTTGACGGCAGATAAGGACCGCTTGGCCCACCTAGTCTGCCCATTTCTCTACCTAACAGATAAGCTGCAGATCCTAGTTAACCAACAGCCTACTTCCTCCTACTCCCCACTAGAAATGCCTTATGTCTTTTCCATGCATTCTTGAATTCCCCCACTGTTTTTAACTCTACAACCTCCTCAGGAAGGCTGTTCCATGTATCCACAACCCTCTCTGTGAAGAAATTCTTTCTCACATTACCTCTGAGTCATCCCCCCTCTATCTTCAAATTGTGCCCCCTTGTTTTTGCACATCTCTTTTTATGAAAGATGCTACCCTCTTGGACTTTGTTGATTCCCTTGAGGTATATGAAAGTTTGTATCATGTCCCCCCACTCCCCCCTTTCCTCGAGGCTATGCATCTTTAGTTCCTTTAGTCTTTCTTCATATGCCTTCTGATGTAGACCCTGCATCATTTTGGTTGCCCTCCTCTGGACAGCTTCCACCCTGTCTATGTCTTTGCTGAGATGGGGTCTTCAGAACTGTACACAATACTCCAGATGTGGTCTTACCAACTTTCTGTACAGAGGGCCAACAACTTCCTGTTTTCTACTGGTGATGCCTCTCCCTATGCATCCCAGTATCCCCCCAGCCCTCCTTACTGCCTTCTCATATTGCTAGCCCACCTTTAGGTCATCTGATATGACTACGCCCAGGTCCCTTTCCTTTTTTGTTGTTGTCAGTATCTCACCCCCCACTGTGTACTCTTCCCCTTGGTTTTTGTTTCCCAGGTGCATTACTTTGCACTATTCTGCATTGAATCCAAGCTGCTATACATTTTACCATTCCTCCAACCTTGCCAAGTCCCTTTTCATTCTTTCCACCCCACCTTGTGTATCAACCCTGTTGCAGATCTTTGTGTCATCTGCAAAGAGACATACTTTCCCTTCCAGTCCCTCTGCAATGTCACTTATAGACAAGGCCCCTACTTTTCTGCTGCACAGTGGGACCAAGTTCTGTGGCAAGACTACCATTTGCCGCAGAACTTCTGAGGTGGTGGTTTGTAATTTCTGTGGAAGTTCTGAGGCACTAACAAACTACCACATCACAGTGTCAGCTTGTCATCCTGACTTCACTTTCATGGCAATGGTTATAGCAATCAGGATGGTGGAAAGCACAGTAACACTAGTTCAAAAATTAACAGACTTATATAAATAATTTTATGCCTAAAAAGGCAAAACAGATGTCTCTCCCTTCAGGTCCTAGCCTATTGCATAAATGACATATTGCATAAATGCAGAGGGGACCTTACGTGATAAATAAGGTATTTCTATACGCATGCTATCTATCCCACTAATGAGGTCTCTACTGTCTATCATTTACTTTGTATGTGCTTTCTACACCACTCATGAGGTTCTCACTGTGCATCACTTATATATTTATATGCAATCTGTAAATATACATACAAATGTGTGTGTGTGTGTGTGTAGTGAGACAGAGATACTGTATGTGTGTATATATATATATATATATATATATATATATATATATATATATACACACTCACACACACATATGTATAATATATATATATATATATCTTTTTTTATTTCCATGAAATTGCATCCTCATTCATACAGGTCCCATTGGCAATGGAATAAAATAAATGGAATAGAGGAGTTATATAAAACTCATTTTTCATGTCAACCTGCTTCCCAACACACTACTAACACCATCAGGCCATGACATGCATGTGAACCGATTGTGAGATAAAGCTTTCAGCCCATCACAGTGTGTCCACTGTGTTGAATTTTTGACTGGGTGACTAGGGAGGTGGATCAGGGAGGGCAGTGGACGTGGCTATCTGGACTTCAGCAAGGCCTTTGACACTGTGCCACATAGAAGACTATTACACAAACTGGGGAATATGGGTGTGGGCAGGACAGTAGTGTGGTGGTTAGGTAACTGGCTGGGTGGCAGGACACAGAGGGTGGTGGTAAATGGCTGTCACTCCACAGAGGGAAGAGTGACCAGTGGGTACCACAGGATCAGTGCTGGGACTGGTCCTATTCAACATCTTCATCAGTGACATTGTGCAGGATCTAGAAGGCAGAATTTCACTATTCGCTGATGACACAAAGTTCTGTAATAGAGTAGACACACCAGAGGGTGTAGACAGAATGAGAAGGGACCTGCAGAAACTTGAAGAATGGTCAAGGGTTTGGCAGTTGAAATTCAATGCAAAGAAGTGCAAGATAATGCATATGAGCACAAAACCCTGGCACAATATATCAGTTGGGGGTGAGGATATAGCATGCACCAAGCAGGAAAGGGATCTTGGGGTTGTCATCTCTGATGACCTCAAGGTAGGGAACAGTGTGACAAGGCATCAGGTAAAGCAAATATGATGCTGGGATGTATAGGCAGGGGCATCACCAGCAGGAAAAGGGAGGTCATAATTCCGCTATACACTAGTGAGGCCCCACCTGGAGTACAGTGTACAGTTCTGGAGACCATACCTACGTAAGTACATAGACAGGGTAGAGAAGGTTCAGAGGTGGGCAACAAAGATGGTGCATGAATTGCATCACAAGTCCTATGAAGACAGGTTGAAGGAACTGAACATGTACTCCCTGGAGGAGAGGAGGGAGAGAGGGGATATGATAGAGACATACAAGTATCTTACAGGGAGAAACAGAGTGCAGGAAAACACTATTTTTAAGCGAAAAAGATGTTCCAGGACTAGAGGGCATGGGATGAAGTTGGAGGGAGGACGATTCAGAGGAAACATGAGAAAGAATTTCTTCACAGAACGGGTGGTGGACAAGTGGAACACCCTGCCAGAGGAAGTGGTGGGGGCTGAAACAATCATGGGATTTAAGAATGCATGGGATAGACATAAAGGAATTCTAGAGGCCAGGGTAAGGGAAACAGACTTCTAGGAAAACAAACTGAACTTACAAGCTCAAATGGGCAGACTGGGTGGGCCATAGGCCCTTATCTGCCGACACTGTCTATGTATCTATGTATGTATCTATGTGTAACAGAACACTGCACCATACCTTCCCAGACTCCAAGTAGTGATGTGTTCCACCAGTCCTTGTACTCCCCAGCCAGCTCCCAGAGCTAATCTCTGAACCTGAGTTGTCGGCATGGAAACACTACCCTCTGGCCCAATAGCTGTTCCTGCACACAATATTTCTCTATAACCTTCAGGTGATTCTATCAACCAATGACAAGATGTAATCAATCACCCTGGCAAAAATGCACACAGTGCAATTATTTAACAGGTCTATTCTTTCAACAGGTCTACATGTTATTATATTCCACTTTTCTGGGCATAATTACTTTATTTTTCTTAAAAATGACAGCTAAATTCATTCTGCCAGTTATTCATATCAGATGGCATCTCTATACCTTAAAGGCACAAATAAGTTTGCACAAAGTAAGGTATGGACTTAACAGGTCTGTGTTATTGACAAAGTTTTGTTTAGTTGGCCCTAGTGCAATAATGTAAGACTGAAAATTGCATAAGGCTGTAGTGCAGGTTGAGCAAATATCACCATGCCTGATGTGCTGTGCCACCGTCTCTGACAGTGGGAGCTGTGGTAGATAAGTGACTGTTCACTTATGTTGCAGAATGTGCCATTTCATTAGCTAATGTATGATGTTATAGCAATGATAACATCACATTCTGAGCATATGGGGGGTTGGATATAAAAAGAGGGGAAGGGAACCAGATTCTATGGATAAACAGAAACATTAATAAAAAATCACCAAGAAGAGTGAATTCTGCAGCACCGCAGAAGTTCTGCGGTAGATTACAAGTTCTGCGCAAAATTCTGCAGCCGCAGAATTCTAGGGGCCTTGCTTATAGAGACATTAAAAAGGACCGGCCCCAATACTGAACCCTGAGGTACCCCACTAGTAACCCTCCTTTCTTCACTGTGGACTCCATTTACTGTTATCTGCTGTGTCCTGTTATCCAACCAGTGTTTTACCCAGGCTACCACCCTAGGACCCACTCCCAGGCTGGCTAATTTGTTTATTAATCTTTTCTGACGGACTGTGTCAAATGCTTTGCTAAAGTCTAGGTAGGCCATGTCCACAGCCCTCCCTGGTCTACTACTTTGGTCACCCAGTCAAAGAAATCAATTAGATTTGTCTAACGCGACCTTCCCGCTGTGAATTCATGCTGCCTTGGGTCCTGTGCCCCACTGGCCTCTAGGTACTCAACAATTCTTCCCTTCAGAAGTGATTCCATCATTTTCCCTACAACTGAGGTCAAACTGACAGGTCTGTAGTTTTCTGCCTCTGTCTTGCTCCCACTTTTGTGAAGTGGAATCGCATATGCCCTCCTCCAGTCCTCAGGTACCACGCCATCATCCCATGATTTATTAAAAAGCATAGCCAGTGGTGTTACTAGTTCTTCCCTTAGTTCTTTTAAAATTCTGGGATGAATCCCATCAGGCCCCATTGCTTTATCCACCTTCAGTTTTAAGAGTTCTTTCAGATCCCTTTCTTCTGTGAAAGGACTAATATAAACCCCCCATCCAGAGTGCTTCTATTGACCAGATTAGGTATTTCCCCCTGCTTTTCCATTGTGAATACTGAGCAGAAGTATTCGCTCAGTATCCCTGCTTTACACGTTTGCTCTCTGCCCAACCACCTTCCTCTTTGTTCAGCCTCAGTATCCCTGCCTTAGTCTTTCTGTTCCCTAATGTACCTATAAAGGTTTTATCCTCGCCTTAACTGAGTTGGCTATCTTTTCCTCAGTTTGGGCATTTGCTATTCTGACTGCCTTGCCCACTTCCTTCTGCATTAACTGGTACAGTTCTCTGTCCTGCTCCTTCTGTGTTTCCTTATACTTCCTGAATGCCATCTATTTTTTGCTTACCTTCCCCGCCACTTCTTTTGAGAACCATAGTGTTTTTTTCTTTCGTTTTGATTTGTTTACTTGCTTCTCGCAAAGACTTGTTGCCTCTATGATGACAGTTTTGATGTTTCCCCATTGTTGCTCCACATCAACTTCTTGCCTGTTTGCTAGTGCTTTTCTGAGGCACTCTCCCATTTTGGCAAAATCAGCCCTCCTGAAGTCCAGTACCTTCACTTTTCTGTGGCTTGACTCTACAGCTAAGTTTATCGTGAATCACATTGTTTGGTGGTCGCTGGTTCCCAGATGGCTACCCACTTCAAGATCAGAGATCCTCTCTCCATCCCCATTTGAGAGTACCAGGTCTAAGACTGCTCTCTCCCAAGTGGGTTCCAAAACTATCTGTCTGAGGCATGCCCCCTGTAGGGCATTAAGAATGGCCCTGCACTTGGATGTGGCTGCAGCAAAGGTGCTCCAGTCAACATCTGGCATATTCAGGTCCCCCATCAGCAATATCTCCCCTTTCTCTGCCATCCCAAGGATGCCTTCTAGCATTTCCTTGTCCATTTTCTCCCCCTGAGTCAGGGGTCTGTATACAACCCCTGTGTGGATTGTGGAGCCATTTCCAGTCTCCAGGGTGACCCACAGTGCATCCTCTCCTCCCTGTTTACCCTTTAGTTCTGTTGCTGTTATCCATTCTCTTACAGAGAGAGCTACTTCTCCTCCTCCTCTTCTTCCCTCCCTGTCCCTCCTGTAGATTGTGTACCCTGGAATGTTGACATCCCAGTCATGGTTTTCTGTGTACCATGTTTCTGTGACTGCCACAATATCCAGGCATCCCTCTTCCATCAAGGCCACCATTTCAGGGAGCTTTTTACCTAGATTTGGTACTCATTACCCTCTATTTTTTTATGGCTTTATTTCTTTTTGCCTCATCCCTGTCCCTACTGCCTTTGTCTTTTTCTCCATTTACTCCTGCCCTTATCCCTATTGACTGCTCTATTTTGGTGTTTACCTCACTAATTACCCTGATTTTTTGCTGTCCAGAAACAATCACCTACGACTCTTACCCTCCACCCCGGGGAGTGCCTTCCTTGCTGTCAGACACCTATTTCACAAAGGCTAAGTAACAGGTCTAGTCACAACTGACTGCAAATATCTCCCAGCTACAGTTCCTCCCAGGCAAATTAAAGTTAAAACTAAGAAGAGTCCACCCCAAAAACAGAATCAATACTAGTTACTTACATAGGTCCAAAAAGTAATAATTCAAGTTCAGTGTAGTCTAGAAAATAACCTCCTTGATTCAAGGAAGCTGTGGCTGCTTTCTCACTCTCCCTGTCTTCAATGTGAGTAGGAGACTGCAACACCTCTGAGACAAAAAAAACAAACTTTTCAGCAAAAAAAGAAATAAATAAAATAGGGGCAAACAACAATTTTGCTTAGCCTAATGATAAAAAGTCACAAAAATTTAAGCATCACCTGTAATAATTTCACAGAAGATATACCCTGTAGGAAACACTTTACTACAGAGAAATATAAAGCAGTAACAGAAGATATACATTGCAAAATACAATTTGAATCAGAAGAGTACAGCAGTAATCTGTTAGCACACACCTGTAGGCACACCTTGTAATAATGCAGCAGAAGGTATACCCAGCAACAGCAATTTGAATCAGAGAAAAATAAAGCTATAAAATGTTAGCAACAAACAGTAACAATCCCTGTGAGTACAAAATAAAAACAACAACACACAGTAAAACTGCCTGGCCAAAAGTCTTAATCCTTTCTCTTACTCTGGTAAGGTTCTTAGTTCTGTCCTTTCAAGCAAGCTAGAAGGAAAGAGCTCAGGTGAAGCTAGGTGCCTTGGTCAGCAAACCTAGCCTTCCACCTCCAAGATGTCAACTAACCTGACCTTTTAACCCTTCTTTCTGTTGGAAGTTGCTGGCAGTTTGCCAGCTCCACCCCCTCCATACACACCTAATCCCCTGGAAGAGCTGTCAATCAATCAATCAGTCAATCAAACAATCAAAATCTTTATTTATCCAGGCAAACACCATTGAGCAAGCTCATTTGCAAGGTGGACCTGCATCTCACAAGTCATAAACAATACAACAGATCATGCATCAGTACATAAAGTGTGACAATACTTGGTAATACATAGAAAAGAATAACAGTGAAATGAGCGAGGAGCCCGTACAGAGTAATTGAGATCACACCTAGGTACATGCAAAAAAAAAGGAAATACTTAAGGGTAAGAAAAAAAAGAACCAAAACATGAACACAAATAAAAAGCAAATACAGCCCTGTGATCCATGAGGATCAGGTTAAATGAATAGATATGAATATACAGGATGGAAGGGGGGGCGGGGGAATGAAGAACAGGTGAGGTCTATAGGAGTAGGGGTTCATGAGAAAGACCTGCAAAGGAGCCTATGCTCCGGGGTTTTACCGCTTTACTGCACCTTTTACCGGACACATGAATCTGGCTTAGTTGACTCCTAGCGGCTTCAGGGCGCTGCTGCCCGGTAAACGCGCATTGAACGGCGGATGGGTGAGGAGCCCTGACAGGGTGTGGAGCCGTGAATCAAAGATGGTGGAAGCAATGGCAAACCTCTTTTATTAGTTCAGCATATAACGTTTTAAATGTTAAGACACTTACAGGGGATTTTAGTTTAATTGATTTTTGTATTTCATTCTAGAGAGTAGGCAGCGAGAAGCTTATGGCCGCTCTCTCAAGGTGCATGCGGACTCTAGGTATCTTTAGGGAGATTAGTGAATAGCTCCTTAAGGTGTAGGTTCGAAGGTTGCTTAGAGGCAGTAAGTCAGAAATGTAGATTGATAGTTTGGAGGTAATAGCTTTAAGGTCCTGACTGCGCATTTCTGTTCCATCTGTATTGTAGGGAGGTCCACTCCACAGCACTGTACAGGGAGCAGTGGTGTATAGTGGAGGGGAGGCCAGTGATGAAGTGCAACGTTCTGTGGTATAAGACGTGCAGTTTGTCCAGGAGAGAGCTATTGCAGTGGCTATAGATAAAATCGGTGTAGTCCAGCAAAGGGATGAAAGTGGTCTGAACGAGCTGTTTTTTTGCTTCAGGTGTCAGGAGGTGGTTTATTCGGTAGAAGAGCCCAAGCCTCTGCTTTAGTTTTTTTTTACCATGTCCTCCAGGTGTTCCCCAAAGGAGAGCTTGTGATCCAGCCAAATTCCCAAATATTTGAATTTGGGGATGAGCTCCAAGTTTTCCCCCAATAAGGTGGTGAGAGGGGGTAAAGTGCCAATAGACGGGTAAGGCTGAGTGATGCTGGGGGAAAGGATCATTGTCTTGGTTTTTAAGCACTCAGAAGTAGCTTTTTATTAAGTAGCTGGTATTGGAGAATGTCAAAGTCTTGTTGCAGGTCTGTGCAGGCAGTTTCTGGTATGACCGCGTGAGGTATAGGACTGTGTCGTCCTGTGGACAGGTGAATACTAGCTTTTTTTTATGCCAAGGTCTATGCTGTTGATGTATTGGGCCCAGAATGGAGCCTTGGGGGACACCTCTTACTAATGGTTTAGGGGGTGATAGCTCCCCATCTGCTTTAACTTGCTGGATCCAGTCCGTGAGGTAGTCCTGGAATCATCCAAGGGAAATAAAGTCAAGTCCTAGGGCTTTTAAAGAGGATAGGAGCAGGGAGTGGTCGACGGTGTCAAAGGCCTTGCTAAGGTCAAGGAACACAGCGCAGACACATTTTTTTCTTTTCAAGGTCATTTTGCCAATCATTTGTTACCTTGGCCAAAGCCGTAACTGTACTGTGTTTTGACCGGAAGCCTGACTGTAACGGATTTAGGAAGTTTGAGTTTTCCAGGAAGGCTCATAATTGTGCATTCACTATTTTTTCTAGCAGTTTAGATAGCATAGGGAGTAGAGAGATTGGCCTGTAATTGTTTAAATCACAGGGGTCCCCAGATTTAAATAGAGGGATAATGTGTGCAGTTTTCCATATGATAGGTAGAGACCCTGGGATAGTGATAAGTTGAACAATTGCATAACGGCACTGCCAATATATGCCAGGCCACTTTTAAGAAGTAGGGTTTAACGAGTCTGCCCCTGCACTTTTCTTTGTATCCAACTGAAGGAGTAACTCTTCGACTTTTTCAGAGAAGCAGGTGAGAAGGAGAAGGTAGCTTTTGTTGAATTTTGTTCAGGTGGTGATGCAGGCATCTGAGAGTGCAGGTTGCAGGTAGGTGAGTTATCGAATGCTAGTCCGCTGAGGCAAAGTGGTTGTTAAATGCTTGCAAAATTTCCTTTTTTTGCTCAGAAAGACATTGTTAGAGGAGATTTTAGGGGGGAGTGCACTTCCTGATGTGTGACCAGAGAGGTCTTTTGTTGTAGACCAGAATTTGGTTGGGCAAGTTGAAGCGGCATCTAGTTCTGTGTTGTAGAAGTTGGACTTGGCCTCTCTGATTAACCTTGTGCAGGAGTTCCTGGCAGCTCTGAAAAGACATCTGTCTTTGGCAAGTTGTGATTTTCGAGTGTTTTTTTCACCGTTTGTCCCTTTTTAGTAATGCAGCTTTAAGTTCTGGGGGTAAACAAGCGATGGGTTCTGGGCTTTAATTGAGTTTTGACCAGTGAAGCATGGATATTAAGGGCATGTGTTAATATTTTTTGGAATATGGAAAATGCATTGTTCACTTGTTTAGCGAGGTAGAAACTCTGCCAGAGTGGGGAGTTCTTAAGATCATTGGTATAGTCATGTGGGTCGAAGTTACGATTTGATCTCTTAGTGGAGAATTTTGAAGTATTTTTGGGCATGTGATTTGTTCTCACTCCAGCAATAAAACAGTGATCACTGACGTTGGCATGGAAGATACCAGCATGTGAGTAGAGGTGCGGTTTGTTTACTAGAAGGACATCTAGCAGGATACTATTTGCTGTGTTTTTCCTATTAATGCATGTTAGTTCATTAATAAACTATGAGAGTTCATGGGAGTCACAGATAGATCTGAGAGGTAGTGAGGCACTGGATAACCAGTCGTAATTAAGGTCTCCCAGTATTATAGTTTCTAGGTTGCTTGAGTCCAACATGGAGGATAGGTAAGACAGGAGCTGAGGTCCCGCTGAGGGTGGCCTGTAGCAACCGATGATTCTAATGGCAGACGGGGTAGTTTCACTTTTTAGAGATAAGCATTCATAAGTGCCAGTGTATGAGGAGGAATCAAGAATAGAGACTGAGAATGTGTCTTCAATATATATGATGACTCCACCATCCCTGGGTTGTCTGTCAGTTCTGAATAGTAGGTAGTTAGGTATTCCAATCTCAATATCAGGTGTGGTTGGCCATAGCCAAGACTCTGAAATGACAAGCACATCAGGATCAGTGTGGGAGATCCAAGCCTGGATGGAGGAGAATTTTTTTAGAAGGCTAAATGTATTAACATGGATGAAGCAAATTCCTTTTATTTTGGAGAGTTCTGCTGATGAGGTGATGTCGATCATGGGTCCAGGATTGAGCTCTACATTGCCAGAACATAGTAATAACAGAACCACAAGTTTTATTTGGAGCGCAAGGGAAGACTTGAAGATTTTTGACCTTTTCGGGTAGATGTTGTATCCAGATAGGTTTGCATAGGCATACTATTAGTCTTGTGATGATCTAACATCATGAAGCATAGAACCCTTGTTGTGAGGTACCATGATGTAATATTATAATGGGATGGTGGCTGGCATCTTTCGGCAGAATTTTGGCCATTTGATGCACACCTAATATGCCACCTGATTTGGTGGGGGTGTAAGGGTACAGAGGTGTAACAAGAGCTGAGTATGTACCTGCTATGTGTACATTGTATAGATTCAGGACAGGTTTCCTCACTAGAGTAGGTCCAGTCTAGTTAATCCCCTAGTATAGGCAGGATACATAGGGCAATAAGGAACTGGAAGCATAATGCCATGGTGATTTAGTGTAGGTCGGCTGGTAGTGCTCCTAATGAAGAAGGGCTCCTTGAGTTGGTATAGATAGCTAATCTGAGGTGGTGACCCTCATCTTAACAGGGTAGAATAAATATAGATCAATAGGGATGGGCAAAAAAGGAAGGGTATACTGTAGGGAGCCAATAGCAATGGGGCGGAGCAAGACAATCTATATAGAAATGTGCCGGGTGGCAAAATTTGCAGCTTGCCATACCTCTCAGTGATCTGTCTCTGGCCCTGTGGTCTCAGGCATTGGCTTCTGCAGCGCCGACCACCCAGTGGCCACGGTTCGAGCGGCGGAAGAGCTGGGAGCCCTAGGAGGGTCTCGGCTGAAGAAGGAAGGAGAGAGGAGCCAAATTAGTACTGGAGGAGGACAAAAGGGTCTCACAAGCCAGTGACAAAAAAATTAACACTTGAATAGGGGCGATTTCCTTGGCACCTGGGAGTCTGGCTGCAGTACCAAGTCAGGAAAGAGCTATAATCACTCTAACATTTATTAGACTTAAGCAAGGTAAAAACAGCTTTTTCAGAGAAAATTTTACAATTTCTATGCAGTTAGGCAATAAAACAGTCTAGGTAGATAGATTTTAGGCTGGTTTTCAAGTCAAATTGCGCCTTTGCGCTCTGCTAGGAAGAAAAGAATGGGTGAAGCAAAAGGGACCAATCGGAGTGAACCTGGCAAAAGGTGCTCGCGCTCCAATTGGTTTACAGCTTTGCCGTACCTCTCAGTGATCTGTGTCCAGCCCTGTGGTCTCGGACATCAGCTTCTGCAGCGTTGACTGCTCGGTGGCCACAGTTTGAATGGCGGAAGAGCTGGGAGCCCTAGGAGGGTCTCGTCTCTCAGCGATCTGTGTCCCACCCTGTGGTCTCGGGCATCGGCTTCTGCAGTGCCGACCACCCAGTGGCCACGGTTTGAGCGGCAGAGCTGGGAGCCCTAGGAGGGTCTCGGGCTGTTGGAGGAAAGCAATTAGCTCCTTCAGTGTGAGAAGGAGACTGTAACACCTCTGAGACAAAAAAAAACCTTTTCAGCAAAAAGAAATAAATAAAATAGGGGCAGACAGTAATTTTGCTTAGCCTAATGATAAAAGGTCACAAAAATGTAAGCACCACCTGTAATAATTTCACAGAAGATATACCCTGTAAGAAACACTTTGCTACAGATAAAAATAAAGCAGTAACAGAAGATATACCTTGCAAAAGACAATTTGAATCAGAAGATTACAGCAGTAATCTTTTAGCACACACCTGTAGGCACACCTTGTAATAATGCAGCAGAATGTGTACCCAGCAACAGCAATGTGAATCAGAGAAAAATAAAGCAATAAAATGTTAGCAACAAACAGTAACAACCCCTGTGAGTACAAAATAAAAACAACAACACACAGTAAATCTGCCTGGCCAAAAGTCCTAATCCTTTCTCTTACTCTGGTAAGGTTCTTAGTTCTGTCCTTTCAAGCAAGCTCTTCCAGCATGTCTCTTTGCAGATGACACAAAGATCTGCAACAGAGTTGATGCACAAGGTGGGGTGGAAAGGATGAGAAGGGACTTGGCAAGGTTAGAGGAATGGTCAAATGTGTGGCAGCTTAGATTCAGTGCTAAGAAGTGCAAGGTAATGCACCTGGGAAACAAAAACCCCAGGGGAAGAGTACACAATGGGGGGTGAGATACTAACAACAACAAAAATGGAAACATAGAAACATAGACTTTGACAGCAGAAAAGGACCACTTAGCCCACCCAGTCTGCCCTTTTCCCTACCTACTGGATAAGCTGCAGATTCTAGTTAACCAACAGCCTGCTTCCTGCAACCCCGCACTATAATTGCTTTGTGTCTGTCCCATGCATGTTTGAATTCCCCCACTGTTTTAGACCCAACAACCTCCTCAGGAAGACTGTTCAATGTATCCACCACTCTCTCAATGAAAAAGAATTTCCTCACATTACCCCTGAGCCGGAAAGGGACCTGGGGGTAGTCATATCAGATGACTTAAAGGTGGTCAAGTAATGTGACAGGGCAGTAAGGAGGGCTGGGGGGGATACTGGGACTCATAGGGAGAGGTATCACCAGTAGAAAACAGGAAGTTGTTATCCTCTGTATAGACAGCTGGTGAGACCCCTCTGAGTACTGTGTGTAGTTCTGGAGACCCAATCTCTGCAAGGACATAGACAAGATGGAAGCTGTTCAGAAGAGGGCAACTAAAATGGTGCAGGGTCTGCACCAGAAGACATATGAAGAAAGGCTAAAGGAGCTTAATATGTATAGCCTCAAGGAAAGGAGGGAGAGGGGGGACATGATAGAAACTTTCAAGTACCTCAAGGGAATCAACAAAGTCCAAGAGGGTAGCATCTTTCAAAAAAAGAGGTGTGCAAGAACAAGCGGGCACAATTTGAAGATAGAGAGGGGCGGCTCAGAGGTAATGTAAGGAAGTATTTTTTCACAGAGAGGGTTGTGGATGCATGGAACGGCCTTCCAGAAGAGGTTGTGGAGTCAAAAACAGTGGTTAAATTCAAGCATGCATGGGACAGCCATAAGGCAATTCTAGGGGGTTGGGGTAGAAAGAAGTAGGCTGCTGGTTAACTAGGATCTGCAGCTTATCCAGTAGGTTGGGAAATGGGCAGACTGGATGGGCCAAGCGGTCCTTATCTGCCATCAATTCTATGTTTCTATAAGCTAGAAGGAAAGAGCTCAGGTAAAGCTAGGTGCCTTGGCCAGCAAACCTAGCCTTCCACCTATGCATTATTTTGTATTTATTGTAAATTCATAACTTCCTCTTTATTATATCAAGACAATGAAACTGTCTGTACCAGGTAATTATTGCATCCCAGAATGAGAATTTATTCAAAATTAAACAAGAAATGTATTGAAATGACAGCCATAACAGTGGTTATGAGCACTCAGTGGTGGGGAGCAGTCTCAATGGGTACTTGCCTTTAACTGTTCTGAATGTGCTCATATTGACCCTAGTACTGATTAGTTTATTGCTTAATCTGCAGTTTGGAGACCTTTTGCACAGACTACTGATTAACATTAAGAAAAATTCAGAAATTTATATTTTATGTATTTTTGGTTGTCATAGAAACAAAAACATAGCAGATAAGGAACTCCAGTCCCATCTAGTCTGCTCCTAAGCCCGACTCCTGATGTCAGTCTCTTACCCTATCTTGTTTGTGGTTTGCTATTCCCACCCAACCAGCAAAGCTTGATACTGATACTCCACAGGACAGCTGACCAGGAAAGGAGGACTTTCACCTGGGGATTGCAGATGGAAACCAACTGACATTGAGCTACATAAAGCTGCTGGTGGTTATTTTAGTGACTGGGGACATTCTGCCAGAAAATTAGGGTATCCTCTACTACTCTTTCGTAAGTGGCATGAGAACATTAACATCCACCTGAGCAGGCAGACAGGACTCAGTTTAATGTCTCATCTGAAAGATGACACCTCAAGAATGCAGCACCCTCATGCAGCAGTACAGTGTCAGTACTGGAATTTAACCTCAGTGCCTAGTGTGGGGATGAAACTGAATGCCTTCTGATCTTCCAGCCTCAGAGGTGGGTGTGCAGCCTGCTGAGCCACTGAGACTGCTCCACAGAATTGTGTACTGCACCAGAATTGTTCTGGGAAGGCGGCATTTGCCTTTATTGTGTATTTTAATGCTTGGTACCAGGGTCAACATATTTAGCCTGGTCTGGAATTTCCCAAGTCAGCATGAATAGTTACTCTTCAAACAAAATACATGGCAATACTTTTAGAGCTCAAAGAGAAAGTGCAAAAAGTCCTGAAATGTAAAGTAATTTTTCTTAGCTTGATAACTCTTAACAGCAGCTGTTTTAGCAGTTTCTGCTGATAAGGTTGTTTTACCAAACTGTATGTTACTCAACTAATGTAACTATGAAACCCAATTACAGCGCCTTACCTACACAGAACCAGTGCAGTGAGGGATACTGATAAAAGTACAGCAACTTTTCATTTCATAGCTTTTAGGGACCTCATATTCAAAGACAGCCATGAGCTCCTGCATAGACAGGAGCTTGAATTGAAAATAGTGGAGGGCCAGCTCTGGGGCTATATTCAGATGGGTAGCACAGTCCAGCCAAAGTGCATCATCTGAATATTGGGCTGTGTCATCATCATGCATAGTGACTATGCACTGCACTGACACAGCCCTCAACTGAATATGGACCACAAGAGTGAACTGAAGGCAGCTCATACCGGACTGAACAGCACCTGTACTCATGTGTGCCATATTCAGCCCAGACCTAGTGTCCCATTGACAGGGCTCCTTGTACAATACTTTGTCCTGATTTCTGAGGCAGGATTTCTAGGATTCTATGGCACCAGTTTCTGATTTATGTGGCATGATCCATTCATTTTTTATGTTGCCGCTCTTGTGCAGCCAACAACTTGCAGCAGTGGGGATTTGGAGGCTGTTGGGTGAATGCAGGGCTTGCATCAGTAGGTGCATCCCTCACTCCCCAATCAGCCTGCATGCTGATGCCACACCATGCATACTAAGCTGATGAGCACATCTAAGGAAGGGTCTACTGCAACCGGCAAAAGCTTGTCACATGTAGCGATCCTTCCTACGGCTCGGCCAGCTAGTAGCATGGCGGCACAGTGGCTGCTACACTGCCGACAGCACCAACTTCCGAGTGCCCAATCCCTTGGTTGGCTTGCCCTGCCCTGTGAAGTATATGCCAATGGGGAAGCCCACTCCCAGTTGGCAGAATGTAACCCCCAACTCATTGTTTGCCAACGGGGGTGCCCAGTCCCCATTGGCCTCTGCCCCCCTTCCTGCTGTACTGTGCCAATGGGGGAGCCCACTCCCCATTGACATGATGTTCCCCCCATTCTTCTGTGCTGACAGGAGTGCCCAATCCCCCATCAGCTACTGTACTCAACAAACAAAAGGAATGACCTGTGAAAAAGAAAACCATCCGTGATGTGTTTTTTTTTCTCTGTACCTGTAAACTGAAAACGGTCCCTCACAGTCTCCCTACCCACCACCTGCACCCACCCACTGTGTGCCCTTCCTCCCCACACCCCCCTACCCCATACTTAGCTCAGAGTCCAGTGCGACGATCTTCAGTGGACCGGGAACACATCTGCACTCTTCAAAGCCGACAGCAAACTGAGGAAATGCTGGTAAGCTGTATAATGGAATAAATAAGTTTTTTTAAACTTTGCTCCATGTCTTGGGCATTTTTTAGAATTTTTGCACCAAATTTTTAACATGGGGTTTTCGGGACCACCCCTAATGAATTCTGTCACAGTTTTGACATTAATAGGTCCTAAAAGGTGATTTCACAATTACTGCATGGAATCACTTTTTAGGACCGATTAACACAAAGGACAATGGCGGTGTTCATGAGGTGGGCTCTCGAAAAGCCTATGTTGCAAATTTGGTGGAAAAAATCAAAAATACGGCTGTATTACAAGTGTGCGTTGCGCAGTTACTACGTAAGCTCATAACTTCACGAATCTACAATATTTTCATGCCACATTTTTAACATTGTCATTATTCTACACCTCCTTGTGAGCAGTACAGCTGTCATTTTTCACATCCTGGTCGAAATGTGTTTCCGCATTTCTGGCTATCATCACTGCATCAATGTGGGAAATCAGTGTTCGCCAGATTGCAAAATGACAGTGTCACTGTTCATGAACAGAGGTCCTACAATGCCAATGTTGAAAATTTGGTGATGATACCCCATAAAATGATTGTGTTACGAGCTTAAGTTGTGCAGTTTGCACACACGCTCATAACGTCGTGCATTTGTAACATTTTCACTCAGGATTTTCACCATTGTCATTTTTCCACACCTCTTGATGAACAGTAAAGCTGTCATTTTACATATCCTGACCAAAATGTGTTTTCGCACGTCCGATGAAGAATAACGCGGTTGATGTATGAAATCACTTTCTAAGACAGCTGGAAGACATGACAGTGACACTGTACATGAATAAGGTGCTAAAATGCCTATGTTGAAAATTTGGTGCCGAAACTCCATAAAATGCCTGTGTTACAAGTGTGTATTGCGCATTTCCCATGCACCCTTGTAACTTTGCATATCTGCAATACTTACATGCCACATTTTTACCACTGCCATTTTTTTACATCTCCTTATGAACAGTACAGCTGTCATTTTTCACCTCCTGCCAAAAATGTGTTTCCGCACTGCACTACCAATGCCAATGCCAGTGCGACAACATTCGGCATTGACAAATGCTTGTTTTAGACAGTTCTGCAGCTCAGGGAAGTTAGACCCAGTTTTTTCTGGCTACCCCTGCTGCACAATCACCACTGGATTCAGACTCAACCCCTTGGGTCCCTACACTCTGACTACTCCTCTACCTGCAACAGCAGATAATGAGTGAGCACCCTAAGTTACTGGGCAGGGCAAGACAATGTCCATGAAAACTTGACTCTCCTCCTTTGTTCCCTGGACTGCCACTCAGATTGTAGCTTGTGGACTTCACAAATGGACCCTTCTGCAGCTCAAAGTTTAGCCAAAGTATTTCCTTGCTACTCCCTGCTGCATGATCACCAGTGGATTTAGACTCAGTCCTACAGGATTCCACACACTATCTGTTCTCTACCTGCAAGGGTAGACAATTAGGGAGCACCCTGAGCTTACCTGGCTGGACTAGACAAAGCCTGCAAAGACTTTAATGTCCTTCATTGTTCCATGGACTGCTGCAAAGATTGTGGCTTGAGGACCTCATATTTGGCCCCTTCTACAGCTCAGGGAGTTTTGTTCTAGTCTTTCCTGGATACCCCCTGCTGCACAATCTCTGCTGGATTTGAACTAAGCCTCTCAGGACCCCACAACCAGTATGCTTCTCTACCTGCAATGGCAGCCAATCAGGGAGCATCCTTAGCTTACCAGGCACGGCTAGACAATGCATGTGAAGACTTGAATCTCTTTCTTTGTTCCTTTAACTGCTGTGCAGTTTGCAGCTTGTGTACCTCACAACTGGACCCTTTTGTAGCTCAGGAAGGTCTGCCCTAGTCTTTCATGTATATCCTCTATTGTACAATCACAACTCAATTCGTACTGAGTACCTTGGGACCCTGCACTCTGTGTACTTCTCTACCTGCAAGAGCAGTCATTCAGGGGATGTCCTGAGATTAATGGGCAGTTTTCCCTCCTTGTTTAGACCATTTAGTACAAGTGGTCTCTATGTGAAGGATGAACACTAAGGACATCATCTGGTGTCTTTCCAGAGTCAGCCCATGTCTCCCATCTGCCACCTGCTCTAGATCGCCTACCCTTGTTCGGCCCCCTCATCCTTGCTCAACTTTAGTATGAAGCATTCCAGCAAAGTACTGTATTCTAGAAGGAATATGCCAAACACACTTGTATCCACCCATCCATCCTCTGCTTGCTTTGTGTGCTTTAACTGTAGATGAGTTGTGGAATGCTACCCTAATCTAGGTTAATTAGCAATCTCCCCATCTAAGCTACCCTAGGTTATTGCTATCTCACATGCCTTGTAGGACAACACACTGCTCTAAAACTATTCAGTAGTCCTATTGCCTTGCTTATATATGTGCACTGTATTCCTCATACCAGTGTTACCTAGTATTTGCATTGTTTTTCATTTTTCAATAGGCCCACCGCCTAGCTCATGCACTGACTACTATGCTACCCACACTGGTGTAACTAATATTTACATTGTTTATCATTATACAATGGCAAGAACGTTTCCAGAGTTCTGATTGAAATATAGAAACATAGAATTTGACGGCAGATAAGGACCGCTGGCCCACCTAGTCTGCCCATTTTCCTACCTAACAGATAAGCTGCAGATCCTGGTTAATGAACAGCTTATTTCCTCCTACCTCCCACTAGGACTGCTTTATACCTGTCCCATGCATTCTTGAATTCCCCCACTGATTGGTCAGTGTGTGCCTGAGACAGTGATGTTATTACACAATAACATCACTGTATTGATTTGTAGGATGATTGTTTGGAGCTACTGTTAAGAAACAGAGATATATTGTTACACTAAAAATCTACTAAAGCCTTCTTTTAAATATGTTTTTATTTTGCATAACATTGAGCCATTGTAATTGAAATAAGGCCCTCCAAGGTGTGTGTTATTTGTAATAACGTCTCTCCTGGGGTGGTGGATAACATAGAGAATAATGTATGGTCCTCTATGGGTAACCGGTCTGTTAACTGTCAAAAGAGGGTTGCCAGGCGACGGGCGTGTAAACCTCGGTGAAGCTTGAGAGGTTTACGTTGCTATGGCAACCTCGATACATTAACGAGACCGGTTGCCATACAGGGACCAATACATTATTTTTTTATAGTGTATGGTCCCACTTAATAAGTAAAATGGTTTACTTTCTGAAAAGTCGTTCGCCGTGGCCGCTAAGTCCTTCGCTAATCAAGCTGACCATCATCGGGTTCCCCGCCTAAGAAAAAAAGGTGCCATTACGCTAGCGATCGCTGTAGTTAACCTATTAATGTAACGTAGCATCGATAGGTTAACGACATTTCTACATCACATCGATAGGTTAACAACCTTAGGAAATGATGATTTCCTAAGGTTAGCAGTGTTCTAACATACATTGTACACATTGTGTGCCTTATTGCTTAATAATAACTGGGCATCATTTTTTTCCCATAAAGAAAGGAATTTATAATTTGCCATTATGAAGGAGTGTTTATAACGGCAAACACACACCACTTCTCTATTGGAAAAAAGGCATGAGCCACCAGTGCCTCTCGTGACCATTCGTGCTGTCTCTCGCTGTCACATTATAAGCACTCTTGCACACTCATCTTAAAAATGGCCGACGCCAAGCAGAACCACAAAATCACTCTAATCACTAAATCTTTTTTTCAAAATATTGCCCAAATCACCTGAAGTAGTGGACTTCACACACAATCTCTAAGTGCTTCTCCTCTCCATATCTTTTCCCCCCACTTCTGCTGGACATTGGGACAAATTCTTTTTTTTTTTTTTTTTAGCAAAAGCTTTACTTGTTCTCGTTCAAAATGTTCAGTGGTTATATTTTAGAAGTTCAGGCTACGGTTCTCCATTGATATTTATTCTGAATAACATGTCCAGCAATGATACCGAGGTAAGACTGTTCCTTCTATTCATCCCATTTGACATCATTTTTTATATAATTGCCATTGATACCCACAATTTTATAAAATAAAAAATGGGTCAGGGTGTGTGTAAAACTCAATTTTACACACACCTCGTTATGGGATGCTTGTCACAAACCCTCGCTCGCCTCGGGTTTATGTGTAGCATCCATAACTCGGTGTGTGTAAAACTGTTACACACCTTGATACCCATACTTATATTATTCCATAGTTCTATCACTTGTGGAACTTCACCAGGATCAAGCACCTTGTTCTGCCCGAGGACGGCTGACCCTGGTACATGGTTTTGTTACCTCTAGGCTCAACTACTGTAATGCTGTTTACTGCAGGGTCACAGAAGGAACCATCCACAGGCTGTAGCTGTTGCATGACATGGTGGCCCAGTTGCTGACAGGCCTGCTCTGGTCCTGTCATGTGACCCCAGTCCTGCATGCTCTACACTGGCTATGGAGCAGGTGGAGGGTCCTTTTCATGGTGGGCTTGCTCACCTATATGGCCCTATATAGACTGCATCCTGGCTACCTGTTGGAGCTCCTGACACCTGCAAACTCTGCTTGCTCCCTCCCTCCCTCTGCTCTTCTTCAAGGGGCCTCCTGAACATTCACAGGGTTTGGCACAAGACATCTGGTGACCGAGCTTTTAGTGTGTCCAGGCCAACACCACGAAGGTGATTCCACCTGTAGTTCAGGAGACCCCCTTGATAGGTATTTTCAGTAGAGGCTAAAAGCCCACTTTTTCAGCCAGGCTTTTATAGAATGATCTTCTTCTGTACTGTTTTAATTATTATAGGTAACTGCAACAACTGGAGTTCTGACTTTATCTATTCTTGTAATCTCTTGATTTTAATTGTTTTATTTTGTCATGCTTTTGTTAAGTGCCTAGTGCCTCAGGGTTGGGTGCCTTTAAATATAATCTGCCTTGTCCTTACTGCCTAATATATGCTACTGTGTACTGCATTCTTCATACAGGCAATACCTAGTATTTGATTGGTTTATCATTAGCCAAAACAAATTACTGATCAGTTATTCTCAGTAGACTAGATTCTGCCTACTGAAATTGTACTGTGCTTTTGACGAAATTGCTACTGCTTAATTCACTGTGTCTTCCTATCTGGGTTAACTTGCATTTGTATAGCTTATCCATAGTCCTAGCAGATAACTTCTTAGTTTACAGAGTTCAAGCTTACTAGTCAGTGATTCTGCCTACAGTATCAATACTAGTGCATTGATAGCCACCCCACCTCCCAGATTGTCTAGGGGCACCGATGTTATTAGAAGGGAGGGGTGCCTATTGCGATGGAACCCCAGATGACTAGATGGGCCTAGCGGTCCTTATCTGCCGTCAAAGTCTATGTCAGTGTCAGTGTCAGTGGCTCAGTAGGTAGCACACTCGCCTCTGAGGCCGGGAGATCAGAGGGCTGTGGGTTCAGTTCCCACATCTGGCACCTTGGGTTAATATCCAGTACTGACACTGTAGTGCAGCATGAGAGGGTGCTGCACTTCTGAGGTGCCGTCGGATGAGACGTTAAACCGAGGTCCTATCTGCCTGAATTGATGGTAGTTCAGATGGATGTTAAAGATCCCATGGCACTTATCGAAAAGAGTAGGGGAATTTCCCCGGTGTCCTGGCCAAATTTCCCACATTCACTAAAAAATACCAACAGCTGGTTCAAGGTCAGTTGGTATTCATCTGTATCCCCCTCCCCCGGGTCGTGCCTGAAAATAGGCAGGATTTGTCTAGTACACTTACCCGGTCAACAAAAGCTAAATAAATAAAATAAATAAAAATGTTTCTATGAACCCAGAACTGCAACTTTAACAACCTGGAAGGAACATATAAAAGATATCTTGCCATGGCCTGGGTTACATCTGCAGAAAAGTGACACTGCTATCCCTCGCATCTGCCCTGGATACTAAGCTGAAACAAGGAGACCTCTTCTTTTTCGTCTTCTTCAAAAGATTCCCTTGCAGCACTTGTGCACAGGAAGCAAAGGAACAGACACAGGCCGAAACTTAAAAGCTCCCCCCAAAAGAATTCTGATTAGAAATTCATTAGGTCCTCTACAAGTCATCATAAAACTACGTTATGAAATTTAAAACCTCTTGACACTCTGGACTCAGCAATAAACCAGTTTATTCCACCTAAGGTCCCATGATTTAAGAGGACCCAGGGTCCCTATTGCTTGCTTACACACCTTCTCCCTAGTTCCATGGAGCACAACTATTTACAGAGCAAGAGAGCACATTACTAGGAAGAAAGATGTCCTAGGCAGCACGTGAGTTGGACCAGCATAACATTCTGTGGTGATTTGCATATGCCCATGATGCTTTGCATTGTGGGGGCATGTGATTTTGTATTTTCTGAAACTTGGCTTCCCAGCCAAATGCCCTTTGGGTAACCCTTGCCTCAGTGTTTACGCACAGAGGTTCTTTGTCTTTTAAATAGTTTTTTATTTTAATGGGTTCACCAAAATATATCCCAGGCACACTGCCTTAGGGGTAGCTGGTCCATTCCACTGGGGGTGTCAAACAGACGAGGCATACTGATGAGTCCTGGTAGGACGAAACACGTGTCTATGTCTTCTGTTAGCACCCTTTGCAAACTGTGTGAGAGGCCTTTCGGCACCATGCAATTCTGCTTAAAGTTGGACCAGCATAACATTCTGTGGTGATTTGCATATGCGGCCCATGATGCTTTGCATTGTGGGGGCATGTGTGATTTTGTATTATAGAATTAAGGTTACATTCTTGGAAAAAGGAGGATATTGTTATCACTTACTCCTTGGTTATACTGTTTATTGGGGTGGAGGAGAACTGGGGGGCAATAAAAGGTAATAAAGGGATTTGGGGGGACTGGGGTGGTACATCAGGGACAGTTCTATTTGGTAGTTTTACTCAACAGGTGGGAAGGTGCCAATTTAAGAAACAAACATGACAAATTAGATGGTTATGTCTCAACCTCAGAAAGACCAGAATGGTTCTAATAGTTGTACATCAGAGATATGGTGCAATCTTTTAAATTTTGTACATGGAATGTAAAAGGGCAAGACACCCTCTTAAACAAATGCAGCTGCTCAAACATTTAAACATTGTATGTTGTGATGTGATCTTATTGCAAGAGACCCATCTCTTACAAACAGAGGAAACCATTTTGAGGAGACAGCAGGTGGGGCAGGTTTTCACAGCAGGGGATTCCCGTAATAGTAAAGGGGTAGCGATCCTGCTAAAGAGGGATTTTCCCTTTACTTGTGAACATTGTATCAGAGATAACCACGGCAGATATGTCCTGATTATAGGCAAAATTTATTCATTTAACATACTGCTGGGAAGTGTTTACAGCCCAAATGCAGACTCCCCTTCTTTTCTCATGGAGCTTCTCTCCATTCTGACACCCTTTGCCCACGTGCCAATGCTCTTTGGGGGAGATTGGAATATCCCCTTCAATCCCATATTAGATAAATCATTGGGTTCCAGGGCCAGGGGCCTCTGCCCTGCCCAAAGAGCCATTAGAGACCTGGTGGACCATATTGGGCTCTGTGATCCTTGGAGGACATTACACCCTGCAGAATGGGAATATACTTTCTGCTCAGCTGAGCGTGGCTCAGCTTCGCATATTGATTAATTCTGGCTAAGTAAATGTTTTATACATGGGTTAATGAACAGCAGATCAGAACCAGGTACAGGCTCAGATCACTCCATAGTGACTTGTTTTCTTTCCCTGTCCTCAAACTGGGGATCTGATAAACAATGGAGACTCAACGATTGTAATTTATGCATGGGACAGACATAAGGCAATTTTTGTTTGAAGAAATAGGCTGTTGGTTAAATAGGATCTGCAGCTTATCCTCTAGGTAGGGAAATGGGCAGACTAGGTGGACCAAGTGGTCCTTATCTGCCGTCAAAGTCTATGTTTCAACAATCAATTATTGAAAGACAAAAAAATCACTGATACTATAGTAACCTCCCTAGAATCCTTCAAACTCACCAACTGGGGTACCACACAATCCCCATCTATTGCATGGGGTGTATTAAAATGTTTTCTTCAAGGGGAATTTGTTAAATGGTCAGCTATTAAGAAGCAGAAAGAAACTCAGGAATCTAAAACCCTATTAAACCAAATCAGAGATAAAGAGAAATGCCTATTCACAAAAACCTCAATCTCTGAAAAAGAAGCCCTTATAAAGTTACAGAATAGATACTCTGAACTACTCAGAGAAAAGGCCGAGTGGGCAATTTTAAAAACAAAAGTTACTTATACTGAGCAATGGGAAAAGGCGGGACGGCTCTTGGCCCTCCAGCTTAAAAAATTAGAAACATCAAAATGTATTACTGCAATACACAATAACTCGCAGGGATCACCTTTAACCCAGGCTAAGGAAATAAATAAAGAATTTGAACACTACTGTAAGAATCTATATACCTGAATACCCATTCACCCTAA
Organism: Neoceratodus forsteri; assembly: GCA_016271365.2. NCBI lineage: Eukaryota > Metazoa > Chordata > Ceratodontiformes > Ceratodontidae > Neoceratodus > Neoceratodus forsteri. Next base: position 1,278,063,896 of record CM057454.1, read on the forward strand.
ATCCATAAAATATCTAGGACTACACCTGTCAACTAGTGATTTTATTTATTTAACTTACTTTAGGATTACAATCTTTGAGTCAGAGACTCAGTTACAAAGGCTCCACATCAGAGTACAGAAAACAGTACATGCAAAATACTTAGTAACAGCATGATGGAATTACGGATTACATATGCGAGTTATATTAACAACAAGAATAAATGATTACAGGTGCATACAGTCATGTTTCACATTACATTATTGGACAACCATTAAGCAGAGTTCAGCAGCTGTTATTACCAGATCTCGAAATTGGTCGGCCTAGCAATGTAAACATTTACGAGCAGCCACAAGGCCTTGTCAGAAGGTTGACAGTAGTGTTGCAGTAAGGTGTATGTTAACTAGCCGGTGCATAGGCATCACTGAGAGGCAAGAATGTGCTTTCTGAGTGCTACTTTGAAGGGACCTAGGTTGGGGATGGAGGATATATCCAAGGGGAGTTCATTGTACCAAGTGGGTGTGCTGAAGGAGAAGGACCTTTGGGATAATGAGGTCCTGACCATAGGGGTCGACCATATCTGTTTGCTGGTAGTGTGGGTAATTACTGAGGTGTGAGAGGATTAGAGTGTGGCAGATACCCCCAATGCAGAGAGCCCTAGGTGAATTTTTTTTGTAAGGAGACAGGTTTGGTAACATATCCTCTCATCCAGGTCTAAGAGTTTTGTCATGGAATAGTGATACCCAGTTACGTAAAATGAACCTAGAAAAACTATACAAAACAATACAACAAGACTTAAAAAGATGGCAGGACCTTCCCCTGACTCTATGGGAGCATGTGAACATAATTAAAATGAATTTTCTCCCATGTCTGTTTTATCCCTTAAATCTTTTAAATGTACGGCTTCCCAAAACCTGGTTTAAACACATCCACTCCAGTATAACAGATTTTCTCTGGAAAGGCAACCCCCAAGATGAGCATTTCACAAACTGGCTACCCCAAAACCTTTAGGAGGTTTAAATCTACCTCACTTTAATTTATACCATTGGGCCAGCCACCTAAGTAAATATCTACTCTGGGCATCAACTTTGACTGCAGTAGATTCACCCAACTACGTCCCTCTTAGCTCACAATAGAAAAATAACTAATTGCCTCAGCTGGAATAAATCCTACAGCCCTATTTTTTTGAAATACAAAAAGTTACCCTCCACTCTATGTCATAACCCAGTCGGACGTTCGGTCCACACACATACACAACTCTGTGCTACCTTAAGACATGACAACACTTATGATCTCTCCCAACTTGTTTTTCAAAATCCCAATTTCAGACTGGGCAGAAAACTAATTCCAGGCAACTGGATTCCTCATATGCAGCATTGTGTGGTCTGAGACTTTTGCAGCCAAACCCAGGATTAGTTAACCACCTCTGAGCTACTAGTGAAATGTGGTTTAACCAACAAATGGGCATTTCAAGTTTATCAGATCCATCATATGCTTATTGCATATTATGGAAACAAAGAAAATTTGGATAACCCCCACGACTGGGTCCCCACAGGTAGAATTCTGGCTTTAGCCTCACATGCTGTCTCCTCCTTCTGTGCCTTCCTCTACCCGAGGATTTTCCCAACAGTGGATGACATTCCTAATTATTGGAACAACCTATACCCTAACTCATCCTCTAGATGGCCAAAAATGTGGGAACCCTTTTATAAATTCATTACGCAAGATAGATTAAGATTAATGCTAATCCAATTCCTCAGTGACATGTATTTGACTCCACATAAACTATACAGAATGAGTAGGGCAGAGACCCCAACCTGTAACAGATGCAATAATGGCTCTGGTACTTTGTTCCATTTGTTCTGGGAATGTGCCACCATCACCCCACTATGGGACCTCATTAGAATCAGGACAGACCCCCTACTTGGTTTATAAGATTACTTTACTCTGGAAGTTTGCCTGCTAGAAGACTTTACAGGTTTTCCATCTATGGTCAGAAACTATCATATCATGATGATTGCTATGTCAGTCAAGAAAGTGGTCCTAAAACATTGGAAGGACTCTCTTCAACCCTCCTACACAGAATGTTTGCAAGAGCTCCTTTATAACTAAAGGAATGAGAAGATGATGGCTAGTCTTACTAACCGTATGGGAGTTTACAGAAAGAGATGGGAAAGTCTACACGTCTTGTTTACCTTGTAATCTCAGTGACAGTCTTATTACCAGCTAACCCAGAAAAACTCAATTAATGTACACCAGCTTTGGTATTAATAAACTACTTATACCAGTGGTGGGGGGGGTGGTGGGTGGTGGATGAAGACATGGGGGAGGTAGGAGGAACTGAGGGAGGATTTTTTATCTTTATGTTGATGTCTGTAGCCATCTCATGTATGACACTGATGACGAGTATTTATGAAGAAAATCAATAAACCTGAAATTAAAAAAAAATGATTAAAAGTTGAAATTTACAGGGCCTTCAAACAGATAAAGTTACAATGTACTAGGATTTCAGTGAAGCATTACCACAAGCAATAATGCTATCTTACTATGGGCCCACAGGTTCACTCATCCAGATCACACACAATGCAATTCAAAAACAACCACAAAAGCAAGTGGTACATTAAAGACCCAGATGCAAGGATGTAAGGAGGAAAAGGCAATAAATCAATAATCAGCATTGGCAATGACTGGAAATACCTCTAGTATAATGCTCCTCACTTCACCTTAGCACATTTCCGCACTGCAGAGGCCCCCCATATCTCAGCTCTCACATGTAACAGAAGATATAAACCCTCACACTTTGGAGCAATTCAATCAGTCACTGAGTATTCGAAGTGGTTCATTGCAACAGGCATAATCAATAGGTTTCATGCTAGTACTACAAGTAGTATTTAACACTGGAGATTCGGGTACTCACCACCACATATGATACCGATACCATACATGAAGTACAAAAGGAGTAAATTTATTGCATAAAATAACACAACACCCGCCTAATGGTTTTCAGGTCCTGTCTGGACCCTTTCTCAAAGGCTAAGGCATACAAAGTGCTGGTTCATTATATACAAATGCAAATCAGTGTGGCATAAAGACATCATTAATTGCTGCTTCAATTTCATTCATAAAAACACCTGCACATTCCACATACATAAAACAACATAAATCACCACAGAAATCCCAAGAGGCAAATCTATAACACACAAAATACATTAATCAAATTGTTCTACAAATACTTAAATACTAACCATGTTACAGGCATATATGTGTGTGTGTGTGTGTATATATATATATATATATATATATATATATATATAAAAAAAGAGGTAAAAAACTCCATTTAATTTATTAGTTAGGGTTGTTCCACACCGACAAAAGCGGGAAATTCAGTGTTAGGGTTGAAAGTCCCCTTGGAGCCCCACCCACCCCAAACCGGCATGATGTGCGCGTTGGGTTATGTCGATCCCTCTCACCCATTCTCCTATACCTCTGCTTTTACACATCTGATGGGGTGAGAGTTAGATGGCAACCCCAACGCGCAACCCGGCGTGCTGGGGTGTGGGTGGGGGTCCATGGGGGCTTTCAACCCTAACACGAATTTCGCTTTTGTCGGTGTGGAACAACCCTAACTAATGCATTAAATGGAGTTTTTGCCCTAATTTCCCTTCTTTGAGAATGATAATGAGAATAGTGAATGTACTCGCCTGGGAGCACCTCCCACCACATGATGTCTTGTCACATAGTAACATTGTGCCCACAAATGCAAATAGTAATGTGATAGTGATGCGAAGTGAAACAGAAGAGAAACAGTAGTTATACAGAAATTTTAAAAATAATGCAAAAGCAAGTTGCAAATTAAACGTCAAGGGTAACGCATTATGGTGGTGTAGGACGAACGGGTGAAATGGAACGAACCACAAACGAAAATGGTAATGGTAACAGTAATGTAAGCACACAGGCTGGTTTTCCCCAAAAGCTGCATAAAGAAAGACAGTGAGTACAAAGCATGTATGCATAATAATGGTTCTCGGAGCAGAAAATGAGGAGTTGGAATACTAAATTGCTTATATCTCAGGAACCGTACAACATAGAAAAAAATTTAAAAGTCATATGATTTATGACTTTCCTGGCTAGTTTTATACTTAGCCCCCAGTAGGGGGCTAAGTATTTTTCTGATGAAAAGTCCGTATCTCGCACCATTTCCGAGATACGGGCCCTGAAAGGCGCAGCGAATGCCGTAATGTTATCCTATGGAAAAAAAGAAAGGTTTGGAGTGTCATAACTTTGGCTCCCTGTAATATATTTTCACCAAACTACAAAAAGGCACATCTGTGGGATGCTGGCTGTGTTCCCTCCAAATTTCAGCCCAAAAGACCAAACCGTTATTTTGTAGCAGGGCGTCAAAGGATTCCTGTAATGTGGCGGACACTGTAATGTTATCCTATGGGAAAAAGCATCAATTTTGGAGTGCCATAACTTTGCCGCCATGTAATATTTTTTCAACAAAACACGGAAAGGCACATCTGTGAGATATCATCTGCATTCCCTCCAAATTTCAGGCCAAAACGCCAAACCATTCTTTTGCAGCAGGGTGCCAAAGCATTGCTGTCATTTTCCCACAGCCTAGAAAAGTACTGTCAAAGTTTGCGAAAGCTTTCGCAAATTCATTCGACAGTGTCGCAAGTGTGACAGTACTTTGCGAAAGTACTTTTTCCAGAAATTTGAAAATCATATTTCTGGGGTGTTTTACCCCAAAATAAAGACATGGCTAGCATCCTCAGGGTCAGGCTAGGTGAATACAAAAAGAATTAGGTTGTTAGAGGGTCCCAATTTTAAATGCCAAGCATTTTTCTGATCGCTAACTGAAAACAAAATGGTGGATTTGCAACAGTAAAAGGGCCATTTGTGAAAGTAAAAACTGCATTTGCGACACTGTCAAACTTTTTGTTAACTTTTCCCATTGACTTATAATGGGAACTTGTTTTTTGAATAACTTTTGAACCGTTTAATATTTTTTCACGAAATCTTCGAAAGGCACATTGGGGACCCTGGCTGTATGTTTCCTGAAGATTTTGGACCAGTTGCACAAACTGTGTGACCTGTAGAGATGACAATAAAATTCCAGAAAAGCATAAATGTGCGTGCAGATCACGCTTAATAACTCCGCAGCCGCATAAGTAACTGGTACGTAACTTAGCAGATCCCAAGGCGTATGTGTCTTGATTGTGTATTCCAAATTTCAGGCAAATCTGCCAAATGGTTGCAAAGTTATTAAGGTGCAAATTTTGGGTTTAACATGTAAATGGCTTCTCAACCCTAACTATAGTGGCACTACCATGCCACTATTTTATATATATACACACTGTACATAACAGCCAAGAAGCTGAGAAAGTGGGGAAGGGGGAACAGTAATAGAGGACATAAAGGTAGAGATTTAAATACTGGTATTTCTTTGGGAGAACAATTTAAGTAATGCATAGAGAAAGAAAGTCAATTGGGGGGACAAAACAATAAATCTGGAATCACAAAAAATCTCTATAATTCATTTTCTATCCTGTAGATATGGTTTGATTTCAAAATCTACATTTAGACCTAGAGGTCTGGTTGCTTTTAAATTAATAATCCACAAGGTTTCACATTTTAACACCAGAACAATTTGATTAGATAATGTACTGTATTTTGTGTGTTATAGATTTGCCTCTTGGGATTTCTGTGGTGATTCATGTTGTTTTATGTATGTGAAATGTGCAGGTATTTTAACAAATGAAACTGAAGCAGCTATTAATGATGTCAGTATCATATGTGGTGGTGAGTGCCTGAATTTCCAGTATTAAATGCTAATTTTTATTCGAGAGCACCACAGCCTTGTACACATTCTTATACATGTTTCTTTACTGCAAGTAGTAGTAGAACTATAGTAATAGTTGTAATGACATATTAGTAAAAGTAACAGTTGTAGAACAAATAGAATAATAGATAGATGAGTATGTATTGAAAGGTAGTAAGACCATCAAGAGCTTTTGGGGACTTAGAACCTCGAGAGTGAAGCTTGAGAGGTTCCCAAAGTCCACAAAACCTCGAGATGGTCTGACTGCCATGTAATACATACTCATTTATCTGTTATTTCTTGTAATATATTGATCTTATTGGGAAAATCTGCAGCTTTTGTCACGTTGATTCTGTGAAATGGGCAGGTCACCTGCCGCACTGAAGATGCAATCACTCTTGACCACCCACCCTCAGCACTGAAGACCCCCCCATTTCTGTTAAAATTTCTTTCTTTCAATTTGGTAGACAGTCCTACCTTTTAGTTTTTGTCATCCTTCAGTAAATGTAGGATCAACCAGATAATCCATTGTATGTTTTAAAAGGAAAAAAAAGTGAAGAAATGAAGTGGACACATTCCTCTCGCTAAGTGAGAGTTAACAGCTGCCATGTTTTTTATGTTGTTATGCCCACCCACAGAGAAAAGCTGCCAATGGGAATGCATGCCATCACTTTGGCTGTGCAAGAAGGGGCATGGCACCATGGCAACTGGGTTTCTATGGCAGGCAGATGTGCACATGTGCTGTGGCATTTCTGTGTTAATATGCTCATTCAGAGCTGAAACAATAGTATTATCAGCTCTGAATGATAGTATTATCAACAAGAACCAGTAGTATTATCACTTGAGCAATGGTACTATTATTGAAATGGGAGTAGTGCATTGTAGGAATTTTTTTTGTATGACTTTTAATAGTATTCTTTTGCTTATCTATATAATACAGTAGTAATATACTGTGTGACCCTGAGCAAGTCACTTAACTTCCTTGTGTTCCCAGGCTGCACCTGTAAACAAGCTTTCAGCTTAATGTGTCTTTCCTGGTAAAAACAAAAATAGCAATATTGGTAGTATTACTCTAGTAGTAATGGCAGTTGTAGTACTAGCAGTAGTAGTTCAGTAGTAGTAACAGTAGTACTGCAGTAGTAGTGATAGTTGTTGTAGTACAGTAGTTATAGTATACTAATTGTATACTGTAGTAATAAAAATTCTACTGGCAGTACATTAGTAGTTGATAGAGAAACAGCAGTATAAGAAGTTGTAGTAGCATGTGTAGCAGTAGTAACTGCAGCAACAGTGCAGTCATACTAATTGTAGTTGTGCATGAAATTGAATCAGAAGTAGTAGAATCTGAGACACTAATAGTACAGTAGTACTGCAGACTAGTAGTTGTAGTACTGTAGCAATAGTAGTGTAGTAATAGTAGTAGTAGCACAGTAGTTGAAGTAGTTCAGCAGCAGTGGTAGTAGAACTACAATAGTAGCAATAATAATAGTGGTTATATTAGTGGTCCTTTTATTTATAAAGAATATCACGCTGTCCTATCAGCTTGGGGTGATTTACATAAACATTTCAGTATAGTAATGGTACTTTACAATAGCTGTAATAATAGTGTTGTAGCTTTAGAATTAGCAGCAGTAATAATACAGTAGTAGTCAATAGAAGTAACAGTAATAGGACTATAAAGTAACAGTAGTAGTGTAGCACTGGTAGTAGAACTTTAGTAGTAGGCACTAGTACAGTAGTAGTACAGTAGTAGTGTTAATGATATTAGCAGAGGTAGTTGTAAAACAGAAATAGTAACAGTACAGTAGTATTGCAGACTAGTAGTTATAGTACTATAGTAATTGTATAGCAGTACTAATAGTACAACTAGCACAGTATTAGCAATAGTAGTTGAAGCATAAGTACAGTAATATTAGTAGTAGTAGTAGTAGTATAGAACAAGTAGCAGCAGTGGCAGTGCAGTTGCAATACAGAAGTAGTAATAATTGCAGCATTACTAGTATTGGCAGCAGAAGTAGCACTAGTATTGCTAGCAGTAGTAATACAGTATATATTAAGACATCCTGTGGAGCCGCTCATTGTGGGATAAGAGTGGTTTCACACTCGTTCTGCTACAGAAAGACGAGTGAAGTGAAGCTGATCTGTTCTGGCTTGAGCATAATGCAAATGAATTGACTCTTACCGTCAATGAGTGGTGATGAGGATGTATGAATAGATAGAGGGAGCACTCAATATTATTTTAAAAAAAAAAAAACGGTCCCTGGATGTGCCAATTTCCAAGGCATCTGCATGTGAAACACTCTTCGCAGAATAAGAGTGTCACATGCACAGGGGAAAGAAGCACTCTGATTGGTTGAGATTGCTCCCTCAATCTATAAGGGCAGCAATATTAGTAGTAGCAATAGCAACTGAAGTAGGAGTATGTAGTAGAATGTACTGCAGCTTTTGAAGTGTGGCACTAATACATAATCAACATATTTAGAATTATAAAACGTATCTACATTACAAAACAGTTGTAGCACGTACACATACCCTTCAATAGAAGAACACCTTAGGACAATCTGCACTGTACAGTACCAACATTACTACCTTGAATAAAATGAGAAGTCAAATAGATACAGTACACAGACATACATACATACATACTCATTGATGGCAGATAGAGGTCTTCTGGCCCATCCAGCATGCCCACCCTAGTTAACTTCTCTGCTCTGCCCCTAATGATGGCCATTCCACCACTTAGTTTCTCTCCCCATGACTAAGCACATGCGCCTATCCCATTCCCACATGAAACTGCTTACTGATCTGGCCCTTATGAATTCTTTCAGTAGCTTGTTCCATTTATCCATCATTTATTCTATGAATAAGTGTTTGTGGACATCTTCTTGAATCGCCCTCCTGTTAAGTGATTTTCCCTTTATCCTTGAATTTAAGCTCAAGGAAAATAAGTCATTGGAGTCAATATTGTTTATCCCATAAAGCCCCACCTTTCATATGCCCCACACAGATTCCTAGTGTAAAAAGATCCAGTTCATTTATATAGATATCACTGGACCCATCATTCTTCTAATTCTGGGAAACCGACCCAGCAGAATCTGTTCCTTATTAATTAAATGCTACTTTATCATTGAAATGGAAGCCCCAGTGTCCCTCATCACCTGGGTTACCATCACATTTACTAACACATGGTGCATGAGTGCAGTCGGGTTAGTGGAAAAATGCACTATGGGCACAGACCACTAGCTACTGGGTGCTTCAAGACCCACCACTCCATTTACACTCACCCCTTTGGCTACTATTGTCAGGCAGTCAAGGCAAGGTAGCACATTTATTTTATTAGGCACCCTTCCCAATGCATCTGGGGTGCCCTACACCCATTCCATTGTCTCTGTGTGCTGTAGTTAGTTGTAGTTTATTGTTAACAAATTAAAATTGTTATTACAATTGGGAATAAACATACATGAATATACATAAAATACACTCCATCGATATATGCCATATTCCATTTTCCACATATCACACACTTTAACAAATATCAAATTATCAATACTGTACCTAACCAGTAAACTTTACAACTAAAGTGCATTGTTATGATAGATACAGTATTTAGTCTAAAGATCAAGATCTTAACCTAAAACATACTTTTTGTTATAGATATGTAACTTTTTATATTCTATTATTCTACTATTCTACAGAACCTTGATATTTTTTCTAAGTGCAATATGTTATTTGTTTTTAAAAGATAGTTAAACTGATAAGTAGGTTCCAAATCTAGTGTTGATAGTATCTCACCTAAATAAAATTTCCTTTGGGTTTCATATAAAGTGCAGAATAAGAGGAGATGTTTAGCGGAATCTTCATCCTTCCCACAAGCACATGTCTTGGTATTGCCAGTACCATATATATTGTTTAGACTGTTACTTTCAATAAATCCAAATCTAAACTTTGTATAGGCTTTTCTGCTGTTAATATTTTTTATTAAGTAAAAATATTGATTGAGACCCGGTTGACTTCTTACATTGTTGGCCAACCATTTACTAAATTTCAGATTTTTGGCCATAGAGATATCTTTTTGAAAATAAATGTATTTAACTCTGGTTTTAACAATTTCCTTTATTTTTTTATACAGAATTTTGTGACTAAATGTTATCAAATCCAATAGACCATACTGATTAATGACATTCTCCAATACATTAGTCCTCGGGAAGGTAAATCCATTTAATTTATACATCAAAATCTCCTCTATACACATTCTTGGCAAAGATCTATCTTGCATATTGTACACTTTGAACTTAAAGTTTGCTGCTCTAATTTCTGCAAAACACTTAATTAGAAGTTGACCTAACTCTAGTCTAACTAGACATGATGCAGCACCCTTGGGTACTGCCAACAAATATTTATAAAATGTATTTGCTATAGTTTCTAACTGCTCTGTTTTGTCCATCCCCCATATCTCTGCCCCATATAGAATCTGGGTATGTACCTTTGCATTTAGTTTCCTGATTAAACCAGTTACTGACTGCCCACCATATTTGTAATTAAATATTTTAAAAAGTGGTATAATTTTGTCTACCCTTGCAATTATTGTATTAAAATGTTATTTCCATTTAAGGTTGTATGTGTATGTTATACCTAGATAACAGAATTTAGTCACATATTCAATATCGATATTATCACATTTTAATCTGCACATCCTGCCTTTTCTGATCAGGTTGTTATTAAATATCATATATTTTGTTTTGGTAAAATTGATCTCGAGATTGAGTTTGAGGCACTTTTTATTAAATTGCTTTAAACTTTTCCTTATCCCCAAGTAACTTGTGGAAATCAATACCACATCGTTAGCATATGCCAGGTATGGACATGTCTTGGAGCCTAGCCTTGGCATGTGCAGCTCTGGATCTCTCAGCCCCATCAGAGCTTTATTAAGGAACAAATTAAACAGAATGGGGAATAACACACAGCCCTGCTACAGGCCTATGTTGGTTGAGAATTTGTTTGTACAATCACCCTCTGCACTATACTGTACTGTGGTATAATTATCCTGATACTCATTTTTAATTAGTTGTAATATACCCTGATCCAATCCATAGCTGTGTAGTATCTCCTACAACTTTCCCGTAACCACCCTGTCGAAAGCTGCCCTCAGATCAACAAAGATACAGAATAATTTGTGTTTTTTGATTTTTGTATATTTATGTATCAAATGGGACAGGACGAAACACTGATCAATAGTAGAATGGCCAGGCATGAAGCGGCCTGGGCCTCATCCAAAATCCATTCCCTTTTTATCCATTCCATAATTCTATTAGATACAATCTTTGCAAATACTTTTTGGGAGTTATCCAGTAAGCTAATTAGCCTGTAATTGCTGGGATCTCGCTAATCTCCTTTCTTAAGAATGGGGATGATTATATTATCCCTCCATGTGTTTGGAATTATAGCTGTTTGAGTAATCTTCTTGAATAAGCTTGAAAGTACAGGAGTCCACAAAAGTGGGTCATCCATAATAATATCCATAGGGACCCCATCAGGTCCCGGGGCCTTGTGTCTTTTAGCCTTGGAAATAACCTAAAGTATTTCCTCTGTAGAGATTTCAAATTTTATTGGTGCCAATCAAACTTACTTTTCCTTGTTCCAGATCTTGTGCATAAAACATAGCCCTATAATATTCTTCCCAGGTTATGGGATCTATATAAGTCTTAAGTTGCTCAGGGACCTTATACCATCCCTTTAAAACTATTTGCCAGAATGTTTTATTATCTTTCTCTTTAGTTATTTTTTCAAACTGTCTCCACATTTTAATTCTGTAATTTTTTCTTTTATTTTCCAGCATCCTTTTATATTCTTTCCTTTTTTTATTTAGGTTAGATTTGTTGATTTTAGCTGGGTCTCCATATGTTATTCTGGCAATTCTACGCAGATCCTTTTTTACAATTCCTACAATCAGAGAGACCACCTGATGCAGGCAGCCAGGCACTAGCTCCATCTACTCATTCCAGCCACCCGCTCATTTTTTCGTTCAATAATCTGAGCAAAAATACAGATAATAGTCTCTAAACTTACTCAGAAGATGTCTGAAGGGATTGCAGAATATCTACCAACAGGATTCTCTTCATGAAAGTCAAGATGAGAAAAGCTTTACCAAAGTGCACGCCACCGGCAACGCCTGAGAAAGGCCCTAAGAAGCCTAGAGCCTCAAGTACGGTGGACACCATGGGGATCGCTACCAGTTCACCTGAGATGGAACCACTTACTCTGGCAGGCTTCTTAGCAGAATTTAGACCCTTCAAAGAGGATCTGTGGTCTCTTACATCCAAAATAAAGTCCATCTCGTTAGCCATGGAGGATTTATCTCAACGAACCTCTGATTCTGAAGCCCGGGTCATATCCCTCGAAAAACGCATGAATAAAGCACATCCGGAATTAGTGGCAACTAGACAAAAGCTCATAAAAATCAAGCTTAAAATAGAGGATCTCGAGGGTCGAAGCCACAGGAATAACGCAGTGCTTATTGGGTTACCTGAATTGGAGGAGGGGCAAGATACCATACTATTTATGCAAACGGTCATTGAGAAAGTGGCTGACCCCTCATCATTTGTACCCAAATATGTGATCAAGAGGGTACATAGGGATCTCAGGCCGACTCCTCCAACTGGATCCCCTCTGAGACCTATTATCTTCCGATTTCTCAACTACCTAGAATGACAGTATTTTCTCTCTAAAGTTAGAGAGATACAAGAAGTCCATTGGGAAGGGATAAAGGTCCGAATTGCACAAGACCTGCCGGCTTCCATTAGGCGATGTCATACAGCTTTTCATCCTCTTGTTGCTAAGTTGATTGCTGCAGGAGTTCATTTCCTCATGTGCTAGCCTGCAAGATTACAGGTTTCTACAGCTGGCACTTGGCACAGTTATGAAGATCCTGAAGCTGCCAGTGTCAGTCTCAAGGCAGCTCTACCTGACTTATTCCAAGATTCTTGACTTTGCCCAATGGAGGATTGTTCTTCCTTTTAATGAAACTCCGAGGTGTAAAGTGTCTACTAGAAGAGAAATATGTTCCAGGGTGCACGTAGCATGAAGTTGGATTGACACTCGAATGATCGAATTCTTGACTTCTTTGATCCGAAGCAGCTGCTTCTGTATGTGGCTACCCTGAAGGAACATCTATTTCTGTTATAATTACCCCAGAGAAGTAAAGGATAGCGTGTGCTTTAAGTACTTGTCTGTCTGTTTGATTCATTTAATCCTCTTTTGTTCATTTTGCTATTTCTGGGGTAACTTGAGTAATTTTTGGGGGGTACTAATATATTACAGTTCTCTACAGTAGCCATGAGAGGGCATCAGAACTTTGCCCTACAAGGACTGATTTATGGAAGTTAATACTTTGTTTTAATCATTTCACCTATGAGTCTGGTTTCGTTTTCTTTGAACAATTTCTGGGTTACAAAATATGTATCTTGACTCATTTATTTTGCAAAAGGCTATGCAGGGATCAAGCTAGGTTTAGAATACAGGATCTAGTAATGGCTCAATTAACTGCTGCAATAGTATATACAGCCCATTTTGTTTGCCTGAGACACTCGTTTCATTTAATGTTTTAAACTGATTTTAAATAACTTGCAGTTCACTACAGTTTCCACAAGAGGGCATCAGACCCTTGCCTTACAAAGGAAGATTTATAGAGGCTAATATTTTGTGTTGAGGTCTTTATCCAGGGGACTAATCCCATTTATTTTGAACAATATGAACTTTTACTTGTTTGTATTGCAGAGGGTTATGCAGGGGCAAAATAGGTTTATTATAATGGACTTGTTTATGGTTTCATTTAGTGACTGCGATAGCATATACAACTCGTTTGGATCATCTGGGACATTCGTTGCATTTACTGTCTTAATGCTTATTTCACTATTTGCACTACCTTTAATAGAGAGGTATCTGGGGATAATTCTAGGTGGCTGGAGAGAGGGAGCTATGATGAAGGTGAACTGTGGAACGCAGTCCATAATATTAGTTGGGAAAGGGTGGGCTAGGTTGTTGTTTCTCAATAAAGTTATATTTCTGTTTATTGCAGGGCTTTGGGGAGAGGTAAGGGGGAATCTTATTTAGATATGGTAAGCGGGTGGGTTTTCAACACAGGCACATGGTGGGCAATGTTATTGAGAAATTCATGGCTCACTTGGAATTTCCCATATACCTTTTCCTGTAATGGGTATGGCTAACATTATTAATCTTGCTACCTGGAATGTGAAAGGCCTCAGGCAGCAATTGAAACAATACAAAGTGCTGAAACACTTGGCTTTACTATCCATAGAGGTGGTACTTACACAAGAGTCACATCTACTAGACTTAGAAACAATCCATATGAGGAGACAACAAATAGGACATGTTTATTCTGCAGGGGATACAACTCAAAGTTGCGGAGTTCTAATATTGATATTAAGGAAAATCCCCTTTTCCCTCATTTAATTAATCAGTGACCCACAGGGCAGATTTGTTTTTATTCGCTGTCTTTTATACTCTACAGAAATACTGTTGGGAAGTGTCTATGGGCCTAATATGGACTCCCCGGAGTTCTTCACATAACTGGTTACTGTTTTATCTCCCTTTTTATCGTTACCAATAATTATTGGTGGAGACATGAATACCATCTTTGACCCCACACTAGATCGCTCCAGTGACCCTCTTAGAGGGTTCTCACCAGCCCAATGAGCATTTTGTGAGTTTGTGGACTATTTTGGTCTATGTGATGTATGGCGAATACTTAACCCCACTGTCAGGGTTTATACTTTTACTTCCCCTGTACATAACACTTCATCAAGTATTGACTACCTATTTATGTCTCAAACATTTTTGCCCGGGGTCCTAGATGCATCTATTCAACCTGGTACTCCCTCTGATTATTTGCTTGTAAGTTGTCACTTGACTTGTTCAACTCTCCCCCAAAAAAACACATGATGGGGAATCAATAACCAGTTGTTGGAAGAACCTGCAGTAATTACCACTCTCAATAAACATATCGAACAATTCACTGAGAATCATCTCAGCTGTACCTCCAGACCTGATTTTATATGGGGCGCTTTTAAGGTCTATATTAGAGGAATACTAATTAGCTTATCTTCCCACAGGAAAAAGAAAAAGGAAAAGGAATTACATCATTTGCTTACTCAGAATTGAACAATTGAAACCAATATGACACCTTATTCCTCAGATGACACTAGACAGACTCTAATTAAATTAAGGGATGCTTATCTAGAAATACTGAGAGAAAAAGCGGAATTCACCATCCTGAAAACAGAGGCATCTTATTCAGATCAGGGGGAGAAAGCAGGATGTTTACTAGCACTCCGAATCAAAAAACAGGAATCTTACAGATATATCCCCTCTGTTCGGTCCCAAGAAGATGCCACATTGAAAACGTCCCCAGCAGATATAGTTTCCAAATTTTGAGATTACAATATTAAACTGTATAGTTCTAGGCTGAATCCTTCTTCTGATCAGGACTTGGACTCTTACTTATCCACATCTGGACTGCCTTTTCTCTCAGATACTCAACAACAGTTACTTATAATTCCCATTTCTTATACTGAGGTTGCTAGAACTATCCAAAGCTTACCCTCCGACAAAACACCAGGCCCAGATGGCTTATCGGCAAACTTTTATAAAAAATTTCAAAAACAGTTAATCTCTTTATTATTGCCTTTATTTCAGCATATGTTATCTGGTGCGTCTGTCAATCCCACTGTGTTTGAAGCCTTAATTGTTCTTCTGCTTAAACCGGATAGGAACCTGGAACTTACCTCTAGATATTGCCCGATATCTATATTGAATCAGGATATAAAAATTTTGACCAAACTAGTTGCTGAACATATTAACCCCATCTTGTCTGATCTTATTGGACCTGAACAAGTTGGGTTCATGAAAGGACGTTCATCGGTAAATCATCTTAGAAAGCTGTCACACATTCTCTCAGTGACTCGAGATGCTCATTTTCCAGCAGCTCTGATTTCATTGGATGCTGAAAAAGCTTTTGATAGAGTGGATTGGAACTTTTTGTTCTGTGCTCTTAAAGCTTATAAGTTTCCTTTAGAATTTAGTTGAACCAGCATAATATTCTGTGGTGATTTGCATTTGCAGTCCATGATGCTTTGCATTGTGGGGGCATGTGTGATTTTGTATTTCTTTGAAACTTGGCTTCCCGGCCAAATGCCCTTTGGGGTAACCATTGCCTCAGTGCTTACGCACAGAGGTTCTTTGCCTTTTAAATAGTTTTTTGTTTTAATTAGGTTCACCACAGCATAATGCAGATAGACCATCTTAGGGTAGCAGGTTCATTCCACTCAGGTATCAAACAGATGAGGCATACTGATGAGTCCTGATAGGACGAAACACATGTCTATGTGTTCTGTTGGCATCCTTTGCAAACTGTGTGAGAGGCCTTTCAGCACCATGCATTTCTGCTTAAAGTTGAACCAGCATAATATTATGTGGTGATTTGCATATGCAGCCCATGATGCTTTGCATTGTGGGGGCATGTGTGATTTTGTATTTCTTTGAAACTTTGCTTCCCAGCCAAATGCCCTTTGGGGTAACCATTGCCACAGTGCTTGTGCACAGAGGTTCTTTGTCATATATATATATATATATATATATATATATATATATATATATATATATACACACTCATGGAAAAACTCTGTTTAATGCATTAGTTAGCATTGTTCCACAGCAACAAAAGTGAGGAAATTTGGTGTTAGGGTTGCCACCCCTTGTACCCCACGCCATGTGTAAATAAGCTCAGGTGGTGCAGTATAGGAGAATGGGGTGAGAGTTAGGCCTGACAACCCCAACACACACCCCGATGCCTGTTGGTAGGGGTTGGGTGGGAGTGGGGTGTAAGGGGTGGCAACCCTACAACCAAATTTCCTCACTTTTGTTGCTGTGGAACAATCCTAACTGATGCATTAAACAAAGTTTTTTGACATGACTTTCCCTTCTTTTTGAGAATGTGCACTATTGCACTATAAATAGTGAATGGTATGTCGTGGTGGGGCCCGCGCTCCCACCATGCTTCCCATTTGTGCGTAATAACCCTAACAGTAATGGTAACACTAACAGTACTGGTAACGGCAAAGGTAACAGTAATCCTAATGGGAAGGTTAATGCTAACAGTAACGCCAGCACTAATGGTAATAGTAACGAGAACAGTAACAGTAACAGAAACACACACGCAAACCATACACAAATGGTAACAAAAATGCAAATGGTAATGGTAACGCAAATGTAAGTGGAAATGGTAATGCCAATGGTGATGTGAAAGGAAACAGTAATGCAAACAGTAAAGCAAATGCAAGTGCAAAAGCAAACAGAAACAGTAACGCAAACGGTAATGGAAACACAAGTGCAAACATGAACACAAACACAGATGGTAATGCAAATGGCAATAAAAATGAAAACAGTAATGGTAACGCAAATGGAAATGCAAATGCAAGTGCAAATACAAACGATAACGGTAAACGCACATGTTGACACAAATGAAAATGTTAATGGAAACAGTACCGGAAATGCAAACAGTATCGGTAATGAAAAAGTAAACGGTAACGTCTGTGATGACTCAAACGGAAACAGCAACACTAATGGGAACCCAAACATAAGCGCAAACAGTAACGCACACAGTGATGCAAAGGGAAATGATAATGCAAATGGTAATGGAAATGCAATCACAAACGTAAATGCAAACACTAATGGTAATGCAAATGATAACAGAAATGCAAACTGTAAAATGAACGCAAATGGAAATGCAAATGCAAACGGTAATGGCAATGGCGACGAACAAGGAAACAGTAATGCAAGCAACAATGGAAACGCAAGTGCAAGCGCATATGCTAATGGTAACGGAAATGCAAATACAAATGGTAATTGATACACAGACGGTAACGGTAATGCAAATGGAAATGCAAATGCAAATGGTAATGGTAACGGCAACGGTGATGCCAAAGGAAACAGTAACGGAAATGGAAACAGAAATGCAAGCGATAACACACATGCATATAGTAATGCACACGGTAACGCAAATGGAAATGCTAATGAAAATGGTAATGGAAATGCAAATGGTAATGTAACAGTAATGAGAACAGTAATGGTAACAGAAATGCACACGCAAATGGTAACACAAATGGTAATGGAAACTAAAACAGTGAGGGTAACGCAAATGCAAGCAGAAATGGTAACTCCAATGGTGACGCAAAAGGCAACAGTAACACAAATGGTAATGCAAACATAAGTGCAAAAGCAAAGAGACACGGTAACCCAAACAGTAATGGAAACACAAGCACAAATGTGAAACCAAACACAGATGATAACGCAAATGGCAACGGAAATGCAAGCAGTAAGAAACACAAACGCAAGTACAAATACAAACCCAAACGGTAATGCACATGGTGATGCAAACAGACATGATAACACAAATGGTAATGGAAATGCAAGCGCAAATGTAAACACAAACACAACTTTTAATGCAAATGGTAACAGAAGCACTAATGGTAACGCAATCGCAAACACAAACGCAAACAGTAATGACAATGGCAACGCACAAGGAAACTGTAATGCAAGCAACAATGGAAACGCAAGCACCAATGCAAATGCTAATGATAATGGAAATGCAAACAAAAATGGTAATGCAAATGGTAATGAAAACGCAAACAGCAACAATAACATAAATGCAAACTATAACGCACACGGTGATGCAAACAGAAATGCTAACAAAAATGGTAATGGAAATGTAAACGGTAACACCAACAGTGATGCAAAAAGAAACAGTAAAGCAATCAATAACACAAATGCAAGCACAAACACAAACGGTAATGCACACAGTGATGCAAACGGAAATGCTAATGCAAACGGTAATGGAAATGCAAGCAGAAAAGTAAAAGCTAACAGTAATGCAAATGCACATGCTTTGTGTTCAAAAGAGGTGCATCCAGAAGCACAGTGAATACAAAGAATGTTGGCATAATAGTGGCCCTTGAACAGGAAAATGAGCACTTGGAATACTAAATTGCTTATAACTCAGAAACCGTATGATGTAGAAAAAAAAAATCTCATATTATTTATGACTTTCCAGGCTAGTTTTGCACTTAGCGCACCAAGTGGGGGACTAAACTTTTGCAACAAAAAGTCCATATCTGGGACCGTTTTAGAGATATGGTACCTGAAAGGCATGGCAGACACCGTAATGTTATCCTATGGGAAAAAATCATCAAATTTGGAGTGCCAGAACTTTGTAGCCCTGTTATATTTTGGCACCAAACCACCAAAAGGCACATCTGTTGATGTTGGCTTACTTCCCTGCAAATTTCAGTCGAAAACACCAAACTGTTGTATTGCAGCAGGGTGGCAACATTTTACACCCCAAAAAAAGCATGGATAGCACCCTTAGGGCTTGACTAGGTGAACACAACAAGAATTGTGTCCCTAGAGGGTCCCAAATTTAAATGCCAAGCATTTTTCTGACCACCAGCTGAAAACAAAAGGCCGAATCATAAAATTAAAAGGGTAATTTGTGACAGTAAAAACTGCATTTGTGACACTTTCGCATAGTTTGTTCACTTTTCCAGTAGACTATAATGGGGTTGGGTATTTTTTGAATAACTTTTGAACTGTTTGATATTTTTTCACAAAAATTTCAAAAGGCACATTGGGAACCCCAGCTGCATGTTTGCTGACGTTTTCAGACCGATCGCAAAACACCCTAATTAATGCATTTTTTGGTGCTATGTAGCTCCACAACCCTACATCCGACCATAACAAAACTTGGCAGGTCCAGAAATCTATGGTACCAAACCATGCATTCTAAATGTCAGGCAAATGTGTCATATGGTGGCAAAGTTATTAAGGTGAACAATTTCAGATTTAACCTTAAATGGGGTACTCAACCCTAACTATAGTTGCACTACTGTGTCACTACAATATATATACAGTATCTAGTGAAGTCCACCTGGATGAAGCATAACTCTACAGAATTCTGAGGTTCAGTTATTGCAACTTTGTAACCTTCAAGTGATTCACATGAAAGTTTACATGTGCCATCAGGAAATAAGGATCTCTTGATGTGGCAAGTTTTATTCTAGTTGGATTTGTGTGGGTGTAGAGATACAGAGTGTCATAAAATGTGAAAATTAATGTTTTTGTTTAAATTATTTGCCATGCCCTTCTGCTAAAACTGTGTGGAATATTGGTCGTACATTTATACTGAACATAGGCCTTGGGTCACAGACACGTCTTTTGTGGGTTTGTTAAAAAAATATTAAACTGTCCTAAAAGTTATTAAATGTTTTAATTTCCCATTTATTTCAAAGGAGGCAGTTAGATGTCGTGATCAAAAAAGGATGCTTTGCCACAAATAGATAATCCTTTGTCACAAATTGGAAATCCTTTTTCATGCTGCTGCCTTCTTGTTTTTAGTTAGCGGTGGCAATGTAATGAATTAAAAAATAGAGGCCTTTAGTAAACACCAGTGATTGTGTTTACCTAATTGCAGCCTGTAGAGTCCAGTTCTGGGTTTACTTTTTTCATAACTGAGTCAAAAATGTGTTTTCCTAACATGTCAAAATTCTTTTTCGCAAATTGCAAAAAAAGAATCACAAAATGGGATCCTTTTATTGCAATTTGCAAAAAAGGTTTGTTTCTTTGCCAAAAGTTGCGAAAAAGCTATTACAAGAAAGGATCCTAAGTCACTGACAATAAATCTTTTTTGAAAACTGGGATAAAGGAATCAAAGAAAATAGTTGTTTTTTGCAATTTGTGAAAAAGGATTTCAACACCTGAAGAAATGACATTTCCGTGTTTAAAAACATGTATAATTCCCTGGCAGTCTAGTGGTCCCTCCCCCTTCTCTGTTCACTGATCCCCATCCCATCTAAATAATTTTTTTCACTAGTAGTTTTGTCGTCCCTCCCCATCCCCCGATGTCTAATCACTGTCCCCTTATTCCAAGAAATATTCCCTGGTCGTCTAGTGGTCCCAACCCTCCTCCCCTGATATCCGATCATTGTCCTCTTATAGTTAAAAATATTCTGTGGTAGTCTAGTGGTCTCACCCCCCTCCCTGATTGCAGATTGCTTTCCTGGTATTCAGAAAAAAAATCCTGGTAGTCTAGTTGTCCCACCCCATTCCCTGATCCCCAATCACCCTCCTGGTATTGTTTTTTTGTGCAAACATCCCTGGTAATCTAGTGGTCCCTTCCCACCAAGAATCCCTGTCCCTTGAAATAAAAAAACATAACCCTGGTGGTCTAGTAGCCCCTTCCCCCCACCCTCTCAGGTACTGAACCTCCACCCCACCTCACCACTCCCCAACCCCATCCCCAGCTGGTGACCAGCACAGCCCTCTTCTCACCACCATGGTTGGACACCATCTGATCTGTGAATGAGTGCATACTGTATTCAGTATGCACTCCTTTACAGCTCAGTTGGTGGCCAGTCACAGTGGTAAAAAGTGGGCTGTGCAGTTTGTTAGCTGGGGATTGGGTTGGGTGGGAGTGAGGTTGTGGATGAGTACCTGACAGGATGGGGGTCTACTTAACCACCCGGGCTGTTTTATTACTATTTCATGGAAGAGGGATGGAGAACAGGAAGGGACCACTACACTACCAGGGAAGTTTCTGAAAAAACAATACTGAGAGGGAGATTGGGGATCAAGGAGTGGGGGGACAACTAGACTACTAGGAAATATTGTTTCCAATAACAGCTGGGTGGGTGATTTGTGATCAGTGAGGGGTGGGGCCACCAGGATCATATATTGAGGAAGGGAGGGACCATTAGATGACCAGGAAATTTTATTAGTAAGGTAATGGGAGGATAATTGAACATTGGTGGAAAGGGGGAGGGACCACTCAACTACCAGGAAAATATTACATATTTTTATAGGGGGACAGAGATCGGTGAATGGAGGGCAATGACCACTAGACTATCAGGGAAATGTTATATCTTTTTATAGGAGGATGGTGATTCGTGAATGGGAGAGGAGGAGGGACGGACCACTACACTACAAAGGAACTATAGATATTTTAAGCAGGTGACTGGGACAAAGACAGGGAAGGAGTGAGGGACCACTACAGTACCATGGTATCCAGAAACTAAGATAAATGTGCTTCAATGTATTTCAATAAGGCTTTGATCTTTGGTGCAAAACCTTAGAATTTTTAAACATTTTGACATCACATTTTCAATGTACCCTTTTTGAGATCCCTCCTCATCAACAATGTTGGTGTCATTTCCCAGATACTACCCAAAAGGTGTATTGGGGTCATGATCAGTGAACAGGGGAGGAGAGGGGGGATGGGCCACTACACCTGATTTGCTGCTCTAACCCTCCCAGAGGTGGGCTCTCCTCACTACTACACAGCCTCAGCTCTAGGGTGGGGACAAGTGAGGTCCTCATTATTGGAGACTTCAACCTTGACTGGATGGGATCCAATTCTAAATCCTATGAGCCATTGCTATCAGGCCTTGCTCTGAGCCAGGTTATCACCAAACCAACAAGACCTTCCCCCATGGGGGATAAAGGATCACTGATCGACTGGGTCCTGACCAACAGGCCTGACAGAGTCACATCCTCGGGCATCCTACCTGATGCCATCTCGGACCACTTGCCCACCTTTTGTACCTGGGGCATCTCTTAGGTGAAAATAACTAGCAAAGTGATACAGATGATGGACTACTCAAAGCTCCACTTGCCTGACTTCCTCAGCGACCTCAGATCTACTGATTGTCCAAGGTCACCACCCCCTTGGACCCAAATCAAGCACTGGATGCTTTCCTAGCCAAATACATCCCAGTGCAGGACAAGCATGCGCCCCTCACTAGAAGGAGGGTGCAAGGAACCGTCACCAAATGGCTTCATGGGGATCTATTCTGTCTAATGAAACACTGGAACAAATGCTGGGAGACCTATAAGGCCTCTCTCAGCGTCAATGATCTCGCCGCCTACAAGTGCCTCAGAAACTTCTGCAAAAAAGCCATCAGGGCCCCCAAAAGCAAGTTCTGCCGATCCGCACTACTCTCCTCTACCAACAACCCAAGGAGTTTTTGGCAGAACATAAAAAGCTCAGTTGGGGGCTCTGCAAGAGGGCAAGCCATGGATTTACTCATTGATGGGGTCAGCTGCAATAGCCCCCACACAATCGCTAACACCTTTAACACTATGTTCTCCAAACAGGCCACCCCCCTTCCTCCTGCCCCCGCCGCCCCCAAGCTCTCAAACTCTAATCCACCTGTAACGTACCCCCACAATTCCGCTCGACCCGGACCCACACCCAGACCCTCCTTCTTTCTACAGCAGGTATCTATCACCGAGACCCAGAGGCTGCTCGCTAGCCTCTCTCCCCATACCAGTCCAGGGCACGATAACCTCGAGTCAAAACTGCTCAGGTTAGGTGCCCACCTCCTAGCCTGGCCAATGACACATATCTTTAACGCCTCTCTCACCACCGGTGTCATCCCAGATATCTGGAAAATAGCCAAGATCACCCCTGTCCTCAAACAAGGAAACCCGAAAGATCCCCTGAACTATCGGCCGATTGCTATTCTCTCAGCCACATCAAAACTCCTAGAGAAAGCTGTGGCCTCTCAGTTAACTGAGTACCTACAGGAGTACAATCTCCTCTCCCCGGCCCAACACGGGTTTAGGAAGGGGCACAGCACAGCTACCACCCTCACTGTAGTTACCTTGCAGATCAGAACTGCAACCGACCACCTCACTGGTGTGATTTTCATGGACTTATCCAAAGCCTTTGACAGGGTAGATCACTCCCTCCTCAGTGACACTCTCCTCTCCCTCAGACTCTCAAACCCCGCTCACACCTGGTTCCACAGTTACCTCACTGGTAGGAAGCAATACACAAACTTCAACAGGACCCTCTCTAACCTCACCACTGTCCAATGTGGGGTCCCCCAGAGGTCTGTGCTCAGCCCGACGCTTTTCTCCCTTTTCATAAATGAATTGCCATCTATCATCACCCATGGGCTTGCAACCCTGTACGCTGACAACCTTGTCATATTGGATAGTGCCCGAGACATCAGCACCATCAATTCCCAACTAAACTCTGACTTCAAGCAGATCCAAGCCTGGCTGTGCGAGCATAAGCTCGTCATCAACCTCAAAAAAACCCAGTCTATGCTCTTCGGGTCCCTGAATAGAACAAAATCCTGCCCTGCCCCCCTTCTAATCCACGGGGATGATGGCCTGCCCGTGCAGATAGCTGCTGCTGTCAAGTACCTTGGCATTACCCTAGACCCCCAGCTGGACTTTCTTTGCACATCAGAAACATCTGCAAGGCTACGAATGTCAAACTCGGACTCGCATACAGAGCCAAAAACTGCCTCACCTCGGCTGCTCGGATGGCCCTAGCCAGGTGTGTTCTCCTCCCTTCCCTCCCTCTGTTATGGGCTAGTGACCTTCGCCCTGTGCCAAAATCCAACCTCTCTCAAATGGGACACGGCCTAACAGCAGCATCTGCTGTCACGCGCCTTCGCTTCCTCCTGACACAATCAGCTGTGACCTTTATACTCACCTTGAGTGGCTCCCCCCCGAGAAGCATTGCACCTTCATAGTAGGGAACTTCATCGACAACATTGTTAGAACAGCTACCCCCTCTACCCTCGCCCTGTCCTTCTTCCCCGGCAACTCTTCCCACCACCTTAGGTCAAGAGTGGCACAAAATTGCGTGGTTCCTAGAACATGTACCCTTGCAGGTGATCGAGCATTTGCCAACTATGCCCCCAAACTATGGAACTTGCTCCCTGCCCTTACTCGGTCCACCCCCTCCCATCCAGGGTTTAAAACGTCACTATGGGGATTTCTGAATGGCTCCTCCATCTGTCCTTGCACCCCGTAGCCCCTTGAACTATCCTCTCTTGGGGGGTTGTGCACTCCAGGCCCACTGCACTTACTCTCCTGGTCACTGGACTAGATTTAGGATAATGTAATGCTATTTTTGTTAGTACCTGCAACATCACTGTATGTAAATCTGACTCACTCACTATATGTATATGCGCTATCTTAACTCTCCCAGACCGTCTGTAACCTTCCCCAGGGCGGGTGTCTTTTTTTTTTTACTGGTTGCCTTTTTTTCACTATATGACATGTAATACTCTTTGTGTTCAATACCAGTCTGTCACTGTACCTGTTATCCAAGCTTGTAACCCTCCCGGTTCGCACCTGAAAATAGGCACTTGGCTGTCTAGTGTGACTTACCCAGTCAACAAAAGCAAATAAATAAATTATCAAGGAACTATATATATATACATATATTTTTAGTGGCTGACATGGAAGGATACAGGGGAAGGACCACTACAGTAGCATGGAATTTAGAAACTAAGGTAAATGCACTTCAATGTGATATATATAAATTTTTTACAGGATACAAGCTTGACCCTTTTGCCTCAAATGACTCACATTAGTTATGTAATTAATAACAAACCTGGCACACTGTGCAAGTTAGAAAAGCATTTTCCATTGTCAACTCGGCATTCTACTGCTATTGGTTCTTTACTGCCACACTTAGATTATTATGCAAGTCTCTATTGTAATCTTGGGACTAAAGAAAGTAACATTTTGAAAGTAGATTATCATAATATTTGTTGATTTGTTTTGGCCCCTTCTTCCCATTTACATTACTGCTTATTGCATTCTCAATTAGGGTGACTATCCCCAAGTAAATGTTCTTATATTCTCGGTGGCCAAATTTTTAAAGCAATTTATAGTAATCATTACTATCCACTGGAGGATCTTGCTATGGTTCATACTATTGGACTAAGTCTGAGGTCTTCAACTGGTACTCTTCTTGCATCTTTTTTGTGTAAATATACAAAAGGTTCTTGTTCTTTTTTCATTGCTGCTTCAGGTTTTTGGAATAATCTTCCTAGCAGTTTACGTACTACTATGTTGTTACGAGTGTTTAAATCTCAGCTGAAAGAATATTTGTCTTGTAAGGATGTTTGTAAATATATTTATTAATGTTTTTGGTTATGTGTTAACTGTTGTTTGTAAAAATTTTTTATGTATTTAATTTGTATGTTGTACATGTAATAACTAATTTGTTGTTTGTACTTGGGATGAGCTTGAAAAAGGATATTGATTTAGCCAGTGTTCTTACCCAATTAACAAATTAAATAAATAAAGTTTCAATGGGGTTTTCAACTTTGGTGCAAAACTGTATCATTTTTAAAGATTTTGACATTACATTGTCAACATACCTTATTTGAGACCCCTTCTCATGAATAATATTTATGTCATTTCCCAAACCCTGCCCAAACTATGCTTTTGTGGTTGGTTGGTGAAATGACCTTTCGCGAGACATTTCAAAATTTTCAACATACTAGTTCATGAGGTGAGGTCATAACAAGGGTATCTTCAAAATTCGAGTCAAAATGAGTTCATACGGTAGGCACTCATTCACAGCTCAGTCAGCGGCCAGCCAGGGTGGTGAGAGGAGGGCTGTACTGGTCATTGGCTGGGACTTGGGCAGGGGGATCAGGGTGGTGGGCCAGTATCTGACAGGGTGGGGGGGTTAGGATACACTAGACTGACAGGGTAATGTTTTTACTATTTCAAGTGACAGGGATCAGGTATGGGGAGGGAATAGTAGACTACCAGGGAGGTTTGCAAAAAAACAATTCCAAGAGGGCGATTATGAATTGGGCAGGGTGTTGACCACTAGACTACCAGGGAATATTGTTTTAAAATAAAGGGACTGGACATCAAAGAGGGGTGGCACCACTAGACTGTGACAGAGTATTTTTTACAAAAATGGAATGATAGTCAGATATCGGGGGAGGTGGAGGGACCACTAGACTACCAGTGAAATGTATTTCTTTGAAGCACCATCTTTTTAGTCAACCATTTATCAGAATGATGTCATTGTTTCAGAATTTCAGAGATTAGAAGGTCACAGCCCTTTATTTTTGTAAGGCCCCCCATGAGCTCAAAATCCCTCTGAATGTCGACTATCCTTTTTTTTTCCCTATGTCATTAACCCCCACATGTAGTAAGGTGATAGTTGTTTTTTTTTTGTATTTTTGTATTGGTAGTTGAACATGATTCTGATCTTGATGACAGTGACTCACAGTGTTACAGTTTTAGTGTTGTTGAGGTCATGTCTTTGCCATCCAATGATTCAAAGTGTGTCGCAAAAATATCAGGTGATGATAATGATGCTGTGGTTGGAATATGTTGTCCAGAGGGCAGCATGCAAGCTGAAATTCTGGATGTGGATGATGAATATGATAATGATGTCACTGACCCATTGGGAACTGGAGAAAAAGAAAGTCAAGGAGGCTGTATCTGGTTCTGTTGCTGTTAAATCCCCCCCTCCTCAATAAAATTGTGAGGTACCAGTTCCTGTTGATGATGATGACCGGGTGGGGGGGTATGAGAGACACTATCAAGTACTGAAAGGAAATCAATAATGTACAAGTGAGTAACATCATCCAGAAAAAGAGATTATATTCTCGGTGGCCAAATTTTTAAAGCAATTTATAGTAATCATTACTATCCACTGGAGGATCTTGCTATGGTTCATACTATTGGACTAAGTCTGAGGTCTTCAACTGGTACTCTTCTTGCATCTTTTTTGTGTAAATATACAAAAGGTTCTTGTTCTTTTTTCATTGCTGCTTCAGGTTTTTGGAATAATCTTCCTAGCAGTTTACGTACTACTATGTTGTTACGAGTGTTTAAATCTCAGCTGAAAGAATATTTGTCTTGTAAGGATGTTTGTAAATATATTTATTAATGTTTTTGGTTATGTGTTAACTGTTGTTTGTAAAATTTTTATGTATTTAATTTGTATGTTGTACATGTAATAACTAATTTGTTGTTTGTACTTGGGATGAGCTTGAAAAAGGATATTGATTTAGCCAGTGTTCTTACCCAATTAACAAATTAAATAAATAAAGTTTCAATGGGGTTTTCAACTTTGGTGCAAAACTGTATCATTTTTAAAGATTTTGACATTACATTGTCAACATACCTTATTTGAGACCCCTTCTCATGAATAATATTTATGTCATTTCCCAAACCCTGCCCAAACTATGCTTTTGTGGTTGGTTGGTGAAATGACCTTTCGCGAGACATTTCAAAATTTTCAACATACTAGTTCATGAGGTGAGGTCATAACAAGGGTATCTTCAAAATTCGAGTCAAAATGAGTTCATACGGTAGGCACTCATTCACAGCTCAGTCAGCGGCCAGCCAGGGTGGTGAGAGGAGGGCTGTACTGGTCATTGGCTGGGACTTGGGCAGGGGATCAGGGTGGTGGGCCAGTATCTGACAGGGTGGGGGTTAGGATACACTAGACTGACAGGGTAATGTTTTACTATTTCAAGTGACAGGGATCAGGATGGGGAGGGAATAGTAGACTACCAGGAGGTTTGCAAAAAACAATTCAAGAGGCGATTATGAATTGGGCAGGGTGTTGACCACTAGACTACCAGGGAATATTGTTTTAAAATAAAGGGACTGGACATCAAAGAGGGGTGGCACCACTAGACTGTGACAGAGTATTTTTTACAAAAATGGAATGATAGTCAGATATCGGGGGAGGTGGAGGGACCACTAGACTACCAGTGAAATGTATTTCTTTGAAGCACCATCTTTTTAGTCAACCATTTATCAGAATGATGTCATTGTTTCAGAATTTCAGAGATTAGAAGGTCACAGCCCTTTATTTTTGTAAGGCCCCCCATGAGCTCAAAATCCCTCTGAATGTCGACTATCCTTTTTTCCTATGTCATTAACCTCCCATGTAGTAAGGTGATAGTTTTTTTTTGTATTTTTGTATTGGTAGTTGAACATGATTCTGATCTTGATGACAGTGACTCACAGTGTTACAGTTTTAGTGTTGTTGAGGTCATGTCTTTGCCATCCAATGATTCAAAGTGTGTCGCAAAAATATCAGGTGATGATAATGATGCTGTGGTTGGAATATGTTGTCCAGAGGGCAGCATGCAAGCTGAAATTCTGGATGTGGATGATGAATATGATAATGATGTCACTGACCCATTGGGAACTGGAGAAAAAGAAAGTCAAGGAGGCTGTATCTGGTTCTGTTGCTGTTAAATCCCCCCCTCCTCAATAAAATTGTGAGGTACCAGTTCCTGTTGATGATGATGACCGGGTGGGGGGGTATGATAGACACTATCAAGTACTGAAAGGAAATCAATAATGTACAAGTGAGTAACATCATCCAGAAAAAGAGATGTGCACAAAGAAGGGCCCAAAATTTGAAGATAGAAGGGGGACAGATCAGGGGCAACATCAGGAACTATTTATTCTCACAGAGGGTGGTGTGTGCAAGGATAAACTAAACCTAATTATCAGCTTTCTGGTGGGACAGCAGCAGTTGAAGCATCCCTATAATTTGTAACTGGTACCCCTCAATTTGCTACTACTGCTGCTCGATGTTGTCAAGGTGGTGGTTAACAACAGCCTCTAACTTACCCCACATCAGGCCCAAATTGGTCTGTGTGGCAGGTAGTTGGACAGGGTTGCCCCTGTCACCTGCTGCAGGTTGTAGTGGTGGAGCAGCCACTTGATCCATGGCCCTCCAACGCATCACACCACCACGTGCAGGTGGATGCCGTGCTGCCCCCTATTCCTCAGCAGGTGCATTACTGCCCTGTTTTGCAATCTTGGTCTGCCACTGTACACAGTGGAGATTGTACACGTGGGTGCACTGACCACCTGTGCTAAAGTGAGTTCCTTTGGGGTTACGGCACACCTCCACACAACACAGATTACCTTTCACTACTCTACTATCCCAAGGCAGTGTAGTAAAGAACTCCCATACTAATGAGGTGCAGGGAGGACCAAGCACAAGTGTGGGGGGGGGGGAGATGTTGTTGGAGCCAGGGGCTGCTGCTGCAGTGACACTCTATTTCAAGCATGATTTGCTTCCTGCCTTCCTGAAGCATGTGACCAAGTCTGTGTAAGCCATGTGATGTGTGTGGGCTGCCTGTAAATTCTCACTCCACCTTTAAAGCAAAGTAAGGTGGAGTGAGGAATGCAAAAACATTATCACCATTATAACAAGGTGAATTGGTGATGTAACAATTTTCAATGGGCACTGTAGCCAGAAAATAATGCAATGTGGGCTACTTTGTGTTTACTTTGAGGGTGGAATTTGACTTTGTTGCATCTCTACATGCGATGAAGATAGAGGTGGGGGGCTTAAGAGGGATGTGAGGAACTACTTCTTCACAGAAAGGGTGACGGATGCATGAAACAGCCTGCCATAAGAATTGATGGGGGAGTATACAGAAACTTAGACTTTGATGGCAGATAAGGACTGCTTGGCCCACATTGTCTACCCATTTCCCTAACTATTGGATAAGCTGCAGATCCTAGTTAACTAACAGCCTACTTCCTCCTACCCCGCACTAGAATAACCTTGTCTGCCCCATGCATTCTTGAAGTCCCTCACTATTTCTGACCATACAACCACCTTAGGAAGGCCGTTTCATGCATCAACCTCCCTCTCCATGAAAAAAAAAAAATCCTCATCTTGACCCTGAGCCGTCACCCCTCTATCTTCAAATTGTTTCCCCTTGTTCTTGCACATCTTTTTACTGAAAGATGCTACCTTCTTGGACTTTGTTGATTCCCTTGATGTACTTTAAAGTTTCTATCATGTCCCCCCTCTCCCTCCTTTCCTCAAGGGTATACATATTAAGCTTCTGTAGTCTCACTTTGTATGGTTTCTGGTGCATACCCTGCACCATTTTTGTTGCTGTCCTCTAGATTGCCTCCGTCCTGTCTATGTCCTTGCATAGATGGGGTCTCCAGAACTGCACGTAGTTCTTCAGATGGGGTCTCACCAACTGTCTTTACAGAGGGATGACAACTTCCTCTTTTCTACTGGTGATGCCTCTCATTATGCATCCCAGTATCCGCCCAGCCCTCTTTACTGCCTTTTCACATTGCCTGCCTACCTTTAGGTCCTCTGATATGCCTAGCACCAGGACCCATTCCATTTTTGTTGTTGGTTGTACCCCTACCCCCATTGTGTACTCTTCCCCTGGGTTTTTGTTTCCCAGGTGCATTACTTTGCACTTCTTTGCTTTAAATCTAAGCTGTAATACTTTTAACTATTCCTCCAACTTTGCCAATTCCTTGCTGATCCTTTCCACTCCCCACTTGCGTATCAACCATGTTGCCAATCTTTGTGTCATCTGTAAAGAGGCATAGTTTTCCTTCCAGTCCCTCTGTAATATCATTAATAAACACATTATAGAGGACCAGCCCCAGTACTGAATTCTGTGGTACCCGGTCAATCAATCAAAATCTTTACTTTGCCAGACAGAACATCATTGAGATAAGCTCATTTACAAGAAGGACCTGGGGCAAAACAATTGCCAACAACCAAGTAACCCCCCCCATTCTTGGGAGTGGACTCCATTTACTGTTACCCTATGTGTCCTGTTGTCTAGACAATTATTTACCAGGCTACCACCCTGGGACCCCCTCCCAGGCTGGCTAACTTACTTATTACTCTTTTTTGTGGGAGTGCGTCAAATGCCTAGCTAAAGTCTAGGAAGGCCATGTCCACAGCCCCACCCTGGTCTACTTCTTTGGTCATCCAGTCAAAGAAATTTATTAGATTAATCTGACATGACTGTTCCACTGTGAATCCATGCTGCCTTGGGTCCAGTGCACCGCTGGCCTCTAGAGGTACTCAACAATTCTTTCTTTCAGAAGTGATTCTGTCATTTTCCATACCACTGAGGTCAAACTAACAGTTCTGTGGTTTCCTGCCTCTGCATTTCTCACACGTTTTTTGAAGGGAATCACATCCACCTTCCTCCTATCCTCAGGTACCTCACCATCCTCCCATGATTTATTAAAAAGGATAGTAAGTGGTGTCACTAGTTCTTCACTTAGCTCTTTTAGAATTCTGGGGTGAATCCTATCAGGACTCAGTGCCTTGCCCATATTGAGTTTTAGAAGTTCTTTCAGGACTCTTTCTTCAGTCGACCCACCTATCCAGAGTGCTTCTATTGTTTGGTTTCAGTACACCCCCTCCTCTTCTTTTGTGAATACTGAACAAAAGTATCCAATGAGAATTTCTGCCTTTTTACTATCATCCTCTGTCCACCCACCTCCCTTTATTAAGTCTCACTCCCAAATGTACATATAAAAGGTTTTATCCCCCCTTCTTCACTAAGTTGGCTATTTTTTTCTTGTTTGGGACTTTGCTATTCTGACTGCCTTCTCCACTTCCTTCTGCTTTAACTGAAACAGTTCTTTGTCATGCTCCTTATGTGTTTCTTATACTTTCTGAATGCTATATTGTTTCTTCCAAACCTTAACTGCCACCTCTTTTGAGAGCCATTGAGTTTTTTTCCTTGATTTTGTTCTGTTTACTTGCTTCACACAAAGACTTGTTCCCTCTGTGATGGCAATTTTGATTTTTTCCCACTGTTCCTCCACCCCTCCTTGCTGCCCCTTTGCTAGTGCATTCCATAGGCACTCTCCCATTCTGCCAAAGTCAGCCCTCCTAATGTCCAGTACCCTTGCTTTTGCATGGGTTGACTCTACGGCTGTGTTTATCATGAATCACACTGTCTGGTGGATGCTTGTTCCCAGATTGCTACCCACTTTTAAATCTGTGTTCCTCTCTCTGTCCCCATTTAAGAGTACCAGGCCTAAGACTGCTCCTTCCTCAGTGAGTTCAAACACTAGCTGCCTGAGGCATGCACTTGTAGGGCATCAAGAATGACTCTGCTCTTGGAAGTGGCTGCAGCAAATGTGCTCCAGTTAACATCTGGCATATTTAGGTCTCCCCATCAATAATATCTCCCCTGCTTCTATTATTCTAAGGATGCCTACATTAAATTCCTTATCCATTTCCTTCCCCTCAGATGGGGGTCTGTATAAAACCCTCATGTGGATTGTGGTTCCATTTCCTGTCTCCAAGGTGACCAACTGTGCCTCCTCTCTTCCCTGTTTACCCTTTAGTTCCATTGCTTTGATGCCTTCCCTTATGTAGAGAGCTACCCGTCCTCCCCCTTTACCCCCGTCCCTCCTGTATATTGTGTAACCTGGTATGCTGGCATCTCAGTCATGTTTCAATGACTGCCACAACATCCAGGCATCCATCTTCCATCAATTCCACTAATTCAGGAAGCTTGTTACCCAGATAACAGGCATTGGTACTCATTGCCCTCCATTTTTTGATGGCCTTTCCCCTTTTAGCCCCATTCCTGTACTTACTGCCTTTGCCTTTTTTGTCCATTTTTACCCCTGCCCTGCCCCCTATTGTCCTCTCTACCTTGGTGGTTATCTTGCTAACTACCATATTTTGTTAGGTGAGGCTGGGAATTTCCTGCTGCTTTTCAGTGCCCCCCGCTAGTTTAAAAGTTTGACAATGAAGCATTTAAACCTATCACCTAGTATTTTGGTTCCCCATTGTGCCAGTATAGGCCTGTATCTCTCCAGGTGGACCCCCCCCAGTCCCTGGTGAAGCCAAAACACAGTGCTCTGCACCAGTTTTTCAATCATTCATTGAATCCCAGGGTGCTTAGTACCCTAGCTTCATCCATGCCATAGACATACAGCACCTCTGAGAAGGTTACTATTCGTGCTACTTGTCTAAGGCCCCTCCCCAACTGCACAAACTCCTCCTGCACAGCTTTGATACCATTCCCAGCTATGTCATTTGTCTCTAGGTGGACAATGACATCCAGCTCCATCTTCTGTGCAGCTGCTTATGCGATCCTGGGGATTCACTTCCTGTCTCTCCAGGCCATGGTGCTGGGCAGGCACCTTACCTCCTCTCCCATCCTTCCCCCAGTTCTACCCCTTAACAACTGAGTCCCCCATGAGAAGCTGTTTCTTTTTCAGGTGGGGTACCATGCCACCCTCCTGTGGGTCTCCCTTGTGGAGGTTCCCAGCATCCGCCTTGGACTTCACTTCAGGTGCCTCCATATAGGAACAATGCTCCACCAGAATGGCATATGAATTGTGGAGAGGTACAATTGGAGGGATGTGCCTTTTTTTCAGCACACTCACTCTCCCTGAGCCCACTGCAGTTCGACCGCTCCTTATTCCTGACAACCTCTGAGAAAGCAGCAGTGGGCCTGGTGGTCCCTGGGTGGGGGAGGAGATTTCCCAATCTCCTGCCAGGTCTTTGTTGGGGAGAAGGTTTCCCTACTCCTTTCTGGGTTGGTCTGGAGATGGGCAAACTTCTCTCTCAGATCGGAGAGGTGTCTGCAATTAGGGCAGTATCGCAACCTCCAGAATGTCTCCTGAAAGACTGCCACCCCACAGCCAGTGCATTGCACCACTCTCCACGTGTCTCTCTTCCTCCTTGTTGAAATTGTGGGTTTTTTTTCACTATTAGGGAACCTCACCTCCCCTTGGTAGTGTAGCCTTTTCCTAGGGACTATGTACCTGGACAATCCCAAGTTATATGTATTTTTTTTACAATAGCAATCACAAAAAGCTATACTCCCAGCTTATGCAACACTGCCTGGCTGCCTTCTGTGGCACACCACACCCTGTTTTGTGTCTGAGCAGAAAGTTGTCACACCTTCCTGCCTAACACCTTAAAGTTAGAGTAGCCAGGGGAGGATAGGAGTTGAGCAAATTGGTGTACCTACACGGGGGGCAAAACCCCATTGGCAAAATCCCCCATGGTGACAGTTTTGACAACATCTGAAACTGTCGCTGTGGGGGACCCACTGCTGATTTCCACCCTTATGCAGACTGTTGCCCCTCCCTTCAAGTTAACTCTGACTGGAGTTAACAATCCTAAAGAAGGGGGGGTGCAGGGGAACATTCCTATGCTTGGGTACCAGGGGCATAGCCCTCAATAGAAACACGCCAGATGTTGACAAGCAGAATTTCACCCATCGACATCGGGGACATCTCTATGCCACACATCGACAACACTGTTGCCGCAGCAGCATAGGTAAACCGGGCAAATCACCTGTTCTGTGCTGTGAGGACAATCAGAGCAATCCAGTCTGAACCTCCTGACTATTAAACAATTCCACTGACTGCAGGAATGAAAGAACATGCCAGTGACAACTTATATGTTTGTTGCAAAATGTTACCAAATTACAAACAAACTACAAATAAGCCACCAGATTCACAGAAAAAGATAAAAACATCAGCAGTGTTGTAATCCTTCTGTATGTAAAGTAGCAGTCTACAAAAAGATCAGCAGTATTGCAAACCCCTTCTTGATTCGGACAAGCAAAAACCAGTGTCAAATTAAAAGGAAGGCCCACTTCCCTCAGAATTCAAGCAAGAATTGTGCATTTCTCAAGGTTTCTGGTTCCTAGTTTAAGACTGTGCGTTCTTGCCAGCTCCGAGTTCATATTTTCAAAAGCAAATTGTCTTCAGAAGATAAGGCCTTTCAGTGTGGAGCTTCCTCCATGTCTGAGATAGGCACGGGGGGATAATAAGTAGAGGAACGGGAGGTGGGAGGGATGCCAGTGACCGAATACGGTCCAAGTTATTGGAATAGAAAGAAATAATAGTGCATACTGGATGGGACTAAATCTGATAAGCTAGTAGAATGTTCTGTAGCTAGATACTGCTAACGTTATTGTAAGTAATTAGTAACTCTATCTAAAAGAACACTTTGCAAAGTATATTATCAATAAAAAAAGAGAAGTTCTGACCAGATCCTACAGTACCTGTGTGTAATTATTTGGAAAAGAAATGACCAGGAAGCATGGGTCCAGATATTCATTTAGTAATGATTTCACAACCCTTGACAACAACTGTTTTACCCATAAAGGTAATGATTAGGGAAGGGATTTGCAATACATTTTATGGTTACTGTAATAGGACTGGTCATCCTTCCTTGCAGTTAGAGGGTCTGTAATTTATTTTTCTAAAGCCGGTTGAAACAGCATTCTAACTATTCCATATCCCCTCCTTGTCCTGTTAGGATGGTCACCTACAGAACTCCACTTTTTTCTTCTTTACTCTTTCCTTTTCAAGTCCCTCTTAAATGCATCCTGCATAGCTCAAAGTGACCAAACAATGTAGTATTGTAGAGTCATAGAACAGTTTAATTTGGCAATATAAAATCCAGATACTCATTGTTAAATATCTGAACATATATAACATGAGCCTTTTTTTGCCACATTGTAGTTATGCAAGACATATAGGGCTAGGTATTCAAAGGTGCACCTGGCAATGGTGCAAGTGGTTGCTCCACGCAACTGAGTTGTGCTGGAGCAACAAAAGGATATATTCAAAGGAGATGTGCTATGGGGCATCTCATCTGAATATACCAAAATAATGCCCACAGCGCAGGTACAATGTGCTGGCACATGCCCCAAACAGGTCTTAATACCAAGAATGGGAAATGCACCAGCTCATCAGAGATATGCCATGCACAAATTCCTAATATTGACACACAAATATGCAAATGGGGCCATAATACATGCAAGGTGCAAATGGGGCCATTTGCATGTCATCATGGCCCCATTTGCATGAGTTGAGCATGTCTAGACAGCTAAATATTGTAACTTTTTGAGATTTGGGGACAGTTGTTTGTCAGGGTTAATTAGAGGGAAATTTAAATGTGTTGTTTGCCTGGTGTTTGGGGGAAGGGACATTAGCTGCAATTACCTTGTCTTTAAACAGGAATTACCCTGGCCTCCATTGTTCACTTGGGAACTCAGAGCAGCAGGTTGGTTGGATAGAGCTCTGGGTTTATATTCTGTTTTTAACTGAAATATTGGAATAGTTTGTAAGTGAAATTAGCTCTATGTGGTAAAAATTATTACCCTGAATTAGAACTGTTACTTGGGCTGTGATATTGTAACTTTTTGAGGTTTGGGACAGTTGTTTGTCAGGGTTAATTAGAGGGAAATTTAAATGTGTTGTTTGCCTGGTGTTTGGTAAGACCCTCCCACCCACCCTGTTTTGTAGGCTTTCTTAAATACTGAAAAACCACTGGGGTTGGGATTGAAAGGCTGAGTATTTCTGTTTTAGGACTGAATTTGAAGCAACAGCAGCTGGTGGGCCTGTGACATCAGGCGGTACCTGATGTCTGCTTACACACACTGTTAGTGGGACCAAACACACTGGACTGTTGTGTTTGTGAGACTTTGGAACTTTATTGGTGGGGTTGAAATTGGGTTTGTAAATAACTACAGTCAGTATAGAAAAACTGTATTCAGGGAAAGGGACTGAAAAGGGTGTGCCATTATAAACAGAGGGGATAAACAATTGAAGCCCATATTCCACCACAGCAGGCATCTTTGGAAGGGTTGTAGGCTGTACAGGCTGTGGGATGGCAATAATTCTAAATTGGGCCTGGAGAGAGGGAGGCTTCCCACTCTGTAGACAGTTATCTTGTATCAGGGTGAGGTATATTGGTTAAGGAGTAAGCTGGGAGAGAGGTGTCCAAGGATAAGGGTGTGCATATGGGCAGCAGAAGGGGGGAGGCTG
Organism: Neoceratodus forsteri; assembly: GCA_016271365.2. Lineage (NCBI taxonomy): Eukaryota > Metazoa > Chordata > Ceratodontiformes > Ceratodontidae > Neoceratodus > Neoceratodus forsteri. The sequence continues at coordinate 1,278,101,170 of CM057454.1, forward strand.
AGGGAGGCTGAAACGCTCTGAAATTACAGGATGTTATGTTACAGCAAGCAGGAGGGATGTTAGGGACAGAGGACCCTTAGATAGGGAAGTTGATGCTAAGGGAAAGCATCACAGAGTGAACATTCTGAATACAAAGATAGTGGAGGGGAAGAGTCAGGAGGGGCTGTTGTGCGGAAGCCTAAAACAGCAGACTGTGGGAAGGGAGCTCCTAAGGTGAACAGAGCAAGATGGGAAGAAGAGGGCAGTTTAGAGGTGCAGTCAGGGAATCTCAGGGTTACTTAATGGGCTGACATAGAGTGTTGCAATAAATTTGAGCTACTAAGCAACCTAGAGGGAGGAAGGGTTGGTGGAAATGAGAAAACTTATACAAGGCCGGGAGGAGGTCTGATACCCATAGGGCATCACAGACCGGCAATGGAAAGGATAGAAATAGTCCCAGAGGGAGAGGAAACATATGTTAAGCAAATGGGGAGATGCAACATATTCCAGACATGAGAGAGAAAGCATGATTGGAGAAACTGGGAGACAAGGATGTGGGAGAGGGCCCCCTTTCAGCAGGGGGTCAGTACCATGGATGGGGCCCTAGCTAAAGGGACCCACAGAGAGCCTCTGGGGCAGGGGTACTATTACAAGGGGGAGGATGGGGTGTGGGGAAGGAGAAACCATCAGGGCCAGGATAAATGGTTCAGATAAGAGAGGTTAAAGGGACACCTATTCAGAGGGAGTTTGAGTTAAGTGGGCAAAATAGCAAGGGAGGCAGAAAGGGAGGGTGACAAGGGGTCTCTAGTAAGGCAGGAAGACTCCATGAAATTGAGATCATGAATAAAGGGGAAAGGGGTGGAAGGGCATAGTGGAGGTAACCATAAGGATGATGGCAGTGTTAAGGTTCTGTTATTGGGAGACTCGATGATTAGGGGTATCCAGTGGGAGGGACAGGGGGGTGGATGCCATAGCCAGGTGAAGGTAGTGTGTATACCTGGGCTGACACTGCACAGAGCAAAGTTCATGAGTGTATGAAATGGTTAGGGATTGTGGAGAAACAGATTCCTGGTGCATTTGGGAACTAATGATCTAGAGGAAATAGCATTTTGGAAATCCAAGCAAGGTTCCAAGAACTTGCCAGAGTCTGTCGGGATAATGGATGCAACATTTCCTTTTCGGAGATATTGCCAGTACCAAAGGCCTCAGTGGAGAAAAAATGAAGCTCACAGAGGTTAATGACTGCTCAGGAAGTGGGTGAAGGGAGTGGGTTGGGGTGTTAGGGGAACTGGAATGGAGTTTGGGAGGATGAGGGACTATATGCCAAGGACAAGTTTCATCTTGCCCCATTAGAGAGGAAGTCCTTAAACAGGGATGGCTGACTACATACAAGAAAGGTGGGGTTTAAACTTGTGAGGGGAAGGGATAAGGGAGGGGCTGACCAGAAGCCCTCTCCTCCAGATGAGGGTAGCCTTCACACCCAAGGGGAGGAAACAGATTGGGGATGGAGGTTTCAGGAGGAGCAGAGGAGGATGGAAGTAAAAGGAATCTGGTGGGGTTCGACAAAGAGAATCAGGATAAGGGTGGGGGTTGGTGTTAGTAAATGCCAGGAGCTTGGGAAACAAGTTGCCAGGTTCAGGCCATGCTGTTCGAGGGGGTTGGATGTGGGCGGTCAGAGCGTGGGCTAACAAAAACCATGACTGGGACCTAAATATGCGAGGGCACTATGCTCAGGAAGGATAGAAAGGGAGGGCAGAGGGGTGGAATGGCTATGTTCATTAGAGATGACATAGAAATTGCTAGAGTAGAAGAGGCAGAGGAAGCGTGGAGGCCTTATGGGTCACTACGATCCTCAGCAGGAAATAAGGTCAAGCTGGGTGTAGCATATCAGGCCCCTGGGATGAGTGAGGTTCTAGAGGATGGTTTGCTGGACAACATCATTGCCCAGTGTGGACCAAAAGGGAAGGAGGGTGTTGATGGGGACCTTAATATGCCAGGTACAAACTGGGGAACCATGTCCTCTAAGGTGGCCAAGGAGCAGAGGCTGCTGGATGGCTTCAGGATGTTTTCTTAACACAGCATGTGATGGAGCCCACAAGGGGGGCATGTCCTGGATGTGGTTCTGGCAGATGGGGATCTGGTAAGGGACATGGTTGTACAAGACCCCTGACTGGGGCGACCACAATACTGTCTGGTTTCAACTAAGCATGGGGGAGGGTGAGATCTAGGACACTGGCAGTGGACTTCAGAGGACAGACTTCATGGGCATGGGAAATATTCTCAAGGATCACTTGATGGGGATTACCTCAATGACAAGTGTGGAAAGGAGATGGAGGTCATAAAATGGGGACTTCATGAGGCAGTCAGGATCTGCACTAAGTTGAAACGTGGGGAGCAAGGTCACATAAACCATGCTGGTGGTCCAGTGAGGTACAGGTAGCAGTCAGAGAAAGAAGGTGGCCTACAAAATATAAAACAACAAGGGGATAGGGATAAGGAAATGTACCAGCTTGCATCTAGAAAAGTCACCACGTATGGTGAGGAGCAAAAAGTCCAGTAAAGAGCAGCGGCTGGCACAGGGGATACATGGAGGAGAAAAGGGGTTCTTCCGGTACATTGGGGAGCGGAGAAAAACTAAGGGCCATCTCAGCAGATTGAGATCAGAAGGAGGGTGGGTGGAAGAGGCGAGGGACCAGGCAGAGGTATTTAACAAGTACTTTGCCTCTGTGTTCACTAGGGAGGGGGATGGGATATCTACAAAGCAAGGCATGAAGGGATAAACATCAGTAAGTGGGATCAGGAGCAACAAAAATGGAGCAAGAGGAGAGAGGTACCCAGGGTGTCACATCTGGGTAAGATAAAAGGCCAGTAAGGTGGAGGGACGAGATGATGCTATCTCTGCCCAAGAAGGTGTGGGCAGCCCTCAAGGCCCTAAAGAAGAACAAATCTCCTGGGATGGCATTCATCCCGAGAGTACTATGGGAATTGGCGGACATACTGGCTGCACCCCTGGAGCAGACTTTTCAGCAGGTCACTTGAGACAGGGAGGTACCTGGGATTGGCAGAGGCACATGTGGTACCAATCCATAAAGGGGTCGAGGAAGTACCAGGTAACTATAGACCCATCAGTTTGACCTCCGGTGGTGGGAAAATTAATGGAAGTATACTAAAGGAGCGATTGGGATGTGTACTTGGAGGAGGTGGGAGGTCTGGATAGTGACAACATGGGTTTTGTGCCAGGTAGATCATGTCAAACCAACCTTGTGGAGTTCTATGAATGGTAACATCAGAACTGGACAGGGTAAGCCTGTGGATGTGTTATTCTTGGACTTCAGCATAGGCGTTTGACTCTGTCCCCCACAATGGTCTGGTGGAGAAACTGATGGGGTTAGGAGTAGGCCCTTTGATGGGCAGATGGATTGAAAACTGGCTAACTGGATGCACTCAGAGAGTAGTGATCTGTGGGGAGCTCTCGAACCCTAGAGAGGTTGGTAGTGGGGTACCGCAGGGCTCGGTTCTGGGTCCGATCCTGTTTAATGCATACATATCGGACATCAGGGAGGGTATAGGGTGTGAAATGAGTCTCTTCGTGGATGACTCCAAGATGGGAGCAGTAGTTGAGGGAGAAGAGGGGAGGTTGGCCCTGCAAGGGGACCTGGACACCCTGGAAAGCTGGGCTCACACATGGAAATTAAATTTCAATATCACCAAGTGCAAGGTGTTGCATCTTGGTCGGGGAAACCCTAAACACAGGTACACCCTGGGAGGGGAGGTGCTGGAGGCCTCAATAGGGGAAAAAGACCTAGGGGTCATGGTGGATGCATGTATGAATAACTCTGAGCAGTGCAGGAGAGCAGATAGCAAGGCAAACAGGATGTTGGGATGCATTGTAAGGGGGATCACCTCTAGGAGCAAGGAAGTGATTCTGCCGCTGTACAATGGACTGGTTAGACCACACCTTGAGTACTGTGTACAGTACTGGAGACCACACTTAAAGAGGGACATACAGCTCCTAGAGAGGGTACAGAGGAGGGCAACAAAGATGATATGAGGGCTAGGGGATTTGACATATGAGGACAGACTTAAGAAGCTCTGCCTGTTTTCACTGGAGGAGAGGAGAGACAGGGGGGACATGATTGAGGTCTTCAAGTACCTCAAGGGAATACATAGGGTAAACATGGAGGAGATCTTTAGACTAAAGCAGGGAGGCATCACCAGAGGGCATGGTTTGAAGTTGGAAAGTGGAAGGGTAAGGGGGGAAAGAGGAGGAGGTTTTTCACTGAGAGGGTGGTGGACCCTTGGAATGCACTGCCTGGTGTGCTAGTTCAGAGATCCACAGTGGAGGGCTTCAAGAGAGGATGGGACAGACACAGAAAGTGGATGTATCAGATGATGTCCTGTCCCAGGGGGGTGGGGATGGATGATACGGGTTTCTGGAGCACAAGGGATGGGAGGGTCTCGGCACCCAACTAAGGATCTAAAGTTCGAGCAGACTCGATAGACTGTAAGGCCTAATCTGCTGGCAAATAGTATGTTAGTATGTCAGTATGTTAAATGTGCCTGGTACCCTGCACAGCATGCAGTGCTGTCAGAGGAGGTTCAGTGGTACCCCTTCCCCAACCATAACCCTGATCACCATCAACATGTTTAATATCTTTTCCTTGTGTTTCAGTGATACCCCCTCCATGCCTGTAACTGATCAACATGAAAACTGCCATTTTAAATCCCTGATGGTCCAGTGGTACTCCTCTCCCCACCCGTAACCCTGATACTAAGGTTCATAATAAGATTAGAAGAAAGATCTAGTAGGCCAAAGCCCATAATGCTCCTATGCTAGGCCATAGAGTAGAATGTTAAGTCATACCCAGACATAATTAGCATGTCGAGAGGATGTTTAAAAATCTCTTTAGTATTGCTTGTTGCTACATCAGATGGAAGTCTATTCCAAGGCCCAATAGTTCTTTCAGAAAAGAAAACTTACTATTATTATGTTTAAAAGATTTACCAGTTAACTGGAGGACATGACCTCTAGTATTATGTATTGATGACTTAAAAGAAAATCCTAACTCAGTCATGAATAATGTCTAATGCGTCTGATGGTAAGAGACATTAGTTTCAATGTATCCAACCTAAACTCATAAGATGAGGATTCGAGACCAGATTTTTTTTAGAGTATTTTCGCTGAACCCTTTCAAGAGAGTAACTATCTGATTTTTTAAAAGGACACCACAACTGTGAAGCATATTCAAGATGGGGATGGACATAGGACCTGAATAGGGGTAACAACACCTCCTGATCTCAAGATCTAATATTATGCAAAATAGACCAAATAATTTTATTAGATGTACTAATAACCAAATGCATATGCTTGGAATATGTTAAGTCATCTGAAATGTTTATACCCAAATCCTTCTCATCATTAGTGGCACACAATGGTAAATCATCCAGAATATACTGGAAATTTAAATTATTAGAACCCCAATGCATTACTTAGCATTTTGTAGAGTTTAACTTCATGCCCCATTTATTAACCCAGGTACTAATAATATCAAGATCATGCTGAATACAAGATATTTGGTCTAAATTAGAACATGGTCCTCCGATCTTCACATCATCTGCATGTTTAATTGTAAATGAAAGGCAGGAATTAGTTAAATCAGATATAAAAGCCTGAAAAAGACAGGGGCCGAGAACCGAGCCTTGTGGAACACCACTTAAAGCTTTACCAGAGTTAGAAAATGCCCCATTAATCATCACCTTTTGAGTTCTGTTTGAAAGCCAATTATGAATCCATGTAATTATATGACTATTAATACCAAGACCTGTGAGTTTTTGAATTAGAGCCCAGTATGGCATGGTGTCAAAAGCTTTACTGAAATCAATAAAGACAATGTCACAGGCTAACCGGTTATCCAAACAAGAACTAAAATGTTCATAAAAGCAGAGCAAATTTGTCAGACAGCTTCTACCCTTCTTAAAGCCATGTTGTTCCAAATCAGATTCATCAATAACAGGGGCAATAATATCCTTTAGTAGACTTTCTAACACCTTACATATGGATGAAGTCAAACTAATTGGCCGATAATTTTCCCATAGATGTTTTGATCCCTTCTTATGTATTAGTACCACAAACGCCTCTTTTCATTCACAAGGGATAAAATTATATTGTAAAAAAAGGTTGAATAAAAGTTTGAGTGGAAAGACAATATGTTTAGATAATAGGTAAAGTAAATGCCCTGCTATATTGTCTGGGCCTGAATAAAATTTACCTTTTAGTAAGTGTAGTTTTTTTTTAAGAATAGACTCAACTGAGAATGTGATAAAAGTATCTGATGGTGAAATCATAGGTACAGGTGATTGAACTTCTGATGCAGAGAAAACTTTACAAAATTCATTATTAAATAAATCAGCCATGGCTTTCAGCTCATGGATAAGTATGTTTTCTGTTGTAAGAGGCCCCACCACACTTGGACTTTTCCTGAGGGAGTTTATATAAGAGTAAAATTGTTTGGAATTAGACTTACTAGCTGTTGTTGCCAATTTCATTTCCCATCTAGATTTGGCCCTACAGATGACTAATTTACACTTCCTACTTGATTTTAAATAGGATTCCCAATTAGAAGCTGTCCTATTATTTAGGTAGTTACTATGTTTTTTTATTTTTTATATTTATTAAACATTTTATGTTTTTATTCATGCATCTAGGAGTCTGTTTCCCATTAGAAATCTTATATTTTGATGGAATATAAGTATCACAAAGAGTCAAAATAAGTGATTTGAAAGAGCACCCAACTTTGATATAAGGACTGGTTATCAAAAAAAGATAACCAGTTTATTTTTTCAAGGTATAGATTGATACTGTGAAGATCAAACTGTCATTACAGGTATATAATTGAAAATTAGTATTAAAGACAATATGTCTCTGCAAGTTAAATAAAATAGAATTATGATCACTTCTGCAATTGGTGATGAAATATGCACATCCTAATATCTAGCGGTACTACTCAGAACAAGATCTAATATATAATTACCTCGGGTTGCAGAAGTTATCCATCGCTGTAAGTCCAATTCCGAACAAGTGGACAAAAATGTATTACTAATACTGCTAGATGTTGTGAATGACTGCCAATTTATATCTGGGAGATTGAAATCCCCTGTAATAATAACATAACCCATTTGAGTAGCTATTTCAAATTCGGTTAGAATGGCATCCATAATTAAACTAGATGAATTTGGGGGAACTTAAGATGTCCCAAAGATAATAAAATTCTGTTTAGAAAGGAAAATTTTAAGCCAAAGACTCTCAGTCGGGAGATTATGAATTTTTATAGAACTAGAAATATTGACTAAGTTGATTTTATAGTTAATAAATGAGGCAACACCTCCACCCTTTCTTTCACTTCAATTCAGATAATAAGAGATATATCCAGGGAGTTGCTTGATCCAGTAGAAGTTATAATCACCCCATGTTTCACAAACCGTAATAATATCAAAATCCTTATTCGAAATCACAGTTTGTAACTCATCAAATTTCTGCGTCAAACTTCTCGCATTAAAACTAAGAAACTGTAAGTGTTTACTGGAGACTTTATAAGAGTGAGAAGAAGAGTGTGTACATTTGCATCCCCCTCCCCACCCCACCCACTATTTAGTTTAAATTTATGTTAACTGTAGATGGGAATTGTTGACTCAGCAGTGCATTCCCTAGTTTGTTAAGATGCAACCCGTCAGGACAGTAAAGCTCAGATCTATCAGAGAACTCTTCCCAAAGGGTCATGCACTGAATATTCTGTTGTAAACACCATTGCCTAAGTCAGTTGTTAATAATTTTAATTTTATGATTAAGAAACCGGGAGTACCGTGGTATGGGTAGAATCTCCGAAAAAATTATATCTCACTGGAGATCAATCATTTTATTAGTCATAGAAACATAGGCTAATTTGATATTCTGAACAGAGTCCCTGTAGATGTTGTTGGCTCCAACATGGATAATACACAGTGAATTTATGTCTTGAGAGCTAATAATATTATCGACCATATATATTAGATCTGAGATCTTAGCACCACTGAAACTAGAACAAGTTCTATTATGTTTGTCAGGCTCACATAAAACCCTATCCAGATGTTTAACAAAGGAATCACCCAGAACAAATATTTGTCTGGTATGTGAATCATCAATATTATGAACACACATAGAGGGTGCCTCTTCACCAGTTTGAATAGTAGCAAAATCAATCAAAGAAATATCAGTCATGGAATTAGGTGGTGGAGTTGAAGAATTTGGCATATCAACCATGACTTGGGAAGTGTTTTTAGAATGTAATCCTTCATTAGGGGACTCAATAGGAATACAATTAGAATCGACAGGGGCAGTGGACAATGGGTCAAAGCTATTATGTAGTGGAATGTTAAAATACTCAACCTTTCTCCTTCTTTTTTTAGTAGCTTTAGACCCTTGCACATTATACCAAGTTGTATCTTCTATGCTGTTTACCAAACTGTGATCATCTTCTCTAGCTCTTTTTTTAGAGACATCAGATGGATAAATCACTGAACTACTCATAGTAGCATGATTATTCTCACTAGATATTATTTTGTCAGAAGGGATGCTGTAAGTAGGTAGAGGAAGTCTCATTTAAAGGGATATTTGTTACATGTAAAGCATCTTGAACTGTTATAGGTTCGAATCATTTCTTGATTAGAATGTCAATATCCGTTTATAGTATTAGCTATTCTCACATTGTAATACAATGTTGTCAGTACATTTTGCACATTGAAAGGGGAGATTATCAGCAATATCGGCTGATAAGCTAAACATATAGCAAGATGTGCATTGTATACCTGTTTCTCCTTTAGTAGTGGTTACAAACACATTAATATTGCTTGGTAGATTTAAGGAGGATGCCATTACCACATGTTAGAGGTGAAACAACAGAACCACGTAATGTAACAGTACTCACAAGTATAAGTGAAGGTGACAACACGGGTGTAATTATTCCACCTAACACCACCTAACATGCTTAACACGTGCTGAACGCATGTGTCTTAGCGCACGTCTTCAAGCACAGAGTCGCACACGCCCTGCTCCCTTGCTCACCCTGCTCGCATAAGAAGTGCAATAAATGGAGAGGAGTGACCTGGAAGTACTCAAACAAGGTCACAGAGCCCCTCGAGATTTAATGTTTTTAATGCCCTTTTAAAACTCATCGAAAACCACTCATGCGTGGAGCTGGTGGAGTATAAGTGTATGCTAGTCCCCAAATTAAAAATGAAAAGTCCCTTTTTGAACTGTAGTTTTTGAGTCTGGTCAAAAGAACTACAGTCCCTCCTCCTGCCTCCTGACAAAATGTCAGCAGGGCAGTCACACACTCGTAGTATGCACAAACACAAACACAGAACAGAATCACAGTATTTTTTTAAAATAGCTTGTAGTTTTAAAGCAAAGAGCCTGCAGAGAGATCCACACACTGCTTAGGTTTAAAAAAAAAAATGACAGAACATAACAAACAAACCAGGAGGTTTAAATAGGATGTTGTGACCCAGAAGTACTCAAACAAGGTCACAGAGCCCCTCAAGATTTAATGTTTTTAATGCCCTTTTAAAACTCCACGAAAACCACTCATGAGTGGAGCTGGTGGAGTATAAGTGTATGCTAGTCCCAAAATTAAAAATGAAAAGTCCCTTTTTGAACTGTAGTTCTCAAGTCTGGTCAAAAGAACTACAGTCCCTCCTCCTGCTTCCTGACAAAATGTCAGCAGGGCTCAGTCACACACTCGTAGTATGCACAAACACAAACACAGAACAGAATCACAGTATTTTTTAAAATAGCTTGTAGTTTTAAAGCAAAGAGCCTGCAGAGAGATCCACACACTGCTTAGGTTTAAAAAAATGGCAGAGCCTGATCACCATGAGAAAGCCCTTTTTAAATCACTGGTGGTCCAGTGGTGCCTCCTCCCTGCCTGTAACCCCCATCACCATAGAAATTAGAAATTCCTTTCCCTGGTAATCTAGTTGTACCCCTCTCACTGCCCGTAACCTTGATTGCTGTAAAAATGTAGAACTCTTGTCCCTGGTAGTCTAGAGGTTCCCTTCCCCCCATGCACAAAGGATCTCCAGACCACCCATCTTCCCACCAAGTAATCAATGGGCAGAAAACCCACCCACATACCTCCATGGCTGCCACCAGACTGACAGCTTACAGTATCTTCTGAAAGCCCATCGGTCCACACTGTGGACCGATGGGCTAGCAGGTCATACTGTAATAGTCATGCACAACTTTGTGAATGAAGTCATTCATTCACAAAGCTATGAATGACTATTACAGTATGTACTGCAAGCTCATTGGTCCACAATGTGGACCAATGGACTAGCAGTAGATACTGTAAGCCATCAGGCAGCCATGGAGGTATGTGGGTGGGGTTGCTGCCCACCGATGACCTGGGGAGGAAGCTGGGTGGGCTTGGGTCCTGTGTGGGTGGGGGTGTACCAGTAGACTACGAGGGAGAGGAGTTCTACATTTTTATAGCAATCAGGGTTACAAGCAGGGGGGTTCCATTAAACAGCTAGGGAAATAAATTTCACATTTCTATGATGATTGGGTTTATGAGTAGAGAGGAGTGGGTACCATTGGACCAGCAGGAATTTAAAAAGGCAATTTTCATGGCAATCTGGGTTGTGGGTGGGGAGGGGGTACCACTGGACCACCAGGGATTATTTTGGGTGCTTGTGTATTGTGTTCTGAGGGAGAAGCCACCCGCGGCTGGTGGCTGCTGTGATGCACCTTGCATTAAGGCAGCTTGCCTGTGGGTGACTTCCACTTGCTTATGATTTTTCCATTTTCAACTTTGTGCCTAGGTATGCAGCCCATTTCCAGGATGTGCCAGCATATGCGCTGTATATCTTCGCTGAATATCGAGATGTGCCACATATGCATGGGCACATCCCTGGAGATGCGCTACATACAATATCTATGTGCCATGGTGCATTGGGAATTGCACTACGCAATTCCCTCTTTTGAATATTGCCACAGGTGCATTTCTGGGGTTGAGCTGGTACAACTCCTTTGAATATCTAGTCCAAAGTATAAAATATGTCTGACTGTCGAAAGCACATTGAAAATGTTATATACTATCCAACAGTTTGGTGTCTGAGAAAGCCAGATTTAGTATCAAGGAAAAGTTTCCCTTGATAGGGAAAAGGCTGGAGAATGTATTTGTTTTGTTTTAAATTCGTAATGTTATCTGAGGTAAACAAGCCTTTCTTTTTCAGTCAGCCTGGAGACAGTTGTAAACAGCCTTGTTTTTCCACACTGTTTAGTACCAGTTGCAAACAGCCTAGGTTTTGCAGATGGCTCATTGCCAGCTGCAGTCAGACTTGAAACAGTTGCAAACAGCATTTGTTTCTCAGTCTGCCAGAAGCATGAGAGGGGCAAGGACATGCAGTCTTCCTGTCCTCAAAGCAATGTAAAGTAAAGATGAAAACAGAATTCCATCAATGTTTTTGGGTCCTGACTTTTGCATTGTGACAAATGCTATGTTATTATTTATTTTATTATATTTAATTCTGTTTTCTTGTGATTTCTCATTTTTGGAACCTTGTAGAAATAAAATCACGCAGCAAGCATGTTGTACCTTATACAAACTGAATCAGTGTCTGTCTTTTACACCCACACCCTGGGACAGTAACTATAACAGATTTCCACATGAAATCATGATATTACCCTTGAATCCTCATCTACCTATTCTAAGGTACAGCATTTGGTAGTGTTTGCAATGATTTGTATTAAACATTGTATCACTTTTATAAGAGACAGTGTGTCACAGTGGTTTAAGGCTCTGAATTGCAAACTTGGAGACCTGCGTTTTAATCCCACAGCCTCCACTTGCATACTGTGTGGCTATAAGCAAGTCACTTAACTTCCTTGTGCTCCCATGTCACATATGGACTCAAGCTTCATATTAGTGTGCCTCTCCTGGTTAAGCAATTTCCCTTTTCTTTAAGAGGAAAAGTGAAATCTTTTAAGATCCAAGTTGCCATAAATTGACAAAGAATCATAAGCACTCTTTTGCCTAAAAAATTATATGCTTTTTATGGAACAAAAGGGACTACCCTGCTTTGGAAAATTATACTGGGTGTCAAGAGTCTTTCTGTTTAGAAATCATGTTTCAGTCTAAACATAGATGTGTTGTTTTAGCATGCTTTAAATCTATTTCATCAAAATGTATAAATATTTATTCAAGTACTAATGACTTGAGCCATACATTTCTAATAGTGATTCCTTGCAGCAGCCTGTATATACTTCTTTAAAAAAAATTTTTAACTTTGTGCCACCATGCATTTCTATTATGAATTTCAAGGATATCAGTGATGTTCAATAATAATGCTACAAATGTCATACAGTATGTAAGCTGCATACACTTATTTTGCTGATATGTCAGTATTCAGAGATATTCTGAATGCACATTTATTTGTGGATAGTCATATCAACTTCTTACCATTATTAAGCAAATAAGTGAAAAAAGGAAGCCCATTTCCATCTGCAGTCACAGCCCAAATTGTCAGAGTATAGTTAGAATAATAGTAAGGCCCAGTAAACATTGCAAAACTGCTGTTTTCTACTAGGCTTTCCAGACTATTTTGGTAAGTTGATGTGGATAGTTGCAGAATGTATCTGTCCACGTAGACAGGCTTAATCAATCCAACAGCAATTGAACCATTGTCCATGGATGTTACTGTCACATTAGATGGTTTGTATGATCGCAGACCTGAAACAAAAATGTCAGAATTTAAAGCTGTATTAGAATGATTGTGCTGGAAAAAACTTGTTTACAAAAACGTTTGAACAAAGGAGATGTTTATTTCTTCAAAGTATGAACTTCTTTTCACATTGTACATTGAATTAGGTACTATATTGCACATTGTTTACTGAAGGTTATGAGTGTTTTCATATTGTTGCAATGCTGACCATCCAGAAGTAGTACAACATGTTTGCTAATACATTTAATAATGCCTAAAACATGTGACATTCTCTCTCTCTCTCTCTCTCTCTCTATATATATATATATATATACATATATGGAAATGAGATATTATGGTTGATACCTTCACACTCTCCCGACCACCCCACCCCACCGTCCATAGACCAACAGGTGATGGGGTGTGCCTTGGGGTCATCTGCCCTAACTCTTACCCCTTTCCATGTGTAAAAAAGTTGACATGGTGCAGTATAGGAGAATGGGGCAAGAGTAAGGCCCACTGACCCCATAGCACAACCCATGGCCTGTTGATCTGTGGATGGTAGGGATTGGTGGGATGGTCAACCCTAACATCTCATTTCCTTAGTTTTGTCACTTCAACCCTAACTAATTCATTAACAAAGTCTTTTGCAATGAGTTTCCTTTCTTTTTGAGAAAATGTAACCTGACCTTCATATGTTTTGGAACGCAGGGCCCAGAGAGTTTTGGGGAGCCCAGGGCCCATTGCTATGGATGCTGTGCTTTCATCTATCCATAAGCGTACAGACATTGTAATGAACTGTCATCTCTCTGATGGACCACAAGTCCATCCATGCCCTGCAATCCCACTACTGCATAAAGAAGTACCATTAAGCCATATAACTGCATAATAGTATCCATTTCCCAGTAAGAGTGCAGGGCTCTCTGGGCCCTGCACTCCCACCGCTGCTTCTTCTTCTTGGAAGGCCCTGCATGCCCATCTCATTTCTACAACTCCGTAAAGGAACATTTCCAAAGTATAAAATCTTATAACTATGGAGGCATGTACATTGTATCACCAAACCAGCAACAGTTACATATTTAGGGCAAGCACTTTCTACCCTGAAAATTTCAGCCCAAAATTCCAAACCATTTATTTCCAGTGCCCTTTTAAAATCACTTTTCGCAATCACTTTTGTGAGCTGATCCCTTTTCACAATCTCTTTTCACAAACTGATCCCTTTTGTGAGGTAGGGTTATGTGACTCTTCCCCACATGAAAAGGGACTTTGATAGCTCATGAACAGGCACTGCAAAAAGGGATTGGCTCACCAAAAAAGATCACAAAATAGGATTTTGAAGTCCCGTACCTATGGAACCAATGTAAATTGTTTCACCAAACCAGCAAATGTCACATTCTTAGTACAAGTCCTTTCTATCCTGAAAATGTCAGCCTGATATTCCAAACTGTTTCTTGGCAGTGACCTCTAAAAATCCTTCTTTGTGATCCCTTTTAATGAGATGATTTCTCTTTGTGATCCCTTTTCACAAGCTGACTTCTTTTTGTGAGGGGAAAACTGCCATTTTTTAAATAACTAGAAAAATCTAAATGCATGGGTGGATAGAAGATGCCCCCTCATCAAAATCCATGCCTTGTTTTTTACAGAAGACTTCCCAGGCACAAGTTATAAGGTTTTGTTTTCTCCCCTCATTAAGTATGAAAACTAAATGGTGGCTGATGAATTGGGATTTTTTCATGGAAAGGGATCCCTTTTTGCAATCCCTTTTCATGAGCCATTCACAACCAGGAATCCTTGATCGAAACTGTGCATCTATCAAAAAGATTTAACTCAATTTGCTCAGAACCCAAATATTTAAAATGTAATAACTTTAAAACTGATTAGTATTTGTTCACCAAACTAATGCAGGATTGTTCATTACGATGACATTGTTCTACTAGGAAAATGTCAGGCAAAAATTCCAAATGGTGTGGTCGCAGCGTGATGAGGACAAAAAAGAGAAAAATTGAAAAATGGGCAAAAAATGAGTTATTTCATAATTCTCTTCATGAAATCTGCAAACCTAATTGAAATGCAACTTGGCAGATCAAGAAATTGACCACCTGTCACTGCCAATGCCAAATTTTGTGCAAATCAGTTTAACGGTTGTGATGTTATTAACATTCAAAATTTGGGGTTTAACATTAAAGTGCCTGCTCAACCCTAACTATAGATGCACAAGAGCACCTCTATAATATATATATATATATATATATATATATATATATATATATATATATATATATGATAGAGGCAATCATGCCTCTGTCATTAGGGTCGTATAGGCATGTCAATGTTAAACCCCAAATTGTCACATTAACTTTGCAACTGTTCAACTGATTGCACAACATTTGAATATGTGGTCTAGTATGGTACATCCCTTGATTTATCATGTTGCATCTTGATTAGAGTTGCAGTTCATACACAGCAAACTGCTGAAAAACAAGTTTTTCACCACTTTTGATGCGTTTAGTGCCCATGGTGCTGCAACCCCACCATTTGATGTTTTTTTCTGAAATTTGGAACATAGAAAGAGTTTGGGTCAAAGATGAAGCCAGCATTTGCTGGTAAAAAAATGTATTAATTTGTTACAAAGTTATTTAATTTATAATTTGAGGGTTCTAAGCGTGATCAGTTCATTGCAAGATTTATATGAATTTTTTGTGAAAGAGGATTGGGCTCACAGTCAAGGATTTTGTCAGCTTGTAAATGAGGATTTAAAAAAAATACTTATCTGTCAGAAAAATTCCTTGTCCATTAGCCACCAACTTGTTTTCATTTTCCCCCCAAACAAGATGATGTAGCTTTCTCCATGGGTAACTTCTTGTTGTAATAATGCATGGGTTATGTTCAGGGTGACACCCTATACAAACCCATACCTTTGGTTTGCTTTGTTTTGTCCAAAAAAAGGCCATTTCAAATTTAAAAATCTTTGTCAGTGACTCACTTCTGATCCCCTTTCATGAGCTGACAAAATCCCAGTCTGCGAGCTGATCCTCTTCTGAGAGGCAGCAAAATCCTTGACCATCACTTTGTGACCAGATGGCCCTTTTCGCAGATGAGGATTGAGTTGATGGGCAAGGATTTTGCTACCTCGTGAAGGGATCATGTCGTAGACTTGTATTTTGTCAGCTCATGAAAGGGGATTGGTTTTTTGAATCCTCTTTCATGACATGACAAAATAGCACTCCGCGAGCTGTCAAAATCTTAGTCTGTCACTCAATCCTCTTTTATGAGGTAGAAAAATCCTTGACTGTCACTTAGGGACCAGATGACCAAAATTTGACAGTCTAGGATTTCTCTCAGATGGTGATTTTGGTACCTTACAAACGGGAATTGATCTGACGGTTGGGGATTTTGCTACCTCACGAAATAGAAATTTTTACTGTTTTAAAAATCTTTCCACTGCATTGTAATTTAACAGTTTGGACTTTTGACTTTAAATTTTCAAGGTATTAAGGGGATGTCCTAGAGATGTGAATTATGCTATTTAGGTGTTTCCTTTCACACCCATACCTCTTAAATGATGCAAGATACAGATTTGTTTGAGTTATCTTATATGGATGTCTTGCTGTCACAATTACATTGACACTTGAATTTTTTTCCTAGCTGCTACAGATCTCGAGATATTGACAAAATAGAATTAAAAGAGTTCCTTGCCCTAAAGGGCTGCTGCATGGTTTTGTAGCTATCTGTAAGTGGGAGCACAGGGCCCAGACGGCCTGTGCTCCCATAGGTGCATGTCATTATGCAGAAATGGGCAGCTTGGTCCCCGCACTCTCTTCAGAACATGCTAGTTACTAGTTATATTACACTTTTATAAAAAGTAAGGAAATTAATTGCAAAAAACTTTGTTTAATGCATCAGTTAGGGTTAAAGCAACAAAAGTGGGGAAATGAGATGTTAAGGTTGAGCCCCTAAGCCCCCACCACCACCCCATCCTCCACTGACTGACAGATGCCAGTGTGTGTCATGGGGTCATGAGGCCTAACTCTCACCCATTCTCCTTTACTGTAGCATGTCGAGCTGTTTACATATGGAATCGGGTGAGAGTTGGGCCTTGCAAACCCTATTTTGGTTCAACTTAACACCATGAAGGTAGGGAAAATGTGACTTTAAGGTTTCCAACCCTAATCCCAACCCCCACTTCCCAAAAGCAGCAAAAAGACAAGAACACACAAGCAACAACAGACAGCTATCCTCAGATAAGAAAACATACAACTGTTTCCAGATGACACAAATGCAGTAGCATTTATCTGCTACATCATTTGGGTATTTGTATAAGCAGATGCTCCATAGGGGCCTGTGCTTATGCAGTCACACCCATGTGTGTATATCACACACTGTGCAGGAGTACTTCTGACTGCAGAAGTGAAGGGCAGATGGGGCCTGCATTTTTGCAGATGGAAGGCCCCCTGGGGCCTTCACCTCTGCTGCCAGAGGTACACATGCGTACTCTAAGATGAAACTAGCTAGATAGCATGATCCCCTAGAACATAATTTTCAACTGTATATGCAGCTGTGTAATTGATATAACTGCTATGATCTGAAACAATTTCTAGATCTGCTAGAAAAGTTTGGCATTCACAGTCCTAGGCTGGTTAACAACTCAAGGTGCTTGCACCATAAATATTTAATGCAAGTTGTAATTGCCATCAAATTTTGCATTAAATGCAATTTTGTATCACACCTCGCATCAATCCCAGTGCTGCTTACACTGAAATGCCCTGCACCGGGCTTGCATTAAACAATTGGATGCACCATGTCACAACAAGGCTTGTGTCACAAAAATTATTCAGTGTCCCCTGTTTTTGGATTCTCAAAGGTGGAAACCCTGACATTGTACTGATCATAGCATGTGTCCTTTAGACTAAAGTGGGGCTTGTCTAACCAACAGTGGCATGCATATTGGAGAGAGTATATCAAATGGAGTGTTCGCTACAAAGCCCATAGCCCCCTGCAGTACTAGTGTTGAGCATTGTGTAGGCTGCACATGCCAGTGTCCTGGACATTTTATCTACCTTTTATTTTGAATCAGCTTGAGATATTCCTCACCCAAACAGCATTTTATTGACAGTTTGCATCAGTTCTCACCAATTGCATAATCTTTTTGATGCAGATGGTGTCATTTTTATTTTATTTATTTTATTTATTGAAGGAATCAGAATTATAACCTTTGAGTCAAGGACTCCTTTGCAAATGTTCCACCTCATATATAAATTACATACACAATATACATACATTACAAGAAATTACAATATATACAATGATAAATATACAGAAAACACACCAGAACATATACATTGCAAGTTCAGAGACAGTATATATATAGACAATATACACAATAAGAGGCATATAATGAGGACAAGTTACAGTTTAATGGTGTAAAGAACCAACCTGTGTCAAATCATTATAAATTCAGCATGTACAGTAACATTTGTAGAAAGTCAAATGGTTATAATGACAGACAAGGGGGGAAGGACTAAGCACAGTCACAATTGTAGAGTGGGAGAGGATTTCAGCATACAGTATGGTTTTAAATGGGCCTAGATACTGTTCCTGGGTGATGGCCAATGGTATTTCATTCAACCAGAGGGGAGCCCTGTAATAAAAGTGTTGGCCTGGAGAGGTCCTGCAGTAGGGTACAGAGAGGGGGACTAGCAAGGAGCTCCATGTAGACCATGACTGAGTGGAGGGCTGAACAAGGTAGTGGAGACCTTGGGGGAGAGGTGTTTATGGAGATCTTCCTAGCAAGGAGTCAGATCTGGTACCTAAGTCTGTCTTCAGAGTTAAGCTAGTTGGTGTGTTTATAGAGCTCACAGGTGTGAGTCCAATGGTTGCATCCATTGACTAACCGGCAGGCTTTATGTAGGGAGATCATGATGCAACAGAGGGTAGTGGGGTCGGCTGTGCCATAAAGAACAGTCCCATAGTCAATAAGGGAGAGCACTGATAATGTCACAGCAAGACCTAGGGTGTAAGGAGGCAGACACCCCCTGTGCCTCTATAGGGCACCTAGCCTGGAATTAATCGTTGAGCTAAGCAGATTGTTGATTGTGGTACATGAGAGAGGAATCAAGGGTGTTGCCCAGGTATTTAAAAGTGGGCACAAGGTCAAGAGGAGAGCATTGAATGTTAATGATGTTGAAGGGGACGTTTTTAAGCTTATTTTGTCTGTGGGTGAAAAGCATGGCCTTGGTCTTTTTGTAATTCAAGACAAGATGGTTCTCTGAGAAACAGGCTGGGGCTTCAGAAAAGGAGCTTTGTAGGGAGGATTGAAGGCAGTAGGGGTCAGAGTGGCTGTCAAATATAACCACATCATTAATGTAAAAAAGCATTTGTCCCAAGCAGGCCTTTGGGAGAGTATTCAAGTACAGGCTAAACAGCAGGGGGCCCAGTACTGAGCCTTGGGGGACTCCCAAAAGTACCATTTAACTGGCCGAGAGAGTGGAGTTTAACTTGACCCTCTGGGTTCTGACACTGAGGTAGCTTTTAAACCACATGGCAGCATCCAGGGACAGGCCCATACAATGCAGGGATTGGATTAGGAGTCTGTGGCTAATGGAGTCAAATTCCTTGGAAAACTCAGTACAGTATAGGCAGATTCAACTAGTTGCCCTCTCTCAAGTGCATTGCTTATAAAAAGTGGTGTATTCAAGAAGGGCAGTTGTAGTACTGTGGCCCTTCCTGAAACCATGCTGTTTGGGCCAGAGAAGGTGGTATTTAGTAACATAGTCCAAGAGTTAATCTGACACAGTTTTTTCTAGCACCTTGGGTGGGGGATGGAGATGGGGAGGTAGTTGACCAGGGCAGTGCGGTTCCCACTTATTAGTATTGGGATGATGATAGCTGCTTTTCAGAAGAGGACAATTGTCCATGACAGAGGAACTGGTTTAGGATGTCAGTGAGTATGGAGATAATCAAGTCTAAGGTGAGGAGGTCTAGTTTTATTTCCACCAAGTCACTACTAAAGTGAGTTTTACAGAGGTTTTTGTTAAATATGGTCTTGCGTCTAGGGGGGTGATTGTTCAGAGCCTGAAGGCGGTGGTTGACGCTTTAAGGAGTTGGCTGGTGGGCAAGTCCTGAGCTGGGTCAAAAAAGTTGGGGGGAAGGACACTGCTAAAATCAGAAAATGCAGTGTTACGCTTATTGGCAATCAACAGGGGGTCCTAGGAGAGTAACCTATTTACCAGCAGCTGTGCGGGGAGGGGGAGAGACAGATTTTCCATTCAGTTCTTCAATGTTGTTCCAAAATTTGTGCCCACAGCCCCACTAGGAGGAGGAGGAGTGTGTCTCCTGGTAATGGATAGCTTTGTCTTTCTGAATTTCCTATGTACATTTATTCCTAAATTCCCTATAGAGTTACCGGTTGTGTGATTTGTCTGATTAATTTGCTTTATGCCATTGATTGTCGTGTTGTTTCATGAGGTCAAATAGGGCATGGGAGAGCCATGGGGTATCCTGACTTTTGACTTTCTGTTTGAGACTGGGGCACAGTGGTCACAAGCAGAGTTAAACCTGGAGATAAAGTAATCCAGGGCACTGTCAGTAGACAATGCAGTGCTGATGGGGATCCAGTCACATTGTAAAAGGTATTGTCTGAGGTGCGAGAGAGATCCTTTTTTTTAGGCGTCGTATGAAGGTATATTTGGGTGACTGTTTTGGGCTTTTTAGTGAGGACCATCTACAGAGGAATGGGGAGTGATCGCTCAGTGCATACAGAAGTACTGAGACCTCAGATATGTCTGGGTGATTTGTGAATATGAGGTCAATGAGTGTGAAGGTGCCAGTTTTATGGTTTAGCCTTGTGGGTAACTGGACATCTTGGGTGAGGTCCAGTGATGCAACAGCATCCTTGAAGGGGACAGAGGAGGCCACTAGCCAGTTGAAATTGTAATCACCCAGGGCAGTGGTTTCACAGGAGTTGGGCAGGTGAGCTAGGCAGTTCATTACCAGTCAAATGCTGGCCTTTGGTGCTGAGGGGGGATATTTATTTTTTTATTTATTTGCTTTTGTTAACCAGGTAAGCACTCTAGACATCAAGTGCCTATTTTCAGGTGCGACCCGGGAGGTTACAGAGTACAACAGAAACATAATACGGAGTCTAGGTAACATACAAGCCGACGAATAAGCGGGAGGAACAGCAAACGGTACAACAGGCTTTAAAATGGTTAAGTTGGTAGTATGTCAACAAGATACATAACAGCATTGAGAGGTAGAATAACAACAGGTAACATCATGATAGAGAATACATCAAAGTAAATGAAAGTAAGAGCATGTATTTGCATGACATGAGCACATATCATGAGAGAGAATGAACATCAAATAGAGTAGCTAGAAGAAAGTACTGATATAAACAGTGACTATGTGTAGGGCTTTGCCAGATGTGTTAGGTTGCAGTTTCACAGTGAGAACCTGTGCACCAAGGGATGGACGGGGAGCACCAGGGACTCATTCATTCTTGCTTCATGACTCAATCCTCGTTTTCACTCACCTTGAGCCATTTCCTGCCACCTGCATTGTCGTTTTGCCTCAGATAGGGTCATGCTACCCACAAACATTATCTTTGTGGTTCCGCTTGGGTCATGCTAACTCCCACACATTACCTTTGTGGCTCAGCTTAGGTCACGCTAGCCCACACACATTACCTTTGTGACTCAGCTTGGATCACACTAGCCCCCCAACATTATCTTTGTGGCTCAGCTTGGGTCATGCTAGCCCCCACAAATTTTCTTTGTGGCTCAGCTTGGATCATGCTAGCCCCCAAACATTACCTTTGTGGCTCAGCTTGGGTCATGCTAGCCCCCACACATTATCTTTGTGGCTCAGCTTGGGTCATGCTAGCCCCCCAACATTATCTTTGTGGCTCAACTTGGGTCATGCTAGCCCCCACACATTACCTTTGTGGCTCAGATTGGGTCATGCTAGCCCGCACACATTTTTCTTTGTGGCTCAGCATGGGTTATGCTAGCCTTTAACCGTTATCTTTGTGGCTCGGCTTAGGTCATGCTAGCCCACACACTTTACCTTTGTGGCTCAGCTTGGGTCATTCTAGCCCCCCAACATTATCTTTGTGCCACAGCTTGGGTCATGCTAGCCCCAGCACATTACCTTTGTGGCTCAGCTCGGTTCGTGCTAGCCCCCACACATTATCTTTGCGGCTCATCTGAAGTCATGCTAGCCACCACACATTACCTTTGTGTTTCAGCTTGGGTCATGCTAGCCCCCACACATTACCTTTGTGGCTCAGCTTGGGTCATGCTAGCACCCACACATTATCTTTGTGGCTCAGCTTAAGTCATGCTAGCCCCCACACATTATCTTTGTGGCTCTTCTTAAGTCATGTTAGCCCCCACACATTATCTTTGTGGCTCAGCTTGGGTCATGCTAGCCCCCACACATTTTCTTTGTGGCTCTGCTTGGATCATGCTAGCCCCCACACATTACCTTGTGGTTCAGCTTAGGTCATGCTATCCCCCACACATTACCTTTGTGGCTCAGCTTGGGTCATGCTAGCCCCCACACATTACCTTTGTGTCTCAGCTTGGGTCATGCTAGCCCCCACACATTATCTTTGTGGCTCAGCTTGGGTCATGCAAGCCCTCACATTACCTTTGTGGCTCAGCTTGGGTCATGCTGGCCCCCACACATTACCTTTGTGGCTCTGCTTGGGTCATGCAAGCCCCCACACATTTTTCTTTGTGGCTCAGCTTGGGTAATGCTAGGCTTTACACGTTATCTTTGTGGTTCAGCTTGGGTCATGCTAGCCCCCACACATTACCTTTGTGGCTCAGCTTGGATCCTGCTAGCCCCCACAGATTACCTTTGTGGCTCAGATTGGGTCATGCTAGCCCGTACACATTTTTCTTTGTGGCTCAGCGTGGGTTATGTTAGCCTTTAACCGTTATTTTTGTGGCTCGGCTTAGGTCATGCTAGCCCACACACTTTACCTTTGTGGCTCAGCTTGGGTAATTCTAGCCCCCCAACATTATCTTTGTGCAGCTTAGGTCATACTAGCTAACCCATACAACTTTGGGCTCAGCTTAGGTCATACTAGCCCCCACACATTATCTTTGTGGCTCATCTTAAGTCTTGCTACCCACCACACATTACCTTTGTGTCTCAGTTTGGGTCATGCTAGCCCCCACACATTACCTTTGTGGCTCAGCTTGGGTCATGCTAGCCCCCACACATTATCTTTGTTACTCAGCTTGGGTCATGCTAGCCCCCACACATTATCTTTGTGGCTCAGCTTAAGTCATGCTAGCCCCCACACATTATCTTTGTGGCTCATCTTAAGTCATGTTAGCCCCCACACATTATCGTTGTGGCTCAGCTTGGGTCATGCTAGCCCCCACACATTATCTTTGTGACTCAGCTTGGGCCATGCTAGCCCCCCGACTTTATCTTTGTGGCACAGCTTGGGTCATGCTAGCCCCCACACATTTTTCTTTGTGTCTCAGCTTGGGTTATGCTAGGCTTTACACGTTATCTTTGTGGTTCAGTTTGGGTCATGCTAGCCCCCACACATTACCTTTGTGGCTCAGCTTGGATCCTGCTAGCCCCCACAGATTACCTTTGTGGCTCAGCTTGGGTCATGCTAGCCCCCACACATTATCTTTGTGGCTCTGCTTGGATCATGCTAGCCCCCACACATTACCTTTGTGGTTCAGCTTGGGTCATGCTATCCCCCACACATTACCTTTGTGTCTCAGCTTGGGTCATGCTAGCCCCCACACATTACCTTTATGGCTCAGCTTGGGTCATGCTAGCCCCCACACATTATCTTTGTGGCTCATCTTGGGTCATGCAAGCCCTCACACATTACCTTTGTGGCTCAGCTTGGGCCATGCTAGCCCCCACACATTACCTTTGTGGCTCTGCTTGGGTCATGCAGGCCCCCACACATTTTTCTTTGTGTCTCAGCTTGGGTTATGCTAGGCTTTACACGTTATCTTTGTGGTTCAGCTTGGGTCATGCTAGCCCCCACACATTACCTTTGTGGCTCAGCTTGGATCCTGCTAGCCCCCACAGATTACCCTTGTGGCTCAGCTTGGGTCATGCTAGCCCCCACACATTACCTTTGTGGCTCAGCTTAGGCCATGCTAGCCTTTACACATTATCTTTGTGGTTCAGCTTGGGTCATGTTAGCCCCTACACATTATCTTTGTGGCTGAATTTGGGGTCATGCTGCCCCCCACACTTTATCTTTGTTGCCCAGCTTGCACCATGCTAGCCCCCACATATTATCTTTGTGGTTCAACTTGGAGCTTTCTCTCCTCATGCAGTTACACGTTGGCTTGTGGAATTCTCCACTCATGCATCATGGGTCTGATACAGTAGACATCTTGCATCAGTTTGGGGAATTATGCAGCATAGACGGCTTTTCTTTCAGAATAAGGCACACAGTTTTGGTGCACCTGGCTTTGATGTGAGGTGGATGTTTGATGCACTTGGCATCAGTCTAAGGGCCCCTTGAGTATCCAGACCCAGGTTTTGATAGCCAGCTGAATATAGATTCTAAAGGTTTGATGTTGTTACCTTTGCTATTACAATTTGAAGCTGATTACTAGAAAAGTTTTCATTTCAGCTTGTAAACAAGTTTCCTTGCATGACTTGGATATGTCCTGATTCTGATTAGAGTCTCTGCAATGTGGGGCTGTTAAATGTTTACAGGTGTAATTTAATGATAGACAGTGATACTGAAGATTTGGAGTAGGGAGGATGGAGGATGGAGGGGATTAATAGCCATAAGTGGATGAGCACAGAAGAACACCCACTTCAACGTGGGACTTTTTTATTCATGTTTCGGTGATGCTTGTTACCTGGATTTGTGGCTTTTTGGTGGGTGGTTGTACTATACAGGGGGTGGAGAAGGGGGGGTTAAGTTATTATTTGTGGTGACAAGGTGTGGGCTGGTAGGGGAATAGGTCATTATGTGGGGGAAATCAATACCCCATAATAATAAATGGCTGATCAAAGGATTGCTTGCTCCAACGCAGGATGTTTTTTCATGTTTCTAATGATGTTTGTAACTGGAGTTTGGGGCATTTTTGATGGGGGTATTGGACAGCAACATTATTAATTATTGAAATGTGGTTTTCAAAAATCATCACACTCTTGCTGACCAAAAGCTGCCTTTTTTACATGGAGGTGGTACGACATGGATTAAAATTCTTTATAAATGGGTCTAAAAATTAAAGAACTTTAATTGGTTAAAACCAGTCCGGTGTCCTTTTAATATTATAGCACATTGCATAGTCATCCAGGTCATAACCCACATCGCACAATGAACAAATCAGTCCTCCTACAACCAGAATTATCTTCCATCAATCCCCATGCAACCAGAATTGATCTTCCATCACAAACATGGCAGTTACCTTTACAGTGTGAGAAAAACTCAACTGGGCCCTAAAATAAAACTACCTTAAAGAAAAAAAATAAATAAATAATTAAATGTTGTTTCCCTGATCATCACACACTACTTACATACACAGAGGGATAATGACAGCTCATCCACACATTCAGTCGGGTGACTGTCCAGATGGGGTGGAGCAGCAATATGACTGCAGCATTGCTCCACTCCACGGTTTCTGCTCCTTGCTTACTGACTCAAAGACTCCCAGCATGTTTTACAAATGAAACTTCTGTTATTTTAGATTAAACAAGCATTTGTCAATGCCGAACATTCGCTTGCAGGTATTTGCAGTGGTGTTTGGCAAGTATGGTGCTTTACCCTAATGCCTTGTGCGATTGCTGGTATTTGCAGAATAAATTTTCAGCATGACCTTTTTGTTACCCCCATTGTGCGCTACATAGGCGGAAACACGTTTTGGGCAGGATGTGAAAAATGACAGCTGTACTGCTCATAAGGAAGTGTGGTAAAATGGCAATGTTGAAAATCTGGAGTGGAAATATTGAAAATTCGCAAACCTACGAGCGTGCGTGGGAACTGTGCAATGCACGCTCGTAAAACAGTCATTGTTAGAAATTTTTCACCAAATTTTCAACATTGGCATTTTAAAACCTCTGCTAATGAACAGTGTCACTGTGATTGTCTTACTGTGTCCCATACACTGATTTTGCACACCGACTGTGCCATTGTGCACTACATGGGTGGAAACACGTTTTGGGCAGGATGAGAAAAATGACAGCTGTACTGCTCATAAGGAGGTGTGGTAAAATGGCAATGTTGAAAATCTGGAGTGAAAATATTGGAAATTCGCAAACTTATGAGCGTGCATAGGAACTGCACAACGCACGCTCGTAAAACAGTTATTTCTAGGAATCTTTTCACCAAATTTTCAACATAGCCATTTTAAGATCTCTGCTCATGAACAGTGACACTGTGATTTTCTTAATGTGTCCCATACATTGAGTTTGCACACTGACTGCGCCATTGTGCGCTACATGGGCGGAAACATGTTTTGGGCAGGATGTGAAAAATGACAGCAGTACTGCTCATGAGAAGGTGTGGTAAAATGGCAATGTTGAAAATCTGGAGTGAAAATATTGAAAATTCGCAAACTTACGAGCGTGTGTAGGAATTGTGCAATGCAGACTCGTAAAACAGTCATTTTTAGGAATTTTTTCACCAAATTTTCAGCACAGCCATTTTAAGACCTCAGCTCATGATCAGTGTCACTGTGATTTTCTTAATTTGTCCCATACATTGAGTTCGCTCACCGACTGCGCCATTGTGCGCTACATGGGTGGAAACATGTTTTGGGCAGGATGTGAAAAATGACAGCTGTACTGCTCATTAGGAGGTGTGGTAAAATGGCAATGTTGAAAATCTGGAGTGCAAATATTGAAAATTCACAAACTTACGAGCGTGCGTAGGAACTGCGCAATGCACACTCGTAAAACAGTCATTTTTTGGAATTTTTGCACCAAATTTTCAACATGCATTTTTGGGACCCCTTCTCATGAATGATGTCACTGTCATGGTGCTGTTCAGGTCTGAAGGGTGATTTTGCACAGTGACTGCGCATTGACTGCGAAATCACCCTTCGGGCCTGAATAACGCCATGACAGTGTCATCATTCATGAGAAAGGGTCCCAAAAACCCCCTGTTGCACCAAAATTTGGTGCAAAAATTCCAAAAAATGCCTGAGATATGCAATAAAGTTGAAACCCCCCATCTAGCCCATTAAACAGCTTACTGGCATTTCCTCAGTTCACGGTCGGCTTTGAAGAGTGCAGATGTGTTCCCGGTCCACCGAAGATCATCACGCCGAGCTCCGGAGGTAAGTATGGGGTGAGGGTGTGTGTGGGGAGGTTGGGTGCGCAGTGGGTGGGTGCGGGTTGTGGGAGGGGGGACTGGGAGACTACGTGGGACCGTTTTTTCTTTACAGGTTTTTTAAAAAAAAACGGACTATGTGGGATGCTTGCCAGGCTGGGGTGGGCTCCCAGCATGGCAGAAGATGGCTGGGGAGGGGCCGAGGGCCAGCGGGTTGTGCACCCCGTGGGCAAACTTCGTGGGGGCGGAGCCGACAGGAGTTGGGCACCCCCATCGGCCAAAAAAGCGGGACCATTGCCACGCTGGGATGGGCTCCCAGGCGTGGCAGATACAACCCAGGGGGCCATGGAGCTGGCGGGGATTGAGCACCCCATCGGCAACACGTTGCCACGCGGGGTGGGCTCCCAGCGTGGCACCAAAGCTTTGGGGGACAGCGTGATGCGGTGCTCGGTATGACAGCGGTGGTTTTCTTTGAGTAAGAGACTACCGCTGTCATACTACAACTCCGCACCGGTAGTGCCAGGACGCCATGCCTGCTCAGTGGAGCACTGGATTGCAAGGGAGAGGCACACCTCCAAAGTGTGCTACTCTCCCAAAACGTTCCTTGCGCATGCGCGCAAGCGAATGTAAAAATGAAGGAAAGGTGCTTGCTGTTGGGGAAGCTACAGAGTGGTTTTATTTTAAACAAGTGGCTTGGCCACCTGTTAGCTCTGGCGTTTTTGCTGGATACCCTCTGATTCAAGTAAGTGCTGGTGGAGCATTAAAAGCATTGTTAAAGTTCTCCTGAATTAAATTAATATTATTTTAAACTAAAACTTCTAGAGAAGTGCTTTTTGTAAATTGAAAATAAGGCTAATCTTTATTCAGCTCCTGCTGCTTATGTTGGCTGTTTGTCGAAGTTCGAAGTGCACCCAGATACTTACTATAATATTCACTATAATTAATAAAAGCAAGGCAGTCGAATCAAAGCTGATTCAGAAATAAGAAATTAGAAAGAACTTGCACCAATTAGAACCCGGAAATAATGGAAACAGAGCTGGTGGAGGAGATGACTGGAGCACCGACTGCCTGGACTTGGATACATGGAGGGAGAGAGCCCGATGGCATGCATGTGCTTTCTGTATTCAAAGACTTTTTTTCCTCATTTTACAGGTATGCCACTGTTGCCTAAGGGGAGAGGTGCTGATATTTTATGATAAGAAATACTATTCTCAGAGGAGCATTTTTCTTTATTTTATTTTCATAGGTGGATTATCCCCCCCCAGAGTCTGAATCCTGGGAAAGTGAGATGGGCCTTTGACCTGGGAAGAACCAGAGCAGCAGTGCAGTGAAGCTGATGGTAATGAATTAAGTGTGGCTGGAAACTCCTGAGGATGAAGTATGGAGAGAGACGGGCTACTAAGAATTCATGGCTGTCTGTCAGTTTCAGGCCAAAGACCTTTCTGGAGGTACTGTTTAGTTTCTGTTATAAGTGTCAACCTGCATACAGAAGGTTTTGACTGACCTGAGGCTATAATACGGACTGGAGAACATGAACTCCCTGGATTTTAAATATTGAGTGTCCGGTGACAGCATGAATAGAGGTTTGGAAATAAGCACTCTGATTAAACCTCTTTATTTTGTGCCTTATGAGCCAAACTTGATGAAAAAGGCTTGGAGTACTCGGCAAGAAGGGACTCCTGGTAATGGAGCTCTTTGTTGTGGAGGTTGATTCTATTCAGTATACGCAATGGCTTGAATATTCTTACAAAATGTTACTTTAGTGACTCATGTAAATTAGAGGACTAAAGTGGGGACTTATTCCTTTTTAAAAGGTGATGTTTATTTGAGTTTTATTTTTAAATTCATGCCCTGCTTTATAACCAAAAAACTCCCGAACATTACAGGTCTTTATTTTTGAATGATGGACTCTGGTGTGAATGGAGCCTGAATTTTTGTTTTTAAGCAGATGGGCTCCTGGTGCGAATTAAGAAATGTTCTATGAGACTTCTAGTGGACTGATTTATAAGCTTGAAATGTTTGTTCACTGTATGTCGTGATTAGAAATGTTGGCACTTTATTGGGTCTCCTTGTTTGGAGCATATACATTTGATTTGCAGGAGAAAAGCATTGATTACCTCTGATTGGGAACATCATACACATTTTCATAGGACCCTCAATCACTCTGTGAATAATACTGTATATAAATTGCTCCATAAAAGGTACCTAATAGTTTAGATAAGTAATGGTTAGAATAGAGAGAGAACTGGATGAAATAATTCAACTGTAATAACTTAACGGCTTAAAAGGGCTGCATCTTACATTTCCCTTTTAAGTTAATTATCTAAGTGACCCGGAGAGTTAAATCTCTAGTCTGTGATGGGAGATGCAGTTCTCATGCATGCCTGGACAGACCCTGGTGGAAACCCTCCCAGGTTTGACAAGGAACCATTATTTAAGCTTCCTTAAAATGTTTTCTATTAGAAGATTTATGAAGGCCCTGTAATGAAGCTATAAATAGCCATTAAATGGCTTGCTTATATATGGGCCAAATACTGGTGAACCAGTGGAAATTTATAAAAATAGGTAATTGCTTCTGTAGCCCTGGTCACTGATTAGGGGGAGGGGGGCCTAAACAGGGGCAGTCCTGGATACTATGAGTTCAGTATTTTTTTGCAGAATCAGAGAAGAGGACACATAAAGGTCCAAAGAATGATGCTTGAAGGGGTGTCTGGTGATACCACGAGTGCAGCCTTGCTTGCTGCTTACAGTTTTCGGTTTATGTTTTTTGTGCTTAATGTCTCCTGCCTATGTTCTGTAATTATTAAGTGACTGAGTTGTTGTTTACTACGTTTTTAAGACATAGAACATTGTAAATTGTGATGTAAAAATATCAATGAGTTTGTGCTGAATTTGCACAATTTTACATATATGCGCAATTTTATGGATGTCTGAATGTATATATGTATGTGCATTTTAAGTGGTTTACTATTGTAATGGGTTTTAGCTGATCAATAAAACTTTGAGCTTTGAACTACTTACACATATAAACAAATTAAAAACATTTAGTATTGTTCACAGTGTTCATAACAATTCTATGTTGACAATGCAAAATCCTCCTTCTGTCTTTAACTGCTCATCAAGGAAATCTCTTCTTCTTTCCCTAACAGTGAGATAATTTAGTCAGCGACTCTAGAAAAGGCCTTTGTTGTTGTTGTTGTTTGTGTGTGTGTTTGTGAGAGTACAGTATGCAAGGAATAAATATTCTGTCAGTGGAAATGAGCCGAATTCTGAATCACTGTAGTCCATGGTAAACATTTCGCATCTTGAATGTGAGAAAAGACAGAGGGAAAGAAACAGGATAAAGAAAGTAGGCAATACTTCATAAACAAAGAACAAAAGTCGGAAAACAAAGTAACATAGGTAGAGGCAGATCCAAATGAATGAAATACATTCCTGAAGTTTATAAAAGCACATGCATTTGAATCATACATGGGTATTTTCAGGTGAAATCTATCACCCTGCTCTACTCACGCCTTCCAAAAAAAAAAAAGGCAACCTGGCAGGTTTAAAGTTTTGAACACATTTCCATTAAAAAACAGTACTCTTATTGATTTAAATGCATGGTAACATTTTTTTTTCTTATAAAAATGCTTGCCGCACACAGTTTTCATTATGTTTTATGTTTTTAGCTAACCCCACTGTTACCAGAATAGGGACTATTTTTTTGTGTTCAGAGTTAACATGGAAGCATATTTCAATGAGTGGTCTAACTTCTATATTTTAAGATACTTTCCTTTTATTATCATTCATTTTAAGTCATATTTAAATGACATTTTATAAGAGCAATAAGACACTCCAGGGGAGCGCCATTATGCTGAAATAATTACACTTCTCAGTTGCATTTAATGGCACTTGGTTGTGCCACATGCCTAACAATGCACCTGAGGTGTGTGATTATTTCACCATAATGCACACCCTGTCATGTCTTATTGCATACATAAATGCACCCGAGATAAACCCACACTCCTATGCTTGAGTTTGTAATAGATAACATGCTATTAAATCGTAAATGAAACCCCTCCCTTCTCCACCCACTATTGAGTACAACCATGTGTGACATTTCTAATCATGTTTGTCACTGGAGTTTGACACTTTTTGGGAGGAAAAAGGTGGTTGCATTCCAACATTAATAATGATTAAACTGGGATGTCCCAAAAACAATGATCACACTCTTGCCGACCCAAGTTTGCTACTTCCCTTTTTTTCACATGGAGCTGATATGACATGGATTAAAATTCTATAAAAGCACCAACACTTCCAATAAACTCATACCACCGAACTGGCTTTGGAGCAGGAAACATCTCCTCAAATTATAACTGAAACCCCCTCCCTTCTCCACCCTCTATTGTGTTAAACCTTCCTCTTCCCCACAAATCCCCCAAACCCAAATGCCACTGTCAAATATTGTAATATACCTGTAAAAAACAAAACTGGTCTGCTTTGCAGAGAGTCTTCCTCTCCGGTCCTTACAGCTAAAGCAAAGCAAATAAAAATATATGCTAGAAGTGGAAAGGCTATTGTATGAAATCATGAAGTAGCTAAAAGTATACGTGTCTTGTGTCATGCCAAAGTGTGTGAAAATGATCACTGAAAAATTAACTGAAGTGTTCACCTAAGAATCATGCTGGAAATTAGGTAAATATGTTCATTGCACATATGTTCATTTCACAGTAGAGTTGTGTACCATTGTGATAGGGTTGGTTAAGACACTATCCCATGTGTTATGCAGAGATACAGTTAAAAGCAAGGACCTCTATTGTTCTCTCCTGTTCTGTCACTGTCTGTCTCTTGCCTCTCTGAATGCACACTCAGATTATTCTGCTCACATCTAGACATTGACTGATCTGATTGTTTCACAATTTTCTGGGTTATCACCCTTCCTTCACTTGCTAATTCTGTTCTTTCTTTCCCCACTTGCATCTGTGTGGTTAAAAAAAAGTATATATATATATATATATATATATATATATATATATAATGTGAATTTTTATGTGAAATTGTGATCCCTTGGTTTGTAAGTGTATATGATTATATTATTGAAATTATTGTGGAAAGTTATTTTGGGTTTATTAGAAAGGATAACACTCTAGAACACAGGGGCTTGAGATGCATTTTGACCTCCACATGCTTGTTTACAGAATTGTCAACAGGACATAGCTCTGGGATAAAATGTATTATTTTGTTGCAGCTGTTAAGAATCAATGTACTCTTCAGGCTGGCCTCAGGAAGCAAAATGACAACATATTGATACATTGTAGGCTATATTGTGGCTGGAAGCATAGCCTAGAAGTTAAAGTAAAGAGCTGTGAATGATTTTGCTATATCCAGCTGACCAGGGTTAGACTGTCACAACCTCCCATTGTATAATGTGTGACTAAGAAAGTCATGTAACTTCTCCAGTGCTCCCAGATCACCCATGAAAAGAGACACTTGTACCTAATGGGCTTTACATGGTTACCAAAGAAAAAAAATGTGACAAACAGGAGATGAAACTTACAACAACAAGATGCAGAGTTTGAACTGATGGGTAAAACCTCATAGATAAATAGAGCAATTCTTTGCCAGACAGAGAGACTCAGATGGAGGTTTCTTTTTGTTTGTACTCCCTTTATGAATACTGATCCTGTACAATTTATTTTTTCTACTTTATTGTTACTGATAATGATAAAGTGCCATGTGTGAATTTCATAACTCCTTTTGGCCTGCTAATGCTTGCTGACCTATGCCTCTCTGACAACTGTGGCAGTTTATAGTTGGAGGATTACATATTATGGAAAACATATTTGACTTGTGTATCAACATTTTGCAAAATGTGAACGAGACATGACAGAGATCCAAATTGCTAATGGGTATGAGGAAAAGCTGATAGTGATGGGAAAGGGACATGTCCAGATGTAATGGTATAGTGCTGAATGGAAGAGGAGACTGCCATATGAAATGGGACTGTATGAGCCAAAGTGCTAATTGGTTATGTGTATGGAGGGGTGGGGTAGTGTAACCTTTTCTCAACTCTGTATCCTTCTCTACCCATTTCCAATATAGCATTAGAAAGTCCCATTCCATGTCCACCTCTCTCCTGTACCTCACTGATGCTACCCTCTCTGGTATGGATCAGGACCTTGTCACTATTTTCATCAACCTAACCAAAGCTTTTGACACTGTAGCCCCTTTCATTTCCTAGAGAAGCGTAAAACAGCTGGGATCTCAGTTTTTCCAGTTTAGTAGTTCTGCTCCGGCTTTAAAGGCAGGTCATAAGTTGCCCAAATTGGAGCCTCCCTTTCCCCTACACAGCCTCTCAGTTCAGTTATCCCCCGAAGTTCTGTCCTGGGACTATGTCTTTTCTTCATTTTTTTAAATGACCTCCACAAGACCAGCACCTCTGTGTCTATATATATAAATGCCGATGATACTGTTCTCTTTTCCTCTGGCTCCTCAGCCCCTGATCTTACAAACCAACTCTTAATAGACTTAAGAAAAAGTCTTTTGTTCTGAGATAATTAGTTATCCCTCAGTAACATAGAAACATAGAATTTAACGGCAGATAAGGACCGCTTGGCCCACCCAGTCTGCCCATTTCCCTACCTAATGGATAAGCTGCAGATCCTAGTTAACCAGCAGCCTACTTCTTTTAACCCGCACCCGCTAAAATTGCCTTATGACTGTCCCATGCATGCTTGAATTCAGTCACTGTTTTTGACTCCACAACCTCCTCTGGAAGGCTGTTCCATGCATCCACAGCCCTTTCTGTGAAAAAATACTTCCTTACATTACCTTTGAGCCCTTCATCTTCAAATTGTGCCCTGTTCTTGCACACCTCTTTTTTTGAAAGATGCTACCCTCTTGGACTTTGTTGATTCCCTTGAGGTACTTGAACGTTTCTATCATGTCCCCTCTCCCTCCTTTCCTCGAGGCTATACATATTAAGCTCCTTTAGTCTCTCTTCATATGTCTTCCGGTACAGACCCTGCACCATTTTAGTTGCCCTCCTCTGGACAGCTTCCATCTTGTCTATGTCTTTGTGGAGATTGGGTCTCTAGAACTGCACACAGTACTCCAGATGGGGTCTCACCAGCTGTCTGTACAGAGGGATAACAACTTCCTGTTTTCTACTGGTGATGCCTCTCCCTATGCATCCCAGTATCCCCCCAGCCCTCCTTACTGCCCTCTCACATTGCTTGCCTACCTTTAGGTCATCTGATATGACTACCTCCAGGTCCCTTTCCATTTTTGTTGTTGTTAGTATCTCAGCCCCCATTGTCTACTCTTCCCCTGGGTTTTTGTTTCCCAGGTGCATTACCTTGCACTTCTTAGCATTAAATATAAGCTGCCATACATTTGACCATTCCTCTAACCTTGCCAAGTCCCTTCTCATCCTTTCCACCCCACCTTGTGCATCAACTCTGTTGCAGGCCTCTCAGCTATCCCTCAGTGCTAAGAAAACAGTCACTATGACTTTTAGCACTAGGTAGAGACTTGCCAGAGTCCTTCTGCTAGCCTTATCACTAAAAATGCAGATTGTCACAACAGGAAAGTATTGTATCGCTATCAGTATGCACTAGGTGACATCATTACTGACCGCTCACTTCACTGGCTCCAAGTACCGAATCAAACAACTTTTAAAAGTCTAACACACAGTACTTCTCAATCATCTGGTCCACACTTTAGTGGAAATGCTGACACATTTAGTGAAAAAAATGACCAATATCAGGATACCAGTTATCCATTTCAAAGGACATATGATAAAAATAAGAAATAGCTGAGAGGCCTGCAGCCTAGCCTGCAACACAGAGCTACCACCTACTCTGGTCCCGTGCTTCATAATGCACTTGTCACAGCAGAGCACCCCCCATGCCAGGTGCCACTTGAACCAACAAAAGAAGTGAAAATGAATTAGCCTGTTATCAAGTTGCAGCCTGGTAGTGAAATTGGTAAAATAAACTGTTGCTTGATGCCATTCAAGGACAAGAGCCTTCATTTCTGTTTTTATGTTGCTTGCACACATGTGCAAGAAACATAGTGCCATCATCCGAGTTTTCAGAGGTGTGACACCCGTTTTCCAATGCAGTCAGTGTGTTTGCAGACACGGCCCCAGTTCCCCAATCACTGCTGCAACTGTCTATTACAACGTTGAAGATGCAGTGGCATACAGTTGAAAGAGAGAGTAAGCAGAGCTCCCCCCCCACACACACACACACAGGCGCGCACGCACACACACTGTGTACTCATGCGCCTTCCCCCTCCCCTCCACTCTGTAGGGCCGACAGTGAAAGTGTTACAGGCCCTGATCTCACACTAGTTCTAGCTAAAATTGTCATAAATATCACTACCCTGTCATTTCTTCAAAGTTCTGTAATGTGTTTTACAAAGTCACACATAGAACTAAAACTATATTTGTTCACGGTGATTCACGTGGATTTATTAGTGAAGCATTTCCATACATTTCCAAGTGTGTTCATTTCTTTATAGTTACGGGAACTATTTGTTTTCCACGTAATCTTCTAAGATAGTTTCAGTGTCAGAGGAGGACAAATTAAAAGGATTTTAGGGGAATCCTTTTAAATTGGCACATGTTTGCACATCATGCTTACAAAATCTCTGCTGGAGAAGCTGGACAGACATAACAGATCTACAGTCCCTTCCGACCTTAAATTACTATGCTGCTTTTATCAGATAGATGTGTTTTATGAATAAAAGAATGCAACAAAGGGATCTCCCATTACTGACTACAAGGGCTCCAATAATAAATCCCCGTACTATCTAATCCCGTTTCTGGTCACAGGGTTGCTCCCCAGCAACACTTATACTTATTTCCTCAATGAAAATATCAGTAACTGAGTGAGGGCATGAAAAGTGCGCCAACATTGTTGCTAGTCCCTAAATCATGTACAAGGTGTGGCTTTCTGTATGGACGTCCTGTGATAAACAGTTACCTTACACCTCAGCTTTAAAAGCCAACAGTGATGCAGTGGAGTTAGGTCTGATTTAATGTGCATAATGCCTAGATCCTGGTAACAATCCTGTACTCGAAACATTCTACAATCAGAGGAATATGTAGAGTACATTTACAGGTGAAGGCTATAAAGAGCAATGCATCTAAATGAGTCCAAAAGCTTTATTTGCAAGAAGCCATACGTGTGTGTGTGTGTGTGTGTGTGTGTGTGTGTGAAACTGAATACGAAAGGGTAACATACCATAAAGATCCAACTTCTGTCATTCCAGATCTGTGACAATGTATTTTGCACTATAAAACCAAATTATAACTGATATTTATAGAAAATAATTTAATACATACCGCTGACATATGTCCAAAACAAATGGCAAATCAGACAACTGCACAGACCAGCAATCAAGTTGGTAGGATTTCATACCTGAAACCAAGCCAACGTTTTCCTGCTGGAAGAAGAATAGTTTGCTAATATTAACTTCTACTGCTCGTAAAGTGTAATATGGGATGCGAATATTTCATTACATAAAACACAGATTTACTGCCCTGACATTATAAAAAAGTGTAACCTGTTGCACGAACATCCAGTTTTTAACTTCACAATCGTGTTTCTGCCATCACAGTCTGTTGTCAGTGTAGGTACTAGGAATGCAATGTTTTTATGGCAGGCATGGATACCAGATAGAATGCTTTTGACATCTTTAAAAAGTATCACAAAGCATACTGTTTTCATGAAATAGCATGCATTAAAAGGGGATCCTTAGCGATGACAAGCTCATGATTTTTTTTTTTCGTTTTGTTTTAACCAATTACCCTTTAAAAACCTGCATCCATAGCTATCATTTTAAGAGAAGTGCACGGTACAGTCAGAAAATCCATATGAAAACTTTTTTATTTTATATATTTGTTGATAAATGTGTACTGCAAAACCAAAGATCCCTTAAAGAAGCAGTGAGAGGCGAAACCAGGTCGGAACTATTTGTTTTCCACGCAATTTCTCTAAGATAGTTTCAGTGTCAGAGGAGGACAAATTAAAAGGATTTTAGGGAATCCTTTTAAATTGGCACATGTTTGCACATCATGCTTACAAAATCTCTGCTGGAGAAGCTGGACGGATGCGACAGATCTGCAGTCCCTTCCAACCTTAAATTACTATGCTGCTTTTATCAGATAGATGTGTTTTATGAATAAAAGAATGCAAGAAAGAGATCCCCCATTACTGACTACAAGGGCTCCAATAATAAATCCCCGTACTATCTAATCCCGTTTCTGGTCACAGGGTTGCTCCCCAGCAACACTTATACTTATTTCCTCAATGAAAATATCAGTAACTGAGTGAGGGCATGAAAAGTGCGCAACATTGTTGCTAGTCCCTAAATCATGTACAAGGTGCGGCTTTCTGTATGGACGTCCTGTGATAAACAGTTACCTTACACCTCAGCTTTAAAAGCCAACAGTGATGCAGTGGAGTTAGGTCTGATTTAATGTGCATAATGCCTAGATCCTGGTAACAATCCTGTACTCGAAACATTCTACAATCAGAGGAATATGTAGAGTACATTTACAGGTGAAGGCTATAAAGAGCAGTGCATCTAAATGAGTCCGAAAGCTTTATTTGCAAGAAGCCATACATGTGTGTGTGGGTGTGTGTGTGTGTGTGAAACCGAATACGAAAGGGTAACATACCATAAAGATCCAACTTCTGTCATTCCAGATCTGTGACAATGTATTTTGCACTATAAAACCGAATTATAACTGATATTTATAGCAAATAATTTAATACATACCGCTGACATATGTCCAAAACAAATGGCAAATCAGACAACTGCACAGACCAGCAATCAAGTTGGTAGGTTTCACACCTGAAACCAAACCAACGTTTTCCTGCTAGAAAGAATAGTTTGCTAATATTAACTTCTACTGCTCGTAAAGTGTAATATGGGATGCGAATATTTCATTATATAAAACACAGATTTACTGCCCTGACATTATAAAAAAGTGTAACCTGTTGCACGAACATCCAGTTTTTAACTTCACAATCATGTTTCTGCCATCACAGTCTGTTGTCAGTGTAGGTACTAGGAATGCAATGTTTTTATGGCAGGCATGGATACCAGATAGAATGCTTTTGACATCTTTAAAAAATATCACAAAGTATACTGTTTTCATGAAATAGCATACATTAAAAGGGGATCCTTAGTGATGACAAGCTCATGATTTTTTTTTTTTAGTTTTGTTTTAACTAATTACCCTTTAAAAACCTGCATCCATAGCTATCTTTTTAAGAGAAGTGCACGGTACAGTCAGAAAATCCATATGAAAACTTTTTTATTTTATATATTTGTTGATAAACGTGTACTGCAAAACCAAAGATCCCTTAAAAAAGCAGTGAGAGGCAAAACCAGGTCGGGAGTCGAAATTATTTGTTTACTTATTTTGCTTTATAGCCAGGCACTGCACTTGTGATTTTTGTAGCACTAATAAATTGTCATTATGTTGCTTGCACTCATGTGCAAGAAACATATTATGTTCCTTGCACTCATGTGCAAGAAACATAGTGCCATCATCCGAGTTTTCGGAGGTGTGACACCCATCTTCCAATGCAGTCAGTGTGTTTGCAGACACGGCCCCAGTTCCCCAATCACTGC
This sequence comes from Neoceratodus forsteri, assembly GCA_016271365.2. Lineage (NCBI taxonomy): Eukaryota > Metazoa > Chordata > Ceratodontiformes > Ceratodontidae > Neoceratodus > Neoceratodus forsteri. Next base: position 1,278,139,796 of record CM057454.1, read on the forward strand.
TGCAGCTGTCTATGACAGTGTTGAAAATGCAGTGGCATACAGTTGAAAGGGAGAGCTCCACTTCAGTGAGCAGAGCTTCCCCCTCCACACACACACACAGCCATGCACGCACGCACGTACACTGCCTGCTCATGCGCCTTCCCCCTCCACCCCAAACTGTATGGCCGACAGGGGTGCCCAATCCATCAGCTCCACACCCCCCAAAGCATCCAGGTGCCATGCTGGGAGCCCACCCAAGCATGGCAAAATGTTTTATGCCCGATGGGGGTGCCTATCCCCATCAGCTGCATGCCCCTGAAGCATCCAGGTGCCACACTGGGAGCCCACCCCAGCATGGCAAAATGATGTTATGGCCGATGGTGTTGCCCAATCCCCCATCGGCTGCACACCCCCCCAAGCATCCAGGTGCCATGCTAGGAGGCCACCCCAGCATGGCAAAATGATGCAATGGCCAATGGGGGTGCCCAATCCCCCATCGGCTCCTGCCACCCACCAACATCCTTCCAGCTGCCATGCTGGGAGCCCACCCCAGTGAGGTAAATGTCCCTCATCATCTTAGGAAATAAAAATACCTGTAAATACAAAAACTGTCCCTTGGCACTTCTCCCTGCCCCCATTCCACAACCCGCACCCACCCACTGTGCACCCTGCCTCCCCTCACCCCATACTTACCTGTGGAGCTCGGCGCGCCTATCTTCGGCGGACCGGGAACACGTCTGCACTCTTCAAAGCCGACCACGAACTGAGGAAATGCCAGTACACTGTATAATGGAATTGATAGGGTTTTTTCAACTTTATTGCATATCTCAGGCATTTTTGGGAATTTTGGACCCAAATTTTCAACATGGGGTTTTTGGGACCCCTCCTCATGAATTCTTGCACTGTCATGGCATGAATTGGGCCTGAAGGGTGATTTCAAGGTCACTGCATGAAATCACCTTTCAGGACTGATTAATGAAATAACACTGCCAGTATTCGCATAAGGTGGGCTCTCAAAAGTCATGTTGAAATTTAGTCCTAAAATGACTTACTGTTTTCTGAGCGTTTGTTACGCAGTCCTCACTACGCTTGTAGGTTTGCAGATTTTCAATATTTTACTCCATATTTTCAACATTACCATTTCACCACACCTCCTTTTGAGCAGTATTGCTGTCTTTTCTATCTCATCCAAAACGTGTTTCTGCCCATGTAAGCACAATGGCGCAGTCGGTGTGCAAAATGAATGTATGGGACACATTAAGAAAATCACAGTGACATTGTTCATGAGCAGAGGTCTTAAAATGGCTATGTTGAAAATTTGGTGAAAAAATTCCTAAAAATGACTGTTTTACGAGCGTGCGTTGCGCAGTTCCTACGCACGCTCGTAAGTTCGCAGATTTTCAATATTTGCACTCCTGATTTTCAACATTGTTGCCATTTTACCACACCTCCTTATGAGCAGCATAGCTGTCATTTTTCACATATTGCCCAAAATGTGTTTCTGTGCATGTAGCGCACAATGGCGCAGTCAGTGTGCACAATCAATGTTTGGGACAGAGTAAGAAAATCACAGTGACACTGTTCATGAGCAGAGGTCTTAAAATGGCTATGTTGAAAATTTGGTCAAAAAATTCCTAAAAATGACTGTTTTTCGAGCGTGTGTTGCGCAGTTCCTACGCACGCTCGTAAGTTCGCAAATTTTTAATACTTGCACTCCAGATTTTCAACATTGCCATTATACCACACCTCCTTATGAGCAGTACAGCTGTCATTTTTCACATGTTGCCCTAAATGTCTTTCCGTGCATGTACTGCACAATGGCACATTCAGTGTGTGCAATCAATGTTTGGGACAGATTAAGAAAATCACAGTGACACTGTTCATGAGCAGAGATCTTAAAATGGCTATGTTGAAAATTTGGTGAAAAATTCCCTTCAGACGTTCTGCAATATTACTAATGAAGACATTGAACAGACCTGGCCCCAGGACCGATTCCTGCAGCACCCCACTGGTCGCCCCCTCTCCCTAGACTGCACACCATTTACCATCACTCTCTGCCTCCTGTCTGTTAGCCAGTTTCTAACCCAGTTTACCACCCTTTCCCCCATGCCCAGCCTGCCCAGCTAGTTTATCAGCCTCCTATATGGGATGGTGTAAAGGCTTTGCTGAAATCAAGGTAAGCGTTTTCCACTGCCCCACCCTGATTCACTTCCTTTGTCACCCAGTCAAAGAAATCAACCAGATTTATCTGACATGATGTCCACACTGTGAATCCATTTTGTCTATGGTCCTGGGCTCCGATGGCATATAGCTGCCCCACTATCCTTTCTTTAAGCAATGTCTCCATGATCTTCCCCACTACTGAGGTGAGGCTGAACAGCCTATTGTTCCCTGCCTCCTCCCTGCTGCCGGACTTGTGTAGAGGGACCACATGTGCCCTCCTCCAGTTCACTCATGTTGAATGACTCAGTGAACATGGCTGCCAGAAGTACTGCTATCTCCATTCGCAGTTCCGTTAATGTCTTTGGGCGTATGCCATCTGGTTCCATCGCTTTGTCCTCCTTCAATTTAGTGAGCTCCTGCAGGACTCTCTTGCCTTTGAATGGACTATTGTCCACCTCTTCACCCCCTTGGCAACTGCTGTACTGCTGTGGCCCTTGCCCCTCCCACTCTTCTCTGAATACTGAACGGAAAGACACAGTGGATGTCTTGGGAGGAAGGCATGGAACTATCACTTCCAAATACCTAAACAGCACATACAGTCGATTCCACTTGTGTGCAGTTCGGATGTGTGCACAGTCCGCTTGTGTGCACAAAAACGTCCGGTCCTGATTCATCACCTATACCTTCAGTGTTAATTCATTCAGATGTGTGCACACAGATTTTCGGTTGTGTGCACACATTTAGAACCCCAAAGCACGTCCCTGAACACTAAAACCTACTGCCCTCCTTTTTTCTGCTGTCAGAGTGGAGAATTAGGTGCTAAAGATTAACTGAATGAAGCACAAGTTGAACTGTCAGTGCGACTAGGCATTAAACAGCTGTTAATCACCAGCTTAATTGTTCTGTGTCTCTCCTCCAGCCATCAGCACCAGTACTCAGTCAGCCTAAATGTCTTCCTAATGGCTTGCTTGTTGTTATCTGAAGACACTGCTACTCATATAAGGTTTGATTTTTGTAGCGCAGTTAGCAGCGAACCAACAACTGGTCACGAAGCTTACCCATAATTTCTGCTGTCTGTGGTGGTAAACTAACCGATCCAAGCATTTTCAGGTTGGTCCTGCTTTTTAAACTGACAGCATGTATTTTTGTACCTTACAAATGCTTGCAAGTCTGTTTATAATGGAATATTTCAGCAACTGCATTACCAGGGAGTGGCAGGATTGAGCTGACAGATCCCAGAGATGAATTTACGGTTATGTGCATTTTCGGATGTGTGCACAAATTCAGCTGGTCCTGACCGTGTGCACACATCTGGAATTGACTGTACGAGCAAGCAACATTCGGCATTGACAAATGCTTGTTTTTTTCCTTCCAGTGCTTTTGTTTTTCTTATGACTGGGATAAGTTTATAAGGTACTGTCTAGTTTGGTGTTGAAACAAAGCACTACTTGTACTAATAGTGGCTGCTACTGCGTACCTTGTTTGTTTGCCTTCCCTTACCAGGGACGACACTTTATACTTGGTGGAGTCACAGTCTTTCCTCTGGGCCACCATCTCATGCTCAAGGTAGGTCAAGATGAGCATGCTGACAGTATTCAGAGTCCAGGCCAGGTGTGGGGGTGCTGCCATTGCCACACTGCTCTCTGCAGTCCCTTGTTGTCATCTCCCCTTTAACAGACAGGGTTGTGTTTCATAGCAAAAATGCTTAGTTTAAAGAAACAGATTTGTATCTCGGTGAAGTCAGCATGTGGTACACTAAGAATTTTATAAAAATAAGATACAGAGAGAGCAGGGATCAGTGGCTCACTGCTTCAGCTGAAGCCAGCAGCACAAATCCAGCAAGGCTTCTGAATTCAAGAAAGTCCCACTGTTATCATATTGAGAATGCTGGCAAACAGCTTCTTTCAATAAGATGTGCAACCAGTACTTTCAGATGACCAGAAATTGTTTCCAGAGAACGTTTCAAAAAACAAACAGAATTTAACTAAATGGGTCCTATTTACCTAGGCCAAGGTGTGTCTTGGAAAATTCATCATTGTGTTGTAGTTTTATTTATTTATTTATTTATTTTTGTTAAAAGAACACAAGATTGCTGACGATACCATTTTTTCTCATGTTAAGTAAATCATGATAATAAGCACTCATGCTCTGTGGGGTTTTGTTTTTTAATGAGTCAAACCTTTTTTTGTTTGCATTTTTTGTGTTCCATATCTCAAAAACTGAACAAGATGCTGTCAGAAAAATGTGCATGTATTGCGAATCTGACAGTCTGACTGCTCACGCCTGTGTTTGGGCTCTTTCATTGAATGTGGCCAAAGTGATTAAAGTGCAAAACTTGCAGTTTAGCATTAAACAAGAGACTCAACCTTAACTATAGGGGAGGTGCTACACCCCTATAATATGCTGTGTCATATTTACAGTTAAAGTATGTACAGCAATTATATTACCTGTAATGTTTCATCTGTTACAATACTGCATTAGAAATGATAGATCACATATAGGTAGGAGAGCCAGTGGGAATTGTTTAACTTAAATGGGAAAATTAAGCAATAAGGCATGACAAAGTGTGTTTTATCATGTAATAATGTCACTCCTGGGGTGGGTTGAGCACGAGAGGCTGAGTGCTTCCACCACCCCAGGAGTGATGTTATTACACAATAACACACACACCTTGGAGTGCCTTATTGCAATTTTACAATGGCTCAATGTTATACACAATAAAAAAAAAATATGTAAAATATGTTTTAGTAGATTTTTAGTGTGGTAATATATCTTTGTTTCTGAAAAAAATAAATCAATGGGCAACAAATCCATACAGTGATGTTATTGTATAATAACATCACTGTCTTAGGCACACACTGGCCAATCAGAGTCCAGGAAATTTTCTTGCCATTGTATAATGGTATTTAACCCCTTTGCTGTGGGCTTTGAAAAACTGTTAGAGGGAGCTAAATGGTAAAATAATACATGGCTTGGGGGGGAAGACAGATCACTTATGAAAATTACAAAATTAGTTACAAGACACTGAAATATTTGTTTAGGCAAAAAATGATTATGAAAGTATCATATATAGACACTAATCAAAAGTGTTGGAAAACTTAAGGAGCTGTTGATGCTGTTTGGATGACTTTTAAAACATAATAGTTGAATGAAACTCTGCTTGTATTTTATAGTGTACATCTTCTATTGACACATCCTCACCGTTATTTGTTACTGAAGAACTTTTCACAAAAACAAGGGGCTAGATTCACAAAGAGAGTGGAAAATTCCACACTTGTGGAAAAAAGGCTTTCAACACTGCAAAAAACACAAGTGTGGCAGATTCACAATCCAAAGTTCCACAGGTGCTGACAATGGCAAAACAGATGAGTTAAAGAATTTCACAAGTTCAGAAATTGCACACATGTGGATCCAAAGTTTCAGAAATAATATAAAAGGCCCAGCAGGCAGAGCATCAGATGATCCACATTAAGTGGAGCAGGAGACATTGACAGTCTTGGAAAAGATCTGACAGAGCCAGCCCTCCCAGTGAGGCCAGCAGCCAGTGCCTCAGCTGGGATGACAACAGCACCACCTATACCAGCAGGACCTTGCATGCAGTAGCATTTTTTAACTGTTGGTTGTGTCTACCTCTGAGGTTTTTCTGTTGCCTACTTCTGTTGCACACTCTTCTGGCTGTTACCACCTCTGCCTCTATTGGCTGTGGGGCCTTTATGGGCTGCTCTGAGTCATGTGGTTGTGGTTGGTTGAATTTCAAATTGCAATGTGTGCTATTTAACATCTGACACACTACTGTAACAGTGTTGATCTGGTTGTGCTATTCGGTGGCTTCTCAGTTCTTCACCCTGAGCTGGGGATATATCTGTTTCACCACAGCAGCACCAGCATCACCATCAGCAGGTGTGCTAGTGAGGAGATGCTGACGGTCTGAATAAGGGTGGGTGGATGGAATCACCCAACAAGGAGAGGCAGGAGTTGTCTGATAAGTTCAATTCCCGATGGGCTTTATTCAAACAACAGGGGAAGACTGACATGGTCACCAGAGAAGAGGAGGTAGTCAAGGTTATCAGCAGGTAAACATAAAACAAACACTATGTTCTGAATACTACACTACTAAGAACTAAACCAAATTACTACATCAGAATCCCTGAAGATCTATGAGGTGCACCTCAGCCTAGTGCCAGTATATCTGATTCTATCCCTAGTACTTCTGTTATGGCACCATGGTAGAATTACTAGCCAGGAGAGGGCTTTTACAGCATTAAATTGCACAGTACAATTTCAGCAACATGAGATCATAAACACACCAGAGTCTATTTTCATCTTATGTCTACATGCACACAGTTGAGATGGTGATGAGTCAAAAGAAAGGGAAGAGGAAAGAATTCTGCAAAGCACAGAACAGTTACCACAGTGCTGACCTATAAAAGCCCACTTGGACCATGAGAGGGTTTTAAATAGAACATATGTTCTCTATATGGAGAATAACCTGCTGGGTAATATAAAGGACCACTGTAGTCAGTAAGGGGGTGGGATGGTGATACTTGGGGACCTTAACATGCCAGCGACTGATTGGGGAACTATGTCATCCCCATTGTCTGAGGAGCAGAAGCTGCTGGACATTTTCCAGGATGCATTCCTAGCTCAGCTGGTTGTTGACCCAACAAGAGAGGGTCATATCCATGGTGTAGTCCTGGTTGACTGTGACCTAGTTAAGGAACTCGAGGTGGGGAACCCCCTAGCTGGAAGTGATCATGCCATGGTCTGGTTTGTATTGAACCTGGGGAGGGGGAGGGATTGCACAAGGATGATGATAGTTGATTTTAGCGGAGCAGACTTTAAGAGCATGGTGCAAATCCCTAAGTGTCACTTGGAGGGGATTACACTGAGCATGGATGCAGAGATCAGGTGAGAAATCATCAAGCAAGGGTTACAGGAGGCAACCAGGTCCCATGTGAGGGTGAGGTGTAAGTGTGTTAGGTCTAGGAAGCCACTTTGGTGAACCAGAGAGGTCTAGGAGGTGGTAAGGGAAAAGAGGGCTGCATACAGTAGGGTCAAGCATTCATGCAGGGTCTTGGATAGGGACAAGTATCTCCAAACAGCTTGGAGGGTTACCAAGGTGGTAACAGGGACCAAGGCTAGAACCGAGCAGAGGCTGACACAGGGGATCAGGAGCAGGGAAAAGGGTTGTTTAGTTATATAGGGGAGAGAAGGAGAGTAAGGGGACAGTTCAGTAGATTGAGGATGGAGAGGGGGTAGGTAGAGTAGGCAGGTGAACAAGCAGGGGTATTAAATTAGTACTTTGCATCAGTCTTTACTAGGAAGGATGCAGGTGGGCCACAGGAAAGGAAGACACAGGGGACAGAAGTGGTAGAGGCGTTAAATGTTGAAGTGGCCATTGATATTCAGGGGGCTGGGAGAGCTGTTCCATATGGGAGTGGGTACACTGGTTCAACTGGGGGGGCAGGAGGCATGGATGTTGAAATTCCTGTCAGCAGGGTATGGAAAGTCATCAGGTCCCTAAAAAAGGATAAAGCTCCAGGTCCTGATGGAATCCACCACAGGGTACTTTGGGAATTGGCTGATGTCCTGACTGTACCTTTGGTGAACCTTTTTAATGCTTCTCTACAGACAGGGAGGGTGCTCAAGGATTGAAGAGAGAGGGGCACACATTGTACCCATCCACAAAGGAGGTTTGAGGGAAGAGCTGGGGAGCTACAGGCCTGTCAGCCTGACATTGGTGGTGGGCAAATTGATAGAGGCCATTCTAAAGGAGAGGCTGTGGGGTATCCTGGAGGAATAGGGATACCTGGATGATCACCAGCATGGCTTTGTCCCAGGCAGATCATGTCAGACTAACCTTGTGGAGTTCCACGACTGGGTGATGATGGCACTTGACCAGGGTAGGCCAGTGGAGATCCTCTTTCTGGACTTCAGCAAGATGTCTGATTCAGTCCCCCCCCCACACTGCTCTGCTATATAAGCAGGGCATGATGGGGGTTGGGGCTTGGATGGTCAGGTGGATTGGGAACTGGCTATCTGGGCATTCTCAGTGGGTGGTGGTAGTGTAGTTATGTCTTCAAGGGGGGTCATAAGTGGGGTCCCATAGGGATCAGTTCTGGGCCGCTCCTGTGTAACACTTACATCTCCAACATCAGGGAGGGTATAAGGAGCAAAATGAGCCTCTTTGTGGATGACACTAAGCTGTGGACAGTGATAGATGGGGAAGAGGGAAGGGAAAGGTAGCCCTGCAGGGGGACCTGGATACTCTGGAGAGATGGTCATGCACCTGGAAACTGAAATTCAACACCAGGAAATGCAAGGTGCTTCACCTGGGGTGTAGGAAGCCAGGCCAGGTGTACACCCAGTGGGGACATACTACAGGCTTCTAGTGAGGAAAAAGACCTGAGGGTGGTGGTGGATGCTAAAATGAATAATTCTGAGCAATGTAGGAGGGCTTCAGCTAAAGCAAATAGGATGATGGGTTGCATCACCAAGGGGATTACCTCAAGATGCAAGGATGTGATTCTGCCACTGTAAAATTGTCTGGTCAGACCACACCTCGAGTACTGCATGCAGTTTTGGCATCTGGACCTAATAAAAGATATTCAACTCCTGGAGCGGGTTCAGAGGAGGGAACCAAGATGATCAGTCATCTGGAGGACAGGACAGGACATATGAGGAGAGGCTTGAGGAGCTCAACCTATTCTCACTGGAGGAGAGAAGGGACGGGGGGACATGATTGAGGTCTTTAAGTATCTAAAAGGGTTGAATGAGGTAAACCTTCATACGGTCTTTCAGAGGAAGGAAGAAGAGGCCACCAGAGGGCACAGTTGGAGGCTGGAGGGTGGGAGACTCATGGGGAAAGGAAAAGGTGGTACTTCACTGAGAGGGTGGTGGAACCATGGAATGCATTGCCTGAAGAGCTGGTGGAGGTATCTATGGTGGAGGGGTTCAAGATAGGCTGGGACAGATACAGATGGGGATGAAGCTGAGGAATGCTTATCTTGGGGTGGAAACTCAGGTGGGGAAAGGGGGAATCATTGGAGGGGCCAGGAGGTTGGTGTCAGTACCCATCCGAGGTATTGATTCCAGAACAGACCCAATAGACCATGAGGCCTACTCTGCTGGCATTTTAGTATGTTAGTATGTTCATTGGTAAAAGCCCAATCTTTCCTAGGCTGCCAGTATGAGAGAACAAATGGAATGTGCTCCTGGCAACAGCACACTGGAGGACTGCCAGAAGAAATGAGCAGCAGGAAGGATTAGTTGAAGAGGAGCCGGGGGTGGCTGAGGTGGTTGTGAATAGTGGGCCACAGGGTCCCAAGGAGAATTGCGGAGCTGATGTGCCCTGGATTTGGGTGAGGAGGCACACAAAAACTGAATGAGGAGCTGCTGCAGCTGGTGGGTGTGCTGAGAGGAGAAGGGATCCAAGACAAGAAGGAATCCATAACAACAGGGAAGTACTTTTGATATTTCTCCTTTACAGTGAAGAACAGCAGTGTGGTGGCTTTGTGCCACATTTTACTGTAACTGTTTTGCTTCACTTTCCCCTCTTCTACTGAGGATTTTGGGGCACAGAGATTCTCTTGCTTTATGTCCAGCAGGGCTAGACCTCAGAGTGAGAGCAAGGGGGTAAGGGAGACCCAATAGGAGGCCCAGTGTAGGATTGGAGGTCTCAGAAAGGGGCAAGGACAGGGCTGATACTCTCCTGCATGAGTTGTGATTCAGCAGAGAGTAAATCCAAGCCTGGGGAAAAGAATGCAAAAGGGCAAGGGCCATATAGTGCTGGGGAGGGAGTCCACGTTAATACTTGCAGAGGAGCCGGGGGTGAGGTGGTAGTGAGTAGCAGGCCACGGGGTCCTGAGGAGTGGCACAGAGCATTGATGGTCCCCTGGATTTGGGCAAGGAGACACACACAAAACCAAAGGAGGAGCTGCCGCAGCTGATGGGAATGTTGAGAGAGAGAAGGATTCAGAGTGAGAAGGAACCTGAGCAACAGGGAAGTACTTTTTTGTTATTTCTCCCTTTACAGAGAGGAAAAGCAGCGTGGTGCCTTGTACTACATTTTACTGTAACTGTTTTGTTTCATTTTTCCCCTTCTACTGAGGATTTGGGGATGGGATTCTCCTACATTTCGTCTTGCAGGAGTAGGCCTTGGAGTGGAGCAAGGGGGAAAGGGAGACCTGCTAGGAGGCCTGCTGCAGGATCGGAGGTCTCAGAAAGGGAAAGGACAGGGCTGATACTCTCCCATTACAGTCACAATTGGGCCCTGATCCCACCCACTCCCACCCCATCCACCCTGACTGCTGCACATTTAATGAGGGTGCTACCCCATGATTGGTGGATGTTACTGCTAGGTGCAGGCCATGTTTAGTCCCTGTCAAGCAGGTACAGCTGCAAGGTGGGGATAATACATAGATTTTAAAATGGATATCTTACCTTAGACCCACAACAGTAATCTCTACAGGCAGGAGCAGATGCAGAGAGTCGGTGGCATTCGGTCATAGAGAAGTGCTGTTGGTGGGTATCAAGGGATTTTCTGAGGGGTACACTAAAGGAAAGGGAACATCGCTGGTACAGGTAATGCACTAACTGTTTGGTCTTAGCATTTGGAACTAAAGTGCAGGACAGAGAGGAGGGTGGTTGACAAGTGAGGGAAGATTGTGGTGGGCTGACAGGACACCCGAGGACATGTGACTGGGCCAGCTAGTGGGAAGGCTGCAACTGTGATATAGATACACCTGGGCAATGCTAGGTGTGGGTCAGGAGCCTACACATTGAGGGCATGTGCATTCAGCATGGATAGGAGTAGTACAATGTGGGGGCAGGGTATCAGGGGAGAGGGGCAGGACTAGTCCATGTGTAGGGAGATGGGAGATAGATAGTCAACCAGGTTGTGGGATAGGGAGGGTTGTATGCTGGCAAGAATTTGGTGCAGCCACATTCCTGGGATTGGCATGGTGGGCAGGAGGCTACATGGTGTGCTGGCAGATAGGTTGGCCTTGGGAAGAGACTGGGTGGCTGAACAGGGAGCTGTAGGCATGGAGGGGTCAGGATGAGGTGGAATGCAGGCGCAAAGGGAATCCAATAAATCATCCAATATGGACCACAGCAGGCCAACAAAAGGGAATGCTGGGTAGATCAGGAGGTGGACCACACAATAGTGTGCCATTAAGGGCAAGAATGGAAGACTGTAGGGGGGTACTGGAAGGGGAATAAAGTGGCATCAGTGTCAACTGAGGGTTATTGGCATTGGGGAAGATACAGGGAACAATCGGGTAAAAGAGATTACCAGCGCAAACTGTTTCTAAGCTTTCGTTAACCTGAAGGAGCAGGAAAGGGAGGGGTGTGTAACTCCTGGGTTGTTAAAGGATGGAGGTGCTACAGGAAACAGAGAAGGCAGCACAGGGTTTGCAGGCACTAGAGGGGACCCAAGCAGCCATAGTGACAAGGTGCAAAAGGCAGTTGGGGAGGCAGTAGCATCAGTGGGTAAAAGGGAGCAGGGTGATTTGTAGAAGGGGATAATGGAAGGCAGACTGGGTTGGATAGAACAAGGGTGAGGAGGGAAATCCAAGTAGGCAAGACTCACAACTCTAGGAAGGCACCGGGTAGGAGTGGTAGGGGGGAGGCAGGGTGGAGGACAGTGAAAATAGAAAAGGGAAGGAGAGGAAGAGCACAAGGGGAATGGCTTGTGAGCAGGATCTGGTACACCAGCCAAGGCTGGTAGGGGGGTGAGGATAGGGCATGGAATAAGGGAGACAAAAGGGGTGGCAGAAATATGTGGATGGGAGGAGGGATCATTTTGTGGTGGCAGAACAATAGTCAGCAACACAAGGGAGACCACGTTAGAAGGGGCAGAGTCATAGTTCTAAGAGACTAAATACCTAAGGGTGTAAGGTGGGTAAAAGGGGTGGCAGAAAAAGCAATATCTGGGTACAGTGCATGCCTGGTATGACAGCAAGAAAGGTGAGTCAGCATACTGGTAGATGTATAAGGTAGGTGGGTGGAAGACCGCACATCATTGTGCACCTGGGAATAAATGATCTGGAAGGGAGGAGAAGAATAGAGAAGGTTCAGGATAACTTCAGAAAAGTAGAGAACCTTTGGTGTGAGCGGGGAGGGACAGTAGCACTCTTAGAAATCCTGCCAGTGCCACGAGTGATTACAGACAGGAAGAGAAGAATCATAGACTTCAACAAGTGGCTAGAAGAATGGTGTGAATCCATGGTGTATGGATTGGTGGGTGAGTGGAATAACACTTGGGTGAACACAGATCTATATGCAGGGGATAGGCTACACCTCAGTAATGAAGGCTCACACATGCTAAAGCGGAGACTGGGGGAATTGATCAGAGAAAGGTATAATTTAAAATAGTTGGAGGGGGCAATGGAGGTGGATTGAGTCAGGGGAGGTGTTCAAGGGGATCTCCCACCAAAGCTAGGTTAGGGTCAATTTTGACTAGAATTGGGGATTGGGGGTGCAGAGGATAGGGTAGTAGCATGGAGAGGCTCAGGGTGGAGTATGGTATCACTCAATGCTAAGAGCTTGGGGAACAAGATGGCTGAGTTGCAGGCATTGCTGGCAGAAAGGGAGGTACACACAGCTGCCACTACTGAGACGTGAGCATCCCAAAACCACAACTGGGACTTAGCCATTCCAGGATATAAACTGTTCAGGAGGGACAGAGAAAAGGGGAAGGATGTGTGTAGTCGTGTACTTAAATAAAGGGATCAGATGTAATAGGGAGGAGGGGGAAGATGGCAGAACGGAAGTCATTTGGTTGGAACTCCATGACCCGAAGGGGGACAATGTCCAACTGCGGGTTGTTTATTGGCACCTTACCCAGAAAGAGGACCCAGATAGGGAACTAGGGGAGCAGATAAGGAGGCTCAGTGGCAAAGGGAGCACAGTGGTGGTGGGAGACTTTAATCTACCAGGGGTGGATTGGAGCATCCCAGTTACCACATGCCCTAGGGAGCAGATTCTCCTGGAAATATTCCAGGATGGCTTCCTGTCCCAAACAGTAACAGATTCAATAACAGAGGACAACATTCTTGACCTGGTGCTAGAGGACAGAGAGTATGTTGGGGATGTTCGTGTGGGGGTACCACTGGTAGATAATGATCACCACAGTGTGGTTCTCAATTGAGCTGAGTAGACAACCAGCCTCTACAAAAACAAAGTTCCAGCAATTCAGAAGGGCAGACTCTGGCAGGGTGAGTTACGTACTGAGAAGGCATATAGCTAACATCCACTCAGAAATGGATGCAGAGCTGAAGTGGGCAATCATCAAGCTAGGACTGACAGAATCCACTAAAACCTGTATTAAGAACCAGAGTAAGAAATCCAGAACCAAAAAAACAAGATGGATGAATAGGGTGATAGCAGAGAAGGTGATGTAAAAGAGAAATGCATTCTGAACCTATGAGAGAACCAATATGGCAGAAGACAGGGAGGATTATGTGAGGAAATCCAGATAAGTGAGCAGAATAGTAAGGACAGCAAAGGCAGCTAAGGAAAGGAGATCAGCACAGGGGATAAAAGAAGGGGAAAAGGATTTCTTCAGCTATATCCGGTAAAAGAGGAAGAGCAAGGATCAAATCATTGGGATTAGGAAAGGCAGTAGGTGGGTAGATAAGGGGGCTGAGAAAGCAAAAGTTCTCAATCAGTACATCTGTTCAGTATTCACAAGGGAGAGAGATATGGTCCCATAACACAAAAAAGAAAAGTGGGGTAGCGGGTTGAGGCAACCAAGGATGGGGAAATCACAGAGGAAAGGGTGCTGTAGGGCCTTAAATCCCTGAGGGTAGACAAGGTACCTGGGCCAAACGGAGTTCATCCCAGGGTGCTGAGGGAGCTGTCAGACTTCCTGGCAGGGCCATTGGTGGACCTATTCAACACCTCTCTAATTATGGGATTTGTGCCCAGGGATTGAAGGGAGGCACATGTATTACCTCTCCATAAGAATGAGCCCAATAATGAGCCAGGAAACTACAGACCGGCAAGCCTTACTGTAATTGTATGTAAACTGATGGAGGCTATCCTCAAGGAAAGGTTGGTGCAGTTCCTTGAGGATAATGATCTGGTGAATGACAGGCAGCAAGGGTTTGTCTCTGGCAGATCCTGCTAGACAAACTTGGTTGACTTTTTTGACTGGGATACAAGGGCAATGGATGGGGGATATTTGTTTTGTTTTGTTAGTTATTGAACCAGGACTAGCACACTAAGCTGAAAGCTTTTTTACAGGTACCACCTGGGAGCACAGGAAAGTTAAGTGTCTTGCTCAGGGTCATACAGTATGCAAGTGTAAGCTGTGAGGTTCAAACCCAGGTCTGGTCTGCTGGATGTCACCAGATTTGCAGCTCAGAGCCTTAAACCACTGTGCTATACTGCCTCCCGGTGCACCCGATATGCGGTGGATGTACTCTACCTGGATTTCAGCAAGGCCATCAATTCACTGCCACATGGTAGATTGACCTGCAAGTTGAAGTATCTGGGAGTGGGGAGGAAATTGGTCAGATGGGTCAAAAACTGGCTGCAGGAGAGGCAGCAGAAGGTAATGGTCATGGGTCAAGCATCAGGGCCCAGGGCAGAGACATTTGTGGTGTCCCACAGGGCTCGGTACTGGGACCAGTCCTGTTAAACATTTTCATTACTGACATAGCAGTAGGGATCATGAACAAAATCAGTCTCTTCGCAGATGACACCAAGATCTGTGCTGAGGTGGATGGGAGTGTGGGGGGCAAGGTATGCCACGAGGATTTAGAAAAACTGGAGGAATGGTCACACACCTGGCAGCTTGGGTTCAACACCAAGCAGTGCAAAGTGATGCACCTAGGAGGCAGGAAACAAGGTTACAGCTAATGGCTAGAGGGTGTCCAATTATCAACATGCGAGGAGAAGAAGGATCTGGGGGTGCCTGTGACCGGGGAAATGAACCACTCATCACAATGCAGGAAGACAGTGGCAAACACAAACAGGATGTTATGGTGCATAGCAAGGGGAATTACATCTAGGAGCGGTGAGTTCATGTAGGATTCTGCTTCTCAGTGGTACTTGCTGCTGGAAGGCAGCTACTGCTTTTCACTTGTGTGTGGGAGGGGTAGTGTTCTGGTGCAGCTGCACTAATCTTGGGAGAAGACAGAATGGTATTCTGGTAACTGTGTGGAATTTTTCTGAACCCCCTGTTTTCAAGGGATAAGGATATTTGGGCAGGCATTTCAGTGATTTAAAGGTGCTGCTTTAAGACCTTTCTTGTGTTGGCAAGGCTGCCTTTTTAAAGGCAGCCTATATACATTGCTTTCACCCTATAGGGAGGTATTTAGAGCATGAGCATCACCATAATAACCAGGTGACGTCATTGCTGGGCATTCAGTTGAATGCCTAGCTCTAGTGAGCATTATGATTCTGCTTCTCAGTGGTACTTGCTGCTGGAAGCCAGCTACTGCTGTTAACGTGTATGTGTGAAGGGTAGTGTTCTGGTACAGGTGCACTATTCTTGGGAGCAGACAGGATGGTATTCTGGTACCTATGTGGAGGCTTTCCCGAACCCTCCCATTTTTGAGGGATAAGGGTGTTTGGGCAGGCATTTTGGTGCTTTGAAGGGACTGCTTTAAGTCCTTTCTTGTGTTGGCTAGGCTGCTGTTTTAAAGGCAGCCTATATACATTGTCCTCACCCCATAGGGAGGTATTTAGAGCACGAGCATCACCATAGCAACTAGGTGACACCGTCACTGGATGATCAATTTAACATTAAGCTCTAGTGAGTGGATTTGAGCACAGAGCAGAGCTGACACAGGCAGAGGCCAGTGGTGTCTGATGGTGTCAGATGGGGAATAGGGGTATAGCAGCTAGGTTCTTATTAAGGTAATTCCATGTTATTCAAGTTGCCAACAGAGTAATACAATACATACTGTGGCAGCCATTAATTAGGTTAGTCGTAAGTGTATCAAGGTAGCCAGTACATAATTAATGAGTATGATGATGGATAATCTGTATGTAGCACTTGTGGATGGTCAGATAGGGGTCAGATGTGTTTTACATAGTAGAATTAGTTTACAATTCACTGAAGGTGAAGACTACACAACATGTAACCTGTGTGTGGAACTGAAGGTACTTATAATAAAAATTCTTGGTCTAGAACTGGAGGTTAAATGTTTGAAAAACACTATACTAGAAAGACAAGTTGATACTTCGCAAGGACATAGTGAAGGGATAAGAGAACATTGCAAGGAGATATGAGGGAAATGAGTAAGGGAGGCTGAAGGAGAAGACACATCAAAGGGTGCAAACATTTGTAGAACTACTAAACATGGCAGAAGAGCTATGGATTTCTCTCTCCCTATACATAATCAGTACACCCCCATTGTGGAACTTACTGACACAGAGGATATAAGAGGAAATGATACGTTAATACACAGAAATAAGGGTTATACAGAATATGGAGTACAACAGGCAGATGAGGAGCAAATGCAGAATGAACAGCAGGGAGATCAGAATGAGGGAGAAACTAATAGTAACAATGGAGAGGAAGTGATGGACACCAGTGAGCAAAGAAATAAAAACAAGAACATTTATATTCTGGGACAGTCCATTATTAGATTCACAGATCATATATCAACTAAACTTAACAAAGAATGAGTAATCAGCAGCTGCTACGCTGGAGCAGGAATAAGGGACATGTTGGGAATTGTAACAGATTTGATGACTAAAACACTGAAAAGTCAACAATATTCATACACATAAGGGCAAATGACATAAAGGGAAGTAGTGTTGAGAACATTTTTAATTCTATAAAGGTTATACACAACATGGTCACGGTAGCCAAACGTGAAATGATTATCTTGGAGATACTTCCAATGCCCAGAATGAACTGGGAAACAAATAAAAGGATTCTTAGGTTAAATAACTGGAGTTGGCAACAGAGGTTGATGAGGGGCATTGAAAGTGTCAAAACTTGGGAGCTGTTTGAAAATAATTCTACTTTTTACAGTTATAATAGGTTACATTTGAGGAGAAAAGTGAGTGAAGTTTTTGCCCTTCAGTTTGTAGAAGCCATTGAGAATACTTTGAACTAAATAATTTGGGGAATTAGAGCCAACTGAGGGAAACAGACACAGACAATAGTGTTACAAAAATTAGAGAGACTAGAACACCACCAAAAATTACTACAAAAATTAAACGATAATTAAACTATTATCAACTAATGCCAGAAGCTTGAGAAATAAAATGCCAGAACTTGAATATAAGCTAAGGCAAGATGACATATCAATTTGTGCCATCACTGAGAGTTGGTTTAAGGAAGGAGATTGGAGGATTGATATAGCAGGATACAATACTTTTAGGAAAGATCAGATAGGAAAACATGGTGGAGAAATTGTTGTATACATCAAAAAAGATTTGAAAGCATATGAATTTGATGCCAGTGTGAACAAGACAACCCCAACAGAACAATTATGGATTAGAATACAGATGTCTGTAAGACAATGAACTCTATGTGTGTTATATGCAGCAGTTAATTTGAAAGGGGAAATAGAATACATTTCATTGAAAATATGGAACAGATAAATGTAGATGGAGATTTAATGATTTTAGGAGACTTCAACAGCCCAAACATTAATCGGGTTTCATTAGAAAGTTCATCTGGGGTAGAAAACAGGTTTATTGAGCTGATTATACATAAAGATTTGGAACAATTAGTTAATATAGGTATTAGGGGGATTAATAAACAAATTAGCCAGCCTGGGAGTGGGTCCCAGGGTGGTAGCCGGGGTAAAACATTGGCTGGACAACAGGACGCAGAGGGTAATAGTAAAAGAAGTCCACAGTGAAATAAGGGGGATTACTAGTTGGGTACCGCAGGGTTCAGTACTGGGTCTGGTCCTTTTTAATGTCTTTATAAGTGACATTGCTGAGGGACTGAAAGAAAAAGTATGTCTCTTTGCAGACGACACAAAGATTTGCAACAGGGTTAAAACACAAAGTGGGGTGGAAAGGATGAGAAGGGAGTTTGGAGGAATGATCAAATGTGTAGCAGCTTAGATTCAATGCAAAGAGGTGCAAAGTAATGCACCTGGGAAACAAAAACCCAGGGGAAGAGTATACAATGGTGGGTGAGATTCTGACAACAAAAATGGAAACGAACCTGGCGGTAGTTATATCAGATGACCTAAAGGTGGGCAAGCAATGTGGGAAGGCAATAAGGAGGGCTGGGAGGATACTGTGATGTATAGGCATCACCAGTAGAAGACAGGAAGTTGTTATCCCTCTGCACAGACAGTGAGGCCCTATCTGGAGTACTGCATGCAGTTCTGGAGAACCCATCTCCGCAAAGACATAGATAGGATGGAGGCTGTCCAGAGGAGGGCAACCAAAATGGTGTTGGGTCTGCACCAGAAGACATATGAAAAGAAACTAAAGAAGCTTAATATGTATACCCTTGAGGAAAGGAGGGAGAGGTGGGACATGATAGAAACTTTCAAGTATGTCAAGGGAATCAACAAAGTCCAAGAGGGTAGCATCTTTCAGAAAAAGAGATGTGCAAGAACAAGGGGGCATTATTATTTTTTTTCCCTCTGCCCTCCACTCTCCCACTCTTCGGGAGTCGCTGGTGGTCTGTTACGCCCTCGCTTACCTGACCACCATCTGTAACAGTTCATCCCCCATGGAGCCATGGTTGTATCCCCCCAGGCGGGTACAGGGTGAGGTTCTTTCACCCTGTGTCTTTTTACTTTGTCAGGATGCAGTCTCTGGAGGTGTCAGGGGCATTGAGGTCAGGATCTTGGCTCTGTCTACTGGGAGGCAGTGGGTGTGTTTTCCCATTTTTTTCTGGGCATGCTGTGTGCCCATGACGTCAAAGCTCTATGAGCACTGAAGTTCAGCACACTTTCCCCCTTTAGTCCCTGGCCTGCTGTACATTGAGTCTCCACTCAGGGTCACCCAGGAACAGGGTTGAATCCCCCCTGCCTCCAGAGAGGGTGAACTGTTCACAGGATGCTCAGACCATCTCCCTCTGGCTGGCTCTCCAGCTCCCTGGTCTCATTCCTGAACCCGGGTCACTGGTGTCACAAGCAGAAATCCAACCACTGCACAGATGGGCCATCCAACAAGGCACAGTTTGAAGACAGAGGGGGGATGGATCATAGGTAATGTGAGGAAGTATTTTTTTCATGGAGAGGGTTGTGGATGCATTGAATTCCTGAGGAGGTTGTGGAGTCAACAACAGTGGGGGAATTCAAGAATGCATGGGACCATCATAAGGCAATTCTAGTGAGGGGTAGGAGGAGGTAGGTTGTTGGTTAAATAGGATCTACAGCTTATCCATTAGGTAGGGAAATGGGCAGACTATGTGGGCCGAGCGGTCCTTATCTGCCATCAAATTCTATGTTTCTATGCTAGGGGGGATAAAATATTCAATCTTGTACTATGTAACTTTGAGGATAGAGTTAATGATATGATAATTGAAGAGCTACTGGGAAACAGTGACCACAATAAAATCATTGTAGAGACAAAATGTGGATCATAGTAAGACCAATGGTATAACAACTTTTAAGTGTTAAAATAAAGCAGATTATAAAAGTATTCGAGAATATCTAAAAAAAAATGGGATTGGCAAAATGAACTACAAGGACTAGACCTAAATTAGATTTGGGTGAAAATAAAGCAAATGACTGACCACTGTGTGAACACCTAGGTACCTGTAATATTAAAATACAACAAGAAAGGAAGAATTCCAGTATGGTGGGGAAGTACAGTTAAAAAAATATTTAAGAAAGAAGGCTAAACTATGTAAAATATTTAAACATAAACCTACTGAAATGAATCATGAAAAATATAAAACAGCATCTAATAAAAGTCAGACTGCAATAAGGAATGCAAAAAAAAGGACTGAAGAAAGAATGGCAGAGTCCATTAAAGATAATAGGAAAAGTTTCTTTAGCTACGTTGGCTCATTGCGAGGTAACAAAAGAGAAACAGGACCCCTTAAATTAGGAGAAGAAATTGTGTTAAAGGAGCAGGATATGGTAAATGAGTTAAATATTTTTCAACAACTTTTAAAACTAAACAAGAGTCGCATATGGGAAATGTTGACAGCACTTGCATATATGATACATCCTTTGCTAAAAAGGCTGTTTAAGAGAGGCTCCAGATATAGAAATCAGATAGATCTATAGGCCCAGATGAGTTTAGCCCTAGATTCTTGAAGAAACTTCAGACGAACTTGCAGATACTAAAACAAAGCTTTTTAATGCCTCAGTAAAGGAGGGGACATCTTAAGAGAATGGAGAGAGGCTAATATAATAACTGATAAGAAGGGAGATAGGAAGGAACCGGGCAATTACAGACCTGTAAGTCCGACTTCTGTTCTGGGAAAAGTCATGGAAGGGCTGATACTATACCTTTTTAAAGAACACATAGAGAGTAAAGTCCTAGCTGGTATAATACAGCATTGATTTACACCTGAGTGGTCTTGTCTTGTGAATCTATTGCGGTTTTTGAACCTATTAGTGCTGCACTGGATACAGCTTTACCAGTAGATGTAATATTTTTGGACTATTCAAAGGCCTTCAATTCAGTTTCACATAGTATTTTACTACAACACTTAGAGAAATTACAGCTTCATCCCAATATAGTAAGATGGGTAAATAGTTGACTGTATGATAGGTGTTAAATGGTTGGAGTTAGAGGGTACTTTTTGGAATGGGGAAAGGTGATCAGCGGTGTGCCTCTGGGGTCTTTCCTGGGTCCCACCTTGTTTAATAAATTTGTATCTGAAATGGAAACTTCCAGCTCTGTCTGGGTATGTAAATATGTCGATGATAGTAAGGTAGGACCTATAGTTAATAATGAGGAATCAGCAAAACATTTACAGGAGGAATTAATGAGACTGGAGCAGTGGGCATGTACAAATAAGTTAAGGTTTAACCTAGAAAAATAAATGCAGAGTCATGCATTTGGGAAAAAAAAAATTAACAATTTATCTATAAATTGAATGATCATATCCTGCAGATGACTGAAACAGAAAAAGATCTGAAAGTTACAGTTACAAATTGCCTTTCTTTTGACATCCATATCAAGGAGATGATTAAAACATGTCAGAGGATAATATAATGTATTTTTAGACATATAATTAGTAGAGAGTCTATCACATTTATTCTGCTTCATTCTTCTTTGGTTAGACCTCATCTGGAGTACTGTTCTCAGTTTTGTGCCCCTCAAACTCGGAATGGAGACAGATTGGTGGAAAGGGTTCAGAGGCGAATGACTATGAGGATAAAGAATATGAGGGACAAGACTTGCTCGAGAGATTAACTCATATGGGACTTTATTCAATAAAGTATTGAAGGATACGGGGCGACCTGTGTCTGGTTTTTAGTGCTAGTAGGGATGAGCTAGTTAGACATCCCACTCAAAGAAATACAAGGTTGCATAATATGACATTAACACAAGAAGTTTGTAGAACATCTCGGAGAAGTAAATGGTTCAGTCAGGGAGTTGTTAGTGTAGGAACACATTGCCTGCAGGGATTGTTAATAGTACGACTATGTTGGAATTTAAAAAATCATCGAATATATATATATATATATATACAGACTGTATGGGAGTTGAAAACTGGAGGGGTTTCCACTGAAAAGTGGTGAGCATTACTTAGGTCCTTGACCTTCAGTCACTTGTATTTTCCCTATGAACCTATGCTGCCATTGTACAGATCCCTAGTACGGCCGCACCCTGAGTACTGCATGCAGTTCTGGTGCCCTGACTTAAAGAGGGACATCAAACTGTTGGAAGAGGTGCAGAGAACAGCAACAAAGATGATCATGGGGATGGGGGACAGACCATATGAGAAAAGGCTGAGGGAGTTTAGTATTTATACACTGGAGGATAGAAGGGGGGGATATGACTGAGACCTTTAAGTACCTGAAGGGGATCAACTGGTTGGGCACCAGGTGTGTGCTCACTCTCAAGATTGGAAGGGAAACCAGATGGCACTCTCTGAAATTGGAGGAGGGCAGATTCAGGAGATAAATGAGAGGATGCTATTTCACTGAAAGGGTGGTGGTGGGGTGGAATGCACTGATAAAGAAAGTCCTACCACTGTCGACAGTGGGGAGCTTCAAGAGGCTGTGGGACAGACTCAAAGGAAGAATACAAACAGAGGGGAGGGATGGGGGGAGGAAGGAAATTGTAGGGAGGAGGGAACAACTGCAGTCAAATAGACTGATGCACTGCACAATTGAGCAAACTGGATAGACCATGGGACCTGCATCTGCTGGCAATTTCATATGTTCGTATGTTCATAAGGATATGGCACCAAACCCTCAGTAGGGCTGTCAAAACAAGACAAGCTGCTAAAGGTCCCTTGGCACAAAATCCACTCGGGGCTGCCAAGGACAGAACAAAGCCGCTGAACATTCTCTGGTGCAGAGCCCACTGGAGGGCTATCAAGCACAGGAAGAAGTGGCTGAAGAGTCTTCAGTGAAGAGTCCACTGGATGACTACCAAGGACAGGATGAAGCAGGTGAAGATTCTTCAGCATAGATCCCACTGGAGGGCTGCCAAGGACTGGATGAAGTGGTTGAAAGTTCTGGTACAAGCAGGAACCAGGAGAAAACAGGATGAAGATTGAAGATCAGGAAGTCCAGAACTGGGAGAAAGAAAATAAGAAAACAGTAGCCGCAAATCACACTAGGCTTCGACTACTATGACTAGCAGCAAATGACCAGGGTACACAAACAGGTTTCTTCCTTGATAAGTGCTCACCAAGGACAGCCCACATTGAAACATCTGAACCAAGTACCAAAGAAAACAAGATACGGTGGCCATGTCTCCACACTGGGCTTCAACAAAAAATGACTAGCTGTGTGACCAGGAACTGTATCTGCAGTTCTTCCAGGATAGGCATACTCTGGCAAAGAAGATTCTGACTGAGACCACAGGCACAAAACTAATGAATGATGGTGAAGAATGATGCTAGAAATTTCCTTTCTCCGGGTGGAGACTGATTCTGTTGAGGTATGTTTGCAGGCAACATGGCAAAGTAGTTTTGTGGTAGAAGACTGAGTCCGTACAAATGAGTCTGAAACAATCAAGGCTGGTTGATGCACTTGAAATCTGCACTGGTGCAATTTGGCAATGCCTTGGTCAATTTTTCATTGCTGGGGCAATTGTACAGTTCCATAGGCAAATTTATCAAGAACGCTGCAAAAAATCAAATCTGCAGACTTGTTCGTTGATGGGGTAATTGTTTGTGGCTGGGGAAATTGTTCATTGCTGTGGAAATTGCACAGTTCCTGGGGTAAATTTGCCAAGAACAGGGGCAAATAACCCAATCTGGGGGAATAGTTCATTACTGGGGCAATTGTTTATGGCTAGGTCAGTTGGCCTCAAGGCAGTCCAGAAAATCAGCCAACAATAAAACAGTCTCAGTACTTTGCAATTGGCAACAAAATTCTGAGAGTTGCATGCAGTAAACAGTTCAATGAATTGAGAGTCAATAAACAGCACATTCAGTTGCAGATTTGTTGTCAACCAGATAATCAATTACCCTATTGCCCACGAAAGGTACTAGTTAATTTTAAGGAGCCGCTAGTCAACTCCTGCCTTGGCTGTCCCTATGGAGCGGTCTGAAGCTAGGAAATATTTTAAAACCCCTTTACCCACCTGAGTGGCTACAGTTGCTATCCCAATACACAAATGAAGGACAGGGATCTCCAGGAACACTTACTGTTACCCTGGGCTGACTGGAGCACCCCTTAGTTTCTGGGAATAGGGTGTGGCAAGGGAAACTATAGGGCACCTGAGCTATCTGTAACCTCTCACATTGCTTTGCTGGGCCCCACAAACTACAGTACAGAGATTTCCTTGCTTGGCCTTTTTAAAATTACTGGGTTTGCCTTACCCTTTTAAGCTGCTGGGCCCCCTCTTTACTGTGGGGCATTTCTGCTTTGCCCCTTCTACCACCAGCCCATTTGAATATCTTGGGCATGTGCTGCCCCTTTAAATACTCTGAGGCCTGTCTTGCCCTTTTTAACACTGAGGTCCATTCTGCCCCTTTCAAATTTTGGGGCCTAAAGTTGCCTTTTAATACCTTGGACCTGACGTTGCCCTTATAAAACTGTGGGTCTGGCATTGCCCTTTTAAAACCTTTAGGCTTGATGAACGCCTTACTGCCCCACCTCTACTCCGCTCCTCATGAATATTTCATAGAGTCACATATAACAAAGAAATATAGAATCTGATGGCAGATAAGGACCACTTGGCCCACCTAGTCTGCCCATTTCCCTACCTAATGAATAAGCTGCAGATTCTAGTTAACCAACAGCCTACTTCCTCTTACCCCCACTAGAATAGCATTATGTCTGTCCCATTCATTCTTGAATTCCCCCACTATTTTTGACTCCACAACCTCCTTAGGAAGGCTGTTCCATGCATCCACAACCCTCTCCATAAAAAAATACTTCCTCAAATTACCTCTGAGCCATTGCCTTCTATCTTCAAATTGTGCCCCCATGTTCTTGCATATCTCTTTTTCTGAAAGATGTTGCCCTCTTGGACTTTGTTGATTCCCTTGAGATACTTTAAAGTTTCTATCATGTCCCCCCTCTCCCTCCTTTCCTTGAGGGTATACATATTAAGCTCCTTTTGTCTCTCCTCGTATGGCTTCTCTTGCAGACCCTGCACCATTTTAGTCTCTCTTCATATTTCTTCTGGTGTAGGCCCTGCGCCATTTTGGTTGCTCTCCTCTGGACAGCCCCCATCCTGTTTATGTCCTTTCAGAGATGGGGTCTCCAAAACTGCATGTAGTACTCTAGATGAGGTCTCACCAACTGGAGAGGCATCACCAGTAGAAAACAGGAAGTTATTATCCCTCTGTACAGACAGTTGGTGAGACCCAATCTGGAGTACTGCGTGCAGTTCTGGATACCCAATCTCTGCAAGGACATAGACAGGATGGAGGCTGTCAGGAGGAGGCAACTAAAATGGTGCAGGGTCTGCGCGGAAGACATATGAAGAGAGAGACTTGAGACCTGAATATGTATAGCCTTGAGAAAGGAGGAGAGGGGCACAGGATAGAAACTTTCAAGTTTCTCAAGGGAATAACAAAGTCCATGAGGATAGCATCTTTCAAAAAGTGTGCAAACAAGGGGCACAATTTGGAGATAGAAGAGGCAGCTCAGAGGTAATTTAAGGATATTTTTTCGAGAGAGGTTGTGGATGCATGGAATGGCCTTCAGGAGGTTGTAGAGTCAAAAACAGTGGTGGAATTCAAGCATGCATGGGACAGTCATAAAGGCAATTCTAGGGGTGGGGCTAGGAAGAAGTAGGCTGCTGGTTAACTAGGATCTGCAGCTACCATAAGTGGAAATGGGCAGACTGGGTGGGCCAAGCGGTCCTTATCTGCTGTCAAAATCTATGTTTCTATGTTTCTATGTCTGTACAGAGGGATAACAACTTCCTGTCTTCTACTGGTGATGTCTCTCCCTGTGCATCCTAGTATCCCCCAGCCCTCCTTACTGCCTTTTCACATTGATTGCTCCACCTTTACATAGAAACATAGAAACATAGACTTTGACGGCAGATAAGGACCGCTTGACCCATCTAGTCTGCCCATTTCCCTACCTACAGGATAGGACGCACATCCTAGTTAACCAACAGCCTATTTCTTCCTACCCGCCACAAGAATTGCCTCATGTCTGTCCCATGCATGCTTGAATTCTCCCACAGTTTTAGACGCCACAACCTCTTCAGGAAGGCTGTTCCATGCATCTACTACCCTCTCTGTGAAATAATACTTCCTCACATTGCCCCTGA
This sequence comes from Neoceratodus forsteri, assembly GCA_016271365.2. NCBI lineage: Eukaryota > Metazoa > Chordata > Ceratodontiformes > Ceratodontidae > Neoceratodus > Neoceratodus forsteri. The sequence continues at coordinate 1,278,165,752 of CM057454.1, forward strand.
TCCGCCCTCCTTCTATCTTTAAATTGTGTCCTCTTGTTCTTGCACATCTCTTTTTCTGAAAGATGCTACCCTCTTGGACTTTGTTGATTCCACTGAGGTACTTAAAAGTTTCTATCATGTCCCCCCTCTCCCTTCTTTCCTCAAGGGTATACATATTAAGCTCCTTTAGTCTCTCCTCATATGGCTTCTCTTGCAGACCCTGCACCATTTTAGTTGCCCTCCTCTGGACAGCCTCTATCCTATCTATGTCCTTGTGGAGATGGGGTCTCCAGAACTGGACACAGTACTCCAGATGGGTTCTCACCAACTGTCTGTACAGAGGATAACAACTTCCTGTTTTCTGCTGCTGATGCCTCTCCTCATACATCCCAGTATACCCCAGCCCTCCCTACTGCCTTCTCACATTGCTTGCTAATCTTAAGGTCATCTGATATGATTACCCCAGGTCCCTTTCCTTTTTGTTGTTACTACCTCCCCACCCATTGTGTATTCTTCCCTGGGTTCTTGATTCCCAGGTGCATTATTTGCACTTCTTTGCATTGAATCTAGCTGCCATACTTCTGCCATTCCTCCAATCTTGCCAAGTCCCTTTTCATTCTTTCCACGCCTCCTTTTGTATCAACCCTGTTGCAGATCTTTGTGTCATCTGCAAAAAGGCATACTTTTCCTTCGAGTCCCTCTGCAATGTCACTGATGAAGACATTAAAAAGGACTGGGCCCAATACTGAACCCTGTGGTACCCCACTAGTAACCCCTCTTTCTTCAGAGTGGACTCCATTTACAATAACCTTCTGTGTCCTGTTGTGCAGCCAATGTTTTACCCAGGCTACCACCCTGGGACCCACTCCCAGGCTGGTTAATTTGACTATTAATCTTGTGTGGGACTGTGTCAAATGCCTTACAAAGTCTAGGTAGGCCATGTCCACAGCCCTCCCTGGTCTACTACTTGGTCACCCAGTCAAAGAAATCTATTAGATTCGCCTGACATGACCTTCCCACTGTGAACCCATGCTGCCTTGGGTCTTGTGCCCCACTGGCCTCTAGGTACTCAACTATTCTTTCCTTCAGAGTGACTCCATCACTTTCCCTACCACAGAGGTCAGACTGACAGGTCTGTAGTTTCCTGTCTCTGTCTTGGTCCCACTTTTGGGAAGGGGAATCACATCTGCCTTCCTCCAGTCCTCAGGTACCACACCATCCTCCCATGATTTATTAAAAAGTGTAGCTGTGGTTTCACTAGTTCCTCCCTTAATTCTTTTAGAATTCTGGGGTGAATTCCATCAGGACTCATTGCTTTGTCCACCTTCAGTTTTAAGAGTTCTTGCAGAACCCTTTCTTCTGTGAAAGGACTAGGATCGACCCCCCCTATCAAGAGTGCTTCTGTTAATTGGATTAGGCACTTTCCCCTCCTCTTTTGTGAATACTGAGCAGAAATATTCGTTCAGTATCCCTGCTTTTTCACTGTCCACCTCTGCCCACCCACCATTCATTCTATTCAGCCTCACTATCCCTTCCTTTGTCTTTCTAAGCTCGCTGATGTACCTATAAAAGGTTTTATCCCCCTTCTTAACTGAGTTGGCTATCTTTTCCTCCATTTGGGCCTTTGCTATTCTGACTTCCTTCCCTGCTTCCTTCTGCCTTAACTGGTACAGCTCTTTGTCCTGCGCTGGGTCATCTGACATAACAACCTCCAGGTCCCTTTCCATTTTTGTTATTGTTAGTATCTCACCCCTATTGCGTACTCTTCCCCATGGTTTTTGTTTCCCATGTGTATTACTTTGCACTTCTTTGCATTGAATCTAAGTTGCCATACATTTGGCCATTTCTCCAACCATGCCGTGCCCCATCTCATCCTTTCCACCCCACCTTGTGTATCAACCCTGTTGCAGATCTTTGTGTCATCTGCTAAGATATATACTTTTCCTTCCAATCCCTCTGCAAAGTCACTTATAAAGACATTAAAGATGACTGGTCCCATTACTGAACCCTGAGGTACCCCACCAATAGCCCCCCCTTTCTTCACAGTGGATTCTGTTTACTATTACCCTCTGCATCCTGTTGTTTCACCAATTTTTTACCCATGCTACCACCTTGGGACTCATTTCAAGGCTGGCTAACTTGTATATTTATATTTTGTGTGGGACTGTGTCAAATGCCTTGCTAAAGTCTAGGTAGGCCATGTCCACAGACCCTCCCTAGTCTACTACTTTGGTCACCCAGTCAACTATATCTATTAGATTCTTCTGATATGACCTTCCTGCTGTGAATCCATGCTGCTTTGGGTCTTGTGCCTGCTGGCATCTTGGTAATCAACAATTCTTTCCTTCAGAAGTGATTCCATAATTTTCCCTTCCACTGAGATCAAACTAACTGGTCTGAAGTTTTCCTGCCTCTGCCCTGCTCCCAATTTTGTGAAGTGGAATCACATCCACTCTCCTCCAGTCCTCAGGTACCACACCATCCTCCCATGATTTGTTAAAAAGGGTAGTCAGTGGTTTCACTATTTCTACCCTTAGTTCTTTTAAAATTCTGTGGTGAATCCCATCAGGCCCCATTGCTTTGTCCACCTTCAGATTTAAGAGTTCTTTCAGAACCTTTTCTTCTGTGAATTAACTAGTATTGACCCCTCTGTCCTGAGTATTTCTCTTGTTTGGGTTAGGTACCTCCCCCTCCTCTTCTTTTGTGAATACTGAACATAAGTATCAGTTCGGTATCCCTGCTTTTTCACTGTCAACCTCTGTCCCCATTCCCTCCTCTTTATTAAGCCTCATTTTCCATCCCTTGGTCTTTCTTCACTCCCTGATGTACCTATAAAATGTTTTATCCCCCTTCTTAACAGAGCTGGCTATCTTTTCCTCAGTTTGGCCCTTTGCTATTCTGACTGACTTCCCTGCCTCCTTCTGCTTTAACTGATACAGTTCTTTGTCCTGTTCCTTCTGTGTTTCCTTATACTGTATATCCTGAATGTTGTCCTTTTCTTCTTAACCTTCTCTGCCACCTCTTTTGAGAACCATAGTGGCTTTTTTCTTCATTTTGTTTTTTTGATTTGCTTTTCACAAAGACTTGTTGCCTCTGTGATGGCAGTTTTTGATTTTTTCCCATTGTTTCTCCAGCTCTCCTTCTTGCTTGTTTGCTAGTGCTTTTCTGAGGCACTCTTCCATTTTGCCAAAGCCAGCTATCCTAAAATCCAACACTTTTGTATGGCTTGACTCTACAGCTTTGTTTATTGTGAACCACACTGTTTAGTGGCCACTTCTAAATCTGAGATCCTCTCTCCATCCCCATTTGAGAGTACCAGGTCTAAGATTGTTCCCTCCTGAGTGGGTTTTCACACTAGCTGTCTGAGACATGCCCCCAGTAGGGCATCAAGAATGACCCTGCGCTTGGATGTGGCTACAGTAAAGGTGCTCCAGTTAACATTTGGCATATTCACATTCCCCACCAACAATAGCTCTCCTTTTTCTGTCATTATAAGGATTCCTACCATCATTTCCTTGTCCATTGCCTCCCCCTGAGATGGGGATCTGTAAACAATCCCCATACGGACTGTGTTGCCAATTCCAATCTCCAGGGTAACCCACAGTGTCTTCTCCCCATTTACCCTTTAGTTCTGTTTCTTTGATTCCTTCCCTTATGTAGAGAGCTACTCCTCCTCCTCCTTCTTTGCCCTCCCTGTTTTTCCTGTATATTGTGTACCTTGGTATGTTGACATCCCAGTCATGGTCCTCTATGTACCATGTTTCTCTGACTGCCACAATATCCAGGCATCCCTCTTCAATCAAGACCACTAGTTCAGGGAGCCTGTTACCCAGACAATGGGCATTGGTACTCATTGACCTCTATTTTTGATGACCTTACCCTTTTAGGCCCATCCCTGTCCTAACTGCCTTTGTCTTTTACCCTTTTCCTGTTCCCAATCTACCCTGTTTTGTGGGGGCTGGGATTTACCTGCTCCCTTCAGTGCCTCTCCCTTGGCTAAGCCTTTATGTTGGGCCCCTCCATGTGGGTGTCACCAAGCCCAAAATATTTAATTATTTACATTACAGGCCTACCTGCTGCCCAGTCCCTGATAGTGCTCAGAACATTAAAAACAATAAAAGGCTTTCATCTTTTTATTTTCAATGTTCAGGTGGGCTGCACTCTTCTGTGTTCTGCCACTGACTCACTGTCCGATCCTGGGGTGAAGAAGATGCAGGAAGGAGGGAGGTTTGCTGGCAGAAGGAGGGAACCGCCACAGGGGAAATCAGGCACCACAAGATTGCAAGTGCCTCTGGAGGACAAATGGACCTCTTCTAGCTGATATGGCTCTTCAATGCCACTGACTAGGGATCAGAGTGATCACTAGAGTGGGCAAACAAAAAGAAAGAAAACAGGCCCGATAGAGGACTCATTGGAAGGAGGGGAGTGGACTTTTCTTGCTTTGGGAACCACCGCACTCTACACTGCCACCACCACAGGAACAGGACTGCAACACAGGAGGCACAACAGCAGTCTTTGCTGGCTGGAGGAGGGGCACCACCACAGAGTTGACAGGACCAGCTTCAACACCTAAGGTAAGACCAGGGTGCCTGTCACACTCTGTAGGGCCTCTCAACTCCACAGCCTAGCACCAACTCCTGGTAGAAAATGGTCTTCCCTTTCAAACGGACACTTAGGGTTCTGATTCTTGAACCCTGAGCCCTTGCCCAAGCCAACTGTAGCAATTTTGAACAAGGCACCACACAACAGACAGAGACAGCCATCCCAGGGAGTGGGTGCCCTCTCCTCATGCTGCCTGCCCCAAGGGGGGATTTAGAATAGAGCAGAACAGTAAGGAGCCAGGAAAAAGGTTTTTTTTGCTTGTTTTTTTTTTTTACATATCCCTGCCTGTCACTTTTGGGGGGTGAGACACTGACAGGCAGGGCCCCAGCACACTGCCCCATTACTGCCCGTATGCTCTCAGCACACAGGGGCCCCCGAGTCACTTTATTTATTAAATTACCCTCTCTTTTCTGTGGTCACCCCACACTTTGTGGCACTACAGATTTTGGGCCTGCCTAAAAATACATGTCCCCATATATTCCCTCTTAACATTCTATGAAAACTGTTCTTAACTATTACTTCTGTAATTGTCCATAATATTTCTTAACACTTTAACTTTTACTTAAATCTCTATGTAATCTTACTATTTAAAACACCTTAAAACATCTATAATTTTCTTATTTATTACTGTAACTTTAGGTAGGGCCTCTATTATCCTGTAAGGTAAGTAACCTTGTCTTCTAGTTACTCTTATCGGGACTATCTATAAAAGAAAGTTTCAACTTGGGGGGCTTCCATTACGTACCTGTATCGCTTAGGAGAGATACAAAGAGTAGACCTCTGGGATCTATGTGACTGGAAAGCTACAGGTTCTATGGAATACACTGTGGTTCTGGAAGGTCTTGGGGTTCAAGGTTGACTAAAGCTTCAGTTACTTGGCAGTTAAAGGAATTTACATGGGATGAGCAAACCCAAGGGTCTGTAGATCACATTGTTGGTGATTCAAGTTCCATCATTCCATCTGTCTGGTACTCCTGCATCTTATTTGGCATAGAATCCTTCTTGGTTTCTTCCAGAGCTATGTCTCTAAATGTACAATCTTTAAAAGATTTCAATTCACAATCTTGATAGCACCTCCTGTTTGTTTTTCAATCTTGTACACAGGTAAATGAGATTAAGGGATTTCAGTAATGTGAAATGGTTCTGTTTCTCATTTGGTAGCTTATTTATAGCATTTCTGAGTCTTTTCCAATAATACTCTTTCTCCAATTTGCAGCGGGGTGACATGAGCTTTAGCATCATATGCTGTCTTCAGTTTCTGTTGTGCTTTATCCATTTTGTTTCTTACAACTTGTCCAGCTTCTTGCAATATTCTATTGTGCTCCAGAACCCAGTCGGTGATCAGCTGCTTAGCTGCTGGTCATTCAGATTGTACTTTCAACACTAAGTCCATGGGGAGTCTACCACGATGACCAAACATCAGATAGTGTGGGGTGGATATACACATATCAATCAATCCAGTTTATTGCTTGGCTGTAAAGCCTTTACAATCACATAGAACAAAAAAACACTGTTTACAGAATCCAGTGAAACTATAAATACAATATACAGACTACAAACAATAATTATTCTTAAAACCATCCTTCGTGCAAACTACATTCCATCAGTAAGTCTCCAGTACTCCTCCGTAGTAGAGTTAGGCTTAACAGACTTTTTATCTCACCTTACAAAATCTTTATCCATTTTGCAGCTGCGCAATAGTATAAAAATATTTAGCCATTCTGTCTATTGTCCAAACATTTTTGTATGCATTAAATACAGGTTAATGTAGTCATATCTATCTGATACTGAAAGAGAAGGAAAGGGCCAATACTGTCTTTGCTTCTCGTAACATTCCATTTCCATAATGCATGGAGTAAATCTTCTTTTCACCGTACTGGAAATCACATTCCTCTAATTGGATACCTAGGGTGTTATAGCGATAAGCTTGAACATTACTGTCAAAGTGTTCAAATTTATATCTTATCAATAGTTTTGAGTTTATGCTCAGTAAGTGTATCTAAATAAGACATACAGCCATAAGTATAGTTGTTTCAAAAATCAGGCAGAGTAATGTGAAATAGTGATTAATTCTAGGTTATTCCTCTCCCAGTATCAATTAATCTTTTTACACACATATTTGTTATATTTCTGCCTTAACACAATTCCTTGGTTCACAACTCACCTCAGGTTCACCAGTTTATGCTTTTCAAATAAGAGGGTTATATTATTATACCAATATCCCTCTTGAACCCTGAGCTCTGCCAGTAATGTTTTTCAGTGAGACATCATTTTGGTAATCTATTGTCCTCCATCCATATAAATTTAAGCCAGTAACTCATTTTATTTTTTTTCAATTGCAGCCTTAATATTTATAAGTCCTAGTTCCGATCTTGGATAGGCAGCAGGGCATGAATGACCCAATCTTAATAAGCTACAGAGGATTTTGTATAAGGGCACCATAAATTTGTTAACATTTTTAATGTCCCAGATTTCTGCCCCATATAGGAGCTGCGAGAGTGTGAGTATATCCGGTTAAACTATGGATCGTATTATTGTACAGATAAGCAAGTTCCAGAAGTATGGCTGACCGGTATGGGTGTTAATACTCAGGTAGAGCTCTAACATGCCAAGTAGAGTCTGATTTGTTCTTTCTCAAAGTCTATTACTCAGAGGATGATATGCAGTAGTTCTTAGCTTGTGACTGCCATAAGGGGCACAAAGTTCCGAAAAGAGCTGGAATTCAAAGAAGGGGCCTTGATCCTTTAAAATCTTGATTGGGTATCCATATAGTTGCACAAAGAATTTCAAAAAGGTTTCTGCTGTGGTTTGGGCAGGTAGATCATTAACTCTACTTGCAATGAAGAACTTTGAACAATGATCAGCCATTGTCAGGATGTATCCATAGTCTTCGCACTTGGTTCTAACTTGAGAAGATCCAGAATGACTGACTGTCATGGTGCACTGCTGATGATTGGGTGAAGAGGGTCCTTCTAATTGCTTCTTCCATTGCGCTTGAGACTACATGCTGGGCACTCTTCACACCATTTCATGATTTCGTTCTCATTCCCACCCAGTAGAAACTTTTCCGTATTATGGACTCTGTCTTTCTGTGGCCAGAATGTCCTGATTTGTCATTGTTTGTCATTGTAGGCTTCAAGTGCTACAGACGCACTCCCTTTTGGAACAATTATCTAAGTCATTTTACAATGGGTAGTAGGATCTCTGCTCCATCTAATCAGCCAGGAGTCGTCCACTGTCAGGAGGGTTCTATACCTCCACAGTTTTAGTTCCTTTCATGCCTGTGGTATCAAACTATGTCCTTTCAAAACAAGTGCATTTGCTTGTTTTACAAATGAGTCTTGATCTTGCAATTGCATCCATAAATTCCTCTGCTCTGCAAGTTTATCAGAAGGTTCTGTTTCTGTCTTCACACAGGTCTCAGAATGGATTTGGCAACATGCCTGGACTATCTCTGCCAGTACCTGGATGAATGGGGGCATCTCCACATTCTCAAGAAGAGCATCATCGAGTCTGTTTCCATCTGATTGGGTACTCTGGGCAACAAGTCCGCATTTGCATTTGATTTGCCAGAACAATATTTTATGGAGAATTGATAGTTAGCCAATCTGGACACCCATCTCTGCTCGAGGAGGAGGAGGGAGGGAGGAAGGCAGCGGGCCAGTACTGCTGACTAATGGCAAGGAGGGAAAATGGGTGGATTACAACCAAGTCGCTGTGGACCGAGTCGGGGCTGAGCTGGATAGACTAAATATGAACATACGAACATATGAATTAGCCAGCAGAAACAGACCACTCGGTCTATCTAAGTCTACGCGAGTGTGCAATTGGCACCCCTAGTTTGCAGCTGCCCCAACCCCTCCCCTTTCTCATTCCACTGCCACCTTCTACCTTCCTCACCCTTACTTTCCCCTGTTCCCTGTCTCATGCCCTTTTAAAGCTGTCCACAGATTTACATAACACCACCCATTCTGGTAGTGCATTGCATTTTGCTACCACCTTCTCTGTGAAATAGTGTCTCCTCAATTACCTCCTAAATCTTCCCCCTTCTATTCTTAGCCTGTGCCTCCTGGTGTCCTTCCCCTACTTAGCTTAAAGACTCTGTCTGTCCCATCCTTATTGATTCCCCTTTGATACTTGAATGTATCTATCATGCCCCCATCCCTTCTATCCTCCAGGCTGTACATATTCAGGTCTCCCAGTCTGCTCTCATAGTCTCTCCACTCCATTCCACATATCATCTTTGTTGTCCTCCTCTGCACCCCCTCCAGTAGCCTGATATCACGCTTGAGGTATGGCCTCCAAAACTGCACACAATACCCTAAGTGTGGTCTTACCAGTGACCTGTAGAGGGGCAAGATCACCTCTCCTTGGCTGGACGAAAACCCCCTCACTATGCACTCCAGCATTTTGTTTGCTTTTGCAGCCACTCTCCTGCACTGGGAAATGTTGTTCATTGTTCCTGTTGCCATTACCTCTAGGTCCTTCTCCTCCTCCTCAGTGATCCACAGCTTAACCCCCCAAGCCAGTATTCTCTCCTTGGATTCTTTACCCCAAACTGCATAACCATACACTTCTTTTCATTGAACCCCAGCTGCCACCTCTCTGACCACTCCTCTATCTTGCTCAGGTCCCCCTGCAGCTGCTTCCATCCCTCCCCTCCATCCACCACTGCTCTGATTTTGGTGTCATCAGTGAACAGACTTAGCTTGCTCAGCACCCCGTGTGAAATGTCTGATATGAAGAGTCCAAATAATGCTGGCCACAACACAGAGCCCTGTGGCACCTCAGTCATCACCAGCCTTTTAGTTGAGAGCTCCCCTCTCACCACCACCCATTGCAGCCTCCCACTCAGCCAGTTTGTAATCCAGTTCATCATTTTTGCCCCTACCCCTACACCAGTTAGCTTCTTCCCAAGCTACCCATGAGGCACAGAATCGAAGGCCTTACTGAAGTTCAAGTAATGAACATCCACCGCATGGCCCTTATCCAGCTCACCTGTCACCACATGATAATATTGTATCAGGTTGGTTTGACAAGACTTCTCTGAAACAAGTCAATGCTGCCTCACATCCTGGAGGTCATTGTCCTCCAGGTACAACACCAGTCTTCCTTTAGTATCATTTCCATGAGTTTGCACACTATGGAAGTGAGACTTACTGGGGAATGATTACTCCATTTATCCCTTGGTATGCTCTTGTGTAATGGTACTACAGGTGCTTTCCTCCAGTCCAGTGGCACACATCCCGACTCCAGTGAGGTGCTGTACAGATCTGCCAGCAGCTCTGCCAACACCTCTGCCATCTCCCTCAGCACCCTGGAGTGGATACCATCCAGTCATGGTACCTTATCTACTTTAAGTGTCCTCAGTCCCTCTAGCACTCTACTTGCCTCAATTCTTCCATCTGTCATCTCCTCTTCCCCTATCCCCGCCCTCCCTGCCCATGGTGATAGCAGTCCCCCTCTTCTTCCATGAACACTGAGCAAAAGTATTAATTCAGTGCTTCTGCCTGCTCTGCTCCTACCTCTTTTCTGTCCACTCCACACCCCTTTTTATCCTCACTATTGTCTCCTCACATTTCATTTTCTCCCTGTTGTATCTGAAAACGTCTTCCCTCCCCATTAACTCCTTGCACTAATCTCAGCTCCCTCCAGGCCTCTGTGGACAAGGCAATGGGGCCTGGCAGGTTGTGCCACAGAATGATCAAGAAATTGAGGGAGGAGCTGGTCATACATTTGTCAAGGCTCTGCAACCTGTCCCTGGATATGGGGAGGGTGCCAGAGGACTGAAGGAGGGCTGATGTAGTGCCTTTGCACAAGAGAGGTAGCAGGGAGCTGAAAGGAAACTATTGCCCAGTCAGTTTCATGTCTGTGTTGGGGAAGGTGATGGACGATAATCAAGGAGAGTAAGGTGATTTACCTGAAGGAATGTGGCTTGCAGGACAGCCAACAGGATGGCTTCACTAAGGGGAAATCATGCCAGACCAACCTGGCTGAGTTCTTTGATTGGGTGACTCAGGTAATCAACTAGGGAGGAGCAGTGGACATGGCTTATCTGGACTTGAGCAAGGCCTTCTTCACCGTCCATCATAGGAGATTGGTTAGCAAGATGGCAAACATGGGGTTGGGAGGGAAAATAGCAGACTGGATAGAGGCCTGTCTAGCAAGGAGAACTCAAAGGGTACTGCTTAATGGGTTGCACTCTGAGATGGCAAGCAGAAGGAGTGGAGTGCCACAGGGGTTAGTTTTAGGTCCACTCCTCTTCAACATCTACATCAGTGATATTGTGGAGGGTCTGAGAGGGAGTTTGTGCCTATTTGCGGATGATACAAAAATCTGCACTAGGAAGGACCTCAAGACATTCAAGGAGTGGGATGGGAAATGTCGGCAGAAATTTAATGCCAAGAAGTGTGCTGTGATGTACATAGGGAGGAAAAACAAGTGAGCAGGGTACAAGCTTGGGAAGGGGGGTCAAAGAATCAGAACAGGAAAGGAATCTGGGATCATAGTCTCCTCAAACCTTATCGTAGATTTCCAGTGTAGTAGGGTGGTGGGAAGAGCCAATGAAATGCTGGCATGCACAGTAAGGGTCATTACTAGCAGAATGCGGGTGTTACTTATTCCCCTCTAAAAAGCCATGGGGAGGCCGCAGTTAGAGTATGGGGTTCAGTTCTGGAAACCACACCTCTGCAAAGATATAGATACATTGGAGAGGGTTTACAGAAGGGTAACAAAGATGGTGCAGGGTATATGCAGGGGAAGATATACAAGCAGAGGTGTAAGGAATGGAATCTGTACACACTGGAAACAAGGAGGACAAGAGGGGACATGATTGAAACCTTTAAATATGTAAAGGGGCTTAATAAAGAAGGTGAAGCGGGTCTGCTGAGGAGGAAGGATGGAGCCAGAACTAGAGGGCACATCCTCAGATTGCAAGGAAATAGGTACAGGGAAAATGTGAGGGGGTACTTCTTCACAAAGAAGTTGGTGGAGCACTGGAACAGACTGCTGGACAGAGTGTTGGGGAGTAAGATGGAGAAATTTAAGAGGGCATGGGACAGGCATATGGGACTGAGTACTGGGAAAATGGTGGGGGCAGGTGGGAAGGGGATATGTGAAAGGGGAGGGGAGGGTTGGACTGACTAGATGGGGCAGAAGGATCCTTTTCTGCCATCAGATTTCTATGATTCAATGAGACCCTCTAATCTTGTGGTGTTCAGATGCACCACGAGGTTGTTATCCATGAAGATGGTGAAGGGGGTAGCAGCTACATAATGCTGGAACTTCTCTGTGACAGCCCATACCAATACAAGAAACTCCAATTTGAAGGAACTGCAGCCAGAATTATTCCACTCTGAACCGCTCAGACCACAGCTTCCATACGTTATAAATCATTTGATGCCATCTTCTTCTTGTGCCAATACTGTGCCCAGTCCTTTATTACTTGCATCAGTGTATAGCCAGATGGGTTTGGAGTAATCTGAACAGGCCAATATTGGTGCTTTCGTCAGAGTCTGTCTTAGCTGATCAAAAGCATCCTGCTATGCTGCAGCCCACTTGACTGTATGGTTTTTAGGTATCCGATCCTCTTTTGATCTTCTGAGAAGTCTGTGCAAAAGAGAAGCTACTTTTCCAGAAACATAGAAACATAGAATTTGACACCAGATAAAGATTGCTTGGCCCACCTAGTCTGCCCATTTTCCTACCTAACAGATAAGCTGCAGATCCTAGTTAACCAACAGCTTACTTCCTCCGACCCCCCACTAGGACTGCCTTATGTCTGTCCCATGCATTCTTGAATTCCCCCACTGTTCTTGACTCCATGACCTCCTCAGGGAGGCTGTTCCATGCATCCACAACCCTCTCTGTGAAAAAATACTTCCTCACATTAACTATGAGCCGTCCCCCCTCTATCTTCAAATTGTGCCCCCTTGTTCTTGCACATCTCTTTTTCTGAGAGATGCTACCCTCTTGGACTTTGTTGATTCCCTTGAGGTACTTGAAAGTTTCAATCATGTCCCCCTCTCTCCCTTCTTTCCTCAAGGGTATACAAGAAGGCTTTAATGAACCATCTGTAGTATCCCATGAATCCCAGGAACTTCCTTACATCTCTGATTGTCACGGGGACTGGCCACTCTCGGACAGCTTTCATTTTCTGTGGCTCTAGTGGCACACCCTTAGCTGAAACTGTGTCCCAGGTAATTCACTTGTGACTTCAGCAGGTGGCATTTTTTTTTTTAATTCAATATACTTTATTCATTTTAATTGGTGTCATTAGAAAAAGACAAAGTATTACGGTATTGAGAACAATAACAAATGAAGATACAAATAGGAAAATTAGTGACGAAGCCGCCTCGAGCGTGGCCCCCCGCAGACCCCCACCTCACCATAGCATCCACATCCTACCTGTGGCGGTCCTCAAACTCTACATGAGAGAGAAGACCCATCAACAAGAGAGCAACAGATATAAGGGCAGACCCAATTGTTAGGTGTTTTGACTGCGCCATGTGGATAGGGCGGTATTCAAAGCCTCCCAGATGGAATCATGTAAATGCCTCAAGCGATTCATTCTAGCAATGTGCAGCTCAACTTGCAATGCGAGGACCATTTCACTATGCCATTCTATGACTGATGGAGGGCTTGGATCCTTCCAGTGTCTTAAAAGTACTGCCTTTGCAGCCGCCGAGATGATGCCCATATACAACTTGGCTCTTTTAGTCGTGCCCTCTGGATGTCTGTTCAACAGGCAAACTTCAGAGGTAAACAAATCAGTTATGTCAGATATCTGTGAGAGGGAAGATCTGATTGTTCGCCAGAAGGGTTGAATTTGGGTACAATCCCATAATGTATGGTGCAGGTCCCCTTCCTTGATCCCACATCTGTTACATGAGGGTGAGCCCAACCTACCCATTTTACAGAGTTTAACAGGGGTATAATACAAATTGTGCAGTATATGAAATTGTTGCAATCTATATTTATCTTGTCTAATGTACTTATAATTGCTAGCCCATATCTGTTTCCAGATACGTGAATTTTCCGGTATTTTTAGCTTATGTACCCAATAATAACAAGTCCCCGAAGGAAGACTTTCATCCAAATTTAGTAGCAGCTTATAAACTTTGGAAATAGAATGAGGCTGATCAGCCACCTTAAGTAAAGAGGACAGTTCAACTTTGTTGTGTATCCACTTTGTTCCTTTAAGGTGGGTCTTTATCGCTTCTCTAATTTGACAAAATTTAAAGCTGTGAGATTTATCTCTGGAAATTTAGAGCAAGCCTGTTCATATGATAAGGTCTTCCTTGAGGGCCAGGTCCCCTAATTTTAGACCCTCTAGTGGACCTAAAAACCAAATGGAATCGGAGTTTGCTGAATTAGAAAGTGTCTGTTCTGCATCACCGTTTGTTCTGGTGAATTACACCAGTCAACTTTAAGGAGACTTTGGACTTGCCGTAGCACTTTAAGGGACCATCCAATGGGAGTGTTCCGAGTGGCTTAGGAAGGAGTTTAAGGTTGGTATGAGGGATTGAGCTCAGGTCGATCGAATATCTAGATGCCAGGTTTCTCTCAATACTTAGCCAGGAGGTACAATAAGAACCGGGGTTGGAGGATAAGTCGATTTGCACCAATGTGTTATTTATTGATATGCGTGGCAATATAATATTTATAAAAAGGAAGGCAAAGCGAGGCCTCCTGCTTCCCTTAGGGGTCGTGAGTTTCAAATAAGCGCGCCTGATCGATTTCCCTTTCCATAAATATGCATTGATTTCCCTTTGCAGGGCCCCAAACCAAATTTTGGGTAGATAACATCCCAGCATGTTTATGGGGTAGAGGATCCTGGGTAGGATATGCATTTTAACCTAGTGTATTCTAGCCCCTAACGATAGTGGCATTGCATTCCACCTTGTTAAGTCTTGCTTTACGTCTTTGATTAGCCCTGGAGGTTCTCATTAACCATAAAGGTCAAACCTCTAGTGATCTTGATTCCCAAATATGTCAGGATTTTTGGTTCCATGTCAGTCCATGTTCTCTCGCTATACCGGATAGCATCTAACACTGATGAGGAAAAGTTTGGTTTAGAGACATTAATCTTGTAATTGGAAACTCTTGAGAATTTTGAAATCTCTCTAAGTACCACTGAGATGCCCTGTTCCGGCTCCTCAAGGTGGATAAGAAGGTCATCAGCATAGCTGAGACTAAATATCGATTATCACCCACTCTGATCCCTTTAATTTCGAGAGATGATTAGCCTCCCGTATCAGGGGCTCAAGGTATAGGTTAAACAACAGTGGGGACAATGGGCATCCTGTCTCGTTCCCACTTCAGTGCAAAGGAGGTCGATAATGTACCATTGCACCAAATCCGTGCAGACAGTGCTCTATACAAAATCCGAACCCAATTTAGGAACTCCTTGGGTAGACCTAAGTTATCAAGCACTACAAACAGAAATTCCCAGGACACACGGTCAAATGCTTTTTCAGCATCAAGTGCTAAGAGTGCCATAGGAAGAGTTGTATTTTGTGCACATATAATTAAATGGTGAAGTTTCGCGAAGTGGTCACTAGACAATCTACCACTCATGAACCCTAGCTGTTCATTGCAGACTAGACTACCCATTAGTGGAGTAAGCGGTTAGCTAGAATTTTGGCAAAATCTTAATGTCAACATTCAAGAAGCGATATATGGGACGATAGCTGCTAGTAGCATGAGAGTCTCGTCCAGCTTTAGGAATGAGGACAATCAGAGCTTCCAAAAAGGAGGTCTCCGAGAGTCCCTCATTGAACCAGAAATTAAATACTTTGGTTAAAATAGGGGTAATTATAGGTTCAAATATCTTATAAAAATTAGTAGATATGCCATCGGGCCCAGGAGATTTGTCCCCAGCCAGTTGGGAGATTGCTTGCTTTACCTCTTTCTCCTGTATTAATGACCCTAAACCCTTTGCACTAGAGGGTTCACACCTGCACATGGGTGTCGAGTCTAAGAAATCTTGAATTTCTGCGGTGGGTACTCCTTCTGATATTCCAGTAGAGTAAAGCTGTTGGAAGTACTCTCTGAATACCTCGGCTATTTCCTTGGGGTCCCAAACCACAGTATCATCACTACCCCTTTGAATAGCAGCAATATGTCGAGTGGATGCCACCTGCTTTAGTCTGAGAGTGAGAAGCTTACCCACCCTATCCCCCGATTCAAGATATTTTATTTTAGTTCTACGGAGGGATAATTCTGCCTTTTGCATCATAATGGCTGAGTATTGAGCTTGAAGTTGTTGTAATTTCACCCATTCCGCTTCGGCAGAATGCTGTGAGATATTAGTTTCAATAGACTTTATGGCATTCAAGACCTGATTCAAATATTCTCTAGCTTTCCTGGCTCTAGTAGAGGCAAGCCTAATACACTCTCCTCTAACCGAACACTTAAAAGCTGCACAGTAATATCCAGTTTGGGGAAGAGCCAAGGTTGAATCTAAGGAAATCAGATAGAAAGCTCCTCAGTTGTCCCTGAGTAGAGGGTCATGAAGTAGCTGATTAATCATCCACATGAAATCCCTCTTAGTGGTGCGGCCTGGCTCAACCGATATGGAAACTGGGAGTGATCCGATATAACTCTGGGATTAATATTAGCCATGAGCACAGAGGGAATCAGCCGTACTGACTAGAAAATAATCTATTCTAGAAAGGGATCTGTGTGGGATGGAGAAAAAGGTATACTGCCTCGCTTTCCCATTAAATAACCTCCATATATCCACCAATCCCAAACATTCCATCATCTCTTTCAGTGCTCTTTGGGCAGGAGAGAGTCCCCTCCTCTTGTTATCAGACCTATCTAAATGCAAATTGGGTGTCAGGTTCCAGTCTCCACCAATAATCATTCTTGAGGAGACATAGTTAGATAATATATCGAGTAAATGTGTAAAGAAAAGTGGGAAGTCAGAGTTGGGGCCATAGACTGATCCAATAATAACTTGTTCACCCCCTAAGGACCCAACTATAAAGATATAGCGGCCTTGAGTATCCCAAATTTCATTTTCCAGTGAAAATGGGACCTTTTTGTGAAAGCAGGTGGCATTTTGATAACTTTATTTTGAGACCAAACTGAGTCAGAACAGCGAACAATTCACCCAGGTGTAGCAAATGCTCCTGACATGTTTTAGAATAGATGATGATGTCATCCAGATATAGTAACAGGATGGCAAAATTCCGGCTCCACAAGCAATGCTCTACCAGTCTCTTGAATGTTTCAGGAGCACTGCAAAGCTCGAAGGGCTTATCGTGAACTCATAAAGACCCATAGGTGTGGCAAAGGCAGTTTTCTCTTGATCCTCAGGAGCCATTGGAACTTGCCAATACCCATTGGTCAAATCAAGGGTAGAAAACTCAGCAGCAGACTGGAATGCTGTCAGTGAGTCTTCAATTCTTGGTAAGGGATAGGCATCTTTGTGTGTGATATTATTTAAATTTCTGTAATCAACACAGATTCATATCTTGTCATCTTTTTTCTTTACCAAGACAATTGGAGAGTCCCAATGAATGTGAGTCTCTTTGATCACCTTAACCTCTTTCATCTCCTTTATCATTTCTTTAACAGTCTGGTACATCGCAGGTGAGATTGTTGTAAACCGTTCTCTTATCGGTGAATGTTGGTTGGTAGGGATGGGGTGCTGCACATCTTGAGCTAGTCTGAAATCCAGTGAATGCTTGTTGAAGATGTCTTCATGGTTCATCACCACTTGGAGCACATTCACCTTCTTTTGCTGGGTAGTTTCAGGGGTACCCAGGTTAATATCCCATATCCATTCTGGTATAAAAGTGCCAGTGAGTTTTTCCACTTCTCTTTTCCTCACTACTTGTGGTCTTTCCGCCACTCTGGCTTCTTCCTGTGGCTATATGGAGGCAGTATAACGCAGTGGTCTAAGGCTCTGAGCTGCAAATCTGGTGACATCCAGCAGACCAGGCCTGGGTTTGAATCCCACAGTTTCCACTTGCATACTGTGTGGCCCTGAGCAAGTCACTTAACCTCCTTGTGCTCCCAGGTCGCTCCTGTAAAAAAGCTTCCAGCTTAGTGTGCTATACCTGGTTAAACAACTAAATAAAAAAAAATATATATATGATATCCTGGAAACTCACAGTATGTAACTGGACTACTGACTGGTTTTGATAGAACTGCACTTCATGATTCCCAAAATTTATTACTCAGACGGGAATTCATCTCTTGGTTCCTGGAGCCACACTCTTACCCGCCAATACAGTTTCCTCTTTCCCACATGGATGTGGTTCAACTAAGATGTCATAGTCTTTACCGCAGGGTCCCACCTTTCCCTTGCACCACAAGGTTGTCTCCATCCTTGATTTCAGGGTGACTGGCCTGGATTCAGTTACCCTGCCTTTGCCGATTTCTCCATCCACATTTGTAAAGCATTGGTGACACTGGAGAAGAAGGATCATCTGTTGCAGTGCAGGTCTATCAACAGGAGGAAACCATTTGGCTTTTGTCTGGCGGATCTGTACCAAGTCCTCCAAACAGTGCTGAAGAAAGTTCATACCTGGATAAGCAGTGGGAGGTTATTGGTCTCAGTGTCACATATGATAATACCTTGTCATTCCTGAATGCTGTTTACCAGCTGGATGCTTGCCTCCAGGTTGCCCAAATAAAGAACCTCAGCTCCATTGCTGGCTATTAGTGTAATCCATGATCTCAGAGGTGGCTGAAGATCTTCAGGTGACCAGTATCTTTGGAAATACTACTCTTGCATGGTTGTAACTTGTGATCCTGTGTCCAACAGAGCCATTAAATCCACTTCTATCTTCACCAGGATGGTTGGGCTGTTACTGATAAAGCTGAATTGGTCTATTGTGGTGGCTGGGCCTGGTCCATTTCCCTTCGAGGAATAGCCCTCTTCCTTAAAGACTCCTTGTTTAATGCCATCGCACTTTCAGGAGGCTGGTTACAGCATCTCTGCCTGTGGCCACTGATGCCACACCTTCTGCAGATTGGCCTTCCATGACTGTCAAATCAGTCAGTTGGGTGCCTCCCTTCTCCTCTCCAAGAACGGGAATGAGGGTTGTTAAACCTCATCTCCCTCTCAAACTGGATCAAGGGCATCTCCCTTCTCCAATCTTCTTTAAGGCCTGCACCTCCTGTCAGACCTCTTGTGGGTCAGGGTGTTGATCTGCTCCACCAATTTAGGGATCAAGTTGGAGCTAGTTGAAACAGAATGGGCCAGAGCCTGAGCCATCTGACCACACATGGGCTTAGGGTCTGTAAAAAAAACTTGAGTAACGTTCTGTCAGTTCTCAACCATATGCCAACCTCTCAGAGGACAATTCTTCACACTGAGGTCTCCTTCACCATGGGTCTTCTCTTACTGACCCTTCCATAGGGTATCCTGGCCACATTGCACCTAGTGGCGTCACCATCTGTGGACAGGTCGCAACCTCTTCTCTTGGTCATTCTGAACCAAAGATCTTTATAGCCTTCTCTTTGAAGTCAAGGAAGTCTACATCAGAATCTTGCAACTGCAGCATCCTGAGTTGTCTTCTCAAGGCTTTGCTGTGTACCCCTTCAATGAATTTGTCTGTCAACATGTGATCAGGGTTCCAAACCTTTCCAGTGTGCATCCTCTCAATTGCCCTATGTAATTCTTGGAGGATCAAGGAGTATTCCCTGAGGGTCTCCTAAGATTTTTGATGTGTGAAAAGAATTTCATATTAAGGTTGGCGAGTGTCAAACATTTGTTGCACCCTCTGCAAGATTTGATCTACTATGGTCTTTGCTCCTTCTGGCTAGGACTGTACTTCCCAATGGGCTGCACCTTTCAATTGTCCAATCAGTATTTCCACCTCCTGCCATTGTGGGATTTGGTATAAACTGAACATAATTATCATTTTTGAAGGAAACTTTCCCAGGTTACTGGTTCCACTTCTATCTCTCTCCCTCATTAACTGCAGAAGCCATGGCACACCAAACTAATATGGCATCGTTAGAGGAGAAGGAGGAACACTCTCTTGGTCTTTTTCTACATTTTCCCCAATTGATCCACTGTCTCCTCCGGACAACCCACTGCTGCAGCCCTGCTCTTGCTCTTGGACACTCCGGCTTTGGACTCCATGGATACTTTCTAAATCCTGCCAACTATGCCAAACAGTTTTGTAATGGTGCTAATCTAGTGGTGCTATTCTGGTGGAGTTCTTGGTTCTTCACCTTGAGCTGGGGATAAGTCTGTCTCACCACCAGCAGCACCAGGATCATCATCAGCAGGTGTGCTAGTGAGGGGTGCTGAAGGTCTGAATATTGGTCGATGGATGGAATCACCTACAAGGAGAGGCAGGAGTCATCCAATAAGTTCAATGCCTGACAGCTTTATTCAAACAACAGGGGAAGGTTGACATGGTCACAAGGGAAGAGGGGATAGTCAAGGTTATCAGCAGATAAACAAACACTACGTTCTGAATACTACACTACTGAGAACTAAACAAAACTACTAAACCAGGAACCTGGAAGATCTAAGAGGTGTACCTTGGCCTAGTGCCAGTATATCTGATTCTAACCCTAGTACTTCTGTTATGGTACCATAATACAGTTACTAGCCCAGAGAGGGCTCTTACAGCATCGAATGGCACAGTACATTTCAACAACATGAGTTCATTAACACACCAGAGTCTATTTTCAGCTGAGGTCTTCATGTGCACAGTAGAAATGGTGATGATTCAAAAGGAAGGAGAAGAAGGAAAACAAAATCCTGCCAAGCACAGAATGGTTACCACATTGCTGACCTATAAAAGGTCACTGGAGTCATAAGAGGTTTGTAAACAGAACATATGTTCATCAGCAAAAGCCCACTCTCTCCTAGGCTGCTGGTATCAGAGAACAAATGAAATGTGCTCCTTGCAACCAAGGGTGTAGGCAGGCATACTCACTGTACACATTTGAGTACAGTTTTGTTGAGTGCCTGTCACAAACCATAGGTCTTCCTGTTCACATTTTCATTCTAATCTGTAGTGTTTGGGTTAGTGTAGGCCACTGAGGAGTGTCTCTGTTCAAACTATTGTTGTTTAGGAGACAGATATATATGTATAACCTCTTTAGAGATTAGAAGAATCATCTGACAACAATCTGACTTATTTGGAAGGGGGTACCATTTGAGGAGGATGTGTACATTTTTTAATGTGGGGGGTGTAACTGTTGGAGACTGTGTGTAGAAAACAGATATTTCTGGCTATACCCCTGCTTGCAACAGCCCACTGGAGGACTGCCAGAAGAAATGAGCTGCAGGAAGGATACGGGCACCAAACCCTTAGAAGGGCTGCCAAAACAAGACAAGCTGATGAAGGTTCCCCAGTACAAAACCCACTCGGGGGCTACAAAGCCACTGAAGATTCTCTGGAGTAGAACCCACTAGTGGGCTACTAAGGACAGGGTGCAGCCGCTGAAGAGCCTTCAGTGAAGAGTTCACTAATGGTCTACCAAGGACAGGATGAAACAAATGAAGATTCTTCACTGAAAAGCCCCCTGGAGGGTTTGCAAGGACTGGATGAAGCAGCTGAAGGTTCTGGTGCAAGCAGGAAACAGGAGAAAACAGGATGAAAATTGAAGATCTTGAAATGTCCAGAACTGGGAGCAAGAAAATAAGAAAATAGTGGCTGTGAATCACACTGGGCTTCGACATCTATGACTAGCGGTGAATGACCTGGGTTCCCAGGGTTCTTCCCGGATAAGCATGCTCTGAGGACTGCCAGCATTGATGTATCTGGACCAAGAACCAAAGAAAACCAGAAACAGTGGCCATGACTCCACACTGGGCTTCGAAGGACTACAACTAGCTTTGAACGATGAGGGATTGTAGCTGCAGTTCTTCCAGGATAGGCACATTCTGGCAAAGAAGATTCTAACTGAGACCACGTGTATGAAACTGGTGAAAGATGGTGAAGAATGATGCTGTAAGTTTTCTTTCTCTAGATGGAGACTGATTCTGTTGAGGTACAGTTGCAGGCAACATGGCAGTGTAGTGTTGTGGCAGAAGACTGACACCATTCACAAGAATCTGCAATGACTGAGGCTGATAGATGCAATGGAGATTTGCACTACAGCAGTTTGGCAATGCCAAGGGGAATTGTCCATTGCTGGTGCAGTTTTAGAGTTTCTGGGGTACATTTGCCAAGAACAGGGGAAAATAACCCAGTCTGGGGGAATTGTTTGCTGCTGGGTCAATTGTTCATTGTTGGTTCAATTGTATAGTTCAAGAGTTAATTTGCCAAGAACAGGGGCAAATAACCCAATCTGTGGTAATTGTTCATTGCTGGGGCAATTGTTTATGGTTGGGGCAATTGTTCATTGCAGGGACAATTGTTCTTGGCTGGGGCAGTTGTTCATTGTGGGGGTAATTGTTTGATGCTGGGACAACTAGCCTTAAGGCAGTCCAGAAAATCAGCCAACAATAATACAGTTCCAGTACTTTGCAATGGCAACAAAATTCAGAGGCTTGCATACAGTAAACAGTTCAATGAATTGACAGTCAATAAACAGCACATTCAGTTGCAGATTTGTTGCCCACCAGATAATCAACTATCCTATTATCCATGAATGGTACCAGCTATTTCTAAGGAGTTGCTAGCCAACTCCTCCCTCAGCCATCCCTATCGAGCAGTCCGAAGGTGGGAGATATTTTATTTATTTTATTTATTTATTTATTTATTAGGTCTAGGATTACAATACCTTTGAGCCAGAGCTCTTTTACAAAGGTTAGATGTCAGGTTACAATTCAAAACATAAGACATGTAAGTCAGATAACAAATTCAATACATAAGACAAGGTAAACAGAGTTACAAAACATCTGAGAAACAAAACAAGTTTTGGAGGCTAGGTTACAAGGAGATCGCGGATGAGGTGCAGAGAGGATAGAGGACAAGAGAGAGGAAGAGTAGGGGGTGGTGGAGAACTATAGAGGAGGAGTGCAGCCAGAGGCATTGTCATAGACATAACATGGGGAAGTGCATGCTAAGGGGTAACCAAGTGCTAATAGGAGAGAGAACTGCATATGGTTAGGGAAATATTCATGGGATCAGCAAGTGGATGCAGTCACAGGAGCAAAAGGCAGTGAGAGAGAGAGGTGGAGCCTTGATTTAAATGCACCAAGGGTAGAAGTGGAGGAGATGTAACTGTTTAGACCATTTAGCCAGCTGGGCGCCCTGTAGGCAAAAGATCTCTGACCTTGTGAGGTACAATGTGGAGCCTGCAGGAGCTGTGATTCAGACACCTGGTTGAAGGAGGTTATTGCTAGGGTGCAGGAGTACATTCACTACAGGAGGCACAAGGCTCATAGTTATTTTCTTAGCCATGGTGCAGGTTAGGTACTTTATCTGACTGGTGAGTTGCAGCCATCCAGTGTGTGCCTAGAGGTTGCAAGTATGTGTTAGGTGGTGGGATCCAGTGAGAAGTCGGCTGGCCTTATTGAGGGAGGTGGATATGTGTCTAAGAGTGGTAGCTGGGGGAAGAGCCATAGATGATAAGCCCATAGTCAATAATGGAGACAACAAAACTCTGAACGGCGACAGTTAGGGCTTCTGGAGTAAGATGTTGCCTATACCGGAAGAGAAGGCAAAGGCGAGTATTTGCTGCTTTGGCTACAGAGTCAATGTGGGGCACTGTAAGTTAGATGAGGGTCTAGAGCGACCCCAAGGTACTTAAATGCTTGAACCTGTTCCAGGGTGACTCCATGACTGGTTTTGATGGATAGAGGGTACAGCTTATGCTTGTTATGAGAGCTGCTGAACATCATAGACTTTGTTTTCTTATTATTGAGCACCAGATTGTGATTTGAGAACCAATTTTCAACAGATGTGTAGCCAAGCTGAAGGTTGTCTTGTAGAGGCTTAGGATCCTTGTGGGAGGCAAGAATTACAGCATCATCTGCATAGAGGATGATTGTTTTGGAGCAAGTATTTGGAAGGGAGTTCAGGAACAAGCTAAATAGTAGGGGGCCCAAAATGGATCCGTGGGGTACACCTGAGTGAACAGGCCTGGTATCAGAGAGGACATCTGCAATTTTTACTCTTTGAGATCAGTTCTCCAAGTAGCTTTTGAACCAGGCAGTGGAGTCAGGAGACAGCTCAGCTTTATAAGTTGCACAAGCGGTAGGCAGTGATGTACAGTGTCGAACGCCTTAGTCAGATCTATAAAGATGGACCCAATTAACTGAACATTGTCCAGTGAGCTGTGAAGAATGCCAGAGATTTCCAGTAGGGCAGATGAGCTGCTAAGTCCTTTCCTGAAGCCATGTTGTTGTGAGCACAGGACATTGTATTTGTTCACGAAATCAGTGAGCTGATCTGCTGCAACCCCTTTCCCCACCTGTGCAATCACAGTCACTATCTCAATACACAAGCAAAAGAACTAGATCCCCAGGAGCACTTGCTATAACCCTGGGCTGACTGGAAAGCCCCCCCCCCTAGTGTGTTGGTGTAGGGTATGGCAAGGGAAACTATTGTGCACCTGAGCTAACTGTGCCTTCTAACTTTGCTTTGCTAGGCCCCTCTGAAACTACAAAGATTTCCTTGCTGGGCCCCTCTAAAATTACTGAGCTTGTCTTGCTCCTTTTAAATTGGTGGACCTACTTTGCTGGGTCTCTTCTTTACTGTAGGGCATTTCTGCTGGGCCACTTCTATTACTAGCCTTTACATATCTTGTTAGCATGCCTTTAAAACACTGGGGCCTGAAGTTGCCCTTTTAAGCCTTTTGACCTGATGTTGCCCTTTTAAAACATTTAGGCCTGACCAAGGCCTTACTGTCACTCCTCCGGCTTGCCCCACCTCTACTCCACCCCTTATGAATATTTAATTGAGTCCCATACAGGCCTTTATGTTGGGCCCCTCCCCGTGGGCATCGCCATACCCAGAATATTTAATTATATAAGTTACAGGCCAGCCCTCCCTGTCCTCAATAGTGCTCCGAGTGCTAAGAACAATAAAAAATTTTAAACTTTTTTTTAATTGTTCAGGTGGTCAGCACTCTTCTTTGTGCTGCAGCCGACTCACTAACCCAGCCTTAGGTGAAGAAGCTGCAGGGAAGAGGGAGATTTGCAGGTAGAGGAAGGGAACCGCCGCAGGGGAAAACAGGCACCTCACAGGATGGCAAGGGCCTCTGGGGGACCGATGGCCTTCTTATAGCCAACACAGCTCTTCAGTGCCACCGAAGAAGAACCAGAGTGATCACTGGAGCGAACTCACACAAAAAAAAAACACGAAAATGGGTTTAACAGAGGCCACAACAGAGGGAAGCGGTGTCTTATTGGTTTGGGGACCACAACACACTGCACTGCCACCACCACAGGAACAGGATCACAATACAGGAGGCAAAACAGCAGTCTTTGCTGGTTGGAGAAGGGGCACCACCTCAGAGTGGACATGACTGACTTCAACACCTAAGGTAAGCCAGGGTCCCAGTTGCACTCTCTAGGTCCTCTTGACTCCACTGCCCAGCACCAACTCCTAGGAAAAAATTGTCTCCTCTTTCAAATGGATGCTTGAGGTTCTGATTCTTGAACTTCGAGTCTGTGGCCAAGCCAACTGCTGGAATTTTGAACAGAGCACCACACGACCGGGAGAGACAGCCATCCCAGTGCATGGATGCCCACTCCTCATGCTGCCTACTCCAAGGGGGGGGGGTTGAATGGAGTAGAGTAGCAGGGAGCTAGAAAAAAAAACCTTCTATTTTTTTTTAACATAGCATTTCATTTATTTTTTATTCTTGTAGGCCTGATGAGCACAAGTGCCCATTTTAATAGGTGACAAGTAAGCATTGCCTGGCACTTTTCTAGGAGGTGGGAAACACTGACAAACGGGGCCCCAGTACACTGCCCAATTACTGCCCACATGCCCTCAACACACAGGGAGCCATGGGGCACTTAAATTACCCCCTCTTTTCTGTGGTGCCCTCACACTTTGGGGCACTACACTACTATCAGGCCACATGGTTTGTGGTTGCATGTTGCCTGAACCCTTACTTTAATTGTTCCTCATTTAATAGCACACTGCCTTTAGCTCAGGATGAGTAACACCTCACTCTGTTTGCTGCAGCAGCAGAAAAACAGTAGCTCTGAATAGTCTTTAAGGGGATAAGCCATACTTTTCAATGGTCTTTCTTTTGTGAAAGAACTGCCACAACTAAATTTTTTTCTGCAATCAGAAGCATATTTTTTTCTGCAGTTGTGGATGTTTTGTGCATATAATGCAGCGTACATACCCTATTTTTTCACACCTGTGCAACTTTTGGAGACTTACAGATTTTTGACCCCTTTGAGGTGTTTTGAGACTCCAGTCCAATATCTTTATCCCTTCATGTTCAAATGCATCTTTGGTTTACTGTCTACTTGAAATCCTAGTGCTCTTCTGTGATATTACAGTCTGTTGTCTTGGGAATAGCTGCAATATCACAGCCAAAAGTATTGCGGCATTAGACTGAGAATAAGAAATAGGAGCAAATGAGCCATCATGGAATGACTCTCCTGTTCTCATGCATATGACCACACTAATACATAATGGGGCTAAAAAATAGGGTGTTAGTAAGAACTATAGGCCCAGTGACTCTGAGTGTTGAGGCGCTGGATTCCACACCTCGCGCCACGCCGGCGACCTGGGTTCGGGAACTAGCCCAGAGTCGCTGGGGGTCAGCAGGGGGGGGAGAAGAGATTGAGCGTCTGGAGGATTGCTTTCTCTTCCTGGGGGAGAGGATGGGAAATGCTCACTCATGGAACAACCTCTGGTGCTGGCTGGGGGAATCGCCGACTGAGCAGTGTGGTGTATGCCAGGAGGAGGCCGGAGCTACGGCACTACGTTGCCGTGCCCCTCACACTTAGGAGTTGCTGCTGAGAGATGGGCGGAATCAGCCCCAGAGATAGTACTGGGGGTCAGGTCTCCCTGTGGTCGTTCGGGGGAGGGAGTCAGGGAGATGTGGGAGGTTCGGGTAGGGAGTATGGTGGAGATCTGTGTGGGCACTCCTGAAGTATGCC
The DNA here is from genome assembly GCA_016271365.2 of Neoceratodus forsteri. Classification (NCBI taxonomy): domain Eukaryota; kingdom Metazoa; phylum Chordata; order Ceratodontiformes; family Ceratodontidae; genus Neoceratodus; species Neoceratodus forsteri. The sequence goes on from CM057454.1 coordinate 1,278,192,333, forward strand.
TGGGGTGTAGGATGAATAAACAAAGTTTAAAAAAATAAAATAAAATAAGAACTATAAGCTGTATGTGTCCAAACATTATGTTATCAGAGTTCTTCTCGAGGTGTCAGTGGTCCTTAAAAGACATTACCTAAAATAGGATATTTGATTCTTTATTATCATAGTTGGATAAATTAATTGGAAAGGCTGATTATAGCGATTGTAAAAAATCTACAAGACTGAAAAATACATCTGATAAGTTAATCGAAAGTGTTGCAGCTAGAGAAAACTGATGTCATTTTAAAATAAATTAGTAACTTGAACACATTGCAAAATATATTACTCATAAAAGAGAAGAAGTTCTTACCTGACCTACAGTTACTGTGAGTAATTGTTTGGAAAAGAAATGACCAGAAATACCAAGTCCAGATATTCTATTTAATATATTTAACAGCAGTCTTACAGAAAATGGTTCATAGATTCATAGACATGTGATGGCAGAAAAGGGCCTTCCTGGCCCATTGGCCCATTCACTCCCTCTACCTGACATCTCCCCAAGATTCCCCTCGTCCTCCCCTTGGCAACCCTCTGTGTATGTCCCAGGCCCTCTTGAATCCCCTTACTGTGTTGGTACTCACCACCTCCTCCAGCAGTCTGTTCCAGTTCTCAACCACTCTCTCTCTCTGACGTAATAATTCCTAACAATTCCCCTAAACCTCCCCTTTCACCTACAGTCCATGCCCCCTAGTTCTTGTATCTACCTTCCCTGTAAATAAACTCTTCCCCACTTTATTGATTCCCTTCACATACTTGAATGTCTCAGTCATGTCCCATCTTTCCCTTCTTATCTCCAAAGGATACCAATCCAATTCCTCAACCTCTCCTCATACGCCATCCCTCTTAGCCCATGCACCATTTTAGTGGCCCTTCTCTGCACCCTCTCCATGCCATCTATGTCCTTTCTTAGATGGGTCCTCCAGAACTGCACCCCATACTCCAGGTGTGGCCTCACCATGGAGGTGTAAAGTGGCCCCAGCACCTCCCTCCTGCTGGTTATCCCTCTCCCTATGCATGCCTGCATCCTGTTAGCCTTGCCCACTACTTTGCTGCATTGGGTCCCCACCTTAGGTTATTGTGATTATAATCCTAAATCCTTCTCCTGCCTGGTTGCTGCCATCCCCCAGAGTTTATGTGATATTTGGATTCCTTCTCCCAAGTGCATCACTTTGCATTTCCTGGCATTTAATTTCAGATGCCATATTTCCGACAGCACTTCCAGTAACCTTATATCATTCTTTATTGCGTCCCCCTCCTCATAGAAACATAGAAACATAGACTTTGTCGGCAGATAAGGACCGCTTGGCCCATCTAGTTTGGCCATTTCCCTACCTACAGGATAGGCCGCAGATCCTAGTTACCAACAGCCTATTTCTTCCTACCCGCACAAGAATTGCCTCATGTCTGTCCCATGCATTCTTGAATTCTCCCACAGTTTTAGACACCACAACCTCCTCAGGAAGGCTGTTCCATGCATCCACTACCCTCTCTGAAATAATACTTCCTCATTGCCCCTGAACCGCCCCCTCTATCTTTCAAATTGTCCCTTGTTCTTGCACATCTCTTTTTCTGAAAGATGCTATCCTCTTGGACTTTGTTGATTCCACTGAGGTACTTCAAAGTTTCTATCATGTCCCCCTCTCCCTTCTTTCCTCAAGGGTATACATATTAAGCTCCTTTAGTCTGTCCTCTTCGCTTCTCTTGCAAACCCTGCACCATTTTAGTTGCCCTCCTCTGGACTGCCTCTATCTTGTCTATGTCCTTGTGGAGATGGGGTCTCAGAACTGGACACAGTACTTCAGATGGGGTCTCACCAACTGTCTGTACGGAGGGATAACAACTTCCTGTTTTCTGCTGGTGATGCCTCTCCCTATGCATCCCAGTATACCCCCAGCCCTCCCTACTGCCTTCTTACATTGCTTGCTAACCTTAAGGTCATCTGATATGATTACCCCCAGGTCCCTTTCCTTTTTTGTTGTTGTTACTACCTCCCTCCATTGTGTATTCTTCCCCTGGGTTCTTGTTTCCCAGGTGCATTATTTTGCTCTTCTTTGCATTGAATCCTAGCTGCCATACCTTTGACCATTCCTCTGGGGTATCCACCCTGTTACTGAGTTTTGTGTCATCTGCAAAAAGGCAGACCTTCACCTGAAACCACTCTGCTATGTCGCTGATGTAGATGTTAAACAAAATAGGCCACAGCACTGACCACAGAAGGACCCCACTCAACACGCCAGTCTCCCCAGAGTGCACCCCATTGACCACCACCCTCTGGCTTCTCCCCATCAGCCAACTCTCCACCCATCTTACTATTTTCTACCCCACCCCTAGACTCCACAAATTATTAACCAGCCTTCTGTGAGGCACTGTGTCAAAGGCCTTCCTGAAGTCCAGGTAGGCCATGTCCATTGCCGCACCCTGACCAAACACCCTCATCACCTACTATCAACAAGTTTGATCAAGTTTCCCTGACATGACCATCCCCAAGGGAAGCCATGCTGCTGAATGTCTTACAGACCCCCTTTTCCAAATATCTAGCAATCCTTTGTTTCAATATTGCTTCCATTACTTTACCCACCACCGATGTGAGACTGAATGGATGATAATTCCCTGCTTCCTCCTTGCTGCAACTTTTATGAACTGCCACCACATCTGCCTTCTTCAAGTCTTCTGGTACCCCCCCCCATATCCAGGGACAAGTTAAATAACTCTGCCAGTGGTTCTACCAGTACCTCTCCTAATTCCCTGAGCAGCCTTGGCTGAAGACCTTCTGATCCCATGACCTTGTCCACCCTTAACTTACCGAATTCTTCCTTTACCTCTTCCACACTGATTGGGCTAGGATACACTCCCCCTCCCCCTTTCCCTTCTCACATAGCTCTGGTAACCTTCCATCCCACTCCATTGTAAAAACTGAGCTGAAGTAACAATTCAGCACTTCAGCTTCCTCGAAATTCCCTTCCATCTGCAATCCTCTCTCCCCCTTAATCCTTTCTATCCCCTATCTTACCTTCCTCCTTCCCCCAATGTACCGAAAGAACATCTTGTCCCCCTTTGGCCTTGCCTAGCAATTCTCTCCTCAGTTTCTGCTTTAGCCATCCTAATCCTTTTCCCTGCCATGCTCAGCTTCTTTTTTCAAGTTTCCATATCCAACTTTCCCTGCATCCTCTTATATTCCCTGAATGACCCATTCTTCTCCCTGATTGCCCCCTCACTTCCCTATTGAACCACAGTGGTCTCCTCCATCTCTTATTCTTCCTCATCCTTCTTACACATCCCCCTATGGCTTTAAGGAGCCCCCCTTGCTCTTTTTCCATAGATTCTCTGTCCCTCCCTCCATCACCTCCCATCCTCTCACTACGTCCCAGAAAATCTCCCTCATCCTGGGAAAATATTCCTGTCTGAAGTCTACTTTCATAGTGGTATGACTAGTCTCATATTCTGCTCTGACCTTGAAACCCATGGTGCTCTGGTCACTATCTCCCAGGCTGGCCCCTACCGCCACCCCCTCCACATTGTCTCCATTGGTAAGGACCACATCAGGTATCTTACCCTCCCTTGTGGGCTCCCTAACCAGCTGATGCAGGAATGCACCTTGGAGTGTCCCTAGGATCTCCCCACTCCTGGTCAACATAGCCGATGTGATAGCCCAGTCAATATCTGGGAGATTCAGGTCTCCCACCCATAGAAACTTCCCCTTCTGGGCCATTCTTTGAACCTCCCACAGCAACTATGTGTCCTGTTCTTCACCCTGTGTAAGAGATCTATATATCACCCATAGTCTTATGCAGTCCCAACCTTCCTCTCCAGCATGACCCATAAGCTTTCCACTTCACCCTGCTCCTTCCTCCCTTCCGTGACCTTAATTCCCTCCCTAATGTATAGCACCACTCCTCCCCCTTCTTGCCTATCCTATCCCTCCTGAACAACTTGTACCCCAGGACACCCACCTCCCAGTCTTGATGCTTGGACCACCAGGTCTCTGTCACTGCTACAATATCCAAACCCTCCTCCTCCTCCATTAATGCTTCCAAATCTACCATCTTATTTCCCAGGCTTCTGGCATTTGTGGAAAGTCACTTCCACCAATTACCCTCCCCAAACCCTTACCTCTAGGCATGTTATTGCTTAACAATTCTGCATTTTCCTGAGGGATGGGGCTGAATACCCCCTGAGACACCTACATTTTGGCATTTCAACTCGTGTGTCATTTTCCCCTACCCTTCCCCCCAATTTAGTTCAAATCATATGTTTGTTTTATGGAGTCCTTAAATTTGATACCTAGTACTGCCTTTCCCTCACTGTTTAGGTGCAGTCTGTCCTGGGTACATGGCCTTTCATCATTCCATGTTGTCCTCAAGTCCCCCACTAATCCATACCCCCTTGCCTGCACCAGCCTGTTAGCCATTGGTTGAACTCCATAATTCTTTGTTTCCTTTCAGTGCTGGATTTAGGCACAGGAAACACCTCCAAAAATGCTATAGAAAGGAAGCACAGGTTGCTACAAAATCTAATCTCCCCCGCACTTCCATCAGGCTGTTTCCATCCAAATCATTTGTCCCCAGATGGAAAATCAAGTGTGATTTCTCATCCTGAGATTTTTCCCATGATGGAATGTGAAGAAATACCTTTGATGCTGTCATACGCAGCAAGCACTCCACCCAAACTGCACTTGGCCTGCCACCCCATTTAATTCCTCTTAAAATCAAGCTCCCAGTGAGGTATGACCATGCACCTATTTAACCTATGCTTATTAATTATTAATTCCCCTTTCTCCTAGTTCCAGGCATCTCTTTTATTGCCCTAATCCCCTCATCTCCTTTAATTTCCACCTCCTCTTGAGTTCTGCCCCATTCGAGTTACTCTGTCAGCTCTCCCCACTGGTGTTACACACTTCTCTACTCTGATTTGCCACTCTTACTTACATCCCATTCCCCCCTTTGTTCTACTGCTGCCAATGATCCCTCAGATTTTCCAGTAGATTTGGTAACCCTCTCATTCACCTCCTCCATTTTGCCCTCAAGGCACATACAAACTTGACCCTTCCGTTTAGCTTCTGGCCTCCTTTCAGCTTCCCCTTCTCTTCCTTTCTGCTGCCTCCCTCCTCCTCCTCCTGCAAAGTCAGAATCCCTCCTCCTCTCAGCTGTACTCCTTCCTCTACCACCTCCACCTCCACCCCATATGTTCTCAATGGTCTCTTCCCTTCTGTTTGCCCCATTTTCCTGTGCCATGCCTGTTGCTCCCTCTAGTCCTATTGGCACTCCTTTCTCAAGATCGCCTACTTAAGGATAGTACCTGTTAGACATTGTAATACCTTTTCCATTCTGTAAATTCCTTCCCCCTACTGCTGAGTTATGTGGTGTTCCTTGAGGCCCCCTTCCCCTAGCCATTACTTCTTGCCAGGCGTATCCCCCCTCACCTCCCGATCCTTGACTCTTTCCTCCCTGTCCCTCCTAACCTGTTCATATACCTTACCTACCCTTCCCCTACTAGTTTGTCTCATGCATCTATGACCCCAGCTGGCCCAAATGCACTAACCCTGTTCTAGATTCCCCACATCCTCCCCCCCTCCACCTTCCACTCTCTTATCATTTCCTCCCTCAGTGAGCTGATCTCCACCTCCAGTTGCACCAATCTAATAAATATTGGGCAACACCCCATCCTCTACAAAGTATCCATAAACACCACTGCCCCACATCTGTTGCACCTCACTATCCTGCCCAATTGCCCTCCCCAGCACCCTTCCACTTCCAAGAATAGCCCTGTCCCTGCATCATGAAGCCCCCCTTCATCCCCCTGCCCTCCCAGGGTGGCCCCCTCCTCCCTCAAGAAAACTCACTGCCCTGCCCTCCCCAGCATCCTGAGTAGCTCATTCCATCCCAACACTTAGAGCCACATCCTATCTTCCTTGAACCCCTCCATTCAATTTAAACATTGTTATAATTCCTCACTTCTGCCTCAATTTAGTAAGCTATTGTATAGTCCTTGCTTGATGCAGTCTGCTAAACACTGCCCCTCCTCTATTTCTTTATCTACTGCTATCCAGAAAAAAATGTTAAACTATTCTGATTCCCTTCCTCCTAACTTTTCTGTGTATCAATATCAGCTGATGGAAATAATTTCTCACCACTCAATACAAAATATATGGTGTACTTCCTACACTTCCCTTACTCCCTTAACCGTACATAAATATATAAAAAAATATAAATTTCTATTTCACTTCTATTATATCTTGTCCAAATCAACAAGTACTTATTAAGACTTACAAACCCTTCTACTAATGCAGATCATATCACAGAACCCGAACACAATGCAAAAACATCTGCTACTGAGCAACGACAAACAGGTGAAACATAGCTTTTTAAAAACAGAAAAAAATGTAATCTTTTAAAACAGGAGAAATTAGCAGCCCAAAAAGCACCTTAATCTACAAGTAAGAACATAATGCCACACCACTGTAAGGCTGCCACAGTAACAGCTCTAAAAGATTGGAGAAACAAGAAAAAATCAGAGACAGCACAGAAAGATATAATGTACTGTAAAATATTAGGTAATAGATATACTCAGTTGTTTAACAGAGATAAAGTACATACCAAAACAGACAGCATACCCACAAGTGACACTTGTCTTAGGTCCTCAATATCATTCATCACCAAAGGCACATATAGAAATGGTTTAAACTATAGTATTAAAATTTATACACCAGAATTGAAAGATCATAGAAATTTAACAGCTAAGACTCCAAATCAATGAGTTAATATCTAGGAAAGCTGAACTCACCCTATTTAGACTCAAACACTGATACTGGGAACAAGGTGATAAATGTGGGAAGCTGCTCTCTTATCAACTAAAAAATCAACAGATGGAGAGACATATTGCTGGTCTAAAAGATTCCTCAGGCAAAATTCACACTGACAACCCCTCGATTAACTCTATCATGTGCTCCTTCTACCAACAATTATACTCTCAAATAAACCCTCCACAACCCGATTGTATTCAGAATTTCTGGATAAATTGCAGCTACCGCATCTCTTTCAATAAGACATGGCTATGTTAGATGAACCTTTTACCTTAAAAGAGATACAAACAGCATTAGCTTCCCTAAAATCTGGTAAATCTCCTGGGAGTGACAGTTTTCTTTCAGATTTCTATAAACCCCTAGCTGATACCTTATGCCTTTTACTTTTCAAAGTCTTCCTGGAAGCAACCTCACAGGGCAAACTACCTCACTCTATGACTGAAGCTATTATAACTGTTTTACCTAAAAAAGAAAAAAAAACCTTCTCTCCCTTTTAGTTATAGACCGATTTCATTACTTAATACTGACAGAAAAATTCTTGCTAAGTTATTAAATCTCTGTTTAGAATCCATAGTTCTGAAACTCATTCACAATTCTCAAGCTGGATTCATCAAGAATAGAACTGACACTGACCATCTCCATTCTCTATTTAACTTAATCCACAAAGCAAAATTCCTTAGCTCATCAGCCGCTGCTTTAGCTTCGATTTTGAGAAAGCATTTGATTCTCTTAACTGGAGCTATTTGTACCATGTATTATCCCATTTTGGTGTCACTAATAATTTCTGTGCATGGACTCAGTTATAGACCTTACCCTCTGCTTGTGTACTCACTAACTGTATTCTGTCCCCCTCTTTTTACTTGGCATGAGGTACTAGGCAAGGATGCCCCTTATCCCCTACTTTATTTATTTTTGCCATGGAAACTCTATTGGTCTCTCTTCGTTAATCTTCCTCAATCCATGGTATCCCTGTTGGAAATTCTCATTACACCTCATTGTCCTATGCTGGTGACCTCCTCATCTTATTAGAAAACCTTGAAACCTCAGGACAACCTTTAATTAAGCTACTCAGTGATTTTACCTCTCTTTCAGTGCTTGATCTCAGTCTTAACAAATCCAAAACATTATCATTGAACAATTTCTGCAAACCTTCTATGAATACAATATTAGGTTTCCGCTGGGCCCCTCATGGTATATCTTATCTTGGAATCCAGATTACTACAAAGCTAGACAAGTTATGGGACATTAATCTTTCCCCTTTGTTAGCAAGTGTAAACAGCACTCTCAATAGATGGAGACTACTTAATCTTTCTTTTTATGGTAAAATCTCCGCAATCAAATTGTCAATAGCTCCCAAAATATTATATTTATTTTTGAATATACCCTTAATTCTTCCTACCCACTTCTTTGTCAAAATTGATAGAATAATTGGAAATTTTATTTGGGAAGGTAAATTCCCTAGATTTAGCCACAACAAACTTCGCTCCCATTGGTCAAGAGGCAGTTTTGGACTCCCCTGGTTTCAAGCATACTTCTTGGCCTTCTGTACTGCCCAAACCATTAAACGGTTTAATAAGCCCAATAATAAGTCACCGTCATGGGTTTATATGGAAGCATCTTTATGCCCAGGCAACGTTGCTACCTCGTTTATCTATAATCCTCTCCCCCCAAATTTATAGTCTCACCCTACTATAGCTTCATCTGTATTTTATTGGAAAAACACTCATAAACACCTTAAATCAGATCCAACTCCTCTTGTATATGCCCCTGTGTGGGGAAACCATAATATCTCTCTCGATAACACACAATTTTCTGTTGAGATTGGAAAAATAAGGGCATTCTTTTCCTGGGAGATGTACTTGAACCCCAGATGTTTAAATTAAAACCATTCTCAGACCTATGCAATCAATGGTATCTCCCCTCTCGAATCTTTGGAAATATCTACAGTTGTGAATGGCATGTAATCTCTACTTTTCTCTTACTCCTCACAAACCTCTACATAATAGTTATATTTCTAGATGGATTAAGACACTGTCCAATTTAAATAGCACTATCTATAGAGACGTCAGAGATATGCTTCCAGATCGATTAATCAATGCCAAAAATAAATGGAGTAATCTGTTAAATTGCAATATAACCAATACACAATGGCGTAGGTGCTGGCTCTCTTGCCACGAGTCTTTTAATGATAAGTGCAGTTCACTCATACAAACTAAAATTCTACATTTATGGTATAGGACACTGATGATACTTCAAAAAATGGGGTTAATAAATAACAACTGTTGGCGATGTAACTCTCCTAATGGTGATTTACTACACATGTTATGGAACTGCCCCCCATTCACAATCTCTGGTGTCATAGCCATCTCTTTGCAATGCGAGTGATAAGTCAGTCCTTTGCAGTAGATTCCAAACACTGTTTACTTGGTAGTTTTAGTTTTTGCTCATATCGAATATGCCACTCCCGGAACAGATTGGTGACCATATTATTCCTTCAAGTCAAGCGCCTTATACTCATGCACTGGAAATCTAATATAATCCCCACTTTTCAGGATATACTCAAACAATTACAGTATCTCAATATATATCCCTCGATCGTATGACACACATCTCCTCTGACCAACTCCCTCTATATAACAAATGTTGGCCGGACTACTTTAAATACTTGGAATAATCTAATCCTATTGTCACGTAATGCATGGGCCACATCTTTTCTACCTAAGTATTTCTCTAGAGGTTTTCCATTGCGTGCTTCCTTCTTGTTTCTCCTGTTCTCCTTTCTCTACTTCTGTCCCTATTCTCTCTTCTTCTCTCTCTTCTTTCCTATTCTTTCACTCCAGATCTCTTCCTGAATAACCTCTCTTTTTTACATACTCCTCTTGTATATAATTTTTCTGCATTGCTATAAATTCCAAATACTGCTTTGTACTATCATGATGGACTGTTCTGCTTGTTTCAACTCACTTTCCATACTCCTTGTATTACAATTTGTCTAATTCCCTAAACCACATAGGTTATACTGTTTTACATTGTTCTCATGTACATATTTTCCTTTTTTTTGGCAACATTGTAAAGTACTTCAGACAATATGATGTTCCTCTTTTTCCATTATGATCATATGCAGTTGTATATTGGAGGATAATATTTATCTGTTTATACGTTCTATACTATTAATAACAATAAAAAGATTAACTACAAAAAAAGAGTTGAAAGATCACACTAATCAAATGTGGTGATCCTTTTGATTTCCAGCCAGTATCTACCACACACATTGTATACAGTATATTCCTGGCCCCTATAGGGTTACCTTTCACAATCACCTACATTTACATAAAACATAGCAATTTTTTTAATGAAAAATATAGTAAAAAGCACTTAGCTTTGGGGGCAGTTATCAAATGCAGCCACTCAGCTCAGAGTTCTAGAATATGATGGTTTGTATTTAATTATGATTTATATATTGTTGATAACAACTGTTTCCCCATAAAGTAATGGTTAGAGAAGGAATTTGAAATAAATTTTGTGGTAAATGTGGCAGATTCTCACATGAAATCATATTATTACCTTTAAATACTAGGCCATCTAATATGAAGTCTAAAATTTGACAGTGTTTACAATGATTTGCCTTAAATATCGTGCCATTTTTACAAGATAAAAGTTATAGGGCCAGATATTCAAAACTTTGCCCCGGGGCAAAATTAGCACTGCCTGGCAGGCAAACTTAGCCCAGAGCACAGAGCAAGCTATATTCAAAAGAAATAGCCCAGGGCAAACAGCTACCGAATATAACATGATAATGAGGCCATGCAAACTGGGCTGGGAGTGCAGGGCAAACATAGCCCTGGAATATGACAGCACTGAATAAAGCAACCAGGAAGTGCAACCCACAACAACACAGTGCACAGCAACGTGAGGGCAGGTACAGATGAACTACATGGCCAATGTGTGTGCCAGTAAATGCATGGACTCAGTACAGCTGCAGGAAGCATCAGATGTGAAAGAACAGTGATCAAACTGCATATTTCCCATTACGTGGCGTAGCACGCTAACACACTAGTCTTCGGCATTAGCGTGGAGCTAAGCAGTTAGCCTGGTGCAAACACATTTGCCGAGCTAAACCGTGCCATATTCAAAGTGCCATGCAAATGAGCCTACTTAGGTAGTCTCTGGGCAAACAATTGGATTAGTATCTCTATACCCTGATTTGCATGCAGTTTGCCCAGCGTTCCTGCAGGGTCCCACAGAGCCACCTGTAGGTCAGTCTGGAAGTACAGGGGCTGACCAGGTCCAACTGCAGCTCCACCTGTGGGTCAGTCTGGCAGTGCACGATGATAGCTGCAGGCTACATGTAAACAGTACAGCATAGCATAGCATATTGTACCCCAGGGGACAAGACAGCATAGGCACAGGTGGTGGTGGTGCTGCATGCTACAGTGCACAGCAGAAACTACAGTAGCAAGGGGGCCAGTAGTGTGTGGACACAGCAATGCCTATGGTGTGTAGGGCAGTGATGATGACTGCACTATACACAGTGAGAGGCCCAACCTGCGGGTGTTTACTGACACTGGACATTACTGTTATGCTGTTGAGTGACCCACAGATGCTGCGGCCGTGGCATGGATGCTACAGTGACATGTACATTTCTGGCTTTGTGTGCTATGGCAGTTGTACAGCTGTGCGGTATGTGGCTGGGGGGGCATATATTATCCAAAAGGCACACTGGTGTTGGGGTATTCCCAATACTGGCCCATGTACACTGCATGATGTGTCCCAGCCTTGTGGCCACACCTGGTCTGTAGCACAGCCTCGCCACCCATACATGCTCCCCTCAACATCCTCCATGCCAACAGTGCTGCATGTGTGTGCTGGCATCTGTTGGTGTCCACAGAAGTGCGGTCCGCAGGTGTGCTGTGTGCCACACTGCCATGCTGTCCACTGGTGGCAGGGTCACCACTACTGCCTGGTATGGCTGGGACTGGTGGCAGATGATGGCATCATTGTGATGCCATCAGTTAACAGCATGCTTCCTCTATGTTTGGCTGTATCTATGTGTCATATTTCTTTGTTAGGGTCATGCAAAACCCACGCTAAACCGCGCAAACCCGTGCAAAGCCATAGTGTTGCACAAAGCTGATTAGCAGGGGTTAAGACCAGAGCTTTCCTGGGCGGTAATGTGCACCTATGTGTTAAGTGTCGCTTAAGTCGACAAAACCACTTAGCACGGTGCTAGTCACTGAATATAGCATTGCGCCTGAGTTCATGTCAGTTTGCCCCTTGCAAACATTATAATTTTGCCCAGCGCTAATGCAGTTTGCCCGCACTATTTGGCCTTTTGAATATAGCAGACCCGCGCTAATCCCGTGCTAAACCTGCACAAATGGTTTTTGCCCGACGCAAAGTTTTGAATATCTGGCCCATAATGTTTTAAGGCGCAAATTGCCATATATTGCCTAAACAATCATTACAACTCTGGTGTCTACAAAAAGTATTTGCTTTTCCATGCAAACGATGGCACTACACTGGTTTGGAAAGTCATACTAGATGTCAGATTCTTGCTATTTGAAAGTCTTCATTCAATCTAAACAAAAAGATTTTGCTTTAGCAAGTTTTAAATACCTTTCATTAAAAATAATAAATATTCCTTCAAATACCTCTGACTTGACCTGCACATTAGTACTAGTACTTTGATGCAGCAACCAGTACATACTATTTTAGACAATTATTTCCAGCTTGCATCACCCTTATTTCTTAAATGACATTCAAGGGTATCAATAAGCTTCGATAACAGTACCACACGTATTATACAGCACATAAGCAGCATACACTTATTTTGCTGAAACTTCAGTATTGAGAGATACTCTGCATGTACATTTATTTATTAATTGTCTTGTCAACTTCTTACCATTATGCTGAAAATGAATGAAAAGAGGAAGTCTATTTCCATCTGCAGTTACAGCCCAAATTGTCAGATTATAGCAAGAATAAAAGTAAGGCCCAATAAATATTGCATAACTGTTATTTTCTTTTAAGCTTTCCAGAATACTTTGGTTGTTTGACTTGGACAATTGCAGAACATATCTGTCCACATACAGGGGTGCAATCCACTCAACAGCAATTGAACCATTGTCCATGGATGTTATTGTCACATCAGATGGTTTGTAGGATCTGAGACCTGAAATGAAATTGTCAGAATTTAAAGCATTTGAGAATGATTGCACTGACAAATCTTACAAATGTGCAGACAGCTTGGTTTCCAGGTCCCCACACAAAGAAAGGAGCTGTACATTATTACTGTATAAAAAAACTTTCCTTTAATTGTTGAATATGATAAAAATCCAAACTTCCAATGGCATTCAGTGGTGCAACAGGTACAGAAAACCACCCACTCCCTCAATAAAAAAATTAATGTTTTTGTGCTTCTAGCACTTTGCCAAGGCTGAATGGGTGTAAGTCAAGGTGTCTCATTTAAAGCCCTTTATTTAAAGTGATAGTGCAAATATAAAATTCAAAGTGCAAAACCTATGCATGCAAAAAACATGCCATCTACATCACAATTAGATATTTAAACACTCATGAACATATACCATACCCCATAACATACAGACTTAAAATTCAGTAAATATAAAGTGTAGATATTAGAATATTGGTACTTCTATCCTGTCTCATTTATCCTATACTGTAATTCTATTAATGAAATCCATTATTTAAATGAAACTCATTTTCCAAAAATCTCTTTTATAAAGCAATTGTTTTTTATATATAACAAATAACATCTGTAAGAATAACAATAATCAAATTGATTTAATGTAGTCTTATGAACTACAGTACTATAGAAAACTTTCTATGGAAAGACAGAAGCTATAATGGGGAAAGGTATAATAAGATAAAGTGTGTATAAGACATACATTCTGCGGATTAAATTCAATTCTAAAGAAGTATCAGGAGACATTAGAAAACATTCTGAAACATTCTGCCACATTTTGAGACATGTTGAAACATTTTAAAAATACTATAAAACTCTCTACAAGTAAGGTGTGAGCTGAAAAGCCCCATTCAGTCCAGGAATATGGAAGGATTGCAATTTATACTGACAAAAGGTTTCTATTGAAGAATATTTTTGTCAAGGTAACCCCCCCCCCCCATGTAGACAGAGAACTCTTTCTATTATCTGGATCAGAAACATATGTTCCTTTCCTTTTCTTGTTACATGCTGTGATAAAACACTAACATCATTCCCTTTCTGAATGCTTTTGATGTGTTGGCCAATGCATTATTTTACTTGTTGGGTAGTTTTCCCAACATAAAAATAGTCACATTTCTTACAAGAAGCTATATACTTGTATAATATATTTGGGGTGCTGCAATTTCCTAACTCTAGTATGTCATATTTATATTTTTAATGGGATCCTTGTAAGAATTCCAGGTTAATATAAATTGACAAGATTGGCAGTTCCTGCATTTAAAAGTACCCTTTGAGAGAGGTGTGATTGCTCGTTGTTGCTGGTTTATAGGTTTACATAGAAACATAGAAACATAGAATTTGACGGCAGATAAGGACCGCTTGGCCCACCCAGTCTGCCCATTTCCCTACCTAGTGGATAAGCTGCAGATTCTAGTTAACCAGCAGACTACTTGTTCCTACCCCCACCCCCTAGAATGGCCTTATGACTGTCCATGCATGCTTGAATTCCACTGATTTTGACTCCACAGCTTCCTCCTCAGAAGGCCATTCCATGCATCCCAACCCTCTCTGTGAAAAATGCTTCCTTAAATTACCTCTGAGCCGCCTCCATCTTCAAATTGTGCCTCTAGTTCTTGCACACTTCTTTTTTTGAAAGATGCTACCCTCTTGGACTTTGTTGATTCCCTTGAGGTACTTGAACGTTTCTATCATGTCCCCCCTCTCCCTGCTTTCCTCGAGGCTATACATATCAAGCTCCTTTCATCTCTCTTCATATGTCTTCCGGTGCAGAACCTGCACCATTTTAGTTGTCCTCCTCTGGACAGCTTCCATCCTGTCTATAGTCTTTGTGGAGACTGGGTCTCCAGAACTGCACACAGTACTCCAGATGGGGTCTCACCAGCTGTCTGTACAGAGGATAATAACTTCCTGTTTTCTACTGGTGATGCCTCTCTATGCATCCCAGTATCCTCCCAGCCTCCTTGCTGCCCTCTTACATTGCTTGCCCACCTTTAGGTCATCTGATATGACTACCCCAGGCCCCTTTCCATTTTTGTTGTTGTTAGTATCTCACCCCCATTGTGTACTCTGCCCCTGGTTTTTGTTTCCAGGTGCATTACCTGCACTTTAGCATTGAATCTAAGCTGCCATACATTTGACCATTCCTCTAACCTTGCCAAGTCCCTTCTCATCCTTTCCACCCACCCTGTGCATCAACTCTGTTGCAGATCTTCATGTCATCTGCAAAGACATATTTTCTTCCAGTCCCTCTGCAATGTCGCTCATAAAGACATTGAAGAGGACCAGTCCTAATACTGAACCCCTGCGTACCCACTAGTAACCCCTCTTTTCTTCTGAGTGGACTCCATTTACTATTACTCTGTGTCCTATTCTCCAGCCAATTCTTTACCCAGGATGTCATCTTGGGACCCACTCCAGGCTGGCTAACTTGTATTAATCTTTGTGTGGGACTGTGTCAAATGCCTTGCTAAAGTCTAGGTAGACCATGTCCACAGCCCCTCCCTGATCTACTACTTTGGTCACCCAGTCAAAGAAATCTATCAGATTCGTCTGGCATGACCTTCCCGCTGTGAATCCATGCTGCCTAGGGTCCTGTGCCCTCTGGCCTCTAGATACCGACAATTCTTTCCTTCAGAAGTGATTCCATCATTTTCCCTATCACTGAGGTTAAACTAACAGGTCTGTAGTTTCCTGCTTCTGCCTTGCTCCCACTTTTGTGAAGGGAATCACATCTGCCCTCCTCCAGTCCTCCGGTACCACCCCATCCTCCCATGATTTGTTAAAAGGGTAGTCAGTGGTGTCACTAGTTCTACCCTTAGTTCTTTAGAATTCTGGGATGAATCCCATCAGGCCCGTTGCTTTGTCCACCTTCAGTTTTAAGAGTTCTTTCAGAACCCTTTCTTCTGTAAATGGCTGGTATTAACTTCTGTATCCAGAGTGTTTCTACTGTTTGTTTTAGGTACCTCCTCTTCATTTGTAAATACTGAGCAAAAATATTTGTTTAGTATCTCTGCCTTTCACAGTCTCCTCTTCCCACCCTCTCTCCCTTTTATTAAGCCTCACTATCCCTCCTTGGTCTTCCTTCACTCCTGATGTACCTATAACAAGTTTTATCCTCTTAACTGAGTTGGCTATCTTTTCCTCGGTTTGGGCCTTTGCTGTTCTGACTGCCTCCCAGCCTCCTTTGCTTTAACTGATACAGTTCTCTGTCCTGCTCCTTCTGCGATTCCTTGTACTTCCTGAATGCTTTCTTTTTCTCTTGAACCTTCACTGCCACTTCCTTTGAGAACCATAGTGGTTTCTTACATCATTTTGTTTTGTTTATTTGCTTCGCACAAAGGCTCATTACCTCTGTGATGGCAGTTTTTATTATTCCCCATTGTTCTTCCACCCCTCCTTCCTGCCCATTTGCTAGTGCATTCCTTAGGCACTCACCCATTTTGGCAAAGTCAGCCCTCCTAAAGTCCAGTACTTTTGCCTTTGTATGGCTTGACTCTATTGCTGTGTTTATTGTGAACCATACTGTTCGATGGTCGCTAGTCTCTCAGATGTCTACCCACTTCTACATCTGTGATCCTCTCTCCATCTCCATTTGAGAGAACCAGGTCTAAGATTGCTCCCTCTCAAGTGGGCTCCAGTACTAGTTGTCTAAGGCATGCCCCCTGTAGGGCATCTAGAATAACCCCACTCTTCAAAGTGGCTGCTCCAACTGCACTCCAGTTAACATCTGGCATATTCAGATCACCCATCAGCAATATCTCCCCTTTTTCTGCCATTCTAAGTATACTTTCTATCATTTCCTTGTCCATTTCCTCCCCCTGAGAAGGGGGTCTGTATACAACCCCTGTGCTGATTGTGGTGCCATTGCCTGTCTCCAAATGTACCCACAGTGCTTCTTCTCCTCCCTGTTTACCCTTTTGTTCTGTTGCTTTTATTCCTTCCCTTATGTAAAGAGCTACTCCTCCTCTTTTACCCTCCCTGTCCCTCCTGTAGATAGTATATCCTGGTATGTATCCATCCCAGTCATAGTTTTGCGTGTACCATGTTTCTGTGACTGCCACGATATCCAGATGTTCCTGCTCCATCAAGGCCACTAATTCAGGAAGCTTGTTAGTCAGACTACGGGCATTGGTACTCATTGCTCTCCATTTCTGGATGGCTTTACCTTCTGTTGCGGCATCCCCCACTGACCTTTCTACCTTGGTCTTTTCCTCATTTAGTACCCTGTTTTGTAGGGAGAGGCTGGGATTTTCCTGCTGCTTATCTGTGCCTCCCCCCTTTGACTAGTTTAAAAGCTTGCCAATGAAGCATTTAAACCGATTGCTCAAAAGACTTGTTCCCTTCCTGGACAGATGCAGACCATCCTGCCAGTATAGGCTGGTGTCCCTCCAGGTGGAACCCTGTCCCTAATGAAGCCAAACCACTGTGCTCCACACCATTTTTTCAACCATTCATTAAACTGCATGGTGCTAATTACCCTCGCCTCCCCCATGCCATTGACAGGCAGCACCTCTGAGAAGGATACTGTGTGTGCTACTTGTCTTAGGCCCCTCCCCAACTCTACAATGTCATCCTGCACTGCTCCAATCTCAGGATGAGCCAAGTCATTTGTCCCTAGGTGGACAATTACATCCAGCTAGACTCCCTTGCAGCTGTTCTCATGATCCTGAGGATGCGCTTCCTGTCCCTCCAAGCCATGGCACCAGGCAGGCACCTTACTTCAGTTTTCCCAGCTCCCCCCAGTTCTATCCCCTTAATAACTGAGTCCCCCACCAGGAGCTGCTTCCTTTCCCTGTGGTGTCCTCTGCCTCCTTCCTGTGGGCCTCCCTGTGACAGTTGTCATCAGTCTTCTCTGCGGGTGCATCCATAGGGGAGCTATGCTCCCCCAGAATGGTGTATGGATTGTGGAGTGGAACAATTAACTGGGTGTGCCTCTGTTCCACCATCCTCACCCTCCCTGAGCCCACTGTGGTCCAACTGCTGTGCTTTTCTTCACAACCTCTGAGGTAGTGGTGGTGGTGGCTGGGGCTCCCTGGGCGCTGGTGCTCCTGGCCTGGGGAGACTCTTCCTACTGTCCAGTGTGGCCTGAAGATGGGCAACTTCCTCCCCTCAGGGCAGAGAGTTGTCTGCAAATAGGGCAGCATCTCAGCCTCCAGAAAGACTCCCAGAAGACTGCTGCCCCACAGCCATTACATTGCACTACTCCCCACATGTTTATCTACTTTTTGTTTGTTTTGTGTGTGTGTGTGTGTGATTGGTTTGTTATATAGAAATATATATATTATGCAATGTGTATGCTTATATTGTCAGTGCAGTGTGCTAGAGAGGATATGACAGTGAAATTCACCTTGCACTCTTGAGAAAATGATGTCAGAACCTCAGGTATAAAGGAACTATTTCCAGAGGTGGGT
Organism: Neoceratodus forsteri; assembly: GCA_016271365.2. Classification (NCBI taxonomy): domain Eukaryota; kingdom Metazoa; phylum Chordata; order Ceratodontiformes; family Ceratodontidae; genus Neoceratodus; species Neoceratodus forsteri. The sequence continues at coordinate 1,278,210,778 of CM057454.1, forward strand.
GGGGTGAGGGTGGGAAGGGGTTGGGCCTAAACTGTGCCCTCACAAAACAATCAGCTAAAAGCTCTCACCCACCACTGCGATGAGTGCCTTCCTGTCAGCAAGATGCCCTACACAACAATTTGACAGAGAAAATATCCTGCTAATCAAACAGAGAAAAATCCAGACATCGAAGTCAGACACAGGTAAACCTCTTCAGCCCCAAAACAGCCTGGTAGTTTGTTAGCCACAAAGGAAAATCAAATATGCAGTTATTTCAGCCCTTCTGAAGATGCTGACAAGATAAGCAGTTTTGAAAAACCCTTCCTGAATTAAAAACTAAAATAATTAAACACAAAGCAATACCAATGTAAAAGTAAGGAAAACTTCTCTCAGATGTAAGCAAGAGAGAGAGATTAGTTACAGATATCTAGTCCAATATAGTATATCCCATGCAGCTTCTCAGTTGTTTCAAAGCACACCCAATACACAACGTGGAAGAAGATGGACTTCTGTCTGAAACAGGATCACACCAGTAGTTTATAGTAATTGAACAATGCTGAAATGGTCAAGGTCAAGCTAGAACAATTGGCTGTGATGCAGGCCTCCTAACTTGTGAAGACAATTTCCCCCCACCTCAGGCTATGTCTGGCATCCAATTACAAACTGCAGCCTTTGTTATTTTAAATCACACACCACCACCAGCAAATATTGCAAAATATATTGATGCAGATTGTCACAGAATTCTAGTAATCAGTCCAGTTAGCCACAAAGGAAAATCAAATATGCAGTTATTTCAGCCCTTCTGAAGATGCTGACAAGATAAGCAGTTTTAAAACCCCTTCCTGAATTAAAAACTAAAATAATTAAACACAAAGCAATACCAATGTAAAAGTAAGGAAAACTTCTCTCAGATGTAAGCAAGAGAGAGAGATTAGTTACAGATATCTAGTCCAATATAGTATATCCCATGCAGCTTCTCAGTTGTTTCAAAGCACACCCAGTACACAACTTGGAAGAAGATGGACTTTCTTCTTTTTCTCCCAATATGTACTATGCACCAATTTGTCTTGTAAATTGGTACCCCTTCAATTCACAGTTTTTCACATATTGTTGCCACATGCTGCATCTTCTGGTCAGTGGTTAGAACGTGCAAATGTCAGGCAATGATGTTTTTGACTAAGTATGCCTCAGGACTAAAGCTGGTAATAAAATTTGGTGTATTATTGTTCGCCCTCTTTGTATTATTTGATCTACTTTGAGGGACAAGCAACTGGTTTCTTTCCATATTGTCCACCTTCATCCTGGCTTCATTATCAGTTTCATATGCATAACCCTTTATTTCACTGACAACACTGTTTACGGAAACTATTAAACAAAGGAGATGCTTCATTCTTCATGGTACTGTATGACTTTCTTTTCACTTTGTACATCAAGTAAAGTATTATTCCATACATTTTTTTGATTGTTATAAGTGTTATATAAATCTGATCATTCAGAAGAAGAGAAGTACATTTTCACAAATGCATTTAATAATTTATAAACTTACAAGATATCTTTGGCATTGTCTGCACTGTGTATGTATGTATATATGTGTGTGTGTATATATATATATATATATATATATGCAAATTCATGCCAAAAAACTCCATTTAATGCATCAGTTAGGTGTGTTACACAGCAACAAAAGTGAGGAAATTCAGTGTTAGGGTTGCCACCCCTTGCTCCCCATGCCTTCCCCACACCCACCAGCAGGCATTGGGATTTGCATTAGGGTTGTCGGCCTTAATTTTCACCCCATTCCATGTGTAAACAAGCTGATGTGGTGCAGTATAGGACAATGGGTGAGAGTTAGGATGGAAGACCTCAACGACACCCCGATGCCTGTTAGTGGGGGTGGGTGGGCATGAGATACAGGGGTAGCAACCATAACACTGAATTTTCTTGCTTTTGTCACCATGGAACAACCCTAACTGATGCATTAAATGGAGTTTTGTGCCATTAATTTGCCTTCTTTTTGAGAATGTACACTATAAAAAGTGAGTGGAATCTGGTGGTGGGAGCGTGGGCCATTCAGGCCCTGTGCTCCCACCATGTGAATTTTTGTCACTTTGCTGTACAAAAAATGTATGACTGCCTGAAATGAAAACTGGTAAATGAAGACATGTGCCATGCCACAACATGTATAACAAATATTATCTGAATCTGTTCAACAGTTGCACAGCGTCACGCCAGGAAAACTGCACAGCAGTGCAGAAAATAACATTTTTACCACTTCACTACACAAGAACCATATACCCGATGGAACCAAAAATTGTTAAAAGAAGACATGTATCATAGACTACCAATTTTGGTGAACTGGTGGCCTGGATGGCCAAGAAAGTCCATCTAACTTGTGCGGTGTTATGCAATGCCAGGTTCATTAGAAACAAGACTGCAATTATTGCAGATCTTGTTGATTCAGTGGACCCGGCATGCATTACTGAGACCTGGCTGCACAAAAATTCTGGCCCCATATTGGAGGCTGTAATTCTGGCCGGGTAATTGGTTATTCACCACCTGAGATTGGATCATGGGGGGAGGTTTGCAGTCTGTTTCAAGACCAAACTGGGCATCATGAGTGTACCAGTTGAGGAGACCCAGTCAATTGAATCTACTGTGGTAGCAGATGTAGGTTGTAGGATTGCCCTCATCTACTGTCCACCCAGAGATGGGAAGCAGTTCCTTCAGGAAGTGGCGGATTTCATGATTGACATGGAGTTTGAGTCACCCAGGCTGATGGTCCTGTGTGACTTCAATGCCTGAGTTGATGACAGTCTCTCACAATTTGGTTAGAACTTCCTCCAGTTAATGTAATCTCTGGGCCTTACACAGGTTGTTTCTGCTGCTACCCATAAACATGGTCATTCTCTTGACATGGTTTTCTCCTGGGGTCGACTCACGGAACTGGGGATGGAACCAGTTGGATGGTCTGACCACTACACTATGCATTTCAGTTTTTGCACTCCTCTTCATAGGCCTGCCCCTTTGAGATGATCAGGTACTGCCCTTTATGAGATTTAAGCTCTGAGGCCTGGCAGAGGTGCTTGATTTATCTGTTCTTCCATTGGCAACCAATACCCAGAAGCCCTAGTTGTGGCCTATAATTGGGCCTTGAATTTGGCTCTGGATGTCATTGCTCCTGTCCATATTCATCCTCACTCCCTTCGCCCTCAGTCCACTTGGTTTGATGGATCTTTGATGGAGATGTGGTGACTAGGATGAAGGATAGTGTTGCTGGTAGAAATCTGCCCTTGATGCTGATCAACTTAGATTGATGGACCATTATCAAGCCTATCAATCTGCAATCACCCGTAAGATGGCAGAGTTCCTGTCCGGGAGTTTGAGGCTGCTCTGAACTGACCAGCTCAGCTCTTTTGAACCATTGACAGACTGTGCAACCCAGCCTGTCTACAGGTTTGGAGAACATTTTGCAAGTTCAGTGTGAGGAGCTTGCTCAGTTCTTTGCAGTTAAGGTGGCCAATATCAGGGCAGAACTCCTTCTGGCACACTCTGGTGTTGTTCTAGATAGGCATTTGGACACTGCACCTTGGTTTTCCTCGCTTATTCAGCCGGACAGAGCTTGGGGACATCTTGAGGATTGTCCAGGTAAGCGCCTTCATACTGTTGTTTGGATCTGGGTCCAGCTACCCTGATTTTGGATTTTAGTGACATTCTTGTCCCACCTAGCATGAATAGTCTGGTGCTCCCTGGAAACAGCTGTGTTTCCTAGCTCCCTGAAGGAAGTAGTGGTGACACCCCACCTGAAGAGAGCTTCTTTGGACCCAGACTTTCATGCGAACTACAGACCAATCTTCAATCTTACCTTTATGGGGAAGTTGATCAAGAAAGTAGTTGCCATACAACTGGCGGACCATTTGACCATCCATGATGTCTACGAGCCTCTCCAGTCTGGTTTTCAAAAGAGACATAGTACTGAGACAGCGCTGGTTCAGGTGTTCAATGATCACTTGATGGCTAGAGATCAGAAGAGTCATTCTAACTTGGTCTTTTGGATCTCTCTTCAGCATTTGACACTGTGGACCATGGGGTCCTGCTTGATCATTTCAGGTTCATCTGTGGCCTCTCAGGTACAGTCCTCAGGTGGGTTTCATCTTTCCTCACCAGAAGAACTCAAAGGGTGGTGTCAGGGATTTATTCATCTGACCCAACTCCTTTGTCATGTGGGGTTCCTCAGGGTTTGGTGTTGTCCCCCATGTTATTCACAGTGTGCATGCTACCCTCAGAGACATTGTAAGAAAGGTATGGGCTGAGGTTTCATTGTTATGCGGATGATACCCAGCTCTACCTTTCTTTGCACCTGACCAGAATAGAGCCTTCTCATTATTTTAATAACTGCCTCACAGAATCCAGGAGTGGATGGATTCGAGCTGGCTGAAGTTGAACTTGGTAAAGACTGAGGTGTTGGTGGTGGATCTAGGTCACCAGATAGAGGGGCCGGGGGTGGGGTTACCCTCAGGACTTTTTCTTGGGGGTTTCTCACTCCCGACCTCTGAATGGGTGTGAAACCTGGGGGTAATTTTTGATGTGGGCTTGACATTGCATTCAGAGGTTGTCAAATCCTCCTTTCATCATCTGAGGAATAGCTCCAGAGTTAAACACCTAGTTGCATCTGGTGCCCTTCCTACGCAGGTCCATGCCCTTGTGCCCTCTCACCTGGACTATTGCAATGCCCTTTACCTAGGGCTCCAGGGGGTGGATATTCACTGCCTGCAGCTGGTGCAAAAAGCAGAGGCCTGACTATTGATGGAAATCTCTCGGTCTGTCATATTTCACTGTAAGGCGCAAACTGCACTGGCTGCCAGTTCAATGGTGAATCACCTTCAAAGTCAGACTTCTGACATATAAAGCCCTACACAGACTTGGCTCAGACTATCTTAAAGACCTTCTGGTCCCTTACTGCCCTAGGCAATCTCTCCACTTAACTGATGAGGGGTTGCTAGAGATCCCAAGGGTTTGTTTAAAATCTTCTGGAGCCCATGCTTTCATTCACGTGGCCCCTACCCTTCAGAATTCTCTATCCTGTCAGGTGTGTGAGTGCCTGATGGCAGAGAGATTCAAACAGGTGCTCAAAACTAATTTATGGAGTCATGCTTGTGGGGATTAGTTTTATAATTCTGACTGTTTTAAATGTTTTATATTTATAATATATGTCATTTTATGCTCAGGTTATCCATTTTTATGGGTGCCTTGGTATTTGAAAGGCACCATAAAATAAAATGAATTGAATAGCACACTATATGTACGGAATTGTGTGTACATCCATTCAACGGTCACACAGCACCATGAGCAAACAATGTAACATGCACAATTCAGCAACCATAAGTGGCAGCAACCCAAACATTGTCACAGTCAAAGATGTTTTATAAATTGTTGTACGCTCCAAATGCCAGGCAAATTGAACACATGGTTCAGAAGTTATTTAAGAGTAATGAACCAAATTTTCATTTGTCGTAGTGGTATAATTCTGCACCTGTTAATGTTTTACACACCAAACCACTGCAAGGCACCTCCGTACCACTAGGGATACCTAAGCTAAAAATTTCAAGTCAGTAGCACCATGTAGAACGCTATGCCCAAAATGTTAACTGCATCATGCAGTATCTCCACAGAGAATACTTTTTCCAACAAGTAAACAACATTATTCACATCCCCTGGACATCTACTCAACACCCTCCAAATTTCATGTGAAAACTCCAAACCATTCTAGAGAAATTCAATTTTTACATTTCTGCACCTTTAAGAAATCTCACACCACAGACTGGTGGAAATCGTGGCCAAAAATATACTAAAATGGTGGACCTGGAGGCCAAAAAATGTGTAACTGCAAGGGGGGCCAACTTCAAATGGCAATAACTCTGGAACAGAATAACATTTTTTCAACAAATAAAAACTGGCATATTTCTTGAACATAGGTCTTTATATGTGTCAAGTTTCAGATCAATCAACCACATATTAGCTGCACTATGAAACTGTGCAGGAGTGCCTTAAATAACATTTTTGTCACCTCGCAATACAAGAACCATATATCCAACGGAACCAAAAATTGCTAAAAGAAGATATGTACCATAGCATGCTGTGTGTCCAGAATTGTGTGTACATCCATTCAATGGTTGCACAGCACCACAAGAAAACAATGTAACATGAACAATTCAGCAACCATAAGAGCCAGCAACCAAACAATTGTCACAGTCAAAGATGTATTATAAATCTTTGTACATTCCAAATGCCAGGCAACTTGAACACACGGTTCAGAAGTTAGTGAAGTGTAATGAACCAAATTTTAATTCATCAGAGTGGCATAATTCTATGTCTGCTAATGTTTTACACAGCAAACCACTGCAAGGCACCTCTGTACCATTAGGACTACCTATGCTATAAATTTCAAACCAGTAGCACCATGTAGAACACTATGCTCAAAACATTAACTGTCTCATGCATTATCTCCATAGCAGATAAAGTTCCCAACATGTAAACAGCATAATTCACATTTCCAGGACATCCACTAAACACTCCCCACATTTCATGTGAAAAGACCAAACCATTCCAGAGATATTCAATTTTTATATTTCTGCACCTTTAAGAAGTCTTCCACCATAAAATAGTAGAAATTGTGGCCAAAAATGCACTAAAATGGCGGACCTGGCAGCCAACAAATCAATAACAGTGAAGTGGGGCAACTTCAAATAGCAGTAACTCTGGAACGGAACATTTTTTTCACCAAACAGAAACTGGCATGTTCCTCAAAAAAGGTCTTTCTACTTGCCAAGTTTCAAACTAATCAACCACACACTGGATGCACTATGAGTCGCAGAAGACAGTGCCAAAAAACAGCAAAAACTTAATGTTTTGTACTGCACAATACAAATGCAAAACCAAAAATAGTAACATTAATGAAAACAGTGATGGAAACAGTGAGGTAAAAGAAAATAGTAATGCTGATGGTAAGGCAAATACATGCGCAAATGGTAAAGCACACAGTGACACAAACAGAAACGATAATGCAAATGGTAAGAGAAACGCAAGCACAAACGTAAATGAAAACAGAAATGGTAATGCAAACGGTAACGCAAATGGCAGCAGAAATGCAAACATTAGCGAAAGTGGTAACGCAAACACTAATGGCAACAGAAATGCAAACAGTAATGAAAACGGTAACGAAAATGCAAATGCTAACACAAACAGAAACAAAATGGTAACGCAATGCATGGCGCAAAAGGAAACAGTAATTCACTTGACAATGGAAATGCTACCGAAAACACAAATGCTAGCCAACAGAAATGCAAATGTAAATGGTAACGAACACGTAAATGGTCATGGTAATGCAATTGAAATGCAAACGCTCAGTAACACCAACGATGACACCAAAGAAAACACAAATGCAAATGGAAATGTGAACACAAGCTCGTACAAAATGCAAATGGTAACGCATACACAGATGCTGAAGTAAACACAAACAAAAACAGTAATGGAAACACAAAGGGTAACAGTAATGCAAACACAAGCGCAAATGCAAATGCAAAGGGTAATGCACATGCTGACATAAACAGAAATGCTAACGCAAATATTTACAAAAATGCAAGCAGAAATGCTAATGGTAACAGTAATGCAAATGCACACCCTTCTGTTTCCCAAAAAGGTGCATTCAGAAACACAGTGAATACAAAGAATGTGTGCATAATAATCAGGGCCCCTACTTTTCTGCTGCACAGAGGGACCCAGTTCATGCAAGATACCATTTGGCCACAGAACTTTCTGGCGGCAGTGGTTTGTAATTTCATGAAGTTCTGCAGCATTAACAAACTACCACATCACAGTAGTCAACTTGTCATCCTGACTTCACTTCATGGCGTAGGTTATAGCAATCAGGATGGTGGAAAGCACAGTAGCACTAGTTCAAAAATAACAGACTTATAAAAATAATTTTATACCTAAAAAGCAAAACAAATGTCTCCCCTTAAGGTCCTAGCCTGTTGCATAAATGACCTATGCAGAGGGTATCTTATGTGATAAATAAGGTATTTCTATATGCATGCTATCTATCCCACTAATGAGGTCTCCAGTGTCTATCACTTATATATAACTATATATTTGTATGTGCTTTCTATACCACTCATGAGGTTCCCACTGTGTATCACATATATATTTATATGCAATCTGTAACATGGAAATGGAATAGAGGAGTTATTGCAAAACTCATTTTTCATGTCAACCTGCTTTCCCTGACACACTCGTAACACCATCAGGCCATGACATGCATGTGAACCGATTATGAGATAGAGCTCTCCAGCTAATCACAATGTGTCCACTATGTGACAGAACACTGTACCATACCTTCCCAGGCCCTGAGCAGTGATGTGTTCCACCACCTTGTGCTGCCCAGCCAGCTCCCAGAGATAATCTCTGAACCTGAGTTGCCGGCATGGAAACACAGCATGCTACCCTCTGGCCCAACAGCTGTCCCTGTACACAACATTTTCCATAACTTTTAGGTGATTCTATCAACCAATGACAATATGTAATCAATAACCCTGGCAAAATGCATACAGGGCAATTATTTATTTAACAGGTCTATTCTTTCAACAGGTCTACAGATTATTATATTCCACTTTTCCAGGCATAATTACTTTATTTTTCTAAAAATTGACAGTTAAATTCATTTTACCAGTTATTCATTTCAGATGGCGTCTCTATACCTTAAAGGCACAAATAGGTTTGTACAAAGTGAGGTATGGACTTAACAGGTCTGTGCTATTGACAAGGTTTTGTTTAAGTTGGCCCTAGTGCAATAATTTAAGACTGAAAATTGTATTAGGCTGTAGTGCAGGTGAGCAAATATCACCATGCATGATGTGCTGTGCCACCGTCTCTGGCAGTGGAAGCTGTGGTAGATAAGTGACCGGTTCATTTCTGTGCAGAATGCAGTAATTTCATTAGCTAATGTATGATGTTATAGCAATGATAACATCACATTCTGAGCATATAGGGGTTTGGATATAAAAGAGGGACGGGAAACAGATTCTATGGATAAACAGAAATATTAATAAAAATCACCAAGAAGAGTGAATTCTGCAAACATAGAAGTTCTATGGTAGATTGCAAGTTCTGCACAAAATTCTGCAGCAGTTGAATTCTAGGGCCTTGATAATAATGGCCTTGAGCAGAAAATGAGCACGTGGAATACTAAATTGCTCATATCTTAATAACCGTACTACATAGAAAAAAATGTAAAATCTCATATTATTTATGACTTTCTAGGCTACTTTTCTACTTAGCCCCCTAGTGGGGGACTAAGTATTCTTCTGACAAAAATTTCGTATTTCAAAGCGTTTTTTAAATATGGGCCCCAAAAGCCGCAGCAGATGTTGTAATGTTAGCCTATGGGGAAAATCATCAACTTTGAAGTGCCGTAACTTTGCAGCCCTCTGATATTTTGTTACCAAACCACCAAAAGGCACATCGGTGGGATCTTGGCTTTCTTCCCTCCAAAATTCAAATTTCAGCCCAAAAGACCAAACCGTTCTTTTGCAGCAGGGTGGCAAAGATTCCCTATTGTTTTGGCCATAGTGTCACAAAGTACTTTTGCAAATCACGACACTTTGGCAAATGAAATCATGAAGGTGTCGCATATGCAAAAGTACTTTATGACACTAGTTTTTACAAAAATGTAAAAAACATATTTCTGGGGTGTTTTACCCCCAAAAAAGATATGGCTAGCATCCTCAGGACTTGACTAGATGAACACAACAAGAATTTTATCCATAGAAGGTCCCAAATTTAAATGCCAAGCATTTCTGTGACCACCAACTGAAAACAAGATGGCCAATTTTGAAACTACGAGGGTCAATTGAGAAAGTAAAAGTGCATTTGCTGCACTTTCCCATATTTTGTTAACTTTTCCCTTTGGCTATAATGGGAAACTTGTTTTTGAATAACATTTGAACCGTAATATTTTTTCACAAAATCTTTGAAAGGCACATCGGGACCCTGGCTACATATTTCTGAATGTTTCGGACAAGTCGCACAAACCGTGCAACCTGTAGGTGTGAGCAAAGAATGCACAAAAATGCGTAATTTGTGCATTTGTCGGTGCTCTGTAGTTCCTCAACCATACCTCTGACTGTAATGAAACTTGGCAGGTCCAGAGATCTATGACATCAGACCATGCATGCCAAATTTCAGATAAATCTATCATACAGTGGCAAAGTTATTAAGCTGCCAAATTTCAGATTTAACCTTAAATCGGGTACGCAACCCTAACTATAGTGGCACTACCATGCCACTATAAGATATATATTTATATATATATATATGTATACATATATATGTTGCAAAAACATTGTTAATACATCATTTAAGGTTGAAGTGACAAAAGTAGGGAAATGAGACAGAGGTGAGCCTCGAACACCCCCATCCAACCCGACGTGCCCACTCCATGCCCACCCTTCTCAGATGAACAGGCATTGGGGTGTGCCATGGGGTTGTCGGGCCTAACTCTCACCCCATTTTCCTACACTGCACCATGTCAAATTTCTTACACATGGAATGGAGACAGCGTTAGGCCCAATGACCCCAAGGCATATCCCAATGCCTGTTGGTCTGTGGAGGGTGGGTGGGGTGGGCTGGTGGGGTGGATGGGGGTCTTAGGATCACCCCAAACATCTTATTTTCTACTTTTGTCACTTCAATCCTATCTGATGCATTAACAAAGTTTTTTCAACTAATTTCCCTTACTTTTTGAGGTAGCATAATAGTATCCTCATTTTACTGTGGGAGCGCAGGGTCCTTTGGACCCTGTGCTCCCATCCCTCCATCCAGATAATAAAACAGTATCCATATGTTACAGTGGGAGTACAGGGTCCTTCAGACCATGAACTCCCATCTCTGTATTGAGACAGTACAACAGTAGCCATATGTCGGACCCTGCACTCCCATCCCGCCATCCAGATAGTACAATGGTATCTATATGTCATGGTGGGAGTGCACTACCATCTCTGCACAGATGCACATAATGCATGTATCTAGCTGTGGAAAAACAGAGGTCTTTGGTCCCTGCACTTCCACCCATTAAGTTACAAGCAGACATAGTGAAACTGCAGCAAATAGTCATAACCATGCCATTCAATAATTTTCACTCCAAATGTTCAACATGACCTTGTTATCACCTTATCACATATACCTTATACAGAAAACTTTGAAATCCCTGTTGAAATCTAATTCTACACAACTGTAATGCTGTTTTGCATCACAGGTGTGGAAAAACATTTTTGGCAGGTTTTGAAAAATTACAGCTGTACTGCTCATGAGATGGTGTGGGAAAATGGTAATGTTGAAAATCTAGAGTGAAAATATGAAAAATTGGCAAAGTTACGAGTGTGCTTAGAAACTGCACAATGCATGCTCATAACGCGGTCATTTTTAAAGATCTTTTCACCAAATTTTCAACATGGTCTTTTTGAGAACTCCCCTCATGAACAGTGGCACAATGATTTTGTTAATCCAGCCCAAAAGTTGATTTTGCACAGCGACTGTGCAACTCAGCACCACAGGTGCGAAAACACATTTGACGCAGTATGTGAAAATGACAGCTGTACTGTTCATAAGGAGGTGTACAAAATGGCAATGTTGAAAATCTGGAGTGAAAATATTAAAAATAGGTAAAGTGATGAGCGTGCATAGAAATTGTGCAACACATGCTCCTAACACAGTCATTTTTTGGAATTTTTTCACCAAATTTGCAACATGGCTTTTCTGACCTGCTTCATGAACACTGGCACTGTTGTTTCATTAACTGGTACTGAAAGGTGATCCCATGCAGCAACCACAAAATCACCTTTCAGGACTGAGTAATGAAACGTTAGTGTCAGTGTTCACAAGGCAGGGTCCCAAGAAACCCATGTTGAAAATTTGGGGCAAAAAATCCTAAAAATGGCTGAGATATCAACAAAAGTTGAAAACCCCATTGACTGCCATTATGCAGGGCTTACCTTTGATTCTGCAGTTTGCAGTTCAGCTTTGAAGAGTGCAGATGTGTCTCGGTCCAAAGACAGGCGGCACCAACCTCCAGTGGTAAGTATGAGGTAAGGGGATGTGGGATGGGTGCTCAGTGGGGAGGTGGGGATGGAAGGGGACTGGGGAGACAATGAGGGACTGTTTTCTATTTTACAGGTAAAAAAAGACATATGGGGATGGTTTTCGTCATGTTACAGTTTGAATAAGAAAAACATACATTTGGGCATACTGGGTTGGGCTCCCAGTGTGCCACAATAGTGGGGGGATACATGCACACATGGGGATTGGGCACCCTGATGTCAGCAATATGACTATAGGGGCTGGGGGCCATCTGACACCAGGAGTGGGCATCCTGGTGTCAGAAAAATTAATTTAAAATAAAAATTATTTAAGCACACTGGGGTGGGCTCCCAGTGTGCCAAATTAGTGTGTGTGTGTGGGGGGATACATGCAGACATGGGGATTGGGCACCACAATGTCAGCAAAAAAGACTGTGGTGGAAAACTAGTTTGATACAGGATTCTGCATCAAAAGTTTCAATGCAGAATTCTGCATCGAAGAAAAGATATCAGGGTAAGTTTTTCTTTTTCCCTGGTTTATTTTTTAATATATGCCCATTTCAGCACAATGGGGTGGACTCCCGGTGTGCCACAGAAATGGTGGAAGGGATACATGCCAGCACAGAGACTGGACACCCTTGATGCCTTGATGTCAGCAAAAAAACTGGTGAGGCAGTTCGATAAAGGATCCTGCATCAAAAATTTCAATGCAGGATTCTGCTTAAAAAAAAAAGGACATCAAGGGACTGTTTTCTCTTTTTCTGAGACATCAGAGGGTTGGGGGCCACTAAACATTTAGTTTTTTCCCCCTCGTTAAGTGAGAAAACAAATGGCGGCTGAACAAAACTGGCTAGCCTCACAAAAAGGGATTTGGTGAGATTTCCAAGTCCCTTTTCACAATCCCTGTTCATGACCAGCTCGCAACTAGGGATCATTGGTTGAAACTCCCATATCTCGAAAACTAAGTAAGATACAGAATTTTCATTACTTGCAGGTTATATTACCTATAGGGTGATCTAAGCTAGAGAAACAAGACTGGAAACCATAGATTACACCTGCTGTGGATTTTTTTCCGTCGGTTGTATGGTCACTGAGATATTGGCAAATTAGTGTCACAAGGGTTTGGCAAATTAGTGCCACAAGGGTTCCAAGGGTGCCTTTTCACCATGTTTCTGTGTCCATATCTCGTAAATGATGCAAGATAGAGATTTGATCGATCCATTGCATGTGGAGGTCTCGCTGTCATGATTACAACAACACTTGAATTTTTCTCCTAGCTGCTATGATTCTTGAGATATTGGCAAATTAGTGTTATGGTACAAGGGGTCCTTGCCCTATAGGGCTGCTGTATGGCTCCATGGTTATGTGTAAGTAGGAGCGCAGGGGCGAGAGGGCCTGCACTCCCACCAACTTATGCTATTTGCTAGTTATATTAGACTTCTTCAAAAAATAAGAAAATTAATTGCAAAAAAACATAATTTAATGCATCAGTTAGGGTTAAAGTGACAAAAGTGGGAAAATGAGATGTTAGGATTGAGCCCCTACCGCCCCACCACACCACCCCCCATCCATCACAGACCAACAGACACTGGGGTGTGCCATGGGTTGTGAGGCCTGACTCAACCCATTCTCCTTTACTGTAGTGTATCAACCAGTTTACACATGGAATCGGGTGAGAGTTGCACCTCCCAACCCCATGGCACACTCATGTGTGTGTTGGTCTGTGGAGGATGGGTGGGTGGGCGTGTGGGGGGCTCAACCATAGCATCTCATTTCCCACTTTTGTCACTTTAACCCTAACTGATGCATTAATCAAAGCTTGTATGAATATATACAGTGAAGCCCACCAGGATGAAGCTGCACTGCAGAATTCTGCAATATGGTAACTGCTGCAAACAATGCAATTTCAGTGGGAGTTAATCTCTTTTGTCATGCAGTAATCCTTTGACACTCGCTTCATCCTGATGAGCTTCACTATATATATATATATATATATATGTATATATATATATAAAAATGGAAGCATTGGTAGTGTTACCATAGATAGGGTTGAGTAGCACGTTTAAGGTTAAAGGGTAAAATTATGCACCTTAATAACTTTGCCACCGTTCAACAGATTTGCCTGAAGTTTGGCATGCATGATTGGGCATCTTGGGAATTGCCAAATTTCATACCGGTTTCATATGGCTGCGGAGTTATTAAGCGACAACCAATTGCACAGTTACAGTTTTTTGTGATTTCTTTGCTCTCGCCTACAGGTCACACGGTTTGTGTGACTGGTCCAAAAGTTTCAAAGAATGTGCAGCCAGGGTCCCCGATGAGCCTTTTGAAGATTTCATGAGAAAATATTGAACGGTTTAATAGTTATTCAAAAAACAAGTTCCCATTATAAGTCAATGGGAAAAGTTAACAAAATATTTGACACTTTCTCAAAAGCACTTTTTAGTGTCGCAAATGGCCCTAGTAGTGTTGCAAATTCACCATTTTGTTTTCAGTTGGTGATGAGAAAAATGCTTGGCATTTAAATTTGGGACCCTCAAGGGACAATTCTTGTTGTGTTCACATAGTCGCACCCTGAGGATGCTAGCCATGTTTTTATTTTGGGGTTAAACATCCCAGAAATGTTTTTCAAATTTCTGGAAACAGTAGTGTCACAAAGTAGTGTCACACACATGACACTTTCACAAATTTTTGTGAAAAGTGTAGCAAATTGCGACACTACTTTTCAGGCTATGGCCAAAATGACAGGAATTCTTTGCTGCCCTGCTACAAACAAACGGTTTGGTCTTTTGGGCTGCAATCTGAAGGGAAGGCAGCCAGCATGTCACAGATGTGCCTTTTGGGGGTTTGGTGAAAAAATATTGCATTGCAGCCAAGTTACGGTACTCTGAAGTTGAAATTTTTTCCCATAGACTAACATGGTGGCGTCCGCAGTGCCTTTCGGTCTCGTGTATCGGAAAGGGTGCTTAGATACGAATTTTCATTAGGTAAATGCATAGCCTGTGGCTATGCGCAGTCAGCAAATGCAGGCAGGAAAATCATGAATCATGGAAATTTTTTCTACATTATACGGTTCCTGAGATATAAGCAATTTAGTCTTCCAACAGCTCATTTTCTGCTCTGAGGGCCATTATTATGCATACATTCTTTGTACATGCTGTTTTTCTCTATGCAGCTGTTGGGCAAAACTAGGGTGTGCGCTTACAATACTGTTACACTTAACATTACCACTTGTGTTTCTGTACCCATTTGCGTTACTGTTCCCGTGTACGCCACTATGTGCGTTACGCTTTTCGTTGTCATTTGAGCATGTGTTTGCGTTACTGTTACCATTTGCATTTCCACTACTGTTTGTCTTTGCGCTTTGGTTTGCATCACTGTGTGCATTGCCATTTGCATTTCTGGTAGCCCTTTCATTTGCGTTTGTCTTTTGTTTTGTGTCTTCTTTGCTGTTACTGTTACCATTTGCGTTTGCAATTACGTTACTGTGCCCGTGTGCATTACGGTTTGTGTTTCCATATGCACTTGCATTTCCTTTTGCATTTCCATTTCATTTGCCATTATTGTTGTTGTTACCATTATTATTTGCATTTACAATTGTGGCACTGTGCCTGTGCGTGTTACAGTTTGCGCTTCTGTACTCACTTCTGTTCCCGTTTCACTTTCTGTTTCCTTTGCTGTTATTCTTCATGTTAACTTTACCATTTGTGTTTACAATTGCAGTACCATGCCCATGCTCATTATGGTTTGCGTTTATGTGTGCTCTTGCATTCGCATTTACGTTTCTGTTCCCTTTGGCATTCTTTTTGCTGTAACACTTTACATTTGCATTTAAAATACCAGTGCCATCACTGTGTGCATTACCAGTTGCATTTTGTACACGCTTGGTGTCTGTTTGCATGTCTGTTTGCTTCCCGTCACTTTGCGCTTTTGCATTGCTGTTCCTGTTACTATGTCACAAGACATCACGTGGCTCCTGCCTGCATTACATTCACTATTTCTCATCATCATTCTCAAAGAAGGAAATTAGTGGGAAAAGTCCATTCAATGCATTAGTTAGGGTTGCTCACAGCAACAAAAGTGAGGAAATTCAGTGTTAGGTTGGCCCCTTGAACCCCCAGCTCACCCCCAACCGGCATTAGGGGTGCATTGGGGTCATCAGTCCTAACTGTCACCCATTTCTCCTATACCTCTGCTTTTACACATGTGATGGGGTGAAAGTTAAGGCGACAACCCCAAAGTGCACCCCAATGCCGGTTGGGGTGGACTGGGGGTCCAAGGGGATTTCAAACCCTAAGACCAAATTTCCTTGCTTTTGTCACTATGTAACAACCCTAACTAATGCATTAAATGGTGTTTTTTGCCTCTAATATATATATATATATATATATATATATATATATATATATATATATATATATTATAGATAGACAGACAGACAGACATTCTATGCAAAACTTTGAAATGCATCATTTAGGGTTAAACATACAAAATCAGGAAATGAGACCTTTAGGTAGCCTTCCCCTGTGTGCCCTTATCCTCCTGAGATTGACAGATGACAGGGTGTCATTGGGGTTGTGTGTAAGCAATGTCACCCATTCCATGTGTAATCATATTCACAAGCCACAGCAAGGAAGAATGGGGTGACATTTAGGCCTCACATCCCCAATGACACACCCCATCATCTGTAAATCTCAGGAGGATGGAGTCCACACAAGAGGGGAAGGGGCATCCTAAAGATCTCATTTTCTGACTTTTTGAGTGTTAACCCTAAATGATGCATTAACAGTTTGTTGCATAGAATTTCCTTACTTTTTGAGAAAGCATAGAAAAGTATAAAGTCACGCAAGTTGGTGGGAAGGGTGCTGCGTTCCCACCAATTTTCGAATTTCTGCCTAAAATACAAATACTGAATATAATATGTATTGGTGGGAGCACATATGAGTGGGAGCCACCAACTTGAAAGAAAACAAAATGTCATTGATAAGAGTGCCATAATTTCACACCTGTTTACATGTTAGAGACTTAACCAGTGAAAACTACCTCCATGGCAGTAAGGTCAGAAACCCTATAAATGTGAAGCCACTACCACAATGGAAAATGTTATATGCAAAATGTAAAGTGCGTCATGCAATATCTCTGCAGCAAATTAATTTTACAACATCTAAATAGCATAATTCACATGTACATGACATCCCCTCAGCACCCTCCAAATTTCAATTAAAAAGACCAAACCATTTCTAAGATATAACATTGGAAAGTTTGAGATTTTCATTCACTGGAGTGGCAGAATTCCATACCTGTTTACATGTCACACACCGAACAACTAAAAAGTATGTCCATGGCAGTAAAGCTACAGTACAAGTCACATTAAACTTTTCCCTCAACTCACTGGTATAGCATTGTTCAATGAGTTTCCTAATCTGTGCAGTGTTTAATTCAATGAATTAGTAAAAGGTTAGTATTGGTTTGTATCTAGCTGTTATGTACTATAAGCTTTATTTTCAGCTTAGTGCTTATGAGTTTCATTTCAGAAGGCAGACTAAACAACTCTTAAGGAATGCTGTGATATTTATAAACAATGATCTTAAGGAATACTATGATATTTATAAACAATGCTCTTAAGGAATGTTGTGATATTTATAAACAATGCCATGAAAATGCAGCTACTACCATTTCACTAAACAGTTACAAGAGAGTTAAATACGCAGTGAAGGATGGTTGGAAAATAGTTGAAAGCTTCAACAGTTCGAGTTGCCACTGCAATAGCATCACAAAAAAAATGCTACACCAGTGAGTTGATGGAACAGTTTAATGTGACTTGTACTGTAGCTACCCTATAAATTTCAAGCCACTGCCACAATGCAAAACATTGTCGGCAAAACTTAGACTGCGCCATGCAATATCTCTGCAAAAAATGTATTCTCAAACACCTAAACACCATAATTCATATCTACAGGACACCCCGTCAACACCCTCCAAATTTAAAATGAAAAGACCAAACCGTTTCCGAGGTATTTAATTTTAAAAATAGTTAAAATTGGGCTATCTGGTCCCTCCAGATCTGGCCATCTAGTCCTTCCCTTGCCATCAAAGATCACAATCAAAGAATCTCGTGATCAAAGAATTTGCAGGCTCGCGATCAAAGAATAAAAAATGATAAAAGTGAAGTTTTACACATAAATACATGATACCACAGCCATGGCTCAATAGAATTAAGCCCCCTGAGTAAAACCCTTCCTCATTTAGCTTCATAAGTGACCTCCTGAGCTGAGAAAATGGATTTTTAATCTGCCATCTAGTCATGCCCTTGCAATCAAAGATCATGATCAAAGAATCTTGCGATCAAAGAATTTGCAAGCTCACGATCAAAGAATATAAAATGAGAAAAATAAAATTTTGCACAAAAATAAATGAAACCACAGCCATGACTCGATAGAACAAAGCCCCTCTGAGTAGAACCCATCCTCATTTGACTTTATAAGTAAGCCCTGAGCTGAGAAAATTGATTTTTTAAATCTGGCCATCTAGTCGTGCCATCGCAATCAAGTATCGCAGTCAAAGAATCTCTCGATCAAAGAATTTGCAGGCTCGCAATCAAAGATCATTAGCGAGCCACAACCAAAGAATTAAAAACTTCATAACTATATTTTTTGACCACATTAGATGAAACCACAGCCATGGCTCAATAGAGCAAAGTCTCCTGAGCAAATCCCATCCAAGATTTACTTCAGAAGTCACCCTGAGCCAATATATTTGAATGTTTCTGACCGCAAACTGAAAACAAGATGAGTTAGTTATCATGATCAAAGATCATTGAATGCAAGCCTGCAAATTCTTTGATCATGAGGATGGACCAGATGGCCAAACCTTATTCTTTTTTCACAAAATAACCATATACATTTTCCCATAGGGTTATAATGGGAAATTAAAACTCTAATAACTTTTGAATACATTAATATTTTTTCACCAAACAAAAAGCAGCATGTTTCTTGACCGAGTCTCTTTCAGACAAATCAAGTTGCAGAGCAACACACCACCTGATGGCCATGCAGCATCACAGACAAAATCCAAAAACTGCCCACATAACTGGTGAAGAGTTCATTTTTCAGCATTTTGGTGTGCAAACACCGTAAGTCTGACTGAAACAAAATTTGGCAGATCAAGAGATCTACCATGCCCCACCATGCATACCACATTTCATGCAAATCTGTTGAATGGGTCCAAAGTTATTAACATGCGAGTTTAACATAGAAGTACCTACTCAGCCATAAATAAATATAAAGGCACGAGTATGTCTCTATAATATATAGATATATATATAGATATAGATATAGATATAGATATAGATATAGATATAGATATATGAATACTCACAGTGCAAGCATATGGAATATGGTGCTTAAATGCTCAAAAAGACAATTACATCAATTAAAGCATTGCACAAAAAACCCCCAAATAATTAGCAGGGATTTGGTGTTTTGTGTGCAATGCTTTTAGAGTTGAAATAGTGATAGATGGATAGATAGATAGATAGATAGATAGATAGATAGATAGATAGACAGACAGACAGATATAGATATAGTCATTGCAAAAACTCTGTTAATGCATCCGTTAGGGTTAATAGTACAGCGACAAAAGTTTGGAAATGTGTTGATCGGGCTCAAAACCCTAACTCTGCATTTTGGGAAGGGCCAAGGCAACATAACTAATCAGAGACAATCAGCTTTAGGTAACAGACGTAACGTACAACTCTCTAAATGTACTGCAAGACACATCCATCATCATGGGTCACCAACTGTACGAGTTCTGCCACCATCATAGTGCCTTGGCAGTAGACGCGCATGCTGGGCAACCATGGGTGATGCCCCACAGTAAGCATTTTTGTGTTACAAACAGCAATAACAACATTTAAGCAAATGCCTATATTTCAATAGTGAAGAAGTGATGAACACACAGTATGTTATCCACAGATAGTTTCTGGAAATGAGAGTTAGTATAAGCCTACCAATAATCATTGGATGTTTGCATTTATTTTTCTGATAGAGTGAGTCAGTCCTAATAACAAACAATAGTAATAATAAAATGAATTATTGTAACATAGTTTACAAGTAATGTGAAAGCAACAGTTGTAACATTCAAAGCTAACAGTATAACATGCTGCTAATGAGTATTTCCAGGTAATGCAGCAGTATAACAACATGTGATGGTGCTAGTTTCATACCTAAGCAGTATCTTAAAAGTACTTTGTGTCATCTCTATCTTTCCTGCTACAACATGCCCATGTGGTACTAGCAATACCTGCAGCAACCCAATTGTTGAATAGTGACACATAGAAATCAGTATTTTGAAAATGTGTACAGACTAAGTCTCATTGTATGAAGAAGATATACCAGCAATAATATGTCATCATACCATGCTGGCAGCATAGAGTTGATACTATATTTGGTTTTCATTACATAGAGTTATGTGAAATAAGTACAGTGTTGTGATTAATGTGGCTAAAGATGTGACAGGTGGTACAGTGCATTTCAATCTTGCATGTGTCTTGCATGTGTGTGAGGGCGGGATAAGGGTGGAGGATGCTGGGTTAGGGTTTTGAACCCTAGCAGCACATTTCCAAACTTCTGTTGCTGTACTACTAAACCTAACTGATGCATTAACGGAGTTTTCTGCAATGAAGTTCCACCTTTTGAGAAAGTGCAATGTGAGTGGTAAGTGTTAGTGGGAGTGCGGCCTCTGGGACCTGCACCCCATCACATTGTCCATTTTTGCATAATGGTATGCTTATATGGCAGCACAGGCTCTACAGGCCATGCACTCTCACTTAAACATAACTACAGAGCCATAAAACAGCCCTATAGGGTAAGGAACCCTTGTAACAGTAATGTGCAAATATTTCAGCAACCGTAGCAGCTACAAAAAATATTCAAGTGTCGTTGTAATCGTGACAGTAAGACATCTACGAGAAACATCAACCAACTCCATATCTTGCATAGTGTACATGATATGGGCACTGAAAAGCACTGAAAAGGCTGAAAATGCACCTTTGGAACCTATTCCATATCTTGCATAGTTTACGTGATACGGACACCGAAAAGCACTGAAAAGGGCAATTCCTTGGAACATGTTTTTGCCAATATCTATGTAACCATAGCAAGTAGGAATAAAATTGCACTGCTGGTGTAATCTATGATTTCCAAACTTGGTTCTGCAGCGACCTAAGCTGTTGCTAGTGAAAACTCTGTATCTCGCTTCATTTTTGAGATACGGGCGCCGAAAGGCATAATGGACACCGCAATGTTATTCTATGGGAACTCTTTCAAATTCAGAACACTGTAACATTGTGCCCTTTGAATGTTTTGGCACCAACCCACCAAAAGGCACATCTGTGGGACCAGGGCTTGCCACCCTGCAAATTTTAGCCCAAAAGACCAAACCGTTTTGCTGCAAGAGGATGGCAAAGATTTGCAGGGTTTTTTTTAAATACTTTTACAAATCATGAAAGTTTCACAAAAGTAGCATGAAACTTTAGCACAGGCAAAAGTATTTCAGCAGTTTCTTTTCATGATTTAGGAAAACATTTTCCCCAATGTTGAAAATGGCATTTCTGAGGGTTTTACCACCCAAAAGGATAGGTGGCATCCTCAGGACCCGACTAGGTAAGCCCAACAGTCTGTTTTTACCTAGAGGGTCCCAAATTTAAATGCCAGGCATTTTTCTCACTCGCTAATGGAAAACAACATGGCAGAAGCACGCAAGTAAAGAGCCATATGAGAAAGTAAAATTGCATTTGCAAAACCATGAGACACATATATTTTTCCCCATTGACTATAATGGGAAATTTGTTTTTGAATAACTTATGAATGGTTTAATATTTTACACCAAATCTTTGAATGGCACATTGATGACAGCTGCATCTTTCCTGAAGATTGTGACTGAATGGACAAGTCATGTGGGCTGTTGTTGCAAGCAAAGAAATGCACAAAAAGTGTTTTGCTTTTTGGCATTCTGTAACTCGCAACTGTACATCCAACCCTAATGCAACTTGCCAGATCCAGAGATCTATAATGCCAGACCATGCATGCATGCAAAATGTCAGGCAAAGCTGTTGTATGGGGCAAAGTTATGAAGGTGCAACATTTGAGTTAACATTAAAGTGCTTACTGAACCCCTAACTATACAGGTGCTAGTGCCAGTATAAAATAAATAAATATAAATACAGTATAAATATATATATATATCTATATCATAGTGGCACGGTCAAGCCACTATAGCTAGGATTCAGCGGTCACTTCTATGTTAAACTCAAAATTTTTTGCGTTATTAACTTTGGACCTGTTAAACGGATTTGCCTGAAATTTGGTATGGATGGTGGAGCATGGTAGAATTCTTGATTTGCCAAATTGCATTTCAGTTGGACTTACAGTCTTTGCATACAAAAGTGCTGAAAAATGCAAAATTATCTATTTTTGGAGGCAGCTTTTGGAATTTTGGACATGGACCTGCATGGCCGTTGTGTGGTGTGCTTCTCTACAAGATGGCTCATTTGAAAGACCATTGGTGGCCGAACATACTGCTTTTCATTTGGTGAAAAAATATTAAGGCATTCAAAAGTTATGCCACTTTTAAGTTTCCATTATAAGTCAAAGAGAAAACTTATATGTATGTTTCGCGAACAAAGAATGGGTTTCTGGCCATCTCGTCCAGCCTGGCGATCAAAGATTTTGCAGCCTCACGGTTCAAGAATTTTTGTCCCCGAGAATTTAAAAAATTCTTTGATCGCGAGGTCTGCCATCTTGTTTTTAAATTTCCATTCAGAAAAACACAAATATCTCGGCTCGGGGGTCACCTCTGAAGTAAAACTTGGATGGGTTTTACTCAGGGGACTCCAATCTATTGAGCTATGTCTTTGGTTTGATCAAAATCGGTCAAAAAATAGACTTCTGATCTTTTAAAATCTTAATTCGTTGCTCACTAATGATCTTTGATTGCGAGCCTGCAAATTCTTTGCTCACGAGATTATTTGATCGCGATCGTGCATCACGAGCGAGGGACAAGATGGCCAGATTTAAATATCTATTTTCTCAGCCCAGGGGTGCCCTAGAAAGTTAAACTAGGGTGGGTTTTGCTCAGGAGGCTTTGTTCTGCCTCATCTGAATAAAAGCAAACATGTTTTCAATATTCCTGGTAGTCTAGGGTCCCCCCCGATCATGATAAAATAGATTACTATCTCTAATTCCCCAGTAGTCTAGTGGCACCCCAACGAGTATTTCATAAATATGTTCTTTTCTATAACCCTGGTAGTCTTGTGGCCCCAATCTGTATAAAATTATTATAGTTGTTCATATCCCTGGTAGTCTAGTGGCCCCCATCATAATAAAATGCATAACAATCTGCAATTTCCTGGTAGTCTAGTGGCCCCCCAAGCAGACATGCCAGCCCACCCAGTCCCCCCATGCTTCCCCAGCCAGTGACTGGCATAGCCCACCTCTCACTTCCACTGCCAGCTGCCGACTGTGTGTATTAGCAGTGCTAATGCAAAGAGGTGCTCAGAAATTATCTCTTATGCTGTACCGCCTCAGCTTGTTTATGCACGGGATGGGGTGAGAGTTAAGGCCGACGACCCCAAAGCACACCCCAATGCCTGTTGGTGGGGAGTGGGGGACAAGCGGGTTGGAAACCCTAACATCAATTTTCCTCACATTTGTCACTGTGGAACAACCCTAACTGATGCATCAACTTGATTTTATTGCCATGAATATCTATATCTATCTATCTATCTATCTATCTATCTATCTATCTATCTATCTATATATTCTATGCAAAACACTTTGTTAATGCATCAGTTAGGGTGCTTCTACAACAACAAAAGTAAGAAAGTTGACACCCCACCCTGCCCCCACCAACAGGCATCGGGGTGTGCATTGCGGTCATCGCCCTAACTCTTACCTCATTCTATGTATAAACAAGCTGAGGTGGTGCAGTGTAGGAGAATGGGGTGAGAGTTAGACTGATGACCCACAAGACACCCTGATGCCTGCTGGTGGGGGCAGAGTGGGGTGGGGCAAGGTGGAACCCTAATGTCAAATTCCTCACTTTTGTCGCTGTAGAAGAACCCTAAGTGATGCATTAATGAAGTTTTTTGCATAGAATTTCCTTACTTTTTAAGAAAGGATAGAAAAGTAGAAAGTTATGCAAGTTGGTGAAGGGCCCCGTGCTCCCACCACGTGATTTTGTCTGACTATAGTAACAGTAAGTGCAACGCAAATGCAAGCGCAAACGGTTATGCACATGGTGACGCAAACGTAAATGGTAATGCAAACAGTAATAGAAATGCAAGTGCAAACTGACGCCAAAGTGAACAGTGATGTAAATGGAGACACAAATGGAAGTGCATACGGAACGCAACTGATAATGTGCACGTTCACAGTACCACAATTGTAAATGCAAATGGTAACAATAACAGCAACAATAACACCAAACAAAACAGAAACAAAAACACAAGTGCAAGCGAAAAGGCAATGCAAACCATAGCACGCGGTGGCGTAGATGTGAATGGTGATCGTGCGGTAGCAGGAAGCACAACTGGAAATGCTAAGTGACACAGTAACAAAGGGCACACCTTCTTTTCCCCAAAACTGCATTGAAAAACACAGTGAAAACAAGCAATGTATGCATAATAATTGACCTCGGAGCAGAAAATTAGGACTTGGAATACTAAATTGCTTATATCTCAGGAACCATATGCTATAAAAAAATTAAAATTTCGTATGAAACGCAATGGATGCCATAATATTATCCTATGGAAAAAAGCATCAACTGAATGACCGTACCTTTGTCACCCTGTAACATTTTTCACCAAATCACCAAGGCTTTAAATAAGCCTGCACCCTTAGTTAAGGTGCGGGTCAGGAGCAGCACCTGCCATTGGTTCTCACCTGAGCTCAAAGCTCACCTGTTAGAAAGGGATACTTTACGGAAAAAAAGCCCAAATAAGCAAGAATGACTCAGATTGGTGTCTTTTAAAGAGGCAGTAACAAATGCACCAAGTTGGTCAGAGCAGCCAAGGCCGCCTACTATCGTTCGAGCTAGCCTCTGCCTCAAGAAATCTTTCAAAGCTCTGGAAAACATTAAAAGACATGTCTGGACATGCACCTGGTAATTCCATTCCAGCAAACATTAAGTCCGTGGCAGCATTATCTCTAACTGATCAGAGATATTGGAAGCACTCAATAACCATTTTGCAATGGCAGGGCTAGCATTTGATACTTCCCCTGCCAGTGACCTCCACACAGCTCAGGGCCCACCAACCCACGAGTCCCCCTCTACTGAGGAGGCCTTCTCCCTCCTGCCTGTCTCTCTAAAAGAGGTGGAAGACCTACTGCTACAACTGAACACCAGGAAGGGAGCAGGCTCTGACTTCATAGAGCCATTCTATTTGAAATGTGCCTACCATGTGCTTGCGGTGCCAATCACACACCTATTCAACATGTCACTCTCCCAGGGTAGCCTCCCCCCTCAATGGAAAATAGCCCATGTAATCCCTCTATTAAAAGAAGGTGACCCCTGCGATCTAAATAATTACAGACCGATTTCCCTCCTCCCCATCCTGTCAAATTACTAGAAAAAATAGTGTGTGGCCAGCTAGGGGTATACTTAGAATCCAGAAGCCTATTAAACCCAGTTCAGTCTGGATTCAGAGCAAAGCACAGCACCATAACAGCCCTAGCTAAGGTGACCAATGATTGGCTCCTAGACCTTGACAACAAGAAGCATGTCTGTGCCATTTTCTTGGATCTTAGTAAGGCATTCGACACAGTCGATCACAGCCTGCTTCTTTCCTCCCTAAGCACCTTAGGTCTGGACCATAAATCTAACTGTTGGTTTGCAGACTACCTCAGAGAACAGAAACAGTAGGTTAAAGCTGAAGGTGATCTTTCTCCATTAAAACCTATGCTGAGGGGCATGCCCCAGGGCTCTATCCTTGGTCCCCTCCTCTTTGCAGTCTATATTAACAACATCAATGACCCCAACAAAAAGCCAACATCCACCTATTTACAGATGACACTGTACTGTACTTGAGTCATCTCCACACGAAAAGCAGCCTGTGAAGACCCCAAGCTGAATTTAACCTTCTACAATACCAGCTCATAAACAAAAAGC
This sequence comes from Neoceratodus forsteri, assembly GCA_016271365.2. Lineage (NCBI taxonomy): Eukaryota > Metazoa > Chordata > Ceratodontiformes > Ceratodontidae > Neoceratodus > Neoceratodus forsteri. The sequence continues at coordinate 1,278,237,051 of CM057454.1, forward strand.
TTTTTGCTCAATGAAAATGACAAAAGCCATGCTCTTCTCCCCTCCTTGCATGCGGCAATTCCTGCTGGAGGGAGAGCTATCCCAAAAATTACCACTCTTCTTGGAGAAACACTAGAGTATGTAGCTAAATTCAAATATCTAGGAGTTTGGCTCAATCATAAACTTTCCTTCGCCGAACATCTCGAAGAACTACAGCAGAAACTAAGGCAATGATTAGGACTATTCTACAGAATTAACCACCTGCTCACAAAGAAGGCCAAGATTCAACTGGTTCAAGCTACCTTCCTATCTATAATAGATTATGTGGACCTGTTCTACAGCCACTGCACTGCCTCTGCACTGGTTAAGTTGGACACCCTCTACACAGAGCTATCAAGTTCATTACTGGCCTTCCACTTTCCACACACCACTGCTCCCTGTACTCATTGTTAGGCTGGACTTGCCTTCACTATAGAAGGAATAGAAATGCTGCCCTATGGGCCTTCAGAGCGGTGACCAACAAGCTCCCCTCATATATCTTAGATTGTATTCTCCAGAGTGTGTTAGGCACTTACGCTCTAAGGAGCTATTCCCTAATTGCCCTCCAAGTTCCAAGGTCAAAACTCATTTCAGCAAAGCTGCTCTAAGCTTCTCTTTACCCACTCTGTGGAACAGTTTACAAAGGAACTTGAAGATGAGCTGCCCTGTTAGCCTGAATATCTTTAAGGCGCTCTACGATGGCTACATGAAAGCACCTTGCAAATGTTTTCCTCTCTGCTAGCCCACTAATTCCACAACTCCCCCTTTCCATCCTGACGGTCACCATGTTTCTACCCCTGGCTCTCACTCTTTCCCTATTAACTCTTCCTGCTGGACCCACCCTTCCCTGTCCACTCCAGCCTGGCTAAAGTCCCACCCCATCCATAGTAGTGTCCCAATTATCTACCCCTCCTCCATCATTATCATAATAAACAAGTACATGACAGCCATTGTCACTTTATGTGGTTTTAGCTCAATTTTTCCCCCAGTCATCGGTAATATATCCCTCCTCTTCTTTACCACTCTAACCTGCCACCCCATACATGGCCACTTTACCCTATATGTGTAGTTGCTAGCTGCCTCACTCAAAAGATCTCTGCTTATAACCCCTGTATGCCTATGGTTGATTGTACATCTGCTGACTTCTTCAATTGTAAATTTATGCTGTTTTTAATTTTTTTATTTATTTCAACCTTGTACTGTACTGTACTGTATACACTGTATATACTTTTTCTTCCTTGTATATTATTACTTTTTGTATACCTGCTTCTGTACTGTACTTTGATGTATTCATGACCAGGTCCACCTTGCAAATGAGCCTTGCTCAATGGTGCCCGCCTGGATAAATAAAGATTTTGATTGATTGATTCATTGATTGACTTTCCTGACTAGTTTTGTACTTAGCCCCTGATTGAGGGCTAAGCATTTTTGTGTCAAAAAGTCCTTATCTCGCACCGTTTCTGAGATACGGGCCCTGAAAGATGGGATGGATGCCATAATATTATCCTATGGAAAAAAGTGTCAACTTCAGAGTACCATACCTTTGTCGCCCTGTAACATTTTTTCACCAAACCAGCAAAAGGCACATCTGTGAGATGTTGGCTTTCTTCCCTCCAAATTACAGCACAAAAGACCAAACCATTATTTTGCAGCAGGGCGGCAAAGAATTCCTTTAATGCGGCAGATGCCGTAATGTTATCCTATGGGAAAAAATCGTTAATTTTGTAGTGCCTTAACTTTGCCGCCCTGTATAATTTTTTGAACAAACTACCAAAAGGCACATCTGTGGGATGTTGCCTTTCTTCCCTCAAAATTTCAAGTAAAAAGACCAATCATTTGCAAGATAGTCAATATCAAAGATTACAAAAATTTCTGTTTCTGGCCATCTTGTCCCTCCCTCGCAATCAAAGAATCTCACGATCAAGAATTTGCAGGCTCATGAACAAAGAATTAAAAACCTTATAAATCAAAACATTGAAGGAATTGCGGTAAACCACCATCATGGTTTGACAGAATGTAGCCCCCTGAATAAAACCCACCCTCATTTGAATTCCTAGGACACCCCTAGGCTGGGAAAATTGATTTTTAATTTGGGCCATCTCATCCCTCACTCACAATGCATGATCGTGATCAAAGAATCTCACAATCAAATAATTTGCAGGCTCATGAACAAAGAATTTCAAAATCTTATAAATCAAAAAATTGAAGGAATTGCCGTAAACCACCACCATGGTTCGACAGAACAAAGCCCCCCTGAGTAAAACCCCCACCCTTATTTGACTTCCTAGGACACCCCTGGGCTGAGAAAATAGATTTTAAATTGGGCTATCTGTCCCTTGCTCATGATGCATGATCGCAATCAAAGAATCTCACGACAAAGAATTTGCAGGCTTGCATCAAAAAATTGCACACTCATGATCAAAGAATAAAGAATGGTGAAACATGAATTTTTCACCGATTTGAAGTGAACCAACACCATGGTTCAATAGAATGGACCCTCCTGAGCAAAACCCACCCTCATTTGTGTTCCTAGCCCTCCCCGTGCCAAGATATTTGTGTTTTTAAGTCGCAATGCAAGATTGCGATCAAAGAATTCGCAGACTCGCGATCAAAGATCGTTAGCGAGCCGCGAATTAAGATTTTAAAAGCTTATAACTCTATTTTATGACTGATTTTGATGGAACCAAAGACATGGATTGGTAGATTGGAGCTCCCTGAGTAAAACCCATCGAAGTTGTACTTCAGAAGTGACCCCTGTCCGGAGATATTTGTGTTTTTCCGATTGTAAGCAAAAAAACAAAATGGCGGACCTCGCTATAAAAGAATTTTTGAAATTCCTCGGGACAAAGATTCTTGAACCATGAGACTGCAAATTCTTTGATCGCCAGGCAGGATGAGATGACCAGAACCCCATTCTTTGATAGCAAAATATACATATAAATTTTCCCATTGACTTATAATAGGAATTTAAAGTGCCATAACTTTTGCATGCCTTAATATTTTTCACCAAACAAAAGCGGCATATTCGGCCACATAAGCTCTTTCAAATGAGCCATCTTACAGAGCAGCACACCACACAATGGCAGTGCAGGACCACATTAAGAATGCCAAAAGGTGCCTCCAAAATGGATAATTTTGCATTTTCAGTGCTTTTGTACACAAAGACCAGGACTCCAACTCAAACACAATTTGGCAAATCAAAGAGATGTACAATGCCCAACGAGTGTACAAAATTTCAGCAAATCCATTGAATGGGTCTAAAGTTATTAACGCCCAAACTTTTGACTTTAGTATGTAAATGACCGCTGAACTGTAACTATAGTGTTGCGACCGTGCCACTATAATATATATATATATATATATATATATATATACACTATATCTTCATTGCAAAAACTCAGTTAATGCATAAGTTAGGGTTCATAGCACAGTAACAAAAGTATGGAAATGTGATGTTAGGGTTACACCCTACCTACCCTCCCTCATCCCCCCACCCTACACACACCAACATGCATCAGGGTGTGCATTGGTCATAGCCTAACTCTCACCCCATTCCATGTGTAAACAAGCTGAGGTGGTGCAGTATAGGAAAATGGAGTGAGAGTTAGGTCCCAACGCACACCCTGATGCCTGTTAGTGTGTGGAGTTTTGGGGTGATGGTGGGGGGGTAGGGGCGTAACCCTAACAACACATTTCTGTACTTTTGTGGCAGTGCTAGCAACCCTAACTAATGCATTAATGAAGTTTTTTGCAATGAATTTCCCTTCTTTTTGAGAAAGTGTAATGTAACTGGTAACTGGTATGTGTTAGTGGGACAGCAGGCCCTCCAGTCCCTGTGCTCCCTTCACATTGCCCATTATTTACTTAATGGTATGTGTACATGAGAGTGCAGGCTTCTGTGCCCTGCACTCCCACTTACACATGACAACGAAGCCATACAGCAGCCCTATAGGGCAATGGACATTTGTAACACTAATTTGCCAATATCTCAGCAACCATAGCAGCTATGAAAATAATTTAAGTGTCGTAATCATGACAGCATAACCTCCATGCCAGATACATCAACCTAATCCATATCTTGCACAGTTTACAAGAACATGGGCAATGAAATGCACTGAAAAGACACTGTTGGAACCTTTGTGACACTAATTTGCCAATATCTCTGTAACCGTAGCTAGTAGGAAAAAAATTCCACTGCTGGTGTAATCTGTGATTTCCAAACTTGTTTCTGAAGATTAGCTCACCTTAAGGTGCACTAAGCTGTAAGTTGCAAAAACTCTGCATCTCTCTTTGTTTTCAAGATACGGGAATTGAAAGGCATCATGGATGCCGCAGTGTTATCCTATGAGAAATTCCTCAGCTCCAGAATACTGTAATTTTGGTCCCATTGAATATTTTGGCACCAAACCACCAAAAGGCACATCTGTGGGACCAGGGCTTTCCACCTTGCACATTTCATTCAAAAGCCCCAAACGTTTTGTTGCAGGGGATGGCAAAGAATTGCAGTTTTGGGGCAAAAGTACTTTTGCAAATTGTTAAAGTTTCACAAAAACAGTACAGCACTTTGGTGGTTGCGAAAGTGTCATGGCAGTTTCTTTCACAATTTGCAAAAGTACAGGGGCATTGATTTTAAAACGGCATTTCTGGGGGGTTGCCTCCCAAAAAAGAAAAGGCTGGCATCTTCTAGGACCCGACTAGGTAAACCCAGCAGTCAGTGTTTACCTAGCAAGTCCCAAATTTAAATGCCAGGCATTTTCTCTCTCTCACTAACTGAAAAACAAGATGGCCACCCACAAAAGTAAAAGGGCCATTTGTGAAAGGAACATGTACTGGCTGCAGCTTTTGTGAAACACATATTTTTACCTTTGACTATAATGGGAAAATAGTTTTTTGAATAACTTTTCAATGGTTTAATATTTTTTCACCAACTCTTCAAAAGGCACATTAGTGACCCAGATTGCATCTTCCCTGAAGATTTCAGACCAAACAGACAAATCATGCAGGCTGTGGGTAAAAGCAACAAAATGCACAAAAAGTCAATTTTCTTCATTTTTTGGCCTTCTGCAGCTCTGCAACCATACATCAGACCATAATGTAACTTACCAGATATAGAGATCTATGGTACCTGACTGTGCATACAAAATTTCAGGCAAATCTGTCATTCAAGTGCAAAGTTATTAAATTGCAAAATTTGGGGTTAACATAAAGAGCACTCAGCCGAACTATACTGATGCTACCACCAGTATTTTACACACACATATATGTATATGTATATGTATATGTATATGTATATGTATATGTATATATATATATACACACACACATATATATATATATATATATATATATATATATATATATATATGTATATTATAGTATGCAGTAGTGCTACCATAATTAGGGATTGAGTAGCCTTTTAAGGTTAAGGGTCAAACTTTGCACCTTAATACCTTTGCCACCATTCAATGGATTTCCCTGAAATTTGGAATGCATGATCAAGAACCATACATCTTAGGATCTGCCAACTTTTGTAGTGGTTGGATATTCGGCCTTGGAGGTATTTAATGAGAACTGTGCATGCGTTTACAGTTTTTGGTGAATTCCTTGCTTGCACCTACATGTCGCATGGTTTACGTGGGTGGTCCAAAAACTTCAGGGAACATGTGGCCAGGGTCCCCAATGTGCCTTTTGAAGATTTCATGAAAAAATAGTTAACGGTTCAAAAGTTATTCAGAAACAAGTTCCCATTATAAGTCTATGGGAAAAGTTAACAAAAAAGTTCGACAGTGTTGCAAATGCACTTTTTAGTGTTGCAAATGGCCCTAGTGGTGTTGCAAATCTGCCATTTTGTTTTCAGTTGGTGATCACAAAAATGCTTGGCATTTAAAATTGGAACCATCTAGGGACACAATTATTTTTGTGTTTACCTAGTCGGACCCTGAGGATGCTAGCCATGTTCTTTATTTTGGGGTTAAACAACCCAGAAATATGTTTTCAAATTTTTGGAAAAAGTAGTGTCGCACTCACGACACTTTTGTGATTTCATTTGTGAAAGTCGTGATTTCCAACACTGTTTTGCGACACTATGCCCATAATAACAGGAATTCTTTGCCACCCTGCTGCAAAGAATGGTTTGCTCTATTGGACTGAAATTTGGAAGGAAGACAGCTAACGTGCCACTGATGTGCCTTTTGGTGGTTTGGTGAAAAAATATTGGAGGGCTGCAAAGTTACAGCATTCTGAAATTGACACTTTTTCCCATAACATTTAGGCGTCCGTTATGCCTTTTGGGGCCTGTATCCCTCAAACGGTGCTTGATATGGACTTTTCGTCAGAAAAATGATTAGCCCCCCCCAAAGGGGGCTAAGCACAAAACTAGCCAGGAATGTCATAATTCATATGAAATTTTCATATTTTTTTCTATGTCATATGGTTCCTGAGATACAATCAATTTAGTATTCCAAGTCCTACTTTTCTGCTCCGAGGCCCATTATTATGCATACATTCTTTGCATTCACTGTCTCTTTCAATGCAGTTTTGGGGGAAAGAAGGGTGTGCCTTTCTTTACTCTGCCAGTTAGCATTTCCAGTTGCATTTCTGTTACCGTTCGTGTCACCATTCCCGTGTACGTTACGGTTTGCATTTTCATTTGCACTTCTGTTTGCGTTACTGTTACCATATTCATTTCCATTACTGTTTATGTTTTTTTTTTTTTGTATCAGCCTGTGCATTGCCATTTGCTTTTGCAGTCGACCTTCCATTTGAGTGTGTCTTTCATTTTGCATCATCATCACTGTTACTGTTACCATTTACATTTCCAATTGTGGTACCATGACCATGCGCATAACAGTTTGCATTTCTGTACACGCTTGCATTTGCGTCTCTGTTTCCTTTGGTGTTATTGTTGCTGTTGCTGTTATTATTTGCTTTTACAATTGCATTACCGTGCCCGTGTGCGTTACAGTTTGCATTTCCATACTCAATTCCGTTTGTCTTTTTGTTTCTGTTTCCTTTGGCATTATTGTTGCTGTTACCATTACCATTTGCATTTACAATAGCTGTTCTGTAACCGTGTGCATCACGGTTTGTGTTTCTGTACGCGCCTGACTTTTTGTTTCCGTTTCTGTTTTCTTTGGCGTTATTGTTGCTGTTACCATTACCATTTGCATTTCCAATTGCAGTACCATGACCATGTGTGTTACCAGTTGCATTCTGTGCGCGCTTGCGTTTTCGTCTCCGTTTCCATCACTGTTCACTTTGGTGTCACTTGGCACTTTTGCGTTTCATTACCGCTTGTTTTACCATTTCTGTTTGCTTTACGATGTGTCACTGCCACTTGCATTTGCTTTGCAGTTCCTGTTACTATGTAAGAAGACATCACATGGTGCTGGCCTTGTGCTCCTGCCACCGCATTCCATTCACTATTTATCATCCTCATTCTCAAAAACAGGAAATTAGAGGCAAAAACTCTGTTTAATGCATCAGTTAGGGTTGTTCCACAGCAACAAAGTGACAAAATTCAATGTTAGGGTTGAAAGCCCTTGGACTCCCCAGCCCACCCCACCAACTGGCATTGGGGTGCACATTGAGTCATCAGTCCTAACTATCAGCCCATTCTCCTATACCTCTGCTTCTTTACACATGTGATGAGGTGAGAGAGAGGGCCAGTGACTCCAACACGCACCCCAATGCCAGTTGGAGATGTTTGGCTGGGAGGTTCAAGGGGGTCTTTCAACCCTAACACCAAATTTCCTTGCTTTTGTTGCTGTGTAACAACCCTAAGTGATGCATTAAATGGAGTTTTTTTGCCTCTAATACATATATATATATATATCTACACACATGGTATATTTATGGCAAAAAAATCCATTTAATGCATCAGTTAGGGTTGTTCCACAGTGACAAAAGTGAGGAAATTTGGTGTTATGGTTGAAAACCCTAACTGCGCATTCTCCCTCACTCCCACCCCCGCCACACACACAGATACATGCAAGTAGGGGAAGGACCAAGGCAACACAACCAATTACAAATATCCAGCAGGAGGTGTATACCTGTGTTACTGTAGGAAGTGGAAATCCAATTTCAGATATGATACATTATTTACAAATGTGTTCTTCAAGGTTAGTTCACATAAGGTGAACCAAGCTGGTAGTAGTGAAAATGGTGTACCTCGCTTTGTTTTCAACATATGGGTAGTGAAAGGCATCATGGGCACCACAGTGTAAGTCTATGGCAAATTGCTCAGTTTTGAAACAGTGTAACTTTGTAATCCTTAATGAGCCACTGATGCCAAAAGTGCTACATTGCAGAATCCAAATAAGCATTCTCCCAGTAAATCTCATACCAAAAACTAGATTTTTATGTTACTTGGTTTTAAAGTTATTAGCCATTTTGTAACTTTGATTGCACTACCTGTGCAATAAAAGCAGGTGTCAAAAAGAGCTGTTGATGATGTCTTGTAGGGAGCTCAAAGTCTAGTAATGACTGTCAACAAGCTTATAAGACCCATTTCTCCAAAGCTGTAAAGATCACGTGCAGTGGTTTTCCAAATAAAACAGACAGCACCAGTCAGTAAACATTGCTATAAATACTATATATGTTCCAGGTTTTGTAACAGAGTTGATAAAATTGTATTATTTAATGCTGTTTTGTGTGGTCCATTTCACCAGGGTTGCTGGATACTAAGTCAGCATTCCTCCAGACTGCTGAAGCCAGTTAGAGTGCTACTAATTTTATTACTGTTTGTCATTGTCTGCTTTATAATATGTTTTAATTGGGGCCTTATATGTGTTAATTCCTACTAGGGGTGGGCGATGTTAGCACTGGTAAAATATCATTGTAATTTAGAGTAGAACATAGATGCGTCTGCCCAACCCCCATTAACAAGGAGCTGGGATAATTGTTTTAAATTGACATTCTTAGAAGTTGCCTCAATTGACTGATGGGTGTGAATAAGCTCAATCTTTCATCAAAAACTTATTCAGTCTGCAAACCTCACAGTGTGCTATGATCCAGAATTCAGCAAATGAACCTCAATAAAAAGGCATCCAGACAAAATATTGTCAGTTTTGTTACAAAGCCTGAAACACAATGTTTTAAAGCAATGCTTACTAACTCATGCTGTCTGTTTTACTTAATGAAAACCATTATGATCTTTACAGCTTTAGAGAAACAGGTCCTATAAGCTTGCTGACAAGGAAGAATAAACCGTAAGGTCCCTAGATGACATCAGCAGCAGCTTTTCACTGGAACAGGCTTTCTTTGAACAGGTAGTGAAATGAGGGTTACACAATGGCTAATAACTTTAAAATGAATTAACATAGAAATCTACTTTTTGGTATGAGATTTACTGTGGATATGTTTATTCTAATTCTGCAATGTAGCACTTTTGGCCAGATGGTGTCAGCAGCTCTTTAAGTATTTTAGCACAATAGCAGGAAAAAGCACATCTGTGCGACCAGGTCTTGCCACCCTGCAAATTTCAACCCAAAGGACCCAACCATTTGCTTGCAGGATGATGGCAGAGATGTGCAGTCATTAGGAACATTACTTTCACAAAATACTTTTGCAAACCTGAAAGTGTCATAGCACAACACTTTCACATTTGTGAAAGTGAATTTCAAAAAGTATTTCAGAGGAATGTGCAAAATCCTGTTTTGGATCTTACGAACCCCAAAATACCATATGTGTAGTCTGTGTTATGTGTTGGTGGCAGTGTGTGGCCCAAGATATCCACTTGTCTGTAGTGATATGTGTTTAGCGGTGTGTGGAATGTCCGGGATAAGAGTTAGCAGTGATGACCACAAGCCACAGCCCGATGGGAACATGGGTGTGTGGTTTCATGGTTTACATAGTTGTATGTTATTCCTGTTACCTGCTGCTGATTGTGTGTGATTGGTTGTGTTGCCTTGGTCCTTCACCTACTTGCATGTATGTTTGTGTGTGGTGGTGGTGGGTGGAATGCGCAGATAGGGTTTTCAACCCTAACACCAAATTTCCTCACTTTTGTCACTGTGGAACAACCCTAACTGATGCATTAAAAATAGTTTTTGCCATGAATTTTCCTTCTTTTTGAGAATGTGCACTTTAAATAATGAATGGAATGTGGTGGTGGGAGCGCAGGCCCACCATGTGATTTTTTGTCACTTCGCTGCACAAAAACTGTATAACCGACTGAAATGAAAATTGGTAAATAAAGACATGTACCATGGCACACTGTGTGTCCAGAATTGTGTGTACAACTGTTCAACGGTTGCACAGCGCCATGAGCAAACAAAGTAACATACACAATTCACTAATCGTAAGAGCCAGCGACCCGAAAATTGGCACAGTGAAAAATGAATTATAAATCTTTGTACATTCCAAGTGCCAGGCAAACTGTACAGATGGTTCAGAAGTTATTGAAGCATAATGAGCCAAATTTTCATTTATCAGAGTGGCAGAATTCCACACCTGTAAATGTTTTACACACAAAACCACTGCAATACACCTCCAAACCACTAGGGCTACCTACACTATAAATTTAAAGGCAGTAGCACCATGCAGAATGCTATGCACAAAACGTTAACCATGTCATGCAGTATCTCTGCAGTGAATTATTTTTAAAACATATAAACAGCATAATTAACATATTCAGGACATTCACTCAACACCCTCCAAATCTCATGTGAAAAGACCAAATCATTCCAGAGATATTTAATTTTAATATTTCTGTACCTTTAAGAAGTCTTCCACCACAAAATGGAGGCAATCATGGCTGAAAATGCACTAAAATGGCAGACTGCAAAGTGGGCCAACTTCAAATGGCCATAACTCTGCAACGGGACAACATTTTTTCACCTAACAAAAACCGCCATGTTCCTTGAATAAAGGTCTTTATATCTCCTAACTTTCAGACCAATCAGCCAAACACTGGCTGTGCTATGTGTCACAGAACACAGTGCTGAAAAATAGCTAAAACATAATATTTTGCACTGCACTACACAAATGCAAAACACAAACGGTAATGTTAATGCAAACGGTGATGGAAACAGTGAGGTAAAATAAGATAGTAATGCTAACTGTAACACAAACACAAGTGCAAACAGTAACGCACATGGCGACGCAAATGTAAACAATAACGCAAACAGTAAGAGAAACACAAACATTAATGAAGACTGAAATGGTAATGCAAATGGTAACATCAAATGCTCACGACAACAAAATGCAAACATTAACAAAACAGTAACGCAAATCCTAACGGAAATGCAAATGCAAACAGTAATGAAAATGCAAACGGTAACACAAACACAAACAGAAATGCAAACGGTAACGTCAACAACAGCGATGCAGAAGGAACAGTAAAGCAATCGACAATGAAAAGCTACCAAAATTCAAATGCTAAGGCCAACAGAAATGCAAATGGTGACAAACACACAAACAGTAATTGCAATGCAATTGGAAATGAAAATGGTTACGGTAACAACAACGATGATGCCAAAGGGAACAGTAATACAAATGGAAACACAAATGCAAGTGTGTACAAAAATGCAAATCGTAACATGCATGGTCAGGGTAATGCAATTGGAAACACAAACACTTACGGTAAGACCAACGATGACGCCAAAGGAAACACGAACACAAACAGAACTGCAAACAAAAGTGCATACGCAAACACAAATGGTAATGCACACGGTGACACAAAAGAAAATGTAAACAAAAACAGTAATGGAAATGCAAATGTTAACAGTAATGCAAACACAAGCGCAAGCTCAAACGCAAAGGCTAACGCACACGGTGACGTGAACAGGAATGCTTATGCAAACGGTTAAGGAAACGCTAACTGTAACAGTGAAGGAAATGCACATACTTTTTTCCCCAAAAGGTGCATTCAGAAGCACAGTGAATACAAAGAATGTATGGATAATAATGAGCCTCGGAGCAGAAAATGAACACTTGGAATACTAAATTGCTGATATCTCAGGAACCATACTAAATCAAAAAAAATTAAAATCTCATATTATTTATGACTTTCCTGGCTAGTTTTGCATGTAGCCCCCTAGAGGAGGGCTAAGCATTTTTAGGACAAAAAGTCCGTATCTGGAAGCGTTTTCGAGATACGTGCCCAGAAAAGGGGACGCAAATGCCATAATGTTAGCCTATGGGAAAAATGTGTCAACTTCAGAGTGCTGTAACTTTCCAGCCCTCTAATATTTTGTCACCAAACCACTGTACAACACATCTGTGGGATCTTGGCATTCTTACCTCCAAATTTCAGCCCAAAAGACCAAGCCATTTTTTTGCAGCAGGACAGCAAAGATTTCCTATTGTTTTGGGCATAGTGTTGCAAAGTAGTGTCGTGATTTGCGACACTTTTACAAAAAAAATCATGAAAGTGTAGAATGTGCGACACTACTTTGTGACACCACTGTTTACAAAAATTTGAAAAACATATTTCTGGGGTGTTTAACCCCCCAAAAAAGACATGGCTAGCATTCTCAGGACTCAACTAGGTGAACACAGCAATAACTGTGTTCCTAGAGGGTCCCAAATTTCAATGCAAAGCATTTCTATGTCCACCAACTGAAAAAGATGGCAGATTTGTGACACTACAGGGGTCATTTGTGACACTAAAAACTGCACTTGTGACACTTTCAAACTTTTAGTTAACTTTTCCCATTGACTATAATGGGAAACTTGTTTTTTGAATAACTTTTGAACCGTTTAATATTTTTTCACAAACTTTTCAAAAGGCACATTGGGGTCCCCAGCAGCATGTTCCCTGAAGGCTTCAGACCAGTCGTGCAGACCATGCAACCTCTAGGTGTGAGCAAAGAGTGAGCAAAAATGAGTAATTTGTGTGTTTTTTGGCACTTTGTAGCTCTGCAACCGTATATTTGACCATTATGAAACTTGGCAGATCCAGAGACCTATGGTACCAGGTTTTGCATTCCAAATTTCAGGCAAATCTGTCATACAGTGGCAAAGTTATTAAGCTGCCAAATTTCAGATTTAACCTTAAATGGGTACTCAACCCTAACTATAGTAGCACTACCGTGCCACTATAATTATAGGGGCACTGTCACACCCCTATATTTAGGGTTATGAAGCCACATCTATGTTAAACTCAAAATTGTGTACGTTAATAACTTTGGACCTGTTCAATGGATTTGCATGAAATTTGTTCTGCATGGTGGGGCATGGTAGATCTCTTGATCTGCCAAATTTCATTCTGGCTTGACTTACGGTTTTTGTGTATCAAAACACTGAAAAATGCATTTTACGCCAGTTATGTGGGTAGGTTTTCAGATTTTGTCTGTGGCAATGCACAGCTGTCATGTGTGTGACTCCTGAAGTAAATCTTGGATGGGTTTTGCTCAGGGAGCTTCGCTCTATCAAGCCATACCTTTTTTTTCCAGAATGGTCTAAAAATAGAATTTTAAACTTTTTTGTTCTTTGACCGAGGCTCGCTAATGATCTTTGATTGCAAGCTTGCAAATTCTTTGATCATGAGATTCTTTGACCATGATCTTTGATTGTGAGGGTGAGACTAGAAAAATTCAACTCAGGGGTGGCTTATAAAACCAAATGAGGGTGGGTTTTGCCCAGGGGCTTTGTTCTATTGAAGCAGGTCAGTGGTTTCATATATTCTTTCACATATTGCAAGACAGAGGCAGGAAACTACAGACCTGTCAGTTTAACCTCAGTGGTAGGAAAATGATGGAATCACTTCTGAAGGAAAGATTGTTGAGTACCTAGAGGCCAGTGGGCACAGGACCCAAGGCAGCAAGGATTCACAGCAGGATGATCATGTCAAACAAATCCAATTTATTTCTTTGACTGGGTGACCAAGGTAGTAGACCAGAGAGGGGCTGTGGACATGGTCTACCTAGACTTTAGCAAGGCATTTGACACAGTCCCACACAAAAGATTAATAAACAAATTAGCCAGCCTGGGAGTGGGTCCCAGAGTGGTAGCCTAGGTAAAACACTGGCTGGACAACAGGACACAGTGGGTAGTAGTAAATGGAATCCACAGAGAAGAAAGGAGGGTTACTAGTCGGTTACCGCAGGGTTCAGTACTGGGTCTGGTCCTTTTTAATGTCTCTATAAGTGACATTGCAGAGGGACTGGAAGGGAAAGAATGTCTCTTTGCAGATGACACAAAGATATGCAAAAGGGTTGATACGCAAGGTAGGGTGGAAAGGATGAAAAGGGACTTGGCAAGGTTGGAGGAATGGTCAAATGTATGGCAGCTTAGATTCAATGCAAAGAAGTGCAAAGTAATGTACCTGGGAAACAAAAACCCAGGGCAAGAGTACACAATGGGGGGTGAGATACTGACAACAACAAAAATCTAAAAGGACCTGGGGGGTAGTCATATCAGATGACCTAAAGGTGGGCCAGCAATGTGAGAAGGCAGTAAGAAGGGCTGGGGGGATACTGGGATACATAGGGAGAGGCATCACCAGTAGAAAACAGGAAGTTGCTGTCCCTCTGTACAGACAGTTGGTAAGACCACATCTGGAGTACTGTGTACAGTTCTGGAGACCCCATCTCCCCAAAGACATAGACAGAGTGGAGGCTGTTAAGAGGAGGGCAACCAAAATGGTGCAGGGTCTGCACCGGAAGACATATGAAGAAAGACTTAAGAGCTTAAGATGTATAGCCTTGAGGAAAGGAGGGAGAAGGGGACATGATAGAAACTTTCAAATACCTCAAGGAATCAACAAAGTCCAAGAGGGTAGCATCTTTCAGAAAAAGATGTGGAAGAACAAGGGCACAATTTGAAGATAGAGAGGGATGACTCAGAGGTAATGTGAGGAAGTATTTCTTCACAGAGAGGGTTGTAGATGCATGGAACAGCCTTCCTGAGGAGGTCATAGAGCCAGAAACAGTGGGGGAATTCAAGAATGCATTGGACAGGCATAAACCAATTCTAGTGGGGGGTAGGAGGAAGCAGGCTGTTGGTTAACTAGGATCTGCTGCTTATCCGTTAGGTAGGGAAAAGAGCAGACTAGGTGGGCCAAGCGGTCCTTATCTGCTGTCAAATTCTATGTTTCTGTGTTTATTTCTGCCTAAAAAATTGAGTTTCATAATTTTTTATTCTTTGATCGTGAGCCTGCAAATTCTTTGATTGCGAGATTCTTTGATTGGGATCTTTGATCCCGCGGGCACGACTAGATGGCCAGTTATAAAAATTAATTTTCTCAGCTCAGGGGTAGGTTATTAAGGCAAATGAGGGTGGGTTTTGCTAACAGGGCTATGTTCTATCAAAGCACGATGGTGGTTTCATGTATTTGTGCCTAAAAATTTAGTTTTACTGTTTTTATTCTTTGATCGTGAGCCTGCAAATTCCTTGATCGAGAGCCTGCAAATGTTTTTGTCACGAGATTCTTTGATCATCTTTGATCACGAGGGAGGGACTAGATGGCTAGATTTTAATGCAACAGATAGGCCAATTTTAACAATCTTTATATTTAAATATCTCAGAAATGGTTTGGTCTTTTTATTTGAAATTTGGACTGCGTTGACGACATGTCCTTTAGATGTGAATTACAGTGTTTACATGTTGGACAACAAATTTTCTACAGAGATATTGCATAGTGCAGTTTACGTTTGGCAGACAGTTTTTTCCATTCTTATACTGGCTTGAAATTTATACAGTAGCTAGCCTTACTGTCATTGATGTAATTTTCAGTCCTTAGGTGTCTAAAATCTTAACAGGTGCGGAACTCTGCCACTGCAATGAATGGAAATCTCAAACTTTTACATTTTGTATCTCAGAAACGGTTTTGTCTTTTACATTGAAATTTGGAGGATCTTCAGCAGATATCCTATACTTGTGAATTATGGTGTTTAGGTGATGAAAAATTAATTTGCTATGGACATATTGTGTGACACACTTTATGGTTTGCATATGGCATTTTGCATTTGGGGTTGTGAGGCCTAAATGTCACCTCATTCTTGTTTCCTGTGGCTTGCCAATATGATTACACATGGAATGGGGTGACATTTAGGTCCCACAACTCCAATGACACACCCTGTCAGCTGTCAATCTTGGGATGATGGGAGGCTCCATGGGGGGGGGCAACCCTAAAGGTCTAATTTCCTGACTTTTTGTGTTTTAACCCTAAATGATACATTAACAAAGTTTTTGGCATAGAAATATATATATATATATATATTTTTTCCTTGTAAATAAACTGTTACATTTAGGGTTCAGGCTAAAGTAACAAAAGTAGGAAAATGTGGCTTTAGGGATTCCAACCCTAAAACCCCAGTGCCACCACTAAAGCAAATCAGGGGCAGACTCTTCTTAATGGTTGTCAACCCTAAAGCTCACCACATTCTTTACACTCCGCAAACACACACATCAAATGTGGTGAGCTTTAGGGTTTACAACCCCTAGGAAGACTCTGTCCCTGATTTATTTTAGGGGGGGCATTGAGGCTTCAGGGTTGGAAACCCTAAAGCCACATTTTCTAATTTTGATGATTTAACCAGAACCCTAAATGTTGCATCATCAGAGTTTTTACAAAGAATTTCCTTACTTTTCAAGACAGTATCATTTCCTTATTTTAGACTTGCAATACATTTTGAGATAACTGTGACAGATTACAACATCTAAATATATGAATATGCCAGCTGATGTTCTCTGCTCAAAATACTTCTCAGTATTTGCCCTATTGTCCTCCTTTCCTATTACTCCTGACTGCTGCCTTACACCCTATTTTAGGGTGCTTACCTTCTACAACTGCTTCACTTCCTTTGCAATTACTGTCTCATTTCCAGTTGTCTAATCTGTCCCACTGCTCAGAGTTACTCTAGCAAATAAGTATCTCATAGTGTATATTGTATTGTTCTCGAGCAGGTGGTCTGTACAGTGCTAGAATCGTAGGTAAGGGCCAACACCCCTTACAGTGTAGATCTGTTTCTGTAATTAATTTTAATGGTATAGAAGTGTTGCCCTGTCAAGCACAGGATTTGCTGCTAACATAGAAACATAGAGACATAGGAGCTGATTGCAGATAATGGCCTCTAGGCCCACCTTATCTGCCCTGGTAACCTACGGTATGTGTTGTCACTCAGCAGGCTACTAGGACTTATAGAAAGTGGCCAATCACCCCTCCCTAGGAGAGTTCTAACTTATTAAGACTTCTGGTTAATTGCGCTGCACTGTTAATGTATGTAATGTAGATGGACTGCCAGCAAAACAAAATTTAGCCAAACATCCTGTCTAGCATAGGTCTGCTCTTCAAATTCCTACTGGTAAATTGGCTCAGTACTATTAAGAAGGGACCTAGCAATCTGCTGACACTGTTCTGCAAGGGTAGATCCAATACAGGTATACATCTTGACAAAACTGCATCATATTGACAAGCAGGAGATCTTGCTTATTACTATCATTCATGGCACCAGAAAACACTCTTACTAGGTTATGTCCAATATTTTGAATTATTGCTTACTGTTGATTTGCCTATAGCCATTATGAATTGCATATTTAACTACTGCTGTGACATCCTCAGTTACCTTCTTTAGTTTTTTATGCAATGGTAACCTCTCCATAAGTCACTATACACTGCCACTAACTATCATATTTGTCTTATACTGACCTACTTCAGGACATTATAGATAACATATTTAATTACTGCCTTGCAGTACTAGTTATCTTCTGGAACTGCACATTTTACTGTAATATAGTTAATTCATTTGTACAATTCTGCTGCCTGCTTTCCCCTGCACACACTATAATACCTCCATACTATACACTAGTCTAACACTAGACCTGTGCAGAATATAAAATTCCACCTGGAGAATGCCCATTGACTACTATTCAGATTCCATGAAATTCCACAGAATTTTCACAAAAGTTCTGTGGAACTATGCAAAGTTTAGCTTTCAGTTATTTCCTATAATGTTAAAAGTATGCATCCAAATAACATAGAATTTGGAACATAAACAGTATCCTTGGCTTACAAGTGTGCATCACAATTCAGAGCTATAGATTAAAGGGGCAGAGGTATTGGTGGCCACACATTTAATCAAAATTAAATTTTCAGTTATTTTGAGATAATTTTTAAATGTCTTATCCAAATTTCTCCACAATATCAGGATTTAGAGAATCACCTAAAATGCATATATGCACCATGGTATAAGTCTCTAGCTTCAATGGGAGCTGAGTTATAGGTAGCCAAATATTTTCCAACAATTTGGATTTCTATAATTTTAGCATAATTTTGATAGTATTCAATGAAATGTTACAAACATTAGCAGGTATACAGGTTATCACTATATTTGTATATTCACAATTTCAGATTTCTTGCCTTAAATGGAACTGAGTTATAGCCTGCCAAACATGTTGCCACAATTTAAATTTTGCTTTGTTCCCTCTAATTTAAAACTACATATCCAAATTTAACCTGAGTTGAAATGTTTCAATTACAATACCCGATGGTCATTTCAGAAAAAGTTTATATTTTTAGCTTTAAATGGGATTGAATTAAAAGTAGTCAAACTTTGACAACATTTAACAATTTTATTTTTCAAGAATGTAAATTACAAAGGTATAAACCCCTGAAACTTTAAAACCAGAGAATGCAATACCATTACATTTGGCAGGTTCTAGGACCTTACAAGGAGACTGTGTATACCAATTTTATTAATTGCTTGCTGTGAGAAATTGCAAAATAATAGGTACTTAAAGTCAAATCCCAAGAGCCTTTGTGAAAATTGTAGAATTTCATGAAAAATTCCATAAAACAAGAATTTTCTAATTTCACTTATCTGGGGATTCTAATTAAAGGATAGGGGTATAAGAGCCAGGTAGCACAGGGGATGCACTGTTTCACCAAGAGATGGACAGCTGAGCTGGGTAGCACAACAGTGGTAGACTCCCCGGTTGGAGCAAGAAAGCACAGTGTGTCAACAATTCCAACCTGAATGCAGGATATTTAAGGATCACATCCAGTAAATTTATGATCCACAGAGCCTGGTGTACATGCAAGTCAAGAACTTAGAGGTACTCAAAAAGATGTATTGGGGGAAGACAATGTCTTGGGCAGCAGGAAGAAAGAATTCTGGCTATTCCAACAGGGTAGGTCGATAGGAAAAGGGTAGAAGACTCATGTTTTAAGGAGGTTTGTCACTGTAAAGAACAAAGGGAATATCAGAGGGTCAATAGTTCTACTGAGTCAATCTGGCTACGCCAAAAGAGAAAGGGGAAATAGTCACCCAGAGAGGAACAGCAGGACTGTAAAAAGCTCAGCTCAACTGATCAAATGAAGTAGGGATATGTGCATTGTTAATGTTAAATTCCCCCCAAAAAAATTCTGGATGCTTCATCTACAGTATATGCTATCATAAATATGTGAGAAAATGTTCCTAATCATTTTTTTTTCTTCTGCACAATTAAAACTGCTTAACCAGGCAGCCCAGTGGCACTGAGGGCTGAGGTGCTGGATGCCTTACATTGAGCTACGCCGGTGACCCATGTTTGGGAATGAGCACAGGCCACCAGGGCTCAGCAGGGAAGGAGAAGTATTGAGCATCCCACAGACTGATTATCTGTGATCAGCACTTGCCTGCTCCATAGCGGAGGCTGGGGACAGGGTGCTGCACTAAAGAAGTGGGAGGAGTTTGGCAGACGCTTGGAGGAAACACATATGGACGCGTGTGTGCTCCTTTCTGTGGGTGTATTTGCATGCCTCAAACTCCTGGGGAGGAATCAGGAAAAAATGCCATGGCACAATGCCTCACAGGCTCTGCTCCTGGCCACCCACGGCGCTGGCCACACTGAATCTGGTCTCCGGTGGGGGTTGGGGAACCCCATAAGCCCCACTGGGGGGGACAAGCTGTGGAGTACAGGCCAGCACCGGATGGTAGATGCTGGGGGATGGGGTTGTCTGCTCCCTCCAGATGACAGCTGGCTCCAGAAACTAATAACATAAAAAAAAAAACAATTGCTGGTTAAAACTGCTTAACCAATATGTCCAGTTGTGTTAGACACTGGGATACACTGACTATTGATATGTATGTCAAATGTTTACTCTAAGCACGCAAGAGCAGATAAGTTACAGACATCCACATTTTTGATAGTTTTCACAGGCACAGATATTCAAACTGCGCCATTCTGAGGCGCAAGCCCCTGCGCTGCTCAAAATAATTCCACAGGGGTGTGGCCGGGGTGATATTCAAAGGAGTTGCGCTATTGAGCAACTCCTTTGAATATCACCCCTCAGCCACAGCACTTGCGCATGGCGCAGTAGAACTTGCGCCACCGCAAGTTGCCAGAGTTGAGCATTAAACTTGCGGTGGCGCAAGTACCATTGCGCCATGCTCAAATTTCCGATATTCAAAAGGTGACATGCAAATGGGGCCATAATTTATGCAAGGCGCAGGGGGGGCCATTTGCATCTATTTATGGCCCCATTTGCATGCCATTTGCATGTAGGTGTGCCGATCCCTGAGGACTTGCTCCTGGCCACCCTGCTAGGCAGCAGCCGTCGGGGACCGACGCACAATGCAGCCCGATCGCGGGCATCACAGTTACATGAAACCCCCCACACATCTCCCACAGCCCGATCGCGGGCAGAACGTGTATGAACCCCCCCAGTGCCCGATCGCGGGCAGAATGTACCCTCCCCAACCCGAATATCTCCCTGGTGGTCAGTGGACGTGAAAGCCCGATCACGGGCAGAATGTCACATCACAACCCCCAAACATCTCCTGTGTCTAGTGTCCCCCACCCACCCACGAAGCCCCTCACCCGCTACCCCCGCGGCCTGGCGGGCGACAGCATCCTCTCGCCTGCCGCCCGCCGCCCGCCGACTGACTGTCGGTAGTGCTGCACGCCCATTGGTGCAGAGCTACAGCCAATGGGCATGCAGCCCATACCGCATAGTCAGTCGGGCGTGGCAGGTGGGTGGATGCTGCCGCCGCCGCCGCGGGGGAACGGGGTGGAGGGGCTTCTGTGGGTGGCTGGGGGGACACTAGACACCAGGGAGATGTTTGGGGGTTGTGATGTGACATTCTGCCCATGATCAGGCTTTACGGTCCACTGGACCACCAGGGAGATATTCGGGTTGGGGAGGGAGATACATTCTGCCCGCGATCGGGCACTGGGGGTTCATACACGCTCTGCCAGCGTTTGACTGTGGGAGATGTGTGGGGGCGGGGTTCATGTAACTGCATCGCCCGGGATCGGGCTTCGGATATGTGTGGGGTTTCATGTACCTGTAATGCCCGCGATCGGGCTGTGGGATATGTGTGGGAGGTTTCTGTAACTGTGATGCCTGCGATCGGGCTGTGGGATATGTGTGGGGGTTTCTGTAACTGTGATGCCCGCGATCGGGCTGTGGGAGATGTGTGGGCGGGGGTTCATGTTACTCTGCCAGCGATTCGGGCTGGTGGGGGCACAGGGACCGAGTTGGGGGCCAGCCAGGGGTGGCAGCTGCTGTTTTGCGCGCAATGCAGCAGCTCACCTGTGGGTGGCCCTCAACTTGATCCTTTTTGGGGCTCAAGGTTGTGCAGGCGCAGGTTGGGGGTTGCGCATGCACAACTCTGCACAACCCGACTGAATATCGGGTTGGGCAGGTTATGCATGGTTCCTCCCCCTCCTGTTGAGCATGCATTAATTTGCATTGCTCTTTTGCGCAACCTGTTGCCAGTGGAGCAACTGCCTCCTGCTGAATATCGCAGAATGGCGCAATGTAGGACTTGCGCATGCGCAACCCTGTTGCGCATGGAGCAACCCTTTTGAATATCTGGGCCACAATGTTTTGCAAATATTTACATAGCTTTGAACACCTGTAACTTAAAAGCTCTTACCTAAGTCTGTCCATATATTGATCATTCTATAAGCATCACAAAAACGTTATCTATACTAATTTACACATGCCTAGCTCCAAATGCACCTGAGCTATATGCAGATGAATGTTTTTCATGAAATTTCATGAAATAAAATAAAATGACAGATTTTGAGCACATATAATTTTGAGACAATACATCATATTATCATGAAATCTGACACATTTTTAGAACACCTATGATCGAGCAATTATGTAAAATTTAGTATTCCTGACCCAATAGATGGTTAAGGTATATGCAGATAAAAATGTTTCTGCAATTTTACACAAACAATAAAATGACAATATTTGACCACTTATAATTTTGACACTATAAATCCAAATTTCATTATATTTGGCAGGTTAGTAGCACATGAGCTGAAGAGTACAGATTCCAAACATCAGAGCTGTAGATTGCATGGTGGCTGAGGTATAACCAACTTGTTAAATTTAAAATATTCCACCAAATTCCAATGAAATTCCATGAAATTTTGTGGAATTTTGTAAATTTCATTGAAATTCCATGGATTCCAAATTTTCCCATTCCACACAGCTCTAGCTTACACCTCTCCTCCTGACTACATTCTCCATGCTGTTCAGTCACCCCTACTCACTGTGCTGTATCTCTTCTCCACTCCCCATCTTCTTATTGACTATCACCGCTATTCCCAAGATATGATCCTCCTAACTCCACTTCTATCCAGTACTTGCACCACTTCCTACACAAGGTTCTCTAACATTTATTTTCAGAATGGCATTCCTAGACTACTGCTTCTGCTCCCTGTACATAGTCCCATTACCGTACTTCAGAGGACCTTTCCTTGGCAGTCACTACAACTCTCTGTATAGGGTTCCCCTGCATTCTCTCTCAGTGAAGCATTCTCCTAGGCTGTTGCAAACCCTCCTTCTTGCACCCTAGTCATTTACTTTCATAGTAGCACTCTCAGATCTGCATCCCTTGGCTGTTTTACAACTCTAAACAGTCCTACCACCCACCTCTTACTCTTGGATCAGTATTCCTTTACTGTTGTAGCTACTCCTCATTTAAGGTCTTTCCAGTTTCTATTCTCACAGCATCATTTTCCTTAAGCTGTTACTCCATCTCCTTTAGGTTTCACTATTACTTTATTTACCTGCAGCACTCCCACAACCTATCACCCATCCTTTCCCTTCCACCCACAGTCAATTCCTTTAAATTGCAATCCCCGGCT
Organism: Neoceratodus forsteri; assembly: GCA_016271365.2. Classification (NCBI taxonomy): domain Eukaryota; kingdom Metazoa; phylum Chordata; order Ceratodontiformes; family Ceratodontidae; genus Neoceratodus; species Neoceratodus forsteri. Next base: position 1,278,260,103 of record CM057454.1, read on the forward strand.
CCATCTTCTTAATTAGATTTACCATCACATGTCTCCCTCACTGTTACTGATCTCCTTATTCCAGTACCTAGACAGCACATAAGCAGCATCTGGACTTTAAGTTCGCAAATGCGGTGGTTCATTTAGCATCACCACCCTGACCTTACATGGTGTCTCAAACCCAGGTATCTTTTCTACATTCTGCGATACCTGGCCAAATTTGTTCCCCTCTTGCCTACCACAAGCATACCATTCCCAGGTCTACCCCCCCCATGTTACCACTTTCTCTTACACTATCTGGAAACATTGAAACCAATGCTCGCCATCCATCCAGTTTGACCCCTTCAAATCCCTCCCAGTGGTTCAACTCCAATGGTCTTAAAGTTTTCTACCTTAATATTGCGGCCTCATGAGAACACTTCCATGAGCTGGAAGCCTGGGTCTCTGTCTACAGACCTGACATTTTTAGCATCACTGAGACCTGACTTAATCCAACAGTTCTTGCCTATATATTGTCTGGCAGGCTATAACATGCTCAGACTGGTCTGCCATTCCACTAAAAGAGGAAAGGGATAATTATCTACATAAAATTCCATGCAGCTGGCATCCATACCAGGTGTCTCCCCTCCCTCCTGTGAGGTCCTGAATTCACTTCTGATCCTGGGTGGATCTAATAAATCACATATTGTATGCACAGACAATCCTTCCAAGAGTTCTAAAACTGGCCTTGTTGAAACAATTGATTATCTGTCCTCTGTCATTAGAAAAAAATAACTCATAGTAATGGATGGCCTAAATCTAAACTGGTACAGTAATCACTCCTATGAATCACTGTTAAATGCGCTTCACCTCTCCCAGCTGATCTGTGACCCAACCAGACCATCCACCTCAGGAGGCAAACACACCCTTATAGACTGGGTCCTTTTAAATAGGAAAGACAGGATTGAGGCTGCTGAAACCCTTGCTCATGCACTTAGTGATCATGTACCTGTCTGCTGTGTTTGGAATGCCCGCACCACCTCCTACCCTCTGAAAGAGCTGGTCTTTTAGGACTTCTCTTGGCTAGATCCCACTGCCTTTCAAAGAGAATGCAGATCAAAATAGTTGGGCACTCATCCTCATAGTAAGACACTAAGCTATGAAGTAAATGGCAAAATTGTCATTTATTTGACAAACACATAGAAAGACTGCTCCACCAGACATGTTTTAGATGGTTATCACCCTTTATCTTTGAATGTACTTTCTTAGAGATCTAGACCAAGTGAACTGGTCTCCACTCTGCTATATCAATGATGTTGATGTACAACTTGACTATTTTACTATCACTTTCTGGTCCCTTCAAGACAAACATGTCCCTATTATTAAGCATAGGGTCAAGTGGAAAGCCACCAGGTGTCTACATAATAGCCTGCTGTCCCTTCTAAAAGACAGAGATACATGCTGGAATAACTTTAAAACCTCATCTCAGCACTGTGACCAGCTTGCTTACCAGACCATGAGGAACACTTGCAAAAATGAAATCCATCCTGCTAAATGTGCCTACTATTGGGAACTACTACAGGCCTCTGCCAGGGGCTTTAAAAGCTTCTGGAGCCATATCAGAAGTCTTTTGGGAACAGGTAAGGAAATCAAACAATCTCTGACTGACATGATGACTAATGGTGTCAGTTGCAACAATGTGATCACCATAGCCAATGGCTTCAGTAACAACATACAGTAGCTAATTTACCCAGTTTCAGAGATTAGGTTCCCACCTGCCTGAGGAATTCCTCCATCAAGTCCTCCCTCCATGCCCCTATTTCTATCTCTGCACTGTCACACAAGGCAAAGTCCTAAAGCTCCTGAGCTCCATCCCATCCTGTGGGATTATCAGCCCTGATTAGATCAGTCAAGACTACTCAGGATCACTTCCTCACCCCTTGCCACCCCACTGACTAGACTATATAAAATGTCTCTAAACACAGGCACTGTCCCCAAGAACTGAAAAGTAGCCAAAATAGTTCCAGTCTATAAAAATGGCAATCTTAAAAGACTTACCAATTACCACCCTATGGCTATCCTGTTTGCCCTCAGCAAATTTTCATGGAAACTCATGACTTTTCAAGTCACAGATCTTCTCAATGAATATGACCTGCTATCCTTTGCACAGCATGAGTTCAGACAGGCTCACAGCACTCACCCAATTCACTAATGACATCAGAATGGGCATGGACAAGGGAATGTTCACAGGTGCAGTATTTATTGACCTACAGAAAGCCTTCAGTCTTGTACACCACACACTGCTCGAGTCAAAACTATCTGCCCTAGGCATTTCCCTTCAGAAATCAGATGGTTCTCCAGTTATTTAATTAACAGACAACAATTTGTTAAAGTCAATCAGGCCATATCTGCTCTAATCACAGTCAACATACTATAGGTGTGTCCCAAGGCTCTGTTTTCAGCCCACTGCTTATCTCCATCTTCATCAACGATGCACCCCAAGTCTTATCCTGCTATACACCAATGATATGGTTCTCTATACCAGCTCCAAATGTTTATCTGAGATTAACTCTCAGTTGAATTCTGAATTTCAGACCTGGCTAACTCAAAATTACCTTATCCTAAACACTAGCAAGACCCAGTCCATGTTCTTTGGATCCTCACCTAATCTGAGGTCCTGCCCCATTGACATGGTGATTTGCTGTTCAGACGGATTGCTCCTCTCTACTACAGTATCAGTTTGTTCAAATATTTAGTGCTTGCCCTAGACCCTGCCCTAGATTTCAACCAACATATCTCAAATATCTGTAAGACTGTCAATACCAAACTCAGGCTGGCCTATAAAGAAAATACATACTAACTCCTGCTGCCAGGCTTGCAATTGCCTGGGGTCCTGCTGCCAAGCCTTCTATATGGCCGTACCACCTACTATCTGACCAGTCATTCACTTAGATAATTGGAATGTCTCTTACAACAAAATCTGCTGGTTTGTCCACTCCACTTTCAAGTCAACACAACACTGCACACTTTGTATCCCACCCTTCCTGTAAACTGTATTGTTTTCTATGATTTATTGTTCTAACGCTGTTTTGTAGTTCTGTAATCTCCCAGATCATGCCTGAAAATAGGCAATGTGCTTCATTAGAGCAATTATCTGGTCAACAAAAACTAACTAGATAAATAAATAAAGGCCTTACAATCTATCTAGTCTGATTTTTTCAGCTCCCTATGTATTTACAAAGAGAACCGCCCTCTCAGTTTCCCTTTTAACTTCCCTCCACTTCCACCACTGCCTCTTACCCCACTCTTCTTGCCACAATGTTTCTTCTCACCCTGTCCTTACCCCAGTTGAAGCTGTCCACCATTTTGAGGGATACCATCCCCATCTGGCAGCTCATTCCACTTGCCCCCCTCCCTTAATGAAAAAGTGCCTTCTTATCTTCCTCCTAAACCTTCCCCCCACCAACGTTAGGCTGTACCGCCAGTGGTCTTGTTCCCACTAAGGCTAGTAAGACTCTCAGTTCTCACCCTGTTAATATCTTTAAGTTACTTGAAGGTCTCTATCATGTCTCCCTTCTACCGTCATTCCTCAAGACAGCACAAGTTGAGCTCCTTGAGCCTCTCCTCACAGGTGTTGTCCTGCTGATCTTGGATCATCTTGGTTGCCCTTCTCTTGACCATCTACAGGAAATTGATATCCCTTTTTAGATACGGGCACCAAAGCTTCAAAACTGTACTCCAGGTGCGTTCTTACCAGTAACTTGTACAGTGGCAGAATGACCTCTGCCTTACTGGTGGTAATTCCTTTGGCTATACAGCCCAACATCGGATTTGCCTGGCTGCTGCTGTCTTACAGTGTGCTGAGTGTTTCAGGTCACTTCTAATTATTACTGCCAGGTCAGTTTCTTCCTCTGAACAAGTCACCTGTACTCCTCCCAACCAGTATTTGGTCTCTGGATTCTTCATGCCAAGTGCATAATTCTGCACTCTCAACAATTGAACCTCAGCTGCTAAATGCCACACCACTTTTCCAGCCTAGTCAGGTCCTCTAAGTTCCAGTCTTCTATCCTCTGCATCCACTCTCCCAGGGAGGTTGGTTTCATTCATGAACAGGCAGATTTTAGCATTGATCCCATCTGTAATGTTACTGTAAATGTGTTAAGCAACATTAGACTGAGCACTGAGCCCTATGGGACCCCATTGGTTACAAGACTAACTTTTGAGAATTCTCCCCCACTACCATCTGTTGGTATCTATCCTGTAACTTGTTTCAGACCCATCTTGAGAGCTTAGCCCTCACCCTCAGGTCCTCCAGCTTCCTGACCAGTCGCCTATGAGACACAGAGTCGAATGACTTGCTGAAGTCCAGATACAGGACATCAACCGCCTAGCCCTTGTATGCTGTCTTAGTGACCCAAAGACGTCAACTAGGATAATCTGGCAGGACCTCCTCGACACAAACCCATGCTTCATCTTATCCTGGAGCCTATTTTCCTCCAGAAAGCTGGTCAGTTTCTCTTTCAGGATACAAGTCCCAGAAGCTGCTGTGGAGCTCCAATGAAGGCTGGTGCTAGTTAGTGGGCAGCAAACCTAAAGATACACACAGCACCAAAGGTAACAACACTTAAGACAGAAACAGTGTTCCCATCACAGAATAAAGGTGCTCAATGCAATGATTTATTCAAGACAGAGCAGCCAGAGCTACACCTTACTCCCCAGCCCTTTAGCGGTTAGGCCTTCCTCAGGGTGTGTGACCTGGGAACATACAACATCTACTTAAATATACAAAAATATTGACACTGCAGGTCATGTGCCGAGAGTGTTCAATCACAAACAAACATTCAACTATTTAAACTCCCACAAAAATATCAAAAGACTGTTTGTCATAAGCATCTTATTAATAAATTATATTCATATCTTTATTTAGTCATTTCATTTTTCATATATTTTAGTTAATTCAATGGGACGAATAAAATATTTATTCATATACATTTTCTGAATTTGTCACAGTGTTAATGTTTAAAAAGTAAAGAGTGAAAAAAGAGAGAAAAAGTAGACAAGGAACAAGTTAAGTATAAGGGACACAGGAGAAAGGAACCAAGTGGGGGTAGGAGGGAGAGTGGGGATGGAAGTGGTCATTATTTTTGTATATTTAAATGGATGTTGAATGTTCCCAGACCACACCCTCTGAGGAAGGCCTAACTGCCGAAGCACTGGGGAGTAACTTGTAGCTCTGGCTGCTCTGAATTGATCTCTTTCAGGATAGTCTCGATTTGCTTAATCTCTGTTAATGTCACCCTGATTGGTCTGTAGTTGTCTGGTTCATCTCTTGACCTACTTTATGCAGCAGCACCACTTGCACTGTTATCCATTCCTGGAATACATTACCGACTCCAAAGAGGTGTTAAACAGTTTGCCAGGTGACCCACCGGAACCTTTGCCAGTTCTCTAAGGACCCTCAGGTACATACTATCTGGCCCTGGTGATTTGTCCACCCTAAGGGCCCTTGGGTCATTGAATACTCTGTTGCCTTGAATTGCTCAATCTGTAACTTCTCCCCTTTTGTCCCAGCCCTTTACTCCCTTGTGGTATTGCTCCATCCTTCTCCTGAATAAAAACTAAACAGAAGTACCTATTAAGCACCTCTGCCTTTTATTCACTACCCTTTGCCTAGCCCCTCTCCATTTTTAGTATGACACTGCCATCCCTTATGTTTTTCTCCCTTATACACAGTACATGTAGAAAGCCTTCCCCCATTTTACACCCTGGAATAGCTGTACCTCTCTCATGTCCTTTGTCTCCCTTACCATCCTGCTCACCTTATTTGACTCAACTGCATGGTCCACCCTAGCATCCTCCTTCTCAGTACACTCATATTTTCTACAAATAGCCCTCTTGCCCTCCATCTTGTTTTCCACCACCTTGCTGAACCAACTGAGTTTTGGCCCTAGCATTTTTACTTTTCATTTTGGCACATTGACAAGAGGCCTCCATCAATCCATTCTTTATTACATCACAGTTTCGGATACACATCCATCCCCACTCTGATCCCAGCAAGGTGCCCTTTCAGAACATCTCCAACCATACCAAAGTCAACTATTTGAAAGTGCTAGACCATTGTCTTAGCCATGACTATCCCCCTGCCCATGTCCAGGTGAAATACACTGTGTGAAGGTCATTTAATGCAAGTGGCACATCCAACTTCACATCCTGAATATGTGCACAGTTGGACAGGACCAGATCCAAGACTGTGCTCTCCTCAGTAAATCATGCTATTACCCTAGGCTACCTGTTTATGAGTCCGGCATTTGGAAGTGTTTACAATTATTTGAATTAAATAGTGGGCCACTTTTATAAAATGAATGGAATAACCTTTTAAGATACAAGTGGCTGAAGGTGTGTGTAACTAACTGGGCAAGACAGTAGATGCATCTTAAAATAGCTCCAGCAAGGCAGAATTAGAAATCAGCAAAAAAGTATGTACAGGCATGTTAGCCACAGTGAGCACAATCATTTACAGTGATGTCATGTCACAAAATCCTGCATGACAAAAGGGCTTAATTGCTATTGTCTTGCAATGGCCCCTGCAGTAAATTGCAGTATTCTGTGATATTCTGCAGCATTTTTGAGTCCATCCTGGCTTGACACATCTGTAGTAGTGCATGAAATCCTTGACATTCAGCACCACTTGCTCCTGATACTCTCATCACCATAAACAGACAAGAAAAAAGACAAATGAAGCTTACTGTACCTTTCAGCCCGTGCAACCCTGGGGAGAACAACTGCAACACCATGAGGCATGCACCTTTTCACAAACGGCTAGTACAGGGGACAGGTAGGTGATGCTGGAGTTAGAAAAATCCCATCCTGGCATGCCAGCCATGCCTGTGACTGTACAATCTGATATGAAGGTGGGCTTCTTCAAAATGACAGCTCAGCTCACCCACCTTTAAAGCGTATTTATTGGCCTGTTGCATACATTAGCAGCCCATACAGCCCAACTGGAGGTGGTAGAACATTTCATTGGAGAGCTTGAAGGCACTGTAGCTGACATAAGCAGGGAAAGAAATTCTGTTGAAGCAGCCATAGACAAACTAAACCCCCCCCGGTGACCAGGAGAATAGGTCTTGCTAGTCAAACTTCAGAATCATAGACAAGGTCTATGGTGAGGGACTTAATCATTAGCGGGGTAGAAATGGGGGAGGAAGGGGAGAGGGAGGTAAGTTCCCTGCCTGGTGTCATGGCTTTGAGGGACAGGAAGTGAATCCTTAGGATCGTGGGAGCAAATGCATGAGGGAGGGAGCTGGATGGCATTGTCCACCTAGGGACAAATGACCTGGCTAGGAATGGGATCAGAGCAGTGCAAGAGGAGTTTGTAGAGTTGGGGAGGGGTCTTAGACAAGTAGCACATACAGTAACCTTCTCGGAGGTGCTGCCTGTCTATGGCAAGGGTGATGCTAGGGTACTCCTCACCAGGGAATTCAATGAATGGTTGAAAGACTGGTGTGGAGCTCAGGGTTTTGGCTTCATTGGGGACTGGGGAGGCACCTGGAGGGATGCAGACCTATACTGGTCTGCATCTGTCCGGGGGGGGATCCAGGATACTAGGTGAGAGGTTTAAATGCTTCATTGGCAAGCATTTAAACTAGCCAAGAGGGGAGGCACTGAAAAGGAGCAGGGGAATCCCAGCCTTCCCCCATAAAACACGGTAATTAGTGAGGTAAACACCAAGGTAGAGAAGTCATTAGGGAGCAGGACAGAGGTAAATGTAAAAAAGGCAAAGGCAGTAAGGACAGGAATGGGGCTAAAAGGGGTAAGGCCATCAAAAAGTGGAGGGTGATGAGTAGCAGTGCCCATAGTCTGTGTAACTAGCTCCCTGAACTAGTGGCCTTGATGGAAGAGGGTTGCCTGGATATTGTGGCAGTCACAGAAACATGGTACACAGAGAACCATGACTGGGATGTCAACATACCAGGATACACAATCTACAGGAGGGACAAGGAGGATAAAAGAGGAGGAGGAGTAGCTCTCTTTGTAAAGGAAGGGATCAAAGCAACAGAACTAAAGAGTAAACAGGGAGCAGATGAGACACTCTGGGTCACCCTGGAGACAGGAAATGGCACCACAATCCGCATGGGGGTTGTATACAGACCCCCACCCCATCTCAGGGGGAGGGAATGGACAAGGAAATGATAGAAGGCTTCCTTAGAATGGCAGAAAAAGGGGAGATATTGTTGATGGGGGACCTGAATATGCCAGATGTTAACTGGAGCACCTTTGCTGCAGGTACATCCAAGAGCAGGGTCATTCTTGATGCCCTACAGGGGGCATGCCTCAGACAGCTAGTATTGGAACCCACTTGGGAGGGAGCAATCTTAGACCTGGTACTCTCAAATGAGGATGGAGAAAGAATCTCAGATTTAGAAGTGGGTAGCCATCTGGGAACAAGCAACCACCAAACAGTGTGGTTCATGACAAACACAGCCATACAATCAAGCCATACAAAAGCAATAGTATTGGACTTTAGGAGGGCTGACTTTGGGAAAATGAGAGAGTGCCTCAGAAAGGCACTAGCAAACAGGCCAAAAGGAGGGGTGGAGGAACAATGGGGAGTAATCAAAACAGCCATCACAGAGGCAACAAGCCTTTGTGTAAAGCAAATCAACAAAACACAATAAAGGAAAAAAACGCTATGGTTCTCAAAAGAGGTGGCAGGGAAGGTTAAGGAGAAAAGAATAGCATTCAGGAAATATAAGGAAACACAGAAGGAGCAGGACAGAGAACTTTATCAGTTAAAGCAGAAAGAGGCTGGGAAGGCAGTCAGAATAGCAAAGGCCCAAACCGAGGAAAGGATAGCCAACTCTGTCAAGAAGGGGGATAAGACCTTTTATAGGTACATTAGGGAGAGAAGAAAGACAAAAGGAGGGATACTGAGGCTTAATAAAGGGAGGAATGTGGGTAGAGGTGACAGTGGAAAAAGCAGGGATACTGAATGAATATTTCTGCTCAGTAATCACAAAGGAAGAGGAGGGACGTACCTAAACCAAACAAGAGAAACACTTGAAGACGGGGTCGATACAGTCCATTTACAGAAGAAAGGGTTCTGAAAGAACTAATAAAATTGAAGGTGGACAAAGCAATGGGGCTTGATAGGATTCATCCAAGAATTCTAAAAGAACTAAGGGTAGAACTAGTGACACTGCTGACTACTCTCTTTAACAAATCATGGAAGGATGGGGTGGTACCTGAGGACTGGAGGATGGCGGATGTGATTCCTCTTCACAAAAGTGGGAGCAAGACAGATGCAGGAAACTACAGACCAGTCAGTTTGACCTCAGTGGTAGGGAAAATTATGGAATCACTTCTGAAGGAAAGAATTGTTGAGCACCTAGAGGCCAGTGGGGCAGAGGACCCAAGGCAGCATGGATTCACGATGGGAAGGTCGTGTCAGACGAATCTAATAGATTTCTTTGACTAGGTGACCAAAGTAGTAGACAAGGGAGGGGCTGTGGACATGGTTTACCTAGATTTTAGTAAGGCATTTGATACAGTCCCACACAAAAGATTAATACACAAGTTAACCAGCCTTGGAGTGGGTCCCAAAGTGGTAGCCTGGATAAAAGATTGGCTAGACAACAGGATGCAAAGGGTAGTAGTAAATGGAGTCCACAATGAAGAAAGGAGGGTTACTAGCAGGGTACCGTAGGGTTCAGTGCTGGGACCGGTCCTTTTTAATATCTTTATAAGTGACATTGCAGAGGAACTGGAAGGAAAAGTATGTCTCTTTGCAGACGACATAAAGATCTGCAACAGGGTTGATACACCAGTTGGAGTGGAAAGGATGAGAAGGGACTTGGCAAGGTTGGAGGAATGGTCAAATGTATGGCAGCTCAGAGTCAATGCAAAGAAGTGCAAGGTAATGCACCTGGGAAACAAAAACCCGGGGGAAGAGTACACATTGGGGGGTGAGATACTGACAACAGTAAAAGTGGAAAGGGACCTGGGGGTAATTATATCAGATGATCTAAAAGTGGCAAGCAATGTGAGAAGGCAGTAAGGAAGGCTGGGGGGATACTGGGATGCATAGGGAGAGGCATCAATAGTAGAAAACAGGAAGTTGTTATCCCTCTGTACAGACAGTTGGTGAGACCCCATCTGGAGTACTGTGTGCAGTTCTGGAGACCCTATCTCCATAAAGACATAGACAGAGTGGAGGCTGTCCAGAGGAGGGCAACCAAAATGGTGCAGGGTGTGCACCAGAAGACATATGAAGAAAGACTAAAGAAGCTTAATATGTATACCCTTGAGGAAAGGAGGGAGAGAGGGGACATGATGGAAACTTTCAAGTACCTCAAGGGAATCAACAAAGTCCAAGAGGGTGGCATCTTTCAGAAAAAGAGATGTACATGAACAAGGAGGCACAATTTCAAGATAGAAGGGGGACAGCTCAGAGGCAATGTGAGAAAGTATTTTTTCACAGAGAGGGTTGTGGATGCATGGAACAGCCTCCCTGAGGAGGTCGTGGAGTCAAGAACAGTGAGAGAATTCAAGAATGCATGGGACAGACATAAGGTAGTCCTAGTGGGGGGTAGGAGGAAGTAAGCTGTTGGTTAACTAGGATCTGCAGCATATCTGTTAGTTAGGAAAATGGGCAGACTAGGTGGGCCAAGCGGTCCTTATCTGCTGTCAAATTCTATGTTTCTATCATTCTAGCTCACTGGTTTTTGCTTTTTACCAGAAAACCTGCTAAAATTCTGGAATTTAAGCCATCCCAGTGGTGCAGAGGGCTGAGGCTGTGAGCACCTTACCTCTCACCATACCGGTGACCCGGGATCAGGAGCGATCTCAGGTTACTGGGCGTTGGCCATGGGAGACAGGATTAAGCATCTGACAGACAGCCCTCTTCTCTTGGGGGGTAGTGGACCATGGCTCTCTGGCATCAGCAACACCATGCGGAGACATGGTTTGCAACAGCCAGGGTCATGCAAGGGATGGGTTGAGGTGGCAGTGGATGTCTGCAGGAAGGATGTGTGAGTGCTCCTCCCCACCTTGGATGTCATTGCATGTCCATACCTCCAGGAGGGGGGAGTAACCAAGGAAATTAGGAAACACTCCACTCATGGAGAGCAAGACGTCACTCCTACCTACCACACCACTGCTTGATCCTCCTCTCTGGGACCTGACTGCCTCCCTCCTTCACCTCAGCCAGCACTGGCACTGTATTTGAGGTATGTTCTCTGTGGCGCTGTGTGCCACAGGAGGGTCAGGGTAACAAGATCTCCAGCAGAGAGGATCACAGTAGAGCAGGACAAAGGTGGAGCTGACTGATGGAGCCCTAAAAAGCAGCAACCAGAAGGGAAAGAAATCTGAAAAATAAATTCTGGAATTTGGGCTGCCTGAACTTGTTAAAAACAAGGAATTTCATGGAATTTGGAATTTTACACCAGCTAAATAAATCTCCAAAACTTGTTTTTTTTATTTTCTTATTATTGCTTCCTGAACTACTTTAAATTTATTTTATTTAATGCTCTGTATATTAACCCATTTTTTATTCTAATTATTTATACATATATTAAAAGAGTGATGGCAGAATCCCAGTAAAATGTGAAAATTAGATTAACAATCACCAGTGAAATTCTCAGAATTTCAAGTCTTGAAAATGGAATTTCATTATTTTAACCACTGTAAACTTAGTGGCCTTGATCATAAGCCTACTGGAGGGGACCGAGAAAAACAACCCAGAGAAGGAAACCACCTCTGGCTCATGCATTTACAATCAGTAGAGGTAACCAAACAATATGAAATGGAGAGAGTACTCCATACAGGTGTGAAGTTGCGACCCAGAGAATGTCTGAGACACTGGCTAATTAAATGCTAGAGTTACACAGATACAGAAAAAAATTCAGCAAGCTACAAAATGAAGCAGTCCAATCAGCTTTGGTGACCATAAGGTGTCAGTGTTCCAAGATTAAATGTGGGAGCTCCAGAAGAAGAGGCAGCAGTTTCATTTCCCTATATTGAAGCTGCACCTTAGATGGTGGGAATTTGCCCACCTTTGCCCATCAAGACTTTGAGCAAAACGCCTTGGAAAAGTGCTACATTTTTTCAATGATCCCACTTCTGCAGCAAGATCTTTTGAGGAAGAGGATGCAGTGATTGAAGGGTGATCACAGGTTTGTGGCACTGCTCCAGCACAGCACTAGGACTATCCATGTTTCCCTGCATGATGTTGCTGTGGCTGACCCCCCTGACATCCAAACTGGTGACCTACCTTGCCTGCTTGTATCCAGGCCCTGAGTTCTAAGTTGGCTCTACTCTACATTTACCCTGCAATCTATGGATACACCCACTGCAAATTGCCCAGTGAAATAGTGATTGTAGTCACTTTGGACTGAAGTTCTTCCAATAGCAATGGGGTCTGATAATAAGGTAAGAGCAAACCGGAAGGGGGGAGGGCATGTGTCAGGGGGCGGGTGGACAGAGGCATCACAATTGAAATCTCAAGAGATCTGGCAAGCCAACATAACAAAAGGTTAATATAGGCCCTCTGTAGGGCAGGAATATTGGATGCATAAAGGGATCTACTGCGTTTGGGCCGCTTTCACAACTATTGCTCCAGGAGGTAAAAATGTTCACAATTTAGTTACATTTTACCTGGCAACAACTGCCACCAAAACCATTCCTGATGAATTCATCTTTGTGCAGGAGAGTGGGAACCAGCTCACAGACTCTCTACATGACTGTGTGAACCATCTATGTCTAATGGTATTTCCCCTCGCAGGCTTCTAGCTGGATCTTGGAGCAGGGAGTGGGAGATGCTGGGAGTTCATTTCTGAATGAACTAGGAACTTTTATCCTCTCAAGAAGCTGGATCAAATGCATGAGTAATTATCCCTGACTGCACCTTGCAGTGCAGATTCCAATGGGGGTAGGCTAATTCTTAGCTCTGAGTCACTCTATCCACTGCAGATCTCTCAGTCACTGGAGCTGAACAATAAAGACTAGGTCATGCCCGTGTATCATTGTAACAGCAACACTTTTACGGCAACTCGGTTACAGCAACACCCACTAGTCGACACCCGCAGTGTCGACTAGGTTGTCAGAGCAATGACTGTGTCATTGACTCTTGAGTGTGGCTGCTCTCCCTCAACATCCACCCCCCCAGAGTTGGAATCTATAAGTCCAGGGTGTGTGGAGGGGTGCAGCACCCCCCCCCCGCATGAGCACCAAACAGGTGTCGGTGTGATCCCTGTTCAGGGTCGGGACATAGCAGTGTCGGAGATGTCAGTGACCATGTGTCACTGTGAGGGAGGTTGGCAATATTCTTGTCACTGCAGCATGGTGGAATCAGGGATGCCAGCACCTCACGACTCTTCTGTCCTCAGCCCTGTTCCCTGCTACTGGCAAGTGACTGCATATGAAGCATGTAAGTTAAAAGTGGAGGGTCTCCAGAAGATCTAAAGCTCACTTGGAAACTGTTTGTGTTGTGTGAGGCCAAGCAATGTGAAAAGGTGGTGGGGAGGGATGCTGGGGTGCATAGGGATGAGCATTACCAGTGGCAAACAGGAGGTGGTAATGCCACTGTATAGACAATTGGCCAGGCCACTTGTGGAATACTGTGTTCAGTTCTGGAGACTGCATCTCTGGAAGGACATTGACAGAATGCAGGTGGTCTAAAGAAAAGCAATAAAAATGGTGAAAGGAATGCACCAGAAAACACACTGTATGAAGAAAGATTGAGTGACCTCAGTATGTATACCCTGGCAGAAAGGAGGGGTATGATAGAGACATTTAAGTGCCTCAAGGGAATCAACAAGGTTCAGGAGGTAAGCATCTTTCAGAAAAAGAGATGTGCAAGAAAAAGGGGTCACAATATGAGGCTAGAGGTGGCAGAGTCAGGAGTAATGTAAGGAAGTATTTTATTACAGAAAGGGTAGTAGATGCAGGTAACAGCCTCCCAGAGAAGGTCGTACACTGAAATGATGGGTGAATTCAAGAATGCATGGGATAGACAGAAGGCAATCCTAGTGGTGAGAAAGAGAGGGTAAATCGAAGATCATTTAGGATCTGGAGATTAAGTAGGTAGGGAAATGTGCAGACTAGGTGGGCCAGGCAGTCATTATCTGCTGTCAAATTCTGTTTCTATGTTTCTGAGTGTCAGGCTAGTTCCTAGTCCTGGACACATGAAAATCTGAAATAATCTTTAGCAAGCAATGAATGTTGATTGTTCAGAGAAAAGATGTATTGTTTAAGCATGCTCATCTACTATTGTTCAAATAATACTACCTAATCTACCCTAAGTGATAGAACTGGCAGGGGGGGAGTGCCAGCCAACGTAGCACTCTGCCAGTTCCACCTTGGCCACAGGGAGCAACTGCTGATTACAAAATCAGATTCAAGTTACATGAGACAAAATGCACAAAGCCATTGTTAAACAAGGGGCTCCTGGTCATGTCCAGGAATACTGGGGGGGAGACAAGAAGTTTCTGGTTAAATACGTTCAGTTTAATGTTATTTTGTTTTGTAAAGTTTTGAAAATTGTATTTGTTAAGGGGATCAGGAGAAGGAGGTCAGGAAAGAGGGAAGGAGAATTACAGGTGTATAAAATACAAGTTCAATTTCAATGGCGAGATGCAGGAGGTTGGAGCATAGAGTTTGAAAGCTGACTTAAGCCTTGTAGACTGGAGGTCTCGGGGAGGGATGCCTCACCTTCACATATATAAATAATGGGTGAGCAGATAAGTACAGTAGTACAACCTGGTGCATCAACAGCATGAAAATGTAATAAAAAGGAAATGGGTTCAGGGCAGACTACGTAGGTTTAAAACACAAATAGCATAAATTAAAGAGACACATGTGGTGATAAAAGAGCTGGAAAGGACAAGAAATTATTGATCAGAAACATAGGTAGTTGCATGCTTCAACTTCAAGATAATGGTAGCTGTTACATGGCTTACAGGGAGATTTCAGGGCTGGGTGGTCAAATGTGTCACAGACCCTCTTGGGAGATACACTTTGTCCCAGCTTTTTTTTTCCAATTCTATTTATTCACCTACCTTTCAAGGCATCTCTTGGACTGTACTCACTCAACCTGCAGCCCCTAACCATCCACCTGAACCACTGTCCCCAACAGCAGCATCGGTGTCAGGATCTCTGTCTCTCCCAGGCCCCTTGTAGAGGCTGAAGATCCCCAGGGAGTAGAGATGGGGATTGTGGCCAGCAATGGGCATGTGGATCCTTGGCCCCTGCAGGTCACCGTCACCTCACCTGGCCGGTAAGGGTTTTTCCTTGCTTTCCTCACCTAGGCTAGGACTTGCAATGTTTCCAGTGTGGGCATGCATGCTCCTGTGTGTGCCTGCAGGATCACCAACACAGTCAATCCTATGGTTGAGAGATCTCAGGCTTACTGTGTCCCCAGTTGCCACCAGGAGCCACCAAAGCCTGAGATCAGGATGCCCTTCCTCCCAGGACAGGACAGCAGTCCTCTGGATGCTCATTCCTGCCCTCCCCCTTCTGACACCTGATGGCCTGAGCTTGCTCCGGAACCTGGGTCACCAGCATGGCGTGAGGTGTGTTGTCCAGCACCTCAGCCCTCAGCACCACCAAGCTGGGCAGCTTGGCCTAACTGGAATTATGTTGTGGTGGAACATTTTTGGTGGGATCAGTTTATAGTCCAAACATATGGGACCCAGAAGACTTCTTACAGAAACTCTCTGTTGATATAGTCCAGCTCTGGTAACCATGAATTCTGGGGGAAGGGACTTCAACTGTATCAGCAACACAGTCCTAGATAGCTCAAATACTGAACCAGTCCCACTCTCCCAAAATGCTAAGGCCTTGGGCGAAATAGAATCAGTGCACTTACTCCGAGATATACAGTATGGCAACATAAAAACCCTTCAGGAAAGGAGTATAGTTTTTTTTCCCCCACTCCCATTATTCATGTGCCAGTCTAGACGGGCTGTTGGTCTCTTCAACCATTGCTCTTAGTGCAAACATGATACAGTATGTGCCAATGTTAGTGGCAGATCATTCAGCCTTCATTATGAGACTGGAGTTAGGAGCTGACCCACCTGCATTATATCCCTAGTGACAAGACACCTCCCTCCTAAAAGAAGAGGCATCCAGGCAGGAAATTTCAGCAACTGTACAGGAATGTCTTACCCATAATACTTGGTCAGATACAGCCCACTTCACTAGATGGGAGGCCTTTAAAGCTAATATTAGTGGGTAAACCACTACATTCACAGCTCATAAGTGAAGAGTTAAGGGCTCGGAGCTGAAACTCCTAGAGACCAAGGTGAAAGCATGCAGACAGGTTCATATGCTTATATCAACTCTTACCCTATATAATATGTTACAAAAGCATAAGTGGATGTTAAACACAATATCTAACATTAAACTTGAAAGAACCATCTTTCTGGGTCAGGTGGGTTCCTATTATGATGGAGACAGTTGGGGGAGCATCATGCCAGGCAGTTTAAACAAAAGCAGGGGAGGAAAGAATGATCATGAAGGTGAAGCAGGTGGGAGAGGAGGTAGTAATCAACAGACATGCTTTTAACTGCTTCTATCATAAATTATACTCATCAGTAGTATCCCCAGCCCTGACATAGTTTCAAGATATTATTTTTCAAACATGTGGTCCGTCCGTCCTTCCTTCCTTCCTTCCTTCCTTCCTTCCTTCCTTCCTTCCTTCCTTCCTTCCTTCCCTTTCCCCCTTCCCTTTCCTTTCCTTTCCTTTTCTTCTTGTTGACCGGGTAGACCCACTGAGACTAGAAGTCCCTTTTTCAGGTGCAACCTGGGGAGATTGCTTAAGACACAGCATTGAAGTTGAAACAACTTCTCACTGTGGAAGAACTCCTGAGGGCAATAAGGCATCTGTGGGGGTGTAAGGCACTGGGTCCCAATAGGATACCTGTAAACTCCTTGAAGATCTTTGTGCCATTATTTGAACCCCTCCAAGACATCATAAAAGAAAGGATGGAAAAGAGGGATCTGCCCTGTTCCATATGGTCTACAATAAATTTCACCTTGCCAAAGCAGGGAAGGACCTAACCCTTTATACCTCCTATCATCCTATTTCTCTCCTAATAGCAGATTACAAAGTTTATTGAACACACAGTTGTTGCCCACTGGAAAACCTATTACCCAATGTATTTATGATGAACAAGGGAGTTTTGGGTAGAAGAGACAAGGGAAACACAATATTTGTAGAACCCTCGATTCCATCCAAGCCCAGGTGGAAACGTTCAAGTCCCACAAGATAAGAACATACGAACATATGAAATTTGCCAGCAGATAAAGGCCTAGAGGTCTATCAAGTCTGCTCGAATGTGCAGCTAGCACCCCTTATTCTGCAGCTGCCCCTCCCTCCCTTCCTCCCTTCCCGTTCATTAACCCTCCCCCTTGTTCTGTCCCATCCCCTTTTGAAGCAGTCCACTGTTCTACTGGATATCACTTCTGCAGGTAACGCATTCCACCCAGCCACCACCCTCTCTGTAAAAAAGTGTCTACTCATCTCCTTCCTGAACCTTCGTCCCTCCAGTCTCATATCATGGCCCCTGGTGTCCCTCCCTTCCCTTACTTTGAACAGCCCCTCTGTACCTGTCTTGTTTATTCCTTTCATGTACTTAAAGTTTTCAATCATGTCCCCCTGTCCCTCCTCTCCTCCAGTGAGTACATGTTCAACTCCCTCAGCCTCCTCTCGTATGATAAGTCCTCCAGCCCCTTGATCATCTTTGTCGCCCTGCTGCATCCCTCCAGTAACCCAATGTCCCTCTTCAGATATGGGCACCAGTACTGCATGCAGTACTCCAGGTGCGTCTAACTAATGACCTATACAGTGGCAGAATCACCTCCTTCCTCCTTGAGGATATACCCCTTGCAATACAACCCAGAATTTTGTTGGCCTTTGCAGCTGCCTTCCTACATTGTGCTGAGTTGTTCATTGACCCTGTAATGAGCACCCCCAGATCCTTCTCCTCCTCTGTCTGGGCTAGCTGTACTCCCCCCAGCTGGTAACTCCTCCTTGGGTTCTTCATCCCAAAATGCAGCACCTTGCACCTTTTGGCATTAAACCCCAGTTGCCAGGTGTCTGACTAGGTTTCAAGCTTTTCCAGATCATCCTGCAACCCCTGCCATCTCCCTAGGTCATCCACCACCGCTCCTACCTTGGTATCATCAGCAAACAGACTGATCTTGTTCTTGATGTTCCATGATATGTCTGCAATGAATATCCCAAACAACACTGTTCCCAACACGAGCCCTGTGGAACACCGCTCATCACTACCCTTGGGTGTGAGAGCTCCCCACCCACCACCACCCTCTGTTGCCTTCCCTGAAGCCAGTTTCCTACCCATCTCACCAGCTTTGCACCCGCCCCTGTGCCTACTAACTTACTTCCCAGCCTTCCATTTAGCACCAAGTCGAATGCCTTACTGAAGTCCAGATACAGGACATCCACTGCATGACCCCTGTCCAGTTGCCTAGTTACCCGGTCCTAGAACTCCACCAGGTTGGTTTGGCAGGATCTGCCCCTTATGAAGTCAAGATGGCAATCCTTGCTCTGGCTGCAGAGAAAGCTTTTGACCACATGGAGTGGGGTTATATGTTCATTACACTCTGCAGTTTGGTTTTGGGGAAAGGTTCATAGATTGGATCAGGGTTTTGTATGCCACACCAACCGTATAGATCTCAATCAATGGAGCCCTAATACCTTAATTCACATTGGGCAGAGGGACCAGACAAGGCTGCCCACTCTCCTTCCCATATATGTCTTGACCATAGAACCCTTAGCAGCAGCCATTAGGAACCATCTGGACATAGAGGGGTACAAGGGGGGACTAAGCACAAAATTGCCCTAGTTACAGGTTAACTTCTGCTATTCTTGCAGAAGGCTATATAGGACCTTCCAAATGTTCAATCCACCTTTCGAGAATATAAAGATTTGACAGGCCACAAAATCAACTGGTCAAAAAATGAGATTTTGCCGGTTGGGTGGCTGCACAGGGAAACCGTTATCCAGAATCCCCTTAGTCTGCATGTAGAAGATACAATTAAGTATTCAGAGGTTCAGAGCCCCACCAGTCTGCTACAGCTGATCTCTAGAAATTATGGCCCACTACTTGCTACTGTAGCTGATGGGAGAAGTGGAGAGCTCTTCTACTAACACTTCTTGGAAGGAAAAATTAGGTTAAAATGTCACTTCTTCCAATATATTTGTAGCTCATTAATTCTTTGCTCATTCAAGTACTGGAAAAATCTTTGAACAGCTAGATACCACCATACAAAGGATTCTCTGTAAAGGAAAAAATACCAGTATCCATAGGAGTGTCCTCCAGCTCCCCACTGGTGAAAGGGGAGTGGGTCTCCCAAACTTCAGGTTATATTATTGGGTAGCACTGCTGTCTTTTCATCCCACTGGTGAAGCCCCCATTTATCTGGCTTGGCTCACACTGGAAAAGGAGCAGATAGGGGTGGACTATAAAAGAGATACCCTTTCACCATCTTTGCATTTCCCCCAATACCATGACAGGTAGCACTCCATTCATTTGGAATCTGATAAAGGTCTGGATGGTTGCACACAATTATTTAATTGTACCACAAAAAAAAAATCTACTGCATGTACATAAGCATACTTTCTGCCCTTAAACTCATCTCCAATTATTCAGTATTTCTGCACAGAGGGTTGCTACAATGGCAAAAGAAAGGCCTGAGGTAGATAGAACAACTATATGATGGCGATAGACTGCAATATTTTAGAGAACTAAAGGGGGTATGGGCTTTATTCACAAAAGATTAATTTGTCTATCAACAGGTGAAAGTGAGGCTCACTGACATGAGAGTGGTCTCTAAAGGAAGACAAGAATCTTCCCATTTTGAAGACCAACTATACAGGCCTCAGCCATGCAATAAGCCACTGTGGGTGTGCTATACATTGCTACTGGGAAGGGTGGCACCACCACAACATAGAATTCTTTTTAAAATACAAGGATAATCTTGGAACCACACTATCCCGGAAATATGGGCAGAAGCTATTAAGCATTTAAATAACTGCTCTAGAAGTAATACATTACATTACATATAGTTGAATTTTATATATAGGGCACTTATTCAACCAGTAAAGTAACACAGTGTGAATATAAAGAAGCCTAAATAGTGCCACAAGTGTAAAGTTGTGGAGGACACATACATCCATAAGGTCCTGATGTGCCCAAGGCTCCTGGCCTTCTGGACTGAAGACCATAGAATAATGATGGAAGTCCTGGACTATAGACTGCCAAGTTTCTTTTGAAATTTCTGCTGGGTGCAGACCCTACAAGACTCACGTTCTGGAGTAACCAAGTATTATGGTCTGCAGGCTACCACTGATAAATGCCCTGAAAGCAATAGCACAATGCTAGATCTTTGGCACCTCCCCTCCATCCATCAGCGGAACAATACCCTGCAGCTGTGTCTCAGAATAGCGTGAGCTCAGTTGACATCTGTAAGGAAGGGCCAGAGAGCTAGCAACACCTTGGGCCAATTTTAAAAGGGCAAACTTTGTCACAAGGTGCTTGTATCAAATGTCTTTGATGCAATTTATGCTTTGAGTCAAAGTCTGTAGCAAAACCAATGTTTGAACACACGCTGCACTGCAATCAGGATGCCTTGTGCTCAAACCACCCAGTACCACTCTTGTGGAAAAAGAACACTTTAGCCATGTTAGAAGGCAGCTTGCACCACAGTGGAGTGACACCATCCCTTTTTTTTCCAATTTTGCAAGTCCCTCCATGGACAAAAGAGGGGACTCTGCTGAAACCAGCTAGGATGTGTTCCAAGGGTCCTGCTTCACTGCAGGACAATGTGATGATTGGGGCAGGAACCTGTCAGGAGGTGGGCAAGAGTAGAAGGAGCATGGCTGTTGCACTAGGAGTATCATAGAGACAGGAGAACTAAAGGGTGGTGATATGGGCCCCTCGGTGCTTCTTGCAGTACAAGGCAGCCAATAGGTCTGGACCACTTTGTGGATGGTTGGCTGGGAGGGAAAGTGACCTGGCCATGGGTGGGCACAGCCCTGGTATCTAACCCAGAGGTGCCATGCTCCCCAACCCTGTATGCAGGAGGCAGCTGGCTACAATGCAGTGGGCTGGGTACCAGGAAACTGTTGCAGTGCCAGGAAAATGTTCCCCTCCACCACTGGTGACCATCTCTTTATAGCTAATGCATTCCACCTACAAGGTTGGAGATCATGGTACTCTGGTGCAGGTGCCAGGGCTGTGTCCATCTAGAGCCACATCACTTTTCCTCCCTGCCAACCCTCTATGAAGTGGAACAAGATGCTTGGCTGCCAGGCATTTGTCCTTCATTCAGTCCCAGACCTGTTTGGATCACCTCGCTGTGTTTGTTATCACCACCTCAGTTGCCAGGCGGTTCCAAGGGTCCACAACATTCACCATAAAGAAGTATTTCCTTATGCCTCCCCTGAACCTCCCACACACCAACTTCCACTTGTGACCCCATGACTGTGAGTTAGTATTGAGGCTAAAAAATTCCCCACAGTTCACTTTATTTATTCCTTTGAGGAATTTGAAGGTCTCAGTCATACCTCCACTCTCCCTTTGGGTTTCCAATAAGCACAAACTCAATACCCTGAGGCATTCCTTTTAGGATTTACACTGCTATCCCTGAATCATTTTGGCCACTCTGCATTGCACTGTCTCAAACCTATCTTTGTCTTTTCTGATGTTTGGGTCCAGAGCTGGGCATAGCACTGCAGGTGAGACCTCACCTGGGGTCTGTAAAGGGGCAGTATTACCTTTTCTCTCCTACTATCAATGCTTCTTCCGATACAGCCCAGCATCCTGTTCACTTTGCTATAGGGCTTATTGCACTAACTTGTTCATTTAGGAGAGTTGCTGATGATAACTCCTATATCCCATTCCCCATCAGTAGTGCTAAGTATTTTCCCTCTCATCCAGTATTCCATCATGGGGTTATTTTTCCCTAGGTGCATTACCTTGCTCTTTATTCTGTTGCATTTTAACTGTCACATCTTTGACCATGCCTCTAACGTTTGCAGGTCCTTCTGCGTATTCCTAATCCATTCTTCAGAATCCACATTCCCACATAATTCTGTGTCATCCATAAAGTGACAAAACGTGCCCTGGATTCCTTCACCAATATCATTAATGAACATGCTGAAATGTACCAGACCAAGGACAGATTCATGTGAACCCCTGCTCATTACCTACTGTACCTCTCTTCTGATATAAACCCATAGTCCACTACCCTCTGTTTTCTTCCTGTTAGTCAGCTACCCACCCAGCTCACTAGGGTTTTATCTGCACCCAAGTCTTCCATTTTCTTAAGCAATCTCTTGTGCGGTACTGAATCAAAGGCCTTACTGAAGTCAAAGTACAAGTCCACTGTATGGCCCTTATCTCCTTTATCATGCAGTCAAAGAAAACTATCATGTTGGTCTGACAAGACCTTCCTACAACAAAACCTTGTTGTTGCTTGCAAACTTCCTATTCCCTGGAAATTTCAGGTCCCTGAGTAAGCTATTGAGCAGCACAGTTAGTGATTCAGACAGTTCTGCTGGCAACTCCCTCAATAACCTCAGGTGCAGCCCATCTGGACCCAGAGCATTATGTATCTTGAGTCCTATCAGCCCTTTCAGGACTCTCTCAGTAGTGAACAATTGCTGACACATACTGTATCCATGATTGCCTTTTTGACCACTTTGATGTTGCTCCCAGGAAGGGGCCTGACATCCTTAGTGAAGACTTAGCAGTACTAGTCATTCAAAATGGTGGCCTTTTGCCCATCGTCTTCCATCACCCCGCCCCATTCCACCAGCCATGCAATTCCCCCCTTTTATGTTTTTCACAAATATGTCTAAAAAATGATTTTTCTTAGTTCTTCATCCCCTCAATATGTGCAGCTCTGTGTCTGCTTTTGCTTCTCTGATGGTCCCCTTTGCCTCCTAGTTTTCTGATGATATCCCTGCCACTCTGCCTCTCCTTGCTTACTATTATATTTATAAAATGCCATCTTTTTGGTCCTTGTTGATTCTCTGACTCTAGATAAGAACCACAGTAGTCTATTCAACCTGTCTTTTTTTGTCACTGATTTAATGCCTGCCTTCGATGCCTCAAGGATATTCTCTTAATTGCCTTCCATTTCTCCACCGCCCTGCCTATGCCCTCCACCCCTACTAATTTTTCCCTGACCAGTTCCCTCATCTTATCAAAGTCCACCCTTCTAAAGACAAGTAGTTTGGTTCTCAAGTATGACTTACCAACCCCAATGGCCAGTTCAAACCACATATGGTTGCGGCTGCTATTCCATAGTGGATCCCCCACTTTCTTTTTTTCTGTAAATACCTTCTAGGTGCCTTTTTTTTGTTGTTTACTCCCAAGTCCTGATCCCTCATATCCCTGACATGATGCATGCATGTGGAGACTCGTGCACATTACACACTACGGGATGCACCACCCCACCTGTCGCTCTGTTACTGCCTACGCCTGCCACTGGACCTCCATCTGGTGATGCTGGGACTATGGACGGTTGACCTACCCACTTGGGAGAGAATAGCCAATGCTCAATCCTGCTCCATCCCTCCCCCCCCGTGCTGGCACACAATGACCCAAGTCCATTTCCAAACTCAGGTTGCTGGTATGGCGCGAAGTGTGGCATCCAGCACCTCAACCCTCAGCACCACCAGGCCAGCTTGTGGTTCCTCCACTTTCATGGCACCAACTTACTCTGTTAGGTATTTCCACATCAAGGACTGTAGACTGTCTTGCAGGTTCCTTAACTAGTTGTACCAGCAGACAGTCCTGAAAAGTGTCAAGCAGTGACTGAGTCCTGGTGCTTTGACCACTGGGATTTCCCAATTGATGTCTCACAAAGTTAAGTCCCCCACCACTACCACCTGCACTTTTGCTACCACTCTTTTAAGTTCATCTCTAAGTTCTCTGCCCCTTTCTTCCCTTTGACCCAGAGGCCTATAGACTACCCCCAATCTTATTTTCCTGCCTGAGGTCACTATGAGTTGCACTCATATAGACTTGGGTTTCCCCATTGTTACCTCTAATGCCTAATCTTCAGCCAGTTCTGTGCCTTCACCAACATAGAATGCAATCCCCCTTACCTGTTCTTTGATCCCTCCTGAATAATGTATATCCAAGGACTTCTGTCTCCCAGTTATTGTTTTCTGTGGTCCATGTTTCTGTAATGGCCACAAGGTCCACCTTAGTGTGTGTGCTGTCATTGCCTGGAGCTCACTAAGTTTATTCTCTAGGCTCCACTTCCACTTGACCCCTGCTCTGATTCTGCTACTGTCCATCTGCCTGCTTTATTTTCCCACCCTCCCTTAGTGCTTTTGCCTGTACTTTTTCCTCTCACAACTGTCCTTCCCCTTTGTCCTGTAAATCCTTCGACATTCCCCTCACCTTGTATTCTGCTATGGTCCTCTGGGAGTGGGGAGTACTATCTTGGATCTTCTTCTACTCACCCTCCATTGTGGATCCTCCAGACCTAGACTGCCCCTCTGTTTATATGCCTGTTATAGACATCAGACGTCTGCCCTAGTGCGCTGGCCCCCTCTCTTGTCAGGTGTAGCCCATCATCTTTGAAGAGTCATCTGTCCCAGAAGTCCCCCCATTCTCCTACAAATTGGTACCCCATGTTCTGACACCATCCCCTTGAGCCAACTATTAAATTCTGCTATCTCAGTAACCCTATTCCTGTCCTGCCTTTCTGACTAGCCCCACACAGGAAGGACTTTGGAGAAGGCCAGGCAAGTCAAATGAGTTGCCAACCTGTGCTCCAGTCTATGGAAGCTCTGCTTCACTGTGTGCCCTTACTGGTTGGCCAGATCACTGATACCTAGGTGTACCAGGACCCCCAACTTCCCTTCCCTCTCCACCATCCTCCCTATTCTATCTAAGACCCTATTGGTTTATGCTCCTGCAAGCTTTGGATGACCCTATTCCATTTGCCCACTGAGTACCCTGTCTGTCCCCCTAACCATTGAGTCCCTAATCGCCAGAACCTTCTTTGTAGTTGTACCCTCCCTGTGTGCCAATGTGCTGTCCTGCCTGTTACCAGAGACTGATTCAAGCTGCCCATTTGCAGAGTAAGGAACCTGAGCCTCCTTCATGGGTGAGAAGGAATTCACCATTTGGATATAACTATGTTGGACAACCTCTTTAAGACTTTCTTGTTTCTCCCTGCTGCACCCCATCACCTTCCATCCTCATAGACCATTGGGTCTCTTGGGGTGGGGGTGGGGGGTAGGCTCCTGCTAAGCTGAGTGTACGACTGGGTAAGTTCTATCCCAGCTGCTACCAGCTGAGGATGGAGCTCTGCTATGGTCCAGCAGAAGGGACAGTCTACCCCACTCCACAGCATATCCCTGGAGAGCACACCTCACAGTCCCTACAGCTGATTTCCTCACCCCTGAACCTCATCTTACAAAGAACTGAATTGACAAGAGAGAAATTTAAATAGTAACAATTAAGATTAGAATGTACTTCCCACCCAGATGGGAGACTAGTAACAATTAGCTTTATGGTGAGAGTAATTATTCAAGTGTACAACTACATCGTAGAGTAGCTAGATGCTCAGGCTAAACCACTGTCACTGATCTGAGACCATCAACCATGCAAAATCCTAAGAATCAGCTTCCTGAACAGTACAGCGTGTATTTCAAGCACCACAATACCACAGCTCAGAAAACTTGTCCCCTGCTACTGCACAACCTTTAAAAGGACCAAAAAACAGAGTGCCCCCTTAAACTGAGACAGATGATTGTAGTATATCCCCACCACTGTGCAAACTTTCAGCAACTGAGCAGTTACTTTCTTCCGCAGTCTGATCCCCCTTGGATCAATTGCCCACCATCATGCAACCTTTAGTCGATAGTTCGCATTAGTTCCCCACCACAATGCACCCCTGAACTCAGCACATATACCTGCAATCCAAATAGTAGGGGTCCACCTGGTCTTCACAGGTCAGTTGATGTGCAGACTGGCTGGTTGCTGGTTGTCTCATTGGGCTGACTCTGGTGGGCAGACTCCAATGCACTTTCCACACTGGTCCTTCATGTGGGGGGGGGGTTGCTTGATGGCCTAATCCTTGTGTAGGCCCCTGCTACCTCCTGGATCACCAAGCAGCCACTAGGATTGGCTGCCACTCAGGATGGGAGGCATAGCCCTGTTTGACTGGCTTCTTATCAGAGCCTCAAGGAGCCTCCAAGCTCCACTCCCTTGCTTTGTCTCCCTGTGATCTCAGCAATGGGAAGGAGGTCCAAGCCCTCTTCATGCTGAACAGCTTCTGTTTGCCTTGTCTGACCTTGCAGGAGCTAGTTACAGCCCTTTCCCTGATTCCTGGATCACCAGGCAGCTACGTGGATAGGCTACTGCTCTGGGAGGGAGGTGCAGCTCTGTTCTGATTGGCTCCTTATCACAGCCTTTGATATCCACTCCCTGGCTTTGTTCCCCAGTGATCCTGGTGATGGGGAGGAGACCCAATTCCCCTTTTCTGCTGAACAGCTTCTGTTTGCCTTGTCTGGACTTGCAGCTGCTATTTACAGTACTTTTCCTGCTTCCTGGAATACCAGTCAGCCGCTTGGATTGGCCGCTGCTCGGGTACAGAAACCTGGCTCTGTTTTGATTGACTTTTTATCAGTCTCATGGAACCTCTGAGCTCTACTCCATTGCTTTGTCCCACAGTGATCTCGGTGAGGAAGAGGAGGTCTGATCCCCCTTACAGCCAAACAGCTTCTGTTTTCTCTTGCCAAACAGCTTGTATTTGAACCAGATACCTGTTGCTATCAATTAACTTTTATTATCATCCATAACACTGGTATGAATTTTAGTGTTTCATGAATGTGATATTTCTGTATGTTAACAATGGTGTCTGAATTTAATCTGTATTGTATGAATATGAAACTTCAATAAACATATATTTTTTTAATTATGAAAGTTGCCGTATATTACCAAAGAATCATTAAAACTATGGTGTTTATAAAAATGCATATGTTTTTTATGGCATAAATGAGACTACACTGATTTGCAAAAATATTCTAGGGTGTCAGAGTCTTGCTATTTGAAGATCATGATTCAGTTTAAATAAAAACAAACGCTGCTTTGGCATGTTTTAAATATATGTCATCAAAATTAATAAATATTCCTTCAACTACTTCTGACAAGAGATACACATTTCTAATAGTGCGTCCATGCAGCAGTCAGTAAATACTGTTTGAAACAATTTGTTCACATTGTGCCACCATTTGTTTTTCAAATGACATTCAAGGGTATCAGTAATCTTCAGCAATAATGACACACATGTTATAAATGTAAGTAAGATATGCTTATTTTGCTGACACATCACTATGCATATATACTCTGCATGTACATATATTTATTAACAGTTATATCAACTTCTTACCATTGTGTAGAAAAGGAGCGATAAGAGGAAGGCCATTTCCATCTGTAGTCATTGCCCAGACTGTCAGATTATAGAAAGAATAAAAATAGGGCCCAGTGAACATAACAGAGCTCCCGTTTACTGTTAGGTTTTCCAGAATGTGTTGGTTATCTGACTTGGACAATTGTAGAATATATCCATCCACGTAGAAAGGCTTAATCCACCAAACAGCAATTGAACCATTGTCTGTAGATGTTACTGTCACATTTGATGGCCGGTATGATTTCAGACCTGAAAGGAAATTGTCAGAATTTAAAGTTATATGAGAATCAGTAGACTGTCAAAAACTTTAGAGAAACTCATCAGTAATGGAGATGCTTAATTTTCACTTTGTACATCAAGTAATCTATTATACTGGACCTTGTTTACTGAACGTTATGACTGTTGCAATATTAATGTGAATCTGACCATCCAGAAGTAGTACAATATGTTTGCAAATGCATTTTATGATACCTAAAACATATAATATGTTTTTACAGCAGCATGGGTGGAGCTATGCTGACGTTTTGCGATGGGTGGGAGAGAGAAGGGACTGTGAAAGCACATGATTGGATTCCTCTCCTAAGTTCTTCGACAATGCTGTGGTCAGTGGTGTGGCATTGGTTCTCCACCATCTCTTCTCTCTATGGGCCGCACAACCCCCCTCCTTGGGGTCACTATTTTGTTTGTGCCCATCACTTCTGCAGTTGGGGGTGAAACAATATAGCCTGCTATGCCCACAATGGCTGCCATGAGCTCATTGCACATGAGCAATTGGGCAAATCAGGCTCCTTCTTGCACATGCTCAATGATTATTGGTCACTGCTCATGCGTGAGTACAGAACAAGTATAGTGTCAGCTGTCGGGGGAGTTCCAAGTACCTTTCACTCAGACTCACACCTCTGGGGCAACCATGATGGCTCTGACCAACTAGTGTTGGTATTGTAAGCTCTCTATTTTAACAATAATGAAATCTGCGTTAATGCATCTGTTAGGGTTCAAGTTAACCCAAAAATGGGGAATGTGGCATTAACATTTTCAACCTTAACTCCCCACCACCACCGCCAAGCAGCAAAATGATAAAAATATTAGAATTTTGGGTTTTTCAGGGTCTTAGTGAATAAATGGTGGGGGTCTTCCTTGAAGCTGTAAAACCTAATGCTCACCACTCCCCCCAGCCCATAGGCTCTTATCTGAAGGATAAGGTAGAAGTCCAACCCAATGGCTCTAAGTGATACTCTCTTTAAGAATAAAGAAGTATGTCTTGACACATGTTGCCAGTACAATTTGTTGTAGCTGTCTTCATGCAGGGCCCTAAGGTCAATGCATGAAGAAAGAAGATCACGTCTGACATTTTTTGTTAAGTGAATGGGGTGAGCATTAAGGGTGATAACCCCAAGGAAGACCACACCACTAACCCTGCAAGACTCTGGAGACAAAAACTCTTAATATATTTTTTTCCATGTGTTGCTTACATGCAGGTTAATGGGGAGTTAGGGTTGGAAACTGAACAGCACATTTTTCTACTTCTGTGCAGTTAACTTGAATCCTAACTTGTGCTTTAATGCAGGTTTTGCAGATAAGTTATTTTCTATTTTGGATGATGGAATGGTATCCTCATTCACACAGGCCTCTTTGAGAACACATGCAGATATGCAGGGTCCACTGTGCCCTGCATCTAGGGAAGATTCAGCCCACTTACGGAAGTGCAGCAACAGATGTCATGAACTCATGGGGCTTTGTGGTGGGCTGCAGAAGTGCAGGGCCCTCAGGGCACAGTGTTTTCATGTGGCTGCAGATACAGACACACAGGACAAACAATCCATCTGTCAGGCAATGCACAAGGCCCTATGCCACCCTGCAGTTTTCATTCCCTTTCTGGGGTGGTGTTGCCTAACAGTGTCATCCACGCACCCTCATCTCATAGTCACTGAGTATGCCCTACACTCAGCTCACTGGTACTAGATTACAAAGCATACCCATTGGGGTGAAGACTGGCACTACACACAACGTTTCATAATAATTTCATTTTTTTTTTATTTTAACTCCAAATTTTCAAGATACTATAGTTGCGTTATATCTCCCATTATAAACATGACATGTGGCATTTATTGTATATTGGCTGAAAGATGATTACTCCAGAAGTGTGAAAACATGTCTCATATAGAATTTAAAAAAAAGTCACCAGTCATGTTTATGTGGTGGTGTGAAAAATGACAATGCTTAAAGTTTAGAGTGAAAACACTGAAAATAAGCAAAGTTATGAGTGAACATTGAAATATTGCAATATTCACTCACAACATGGTCATTTTACTATATTTGCACACCAGATTTTTAGCACAGCCTTTCTTTTAACCTCACCTTATGAATACAGTAGATGGAAATTTTCAAATCCCTGCCAAAATGTCATTCTGTACCACAGGTGTGAAAATAAATGTTGGCCAAGATTTGAAAAATGACAGCTGTCACGTTCATGATGTGATGTGAAAAATTGGCTATGCTGAAAATTTGGGGTCAAAATATTGAAACTTACCAAAGTTATGAGTGAGTGTAGAATAACCTTGTTGCTTTTTTATTTTATATTTTAATCCTGTATGTTCAACATAACCTTATTATGACCCAACCTCATGAACACGGGTGTGAACATTTCAAATCATGCCTGAAAGAGATTTTGCAAATGGACCACAAAATTGCCATTTTGTCCAGACTTCCATAATTCCACCACATCTGGTCATGAGGTGTGGTTGTAAAAAGGCCATGTTGAAAATTTAGTGTAAAAGTATTAAAAAATGACAGTTATGAATAAACGTTTAACCCCCTTGAAATCCATTAAACTGGACTTCCCTTATTTTCTCATACCAAAGCAGCTAGTTCCAGGAGTAAGATGTGTCTTCAGTCAAAGAATGGATCTATGTCATTGGACAAGTTCAGTTGAGTGAGTGTTTGTGTGTGGGTATGAAATGGTGGGTGCTGAGTGGGAGGTCAGTGTGGGGTGGATAGGGTGTGTGTGTGTGTGTGTGTGTGAGGTGCGGGGGGGGTCAGACCAGTGAAGGACCATTTCCTTTTTAATAGGTGAAATAAATCAATGAGGAATCTTTTTCAGTATTGCAGGGGAGTGTCATCAAGGCACAGGTCAGGGAGCATAGGAAAACCATGAGCAGTTGTAGAATTCACAAAACAAATATTTATTTATGCTAGCAGTAACAAAGGCAGAATACGATAGAGAAGATCCATCAGGGTTTTCCTCCAATCTCTGTGTGTCCCTTCTATTTCAAGCAATAGCAGCTATGTCTTGTATGTCCTTGCAACCTCCCTTCTTAACAAGCATCCTGTTTTCTTTTCTAAATGTCCTTGTATATTTCAGGCAGGTACAGGCAGGAACACAACACCCCAGAGCTGAGGCTTCTTTTTCACAGCTCTTTTGGAAAAGGCTTAACAATTGCTCTCAGGTAACCTCTTGAGTTTCCAATAACCTTTTGCAATAATCTCACACTATAATTATATACATTTCAACAGTAGCACTATATAATTTCTAAACAAAAGGCTCCAATAAAATGCATGATCTGCTCAACCCTGGCTTTATCAATTTATTTAATTATTGTTAGAGGGGCTCCTGGTTGTGACCAATATCAACAAACAAATGAAGTCCAGTGTACCCCCCAAAAAACTACCCAAACAGGCCGGTAATGGGGGATTTTTAAATCTCTCCTATCCCACATAGGGGATCTTAGTTATCAAACTTAGGCCAAAATATGAACATGCCAAACCACACCTTCAAAGTGGCCCCAATCAGTTTGGTCCTGCAATTTAAATAATGTAAAAAGAACCTTGCTGATCTGAGTTATAGTCCTGCTGTTTCATTCTTAGTTTGCAAAGACAATACTCCAGCTTTCTTATCTCATATTTATAAAGTGCAGTCTGCTAGGTGTGGCTGGGAACAAATCACTAGGGAAGTAGTCACAGCTTCCCCTTAATCAGAAACCAATACAAAGTGTGATCTGCTCAACCCTGGCTTTATCAATTTATTTAATTATTTTTAGAGGGGCTCCAAGTTGTGGCAGCAGGACCCTAACTCAGATCAGAAAGGTACTTTTTACATTATTTAAAGTGCAGGACCAAACCAATTGGGGCCACTTTGATGGAGTGGTTTGGCATGTTCATATTTTGGCCAAAGGTTGATAACTAAAAGCCCCTATGTGGGATATGAGAGATTTAAAAATCCTCTATTAGAGGCCTGTTTGGGCAGTTTTGGGCACACAGGACTTCATTTGTTTGTTGATGTTGGTCACAACCAGAAGCCCCTCTAAATATAATTAAAAAAAAATTGATAAAGCCAGGGTTGAGCAGATCACACTTTGTATTGGTTTCTGAGTAAGGGGGAAGCTGTGACTACTTCCCTAGTGATTTGCTCCCAGCTACACCTAGCAGACTGCACTTTATAAATATGAGATAAGAAAGCTGGAATATTGTCTTGGCAAAATAAGAATGAAATAGCAGGACTATAGCTCAGATCAGCAAGGTACTTTTTACATTATTTAAAGTGCAGGACCAAACCGATTGAGGCCACTTTGAAGGTGTGGTTTTTCATGTTCATATTTTGGCCAAAGTTTGATAACTAAGAACCTCTATGTGGGATAGGAGAGATTTAAAAATCCTCCATTACAGGCCTGTTTGGGCAGTTTGGGGGGGGGGGCACACAGGACTTTGTTTGTTAAACAAAAGGATCCCAATATCAGTTACATTTCCACACAATGATTTGCATATATTTTTATACCAGCAGATATACAAGGGATGGAAAAAAATAGAACAGCAAGGGGAAAGTTGAGAGACAGTGAGAGGAAGAGAACTGTGAGACTAGTTGAGTGATCAAATCCTAGGTCTCACAGGAAAATGTGGTTGCTCATCCAGACAGATAAAAGACAGGAAAGGGGAGACTAAAACAGATCCCTGCATTTAAACTCTTTATACCAACTGGGACAGGGTCCGATTCAACCCTGTCACAAGGAGTTACACCTGGCACTGTGCAGCCTAGTGCTGGGCTACTGTTCAGTGACAGTGGGGGTGGGCACTCCATGCCACCATAAATATAATAAAATGATTCAAGCAAAATGTGTCCCATTTACCTATGTTCAGGTATCTATTTTTGAAAATACATAATTTTTAAGGGTTGTTCACTTTTTTTGTAAAACAAAAAAAAAAAGATGGTGACCACATGAAGGAAGAATTTTAGCCCACGAAGGAAAAATCACATCTCACAAAAGAAGATTCTCCCATCATAAGCCAAAAACACTTCTTTCATTCCAGACATTTAAATAATTACCTTACTGTTCATGTACAGAACTGAAATTTCAGATCCTTATTATTGAATATTTCAGAACAAAATCCCAAACTATATTAGCTCTAGAAAACAGCAAAAACACACACACACACACACACACACACACACACAATTTCCCACTTTTTGCCATATCT
Source organism: Neoceratodus forsteri (assembly GCA_016271365.2). NCBI lineage: Eukaryota > Metazoa > Chordata > Ceratodontiformes > Ceratodontidae > Neoceratodus > Neoceratodus forsteri. Next base: position 1,278,292,992 of record CM057454.1, read on the forward strand.
AGACCTCAGAATCCAGTGGTGAAGGCAGGTTTTTCCTTTTTTTTTTTGTGGAAGGATTGGTTGGATATGATATTTGTGAAGTTGGACACATAAAAGAAGGGGTCTGGGGTCACTAGGTTCTCAAAGTTTTTTTTGGGGGGGTACTTGCTATGTGGTGAGTTTTGGGGCTTTTCTTGAATACACTTTTGTTACATGTTCCCTACCCCTGATTTGAGGGACATTTTTTTCCCCATGGAATCAGGAGTGCGGAAGACTCAGACTGGCATTAGACTCTGTAGCTGCAATTGTTGTGGACAACTGGCTGATAAACAGTGCCATCACCCACCCAACCCATACACATTTTTGTAATATACTGTGAAAGATTTCTGTATAAAGGTTGGAGGTCTGGGGGCTACTAGGCACAAAGAAGTTCTGGTAGAGGGGAGGTTACATGCTCTGTAGTGAGTTTTGGGGCTTTTATTGAACATAAAATACACTTGCATTACATACGGTATGTCACCAACAAATTTAAATTAGGACTGGAGCCCCACAGAAAGTATTCCCAACATAGCGTTTTTACAGATTACTGTAGAATGAATCTAGTTACATATGTAACCCCTCACCCCTGCCTTTTTACCAAAACGACAGGTGGCATGCTGTTGGCGCTGGCAGCAATACCTGATGGGGACCTGGGTTCAGGGAGGATGAGGTTACCTAGCACAAGGGGACCTAGGTTTGGCTACTCTGCACAGGGGCACCCAAGTAAATCCGACTACAGGAAGCAATAACTGTAATGTCCAGAACCAGGAGTGGAATTTTTCAGTGTGGCTTTTATTCACAACTAGCTGAACATAACAAAGCATAGATGGACCCCCAAGGGGCTACATTTACTGATAATGCAGATTGGAGACTACCAGGCAGTCCACTTAAAGAATGAACCCATTTCTACTAATTTCAGGCTCTGGACCCACCAGGCACACAGCCTGGACTTGCATGCACTTTGGATACACAGCCCAACTGGCCCGGCTCCCCTGCCGGCCACTTGACTGATGGTTCATTTAAAGAATGAACCCATTTTACTTGTTGTGGCTCCCCACACCACTTAGAGTCTCTGACTCCTAGAGAGATTTTCTTCTTACTTCTTCTGACTCCCATCTCACAAGGAGAATTCTGTTCCCAAGTTGTGGCTCCCCACATCACTTAGAGTCTGCGACTCCTAGAGAGATTTTCCCAAGTTGCGACCCACGTCTGGGTACCTACCTCATCACTGGCCAGGTGCATGAGGCAAGTAGCAATCATAGCAGAAATCCGTAGAGGTGGACCTGGTTACTAAAGATGGGGGGTTTGCCCACCTCCAGCTCCCACAGCCCATGCCTGGCCATTTCTCTGGAAAAACTGAAACTTCGAAATTGTAGATTAAACGGTGGATGAACTGTCACACCCCCTATACAGCATTACTTGAATTCACACAGACTTTAGATTTTGACACTACTCCATTTGTTTGTCCTAGTACTATAGGCCTCCCAAATAGTAGTTCAAATCCCAAACTTCTTCACATTTCCCAAACTGAAGAAACACATTTTTTGCCCTCTCAAATTAGAGCAAACTCACCCTTTCGTTGCAGGTGCCCCACAGGCAAATTACAACTCTTTCCACCTTTAAGACCAAACAGAAACTGTAAAAGGCAGCTTTCTTCCTTTAGCAGAAATTAGGGGATTGCCCCTGTAATCTACATAGGGATACTTTACGCCCCCCCCCCGCCGGAGGGAGGGGGCACTGAGACCTGGACAGCGGTCTCCACCACTTGAAACTGGACTCTGACCTTCTTGCTTCAAAACAAACAGGCGACTTCCTTCCTTCTCCCACAGAAGGTAAACAGGAACTGACTTTGAAAACTCCCAACATTCTATCTCACTCCCCCTGCTGCAGATTCCAATATGGCTTATGCAGCTGCGACAGTTCTATTGGTGATGTCATCTCTCAGTCTCAGCTGAGACTGAGAACAGAGTGAGACAGTGTGAAACCCATTTAACTGGAGTTTCACAAGCTGCCTTTCCTGCCTACCACTAGGTCTTACTGGGATTCTAGTAACCCCGGGTAACAAGGGGTTACACATAAATTAAAAGTCAACCACCCAGTACGATCATAACTTTACAAAGTAGTCAATGGACAGGGTCAAAAAATGACAGGATGCTGTCAAGGAATACCTTGAGATACTCAAATTTTATGGGCTGTTCAAGAACAAAAATAGATACTGAGTAAGGCCTACATTTTCAAAGGAGATGAGCGGCACATCTCAAAAAATGCACCAAAGCACAATATTCATAAGACAGTGATGCATCACACATCTCCGGATGCACCCAATGTGGCTCATGTAGAGGGAGTGTTCCCATGAATGTGCTGCACACTGGCATATTCAGCCAAATGAACAGCACAAGTGCAGTGTATCTTTTGGATCTGCTGCCAAAGTTAGGCATAAAAGGTGCATACCTCACTTTGCAAACCACCCACAGGCAGCAAGCTGAACAGCCACAGCTGTGGGTGGGTCTGATTTCATGACGGAAGCTGCCATTAGTGATGTGAGGAAACAGGCAGAACCACAATGTGGCTAAGGAAGGGCCCATAGGCAGTATGCCCAACAGAGATGGTACCATGCCCATGTCACATTTGAACAACTCATTGACACAGAGATCGTGGGCTGGTACTGACTAAACAGGGCAATACTGAGACAGCTGTGCAAGCTGGTCCATGATGATCTGCAGGCACCAACATGCAGGAGTCACACCGTGTTGGTGGAGACAAAGGTGACAGCAGCACTGTGCCTGCTCACCACAGGCACCTTCCAGATACCAGTGGGTGACACCACTGGCATCACACAGTCTACCATGTCCTGTCTCCTCACGTGCTTCCTCACCACTCTGCTGCCTCATGCCATGGAGTACATCCCGTTCCCTAGCACAGAAGCAAAGTGGACAGAAACATTGCAGCACTTTCACAGGATGGCATGCATGCCAGGTGTGCTAGGGGCCATTGACTATGCCCATGTGGCACTGAGGGCACCACCCAGCCCAGACAGTGACATATATGTCAACAGAAAAGGATACCACTCTATGAACTGGCAGGTAGTGTATAATGCCACAGGGCATGTAACCAGTGTCTGTGCAGCACACCATGGGAGTGCACATGATGCCTATTTCTGGCATTAGTCAGCTCTGTGCCACCAGTTTGAGACTGGGGAGATATCTAGCAGCCACCTAGTGGGTGAGCTGGGCAGAGCACCATGCCCATATAACACGCTGTGGCCCACAACACAGCTGGTGGCATTGCCAGGGGAGGTAGTGCCAGGAACAATACACTGGCCAACAGGCATGGTGAACTGTGGAAGATTGGAGCCCTCTGGGGTTGGGCCCACAGACTGAGAGACAGGGTAGTGCTGGTGTGAGAGTTGTGGCAGGGCAGGGGTACATACATAGCAGATAGAGGTGATAGGGCAAGTAGCAACACATGCCCTGAGGCCCAAGCAAGGGTAGGGGCAGGTCAGAGTACCTCAGCTAGACAGGACAGTAGCAGGGTAGCCACATAGGCACGGATGGGGCTGTGCAGCATAGGACAGAGGGCAGGCATGCCATGGCCGAACTGGCAGTGAGCATGCAGCAGAAAGGGATGGGCCCCACAGGCATGACAGGGTGTGTCCAGGAGGGAAGGTGGGAATGGCAACCTGGTCAACAGACAGAGGCAGCAATCACAGGTTAGGAGGTTGCCAGTTGGTACTGCGGATGCATGATGAAGACTAACATACTGCATTCCCCCCAGCAGGTGACAGTGCCTACCCCCTACGACCATGACTGCTCACCCCAATGCATCACCCCTCGACCGAGACTTAGGAAAGGTTCAATAAGGCACACACTGTGACATGTAATATCATCGAGCGTGTGCTCAGCATGCTCAAAAATTAGATTTAGATGCCTGGACAGGTCCAGTGATGCCCTACAATACAGCCTAGAGAAGTCCTGTGGCATATTCCTGGCCTGCTGCATGCTACACAACATGACAATTGATCATGGAATAGTTGCCCAGGCACAGGAGGGTGACAGTTCCAAGGATGAGGAACACAGCCTGAGGGTGAGCAGCCAATCCTGCACAGGAGGGACCCACAGCTGGCCAATAGGGCACAGTGCCACAGAGACACAATTGTGGAGGAGCACCTTGGAGACTGCAGGTGAGTAACAGTGGAGGACCAAACAGGGCAGTCAGACACACACACAGAGTGGGGAAGGGGGCAAAGTATCCACACATGTGCAGGAGTACAATGAACTGTGTACACATTAGTGAAAAATCGATATAGTCAGATGCAATGGAGTTATTATTTACCAAAGATTTGGAATCAACTGAAACTGGAAGTTAGGAATGCAAGTAGCTTGGGTCAGTTTAGGAGAGGCTTAGCAGTAATGTGGAAATTCAATTGTCAGTGCTTAGAATCTTAAGGAAATCAAATTGTGATTTATTGTATTGTTTGTTGGTTATTGAATGCGTATTATTTATTATATTATGTATTGTGTTTGAGTTATGTCGTTGTATTGTTAATTATGGAACCATGTCAAGTTTTGTACCTTGTAACCATAATCTACCCAGGACAATCTTGTAAACAGGGCATAATAGTCCTAATGATTAACTCCTGTCAAAAAATAAACATTTTTATCTATCTATCTATCTATCTATCTATCTATCTATCTATCTATCTATCTATCTATCTATCTACCTACCTACCTACCTACAATCATGCACAGGCATCCACTACAGTGGTGGTAAGGCAAAGGGGGAACATTGTTGCATGTGGGGAAATGGCATGGATCAGAGGGAACCCACTGGCACACACGCACAGTTGACACACAAAGCTGCACTCATCATGCCCATGCCACACACCACAACACCAGTTCCCACACCCATGGCCCGGATGTCACACAAACAACAAAAACAGGTGTGCCACAGGAGCATGTGTGCGCCACTGCATGCAGGCCTGGGCAGTAACAGCTGGGCCAGTGGGCCGCAACATCTGCAGCATGCAAAGACCATGCTGACTGTTCCCAGCATGCATCACTATGTGCTACTATGGCTGCTGCGTACATGTGGGCAGCCATGCCTATTCTGGGTGAACTGCTGTGGTTCCACCTACCATGAGGGATGAATCTTACATTCTAGCCAGTGTTGATCCAAGCGACCATGACCGGGTGTGTGTGTCAGCGTCCTGAATACCAGATTGGATCCAGGGGTGTCTGGGATATGGGTGGCAGGGACAGCATTTGGAATAATAGGGTCATACAACACCATGGTGTAGGAGTGCTGGTAGCACTGCATGGGGAGTGGCAGGAACTTCTGTGGGCATGGGGCACCAGGGCTCTACAGGCCACCTGGAAGGCCTGTGCTATTCTTTTAAGACCTGTGGTTATGTCTGCCCACAATTGGCACATCTTGTCAGGCATCTGGGTATGCCTTGCAGCCTCATGCTCATCAATAAGACCCACCTGCACCCGCAGTCCATGAATCACCACCATGAGCACTGCCTGGCTCTCCATGGATGCCCACCGGAGTCATGTGTGCTCATCCAGCCCATCAGCAGGAAACAAGTTAGAGGTGGCTGACAGGCAGGATGGGTACCGACCTGCTGTGCCACATTCACCACTTGTGGATGCTGTATGAAAGGATACTGTTCAGCTGGGGACTGTCTGTGGGGAGGTACAGTGGGCTCTGTGCCAGCTGTGCCATGGGCCTGTGCTGGCTGTTGCTTGTCCACAGCACCCTGCTGTACAGTGGAAACAGCCCCATGCCCAACAGCAGTGCCCCGCCCTGGCCAACCACAGCTGTTGCAGTAGCAGAAAGCATGTGGCAGTGTTGGGGAGGTACATGTGAAGGCCGAGGACAGCCTACACTGCCCAGTGCTGTCCATGTGGCAACAGAGACATTGGCTGGAACACTGAAATGCATGTGTTCCCTCAGCTGGGTGGCATTGTCAATATTATCATCATCTTCCTCCATGGCCAATGCAAGCACATTGAGGTCATCAGGCATGTCAATGCTGGACAGGGCGTCAAGATCAGCCAGTCAAAGAATGTCACCAAACCCATATGCTGCATCAACTTCAGCAGTGGCCATGGCTACAGCAAACATGGATGGTCTGGGTTTGTCTACCTCCTGGCCCACCTGATGATCCTGGGTCCCTGCAGCACCCCCTGAGATGTGATGGAGCTGAGAGACAGAATAGGAGAGCATATTAAGCACTGCATGGCCATTACGCTGGTTTACAGGTGTACACAGGGAGATGTGCATATGCTCCACAGGGCTGCAGGTGTTGACACATGGGTCATGGGCTAACAATGTGGCCTGTACTGCACACACACACAACAGCGTTGTGTGGGTTGCAAGTACACTGGGGCATAAACACACAGAGCAAATTATGGTGGATTGCCACAATGACCTAGCTGTGTCCCGGCCAATGACATTCCCCCCCAGTGATGGCTGGGCCACAGGCATAGCAGTCAGCATGTGTCCCAACAGCCTTCAGTGACTGGCCATTGCAGTAGCCCAATGTAGCCAGTGAGGTGTACATGCACACAGCACACATGCCCCAGTTGTCAGGGTTGGTCACAGGTGGCATGTATACCTGACAGGCCTGTGTCTGTGGTTGTGCAGCATACCACAGGGCAGGCAGCAAACTATGTGAGGGGCTGTGGTGGCCTATAACAGGGCTGTGCACTGTTGGCATGTCTGCTTGGTGCCATGGGAACACAGTGAATGGCTATGTATGGCAAGATATGCACACCTGGTACTAACACATGCAGCCCCCCTCCCCACAACAAATGAGATGAGTATACTCACAGTGCTGAGATGGGATGCTTCCCATTTGGAAGCAACCACCAGGGACACCCTCAACAGGGGCATGGTGTATGGAATCTGCAAGCAGTTCATCCCATGCTGACAGTGCAGGCACTGTGAGGTGCTCTGGGATGCCCTGATTGTGGCCAGCCACTTACTGGCCCTGGTGTGCTCACTGTTCATGTGCTTCATACATTCCTGGAATATATGATTATTCATCCCATGGACACTTACTGCCTCAGCTGCCTCATCACAGCCCTTGGCCCACTTCTGCCAGGTACCTGTTTTGTGTGTGAGGAGGTTCTCCAGTAGGAAGCATGCCTGGATAAGTGCAAGCAGTTCCTCCTTAGTAAAATATGGCCACCGTCTCTTCTTCCCCTCCTCGGATGGCATTCTGGTGCATGTGGGCAGGAACATGCAAGCATCAGCACAGGTCCAGCATATCTGGCAAGTGGTGCAAGTCCTGCTGAATGAATTGCTCCAAACACTGTAACAATCCAAATGTAAACAAACTCACCTCCAAAGCAGCAGCATCTGTCGATCACCTGTGTGGAGGGTTGTACAGGGTGGCCCATTTTATTGCTCAGTACATGCAAATGAGGTGGAGTGCAGTATGCAATGCGATGCTAATGTGTGGACTTGGGCCAGGATGAAGCAATGAGGCCATTTGCATTTCCTGGTTGTATGTTGCAGACTTGCACTAGGCCAATCACAATGGAACCAATACATCTTTTTCAGCAGCACATCTCTGCACAGTGCACTTCCAATGCATGTGCAATAGGCCATAATGTCACTGACTTGCATGGTGGTGCATTTGTGATGTCAATGCCTATGCACCGCGCATACCCCACCAAGTTACTCTAATGCACCATTATCATGTACGTCATGTTAACCACTTTGTGCATGCAGAAGTATTGCCCAGTCTCAAGAACATGGCCATACGGCCAGGCATGCATGTAACATGGGGGCATGACCCCATTCTCCCACCCAGCCGTACACTACTGTGCATATGCGGTGATGTGCATTTCAAAGCGTATCATGCATCGCTATGGTGCATTTTCAGGCCACGTGGCCAAATGCATGACTGGTCCATCTTGCAGCCAGCATGAGTCTGCCACATACCTTCCAGAGCCTTCTTGTGAGCCACACTTGTTGCACCTCTGCACAGTAGCGATGGCTCATGCTGGCAGCTCCCAGAGGACCAAGCTACATGCCCTGAATTGAGGAAATCTTGAGCTTGCCAATCTGGTGGATCTTGTTGTGCCCCTGGAGGTCCAGTTATTTGGTGCAGAGGAGCTGCAGAAGGCACTGGCCCAGGTTTGGGCCAGAGTGGCTTAGCGCCTCGGTTGGTGAACAGGCATCACGAGGATCTGGGACCAATGCAGGCACTGGCATGGTGATCTGTGCAGGTGAGATCCAGGCAGGCTGGACCACCTGCATGACCAGGCCCACAGGTCAGCATTCCATGCCCAGGTACTTATGCACTGTGTGCATGCTTTCCTTGCCTGTTGCTGGGATGTTTGCGGGTGTGTGGCAGTAGTGGGTAACACTGCCCAATTGTTTGGCATGGGCCACGGTCATGAGGCCAGGCCCATGGTGCCACGTATTACACTGTCTGGTCCTTGGGGCCATGGATAGCAACAATAGTGGTGGTGCCTTGTCCATGGCGGTCCCTAATGTGCATTGCCTGCCACCAGGACATTCATTGTGCTGCGCCATGATTCATTGTGTCACTGTTGGGCCATCATTTCTTTTTGGGGGTTGGGCTATGTTTCTGCATGATGCTCACAGTGCCATTGTGCCCCCCTTCCAGGTTGGTAGGAACGGCCCCAGGCCCAGCACCTGTCCAGCAGTTGGGCTGGTGATGGTGGTGCAGGACATGGGGACGGACATGGCACACTTAGGGGTATGTCACAACATCATCAGGCAAGTGTGCTGCCAATGCTGTGTTCTGCTGTTCAGTAGGGTTGGGTGGGTTGCAGTTCCCACTGCAGGCCATGGTCTACTTGTTGTGCATCATGTGCATGCCCATTTGTTGCTGGTCTCACACACATGGATTGGTGTTGCTGCAACATGTATCAGCTCCGCTGTGCACCAGGCTCCTGTGGTTGGTCCATGTCCAGTGTGTCTGTACAAGACCATGGGTGCTCAGCAGTGCCCACACAGGGTCACTCCTGGGCCTGCTCACATGGGGCATGAAGCTTGGCAGGAGGCCAAGTGAAACGTCAGTCTGTGTAGTGTGCGCTTTTATTTGGTCTATAATAAATGTGATTTTTTTATCCATCGGACGTTTTCTGAGTATGCTGTGCGGGTGCTTAGATTTACCTTGATTTACATTTGTCGTGATTTTCAATAGCACCGCACATATCCTGGTGCTCCTTATCTTTTATGTGTCACATGGGGCATGCAGACATCAGGTTCACATGCTCTGGGGGTCATGGCCACATATCCCATGGCAACATCCAGTGCATGAAAAGGTTGTCATTGCCTGTGCCCTGTGCTACATCCTGTGCTCACTGTGGCACTGATGCACAGTACTTCACTATTCAGTCACATGCTCAGCGTTGTTGCAGCCTTGTGCAGGGTCCTGCACAACATCTGGCATGCACATCCACTCCACCCTGGGGGGGGTGGTGCTGTGTGTGCCTGGCTGGCCTGTGACACTGAGTCCATGTTCTGTGCTTCCCCCATAGGTTGACCGGATGCCCGTGCAGGGGTGGATCATTGAGGCTGGACTCATGGATGCCTGCTGGTATGTGGGCACATCATAACCAGCCAGAACCTAATGCTGGCAATCTTCCGGTGCCAGGAGGCTGTACTGTGGGTAGCCCATGACATTGTGTGGGCTCTGGAGAGCAGCTGGCACTGTAGGAGGCGACAGTCTTGCCACAGCAGGGGGTGCTAGGCTTCTGTGGCCATGTTGAACTGTATATATTGTAAATAGCCCCTTTATCCATGCCCCCACACTCATTAACTTGCCTTCTAGATTTCTGTAGTTCACCCCCCACACATCATCTGTTCCCTGTCCCACTCCACCCCTCATACCCTTTTTTATGGTAAATTGTTTTTCTTTTGTTTTTGTTATGCTGTTTCCTTCTTTGTACTGATTTGTTATTTGCTTCTTGTTTGAGTAAAGTTGCTTTGATCTTGGCTGTGCCTGTGTCTGTGATCCTTACTTTGCTGTTTTTTGCCATCACCTGCTGTGTAGCATAGTTGGCCCACTCCCACTTGCTTTTGCATGCCATGCCCATGTGTTTATTTGCCATTGCACACCCTTACGGTCTGTCCCCCAGATGTTGCCTCCACTGTGTTCATCATGGTTTCCCTTGGCCGGCCAGTGGGGGGGTCCTTGATGATTGCCCCTGTTTTCCCACACACATGCCCTCCGTGCTGGTGCTGTGCCATCGCCTGCTGTTGTCATCATTCCTGTGCTGGTGTGCTGCACTGTCTGTGGTCCTGTGTCACTGTTGGTGTCAGCCCCCTGTGTGTCCTGCTGCCCCCAGCCTGTATGGTGCTGGGCCAGTGGCACACTGTGCCTCAACTCTGGCTGTCCTGTCTGCCCTGGTTGGCATGTCAGCCAAGTTGTCATAGTGCCTGGCCAGTTTGCACTCTCCATTGGCACCACCAGTGCTGTGGCACCTTATCCATGCCCTTCTCTATGCTGTACCCAGTGTGCATGGTATTCCCGTTGGCTGGTGGTCTGTTTGTGGTGCTTCATTCTGTGCTCCCAGGGGTCATGCCTGTGCCTATGTTTGCACTGCTCTGGTGACACTGTCTTCCCCTGTGTCATGGGGTGCTGCCCTGTTGCAGCTCAGGCCATCTAACATGTGTCACAGCTGTGGGCTGCTCTGCCTGTTTGTGTTCCACTGTCCAGGCTGACATGCTCCATTTCCCATATTCAGACCTACCCTGTTGCCCCACCCATGTCCCGATGCATGATGGTGTATTTCTGGTATATTCAGCCAGGTCTGTGCCAGTGCAACTTATGACGCATCTTCTGAATATTGCATTTATTTGGGACAGTGCATCTCAGATGGGCAGCATAGGCACTTTCACTATTTCACTGGGGATATTTGAATATGGAGGCTTTAATATTCAAGAAAGTTGCTTTATCCATGCTTCTGCTGGTTACCCAAATCATACTTTTTTGTTTTCTTTTGACTAAAATCAAAAGATTATTTTTTAAATCAGTACTCACTTAAAATCAGACTGAGACTCTGCCTAAGTGAATTAAAATTCTTGTTACTTGTAAAAACACTAGTAAAACATATGTATAGAATCCTCTTCACCCTGAGACTCCACCCCCAGTTAACCCCTTTTGTCTGTCCCATGACCTCTTGAATCCCTCCACTGATCCTGACCACCTTGTCCAGGAGACTGTTCCAGGGCTCCACCACCCTCTCTATGAAGTAATGCTCCCTCCCATTCCCTTTAAACCTACCATCCTCCACTCTCAGACCATGACCCCTAGCCCTAGCATCCACCTTCCCTGTGAATAAGCGCTCCCTTCTTTATTAATCCCTTCATGTACTTTAATGTTTTTATCATGTTCCCCCTCTCATCTGGTCTCCAGCAGGTACAAATCCAACTCCCTCAACCTCTCCTCACAGGGCCACTTACTCGACCCCTGCACCATCTTAGTGGCCCTTCTGTATACCCTTTCAGTCCCATCTATATCCTTGCATAGGGGATGTCTCCAGAACTGAACCCTGTACTCCAGGTGAGCCCTCACCATGGTTTTGTAAAGAGGCATCAGTACCTCCCTTCTTCTGCTTGTTATACCTCTCCCAATTTTGTTTGCTTTGCCCACTGCCTTATTACATTGGGTCCCCACCTTAAGGTCATCTGTAATTATGATCCCTAGATCCGTCTCCTGCTCAGTTGCCTTCATTCCACCCGGTGGGTACTTTGCTTGCAGGTTATTCTACCCCATGTGCATTATGGAGAATTTTTTGGTGCTGAATTTCAGCTGCCATGTTTCCGACCACCATTCCATTAACATTAGATCCTCCCTCATAGCTTACACACCCTCAGTGGTGTCCAACTTATTGCAGATCTCCGTATCATCTGTAAATAAGACAACCTCCCCATGCAGCCCCTCCACTGTGTCACTGATATAGATGTTAAATAGGATGGGCCCCAGCACCAACCCCCGGGTGACCCTGCGAGTCACCGCTGCATCCCTGGAATGTACCCCATTTACCCCCACCCTCTGGCTTCTACCAATCAGCCAGTTTTCCACTTACTTTGTTATTCTCTGTTCCACCCCCAAACATTCCAACTTATTTACTAGCCTTCTGTGGGGAGCAGTGTCAATGGCCTTCCCAAAGTCCAAGAGACAACATCCACTGCCCTTCCCTGATCACTCTCCTTCACCACCCAATCAAAGAACTTGATCAGGTTTGTCTGGCATGACTTCCCTTGTGTGAAGCCATGCTGTTGGACATCCTGCAGCCCACTTGCCACTAAATAGTTGGCCACCTTTTCTTTTAATATCGCCTCTGTCACATTACCCACCACTGAGGTGAGGCTGACTGGGAGATAGCTGCCCGCCACCTCCCTGCTGCCATTCTTCTGAAGTGGCACCACATCTGCCCTCTTCCAATCATTTGGCACCCAACCTGTATCTAGGAACAAATTAAACAATTTCACTAGGGGCGTCACTAGCTCCTCCCATTGTTCCCTTAGTATCTGAGGATGCAGGGCGTCTGGACCCATGGCTTTGTCTACCTTCAGCCGACTTAATTCCACTCTGACCCTGTCCTCACTGACTAGGCTAGGATCCTCCCTTATGTCATCCCTTCCAGTCTCCCTTAACACCAGGCTCCTTCCTTCCCCTTCCACCATGAAGACCGATCCAAGTACTTGCTTAGTACCTCTGTCTTCTGGAAATTTCCTTCCACTTGTACTCCCACTGTTCTTTAATCTTTACTATACCCTGCCTTGCTTTCCTCCTTTCACCTATATACTGGAAAAAAGTTTAGCACCGCTTTTGTCCTGCTTAGTGATTCTCTCCTCTGTTTTGGTTTTTGCCTCCCTAATCTTCTGGCCCACCACCCTTATCTTCTTCCTGTAAGTCTCCCTGTCCTCATTCCCTGCATCCTCTTACATACTCTGAATGCCCCTTTTCTCTCCTGTATTGCCCTCCTCACTTCCCAGGTGAACTAAAGTGCTTCTTTTGCCTTTTGTTCTTCCTCACCTTTCTTATGCAGATTTCCATGGCTTTTAGCACTCCCCTTAAATAAATTCCATAATAACTCTACTTCCCCAGTTTTCTCCTTCCCCTCCATTTCCTCCTTAAAATCTCCCTCATTCTGGGAAGATTTGCCCACCTGAAGTCCAGAATCTCCGTAATGGTTTTCTTCACTTTGTTCCACTCCTAACCCTGAAGCTCACTGTATTATGGTTGCTTACACCTTGGGTAACCCCCACTCTAACTTCTTCCACACTGTCTCCATTAGTGAGGACCATGTTTAGTATGCTGCCACACCTAGTGGGCTCCCTAAGCAGCAGTTGCAGAAAAGCTTCCTGGAGGGTCTGAAGGATCTCTCTACTCCTGGCTGACCTAGCTGATAGGATACTCCAGTCCACATTTAGGCGATTCAGGTCAGCCACCAGTAGACTCTCTGCCATGAGTGCCATCCTTTGAACTGCTTGCAACAACTGCCTGTCCACTTCCTTCCCCTGCATTGGAGGTCTGTAAGCCACACCCAGCCTTACTGATGCCCCAGACTGTCTTTCTAGTTTGACCCACAAGATTCCTGCCTCCCACTGCTCTTCTGTAGCCTTAATGCCCCCGCCCCAATGTATAGCACCCCCTCCTTTCTGCCAGCTCTATCTTTCCGGAAAAGCTTGTACCTGTGTCGTCACTTCCCAGGTCTGATGCTCATACCACCAAGTCTCCATTACAACTACAATATTCCAGGCTCTCTCCCACCATTATTGCCTCTAAGTCCACCATTCTGTTCCCAAGCTTCTGGTATTAGCTGAAAGTCCTTTCCCACAATAACCTCTGTCCTCCCTCTCCATGGCTACATGTCTCTCATACTCTCCGCTATGGGAAGTGTTAGCTAGTCCATTCTTCCTCCCTCCACCTTGTGACTTTCCTTTCCCAGCTTTGCCCCCTCATCAGTTTAAATCCTCCTTAATACCTTATCTATACAATATATCCTTGCAGCCACCTCCCAGCACTCTTCCCCCTCCCACTGAGATGCAGCCTATCCTTCCAGTATAAGTCCTCATCATCCCATATATCCCCCCACTCCCCTATATAGGCAAACCCTTCCTTCCCACACCATTACGTGAGTCATTTATTGAACTCCTTATCCTTATCTGCCTAGCTCTGCTGGCACAGGGGACTGGCAAGAGTTCTGAGTGTGCCAAGGAGCTTACCTCCTCCATGCATCCCTTTGCCAGCACCCTGAACCTCCTCTGAACCTCCTGCACTTCATTGCTTGCCAGATCATTCATCCCAATTGAATGTTTAGGTGTGGTTCCCCACCTCCCTTGTACACTCCCTGATTTTTTGCATTGCCTTCCCAGCCTCCATCAGCTGTTCATAAAAGACTGATCACTGCTTGTATGTAGGTCCCCTTCTTATCCAATGTATCTCCTTTATGATGGAGTCTCCAAATACTATAGCCTTCTCTACCTCCACAGTAAGTGGATCTAACCTTGGTGGGCACCTTCTCCTTGTCCTATTCCTCCTGTCCTAGACTGCCTCTCGTTCCCACTCATTCCCCACAGGTTCCCCACCTGTTCTCTCTCCCGCTAGAGAGTCCCTCCTCATGTATTAAATCCCTCGCTCCTTGTCTATTTCCCCATTTCTACCCCCATGGCCTCCCCTAGTTACTTGCTTCCCTTGAATGCCTCCTTCCTCCTTCTGTTCTAACCCCTCTGTGTTTTCTTCCCCTTTCTTGTCTTCCTGCTCCCCTTGTACCATCTGTGCCCCTACCTTGTTCACCCCCCCATCTCCTTCCACTGGTCTTCTATCCATTGCCCTTATCCCTCCCATCTCCAAACCATGTTTACTGGCTTCTGGCCTAACTATGCCACTCCCCCCTCCTTTCCTCTCTGCCATCACCTTTTCCTGGTCCATACTTGCTTCTCTCTCCAAAATGTCCTTCTCCCCCCATCTGACAAAGGTATGAACCTGTTGGTCACTGTAATACTCCTCCCCATAGATGCTCCACTTCCCCCTGATGTACAGGTATGTGTCCTTCCCTGAGCCCCTGGAGTCTCCTTCTCCTTTTTCCTCACCTCCTGCCATCCATTGTTACCCCACAGCTTGGACTGGGTCCCCTTCCTCCTTGACCTCTCATGTCCTGCCCTTTTACTCCATGCCCCCAACTGGTCTCTGCCCTTCCCTTTCTATTCCTGCAGGCCCCTCTATCCCTCTGCTGCCATTCTAAGAATTCTCCCACCCTTCTACCCTTTCACTCTCTCACCATCTTCCCCATAGTTTGCTTATTTCCTTTTCTATTTGCCTCAATATGAAACATATCTGACAACTGCCTAGCCTCCATAGTGTTTCCATGAACACTGCTGCCCCACAACCATTGCACCACACTATTCTGCCTGTTCTCCTGTTTACTCCTGGAGCTCTCCTCCAGAACCCAAGAGAACCCAGTCCTCCCCAACTTCCTATAATACTTCATTTCTCTTGGCTACACTCTCCTTTCCTCTAGCTTCCTAATGCAATCCTCACTAATCATATAAAATAATATTCATTGACCTACAATGACACACAGAACAATTAAAATAGCAGCGGTCACTGACATAGGAGCAGCAAGCACTCTGAAGCAGCTGTGATGTCCTTCATTTATTTCTCTCAGCCTGGCATATTATTTTTAACTCAAACACAAACAGAAAAATGGCAAGTATTTAGAAGTTATACCAGAGTGTGTGCTGTTGCTTTGTAGCTTGTTCAAGAATGCAGACTGGAGATAGAGCTAACATCACTGCACCCAACAGAGATGGAGAGACAGCATTTGAGGTAACATTGCTACAATCTGCACCCCAGAAATGATTAGAGGGTAAATGCTTTCTCCAGAGACTTGAGATTAGTGGTAACATGTTTAACCTGGTTGCACCTATCCTGTTTACTCTCTGTCTATGTGTTCTGCACCACGCAACTCTCTCTCACCCTGGCGTCTTTCTTCTGACTGCACCACCACCTGTCCTGTGATGTCTGTTGACCTCCTGGCTGGCTTCAACCATGACTGCTCTGCTCTGCTGCTCAAGCTCTGGACTGTGTAATTTCCCACTCCCTCCTACTGACCACCGCCCAATGAGATCCTGCCCTCTTTGCTCACATGTGCATAACATTCCTTAACAGTTCCCTCATTGGGAGGGGGAGCAGTGCAGGGTACACCAGGTCATTAAAAATAAATCCTCAAGTGCCTAAAGTAAAAAAACAAGTGGACTATAAAATAAGAAATTGGTGGGGATGCGTCCACATTCACATCCCAGATTATTGAACATTTCAGGGGTAATTTCAGGGGAGTGTTTGGACACCCACCCCCAACACACACACACACACACACACACACACACACACACACCCCTAAGCCGCTGTCAGAATCTGGACATGTGGCCATCACAAAACTTGCCAATTCAAGAGACCTTGCTCCCAAGACCAAGTGCAAACCTTCATTCAGTTCTACAGAACAGGGGTAAGCTGTTAAGAAGCAAAGTTATGGGTAAACACCCTACTCAACACTAACTATTGGGTGCCTGTATAATATATATTCTTTGCATAAAACTTTATTAATGCACCAGTTAGGTTTCTACTTAATGCCAAAAAGGTAGGGAAATGTGGTGTTAGGATTTCCAAGCTTAACCCCCCTCCTCCCAAAGCACTAAAAGAAAAAAAAACATTACAGTTTTGTGTCTTTGGAGTCTTGGTGAATTAGTGGTGAGGTCTTCCTTGGGGTTGTCAAACCTAATACTCATCCCGCCTACCAGCAAGTATCCTCTTGTCCAGGTCACAAGGTAAAGCCCTAAACCAGTGCCTTATAGTGATACACTCTTCAAAGGTAGAGAAATACATCTAACCACAGATTGCCAACACAATCTGTTGAAGCTTTCTTTATGCTAGGCCCAGTGTGATGAAAGGAGATCACATCTGATGCTCTGTGCTCAGGGAATGTGGTGGGCATTAGGTCTGACAACCCCAGTTGCTCACCCCATTCCATTTGTAAGAAAGCTGAGATGGTACAGTAAAGAAGAATGGGGTGAGCATTAGAGGAAATGACTCCAAGGCACAGACCAACGCCTGTTGTTGTGTGGATTGTGGGGGTGTTGTGGGGCGTTTGGGTTGGTTGGGTGTGGTGAGGTGGAGTGTTAGGTTTGGGAACCCTAACACAAAATGTCCTTACTTTTTTCACTTTAATATGAACCTTAACTGATGCATTAGTGATGTTTTTGCAATGAATTTCACTTACTTTTTGAGATAGTATAATAGTACCCTTATTTAACTGTGGGAGTGCAGGGTCCATTCAACCCCAAGCTCCATTCCCTCCGTAGTTATGCATATGTATGTAGGTGTGGAACCACAGTGACCAAATTGTCAGCATAACATGTACCCTGGTACAGAAAAATTGTGAAAGGCAAGACAAAACATAATTATGCAGAATTACAAGGTTATTCTGTGTCACACAAGCAAAAACACATTGTAGGCAGGATATAAAAATAACAGTTGTAGCCGTTCCAGTGGTACAGAGGACTGAGGCGCTGGATTCCTTACCTTGTGCTATGCTGGTGACCCAGGTTAGAGAATGACCTTGTGTCTTCAGGGTGCTGGTGTGGGAGGGAGAGTTGATCAGGATTGCGCATGGCAGTGGGCAGCTCTCCTCTCCTCTCCTGAGGGTGGTGAAGGTGAGTTGGTTCCTCCCCATAGTTCTGCTCCCACTAGGTGGAGTTCCAGTGGGTAGCGTAGGCAGAGAGTGGGTGGCAAAGTATCAGAAGGTGGAATGGCCTGAGCTTGCACCATGGGGTGTGAAGTGTGCCTCCACATGTTTTCACAGCTGTGTGCTGGGGCCTTGAGGGAGGGCTAGGGGAAAAAATCCATTAAAATACAGTACATATGTGTCCCCACCACCAGTTGGTGAGAGGAGGCAAAGGGGACCAAACAGCTACATAAAAAACAACAGCTGTGACATACATGAGGTGGGGTAATAAGAAGGCTATGTAGAAAATCTGGGGTAACAATATTTAAAATTTACAAAGTTATGAGCATGCATAGAGGAACTGCAACACATGGTGATAAGTTTGGCACATTTTCATATTTTGACCCCAAATTTTCAACATAGTCTTCTTACGACTCCACATAATGAACCCCTTAGGTGAAAAATATAAAATCCATGACGAAACGCCGTTCCTCACCACAAGTGCAAAAACGCATTTCAAGCAGAATGTAAAAATTCAGAACTGTACCGTTCATGAGGTGGCGTGAAAAAATAGCTATGTTGAAAATTTGATGGCAAAATATTGAAAAGTAACTACAATATATGTGTGAGTAGAAAAATTCAACAGACACACATACAGTAACTTGGGCAGTTTTAGGAGTTTTTTTCACCACATTTTCAGCATGGGCTTTTTTGGACCCCTCTTCATGAACACTGGCACTGTCATGTCATTAATCGGTCCTAAAAGGTGATTTTGCGCAGTGAATGCAAAATCACCTTCTGAGCCCAAGTAATGAAACAACAATGACAGTGTTCATGAGTTAGGGTCACAAAAAGCCCATGTTGAAAATTTGGTGACAAAATAAGTAAAAATGGCCAATATATCATCGAAATTCAAAACACCATGACCACCTATTATAGGGCAGTTACCTTGATTCTTCAGTGCACGGTTCAATTTTGAAGAGTGCAGACATGTCCCAGTCCACAGAAGATGACACCCAATAACCTCTGTTGGTAAGTATAGGGCAAGGGGGGTGTACTATATTTGTATCTATATAGATATTCTCTGCAAAAGCTTTAATTCACCATTAGGTTTCCAGTGACAAAAGTTGGGAAATATGTTCTTAGGGTTTCAAACCCTAAAACCCCACCCTCACCCTCAGGTTCCAGCCATAGCACCACACTCCCACCCTGCATGCAGGAACAGCTGTGGGGGGGGTGAACATTGGGGTTCAGAACCCTAATTCTCACGCCACTGAATGAGTAAGTAAGCTGAGGTGGGTACAGCATAGGAGAATGGGGTGAGCATTAGGGTTCCAAACACCCAGGCTCATGACCCATAGCTGTTCCTACATTCTGGGTGGCAGTGGTGTATTAAAGTTGGCATCTGAGTGTGGGGGTGAGGTTTTAGGGTCAGAAACCCTAACACTGCATTTCTCTACTTTTGTCAGTGGAACTCTAATGGTGCATTAATAAAGTGTTTTGCAGAGAACATCCTTACTTTTTGAGAAAGTATAATCCTAGTAGGGTCAGTGGGTGGTTCGGGAGGGGGGAGGAGTCAGGAGAGACAACAAGGGACAATTTTCTTTTTTTCAGGGCTTAAAAAATAAGTGCCATTATTGGAACTTGGCACCTCGCTATTATCAAATAGTTAAAACATTTTTTCAGGACACTGGAAGTGGGCTCCCAAGAGTCCCACACTGTTAGCGGGGGTGTTATATTGCTGACATGAGGGACTGGGCAGTAGTGCTATAAATTGGAGAAACTACCAAAGGCTAAATGGAAAAAACATATTCCAGAGACTGTTTTAAGAAAGTATTGCCAGAATCATGTTCCTCATGCCCCAGTTATGTGAACACAGCTTTTGGTGTTTGCCAAGGGACAGAAGTTTTTGAATTATATTTTTTTGCATCACTAACTAAAAACAAGATGGCAGAAGCAAGAAAGAACAGAAGCCATTTGCGAAAGAGAATGGCACTTTCACGAAAGAGTATAGCACTTTCGCATGGGGCAGCTAATTTTTCCCATAGAAAATAATGAGAAACTTGAATTTTTAATTACTTTTGAATGGATTAATATTTTTCCACCTAACCTTCAAAAGGCTCATCTATGACCCACACCCCATATACCCTGAATGTTTCTGACCAACCCACCAAGCAGTTCTGGAGAAACAGTGTGACGAATAACTTGCCAAAAAATGTCAATTTTCCCATTTGTTGACCTTCCATAGCTCCGCACTCGTACATCTGATTGGAATGAAACATGGTATGTCCAGAGAACTACTACACCTAACAGGGCATGCAAAATATTAGGCAAATCGGTTAAATGGTTGCAAAGTTATTAAAGGTCAAAATTTGGGGTTTAATAGACATGGGCCTGATTCTAGATGGTCAGTGCAAGTCACCACCAAATGCAACTTGCGCCCACCCCAACTGCGACATTGACCCTGCACCCTATTCTAGAAGGGGCAGGGTCTCCGCAGCAAAGTCCTATGACTTGCAACTGACGGCCAGGTACGCCGAACAGAGGGCTTACCTGGCAAGCATGTTGCAACCCGCAGACACAGGTCACAAGTGCACCCCCCTGCCCAGCAAGCCACAATAGCTACCTCGTAGGACTGCCCACATCCCCTGCCCCCTAAGCCTCCTGTAAGTGCCCCACAGTGCTGGACACACCAAAATGGCCCCCAAAATCTCCATAGATATGCCCCCACAGAGCGGACCAGTCAACCCCACCCACCCGTGCCCCTGACCCTGAGTTGCTACTACAAATCGCACATACACCCTGACATGTCCATGGTAGTCTAGTGGTCCCCACCCAGCCATACCTGCCACCAGCACCCCCCACCTGTTCCCAGCAGAAGCGGCAGGCACAGCTCACCTCTCACCTCCATGACCAGCCTCCGACTGAGTTATATAGGAGCGCTACTGGAAAGACGCACTTAGATATTAATTTCTGAGTGCATCTTTCCAGTAGCACTCCTATAGAACTCAATCAGTGGCTGGCTGTGGAGGTGAGAGGTGGGCTGCACCATTCACCAGGTGGGGACAGGTGGGGGAGGGTGCTGGGTTGGCTGGCGTGGCTGGGTGGGGGGTCACTAGACTATCAGGGCATGTCAGGGTGTATGCCTCATTTGTGGCGGGTGACTTGGGGTCGGGGCACGGGTTCTTATATATTTTTATTACACACTTATTATATGTCTGTTTAGAATAAGCTCACTATACTGTTACATCTGTTATTACACTGCTGATTGTAATCTGAAATACACATTCAACCACAAAGCTGCATTTGCGATTCCGACTCGGGGTTGGGGCATGGGTGGGGGAGAGGACAGTGCCATCCTGCGGAGTATATCACAATGGGGGATTCGGGGAGATGGGGGTGTGGGAAGCCCTGTGGGGCTCTGTATGAACACTTCGGGGGGCTGGGTGTGTGGCCAGCTCTGTGGGGCCATTACTGTACGGAGGGGGTGTACAGTATGGGGATGGGGCAGGATCATGGCTCCAATTCTGAAAATGTTTGTGCGGTGCCCGTTGGGGCAACAACTGGGGGCAGTCTGGGCATGGGGGGGCACATGGACCGGGTTCTACAGGACCCTCGGAGGACGTATGTAAGTTACACCAGCCAAATGCAGGTGTAATTTACAATGCCAGTTCTCCTCTGGGAGTTCTTGTAGAATCTCGACATTGGGATCTTTGTTATTGCCCTTCTGGAATGGGGCGCAACTGCTGCCATAAACACCCTGGCACCATGTCGCAGGGGGTTTATGGCGCAACTGCCTGCATAACAGCTATTCAGTGCAAGCGGCCTGTGACATGTTGCAGGCCACTTTGTAGAATTGCGCAAGTCGAAACTGCTGGCATAAGTTGCTACTTGCGCCATTTTACTTGGTGCAAGTGCTGTTATGCCAGGCATAACATTTCTAGAATCAGGGCCATGAAGTTCAAACCCTAATATGCTGTATCTATACAGATATTCTCTGCAAAAGCTTTAATTCACCATTAGGTTTTCAGTGACAAAAGTTGGGAAATATGTTCTTAGGGTTTCAAACCCTAAAACCCCACCCTCACCCTCAGGTTCCAGCCATAGCACCACACTCCCACCCTGCATGTTGTAACAGCTGTTGGTGGGGGGGGGGTGAACATTGGGCTTCAGAACCTTAATTCTCACCCCACTGAATGAGTAAGTAAGCTGAGATGGGTACAGCATAGGAGAATGGAGTGAGCATTAGGGTTCCAAACACCAAGGCTCATGACCCATAGTTGTTCCTACATTCTTGGTGGCAGTGGGGTGTTAAAGTTGGCATCTGAGTGTGGGGGTGGGGTTTTAGGGTCGGAAACCCTAACACTGCATTTCTCAACTTCTGTCACTGGTAACTCTAATTTGCATTAATGAAGTGTTTTGCAGAGAACATCCTTACTTTTTGAGAAAGTATAATCATAGTAGGGTTACCAGATGTCCTCTTTTATGAGAACATGTCCTCTTTTGCAGCTGCCAAATATTCTTTTTGTACCTTCTCTATCCTGTTGTATTATTATTATTTGTTATAGTATTTTTACTCTCTCCTACCTCAGACCTCCTTGTAAATGAGATGTGATTGCAGTGGAGACTTTAAACCTATTTATTTGGTGTCTTGCACAAGGGCTTATTGGGGGAGGGACTATGTGTCTTCTTTTTGGCATCCCAAAATCTGGTACTCCTAAATCATAGGGAACCCTAACGGTTCATTAACAAAGTTTTTTGTAGACAATGTCCTTACTTTTTGATAAAGTATATTCAAAGTCTTATTTTGTGTGCTGGGACTGGCTTTGAAGAGTCTCTGGAAGATGAACAGACTCAACGGACAACATTAGTGAAGTCCCAGGCCAGAAATCGCACCACAGTGAAAACTGAGCTGAGCTCCAAATTTCAGCATTATGAGGAATGTGTAGTTTCAATACCCCAAATGTGTTTTCAGTTGAATAAAAACATCATTGTTTTTCCAGTATCTAATTTCTCTGTAGGTCATGTAATAGATAATACTGGCCATTCATTCATTTATTCATAAATTCATTCAAGTTTTCTTTAATATAGCGCAATTCTCATTTTGAGTCAAAGCGCTTTACATAAAATTCTAAAAACCTGTAAGTCTTAAAAATATAATATGAGTACAAACAAATAAATAAATCATTCTTACTGTATTTATCAGTTTACAAAATGCCAATTGTAACTATTATCAGTTAGACATTAACTAGTTTGAAGGGACCTGCATAAACTCAAACTGCTTCACCATTAGCTGCCCCACTGTTTTGATCGATGAGGTAGATTGGAGTGAGTAGCAGTAAATTAATTATAATATCAGGCAGCCCAAACACTACAACCCTGGTTCAGGGAAGAAATCCTGCCTGCCTGCTTGCTCATCTCTTATTCAGGCACTGGCAACCTCTGATAGGGTTTACCACAGTGTTTCAAACTGCAACTGAGGCTCGGGAAAGAACTCCTGCCTGCCTGCTTCCCCTCCTCTGATCCAAGCGCTGGCAGCCCCTGATAGGGCTCACTACAGTGTTTCAAAAGACAACCGCGGTTCAAGGAAGACCTCCTACCTGCCTGTTTGCCCGCCTCTGATCCAGGCACTGACAGCCCCTGATAGGGCTCACCACAGTGTTTCAAAAGGCAACAGCGGTTCAAGGAAGACCTCCTACCTGCCTGTTTGCTTGCCTCTGATCCAGGCACTGGCAGCCCCTGATAGGGCTCATCACAGTGTTTCGAACTGCAACCATGGTTTGGAGAAGAACACATGGGCGCCTGCTTGCCCGCCTCTGATCCAGGATCTGGTAGCCCCTGACAGGGCTCACCACAGTGTTCTGAACTGCAACCATAGTTTGGGGAAGAACTCATGCCTGTCTGCTTGCCCGCCTCTGATCCAGGTGCTGACAGCCCCTGATAGGGCTCACCACAGTGTTTTGAACCACAACCGTGGTTCAGGGAAGAACTCCTGCCTGCCTGCCTGCTTACCTGCCTGTGATCCAGATGCTGGCAGCCTCTGATAATGTTTACCACAGTGTTTTGAACAGCAACTGCTGTTTAGGGAAGAACAGCTACCCACCTGCTTGCACCCGTTTGATCCAGGTACCAGCACCCTAAAGCCAGACAGCCCTACAGTGCAATCAAAAAATTTGAATCTGGTGCCCTTTGTGACTAATCTGCGTAGGCACCAGTTTCTCCCCTCTGGCTCGCTCCATGTACAATCTGAAGCTGAGCAGCCACTTCTTATGCTTATTGGGACTTTTGCTTTCTTTTCTTCTGCCCTGGACCTTTTTACTCCTGTGAGTTAGTCTCTGCAAATTTTCTCCTACCTGCCCACTCCTACTCTCAACACTATTTAAATGCACCTCCTACAAGACTTGCCCTTCTATCTCATCTGGCTGGCCTGTGACAGCACAGTCTAGCTCCCTCTCTTAACGGGATACTCATCTTTATTCCTCTATTTTCCCTTCACTACAGACACACTTCTTCTCTTGAGGGTTGTACATCCCTAACTCTAACACTCCCTTAAGAACAGAAGGGAGGAGGCACACTTAACCTCTTAAGGGGTATACTCAAGGGGTTTATGTTGCTGTGCTATTACACCCTCTAGGACCAAGCCAGTGCCTTGTTTTTGCTGGGGATAAGGGAACACCACTCCACCTAAGTGGAAAAATACGGCTGTTCATCACAAACTACCTTAGCTCCTCTGTAAATGATAGCCAAGAATGCAGGCTCATCTTAAGTTGACAATATTATTAACCCTTGCCCTATGGATAAGGGTAGAAGTAGGCAGGGAGAATGCAACAACTCTGCCTGACCAGTCAACCATCTATGGCACCCATATGAAAGGGACTGGTACATCTAAGGGGAAGATCTCAGATCAGGATCTTCCACATGCTCTCAGACTCCCTTCCCAACTCTACACACACCAGGCACTCCTTAAGATTCCTACAGCTGCCCTGCTGTACTGCAGCACCTTTATAACTGCCACCAATGAACATAAGCCCTTAATTCCAAGTATACTGGTGCTACCTGGGTTACTTGGTCACACCTTCTTAGAAAGCAGATCCTATTACTGCTTCTACTGTCTAGAAATGTGCATCCAAATCCTGGTCCCCCTGATGCAGGGTCAACCGCAAGGCTTGGACACCCAAAGATTGTCTCCCTAAATATAGGAAGACTCCTACCCATGTTACCGCAAATTCCAGGCCTGCATAGAGCAGCTCCAACCTGATATCACTACACCTACGGAAACCTGACTCTCACCTAAGATAACTGACGTGGCTGTGGTACACCACATTTCGACAGGACCGGCTGTCCAAAAGGGCGGTGGCTGTTTGGTCTACCTCAGGAGCAATATGGTTCCATGTCAGTACAGTGCAAATCATTAAGCTCTAACAATTTGAATGAATATTATAGAACGTGGGTCTATACAGCTACAACACATCTCAGCAACTGCTCATTTCGGCAAC
The DNA here is from genome assembly GCA_016271365.2 of Neoceratodus forsteri. NCBI lineage: Eukaryota > Metazoa > Chordata > Ceratodontiformes > Ceratodontidae > Neoceratodus > Neoceratodus forsteri. The sequence goes on from CM057454.1 coordinate 1,278,318,226, forward strand.
TACAGTATCAGCTCAGTATGCATGTGAGCAAGTTTGTATCATATTATACATGTGGCATGATTATGGTGGCATCCCTCATAGACCACGGCATCAGCAATTGTGTGGAGACATGTGGGACACCAGTAACGGTGATATTCCCACACCTCCAGTAAACCTTCTGCTGCACCTCCTTGTCTCTGCAAAAAACAAATCCACTGCAAACCAGCAGGGGCAATCCCCTCCGTCTCTGGATGAACTCCACTGACATCCTAAACATGCCATGAGTCAGCCATACCTGAGGCTCACCTTTATTCATCCTGCCCCACCCATCCTCTTCCAAATAATGCAGGTGGCTTATGGCCCCCTGCACCCCCCATGGAGGGGCTGTGCCCTCTGAACCCCCCATCTAAAGGATTACCACACCATGTCACACCTGGATGATGGAAGTAGGCTATTGTCACATAAGGTAAGTAGAATTCATGCTCCATAGCCTTCTGGTATTATATTCGATCAGTCAGTACATATGCTAAATTGCACTGCTTCCCTCTTGCACCCTAGTAGCACCATCGTCCTCATGGCACAGGTGCTGTCATTTCCATTTAGCTCCTTTTACATTTTGCTCCACAGACACAGCACTATAATTGTATGGGCACTACAACAGTCGCCCAAATATGCTCAGTATGTTTGCCACGCTGATATGATGTGACACCGAGCGATATCAGAGACTAACTACTGCCTAGCAACCTCTACACCAAGGAGGTGCAAAATCTAAACATTAAGCTCACCATAGGCCAACAAAACAAAACATTACTGCTCACCATGGTATATGTGTACCCCAATAAACATGCCACTGGTATTGAACAATTCATCAACAACCAAGAACAACACCGACAATAGTAGGAACAACTGGCTGTTGGGGACTTCAATATAAATTGGCAATCCCACTATGCATCAACCATCAAAGACCATATATCAGGCCTCTCCATAACCCAAATGGTAACCTGGGTGACCAGACAAAACTAACAGGAGGACACCAGTACCCTCATCATTTGACTTCTCTCCTCCTGCCCGGAACATATCACTGAGGTCACCGTCCTACCAGACTCCCTCAGTGACCATTCACCAGTTAGGTGCACCTAGACTAATAAGTTCACTAAGAGCCCTCCCTCCATTTTCCAGTAACTGTTCCCTGAGAATGGGGCAACTGAAGACCTTCAAAGAGTATTTGAGGCTGGCTAACTGGTCCCCGCTCGATAGAGCTAAAGATGGAAACTAAGTTGCCATTCAATTTGGTTTGCTCTATGCTGCACCTCCTGTTGTTAATCTAATGCACTTCTCTTACGCACATATGTAAATCATTGCTCTATGCACAGGGTTTTGATTATCCGTTATGTTGTTCTCCACCTATCCTAGGCTAATTGTTTAAATGTTGTTGTAATCACTATATGGATTTTGTATATTTACTGTGTTCAATAATGTATACAATTCTCTATGTATCCAGTTGGTTGCTGGGTGTTCCCACTTCCTGTTGAACTTGTATTATGTCAATTGGATTTACATACATAATTGAATGTATGCTACTTTCCCTCTGTATACCCTTCCCCCAGGATGTACCATGAGATGAGTAACTTCTTGTTCAGTGTGCCCTTCCTGGTAAAACTTTTCAATAAATAAATATAGGTCTTTCCAAATGCCTGCAACATATTTGCCCCTATCAAGACCAAAAAGGTATGATCGACCACCAACCCTTGGCTTACTGGCTCCGTTTTTGAGCTCATGTGCCTTAGAGATAATCTATGGCACAAGACTAAGGTAACTGTGAAACTGGCTGACCTCACAACTTCTAAGGCTGCCGGAAATAAATGCACTAAGGTCATTCAACTGGTCAAAGCCTCCTACTACTGTAGGGTCCTAAAGGCTAATTGTTTTTCTGTTTTCTGTTGTTTGTGAAAATGTACAATTTATGAAAAAGTGTCCTGTATGTCAGCTGTTCTTCAGCCCTCTGGCTGTAATTTCTGTACACTATTGTAATTATCTATACTGTATGTAATAATCATTATCTGTACACTATTGTAATTATTTGAACTGTATGTAATAATCATCATATGTTCCCCTATCACCCCATCTCCCCCAGGTCACGTCAGATAACGAGTGGTGCTCCGCTCAGTATGCCTGCCTGGTCAAACTCTTAAATAAATAAATAAATAAATAAATAAACGATGATCTCCTCAGCAGAATCTGGGACCACAGTGGGGAGTTTTGGAACTCTGTCAAATCCCTCCCCTGCAGAGCATCCACAGTGCCTCCTGACTTGATTGTAACAGCATCCAGGACACTTCAGGAATCAAGTGAAATTGCTAATGCTTTCAACCTAGCATTCATTGACCTCAGCTCTGTGCTACCTAATGACTACGTTACCCCTGGGCAACGCCCTTGCTTGAGGCAACCCTCCCCAACTGATGCAGTGATACACTACCTTTCTGTTCCAGGCAGATATCCCCAATGGAGACCATAAAAAATGTCAGATGGGTCCTTGGGAAGACAAGAATGAGTAACTTAATTGACATGAAGTTGATTGTCCTTACATTAAACGAACTTACTGACCCACTCTCCAAAGTTTTCAATTCTTCTCTAAGATTGGGAGTATTCCCAAACAGATGGAAGGAAGCACTTATCACCCCTGTCTTCAAAAGTGGGGACAGAACTAACCTGTCTAACTATAGATCCATATCTATTATAATTCCCTCCCCCCCATTTAAAGCCCTGGAACAAGTGGTGTCTGGTCAACTCAAAGAGTAGCTAGAAAAGTATAACCTACTCTGTGAACAACAGCATGGGTTCCGGAAAAAAACACTTCACACTTACCGACCTGGTTGATTATACCTCTCAACTCTATGGGGCTTTAGACAATGGTTTAGCAGTGGGGTCCATCTTTTTAGACCTCACTAAAGCATTTAGTACCATAAATAATTTTTTTTCAGTCTTTGGTAACCGGGTAAGACCCACTAGGCACAAGTGCCTGTTTTCAGGGGCGACCTGGGAGCACTAGGTGGTTAAGTGACTCGCTCAGAGTCACACAGTATACAAGTGGAGGTTGTGAGAACCAATCTCAGGTCTTGTCTGCTGGATGTATCAAGCTCATTCACACCTCACTCCTCTAACCTCTAACCTATACTGCCAGCCCAATTAAATATGCCTAAACTGTCTCTTCACTACAGGCCTGTCCACAGACACTGTAGCCTGGTTTGACAGTTACCTCTCTCAGCGGATGCAATGTGTAAGAAATAGCAGCTCACTCCTGGAGCCCAGAGAAATATTGCAAGCCCTGGAGTCTTCCAAGGGTCAATTCTAGGACTACTTCTCTTTAGCATCTTTATCAATTCTCTACCTTCCACTTGCCTGACACGCATTGTGCTCTATGCTGATGAGATCATCATCCCAGAATCAGGTAGATTTAACCATTATCACTTCCAAACTGCAAGCCAACTTCCATAGCCTGGAATGTGGTTCATGCAGAATAAACTTATCTTCAACCATAAAAGACCAAAAGCATGCTCTTTGCTGCATCTCAGAACAAGAATACGTATGGCCCGCTGCTCATACAAAGTCATAGAGGGGATTCACTTCAGCAGGTCAGCACTTTTATATACCTTGATGAACACTTGGATGATGCCCTCACCTTTGCCACTCACATTGACCAGGTCTTTAAATCAGCACACACAAAGCTGGGTATTTTGTATCACCATAGACACTCTATGGCCCCAGACGTTTTGAAACTAGTCACAAGCAGCTCGGTCCTCTCAATAGTTGATTACATGCTAGAGATTTATGGTGCTGGCTCTGATACTGCACTGAAAAGAGTCAAAACCCTCCCTAACCAGGCCTGCCACCTAGTACTTGGGGCCAATTATCTGACCCCTACTTTTACTCTATACAAAGTGACTGGATGGCTCCCATTCCATTTCAGAGCATATTACCAGACTTGCCTGCTGGTTAAAAAATCAGTGTTAGGGCTCTTGCCTGTCTCAACTTCTACCCTAGTTAAGAATGCACAACCCACCCCCTTCAGGGCTTTTTCAGAGAACTTGAGTCTTGGTTTACTGAGCATCGCCTAGTCCTTAATTACAACAAAACAAAATCCATGGCCTTTACCCACTGCCAAAGCCCTCATAAGAATGCCCCCCTTAACATCTCAAACTCGCTGGGTTCCAAAATTGAGCAGGTCTCTTACTTCATATATCTGGGTGTCACCCTGGACACCTCCCTCACCTATCTCTCACACACCTTTCTTCTGCTGTTAACGCTAGGTTGGGGATTCTATACAGACATAAACACTGCCTACCCCCCAAACCCTAAGTCTCACTGTATCAAGCTCAATACTATCCTTGGTGGACTACGGCATTGTGATTTATGGATCTGCAGACCAAATTACCCTACGCTGCATCAATCTAGCCCTCAATAAAGCCTGCAGACTGGTCACTGGATGTGACATATTAACCCACATATGCGAGCTCTACAAGCTTGCTGACTGGCTAACCTTTGAAGGTAGGCTTATCACACTTGCCTCCTTGCCAAAAAATTACTCCTGAATCTAGCACCTAAGGGCCTCCACCCCATTATCCAGCCAGTCCCAAATGGAAGGACCCCATGATCCCCACCAGTACCTCTCTCTTAATCCTCCACTGTAGGACCTCTCTAGGACAAAGGTCTTTCCAGTACCGTGCTCCACTCTGGCTTAACAGCCTACCATCCTCTATCTCCCTGGCCCCCAGTCTTGGCCTTTTTAAGACGGGACTCAAGAACCTCTTCCTTAACTCCGTGGCTTGTGGCTGTTACTGATACTCCTCCCCACATGAATCACAAAAAAGAGGACTACTGCAAAAAGTAATAGCACTAGGGCAGAATGATATCCCGGTGCAGTAATGACAAAATGTTTTGCTTTACCTATGACTACATACTGAGGTACTATAATCTATGTATATAAACCCTGACTCCTACTAATGACCCTTCAAACTATAATCTGCAGTATCCCACAACAATTGACCTAGGGTCTTCTCTAAGATCCTGGATGCTGTTATCCTACTATGTAAATAATGTGTATATATACCAGAACTGATTGATTTATGTTTAATTTCTGTGTAATGTAATGTTTTAACCTTTCTTGTTCTGATGTGGAGCCTTTGCAAAGGAGTCTATGACTCGAAGGATTGTAATTCCAATTTCTATTCAATAAACAATAAACAACAATACCAGAAGCATGACCAATGACAGGCTCCTGGTTCCTTTAAGCACACAATGCTTGCTCAGAGTTCCATTTCCTTCTGGTGTCCCCAAGTGGTTCAATGACCTTTCGACCACCCTCACTGAATGCGACAGGATCAGCCATTTCAGATCAGGGCTATGCACCCATCTAGACAGTGACAATGTATGTTATTGCTCTTTTTAGCCTGATCCCAGCCTCCGATATACTCTCACCGCTCCCCCCCCGTATCATCTGCCATGTCCTCCTCCCCCACTAACTCTAACCTTAAATAACCTCCTCCCCTTTGCCTCCACCCTTCCCCTCTCTCCCTCCCCTCCTGTCTACCCTCTCCACACCCCCATCTCACTCCCCACCTTAATCTGGCAACTTTAACCTGCACCTTTCTTGCTCAGTAGTCAGGGTTCCTTCTGTCCCATGACTGAACAATGCATTTTACTCAGTGTTCAACCGCACTCTCCTAGAGTTGTTGTAGTTGCACTTCTTTAATGATATCATGTAAACTGTTGTTTCTATATATACTGTACTTTTTGTTCTCATTCGCCTGCGATTCCCTGTAACCAAGTATCGGTTTATGTTTTTTGAACAACTTAAAGCCTTTGTAAACAAGCCCCCTGTTCAATGGTATTAATCTGAATCTGAAATAAATAAATAGATATATAAATAAAATACAATACAACATAATATAATATATTATAAAATACTAGGAATTGGGTCAGTTTCCTTTTACTCCAGTAGTCCCTCCCCCTCTTCGATCACCAATCACCCTCCCGTTATGCTAATACATACTGTGTTGCCTGGTAGCCTAGTGGTCCCCTTCCCTCCCTGACCGTGCATTGCTCTGTCATTTGCATATTCCCTAATAGTCTAGTGGTTTCATCCCCTCCGCAATTGCCAATTACCATTCCATTAACCCAACACGTAGTGTATTGCCTGGGAGTCTCGTGGTTACTCCCCTCCCCGATTACGCACCGCCCTCTCATTCCAGTTCCATGGCGGTTTTACAGCAGTTGAACAGTGATCTGCTGATTGCACCTGCTTAAAAAGAATGAGACATATCAAGCTGCGGCAGTTCAGTAGTTGTAAAGAGACAGCCAGGTAAGAGGAAAAACTGTGCGAGGAGGGTACGCCTTTCCATGATATAGTTCTGATGGCCTCAAGGAAGAAAATAAATTTGAACTGATTGAATCTAATTGTCTCAGCCACTGTGACTCCTCCTCTTTGTTTCCCTCTCTTCCGAGGGGCACCACTGCAGTGTACTAACCCAATGTTACCAAGCAGGGTTTCTGTAGCCTCTACTGGAAAGTAGTATGAGTCAGCCTGTTAAAAAATAAATATTGTCAGCAATTCACTATGGGGAGGAGGGCTTGAAAGCAAAATAAATAATTTAAACTGTTGGAATCAGGGTCCTCATTTGACTTGGTGTAAAATAAATGTTTATACTTATATTTTGTTACATTTGTTCAGTGTTTATTATCTGTTTCTATGCTGCAATGTACTTATTGTCAGGCATGACTGAAAAAGGACTGTGCCCAGTCACCTCCTGGTTAAAAATAAATTAAAAAAAGAGCAGGAGTTACTGTACCCACCTTTGCGATTACCTAAACCATTGGTGGCTAACAATGAGATGTAGATCACCTGTTGTTAAACAGGCACCAGTGCTACATCCAAATCTTAAACTGGAGGGAAAAGTAAATCATTTGGTTCCCTTTCACTGTGACTAAAACCACGATGAAAAGCCATCCCAACTTTTGATGTCTGTGCTTGTAGCCTAGAGATTAGAGTAGTGAGCTGTGAATGAGCTTGGTACATCAAACCGGCAGAGCCGGTTTGATTCCCACAACCTCCACTTGCATAGAAACATAGACTTTGATGGCAGATAAGGACCACTTGGCCAACCTAATCTGCCCATTTCCCTACCTAGAGGATAAGCTGCATATCCTATTTAACCAACAGCCTAACTCTTCCTATCCCCCACAAAAATTGCCTTATGTCTATCCCATGCATTATTGAATTCTCCCACAGTTTTAGACCCCACAACCTCCTCAGGAAGGCTGTTCCATGCATCCACCACCCTCTCTGTGAAAAAATACTTCCTCACATTGCCCCTGAGCCATCCCCCCTCTATCTTCAAATTGTGTCCCCTTGTTCTTGCACACCTCTTTTTCTGAAAGATGCTACCCTCTTGGACTTTTTTGATTCCAGTGAGGTACTTAAACGTTTCTATCAAGTCCCCCCTCTCCCTCCTTTCCTCAAGGGTATACATATTAAGCTCCTTTAGCCTCTCCTCGTATGGCTTCTTTTACAGACCCTGCATCATTTTAGTTGCCCTCCTCTGAACTGCCTCCATCCTGTCTATGTCCTTGCAGAGATGGGGTCTCCAGAACAGGATGCAGTACTCTAGATTGGTCTCACCAACTGTCTGTACAGGGGGACAACAACTTCCGGTTTTCTGAAGGTGACGCCTCTCCCTATACATCCCAGTATCCCCCCAGCCCTCCCTACTGCCTTCTCACATTGATTGCCAACCTTAAGGTCATCTGATTTGATTACCCCCAGGTCCCTTTCCATTTTTGTTGTTGTTACTACCTCCCGCCCCATTGTGTAATCTTTCCCTGGGTTTTTGTTTCCCAGGTGCATTACCTTGCACTTCTTTGCATTGAATCCAAGTTGCCATACTTCTGACCATTCCTCCAACCTTGCCAAGTCCCTTCTCATCCTTTCCACGCCTCCTTGTGTATCAACCCTCTTGCAGAGCTTTGTGTCACCTGCAAAGAGGCATGCTTTTCCTTCCAGTCCCTCTGCAATGTCACTTATAAAGACATTAAAAAGGACTGGACCCAGTAATGAACCCTGCGGTACCCCACTGGTAACCCCTCTTTCTTCAGAGTGGACTCCATTTACAATTACCTTCTGTGTCCTGTTGTTCAGCCAATGTTTTACCCAGGCTACCACCCTGGGACCCTCTCCAAGGCTGGTTAACTTGACTACTAATCTTTTGCATGGGACTGTGTCAAATGCCTTGCTAAAGTCTAGGTAGGCCATGTCCACAGCCACTCCCTGGTCTACTACTTGGGTGACCCAGTCAAAGAAATCAAATAGATTCATCTGACATGACCTTCTCACTGTGAACCAATGCTGCCTTGGGTCCTGTGCCCCACTGGCCTCTAGGTACTCAACAATTTTTTCCTTCAAAAGTGATTCCATCACTTTCCCTACCACAGAGTTCAAACTGACAGGTCTGTAGTTTCCTGCCTCGGTCTTGCTCCCACTTTTGTGAAGGGGAATCACATCAGCCTTCTTCCAGTTCTCAGGTACCACACTATCCTCCCATGATTTGTTATAAAGGGTAATCAGTGGTGTCACTAGTTTTTGGCCTAATTCTTTTAGAATTCTGGGTTAAATTCCATCTGGCCCCATTGCTTTGTCCACCTTCAGTTTTTGGAGTTCTTTCAGAACCCTTGCTTCCTTGAAAGGACTGGGATCGACCCCCCTCTCCAGAGTGCTTCTGTTAATTGGATTAGGCACCTCCCCCACTTCCTCTTTTGTGAGTACTGAACAGAAGTATTCATTCAGTATCCCTGCTTTTTCACTGTCACTCTCTGCCCACCCACCATCCATTCTAGTCAGCCTCACTATCCTTCCCTTTGTCTTTTAACGCTCCCTGAAATACCTATAAAAGGTGTTATCCCCCATTTTAATCGAGTTGGCTATCTTTTACTCAGTTTGTGTCTGCTATTCTGACTACCCTCCCTGCTTCCTTCTGCCTTAACTGGTACAGTTCTCTGTCCTGCTCCTTCTGTGTTTCCTTATACTTCCTAAATGCTATCTTTTTCTCCCTAACCTTACTGCCACTTCTTTTGAGAACCATAGTGGCTTTTTCTTTCATTTTGATTTGTTTATTTGCTTCACACAAAGACTTGTTGCCTCTGTGGTGGCAGTTTTGATATTTCCCCATTGTTGCTCCACCCCTCCTTCTAGCCTGTTTGCTAGTGCTTTTCTAAGGCACTCTCCCATCTTGCCAAAGTCAGCCTTCTGAAGTCCAGAACCCTCACTTTTGTATGGCTTGACTCTGTAGCTGAATTTATCGTGAACCACACTGTTTGGTGGTCACTTGTTCCCAAATAGCTACACACTTCTAGATCTGAGATCCTCTCACTGTCCTCATTTGAGAGTACGAGGTCTAAGATTGCTCCCTCATGAGTAGGTTTCAAAACTAGCTGTCTGAGGCATGCCACCTAAAGAGCATCAAGAATGGCCCTGCTTTTGGATGTGGCTGCAGCAAAGGTGCTCCAGTTAACATCTGGCATATTAAGGTCACCCATCAACAGTATATCTCCCTTCTCTGCCATCTTAAGTATGCCTTCTATCATATCCTTGTCTATTCCTTCCCCCTGACATGGGGGTCTGTATACAACCCCTGTGCGGATTGTGGTGACATTTCCAGTCTCTTAGGTGACCCACATTGCCTCCTCTCCTCCCTGTTTACTCTTTTGTTCAGTTGCTTTTATCCCTTCCCTTACATAGAGAGCTACCCCCCCTTCTGCCTTCCCTGTCTCTCCTGTAAATTGTGTATACTGATATGTTAACATCCCAGTCATGGTTCTCTGTGTACCATGTTTCTGTGACTGCTATGATATCCAGGCATCCCTCTTCCATCAAGGCCACCAGTTCAGGGAGCTTGTTGCCCAGACTATGGGTGTTGGTACTCATTACCCTCTATTTCATGATGGTCTTATCCCTTTTTGCCCCATCCATGTCCTTATTGCATTTGTCACGTTCTCCATTTGCCCCTGTGCTTCTCCCTATTGACATCTCTATGTTGGAGTCTACCTCACTTAGTACCCTGATTTTTTTGGGGGGGCTAGGATTTCCGTGCTCCTTTCCAGTGCATCCCCCTCTGGCTAGTTTAAATGCTTGCCAATGAAGTATTTAAACCTATCACCTAGGATCCTTATTCCCCTCCTGGACAGATGCAGACCATCATACCAGTATAGGCCTGCATTCATCCAGGTGAACCCCCAGTCCCCAATGAAGCCAAATCCCTGAGCTCTGCACCACTTTTTCAAACACTGATTGAATCCCATGGTCTGGAGCACCCTAGCCTCATCTGTGCCATAGACAGACAGCACCTCTGAGAAGGTTACCATGTGTGCTATTTGTCTAAGGCCCCTCCCCATCTCCACAAATGCTTCTTGCACTGCTCTGATCCCTTTCTTAGCCAGGTCATTTGGCCCTAGGTGGACAATGACATCCAGCTCCCTCCCCTGTGCAGCTGCTCCTGTGATCCTGAGGATTCGCTCCCTGTCCCTCCAAACCATGGTGCCAGGCAGGCACCTTACCTCCCTCTCCCCTTTCTCCCCCAGTTCTACCTTCCTAACAATGGAGACCCCCACCAGGAGTTGTTTCCTTCTCTTGTGGGGTCCCATGCCACCCTCCTATTGGTCTCCTTTGTGGAGATTCCCAGCATCCTCCTTGGTCTCCACTGTGGGTGCCTCCATACAGGAACTACACTTTTCCAGAATGGCAAGGAAATTGTGGAGAGGTACAACTGGAGGGATGTGCCTCTGTTCAACCACCCTCATCCTCCCTGAGCCACTGTGGTCCAATCGCTCCTCTTTCTTGGCAACCTCTGAGGCAATGGCAGTGACTCTGGTGCCCCCTGGGTGGGAGAGGAGGTCCCACAAATCCTGGCCAACTCAGCCTGGAGATGAGCAACCTCCTCCCTCAGCCCAGAGAGGTGCCTGCAGATGGGCAACACTGTATCCTCCAGAATGTCTTCCAGAAGACTGCTGCTTCACAGCCACTGCACTACACCATTCCCATCATGTCTTTTTTCTGGCCCCCTAACTGTTGTTTGGAATACTTACTCTTTCCTCTGTTTGTTTCTTTTCTTTTTTTTTTCTTTTTTTCTTCCCCTACTTACTTACTTACTATCTCTGTGCCTTTTTAGCTCCTGATCTTCCTGTTCTAAGAAAAGAAGTTCCTATATTTCTCAGTAGTCTCCTTACTTGCTCAGAGTCAGACCTCCAGCAGCTGGGAGGGGGGAAGAGAGCTACTCTTGCCCTTCTAGGATGTTGAGTCTTTGGTGGCTTTATGATCACTCACTTCCTGCTCCCAAAGAGGAAGTTCCTGTTGTCAGTTAAATCATGTGCCTATAAAAGTAGAACTGGTTTAGGGTGGAGGGTGGAGGGAAGGGAAGGCAATATAGTCCCAGTAGAGAAGTTTTAATTATACCAGTAGCTCCTTTCTCCTAGTGTTCTGTCTGTTCTCTGGCAGAAGCTATCTAGGGCAGTGCTTAAATCTGGATCTAACCTGGCTCCTTCTAGCTAAGCCACTCCCCCTACTTGTCAAATCTTTCTACACTTAGTTAATTTCACAGATAACAATTCCCTTCTGACACCTGTGACAAGCACCTAGATAAGTACTCAGATAACACAGATAACAATTTACATCAACTACCTCTGGCAAACACACTAACTCTTTTTTTTATCCTAAATTGAAGGTCCCAGTACAAGATTTCTAGTTCTTAGTCCCAGTAGAGAAGTTTTAGTTATACCAGTAGCTCCTTTCTCCTGGTGTTCTGTCTGTTCTCTGCACAGATTGCATACTGTATGATTCTGAGCAAGTTACTTAACTTCTCCCGGGTCACCCCTGAAAACAGGCACTTATGTCTAGTGGGTCTTACCCATTTACCCCCCCCCAAAAAAAGAATTGTACACTGTAGATAACTAACAGTGCAAGTTACTTACATTCCAGTTTTTCACACGTGAGTCAAATTTCAACTCCCCAGACAGCTCCTTCCCCTCTGTGACCTGGGTCAGCCAGTCCCCATTGCCTAGTGGCACCCCACCTTCCAATAGCTGCCCCCACCATTATATGGAATTTTTTTGGTGTGTAGTGGCACCTCCACCCTCTGATCACTGTTCCCACATCACCTTTATTTCCCTGGTGTCTAGTGGCACCCCTTACCCGCAGATCACTGTCTTAACTGTTTTTAAAAATTGCCCTGCTCGTTCCTCAGAGCTCTGGTTGGGTACCGAGGCCCCCCATCACATTTCTTCTTTCCCTGTTGACCATCCCAAACCCTCTGGGCCCGGCCATCCCCTGTTTCATCCTCTTTCTGTATCTGTACCACCCCCTCTTGAATTATCCCACCAGGGAAGTCTGAACCAGCTCACCAGGCAGTGCATTCCAAGATTCCACCACCCTCTGAGTGAAAAACCTCCTCCTCTTCCCCCCATCCTCCCCCCTTCCAGCTTCAAACCATGCCCTCTGGTGATGCCACCCTCTTTTAGTCTAATGATCCCTATTTACCCTATTTAGTTCCTTGAGGTACTTCAAGACCTCAATCATGTCCCCCTGGTCTCTCCTCTCCTCTCCTCCAATGTGAACAGGCTGAGCTCCTCTAGTCTCTCCTCATATGTCAGATTCCCTATTCCCCATATCATCTTGGTCACCCTACTCTGAACCTTCTCTAGAAACTGTATGTCCATCTTCAAGTGCAGTCTCCAGTACTTCACACGCTACTCAAGATGTGGCCTAACCTGTCCATTGTACAGTGGCAGGATTACTTCCCTGCATCTTGAGGTGATCCCTATTGCAATGCAACCCAACATCCTGTTTCCTTGACAGCTGCCCTCCTACACTGCTCAGAATTATTCATTCTTGCATCCATCAGGACCTCTAGGTCTTTCTCCCCTGCTGTGGCCCCCAGCACTTCTCCACCCATGATGTACTGGTGTTTGGGGTTCCCCCACCTGAGATGTAACACCTTGCACTTGGAGGAATTGAAATTTAATTTCCAGGTGTGAGCCCACCTAACCAGGGTCTCCAGGTCCCCTTTAAGGGCCAACCTCCCTTCTACCCCCACAACCACAGCTCCCAGCTGGCGTCATCAATGAAGAGACTCATTTTGTACTCTATGCCCTCCCTGATATCAGATATGTATGCATTAAACAGTATCAGCCCCAGGACCAAGCCATGTGGAATCACACTAATGAATCCTCTAGGGGTTGAGAGCTCCCCCCAACCCTACTCTCTGAGTATGCCCAGCCAGCCAGTTTCCTATCCATCTGATCATCAAAGGGCCCACACCCATCCCCCTCAATTTCTCCACAAGGCCATTGTAAGGGACCAAGTAAAAAATGCCTTGCTGAAGTCCAAGAACAGTATATCCACAGGCTTTCCCCATCCAATTCCGATGTTACCCATTCATAGAACTCCATAAGGTTAGTTTGACATGATTTACTTGTCACATACCCATGTTGACAACTATCCAGACCTCCCACCTCTTCCAAGAACCCCCCCCAAGTGTTCCATCAGTATACCCTCCATTATTTTCCCCACCACTGATGTCAAACTGACAGGTCTATAGTTTCCAGGCACTTCTCTCGACCCCCTTTATGGATTGGCACCACATGTGCCTCCCTCCAATCCCTAGGTACCCTCCCTGTCTCAATTGTCCTGCTGAAGAGCTCCACAAGAGGTTCAACCAGTAAATCCACCAACTCCCATAAAACTCTCAGATGGATGCCGTCCAGCCCTGGAGATTTTTCCTTTTTTAGGACCTTGAGTGCTTTCCACACCCAATCAGTTGGGATAGCATAATTGTTTAAGAGAAGCTTTAAGACAACTTGGTGATGATAATTTTTATGTTAAATTAAGTTATAACCCAACTTGGGAATTTAAAAGCATTATCGATGAAAGAATAAATGATGTGTATGTGGAAGGACATATTACAAACAATGATAGGGATTTTTTAATTAAAGATTATACTGTTATGGCTATATTTTATTTATTACCTAAAGTACATAAAATGTTGATAGACCCCCTTGGACATCTGATTATTAGTGGAATGGGATCTTTGACTGAGCCTCTTTCTCATTACCTGGATTCTTTTTTACGAATTTATGTGGAGAGCTTGCCCTCTTATTTAAAAGATACCAGGGATGTTTCAAATCTTTTGATTCCATTACATGTAGAGAGTGACATTTTATTAATTTCTTTAGACACAGAATCTTTGTATTCTAATGTCCCTCACTGCGGTACTTCGGATGCAATGGCATTTTTTCTAAATGATGATTCTAGTTATAATGGACTACCTATAGATTTCCTTTTAAAATTAATGGAATATGTCCTAACATTTAATGCTTTTCTGTTTAACCAAGTTGTTTATAAGCAAATTAAGGGGACAGCTATGGGAGCCACCTGTGCCCCTTCAATACCCAATCTATATGTTAGACTGTGGGAAAATAATTTTATTTTTTCAGTGAATAATCCATTCTTTGATAAAATCATCTTATGGAAATGCTTTATAGATGATATGATTTTATTATGGAAGGAAACTTAATCAGAGTTTCAAGATTTTATTATCTTTCTTCATTCCACCAATGATCACTTACACGTCACTTCTTATATAGCGAGTGATCAACTTCCATATTTGGATATTTTTATAGTAAAAACGGCTACTGGTAAGTTTGAAACAGAAATTTTCCATAAAAAAGTTGATGGTAACACGGTCCTGTTAGCTTCTAGCTGTCACCCAGTCCATACAATTAAGAATATCCCTAAGGGAGAATTTTTACGAGCTAAAAGAAATTGTGGTACTGAGAACAGCTTTAAAGTTAATGCAGATATGATGGAAACAAGATTTAAGGAGAGGGGTTATGGTATTAAAAATATTTTACAAGCAAGAGAAATAGCTGTGAACACTGACAGAACTACTTTGTTACGGCCATTGAATGTAAATAGTAGACATTATACACAATTAAATGTGGTCACAACTTTTTCAACACATGCTAATCTTTTTTCTGATGTTATAAATAAACATTTGGGGGTTCTTGTCGGCTGATAAAAATTTGGAAAATGTAGCTGTACAGTTGCCAAAAATAACGTTCAGAAACACTGCTAGTCTTAAAGATAGTCTAGTACACAGTCATTTAGTAGACAAGAAAACAATAAATACTTGGTTATCGCAATCTTTGGGTTGTTTTAAATTTAATAACTGAGTTTATTGTGATGTTGTCATTAATGGTAAAACCTTCTCAACTGTAAATAATACACGGGAATTCAGCATTAGACAATTCACATCATGTAATACGAATGGTGTGATTTATGTGGCAACTTGTTTGTGTAATGCCTTTTATATAGGCAAGACTGAAAGAAATTTTAAGGTTAGAGTTGGTGAATATCAATGAGCTTTAGTAATGGAAGATCCAGTACATGCTACAGCAGCACATATTTCAGCGTGTAAAAATTACAACTGTTTAAATTTTTTTAAGTATATGGCAATTGACAAAGTGTCTCAAAAACCTGGGGGGGGTGGGTAATTATAAAAATCTCATTTTAAAGAGAGAAGCTTTTTGGATTTTGCAGCTGAAAGCAACTGTCTTTCCTGGATTAAATGGAAATTTTGACCTAAAACCTTTCCTAGAAGAAAGACGTTAGTTATTGAGAGAATTTATCTAAATCCTCTCCCCCCCCCCTTCCTGGACTTCTATTATAAATGTGGTATGTTTATCATATGCATTCGATTCAACACTGTTCATTATTGCTGAATGTTTTTTATTTGTTATTGCTGCCTATCTTATTTTATTTTCTCATTTGAGTGTTTTTTTTTTTAAGTGATAGACTTCGTCTGTTAGATAATTAAAATCCATGCAGAAATTCAATATTGCTTCATTGTCAGTTAAATCCTATTGGTACTTTTTAATTGATCTAATTTGTCATGTGTTTTATTGTGTGGCTATATATATGTGTGTGCTTCTTTGTTTAATTTAGCCTTTGATAAAGGGTCCAGTGGGACCAGAAACGCACCAGGCGATTTAATAAATCTTTTAAAATAATTCTCTCTCTTTGACCAGTGCTTCTGTGGTGGTGGGTACCTGGATTTGTGTTTTTTTACATTATCTAGTACCACAGGTTTTATATTTTGGATTGAAATTACCTGATCAGTTTACTGCTTCAGAGGTAAATTGGGTTTTTCTGACAATTCCCTCTAGTCAAGATGGTGTCACAGAATTTTCTTTGGCCAAATGGAGCAAGCCATTTCATGTGGGGTTTGGGGATGAAGGGAAAGATAAACAGACCGCTGTGACTTTTGCTAAAAGGAATTTGGGGAAAATAGAGGTTTCTAAAAATGCTACAGCTCAGGCTGTACCATAAATTAATGCTGGTATGATCTCACTGCCTGCATTACCTGCTCCCCAATCAGCACCTCTCACTGAAGAAACATGGTCCCCTCAGAGAACATTGAGTGAGGCAGGTTGGACATTACAGCGAGGGACTTGGCTTCCCACTCCTGAGTGGGACCCTAAGTTAAATTTTTCTTAAAATGAACCTGATTATAAACCTAATTTACCTGCAGTACCTTTAACATCTGAGAACACTACTGGGGGACAATGTGAAGTTAGGCCTTCTGCTGCGGCCTTGCAAATTACCACTCCCTCAGTTAAGGACATTTCTGATTCTTCCCCCATAAAGGACAATGAACTGTCTATAACAGTACCACAGGATAAATCAGAACCTGAGAAGCCACTGCTATCAGACTTATTTTCTAAAATTAAAAGGGAAGCAGCACCATGAAGGAATGCGGTTAGGATCTGCTCTAAGGGGGAGTTGGATGTTAGGTCTGATAGGCATCATGTCGGTAAATGTTTATTGAAAGATTCCTTGTACTTCTCTCCAAGAGAAGTGTTTGCTTTTATTAACATCTCAGGCGAATATAACTTTGATGCTAGTTTTCATTCAGCCTACGCTCTCGATTTATTCTGGGAGAGGTACAACCAGGTGAAGTTCTCACCCACATGGACTACCTTTTTGGTAATTCCATTGACTAAGCCTTTGATTAAATACATTACTGTTATGTTTCATAATGAGGGTGTTCATGTGGATGACATTGCTTACTGGTTGTCCCTGACCACCAGTCCTAAAAAAGCTAAATGCTAAGGTAAATCACACCGAAGAAACAGTCCATGCCGCCTGCCCAGCTGGATTCTTTCCATGCTGCTTCTAAGCCGAGGACCATTTGAAAAATTTGTTGTGCCTTTTCCTTAGCCCAAAGCCATCGCTATGCAGTTACTGCTGCTCGCAGTCCCTCCTTGAACTAATTGAGGACACTGTTGCTGAACTAAAAGTTATCCTTTGAAAGTAGTAAACTCCTGTTCTAATCTTGTCCATTTTACAGGTGGCTCTGTTGTAGCTGAGTGTCTGGGCTCTAAACTGGATCGTGAGGCACAGACTGTACTGCTTAATTTGCTTTTTGTTCACTGCTACAGAAATAGTATAGTGTGGAAGTTTAAATAGAAAAATAAATTGCTAACTACAGTGTTCTGCTGCCTATGTTGTACCTGCCAATCTCTTTGTTTAAACTGTAGCCCTGCCTATTCCTCTCCCTACTTAAATCCCCTCCTTTCCTCTCTCTCCCAGGACTGTCCACCTGCTCAGGCACGCCCAGGATCCTCCACAGCCCCGAGAAACCATCGCTCATATAGGCAAGGTGGTCCTGGCTGCAGGAGACCACCAACCCTGAAAAAGCCGAACGCTAAGGTAAATTCCACTGGAGAAACGGTCCATGCCGCCTGCCCAGCTGGATTCTTTCCGTGCTGCTTCTAAGCCGAGGACCATTTGAAAAATGTTTTGGCACCTTTTCTCTTAGCCCAAAGCCATTGCTACACAGTTACTGCTGCTCGCAGTCCCACTTTGAACTAATTGTGGACACTGTTGCTGAACAAAAAGTTATCCTTTGAAAGTAGTAAAACCCTGTTCTAATCTTGTCCATTTTACAGGTGGCTCTGTTGTAGCTGAGTGTCTGGGCTCTAAACTGGATTGTGTGGCACAGATTGTGCTGCTTAATTTGCTTTTTGTTCATTACTACAGAAATAGTATAGTGGGGAAGTTTAAACAGAAAAATTAATTGCTAACTACAGTGTTCTGCTGCCTATGTTGTACCCGCCCATCTCTTTGTTTAAACTGTAGCCCTGCCCATTCCTCTCCCTACTTAAATCCCCTCCTTTCCTCTCTCCCTCAGGACTGTCCCCCTGCTCAGGCATGCCCAGGATCCTCCACAGCTCCCGAGAAACTGTCGCTCATATAGGCAAGGTGGTCCTGCCTGCAGGAGACCGCCAGCCCTGAAAAAGCCGAACGCTAAGGTAAATCCCACTGGAGAAATGGTCTGTGCCACCTGCCCAGCTGGATTCTTTCCATGCTGCTTCTAAGTTGAGGCTCTGCTGGTGCTGTACGCTGGCTCCCACCCACCCCCACCCACTGTCCCTATCTGGGCATTTACTTATATAGGCTCTTCATGTCAGTTTCAGTTTAAACCTAACAGGCTACTTTTCCATTAGCTCCTTATAGTTTACCACCACTAGGGTTCATGGGCGTATAAGTCCTACTCATTGATTGCCTGTGCTTGATGCAAGTAGCTGCACTAAGGCAGTTTTTACTTCTTCCTGTATGTACAGCTGTACTGTTCCCAACTCAATTATGGCTCACAAATTTCTGGTCTCTCTAGTTACCAGCCTCTTGCTCTGTTCCCTTGCTAAGCTCTCGCTACTACCCTGTCCCCACAGTAGCACCAGGCTGCAATACACACTTGGAGATTTCAAATTCTCTAACATACTGGTGAGACCGGCCAACAACTTTGATCAAACTCCACTATTGATTCCAAGATTCAGCAATTATCTCGTGGCAAACTACCTAGACCGTAGACCCTGCTTCGAAATGATCATGGTTTCTCCTGTTACTTATCACAAACTTTGGTATCTCTTGCTGCTGGCAATCCTATTGGCAGGTAATGTGGAACAAAACCCAGGTCTGGTTCATCCTTGGCCATACAACAATGCCTCCTGGGTCACTACTGGGGGGCTATGCATAGCCCATCTAAATATTAGGAGCCTCACATGCAATTTCACAGAGCTCGAGACTTGGGTCTCCACCTACAATCCTGATATATTATGCTTATCAGAGACATGGCTCAAGCCTTCCACCCCTGACTCAATCTGCACATTAAATAACTATAGCCTTATCAGAAATGACACATGATCTTCTAAGTGGGGTGGGGGTGTTGAGCTGTTTCACAAAACTCATCTCTACATCTCACAAAATGCTGTCCCGCAATCCTCCTCTTGTGAGTCTATACATGCTCTTCTTTGCCTGGGTGCTAAAAATTTACATATTGTTGTTGCTTACAACCCGCCCATGGGAGGACTGTCTGCCTTCATAAATTTACTGGAGGACTCAGTAAAACTTGCAGGTTGCAATGAACTGCTTATTTTAGGGGACACGAACTTAAACTGGCTTGGACAAATACATAACCAACTTCTATCTACAATACAGAATTTCAGCCTACATCAAGTCATAACAGAGCCCACAAGGGTCTCCCCAATACAACATCTAGCACATTACTTGACTGGGTATTAACAAATAGGACTGACAGAACTGTGGATGACGGCACCCTACCTGATACTATATCAGATCACTCCCCCATTTATTGTATATGGCAACACTCTAGCTCCAAGTCCTTGCCCCCACACTATATCACTTTTAGAAACTACTCTAATCTTAATCAGGCTAAATTCCTGTATTAAGTCTCATCTATAGATTGGTCCTATCTTTCTCAGTCCCTTGATGCTCAGACAGCTCTGAATCACTTTCTAGACCATTTTTGTTCAATTCAAGATAGATACACACCCCTAGTGACCCGACGTGTGTGCACTACACCCACTAAAAATATCTGCACAAATATCTACAGGCAGCTTTACATGTCAGAGACAAGAGCTGGAAGCAGTTTAGAAAAACAGGCCTTACTGCTGACTACCACACCTACATTACCCTGAGAAGTGACTGTAAAAAACGGATTAGACAAGCAAAAAACACATATCGTAAGGGGCTGCTGAGGGAAGCAACAGGTGACTCCAGAAAATGCTGGGCACATATAAAATCATTCCTAGGAACAAAGAAAACAAAACTGTCAGATGAAATGTTCATCAATGGTGTTCACTGCAATAACCCTGGAATCATTGCGGAGGCCTTTAATGAACAATTCTCTGACCTATCTAGCTTAACATCGGTTTTCCAGATGGCCAGCTGTGACCCCCCCCGCTGCCACTGAATTTACCCCGCATTTCTATTTTAAGGCAGTATCAAAATCTGACATCCAGGTCCTGCTAAATACCATCCCTGACATTACTAGTGTAGGCTCTGATGGGATTGAACCTAAACTCCTCAAACTTGCCGCACCATATATAGTTCAGCCTCTGTCAAGGATTTTTACCCAGTCTCTCTGCAATGGTGTTGTCCCTGACAGCTGGAAAATGACTGGAGTCACTCCAGTCCATAAGAAAGGTGATAAAAGAGATATGACCAATTATCAACCAATAGCTATACTATCAGTCCTGAGTAAAATCCTGGAATAGTTAGTATCAAGACAAGTCATCGAATTTTTGACTAAACATAACCTTCTCTCGCCAATTCAGTATGGCTTTCAAAAGGGTCATAGCACCTCCACAGCCCTGCTTCACCTTACAAATGGCACCTTAACAGCTATGGACAAAGGACACCTCACGGGAGCAGTTTTTATTGACTTAACAAAGGCCTTTGACCTTGTTGATCATCCTATTCTGCTTGACAGTCTCCTAGCCCTTGGTTTCTCTCGTATTGCAACTGCCTGGTTTAAAAGCTATCTGTCAAATAGGACTCAGATAATTAGGTTCAAGTCTGCTATATCCAGCCCTAGGGCTATTAAAATAGGTGTTCCCCAGCGATCAATATTAGGACCCCTTCTCTTCTCTATTTTCATTAACAGTATCTCTCTGAATATCCCCGGCTGCTCGGCTATCCTTTATGCAGATGACCTGGTCCTGTACTGTAGTGATAAGGTATTCAACATTTAAATCCAACCCTTGCTACCGTGTTTAAGTCCACCCAATCCTGGCTCCTCCACCATAAGCTAATCCTGAGTGCTGATAAAACACATTCTATGCTGTTTGGCTCTGCAGTCAAATTAAGTAAAAACCGTGACACATTTGTAGTCTCTGGTCATGAAGGGAAGGTCCTTGAACTGGTTCACTCCTTCAAGTATCTATGCGTATTCCTTGTCGAAAATCCTAATTTTGGTCAGCATATAACATCCACCTGTATATCGGTTAATGCCAAAATAGGAGTAGCCTACAATATCAGCTATGTCTTCACACAGTCAGCTAGATTAGCTGTAGCCCATGGGATTCTGCTCCCGTCACTATCCTATGGAGTAGCTACCTATCTCAATGCATCCAAAACTCTCCTTAGGAAGTGGGACATTACCTATAACAGCATATGCAGGTATGCATCGGCCTCACCCTGGTCAAAACACCATTGCAAACTTTATGCCAATCTGAATTGGCTACCCCCAGCGTTGACTCAAACTCTTGCCCTTGGCTCCCTGGCTGATAATATCATTAGAGCGGGCATCCTAATCTTGCTGGCCTCCCTACTAACTCCACTGGCCTCCTCTCATGGCCTACGATCAGCTGATAAGTCACTGCTGCAAATAACCTAGATGTAAATCTAACAAAGGAACCTTTGCTTTCTCTTATTCAGTGCCTAAACTCTGGAACTCTCTGCCTCTTGATGTATGCTCAGCCCCCAGCCATGTCCAGTTCAAAAACAGGCATCGTTCTTTCCTCCTCAGCCAAATATCCTGTGCCTGTTTCAAACCCCCCTGAATTTTCCCTCTCCTTAAACCCACTACCCCAGCTGCTGTAAACTGATCTCCTCTTATCCTGACCATCTAGTTTATTATTTTAGGCACTTATTGTCTCTTTTTTGTTTGTGCTTTAGCTACCCTCAACCTTTTAAGCTGTCAGCCGTATGTGATTTTTCTCACCAAGTCTTTCAATTGAATATAAACTATTGAACATTTATTGTTACCTAATTATGTCATTGTTAAACCTTGTTTTAGCTTTGTATGTACTACGTCTCTACCCTAAATCAAACTGTATCCCCTGTACATCTTACTTATTGTAAATCTCCTGGGTCGTGCCTGAAAATAGTCATGTTTTGGCTAATGGCACTCACCCGGTAAACAAAAACTAAATAACTAAATAAATAAATCAAATGTGAGGTAATGAGTCCTCCTGAGGCTATTCTTGACACCGAACAGTTTGGACAAGGGGTTGGTGATACAAAGTAAAGCTTAGGCAAACGGACACTGGTATTGACCATATCCTTAATTCTTTTCTGCTGGGCTGGGATAGGGGGATGTGTTTTTACGCTGGGCAGCCCCAAGCATGTTATAAATGTGGATCTTGAACACATCTGTCCAGTTTCTGTGACAAGACCAGATGTGATAATTGTGGTGAAATAGGCCATATAGCCTTTCAATGTGCAAACCTCACAAAATGCAATCTCTGTGAAGACACTGGCCATGTTGTCTCTGAATGCTCCTGTGCAGTGAAGAATAAGGCTTCCAGTGGTTGCCCAGATTTATTGATTCAACAAGCCCAGGACTTAGCTGCTTGTCCAGATCAGTCTTGGCCTGACCCCCCTTCCTCAGAAGTTTCTATCCCTCCCTTGGCTCCATTACATGAAACTGAACAGCCTTTGGAGAAACCCCTCTCCTCCCCTCCCAGTGTTTTCCCTCTTCTTTCCCTCTTATGTTACAATGCACCACAGGAGACAGCACTCCTGGACCCTCCAGCATGGCCTATGGTGGTGATCCAAGTTAGGAGGTCCTCAAGGAACTTTAAACCTCCTTCTCCCACCACCGTGGACATTGAGTCTAGTAATCCCTTTGCTGTTTTGTCTATTCAGTGGGGTGATTCAGAAAGGGAATGTGCAGAACCTGACTCCCAGCCATTACTGGACAGTCCACCATCCCCATCCACCCACAAGCAGGTTATAAAGGGAAGAAGAAAAAGAGAGGGAAAAAAGATAGTTGAATTTTTAACTACATCTGGCTTCCATTAGCATAGGGTCCTTGAATGTTCACAGTATATTGAACTCAAGGAGAACACAGGTAGTTTATGATTATATTCATGATAATTCAATAGATGTTTATTTACTCCCAAAAACTCAGATGTACACAAATGATCAAGCTAGGTTTTTCCAGAAGGAGTGGATTTGGGGCCCCTCATATTGGTCCTTTGGACTAGAGACAGCAGATGGAAAAGGATTTATCTTCAATTCCTGTAGCTTCTCTTTAATCAAATTAATTGATATAATTCCAGTGAGACTAATGATTCTTGACAGTGTATGGAATACTATGACTTGTAGATTTATTAATGTATATTGTTCTCAGGTGAAGGTGGAAAGAGTTGCACTGTTTGTGGCACTCCAACCCTTTTTAGTATCTTCCTCTAAAATCCTCTTATGTGGGGATTTTAATTGTGAGCTTAAGACCAAAAATGGAGGTACTACAAGTTATGGAAAAAAAAAATTACTGTGATTCCAGTGCGTTGTTGCACTTAGTAGAATCATCGGGTCTCCTAGATAGTAGATGTCACCAACACAGTGGCCCTGAATTTACTTATAAATGGAATGCATACACATCCACAATAGATTGTATATTTCTCTCACATAATCATCCCCCCCTTTAAATTTCATTTATTTTTTTTTATAATTCATATTTTATTAGTAAATTTTTTACTAATCCAGGGGACAGAGAATTACCACATACAGTGCTTATACACAAAATGATACATGAGCTGTCCCCATCTCCTCCCCCACCCCATACAGCAGCAAGGTACTTACAAAAATAGAAGAATACAATATAGTATCGCAAATCAAAAAGCACTGGATATACAGACTCATTTAGCAGCTCTGACCATAATTAACATGTGAAG
Organism: Neoceratodus forsteri; assembly: GCA_016271365.2. Classification (NCBI taxonomy): domain Eukaryota; kingdom Metazoa; phylum Chordata; order Ceratodontiformes; family Ceratodontidae; genus Neoceratodus; species Neoceratodus forsteri. The sequence goes on from CM057454.1 coordinate 1,278,342,286, forward strand.
GGGATCCCAAGTATTCTTGTACCACTGCAACTTATTGTGGAGGCTCGCTATCGCTTTCTCAGTACGTAAGTTAGCCAAAATTTCATTAACCCATTCCTGATATGTTGGGCTTAATGTATCCCTCCAATGCCGAAGCACAATTTTCTTAACAGATAGTGCAATCATGGAAATATGAAACCTTCTGATTCTAACCTTGATAGGGGATAAATCCCCCAACAAACATACATCTGGAGTGAAGTATTCCTGAAAACTCAGTATGGGGTCTAGGTTATTCTGTATGGCCATCCATAATGGCTTTATCTTAGGGCATGACCAGAAGACATGAAGAAGCATTCCTTCCTCTTGACATCCTCTGGTACAGGCCCCCAAACTTATAAGACCCCATTTCCTTAGCTTCACAGGGGTATAATACATGTTATGCAATATATGGTATTGCATAAGGTGGAGTCTATCCTGAGAGACATATTTATGGCAGAACCTCCATAAAGTGGACCAATCAGGAGTATATTGAGCAAAGAAAGAAACCCAGAGCCTAGTGGGGCCTTCAGGTCTCCCATATTTCCACTGATATAGGACACAATATATTTTGGAGATAGCACCTGGTGACCCCAAAAAAGGGGGGCGATCCGATACAAACAGAAAAACAGGTGGATGAGGAGGGATATTACCAAATATTGTGGAGAGTAGATGTTTCAATTGGGCATCCCTGAAGTAAAAAGTTAACAGGATATTAAACTTGCGAATTATATTATAAACTGAGAGCCATTCCCCTGCATCATCCAGAAAAGAAGAGATTATTCCATCCCCAATCTGGGGCAACCATTTACGAGATATCATATTTTTGTTTAATGAAAAAGACGGGGAATTCCAAATGGACTGGGACAGGTCCATTTCTGGGGAATACCGCAGAAATGAACAAAGCTGCATGTGAACTCTGAGGGACGTTCGGATAATGGGACAACTAATAATGTCTGGAAGGGAGTCTATTTTAAGATAGAACATTGTCTGGGGGTCAACGTTCTCAAATTGTAAAAAGTCTAACTCGATTTTGAGCCAGACCGGTCTTAAATATTCCGGGCCCGATTAACCCACCGCAAATATTTTGCAATATGACTAGCCCAGTAATAAATTGCTAGATGGGGGATCCGCAGTCCTCCATCTAGTTTTTGAGCAGCTAGTTTGTAATATGCTAACCTGCTTGTTTATTAGACCAGAAGAAATTTGTGAAAATTCCATGCATTTTATGAAACCATGATAACGGTGTAAAGGAGTTAAGAAGTGAGAGAGGATAAAATAAACCAGGAAAAACATTCATTTTATTGATATTAATGTGACCCCAAAGAGAGAGAGGGAGTTTGGATCATCTATTGAGATCCTGAACTATCACTTGAGAGAGAGGCTCCAAATTTTCCTTAAACCAGGAGGAGGGGTTACACGTCAAATTAATGCCAAGGTATCTGAGAACACGTGGAGACCAACCGAGACCAAAACACGACAAATCATTTTTAAAAACCTTATGATTAAGAGGGAAAATGGAGGATTTATTTGTATTCAACTTATAATTTGAGAGAGCACTGAACTTGGTGATTTCCCTCAACTTGACGGGAATTGAAGTTTTTGGATGAGATAAATGAAGAAGGAGATCGTCAGCGTAAGCCGTGATCTTCACCACCTGATTGCCAAACAGGATACCGCTTATCTCCAGATTATTGAGAATGTTTCAGATAAGAGGCTCTAAGTATAAATTAAATAAAAGGGGGGAGAGAGAAGGCAGCCCTGCCAGGTACCGGAAGACAAAGGAAAGGGTTTGGAGAATGCTCCATTGCCAGAGACTCTGGCAGATGAAGTTTGATATAAGGCCCGAATCCACTCTATAAACTTAGCCAGAAAACCAAATACTTTAAGGGCCTGAAACAGGAGATTCCAATTGACACGATCAAATGCCTTCTCGGCATCCAAGGAGACCAATCCTGCGGGAAAGGCAGCATCCCTGGACACCGAGACTACGTTTGACAGAGTACATAGATGGTCAGCTGATGAACGCCCCCTCATAAACCCTACCTGAGACATATTAATCAGGTCAGAAAGAACTCAAGTTATTCTATCAGCCAATATCTTAGAGAAAATTTTAACATCTTGATTCAATAAGGAGATTGGTCTATAGCTTTGCACTAATTCTGGATCTTTATCGGGCTTAGGGAGAAGTACAATCAGGGCCTCAGACAAATGTGTATCTATTTTTGCACCAGAAATAATGTGACAGTACAACTGGTGGAGAACTGGCAATAATTGTGATCGAAAAGTTTTATAAAATAAAGTGGAAAAAACGTCTGGTCCTGGGACCTTATCTGAGGGCAAAGCCCCAATGACCTCTGAAATTTCCTCTAGCGATATTAGTGAGGATAGAAAATTCCTCTGCTATTCCAATAGAGAGGGTAGAGAGGAATCCCTCAGGTAGGCCTCAAGCTCTTCTAAGGAAGGAGGGTTGTCCATATCCCTATATAAATCCTCATAGTAAGAGGCAAACTCCTGCACAACCTCAGAAGGGGATACCTTCAAGGATCCATCTGCCTGGGCCCTAATTGGAGGTATAAATCTAGCTGATTCTTGCTGCTTTAGCCTTAAGGCTAGCAGGCGACCCGCCTTTTCCCCCTGATCGATATGGTTTGCTTTGGTACAAGTAATAGATAATTCTGCTTTTTCCCTCAATAGATCTAAATATTTATCTTTAGCTACCGAGAGCCTCCTCATATCCTCTTCTGAGGCATTAGAGGATAACCTGGTTTCTAAAGACCTAATTAGAGAATGAAGCTACTAATTCCGCCTCACAAGTCTTTTTCCTTTTTGTGGCTAAGCTAATAATGATCCCTCTCATGTATGATTTGAAAGCACCCCACAAAATATCAGGAGTCGAACCCTCAGAGGAATTAGTGGAGAAAAAGAAATCAATCTGCTCCTTTATTAGATCACAGTATTTAGTGTCTTTGAGCAATTGACCATTTAATTTCCATCGGGTTTCTTTATGGGGAATGTTAAGGAAAGCCAGCTTGGAAGTTACCAAAGAGTGATCAGACACTGGACCTGGCTGGAAAGAAGTAGTTAAGATCCCTGGCAAAAGGGCCTGAGAGAGGAAAAGATAGTCAATGTGAGATTGGGTTCTGTGCACCGGTGAGTTAAAGGTATACTCCCTATCCTTAGGGTGTAACACACGCCACACATCGCACAGTCCGCACTGGTCCAGAAAGTCCCTAAGGGCCCTCTGTCTGGGTGTTAAGCCCCTCAACCCAGTACCAGACTTGTCTATTTCAGGATCAAGAACCAGATTGAAGTCCCCGCCTATTATTATACCAATGGGAAGCATGGGAAGGAGTATGGAGATAAGCTTCATGTAAAAGCCAGGATCATCTTCGTTAGGCCCATAAATGCTACCAAGTAAGATAGGCATAGACCAGAGATTCCCTTGAACTAGGACATATCTGCCATCCGGGTCCCTGAAAACTTGTTTAAAAATAAAGGAAATGTCTCAATTAATTAGAATCATAGCCCCGAAGCTATTAGTGGACCCTGAGGCATTAAAAACCTGCCCAATTTGTTGCCTCCTAAGTTGCAGAGATTCACTTTCCAGTAAATGAGATTCTTGTAGGAATATAATCTGAGAAGATAATAAACTTAAGTGTTTTAACACTTGGTATTGTTTAACTCTTTTCCTTATCCCCTTCACATTCCATGTAGCAATGTTTATACTACTGGCCATCTAAACAGAAAAAGAGAAAGGACATATATGAAATCCAGTAATTATAACCATCAGACTTAAATGACCCGAACCCCTGTTTGCTGCTGTATACCCTACCCACCCGAGTATCAACTTTCCTCCCACCCACCACCCCCGCCCCCCCAAATATTCCATCCCTTTTCAACTAACAAGTAATATGACAACCCTGAACACAATATCACCCTCCCTTCCCCCAACTGTCCTGAGCAACATTCAGCACAATACTGCTGACCTTCCTCCCTCTCCAACCTCTCACGCATGTACCCCAAAACCCCGCCTTAGAATGTAAACCTTCTTATAGAATCAGTAATCAATAACACAACATCAAACATAAAGGTAATGTAGGTAATGATAGGTAAGCACTGGACTCCTGAAATCCAGAACAAAAATGGCAAGAATGAGAAATAGAAAAGAGAGCAACCCCTAATTGGGAGCAATCAAGAAAACCCGGAATTCCTGAGAAAAAACAGAAAATACATGATGTAAGGCACACTCTCCAAATATGCTCTCATAACTGCTGCCATTAATAAAATTTAAAACTTTCCCCGAAACATATATTCACTAGTAAACTGAATGCTCCAAGTAGTGGACCTCCATCTGTGTCCAGGCCCCCACTGCTATCTATACCCGATAGAAATAAATTCCAGAAACAAATAGATAAAGGGGGGTTGAACCACCAAAATTAGAGCAAAAGCACCATCTAGTGATAATATCCCCAAAAACATTGAAACCAAAAGGACACTCTCTCGAACCGTGCCCCAATAATCAAAAACATCAAGCTTGAGGGTTTTAGTCATATTAACTATATCATGCGAGATAATTAAGTGTCCCTGGAAATGAGAAATCGGAAAATGTAATCTGTCTGAGTAGAAAGGGAACACTTCCCAGACAAAACACAACCCCCCCCAAGAGAGAAAGTCCCGAGATGCGAGGATGCTCCAAAACACTGAGCGTTGAGATGAAAAATACTAAAGGTCAAGACTCCACTGAAGATAGTCCCCTCCATTGCAAAGTTCGAGAGTCCACAAAACCAGACTAGTATTCAGTCCTCTTTTGGTATAACAACATGAAAGAATTCTTCTCCTTTCCAAAACAGGGTGGGGTAAGACCAACCAACCAGATCAGGTGTCCCAAAACAGATCATGCAGAGCAGCCTTCAATCTCGAGACAGCAGCTTCAGGATTCTAATATGTTAACCAGGAACCGTCCACTAGAACTTGTAGCCTAGCTGGATACCCCATTTTGAAGTGAAGGCCTGCAGCTATAATTTTTAATACAATAGGATAGAAAGAAGTACGCTTTGCCCTGACCGACCCCGGTAGATCTTGGGCAATTCTAAGCCTGGTATTTTCCCATTTCACTTCTTGTAACTCTCTCACTTTTCCCAGAAAGTGCTGTCGCTCTAGATAATTTAAAAAATGGCAAATAATGGGATGTGGTGTTGCTCCTGGGGATGGCTTGAGTCACAAGGACCTATGCGCCCTTTCAATGATGTAGTTAGCCGCAAAGGGAGAGGGACCAGCGACCTTTTCAATCAGCTTCTGTACAAACCCCAGCATATTCAGGCCTTCTTCTCCTTCTGGAAGGCCCAGGATAACATCATTATTTCTTCGGCTGTGGCCCTCCAAATCTTCCAACTTAGCTTCCAAGCTAGAAATCTTTTGTCGCATGACTACGAGACCGAGATCGATTTTTTTCCCACTTGCTTCTCAAGAGATAAGATACGCGCTGCATTATCTGAGGTTTTCATCGTGACCTCCTCAAGTTTTTTAGAAAGGGATTTAATTTTAGCTGAGACTTCTCTAATTTCTTCCCAGAAGGGTTTAAATTCTTCCAAAACTCTGCTCAGAGTTAGGGGCTCTTGGTCAGAGATCAGGCTTTGAAGCTCTGGCTTATCCACAACACTCGAGGCCCTTGATTTTTTTGGGGCCTTCTCAGGAGTGCTTCTGCGGAGCCTTCTTCATATAAACCTCCATAATCACTGGCAACAAACAAACAGGAGCCCAGGATATTAAGAAGGTGATAATCTATAAACATTCTGGTTTTTAGGGAGAAATAGCAACCAAAATAGTGATTACTTGTGATTAGGAGGTTGGAGCTATGCAGAGGAGCTTCTACTCGGTATCCTGCATCACGTGATCCTGCCCCCCTTTAAAGTTCAAACTTTCCCAATGGCCTTTTCTGACCACTTGCTTCTCCAGTGTATTTTTCCCTCAGTTTCTTTACCATCACCACAGAGGTCAAGATGGAAATTAAGTTCACCCACTTTGAAACACCCGTTGGTGTTAAAAAACATTAAGACACTGCTACTTGCCAGGCTTTCAGTTTCCTTTTTATATGATGACTTGGGAGATTGGTGGAAAGACTCTAAGGATGATTTGCAAGTTATGTTAAAGAATCAGGGTAGGTCAGGAGAAAATGTGAAATTTTTGCACTATTTGAAATTACGTCAGCAATTATATTACTTATTTTCCATGGCTAATACTTCAAAATTTGACTATACTCCTCAAATTGCTATTTTAAAAAAGCAAATTCAGGAAGTCCAGTATGACAGGGCTGCTACTATGAGTGCACTTTTCCAATATGGCACAAAAAACAGCCTCAAGGAGACCTGTATGAGGCTTTTAAATGTATAAAAACAAAATCACTGTGACTTCTCTCTTAGATCAGGAGGGACAAACTGTTCAGGATACTGCAGATCTCCATAAAGCAATAAAAAGCTTTATGCCATCTCATAACCCAGTGCCGCCTCCTAGTGCTGGGGGCATCAGGAACTTTTTACAACCTATAAACATTCCAAAGGTCCAAGATGATATCTCTAGATTGGTAGACCCTATTTCAGTAGCAGAAATTGAGGGAGATATTAAATCCCTAAAGAATGGAACATCCCCAGGGGCTGAGGGTCTTACATCAGAGATATACACAATTTATCCCTGAGAATTGTCATTATGTTTAGAGCTGGGTTTTAATTTTTTTCTAGGTAATTTTAGATTCCTTATTTGGTTTTCTGAAGGTTTGCTAATTTTGTTATTCATATCAGGGAATAGGGAGAATATAGAAAATTGGCTACCTATTATGATCCTAAATTCAGATTATAAACTGTTAACTCGTATTTTAAATTCCAGACTTAAAACCTATGCAAGTGCAGTGATCTCCCCTTTACAGTATTGTGGGCTCCCCAGCAAAAAAATACAGCATGCTTTAATGATTATTAGGGAATTAAAAGGAACATTTTTCCTTACATAGGACTTCTGGGTGTATTATTTCAGTGGATCAAATGAGGCCTTTTGACAGGGTCTATCACTAGTGATGGTCAGAGTAGCTGTCGCTCTGTGAAGTGATTTGCGGAGTAAAGCGAATTAAGCGGAGTGCTCCATAATGCAGTAGCTACTTCAAGTTACTCTGCCTTCCATATACCTTGTTTTAAGCTCCAAAGGTGAATTTTGCAGTGATTCATGGGATTTCAGGTCACATGGGCTCTAGATTGTTCTGCACAGCCTCAGTTTGGGGTAGTGTGTGTAGGAAGCTGTAGGAGACAATCTGCTCTGAGAGCTCTCTGCGATTCAAACCTTCAAAAAGCTTTTAAAAAACCTTTTGAGTCATTTTTTTGTTGAAACTTTAGTTCATCGATTATAGAAAACCCTCCTGTGCTCATATCATTGAGCGTTTATTGTTTGTGCATGGATTTTGAATGTTAATGTACAACATTCAGTCTGTGTACTGAGACAGTGGAAGTGTGCTTTGGGGGAGGGGCGTATCTGTGGTGTAGGTAGATTAACTTGGAGAAAAAGAGTGCTTTCTGTTTTGGTGACATTTTTCTTGTATAACTGTGTTAATGTACACAGATTAATATTTTCAATATTTCTTGCCATTTTTTTGCTGATTGTTGTGGTGCAGCAGTGCATAATTTTAGTTTGTTTAAAATATGTGGTTATATTACTGAAGTTTTCAATTTGTTATGCATTACTTAGTGTGTGTGTGAGTATGTGTGTGACGCATGTCATCTATTCAGACACCTTTTATTGTGCCACATAATAATTTCAGCAGTGTGAAGCTGCTATCCACTGCAGCTGCGTGATTTTTGTACTTCTTTGTGGTATCTTTACTGGTACTAGTACTAGTGACTGTTACTGCAGCAGTGCAGTACACTCCCCCCATAGCCCACCCCAACCAGCATGATGGTGAGCACTAGTTAGGTGTTGTGCCTTGTGTCTACATCTCTTCAGTGCACAGTGCAATCTTAATCTGTCTGTGCATTTGAATCTCTTTAGGGCCCAATTGCCATCTGTAACTTAAGTCACAGTTGTTTCTTTGGCTTCCCTTCAGAGTACTGGACAGGTGTGGTGCTTAAATCTGCATGAACATTGTACTCATTAATATGCGTTTTTACATCAGGACCATCATCACGAGTCACTTGTGATACAAATCACGTTCATCATCATCACAGTCACAAATGCAGTCACAAATCATGATTCATGATCATTCACATTACGAATCACAACATTAATTTTTTTTTCTAGTTACTTGGATGTATTGTAAGCCTGTTTTGTAGTATCTCTTCAGGCTTCATCATCCCACCATTGTACTCATTAATGTTTGTTTTTAAGTTGGGGAGTTTTGTGCCACACCTCATCGGGGCCCGGGGAAGTACAGCCATAGGCATTTGCATTTCTTTATCATCACGGTCACAAATGCAGTCACAAATCACGATTTATGATTACATCACGAATCACAACATTAATTGTTTTCAATAGTTACTTGAATGTATTGTAAGCCTGTTTTACACTATCTCTCCATGCTTCACCACCCCACCATTGTACTCATTAATGTTTGTTTTGAAGTCAGGGAGTTGGATAGTGTCTGCAGTACATACACAGACTGGAAAGAAGACTGACTGCACAGGTGCAGGTTAGCACAGTATACTTACACTGCTCAGAACACAAAGTGTCACGCATATGGAAGACAACAAAAAAGGGCATAATTACATACAAGAGTCTGGGATGGTGGAGGAATACATTTTATAACACAGCAAGGAAGGTGTGGGAGGGGCACATGGTGTGAGAAAAACAAGCTAATGTGGGATCCCATGGTGATCCAGCAGCAGTTCCAGCATGGACATAATTTACAACTGATGTCCCTCTGTCTGATCCAGCTGCTGCTCCACAGCACTCACCCTCTCATTGTTCTCCTCAACAGCACTCCAGAGAACTGCCAAGTCAGCCTGTGTTACACACAGTTCTCTGGGGTCCACACATTCTACAGTTGACCTGCTGGTGGTGGAGGTGGGGATGGGGGTGCTGGTGGAGCAACAGGTGCTACTGTTGCCCTCCTCTTCTTAGGGATGCCGTAATGCCCAGCTGTACCCTCTGCCACAGAATGGCCAGCAGGTGCATGCATGGTCTGTTCTGTGGCAGCCTGCCACTCCAACTGCTGGTGATTGAGCATATGGGTGTTCTGGCCCCCAGTCCCCAGGTGAGTCCCCTGGGGGCCACAGTGCACATCCACCTCACATAGGTGACACCTGACCACACTGCTGTCCCCCTGACAGAGTCAAAAAACTGCCAAACAATGGAGGTGTGGGGAGGACCAGGCACAGGCAAGGGATAGCCAGATGAACTGGCAGCCGTCTGGTCATGGTGCTGAACAGGGATGGGATCCACACCTGGACCCATGGGAACAGGCACATCCTGCTCCAGAGGACCTTGTGCTGGACTTGGTGGTGATGGTTCAACTGCCTCAGAGTCAGGACAGGAGGTGGTGTTGGTCCTGCTTCTGGGCGGTCGGACACTCACAAGTTTTGAGAGGTCCAACAGGAATGGGCACCCATGCCCTCCACACATGTGCATAGTATGATGCTTACCACTACCACGCTCTCCCACAGCTGCCCCTGCCCCAGACATTCCCTCACCCTGGTCCATCTCTCCTACTGAGCTCCCTCAGTCTGAGCAATCACTACTCACACTGGCACACAACGCACACATACAGTCACACAGACACAGACAAACAACTAACTACTTATAAAGGTAAGAAAAATAACATTTACAGAAAGAACTAATTAAGTAAAAAAAGAGTACAGAAAAGACAAAAAAATGTAGCTTTTAAAAAAGCTGTTGGATCTAAATCAAAGTTTAAATCTCCTCCTCACTCTGATCTCAAAGTATTAGCAGTTACAAAACACTACTCTCTCTTCATCTGCACAGGAGAAAGTAAAAGTGTCTACTTGTAAGACTCACTTTCTTCCTGCCTAGCTAAAGATCATGTGACTTACAGTACTGTAAGCCATGTGATGTGAGAGGGGGCTGCCAAATCTGAAACACCAAGTGGATCACTTAGAATAATAATGAGGAACGCGAAGTCCATTAAAAACAATGACTTCGCCTTACTTCGCATTGCCATTCCACCTTAACGTGAAGTGGTAATGACAAGGTGGAGTGTGCACTTTGCATTGCCCACTTTGCTTTCACTCTGCTGGCGGAATTTAAATTTGCTGCATCTCTATCTATCACCCCTTTTTATTTCTCACCTTAAAACATTATGGGGTTCCAGCCCCCTTATTTAGACTGGATAAAATCCCTTTATGACAATGCCATCGTTCATCCAGTTATTAGAAAAGAAGTAACAGAAGGGTTTCACATTACTACTGGGGTACATCAGGGATGCCCGTTAAGTCCACTATTATATTTATTTTCTATGGATCCATTGATTCGGTCCTTATCAAAGTATCCACATTGGAAGGGGACGCAGCGATCACTTACAGTAAAGGAGTTGCATTTACAGGCCTATGCAGATGATGTTTGTTTATTTTTCTTGGACCATAATCAGGTTTCTGCCTTTTTTGACTTTATGGTCACTTATTCTTCAGTTTCTAATTCCAAAGTAAATATCCAAATAGTCTGGGGCTTTTTATAGGTGTTGGATATCCAGATGAGGTGTGTATGCAAGAATTATGGATCTCTTCGGATCCTGTCGAGATTTTAGGAATAATGTTAGGACCCCAAAATATTCCAGATTTGAATTGGGAAACCGCTTTAACCTCAGTTGAACATAAAGTACAAATATGGAAGCATTGGAAACTGGCTAAGTTGAAATGGGTGCAAATAGACAGTTTCTTATTCCCATGTTACTGTATACAGCAATGATATTTCCCCTTCCAGCCACTCTTGAGACCAACTTGTACAGTCTATGTTTTCAGAAGGTATGGGAAAATAGACTTAACACCATTAAGAGACAATATACATATTTAGCTAAAGAGAAGGGTGGTTTGGGAATGGTAGACCCGGTCATGTTTTTTCATACTCTTTTCGCAGTATAAATGTTAAGGAAGGATTACTGACATCCAGTTCCCGGCATAATTCCTTAATAAAACATTCCTTAGCTCAATATTATTCAGCTTGGCATATAACTCCTCCAAAATGTTCACATTTGAATGTTCCGTAGTTTTTTAGACCAGTAGTTCAAAAACTTTTCAAATGGGGTATCACAAAACAATGTTTAAGAGAATGTAAGGGGCCACAGCTATATGACACAGTGATGTCATTACTTTATTCTTCTGAGCCTGCCTTTAGGAATTGTCTTTCTGCTATGATTCCGGGGGTGCTTCATCAACCAAATAATGCCAGATTACCAGGATATATGTGGGAATTCCTGTGGTTAGCAGTATATGGGAGGATTGGGGTTCGGGGCAATGCCAAACATAAAGCTAAAGAGGAAAGAACTTACGCCTTCATAGGCTGCATTAATCAAGAAGAGTCAATGGATAATTTTTTATTTCATTGCTGTTATGGCAGTTACCTCTGGAAAGTCCTTGTCTTAAAATGGAAGATGGGTTGGTTATTACGATTAAATTATGATATTTTAGTCCTTGGACAGTTTCATAATATCTGGAGACATTATCTTGTAGATACCTTGCATATTTTTTGTTGTTGCCTAAAATATTATTTATAGCAGGCAAGATGCCAATGGGTTTTATATCAAATTAATGCCTTATGAAACAGTGAGTTTGTTGATTCAAGGAGCCATGGAGAGGGTGTATATCAACGATTCAGAGGTTCATACCACTAGAAAAGTGAATAATTGGTAGAAAGGTTTTTCAATGTTTGTAAAATATAAATAAGTAGAGTTTAGGAATCACAGTGAATTCAGTATGGTTTTTGGCAATCCTCAAAAGAGGACGTTTTGTGGAAAGGAATAATCAGTGTGACTGTAACATTGTAGGCATTAATGCTTATTCCATATTGTTTAGATAATTTATAATATACCACATTCCCCCACCTTTCAAGTTGGGGGAGTGTATATCCTTGGTGATTTTACACAATATTCTGATACTATATGACGGTATTATTATTCATGTTCTTTCTATTATGATTGGTATATTTTTTGTGTGACTTAACACAGTTTATAATTTTTTGTTTTAAAAAAAAAAGGTTAGGAGGGCCGTTTCTAAATTACTTGCTTATGTTGCTCTGATTCTGTGCGATTGTAAGATTGTAACACTTTTAGTTTTTTTTTCTTTCACATTATTTATACCTTGGTTTGTGAGACTTTCTTGTTTGTAATTATTTTGTTTTTGATTTTATGAATAAAAAATTCCCCTACTCTTTTCGATAAGTGCCATGGGATCTTTAACATCCACCTGAACTACCACCAATCCAGGTAGATGGGATCAGGGTTTAACATCTCATCTGAAAGACGGCACCTTAGAAGTGCAGCACCCCTCTCATGCTGCACTACAGTATCAGTACTGGGATATTAACCCAAGTGCCAGATGTGGAAACTGAAGCCACAGCCCTCTGATCTCCCAGCCTCAGAGGCAAGTGTGCTACCTGCTGAGCCACTGATTACTGCTTTGAATAAGAATACCGCTTAGTGAAACTTGCCTAATCTCTAATATTTCTTCCCAAATTACTCTACATTGCATATTGTTATGCTAACCATCAATTACTTTTTACTTGCTTACTTGTTCAGCAACGTGTCTTACATATTATTACTGTACGTTCTTGCAATGACTATGTTTTCAAAAATTTTTCTTATATTTTACTCTTCTGACATAGACCCTTTGCAAATAAGCTTCTAGCTCAAAGGTGTTAATTTGAGACTTGAATAAATACATATAAATAAACATATAAAATACTGCCAAAGCACTCAACACTTGCATTGGGCTCCTCTATAGGCACAGCCAAAGCCTGACCCCTGAAGCCCTAAACTTGGCTATCCACAACTCTGTCATTTCCCTGGTAGATTATGGACTGGGTATCTATGGTTCAGCCTCTGACATGTCCCTCCGATGCATCACAATGGCACTTAACAAAGCCTGCAGACCCTCACTAGATCTGTGCGCCTTACGTATACCTATGATCTCTATGCTCAGGCTAACTGGCTCCAATTAAAAGATAGAATCACCTACCAAACTTGCCTGCTTGCAAGAAAGACAAGCCTAGGTCTCATGCACCCGGGGGTTCAGAAACTCCTTAGCCCTTACAGCAACTCTTGTCAAACCAGAGGCTCAGACAAGCAGATCTTTCTGATCCTCCCCTGCCACACTTCCATAGGATAAAAGATAATTTGCCTATCAAGCCCCTTTCTGGTTTAACTGATTACATTATGAAGTCTCCACTCAAACCAAACAGTGCTCATTCAAACTAAAGCTCCATCAGCACCTAGGAGAAAATGCCTGCTACAACAGCTTTTATTAAAATGTACTTACCCCTTCTCATAGGCCGCAATTAGCACTTAGTATGTGCATTCTTTTTGAGCTTTCCCATACTGCCACTGTCCTGTATACTTCCTCCTTCAAACTCAACTCCCCACCTCCCACCTCAGAAAGTTGTCCCTATCCTCCCACACTGTTTTTCATCACTTTCTCACCTCCTACCCTAACTTTCACTCCATCTTCTCATCTGCATTCTTCCTGGATGTGTCCTCATAGGCTGATCTTACAGTTATTGTCTTGTGTCCCAACAGTCTGCAGTTCTTGTATTAACCTAAATTTCTGGTATACATTGTACAATGCCACCTTATTTTGTCTCTCTTGTGATATTGAAATCTGTTCTTCACTGTAACTTGTCAGTCATACTGACTTGGAACCAATGTAAAAGAGTTGATAACTCAAAGGTGTTTAATCCAATATCTAAATATATAAATAACCAAAAAGTCTTGATCATTAAAATTAACTGCAGAATCCTTCTAATTGGGTCCCAGTAAGCAGGATACATGTACTGGTGTGTTTCTGTGATATCATTTTTATGGGTTTTGAATTTTGTGTTTTAAACTGAAACAAGATTGTGGTAATACAGAAACAAGCATTTGTCAATGCTGAATGTTGATTGCTTTGCTCCATTAGAGCTTGCTCATTCCCCCCTGTCAGTCGCTTGTTCTGTTTCTGTTGGTGCTGCAGGCTGCGCTTTTGTACTGGACTCCTGTCTGCACTGGCAACTTTGTCTGCCCACAAAGAAATCTGCAGCTATCCCAACAGAGCTCCATTGAGGTCACTCAGTCTCCCTAACTCACGCGTTCATTCTGTTTCTCCTGGCACTGCAGGCTGTCCTTTTGTACTGGGCTCAAGCCTCTGTTGGCATCTTTGTCTGCCCTCAAAGAAATCTGCAGCAGTTCTGGCAGAGCTCTGTTGAGCTTGCTCACTCCCCCTCTCTCATTCGCTCATTCCATTTCTGCCGGTGCTGAAGGCTGCCCTTTTGTACTGGGCTCCTGCCTGCGTTGCTGCCTTTTTCTGCACACAAAGAAATCCGCAGCAGTCACGATAGAGCTCAGTTGAGTTCGTTCAGCCCCCCTCTCTCAGTCACTCATTCTGTTTCTCCACCGCTGCAGGCTGCCCTTTCATACTGGGCCTCTGCCTGCATTGCTGCCTTTTTCTGCCCACAAAGAAATCTGCAGCAGTCCCAACAGAGCTCCATTGAGGTCAATCACTACCCCTCCCTCACCTGCTCATACTGTTTCTCCCAGCACTGCAGGCTACCCTTTTGTACTGGACTCCTGCGTTGGGGCCTTTTTCTGTCACCAAAGAAATCTGCAGCAGTTCCGACAGAGGTCAGTTGAGCTTGGTCACTTCCCCCTCTCACTCGCTCAATCTTAATCTGTCCCAAACACTGATTTCCCACAGCGACCATGCTATTCTGCAGCAGGAGTGCAAAAACATATTTAGGCAAGGATGTGAAAAATGGCAGCTGTACTGTTCATAAGGAGGTGTGAAAAAATGCCAGTGTTGAAAATGTGGCGTGAAAATATTACAGATTTGCAAAGTTACAAGGGTGCATGGACACAGTTCAATGCACACTTGTAACACAGTCATTTTATGGACTTTCATCACCAAATTTTCAACATAGGGATTTTAGGACCACTGGTCATGAACAGTGTCACTGTCATTTTCTTAATCTGTCCCAAAAACTGATTTCCCACAGCAACTATGCTATTCTGTGCCACAAGTGCGAAAACACATTTCGGCCATGATGTGAAAAATGACAGCTGTATTGTTCATAAGGAGGTGTGGAAAAATGCCAGGGTTGAAAATGTGGCGTGAAAATATTACTGATTTACAAAGTTACAAGGGTGCGTGGAAACTGCACAATGCATGATCATAATACAGTCATTTTATGGACTTTCATCACAAAATTTTCAACATAGGCATTTTAGAACCTCTGCTCATGAGCAGTGTCACTGTGGTGTTCTTCATGTGTTGCAAACACTGATTTCCCACAGCAACCACATTATTCTGCACTAGAAGTGGGAAAACACATTTCAGCCAGGATGTGAAAAATGACAGTTATACTGTTCATAAGGAGGTGTGGGCATATCTACTCATTGCTTTGTCTCCACTCCACAGACCCGGCTATAATATAGGACCATGGAGGACCCTGGGTGGGAGGATGGGCAACTCTAAAGTTCCAGCACAGCTCCATTGAGCTCGCTCACTTCCCCTCTCTCACGCGCTCATTCTATTTCCCCTGATACTGCAGGCTGCCCTTTTGTACTGGGCTTCTGCTTGCATTGGCACCTTTTTCTGCCCACAAAGAAATCTACAGCAGTCCTGACACAGCTCTGTTGAGTTCACTCACTCCCTCTGCCTTTCTCGCTCATTCAGTGTCTCCCCGCACTGCAGGCTGCCCTTTTGTACTGGGCTTCTGCCTGTGTTGGTGCCTTTTTCTGCCCACAAAGAAGTTTACATCTGTCCTGACAGAGCTCTGTTGAGGTCACTCACTCCCCCCTCTCACCCGCTCATTCTGTTTCTCCTGGTGCTGCAGGCTGCCATTTTGTACTGGGCTCCTGCCTCTGTCAGCACCTTTTTCTGCATACAAAGAAATCTGCAGCAGTCCCAACAGAGCTCCACTGAGCTCGCTCACTCCCCCTCTCTCAGTCACTCATTCTGTTTCTTCTGGCACTGCAGGCTACCCTTTTGTACTGGGCTTCTGCCTGCATTGGTGCCTTTTTCTGCCCACAAGGAAATCCTCAGCAGTCCTAATAGAGCTCCATTGAGCTCACTCAGTCCCCCTCAATCAGTGGCTCATACTGTTTTTTCCACTGCTACAGGAAGCCCTTTTGTACTGGGCCCCTAATTGCATTAACACCTTTTTCTGCCCACAAAGAAATCTGCAGCAGTCCCAACAGAGCTCCGTTGAGTCTGCTCACTCCCCCTTCCTCACTCGCCCTCTCGTTCTGTTTCTTCCACTGCTGCAGGCTGCCCTTTTGTACTGGGCACCTGCGTTGGGACCTTTTTCTACCCATAAAGAAATCCGCAGCAGTCCCAGCAGAGCTCACTTGAGCTCGGTCACACCTCCCTCTCACTCGCTCGATCTTAATCTGTCCCAAACACTGATTTCCCAAAGTGACCATGCTATTCTGCAGCAGGACTGCAAAAACATATTATGGCTAGGATGTGAAAAATGACAGATGCACTGTTCATAAGGAGGTGTGAAAAAATAACAGTGTTGAAAATGTGGCGTGAAAATATTGCAAATTTGTTAAGTTACATGGGTGCATGGAAACAGTTCAATGCACGCTTGTAACACAGTCATTTTATGGAGTTTCATCACTACAATTTCAACATAGGGATTTTAGGACCTCTGCTCATGAACAGTGTCACTGTCCTTTTCTTAATCTGTCCCAAACACTGATTTCCTACAGTGACCTTGCTATTCTGTGCCAGAAGCATGAAAACACATTTTGGTCAGGATGTGCAAAATGACAGCTGTACTGTTCATAAGGAGGTGTAAAAAAATGGCAGTGTTGAAACTCTGGCATGACAATATTACAAATCTGCAAAGTTACAAGGGTGCATGGAAATGGCACAATGCACACTTGTAACAGTCATTTGATGGGCTATCATCACCAAATTTTCAACATAGGCTTTTTAGCACCTCTGCTCATGAACAGTATCACTATCATTTTCTTAATCTGTCCCGAACACTGATTTCCCACAGTGACCACGCTATTCTCTGCCAGAAGTGTGAAAAGACATTTCAGCCGGGATGAGAAAAATGACAGCTGTTTTGTTCATAAGTAGGTGTAGGAAAATGGCAATGTTGAAAATCTGGAGTGAAAATATTATAAATTTGCGAAGTTACGAGCGTGTGTGCAAACTGAGCAATGCACACTCGTAACACAGTCATTTCATGGAGTATCATTGCCAAATTTTCACCATAGGCATTTTAGGACCTTTACTCATGAACAGTATCACTGTCATTTTCTTAATGTATCTGGAACACTGATTTCCCACAGCAACTGCGCTATTCTGTGCCAGAAGTGCAAAAAGACATTTCAGCCAGGATGGGAAAAATGACAGCTGTACTGTTCATAAGTAGGTGTGGGAAAATGGTAATGTTGAAAATCTGGAGTGAAAATATTATAAATTTGTGAAGTTATGAGTGTGCATGCAAACTGCACAACGCACGCTTGTAACACAGTCATTTTAAGGAGCATTGCGACCAAATTTTCAACATAGGCATTTTAGAACCTCTGCTCATGAACATTGTCACTGTCATTTTCTTAATCTGTCCCAAACACTGATTTCCCACAGTGACCGCGCTATTCTGTGCCGGAAGCGCGAAAACACATTTCGGCCAGGATGTGAAAAATGACAGCTGTACTGTTCACAAGGAGGTGTGAAAAAATGCCAATGTTGAAAATCTGGCTTGTCAATATTTCAGATTCACAAAGTTATGAGTGTGCATATCAACTGTGCAATGTACGCTCGTAAAACAGTCATTTTTTGGATTTTTTCCACCAAATTTGCAACATAGGTTTTTTGAGAGCCCACCTCATGAACACCGGCACTGCCGTTTCGTTAATTGGTCCTGAATGGTGATTTCATGCAGTGACTTCAAAATCACCTTTCGGGGCCGAATAATGCCATGACAGTGGCAGAATTCAGGAGGAGGGGTCCCAAAAATCCTATGTTGAAAATTTGGGACTAAAAATCTAAAACATGCCTGAGATATGTACCAAAGTTGAAAACCCCCTATTTATGCCATAATACAGCTTACGGGCATGTTCTCAGTTCTCGGTTGGCTTTGAAGAGTGCAGACATGTTCCCAGTCCACCGAAGATCATCGTTCCAGACTCCGCAGGTAAGTATGGGGTGAGGGGGAGGTGTGGGGAGGCAGGACAAGCAGAAGGTGGGTGCAGGTTGTGGGAGGGGGCAGGGAGACCATGAGGGGCCATTTTCGTTTTTGACAGGTACAAAAAAAAATAATTTGTGGGACTTTTTTTACAGAGCCAGTTGGCATGCTGGGGTGGGCTCCAGCGTGCCAACAGAATGCGTGTTTGGGGGCAGCTGTAGCTGACAGGGGATTGGGCACCCCCATTGGCACAAAAGGGGGGCAGAAAACCCAAGGGGGATTGGGCAGCCCCTCGGCACACCTGTAGTGCGTGTTTGGGGGAGGAATTATGCCGATGAGGAGTGGGATCCTGTATCGACAAATGACACTGGGGGGAGGGACATAATGCTGATGAGGAGTGGGCTCCCCCATTGGCAACATCAACGTTAGGGCACTGAAGCCAATGGGGATTGGGGCCCCCGTCGGCAAACAAACACGCTGGGGGGGCACATGCTGCCGAGGGGGATTGGGTACCACCTTGACAGTGGGGCTGCTTCATATTGTTTTTGAACATGGCAGAAAGCTTCTGCCATATTCACAAACAATATCACACTAAAAAGGTTCTGCCCAGCAATGACAAGTCGCTTCCTCATTGCAGCGGAATGGCTTACGCTGAAATGTCGAGGCGGCCCTTGATTGCATCGGCTGAACCCTTACAAGGTTGTGGCATGCTGGCTAAACTAGTGTCAGCAACAGCGTGCCACCCCATTGGGAAAAGTGGGCCAAGCCTCCAAAGGCTGTGAGAGCATTCTCCACAACAGTGCCACGCCTCCACAACCTGCTTCTGGAGCAAGCTGCCACAATATGCTTCTTGCGCATGCGCTCAGTCAATATAAAAAGTACCCTTCCCCCCAATAAAATTGAATCCTTTTTCATATGGCCTAAATTCTTACTTCATATGAAACACCTATCCCAAAGACTGTGCTGAGCATGCTGAGAATCAACATTTCACATCCAGATAACTCTGGAATGAATTGATATTTTTTCACTAAACCATGGAAGGCACCACTCTGGCCGATGTCCTTTCTACTCTGAAAATTTCTTACCAAAATTATGAACTGTTTAGGTGCTAAACATTCACAAATAAACAGGAAAAACTATTTGCAACTCGGATTCCGTACATCCAACTGAGATAAAATGTGGCTTGTCAAAAGTCTTTGCCCCAGAAATGGTGCATGCAAACTTTTATGGAATTCCATTGAATGGTGGCAAAGTTATTAAATTGCAAAATTGTTTATTTTCACATTCTTTGCATGTGAAGGAATCTTTTTTCATGAGATTGTGTTGTTCTAATGAAAAAAGAAACAGCCTACTCAACCCTAACTGTAGTGCCACTATAATTCTCACAGCTGTAATATACCGTATCTAGTTGGACATTTCACAGAAAATCCCCATATATTTCAATAGCATTTCCTGTGATGTAATGGAGATTTTAAATATTCAATTCATCTTTACAAGCAAGGGAGCAAAACCATAGCTTATACAATATATGGCAGACTTAAGTGTGACTTAGAAAAAATACAGTTTATAAAGATTTACTGTGACGCATCTCTGGCTACCATTGTAGTGTTGACATCAGCCAATATATCACTTTGATATTCTCATTGTTCATGCAAATCTGTAAAATACAGTATGTTTATATGTTACTTACCCTGATGTATAAATTGTGTAACTTGGCGAAAGCCATTTCCATCTGTATTCAGTGTTAGTTGATACAATGAGCTGAAATAAGGGCCAGTGAATATTATAGGACTGGAAGTGACTTGAATTTTTTCAAATTTTTTGAGTGGAAAGGTGCCGTTGTATGCTGACAGCTGGAGGGTATAGACACTGACACACTTAGACATGATCCACTCAACCAGCACTGACCCATTGATAAGCGATGTCACAGTTATATTGATTGCTTCATTCAAGGATAATCCTAAAAGGAAATTGTCAAACATTAATTTCATGGTGTGCATTATTGCAGTTGCTGTATTACATAGAAACATAGAAGTTGAAGGCCCATCCAGTCTGCCCATTTTTTTCTGTCTTATGAATGTACCATAGGCCTTTACTCTGTCAATGGCCTATCTAGTCATACTCATCTGTATTGCTGTCTTATGCCTATCCAATGCCTGTTTGAAGCCCTGCACTGTATTCATATCCACTACTTCCAGAGGTAGGCCATTCCATGCATCTACCACCCTTTCTGTGAAAAAATAATTTTCTCACATTACCGCTTAATCAGCCTCCCTCTAATCTCATGCTGTGTCCTCTTGTCCTGCTATTTTTCTTATATTGAAACATGTTAGACTCTTTCACCTTGTTACTGCTCTTAAGATATTTGAATGTTTCTATCATATCGCCTCTCTCACTCCTTTGTTCTAGGGTATACATATTGAGCTCTGTTAATCTGTCCTCATATGTTTTCTGATGCCATCACTACACCATTTTGGTTGCCCTTCTCTGGTCTACCTCCATTTTGTTAATGTCCTTGTGTAGGTGCAGCCTCCAGGACTGCATGCAGTACTCCAGATGGAGCCTAACCAGTAGCTTGTAAAGAGGGATTATTACCTCCCTCTTACAACTTGCGATAACCCCGCTAATACATCTCAACATTCCCCTATCCTTACCTACTGCTTTAACTGTCTGCTTGGATAGTTTCAGGTCCTTTGTGATGACAATGGCCAGGTCTCTTTCTTTCCTTGTGATTGCCAGCAACTCCCCTCCCAACCTACAGGTGGCTTCAGGGTTTCTCTTCCCTAAGTGCATGATCTTGCACTTCTTTGCATTAAACCCCAGTTGCCACTCATCTGACTATTTTGTCAGCATATCCAGATCTCTTCTCATTCTGCCTACCACATCTGGATCATCTACTCTGTTGCAGATCTTGGTGTCATCTGCAAACAGACAAACCTTACCCTTCAGTCCATCTACAATGTCACTGATGAAGACATTGAAGAGGACTGGCCCCAGCACTGACCCCTGAGGTATCCCACTTGTGACTTGCATCTGCTCTGACTCTATACCATTTACAACCACTCTCTGTGTTCTGTCCACTAACCAGCTTGCCACCCAGTTGACCAACTTCTGATCCACCCTGAACCTACCCAGCTTATTAATCAATCATCTATGTGGAACAGTATTGAAAGCTTTGCTGAAGTCAAGGTAGGTAACATCAACTGCATCCTTTGATCCACCACTCCGGTTACCCAGTCAAAGAAATCTATGAGATTAGTTTGGCAGGACCTTCCTGTTGAAAACCCATGCTGTCTTGCATCCTGTGCTCCTATGGATTCCAGGTGTTGCACTATCCTTTTTGTTGGCCACTACTGAGGTAAGACTGACTGGTCTGTAGTAGTTTGCCTCCTACTTGCTACCACTCTTGCAGAGCAGGATCACATGAGCCCTTCTCCAGTCTTCTGGGACCTCTACTGTGCTTAGAGTCTCACTAAACAGTTCTGATAATGGCTCTGCTAGTTCCACCCTTAGCTCCCTTAGTACCCTGGGATGTATGCCATCTGGTCCCATTGCCTTGTCCACCCTGAGCTTAGCAAACTCTTGTAAGACCTTTTTTTTTGTGGATGGACTTGTGCACACCTCTCTCCTTCCTGTGTACATGATGCTGAGCTGTGGGCCCTGCCCTATCATCTCAGTAAATACTAAGCAGAAGTATGTATTTAGGATAGATGCTTTTACATGGTCCTCCTCCTCCCCCTTATCTCCCTTGATCTTAGCAATACCCCCTCTTGACTTTCTCCTTTCACTAATGTATCCATAGAAAGTCTTGTCATCTTCTTTTACAGTTTGCGCTAGTGTTTCCTCAGTTTGGGCATTTGCCTGCCTTACTGCCTTCCCTGCTTCCCTTAGAAAAGTTTGGTACACCTCCCTATCTTCATCACATTGCGTTCCCTTATATTTCTTGAAGGTCATCCTTTTGGCCCTGACCTTTTCTGCTACTGTGATGGTCACTTGCCCCTAGGTGACCTTCTACCTGGAGATCTGTGATCCTTTCCCCATTAGTCAGTACTAGCTCTAGGATGGCCCTGTCTCTTCTGGGTAGTTGTACCAGTTGTTTGAGGACCTCCTCCTGAAGGAAATCCTCTATGTGTCTACATAGAGGATTTATGTATGGATGTTCCTGCTGGTATTGACCAATTTGTATTTGCCATGTTGAAGTCTCGCATTATCAGAACCTCCCCTTCAGCTGTCATGTTTTGTATTTTTTCAAACAGTAATGTGTTTATGTGCTCCCCCTTGTCTGGAGGCCTGTAGAAAATCCCAGTTAGTATGGCTGTCCCAATTCCTGTTTCCAGGGTGACCCACAGTTCTTCTGGCTCATTATGTGTATTCTGAATTTCTGTAGCTTTGATATTTTCATTGCCATAAAGCGCAACTCTCCCCCACCCCCTTTTTTTTGCTGCTCGGTCTCTTCTGAACAGTACACAGCTGGGTACTGAAGTCTCCCAAGTGTGGTTACTGATAAACCATGTCTCACTAATGGCTACTATGTCCAGTTTAGCCTCTGTCATTGTTACCTGCAGGTTTGGTATCTTGTTTCCCCAACTGTGGGCATTTGTGTACGTGATTTTACATTGGCCAGTTTTGGTGTTTTAGTTGTTGGATGAGGTCTGGCATTTCCCCTGCATGTCATATGCAGAACTGCACCTTTTTCCTTACCTGGTGATGTAAATGAACTACAAACATGATGAACTCCAGTTTGATCACTAGCTGAGGGGGGGACTGGTGTTCTTCCTGTTTGATATACCGGGTGCTGCACCCCTCTGCCCATTGGAAAGTTTAAATATTCTGCAAAGACATCAAACCTCTGCCCCAATGCACTGACTCCTTCCTTAGTCAGATGCAGTCCATAAAATTTAAAAAACTTATATTGTTTCTTGTTTGTTTTTCTCACTGCCCTATGAGCTATTCAGAGCACATCAGTAAAATCAAACACTACAACTCTACCTGGTGCCTTCAACTGGCCTCTGGAAGAAGGATTAGGATAGTCAAACAAATACAATGACCATGCACTCTGGCACTTCACGAGGGTGCTAGCTTGCAATGGAACAAGCCTCTTGTGCCAACAAAACACCCAACTAGAGCTGTACATCCAGTAAACAGTAGCAGCAAGAAATGGAAGTCTATGAACATATATAAGTAATCAAAAAGAGTTTATTGCAGCAGAGCTCCACCAACAGTGTCACTATACCACTATGCTAAGGGTCCTTATGAGACCCTTCATCAAGGATTGTGTCTCTGTATGTGGTGCTGCCTTTTATAGGAATTAAATAACAAGAATAGTCATTTAAAGAATACCACAACAACAACAAAAAACTTCCATCAACATGAACACAAATGCATAAAATAAAATGCTCCTTAACTCTATTTAAGACTGGAGATGTTTAACACAGCAACTAAGTTGGGAGATGACAGACGGGAGCTAAGAGGAAAGGAAAACAAACTAGAATTTGCATACTAAGGTGGTACAGTGAGTCTGGCAACATGAGAACTGAGAGAGAAGGAGAAATAGATGGCGCAATGGTGTGTATGAAGGGGGCAGTTTGCAGCAAAGTGGCAGGAGTTACAGAGGGTGTCCAGTCTGGTGAGGGAAGAGAAAGGGGCAGTGCCATTGACCACATCCATGTAGTCAAAGACAGGGAGCACAATATTGGTAATAAGCTCCCTGCAGGCTGAAAAGATGAGCAGTCTCTATTGCGACACAGGGCACCATTCTAGAGATGAGTTTTGCATGGATGGTATCAATGTAGGTGAGAAGTCATGGATGTAATAAGTAAGATGAGCAATCATGAAGAGATGTAAAGGGGTTCTCTGCACCCTCTACTACTTCTGACACCCAGTGAATCCTCTTTCTAAGCAGAAAGTTGTCCTGGCTTTCCTTACAGGTATTTATTGTCCAAACAGCCACTGTCTGGGCTGATAGGCTGTTCCATAGATTAACTAATTCCATGAAAGGATCTGTTAAAGTTATATTTAAATTAAATGCCTCTGAGATTCAGGGCACATCCATGCAACCTGCTAGATGATACTTGACAAAGCTTCTTCAGTCACTAGACCTTGTCAATGCAGTTGAGTATACCCAGGACTGAGATAATCTCCCATCTCATCCTCTTTTATTCCAGGGAGTACAAGTAACATGCCTCCAGCCTCTCCTCATAGCTTTTAACTACATACTGTACACTTGCTCATTTTGGTGTCTCTGTGTTCCACCCTCTCAATCAAGGACATCATGAGAAGGAAATGCTTAAAGAAGCACAAAAACCACAATTTAGAGGGTCTCTGGAGCATGCCCTCAGAATATTTTGAAAAAATGAAGCTAAGTGACACATTCTGGTGTCTTTAAGAATAGCAACATAGATTGTGTCAGAGGAAAAAGATCTTTTGAGCCCATCAAGTCCTGCACTTGTCCCTGCCTATTCTGCCACCACTGACCACAGTTGGTAATTGTTGTCAATCCATCTCCCCATTCCTCTACCTAATATGCATCTGTGCCTATCCAATGCATACTTGCAGCTCTCTACAGCCTTTGTCCTCAATTGCTCCTGTGGCAAGCTGTTCCTATCATCAACCACCCTTTCCATGAACTAAATTTTCACGTATCTCTCCTAAATGTCACCCCTTTAGCTTCATTGCATTCCCACTTGCTCTAATGCATTCCTTTCTCTGAAGTGGACCCTTCATTTGTGACCTTGTTCACTGCTCTGAGGTTCTTGTAGGTTTCAACAATATTCCCCAATTTTCTCCTCTTTTCCAAGAAGTACATGTTTAGTTTCTGCATTCTTTCCTCATATGGCTTCTTGTGCAGCCCCCCTCACTGTCAAGGTTACTCTAATCTGTACAACCTACACCCTTTCAATGTCCTTTTGGAGGTGCATCCTCCAGAACTTGACAAAGTACTCCAGGTGGAACCTCACCAGTAAGTTATACAATGGCAGTACCACCTTCCTCCTCCTGCTGGAAATCCCTCTCCCAATGCACCCTGAATCCTGCCAGCCATTTCTACTGTTTTGTTGCACTGCCCAGCTACCAGAGGTCATCACCCATTAGGAACACTAAGTCTCTTTCTTGCTTGGTTACTGTAAGCTCCACTGCCCCTATCCTATAGTATATAGCCTCTGGGTTGCATAGCTGCAGGTTTATTGGTTCAATATCCTAAATCTGAAATTAAAGAAGTTATGTCTGGAGAATGTATGGTCAGAAAGGGCAAGTTCCAATACTGATTTATATTTCAGTGGAGTGCTCCAAAGAGTATATTTTACCACAAGACAGAAGGATATGGAGAAAATACATGCCATAGATAGTAGTGATTTATATCTACATATGAAATTAACTCCAGATGGAGAAAATCACTTGATGATCTGTGATCATAAAATGCATTGAAATTTACTAAGTAGTTTTAGATTGAATGCAATTTGTGGGTTTCTATCCTGTCAATCAAAACAATATAGGAAGTTTGTCTGGACTTGTTCTGTCAATAATAACAAATAATGTGTGTTTGCATATTTTAATTGAATGTGAGAACCTGAAAGAGGAAGGGAAAAATGGATAAATCCGTTGCCGAATAAAGTAAATAACTCCCATGATATTGAAGAATGCAACATGAATCGTATGGCAAAATTCCTATTAGCTGCACAATGTCACATTTGAGTAAAATTGTATGACATAAGAATATAGAGTACCTTAGTATTGTGGATGAGGTATTTTGAGATGTCAGATGATTTTATGATGATGTAATTTGTATATGTGTATTTATTTATTTAGTTTTTGTTGACCAGGAAGGAGGACTAAACAATGTTTGCCTATGCTCAGCCTCATCCGGGGGAGGGGTACAGATGAATGCCAATTGAAACTGAACCAGATTTTAAGCTTTGGTGTCATTTTTAGTGAATGGGGAAATTTGGCCAGGACACCAGGGAAATTCTCCTACTCTACAAGGAGGGGGCTTGACTTCCTGTGAGCAGAATGAAAGAGCCCAGTCACTCTGTCTGAGGTTCCCTAGCAGGATGGAGGTTCAGGAGGCTGAGGAGCTGATCTCCTCCTCAGTCACTAAATCACACGAAACTGTATTGTTTTTATGCTGATGGAGGAATGAAAAGTGGTGAAACTACAGAAATGGAGATCGAAACCCCTAAGGTACAAACTGTAGCAGCTACTGATGCTTACCTGCAATATGTAGAAACTACAGAACTGCAGCAGGATGCCTCAGAACACCTGCAGGGATTGCTGAACCTGGAAGAGGAGCGATATAATGAGTATAAAAATTTTTTTACAGAAGCACTGGAGAAAAGTGGAAAAACACTCTTGCAGAAGGAGAGGCCCTCTCTAGCAACCTGATCACTGGCTCCAGTAGTGCTAGTGACATACCAACTGCAGCAGAAAACCAAGTGTCAGCCGTGCATAAAACAAAGACTATTTTCCAAAGGCAGCAAGATCAGAGGAACACAAACATTTTTTTTTCCTTTCAAGCGTGCCAAGGAAGTTTCAATAAACAGAAAACAGCTGCAGGGAAAGCAGGCAATAAGAACAATTCATGGGCAGATACAGAAGGTGAAGATACTGCCCCATGATCTATTGACAAAGTTTTAAGAGTGGCTGGATGGGCCAAAACATCCCTGACTGGAAAGTGGATCTCGGGGTTTACCCCCATTCAGATACCTTGGCTAGGGATACCTTCACCTATTTATGAAAATGATATCCTGGCTTTTCAAAATGACTAAGCTAAAATGGTACAAACTAACAATAAAAATGCAGAACTAGTAGTTAACCCTGCAAGTCAAGCAGCACCCACTGACTCCCTTATGAAACTGTCCCAGGACCTGGCATTAAAGCAAAACTCTGTTTTGCAACTTGGAACTGGACAAACTGTTACAGGACAAATATTGTATTATAATGAAGCAGGGAACCTTGAACTGTCAGCCTTAGTGGTTCTGAATATTACTGAACAGGTTTCTGCAACTGTTAATACAAATAGAGAAAGTATTGCTGGATTTGAACAAACTAGACAACAACTGCGCCCGTATTCCTCCTTGCTTTATGAACCCATTTATCCAGCAAAATGGCACAGTGCTATGCATCTGATTTATAAAGGAGTTCTAGAAGTCATTCCAGACAGACTCTTTGTGGCCAGGACATTATTAAAGGGTAGCATGCATTTTTTTGTGGTACAAATTTATAGTTTAATGCATGTTTCTGGAGAGTCTTCTTTTGACATCAGTTTTAAAGCACCAAGCAGTCTAGGAAAATTCTGGTCTCTGTACCAGATCCTTAAAACCACTCCCACATGGTTCCCCTTTGAGGTATTCCCTCTTACTAAACCTGCTCACACAATGATAACTGTTCTGTTTCAGAATGAGGGGGTGAGTGTCGCCAACCTCACCTATTGGTTGAAACAGAGGTGTTGGATGATGGGCCACCCAGAAGCCATTTTTGATGCTGAAGAAATATGGATGGGGGGGCTGGAGAATCAAAGTAATTTTAAGGTCCACAGATGCGGGTTTGGAACACCTCCCAAACTGCTTTTCTCTAGGAAGAGACTGGGGTGTCCTGTTTTATGCAGGGCAACCAGCACAGAAGGCCAGGACACATCAGTAGCATCTGTGTTAAGCTGAGGTGTACTCTGTGTAACAGATTGGGACAGACAAATGGTCAATGCAGGAGTCAGCTCATATGCAACTTATGTGATGCAAGAGGCACACATATAAATCTTGTCTCGGGGCAGCTTATACACAAGCTGAAACTACAGATTCAGAGGAGCAGTGACTTCTGGTTGCAATGGCACAAAGTGCTCACTCCAGAACTGCTATGATAAATTCTAAGGCAGTCCCTGACCCCTTTCCCCTCCTGCAGAGTCCAGTAGGACAGGATCCGCAAAAACCAGAATTGGACCATAAGGAAACTGAAGCGGTGGGTACAGTAGAAGTAAGGGACGTGGATCAGACAACCACTGGCAGTACTGAGGGGGATAAGAGTATACTACCCAAAGAACTGAAATTGAAGTTTCAGAACAAGTAGTGAGACAACTTGCACTGAAAAGACTTCCATGCAACCTCCCCCCCAAAAGCCCTATATCTGATAAAAAAACTCAGCGAGGCAGAGGCCAGAGGGAAGTCCAAACTAAAGTCAGAGAAAAAGCAAGGGGGAAGAAGAAAACAAGATAAGCAATCGAAAGGCAGTAAACCCACATGATGGAAACACTGAGCCTTTTTGCAACAAAATAGATGTTACAACTTCTCAAATTATGCACAATTGATGTCAGCAGCATAAAAAATTAATTGAAGAGAGGGGCTGAGATTTCACATCTAAGATCAAATAAGGCAGAAGTGGTATTATTACAAGACACCAGGTTGCATACTATTAATGAAACTGTGCAAGCCACAAGAGAGTGGTTCACAAGAACATCTTTCTGGTCAACTGGTCTAGAAGCCTGTACTGGAATTGAAATACTTTTTCATAATGTGAAGGTTAGGATATTGAAGTTAATTGACCTCATACAGTATGTGGCAGAATCTTAATCTTGGGTATAAAACATCAGCACTTATATTTCAGAATAATTAATATTTATGCCCCACTGAAAAAAACGGACAGAATCCCATTATTTCAGGAAATTTTCCCACATCTGTGTTCATCTCAAAGCATCATATGGGAGGTGATTTTAATTGTGGACTGTCTTGTAAAGACAGAGGTAACGGGATAGCCACAGAGACATAGTGTGTGACATGTCTTATCTGAAGAACACTATTCATACCACAGAATTAATAGGTGCTTATTTCACTAAACATGCCAGATTGGACTCTACGTTTTGTAAAGTGAACTTAGCCAAAAGAATAGATTTATTTTTTTTATAAACAACATTACACCTATGCAAGCAGTAGAGACACAGGTTGAAGAATATTCAGATCACTCAGAATTGCAGATAACACTAGGCGTGCAGGCCCCTTTAATTCACAGTACAGGGTTATGGAAATTGAGCTCCTCACTATTAAAAAAGGCAGAGATTTGACAGCAACTACAATATTTCATTATCATCAGGAAATCTGTCTATGTAACATATGAGGATCCAACATCATGGTTGATGGACAACAAGGCAGATCTCAGAACCTGTTTGCTCACAATTAGCAAAGCAAACAGGGATAAGGAATATTTTAATATATGGATCTTCAATTTAATAGATCTGTAAAGCATACAAAAAAAAATCCGGTAATACCATCAAAGTTTAAGTGATAATAGTACTGTCAATCACTTTTAATAGTACTGTCAATCATTTTTAATAGTATACTTTTATGGTGATAATAGCATTGTTGCAAGTGCTCAAAAAGATACCTTTTGACCCCCACATCCTAAGCATGCCTCTCAGTGGCCGCTTTTCCTGTGTGGGTGGGCAGAACATTTTCAAAAACATGGTGGCCAGTCCCTCACTTAGTGAGAGTAGTTATCCTCGAGCAACGTTCCGGTTTTTTTTTTTCAAAAATGGAGATATCTGGTTGATCCTGCATTCCCCATTCCCCAAAAAGAAGAAAAGGTAGGACTGTCTGTGCTGCGAGTGAACTGAGTGAGTGAGCAAGTGAGCGAGTGGCCCTGATAGAATGAATGAGAGCGCGATACAGTGCAGTGTTGGGCCAGGAATGACACAGTCCTTAAGTGGCAAAAAAATAATAAAAAACTTGTATCCATATATTTAAAAAAATAACAGAGAGGTCACTGGGCATTACCAGTGACCTACCATCTCAAGGTTCTGGACACAAGAACTTCTCGAGCTTCACTCTCGAGGTTCCCATATATCCAGAACCTCTCGATGGTATTACTCACTGGTAATGCCCACTGACCAATTCATTACTCTCTTTATCTTTATCTAAAACAAAGACAACTGCAGCATTTAATATCCATGACACAGAGCACTAAACACATTTTTTCTGAGCAAATAAAAATAACCAAACACTCTACGATGACCTTTCATTAAAGACAAGCTGATGTTTTGCAAAAACGGCAGGAGTTTGGCACACAAGGCAGGACAGCTACTGTGTGACCTTTTTCCAGCTGTAGGGATAAAATTCAAAAGAGAGTCATGTTTTCTGTGTTAGGTGAAAACAGTACAGTTGAGACTACATCAAAGGCCATAGTTGACACAGTACCCAGATATGCAGCAAAATTATTTAAAGGTACAAATACGGTTAAGACCACCTTGCAGCACCTTTTTGAAACATTTGATATACAATACCAAGCTATTCAGTGCCTCTAACTGTGGAGTTAGTTAAAGATATAGATAGCACAGAAGTGGAGCATGCAATCTCACCTCTAAGTGCAGATAAAGCTCCAGGGAAGGATGGCTTTATGGCTGAAATATAAAAATTTGTTAAGGCTGATTTATCACAGGAATGGGTGAAATGTATTTAATGCAATTTTTCAAACATCAAATATACCTTTAGCCATGATGGAAGGTATCTTAACATTTATGCATAAAACTGGGCATAAACAGAATTTAGGTAACTGGAGGCCACTTAACCTTTTGAATACCGACATTAAAATTATGGAAGAAATTCTAAACAAAAGGTTAATTCAGGTTGCTACATATTTAATCTCTTCCACACAATCCTGTGCAGTACATGGCAGAACAATAACAGAACAGCTAATCCTATCGAAGGATATTTATTTATTTCATTTTTGTTTACTGGGTAGGTGCACTAGCCATAACCATAACTATTTTCAGGCACGACCTGGAAAGATACAGTACAATACAACAACAAAACATGACAATTTACAGAAATATCTTTGGGGATAACAATATCAACAGTAAAACAAAGTAGGTCTGGAGGGACAGGCAAACACATCAAACATTTCAGCAGTACATCATAGCAATAGATTTACATTAATTGATAAACAATAGAGATGCAGGAAGGAAAGAAGCATTGCTGAAAGCTGGTTATATAGTATGGAGTGTAGAGAGACTGAGAAAAGAGAGAAAGGGTTTAAAAAAGAGACAGAAACAAAACTGAGTATACGCACAGGACAGTGCTGGTGTTGAGGGATGGGGCTAAGGGTATTTGAAACAGGAGCATTTGTTTATTGAGATAAGGTACTTGCGAAGCACAGACTTAAAGGCATTGTGAGAGGGAGCAAGGCACACAGATAGGGGGATGAATTTCCAGTATTGGAGAGCTAGAATGGCAAATGCACTTGCTCCCTTGGAAGAACTGTGCCTGGGGATATAGAGAAGGGACTTGTCCACAGAGCGCAACCCATAGTAAGAGGGCTGTCTGAAAAAGTACTCAGCAAGAGACATAGGAGTTTGTGGACTGATGATCCTCTTTATGATAGAGCCAAGAGAGTAGAGCCTTGTCTTTTTTGGTGGTAGCCAACTCAGGTCTGAATAGAGGAGACAGTGGTGTTTAATCACTGGACAGATGCTATTGTAGGCGACGTCCCACTTGTGTAGACTAGCCTTTGGTGCAGCTGTATAGGTGGCAACACCATAGGTAAGTGAGGGGAATAGAATACCTTGAGCTATTGTTAGCTTGGCTGAAGGGGTTAGCACATAACTAGTGTGATATGCAATGCCCAGCTTTGAATTCACAGACTTGCATGCACTTTGTATATGGAGATCGAAGCTTACTGATTGGTCAAGGGTAACACCAAGGTTTTTAAAAGAGGTAACAGCTCCAATAGTGGAGCCATCTAAGGCTGAGACTTTGAGATTACTTTGGGGGTGCTTGATTTTTGAGTTAGTACCAAAAAGCATAACCTTGGTCTTGGACTCATTTAAAACCAGCTTGTGGTTTGCCAACCATGATTGTGTAATTTGAAAGTCAGCCAAGAGATGCCGATTTATGCCCTTTATATTTTTGGCACTGGTGTAAAGAACAATATCATCAGCATACAGAATGGAGGAAGTCTTAGATAGGGTAGATGTGATGCCATTAATAAAAATGGAGAAAAGGAGTGGGTCAAGGATGGACCCTTGGGACACTCCAATATTTAGTCCTGTCTTGCATGAGAAGGTGGAGTTGTATTTGACCATTTGAGTCCTGTTTGCTTGGTAGTTATCAAACCGCTTTACAACATTAGGTGCAAAGCTCAGTGAATGCAGTGTAGAGAGGAGGATAGGGTGGTCAACTAAGTTGAAGGCCTTTGTCATGTCAATGAAAATTGCCCCTGTGAGAAGGTCAGCATTCATAGCAGATAGGTAGTCAGATGTAAATTTCAGGAGAGCAGTAGTTGTGCTGTGACCCTTATGGAATCCATGCTGCGCAGCAGTTAGAAGGTCATATTTCTGTAGGAATTCAATACTTTGGGTTGCTACAAGCTTTTCGAGGATCTTACTGAGGACAGACATGATGGCAATGGGTCAGTAGTTTTCAGGGTCTTTGGGATCACCTTTTTAAGAACTGGGGTAACCCTTGCTGACTTCCAGATATCTGGTACTTCACTTTGGCTGAGAGAGAGAGAGAGAATGAAGATCTTAGCTAGGGGAGCAGCTATGAAAGGTTCAGCCAGTTTTAACAGCCTGGGTTCCAGAGTATCTGAGCCAGTAGTCATTGTCTCCAAGACTTTCTTTAGGAGGATAAGTACTTCTTTACATGCAATTGACCTGAAATAGAAAAGGGGGAATGACCTAGCAGGAGGAATATTAGGAATTTGCAGTACCTTGCAGGATATATTTGAGATTAATAAACTGACTGGATTACATGGACATGTGATTTCACTGGATCAGCAGCATGCTTTTGATTCCATAAATCATAGCTTTCTATGGCACACTTTGCAAGAATATAATATTCCACAGGTGTTTATTCAGTGACTGCGGCCTTATATAAAAATGCCATGGTGACACCATTAATTAATGGTAGAGTTAGACCTTTAATACCAATTCAGAAAAGAGTAAGGCAGGTTTGCCCCATAAACCCATTAATGTATGCCTCCTGCATTGATCCCCTACTAAGATCTTTAAAATCTAAACAATCTTTTATCCCTCTGCATCTCCTGGCAGGGCCTTTTGGCATGTACTACCTTAGCCTATGCTGATGATATCTGTATACTGACTCAGGATGACACATCAGTCACAGAAGCATTAGTTATGTATATATATAATTTGTATGGTGCAGCCACAGGAGCAAGACTAAACTTAGATAAATGTAAAAGCAAAATGTTAGGGCAGCAACCAAGTAGGCAGCAACATGTAGCAGGCATGAAATTAACACAGGAAGTCATTAAAATACTTGGGATACATTTTGCTACAGAAGGACAGTCAGACATCTTAAACCGGCACACAAAATTGGGGCAAGGGAAAAGTATGGTACTGTACAAAGTTTGAATAGGTGGAAAATGACCAACTCCAAAAGAATCAACTACACTGAAACATATTTATTGCCTGTATTCCTGTTTTATCAGTAGCATTTCCCCCCACCTAGAACTAGAGAAACAACACTCTTGAGTATCTTTTTTCAAGCAGTTTGGGTCAGCCACCTTAACCCTATAAAATGTAACATTTTATATATGCCTATCAAAACCAGCATTTGTCAATGCCGAATGTTGTTGCGCTTGCATTGGCTTTGGTAGTGCAGTGCGGAAACACATTTTGGGCAGGATGTGAAAAATGACAGCTGCACTGTTCATAAGGAGGTGTAAAAAAATGGCAGTGTTGAAAATGTGGCATGTAAATATTGTAAATTTGCAAAGTTACAGGGGTGAGTAACACAGTCATTTTATGGACTTTTGGGACCAAGTTTTCAACATAGGCATTTTAGCACCTCTGCTCATGTACAGTGCGACTGTCATTTCCTCAAACTGTCCCAAAAAGTGATTTCGCACAACGACTGCACTATTCTGCACCGGACGTGCGAAAAAACATTTCAGGCAGGATACGTAAACTGACAGCTGTACTGTTAATCAAGAGGTGTGGAAAAATGCCAATGGTGAAAATCCACAGTGAAAATATTACAAATGCATGTTACGAGCGTGCGTGCAAACTGTGCAATGAACACTCATAACACTGTCATGTTATGGAGTATCAACACCAAATCATCAGCATAGGCATTTTACAACCTCTGCTCATGAACAGTGTCACTGTCATTTTCATAATCTGCCCCAAACACCGATTTCCCACAGCAACAGCGCTATTGTGCGCTGGAAGTGCAGAAACACATTTTGGCCAGGATGTGAAAAATGACAGCTGTACTGTTCACAAGGAGGTGTAGAAAAATGACAATGTTGAAAATCTGGCATGAAAATATTGTGAATTCGCAAAGTTAATAGCGTGCATAGCAACTGCACAACACACGCTCGTAAAACAGCCATTTTAGATTTCTTTCACCAGATTTGCAACATAGGCTTTTGGAAAGCCCACCTCATGAACACTGCCACTGTCCTTGCGTTAATCAGTCCCAAAAGGTGATTCCACGCAGTGACTGCGAAATCACCTTTCAGGACTGATTAACACCATAATAGTGACAGAATTCATAAGGAGGTGTCCCAAAATCCCCATGTTGAAAATTTGGTGTAAAAATTCCCAAAAATGCCCAAGATATGCATCAAAGTGGAAAAAAACCTATTTATTACACTATACAGCTTACCTGCATTTCCTCAGTTCACGGTAGGCTTTGAAGAGTGCAGAAGTGTTCCCGGTCCACTGAAGATCATCACGCCAGACTCCAGAGGTAATTATGGGGTGAGGGGGGTGTGGGGAGGCAGGGTGCACAGTGGGTGGGTGCGGGTGGTGGGTAGGGAGACTACGAGGAACCGTTTTTGTGTTACAGGGTGAAAGAAAAGAAAAACATAGCAGGACAGTTTTGTTTTTTACAGGGCATTTGGCACACTGGGGTGGGCTCCCAGCATGCCACCTAACTGTTTGAGGAGTTTGCTGCAGCCAATGTGGGATTCTGCACCCCCGTCAGCACTCAAGGAAAGTGAGGGGGAGAGAGCCGAGGGGGATTGGGCACCCCCTCAGCATATAACAAATGGGGGGAGAGCACTTTATACCGAAGGGTGGGCTCCCCCATCGCAGCCTACATTGGGGCACGGGGAAGCTGGCAGGGGATTGTGCACCCCCGAAGTCAGCAGTTGGGTGGCCACCACATACACAATGTCGGCGAGCATGTCCAGGGAAGGTCCACTGCGTCTGACGAGCTTTGCTCGGATTGCAGCGGACCTTTTCTTAGATGTGCTCGCCAAATTATGCATGCATGGTGTGGCGCCGGCATGCAGGCGGATTGGGGAATGAGGGACGCACCTACTGGTGCATGCCCTGCAGTCTCCCAACAGCGACTGTGCTTCCAAAGCAGCACTACTTGCAAGATGTTGGCTGCACAAGCATGCCAACATAAAAAGAAAGTAAAAACATGGTTAATCCTGTAGTTTTTTTCTACTGCCAGTTTCTGTTTGCTAATATAAAACCTATTTTATGAAATTCTAGAGCACTCTGGGTTACAATCTTAAACTATCTAATTTCAGTGTGGATCTTACCATGGAGAGAATGTAGTTTGCCTTTAATTAAAGCCTCTAGACAGCGATCCAGTTATTTAAGGAATGTTTCTGTTAAATTAAAAACATGGAAAATGTCACCACATAACTTGTTAGTGAGCACCAAAAAACAGCTATACAGACAGATATTAGAAACACAGTTCTTTGAACCTGTAGTATTCCCAAAATGTCCAAAGGCATGTCTAGTTTCAGTACAGGCTCATATAACAGACAAACGCATACCTGCCAAAATGAAGGATGTTACATGGTTAAGTGGACATGAAAGATTAAATATTAAGTGAAATCAAGAACACAAACAGCTAAGTGAACGGTTGTGTACTAGGTTGAAATATATAGCAGAAATTGAAACGATGGAGCACCTGTTTTATAAATGAGATTATTTTGAATATTTTTTTATCTATCTGGTGCAACAATGGAAGGAGAATAGGAGAATAGCTTTAGGACTGTGACTTATAGGGTGCTAATGTATGGTCACTATACAGGATTGCAGAATAAATGGGATAAGAACACTCTCAAAGTTATTTTTTGCCACTATAAAATGGCTTATTTGGGACATCAGATGTTTACATACTCTCCAACTGAAATGCATTACTCACACTGAACTGTTGGAGAAAATTACAGGGGAACTGCAAGAAATGTATTATACAGAATCAAAACTTTACACTCAACAGAAAATATTACAGTTATGGAGGAATCTACCTTGGAAAACTGACAGTGACGTCCCAGTCACCTGAAGGAACTTTTTTTTTCTTTCACTCTAGCACTACATAACAGTTTTTCTTTTCAAAATAAGACGTTTATATTTTATTTCTCACACTAATATTTATTTGTATACTTTGTTTTCTTTCTTAATCTGTGACTCATGACTGTTTGCTATGTTTTCATTTCAGATCTTTCAGTAAAAACAAATTCCCCCTACACTTTTCAAGAAGTGCCATGGGATCTTTAACATCCACCTGAACAGGCAGATGGGACCTCAGATTAACAGCTCATCTGAAAGACAGCACCTCAGGAGTGCAGCACCCCCCACCTCATGCTGCACCACAGTGTCAGTATTAGTATTTAACCAAAGTGCCTCAGTTCACAGCATTGACTCCTCAGGTATCAGCATTAAGTGCTCAGTTGTCAGTATTAACTGCTCAGGTGTCAGCACTGGCTGATCAGTTGGTGGCTTAACTTTTCAGGCGTCAGCATTGACTGCTCAGATGTCAGCACTATCTGCTCAGCTGTCCACCTTGACTGCTCAGATGTCAGCAATAGAGAAGTGCAATACTGGAAAATTTCACCTAGCAAAATATTTTGAGTAATTCCCGCGTTACTCAAAATTTTTCACCTAAGTGAAACTTAGTTTTACCTCAGATTCAGCTTTTGCGTAAATGCAAAATTACTCCCAATTTTGCCCATTTCACTTTCGTATAAGGTGAAATTTCAACATTATCCTGAATTTCACCAATGTTTTTCAATTTTGCCAGCAAAATTGCAGTGCATTGTGGGTAGACAGCTGAAATATCACATGCAGACTGTTTTCTGCACAGTATATTGTCTGATTAGTCGGAGAGCAGTTCAGTGTGGTGCATCATTGCAAATGAACCCTTCAAAAACCTCTTCATTTGTGATTTTTGAGAGTTAATTGCTCACAAAATCTCAAGTTTAGTTCCTAGTGCTGCTAGTGAAAATGGTTTTGGTTTTTGTATCTTTGGAGAATACTTATTCAAACTTAGTTAGTGTTTTCAATTTTCTTTGTGTCTGTGAGGGAGTGAGTGGAGGATGGTCAACTGTGTGGTGTGTGTGTGTGTGTGTGTGTGAAAGTAGATCAGGCTAGTTCCTAATATTTGACATATTTCTCACAAGTTGTGAGTGAGTTTCTGTAATTTCTTTTAAGTCTGAATAGTTTTGGTTTATGTGCCATTTATTTGTTATATTTTTCTTACATATTGACCCTTTTTTGGGTAACTTTAGCAGCTATTACATTCTGACTGAGTAGTTCTGTTCCAAATCCTGTTTCCTTTGCTTAATCACTTTTGTAATTTTTTTTAATTGAAAGTATTCGTGTACATTGACCACTTGACTTGTCCATATCCAGGTACATTGCAATGGTGAATTGCTCACAGAAGTGAAAATTGTGATCTATCCTCTGCATTGCAGTGTTCCTGTTTTTCTATTGAATTTTCTTACCATATTAACCCTTTCCTCCCTGTTGCTACACTGTTGTTTACTACCTGACCTATGCTACTATATAAAAAAATTACATAGTTTTGCCGGTACACTGGTGCAGCAGTATGGCTACCGCTTGTGACACCAGTGACCCAGGTTCAGTAGCGAGCCCGGGCTACTGGAGGGCTGGCCAGGGAGGAGAAGGATTGAGCACCCTGAGTGCTGCTCTCCTTCTGTGGGTGGCGAAGATTTGCAAGCTCCCGCTGCTATATCACCACCTAGAGATTTGCAGGTGGTCGGTGCAGTAATGGAGCAGCAGTAGATGTGGAAGGTACAGATGTCAGCCTGGGTCTGAGGACAGAGTGCGTCTCTAAGTGCTTTCATCACCTTGAACCCCTTGTGTGCTGATGTCTGCAAGAAGGGACCTAAAATAGGAGGAAAATGCCTGCCCTGAGTCCTGGAGATGGACCCCAGCAATGGCAGCTAAGCGGTTGCAGGTAGTTCCAAAAAGAAGATACCTCGTAGCAAGGTAAGAGAGGGTTTGAGGGGGAGCCTCCTCCCCACTCGGGGGGGTAATCTGGGAGTATTAAGGATCCAATGAGGCAAAGTCTGAATGGGGAGCAATATACCCCACCCAGGTCGCTCAAGTGTATAGGGGACCCCGAGGATAGGAGTCAGGGCAGGGTGAGGAGCATAAAATACAAAAGAAAACAAGGCATTTGTCAATGCCGAATGTTGTCACGCTGGCATTGCCTTTGGTAGTGCATTGTAGAAACACATGTTTGGCATGATGTGAAAAATGACAGCTGTACTGTTCATAAGGAGGTGTAAAAAAATAGTGGTAAAAATGTGGCATGTAAGTATTGCAAATATGCAAAGTTACAAGGGTGCATGGGAGATGCGCAACGCACACTTGTAAAACAGACATTTTATGGAGTTTTGGCACCAAATTTTCAACACGGGAATTTTTGCACCTCTACTCATGTACAGTGTCACTGTCGTGTCCTCAAGCTGTCTCAAAAAGTGAATTCGCACAGCGACTGCGCTATTCTTCACCGGACATGTGAAAACACATTTCGGGCAGGATATGTAAAATGACAGCTTTACTGTTCATCAAGAGGTGTGAAAAAATGCCAATGGTGAAAATCCAGAGTGAAAATATTACAAATGCACAACGTTATGAGCGTGCGTGCAAACTATGCAATGTACGCTCATAACACAATCATTTTATGGAGTATCGTCACCAAATTTTCAACATAGGTATTGTAGGACCTCTACTCATGAACAGTGTCACTGTCATTTTTGCAATCTGGCCTGAACACTGATTTCCCACAGTGACCGCGGTATTGTGCGCCGGAAGTGCGGAAGCACATTTCAGCCAGGATGTGAAAAATGACAGCTGTACTGTTCACAGGGAGGTGTAGAAAAATTACAATGTTGAAAATCTGGCATGAAAATATTGTGACTTTGTGAAGTTATGAGCATGTGTAGCAACTGCTCAATGCACGCTCTTAAAACAGCCATTCTTTGGATTTTTTCCACCAAATTTGCAACATAGGCTTTTTGAGAGCCCACCTCATGAACATTGCCAGTGTTCTTGCGTTACTTGGTCCCAAAAGGTGATTTCGTGCAGTGACTGCACAATCACCTTTCGGGACCGATTAATGTCAAAACTGTGTCAGAATTCATGAGGAGGGGTCCCCAAAACCCCATGTTGAAAATTTGGTGCAAAAATTCCAAAAAATGCCCAAGATATGGAGCAAAGTTGAAAATACCCTATTTAGTCCATTATACAGCTTACCGGCATTTCCTCAGTTCGCGGTCGGCTTTGAAGAGTGCAGACATACTCCCGGTCCAGCGAAGATCATCGCACTGGACTCCAGAGGTAAGTATGGGGTTGGGGGTGTGTGGGGAGGCAGGGTGCGCGGTGGGTGGGTGCCAGTGGTGGGTAGGGAGACAACGAGGGACCATTTTCAGTTTACAGGTACCGAGGTGAAAAATAAAAAACATCGACTTTTTTTTTTACAGGTCGTTTCTTTTGTTTGGGGGTACAGTAGCTGATGGGGCATTGGGAACCCCCGTCAGCACAGAAGAAGGGACATGATGCCGTTGGGGTGGGCTCCCCCTTCGGCACAGTACAATGGGAAGGGGGGCCGATGCTGACGGGGATTGGGCACCCCCGTCGGCAAACAATGAGGTGGGGGAAACATTCTGCCAATGGTGAGTGGGCTCCCCTGTTAGTACATACTTCACGGGGCAGGGCAATCTGCCCAGGGGATTGGGCACCCCGAAGTCGGCGTTGTCGGCAGTGTAGTAGTCACTGTGCTGCCATGCTACTAGCTGGCGAGCACGTAGGAAGTGTCCGCTACGTGTGATGAGCTTTGCTCGGATTGCAGCGGACCTTTCCTTAGATGTGCTCACCAGCTTAGTATGCATGGTGTGGCGTTGGCATGCAGGTTGATTGGGGAATGAGGGACGCACCTACTGGTGCGTGCCCTGCATTCGCCCAACAGCAACTACGCCCCCAAATCCCCACTGTGCACACGCCAACATAAAAAAAATGACATTGTTTTCAGCTGGATCGTGGTGTTCCCTGCATGGGTTTTGGAGGTGACTTTGTGCATTTGAAATCTTGCTGTCCGTTCCATCTGATATGTCTGTAAGCCAAAACTGTATTTAGTAAGTACTAACACATTGTAGTACTCACCTTATCCATACACCACTTATCTGGACTGTAATTTGCATTTTGACTGAGAGATGTTCTGTGTAGTTGGTTTACTTTAGTTTTTGTGAACCTACAAGCACCTACCCTGTTATTATCAAGTTGTGTAATAATCATTCCATTTAAAAACTGACATTTGATTAACAACTATTTAATAATTATTTTTAGATTTACTGCTCAACCTTGTTATAGTGGTGTTCTCTCTTGGTTTTGTATTGAAAGTGCTTTACTTTTGTCCTCCTGTTAACCCATGTTACTTAACTTGTATTTTTGTAATTGAAAAAATAAAATAGTGTTTTCACAGTCAAAGAGACAACAGTAGCAGTTGTGGGTAACGATATACACTACAGTGCAGCTACCTGGTCTGATTTCTGTTTGCCCTTCGTAGATAGCACTGCAGGTGTTAAATCACATGTATTTAATAGAAATACATAATAATATAGTTCCAGACTGAGGAAGCCAAATGAAACAAACATATCAATATGCCTGCCAAAGGATGTTCAACTTCAGGTAAAGGTGCTAGGGTGGCTCAAAGAAGTCTGATGGAAAAAGCAAACCTATTTCTGAATCCGTGCCCTCTGTGGCCTCTGCTATGGAAGGCAGTAGCAGCAAAATCGAAGTTAGAAGTGGCTTCATGTCTGTGACTCATTTTGTTACTGCCCAATCTGTAACTAGAATGCTTGATGGGGATGATACTGGAAATAAGGGACACACTCACACCAGTGGAGACACAGAGGTCCAGAAGGAGGTTGAAAAAGTTGTCAGTGTGAGTGTTGTTACTGCGCAAAGAGGAGCTGATGGTCATGAGGGTGATAGTGTCCAGCTTAAGTGTGTTTCTCTGGGAGAAGGAGATAAGGAAAGTCAGCCCCCCGCTTCCAGTGAGGAGATGCCAGAGAAGGGAAACATTTATCTGGCAGTAGACAGTGACAGGGATGAGGAGGAGGATATAATATGTTTTGGTACAGATGATGATGAGATGTTGGATCCCCCGTGGGAGCCAGAAGTAAAAAGATGAAGGGTGATGATGTAGCCCATTTAGATGACAAGACTGAGGGTGAGGGTATCAGCAAGCCTACAACTAGTCGAGTCATCCCACCTCCGAAACGTAGCATGGTGGATCTCATGCAAGCTGCACAAAAAGCTAAAACTTCCACACCTTTGGCTACGCAGTCCAAGTCTCAGTCCCATGTCAAATCTAGAGGTGCAAAGTCCCTAGTTTGAAATTTGTTTCATGCTTGATGCAGCTGATGTCGCCATGGCAATAGGTCAGCTGTGCCAAGCACGTGTAAGTTGTGAAAAAAGGTCAGCCACAAAGGCTCCGGTGGCCAGCACACCCATTTGAAAAACAAGCACTCACTGCAATGGCACAAACACCAGAAAGTTAACAGAGCTGTTGGTGGGACTTCTCTTGTCAAGCTTAATGTTAGTGGCAGCAGTGAATAAAGCCGGAGGAGGGAGGGCTGAGTGGGTCAGTGGAGGAGGAGTGTGAGGAATCATTTTCTCTCCTGAGCAGTGGACATTGTAGCAGTGGAGCTGCCACTCCCTGGAGTTACAAAAGTACATCACCAGGCACCAAATCCATCAAAATAACCAGTTCCATACATGCTGCACATCCTAGGCCCAAGAGTCACCTGGTACCCCAGCAAGAACAACATTGATTGCACAAGTAAAGTGTTTCTGTTGACCCACTCCCAAGATGCAGCCCACATTGAAGAGTGTGTTTGAGCTGCACTCAAAGTACCCCCCCAATCACGTTGCTGCACGTAAGCTGAATGCAGGCACAGCTGAAATGCTCGCCATCAAACTGTTGTCCTTCTCCTTTTGATGGCCCGTGCCTGTAGCAAATGGAAGGTGTCATCATGAATGTTTTTCTCCAAACATGCCATGCCCAAACTCTACAGCAGAGTTTCACAATCCATCCTACATACCATGAAGCATTTTGAGTCAAAATATATCCACCTTAGCATGGATATGTGGACAAGTGGGCAATAGCGGACAGCTCATATCTGTGCATAACAGCACACCGGGCACAGGTACCTGGGGTGGTTGATGATTTGGGCCTTGGCAAAAGCTGCGTAAAGTAAAACTGTGGTGGTAGCAACACCTGGTATTTTTCAGAATGCAACCATAACTATGGAAAGTGTTACAGGGTCTCACACTGGGGAGAAAATGCTGAACGTGCTGCTAAATTAGATTGATTACTGGTTGAATGCACACTCACTCACAGCGGGGTTTATTGCCAGTAACAACGATTCCAATGTGGTTAAGTGCATTACTGATGGTGTTTTTTTCAGAGTTCCTTGCCTGGCACACTGCCTCAATCTAGTATGCAGCAATTTCTGAACCACGATGAAATAAAGGAAACTGTGTCTGTTGCCAGATGCATCTGTGTGCACTTTGTGCATTCTGCAAAGGCCCATGACCATCTGCATGAGCTGCAGCACACTAACCATCTGCCTCAGCACTGTATAAAGCTTGATATTGTTACCAGGTGGAACTCCACACTGTACATGCTGGACCAGCTTTATGAATAGTATAAGGTGGTTTCAGATTACCTACTGCTGCACACCACCAGGGACAGTGCTGGAGTGTCCATTGCCCTAACAATGGATCAGTGGTGACAAATGGATGGCATAATACACATTCTGCATCCATTTGAGCATGCAACACAGGCTGTGAGTAGGGACGCTGCCTATATAAGTCAGTCAATACCCCTTATACATGTGCTGAGGCAGACACTGGTAAATGTCCATCATCAGATGGAGACAAGTGATGATCAAAGTTCTGTTGATGCAATGGGTCACATGATCTGTATACTGGAC
Organism: Neoceratodus forsteri; assembly: GCA_016271365.2. NCBI lineage: Eukaryota > Metazoa > Chordata > Ceratodontiformes > Ceratodontidae > Neoceratodus > Neoceratodus forsteri. The sequence goes on from CM057454.1 coordinate 1,278,385,828, forward strand.
AGCAATACACATATCTGTGGCATTATGCAGTCTAATGAGTTTGCGATTATAGAAACATAGAATTTGACTGCAGATAAGGACCGCTTGGCCCACCCAGTCTGCCCATTTCCCTGCCTACTGGATAAGCTGCAGATCCTAGTTAACCAGCAGCCTACTTTTTCCTACCCCCATCCCCTAGAATTGCCTTATGACTGTCCCATGCATGCTTGAATTCCACCACTGTTTTTGACTCCACGACCTCCTCTGGAAGGCCGTTCCATGCATCCACAACCCTCTCTGTGAAAAAATACTTCCTTAAATTACCTCTGAGCCACCCCCCATCTTCAAATTGTGCCCTCTTGTTCTTGCACACCTCTTTTTTTGAAAGATGCTACCCTCTTGGACTTTGTTGATTCCCTTGAGGTACTTGAAAGTTTCTATCATGTCCCCCCTCTCCCTCCTTTCCTCGAGGCTATACATATTAAGCTCCTTTAGTCTCTCTTCATATGTCTTCCGGTGCAGACCCTGCACCATTTTAGTTGTCCTCCTCTGGACAGCTTCCATCCTGTCTATGTCTTTGCAAAGACTGGGTCTCCAGAACTACACGCAGTACTCCAGATGGGGTCTGACCAGCTGTCTGTACAGAGGAATAATAACTTCCTGTTTTCTACTGGCGACTATTGCTACCATGCTGGATCCACGGTACAAACGTGGCTTGCCTGCCATGATTGAAGGGGGTCATGTGTGAGTGGACAAATTGACCAATTACCTTGTCAGATGGGTACATGGGGCACAGATGAAAAATGCAGAGACACAAAGGGCACATATAGATATATCAGGTGTTGCTACTACCACCATCAGTAAATCATCAGAGGCCAACAAATCAGACAAAATGTCAAAGTCGCAGCACAGCATTGCAGGTACTGTAATCCCATCTGGGATGCTCTGTACCAGGTGGGTTTTGAAGAAGTTGAAGATAAGGAGGAAGAGCATGATGAGCAGTAGGACTCAGGGCAGAACAATGTATGGTGGATGCCTACATGGGAGACACAAAGCATCTTGGCATCACTGATGAGCCATTGGTGTACTGCAGCAGCAAAGTGAGTGACTGGCCTGCATTTACATCTGTTACTTTTAAATATCTCAGCTGCCCACCATCCAGTATCAGTGTGGAATGGGCATTCAGTTCTGCTGAGGCCATTGTGCATGACTGTAGGACAAATATGTCACAGAAGAATGTTTCCATCCTAAGATTTATAAAACTAAATGAGGCTCACATTCCACACAACACAATTATTTCAATGGTGTTGCCCCAAAAACTGTGTATCAGGAATGATGATGAGAACAAAGACGTCCACAGTGGTAAAGCCTCTACTAGCAGGGAGGTAGATGAAACAGCAATGATGACTGAATTTCCACCTGGTGATGACTCCAGTCTGGAAGACTGTGAGGGCTGCTTCATGGATGATGTGCCACTGGAAGAAGGCTAAAGGTGCTCCGTCCCACCCCCACAGCCACCACCAGCATCCCAACCCCCATTCCCACTGAATATGCTGTTTTATGTTACTGTTCTGCACTTTAAATTTTATTCTGTTGGTTGTTCTGTGTTACACATCTAGTTACACCATTTAATTTGATTATCCAACCTAGTCATACTGTTTACTTCATTTCATTTAAAAAAAATGTATTCACCCATACTATGCTAACTGGAATGAATATGTCATCATCTCAGCAATATGCAACAGCTCCATCAAGTGACAAATACTGAACATCTTCCCCATTTCCACATACACATCCTCCATGACACCATGAATGAGTGTCTAGTTAAAGCTACCAACAGTCCCTATTTTTCCCAGGACAGTCCCTATTTTAGGCAGCATGTCCCAGTGCCCCCACAGGTTTTGCAAAGTGTCACTTTTGTCCCTTTGTTTGATTACTTGTCCCAGTTTTGTCCCTTTTTTTCGTGCTGACTGCTAGACCGTGAGTGACAATTATTTCAGCACCACTGTGGCGCTGCTCGGGCCGGACAGCAGTTTGCAACTTCAACCCGTGTACCTATGTTGCACGGCAAGCATGTCAGTGGGAGCACATTAAAGCATGTTGTTCCTGTTAGATTAGACTGGGTAGTGGTGCAAACAGCACGTGTGGACGTCTACCTGCCAGAAGCTGAGAGGGACTCAAGGCAGAGAAGAAACTGGCAGCAGGGAACTAAGGTACCCAAACCTGATCAGCTGTAGGGAAGTGTGTGAAAACAATCTGGTGTGGTGATGGTAGTCACTAAAGTGAAGTTTGCTCAAAAAATGAAGTGAGTGTAAGAGGGTTGGATGGAACTATCAGGAGGAGCAATACATGGAGCTCAAATATCCGATCACAATTTAACGCAGGTTTGTTTCCAATGAACTTTCTGTACATCATGATTTGGAACTTGCTGCAGCAGAATGATGTATTGGTTTAATCTGAATGTTTGCTACTGATGTTACTGTGGGGCGGCATGGCCAGAGCAAGCAGCAAAATGTAATTGATTGTACGCAGCATTGTCTGCAGTGGTGCCCATGAGAGTGACACGGTGTGGGGGGGTCATGGTCAGAATGGACCATCCCAGTTTTATGCCTTGAAGAGTTGGTAGCTTTATGTCTAGTGAGTGTGCCACCACTGTATATACAACAGTGACAACTTAGTCACAGTGCACAGCCAGTACTACGTTACTCAGAAATGCATGCATACTCCATCTCCATGTATACAATTAACCATCATGTAATCTGCCTTCTTGTCATCCATCCTAATTTGCATAGCACAGACTTCAACAGTGTGGGTCATCACTGTCATACTGCCAAGAAATACTGGTGACCACTGAAAATCTATGAAGCTGACAGATGCATGCTCCAGCATAAACAGCGGTCTCAGCTCAGTACATTAATGCTGCCTCTGATTCCAGCTAAATTACTCCTCCTCCTGCTCCTCCAGCAGTCTTCCACCAAAAAGAACCATGTGTTTTTAATTGTCAGCAGTGGCCCACACCTCGCAGATGCAGCACCTCAATCCAGCATCCACACACCAGGATGGAAGACTGCTATTTAAACACCAATGCTGTACAGAGATGGGATGCATTGACAAATGTCCACCAGAAAAGTAAGCCACCATTCCAATTGAAGTACTTTGTAGCTGGCTGGCAAGAAGAAAAAAAGAAGACATTTTGATCATTGTTACAACTGGGTGCCCCCCTCCACCATCATCATTACATGAAGCTATACTTAGCTCAAGGAATGGCTGCCAAACTGGAACACTTGACATGAACAGACTATGTCTGATGAGCACAGACAGTAGCCAGATTTGGACAAGGGTAAAGAGACTTACCCCAGTAGTGGAAATCCTGAATATTGACAGACCCATAAAGAAGATGGTTACTGTCAAAGTCTGACATCTCTGTTCTTTGGTAACCACAAACATAATACTTAACCATATCCAGCAACCCTACACCAACCTAGCCTAAACCACCTCCTCCACCACACGCCCACCAAAGACCATCACAAATTAAGAAATACTTATCACAAGTTAATGAATTGCTCATGTATTGAACAGCAGCAGCAGCAGCAGTGCACCTGGAGTTAACAGCTCTTGAATTCCTGCACGTGTTGAGAAAAGAAAAAATAATACAATTACAATCTGACTCAGATATCTGAGTTGCAGTCACCTATCCCTCCCAGTAATGAAAAATGCAATACTTACCTTGTCCTTGTGAGTTTGAAATGTGGTGAATTCCAACATCCCGTATCCAAATCCTGGGCTGGCATGCATGTTGTCATGATGATGTACTCCTCAGCACACTAGATAAATATAAAATAAGTACAAACATATAATAACTCATGACGTTCCAATAGCAGCCCACCATCCAACTTCTCTTGCACCCAAAAAATAAATACAGATACTTACAGTGCGTGTGCAGCTGAAGCAGCAGCAGCATTGATCAACTATGTGAAAAGGACTCCCATGAAGCAGACAAAGCATTACTTCTCATTACAAATAGTCAGAGCAATGGGCAGCAGCTACAGGTAACAGCAGCAGCACTCAAAATGGTATCCAATCCACAATGACTTAAAACTAAAGAGACAACAGAGCTAACCAGAGGATCATCATTGCAAAATGACAATTCCACAGTTCTCAATCAACTGAGAAAGCAGCAGCAGGAGGAAGTAAGTACAAGTTTAAGTCGCAGGACCATTTTGCAGGAGGATTTATTTTTCTCTTCGTGGTAAACTGGCTGTTGCATGTCAAGCAGTGGTGGTACCACAGGTAGGCCTGACAAGCATTTAAACGGTGCAGGAAACACATTTGGGTCCTCATGGTGGGTGTGAGCCACGTAACTGCATGTCTGACACCTGATTTCTGTCTGAATGTACTGTGCAATTTTTTGGGAAACATTTGTAGGCATGCACTGTCTGTTGTACACTCTCAGAAACAAGTTGTGGCATAAAATCAATTGTCAACAGTGGACCAGAGACCATCGTTTGGTCTGGGTGGGGGTTTGGGCACCATAAAACATCATGACTGAGACCTAATTTCAGTATGAAGTTACTGTAAAATTTTTTGGGAAACATTTCTGGACTTCTAAGCCATGTTACTCAGTGGCTACACCAAGATCAGACATGAAACCATTTATAAACAGTTGGCAAAACAACATGTTTTGCTCCATGTGGAAGGCATGCAACATTTAACAGCATGACTGAAAAATTATTTCAGTATGAATTTAATGTGCTGTTTCTGTACTTATATTAACACTGCCCTACACAGGATAGTGTGGATTGGAGAGGAGGGAACCAAATCAACATTTGTGGCAAGTGCAGGATACATGTGTTAAGCACTGAAACTATATTTAAGTTTAACTTTGCAATAAAATTGCTTATGTTTCTGTGATTGTTGTGTGCGTCTTTGGATTGTTGCTGCACACACCCATGACTGCTGTAACATCGCATATTTTCGGAAAAACATTTGTGTTCATAGGAACATTACTTGACATTTGTGGATAGGAGGAGAGAATATATGAATGAGTCAAACAAAAGGAAAACAAAGGTAAGGAGTTTATGGGTACAACACTATTGACTATGACACATGAGTAAAACAGGGAGAGGGGGACAGGCCGGGTCATGAGTAGTGTAATATGAGAGGGTGATACAGAAATTATGTAATAGGGAAAAGGATGTAACACTATGAAGAGCATAACATTACACATAAAAGTAACACACCACACAAACCACTGGACAAAGACATATATTTATGACACTAAACAAACAAATAAGATGTCATAGAGGAAGATTAGAGGACAGAAAATATTTTTTTATAAATTTTTTTATCTTTTTTTTATCTTCTTTTTCGTATTTTTGGAGGGTGGAAATAGAATAGAGAGAAGAGAAGACTATCAAAACACAGTGACAGGACACAGGAGGGTATGATTTTATCAGAAATAAGAAAAAAACAATTAACTTGCTGATGAATGTACATAAGTAATTTAAACAGGCCCACAAGTGCAACTACCACCACCACGATGCAAGTCTGCCAGAAGGTTGAAAATATGTTGCTGGTCCTCCATTATTTTCTTGATGTCCCCCCCTGGCCTCACTGAACTCCTGTCTCAACTGTTCATAGTCATGCCATAGTGCTTGCACTTCAGCCTGCAGAGCTGCAAGGTCTTCACTGGTGACCACCAGACCACCCGCTGCAGCCAGTGTGGACTCAGCATCCTGATGCTTGTGGCACACCACCTGGAGGTAATTCTGCTGCTGGTACTGCTGCCTCCTACTGCTGCTATGTCTCACTACTGCACCTTCTGCATGGATGATGACTCACCTCAGACTGAGAAGGGCCACCTTGCTCCTCCTGTCCCCCTTCTCCTACTCTGTGTCCAGCCACACCAACATGTAGCTCGCCCACTTCAGTGCTTGCACCAGCACTGCTCCCAATAGCTGCACTTGATGACGCCACCTCCCACAATTTGAGGTCCCATTGGAGTAGGTGGTGGTGCTCCATGTAGCTACACTGTCCAGTTGTCCAAAGTGGGATCCACTCTTTCCTCGACACACATCCTGCCCACATAGATTGCAGGTGACCACTGGGTCACCAACCGATACTTCATAAAAAAAAATCCCAAACTAGAGAACTTCGAAGTTGACAGTGTCGTGGGGGTGGGGCAACAGATAATGGCCCAGACACTAACTCCACTGACTGCTTGGGAAGGGGCACAATCTCCTGCTGCCTGGGTGGAGGAACAATATCCTACTGGTGCTGGGGAGGAGGCACTGCCTGCTGCTGTGGTGGAGGGCCAACGGCCACCTTCTGCTTTTGGGAAGGGGGCACAGTTGGCTACTGGGTGCTGATGTTGGAGCCAAAAGTCTCCTGCTGTGGAGGTTCAGTTGTAATACTTAACAGAAATGCACATTCTGGTGCCCCACTGTCGTCACCCTTCTCCATTGTGTCCACAAAACCAACCAACTCAAACAAACAAACAAAATGAAATAGAAATAGAGAGCCAGGGCCCAGTGGGGGGATCACACACTCGCACGTATGCACGCACACACACAGTCACAAACATACACAATTACAAACACACACACACACACACACAAATACACAATCACCAGGTACTAAAATAAGAACTAGAACAAAGACAAACATGAAAAAGTTAGATAAAATAGCACAAATGAAACAATTAATCATTAAAGTACACTCTGCAGTCACAGGGAGTATAAATGCCACCTGCTTCCTCAAGATATATAGCACAAGAAATTAACCAATCACTTCCTGTCTGTTTAGACTCCACCATGTGACCACCAGCATAGAGAAAAGACCAATTTTGCCTAATTTCACCTCCCAAGCACAAGCAAAATCAAAGGCGAAATGTCACAGAGAAATTTCTCCTAAAGGACAGAATTACGTGAAACGTTTCAACAGGCGAAATTGGTGATTTCACCACCATTTTGCTGGTGAAATAAAATTTCGCCGCATCTCTAGTCAGCAATGAATGATCCGCTGGCAATATTAATTGTTCATGTGTTAGCATTAACTGCTCATGTGTGAGCATCTGTTGCAGGAAGAAAGCTGGGAGCTGAAAATGGGATCTGGTGCTGCTCTACAGAGGCGGCAAACCTCTGTTACAATATTGAAACCAAAGACTGCTCAGGTATCAGCATTGACTGGTCATTGGGATGCACTAACTGCTCAGATGTCAGCATTAACTATACGAACGTATGAACATACGAAAGTGTCAGCAGAAATAGACCACCCGGTCTCTCTATGTCTGCGCGAGTGTGCAGCTGGCACTCCTAGTTTGCAGCTGCCCCACTCCCCTCCCTCTTTGTCATCACACTGCCATCCCCCACCTCCCCCACCCTCATGCTCTCCTGTTCCCTGTCCCATGCCCTTTTGAAACTGTTCACAGATTTACATGATACCATCCATTCTGGTGGGGCATTCCATTTTGCTACCGCCCTCTCTGTGAAATAGTGTCTCCTCATTTCCTTCCTAAATCTTCCCCACTCTATTCTTAGCACATGCCCCCTGGTGACCCTCTCCATCCTTAACTTAAAGACCCCATCTGCCCCATCCTTATTGATTCTGCTCAGATACTTGAATCTCTCTATCATGTCAGAATCATGGAAGAAGCCACAAGGAAAAGGAAGGAGACATATTCAATGCAGTGCTTTAGAGTAACTGGTAATTGCTATTTTTCTTTTAAACTTAGATTGCAAGCTTTTAGTGACACTATACTTTCTTTGTTGTCTTTACTTATAATTGTTTTTGGGCTGTTGAAAATTTAAAACATAGTGGTGGTGTAATTCTGTGCTGTCTTTAATTGCTGCAAATTTTATCTTGGCTTGTCTGACTGCCCTGTAGTTGGGTGAAGGGTGTTAATTGTCTGGCCTCTGACCTCAGCTACGTGATAACTGGAGGTGGGGCTTAGTCAGAGTTGAAGTAGCAAGTAGAGTTTATTTTCTCAGAAGAAGCCAGAAGGGAAGGAAGGAAACATATTCAATTCAGTGCTTTAAAGTAACTGGTAATTGCTATTTTTCTTTTAAACTTAGATTGTGGGCTTTTAGTGACACTATACTTTCTTTGTTGTCTTTACTTATAATTGTTTTTGGGCTGTTGAAAATTTAAAACATAGTGGTGGTGTAATTCTGTGCTGTCTTTAATTGCTGCAAATTTTGGCCCCCCCTCCCCATCCCCAACTCTTAATTATATGCCCTGTTAAATCTGATTGACAGGAGCTAAACACAGGGTATAGTAAGGGGTGTGAAGTAGGAGGGGCATAAGGGGGAAGAAGCCCACTCTCAGCACGACAAGTTTTTTGATTCATTTATTTATTTATTGGTATCTTTTTCTTCAAAAAAAAAAATATCTGAGGATCAGTGGCAGGATTTTTAGGACAGTAAATTAATAAAAAGGGAACTAGGAGAGCTTCAGTAGCAGACAAGTAGTGGAATTGCAGTATAATGTGGGGAGTGGTGCAATGCAGTGGCTGTGGGGCAGCCATATTCAGGCAGACCTTCTGGACACTGAGGTGCTGCCCTATCTGCATGCATCTCTCTGGACTGTGGAAGGAGGTAGCCAGACTCAGACTGGAAGTAAACTGGGTCAGGAGTACCATCACCTCTATTCAGGGACCACCCAGTCCAATGCAACTGCCTCAAAGGATGCCGAGAACGAGGAGCACTTGGATGACAGTGGGCTCAGGGAAGGTTAGAGTGGTCAGGCAGAGGCACATCCCAAATCCTATTCCACTCAAGAACTCATATGCCACACTGGCAAATGAGGACAACCAAATAGAGGTACCCAGAGAAGTGGAAGGAAAGGACGTGGAGGTTAGCCAAGGAGGTGCCCTCAGCAGGGAAAGAAGTGGACCCCAGAGGAGGAGGAAGTGAATCCTGGTGGGGGACTCAATCATAAGAGGGATCCAGCTAGGAACACAGGAGGGGGAGGACAGGGAGGTGAGGTGCCTACCAGGTGCCACGGCATGGAGGGATGGAAGGAAGATCCTGGGGATCACTGGGAAGGCAAGATGGGAGGGTGAGCTGGATGTCATTATCCACCTAGGTACTAATGACCTGGCAAATGGGGAGCCAAAGGAAGTTAAGGAAGAGTTTAGGAAACTGGGAAGGGGTCTCAAGCAAGTAGCTACTTCTGTCACTTTCTCAGAAGTACTACCTGTGAGAGGCAAGGGAGAGCATAGGGTGCATGCACCAGGAACTTTAACTCATGGTTGAAGAACTGGTGCTGTGAGGAAGGGTTTGGATTCATTGGTGACTGGGGACCCACCTGGAAGGATGGAGGTTTGTTCAAGCCTGATGGCCTGTATCCATCCTGGAGGGGAATCCAAGCACTCAATGATAAGTTAAATGCTACATTGACAAGCATTTAAACTAGCAAAGGGTGGCAGGCCAGCAAGGAGGTACCTGCTTGCTCACCTCCCACAGCTAGCAGTGGAACCAGTGAACCAGAGGGTGGCTATCTCTGCAAGCAGTGTGCAAAGATGGAGATTAGTGCCCAAGAGTGGATAAGCAGAAAAGGGCAAAATGCAGCAGAAGGGCAGACAGCAAGGAGAACCAGGGATAAATGACAACCAAGGAAGGGCTGGAGTAAAACAGTGAAACAGTCTAGGAGGTCAAATCATGGAAAGCCATGTGTGCAAATGCCAGGAGCCTTAGCAACAAGATGGAAGATCTGGAGGCTGTCATGGTGCAGTCAGACCTGGACATTGTGGCCATCACTGAAACCTGGTGTAATGATAACCACGACTGGGAGATGGCCATACCTGGCTACAACATATTCAGAAGAGACAGAGCAGGCAGGAAGGGAGGAGGAGTGGCACTGTATGTGAAAAATGCCATAAGGGCCACAGAGATCCAGGAGGAACAAAATGGGGCAGAGATACTGTGGGTTAAGCTGGAAAGGAAAATGGGGACAGCCATCCGCACAGGTGTGGTCTATAGACCACCAGCCCAGGAGGAAGAAACAGATAGGGAGCTGATGCTAGCCATCCAAAGGATGGCAGACAAGGGTGAGGTAGTACTGGTTGGAAACTTCAATATTCCAGGCGTGGACTGGAGCATCCAGCAGCAGCATCAACTAGGAGCAGATTTATCCTGGACTCCTGCAGGTGCCTTCCTCAAGCAACTGGTCATGGAACCAACTCTGCAGAAGGCAATACTGGACCTTGTGCTCACAAACAGGGACAGTGTGATGGGGGTAACAGTGGGGAGCACCTGGAAAACAGTGACCACCAGTCATTGTGGTTTGAAATCACAGAAAGAGCAGAACCAAACCACACAAAACACGTATCCTGGATTTTAGGGGGCAGACTTTGGGAAAATGGGAGATACTTGAAAAGAGGCATTAAGGGAATGCAACAGGAATCAGGGGTTGAGGAACAGTGGGCAGTATTTAAAATGGGGATTACAAGAACAACAGAATTATGCATTAAGCAGGTTAGCAAGAGGAAAGGAAGAGGAGACCATTATGGTTTTCCAAAGAGGTAGCAAAGAAAGTAAAGCCAAAAGATTGCATTCAGGCAATACAAAAAAAAAGACACAGGCAGAAGGGATAGGAGAAGTACCAGGAGAAGCAAAGGGAGGCAGGGAGGTCAGTAAGGAAGCCAAAGCTCAGACAGAAGAACACATTGCAAAATCAGTGGGTGGGGACAAAACCTTTTACAGGTACATAAGTGAAAAAAGAAAGACAAAGGGAGGGGTAGTGAGACTGAAGGGGGAGGATGGGGGCCGCGTGGAGGATGACAACAGTAAAGCTGACATATTGAATAGGTATTTCTGCTCAGTCTTTACTGAGAAAGAGGAGGGTAATGGGTCTGAAGGGAGTACAAGGGGTGAGAATGGTGCAGAAATGGACACAAGTCCCTTTACATGAGAAAGGGTCCTGAAGGAACTGGAAGTAATAAGAGTTGATAAAGCAATGGGGCCAGATGGGGTGCACCCCAGGGTCCTTAAAGAACTAAGAGAGGTGGTGGCTGAACCTCTGGCTATCCTGTTTAGCCGATCACTGGAAACAGGGGAGGTACCCAAAGACTGGAGGACAGCAGATGTAGTCCCCTTATACAAAAGTGGGAACAAAGAGGAAGCAGGGAACTACAGACCAGTCAGCCTCACCTCGGTAGTGGGGAAGATCATGGAAGCACTACTGAAGAGAGATTGGTGGAACATCTGGTTGTCAATGGACTACAGGACCCAAGGCAGCATGGTTTCACCAGGGGCAGGTCATGTCAGACCAACCTCATTGAATTTTTTGACTGGGTGACTAGGGAGGTGGTTCAGGGAGGGCAGTGGACATGGCCTATCTGGACTTCAGCAAGGCCTTTGACACTGTGCCACATAGAAGACTATTACACAAACTGGGGAATATGGGTGTGGGCAGGACAGTAGTCTGGTGGGTAGGTAACTGGCTGGGTGGCAGGACACAGAGGGTGGTGGTAAATGGCTGTCACTCCACAGAGGAAGAGTGACCAATGGGTACCACAGGGATCAGTGCTGGGACGGTCCTGTTCAACATCTTCATCAGTGACATTCGCTGGGACCTAGAAGGCAGAATTTCACTGTTCACTGATGACACAAAGCTCTGTAACAGAGTAGACACACCAGAGGGTGTAGACAGAATGAGAAGCGACCTGCAGAAACTTGAAGAATGGTCAGGGGTTTGGCAGTTGAAATTCAATGCAAAAGTGCAAGATAATGCATATGGGGCTCAAAACCCTGGCACAATATATCAGTTGGGGGGGTGAGGATATAGCATGCACCAAGCAGGAAAGGGATCTTGGGGTTATCCTCTCTGATGACCTCAAGGTAGGGAAACAGTGTGACAAGGCAGCAGGTAAAGCAAATAGGATGCTGGGATGTATAGGCAGGGGCATCACCAGCAGGAAAAGGGAGGTCATAATTCCGCTTTACAAGATACTAGTGAGGCCCCACCTGGAGTACAATGTACAGTTCTGGAGACCATACCTACATAAGGACATAGACAGGGTAGAGAAGGTTCAGAGGAGGGCAACAACGATGGTGCATGGATTGCATCACAAGTCCTATGAAGACAGGTTGAAGGAACTGAACATGTACTCCCTGGAGGAGAGGAGGGAGAGAGGGGATATGATAGAGACATACAAGTATCTTACAGGGAGGAACAGGGTGCAGGAAAACACTATTTTTAAGTGAAAAAGATGTTCCAGGACTAGAAGGCATGGGATGAAGTTGGAGGAGGACGATTCAGAGGAAACATGAGAAAGAATTTCTTCACAGAATGGGTGGTGGACAAGTGGAACACCCTGCCAGAGGAAGTGGTGGGGCTGAAACAATCACAGGATTAAGAATGCATGGGATAGACATAAAGAATTCTGGAGGTCAGGGGTAAGGGCAACAGACTTCTAGAAAAACAAACTGAACCTACAAGCTCAAATGGGCAGACTGGGTGGGCCATAGGCACTTATCTGCCGACACTGTCTATGTATCTATGTATCTATGTCCCCCCTGTCCCTTCTATTCTCCAGGGTGTACATATTCAGGTCTCTTAGCCTGCTGTCATAGTCTTTCCCTTCCATTCCACATATCATCTTTGTTGCCCTCCTCTGCACCTCCTCCAGTAACCTGATATCACGCTTTCAGTATGGCCTCCTAAACTGCACAAAATACTTTAAGTGCGGCCTTACCAGTGACCTGTAGAGGGGCAAGATCACCTCTCTTTGCCTGGATGAAAAACCCCTCGCTATGCACCCTAGCATTTTGTTCACTTTTGCAGCTGCTCTCCTGCACAGGGCAGTGTTGTTCATGGTTCTTCACCCCAAAGTGCATAACCTTACACTTCTTTGCATTGAACCCCAGCTGCCACCTCTCTGACCACTCATCTAGTTTGCTTAGGTCCCCCTGCAGCTGAATCCATCCCTCCTCTCCATTCAACAATGCTCCGATTTTGGTGTCATAAGCGAACAGTCTTATCTTGCTCACCACCACCTGTGCAAGGTCTGATATGAAGACCCCAATCAATACTGGTCCAAACACAGAGCCCTGTGGCACCCCACTCATCACCCGCCTTGGAGTTGAGAGCTCCCCTCTCACCATCACCTGTTGCAGTCTCCCACTGAAACAGCTTGCAATCCAGTTAATCATTTTTGCCCCTACCACTACACCAGTTAGTATCCCCCCAAGCCTCCCATGAGGCACAGAATCGAAGGCCTTGCTGAAGTCCAAGTAAAGAACATCCACCGCATGACCCTTATCCAGCTCACCTGTCACCCAGTCATAATATTGTATCAGGTTGGTTTGACAAGACTTCCTTGAAACAAACCCATGCTGTCTCACACCCTGGAGGCCATTGTCCTCCACGTATGATACCAGTCGACACCACTACTCCGGTTTCAGCATTGTCTGCTCGGGTGTCAGCATTGACTGCTAAGGTGTCAGAATTAACTGCTCAGGTATCAGCATTAACTGCTTGGCTGTCAGCACTGACTGCTCTGGTGTAAGCATTAACTGCTCGGTATCAGCATTAACTGCTTGGCTGTCAGCATTGAGTGTTCTGGTGTCAGCACTGACTGATCAGTTGTCAGCATTAACTGCTCATGTGTCAGTATTGACTGCTGATGTGTCAGCATAGATTGTTCAATTGGCAGCATTAACTTCAGGTGGCAGCATTTACTGCTCAGGTGTCAGCATTAACTGTTCCGGTGTCAGCATTTACTGCTCAGGTGTTAGCATTAACTGCTCAGGTGTCAGCATTGTCTACTCAGGTGTCAGCATTAACTGTTCAGGTGTCAGCACTGACTGGTCAGGTGTCAGCATTGACTGTTCATGTGTCTGCATTAACTGCTCAGCTGGCAGGATTAACTGCTCAGGTGGCAGCCTTTACTACTCCTGTGTCAGCATTCGCTGCTCAGGTCTCATCATTGACTGCTCAGATGTTAACAGTGCCTGCTCAGTAGTCAGCATTAACTGCTCAGTTGTCAGCATCAACTGCTAGGATGACCACATTTACTGCTCAGGTGTCAGCACTGACTGCTCATTGGGCAGAATTAACTGCTCAGGTGGCAACACTGACTGCACATATGTCAGCACTGACTGCTCAGGTGTCAGAATTAACTGCTCATATTTCAGAATTGACTGCTCAGCTGTCGGCATTGACTGTTCAGGTGTCAGCACTGACTGCTCAGGTGTCAGAATTAACTACTCATATTTCAGCATTGACTGCTCAGCTGTCGGCATTGACTGTTCAGGTGTCAGCACTGACTGATCAGGTGGCAGCATTAACTGCTCAGTTGTCAGCATTAACTATTCAGGTTTCAACATTGACTGCTCAGGTGTCAGCATTGACTGCTCTAGTGTCAGCAATAGCTTCCCGGGTGTCAGCATTGACTGCTCAGATATCAGCATTAACTTCTCAGTTGGCTACATTAACTGCTCAGGTGTCACAATTAAATGTTTTTTTAAATTTTATTAATTGAAATGTTTCACCAGGAAGGCACACTAAACAACAAGTTGCTCATCTCCTGGTGTGACCTGGGGGGGGGGGTACAATTGGATAAAAAATTAGACATACAGTTTAAAATGTAAAATATACAAGAAATTAAACATTCAATTACATTTGTAACAAGACAGATGGTTAAAAATTATCAAATAATATAGTTGGATTTGTAACATAATGTACAATTAAATATATCATACCTGTGAAATATGCGTTTAATCATAAGTGGCATATCTGAAGAACATAGTACATAGCGGTGAAGGGAGAGGAGAGCGTGCTGAGACACAGGCTTGGGGGGGTTTAAGGTTTAATAGGTGATGTGAGTCATGGAGAGGAGCAGAGACATAGGAGGACAGTTGAGGGGGGTAAAGCAGGAGCAGTTATATGAGAGAAAGTTATGTAAGGCAGAGGCAAGGGAGTGGGAGGAGGAGGAGTGCTGTATTTGGGGGGATGGTGTTCCAGATTTGCGGGAAACGATGGGTAAAGCCGGACTAACCAATGAGAGTGGTACAACGGGACCAACAAAGTGCTAGTGTCAGAGGATCTAAGGGAGTGGGAGTGGGGAAAAGGAATGCAAGTGAGCAAAAGAGGAAGGAGGGAAATTCTAACTAAAATTTAGAAGTAAATGCTCAGTTGTCAGCATTGACTACTCAGTTGTAAGCATTAACTGTTCAGTTGTCAGCATTAACTGCTCAGTTGTCAGCGTTAACGGCTCAGTTGTCAGCATTAATGGCTAAGTTCACAGCATTGACTCCTCAGGTATCAGCATTAAGTGTTCAGTAGTCAGTATTAACTGCTCAGGTGTCAGCACTGACTGATCAGTTGGCGGCATTAACTTTCCAGGTGTCAGCATTGACTTTTCAGATGTCAGCATTAACTGCTCAACTGTTAGCCTTGACTGCTCAGGTGTCAGCAATGACTGATCAGTTGGCAGAATTAACTGCTTATGTGTGAGCATTTGTTTCAGGAAGTAAGCTGTGAGCTGAAAAAGGGATCTGGTGCTGCTCTACCGAGGAGGAAAACCTCTATCACAATATCGAAACCAAAGAGTGCTCAGATGTCAGCATTAACTACTCAAGCTTCAGCCTTGATTGCTCAGGTGTCAGCACTGACTTCTCAGGTGTCAGCATTGACTGCTCAGGTGTCAGCAAAAACTACTCAGGTATCAGCATTGGCTGCTTGGCTGTCAGCATTGACTGCTCCGGTGTCAGCACTGACTGATCATGTGTCAGCATTGATTGCTCATGTGTCAGCACTGACAGCTCAGTTGGCAGCATTAACTGCTCAGATAGCAGCATTTGCAGCTCAGGTTTCAGCATTAACTGTTCAGGTGTCAGGACTGACTTCTCATTTGGCAGCATTAACTGCTCTGATGTCAGCACTGACTGCTCAGGAATTAGCATTAAATGCTCAGGTATCAGCATTAACTACTTGCCTGGAACAAATGATTATCAGAGCCACCTAGGGCCTCAGAAGGAGACAGAAAAAAAGGAGTGAAACCACAGCTCCCAAGGAAAACAGACACAGCATTCTAATTTACAGCAAGAGCCACAGGTTTTCCTTAAACATTTATATACTAAAAACATAAAGTTCAGCTTTTGGGATTAACAATATGTGTTTACCATATTCAACACACACACACACACACACACACACACACATATATATATATGTGTGTGTGTGTGTGTGTGATATATAATTGTCTTTTTAATAGCTTCAGAACTCTGAAAGCATTGGTGTTAGTAATGAATTTGGAAATACATTTTTTAATTGTCTTTACAGTTAAACATGCAGTTTCATGTCTGGGCACATTTTTGGGGAGGGGTTCAAATTATTTTAATCATGGGCACAGTACTTGGTGAACACACTCTTTGATGATAAAGAATGTTTTTTCTTTTAAGTTTGAGAAGTAGGTATTAGAAAACATTGAACAAGAAAACAGTTGGTGATTTTTAAAGCTATTTTGATCAGAGCTGACATAAAAACAAAATCTCAACTGTATTTTTTATTTTATTAGGGACACTAGAAACAGGATGTTAACATTTACTCCATGGGACCTGCTATTCAGGTTCTTTTTTATTGCATCTTGTCCCAGGCAATCTTCCCAGAGTGCAGTTTGTCAGGGCACTTTTTTGGGGGGAGGGGGGTTCAAATTATTTTAATCATGAAGCATTGGTGTTAGTAATGCATTTAGAAATACATTTTTAATTGTCTTTGCAGTTAAACACACAGTTTCATGTCAGGGCACATTTTGGAGGAGTTCGAATTATTTCAAGTCATGGGCACAGTACTTGGTAAATACAGCCTTTGATGATAACATGTTTTTTTTTTTATTTTTTGTTGTTGAAGAAATAGAGAACTCTCTGCTGTGGTAGTGCCAAGTTCAAAATTAGAAATGCTACTATGACACACGATGGGACAGCACATATCTCATTTCAATGGAGTAAGCAGACCTCCTTCATTTTCCATTTATGTGGCTTCAGTGATTACCCTTGGCACATCTTGTGTTACTAGTGCTAAGACAGCTCTTTATTGAAAATATAGGTGTCTCAATATAAGATGATAAAAAGCAGCTAGAAAAAAATAAAATCTATGTAGAATTCTTAAATATTTGTTTAAGACACCAGCTCAGCGTCCAGCTGTTAAAATTCCCAGCTGATATTTTACACTTTGCGTATCCTCAAAGTACTGTGCAGCAATTTGTTAGCTATAATTTAAGTTCTGCCAGTGTGTATAATAACCTGGCAATGTCCTTCCATTGATCCAGTTCTTAATTACATGCCTACATTGCTTTGGCATAAAATTGCTAGGTAACCATAATGTCACCTGTTACACATTCATTCTTTGGCTCCTAAATGGCAAAACAGTCCATTATACACACTTAACACAGGCATTTAAAATATGTTCTTTTCAGGCTAAAACAGGAGACAAGCTCAACATGAAATGTTTTCCATTTCAAAAATGGAAGCTGCTTTCCCAAACAGCTCCCCTCCCCCCCGCAATTGTTGTACCTCTGCATGTCTTGTTGGTAGAATGACTGATCTGTGTGTTTTTTCATTTTTTTTATAACAGCCTACTCTCTAGCCAGTGAAGGAGCACACCTTGCTCCTGGGGACACTTACTATAGCATATCCCAAACCACTGACTGTCATCATTTACATTAGTCCGGTCAGAAGAAAGGTACTACTTCTTTTTATCATTAAATTAAAAAAAAGAGGAAAGGCCTAATATCTTGAAACAGATTTAAGAAAAATTATTCTGCACTTACTTTGAGACACATTTTTTCAACTGTCCTCCTTATAATCAGAGCTGCTGATGCCACAGTGAAAACTTTGAAAAAACTTATAACTTGGTACAACTCAGTTTACATTTTAAATATATTCTGTACATTTCTCCTGCCTGTCTTTTATAACAGAGGAAATTTGGATGAATATATGGTCTTTATCTATTAGAGTTCATCCGCCTCTATAGCTTACTCCCTACTTCAAGTCATAATGCTATCTTGTGACATCACAGTCTGCTGTCATGGGAGTACCTGTGATGTCACAAACCATGAATTATGACCTCAGGTAGGGAGAAAGCACCAGGAATACATGAACATTTCAGGAGCAGAAGTCCTCCTTTCATGCAGTTGGCCTCAGTAAAAAAATATTGGGGGGAAAAATACAGAACTAATGTGAAATATAAACTGAACAGTGACTAAATATTATATTTTCATTCACTTATCCTGAAGGCATCAGATGCTCTTTAAGACTGGCACTCTGCTTCGGGAAGGGTGCTCATTGGAGCAAGGTGGCAACATGTATGTTAC
Source organism: Neoceratodus forsteri (assembly GCA_016271365.2). NCBI lineage: Eukaryota > Metazoa > Chordata > Ceratodontiformes > Ceratodontidae > Neoceratodus > Neoceratodus forsteri. The sequence continues at coordinate 1,278,404,123 of CM057454.1, forward strand.
ATGTATGTTTCCATGCTAAACTATAACACAATTGCTTTTATTGTTTTTCCTGTACTATAGCTGTTTTATGACATTTCAATACATGCTTAAACCCATAGGCAATTACCGACAGCAAAATAGTGCTGCTTAAAAGGTTTTTCAACCCAAATTAGTGAACATGACTGTGACTCTAGGGGCAGTTGCCTCTCCAAAGGCTGTCATGACTGTAACTTCTCCCTCTGTCTGTCTATCTGTATGTCTATCTATGTAATTATCTATATTTCTATCAATTGCATCTATCCCTATTTTTACCTACAGTATATGTAAAATCAACCTGCATATCTCATTTGCCTGCACTCTGAACACATACTTACGATACAGTGCATATTTGTACTCCACTCCTGTATAGACCTCATACTGTCCTGATATTCCCATTATCACAGGCATAACTACCTTAACCTTATCAACAGCGACCCCTTATAAAAGTTACTATCACATTTTCTCTCCTAATGAAGTCCGTCATTACACCTGACTGCCTGACATCAACACATTACTTAAATATAACTTACATTACCACATTGACAGACCCCCTGTTTTTCTCTATAAAACTGTGTAAATAATCCCAAGACTGAAATAAGTGCAGGTACAGGTTGTGTATTTGACCCAGACAAGTGCCCTAGGGGGTGGAAACTGTTTTTTGTGTTTATCTGTGTATGCCTTAAAAGGAAATTGCAGACTTTAGCAGAAAGTGCTTACATCACAGCTACTTATCAGCCAATAGCTTTGGTAACAGACCTGAGAACAATTGTATTATAAGCAAGTGTTTTATAGCAGACTCATCAGAGCAGCTAACATTTTTCAAGTCAAACTATCTCTGGCTGGAAGCTGCAATACGGAACATAGGATTTGCAAGAAAGCAAGTTGTGCTCACAACAGAGGGAGGTGAACCTTACAATTGTCTTTGGTTTGGAGCAGATATTCTGCAGGCGGAGGCTACTTCTAACTGAAAGGTGAAATAAGGAACTTAGAATTATCAGGAAAAGACAGTCTTTGTTACAATTCTTAAGATTTTCAGTGCAGGAAGAGTTTAAAGCACAGCTACCTTATTTTGGGGCTGACTGCTTTCAGAGCACAAACCACCAGGCTGTTTTGGGGCTGGGGAGGTTTTACCTGTATCTGATTTGGATGTCTGGATTTTCCTCTGTTTGATTAACAGGGTATTTTCTCTGTCAAATTGTTGTGTAGGGTATCTTGCTGACAGGAAGACACTCATCACAGAGGTGGGTCAGAGCTCTTAGCTGATTGTTTTGTGAGGGCACAGTTTAGGCCCAACCCTTCCACCCCTCACCCCACCCACCCTGGAAATAGTCCCTTTATACCTGATGTTCTGACATCATTTCCTCAAGAGTTCAAGGTGCAAATCACTGTCATATCCTCTCTAGCACACTGCACTGACAATATAAGCATACACATTGTATTATATATATATATATATATATATATATATATATATATTTCTATATAACAAACCAATCACACACACAAACACACACAAATAACAAAAAAAAGTAGATAAACATGTGGGGAGTAGTGCAATGTAATGGCTGTGGGGCAGCAGTCTTCTGGGAGTCTTTCTGAAGGCTGAGATGCTGCCCTATTTGCAGACAACTCTCTGCCCTGAGGGAGGAAGTTGCCCATCTTCAGGCCACACTGGACAGTAGTAAGGAAACCTTCCCCCAGGCCACACTGGATGGTAGGAAGGGAACCTCCCCCATCCAGGGAGCACCAGAGCCACCACCACTACCTCAGAGGTTGCAAAGAAAACACAGTAGTTGGACCACAGAGGGCTCAGGGAGGGTAAGGATGGTAGAACAGAGGCACACCCAGTCAGATGTTCCACTCCACAATCCATACACCATTCTGGGGGAGCATAGCTCCCCTATGGATGCACCCACAGAGGAGACTAAAGAGGCTGAGGACAACTATCACAAGGGAGGCCCACAGGAAGGAGGCAGAGGACACCACAAGGAAGAAGTAGCTCCTGGTGGGGGACTCAATTGTAGGGGATAGAACTGGGGGCAGGGAAAACTGAAGTAAGGTGCCTGCCTGGTGCCATGGCTTGGAGGGAGAGCGCATTCTCAGGATCACGAGAACAGCTGTACGGGAGTCTGAGCTGGATGTCATTGTCCACCTAGGGACAAATGACTTGGCTCAACATGAGATTAGAGTAGTGCAGAAGGACTTTGTAGAATTGGAGAGGAGCCTAAAACAAGTAGCACACACAGTATCCTTCTCAGAGGTGCTGCCTGTCAATGGTATGAGTGAGGCGAGGGTACTTTGCACCATGCAGTTTAATGAATGGTTGAAAAAATAGTGTGGAGAACAGGGGGTTGGCTTCATTGGGGACTGGGGTTCCACCTGGAGGGACACCAGCCTATACTAGCAGGATGGTCTGCATCTGTCCAGGAAGGAACAAGTCTTTTGAGCAATAGGTTTAAATGCTTCATTGGCAAGCTTTTAAACTAGGCAAGGGGGGAGGCACTGATAAGCAGCAGGAAAATCCCAGCCTCTCCCTACAAAACAGGGTACTAAATGAGAAAAAGACCAAAGTAGAAAGGTCAGTGGGGGATGCTGCAACAGAAGGTAAAGCCATCAAAAAATGGAGAGCAATGAGTACCAATGCCCGTAGTCTGAGTAACAAGCTTCCTGAATTAGTGGCCTTGATGGAGGAGGAACATCTGGATATCATAGCAGTCACAGAAACATGGTACACACAAAACCATGACTGGGATGTAAACATACCAGGATACACTATCTACAGGAGGGACAGGAGGGTAAAAGAGGAGGAGGAGTAGCTCTTTACATAAGGGAAGGAATCAAAGCAACAGAACAAAAGGGAAAACAGGGAGGAGAAGAAGCACTGTGGGTAAATTTGGAGACCGGCAATGCAACCACAATCCGCACAGGGGTTGTATACAGACACCCTTCTCAGGTGGAGGAAATGGACAAGGAAATGATAGAATGTATACTTAGAATGGCAGAAAAAGGGGAGATATTGCTGATGGGTGATCTGAATATGCCAGATGTTAACTGGAGTGCAGTTGCAGCAGCCACTTCGAAGAGTGGGGTTATTCTAGATGCCCTACAGGGGGCATGCCTTAGACAACTAGTATTGGAGCCCACTCGAGAGAGGAGCAATCTTAGACCTGGTTCTCTCAAATGGAGATGAGAGGATCACAGATGTAGAAGTGGGTAGCCATCTGGGAACTAGTGACCATCGAACAGTATGGTTCACAATAAACACAAGCAATAGAGTCAAGTCATACAAAGGCAAAAGTACTGGACTTTAGGAGGGCTGACTTTGCCAAAATGGGTGAGTGCCTAAGGAATGCACTAGCAAATGGGCAGGAAGGAGGGGTGGAAGAACAATGGGGAATAATAAAAACTGCCATCACAGAGGTAACAAGCCTTTGTGAGAAGCAAATAAACAAAATGAAATGATGTAAGAAACCACTATGGTTCTCAAAGGAAGTGGCAGTGAAGGTTCAAGAGAAAAAGAAAGCATTCAGGAAGTACAAGGAATCACAGAAGGAGCAGGACAGAGAACTGTATCAGTCAAAGCAAAAGAAAGCTAGGAAGGCAGTCAGAACAGCAAGGCCCAAACCAAGGAAAAGATAGCCAACTCGGTCAAGAAGGGTATAAAACCTTTTATAGGTACATCAGGAGCAAAGAAAGACCAAGGGGAGGGATAGTGAGGCTTAATAAAGGGAGGGAGGGTGGGCAGAGGGTGACTGTGAAAAGGCAGAGATTCTAAACAAATATTTTGCTCAGTATTTACAAAGGAAGAGGGGAGGTACCTAAAACAAAGAGTAGAAACACTCTGGATACAGAAGTTGATACCAGCCCATTTACAGAAGAAAGGGTTCTGAAAGAACTCTTAAAACTGAAGGTGGACAAAGCAATGGGGCCTGATGGGATTCATCCCAGAATTCTAAAAGAACTAAGGGTAGAAATGGTGACACCACTGACTACCCTCTTTAACAAATCATGGGAGGATGGGGTGGTACCCGAGGACTGGAGGAGGGCAGATGTGATTCCCCTTCACAAAAGTGGGAGCAAGGCAGAAGCAGGAAACTACAGACCTGGTAGTTTAACCTCAGTGGTAGGGAAAATGATGGAATCACTTCTGAAGGAAAAATTGTTGATTATCTAGAGGCCAGAGGGGCACAGGACCCAAGGCAGCATGGATTCACAGCAGGAAGGTCATGCCAGATGAATCTGATAGATGTCTTTGACTGGGTGACCAAAGTAGTAGATCATGGAGGGCTGTGGACATGGCCTACCTAGACTTTAGCAAGGCATTTGACTCAGTCCCACACAAAAGATTAATATACAAGTTAGCCAGCCTGGGGTGGGTCCCAAGATGACAGCCTGGGTAAAGAATGGCTGGAGAATAGGACACAGAGAGTAATAGTAAATGGAGTCCACTCTGAAGAAAGGGGGTTACTAGTGGGAGTAGCATGAGGTTCAGTATTAGGACCAGTCCTCTTCAATGTCTTTATAAGCGACATTGCAGAGGGACTGGAAGGAAAAATATGTTTATTTGCAAATGACACAAAGATCTGCAACAGAGTTGATGCACAAGGTGGGGTGGAAAGGATGAGAAGGACTTGCAAGGTTAGAGGAATGGTCAAATGTATGGCAGCTTAGATTCAATGCTAAGAAGTGCAAGGTAATGCACCTGGGAAACAAAAACCCAGGGGAAGAGTACACAATGGGGGGTAAGATACTAACAACAACAAAAATGGAAAGGGACCTAGGGGTAGTCATATCAGATGACCTAAAGGTGGGCAAGCAATGTGAGAGGGCAGCAAGGAGGGCTGGAGGGATACTGGGATGCATAGGGAGAGGCATCACCAGTAGAAAACAGGAAGTTATTATCCCTCTGTAGAGACAGCTGATCAGACCCCATCTGGAGTACTGCGTGCAGTTCTGGAGATCCTGTCTTCGCAAAGACATAGACAGGATGGAAGCTGTCCAGAGCAGGGCAACTAAAATGGTGCAGGGTCTGCACCGGAAGACATATGAAGAGAGACTTAAGGAGCTTTATATGTATAGCCTCGAGGAAAGGAGGGAGAGGAGGGACATGATAGAAACTTTCAAGTACCTCAAGGGAATCAACAAAGTCCAAGAGGGTAGCATCTTTCAAAACAATAGGTGTGCAAGAACAAGGGGGCACAATTTGAAGATAGAGGTGGGTCGGCTCAGAGGTAATTTAAGGAAGTATTTTTTCACAGAGAGGGTTGTGGATGCATGGAACGGCCTTCCAGAGGAGGTTGTGGAGTCAAAAACAGTGGTGGAATTCAAGCATGCATGGGACAGTCATAAGGCAATTCTAGGGGGTGGGGGCAGAAAGAAGTCGGCTGCTGGTTAACTAGGATCTGCAGCTTATCCATTAGGTAGGGAAATGGGCAGATTGGGTGGGCCAAGCGGTCCTAATCTGCCGTCAAAGTCTATGTTTCTATGTTTCTATGTAACATATGCCAGCCATTACTTTTGCATGTACTGCCACCTATTCCACCTGTCAAACCTATATTGCTTACCGTTCCTTCCATTGAAATCTACATCTCCATATATTTTCCAAATAATGTGTCTGCCTTCCTTAGAATGCAAAATAAAAGAAATCTTACTAGTTAAAAATCGTGTTGTTTCTCCATGTCTCCTTAACAGTTCCACACAACCTCACTAACTTCATTACGCAGCAGTGGTGTATCTGACCAGAATTTGTTATTTTAGTCTTTGGTAACTGGATAAGGCACTCTAGGTACAACAGCCTGTTTTCTGGGGCACCCTGGGAGCACTGGGTGGTTAAGTGATTTGCTCAGAGTCACACAGTATGCAAGTGGAGGTTGTGAGACTCAAACCAACGTCTGGCCTGCTGGATGTACCAACCTCATTCAGAGCTTGTTACTCTAACCTCTAGGCTATACTGCCAGCTGACTGCCAACTGTTCAGGAGTCAGTACTGATTGCTCAGGTCAGCATTAACTGTTCAGGTTTCAGCACTGACTGCTCAGGTGTTAGCAGTGACTGCTCAGTTGACGGCATTACCTGCTCTATTGCGTGACTGCTCATGTGTCAGCATTGACTGCTCAGATATCAGCATTACGTGTTCAGTTGTCAGCATTAACTGATCTGGAGTCAGGAATGACTGATCCGATGGCAGCATTAACTTTTCAGGTGTCAGCACTGATTGCTCAGGTGACAGCATTAAAAAGCAGCTGACACCAGCAGGAGAACTTTAACAAAACATAACATTTAGACAGAGTTTAGCTTGTTTTTCATATTAGGTCTGTATTTCTCCTCAACATTATTTATTAATGAGGTCACTTGCAGGAAAATGGGACCTTTGGTCCTGAAGATTTTATCTAGTCCTGTTGCTTTCTCCCTACCTGAGGTCATAATGCACTGCTTGTGACATCACAGTTACTCTCATGGCCACTGACTGTGATGTCATAACAGAGGATTATGACGTGAAGTAGAGAGGCAGCCGTAGAGGCAGGTGGACTCTAAAGGAACTCTAAGGGATTAAGATCACCTATTCATGCAAACTTCCACAGGAATAAATAATATGGATAAGAAATAGAAGGAATACAAATGGAATGCAGTAGAATTGTACCTAATTGTCATGTTTTTTAAAGTTTTTATTGTGGCGTCAGTAGCTCTTTAACTGCTCACTTGTCAGCATTGACTGATTATATTTCAGCACTGACTTCTCTTGTGTCAGCATTGACCGCTCAGGTGTCAGCAATAACTGTCCAGGTGTCAGCATTGACTGTTCAGCTGTCAGCATGAACTGCTCAGGTGTCAGCAATAACTGCCCAGGTGTCAGCATTGACTGTTCAGCTGTCAACATGAATTGCTCAGGTGTCAGCACTGACTGATCTCTTGGCAGTATTATCTGTTCATGTGTCATTATTGACTGCTTATGTGACAGCAGTAACTGCTCAGGTATCAGCATTAACTGCTCAGTTGTCAGCATGGACTAGTCAGGTGTCAGCACAGACTGATCAGTTTGTCAGCATTAAATTTTCAGGTGTCAGCATTGACTGCTCTGGTGTCAGCTTTAACTGCTAAGGTATCATCATTAACTGCTTGGCTGTCAGCATTGACTGCTCTTGTGTCAGCACTGACTGATCAGTTGGCAGCATTAACTGTTAATGTGTCAGCAGTGACTGCTCAAGTGTAAGCAATAACTGTTCAGGTATTAGTATTAACTGCTCAGGTGTCAGCATTAACTGCTCAGGTGTCTGCACTGACAGATCTGTTGGCAACATTAACTGCTCATGTGTCAGCAGTGACTGCTCAAGTGTCAGCAATAAATGCTCAGGTATTAGTATTAACTGCTCAGGTGTCAGCATTAACTGCTCAGGTGTCAGCACTGACTACTCAGTTGACAGCAATAACTTATCAGATGTCAGCATTATTGTAGTAGACACAGACATTGTCAGCTATTTCCAGATATTTTGTGAAATTTCTAAACAGTTTCTCTCTGCTGCCTCTACCATGGTAATGCAGAAAGCTTGAGATTTCTCTAGAACTATCACAGACATTTCAGGAAATAGCTGTCAATGTCTGTGGCTACTACGGCAACTGTTCAGGTCCACATTGACTGCTCAGGTGTCAGCACTAACTGCTCAGTTGACAGCAATAACTGCTCAGGTGCCAGCAGTAACTGCTCATTTGTCAGCATTAACTGCCCAGCTGTCTGCATTAGCTGCTCAGGTGTTAGCAGTGTCTGCTCAGTTGTCAGCATTAATAGCTCAGGTGTCAGCATTAACTGCTGAGTTGTCAGCATTAACGGCTCAGTTGTCAGCATTAACTGCTAATTTTTCAGCATTAACTGCTCAGATGTCAGCATTAACTGTTCACGTGTCAACATTAATGGTTTTTGTAACATGGCAAACTTAGATAAATGGAAAAGAACAGCAATGATTGGATAAAAGGGATCACATGTGACAGTTTGGACATGGCATTAATTTAACAATAATGCCGTGTCCAAACTGAAGTACCACAGTCATCCACAGATCAAAAGAAAGCAGTGCAGCAGTAAATGTTAGTAAACAAATCTGAAACGCAAATTGTCCTTCCGACCGACCCACCCTAATGCCCGTGACTGTCCTGGTGATATCGAAGCAGTACCATAAAAAAAAATTACTCAAACTACTGTACCATCGGTGCATGTTTGAAAGGGAGAAAAATCAGATAACCTGTGGGAAGAAGCAGTGAGCAGCAGGACAAAGCATGGAACAGCAAGGAAGCACTTCCAGGGCAGAAGATGGGAATGGAGGTGACACATCCGGAAATGTTTATTTTTATTTATTTATTTTATTTATGACTTTGATAACCAGGTGAGTGCACTGATCCCAGGGACCGTTTTCAGGCACGACCTGGACCATAACACATGGCTCAGGGTGACAGTGGAGTACAAGGTAACAGTAATACACATGAAACAGATTTGATACAAGCAACAATAATAGACACAATATACAGGTTTGATGCATAAGTCCATTTGAGAACAGTGAATACAAGGTTTCAATATCAGACATGAGAAGACTTGGTACAAACAAACAAATTGTAGGCACAGTGTACAATGTGAGACTGCATCGTCCAGTGAGCAAGTAATACACAGAATACTCAGTAAAAAATATATACAATATATACAGGCAAGGAAGTCAAATATTACTATGAAAAATGCAATATAACAGTTGTAGGCAAGAGAGTTGACTAGTGTGGGTAGGTGGGTAACCCCTGGGTTGGGGAGCTGACTAGTGCGGGTTGGTGTGAGACCTCTGGGAGCATAGGCAAGATGAGTTTTCCAGGAACCAGACTTTAAGGTGGGGCTTGAAACTGGAGTGTGTGTCAGTGGAATGGAGTTCAGCCGGTACTTTGTTCCACTGCAAGGAGGCAGCTGCAGACCAAGCTCTGCTACCCATGTTGGTGGATACCCTAGGAACAGCTAGAGGGGGAGTACCATTTGAGCAGAGGTTGCGGAGGAGTGTTTGGGTTCTCAGATGGGCAGTTAGGGGGGATTCTGGAGCTGTGCGGATGACATTGTCCACCATGCAGCAGAGGGTTAGGTCAAAGTGACCTTGCAGCGGTAGCCATCCAAGGGTATTATGGAGGGTACAGTGGTGAGTGGAGAACGGGGCCAATAAAGCAAAGCGGTAGGCACTGTTGTAGGCAGCGGAGATTTTAGCCATATCAGTAGCTGAGATCCTGGCATAAATAGGGGAGCAGCAGTCAAGAATAGGGAGAAGATTACCCTGGACAATGGCTAGTCTAGCTTCAGGGGTAAGGTATTGCCTGAATCTATAGGCGGCACCTAACTTTTAATGGAACCTTCTGACAAGGGAATTTGCATGCTCAGTGAAGGTGAGGGAGGGGTCGAGCAGTACTGCTAAGTGTTTGTAGGTGTTGACGTCCTCCAAGGCTGTACCATCTGGGGTGAGAATGCGTAAGGGGGCGTGGCTTTTAGTTTTGGCCAGGAAGGGTTTAGATCCAAACAGCATGGATTTAGTTTTTTTGGCATTTACTAAGAGGAGGTTTTTTGAGAACCAGCTGTGGGCTGCAGCATAGTTGTGTGAGAGAACTGAGGAAACTGCGGCCATGGATTTATCACTGTGAAAGAGGACAAGGTCATCGGCATACAGGAGAGAGTTACAGTTGAGGCAGTCGAAGGGAAGTGCATTAATAAATAAGAAGAAAAGGATGGGACCCAAGACTGAGCCTTGAGGGACCTCCACAGAGACAGACAAGGTGGGGGAGCAGGTTTGAGCAATACACATAAATTGTGTGCAATCAGTGAGGTAGCTAGTGAACCAGCTTGTGACTTTCTGAGAACAACCAAGGAGGCTAAGCTTGGAGGTAAGGAGAGCATGGTTAAACATGTCAGAATCCTTTGAGAGGTCGATGAAGACAGCCCCAGTGGCTTTACCATTATTCATGTTAGAGAGGATGTGGTCAGTCAGTAAAGTGAGGGCAGTGGTGGTGGAATGATTCTTGTGAAAGCCATGCTGTTGGTTACATAAGAGGGTGTATTTGCTTATGTATTCAGTGAGCTGATTGTGGACTGCTCTCTCAAGTAGTTTACTGAGATGAGGGAGGATGGATATTGGACAGTAATTGTCGGAGGATTTGGGGTCACCGGTTTAAGTGGGGATAACCTAGCTATCTTCCATGGGTCAGGCATGGAGGAGAGTGGAAAAGAGCAAGGTTAAAGATGAAGGTGAGTGGCTTGGCAAACACCAGAGAGATCAGCTTAAGAAAGACTGGAGATAGGCCATCAGATCCAGAGGATCCGTGGTTAGGTAGATGTTTGAGTAGCTTCACTGTATCATGTATGGAGAGGGCTTTAAGATAGAATGGGGTATTTGCAGGTGATTGGCAGAGGTGGAGGAGGATGGCAGTGTGTCAGATAATAGGGCCGGGCTTTGATTTTGGGCATTTGGCAGCTTATTTAGGTACATGTATAAGTTGGTGAACTTACAGTTGAAGACACTGGCCACATCGTGAGGGTCGGTCAGCAGCCCATCCTGGGAGTTGAGATGTGGTACAGCATAGCTGGAGTGGGGGTTTAGAAGGGAGCTAATTGAGTCCCAGAATTTTCTAGGGTCTCCAAGATTTGCCTTTTGCAGGATGCGGAAGTGGGTCTGTTTCAAAAATTTGGCCTTTTGTTTACATTTGTTCCTCATGTACCTGTAAGCATCCCAGAGGGCAGGAGAGGGGGTTGCTTTGAAAGTGGACCAGGCATGGTCTCTGGCCTTCATAAGGGTTAGGAGGTCTTTAGAGACCCAGCATGAGCACCCGCCTCTGACCCGTCTGGTAGTGACAGGGAAAAAGCAGTCCTGGAGTGTTAGTAGAGTCTGAGTAAATGTGAAAACTGCCATGGCTTCATTGGAAAGGGAAAAAAGCATGGACCAGTCCAAGGACTGGGCCTCCTCGAGGAGATTCGTGGAGACTGGGCAGCTGAAATTTCTTAAAGATAGGTATTTGGGTGGGAGGTGCTTTAGTTTGGAAGACCAGAGGAGATAGGTCAGTGAATGATCACTTACAGAGTCAGCCATGGTGCCAGCGTGTACTGCTCGGTCCTCCCTGTTTATGAGGATCCAGTCTAGGAGAGTCTGGGTGGCTGATCGTGGATTAAGTCTGGTGGGAAGAGTTATCTCCTTTAAGTTCCAGTCATTCACGTTACATGGGACTGTCAATTTCCAGTATTGCACTAAAAACTCCAGTGGCAGTAATGTGATGCAGAAAGCAAGCTGGTAAGCATTATAGTCTGATGACCACAGCCCATATCGGAAAGCTTGCACAAAGCATGTGAGTGAGGCATATCGCATGAATGTAGAACACAGAACAGTAAAGGTCACCAAATATGAAAATGAGGAGCAATGCCAGATCATGAAATGGATAGATTCCGACATCGTGGACCTCCTAGCCAGGTTATAAAATTAAGAGCCATGTTGTACAATCGTAAAAAAATATAAATACATATGTAATAACAAGAAATCTGTAGAAATACAGGTAAGTGCTTTTGTGCTAACAACATCAGCATACGAATAAATGTAAGTGTTAGTGCGAGACTAGTGAAAAAAGTGCACTACACATATCATTACAGTACACCAACCGTGTCCCTTATTTTTCACATTACAGCAGGAAAACAAAATATCATCATAACCTGAAACAAACCATGTTACAAGAGCATTAAGCCACTCCAAATGTGGCATCTAATGGGGAATTAATGCATGGTTGGGTGGTTGTAGGCTGACCACATTAGATGCCACCTTCAGAGTGACTTAATGCTTACATGTATCAGGATTTGTTCCAGGAAGAAAGCTGTAAGCAGAAAAAGGGATCTGATGCTGCTCTACAGAGGCAGAAAACCTCTATTACAATATTGAAACCAAAGTCATCATTTACTGCTCATTTGGCTGCATTAACTGCTCAGGTATCAGCATTAACTACTCAGGTGTCAGCATTAACTGCTCATGTGTCAGCATTGACAATTCTGGTGTCAGCATTGACTGCTCAGGTGTCAATACTGACTGCTCAGGTATTAGCATTAACTGCTTGCCTGTCAGCATTGGCTGCTCCGGTGTCAGCACTGACTGATCAGTTGTCAGCATCGACTGCTCACGTGTCAGCAATAACTACTCAGGTATCAGCATTGACTGCTTGGCTGTCAGCATTGACTGCTCCGGTGTCAGCATTGACTGATCAGTTGTCAGCATTAACTGCTCATGTGTCAGCAATGACTGCTCAATTGTCAACAATAACTGTTAGTGTTCAAGTCTCAGGACTGACTGCTCATTTGGCAGCATTAACTGCGCAGGTGGCAGCACTGACTAATCAGGTATCAGCATTTGTTCAGGTGTCAGCACTGACTGTTCATGTGTCTGCATTAACTGCTCAGTTGGCAGGATTAACTGCTCAGGTGGCAGCATTTACTACCCCTGTGTCAGCATTCACTGATCCTGTGTCAGCATTAACTGCTCATGTGTCAGCAATGACTGCTCATTTGTCAACAATAACTGTTAGTGTTCAAGTCTCAGGACTGACTGCTCATTTGGCAGCATTAACTGCTCAGGTGGCAGCACTGACTAATCAGGTATCAGCATTTGTTCAGGTGTCAGCACTGACTGTTCATGTGTCTGCATTAACTACTCAGTTGGCAGGATTAACTGCTCAGGTGGCAGCATTTACTACCCCTGTGTCAGCATTAACTGCTCAGGTCTCATCATTGACTACTGAGGTGTTACCAGTGACTGCTCAGTTGTCAGCATGAACTGCTCAGTTGTCAGCATTTACTACTCAATTGTCAGAATTAATCTGCTCAGATGTCAGCTCGGACTGCTCAGGTGTCAGCACTGACTTTTTTTTTTTTTTTATTGTAGTCTTTGGTAACTGGATAAGGCACTCTAGGCACAACAGCCTGTTTTCTGGGGCAATCTGGGAGCACTGGGTGGTTAAATGATTTGCTCAGAGTCACACAGTATGCAAGTGGAGGTTGTGAGACTCAAACCCATGTCTGGTATGCTGGATGTACCAACCTCATTCAGAGCTTGTTACTCTAACCTCTAGGCTATACTGCCAGCCGACTGCCAACTGTTCAGGAGTCAGCACTGATTGCTCAGGTCAGCATTACCTGTTCAGGTTTCAGCACTGACTGCTCATGTGTCAGCATTGACTGCTCAGATATCAGCATTAAGTGCTCAGTTGTCAGCATTGACTGCTCATGTGTCAGCATTGACTGCTCAGATATCAACATTAAGTGCTCAGTTGTCAGCATTGACTGCTCATGTGTCAGCATTGACTGCTCAGATATCAGCATTAAGTGCTCAGTTGTCAGCATTGACTGCTCATTTTTGCCAGATGTGAGCACTGACTGCTCTGGAGTCAGGACTGACTGATCCGATGGCAGTATTAACTTTTCAATTGTCAGCATTGACTGCTCATTTTTGCCAGGTGTGAGCATCGACTGGTCAGGTGGCAGCATGAACTGCTTAGGTCGTATCACAGATTGCTGCCTACACATAGGCCAGCTAACGCCAGTACCAGCATCTGTACCTGAACCACACTTTGTAGAAGTAGATTCAGAGCCATCTCAGGAGCAGTAAAGGGCTGGAAGTCATCTGTGTGTGACAAGCTTGTAACTTTGAATATCTACTCACTATCACTTGTAAACAGTTCTTGTCTGAGTTGGCCTGCTGTTGGTTACTTGCTGATTACTTGTTTATTGCCGCTAGAGTTAGGGATCAGTAGGCATCTTCATGTTAAATTCCAATTTTTGCACTTTAACATCAAGCAACTGTTCAAGAGATTTGCATGACATTTTAAATGTACAATCTCATAGGTTCGATCTCTTGATGTGGCAACTATCATTCCAGTTGGATATTGGGATTCCAAGAAGCATATAGCAAAAGAATATAAAAATTCCTGTTTTTTGCTTTTTTTTGTATTGCCTAGCACCCAGAGGGTTTGGAACTGTGGTCTGACATGTTCAGGGTAGAATGGGCTTAGCCTATAGAAGTGTCCTTCACTGGCTTAGTGAAAAAATATTAATCTTTTCCAAAGTTATTCGATTTGAAATATTTAGGCTCTCAGCATGCTCTGTGAGCACTTCCAAATAGCTATACATGGGGCATGGCTTGGATGCCTAGAGACACACTGAGTTCATTGAGATTTACTCAGTACTGGAAAGAAAAACTACACAGCAGCAAAAGCATACATTGTACACCTCTTGAGAAACAAAATACATTTAGTGCATATTTCCATTCCAGTACATTTCAATATGATTTCTTGGATTAGACCCTGCAGTGTTTTCAAAGGAAAATGCTATGCATTACATAGGAACATAGAAGTTGATGGAAGATAAGAACCGCAAGGCCCATCCAGTCTGCCCATTTCTTTTTCTACCTTAAAATGTGCCATAGGTCATTACTCTGTCAATGGCCTATTAATTCATAGTTATCTGTATTGCTCCCATATGCCTATCCCATGCCTGTTTGAAGCCCTACACTGTATTCATACCCACCACTTCCTGAGGTAGGCTGTTCCATGCATCCACCACCCTTTCTGTGAAAAAGAGCTTCCTCGCATTACCCCTTAATTGGCCTCCCTCTAATCTCATGCTCTGTCCTCTTGTCCTGCTATTTTTCTTATAAGCTCACAAGTTGTATCAGAGCTTTAAAAGACTATTGTGTCCATATTACTCATCAAGATTCTTAATATCCCAAAATAATGTTACCTAACAGATATTTATCTAGATTTATTTTAAAGGCTTTCATTGTACTTCTAGATACCACTTCCAGGAGCATATTATTCCAGATTGGCACAACCTTAACACTAAACCAATGCTTTATTTTTGTTTACCTGTGCTTTTCCATGTTTAGCTGGAAAGGGTGTGCTCTAGTCTGATATAACTGTTCTCTTATTTTTAATCCCAGCAACTCCCTTAGTGTGATATCAGCAAGAGCCTTATAAACCAGACACATGTCTTCTTGCAACCTGCTATACTCCAGTGTATACAGTCCATGTTTACTTAGATGGGTCTGATAGTCACATCCTTGATTTCCTTCAATCATTCGTGTGTCCCTTTTCTGGACCCTCTCCAAAGCTACAATCTGCTTTTGGTAGCCTGGGGACCAGAACTGTGCACAATACTACACATGCGGTCCCACCAAGGAATTGTAAAGTGGCAGAAGAATCTCACTCTTCCTGGACCTAATATGTCTTCCTATGCAACTCAGTATGTTCCCTGCCTTCCTCACCACCAGGCTGCAATGGTGATTAAACTTTAAATCATTTTGGATCCTCACTCCCAGATCTCTTTCATCAGTCACCTCTCTTAATATTTGTCCATTTAACCTATAAGTGGCCTTTACATTATTTCTATCAAAATGCATGGCTGTGCATTTATCTACATTGAAGGTTAGTCTTGAGGCATATGTCCAATTTTGTAATTTAATCAGAGTTTCCTGTATTTTGTCAATTTCCTGGCTACTGTTCACTATAGAGCCAATCCTCGTATCATCAGCGAATTTGACTTCCCAGATATCCTCTCCAGTTGTCAGAGTGTATATATATATATATATACATATATATTAAAAAGACAAGATTCCAAAACAGACCCCTGAGGGACACCAATTGTCACCTCTGCCCAACCCGAGTTACTTCCCTTGATTGTTACTTTCTGCTTTCCATCTGAAAGCCAGGAGCTAATCCATTGAGTTATTTTACCATGGATACCATGTTCAATTAAGGAGTCCACCAATTCTCCATGAGGCAGTTTGTCAAAAGCCCTGGAAAAACCCAGGAACATAACATCCACTGGGTATCCCTCATCCAGAGCGTTGCTAACATTTTCTTAAAATCCCAGGAGGTTGGTCTGGCAAGATCTTCCATGTTTAAAACCATGTTGTGATTGATCCATGTCTCCCCTATTTAGTACGTCTTCTTCTATATAATCTTTTACAATCCCCTCTAACACCTTCCCTAATATTGAGGTCAGGCTTATTGGGTGATAGTTACCTACATCTTGTCTGGTACCCTTTTTAAAAATAGGGGTAACATTAGCCTCCTTCCATGTGTCCACCACTTCACCCTGGTCTAAAGAGGCCTGGATCAAGTGGGTTAGTGGGTCAGCCAATAATTCTGCCAGTTCCTTGATCAATCTAGGATGGATCTCGTCAGGACCCATGGATTTACTAGAATTTAGACTAAGTAATTTGTGTTTGATATTTTCTTTATCTAGTATGAGTTTTCTTGTTGATTCCAGATGTTGCTTGGTAACCCTGGTATTGGATTATATACTGAAGAAAAATAGCCATATATATCCATATATATTGAAACATGTTACACTCTTTCACCTTGTTAATGCCCTTAAGGTGTTTGAATGTTTTGATCACATCACCTCTCTCCCTCCTTTGCTCTAGGGTATACATATTGAGCTCCATTAATCTGTCATCATATGTTTTCTGATGGAGTCCCTGCACGATTTTGGTAACATAGAAACATAGAAACATAGAATTTGATGGCAGATAAGGACCGCTTGGCCCACCCAGTCTGCCCATTTCCCTGCCTACTGGATAAGCTGCAGATCCTAGTTAACCAGCAGCCTACTTCTTCCTCCCCCACCCCTAGAATTGCCTTATGACTGTCCCATGCATGCTTGAATTCCACCACTGTTTTTGACTGCCGGCCTCCTTCGGAGGCCGTCCATGCATTCAACGCCTCTGTGAAAAATACTTCCTTAAATTACCTCTGAGCCACCCACCTCTATCTTCAAATTGTGCTCCTTGTTCTTGCACACCTCTTTTTGAAAGATGCTACCTCTTGGACTTTGTTGAGTCCTTGAGGTACCTGAAAGTTTCTATCATGTCCCCCTCTCCCTCCTTTCCTCGAGGCTATACATATTAAGCTCCTTAAGTCTCTCTTCATATGTCTTCTGGTGCAGACCCTGCACCATTTAGTTACCCTCCTCTGGACAGCTTCCATCCTGTCTATGTCTTTGCGAAGACTGGGTCTCCAGAACTGCACACAGTACTCCAGATGGGGTCTGACCAGCTGTCTGTACAGAGGATAATAACTTCTTGTTTCTACTGGTGATGCACTCCTATGCATCCCAGTATCCCCAACCTTCCTTACTGCCCTCTCACATTGCTTGCCCACCTTTGGGTCATCTGATATGACTACCCCAGGTCCCTTTCCATTTTGTTGTTGTTAGTATCTCACCCCCATTGTATACTCTTCCCTGGGTTTTGTTTCCCAGGTGCATTACCTTGCACTTATTAGCATTGAATCTAAGCTGCCACAATTTGACCATTCCTGTAACCTTGCCAAGTCCCTTTTCATCCTTTCCACCCCACCTTGTGCATCAACTCTGTTGCAGATCTTTGTGTCATCTGCAAAGACATACTTTTCCTTCAGTCCTCTGCAATGTAAACATAAAGACATTGAAGAGGACAGTCCTAATACTGAACCTGAGGTACCCACTAGTAACCCCCTTCTTCAAGTGGACTCCATTTACTATTGCTCTCTGTGTCCTATTCTCAGCCAATTTTTGCAGGCTGTCATCTTGGGACCCACTCCCAGGCTAGCTAACTTGTATATTAATCTTTGTGTGGGACTGTGTCAAATGCCTTGCTAAAGTCTAGGTAGGCAATGTCACAGCCCTCCCTGATCTACTACTTTGGTCACCCAGTCAAAAATCTATCAGATTTGTCTGGCATGACCTTCCTGCTGTGAATCCATGCCGCTTGGGTCCTGTGCCCCTCTGGCCTCTAGATACTCAACAATTCTTTCCTTCAGAGTGATTCCATCATTTTCCCTACCACTGAGGTTAAACTACCAGGTCTGTAGTTTCCTGCTTCTGCCTTGCTCCCACTTTTGTGAAGGGGAATCACATCTGCCCTCTCTAGTCCTCGGGTACCACCCCATCCTCCCATGATTTGTTAAAGAGGGCAGTCAGTGGTGTCACTAATTCTACCCTTAGTTCTTTTAGAATTCTGGGATGAATCCCATCAGGCCCCATTGCTTGTCCACCTTCAGTTTTAAGAGTTCTTTCAGAACCCTTTCTTCTGTAAATGGGCTGGTATCAACTTCTGTATCCAGAGTGTTTCTACTTTTGTTTTAGGTACCTCCCCCTCTTCCTTTGTAAATACTGAGCAAAAATATTTGTTTAGTATCTCTGCCTTTTCACAGTCACCCTCTGCCCACCTCCCCCCCTTTATTAAGCCTCACTATCCCTCCCCTTGGTCTTCATCCGCTCCCTGATGTACCTATAAAGGTTTATCCCCCTTCTTAACTTGAGTTGGCTATCTTTTCCTTGGTTTGGTCCTTTGCTGTTCTGACTGCCTTCCCAGCTTCCTTTTGCTTTAACTGATACAGTTCTCTGTCCTGCTCCTCTGTGATTCCTTGTACTTCCTGAAAGCTTTCTTTTCTCTTGAACCTTCCTGCCACTTCCTTTGAGAACCATAGTGGTTTCTTACATCGTTTAGTTTTGTTTATTTGCTTCACACAAAGGCTTGTCCTCTGTGATGGCAGTTTTATTATTCCCCATTGTTCTTCCACCCCTCCTTCCTGCCATTTCCTAGTGCATTCCTTAGGCACTCACCCATTTCAGCAAAAGTCAGCCCTCCTAAAGTCAAGTACCTTTGCCTTTGTAGCAAGCAGACTCTATTGCTGTGTTTGTGTGAACCATACTGTTCGATGGTCGCTAGTTCCCAGATGGCTACCACTCTACATCTGTGATCCTCTCTTCATCTCCATTGGAAGAACCAGGTCTAAGATTGCTCCCTCTTGAGTGGGCTCCAATACTAGTTGTCTAAGGCATGCCCCCTGTAGGGCATCTAGAATAACCCCACTCTTCGAAGTGGCTGGGCTGCTGCAACTGCACTCCAGCTAACATCTGGCATATTCAGATCACCCATCAGCAATATCTCCCCTTTTTCTGCCATACTAAGTATACTTTCTATCATTTTCTTGTCCATGTCCTCCCCCTGAGAAGGGGGTCTGTATACAACCCCTGTGCGGATTGTGGTGCCATTGCTGGTCTCCAAATTTACCCACAGTGCTTCTTCTCCTCCCTGTTTTCCCTTTTGTTCTGTTGCTTTGATTCCTTCCCTTATGAAAAGAGCTCCTTCTCCTCCTCTTTTACCCTCTCTGTCCCTCCTGTAGATAGTGTATCCTGGTATGTTTACGTCCCAGTCATGGTTTTGTGCGAACCATGTTTCTGTGACTGCCACACTATCCAGATGTTCCTCCTCCATCATGGCCACTAATTCAGGAAGCTTGTTACTCAGACTATGGGCATTGGTACTCATTGCTTTCCATTTTTTGATGGCTTTACCTTCTGTTGCAGCATCCCCCACTGACCTTTCTACCTCGGTCTTTTTCTCATTTAGTACCCTGTTTTGTAGGGAGAGGCTGGGATTTTCCTGCTGCTTATCAGTGCCTCCCCCCTTGACTATTTTAAAAGCTTGCCAATGAAGCATTTAAACCGATTGCTCAAAAGACTTGTTCCCTTCCTGGACAGATGCAGACCATCCTGCCAGTATAGGCTGGTGTCTCTCCAGGTGGAACCCCTGTCCCCAATGAAGCCAAACCCCTGTGCTCCACACCATTTTTTCAACCATTCATTAAACTGCATGGTGCAAAGTACCCTTGCCTCACTCATGCCATTGACAGACTGAGAAGGATACTGTGTGTGCTACTTGTCTTAGGCCCCTCCCCAGTTCTACAAAGTCCTTCTGCACTGCTCTAATCTCATGTTGAGCCAAGTCATTTGTCCTTAGGTGGACAATGACGTCCAGCTCAGACTCCCGTGCAGCTGTTCTCGTGATCCTGAGGATGCGCTTCCTGTCCTTCCAAGCCATGGCACCAGGCAGGCACCTTACTTCAGTTTTCCCTGCTCCCCCCAGTTCTATCCCCCTAATAATTGAGTCCCCCACCAGGAGCTGCTTCCTTTTCTTGTGGTGTCCTCTGCCTCCTTCCTGTGGGCCTCCCTTGTGACAGGTGTCCTCAGCCTCCTTAATCTCCTCTGTGGGTGCATCCATAGCGGAGCTGTGCTCCCCCAGAATGGTGTATGGATTGTGGAGTGGAACAACTGACTGTTGCCTGATGATGGTAGCCCTTCTCTGGACTGCCTCCATTTTGTTAATGTCCTTGTGAAAGTGTGGCTGCCAGTACTGCATGCAGTACTCCAGATGGGGCCTAACCAGTGTCTTATAAAGAGGGATTATTATATCCCTCTTACTGTATGACTTGTGATACCCCTACTATTACATCCCAACATCCCCCTAGCCTTACCTACTGTTTTAGTGGTCTGCTTGGATGATTTCAAGTCATCTGTGATGATGATGCCCAAGTCTCTTTCTTCCCATGTGATTGCCAGCAACTCATCTCACAATCTATAGGTGCCTTCAGGGTTTCTCTTCCCTATGTGTATGATCTTGCACTTCTTTGCATTAAACCCCGTTTGCCACTTTTACAGCCATTTTGCCAGTTTATCCAGATCACTTCTTATTCTGGCCACCCCATCTGGATCATCTACTCTGTTGCAAATGTTGGTGTCATCTGCAAACAGACAAACCTTACCCTCCAGTTCCATCTGCAATGTCACTGATGAAGATATTGAAGAGGACTGGCCCCAGGATTGATCCCTGAGGTATCCCACTTGTGACTTGCATCTCTTCTGACTGTATACTGTTTACCACCTCTCTCTGTGTTGTGCCCATCAACCAGTTTGCCACCCAGTTGACCAACTTCTGACCCACCCCAAGCCTACCCAGCTTATTAATCTTCTAAGTTGAAAAGTATCAAAAGCTTTGTTGAAGTCAAGGTAGGCAACATCAGCTGCTCCCCCTTGGTCCACCACTCTGGTTACCCAGTCAAAGAAATCTATGAGAATGGCTTGACAGGACCTTACTGCTGTAAACCCATGCTGTCTTGGATCCTGTGCTGATACGGATTCCAGGAGCTGCACTAATTCTAGCTGCTCCACTATCCTTTTCTTAAGGAGTGCCTCCATAATCTTGCCAACAACTTAGGTAAGTCTTGTCCGGGGCCAACTGGTGAGACAATTTAACACCCTCCACAGAGGACTCCCACTTGCTTTCTTCCAGCAGGTCCAGAAGGGGGTCTCCTTTGTTTGTCCCTTCCCCACGACTACATACTGCAAACACCATGTCAGCCCTATTAGCATATGGCTTCATCATATTGACATGGACATTCTTTCTGTCTGTCTTCTGGCAGGTTACTCTGTGATATAGTTCATGTCATTTACCTTACTAACTACTTTGAACGGTCCTGTCCACTCAGCCTGCAACTTGTTTTAACTTGTTTTTCCAGACTGGAATAAGGACCATGACTTCCTGACCCACCATGTACGAGCAAGCACTGGCCCTGTGGTTGTACCACACTTTTTGTTTCTGTTGGGCAGCTGCCAGGTTTCTTTGGGCTGTCCCCATAAGCTCCTTCAGCCTTTCCCTAAACCTAAGAATGTAATCCACTATGGAAGTTCCCTGGGTGGTGTGCTTGCCTTCCCAGTCCTCCTGGATCAAGTCTAGGGGCCCACATACCTAGCATCCATATAAGAGTTTGAAGGGGGAAAATCCTGTTGACTCTTGGGGCTTGCTGTTCAGCAAACACTTGGAGCATTGACTTTCGGGTACTATTAAATCATTCCACAAGCCTATTGGCTTGTGGGTGATAAGGTGTCATGTGCCTCTGCACCACCCCACACTTCTCCCACAAACATTTCATCAGGTCCGACATGAAGGAACCCCTTGATCAGTGATAACCTCCTGTGGAAACCCAACACGGGAGAAAATCCCAAGTAAGGCATCTGCCACTTTCTCTGTCCTCAGTGAGGATAGGGCAAATGCCTCAGTGTACTGGGTGGCATAATCCACCACAGTCAGGATGAACCTCTTCACAGAGAGGCTGGGGGTATTTAAAGGCCCCACAATATCCATTCTCACCCTCTGGAATGACTCCTCCACTATGAGCAATGGAATTAGGGCAGCTTGGGTTTTCTTACCTGCCTTCCCTATTTCTTGGCACCGGTGGCAAGACCTGTAATACTCCTTCACCTGCTGGGTGAACTTGGGCCAATAGACATTCTGCACCAACCGCTGCATAGTGCGCATGATTCCCAGATGACCAGACAAGGGAACATCATGTGTTATCTTGAGCAACTGCTCACAATATCCCTGGGGAACAACAAGCTGTCTGCCTACCACCCCTCCCTCTGTATTTACAGCCTAAGTATACATCAGTCCATTTTCCCAATAAACCTTTCGTTTTCTGCTGCCTCCCTGTGCTCTGTCAGAGTCTGCCCAAGCCCTCAGCTTCTCTAAACTAGGGTCACTTTTCTGAGCAGCTGAAAACTCCTTACACATTCCCAAGGCATGGGGCAGCTCCTCTTCAGTCTCTAAACTAGGGTTCCTAGCACTAGCATCAGGGCACTCAGGATCACTGTCATACCTAACCCTCTGACAATGGGTCATCCCTCCTTCTTTGGAGTAACCCTCCATAGCTGTGTGGTTAACTACTACTGGGGAAATTTCTACCCCTTTTCATTAGTCTCCATATCAGGAGACACAGGCTGGGGAATCAGCCTCCCAGTGATTGCCACACTGGCTTCTGTGGGGTCCAGGGAACTACAATTTCCCCTTCCCACTTGGCTATGGGTAACTGCTCACACCATTCCCTGTTTGATATCATTGCAAAGGATGACATCAACTGCTAAAGTTTTGGCTACAGCCACCTGTTGCACCGTTTCCCGTTTCACCCCAGTCTAGGACAACAATAGAGAGTGGCAATGTTTTCTTCTCACCAGTGAAGTCTTGTACAGTTACAAATTCATTGGGTATATGCTGACTAGTCTCTACCAGATCCACTTTTACCAGTGTCAGGGATGCCACTGTGTTTCTTAACCCTTGTGTCTGTACTCCATCCACAGTAACTGGGTGCATGTGTTCCCTCATGTTCACAGGCATGCTTCCAGGGACACATAGACAACCCACTTATTTCCTCGCCCCATTCTGTATATTGCTTGCCCTTTTGGGACACTGTCTGGCAATTTGCCCAGTTTCTTTACAAAACCAACATTTGTTTCTTTTCTAAGAGAACTATTTTCTTTGAAACCTGGGGCTAACCGGTTTCGATGGAGACAGTGAGGGTTTCAGCTGCCCTGAAGGTGCGCTTTTCCCTTTCTGCACTTCCACACCTGCCCAATTCACTCTCAGAGCAGGTCTGCTCTTGGCATAATGGTTCGAGAGTTCAGCAGCCTCTTGCACTGTTTTGGGATCTCGGTCCTCCAGCCAGGTTTTCAGCTCTGCTGGGCATGCCTAAAAAAACTGTTCTAACAAAATAGCATTTTCAATTTTATCTACAGATTTTGCTTCAATTCCTTCCCAACAACATTTTAAAATCTGATATTGTTTCATGGCTAGCTCCTTGTAGCTCATATCAGGGCTTCTCCTTAGCTTATGGAATTTATCTCTGTATGCTTCAGCAGTTAAATCAAACTTTTTTAAAAGTGCAACTTTAAGTTTCCTGTAATCATTACTGTCCTCATTGTCCATTTGACCCGATGCATCCCAAGCTTTCCCAGTATGTAGCGGGGATAGCTGGAAGCTCCAGGAACCTGTAGGAATTTTAGCCTGAATACAAACTTTTTCAAAGGAATTTAAAAAGGCATTCGTATCCTTCCCCTCTTTAAATTCAGCTATCAGTTTGGAATTCAATTTGTAACCTAGCCCTGTAGTTCCAGTTAAGCCCAAGTCACTTACTTGCTCTGGTGCTGGTGGTTGGAGTCATAGTTTCTCCAGTTCATGTTGCCTCTGGCACTCACGCTCTTCCTGGGCTGCCTCTTGCTGTTCATGCTCCCTCTTCTCCTCTGCAGCTCACTGGCACTCATGCTCTTCACAGTCAGCCTCTCACTGATCTCGCTCCCTCTTCTCCTCTGTGGCTCATTTCTCTCTCTCAGCATCTCTCTGGAACCCCAGCTCCATTCTGTGCAACTCAATCTGCAGCCTGTTTGCTTCTGGCTCCAGATTGCTGGTGACCTTCCCCTGCTGCTGCGGCCCTTTGCTTGGACTGGCCCTGCTGTCATCCTCACTGGATCTGGAAACTGTACTGGCTGCTGGCCCCTCCATGCTCAAGGTTTGGTCTTTTAGAGTCACAGTCTGTGACTCAATGCTCTGGGCATCTGCTGCCATCAGGACATCCATGAGGTTCTGCTTGGTGGCTCTCCCCTCATACAGAACTCCTCTGTCCTGGCACAACTGCCTCAAGTAGTCTACAGTGTGCCCAATGGAGTTGGAAGCCATCTTCTTCCCTATCTACGGCTACTATAATTTTCACTTTAGAAAAAAAGATAAAACAGGTAGGAACTTGACTGTAAGCAAGATGATATAGTTCTGTTTCCTTTTTAAAAATAAAACACCACTTTTTTTTTGCCAGTGAGCTGTGCAGTATTAAGCTGACACATTGAATAGTTAAAGCTTGTGTTACCAAATTTATCTGCACCCCTGCCAATCAAATCTGTCACAAAAGCACTCAGCAGGTCAAGCCCTCTGGTCCCACAAAGCCAACCCCCAAGCACTGTATTGTGAGCAGCTAACAGACAGGGTAACCCTCCTGTCTTCTTATGAGTCTGAATCACCTTTGGTCTCAAGTTCTGGGGGATTCAAACCGTGAACCTTATCCTAGAGTACCCAAGTGTACAGGCTCAGATAATCTGCTCTTTGGGAGATGCCAGATATCTTTTTCCTAAGGGCACCTAACCAGGTATCCAAAATGAACCCTTAAAATGCTATAACAGACCTTGAGTATATTCTTACCTCTTTCCAGTTTGGTAACACCATCAAGCTTATGAACAGTTTTTGTCAGTCTTAACCCTCTATACGTCAAATGCAGAAATAACTTCGAAGACACACCCAGGCGGTCTTTCAAAATAATATTTTTACTAAAATGGATAAAAATATATAAAATGTAAACACAGAGCACTATATCAAAAAGCATACAATCACTTAAAAGAAAACAAAGAAAACTACAGACAAACTCCTACCAACATACAGTTAGACTTTTTCTATCTAATATATTACCTTTTTACAGTGCTTAAATTAGATCTTGTTTCTTAAGAGTCCAAAATGGTACATCTCTTGAGATCAGAAACAAGTCCTAGGTTAAACTGTGTCTCTCTCACACACCCCTTCTGATGTCATCTAGCTCTTCCTTGTTGAATACAAAAAATATACAAACAGAATGCCCCATATATTAAGTAATGTGACATCAGTAAAAACTGATTTCCCAACTATGACTCCTTAATTAACATTTTCTTTTTTGATCTCAAGCAGTTCCTATTCCTGAGGCATATCAAAGAGTTTTATAGCTTTTTAACACCAGTTGATATTAAATGTTCTTCCTCTTAAGACATCATAAAAGTTTATGATCTCCATCCTCTGGCAGACTCATAAAGTCCCATTTCATTTCCACTTCAAAGATCCTAGGCATACCATAAAAAGGTAATAAAATGGCACTCTGAAGTAAGTCAGTTAATTAAATAGTTCCTGCTTCACTGAAACCTGGGGGGGGCACCCATGGCACAGCTACCTCATGTGAGACAATCACACACTACATTTTTGTATTTCAGATATTATAGAACAATCATAACCAGCTGGACAAGCATCACAGTCTGTAGTTCTCTGCCTCTTCCCAGCTACCACTCTTGTGGGGTGGGATCACATGTGCTGTTCTCCAGTCTTCTGGGATCTCTCCTGTGCTCTGAGACTCATGAAATAGTTTGGATAATGGCTCAGCTAGTTCCAACCTTAGCTCCTTTAGTACCCTGGGATGTATGTCATCAGGTCCTTCTGCCTTGTGCACCCTGAGCCTATCAAGCTCTTGTAGGACCCAGGATGTATTTCAGATCTAGGAGTTGGGGGTGGTGGGAACTGAACAATACATAAAATAGTACATGACAGCAGATGATAAACACCAGTTTTCAGGTGCCTGAAATCCTAGCTGTAAAGAAGGAAACTCTTCCTGGTGAGAGAGAGCATTGCTGCTCTTCAGAGCCTTCACCTGAATGAATGATACGTTATGTATACCCTAGCAGTAAATAACTGAGGGCCTGGTTATCAGCCAATCAGATACTGTATCACTACTGTGTTCACCATTCATTCCAATCACATATTTGGAAGAATGAGGATGCCCTTCCCCCAACTGGGAATTGTTTTCTTTTTTCAGGTTCCACTGTTTTAAACTGGCAGTGGGGTCTTTTGTGGGGGGAGAAGGGATGCTTTTTTTTGCAAGAGGGCAGTAAGGTGGGGAGGTTTCCAGAATAGATAAAGGTACATGTGGGGGAGGTGGGGATTTTGCAGGTCAATGCAAGAGTTCGCAATGGGATTTTTTTTCTTTTGCAGCTGGTCATTTAATTCATAATTTATTACATCATTAAAAATAGAAAAATAATCCTGAAATGTGAATTTTTTTTCAGCACCCACTGACCCGGCATGTACATCTACAGCTGCTGTTGAACATTAACTTGACCTAACCAACATGAAGTATTAACAGATAAATCTTGGCAGTAGTATTATACTTCTGCAGCAATGTATGTGCAATTAGACATTTTATTATGTTTAGGTCTCAGCCATATCCTTGGATTAAACAAATTATACTGATTTGTCAATGTTCAATAAAAACAGCAGTTCACAGCTGCAGTCATTACTGATCTGGGATGGGTTTTAGTTTTAGTCAGAGGCGCAAGAGCTAAGTTGTTTGTAGACAGTGGGCTGGATTCACAAAGCTTTCTGAAGATGCAAAACTTTCCCTAAGTCCCCAAAACTGCTGTAGCTATGGAAACAAACTCTGGTCAGAGCCAAAACATCTGCAGGATTTGACCTGATAAGGAATAAATTTAGTGTGCATGACCCATGCTACTAGATGTGTTCAGATCTGCTGCTGGCTGTGACATCCTCTGGGCTGCAGCTGTGGTGCTGTCAGGTTCATATCAAGGTGCAAAGTAAACAGCAGCATCTCTGAGCTGTTTGGCACACTGTTAGCAAGGCAGGCAAAGCAAGCAGTATTGACTAATACCAGGCCTCACCTTCCCATTGGCCCCTTCCCTCCACTCACCTGCAGAACAACAAAACCGAGACCTTGTCCAGCTGACGAGAGAAAATTCCCCATCAGTGACACGCAAGTTGCCTTCCTGGACCAGGCTCCCTGCTGCACCTATTCCATCTGTCTCCACAGAAACACAACAAGACAGCCAGTGAGTAAACCAGCTTATGTGGCTCACTGTGCAGGATTCTCAAAGGATCCATCCATCCATATTTTCAAAGCAGACTTCTGGCTGCAGTGTTAGGCCATTAGATAGTCCAACAGTTTGAATGTACAAGTGATGTTTGCATTAAAATATTATATGTGTACCATTTTGTGGATGTATGGACAAGTTTGTGATGCAGGTCCATTTGTTTTGATGCATGCATCTTTTTTTTGTTACCCAAGCTGCCACCTATCCTGGAAACTCTGGCAAAATCTAGTCACCCCTTGAAAATGTGGCTGTTGAGATTTTGCTCGGGCTTGCAGACACAGGCAGAAAATGCACTTGAGTCATCATCTGGCATTTCGGCCCCCCCCCCCATGTGATCTGGTGGCTTGTCTTCGCCAGACATAAACTCTCAACTTGTTTTGTGTCAACATAAAGCCCGATCAGATATAAAGTGGACAGTGGTGATGTTTCCTTGGCAATGTGCACAATTATTATGAAAAATGAAAACAAAATGCGGAGAGTAGGTACAATACATATTAATTGAACTGCATCTAAATATGGTATGTATTCACATTTCCCCTGAGACCACAGCTTTCAACTTCCTGCAATGCAAATCAGGGACAGGGCTTAAAAAAATCTGGAACAAATTACCAAAATCAGAAAAAATCTTAAAAATTGTACTATCAGCTCAAGAAGCCTCCTGCAAAGTGCTGCCTAATGACAAGTCTTTGTAGACAGAGAACTGGACTGTAACATTTAAGTCTGTCATTATTCTATACTTTTAATCGCTATACTTTAGTGACAGGAAAGTCAATTTTAGGAGGGACAAACTGAATTTTTGAGGCAAAATCAGGGACCTCCGAGAAAATCGGGGACAGCTGAGAAGTATTTCTGAGACACCGGACTCCTTAGACTACATGTACTGTGGAAAATCAAATCTAATTTGTTAGTCATATATGTAAAATGTGTTTTTCCATTGTGAACCGATTATATGTTATATTATGCGAAACAGACTGCAACAGCTGAGACCTGTTTCTGGAAATTGTAGGATATGTAAATATGCATTAATTTACTGAAACCAGTACATATTGTAATTAAACTGGTCCCAAACATTCAAACATACTCTTTCCTCATTTCATTTTAGTATGTCTAAAGAAGTACAGGTGAGTGACTGATGTACTAGCAAGTTGCAGTGTTACAAGCACTACGGATGTTGTTGCAGCTAACATAAGAAGAGCAGGTGGCGCGAGCCTGAGATGCCGTATCCCACGCGTGCTTCACTCACTTTGCACAGCCAGTGCGTGTAGTTCTCCATCACTGCTCCAGCTGCTGTAGTTTCTGAGAGGACTCTACTTCCTGCATGTGTAGTGCATCCCTCTGTAGCGCATTCGGGCTGTACTGCTCCATTGTGCTCCCACTGGTCCTGGCACTCTCCCGACAGCCAGCGTTCTCCCCCACTTGCTAGGGCAGAATGAAAGTGTAAAAGCAGGTACCTTGATGGATACAGCTGTATCGCCGCCCACTGCTGTCTGTCCTGCCACCAACGTGACGTTGCCCGCTGCTGCTTCCTGCCATGAGCAAGGCAGAAAGGAGTGCCCAGGTGAGCACAGGCATTGGTACTGCTGACATCCTTTAGGATGGCAATGACAGCTTGCAGGAGAGTTTTCCTCTTTCCTTCAAAGGTCTTTTCTGAGTAGCCTTTTCGTAAATTCTTGTTTCCCCTTGATCTTCTCTCAACTACACAAACACTTGGGTGTGTGTAAAAAAACTATTATGGGGCACATTAGATTTGTTTTTTTTTTTTTTTCAGAAAGAAAGTTCATGGATTGTTAAACCTGCCTGTGATGGGTGTGGGAAGGGGGTGGAGGCATACAGCGCACAGTGGGAGACTGCGGGAAGGTTTGTTTACAACCGTAGTAAACTCTGTGTGGGGCGGAGTTGTGGCAGGTTAAACATACTCTGTGGGGGAGGGCACCTCTGGAGACACGAAGCAGCAAGAAAAATAGGGCTCTTTAACTACTATGCCTTATACAGTCAGCGTAGTACTTGGGTTCTCCACGGAAGAAATAATGTGCAGATAGAAAACATGATGTAGGTCCTTTTCTGATGCAAAACATCTGCAGGCTCCGCCCACTGCAGACGTAAAATGGGCAGACTAGATAAGCCAAGGGATCCTGCTCTGCCTAGAAGTTCTGTGTTACTATGTTTGAAGGAAAAGAAGTGACTAGGAACCATAGCAGGATGTTAGGAGAGAAGGATTATTTCATCCATTTAATCTCTGTGCATATCTCTAATCTAATCACAGACACTCTGTAGCCTCAAATACACTGCAATGCATTGTGCAGTAGGTCTGCTAATCCTGGTGTGGGACAGGCTGCTAAGGCTTCGCCAGAAGAGAAGTCACAGTCTAGAAAGGTTTTTACATCTAAAACCATTTAGATAGAAAAATTGTTACTGATGACAGTGGGTTTCATCATGTCTGGACTGCTTAATGCAGTGCATTTTCTGGGCCAAGTATCAGATCTGCCACAGAGGAAAAATCAAACATACTGTATGTTGTGTGCTACCTTTACAGGTGAGAAAGTTACCCGAACAAAAATGTTCAGAAACTATTAATTGTGGATTGTTATAAAAATAAGGAAATCAGTTGGTCACGACATTAGAAGTTGTGAAAAGCATGCGATGCAGTGTTTTCCAAATCATCATCATCTAAAAGTATACTTTTCATTGTTGGTGTATGCTTGCTTCTTCTTTTTCTTAATTCACTAAATCCAAATTTAGGAGAACCGTACTGTACATTAAGAAAAATAAGACGTATAAACCCTACACAGTTTAGGAGAAACATGCATTAAAACCAACTAGAAATACATCTATGTATATCATTGTATTAATAAAATCATCTAGCCATTTCCTGGAAATTACTGTGTGAATGCGGCATGAACACAAGTAAGGTGCAGAAGTCTTCATTACTTCAGAAACGGTAGCAAATAATACATCCACATTTTAGATGTATAGCACTGAATGTAAAATAGGTTTATATGTTCCCGTATGAGAGCCGGCCCGGTGGCACTGAGGGTTGAGGCGCTGGATGCCACACCTCGCACCACACTGGCGACCCGGGTTCGGGACCGAGCTCGGGTCATCAGGGGTTGGCTGGAGGGAGACAAGCTGGAGAGTCTGGGGACAGCGCACCTTCTCTGGTGGGGGGGAACTTCCAACCTGGCAAGCAGCAACCCCTGGCGGAGGCTGGGGGAAGCGACGGCAAGCTGGAGTCTCAGCGGCATAACTGATTCCAGGCATAGGCCAGCAGCCAGTCAGCCTCAGGGGCTGCTCCTTCATGGAAGGAGGGGAACATTGCAGTTGCCGGCAGACACCTTGATGCATGGGCATGTAGTGTCCCATGAGGAACATGGGGGAAAAAAAAACTCAGAGCCAGGAGGACAGAACGCCGAGCCAGTCCTGATGTGCCAGCACCTGTCTGTGACCCAGGACCCTGATGAGACTATAAGATTCGGGGGGTTGCCCAACCCCCAACCCCTCCTGGGGGGTTTCCATGGCTAGATGGAGGGACCAGAGGTTGCAAGGTAGGTGCTGGCAGGGGCAGGCTTAATGGGCGATTCCTGAAGGCAATGGCTCTGCAGGGCAGTAGGAGGGGATAAACAGAAATTTCCCCCCAAAAAAATATGTTCCCCTATGATGTGACTCCGCTCAGTTTTCTTATCGTGAGAACCTGAGTCTTAATCACTGTGGTGCTCAAGGCACATAGGTAGAGCGCGCTGTCGACTGGGCAGACTATAGAAATATTTAAAGGTGCTGCTGGTGCATCCAGAGAAACACCGAATCGATTGTCTGCTTTCTCTCCATGGTATACGCATTTTGTATAATCGACATGGCATAAGTATTCCATGGTATTGTTGGAATACTGCCAGTACCAGTAGATGTACACCATTGTAAATCCTGCTTTGTAAATGCAGCTCAAGGTTACTGTATCCTCTTTGGCTACAGTCAGCAAAGGAGGGCACTGGGTCACAGAGTCTTGCCCTTCACAGGAAACATGAGAAACTGAAAAAAGGCATAAAAAAACAACCTGTCAGCAATATTATGTTTCAGAGAGTAATACTGTGCAGGGTTCACACAAATACAGCAAATATTTGAGTATAAGAAAACGGTGTTAACGTTACAATATTAAAATAGCTAAATAAATTGAGAAAGCTGCTTTTTTTTCGGTTCAGGCCAGGAAAATCATGAGTAAAAACATCGCGGACCACAACAAAGCAGAAACAACAGTGCATCCCTTAATGTCATTGGCACAGAACATCATGGCACATAACAGTGCATGCCAGACAACACACTGGTCAGGATATCACACACTGCACAGAGACACTGACTGGGGATGCACAGCAGCAGCCACCTATGCAGGCGTACAGTGCATGTTTCCAGTGTGGCCTGCATCCATCTGTTGTCACGGCAGTACTGATCTCCATGGTCCTTTGCCCCCCCTCCTAACTCAGGGATACATGGTGTGTCCTCCTTGCACTGTGGTGTGGTGTGCCTTGTCCCCCCCCCACCACTGGCACCGTCCTTTGAGCTCCATATGCAGCTGCATCCTTCGCCCGCTGTCCACCACCCAGTGTGTCCCATTGTCACTGTTACCCCAATGCTCCGTTGTTCCACCTGGTGCCAGTGCTGGTGCTTGCCCCTGTCTGTGGCATTGTGGTGGGGCCATGTGGGTCCTGCGGTGTACTGTCCCAGTATCCACCAGCTGGCAGTTTCCATGCTATGTGCCAGCACACCCTCCTCCCGCACCACACCTTGCTATTGTCCATGTTTCTGGTTCTCATGCAGATGCACTATTGCTGTGTGTGTCTACTGTCTGCAGCATTGCAGCTCAGTGACATTGTGTCCTCGCTGTACTATGCACCGCACGATGTTCTGGACCACGAGGTTATGTCTGTGTTGTTTCTGCAATGATATTTTTGGCCATGATGTTCCTGGCCCGAACCTTTTTTCATCTAGACAAGGCAAACTAATATAGACTGAGACAAATAATTCAATAAAATGGTAATGCTAAAAACAGAAATAAAAGACTGGAAATGGATTTGTTAAAATTACCAGATATCAAAAAGCATATAAGACAAAGAACGAGGTGCTCCATATCTTCTGTAAAAGCTGTAAGTTGACTGTTGAAGGTGATGTTAAGAAGTTACAAAAACATTTAGAGTGATGTAATGGAAAGAGTGACGATCTTGATGAGTTGTGTGTCTTGCGATACTAGCATGACTATTAATTCCAATAAAAGTATACTCAGATTAAGTCTGCTGTCATGTTTTTAGATAAAACACATAAATAAAGAGCTGGAGTGCTCTAACAATGACCAAAATTGTGTAAGTTCACTAAACTCAGAGTGCAGTTGGTCCTGACATATAAACTTTTTGTGGAGTTCTCCGGTGCTGTTGTTGAAGTCCTCTGATCAAAAGCATTTTCCTTCTGTCCTTGCAAATGTTCTTATTGGTTACTGAGGTACAGAATAATTCGCACTGCAAAGATGCATAGGCAATTTAATTTGTTTTTAATAGTTTGTGTGCATCTAACTTGACAGTAGGTGCTGGTGGTGCCAGTGGCAGATTTATTAGAGCGGTGCAAATGAATTCAAATTGCTGAGCTGTGCAAAGTCAAAAGTTCATTGTCTGCAAGCCTAGCCTGTGTGCTTTGTCAAAATTCCAGTGTTCAACATATCCTTTAATTTTTTTTTTGCCTGCTATGGGTGTGGGGAAGGGGTGGAGGCGTACAGCGCACAGTGGGAGACTGAGGAAGGGTTTGTTTACAACCGTAGTAAACTCCATGTGGGGCGGTGTTGGGGTGGGTTAAACATACTCTGTGGGGGAAAGCACCTCTGGAGACATGAAGAGATGAGAAAAATAGGGCTCTTAAACTACTACTATGCCTTATACAGTCAGTGTAGTACTTGGGATCTCCGTGGAAGAAATAATGTTGTGCAGATGGAAAACATGACGTACGTCCTTTTCTGATGCAAAACATCTGCAGGCTTCCCCCACTGCAGACGTAAAAAGGGGAGACTACTCTAAGTTCTATTCATAAAACTCTCCGCAGCTGCAGGAAAAAACACTATGGACTGTGCAAAAAAGTGTAGCTGTGGAAGTCCCTGAGGAAAAAAAAGGTGTGAGATAAGTAAGGCACAGCCAGTTGTTGTCCGCAGTTGCAGAAAAAATGTTACACACCATGGAATGAGGTGTAACTCTCCCTCAGTAAACTGCAGTTGTGCCCCAACAATTGGAATCAATTATGATGTAGGTGAGGCACAGGTAATAGCATCCCAGATAGTATAGCAGTAGCTGATGATACAGCAACAAAAGCACACATTGCCATGATATGGCAACAGGCAACAACCACCAGAACCAGTGCAGCCCATGATGGAGCTCCACAGGCAGTAGAGGCTGATCAGCCTGCAGTGAATGCTACCCCTGCAGGCAACAAGAATGCCCCAGGGAGGGACGACCAGCAGTGACAGACAGCCACTGTGATGCCATGGTATTGCTTGTATCTGTGATGCTGCAGTGGTCTCAGCTGAGGGACTGGTTGCTGGTATCTTTGTGTGTGCAGTCAGCCTCATACTATGGCAGCAATGTTAATGTCTGCTGCTTCAGCTACTTGTTTGTACTATTGCTGTACCTCCTCAGCCATTTCCACAGCTGTGGATTTGCAGCACTTGCAAAATTCCCGCAGCTGCTGGAATTCCACAACTGCAGGACATTTTGCAGAATTCCACAACTGAGCAACTTTTCTTTCAGAATAAGGTGCAGCTGCATTTCTACAGTGCTGCAAGCCTTTTTCCCACAGCTGTGGGATTTTTGCTGTTCTTTGAGAATCCTGCCCCTTGCCTTCTTGTATTTTGTTTTTGAGGGAGTGGGGCACACAAAGTTCTTTAGTTAATCTGGTTAATTACTATCTAGTCATCATTCCACTTTCCAGCTGCTTAGCTTGGGTTCTTCATCTTTTACTTGTTGAATCTCATAATAAGTCATGCTAGCTCCAGACTGCAGGTCCAGTGAGCTGGCTGTAAACATGTAAAGTAACAATTCTGATAGGGGGAGTGAGGATGGGTCACTTGCAATCAATCAGGCTGCCATGGTTTGTGTGTGTGTGTGGTTTAGTTTTTGTTTATGTGAATAACTATTTGCATTTCACAGCATCTCTCATGGTACTCGGCTCAGTATGCCTTCCTGGTTAAACGCTTAAATAAATAAATAAATAAATAAAAAGATAACAAAAGAAACACATCTTCAAAGATACAAAAATAATTTCTAGTAAAGTCTCCAAGTAACCAGCAGCTGTTGAAAATATAGAGGAGACACAGCTGTATATCATACTGTATGACTGCACTGTACATAGTTTGTTGATCAGCATATAATACAATATACAATTGGGATCTTTTCTAGACCTTTGATCCCATTAAAATCCAGTGTCGTCTCTGTCACTGCAAAACTTAGGAACATCTGGTTATAATTACACTCACCAGACTTGCTTCCCACAGGACCCTAATATAGTGTAAACACCTTTTACAGGGGTCTGACAAAAATGTGTATCTCTGGGAATATTTCAAATTTTTAAATCTTATGAAAATGTATATTCAGGTAAATGTAGTTACTTGAAAGTGCAGTTGAAGATATTTTACAGAAAACGCTTGTTCATTACTAAGTGAAAGATCAGTCACTTAACTGTTTCCAATTTTGCCGGAACAAAGGTTTAGTCTTCTAAATTTGGCATTCTTATCCCTAAAGTGGAATTGTAATAAAAAGTCATTTTAGTTAGTAGCAACTACAATACTTTGTCAAAAAATTTATTTTTCACTAAGGGACACATTGTACCAGCTTCTTGGGATGACATTGACATTAATTAAGATGTGTCCCAGATTCTGAGCATTTCTCTGATTTTGTCAACCTTATCACTAGTTTGTGAGGCAGAGGTGTTGGGAGGCATTGATAGTACCCTGAATGATAAAACAGCTGTTACATGACGCAAGGCATCTGTTCTGTAAATCTCACTATACACATATGTGTACGTGCATATCTCACTATACACGTACACCTAGTTTTCTTAGAGTTGTAGTCTGTACAGTATTTCCATGGTTCCTATTATATCACAGGTTTGGGTTTTTGAATGATGGGGCTCAGGTGAGCCACTAGATTGCTACAAGAACTAAACAGAGGCCAAACTTGAGAGATGTTGCCAAATGGTGCAAGTGTAGTACCCCAAAGTTAGGGGATATGTATATATATATATTTTTTTCTTTTCTCATCCCCTCCTTCCCAGCCTTGGCCTGCAGTTTCCCTGACTCCTCCCAAGTTCCTTTATCTCTTTTTGCTCTGTTTGGCACTGGAAAGGGCGGGTCATGGGCAGGAGACCCTCCCAGCAGGGCTTGTGTGGCTCAATCTACTGGCCAGAAGCCAGGACCTCTCCTGCTCTACAAAAGGGATGGGGAATGGTGAGAACAGGGCAGTCGGTGGCATATTGAGGCTGGTGGAGGATGCAGGGAGCCCAGACAAAGGATAAAGGTACCTGTATGGTGTCCGTGGCTCCCTCAGCATCGCTCCACTCCAGCTCCTGTCTGGGGTGGCAGCAGCAGCAGTAGCAGGATCTGTCAGGTGGGAGCCTGACTCCCTGACATGCTCTGTTCCTCTTACCCAGAGCTCCAAGTGGTGTGGGGGTAGCTTCGGGTGGTTGGACCAAGTGGCACCACACCAAAATAAGTCCAGGTGGAAAGCACACCCTGGACCCATAGTTCCACTCCAGCAACCAGGCTGTGTGAAAGAAGAGGCCAGAAGGAAGTATGGCTCCCCAGCAGCTTGCCCAGGTACCCACCAGCAAGATGAAATCCTGGGCCATTGTGGTGAGTGGGCTGAGTGCCCAATCTGTTGTTTAACTTGCTCCATAGGCACCAGGGGATGGGAAAGGGAATAAAGATTAAAGGGCCAGAATACAAAGTCATAAGGGAGGCAAAGTGAGCTCCCAGGGAGGGCTGACAGCCCTAAGAGATGACAGTAGGGGGCTTGGACAGTGGTCTGAAGACCCAGAAGAACTGGGAAGAAAAGAGGTTCTGGGTGTGACCACAGCCAGGGGGTAGGTTATTTTATCTTATTCTGTTACTTGGGAGCAGATCACTGCTGGTGCTAGAGGAGCACTGCATGGTAAAAGCCCCAGGAGACAGTGAGGTTGGTTGGTCAGCCCTCTTGTGTGCCATGGTGCCATTTGTGCCAGGGGAAGGGCAGAGGCCAAGGACCTTACTCACACCCTGGCCAAGAAAGGCTAAACTTGTGGGAAAAGGGTTCAGGACAGAGAGCCCCATAGGCCCTGCCACCGGGATAGTTATGCCCCTTAGGGAAGGGGGTGAGCTCTGCAGAAATAGCCCAAGCAGAAAACCTTTACAGGTGCCACACCATCTGGGGAGGAAAATGGTTTGGTGGCCCTAGGTTGCCCATGGTAAAGGTTGTTCAAACATCACCCAGGCCGAACTGTGCTGTTGCCTGCCTAGTGCCCCCTAGTGACTATATTCTGTGTAAAATCTGAACTGTCTGTTTAAAAGATCCAAACTGTTTGCTTACTACTGTACTGTTATCGAATTGTGCCTTGTGTGCCCAACATCCAGCTTCGCCTTTGTTGCCTGCAGCAGCTTCACTAGAGCCTGATGCTGACCAAGGGAGGTCCCCAGTGCATCCACTGTCCACTGCAGAATCCCCTTCAGTGACGCCAGCCTGTGCTGAAGTCTCGCCACAAGTGTTCCAGGATCAGCCTTGTGACGGTAAGTGATACAGAGCCACTAGTGAGGCATCCAGTAGTGAGTTAGCTTAGGAGCTGCCCCAGATCAAGCTGGAGGGACCGCATTTAACATCGTGCATGCCCTATTATTAGTTTGTCAGCCATCTGTAAGTGTACGCATGCCCATGTTGCTCCCGAGATGCAGCCTGAAAATCCTTCAGTCAGCAGTCATCTGGTCAAGAGGTCATCTGGGGCTGGGGACCTGCCAGTGGTCATTGCTGCTAATTGTCCAGAGAACTGTCAGCAAACCAAGAGTCTTCAGCTTCTTGCCCAAAGCCACAGAGGATCACCAAGTTTTTCATTGGCAAGCTAGCAGCGTCTTTGTTGTGTTCTGTTCGCCCGGGAGATGCCCCATTATGGCCTGTTTACAAAAGTGCTTTGTGGGGTCAATGCCCACCTGCTGATCCAAGCTTGGATCACCAGTTGTTCCATCATCTTGGCCTAGTGCACACAGGACTTGGACAAAAAGGGGTTAATCCCTTGTTTTTGGTTCAACCAATTGTTGTTTTCAATTGTATTGTTTTGATGTTTATGTTTATTATCCGGTATCATTGTAAAAACCAGTTATCTCATTTTTATTGCTCCTTGCAAATAAACAGATTTCATATTGGTCACTGAGTAAGCTTCCTGCCTCTCCTCCAGATTTGTCCTGCCTATCCTAAGATTATTAGGGAACCTTTTGGCCTGCCACTCAAGTCTGTCTGAACAGCCAATAAGCTGTTTGACAAGTTAGGAAGTGTTTGTATTATCTGTTCATCAGATTGTTAACTGGGGAGGGTCAAGCTAGGGTGGGAGAGGCACATGGCCATGGTAAGGTGGAATGGCAAAGAGGTAAGAAGGACAGTTTGGCCACTAGGGGCTTTACAGAGTAGCTAGACAGAGTGTGCAGACTGTATAGGGTGCTGGCCTTTCTCTTCCATAAACTTCTGTATTTCTATGTCATGAGATACAAGTCATAGCCAAGTGCCTTAGTCCCCTCAGGTTAGATTAACAAAAGGTAACCCAACCTCTGGAGTACTTTAATTCTATTATTATAAAAGGGACAAATCTGATTAATCAGTCTGAGTCTTTTATCCATGGGTAAATGTACACATGGGTAAAGTTCTTTCTGTTGGTTAAAAACTAAATACAGTTTGTTTTCATCTTTTGTTTTCTCTGAGTCCATTTTATAATCACAATAATGCCCTCCAGGGTGTGTGTTGTTGGATGTACTCCATTTTTCTTGTGGTGTGCAGCACTCTTCTATGTTTTATGCCACACCACATGAGGCATGGGTATATCCTAAAACAACAGGCATCCTGTCATGCATTGTTGCTGAATTATATTAATGCACACATAGTCTGTACAAGAAATGCAGTAGGGGTTTCATAGTGGGGTTACTTGGGTGGTGCATAGAACTGAGGTGTCAGTGATCTAAATACCCGAGACGTGAAATCCTTCCATCTTGCTTACACAGAACATGTAGAGTTAGGGTAAATATTCTGACCACAGATTTTCAACATAGCCATTTCTTCACAGCACCTCATGAATGTGACAACTTTCATTTCTCAAATCCTGGCCAAAATATGTTTTCATACCAGTCGCACAGAATCACATATTGGCATAGAGTTGAACATTTTCACCTAAAAGGTTTATAAACTGGGTAATCCTAACATACTAACATACTAAAATGCTGGCAGAATAGGCATAATGGTCTTTCGTGTCTGCTCATTTGGTCAGCCCCCACCCTGGGAGCTGACCTTGCAGCCCCCTTCACCCTCTCTGGCTTCTCCCTTCCCAGTCCCATATATTCTCGCTGCACTGGACTTTGCTTAACAGAACCCTTCCCCTATACCTGTCCCATCCCCTCTTGAACCCCTCCACCATCTCTGCCTCTACCATGCCCCTGGGCAGTGCATTCCATAGCTCCACTACCCTCTCAGTGAAGTAGCACCTCCTCTTTTCTCCTCTGAATCTCCCCCGCTCCAGCTTCCATACATGCCCTCTAGTTGCCCCCCTTTCCTTCAGAGCACCCTGACTGCTCCTCCCCTATTTACTCCCTTCATGTACCTGAAGACCTCTATTATGTCCCCCCAGTCCCTTCTTTCTTCCAATGTGTACATATTTAGCTCTTTGAGCCTCTCCCCATAGGTTCTGTCCCCCAAGCCCCAGATCATTTTCATTGCCCTCCTCTAGACCTTCTCAAAGGAGTTCAATATCCCTCTTTAAGTGTGGCCTCCAAAGCTGCACACTGTACTCCAGGTGCGGCCTCACCAAGCAGTTATTTATTTATTTATTTAGTTTTTGATGACCGGGTAAGTGCACTAGACAAATCCTGCCTATTTTCAGGCATGACCCGGGGGAGGGGATACAGATGAATGCCAACTGACCTTGAACCAGATTAAGCTGTTGGTGGTATTTTTAGTGAATGAGGGAAATTTGGTCAGGACACTGGGGAAATTCCCCTACTCTTTTCGATAAGTGCCATGGGATCTTTAACATCCACTTGAACTACCACCAATCCATGCAGATGGGACCTCGGTTTCACATCTCATCTGAAAGATGGTTATATAGAGGGAGTATCACTTCTCTCCTTCTGGAGGTGATCCCCTAGCAATGCATCCCAGCATCCTGTTGGCCTTGGCCGCTGCCCTCCTACAAGTCTCCAAGTTGTTCATCTTGACATCCACCACCACCCCCAGGTCCCTCTCAGTCATCGAGACTTGTAGCATTCCCCCCCCAGGGTGTACACTTGGCCCAGGTTTCTGGCTCCCAGGTGCAGTACCTTGCATTTCCCTGCATCGAACCTCAGCTTCCACTTTCTAGACCACCTTTCCAGAGCCTCAAGGTCCACCTCTAGGGCCACCCTTCCCTCCTCACCATCCACCACTACCCCCAGTTTTGAGTCATCTGCAAAGAGACTCATCTCAAGCCTGATACCCTTCCTTATGTCAGAGAGGTAGGCACTGAACAGGAAGGGTCCAAGGGCCCTGCTGACAATTTGGGCTACAGTATGTTGAACATTTGGTGTACCAAGATGGTAAAATGCTTCCGTTATGACTGAACATTACACTATTTCAACACTGACTCATAACTTATTTAATGTTTAATATTTTGACTCCAAACTTTCAACACTGCTATTTTTCCACACTACATCATAAACATGATGTGTCTCTTTTAAAATCCTGTATGACATGTGTTTTTACGCGTCTTCTGTGAAAGACATTTTAGCCAGTATACTATAAATGGTACATGTCATGTCTACAAGGTGAATCCTAAAGCAAGTATCTTCAAAAGCTGTGGTGAAAAAATATAATAAATGTAACAAGCATCAGACATTTGGCATTGACAAATTGTTGTTTTACTTATGTTAAACTAGACATTAAAGTATTGATTTCATGTTTCTGTGAACTGAAAAAGTTTTAGACTGTCAGGAGGTCTAAACCTCACTCTCAGGTTTTTGGCAATAATTGGCATGCAAGAAATTACAGACACATTGCATAAGATTTTCCAAACTGCTGTTTAAATAAAATAAAAAAAATAAAAATCAACAGTAATAAAGCTTGTTTATTACTACCAAAAGGACAATCACAGTTGCCCTAAGCAGTTCTTACCAATAGGAACTGGGAGCCAATGCTAAGCATTCCCCATACCTGGAGGAATCTATGCATCTCCTGAGGTCTCCAAGGTAGACAATATAATGTCTTACATTATATACCTATGATAATTACTGTGGTTGCTGTAAGATAGAAACATTTCTAGTTACAGAGATGAGCCCTGTTAGCTAAATTAGAGGTGGTTCCTCAGTCCAAGATAACATTATACAATTTTGTAGTAGTAATCACTTAGTGGAAACAAAGAGGTACAGTTTGTACATAGCCATGTAATACTACAAATCATCAGAAGATGGCAATGCCGACTCATATATCGTAATCACTACAAGGACACAGATGTCCTAACATCTTATAAGCAAGAAATACATGTATATATTAGAAATTAAAGTGTACAGTATAGCAATAATGTGCATAGTGGTGGTCGAAGTGGCCCCAATTCGCTCCATGAAGTGATCTGCAGAGTGAAGGCAAATTCATGGAGTGCTCCACAAAGCGAAGCGGAGTACTTCGCATTATTAATGGGTAAAGCGAAGTCCATTGAAAACAATGACTTCATGTTACTCCGCCTTCCCAAACCACTACTCCACCAATTCTTAAGGTGAAGTACATTGAAAACAATGTACTCTGCCTTACTTCGCCTTGCTTTTAAGCTCCAAAGGTGAATTTTGCAGTGATTCATGGGATTTCAGGTCACATGGGTTCTAGATTGTTCTGCACAGCCTCAGTTTGGGGTAGTGTGTATATGAAGCTGTAGGAGATAATCTGTTCTGAGAGCTCTGTGATTCAAACATTCTAAAAGCTGTTAAAAAAGCCTTTTGGGGTCATTTGTTTTGCTGAAACTTTAGTTCATTGATTATAGGAGTAGTATAAGGAATATATATCTCGTCAAATGTTAAATTTCAGCCAATCAGCACATACCACATCATCTGACAGGTGGGCGTGTCCTAAAATGGACCAATCAGAATCGTCCCTTGTTAAACCGGAAGTCCCTCCCTAAAATGTGCTAGCTCCACCCACTTCTGATGGAAATGACGTAAGCTCGAACCCATGCCCTGCCCCTTGCATAGGAAATGTCACGCATTCAAACCCACGTCCCACCCACTTGCGCAGGAAATGACCCACACTGAAACCCTGGAAGTGACATAACACCACCATTTTGTGAGCGTCCTATGCCCCTCGTTCTCATACACTACTCAAACCCCTGCCACCCACCATTTTGTAAGCATCCTGCACCCCTCCTTCTTGTACATTCCTGGAACCTCTGCCACTCACCATTTTGTAAGCATCCTATGCCCCTCCTTCTCATACACTCCTCGAACCCCTGCCATGCCATCCTGGCTGGAACCCGAGCCCCACCATGCTATCCCAAACTCCTGTCCCCCTCCTTTCTCCTGCACCCCACCATCCTGGCTCGAACACCTGTCCCTCTTTACTACCATGGCCCCACCCACCCCAAAAAAATAAGTTAGGGTTTATGTAGTGTTATGTGCCCCCTGTTGGATTGGGTGTATAACTGCAGGGGCAGGTGTGTGTTTTTTTGATTAGGATATTTTCAGAAAGAAGTATCTAGGAGGCAACCTGATCATGCAGAGGAGTCACAGATCTGTTTGGAGACCCCCGAGGGAAATCCATCTGCCTGTGTGAGTACCCCTTTTTCTGTTTTATAACAAGTTATAAAATGTGTAAAACTTGCACCAAAAGGATGCCTTTATGTATATGCATGTAACATTTATAAGCTAAAACAGGGACCTGCATGTAAATAAGATGGTTCAACAGTTTTCTCTGGATAGTATTGCAATATGCTGGCTGTGTATGTGTGTGTGTGTGTGTAAATAAGATGGCTCAACAGTTTTCTCTGGATAGCATTGCAACATTCTGGCTGTGTGTTTGTGTGTGTGTGTGCGTGTGTGTGTGTGTGTGTGTGTGTGTGTGTGTGTGCGTGTGTGTGTGTGTGTGTGTGTATGGGACCTCTGTGTAAATAAGATGGCTCAACAGTTTTCTCTGGATAGCATTGCAACATGCTGGCTGTGTGTTTGTGTGTGTGTGTGTGTGTGTGTGTGTGTGTGTGTGTGTGTGTGTGTGTGCGTGTGTGTGTGTGTGTGTGTGTGTATGGGACCTCTGTGTAAATAAGATGGTTCAACAGTTTTTTCTGGATAGCATTGCAACATGCTGGCTCTGTGTGTGTGTGTGTGTGTGTGTGTGTGTGTGTGT
The DNA here is from genome assembly GCA_016271365.2 of Neoceratodus forsteri. Taxonomy (NCBI): domain Eukaryota; kingdom Metazoa; phylum Chordata; order Ceratodontiformes; family Ceratodontidae; genus Neoceratodus; species Neoceratodus forsteri. The sequence goes on from CM057454.1 coordinate 1,278,447,082, forward strand.
GTGTGTGTGTGTGTGTGTGGGACCTCTGTGTAAATAAGATGGTTTAACAGTTTTCTCTGGATAACATTGCAACATACTGGCTGTGTGTGTGTGTGTATGGGACCTCTGTGTAAATAAGATGGTTCAACAGTTTTCTCTGGATAGCATCTGTAAAAAATATAGCTTTATGCTTTTGTTACAAAATAAATGCCTATAGTTACACTATAAAAAAATTAAAAGTCATGTAGTAGGTTTTTAACCATTACCTGTATAATGTTTCTGTAATTTGCCTGACTTGGAACCTTTGTAAAAGAGCTCAGGGCTCAAATGTATTAATCTGAAGCTTAACTAAATAAGAAAATAAATAATATGTTACAGAGAAAAGACAGAATGTAAATGATAATGTTTCTATCTCAGAATCATTTCAAAGCACACAGTCTTCTTAAAATGTATCTACAGCTTTCCTTAGAGTCGGTGCACAAGAATACACGCTTTGTGTGTGTGTGTGTGTGCTAAGTTACACTAAATTACTGATTTAAAGGTTGTAGCTGTTTTAGAAAAAGACAGAATTTCCATTTTGACTTTTAAAAACATAACTTAAGCTGACACTCAACTGCCATTATTATAAACTGTGCCCCTTTGTGTTTTAAGATTGAGAAAAAACATCTGTTTTTCATTTACACAGAGAATCATTAGTCTTGGTAGAACTCCTACTGTGTAAAAGAGAAGAACAGGTGATTCTCATGATTAACTTTTTAGAAAAAAAAAAGTTTTATTTTCTGATTAGTGGTACGTAAGCTGTTTTACTGAATTACTAATTTAAAGGACACAGCTGTTTAAAAAAAGACAAGATTTTCATTATACATTTTAAAAACTAACTAAGCCATAAGCTTATCTGGACTTAAAGAAGCAGTCTGCATACCTTTTAATTAGACTGGGACCAAAGTTTTAGCAGAAAGGCATTAGAGAAATGCCTTCCAGCTGTCAGAGGAAGTGAAAAACATAGAAACATGGAAACATAGACTTTGATGGCAGATAAGGACCGCGTGGCCCACCTAGTCTGCCCATTTCCCTACCTACAGGATAGGCTGCAGAACCTAGTTAACCAACAGCCTATTTCTTCCTACTCCCCACAAGAATTGCCTTATATCTGTCCCATGCATTCTTGAATTCTCTCACAGTTTTAGACCCCACAACCTCCTCAGAAAGGCTGTTCCATGCATCCACTACCCTCTCTGTGAAAAAATACTTTCTCACATTGCCGCAAAACTGCCTCCCATCTATCTTTAAATTGCGTCCCCTTGTTCTTGCGTGTCTCTTTTTCTGAAAGATGCTACCCTCTTGGACTTTGTTGATTCCACTGAGGTACTTAAAAGTTTCTATCATGTCCCCCCCTCCCTTCTTTCCTCAAGGATATACATATTAAGCTCCTTTAGTCTCTCCTCGTACAGCTTCTCTTGCAGACCCTGCACCATTTTAGTTGCCCTCCTCTGGACTGCCTCTATCCTGTCTATCTCCTTGTGGAGATGGGGTCTTCAGAACTGGACACAGTACTCCAGATGGGGTCTCACCAACTGTCTGTACAGAGGGATAACAACTTCCTGTTTTCTGCTGGTGATGCCTCTCCCTATGCATCCCAGTATACCCCTCAGCCCTCCTACTGCCTTCTCACATTGCTTGCTAACCTTAAGGTCATCTGATATGATTACCCCAGGTCCCTTTCCTTTTTGTTGTCACTACCTCCCCATTGTGTAATCTTTCCTGGGTTCTTGTTTCCAGGTGCATTATTTGCATTTCTTTGCATTGAATCCTAGCTGCCATACTTCTGACCATTCCTCCAACCTTGCCAAGTCCCTTCTCATCCTTTCCATGCCTCTTGTGTATCAACCCTGTTGCAGATCTTGTGTCATCTGCAAAGAGGCATACTTTTTCCTTCCAGTCCCTCTGCAATGTCACTTATAAAGACATTAAAAGGACTGGACCCAGTACTGAACCCTACGGTACCCACTAGTAACCCCTCTTTCTTCAGATGGACTCCATTTACAATTACCTTCTGTGTCCTGTTGTCCAGCCAATGTTTTATCCAGGCTACCACCCTGGGACTCACTCCCAGGCTGGTTAATTTGACTATTAATCTTTTGTATGGGACTGCATCAAATGCCTTGCTAAAGTCTAGGCAGGCCATGTCCACAGCCCTTCCCTGGTCTACTACTTTGGTCACCCAGTCAAAGAAATCTATTAGATTCATCTGACATGATCTTCCTGCTGTGAACCCATGCTGCATTGGGTCCTGTGCCCCACTGGCCTCTAGGTACTCAACAATTCTTTCCTTCAGAAGTGACTCCATCACTTTTCCTACCACAGAGGTCAAACTGACAGGTCTGTAGTTTCCTGCCTCTGTCTTGGTCTCACTTTTGTGAAGAGGAATCACATCTGCCTTCCTCCAGTCCTTGGGTACCACACCATCCTCCCATGATTTATTAAAAAGAGTAGTCAGTGGTTTCACTAGTCCCCCCCTTTAATTCTTTTAGAATTCTGGGATGAATTCCATCAGGCCCCATTACTTTGTCCACCTTCAGTTTTAGGAGTTCTTGCAGAACCCTTTGTTCTGTGAAAGGGCTGGGATCGACCCCCCTATCAAGAGTGCTTCTGTTAATTGGATTAGGCACTTCCCCCTCCTCTTTTGTAAATACTGAGCAGAAATATTTGTTCAGTATCCCTGCTTTTTCACTGTCCCCCTCTGCCCACCCACCATTCATTCTATTCAGCCTCACTATCCCTCCCTTTGTCTTTCTATGCTCTCTGATGTACCTATAAAAGGTTTTATCCCCCTTCTTAACCAAGTTGGCTATCTTTTCCTCAGTTTGGGCCTTTGCTGTTCTGATTTCCCTCCCTGCTTCCTTCTGTCTTAACTGGTACAGCTCTCTGTCCTGCTCCTTTTGTGTTTCCTAATACTTCCTGAATGCTATCTTTTTCTCTCTTACTTTTCCAGCCACCTCTTTTGAGAACCATAGTGGCTTTTTCTTTCATTTTGATTTGTTTATTTGCTTCACACAAAGGCTTGCTGCCTCTGTGATGGCAGTTTTGATGATTCCCCACTGTTGCTCCACCCCTCCTTCTAGCCTGTTTGCTAGTGCTTTTCTGAGGCACTCTCCCATCTTGCCAAAGTCAGCCCTCCTGAAGTCCAGTACCCTCACTTTTGTATGGCTTGACTCTGTAGCTGAGTTTAACATGCACCACACTGTTTGATGGTCACTTGTTCCCAGATGGCAACCCACTTCTAGATCTGAAATCCTCTCACTGTCCCCATTTGAGAGTACGAGGTCTAAGATTACTCCCTCATGAGTGGGTTCTAAAACTAGATGTCTGAGGCCTGCCACCTGTAGGGCATCGAGAATGGCCCTGCTCTTGGATGTGGCTGCAGCAAATGTGCTCCAGTTAACATCTGACATATTCAGGTCTCCCATCAACAGTATCTCCCCTTTCTCTGACATCCTAAGAATGCCTTCTATCATATCCTTGTCCATTCCCTCCACCTGACATGGGGGTCTGTACACAACCCCTGTGAGGATTGCGGTGCCTTTCCAGTCTCAAGGTGACCCACAGTGCCTCCTCTCCTCCCTGTTTACTCTTTTGTTCAGTTGCTTTTATCCCTTCCTTTACATAGAGAGCTACTCCTCCCCCCCTTCTTCCCTGCCTGTCTCTCCTGTAGGTTATGTACCCTGGTATGTAAACATCCCAGTCATGGTTCTCTGTGTACCATGTTTCTGTGACTGCTACAATATCCAGGCATCCTTCTTCCATCAAGGCCACCAGCTCCAGGAGCTTGTTGCCCAGACTATGGGCATTGGTACTCATTACCCTCCATTTACTGATGGCCTTACTCCTTTTTGCCCCATCCCTGTCCTTCTTGCCTTTGTCACTTCCCCATTTACCCCTGCCCTTCTCCCTATCGCCACCTCTATGTTGGTGTTTACCACACTTACTACCATGATTGTTTTGGGGGGGCTAGGATTTCCCTGCTTCTTTCCAGTGCCTCCCCCCCTGGCTAGTTTAAATGCTTGCCAATGAAGCATTTAAACCTATCACCTAGGAGCCTGGTTCCCCTCCTGGACAGATGCAGCCCATCATGCCCGTATAGGCTTGCATCACTCCAGGTGGACCCCCAGTCCCCCATGAAAGCTAAATCCCTGAGCTCTGCACCAGTTTTTCAACCACTGATTAAATCCCATGGTGCAGAACACCCTAGCCTCTTCTACGCCATAGATGGGCAGCACCTCTGAGAAGGTTACCATGCATGCTACTTGTCTAAGGCCCCTCCCCAATTCCACAAACTCTTCCTGCACTGCTCTAATCCCTTTCTTAGCCAGGTCATTTGTCCCTAGGTGGACAAAGACATCCTGCTCCCTCCCCTGTGCAGCTGCTCTGGCAATCCTGAGGATTCCCTCCCTGTCCCTCCAAGCCATGGCGCCAGGCAGGCACCTTACCTCTCTCTCCCCTTCCTCCCCCAGTTCTACCTTCCTAACAATGGAGTCCCCCAGCAGGAGTTGTTTCCTTCCCCTGTGGGGTCCCATGATACCCTCCTGTGGGTCTCCTTTGTGGAGGTTCCCATCATCCTCCTTGGTCTCCACTGCAGGTGCCTCCATAGAGGAACCACACTTTGCCAGAATGACATAGGAATTGTGGAGAGGTACAACTGGAGGGATGCACCTCTCTTCCTCCACCCTCACCCTCCCAGAGCCCACTGTGGTCCAACCACTCCTCTTTCTTGGCAACCTCTGAGGCAATGGCAGTGGCACTGGTGGTCCCTGGATGGAAGAGGAGGTCCCACAAATCCTGGCCAACTCAGCCTGGAGATGAGCAACCTCCTCCCTCAGCCCAGAGAGGTGCCCACAGATGGGACAACACCACATCCTCCAGAACGTCTCCCGGAAGACTGCTGCTCCACAGCCACTGCACTGCACCACTCCCATCATGTCTTATTTCTGGCCCCTTAACTGTTGTTTGGAATCCTTACTCTTTCCTCTTTTTTTCCTCTTCTCTCTCTCTACTTACTCTCTGCCTCTGTGCCATTTAGGCTCCTGATTGTCCTGTTCTGGGACAAGAATATTCTATATTTCTCAGTAAACCCCTTACTTGCACAAAGATAGACCTCCAGCAGCTAGAGGGGGCCAGAGAGCTACTCTTGCCCTTCTAGGATGGTGGGTCTTTGGTGGCTCTGTGATCCCTCACTTCCTGCTCACAAACAGGAAGTTCCTGTTGTCAGTCAAATCCTGTGCCTATAAAAGTACAACTAGTTCAGGGGAGGGAAGGAGGGCAATATAGTCCCAGTAGAGAAGTCCAGTCACACATCACTCCTTCCTCCTGGTGTCTTCTGCCAAGCTACTAATAGAATCTTTCTAAGGCAGTCTTTAAATTTAGCTTCCTTCTAGCTAAGCCACTCCCCCTACTTACTAGATCTTTCTACAAGTAATTTAAACTTCACAGTTATCAAGCCCTTTCAATCACCTGAGATTTACACCTAGATAACTGTTCAGATAACCATTCAGTTCAGTTAACTCAGACAAACACACTTTTTTGTTTTGTTTTGTTTGTTTGTTAGTTTGTTTTTTTACCCTAAATTAAAGGTCCAAGTACAAGAGTTCTACTTTTTCAGTCCTAGTAGAGAAGTCCAGTCACACAGCACTCCTTCCTCCTGGTGTCTTCTGCCAAGCTACTCCAAACAAAGCCTACATTGAGTAGCCTAGGACTTACATATTTCCCCATGGAGAAGGGGTGGGGAGCGGGGTTTTGATGGACAGTACCGGATGTTCAGACATTTTTTCAGGATTAACTATGTACTTGGGGTGTGGTTTCGCACATTTTATATAAGCATTTCAGGACACTGAGAGCTAAAGACAAAAGAACAGAGCGAGACCGCCAAAAATACGTCTTGAGCTAAAATAATTTTTTAAAACATTTAACATGAAATAATGGAGCCATGGGGTGGAAATGAAGCCCTTTTCCAATCAATTGAAGAGCTGAATAATGCACCGTTTACCACTACAGAAGGTGTGTATTTTTATTTTTAACTAGAAATAGTAGATGCTGTAGGTTTTAGGGGGTACTAAGGAAAAAGGCTGCAGGTTTTAGATTTGAAATTTGTTTTACAGTATAATGCTGAAAAAGGGAGACTGAGGGGGTTAAAAAATGCTGTAAGTTTTTAGAGTTTAAATTTTGTCTTACACTATAATGTTGAAAATACAAAAGTAGTGACAGGGGTGTATTTTCTGTTTTTACCAGCAGCACAGTGAACCCTTGCAGGAAAGAGAGGGAGAAAGGGCCAATTACTTGAATGCGATGCTTTTCAAAGGCGTTCAGAGTTTCTGCTGGTGTGAGTTATGAGCAAAATTGATCTTGTGTGAATCTAAATGATGACATACAGCCATCTACGAGCAGCAGCACAAGGGTTTCTGACAAAGAGTTATTGTACCCAAGATTTCAAGAAAGGGACATTGACACGATCAATGCCGGGAAAGCCTATATTCTTAAAGCATTTGATTGTTTGTTTAATGGCTTGGTAATTGAGAGCAGATTAACTAGTGAGGATTATGATCATCAGATGTTTAAATCTGAATTTTGTAAAGGTACTTTACTGAGCAGTGTATGTTCTTTATTATGTGCAACCTAGTTCTCAAACTCAGATCTGAAACAGATGGCAAATGTGGCCCACATGTTGTGGACCTGGGACATTATGTAGAGAAGTTGACTCCTGGATCCCCCTCTGGTCTTTTATTAGGGGGTACCCAGTTGAGACCTTCTGAACTGGTGTGAAATCTGGGCATACCTTTTGACAGTGCACTAACGCTGAAGACACTGGTATTGGCCACTGTCAAGTCTTACTTTTACCATTTGAGGAATATCGCCCTGATAAAACACCTTGTTCCGCATGATGACCTTCCTGTGTTGGTCCACGCTTTTGTTTCTTCTCACCTTGATTACTGTAATGCTCTATATCTAGGGTTGCTGGGGGTGGAACTTCATCACCTGCAGCTGGTGCAGAGTGCAGCAGCCAGGTTGTTGACTGGGTTACCAAAAACTTGCCATATCACACCTGTGCTGCGTGAACTGCACTGGCTGCCAGTGCGGTGGAGAATCACCTTCAATGTCACATTGCTGACCTATAAGACCCTACACGGTCAGGGACCGGGCTACTTGCAAGATCTCCTGTGTCCCTACTGCCCTCTCCACCCACACTCTGCTCCACTGGTGAGAGGTTGCTAGAGATTCCCAGGGTTCCTCTTCAATCATCTGGGGCCAGGGCTTTTTCTTTTATGACCCCGACCCTGTGGAACTCTCTATCTTGTCAGATTAGAGAGTGCCTGTCCATGGAATCATTTAAGAGGTCTCTGAAAAGCCACTTATTTGATAGATTATTTTATGGTCATTTTTATTGTTTTATGTTATTATTTATTATAGTTGATGTTTTATTCTTGTTATGTACTAGCGCTTTGATTTATTGAAAAGTGCTTTACAAATAACATTTTGATTGATTGATTGATTGAAATGTACAGGAGAATGGAGGAAATGGTGTCCAAATACAAAAATAAAATTACAAAGTGAAAGCACAGAAGTTCTCACAAGCTGAGTACAAAGGGTGGCAGCACTAACAAAATGAAACAAGAAAAATAACAAATGGTGTCAAAAAAGAAAAATCTGGGTAAAAAATTAAACAATCCGAGAAAATTTGAAAAAAAGAGTAAAGCGTGCCAGGAAAATATTACAGCGTAGGTTATTACAACATGTTGCTAATGTTCAGCAATCTGGTGAATTAGAAAACCAGGTTATGGCACATATGCAAGATGATGATGAACTGGCAAACAGGTTGCCCCTACAGTATTTTTAGAATCTGTGCAGCAATATGAACGAGTTTTAAAAAAATTTAATGCTACAGAATTACATCAATGATATAAGTTTATAAATCTAGATAAAATAATATCTTTTACAGAGGCCATTGCTGCAATGCACCAGGCTATGCAAGTATTGCTGGACAGGGTGATGAGACAAACACACCATGGAGACTTTATACAGTTAAGATTAAATGCTGTTTCTTTAAATCAACCCTTATTCTCAAGAAAAACATGCCCTAATGAGTTAAATGCTGCCAGCTTCTTAGATCAGCTTGCTGATATGCTACAGACAATACGGAAATCATTACTGATGACACTATACAGTACATCTCGTGGTAACTACTATCAGGAATCACCAGGGTTCGGGAGTGGGGGGGAGATGGACACTGAGATCCATCTTGTATAGCAGGATTTTACAAAAAAAAGAGATGATACTTGATTGATTTAAATAACAGAGATAATAGTTTGTGTTTCGGTGGCTCCATTTTCGCACTCCTAAATCCACATATGAGTAACAGTCAGTTGTTGAATAAGGCTAAAATTTTGTATGCTGAGCTAGGTTTGTCAGACCAAAACCCTGTCACTTTCAGTGATATGCCCCAGTTTGAATGTTTTTAAGGAGCCAAAATTAAGATTTTATATCATAATGAAGGAAACTGGTGAACATTTTCAACAGGGCCAGAAAGACTTCCTAAAACACTATTAGTATTACTGCATGACAACCATTATTATTGTATAACAAACGTAAAAAAAATTAATCAGGGCTAGGTACCTATGCAAATATTGTGAGGTAGCCTATAGCCATAAGGGAAATCATATCTGTGCACACCAGTGCAAAGGTTACTTTGACCCCAATTGTCTTGAACAGGAAACTGACACTGCATCCTGCCCCTACTGTAAAAAGATGTGTAGGTCTTTAGCATGCCTATAAAGGCATTTATCTAGAGCTGATGGGAGCACAGGGTCTTGTAAATCCATGAAACTGTGTTAACAATGTTTTGTCTTTTACAAGGGATCTCATACATGTAAACTGATTCGGTGTAACAGATGTGGTTCTTTCATGACCGCAGACAAGCATCTGTGTTACATGTCACCGCTCACAGATGTAAAAATCTCTGAGAAATATATAGTGTTTGATTTTGAAGCCACACAAGAAATGGGAGAGCACATACCAAATTTTGTGTATGCTAAGCAATTAGATGGGGAGAGGTCCTGGAAATTTGAAGGGGAAGATTGTACAAAAGAATGCCAAAGGCTATGACACTTATGTTATCATTAGCCAGCTAGTCAAGGAAAGAATTGATATTAAATTGCTCACACAAGGAGGAAAATTACTCTGTGTCACAGTGACATCCCTACACATCAGATTTATTGACAGCCATTGTTTTCTTCCTTTTAAACTAGCAAAAGTCCCTGCAGCCCTTGGATTTGAGAATGAGATTGCTAAAGGTTACTTTCCCCATTTTTTTAACACCAAGGCTAATGAAAATTATGTAGACCCCCTGCCCGATGCTCAGTTTTATGGTTCTGAATATATGCTGCCTGCAGAAAAGCAAGAGTTTTTGCAATGGTACCTAGCTAACCGACATAGAGAATTTGATCTGAAAAGAGAGCTTTGCTACTATTGTCAGTTAGATGTTGAAATTCTTTGAAAAGCCTGTGTCAAATTTAGGAAAGAAGTGATTAACATGACAGCCAATAGTGTTTTAAAACAGTCAGACAGTGATACAGTAGAGTATGAAACAGTATCCTTAGACCCTTTCCAGTATGTCACGATAGCCTCAGTCTGCATGGCCATGTACAGGTTTTTATTTTTGAAAGAATGCACTGTCACTGTTCTCCCCCCAGATGACTACCACAGACAATTAAAGAGATACTCCACACCTGCTATTCAGTGGCTTATGTACATATCTGAGAAAGAAAACATTTCTATTCAGCACACGCTAAAGGGTGGTGAATTTAAGGTGGGTCTGTACTTTTTGGATGGCTATTCTGTCATAAATGGAATACCCACAGCATTTGAATTTAATGGTTGTTTTTTTTCACAGCTGCAACATCTGTTACTGTGAGAAAGATAGAAACCACATGACAGGGACTAGCTTTGGACAGTTATTCAATAGAACCATGCACAAATTTAATTTTCTAAAAAGCAAGGGTTTTGCCACTAGAGTATTGTGGGAACATGAATGGAAAGCAATACTTGCTACAGATCAGGGTTTGAATAATTTCTTGAGGGACAGGCAGCTACCACAGCCACTCGAACCTAGGCAGTCACTGTTTGGGGGGAGAACAAATGCCATTTATCTGTACTGTAAGACGCAGCCTGATGAGAAAATACACTAATATGATTTTACCAGCCTCTACCCTTTTGTTAAAAAAACAGTATCCAGTCAGTCATCCTGACATCATTTATGACAATTTTGATGACCTCACTCAGTACTTTGGTTTAGCAAAAGTAAAAGTCTTACCCATAGAGGCCTTTTTTTCCAGTGCTGCCATCCAGGATTGGTAAAAAACTTGTGTCCACATTATGTCGTGCATGCGCTGAAAATAGACTTCAAACAACATCGTGTTCACACGATGATGAGCAAAGGGCACTTACAGGTACCTACTGTACTGTAGAACTAAACCTGGCACTGGAAAAAGGCTACAAAATAATTAACATTTATGAAGTCAGGCATTTTAAAGAGTCATGCACAGAGCTTTTTGCAGACTACATCAAGCTGCATCTAAAAGGCAAGCAAGAGGCATCTGGTTTCCCTTCATGGGTAAAAACTAAAGCAGATATAGTCAGGTACATACAGCAGTATTTTGAAAGGGAAAATGTACATTTGAACCCTGCTGCCATAGCTGTTAACCCCACAAGGAGACAGATATCTAAACTGTTTTTAAATTCTCTTTGGGGTAAATTTGGGTAGAAAGCTAATTTGCCAACTACAAGCATAGTAACAGACCCCCGACAAGCTCTTTCAATATGTGTTTGCCCCTTACTACGCTAGAGCCTCATGCTTTTTTATCGATGATGAAACAGCTTGTTTAAGCTGGAAATATACCAGCGATCATTACCCAAATTCTAATAATATCAACATATTTATAGCTTGTTTTACAACAGCATATGCCAGAGTGGAACTCTACAACCTGCTAGATAGGTTACAGGACAGGTCCTTTACCACAACACTGACCCTGTCATTTTTGTGTCCAGACCGGGTGACTGGACCCCTCCTCTAGGCGATTATTTAGGGGAGCTAACCAGTGAAGTTCATGCAGATGAACACATTACAGAGTTCATTTCCACAGGCCCAAAAACTTATGGCTACTGGCTGTCCAGTGTAGAGATTGTTCTTAAAGTGAACGGGTTTACCCTTAATGTAGCCAGCAGTAAACACATTAATTTTGAAAGTCTGAAGGACCTGGTCTTTGATTATATGAGGTCACAGATCTCTAAAGAAATTACCATGAGTCAACCCAGCATTGTTAGGAATAAAAAGCAGTGGTGCCTTGAAACAAAAATGCTGTCGAAGACCCAGAGAATAGTTTATGACTGGCAAGTTTTACAAGACAATTTTAAAACACTTCCTTACGGATGCTGATTGTGAAAAATGGATATCAGGTTGCATCCCTTTACTTGTCTGTTGGCTGGCCCCTCTAATAGTGGGAAGAGCTTCTTTATAAAACAGTTGTTGGAACATGCTGATGCCACTTTATCACACAAGCCTAAAAATATTGTCTGGTTCTACAGCTGTTGACAACCTTTGTATAATGAATTGTTGTTAAAGTTCCCGCAGATCAAATTTGTGGAGGGGCTACTGATGTCACTAGCTGACAATGATCTCTTACCCCCCAGAAAGGTACATTTTGTTGTTATAGATGATTTAATGGACTCTGCCTGTCAAAATAGTGAAGTAAAGTATGGATTTACCAAGTACAGTCATCATAAATGGTTGACAATATTTTTAATTGTCCAGAATGTGTTCTGTCAAGGTAAAAAAAGCAGGACCATCACACTAAATGCCAAATACATGATTTTGTTTAAAAACCCCAGAGACAAGCTGCAGATCATAACTCTGGCTAGGCAGATGTATCCTGGTCAGACAACATTTTTCTTAGAAGCTTTTGACGATGCCAAAAGAAAGCCTCATGGCTATTTACTGGTTGATTTAAGATCCAATACACCAAATGAATATAGACTGCGTAGTGGGTTGTTTCCCCTGACTGGCCTGTGGCATATGCCATAAAAAAACATATTCTGCTTCTAAAACTATTTGATACTGTATTGTCATTATGTCTAAAGTTACTAGTAAAAGGGCCTCCGAGGTTAAGAAAAGCTATTTTATGTTCAGCCTCTGATGATCTGATACCAGCTAAAGCTGAGGTAGCCTTAAATGCTCTCAAAGGAAATATTCCACTGTCAGCAAAACAGTTAGGTTTGCTGAAAAAAAAGGAGTCATTAAAACTTTAAGTGATAAACAAATAACCTTAAAAAGGAAAAAGTAAATAGTTAATCAGACAGGTGGCTTTATAGGGACACTGTTAGGAATTGCCATCCCTTTGATCACAGGCCTGCTGGCTAACAGATAATGGATTTTACTCAGAAAATGTATTGGTGCCTCAGCAACAGATGGATCACATTAAAACTAATTACCCTGATCAGGATATGAGAAAAGTTGCAATTAACAGTTTGGACACTGACATGAAAGTATACTGTCCTGGACTGATTTATCAGACTATGACAAAGCCAAAATATACTCTGCTGTGTTACAGCATTATCTGACTTTGGTAAGACAAGGAGAACAAGGTAAAATGAGTTTAACATTATTGATACTTGAAAATGAATCAATTTCTGACCCCTTTGCGGACATGGCAGAGACGGCTTCTGTACCTAGTACTATGGAAACAGACATTTTAAGTAGTGTTTCTTATCGATCTAAAACCAATGCTGAACTTTTGTTAAAACATATGACAAAGATCAAGGATATTGTGTTTGGAATGATAAGGAGGAATTAATGTATAAAGGTAATGTTGTTTCTGGGTCTCACATGATTGATTTGGTAAGAGTGGCTACAGCCACTCATACAATCCCTGACTACAGAAAGCCAAAGGGCTGGGATGTTTTTGTCAAAGCAATGGCTGAATCCAACATACCCACCTCAGTGTTTGCTCATTCAGCAAACAGGAGCTATGTGGAAAGGTTAAAATTGGCTGCTGCAAGACAACCACAGCCATCTCCAGTCAACCAGTGGTCAGTGACACTCAAAAGACAAAAGTCTTTTAAAAACCCTACGTGGCTCACTGTGTAAAATTTAAATGCAATCTCTATGTATGAATGTTATATAGCTCAGTGATTGCTGTGTACAACCTATGTTAACCATTTACCTCATATTGACTATGTAATCCTGTTTTTGCAAAAAAGTGTTTATATTGATGCATGTTAGCCTACCTCATATTGACTATGTAATCCTGTTTTTACAAAAAAAAGTGTTTATATTGATGCATGTTAGCCTACCTCATAGTTAAATATGTTAACATGTTTTTAGAAAGAGGTGCTTATCATAATTCTACCTCAGTGCTATGGTATATATAGTGTGCATTTTTTAACAGGAGATGCTTCTGTTTATTATATCTTATCCATGCTGTTACCACTGATGTATGTTGTATTTTACTGGCATGTTTTTTTTACAATAAATGCCTTTATATTTTATATATTTTTGTCATTATTGAAGATGTTGCATATCTGAAAATATTTAACGCAGGTGCCCCCCCAAGTTTAAACAAAGACCCCCAGAAAAATTGACAGAGGCACACAATTATGAGTGTTTATATATGATTCTATAAGTGACTGGTTATGAATAAAACTACAAGCAGTTGCATATTTCAAATTCATTACAAGACAAACAAGTCTGAACATGTTGCCACCTCACTGATACATGACCTGACATGTTTAGATGTCTGAAAAGGTGATGTACAAAACTAGTTACCATGGCATCATTTTTCAGCAACTCCTTAGAGTACATTTTTAAAATTTGATCATAAGAAAGTCCTTTGCATCTGTGGTGTAAGAAAAAGATGCAGTGAAATCCACAGGTGGTAGAAAAGGTATCTTGCAACTGTGTGTATTGGTACAAAATGTTTTTTGAATTTCTGTTTAAAAAAAACCCAATCATTTGTGCATGATTATCAGGATGAAAACCGTAGCTGTTGAAGAACTCCCCAGTCTCATTTTTTAAAATGTATACAGCTAAACAGTTCTGTCCAGGGAGGTCAATAGGGTCAATATTGATGACTGGTGCTGCGGGAAGGTTTCTCAGTCTCTCCTTGGGTAGCAGATCACAGGGAAACACGCTTAGAAAGCAGTCACAGATGTGGGAGTCATTGATTACAATTTGTTCCAGCTGCTTTGTGTTCATTTTTATGGTTTATCACACATAATCAAAAACGACATTTCTTCTCTGGTTTATTTCAATGACATTATCAAACACAGCATAGATAATGAGATTAACTGTTTGTGGAAGGGCTTCTGCAAATCTAACCTCAGCTCTGAGGTTTCCAGTTTTAATTAAAGAATAATGATCAGCACATTCTTGGTCCAGAGTGAGATCAAAGGCAAACAAGGTATACCCTTGGGTAAATTCCTGATGGTTATTAGCTAGCGGATGATCTTTCATAGATTTCCCTGTCACTAGTACTAGATTAAAATATTCTCTCACAGCATTCCCATCTCTAAAATAGGGCTGCAGAGGTTTAGTGGGGATTTGTTCACTGTCCAGATGCAGAGCCACAAAATTAATGTTATAATGTTTAAAGTTAAAGGGCTTTTTAGTGTAGGAACCGTTAAAAGCATCATTGTCAACAAATCCCATGACCATCATTTTTGGTAACTGTCCCAAAAACAAATTATCTTGGTTGCAGGCCCTGCTGCCTGCAGGGAGACTTAACACTTTCATCCCCATTCTGTCTATAGGGTATTTATCGTTGGAGGTCAGCAGGGCTTCTGAGTGTCCCAGACAAACACCGGGGGTCACTTTAACCCTTTTGACAAACAAAGAGGTGGCCATGACTTTTACCTTATAAGGCTCAGCATCTCCACTCATCAGGAAAAAGCTGTCCCTGTTACGTGTCAGTTTAATTTTAATATCTACGCCATTCAGCATCAGTTTCTCTTAAAAAAACAAGTCTGTGTGCAAGTGTCCCAGCAGCTCTACCCCTCTACTGAGATGTGTGAAGGAGCTTCTTTTATTAAAACCTACATTGTCACTGTCTCTGTCTGTGATTTCATGTTTCCTCAGGGTGTCTTTGTAAAATAACCTCCGTGAGTAAATTGAGAAGGTCTCTTCACTGAAGTTCAGCACAGATTCTATGACAGCCCACTAGGGTAACAGTTATTGCTCTGTCTGATAAGCCGATCACTGACAGTCACATCCAGCTGATTGAAAATGGTGGCCACTGGGTAGTTTATAAGGCCCACTTTGGCCACTGCAAGTATATCACTACCATCCACTTCAGTGATTTTGCAATCCAAGTAAAGAAGCGTGTTGTTTAGATCCAAATAGTCTTCACCATTCCCTGCTATATAAAATTCAACTGGTGAGTTTTCTGAAAGGGCAGCCAGAGGGGTTATCGCTACATAAATGCTTTTTTCAATGCTTGTCTGTGTGGAGAAATGGAAAACAAGTCAAGTTCTGATTTTGTGCATTCTTCAGAACCACAGTGCATGAAAGCCATGTCTTTTTTTAGAAAAGGTCTCTGCTTTTTATGACCCCTGAAGATCCTTTTGCCTTGAATGCTTTCTTTTATGTGAAGTTTTGCATTTGAAGCACCTCTTTAAAGTAGCCGGAGGTCTGTTGAAAACTAAGGGTGTACTCTGCTTTCTCTTTTACTCTCTTGAATACAATCAGCCCTGAACCACCCTGAGTAGGCTTATCACCCCCTGAAATCTTTTGAGTGACAGCACTAGTCACATGCCCCACAACATCCTTTGCAACATTTTTAGCAGCTGTCTGTAGATGTGGTTTTGCAATTTCAAACCCCCTTCTTAAAAATGGAACAGCTTTTCTGAACAGACTATGAAATATTCCTCCTATACCAGAACCATACATAGTAGGAAGTCCATGAAAGCTGGGTAGACCGTATCCTGCCTGTGCCTTGTAATAGCTTCTGTACAAGGCAGGGTCCCCATAATGTCGAACGATCACCATCCTTGTTTAAATTTTAAAGCACTCTCTGGAGGCGAAAATGCAACTTCACGATCACCTTTCCAAATCGAAATGGTACAGGTTCATTTTGATCATTCTTTATTTCAATAGTGACTGTATCAATCTGAGGTTTACTGACTGTTTGATAATGGGGTTTATCGTAGGTCATGGTCACTATCTCATTGTCTTGGCCCCTGATCGGTACGCATCTCAGCAAAGACATTAGACTGTCACCCACTATTTCATGCATGATAATGTCAGTGTAGCTATATAATGTTTAAAAGCCCCCATTAATATCTGTAGGGTTCTTTGTTAGATTCTTTCCTACACCTACCTAGAGTCTGCTAAAACCCAAAATGTACTGTAACTGCCCATGCATAAACAAAATGCATTTGATGTCACTGCCAATGCTTATTTCTCTCCCGATGGCTTGTTGTTCCAAAACCACTGGCTGTTTATTTACTTCAAATATGCTTTTATTAATTTGAGTAATAACACCAGCCATGTTAGGATAATAGCCCAATGGAATTTTAAATGCTGCTGACTCAGTAAGGGGTCCAGTTGGTGGTGTTTTACTGTGGGCTATGCTTAGAGGCTGATAGAGCATACTGAACCTGTTTTTCTGTGCAGGCACGTTGTCCCAGGTATGAGGGTACTGAATTTCTGCTAAGTCCACTTACCATTCACCAGTAGTGCAAGCGTTTATGGTAACTTTACTGTAAAAGTGGATATAGTATTGTTGGGGAAAATGTGCGAGGCATTGCTGGGCAAGGTGATATAAAAAATGTTTTTGAGCATTGTAAGCCTTATCTGCTTCTAATGTCCTGAACCTGTGTTGCCTCAACCCAGCTATTAAATTTATTGGGCCACCCTCTCCACTTTACCAGATACCAAGTTTTTCTGCCACGCTTTTTCTCCGCCAGGATTTTCTGCACCCTATACACACGGTCCTCATCCGGTTACATTTTTTGCAACTCCTCAGCATAAAAAGTACCTTTGATGTCTTCCCCCTGATAGTCTTTTAGCTTATAGGTGGGCCTCTGTGTCTTTAAGACCTCCATCACAATAAATATCTCATCTGTGTACGTCTGTTCATATCCCTTTTCAAACACCCATTTTAGCTTGGATAGTCTCACATGATCATCTTTCTGAAGGGTACCCTTTTGTTTTTTGCCAAAAACAGTATTACTGTAGAGGATCTTCCATACACTCAGGGCACTGGAAGGGTTAACATCCACAGGCCTGTGTTTAATGCTTCTGTGATAAGTATGGTTATAGCTGTGCATCAGGTCTGACAACACATCTGTATATTTCCAAGTATTCTGGGCTGTAAAGTAACACCACATGCGTGACTTCAGTGTCCTATTAAATCTTTCTACAATGATGGCCTTAACGTCATTATTCGTCACAAAATGGTGTATTTTATTTTGTTTTAATAGATTCTTTAAGGAGGCATTTAGAAACACTTGACCCTGATCAGTCTGCAACTTCTGAGGTGTGCGTGCACTTTTAAAAGTAGTTTTAAAGGCTTGTGTCACTGCCTTGCCTGATTTGTCTTTTAAAGTCACTACTCAGGCATACTTGGATAGCATGTCAATGCACGTCAGTATGTACTTAAACCCATTATTGTACTTTGCATATTGACTCATCTCCACTAAATCAGCTTGCCATTGTCTGTCTATGTCTAAAACAATTACAGGATTTCTCTTAAATTGGACTCTGGCTGCTTTCTGTAATGAATAGGGGTCCTGCTTCACAAGCCTTTCTGCAACACCTTTCCTGGTGACATCTTTATCAAGTTTTTTTGTAGCCTTATACAGCTGAGTCACCCTTGTGAAACTACCCACTTTTTTTGCATTAAAATATATATTCTGGAGCAGGTGATCATTCATCTTCTTTCGTCAACCCCTGATACATCTGTTAGCTAGCAAAACTCTTGTCACCAGTAAAATAAAGCATGTGCTCTTTCTATTCTTTTAAAAACACTATGACAACCACAAAGTGCAATGCATGATTATATTTTATTTATAAATACACACTTCATAAGAATATTTGAAGGTTTACTTTATAATACATAAACTAATGCTTATAGCTGCTACCTACAAAAGGCATAACACATGGCAAGCTTGCAATGATTACATAATATCTTGTTTTCTACTCTTCCAGTTTTACATGTTTTACAATATCCAGAGACAGTAACTTTTGAGCTGCATGTTTTGCACAAGCATGGGCATCATCCACTTCCCCCTTAGTGATGAGGCGGGCACAATACATACACACATATGCCATACACCACTCAAAATAATTAGCCTGATTTTTAAGAAAATCTGTTACATCTACAATGTCGTTCACCTTACATAATGTTATACGGTTAATTTCTTCCATTAGTTCAATAAAGAGTCTCCATATAAAGTGAGGCAATGCTTTAATCAGAGTCAGTGTGTTTTCTGCCAGTGAAGCAGCAGCATCTTCAGAGCAGACATTTAATGCAGGCTGCTTTCCAAAGTATACAGGTTCCTTTAAAATGTCCTTTATCACACCGTACATTGTAGACATCAAGACTGCCTAGAATATTGGAAGCATGCTAGTATGTTCTATCTGGAAGTACATTATAATACACTATTTAGGAAAAGTATATGCTGAATCTGATTTATGAAACACAACAAAAGCGATAAAAGAAGCAAAATATATGATGACAGACTCAGACCCCCCGTTCTGCAGACTAAACACTAAGATTTCAACAGCAGTACAGATAAAACCACAAAAGTGTACCACATCATAAGGATTATGCATAAACTCTATAGCAATTTCATACATTGCTTTCTCAAGAGTAGCCCCCTCATCCTTAAAATAATCCACAGTTTCCTTTTGGGGTCCCTCTGGGAGACCATCAAAAAGACCTTGGCATATCTCTAAAAGTACAGATGGTGCTTGTCCTGTAGGTAGATTTAAACTAGGTTATTTAGCTCTGTGTCTGACTAGTTGGTAAATAAGCCTCTGGATGCACTGACAGGATGTTTCCCATTGTGGTTTACTCTGGAAAAAAAAACATACAGCACTAGGGTCTGTTCGTGAAAAGGGGTTACCAATGCCCATCATACAGTGCATACCACATTTTTAAAAATCAAGAACTGTCAGGCACATGTTTTTGACTAAATCTGAATGCTGGCTATATGTGCAGATAAATAACATAACTATAGAATTCTAGGGTATCCATATTGTTTTTGATGGGGTGTCCCACTCCATTTTGCTGCTTTTTTTACCTGAAAAAGTATGACATGCAAAAACACATGTTTTACTAATTGTTTTTGCAAGCTTTATTTACTATTTTCCATTACTAAAATAAATTCACTTACTAATCTGGAGTTGTGTTTTTTTATTATCTGTACTCTTTAGCCCATTGTAATGCTCCATTTTTAATTTATGCAGCTTTTATTTATTTTGGTGAATGTAACAGTTGGTGTCACAGCACATTACATTTACCCTCATGGCCCCCAAATCTGTAATTGTGCTATTAGCACTTTAAAAGATTTTCTTGCTTCTCTCCTAGTTTGCCTACTTCTGATGACTGACTGTGTTACTGCCTGATCTATCTTTCCCACAGAAGGGACAGCAACCTTTGACCCTCACTATACTTGGAGTCACATCATGCCCAATGTTTACCCATCAGTCTGTGACAGTTGCAAAGTCATAACCTGCTCATCATAACCAAGGAGCAACCATAGAGGGAGGAGCTGAGTTGTGGTTTAAAATCCATTGCTTGCATGTGGCTCCTCCATTTGTAGGACTACATTCCATGAAGATAAGTACTGCATGCAACAATGAAGGTTGCAGTTACATTCACCACAGGTAGACTTTGGTTACCATCATTCACTGTTTGCCGGGCGAATTTTCAGAGAACATATTTCAGTAACGACTGCATGTCTAAGGAAAGTGCTGGGCATCAATTGTAATAGGGATTATTCAGTGCATATGGGGTGGAGAGTTAAAATGGATGTTCTTTGTGGTGTCACTCATTACATTCACCACGATATGTGGTGTCAGCCATCATACCTGCCAGTACTGTTATTATTGTCAAATTCCTCCAGGTTTTGTAACACTATGTCAGTTATTAGTAGTGGTGTGATAGCCATGAAGCATGTTCAGTAAATTTTTTTAAACTTGAAACAAATGTGTGGTGTCACTTGTTACATTCACCACGTTATATGATGTTAAGCATCACACTTGCCAGTAATGTAATTGTTGATTTTTTTTTCATTTTTTATAGCAGCATGTCAGTCAGTAATAGTAGTATGTTAGTTGTTAGGCAAGTTTAGTACAGTTTTAGTATGTCAAACATAAGTGTGGTGTCACTTGTTACATTCACCACGGTATGTGGTATCAAACGTCACACCTGCCACTACTCTTATTATTGTCAGATTTCTCCAGGTTTTGTAGCACTGTGTCAGTTATTATTAGTAGCATGTTAGCCATTAGGCATGTTCACTAAACTTTGTAAAACTGAAACAAATCTGTGGTGTCACTCGTTGCATTCACCACGGTATGTGGTGTTAAGCATCACACTTGCCAGTAATGTAATTGTCAAATTTTTTCATGTTCTATAGTAGTATGTCAGTCAGTAGCAGTAGTATGTTAGTTGCTAGGCATGTTTAGTTTAGTTTGAGTAAGTGAAACATAAGTGTGGTGTCACTTGTTACATTCAGAGTGGTACGTGGTGCAAAACATCACATTTGCAATTATTGTAATATAATTCTTATAAATATTTGTTTCATATGTTTTAATACAACTCATTACATGTTTATTAAAATTTTTACTACTAAAACAAATGTTTTGTGTCAGGTCCTACATTCACCACAGTGTGTGGTGTCAATTGTTACACTCACCACAGTACAGTTCTTTTATCTCAGGAACCTATGGGGCTCTTATCTCCCAATATATTTCTTTTTTCATACTTGTGTCATAATATCTTGAAATGCATCACAAATGTAATATAGAAATAATTTGAAAATATGACCCTCATGTCACACTTTGGTAACCCCTTTTCATGAACATACCCACTATGTTTTAGTGACCTCTCACTGCATGGTGCTGTTTAACAAGTGGAAAAAGCCAGGGTAACAACATGAACAATATTAAAATGGTAACAAGTAACACTTTTTTGGGGGGGTAAATGTTTTTTTAACAACATAAACAGGGTTCCTGAATTTTCTTATAGAATTTTTTTTAAAGCCCTTTTTTGACTAGTGGATCATTTCAACAAGCAGAGAAGCCAGGTTAACAACACGTACAATATCACAATGTTTTTTCTGCTTTATAGTACACACACACATGACTATGATGATCATGATATAAAGTCCACAAAGACATTCATTGTCTTCCACAAATATATCTGCAACACTTTAACATTTTCCACAAGTGGCAACACCGATTCATTTATATATTTATCTGCATCCTCCCATACTTCTGGAAGGGCACACATCATCAGTTCAGAGGCTGCATATATCTCACAAAGGCAAATGTCATATTGAGGTGAACCAAACAGTGATGGATGGCAGTAGTGGCTTAGGATCAGATACATAAGTCTTTAGATTCTCTCTGTACTTGCATCCCGCATGATTATCTGTAAAATAAAATATGGCACTTTTTGGTACTGAAATGCTTACATGTAGCAATTTGGGGTGGGGGGATGGGGTAATTTTTTACAATATAAACAGGGTTCCTGAATTTCTTTTTAGAAATGTTTTAAAGGAGCTTTGCTGACCAGATGGCAGGCATCTTTTTTAATCTCACTGTCTGTCTGCTGTAACATTTGTATAACTAACCACATGGGGTCATCAGATTTTCTCACATCACTTAAAATGTGACTTATAGTTTCCAGGATACAATTGGTCATATTTAACCCCGATGCTTCATAGCGATTGCCAAGATCAAGGGCGTGAGCTGCCCTATATGTATGGCTTCAGAAACATTTCTGTATGCTTCTTTAGACATCAAGTCATCAAGGATACATTAATATTTTTTCTGACTCGGATCATCTACCTCACACCCGGGACAGAAATTGACCAATTCACAATGTATCACCCTCTGTATCACTGAGGCAATTATGCCACAGATGGTATGATACATAACGTACTTACAATACATGTTGTGGTCAGTTTTGGGGGGTTTACTACTGAGGCCTGGTTTTTCACAAGGTCCCCTGTCTAATCTCAGTAGAAGAAGAAGAAGAGGGTTGGGTAGTGATCACAGCCTGTTCTGTGACATTTTGAAACATTCTATTGCTCTCTGTATTTCTAACATACTGGTCCTTACACATCTCATTAACAACCACATTTGTATCTTTCACACAACAAATGCAGTCGAGCAGTAGATTTGTGGAAAGTCATGAATCCATGCTGTCCAAATATGACTGGTGCACCATTGCAAATCCTTCAGTCTATTAAAGTAAAAACAGAAAACAGCATTGGTCCTGTGACTCATTATAGGTAAGATTTAGTTCTACTGCTAACTCATCTCCTCAGTTACACCATGTACGCATGTCACCACTCACACATTTTTTTAAATGTTAAAATGCATTTACCTCATCAAGGCAACTCTCTTCTTCTTCTTCATTTTTCTTATCTTTCGCTTTCTTAGCCTGGGCTTGACTGCTTGTGGCTGCATTATCATCATCATCCACCTCTTGGTCTGAGGCACCTCTTGGCTGTGTCTTGGATTTCTTTTTCACAACTTTCTCTTATGCTTTTTTTTGGCAGTGTCTCACTGACCATCTTCTCTGGCTCCCCCTTCTTTTCACTGTCTGTTTTGGGTTTCATAGTAACTCCTTTTTCTGCATCAGATTCACACCCCAGCAACTCTTCAAGGTCTTGCAGTGGTGCCTCTTCAGAAGGACAGTCAGATTTAGGATTTTTTGATTCACTAAACTGTTCAGCGAGTTTTTTTTTTATGTCAGACACTCTTCCACTCAACAAGACTTGTGTGGGACATTCTTTTTCACACCTCATGTAGTACACATATGTTGGCTTGGGTTGTGGGGCACCGATGGCCATCTTCTAGCTTGTTTTTTTCATCCGTAGACTTTTCATTCGGTGGTGTGACAGTCTGGCCTGTTGCTGGGAGGTTAAATTGAGAAGTGCTGTGCTGTGCCATCTTCTTCTTTATGTTTTTGATAATCTGCTCCAAGTCTACAAAACAGAATCTGAGGAGTCTCTCAAAAAGCTGTGCCTTCTGGCTTCAAATGCAGGGTTTATATAATGCTTTGCAAGATGGACTGCTCCTTGTTAAAGCCATCACCACACCCCATCATACTATACATGGTAACGTGTCAGAGGCACATCTGTTGTAGCCCCACCCCTTTTTTAAAAACATTATAAATATTACTCACATTTCAGTCAGCCTTCTCCTTGATACTACATAGAGCTGAGGGGATAACTATAGGTATGTGTATTGCTTTTTTTCTGATATATTTTATTCTTTTAATTCATGATGGTGTAAAATGATTAGTTTGTGATTGCTATAGAATAATTACACACACACACCATACTGCCAGCATGTTGCAATGCTATCCAGAGAAAACTGTTGAACCTACTTATTTACACGCAGGTCCCTGTTTTAGTTTATAAATGTTACATGCATATACATAAAGGCATCTTTTTGGTGCAAATTTTACACATTTTATAACTTGTTATAAAACAGAAAAAGGG
The DNA here is from genome assembly GCA_016271365.2 of Neoceratodus forsteri. Classification (NCBI taxonomy): domain Eukaryota; kingdom Metazoa; phylum Chordata; order Ceratodontiformes; family Ceratodontidae; genus Neoceratodus; species Neoceratodus forsteri. Next base: position 1,278,470,842 of record CM057454.1, read on the forward strand.
GTACTCTCACAGGCAGATGGATTTCCCTCGGGGGGGTCTCCAAACAAATCTCTGAAACCTCTGCATGATCAGGTTGCCTCCTAGATACGTCGTTCTGAAAATATCCTAATCAAAAAAACACACATGTGCCCCTGCAGTTATACACCCAAGCCGACAGGGGGCACATAACACTACATAAACCCTAACACATTTTTCTTGGGGTGGGTGGGGGCACGGTGGTAAAGAGGGACAGGGGTTTGAGCCAGGACAGTGGGGTGCAGGAGAAAGGAGGGGAACAGGAGTTTGAGCTAGCATGGTGGGGCTCAGGTTCCAGCCAGGATGGCATGGCAGGGGTTCGAGGAGTGTATGAAAAGGAGGGGTGTAGGATGCTTACAAAATGGTGGGTAGCAGAGGTTTGAGGAATTTATGAGAAGGAGGTGCACAGGACGCTTACAAAATGGTGTGTGGCAGGGGTTTGAGGAGTGTACGAGAAGGAGGGGCACAGGATGCTTACAAAATGGTGGGTGGTAGGGGTTCGAGGAGTGTACAAGAAAGAGGGGCATAGGACGCTTTCAAAATGGTGATGTTATGTCACTTTCAGGGTTTCGGTGTGGGTCATTTCCTACGCAAGTGGTTGGGACATGGGTTCGAACACATACCATTTCCTATGCAAGGCACGGGACACAGGTTCGAGCTTACATCACTTCTGCGGTAGTGGTTGGGGCTAGCACATTTTAGGAAGGGATTTCTGGTTTAACAAAGGACAATTCTGATCGGTCCAGTTTAGGCCATGCCCACCTGTCAAATGACGTGGCATGTGCTGATTGGCTGAAATTTTACATTTGACGAGATATATGAACTTATACTACTTATAGGAAACCTTCCTGTGCTCATATCATTGAGCGTTTATTGTTTGTGTGTGGATTTTGAATGTTAATGTACAATATTTGATCTGTGTACTGAGAGACAGTGGAAGTGTGCTTTGGGGGGGCGTATCTGTGGTGTAGGCAGATTAACTTGGAGAAAAAGACAGTGCTTTCTGTTTTGGTGATATTTTTCTTGTATAACTGTGTTAATGTACACACAGTAATATTTTCAATAATTCTTGCCATTTTTTTTGCTGATTGTTGTGGTACAGCAGTGCATATTTTTAGTTATTTAAAATATGTGGTTATATTACTGAAGTTTTCAATTTGCTACACATTACTTAGTGTGTGTGTGAGTATGTGTGTGACGCATGTCATCTAATCAGACACCTTTTATTGTGCCACATAATTTCAGCAATGTGAACCTGCTATCCACTGCAGCTGTTTAATTTTTGTACTTCTTTGTGGTATCTTTACTAGTACTAATGACTGTTACTGCAGCAGTGCAGTACACTGCCCCTCCATGGCCCTCTCCAACTGGCAAAGGAATTCTTTTCCAGATTTGAATTTCTGATGGTGAGCACTGGTTAGGTGTTGTGCCTTTGCATCTGCATCTCTTCAGTGCACAGAGCAATCTTAATCTGTCTGTGCATTTGTCATCTCTTTAGGGCCCAATCTCCATCTCTAACTTAAGTCACAGTTGTTTCTTTGGCTTCCCTTCAGAGTACTAAACAGGTGTGGTGCATAATTCTGCATGAACATTGTACTAATTAATATGCATTTTTAAGTCAGGACCATCATCACGAGTCACTCGTGATACAAATTACTAACTTCATCATCACAGTTACAAATGCAGTCACAAATCACGATTTATGATCACGTCACAAATCACAACAATAATCTTTTTAATAGTTACTCAGATGTATTATAAGCCTGTTTTGTAGTATCTCTCCATGATTCACCACCCCACCATTGTACTCATTAATGAGTGTTTTTAAGTTGGGGAGTTTTGTGCCACACCTCATCGGGGCCTGGGAAGTATAGCCATAGGTAAGTGCTTTTCTTCATCATCATGGTCACAAATGCAGTCACAAATCAGTATTTACGATCACGTCACGAATCACAAAATTCATTTTTTTTAATAGTTACTTAGATGTATTTTAAGTCTGTTTTGTAGTATCTCTCCATGCTTCACCACCCCACCATTGTACTCATTAATGAGTGTTTTTAAGGTGGGGTGTTTCGTGCCACAGCTCATTGGAGCCCGGGGAAGTACAGCCATAGGCTTTCGTGTTTCTTCATCATCATGGTCACAAATCACGATTTACAATTATGTCATGAATCACAACATTAATTTTTTTACTAGTTACTTGGATGTATTGTAAGCCTGTTTGTAGTATCTCACAAGGCTTCACTGTCCCGCCATTGTATACCTTTGTGATCTCTCGCCTTGACTATTGCAACTCCCTGTACCTGGGCCTTCCTGGGGTTGATATCTGCCACTTGCAGCTAGTGCAGAATGCTGCTGTGAGGTTGTTGACAGTGGTATCAAGCAGGACACACATTACCCCTGTTCTGCGTGATCCTCACTGGCTGCCTATACAGTGGCGGATCACCTTTAAAGTAGGTCTTTTGACCTTTAAAGCCCTGCATGGACTTGACCCTGACTACTTGAAAGAGCTTCTGGTTCCTTACAGCCCTGTACAAGAGCTCCGTTATGCTGATGAGGGGTTGCTTGAGGTTCCTTGGGTTATTTTAAAATCTCCTGGGGCTCGGGCTTTTATGTTTATAGACCCAACCTTCTGGAATTCTCTGCCTCTCCGGCTTTGGGAATGCACGACTGTGGAGATTTTTAAATGGGAACTCAAGACCCATCTGTGGAGTCAGGCTTTTATGGCTTGAGGTTGTTGTGATTATTCTGACTTTATATGTGTATTTTTGATTTTATTGTTCATTTGTACAGCGCCTTGGTGCTTGAAAGGTGCTTAATAAATAAAGTTTCATTCTTATTATTTATTATTTATTACTCAATAATAAGTGATTAATAATTTAAGTCAGGGATTTGGACAGTGTATGCAGTACATACACAGACTGGAAAGAAGACTGACTGCACACATGCAGTTTAGCACAGTATGCTTGCACTGCTCAGAATACAAAGTGTCACACATACAGAAGACAACAAAAAAGGGCATAATTACATACAAGGGTCGGGGATGGTGGAGTTATACATTTCATAACACAGCAAGGAAGGAGTGGGGGGGCACATGGTGTGAGAAAAAACCTAATGTGGGATCCCATGGTGATCCAGCAGCAGTTCCAGCATTGACATAATTTGCAACTGATGTCCCTCTATGTGATCTTGGTGAAGCAGCAGGTACTGCTGTGGCCCTCCTTTTCTTAGGGATGCCTCCATGCACAGCTGCACCCTCTGTCACAGAATGGCCAACAGATGCAGGCATGGTCTGTTCTGTGGCAGCCTACTACTCCAACTGGTGGTGATTGAGCATATGGGTGTACTGGACCCCAGTCCACAGGTGAGGTCCCCGGGGGCTACAGTGCACTTCCACCTCACATAGGCAGCACCTGACCACACTGCTGTCCCTCCTGACACAGTCAAAAAACTGCCAAGTAACAGAGGTGCAGGTAGAACCAGACACAGGCAGGGGAGGGCCAGATGAACTGGCAGCCGACTGGTCATGGTGCTGAACTGGGATGGGATCCACACCTGGGCCCAGGGGGACAGGCACATCCTGCTCCAGAGGACCTGGTGCTGGACTTGGTGGTGGTGGTTCAACTGCCTCAGAGTCAGGACAGGAGGCGGTGCTGGTCCTGCTTCCGGGAGGGGAACAAACAACTAACTACTTATAAAGGTAAGAAAAATTAAATTTACAGAAAGAACAAATTAAGTAAAAAAATTACAGAAAAGATAAAAAATGTAGCTTTTAAAAAAGCTGTTGGGTCTAAATCAAAGTTTAAATCTCCTCCTCGCTCTGATCTCAAAGTATCAGCAGTCACAAAACACACTCCTCTCTCTTCATCTGCACAAGAGAAAATAAAAGTGTCTGCTTGTATGACTCACTTCCTTCCTGCCTAGCTAAAGAGCATGTGGCTTACAGTACTGTAAGCCATGTGATGTGGGGGGGGGCTGCCAAAACTGAAACACCAAGTGGATCACTTAGAATCATAATGAGGAATGCGAAGTCCATTAAAAACAATGACTTCGCCTTTCTTTGCATTGCCATTCCACCTTAACGCAAAGTGGTAATGACAAGGCAGAGTGAGCACTTTGCATTGCCCACTCCGCTGCAGTGCTAAGTGCCCACTTCGCGTTCATTTCACCAGTGGAATTTAAATTTGCTACACCTCTAAATGTGCATACATATTCTGACATCAGCTCTTATATGGTAGATGCCCTTAGCCCTATATGTTAGTATAACATATGCCTAAATGCAAGCTGTCTGCAGTGTACCTCTAAGGTATCAATTGGGGTGTAGGGACCTCATGTAACAAGACAATTTAATGGTGTAAAAATAATGTAAAATGAAAAAAATGACTTTTGGAAATCAAGAGAAACAGGACATTATTATTGGCAGCTTTAATTTGGATCTGTCTTGACATAGGATAACATAACATTGACAGAGTGATATCAAAGAAGGCAATATGCTGTGATGGCTGGGGTTCTGGATTATGATCCTGAAGACCTGGGGTTGAATCCCACAGCCCCCATTGAATATGATCAAAAGTTTTTAGTTTTTTTTTTTATAGTAACTCATATTTATAAAAACTAATGGTAGAAAACCACTCATGTGATTGTAGTACCCCGAAGATGGGGGTGGGGGCACAATGAGGAAACAGGGACTCTTTTCCTGATGTAAACTTTTGGTTTTCTTTTTCTTTCTCCTCTCTCTCTTGCTTGCCCCTCCTCCTCCTCCTCCATTTCCAAGTACCCTATCCTGTCTCTTTGTTCTATTTCATGCCGTTTGGTGCTGAGAATTTGGGAGCGGAGGCAGGAGACCTTCCCAATTTGGCCTGCATGCCCAATCCTATGGCCAGAGGCAGGGGCATCCCCTGACCTAGAAAATGGTGGGGAAGTGGCTTGAGGTGGGATTTGGCAGCTAGAGGTGGAGAGTGGAGGACACGAAGAGCATGGACAAAGAGGAAAAAAGTACCTGAAGCTGGTCTGTGGCTCCTCCGGTGTCACTCCCCTCCAGAAGGCAGTCCAGCATGTGGCAGCAGCAGTGGTAGGGTTGGTCGGTTGGGAGTGTGGCTCCCCAACATGAACTGTCCTTCTCCCAGAGTCTTTGTGACATGGGGGAAGCATCTGCCAGCCATACCAAAGTGGTGCACCAGTAAATTGGTCTGACCAGAAAATGTGCCCAGGTCCCTGTGGTTCCGACCTAGGAACTGGCAGGCCAGAGAAGAGCTGGATGGGAGTGCAGCTCCCTGGGCAGGTTGTTTTCTCCTCTCAGCAGCACTGAAGTCCTGGGCCATGGAGGTCAGTGGGCTGAGAGCCCTGTTATTAAATTATACCTGTGCCATGGTGTTAAGGAAGTGGGAAGAGGAGGGAGCAAGAAAGACACAAACCAAAAAATACAGCACCTAATAAGGGAAATGGGGGCACTGGGGCTCTCTAGTCAAGCTGCCAGCCCTGGGAAGGGCTGAAATTAGGCAGTGGGCAGAGGGCCCAGCGAGGCCAAAGAAGGCACCAAATGTGGCCAGACCCCACAACATTTCTTCTTCTTTTTTTTGTTTGTGGTTGTTGTTAAGTTAGGTTAGGGGTTTCCACTGGATGGACAGTCTGAACTTGGCAGTAGCTCATCCCAAACCTTAACAAGGGATGGGATACCACAACCTAGAAGCACTGAGAGGGAGGAAGGGGCAAGTTGTGAGGGTCCCAGCCTGCCAGGAGTGGCAGTATAGCCTGGAGGTAGAGTAATTGGTGGTGAATTATCTTGGTGTACTCAGCAGGCCTAGGATGGAACCCCATGGCCTCTACTTGCATGTGATGTGCCCATAACTAAGACCCTTAACCTCCCCAGTACTCCAGGGCAACCTAGAAAATAGGCACGTCTGCCTAGTAGGTCCATAAATATGTAGGGGGGGTAGGGCTAGGCCAGAGAGTCTCAGAAAACCCAGCCCAGGGGGGTGGCTAATAATACTAGTGCAGTGGGTTAGCTTGAAGGGAAATTGTCCAAAGGCCCTGGATCACCCACGGGGTTATGTGGATGTGCCATTAACCCCACCTGAACCACACCATGTTGTTGCCTGCCTGGCACTCACCAGAGACTGCACCCTTTGCCAATATTGAACTGTCTGCTTACAAAACTGAACTGTTTGCTGTGAACTGTAACTGTGTTATTTAATTCCATCCTAGTGTACCCGACAACCAGCTTCACCAGATCCCTGATGCTGACCCAGGGAGGTCCTCAGCCCAGCAACCATTTGCAGTAGAACCCCCTTCCAGTGATGTCAGCCTGTGCCAGAGTCCCACCACAAGTGATCCAGCATCAGCCCCATGACAGTAAGTGGCAGAGAGTGGCTAGTGAGGAATCCAGTTGTGAGTCAGCTTAGGAGTCACTTCAGCTCAAGCTTTAGGGACCACAGCTAATGTCGCGCATGCCCTTTTATTGTTTTGTTGGCCAGCCGTAAGTATGCGTGTGCCATTGTCACCCCACAGAGATAGTCTAGAGATCATCCCTGCAGCAGTCATCTTGTTGAGAGGTCATCTGGGGCTGGAGACCTGCCAGTGGTCATTGTAGTGGATCATCTAGAGAACCACCTGCCAACCAAAAATCTTCTGCTTCTTGCCTGGAGCCACAGGGGATCGCCAAGTTTTTTATTGCCCAGCTAGCAGTGTTCCTCTTTGTATGTTGTTCATTTGGGGGGGTGCCCCATTATGGCCTGTTTGTAACAAGCATTTTGTGGGGTCAATGCCCACCCACTGATCAGCAAACACATGGAAAAGCCCAAGCTTGGTTCATCAGTCATTTTGTCATCCTGGCTGGCTGCATGCTGGACTTGGACTAAAAGGGGCTAACTCCCCTTGTTCTGGGTTTGACCAATTGTTGGTCCTGATCATAGTGTGTCATTGTTTATTGTGCTACTCTGTAGTGTATTAGAAAACTGCTACCTTGTTTTTATTGTCCCTGATAAATAAACTTTTTTGCATCTTGGTCAGTGAATAAGCTTCCTGCCTCTCCTTCCAGATTCATATGGCCTGTCCTGTAATTGTCTAGGGAATCATTCTGGACTCCTGCATGTTATAAAAACTAATTACAGAAAAAATTACTATCTCAAAAAGTAAGGAAATTCACTGAAAAAAACTCTGTTACTTCATTATTTAGGGTTAAAGAGGCAAAAGTAAGGACACTTGGCATAAGGGTTTCTAACCCCCACACCCCACCCTACTCTGCAGGCAGCAACTGGCATGGGGGTGCCTTGGGGTTGTCAACACTAGCACTCAACCCACTCTTGTATACTGTACCCATCTCAGCTTATCTACTCATGGAATTGTAAGCATTAGGGTTGACAACTCCAAGGCACACCCCACGCCTATTGCTGACTGCAGGGTAGGGGTAGGGTATTAAGGTTGGAAACCTTCATGACAGTCTTTTTGTCACTTTAACCCGCATTAGTGCATTAACAAAGTTTTTTTTTTCAATGAATATTAAATGTTTAGTCATTCACTTTCAGTCAGTCATGATGCCTTCTTGTGCTTTATGTGGTGCCAAAGGTCAACATGAGTTTTATGGTTGAACTGCATCAGTGGTACACACTGTTCATGCTGTCTAAGGAGAGGGATCGATAGGACTCTATAGAATCTGACCAACCTATACCTTCTCAGCTTCTTATTTTTCCCCTCTTATTTTAGTCAACACGTCCAATGTGGATAAGCGGGGACTCGTAAGTGGGACAGGCTCCACAGAGTAAACACACAGTTCCAGGGGGCAAGTGGACAGCTGGTATGTCAGGGATCATCTAAGAGTAATGGTGGGTAGTCAGACAGTTTGTCAAGGACCAAGAAGAACTGTGGCACTGCTGGCCTTTTTCTCCTGTATTCTCCTGCAACCCTCATGCTCCCTACTTTTGTTGCTTTAACCTAAACTAGTGTGTTAACAAAAGTTTTTTGGCAAAGAATATTAAATATTTACAATATTTTCACTTTCAGTCAGAACATAGTGCCTTCTTGTAGTTTATGTGGTGTCAAAGGTCAGCATGAGTTTTATGGTTGAATGGCGTCTCTGGCACACACTGTTCCTGCTCTCTAAAAAGAGGGATAAATAGCACTGATAGCAGGGGCAGCTTACCTAAAAATGAAAAAATAATTACAAGGAGCAGGACTGTTACGAAATGGGGGGGGCTGGAGAGTTAAGAAAGATATCAAAAACTTGCTCATTACTGACAGGGAGCTGGAGCACTGGAATACCCTGCCAAGAGTTTGGTGGAAGAAGGAATATAGATAGTAGATTAAGGGGGGTGCGTGTGGTTGTTGTATTTTTCAGGCCAAGGGGGTAGCAGAGAGGGAGGATGACTAGACTAGTAAGGTGTTAGACCTACACGACTTTACATGATTGATTGCCCTAACAAAACTGGGCTGAGCTGACAGGATGAACTGTGAGTCTTTTTCTGCTGACGTGTTTTATGTATTATATATTTTTCCTTTATTCTGCTTCCTATAGCAGCCCCAATCTGTTCCTTAACTCTGCAAACTCTGACCAACTTACATCTTCTCAGACTTTTACCTGCCCCCTCTTATTTCAGACATCACATCCATTGTGGGTAAGTGTGGACTTGCATGTGGGCCTGGCTCCCCAGTGTAAACACACAGTTCCAGGGGGCAAGTGGACAGGTGGTGTGTCAAGGATCATCTAAGAGTAATGGTGGATAGGCAGACAGTTATCATGTCAAGGATGAAAAAGAACTGTGACACTGCTGGACTTTTTCACCTGTTTTTTATTCCAATACTCTCAGAGATATGTCGTGCCATGCTGTGGGCAGAAATTCACATTCCATGTCATAGAGATGTATTTTGAGCTAGCCATTTGGCATCTCTACCACCTTGACAGCACTACATGTCTGCACCACTACTCATGGTTGTCCATTTGGTGCATAGTGGCAGCAGAAACCCCCTTGCACAAGAGGAGGAGGAGGAGAGTGTCCTATGGGATGCACCCCAATTTTGGAACACATGACCCCTTGTTGTTCAATTATCTACTTCATTATTGCAGTTTAAGAATAATTTAAGGATTTACTTGCATTCACTTGAAGTTTGTACATGTTATACTTAAACTGCTGTTAGTAATGTTTTGTATATTTGTATGTCTATTTGTTGGGTCGGATCTGAAAATGTGCTTGTTCTAGTATCCTTACCTGGTTAGCAAAATAAAAATGTTTAAGCCAGCCAATTGGCATCTCCACCACCTTGACAGAACTGCATGTTGGCACCACTACTTGTGGTCATCCAATTATTGCATAGTGGCAGTAGCAACCCCCTTGCACAAGAGGAGGGAGACATTGTCCTATGAGATGCTTGAGCCAGTCAATTGCTATCTCCACCACCTTTTTTTTTTCTCCGACTTTCTTTTGCTCCAGTCATGACTAGAGGACCCTTCTCTCAGGCATCCTTATCCATGTCCTTCCCGCCTGAGGCCCCCCAGAACTGCACCTCCTCTCTCCTCCACTCCCCCACAGCCAACAACCCCAGTTTAACCCATCCAGGGTGAGTCACCCTATTCCTCCTTGGGCACTCTTCTAAGGCAGTCTCTGGCTGCAGGCAAGGGTGGGGCAGAAGGAACTGAAGGCCAGTCTAGGTAAGCCTGGTGGAGGGCATGGGGGGCAGGTGCATCGCCTGGTCTTCGGAGCCATTTTTTTCCTTTGTTTGGTTCTCCCCCCTACCTGCATGGGCACGCCTGACACAACGGTGCATGGCAACCCTGCCAGCATCAGCCACACTTTGTAGTGTGCAGCCTGCACACTTGTGCACTCCTGATCTCCACCGGGAGCCACTGGTGCACCAGGCTATCTCTCACCAACCCACCTGCTGAGGAGAGCCACCCATTGGGTGATCAATCCTCTACCATCCCCTGCCAACCCCCATCTCCCAAGCATGCTCCTGAACTCAGGTCACCAGCATGGCATGAGGTGTGGCATCCAGCTCCTCAACCCTCAGCACCACTGGGCTGGCCCATCTCCACCACCTTGACAGCATTACATGTCTGCACCACTTCTTGTGGTCACCCAGTTGGTGCATAGTGGCAGCAGCAAACCCCATGTACAAGAGGAGGAGTAGAGCATCCAATGAGATGTTCAGTCTTTCTACCCTTGCTGGCAGCCCTCAAACTACTCACATTCATTCCCAAACCCAGGCCACCATAATCATGAGCAGTAGCATCACCACCACTGCTGATGGCCCTTCAACTACCGACATTCATTCCCAAACCAAGGTCACCATAATCATGAGCAGTAGCACTACCACTGCTGATGGCCCTCCAACTACTCATGTTCATTCCCAAACCCAAGTCACCATAATCATGAGCAGTGACACTACTACTACTGCTGATGGGTAGAGATGCAATGAGATTAAATTCCACTGGCAATGTGAACGGGAAGTGGCCACTTCGCATTGTCACTGCACTACACGGAGTGGCCAATTGGAAAGGCTCTCTTCGCCTTGTAATTATTACTTTGCATTGTCATTCTGCCTTAATGCAAAGTAAGGCAGAGTGACAACAATATTGGCTGCCCCCCAGTGCCTCCCACACACACAGTCACCAGAATTAATATGCATCCCAAAAATGCTACTGTCTTGTGTCCAGAAAACTCCCCAATGCTGATGAAGTGAAAAGAGAGCATAACAAGAAATGCAAAGTATCCCAGAATTAATGGCACACTCAGTCAAGCATGCAGTGGTCACACACATTCACCAGAATTAATGTGCATCCACAAAATGCTACTGTCTTGTGTCCAGAAAATTCCCCAGTGCTGACGAAGTGAAATGAGAACGTAACAAGAAATGCAAAGTCTCCCAGAATTAATGGCGCACTCATTCATGCATGCAGTGGTCACACACAGTGACCAGAATTAATGTGCATCCCCAAAATGCTACTGTCTAGTGTCCAGAAATGTCCCCAGTGCTGATGAAGTGAAATGAGAGGGTAAGAAAAAATGCAAAGTCTCCCAGAAATAATGGTGCACTCCATCATGTGTGCAGTGGTCACACACAGTCACCAGAATTAATGTGCGTTCCAAAAATGCTACTGTCTTGTGTCCATAAAATTCCCTAGTGCTGACTAAGTGAAATGACAGCATAACAAGAAATGCAAAGTCTCACAGAATTAATGGTGTACTACAAATGCACAGACAGATTAAGATTGCTCTGTGCACTCAAGAGATTCAGACGCAAAGGCACAACAACACCTAACCAGTGCTCACAAGTCAAAAACCCAAATCTGGAAAAGAATACCTTTTGCCAGTTGGTGGGGTAGTGCACAGCAGTAACAGTCCACTACCAGTAAAGATACCACAAAGCAGTATAAAAAAAGTCATGCAGGTGCAGTGGATAGCAGGTTCCAACTGCTGCAATTACCCTGGCACAATAAAAGGTGTCTGATTTAATGGCACGCATCGCACACACACTCACACAAACATTACAAGTAATGCATAGCAAGTTGAAAACCTTTAGCAATATAACCAAATGTTTTAAACAAACTGAAATTATACACTGCTGCACCACAACAATCAGCGAAAAAATTTCAAGAATTACTAAAAATATTAGTGTGTGTACATTAACACAGTTATACAAGAAAAATATAACCAAAACAGAAAGACTGCCTTTTTCTCCCAGTTAATCTGCCTACACCACAGATACACCCCTCTCCCAAAGCACACTTCACAATATACAGACTGACTGTTCTAAATGAACATTCAAAATCCACACACCAAAAAAAAACACTCAATGATATGAGCAGAGGAGGGTTTCTTACAATCGATGTACTAAATTCTGAGCAAAAGAAATGGCTCAAAAAGGCTTTTCTTATCAGCTTTTAGAGGATTTGAATTGCAAAGCTCGGAGAGGAAACTGCCTCCATCTTCCACTACACACACACTACACAGAACTGAAGCTGTGCTGAACAATCAAGAGCCCATGTGACCTGCAATCCCATGAAGCACTGCAAATTCACCTTTGAGCTCAATAACAAAGTGAAGTGATGTGAAGTACATTGATTTCAATGTACTTCACCTTAAAATTGGTAGAGAAGTGGTTTGGGGAAGGCGGAATAACGCAAAGTCTCTGGTTTCAATGGAATTTGCATTCCCCATTATGACGTGAAGTACTCTGCTTCGAGTTGTGGAGTACTTCACGAATTCCGCCTTACTCCACGAATCACTTCACGGAGCAAATTTCGGCCACTTTGCCCACCACTACTGATGGGCAAGCTACTTTTTTATGTACAGTATCTAAGTGTTGTAAAAAAAATAGTCTACAATGCAACTCCTTTTCTCTAAACAAGTAGCATGTTTAAAAAAAAAAGCAGCATAATGATCACTGAAGGATATTTGGAGGACATGTCTGCTATAGCATCTAAGAATTCTGTTCTATTATGGTGTCTAAATGTTTAACTACTGTTGCCTCCAAATCTCACTGTCTCACTATTGACTGTAGATCCAAATCATGCAATCAGACTTTTGTTGGACATTAAAACATGGATTGTGAAATGTATACCCAACTAGCAGAAGAGTAGCTCTAACCCAAAACAGAAAACACCACTGCTTGTTGATACTACATGGGGCAGACGTGTCATTTTAGACATCAGTGTGATCTATTGTGAATACAACATTGAACATTCCAGTATCACCCACTAGAAGATCCACACATTGCAAAATTGCTTGCCAAATATTTTGCAGAATGAGGTAATGAACTGCAAGTTTGCTACATTGACAGCAAAATAAATGTACTCAGAATTTCATTTTGCAGTTTACATGTATTATTCCACAGAAACATAGAATCATAGACTTTGATGGCAGATAAGGACTGCTTGGCCCACCTAGTCTGCCCATTTACCTACCTACTGGATAAGCTGCAGATCCTAGTTAATCAACAGCCTGTTTCTTCCTACCCTTCTTACTTATGTCTGTCCTATGCATTCTTGAATTCTCCCACAGTTTTGGGCCCCACAACCTCCTCGGGAAGGCTGTTCCATGCATCCATCACCCTCTCTGTGAAAATATACTTCCTCACATTGCCCCTGAGCCGTTACCCCTCTATCTCCAAACTGTGTCCCCTTGCTCTTGCGCTTCTCTTTTTCTGAAAGATGCTACCCTCTTGGACTGTGTTGATTCCACTGAGGTACTTAAAAGTTTCTATCATGTTCCTCCTCTCCCTCCTTTCCTCAAGGGTATACAGTACATACTAAGCTCCTTTAGTCTCTCCTCATATGGCTTCCCTTGCAGATCCTGCACCATTTTAGCTGCCCTCCTCTGGACTGCCTCCATCCTGTCTATGTTCTTGCGGAGATGGGGTCTCCAGAACTGGATGCAATACTCCTGATGGGGTCTCATCAACTGTCTGTACAGAGGAATAACAACTTCCTGTTTTCTGCTGGTGGTGCCTCTCCCTATAGATCCCAGTATCCCGCCAGCCCTCCCTACTGTCTTCTGACATTGCTTGCTAACCTTAAGGTCATCAAATACCATCAAACCTGTCGACGCCTCACTGGAGCACAGAGACGGACCCACACTTGTGACCTATACACGGAAACCGGTTGGTTGCATCTTTCCAATCGCCTCATGTATCTCACCTGCGTGATGGCAAAAAAATCAATCTTGGGACTCACTCCTCCATGTATCCTGGACCTGTTCTGCCTGAACAAGGGCACTTGTACCACCAGAAGATCTGACCACCAACCTTTCCTTGTCCCTAGATGCCGGACTGCTCAGGGACAAAGATCTTTTACATACCATGCCCCTACCTGGTACAATGCCCTTAACCTGCCCTCCCTATCCTCCACAACATTGGGAGCTTTCAAATCCATACTTTACACTCACCTCACAGCCTCCAGCTCCTGTGGCTGCTTTGACTAAAGTCTCATCCCACTGAGTGCACTTACATTTGTTTCACTCAACCACCATGGTCTCCTCTTTGACAAAGACAACCTGAATACCACTAACCTGGTTCTGTCTGCTCCTAAACTTCTTATTTCTCCCTCTCTTCCCTCTCAAGCTCTCCAATCCTTATTCCTTGCCCTTGACACTGCCTCTGGGTTCCTTTTTCTTTTCTGTACATAAATGTTACTGTTTAAGTTGTGGCCTTGTTAAACGGCTTACTGATTGCTTGTAACACTGTCTACTATGTTTTTGCACTTAATGACGTGGAACCTTTGTAAAAGAGCCTTGGCTCAAAGGTATTAATTCCTAGAACAATAAACTTCAAATATGATTACCTGCAGGTCCCTTTCCATTTTTGTTGTTGTTACTACCTCCTCCTCCATTTTGTACTCTTCCCCAAGGTTTTTGTCTCCCAGGTGCATTATTTTGCACTTCTTTGCATTGAATCCGAACTGTCATACTTCTGACCATTCCTCCAGCCTTGCCAAGTCCCTTCTCATCCTTTCCACGCACCCTTGTGTTTCAATCCAGTTGCAGATCTTTGTGTCATCTGCAAAGAGGCATACTTTTCCTTCCAGTTCCTCTGCAATGTCACTTATAAAGACATTAAAAAGGACTGGACCCAGTACTGAACCATGTGGTACCCCACTAGTAACTCCCTTTCTTCAGAGTGGACTCCGTTTACTATTACCTTCTGTGTCCTGTTGTCCAGCCAATGTTTTACCCAGGCTACCACCCTGGGGCCCATTCCTAGGCTGGCTAATTTGTTTGTTAATCTTTTGTGTGGGACTGTGTCAAATGCCTTGCTAAAGTCTAGGTAGGTCATTTCCACAGCCCTCCCTGGTCTACTACTTTGGTCACCCAGTTAAAGAAATCAATTAGATTTGTCTGACATGACCATCCCGATGTGAATCCATGCTGCCTTGGGTCCTCTGCCCCACTTGCCTGTAGGTGCTCAACAATTCTTTCCTTCAGAAGTGATTCTATCATTTTCCCTACCACAGAGGTCAAACTGACAGGTCTGTAGTTTCCTGCCTCCATTTTGCTCCCACTTTTGTGATGAGGAATCACATCTACCCTCCTCCAGTCCTCAGGTACTATACCATCCTCCCATGATTTGTTAAAAAGGGTAGTCAGTGGTGTCACTCATTCTCCCCTTAATTCTTTTAGAATTCTGAGGTGAATCCCATCAGGCCCCATTGCTTTGTCCACCATCGGTTTAAAGAGTTCTTTCAGAACCCTTTCTTTTGTGAAAGGACTGGGACTTGATCCACCTTTCCAGAGTGCTTCCATTAATTGGATTAGGTACCTCCCCCTCCTCCTCTTTTTTGAATACTGAGCAGAAGTATTCATTCAGTATCCTTGCTTTTCCATTGTCCCTCTCTGCCCACCCACTGTCCATTCTATTCAGCCTTACTATTCCTCCCTTTGTCTTTCTACGCTCCCTACTGTACCTATAAAGGGTTTTTATCCCTCTTCTTAACTGAGTTAGCTATCATTTCCTCAGTTTGGGCCTTTGCTGTTGTGACTGCATTTCCTGCTTCCTTCTGCCTTAGCTGGTACAGTTCTCTGTCCTGCTTCTTCTGTATTTCCTTATACTTCCTAAATGCTATCTTTTTCTCCATAATGTTCCCTGCCACCTCTTTTGATAACCATAGTGGCTTTTTTTTTCATTTTGATTTGTTTACTTGTTTCACACAAAGAATTGTGCCTCTGGGATGACAGTTTTGATGTTTCCCCATTGTTGCTCTACCCCTTCTTCTTGCCTGTTTGCTAGTGCTTTTCTTAGGCACGCTACCATTTTGCCAAAGTCAGCCCTCCTGAAGTCCAGTACCCTCACTTTTGCATGGGTTGACTCTGCAGCTGAGTTTATCATGAACCATACCGTTTGGTGTCACTTGTTCCCAGATGGCTGCACACTTCTAGATCTGAGATCCTCTCACTGCTCCCATTTGAGAGTATGAGGTCTAAGTTTGCTCCCTCCCAAGTGGGTTCCAATACTAGCTGTCCGAGGCATGCCCCCTGTAGGGTATCAAGAATGGCCCTGCTCTTTGATGTGACTGCAGCAAAGGTGTTCCAGTTAACATCTGGCATATTCAGGTCCCCCATGAGCAGTATCTCCCCTTTCTTTTCCATCTTAAGGATGCCTTCTATCATATCATTGTCCATTCCCTCTCCCTGAGATGGGGTCTCTATACAATCCCTGTGCAGATTGTGGTGCCATTTCCAGTCTCAAAGGTGACCCACAGTGCCTCCTCTCCTCCCTGTTTACTCTTTTGTTCCATTGCTTGTATTCTTTCCCTTACATAGAGAGCTGCTCCTCCCCCTCTTCTACCCTTCTTGTCCCTCCTGTAGGTTGAGTACCCTGGTATGTTAACATCCTAGTCATGATTCTCTGTGAACCATGTTTCTGTGACTGCCACAATATCCAGGCATCCCTTTTCCATCAAGGCCACCAGTTCAGAGAGTTTGTTGCCCAGATTACAGGCATTGTTACTCATTACCCTACATTTCTTGATGGCCTTACCCCTTTTTGCCCCATCCCTGTCCTTACTGTCTTTGTCATTTTCTCCATTTACCCCTGCCCTTCTCTCTATTGACATCTCTATCTTGGTGTTTACCTCACTAACTACCTTAATTTGTGGTGGAGCTAGGATTCCTCTGCTCCTTTCCAGTGCCTTCCTCCCCTTGGCTAGTTTAAATGCTTTCCAGTGAACCATTTAAACCTATCACCTAGGATCCTGGTTCCCATCCTGGACAGATGCAGACCATCATACCAGTATAGGCCTGCATCACTCAAGGTGGACCCCCAGTCCCCAGTGAAGCCAAACCCTTGAGCTCTGCACCAGTTTTTCAACCACTGATTGAATCCCATGGTGTGGAGCATCCTAGCCTCACCCATGCCATAGACAGGCAGCACCTCCGAGAAGGTTACCATTCTTGCTTCTTGTCTAAGGCCCTTCCACAACTCCATAAACTCTTCCTGTACTGCTCTGATCCCTTTCCCAGCCAAGTCATTTGTCCCTAGGTGGACAATGACATCCCTCTCCCTCCCCAGTGCAACTGCTCCCATGATCCTGAGGATTCACTCCCTGTCCCTCTAAGCCATGGTGCCAGGCAGGCACCTTAACTCCATCTCCCCTTCCTCCCCCATTTCTACCCTCCTAACAATAAAGTACCCCACCAGGAGTTGTTTCCTTCCCCTGTGGGGTCCCATGCCACCCTCCTGTGGGTCTCCTTTGTGGAGGTTTCCAGTATCCTCCTTGGTCTCCACTGTGGGTGCCTCCATAGAGGAACCACATTTTGCCAGTATAGCATATGAATTGTGGAGAGGTACAACTGGAGGGATGCATCTCTGTTCCACCACCCTCACTCTCCCTGAGATCACTGTGGTCCAACCTCTCTTCTTTCTTGGCAACCTCTGAGGCAATAGCGGTGGCCCTGGTGGTCTCCCAAATCCTGGCCAACTCAGCCTGGAGACGGGCAACCTCCTCCCTCAGCCCAGAGAGGTGCCTGCAGATGGGACAAAACCGCATCCTCCAGAATATCTTCTGGAAGACTGCTGCTCCACAGCCATTGCACTGTGCCACTCCCATCATGTCTCATTTCTGGCCTTTTAACTGTTGTTTTGAATGCTTACTCTTTCCTCTGTTTATTGATTAATTTATTGATTTATTTCTTTTTTTCTCCCTACTTACTTACTTACTGCCTCTGTGCACTTTAAGCTCCTGATCTTCCTGTTTTGAGACAAGAAGTTCCTATATTTCTCAGTAGTCACCTTACTTACTCAGAGTCAAACCTCCAGCAGCTGGGGGTGGGGGAGAGCAACTCTTTTCCTTCTAGGATGGTGAGTCTTTTGTGGCTCTGTGATCACTCCCTTCCTGCTTCCAAACAGGAAGTTCCTGTTGTCAGTCAAATACTGTGTCTATAAAAGTGGAACTAGCTAAGGGTGGGGGTGGAGGGGAGGGATTGAGAGCAGTATAGTCCCAATAAAAAAGTATAGTTAAAACAGCAGCTCCTTTCTCTTGCTGTTCTCTGCCTGTTCTCTGATAGAAGCTAGCTGGGTCAGTTTTTAAATCCAAAATACCTGGCTTCCTTCTAGCTAAGCCTCTCCTCCTACATTACAGTTCCTTCTACACCTAGATGATTGCACCTATAACAATTCTCTTCAGCCAACTCAGACAAACACCTAGATAACTGCAAAGATAATTCACTTCAGCCAACACAGACAAACACATTAACTCTTTTTTTACCCTAAATTGAAGGTCCCAGTAGTAGAGTTCTAGTTCATTTGTCCCAGTAGAGAAGTATAGTTATAACAGCAGCTCCTTCCTCTTGCTCTTCTCTGCCTATTCTCTGCCAGAAGCTATATGGGTCAGTTTTTAAATCCAAAACACCTGGCTTCCTTCTAGCTAAGCCTCTCCCCCTACTTTATAGTTCCTTCTACACCTAGATGATTGCACAGATACTGTAGCAATTCTCTTCAGCCAACTCAAACACATATGTGACAGTGATTAAATCTATCCCTTGAAGTGGACCTACTGTTTCTTTATAAAACTACTGTTGCAACAGTTCTTTTCTGCCTTTTCTACACTATTCTACTGCTCCTAGTTCAGATGGTTGGCCACCTCTGGTCGCCCCCCCATCTTAAAACTTATCTGTCTCCACTGTAAATTTCTTTTTCGCCTTGGTCCAATAGCAGGTCCATATGCAGTTTAGCATTGTTTAAATTAATGAACCAGGCACTGTGTACATGCCTGTGGCTATCTGAAAAACTTACCTGAAATTATCAGTTTTGGAGCTGCCTAAAATAGGCAAATATAGTATGAATGTTCTTTCTCCTTGAACATGCAAATTATCGTATTAGAAAGACCCCTTCTTACACAGAGTTACAGCAAAGTATTTGCAATACATTTTGAACTGGCAAACAGTATGAAGGTATGCTGACAGAAAACAGAAACAAAATGTATGAAACTAAGGTATTACAAGCCTACAGCTGGGCTTTCTACAAAGGGCTGAAACTGGTTGAATGTACCATGCTCAGTACTCTTTTGCAGGTTGCATTAAAAAGGGGCATTTTACAGCATATAAAAGTATGACAAAACGTACTTTTCTTACAGAGCAGAGATCTGCAAACTTCTACAGACTAGGCATGTTCTCTGTTGCTAGCCAGGTTGCTGTATGCCTTCACTATAGGGTGGCAGCGGCCTCTAGTGTCAGTTTTTATAATGCAGTACCTGTCCATCACAGCAGAACTGAATGATTTGCATTTAATTTTAAGTCTCTTTAGTTAAAGACTACTTTTGTTTGTCAAATATTGTTTGAATGTTTTAGTTAAAGGCTCCATAGCATTAAATAAATTAAAAGAAGTTCTGTAAAGATAAAATAAAAAAACTTTGATGATGCTGTGAACACATGACTGTGTGGGTGGGTATATAGGGCTTATCTGGTCTTTATTTCAGCAGATAGGATTAGTACCTTCTGACCAATGCAGGTGAATGACCAAGGGAGTCCCGCCACCAAGTGGAAACTGCTTGCTAAGTTTAACACAGATGTGAATTATTTTGTTTGTAAAGTCTTTATTTTGCTCATAGTTTGAGTTTTGTTATTATTTCCTTTTGAATAAACATTACACCTTGCAAATGGTGCATTGAACTTTAATTCTGCATTTTGCATCCATCTGTTATCCCACTCCCTATTATATTTGGTGGCAGTGGTGGGATAACTGCTGACTGTGCTTGGCCAGGGAAGGCAAACATGGTTTCAGTGGATGCTAGTGACGTATCCCAGATGGTAATGCTTCGGGATGTAGTGGTGGAGTCTCCTACTGGGGTCCAGATGAAGAAGATGACTGAAACCAGTGATGTGCTTTTGCAAACTGGACTTGGCCCTGTGACACACACAGAATAGCTACTGAAGCAAGAGGTCAATGATCTGCCCAGTGCTGAAGGCTTGGAAGAAGAGGAAATTGAGGCATCCCTCCCCTACAGAGGACATTGGTGACCTACTGAGGTGGTTATGTATTAAACAAGTCCAGATGGAAAAAAAGAGGGACCTGGACCATTGGAGGCAGGACGCCAAGTAGGCTGATACCATGCAGGTATTACAGGCCATACAGATGGGGACTTCAGAAGGATGTAATGGTCCCATGGACATTACGCTATCAAGACTGACAGATGGTGATAATATTGAGGCATACATCACCATGTTCGAATCGGTGGCAAGAACATGGGGTTGGCCCCGAGAACAGTGGGTGGTACGCTTGGCTCCACAAATGACGGGAAGTGCCCAACTGGTATATAGCAGGCTAGAAACTAGGGATGCGGTGGACTATGAGGTAGTAAAAAGGGCAATCCTCCAGTTGTATGACATTAACAGTGAGACATACCGCCAACATTTTCAGTACCTTAAGTACTCGGGGGTCACATAGGGACCCTGGCAGATGGGGCCCAAAAAGATACTATGAAGGAAGCTGGCAGATAACTGGGGACCCTCACAGAAGGGGGCCAAAGGGAGAACATTCTCTGGGAAGTAAGAAGATGGCTGGGGCTGGACAGAAGGAAGAAATGGGTGGAGGTGGATCGGACTTTAAGCTCAGTAACTACTTCAATTCTCTTCTTCTGCTTGAGGATGAGGGGGGTGATGTAGCCATAACAGGGGCAGTTAGAGAGGGAAAGGGAGTAGGGGCAGGAGGCAGGGGCTGCATAGTGGGAGGAACAGGGGGGAACTTGGAATGTGGGAAAATGACGGGAGCAGGAGATCGGAGCAGGAGGATGAGGGAGTAGAGGGAGAAAAGCACAAGGAAAAGGACAAGTTGGGAGGAAAGGGCATGGAGAAGGACAAGAAGTACAAGGAGGATACAGTAAAGGGAGCTGAGGGTTTAGGCCAGGGGAGCACGACAAGCAAGGAGGGGCTGAACAGAGATGGGAAGGAAGGGAGGATGAGCCAGGCTAGTTTAGCAGATGGGGGGAAGGACCAGTCACGAGCAGTAACGGTGGGGGTAGCGAGGTACAGAAGGATACTCAAGAGGACAAGGGGCATAGGATCAGAGGGGAGGGGTGGTCAGGGTAAATAAGGAGGGCATGGCAGGTGGCACCCAGATAGGGGGAGGAGCAAGGTGCCGGCTGGGGGGAGGGGCCAGTAGAAGGGATGAGGGACATAGAAGGGGGGAATGGAGGAAAAGGGGCAGCCAGAGTGCTCCTGTTGGGTGATTTCATGATCAGGGGGATCAAATGGGATAGGAAGGGAGAAGCCTGCCCAGTTAGAACCAAATGCTTCCCTGGACTAACAGTGCACAGGGCCAAGCATGAAGTATATCAGCTGGCAAAGGATTGTGGAGGTTCCACAGACATACTGGTCCACCTGGGTACCAATGACATTGAAGGAAATAGTGAGCTAGAGATACAGGCAAGGTTCAGGGAGCTTGTCAGGGTCTGTCATGTTATAGTATGTGCAATTTCCTTCTCAGAAATCCTGCCAGTGCCAAGGGCTAGTGGGGACAACAAGAGGAAGATTAGGGTGATAAACCAGTGGCTCCGGGAGTGGTGTGGGGCCAGAGAGAATGAGTTTATGGGGGATTGGGAGGAGACCTTGGAGGATAAGGGGCTATATGCTAGAGATAGGCTCCATCTCTATTAGGAGGGGAAGGAAATCCTTAATTTGAAAATATAGGGGTCCATTAGTGAAGGGTGGGGTTTAAACTTGTGAAAGGGGAGGGAAGGGAGAAAAGGCTGTTGAGGGCGTCTGATAAAGGAGGGGCTCTGTCTCCACCCCCCTGGGGAGCTGGAGGAATGCAGGAAAAGGCCGACTGGTAAGGTGCGGACCAGGGGAAGACAGAATCCCCACAGGAACATGAGCATGGGAAATGGAAGTACAGGGAAAAGGTGGAAGGTAGTCCTGCTAAATGCCAGGAGCTTGGACAATAAAATGCCTGAGCTCCAGGCAATGCTAACTGAGGGAGAGGTGGATGTGGCAGCGGTCACTGAGACCTGGGCCACTGCAAGGCACAACTGGGACCTGAACCTGAAGGGTTACATCATGTTCAGGAAGGACACGAGGGAGGGAAGGGGAGATAGGGTAGCAATAATAGTCAAAAACTGCATTGCCATAGGAAGAGTGGAGGAGGTGGAGGGAACTGTGGAGGTGATTTGGGTCACCTTGATAACAAGGGGGGGTGAGAGAGTAAAAATAGGAGTGATGTATAGACACCCTGTGCTGGCAGAGGAGCTGGAGGAGAGTCTGGTGGAAGATGTTGGGAGACACTGCAAATTGGGCAGGGGAAGGGTAGTTTTGTTGGGGGACTTAAACATGCCAGGAACAGACTAGGAGATTATGACATCCTTGGTGGCCAGGGAACAGAGGTTGTTGGATGTCTTGCAGAACACATTCCTAATTCAGCAGGTGGGGGAACTGACCAGGGAGGAGTGGATACTGGATGTGGTCCTGGCAGACAGTGACCAGATTGGGGGCCTGGAGGTAGGGGACCCATTGGCAGGGAGCGACCATGCCATGGTCTGGTTCTGCCTGAACCCAGGGTGGGGGCTGACCAAATGAGCAGAAACAAAAGACTGTTAGGCCTATTCTGCTGGCATTTTAGTATGCTAGTATGTTAGTAAGATGGCTTCCACAGATGCACCCCGAGAGGTCTATGCTCGTTTGAAAGATCTCTCTTATAAATAGTTGCAACCAGAGACTAAAACCAATACTCAGCTGATGGAGACAATCATCACTTAAAAATTTGTGAAGGTATGACCACCTGAGGTGCAAATCTGGATGAAAGAACATAAGCCTGAAGGTGCTGAAAAAACGGTCACCCTGGCTGAGGACTTTCTGGCAGCAAGACCCTCCAGATATCCACAGACAAGTGACAAGCCTGCAGCAGCTACATCGGGGGTAAGAACATTTTCTTCTAATAATTCTGGGAAACCTGGGTGGAGGGTGGAAAGAAAAGGAAAAATACCCCAGCTGAAATTGCTTGTCATGGTTGCCAAAAGAAGAGACATTTAATACAAAATTGCCCAAATACAAAGAATGAATATGGGAACCTGGCATTAGCAAACTGGGGATCTTTTTTTGCTTCTGTAGAAATGGGAGGGCAACAAATGTTATTGTTGATAGACGCTGGAAGTCGCTAAACATTGATCCGTGCAGACCTGATCCCTGTGACAAGTAAGAAAGGTAATGGAACAGTTGTCACTTGTGTACATGGGGATGTACATTGCTACCCCACTGCACCTGTACCCGTAACCATACATGGCAGACACACATTTTGGAAGTTGGATTGGAGGAGTAGAAGGCTGAACAAAGACAGAGGTAACTGACTTCAGGGGGGTGGATTTCAAGGAAATGGAAAGGATCCTTAAGGACCACTTGGATGGGATTGGGCCAAACATGGACACTGACAGTAGATGGGAAATCATCAGGAAGGGGGTGCAGGATGCTACCAGCACCTGCTCAGGAGTAAGACAAACATGTGTTAGGGCCCGAAAACCCTGCTGGTGGGCCAGGGAGGTTCAGGAGGTGGTGAGGGGAAAGAAGGCAGCCTATAGGCAATTCAAGTGCTCAAGGAGTATAAGGGACCGAGGAGAGTACGAGCTGATGGCCAGAAGGGCCACTAGGGTGGTGAAGGTGGCTAAGGCAAGGAAGGAGGAGAACCTGGCCAGGGAGATTAGGAGAGGGAACAAGGGGTTCTTTAGATACATTGAGGAAAAATGAAGGGTGAAGGGGCAGATTAGCAAGATTAAAACAGGAGAGGGATGGGCACAAGACCCAAGGGAGCAGGCTGAGGTACTAAATGAGTACTTCACCTCAGTTTTCACCAAGGAAAATGGGGGGGCTGCATCATACATGGGAAGAGATGGTGAAACTGAGGAGGGGGAACCTTACCAATTGGTGGGTCTGGGAAGGGGGGCATCACTGGCAGGTGGGGGAGGCAAAGCAGGGGTATGAGGTAGCTGAGGTGGACATCATGGCAGAGAGAGTGAGGGAAGCCCTCAGGTCCTGTAAGATGGAGAAAGCACCAAGGCCGGATAAATCACATCCCAGAGTGCTGAAGAAACTGGAAGATGGCCTGGCGAAACCCCTGGTGGAGCTCTTCAGCATCTCTTTGAGGACAGGATGGGTGCCCTAGGACTGGAAGGTGGTGCATATAGTGCCTATCCACAAGGGGGGATCAAGGGAGGTGGCAGGAAACTACAGGTCCATCAGCCTGACATCGGTGGTGGGCAAGGTGATGGAGGGCATTGTCAAGGAGAAACTGGGGGGGACCTGGAAAAGTTGGGGTGCCTGGATGATAGACAGCATGGATTCATCCCAGGAAAATCATGTCAGACAAACCTTGAGGAGTTCTATGACTGGGTGATGAGTGCCTTGGACCTGGGTAGACTAGTAGACGCCCTCTTTCTTGACTTCAGCAAGGCATTTGACTCTGTTCCTCAGGGGGTCCTGTTGGATAATCTGGTAGAAATGGGGGTGAGGAACCAGATGATCAGATGCATAGGAAATTGGCTCCAGAACTGGACCCAGAAGGTCGTGGTTGGCAGGATAGTCTCATCCCCAAGGAGGGTCATTAGTGGAGTCTCTCAGGGATCAGTTCTTGGGCCTCTTCTGTTCAACGCCTATGTCTCTGACATAAGGAAGGGTATCAGGAGTGAGATGAGTCTTTTTGTGGATGACTCAAAACTGGGGGCAGTGGTGGATGGGGAGGAGGGAAGGGTGGGCCCCCAGGGGGACCTGGAGGCTCTGGAAAGGTGGTCTAGAAAGTGGAAGCTGAGGTTCAATGCAGGAAAATGCAAGATACTGCACCTGGGAGCCAGAAACCTGGGCCAAGTGAACACCCTGGGGGAGAATACTACAAGTCTTGATGGCTGAGAGGGGCCTGGGGGTGGTGGTGGATGTCAAGATGAACAACTCAGAGACTTGTAGTAGGGCAGTGGCAAAGGCCAACAGGATGCTTGGATGCATCGCTAGGGGGCTCACCTCCAGAAGGAGGGAAGTGATACTCCCACTGTATAACTGCTTGATGAGGCAGCACCTTGAGTACTGCAGGCAGTTTTGGAGGCCACATTTAAAGAGGGACATTGAACTCCTGAAGAGGGTCCAGAGGAGAGCAACCAAAATGATTTGGGGCTTGGGAGATAGGACCTATGGGGAGAGGCTTGAAGAGCTAAATATGTACACATTGGAAGAGAGAAGGCACCGGGGGGACATGATGAAAAAATTACTCACCTTAGTAATTGCTTTTCTTCTCATGGAGTCTTGCTATATTATAACATTAGCAGTCAGCCACTGCAGCTAAACTGCCCCGGAGAGGAAGGAGTTAACTCCAGAGGATCTGGAGTTCTACAGCGCGAGGGCGCTGTGCCCAAAGCTCTATCTGGCAGTTTCAAATGAAACTGTCAGATCTTTATGAAGCTAACATCAAAGAACAGAAAGTCTGTGTGGAAAAAACTACACTAGCCCATGGCTACCTACTAGTAGTAGTAACAACAATATAAACAACAAGAAACACCCAGAACCATAATAACAAAAATTGATGGTATTATGGTTCGTTTACCACCCTTGACAAGCATATTATGAACCCCCTTCCCCAAGACTCAAGTCCAGGAAGGGCAATATAAATAACCTAAATGAAAGCAACCAGATCCCTAACCCAAAGGAAAGAGGGTAAAGGGATAACTACAATGGCATGACACAGTGCTTGCACTAATTCGCCACCCCTACCCAAGTAGAGGTTCTGAGAGAGGCAGGAGGGAGGGTGAGACATAGCAAGACTCCATGAGAAGAAAAGCAATTACTAAGGTGAGTAATTTTTCTTCAAACACCATGAAGTCTTGCTATATTATAACATTAGCAGATTACACAGCAGTACCTCCATGGAGGAGGGTCAGAACCTACTTAGAAATAGGCTCTGAAGCACAGCTGTGCCAAACTGAGCATCTCTCCTGGACTGGACATCCAGGGAATAATGCTTGGTAAAGGTGTGAACTGTCTTCCAGGTAGCAGCTTGACAAATCTCCAGAATGGGAATGTCCCAGCAGCCGCTAGAGACGCAGCTGTAACCCCTGGTGGAGTGGGCCTCAATCCTGAGGGGGGTACTCTACCTAGCTTCTGATAACAGAATTGGACACAAGAAACAATCCACCTTGCAATTGTTCTCTTAGTGGCAGGTTTCCTTACCAACCTCGCCATAGGTAAGAAACAGTTGGAGGGATTCAACCTATGACCTCTGGAGTGCTCTAAATAGTAGCTAAGGCTCTTTGACATCCAAGCTGTGCAGTCTCCTCTCACCTGAGGAAGTATGCTCAGTGAAAATACTGGGAGAGAGATAGATTGATTCAGGTGGAAATCAGAAACCACCTTAGGCAAAAACTTTCTATTAGTCCTAAGGACTACCTTATCTCTGTGGAAAGAGATAAAATCTTCTTCCACTGACAGGGCCTGTAACTCACGTATGCTCTGGCAGAGGTGATAGCTACTAGGAAAACGGTTTTCCAAGTTAAATACTTGAGCTCTGCTGAAGACAGAGGCTCAAAGGGGGGTTGCATTAACTGAGCAATGCAAATATTCAGGTCCCAGGTGGGAGCTGGTTCCCGAAAAGGAGGGTTAGTATGAAGTAACCCTTAAAAAACTTGGAGAACACAGGGTGAGAAGAAAGGAGGCAGGCTTCCTGCTGACACAAAAGCAGAGACAGCTGCCAGATGAACCTTCAGGGTAGCTGGTCTAAGGCCTAGGGAATTCAGATGGACCAAATATTCCAGAAGAATGGGAAGATCAGCAGATTCTGGGATAATCTGCCTCTCAGAGCACCAGATGGAAAAACCTCTTCCACTTAGAATTATAAGTGGTTCTAGTGGAAGGCTTCCTAGAAGCCTTTAAAATATCCATGACACCTTGAGAAAGGTGAAGTCAGCAAATTCTAGCTCCTCAAGAGCCAAGCCTTGAGGTGGAGGGATTTGAGGTCCGGATACCACACCTCCCTGTGCACAGGCCAGTAAGTCGTGGACTCTGGGTAGGCTCAGGGCAGGTGGACTGCCAGGACAGAAGCAGAGGTACCAGGGCTGTCTGGCTCAATCTGGGGCAACCAGAATCACTCTGCAAGGTTGAGATCTGATTTTACTAGTACCCTGAAAAGAAGAGGAAAGGGAGAAAGGCATACAGGAACTTCCCTTCCAGTCCAACAGAAAGGTGTCCAGAGGGACTGAGCCCAGTACTGGAGGTCTGCAACAGAAAAGAGGAAGTTGATGGTTGTCTGGGGCTGCGAAAAGATCTATCTGAGGAGGCCCCATCTGGCAAAGACAGACCCCAGAACTTGTGATTCAGAGCCCATTCGTGATGGCCCTGAGAAATTCTGCTGAGGGCGTCCGCCAGACATTGTCCTTCCCTGGGAGGTGAACCGCTATCAGGAGGTGTTCAGGAGTAGGCCAGAGACCACAACTTCATTGCTTTTGCACAAGGCTGAAGACCGAGTGCCCCTTGCTTGTTGATGTACCACATTGTGGTGGTATTGTCTGGTCCTGACTTGAACCACTTTGTTCTGGACAGAATCTGAAAACACCAAGAGCTAAAAAGACAGCTCTGAGTTCCAACAGATTGATGTGGAGCAGAGATTCCTGAGGAGACCACACCCCTGGGTGGCAAGATCGCCCAGGTGATCCCCCACCCTAAGAGGGAGGCATCCGTGGTGAGGGTGAGGGAGTGAGAAATGGGAATGAAGGAACCCTGTCTTAAATTGCTCTGGACCTGCCACCAGTGGAGGGCTAGGATCAGAGTTTGAGTAACTGGAACCAGCTTGGTAGGGGTCCTTCCTTTGAGACCAATAGGGCCCTCAAATGGAACTGAATGTCCCTCATCTGGAATCTTGCTCCCTGCACGACAGCTGTGGAAGCAGCCATGCCCAAGGAGTTGCAGAAATGCCTTGCTGGTCGAGAGACCGTAGGGTAAGGAAGATGCCAGGCGATGAGTCTGTCCACCCTTTCGAGGGAAGAAAAGCCCTGGCTAACCTTGTGTTCAATTCTGCACCTATGAAAGTTAGGACCTGAACCGGTTCCAGAACTGACTTTGGTAAGTTTAGCAGGAATCAGGAAGTGAGAAGCTGCTGGGTGACTTGCAAATGGTTTCCACCTGACCTGGAGACTGACCCACAATGAGCCCAGTCGTCCAGGTAGGGAAACACAACAACCCTTGCCTTCTTAAGTGAGCCAACTACAGCGAGACATTTTGTGAATACCTTGGCGCAGAGGTCAGTGATGGCCATTGCCCTGAACTGTAGTGGTGCCTGAGGCAGTTCAACCTGAGGTACTTTCGTGAGAAGGCCTGATCAGAACATGAAAATAGGCATCCTTGAGTCCAGGGAAGCTAGCCAGTCCCCTGGTCTTAGGGAAGGCAATATCATTGCCAGAGTCAACATTTTGAACTTTGGTTTCAAAAGATGCTTGTTCAGGTACCTTAAATCTAGAATGGGCCTCCATTCTCCTGTCTTTTTTGGGGTAAGAAAGTATCTTGAATAAAGCCCTTGCCCTGATGGCAAGGAGGAACCCTTTCACTGCTTTGCAGTCCAGAAGAGAAGAAACCTCTGCTTCCAAAGCAAGGGCTTCTGAAGATTTGAGTGGAAAATGTCTGGCCTCATCTTTGGAAAGTGTTTGAAGCTGGAGAACCAGACCCTGGCCTATTACCTCCAGAACCCATCTGTCCGTAGTTAGAGACAGCCAGTTCGGCTGAAATAGGCCAACCTGCCCCCACTGGTACAGGAGACCGGCCCTGGGCACCCCATCAGGTGCCTGCTTAGCAGCAGCAGCCTTAGGCTGAGGGGGGGGACGTCTACTTGTGCCCCGCCTCACCCTGCCTCTGAAGAAACCCTCTGCGAGACAGCAGAGGAGGCTTGAAATGGTAAAAGGCCTGGAAAGGCCTGCCCTACCTCTCTGGGAGCATGCCTTGTGGCATGGCATGCTTCTCCTTATTTCAGCACTTTTGTAGGTAGTTCTGTATTCATCCATCTTTTCATATAGTTTTCTGTTTTGCTCCCCAAACAGAGAATTTCCCACTACAGGAAAATCCATAGCCTTTGACTGGGTATCTTGGGACAGATTAGTGCATCTGAGCCATGCCAACCTACGGAAAGCTACAGAAGTGGCCATGACCCTAGAGGAAACATCATTAACATCAACAGCAGTATGAAATTGAACTTTAGAGGCTTCAATGCCATCAGCAGCCACCTGTTCCAACTCACTAGCCAGCTGGCCATGGGCCTGCTTGGCTAACTGCAATACTGTGTCCCACCCAGATTTCTGATATCTAGCCAATGCTCATATAATTTGCCTGCCTGAGTCCCAAAGAAGCTGCCATATACTGTTTCTTCGCCATGGCATCAATCTTCCTGGAATCCTTATCAGGAGGATGTGAGGCCAGAGGAATATTAGCCTTGTCACAGGCTGCAGCTTGAACCACACCTACATGACTACACTGTTCAGTAAGGAAGTCTGTATCCGAGCCTGACAAAGTATACCTTCTGTCCATTTTTTATCTACAGAGGGACAGAATGAGGATTTTAAAATCTTTGTTGTTTGCTTCCTAAATGACTTATGCAAAGGAATAGACAACCTCCAGACTCTGGAATATCCATCATTTCCACATAATCAGGCTCCTCTTGTTCATCCACAGCCTCTCTAAAGGAAGCTGGAGGGTTTCTGCAACCTTTTGTAAAAATAAAGAAAGAAGGGACTCAGACAGAATAGGAGGAGATTCTAAAGGTCTGTCTGGAGAAATGTCGGTTCAATGGGCACGTCCAGACCCCCAGCCACACATATATTGATCAAATTCTCCTCCTCCCCTCCTGTGGTTCATAAAATCCTCAACTTCAAAATCCTGAACCACTGGGACTGAACGAACCAACCTTTTACCAACTGTTGGTGGTTCTACAGATCCCTGAGACAGTGACTGGACAATCTGAATGGCTTTAGCTATCTCTGCAGCAGTTGGAGACACAATTTTGGACCCCAAACCTACTGATTTCCTTGTCTTTTTACTCGGGACTAGTTCCCTAGACCAGCCTTCCTTTGCCGAGAAGTCTCGCCCTGGTCAGAGGGCCTCCTCTGGTCAGTGGGTGCCTGGACCGGAGCTGGCCATCCAGGTCAGCGGACTTTTGGCCTCTCGTTCCCTGAGCCGGCCCAATCTCTTTTCCAGGGTGGCTGCAGGGAAATTTTTACACACCTGGCAGTCTGACAGGAGGTGGTCAGCCCCCAGACAATAAACACAAGTGGTGTGTGTGGGTCAGCCTTGGCAAAGGCCTCCCCACAGACATCACAGTCATTGAAACCAAGTGGGCGGTTTTCTTTTGGGTTTTCTGACATAATGCCAGCCTAACCAAAACTTGCCCTTTGATGGCAGTGCCAGGCAAGACACCTTATCGGTTCCTAACCGTGTCATGGGTATTTGAAAAACCGTTATAATTCTGTTTTTTTAGAACCGATAAGAACTGGAACCGCACTCTAAAACCCACTGTACACTTTTAAAATGTAGAAATAACAAACCGATCGGTTCAAAACCGAACCGATAATTAATTTTCCACACAGACTTAAAATTTAGTACTTACGGTTACCAGATATAGCTTTAAAACCGAAATGCGGTAAAAATAATGACTTTTGCTGGTTCAAATGACCGAAAAATACTCGCTTGAACTGAGAATGAACCGAGCTGAAGGAGCTGATCTCCGGAGCGACTGTTCAGTGAAGCGGAGTAAAGAATCTGACAGTTTCATTTGAAACTGCCAGATAGAGCTTTGGGCACAGCGCCCTCGCGCTGTAGAACTCCAGATCCTCTGGAGTTAACTCCTTCCTCTCCGGGGCAGTTCAGCTGCAGTGGCTGACTGCTAATGTTATAATATAGCAAGACTTCATGGTGTTTGAAAGAGATCTTCAGGTACATGAAGGGGGTAAATAGGGGAGGAGCATTCAGGGTGCTCTGAAGGAAGGAGGGGGGCAACTAGAGGGTATGGGTGGAAGCTGGAGGGGGAGATTCAGGGGAGAAAGGAGGAGGTGCTACTTCACTGAGAGGGTGGTGGAGCCATGGAATACACTGCCCAGGGGGCTGGTGGAGGCAGAAACGGTGGAGGGGTTCAAGAGGGGGTGGGACATGTACAGGGGAAGGGTTCTGGAAGCAAAAACCAGTGCAGCGAGAATATCTGGGACTGGGAAGGGAGAAGCCAGAGAGGGAGAGGGAGAGGGTGGCAGCAAGATCAGCTCCCAGGGTGGGGGCTGACCAAATGAGCAGACACAAAAGACCATTAGGCCTATTCTGCTGGCATTTTAGTATATTAGTATGTTAATAAGATGGCTTCCACAGATGCAACGTGAGAGGTCTATGCTCGGTTGAAAGATCTCTCTTACAAATGGTTGCAACCAGAGACTAAAACCAATACTCAGCTCATGAAGGCAATCATCATTGAACAATCTGTGAAGGTATTACCACCAGAGGTGCAAATCTGGGTGAAAGAACATAAGCCTGAAGGTGCTGAAAAAACGGTCGCCCTGGCTGAGGACTTCCTGGCAGCAAGACCCTCCAGATATCCACAGACAAGTGACAAGCCTGCAGCAGCTACATCGGGGGTAAGAACATTTTCTTCTAATAATTCTGGGAAACCTGGGTGGAGGGTGGAAAGAAAAGGAAAAATACCCTTAGCTGAAATTGCTTGTCATGGCTGTCAGAAGAGGGGATATTTAATATATAATTGCCCAAACACAAAGAATGAATATAGGAACCTGGCATTAGCAAACTGGGGATCTTTTATTGCCTCTGTAGAAATGGGAGATCAACAAATGTTATTGTTGATAGACTCTGGAAGTCGCTAAACATTGATCCGGCAGACCTGATTCCTGTGACAAAAAAAGGTAATGGAACAGTTGTCACTTGTGTACATGGAAGTGTACATTGCTACCCCACTGCACCTGTACCTGTAATCATACAGGGCAGACACACATTTTGGAAGGTGGATTGGTACCCCATCTCCCGGTGCCTATGATCATTGGATATGACCATCTAGACTTTACCACTCTGGTACAAGGTGCCCAACAACCCTTAGTAGGAGTTACTATTCGGGTTCAAATGCAACAACGACATTTACCTGAACTTTTTCCCCTTTGAGGATGACTTATATGACAACTTTTGGAAGACCAGAATGTCAAGAAGTGAAAGAAGGACTTGTAAGAAGGAATGGCAAACTTGAATGGACAGGGTTTGAATATAATGGAACATGTTTTGGCACCCACTGATATAATAACTGAACAGAAGGATGATGTAACTCTAAACACTTGTTTTTCACAGATTGGAAAGAAGGGTACTGAAGGGGACCCTTGTTACATATTAAATGATTGTTTATTATATAGGAAATGTATCAAACCCAAAACTGAAGAACTGGTAGCACAATTGAATGTGCCCCAGAAATATTGGCGGCAAATTGTACAACTTGCCCATGAAATACCCCAGGCTGGTCACACTGGTAGGGACAGTACCTTACAATTAATTTTTGCCAGGTTTTATTGGCCTACCATCCATGACCAGGTAGCGGAATATATAAAGTGTTGTGCGCCATATCAAAAGGTGGTTCAAATTGGGCAGAAAGACCATGTACCTCTTCAAACCATCCATTTGGTTTCTCAGCCATTCTAGAGATTGGCTATGGATATTATGGGACCCTTAGAAAGAGGTTCTAAGGGTAATCAATTTATTTTAGTCCATTGTGACTATCCTCAAATTCAGCCTTCTATCCCCAGTTCAACATGGCTTTAGGGCTGGCCACAGTACTACTACAGCTCTTACTCAGCTTACCAGCGACGTTAAAAATAACATGGATAAGGGTTTACTTACTGGGGCTGTGTTCATTGATCTTTGAAAACATTTGACATAGTAAATCACCCCCATCTACTGGCCAAGCTGCACACCCTCGGTGTCTCTTACTCTACCCTTTCCTGGTTTGGCAGCTACCTAGAAAACTGTTCTCAGGCTGTCTCCTTCTGTAAATCTCGCTCCTTTCCTGTCCCTATCACCTGTGGTGTTCCGCAGGGTTCAATCCTTGGTCCCTTACTCTTCTCCTCTTCATCAACGATATCCCTTCCCCTCAGCATTGCAACATTCTCATGTATGCTGATGACCTGATGCTTTACTCGGCCTCCAAGGCTATGCTTGACATCAATCTACATCTCTCCCTTGCATTTCAGACTCTCCAATCCTGGTTCACATCCAACCCACAAGTCCTAAATGTGATGTAGACAGCCAGTTCTGAGTGCTGTATATATTTTTTTATATAAAATGTATTAATGACTGTCTCTGCTGAAAAATCAAATGCTGTAGGAATGACCTCACTCATCCCCCCCCCCCAGATTTCAGCTGACAGATGCAGGCCCAGAGAACTGCTGACAGCATGTATCACTCACATTCAGTTTTTAGAGACAATGTGTTGCATGGAAGACTTTAATCAAGGATCCTGTTTCTCTGAGTTAATTACAGAGTTGTTTAATTTAACTTTGTTAAGAGGGAAAATCATAAAAAAGGTTTATGACGTTGAAGAGAAAACACAGGTTATTACACAGAGGTGAGAGGTTGTAAATGCTCATATGAAGCCTGTGTGAGGAGGGTGCAGCATAAAGATCAAAGAAGGTGTCATTTGAAACTGAGTTATGCTAAGGTTGCAGAATTAATACTTTGAAATTACATCCTGTGGTTGTATAGAAATATATATTTTTTAGATATTTTGACAGAGAAGGAGCTGGATGACCTCATCCAAAAGGGGTTGGCAAATACTGCTTGTAAAGATTATTCTTTTTCAGTACAGACTCACCTTTTATCTGACAATGACCAAGAAAACATCTGAGCACTGAAAACAGGTATTTAGGAAGCTAGACAAAATCTAAATACAGTTGTAGGAATTGCACTGTTTTAAACCTTGTTTTGTTTAAAGATATGTATGTCTTAGGATATAAGAGTTCTGTATTGTATGTTTGACATATTATTATATATTTTAGTAAAAACTCTAATTTTAGAGCAAACCTGGTCTGTCTTTGAATTGCTTTCTTTTGCTAAGAAATATTTATGGTTATAACAGACAGCAGACATAAGCTTGTAGGGTGGTACCAAACTGAAAAGTGAAGCATTTTAAATCTGAGGTCTTTATTAAAGTTTTAAAGGGTTCATCTCTGAATACCTGGATAGGTGCCCATAGGCAAAGATATCTGGCCACCCAAAGACAGATATATCTGAGCCTGTGCATTGGGTATGCTAGCAAGAGGTTAACAGTTTGAATCCCTCCAGAACTGAGACCAATGGTTGATCCAAACTCACAAAACAGACAAGAGGGTTACCTTGTCTGTTACACTGTTCACAAGACTGCACTCAGAGATTTTCACTTTGGGAGTAGAGGGCCTGACCTGGTGAGTGAATCTGTGACAGATTTGTTGGCAGCGGTGGCATAATTTTGGTATCACAAGCTTTATTGTTCTGTCAGCTGAGACCACAGGCTCTCTTGCAAAGAAAGAAAAAGACAGAGTTTGTTTTAAAAAGGAAACAGAACTATATATCACGTGGTGTACAGTCAAGTTCCTACCTATTTTTTTTTTCTAAAGTGCAAAGTCAGAGTAGCAGTAGTTAGGAAAGATGGCGTCCAACTACAGCAGTCACACTGTAGAACATTTAAAACAGTTGTGTGAGGACAGAGGAGTCCTGTTCGAGGTGACAGCAAAAAATCAGAACCTCATAGAGGCCCTGACAGGTTGCAGATACCCAGAGCAGGGAGTCACAGACCATGAATGAAAGGGACCAGACCTTGAGTGTGGCAGAACTAGTGGCCAGTGAGGTGTCCCTAGCTGATGAGGAGGACAGCAGGGCCACTGTCAGTGAAGGGCCACAGCAGCATGGACGAGTCACTAGTATCCTAAATCCAGAAGTTCTCAGCTTGTAACTTGAGTTGCACAGGATGGAGCTGGAGTCCCAGGAGAGGAGAGAGCAAGAGAAGCGAGAGGCAGACTGTGAGGCAGAGCGAGAACGCAGAGTGGCAGAGCAAAAACACAGAGAGGCAGAGTGACAACAGAGGGAGGCAGACCTTGAGGAGTGTGACCACCAGTGAGATGCAGAGGAGAAGAGAGAACAAGAATGCCGAGACGCAGACTGTGAGGAACAGGAGCCCCAGAGGCAACACGAGCTGGAGAAGATGCGACTCCAACCAGCAGCACCAGAGCAGGTAAGTGGCTTGGGTTTAACTGGGACTGCAGGACTGGGTTACAAATTGAACTCCAAATTAATAGCTGAGTTTAAGGATGGGGAGGACATGGACACCTTTTTAAATTCTTTTGAAAAAGTTTGTATTCAGGCTAAAATTCCTAGAGAGTCCTGGAGCTTCCAGCTATCCCCGATACTTACCGGGAAAGCTCGAGATGCATTGAGTCAAATGGACAATGATGATAGCAATGATTACAGAAAGCTAAAATCTGCACTGTTAAAAAAGTTTAAATTAACTGCTGAAACATACAGAGCTAAATTCTGTAAGCTCAGGAGAAGCCCTGATATGAGCGATGAGGAGCTAGCCACAAAACAACATCAGTTTTTAAAACGTTGGTGGGAAGGAAATGAGGCAAATTCTGTTGATAAAACTGAAAATGTGATTTTATTAGAACAGTTTTATTGGGCTTGCCTAGCAGAGCTAAAAACCTGGCTAGAGGTTCAAGATCCAAAAACAGTGTAAGAGGCTACTGAACTCTCGGACCGTTATGCCAAGAGCAGACCTGCTCTGAGAGTGAATGGGGTGAGTGTGGCAGTGCAGAAAGGGAAAAGCGCACCTTCAGGGCAGCTAAAACCCTCACTGCCACCACCAAAACCAGTTAGCCCCAGGTTTCAATGAAAAGATTTCTCTGAAGTAAGGAATGCTTGTTGGTTATGTAAAGAAACTGGGCACATTGCTGGACAGTGTCCAAGAAGGGCAAGCAATAATACGCAAAGTAGTACCAGAAAGGAAGTCTGTTGTTTGTGTGTCCCTGGAAGCATTGCAGAGAACATGAGGGAACACATGCACCCAGTAATGGTAAATGGCGTACAGACACAGGGGTTAAGGGACACAGGGGCATCCCTGACATTGGTAAAAAGGGGATCTGGTCCAGCCTGGTCAGCTTATACCCAATAAGTACATGATTGCACAGGACTTTGCAGGTGAAGAGAAAGCATTGCCACTGGCCAGTGTTCTCCTGGACTGGAGTGAAACAGGGGGAACTGTGCAACGGGGGCTGTAGCTAAAATGTTAGCAGTTGATGTGGTCCTGGGTAGCGATCTCCAACAGGGGGTGGTATGTGCAGTTAGCCATAGCCAAGTGGCAAGGGCAAATAGCAGTTCCCTGAACCCCACATAAACCCGTGTGGAAACCATGGAGAGGTTGGTTCCCCAGCCTGTGTCTCCAGATGGCGAGACTGATAAAAAGGGGGTAGAAATTTCCCCAGTAGTGAGTGACCACACAGCTATGGAAGGTTACTCCAAAGAGGGAGGGGTGATGAATTGTCAGAGGGTTAGGATTGAGAGTGATCCTGAGGGCCCTGACACTAGTGCTAGGGACCCTAATTTAGCGACTGAAGGGGACTTGCCCCATGCCTTGGGACTGTGTGAGGGGGTTTGCAGCTGTTCAGAGGAGTGACCCTAGTTTAGAGAAGCTGAGGGCTTGGGCAGACTCTGAGGGCACACAGAGAGGTGACGGCAGATATAAGGTTTATTGAGAAAATGGACATATGTATACACAGGCAGTACAGACAGAGGGAGGGATGCTAGGCTGGCAGCTTGTCGTTCCTCAGGGGTATCATGAGCAGTTGCTCAAAATTGCACATGATATTCCCTTGTCTGGTCATCTGGGAATCATGTGCACAATGCAGTGGTTCACCCAGAATTTCTACTGGCCCAGCTTCACCCAGTAGGTGAAGGAGTATTGCAGGTCTTGTCACTGGTGCTAAGAAATAGGGAAGGCAGGCAAGAAAATCCAAGCTGCCCGGATCCCCTTTCCCATAGTGGAGGAGCCATTCCAGAGGGTGGGAATGGATATTTTGGGGCCTTTAAATACCCCCAGCTCCTCAGGGAAGAGATTCATCCTGACTGTGGTGGATTATGCCACCCGGTACCCAGAGGCAGTTGCCCTATCCTCAATGAGGACAGACAAAGTGTCAGATGCCTTACTTGGGATTTTCTCCCGTGCTGGGTTTCCGCAGGAGGTAATCACCGATCGAGGGGGTTCCTTCATGTCAGACCTGATGAAATGTTTATGGGACAAGTGTGGGGTGGTGCAGAGATGCATGACACCGTATCACCCACAAGCCAATGGGCTTTTGGAATGATTCAATGGTACCCTAAAGTCAATGCTTTGGGCATTTGCTGAACAGCATGGGAGGGACTGGGAGAAATACCTTCCCCACCTGCTGTTTGCATACAGGGAGGTGTCCCAAGAGACGACACGATTTTCCCCCTTCGAACTCATATATGAATGCCAGGTACGTGGGCCCCTGGGCTTAATCCAGGAGGACTGGGAAGGCAAGCACGCCACCCAGGGAACTCCCATTGTGGATTATGTCCTTAGGGTTAGGGAAAGGCTGAAGGAGCTTATGGGGACAGCCCACAGCAACCTGGCAGCTGCCCAACAGAAACAAAAGATGTGGTATGATCGGACAGCCAGAACTCACTCATATATTGTGGGTCAGGAAGTCATGGTCCTTATTCCAGTCTGGAAAGACAAGCTGCAAGCTGAGTGGGCAGGACTGTACAAAGTAGTTAGGAAGGTAAATGATGTAAACTATATTGTGGAGTTACCTGACAGAAGACAAACTGAAATGATGTACCATGTCAACATGATGAAGCCATATGCAAACAGGGCTGACATGGTATTCACAGTATGTAGTCATGAGGAGGGGACGGATGAAAGAGACCCCCTTCTGGACTTGCTGGAAGAGAGTAAGCGGGAGTCCTCTGTGGAGGCTGTAAAATTGTCTCCCCAGCTGAACCCGGACCAGGTCCAGAAAATAAGGGAGATTCTAGAAGACTTTGCCCCCTTGTTTAGAGCCAAGCCTGGACTAACCCCCTTAGCGACACAAGATGTGGAGACAGGGACACAGACACCCATACGGCGAACAGCATATTGGGTGTCAGAGGCTGTCCAAAAGGACATTAGGAGGGAAGTGGAGGAGATGCTGGATTTAGGGGTAATCCAGAGATCCCACAGCCCCAGGGCCTCACCCATAGTCCTTGTGCCCAAGCCAGATGGCTCAGCTCATTTCTGTGTGGACTATTGTGGACTGAATGCAGTTACAAAGTCCGACGCCCACCTGATGCTCCGGATGGACAAACTCCTGGACAAGCTGTGAGGGGCGACCTACCTTACGACTATTGACCTGACCATGGGGTATTGGCAGGTAGAATTGACAGACAGAGCTAGGGAGCGGTCAGCCTTCATCACTCCGTTAGGCTTATTTGAGTTTAAAGTAATGCCTTTCAGAATGAAGAACGCCTCGGCCACTTTCCAAAGGTTGGTGAACCAGGTGTTGAATGGTGCTGAGGAGTATGCTGTAGCGTACCTGGACGACATTGCCATCTTCAGTACCAGCTGGGAGGAACACCTTTCACACCTTAGGGAAGTGCTGGCAGGATACAGAGGGCTGGGCTCACTCTCAAAGCCGAGAAGTGCCAGGTGGCCATGGGGAAAGTGGCATACCTCAGGCATGTGGTAGGCTGTGGCCAGCTGCGTCCTAACCAAATAAAGATAGAGCTGATTCAGTCATGGCCCAGACCAGAAACCCAGAAGCAGATCAGGAGTTTTATAGGGACAGCAGGGTACTACAGAAAGTTTGTACCCAATTACAGTGCCCTGACTGCTCCCCTATCTGACCTGACAAAGAAAAAGATGCCAAAGAAAATTAACTGGGGCCCACCCTGTGAGGAAGCCTTTACCAGACTTAAGGAGGCACTGTGCATTGCTCCTGTTTTGACAAGTCCAGACAATAGCAGAACCTTTATAGTTCAAATGGATGCCTCAGACGTGGGCATTGGGGCAGTACTTAGCCAGACGTCTAGCCAAGAGACAGACCACCCATTTGTGTACCTGAGCAGGAAGCTTGTTCCCAGGGAGCAAGCGTATTCCACAGTGAAAAAGAAGTGTCTTGCCATAGTGTGGGCCCTGAAGAAATTAGAGCTATACTTGTATGGGCAGCATTTTGTGGTGCAGACTGACCACAACCTCCTGGTTTGGCTGACGCAGATGGGGAAAAACAATGGCAGACTACTAAGATGGAGTCTTGCTTTACAAGGGTATGATCTAAAAATCATACATAGGGCTGGAGAGAAGAACAAGAACTCAGATGGGCTGTCTAGGGTCTATGAGGAGTGAACTGATTTGGGAAACTCACCCCATGTAGGGGATGGATCCCCCAAATTCAGTCTAGGGGGGAGGAATGTGACGTAGACAGCCAGTTCTGAGTGCTGTATGTATATATTTTTTATATAAAATGTATTAATGACTGTCTCTGCTGAAAAATCAAATGCTCTGGGAATGACCTCTCTCACCCCCCCCCCCAGATTTCAGCTGACAGATGCAGGCCCATTGAACTGCTGACAGCATGTATCACTCGCACTCAGTTTTTAGAGACAATGTGTTACATGGAAAACTTTAATCAAGGATCCTGTTTCTCTGAGTTAATTACAGAGTTGTTTAATTTAACTTTGTTAAGAGGGAAAATCATAAAAAAGGTTTATGATGTTGAAGAGAAAACACAGGTTATTACACAGAGGTGAGAGGTCGTAAATGCTAATATGAAGCCTGTGTGAGGAGGGTACAGCATGAGATCAAAGAAGGTGTCATTTGAAACTGAGTTATGCTAAGGTTGCAGAATTAATACTCTGAAATGACATCTTGTGGTTGTATAGAAATATATATTTTTTAGATATTTTGACAGAGGAGGAGGAGCTGGATGACCTCATCCAAAAGGGGTTGGCAAATATTGCTTGTAAAGATTATTCTTTTTCAGTACAGAGTCACCTTTTGTCTGACACTGACCAAGAAAACATCTGAGCACTGAAAACAGGTATTTGGAAAGCTAGACAAATTCTAAATATAGTTTAGGAATTGCACTGTTTTAAACCTTGTTTTGTTTAAAGATATATATGTCTTGGGATATAAGAGTTCTGTATTGTATGTTTGACAAATTATTATATACCTGTATTTTAATAAAAACTCTAATTTAGAGCAAACCTGGTCTGTCATTGAATTGCTTTCTTTTCCGAAGAAATATTTATGGTTATAGCAGACAGTAGACATAAGCTTGTAGGGTGGTACCAAACTGGAAGGAGAAGCATTTTAAATCTGAGGTCTTTATTAAAG
Organism: Neoceratodus forsteri; assembly: GCA_016271365.2. Lineage (NCBI taxonomy): Eukaryota > Metazoa > Chordata > Ceratodontiformes > Ceratodontidae > Neoceratodus > Neoceratodus forsteri. The sequence goes on from CM057454.1 coordinate 1,278,511,168, forward strand.
TTTTAAAGGGTTTATCTCTGAATACCTGGTTAGGTGCCCGAAGGCAAAGATATCTGACCCCCTGAAGACAGATATATTTGATCCTGTGTATTGGGTATGCTAGCAAGAGGTTAACAGTTTGAATCCCTCCAGAACTGAGACCAAAGGTTGATTCGAACTCACAAAAACAGGCAAGAGGGTTACCTTGTCTGTTACACTGGTCACAAGACTGTGCTCAGAGGTTGGCACTTTGGGAGTAGAGGGCCTGACCTGCTGAGTGAATCTGTGACACTAAACATATCCAAGACACAGGCCAAGCTCTTTGGGTCCTCCCGTAAGGTGCCCACTGAGTCCTCTAAACTCCTGGTTCACTGCTGTGATGGGACAGCTGTCTCCAACACTTTAGCGTTCAAGTATTTAGGGGTTACGCTGCATCCGGCACTGGACTTTTCTGCGCACATTAACATGGTTTGTGGCTCTGTAAATGCCCAAATTGATGCTGCCTACAGGGAGCATAATTCACTTACTCAGGCTGCTAGAATCTCAGTAGCAAGAGGTGTTTTTCTCCCTGAACTGCTATATGCCCTCCCTGTTATATCTCATGCCAGTGCAGGGGTTCTTCACAAATGGGACACTTCCTACAACAATATCTGTAGATTTGCCCTATCTGCTCCTCGTCTAACCCACCACTGTCTTCTCTATTCTGCCTTAAACTGGCTGTCTCCAGGTACTTTCAGCTCATACACACTAGGGTATTTTGTTGACTCCTTAACCAGATTTCCTCATCCCTCTACACTGGGGGACATGTTTACCCTGGTCTTTCACTCTCGCTCACTGAGGTCCTCTTCCTACCCCTTACTCTCTGTTCCACATTGCTCCATGAAAATTGGAGAGCAAACTATCTCCTACTTTGCCCCTAGGTTTTGGAACTCTCTCCCCATCCAAGTCAAGAATTCCACATCTCACCCCTAATTTAAGCATACTCTATTTTCCCTCCTCATAGCCCTTGACAACTGTGACTGCACGTAACTTCTGTTTCTGTTCTCTCTAGTTAGTCCTTGTTGTGTCCTTGCCCTCCTTTGGGAGTTCGCCTTCTGCTTATGGGCCAGTATCTATCTGTTTCTCCCTTGGTGTGTCTAATATCTTGTCTACCATAATATGAAATAATATTTTGTAATCTGAGCCTACCTTCCTGTTTTCATCCCTCAGCTAGGCCTAATTGTCAGCATTGCTTTCTGTAAAACTGTATACTGCAATAACGTCAACCTTCTTTCTATAAAATTGTTTGCTGCAATTAACCTCACTACTGTTGCTGTTATCCATGTGGTGTATAATCTACTGGGCCTGTCTCTGTTTTTTGTGGACAGTACTCCTGCCTTTGGAATCTGATTGTTTTATCAGTGCTGCATTGTCATATTGTTATATTGTTATAATGTTGTATTGTTACATTGTTATATTGTAATATTGTACTCTCCTGGGTCATGCCTGAAAATAGGCAGAATTTGTTCCTAGTGCACTTACCCGGTTACCAAAAGCAAATAAATAAACATGGTATCCAGAAGCGATCCCGATGCGGACTATGACTGCTCCATTTCTAGTAGAAGAACCTGCAAAGAACTTCAGTAGGATGGGGATCCCAAAAGAGATTCTAACAGATAGGGGAACAAACTTTAATGCCTGTTTGCTAAAGGAACTACAAATTATTGGGTATTTCAGTTGTTCGAACGTCTCCTTACCACCCTCAAATGAACAGACTAGTCGAGCATTTTAATAAGACCCTCAAGAAAATGCTCACTAAATTCATCAATGATGAGGGGAAGGACTGGGACCAATACTTACCATATTTGTTGTTTTCATACAGGGAAATTCCACAGGCTTCCACCGGGTTTTCCCCCTTTTTCCTACTATATGACCCTTAGACATAGCAAAAGAACAATGGGGGGGTCAAGGAAGTGCTGGGGCATGCAAACATTATTGACTACCTAGTGAAACTAAGGCAGAGGTTAGTCAAGTATGTGGAACTGATGCATAAAAAATATGACACATAGCTAGACGAAACAGAAAACACACTGCGATTTTGGCAAAGGGGAAAATAAATTTCAGGTGGGGGAGAAGGTGCTGTTACTGATCCCCAGTACAGAAAACAAATTGTTAATGCACTGGCAAGGTCCCTTTGCTACAGTACGCCAAACAGGGGTGGTGAACTATGAAATAGAGATGCCAGGAAGACGAAATCCAAAACAGATACACCATGTGAACCTGTAAAAAAAATGTTATGAACCAGGTAGCCCAGTGCTGTATATTCATCCAAAACAGAGGGAATTTGAGTTGGACATTGCCTACCAACACTTGGAGCACATGGGTGGTATAGAGGACAGCTCCATTATGCCAAAGTTGATAGGTGAACAATGTTCTGACTTAAAAACACTGCTTCAGGAATTTGCACATACCTTTACTAATACCCCAGGAACAGCTAAAGGCATAGTACACAAAATTCATGTAAATCAGACTTACCCTATATAGCAAAAGCCATACAGACTTCCCATCAGAGTAAGGGAGGAAGTTATCAAGGAAATACAAAAGCTGGACAAATTGGATGTTATTGTTCCATCTAAGAGCCCCTGGTCATCTCCTATGGTAGTGGTGCCTAAAAAGGAGGGTGGTATCCATCTGTTTAGACTTTAAGGAAAAGCAGCACCATCTTTATCTCTGATGGCTACCCCCTGCCGAGAACTGATGACATCATTGATCAGCTAGGGCAGGCTAAGTACATTTCTACACTTGATTTAACCAAAGGGTATTGGCAAATACCCCTTTCCCTAGACTCTTGGCCTATCACTGCCTTTAGTACCCCCTTAGATCTCTATCATTTTGTGAATATGCCCTTTGGACTTCATGGTGCCCTGCAACCTTCCAAAGGTTTATGGGCAACATGCTTAGACCCAATAAAGCCTATTGCGAGGTGTACCTCAGTTTTTTTATTGTTTATTTTAGTCTTTGGTAACCAGGTAAGGCCCAATTGGCACAAGTGCCTATTTTCAGGGGTGACCTGGGAGCACTAGGAGGTTAAGTGACTTGCTCAAAGTCACACAGTATGCAAGTAGAGGTTGTGAGAATCAAACTCAGGTCTGGTCTGCTGGATGTATCAAGCATGTTCATACCTCATTCCTCTAACCTCTAGGCTATACTGCCAGCCAATGATGTTGATGATGTGGTAATTTTCAGTGAAGACTGGGAAACAATCTTAACCCATTTAAGAAAGGTATTGCAGACCATAAGGGAGGCAGATGTAACACTAAACCCTGCTAAATGTATGCTGGGTAAAGTTGAGACCAGGTATTTGGGATTCATAATGGAAGGGGTAAAGTACAGCCGGAGCAGGACAAGGTCATAGCAGTGGCAAACAGTCCCATTCCTAAAACCAAGAAACATGTGAGGTCATTCCTTGGCCTCGCTCCTTATTATAGGAGGTTCATACCTCAATTCTACACCATAGTGTGTTCCCTGACAAATCTTACTAAGAAAAGTTGTCCTAACAGAGTGCAATGGTCCGATGATTGTGATGCGGCATTCTGGACCATTAAGGACATACTGTGTACAACTCCAGTGTTACAAAGTCCCAATTTCTTCTTACCCTTTGAAATACATACAGATGCTTCTGAGGTAGGTTTAGGGCCTGTACTGACTCAGCATTTACAGGGTGAAGAACACCCAATAGAATATTTGAGTCGAAAGCTTCATGAACAAGAACACAAATATGTCACTATTGAAAAAGAGTGTTTAGCCCTAAAATGGGCAGTGGAATCACTGAAATATTAGCTGTGGGGCACAACTTTTAAAGTGTTAACTGACCATAACCCCCTATGTTGGCTCCAGCAGATAAAGGAAAAAAATCCTAGAATTATGAGGTGGTACTTGGCGTTACAGCCTTATCATTTTTCTGCTACTCATAGGGTAGGGACAGCCCACCTCAATGCAGACTATCTGTCTAGAATTGGTTCTGGAATAGAATGAATTGTCTATTCATATGACGGACTCAAAGAGGTTCACTGAATGTGCGTTGTTGTTATTAATGTCTCAGAGTAGAACACTTATGTATGATCTTGTGTTATAGAACAGAAATGACACTGAAATGTAATGTGTTGAAACATTTATTAGGGATCCTGAGATGGAGATTCTAGAGTTGGTGGTCAGAAGCTCCAACCCCTTCCAGGGTTAAGGAAGGTGGTAAAAACAGGCCTAGTTTGGTCTGTTTTCCTCTTAAGGGGGAAGAATGTGACAGGGATTAAATCTATCCCTTGAAGTAGGCCTACTTTTTTTTTTATAAAACTACTGTTGCAACAGTTCTTTTCTGTTTTTTCTACACTATTCTATTGCTCCTAGTTCAGATCGTTGGCCACCTCTGGAATCCCCACCCCCCCATCTTAAAACTTATCTGTCTCCACTGTGTATTTCATTTTCTCCTTGGTCCATTAACAGGTCCATATGCAGTTTAGCATTGTTTAAATTAATGAACCAGGCGCTGTGTACATGGCTGTGGCTATTTGAAAAATGTATCTGAAATTATCAGTTCCGGAGCTGCCTAAAATATGTAAATATAGTATGAATGTCCTTTCCCCTTCTAACATGCAAATTATCGCATTAGCAAGCCCCCTTCTTACACAGAGGTGCAGCAAAATATTTTTAATACATTTTGAACTGGCAAACAGTATGAAGGTATGCTGACAGAAAACAGTACCAAAATGTATGAGACTAAGGCATCACAAGCCTATGGTTGTGCTTTCAATAAAGGGCTGAAACTGGTTGAATGTACCTTGCACAGTACTCTTTTGCAGGTTGCATTAAACAGGGACTTTTTAGAGGATATAAGTATGACAAAACTTACATTTCTTACAGAGCACAATTCTGCAGACTTTTACAAACAAGTCATGTTCTCAGTTGCTAGCCAGGTTGCTGTATGCCTTCACTATAGGGCGGCAGTGGCCTCTAGTGTCACTTTTTATAATGCAGTACCTGTCCATCACAGCAGAACTGAATGATTTGCATTTAAATTTAAGCATCCTTAGTTAAAGGCTACTTTTGTTTGTCAAATATTGTTTGAATGTTTTAGTTAAAGGCTCCATAGCATTATATACAGTAAATTAAAAAGAGCTGTATAAAGATAAAATAAAAACTTTGATGATGCTGTGAACACATGACTGTGTGGGCGGGTATATAAGGCTTATCTGGTCTGTATGATAGCAGATAGGGTTAGTAACTTCTGATCAATGCAGGTGAAGGACCGATGGAGTCCAGTCACCAAGTGGAAACTGCTTGCTAAGTTTACCACAGATGTAAATTATTTTGTTTGTAAAGTCTTTATTTTGCTCACAGTTTGAGTTTCTTTATTATTTTCCTTTTGAATAAACATTACGCCTTACCAATGGTGCATTGAATCATAATTCTGCTTGTCGTGTCCATCTGTTATTCCACTCCCTATTACAACCTATATAACTGCAAAGAATACAATTCACTACAGCCAACTCAAATACACTAACCTTTTTTTTGTTTTGTTTTTACCTTAAATTGAAGGTCCTAGTAGTAGAGTTCTATTTCTTTAGTTCTAGTAGACAAGTATAGTTATAATAGCAGCTCCTTCCTCTTGCTGTTCTCTGCCTGCCCTCTGCTAGAAGTCAGCCAGGTCAGTTTCTAAATCCTAAACACTTGGCTTCCTTCTAGCTAATCCTCTCCTCCTACTTTACAGTTCCTTCTACACCTAGATGATTGCACATATAAAAATTCTCTTCAGCCAACTCAAACACCTAGATAACTGCAAAGATAATTCACTTCAGCCAACTCAGACAAACACACTAATGCTTTTTTGTACCCTAAATTGAAGGTCCCAGTGGTAGAGTTCTAGTTCTTTAGTCCCAGTAGAGAAGTACAGTTATAACAGCAGCTCCTTCCTCTTGCTGTTCTCAGCCTGCTCTCTGCTAGAAGCAATCTGGTCAGTTTTTAAATCCAAAACACCTGACTTCCTTCTAGCTAAGCCTCTCCCCCTACTTTACAGTTCCTTCTGCACCTAGATGATTGCACAGATGCCAAATTCTCTTTAGACAACTCAAACACTTAGATAACTGCAAAGATAACAGTACAACAGTACAAAGTACAACAGCAAAGTCTGCAAACTGCAGATAAATAAATGATCTCCAGGAAATAAATGGCAAAGAAACTTCAATTCCATTCTTTACTGCTAATGTATAGTGCCATCATTAGTGAATAACAATTGCAGAACAAGGAGAAAAGTTACAGCCAATGTCTGGTATGCAGCTCAGTGCTTGTGTGTACTTATGAACTGACTGGTATATGCTTAATGATTATAACTTGAGCTTTGACATTTTTCTATATCCCACCCTCTGTTGGAGACTAGGTATGTGTAATATTTAAGACCCAGTGGAGAGGATGAGAGACGATTGCTGGAGAAAGAGGAGGCAGGGGAGGAAGGAGGCTGCCTTTGAAGTGTTCAAAGCAGAGTGAGCATCTGCATAAAGTTTGAGTAGAGGAAGTGGGAGGAGCTATTGCCCCCATTGAACTTCAGGCTAAAGCCTTTCAATTCAATGTGTGATACACAGCTCAGTGCATGTCTCTACTTATGAACTGACTTATGTATACTTGATGGTTATAAATTGTGCTTTGGCATTCCTCTATATTCCACCCTCTGTAGGATACTAGGTATGTGTAAGATTTAATGCCCAAAAAGAGAATCAGCATATGATTACCTGCTCCAGCTCCAGAGAGTGTGGCCAAAAGCATGCAGAAAAGGTAAAAAACCCTTTGGGGGAACCTCCGAGGACCCATGGCTACTGACCTGCCTGTCCTCTGGGCATACTAAGAGGAGAATAATTCTAAATGTGGGCTGACATTTTGGTTGTGGTTTTGTTTAGGAATTAATTCTTAATCTTGCTGATTGAAGTGTCCAGTTTCCGACTGATGATGAGCAGGAAGGTCAATGTCAAAGATAAACATTCTGGTTGATGAAAGAGGTCCAATTAGAGTGCTGCCTGGATGACAGACAGTGGTTAATCCATGTCCCAGGTAGGTGTTGGTGAAGCAATAGAAAGTGTACGCATCCAGTCAGCATGGCTGGGGAAAGGCATGCCAGAAGTGCAAACTGAAGCACATAGATCATAGATGTAGAAGTGGAACAGAAGCATTACATGGCCAGCAACGAAGATAAGATAGGAGTGTAGCACAGCTGAGAATGTGATGAGGCATGAGTCTATGCTAATTAAGGAGTCTTGCAAATCTGTTGTACATCAAATGAAGCATTAGGGTATGATTGAGTGCCTTGTTGGAAAAGAGAATTCTCCTAGGATGTCCAGGGAATTGAGGTGTGTTTTCTCATGATGTCTGATGTAGGAACTAGGCTGAACTGCATAGAAGTGACTGAAATGATGGGGTAAAGTAGGCCTGAACATGGACTAACTGGAGCATGAGACCAACATGTAGGTCTGGTGTATGCAATGTTCGAATGCTCAAGCAAAAGAGTAGGACTCAGATGGTCAGACTGAGTAGGGAGAGACCCCACAAGGGTCTGCCTCACTAAAGATGAAAATATGTTTGAGTAACGAGAAATGCCCCCTCATGGGGCATGATAAATTCAGGATGGCGAGACTCCACATGGATTCACTATCACTACAGTATGGTATGATCCGAATTAAGGCTCCTTCCCAGGGTATGCATGATTGGGATGGTGGGACCCCATATGGTCCACCATTGCAATAGTAAGGACTAATCCAATGTAGGGACAGCAGGACCCACATGACTTTGCCAGCAGTAAATTGAAAGCAATAGAGCTATGATTAGGGCCTGGTCATGGGGCGAGTAAATTTGGGATGACAGGACCATGACCATTATCGTAGAATTGCACTATATGAAATAGGATGATGGACCCTTCGCATTCCAGTGTCACAGTATAAGCATATAGTTCCAAGTAAGGAGGACAAGACCTCAAGTAAGTCCACCTGCAGTAAATGGAATAAGATTTGCTTTGAGTAGATGCACCTGGTAGGCATGGTTGATTGGGATGGTGGGACCCCACTTGGTCCAACATCGCTGGTCCATTGAGTAATGCGTGATTGGGAAAGTGGGACCCCATGGTGTCCACCATAGCCATTTTACTTTGTAGTGAATGATTAGGATGGCAGGACCCCACATGGTCCTCCATATCCAAGGTATGGAGTAAAGTAAGTTTGGGATGGCGGGACCCTACGTGGTCCACCATCACCATGGAATGGAGTACAGTATGTTTGGGACAGCAGCAACCCATGTGGTCCACCATCGCCATGGTATGGAGTAAAGTATGTTTGGGATAGCAGGACCCCACATGGTCTGCCATTGCCATGTTATGCACTGTTTGAGTTAAGGATAACAGGACCTCCTGTGGGCCACCATAGCAGTGTAGTGCATCATTCACTGACTGAGTAAGCATGGGAGATCCCCTCCAGTGGGTCTCTATGGTGATATTGAAGCATGTAGTTCTGGTACATCATGTGTGATGATTCTGGTCCACAGGAGTGGAGAGTTGTATCCAAAAGGTTTGTGCAATATCAGGGCATGTAGACTAATAAAATAGGCAAAACATGAAGTGTCATCCAGGTCAGCCCATGACCATGAAGTGAAGGCCAGAACCATGAGGAATGCTTAAGGCTAGGGTATGCAGTGTGCATCATTGAGAAGGTCAGTAGGAGCATAAGGCAAATGAACAATTAGGTAGCTGATAGGTAGGTGCCCAGAGAATTGCAACAACAAGTCCATAAAGAAATCTAGGGCACGAAGTTTAGGAACCCATAAGAGAAAGGAAGAAGTCCCAAACATGGGTTTGGCATGCTCAGGGCAGTGCCAGAGTGGAAGAATAAGGCAGGAGTAGCACTGATATAGCCTTTAGGCAGTTCCAACTCACAGTGGCCCAAAGAAGAGGCAGCAGCAGAAGTAGTCACTGGAAGACAGCCATAACACTAAACTGCTATACATACCTGGGGCACAAAAGGCTGCAGGTATAAGGACATATGGTGGTGTTAAATAAAATGGCAATAGTATCAAAAGTATTGGATTCAGTGAAAGTTCAGAGTACAGTCCACTGTGGAAGCAGAGCATTGAGTAGACAGCACACCTGGAGCACCAGCAGGGGAATGGAGTGGCGCCAGCAAAGATGCGAAAGAACCTGCATAGATAAACAAAGCCGATGCAAGACAAAAGCAACAGAACTCCAGTGGATCTGCAGGCTGAGTTCCAGAACAGATTGTAAACTAGTCTTGCCTGCAAAATGTAGTTTCTGTGATGCTAGAGTGGGGTGGCAGTCCAGATTGGTGGGCAACAAGCTGACAGAGACGCAGTAGAGGCACAAATGGAGCACTGCATAAGAGTTGGTGGTCATTGTCATCAAGGTGGATGCCATGATGAGGCAGGATGGTCTGCATTAGCTGAGTGGCACCAGACAAATGATGGAGGGCAAGGCAAAGCAGCAGGTAGTGAGCAAAGCCACTGAGGGAAGGCAGCTTCAAGCGCACATAGTCCAGGCAGACAAATAAATTGCAGAAAGATACGGAATGGAGGCAGCGGCTGTAAGGAGGTCCCAAAGAAATAAATAGAGAGAACCAGAGAAACAAACAGGAGACAACCAGGTAATGAAGAGAGAATGGAGCAGGGGGACAAGGGAAACAAAAGGGATGACACAAGGGGAAAAAACAGGAAAATGGAAATGACGGGGCAAGCAACAAATGGCAGAAAGACAGAAGTGGGGGGGGGACAAAATGTAGAGGCAACAAAAGAGAGGGAAGCAAAAAAGGAGAACAGGAGGGGGAAAGGATGGAAGGAAAGCCCAACCACAGCAGCCACGTAGCACAGAGGTGCTAGTGAGGAAGCCCAGATTTCAAAAAGCTCAAAGCAGAGTGAGCGTATGCTTGAAACTTAAGTACTGGAAGAGGGAGGAGCTATTCCTCCACCATTGAACTCCAGGCTGAAGCCTCCCAATGAAGTGTAATGCCCGCCCCCCCCATTTGGGGTCTTACCCCAAATGCCTCCAAGTTCTCCTGTTTCTGCCACTGGCATCCCCGATCTTCCCCTGTTTTGTTTTCTGCCTAGCCTGAGTCCTCTGGTTCCTACTAACTTCTCAAGCAGTCACAGTAATTTGTTTATCCCATTTCAGGCTTTAAACATTAACCACAAGCTGCACTGTTTTTGCATGCACTCCAGAGCAAGTGGACACCCATGCATGCACATTGTAGCACTTTAATCTGCTGACCGCCAGCTTTGTGGTCTATCCCAAGGATGTCTCACAGTCCTGGTGCCCCTGCTGATCTAGGGGATTGGGAACCTTTGCCAGGAGGTAGAGAAGCCTCTGTAAAGTGTAAAATTAAAGTCTGAAATGAGCATAATCAGTGGCACATGAATCTTAAAATGTACCTCATGAATATTAATGAGGTCGCTGCTGGCCACCTAGAGGGTCTGTGTTTCGGTGGCAGGTACAGAAAAAGTATGTAATACAGTATAAATATAAAAGAATGGTTGAGTCTGAAAGGGCACTGTTCGGGCTACGTCACTGTGGGGGTTATATAAATTAAATGTATTTGTACTGGCTGCACCAGAACTTTATTTGTGAGGACACTGTGTGGACTGCATAAAAACTGTGAATACGGCTGCCATCTTTGCAGCCATCAGCCAATAGGAAGGCAGGATTTGCCACAGAAACTCTCGGGACAGTGCCAGAGACTTTTGGAGGAAAAAGGAGGTACAATTCTAGGTGCCCAAATTTGAGAAAAAATTAAGAGACTTAGACTGTTTTTGACAGTTTAGGCAGCCAATCGGATTTGCTGGAACTTGGCTCCTTATTTAAGGGGACTTGTTTGAACTGAGTTTAGTTCTGAAGTGGTTGCTTGACAGATTAGCTAGACCTTCCAGAGGAAAGGTGGTTCTGCTTGCAGCTTGGGGAGCATGGGGAAAGGCCTGCTTTGTTTCTCCTCGGACTGAACGCTTACCCTAAGTGTGAGACTGCCAGTGTACAAAACAAGCTGCAATTCTTCAGACGGTGGTGTCAGAGCTTGAATGATCCCCACCCTGCATTTGATGAGAAACTGCTTTTCCTCAGAGTCGGTGGCCTAAATCACAAGCCTAGGATCATCGGAATTGTCTCCATTCAATTTGCCAGTGGGAGATTTGAATTTCTGCATTGCTAGCTTACATTTCTAGGACTGCAGTTTGTAAGCTGGTAAGCTGCATGGCCTATCTGAGACTGCCAGAACTTAAACTTCTGATGCCTAACGACTTTCCTAAAAGACTGCTACTGCCTGTGATAAACAAGCTGCCAAATGACCAGAGAAGGGAGACAGCTCCTGTGGCGAAGATCATTGTGGGTTATGGCCACCCTTTGGAGGGATGCCAAGAAGTGGGGGTGAGTCATGATAGCCCCCTGGTCTCTATATCCTGATTTTTGCCAGAAAGGACAAAGCCCTGAAGACTGCAGCTACATGTCTGAGTGCTGAATCCTGCCTCGAGGGGAGTCATCCTGGAAAGCAACCCAGTTCCCGAGGTCCAAGGTTCCGTGAGTACGAAATGGTTTTACCCTGCAACACCAATTAATAGCGTTTTGTCATCTGATTTGCCTGTTAGTTTCATGCTGTTGTTCTGATTTCTTTTGCAGGCTATAAAGCTTGCAGATTGCAGTTCCTTTGGGTTTAAAGAGTCTGCGTATGTTGGAGAAATAAAAAGTAGAGGTATTACCAACCAATATTTCATTTAAGGGCCCCAACCAGCTGCAATACTTGCAAACCCATGGCAACGCTTCAGGCATGAAACTAATTAGACTCTGGGTACCCAGCAGCTGTAACTGGACTGTCCAGAGGGGTGAATGGGTTAATGCAAGTAACTGAAGGGTACAGTGTTGTTGCCAGTAACTGTTTATTTACAGGTGCACCACATGCATGCAAGAGTTCCAGACCCTGTTGTTAAGTGTGGTGACTGTAAGCATATTATTGGCACTCTCCATTAATTATGAATTGAATGCAAAGTAAAGCAGATTGTAAAGCTGCATGTGTATGGTCATTTGGTGGGCCAGTGGGTGGGTACAACTCCTGCCTTTGGAATCTGATTGTTTTATCAATGCTGCATTGTCATATTGTTATATTGTTATAATGTTATATTGTTACATTGTTATATTATAATATTGTACACTCCTGGGTCATGCCTGAAAATAGGCAGAATTTGTTCCTAGTGCACTTACCCGGTTACCAAAAGCAAATAAATAAACATGGTATCCAGAAGCGATCCCCATAGGGACTATGACTGCTCCATTTCTAGTAGAAGAACCTGCAAAGAACTTCAGTAGGATGGGAATCCCAAAGGAGATTCTAACAGATAGGGGAAGAAACTTTAATACCTGTTTGCTAAAAGAACTACAAATTATTGGGTATTTCAGCTGTTCGAACGTCTTCTTACCACCCTCGAATGAACGGGCTAGTAGAGCATTTTAATAAGACCCTCAAGAAAATGCTCACTAAATTCATCAATGATGAGGGGAAGGACTGGGACCAATACTTACCATATTTGTTGTTTTCATACAGGGAAATTCCACAGGCTTCCACCGGGTTTTCCCCCTTTTTCCTGCTAAATGACCTTTAGACATAGCAAAAGAACAATAGGAGGCCAAGGAAGTGCTGGGGCATACAAACATTATTGACTACCTAGTGAAACTAATGCAGAGGTTAGTCAAGTATGTGGAACTGATGCATAAAAAATATGACACATAGCTAGACGAAACAGAAAACACACTGCGATTTTGGCAAAGGGGAAAATAAATTTCAGGTGGGGGAGAAGGTGCTGTTACTGATCCCCAGTACAGAAAACAAATTGTTAATGCACTGGCAAGGTCCCTTCACTATAGTACGCCAAACAGGGGTGGTGAACTATGAAACAGAGATGCCAGGCAGACGAAATCCAAAACAGATACACCATGTGAACCTGTTAAATAAATGTTATGAACCAGGTAGCCAGTGCTATATATTCATCCAAAACAGAGGGAATTTGAGTTGGACATTGCCTACCAACACTTGGAGCACATGGGTGGTATAGAGGACAGCTCCATTAAGCCACAGTTGACAGGTAAACAATGTTCTGACTTAAAAACACTGCTTCAGGAATTTGCACATACCTTTACTAATACCCCAGGAACAGCTAAAGGCATAGTACAAAAATTCATGTAAATCAGACTCACCCTATACACCAAAAGCCATACAGACTTCCCATCAGAGTAAGGGAGGAAGTTATCAAGGAAATACAAAAGCTGGACAAATTGGGTGTTATTGTTCCATCTAAGAGCCCCTGGTCATCTCCTATGGTAGTGGTGCCTAAAAAGGAGGGCGGTATCCGTCTGTTTAGACTTTAAGGAAAACCAACACCATCTCTGTATCTGATGGCTACCCCTTGCCGAGAACTGATGACATCATTGATCAGCTAGGGCAGGCTAAGTACATTTCTACACTTGATTTAACCAAGAGGTATTCGCAAATACCCCTTTCCCTAGACTCTTGGCCTATCACTGCCTTTAGTACCCCCTTAGATCTCTATCATTTTGTGAATATGCCCTTTGGACTTCGTGGTGCCCTGCAACCTTCCAAAGGTTTATGGGCAACATGCTTAGACCCCATAAAGCCTATTGCGAGGTGTACCTCAATTTTTTTATTTTTTATTTTAGTCTTTGGTAACCGGGTAAGGCCCAATTGGCACAAGTGGCTGTTTTCAGGGGTGACCTGGGAGCACTGGGTGGTTAAGTGACTTGCTCAAAGTCACACAGAATGCAAGTAGAGTTTGTGAGAATCAAACTCAGGTCTGGTCTGCTGGATGTATCAAGCACGTTCATACCTCATTCCGCTAACCTCTAGGCTATACTGCCAGCCAATGATGTCGATGATGTGGTCATTTTCAGTGAAGACTGGGAAACAATCTTAACCCATTTAAGAAAGGTATTGCAGACCATAAGGTGTAACAGTAAACCCTGCTAACTGTATGCTGGGTAAAGTTGAGACCAGGTATTTGGGATTCATAATGGGGGGGGGGTAAAGTACAGTCGGAGCAGGACAAGGTCATAGCAGTGGCAAACAGTCCCATTCCTAAAACCAAGAAACATGTGAGGTCATTCCTTGGCCTTGCTCCCTATTATAGGAGGTTCATACCTCAATTCTACACCATAGTGTGTCCCCTGACAAATCTTACTAAGAAAAGTTGTCCTAACAAAGTGCAATGGTCCGATGATTGTGATGAGGCATTCTTAACCATTAAAGACATACTGTGTACAACTCCAGTGTTACAAAGTTCCAATTTCTTCTTACCCTTTGAAATACATACAGATGTTTCTGAGGCAGGTTTAGGGCCTGTACTGACTCAGCATATACAGGGTGAAGAACACCCAATAGTATATTTGAGTCGAAAGATTTATGAACAAGAACACAAATATGTCACTATTGAAAAAGAGTGTTTAGCCCTAAAATGGGCAGTGGAATCACTGAAATATTATCTGTGGGGCACAACTTTTAAAGTGTTAACTGACCATAACCCCCTATGTTGGCTCCAGCAGATAAAGGAAAAAAATCTTAGAATTATGAGGTGGTACTTGGCGTTACAGCCTTATCATTTTTCTGCTTCTCACAGGGTAGGGACAGCCCACCTCAATGCAGACTATCTGTCTAGAATTGGTTCTGGAATAGAATGAATTGTCTATTCATATGATGGACTCATAGAGGTTCACTGAATGTGCATTGTTGTTATTAATGTCTCAGAGTAGAGCACTTATGTATGATCTTGTGTTATAGAATAGAAATGACACTGAAATGTAATGTGTAGAAACATTTATTAGGGACCCTGAGACGGAGCTTCTAGAGTGGGTGGTCGGAAGCTCCAACCCCTTCCAGGGTTAGGGAAGGTGGTAAAAACAGGTCTAGTTTGGTCTGTTTTCCTCTTAAGGGGGGAAGAATGTGACAGGGATTAAATCTATCCCTTGAAGTAGGCCTACTTTTTTTTATAAAACTACTGTTGCAACAGTTCTTTTCTGTTTTTTCTACACTATTCTACTGCACCTAGTTCAGATCGTTGGCCACCTCTGGAATCCCCACCCCCCATCTTAAAACTTATCTGTCTCCACTGTGTATTTCATTTTCTCCTTGGTCCATTAGCAGGTCCATATGCAGTTTAGCATTGTTTAAATTAATGAACCAGGCACTGTACACGACTGTGGCTATTTGAAAAATGTATCTGGGGGGATCACGTGATGCAGAGCAGGAGATAGTAGCAGCCTCCCGGAGCTCCCTCCACCCGTTCCTAAAACAGCGGTTTCCCTAATTCATCGCAACTCCCTCTCTGCCTAGGGAAGTGTTGGAAAGCCTCAGTGAGTGTCCGGTGCAAGAAAATGGAAGCGGAGTTCAAAGACTCGCTGCCCAAACACACGCCCCCGACGACTCCCGAGAAGGCCCCAAAGAAAGCCTGGGCCTCGGGTAATCTGCAGCTCACCTCAACAACGCCAGGTATCTCTGAAACAGAACCACTTACGTTGGCAAACTTTTTAAAAGAATTCCAGCCGTTTCGCGAAGAAATGAAGGAACTTACGGCTGAAGTTAAAGGCATGTCCCATGCTCTAGATGATCTAACTCGCAGGACTGCTGATGTGGAGGTTCGCATTATCTCGGTGGAACAGAAACATGAAAAGCTGGATCCTGACATAGTGGTGATGAAACAATGGATCAACAAGTTAGAAAATAAGGTCGAGGACCTTGAAGGCCGATCTCGCCGCAACAATGTAGTTATCATAGGCCTTCCAGAGAGAGAGGAGGGCTCGGAGCCGATTAAATTTGTCCAGCGCTTTATTCAGAAAATAGCTGGCCCTTCGCCTTTTGGCCAAGTATATGTCATCGAGAGAGCGCATAGGGCACTGAGGGACATGCCACCGACTGGTGCACCACCCCGCACGTTCATTTTCAAGTTTCTAAATTACTTAGAGAGGCAGCACTTCCTGAATAAAGCCAGGGACCTGAAGGAAATATCTTGGGAAGGCTCAGGAATAAGGGTGGTTCAAGACCTGCCACTATCCATTCGGCAGAGGAGAGCATCGTTTCATGCTTTGATCACTAGGCTGATAGCTGCAAATATTCGATTCCGGATGAGGTATCCAGCCCGATTCAAGTGCTGGCAAAGGACACTTGGCATACCTGAACAGATAGCGGAAAGTCATAATCGGGGCTAAGGCAGCTGTTCCCAGATCTATTTTGGGACCCATGAAGTTGCTACTGGTACAGTTACTAAAAACTCCGCTTGGTGGGATGACCCTTGCATCTGACATGGACATGGAGATGTCTACTTTATTCTAGTGTTGGCCCCTTGTGAAGCCTTGGTCCATAAGAGTACTATCTGGAGCTGAGCCCTTAGTATTCTGGAGTATTTTTTTTTTTTTTTTAGTTCCGGATGGGTGTAGCTTGAGACTCCCTCCCAAGAAGGAGGATGCAAGTTTGATTTGAATTATTTCTAAATGTATGTTTTGGAAATACATGTGCCACCATACTTCTGTTCTATCACTCCCAAATATGGTGTGGGCCTCTAATTTAATTTAATTTAATTTTGTCTTGGTCCTATGGCACACCCGTGAACTCTGGAGACCATGGAGAAGGGAGAGCCCTTTACCTGAGGAGAACTGGTCCTTCCTGTAGGTGGGATAAGACTGACAGAACTGTGATGTATCTGATCGTTTTGGTACACTACCTGTATATCTCATTATGGCAATCTGTTAAGGAACATTGACGGGCCTTCGCCCTCTATGGTTTTATTTTATAATCTATTGTTTCTTTTTTGGTTGCTTTGTCAACCTAAGCTTGGGCTTTTGGGGGCGAGTTTAGATAAAGTATGGACAGAGAGGATAGAGTTAAGTCAAGCCAATAATAACTCTGCTAATTGTGGATTCGACCTACTTTTGAATACATTAAGATGGGTGGGGGAGGTGGATACTCCTCATTGTTCTGGTATCATGTTCGTTGGTAGTTCGGTGGGTTAGGGGTGGAGGGGTTGTTGGGGTTTAGGGTATGTCTTTGTTATGGGGTTTTCGGTATTTTGGTGGGGGAGGGGACCTTTTGCACAGCACTCCTTATTTTTCTAGGCCTATTAGCGCAGGACTGGTCTCTCGTTTGCTTAGGTTCTGAGCATACCTTACCGTATGGCTAGGCACATTAATGTGGTGACCTGGAATGTGCATGGACTTCACCATAAATCCAAACAGTATAAGGTCTTAAAGCATCTAGATTATGTGAAAGCAGATATTATGTTTTTGCAAAAACACATTTGATGAAAGCCGAAATCAGCCAGTTATGCAGACTTCAAGTTGGTCAGATTTTTACCTCAGAAGGGAGTTCCCAAAGTAGAGGGGTTATGGTTATGGTTCGTAAATCAGTCCCATTTCTTCCAATTCAAGTAATTGAAGATAAGTTTGGGAGGTATGTTTTTGTAAGGGGTACTTTGTCATCTTTAGAAATTATTTTTGGTTCAATCTACGGCCCCAATACTGATACCCCAAGCTTCTTTGTCCAAATTATGGAATTACTCTCTTCCTGGAGTAATTTGCCAATAGTGTTGGGGGGTGACTTCAATCTGGTCATGGACCCATCAATGGACAGATCTCGCTCTGTTGGGAAAGGATTAACCCCGGGTCAGAGAGCCGTTAGGGAGATGATGGACGGATTAGGCTTGTGCGACATTTGGAGAGTGTTTCATCCATCTGTAAGAGATTTTACCTTTACCTCACAAATGCATAACACTCTATCCAGGATAGATTATGTTTTAATCTCAAATACTGTCTTGGCTGGAGTGTTAGACACCAATATTGTTTCCGGGCCATTATCGGATCATTCTATAGTAAGTTGCATTTTTACTTTTTCTGCTCTACCTAAACCAGGGAGCAGATGGAAAATTAACAATCAGATACTAAAGGATCCCAAATTAGTTAAATACCTCTCAGAACAAATAGCTGAATTTATCTCCTTCAACCTTAATTCCACCAATAAACCAGATATGGAGTGGGGAGCTTTTAAAGCTTTTATCCGGGGTATTTTGCTTGGTCTGGCCTCCCGCAGAAAAAGAGAAAGGCAAAATCATATTTCTGAGTTACTAACCAAAATCCGTGATAAAGAAAGGGGCCTTTCTGATTCCTCCTCAGAGGGCTATAGACAGGAATTATTTTTGTTAAGGGACTCGTACCTTAAAATTCTAAATGAACAAGCTGAATGGGCATTCATAAAATCTAAAGCTATTTTCACAGACCAAGGGGAGAAAGCCGGCCGACTATTAGCTAGAAGAATTAAGCAACTAGAGTCTTCTAGGTGGGTGCCAGCTATTCACCCCTCAGAGGGGGGTCCAATCAAAACTTCCCCTGAGGACATTCTAAATGAGTTTGTTAAATACTTTAAAGGGATCTACGGACCCATGAAAGACCTTCCGTCTGAAGATAGGATAGACCATTTTCTGGGGAAATTAAATTTTCCATTATTGGGTGAATCAGACCGACTTCAGCTATTGGCCCCCATTACGGTAGAAGAAGTAGACCGGATTATTAAGTCCCTCCCATTAGATAGAACACCTGGCCCAGATGGCCTTTCCACTAATTTTTATAAAACTTTTTCCAAGGAATTAATCCCTGCTTTGTTACGATTGTTCCAATGTATCCTGGATGGTGAGGCCTCTGATAAATCTCTTTTTGAAGCTCTAATTGTGCTTTTACCTAAGCTGGGTAAACCCCATGATCTCGTTGCCAATTATAGACCTATTTCCCTTCTCAACCAGGATATTAAAATTCTCACAAAGTTATTGGCCGATAGAATAAGTAAGGTCCTTCCCGGTTTAATCGGACCTGAACAGGTGGGATTTATGAAGGGTAGATCTTCTGCGGACCACTTGAGGGTCTTGGATCATGTCTTCTCGGCCTCCAGGGATTCAGATCAACCTATGGTCCTTGTCTCTCTGGATGCTGAGAAGGCCTTCGATAGGGTATATGGTAACTTCCTCATAAAAGCTATGAGATCTTTTGGTTTCCCTCTACAATTTTTGGGATGGATCCAAGCCATTTATAAATTTCCATCTGCAAGAATTACCTGCAACGGAGTTACCTCATCTTTATTTAGACTTTTCCTAGGTACCAGACAAGGTTGCCCTCTTTCCCCACTTCGTTTTAATTCATATATTGAACCCCTTATTATACGGATTAAACATGAACAAAGAATTCAGGGTATCCAAATTTGGGAGCACACACTGAAAATTTTGGCATATGCAGATGATCTCCTTCTGCAAATATCACACCCATCTTCCTCCATTCCAATCTTGCTAGATATTATTGATGAGTTTGGCTCTATCGCTAATTATAAGCATAACATTAGTAAATCGGTGGTTTTTCCCTTAAATTTTAGGACAAATGCACATGAGATTGCCCCTTTCGGGCTGGCTTGGAATGCTAAGCTTATCAGATATCTAGGTCTTACGTTAACCAGAGACACATCTCGCCTAATGCAGAATAATTTAGACTCGGTGTTGCGTGATATTGAGGTGGATCTAAGGAGATGGGCGATTATCCCCTTGTCTATTTGGGGCAGAATTAATCTGGTAAAAATGAACATTTTTCCTCGATTATTCTATCCCATTAGTATGTTAAACGTTTGGCTCCCAGTTAAATGGTTTAAGAAAGTACATAGAATTATCTCTGGTTTCATTTGGAGCTATAAAACCCAGATTGTCCTATTTTAAATTGTCCGCCCTAAGATTTCGAGGCTTGAGACCTCCCACTTTAATTATATTACTGGGCTAGCCATGCATCGAAATACCTTCGCTGGATTAAAAAACGGATGACTCACACGCTGACAATTATGTACCACTATGGTTAGACATAGAGATATCCCAGATTGTGGACTCTGGCCTTAGGCCAGAGGCCTTGCTATACTGTCCTCTGAAGGCTGTCCCCCCAGCTCTTCGGAAGACATCTATTGAAACCTCAGTTAGGGTACATGTGCAACTATGTTCATTTTTAAAGTATTGTCACACTGGGGATCCGGCTCAACCAATAACGGGTAATCCTAATTTTCTAATAGGTGGAAAACCCATCCAAGATATGTGGCTACCTTTGTTGGGAAAAGTGTCGGTTAAAGATTTGTTTGATGAGGGGGGTAAATTACTTACTTCGACGGATATTTTGAGCAAGTTTCAGATTCCCCCGCGTCTGATATTTAACATTTTCCAGCTTCGTCATCTCCTAGTGGAGAAGCTGAGTAACCTGTCCAAGGACTGCGGACTATCTGATTTTGAAGTAACTCTGACGCCAGTAGTCCGTAAAGCTCATGCCATTTTGGCAATATATAGTATTTTGATTGCCTGGTTGCACCCTAATATCCATGCCCCTAAACAATATTGGTTGCAATTGTTTCCAGAACACGTCTTTAAATGGGATGAAATCTGGAGGGCGTGCCATAACTTTTTAGTACAAGACAGGCTGAGGTTAATGCAGTTTAAGTTATTACATAACTCTTACTTTTCCCCGGTAAAATTAGCCGAGAAGGGCATGGCCTCCTCATCTTCATGTTTCAGGTGTCAGCAAGGGGTTGAGTTTACTTCATATTTTTGGCACTGTCCGAAATTACTGGGCTATAGGGAGACTATAAAGAACAACCTCGATCCCCTCTTGGGACTCGAAAATTTATTTACCCTAGGGTCTGTATTCTAGGAGACATGACTGGGTTGGTGTCAGTGTAGGAAATATCATATGGGGTTGATCTCAAGCCTCAGTCAAAAGCTAGTTTTGAGGCATTGGAAAGATAGTATAGAGATTTAGTATGGTGAATGGTTGCAGGAATTTTAGCTAACCTTAGAACGGATAGAACCATTGCAAGCTTGCAATATAAACTCTCTAAGTTTAATCATACCTGGGGTTCTTTATATACCTTTTTTCTGTGCCATTGTAATTGGTAATGAGTTTTCCAGTCAGCCTGTATCTGAGTGCTGTGCAAAAGGTGGGTGGTAGGGAGGGTGGGGGGTTTTAGGAGGGGGGGGTAAGGTCTACATCCGGATTTTTTGTCTTTTTTTTGTGTGGCAATTAATTTTGCTGTCATCTTGTTACCTTTCTGGATGTATTCCTTAAAGTTGTTAAATCTTAATAAAAGTTGAATGGAAAAAAAAAAAAAAAATGTATCTGAAATTATCAGTTTCAGAGCTGCCTAAAATATGTAAATATAGTATGAATGTCCTTTCCCCTTGAACATGCAAATTATCGCATTAGCAAGCCCCCTTCTTACACAGAGGTGCAGCAAAATATTTTTAATACATTTTGAACTGGCAAACAGTATGAAGGTATGCTGACAGAAAACAGTACCAAAATGTATGAGACTAAGGCATCATAAGCCTATGGTTGTGCTTTCAATAAAGGGCTGAAACTGGTTGAATGTACCTTGCACAGTACTCTTTTGCAGGTTGCATTAAACAGGAACATTTTAGAGCATATAAGTATGACAAAACTTACATTTCTTACAGAGCAGAATTCTGCAAACTTTTACAAACAAGTCATGTTCTCTGTTGCTAGCCAGGATGCTGTATGCCTTCACTATTGGGAGGCAGTAGCCTCTAGTGTCACTTTTTATAATGCAGTACCTGTCCATCACAGCAGAACTGAATGATTTGCATTTAAATTTAAGCATCCTTAGTTAAAGGCTACTTTTGTTTGTCAAATATTGTTTGAATGTTTTAGATAAAGGCTCCATAGCATTATATACAGTAAATTAAAAAGAGCTGTATAAAGATAAAATAAAAACTTTGATGATGCTGTGAACACATGACTGTGTGGGCGGGTATATAAGGCTTATCTGGTCTGTATGATAGCAGACAGGGTTAGTAACTTCTGATCAATGCAGGTGAAGGACTGATGGAGTCCTGTCACCAAATGGAAACTGCTTGCTAAGTTTACCACAGATGTAAATTATTTTGTTTGTAAAGTCTTTATTTTGCTCACAGTTTGAGTTTCTTTATTATTTTCCTTTTGAATAAACATTATAGCCTCCAATGGTGCATTGAATCATAATTCTGCTTGTCGTGTCCATCTGTTATTCCACTCCCTATTACAACCTAGATAACTGCAAAGAATACAATACACTACAGCCAACTCAAATAAACTAACCTTTTTTTTGTTTTGTTTTTACCTTAAATTGAAGGTCCTAGTA
The DNA here is from genome assembly GCA_016271365.2 of Neoceratodus forsteri. Lineage (NCBI taxonomy): Eukaryota > Metazoa > Chordata > Ceratodontiformes > Ceratodontidae > Neoceratodus > Neoceratodus forsteri. Next base: position 1,278,533,400 of record CM057454.1, read on the forward strand.
GTAGAGTTCTAGTTTTTTAGTCCCAGTAGAGAAGTATAGTTATAATAGCAGCTCCTTCCTCTTGCTGTTCTCAGCCTGCTCTCTGCTAGAAGCAATCTGGTCAGTTTTTAAATCCAAAATACCTGACTTCCTTCTAGCTAAGCCTCTCCCCCTACTTTACAGTTCCTTCTGCACCTAGATGATTGCACAGATGCCAAATTCTCTTTAGACAACTCAAACACATAGATAACTGCAAAGATAACAGTACAACAGTACAAAGTACAACAGCAAAGTCTGCAAACTGCAGATAAATAAATGATCTCCAGGAAATAAATGGCAAAAAAACTTCAATTCCATTCTTTACTGCTACTGTATAGTGCCATCATTAGTGAATAACAATTGCAGAACAAGGAGAAAAGTTACAGTTCAATGTCTGGTATGCAGCTCAGTGCTTGTGTGTACTTATGAACTGACTGGTATATGCTTGATGATTATAACTTGAGCTTTGACATTTTTCTATATCCCACCCTCTGTTGGAGACTAGGTATGTGTAATATTTAAGACCCAGTGGAGAGGGTGAGAGAAGAGAGCTGGAGAAAGAGGAGGCAGGGGAGAAAGGAGGTTGCTTTTGAAGTGTTCAAAGCAGAGTGAACATCTGCATGAAGTTTAAGTAGAGGAAGTGGGAGGAGCTATTGCCCCCATTGAACTTCAGGCTAAAGCCTTCCAATTCAATGTGTGATACACAGCTCAGTGCTTGTCTCTACTTATGAAATGACTTGTGTATACTTGATGGTTATAACTTGTGCCTTGGCATTCCTCTATATTCCACCCTCTGTATGATACTAGGTGTGTGTAAGATTTAATGCCCAAAAAGGGAATTAGCATATGATTACCTGCTCCAGCTCCAGAAAGTGTGGCCAATAGCATGCAGAAAAGGTAAAAAAACCCTTTGGGGGAACCTCCGAGGACCGATGGCTACTGACCTGCCTGTTCTCTGGGCATACTAAGAGGAGAATAATTCTAAATGTGGGCTGACATTTTGGTTGTGGTTTTGTTTAGGAATTAATTCTTAATGTTGCTGATCAAAGTGTCCAGTTTCCAACTGATGATGAGCAGGAAGGTCAATGCCAAACATAAATGTTCTGGTTGATGAAAGAGGTCCAATTAGAGTGCTGCCTGGATGAGAGAAAGTGGTTAATCCATGTCCCAGGTAGGTGTTGGTGAAGCAATAGAAAGTGTACACATCCAGTCAGCATGGCTGGAGAAAGGCATGCCAGAAGTGCAAACTGAAGCACATAGATCATAGATGTAGAAGTGGAACAGAAGCATTACGTGGCCAGCAATGAAGATAAGATAGGAGTGTAGCACAGCTGAGAATGTGATGAGGCATGAGTCTATGCTAATTAAGGAGTCTTGCAAATCTGTTGTACATCAAATGAAGCATTAGGGTATGATTGAGTGCCTTGTTGGAAAAGAGAATTCTCCTAGGATGTCCAGGGAATTGAGACATGATGTCTGATGTAGGAACTAGGCTGAACTGCATAGAAGTGACTGAAATGATGGGGTAAAGTAGGCCTGAACATGGACTAACTGGAGCATGAGACCCACATGTAGGTCTGGTGTATGCAATGTTCGAATGCTCAAGCAATAGAGTAGGACTCAAATGGTCAGACTGAGTAGGGAGAGACCCCACAAGGGTCTGCCTTACTAAAGATGAAAATATGTTTGAGTAACGAGAAATGCCCCCTCATGGGGCATGATAGAGTCAGGATGGCGAGACTCCACATGGATTCACGATCACTACAGTATGGTATGATCCGAATTAAGGCTCCTTCCCAGGGTATGCATGATTGGGATGGTGGGACCCCATGTGGTCCACCATTGCAATAGTAAGGACTAATCCAAGGTAGGGAGAGCAGGACCCACATGACTTTGCCAGCAGTAAATTGAAAGCAATAGAGCTATGATAAGGGCCTGGTCATGGGGCGAGTAGATTTGGGATGACAGGACCATGGCCATTATCGTAGAATTGCACTATATGAAATAGGATGATGGACCACTCGCATTCCAGTGTCACAGTGTACGCATATAGTTCCAAGTAAGGAGGACAAGACCTTAAGTAAGTCCACCTGCAGTAAATGGAATAAGATTTGCTTCGAGTAGATGCACCTGGTAGGCATGGTGGATTGGGATGGTGGGACCCCACTTGGTCCAACATCACTGGTCCATTGAGTAATGTGTGACTAAGAAAGTGGGACCCCATGGGGTCCACCATGGCCATTTTACTTTGTAGTGAATGATTAGGATGGCAGGACCCCACATGGTCCGCCATCGCCAAGGTATAGAGTAAAGTAAGTTTGGGATGGCGGGACCCTATGTGGTCCACCATCACCATGGAATGGAGTACAGTATGTTTGGGACAGCAGCACCCCATGTGGTCCACCATCGCCATGGTATGGAGTAAAGTATGTTTGGGATGGCAGGACCCCACATGGTCTGCCATTGCCATGTTATGCACTGTTTGAGTTAAGGATAACAGGACCTCCTGTGGGTCACCATAGCAGTGTAGTGTATCATCCACTGACTGAGTAAGCATGGGAGATCCCCTCCAGTGGGTCTCTATGGTGAGATTGAAGCATGTAGTTCAGGTACATCATGTGTGATGATTCTGGTCTACAGGAGTGGAGAGTTGTATCCAAAAGGTTTGTGCAATATCAGGGCATGTAGACTAATAAAATAGGCAAAACATGAAGTGTCATCCAGGTCAGCCCATGACCATGAAGTGAAGGCCAGATCCATGAGGAATGCTTAAGGCTAGGGTATGCAGTGTGCATCATTGAGAAGGTCAGTAGGAGCATAAGGCAAATGAACAATTAGGTAGCTGATAGGTAGGTGCCCAGAGAATTTCAACAACAAGTCCATAAAGAAATCTAGGGCACGAAGTTTAGGAACCCATAAGAGAAAGGAAGAAGTCCCAAACATGGGTTTGGCATGCTCAAGGCAGTGCCAGAGTGGAAGAATAAGGCAGGAGTAGCACTGATATAGCCCTTAGGCAGTTCCAACTCACAGTGGCCCAAAGAAGAGGCAGCAGCAGAAGTAGTCACTGGAAGACAGCCATAACACTAAACTGCTATACATACCTGGGGCACAAAAGGCTGCAGATATAAGGACGTATGGTGGTGTTAAATAAAATGGCATCAGTATCAAAAGTATTGGATTCAGTGAAAGTTCAGAGTACAGCCCACTGCGGAAGCAGAGCATTGAGGTGACAGCACATCTGGAGCACCAGCAGGGGAATGGAGTGGCGCCAGCAAAGATGTGAAAGAACCCGCATAGATAAACAAAGCCGATGCAAGACAAAAGCAACAGACCTCCGGTGGATCTGCAGGCTGAGTTCCAGAACAGATTGGAAACTGGTCTCACCTACAAAATGTAGTTTCTATGATGCTAGAGTGGGGTGGCAGTCCAGATTGGTGGGCAACAAGCTGACAGAGCCGCAGTAGAGGCACAAAGGGAGCACTGCATAAGAGTTGGTGGTCATTGTCATCAAGGTGGATGCCATGATGAGAGAGGATGGTCTGCATTAGCTGAGTGGCACCAGACAAATGATGGAGGGCAAGGCAAAGCAGCAGGTAGTGAGCAAAGCCACTGAGGGAAGGCAGCTCCAAGTGCACATAGTCCAGGCAGACAAATAAATTGCAGCAAGATACGGAATGGAGGCAGCAGCTGTAAGGAGGGCCCAAAGAAATAAATGGAGAGAACCAGAGAAACAAACAGGAGACAACCAGGTAATGAAGAGAGAATGGAACAGGGGGACAAGGGAAACAAAAGGGACGACACAAGGGGGAAAAACAGGAAAATGGAAATGACGGGGGAAGCAACAAATGGCAGAAAGGCAGAAGTGGGGGGGGCAAACAAAATGTAGAGGCAACAAAAGAGCAGGAAGCAAAAGCAAAAAAGGAGAACAGGAGGGGGAAGGGATGGAAGGAAAGCCCAACCACAGCAGCCACGTAGCACAGAGGTGCTGGTGAGGAAGTCCAGATTTCAAAACGCTCAAAGCAGAGTGAGCGTATGCTTGAAACTTAAGTACTGAAAGAGGGTGGAGCTATTCCTCCACCATTGAACTCCAGGCTGAAGCCTTCCAATGAAGTGTAATGCCCCCCCCATTTGGGGTCTTACCCCAAATGCCTCCAAGTTCTCCTGTTTCTGCCACTGGCATCCCCGATCTTCCCCTGTTTTGTTTTCTGCCTAGCCTGAGTCTTCTGGTTCCTACTAACTTCTCAAGCAGTCACAGTAATTTGTTTATCCCATTTCAGGCTTAAAACATTAACCACAAGCTGCACTGTTTCTGCATGCACTCCAGTGCAAACGGACACCCATGCATGCACATTGTAGCACTTTAATCTGCTGACCGCCAGCTTTGTGGTCTATCCCGAGGATGTCTCACAGTCCTGGTGCCCCTGCTGATCTAGGGGATCGGGGACCTTAGCCAGGGGGTAGAGAAGCCTCTGTAAAGTGTAAAATTAAAGTCTGAAATGAGCATAATCAGTGCCACATGAATCTTAAAATGTACCTCATGAATATTAATGAGGTCGCTGCTGGCCACCTAGAGGGTCTGTGTTTCGGTGGCAGGTACAGAAAAAGTATGTAATACAGTATAAATATAAAAGAATGGTTGAGTCTGAAAGGGCACTGTTCGCTACGTCACTGTGGGGGTTATATAAATTAAACGTATTTGTACTGGCTGCACCAGAACTTTATTTGTGAGGACACTGTGTGGACTGCATAAAAACTGTGAATACAGCTGCCATCTTTGCAGCCATCAGCCAATAGGAAGGCAGGATTTGCCACAGAAACTCTCGGGACAGTGCCAGAGACTTTTGGAGGAAAAAGGAGGTACAATTCTAGGTTCCCAAATTAGAGAAAAAAATTAAGAGACTTAGACTGTTTTTCACAGATAAGGCAGCCAATCGGATTTGCTGGAACTTTGCTCCTTATTTAAGGGGACATGTTTGAACTGAGTTTAGTTCTGAAGTGGCTGCTTGAGATATTAGCTAGACCTTCCAGAGGAAAGGTGGTTCTGCTTGCAGCTTGGGGAGCATGGGGAGATGCCTGCTTTGTTTCTTCTTGGTCTGAACGCTTACACTAAGTGTGAGACTGCCAAGTGTGTAAAACAAGCTGCAATTCTTCAGACGGTGGTGTCAGAGCTTGAATGATCCCCACCCTGCATTTGATGAGAAACTGCTTTTCCTCAGAGTTGGTGGCCTAAATCACAAGCCTAGGGTCATCGGAATTGTCTCCATTCAATTTGCCAGTGGGAGATTTGAATTTCTGCATTGCTAGCTTGTATTTCTAGGACTGCAGTTTGTAAGCTGGTAAGCTGCATGGCCTATCTGAGACTGCCAGAACTTAAACTTCTGATGCCTAACGACTTTCCTAAAAGACTGCTACTGCCTGTGATAAACAAGCTGCCAAATGACCAGAGAACGGAGACAGCTCCTGTGGCAAAGATCATCACGGGTTATGGCCACCCTTTGGAGGGATGCCAAGAAGTGGGGGTGAGTCATGATAGCCCCCTGGTCTCTATATCCTGATTTTTGCCAGAAAGGACAAAGCCCTGAAGACTGCAGCTACATGTCTGAGTGCTGAATCCTGCCTCGAGGGGAGTCATCCTGGAAAGCAACCCAGTTCCCGAGGTCCAAGGTTCCGTGAGTACAAAAGGGTTTTACCCTGCAACACCAATTAAAAGCGTTTTGTCATCTGATTTGTCTGTCAGTTTCATACTGTTGTTCTGATTGCTTTTGCAGGCTATAGGGCTTGCAGATTGCAGTTCCTTTGGGTTTAAAGAGTCTGTGTATGTTGGAGAAATCAAAAGTAGAGGTATTACCAACCAGTATTTCATTTAAGGGCCCCAACCAGCTGCAATACTTGCAAACCCACGGCAACGCTTCAGGCATGAAACTAATTAGACTCTGGGTACCCAGCAGCTGTAACTGGACTGTCCAGTGGGGTGAATGGGTTAATGCAAGTAACTGAAAGGTACAGTGTTGTTGCCCATAACCATTTATTTACAGGTACACCAGGTGTATGCAAGAGTTCCAGACCCTGTTGTTAAGTGTGATGACTTTGAGCATATTATTGGCACTCTCCATTAATTATGAATTGAATGCAAAGTAAAGCAGAATGTAAAGCTGCATGTGTGGGGTCACTTGGTGGGCAAGTGCGTGGGTACAACTTCCCAGAGGGCTGTGCTAGCTTAACATCTAACCCACTTAAAGAATTATCTGGGTGGTGGCACCATGTCAAAGCATTATTGTTAGAGACTATGCCCCTCAATCTGCATTTAGAGGAACAAGCAGGGGTAGCAGCCCTTGGTATAATGGTGGTAGGGTTACAAAATATTTGGAAGTCAAGAATTTTGCCACATGCCAAAGGGTGGAAAATTCCACAAGCATTTAGAAATTTTGTGAAACTTCAGTGAAAGAAGAATTCACAACTTTAACTCAAAGCTCTGATTTCTTCAATACAATCCTGTAGCCATGTGAGAAACTTTATAATGTTCTTCTGTCTACTCACCGGCATGTGGCCTCTGCAGCAGCTCTGAGAAGGTTGTCATGTCTGGTCTTTTCCTCAGCTGTTTCCCTAACTGCTTGATAATTTCCTTTGCTTTCTGTGCACTTTGCAGTGTTAGAACTTTGGTACCCATGCAAAAAACAATGGGTTGGATTTTCACCGGGCCCTTTGATCTACGCAAGCTGTGTCAAACCAACCACCTTGCATCAGACCTAGGTGTGTCAAATCCTGTGTGTCACATTTTGTAAGAAAAGCCATTTTCGTGACAGAGTTTCTCAGACTGATGCAAGAGATCCACTGCAGCAATAAAGTGCTAAAAGGGACGAGAATGACACAGGCTACACCAAACAAAAACAAACTCTAGTCAGAGCCAACATGGCAGCATAAAGCCATTCACACCACTCATGGAGAGCATGGAGTTCATGTGGGAAAGTTAGAAACATAGAAACATAGAAAACTGATGGCAGATAAGAACAACTAGCCCCATCTAGTCTTCCCTTTTTTGTTAATTGTAACAGTGGCTGGTGACCCTATCTGGGCATCAGCTTAGCCTCTCCTTTCCACTTCTAGGGTTCCTTTATGTCTATCCCAAGCACGCTTGAATCCCTCTACTGTGCTTGCTCCCACCACCCTGTGGGGCAGGCCATTCTATGTATCCAACACCCTGTCAGTGATGAATAACTTCCTCATATTTCTTTGATCCTTCCCCCAGTCTCATATTGTGCCCCCTTGTTATTGTACTTGTTCTGTACTTAAATATGTCACCCACGTGCACCTTATTTATGCCTTTAACATACTTGAAGGTCTCTATCATATCTCCACTTTGTCTTCGCTCCTGCAGCGAATATATATTGAGGTCCCTCAATGTTTCCTCATATGTCTTGTGATGCAAACCCTGTACCATCTTAATTGCCCTTCTCTGAACCAAATCCAACCTGTCTACACATTTAAAAAGATGTGTATGCAGAACTGAACAAGGTATTCTAGATGAGACCTCACCAGCATTCTGTACAGTGGTATCACCACCTCCCTTCTTCTTCTTGTGATACGCCTCAGTGCACCCCAGCATGTTACTGATTCTCCCTATAGCATCTGTGCATAGTTTGGCCACTGTTAGGTCATCCAAGATGATACTCTCCAAGTATCTTTCTTCCCTAGTAACAGTCAGTAATCCCCCCCCCAATCCTGTAGCTCTCTGCATGGTTTCTGCACTCCAGGTGCATGACTTTGCACTTCTTCACCTTGAATCTCACTTGCCCCACTTTGGACCATTTTGCCAGCTTTTCTAGTTACCTCCTCATTTTCTCCACCCCATCTGGAGTGTCTACCCTATTGCAAATCTTGGTGTCATATGCTAAGATCCCTTTCCTTCCAGCCCTTCACGCAATGTCACTAATGAAGACATTGAAAAGGACTGGCCCTAGGACTGCTCACTGAGATACCCCACTGGTCACCTCCATTTCCTTAGATTGGATATCATTAACCACCACCCTCTGCTTCCTATTCCCCAGCCAATTCCTAACTCAGTTCCTGTGATGAAGTTCTGTTTGAAGATGGAGATCACAGCAGAGAAGTGTGCCATGTCCAAGTTGTCCACTGGAGTTTGTATATCTGCACTGACTCAAGAGATCCATGGCAATCAGAATCACAAGGTGGCATAATACACTGTTTGTGAATAAAATTGTTCACCCTGTATTTTTATAGTGTATAGTATTTTTTTATTCATTTGTTAACCGAGTTGGTGCACTGGTCCAAATACCTTTTTCAGGCATGGCCTGGACCAGAGACTGGCAAAATCAATGGTAAAATACAGTGAACAGCAGCAGTGAATCATATATAAGCAAGTACAGAATCCAGTACAGTCATGCAACATACAGAGGTGGACAAATAATAATACAAGCACACAATGCAAGATACAGCAAACAAGGTGGGCATTATACAAGATATATAAATACATATATACAGGCAAGGTATCAATGTCATGTAACAACAGGTCATGTTACAGTTATGCGAAATGTGCACACAGCAGTTCTCTGGCTTTCAGAATGAAACTCTCATATGCAGTCTAGAGGTTCCATAATGCTGTTATACCACATAAGGGTACAATCACATTCAATGATGTTTGAAGTGTGTTACAACATTTTGAAAGAGATGGAATTCTATGCAGAGCAATTCTCTGTTATGTACTGTATACAGTATCAGTTCTTGGCAGATACTGTAAGGATGTCTTTCTCTACCTAGATAGCCTGTTTCCCCTACCGACTGTGATGCAACAGACCCTGCTTATTTGCCGGCTTTATCATCACTTCCACTGCATCAGTGTTCCATTATGCATCTCTTATGCATTTGTGAATGCCAGTGTCATTTCTGACTCTATCACCTCTGCTTTGAGGATGTTTAGTGCATTCACTACCCTATTAGAGAAGAAGGACTTTCACACATTTTGCCTAGGTCTGCCCTCCCCCAGCTTTATATCATGACCCCTTGTTCTTGGACACCTTTTAATCTGAGTATGCTTCTCTCTTGAGCCTTATTTATACCTGTGAGGTATTTTAAAGTCCCTATCTTTTTATATCATATCGTATCGTATCCATAGTTACCTCCAGAGGGTATATAATGAGACACTTTAGTCTCTGATCATAATTATTTTATAATAACGGGTCAGAAATTTGTTTACTTTGGCTGACCGTGTTATAATTAGCCATTATAACCCACGAGTTGTAGTGGTGAGTACAAGCTAAGCTGAGTCACTAAAAACAGTCACTCCCTGATTGACTGTTGCTCTACTACTGGGTGGGGTAAACAGTTTCAGAAACATGGTGGCTCCTTATCCTGCGTATCAAGGAGCTGCTAGACTGAGAGTCCTCATTGGTTTCTTTTTTTTTAACCAGATAAACATCTACAAACAAAAAAATCTAACTGGTTGATCCTGTCATTCAGAACCTGCAGTGGACAACAACTACCAGCAGGAACAAGGAACGGCTCAGAGGCTGAAGTGCCTGAGGTACAGTAGTAGTCAGAGATATTGCAAGCTATTTCAAGATATTTCACAAAATTTCTGAAGTGTTTCTCTCTGCTGCCCCTACTGTGGAAATGAAGAAAGCAGGAGATATTTCTGGAAATATCACAGAAATTTCGGGAAATATCTGGCAGTGTCTGTGGCTGCTACTGTATGCCTGATTGAGATTGCAATCCAAATGCCCAGCTCTGCAAGTCTGCAAGTGAAAAAATAAATGCCAGATTAATTAGAAAGCTTTACAAGAGAAAAAAAAAGCAAAGGAGACAAAGATAGTGTGTGTGTGTATATGTGTGTGTGTGTGTGTGTGTGTGTGTGTGACTGACACATGAATGAGACACAGCAATACCAAAAGCACTTTGACAAAAAAAATTGCCAATAAGCAATTATAAACAATAAAAGATGGGGAAGTTTCCTACTTGTATGTGTCATAAACGCATTCAGCAAGTCAGGCCCTCTGTTCCCACAGTGCCGACCTCCAAGCACAGTATTGTGAACAAGTAATAGACAGGGTAACCCTCCTGTCTGTTTGTGGGTCCAAATCATCTTTAGTCTCAAGTTTGGGGGGATTCAGACTGTGAACCTTATGCTAGCATTCCCGAATGTATAGACTCAGATAATCTTCTCTTCATAGGGGATGCAAGATATCTTTCGCCTAAGGGCACCTAACCAGGTATCCAAAATGATCCCTTAAAACTCTATAAAAGACCTAGGTATATTCTTACCTTTTCCCAGGTTAGTAACACCGTCAAGCTCTTTAACAATTGTCAAACTTAACCATCTATTCGTCACAGGCAAAAAGAGGACTGGCAGATGCCCAGACAGTCTTTTCAAAATAAAGATGATAAAAATATGAAAAATGTAAACACAGAACAATATATCAAAGAACATGCAATCACATAAAAGAAAACTACAGACAAACTCCTACCAACATACAGTAAGACTTTTTCTATCTAATGTATTACCTCCATAATGCTTAGAGTTAGATCCTGTTTCTTAAGAGCCCAAAAAGATATGTCAACAAGTTCAAACACAGTATACAGTTTAAAACTATGTGTTTCCACTCCCCTTCTATGATGTCATCTAGCTCCTCCTTTTAGAATATATAAAATATAGAAACAATGATTTCCTGCCAGGAGAAATATTAAATAATGTGACATCAGCAGGAAAAATACTTTCCCTAAATATGACTCCTTAATTAAACATTTTCTTTTTGATCTTGTGTGGTTCCTTTGTAGATTTACAGCCCTGTAATCCCTCACCTGCGTGCAATACAGTTTTACAGGAATCAGCTTATCTGAAGTCATAAAATGTATATTTTAGTTTCCCAGCTTCAGAGGCAGGAGGTCATAAAAAGGCTATAAAATGCAACTTCTTAAGGAAGTTAATTATATTACAGAAATCTGCTGGTCAGTTACATATATCCTGTTATTTTCACTAAAACCTGGTTGGGGGGGGGTCACCCAGGAGCACAGATGTCTCATGTTTGACAATCCCATACCACATTCTATATTACAAATATCATAGAACAATCATAACCAGCTGGCCAAGCATCACAATCCTCCCCACCTAGACTGAATTTAAGGGCTCTATCCCCTGCATGGGATGAGCTTCCCAAATCACTTCACTCCTCATACAGAGGTGATAGGCCATCGGCCTTCTGATTGGTTGTTCCAGCCCTATGTAAGATTGTCATGTCATACCCTTGCAAGGCAAGGTTCCATCTTAATAGTCTAATTAGTTTTTCCCATTTGGGTCAGCCAAACCAGGGGGTTGTGGTCATTTTGTACCTCAAAATGCTGCCCATATGAGTATGGCTCCAACTTCTTTAGGGCCCACACTATGGCAAGACACTCTTTTTCCACAGTAGAGTAAGTCTTCTCCCTGGGAAATAACTTTTTACTCAACTACACTACTATGGCTGGGCCATGCCTTGATCACCTCTATTTTTATTTGGTTAGGATAGAGCTGTCCCTGGCCTACAACATGCCCGAGGTATGCCACTTCAGCCATGGCCACCTGGCACTTCTCAGCTTTGACAGTGAGACTGTCCCTCTGTATACTGCCCAGCACTTCCCTAAGGTGGGACATGTGTTCCTCCCAGCTGGCACTAAAGATGGCAATGTCATCCAGGTATGCCACGCCATATTCTTCAGCACCATTTAACACCTGGTTCGCCAACCTTGGGAAAGTGGCCGAGGCATTCTTCATTCCAAAAGGCATTACTTTAATTTCAAATAAGCCTATTAGAGTGATGAAGGCTAACCTCTCCCTAGCTCTGTCAGTTAACTGTACCTACCAATACCCCTTTGTCAGGTCAATAGTTATAAAGTAGGTCGACGCTCCCAACTTATCCAGGAGTTCGTCTGACTAGGGCATCAGGTGGGTGTCTGACTTCATGACTGCATTCAGTCCATGATAATCCACACAGAAAAGAGTAGAGCCATCTGGCTTGAGCACAAGGACTACGGGTGTGGCCCAGGGGCTGTGGGATCTCTGGATTACCCCTAAATCCAGCATTTCCTCCATCTCCCTCCTAATGTCCTTTTGGACAGCCTCTGACACCCAATATGCTGTCTGCCTATGGGTGTCTGTGTACCTGTCTCTACATTGTGCGTTGCTCAGGGGTTAGTCCAGACTTGGCACTAAACAGTGGGGCAAAGTCTGCTAAAACCTCCCTTACTTCCTGGATGTTGTCCAGGGCCAGTTGGGGTGACAGTTTAACTGCCTCCACAGAGGACTCCCACTTGCTTTCTTCCAACAAGTCCAGAAGGGGGTCTCCTTTGTCCATCGCCTCCCCAGGACTACATGCAAACACCATGTCAGCCCTATTAGCATATGGCTTCATCATGTTGATATGGTACATTTTTTCCGTATGTCTTCTGTCAGGCAACTCTATGATATATTTCACTTCATTTACCTTCCTAACTACTTTGTATGGTCCTGCCCACTCAGCCTGCAGCTTTTCTTTCCAGACTGGAATAAGGACCATGACTTCCTGACCCACCGTGTATGAGCGAGCTCTGGCTCTGCAGTCGTACCACACCTTTTGTTTCTGTTGGGCAGCTGCCAGGTTGCTCTGGGCTGTCCCCATAAGCTCCTTCAGCCTTTCCTTAAACCTAAGGATGTAATCCACTATGGGAGTTCCCTGGGTGGTGTGCTTGCCTTCCCAGTACTCCTGGATCAAGTCTAGGGGCCCTACGTACCCAGCGTCCATATAAGAGCTTGGGGAAAAATCCTGTCGACTCTTGGGGCACCTCCCTGTATGAAAACAACAGGTGGGGAAGATATTTCTCATAGTCCCTCCCATGCTGTTCAGCAAATGCTTGGAGCATTGACTTCAGGGTACCATATAAATCTTTCCACAAGCCCATTGGCTTGTGGGTGATAAAGTGTTGTGCACTTCTGCACCACACCACACTTCTCCCACAAACATTTCATCAGGTCTGACATGAAGGAACCCCCTAGATCGGTGATAATCTTCTGTGGAAACCCAACACAAGAGAAAATCCCAAGTAAGGCATCTGCCACTTTCTCTGTCCTCAGTGAGGATAGGGTGACTGCCTCAGTGTACTGGGTGGCATAATCCACCACAGTCAGGTTGAACCACTTCCTGGAGGAGCTGGGGGTATTTAAAGTCCTCACAATATCCATTCTCACCCTCTGGAATGGCTCTTCCAATATGGGCAATGGAATTAGGGTGGCTTGTGTTTTCTTACCTGCCTTCCCTATTTCTTGGCACCAGTGACAAGAACTGCAATACTCCTTCACCTGTTTGGTGAAGTTGGGCCAATAAAAATTCTGGGCCAACTGCTGCATAGTGCACACAATTCCCAGATGACCAGACAAGGGAATATCATGCGCAATCTTGAGCAACTACTCAAGGTACCCTTGGGGAATGACAAGCTGCCTGCCACTCATCCCATCCTCTGTCTTCACAGACTGGGTCTACATCAGTCCATTTTACCAATAAACTTTATATTTACCATGCTCCCTGTGCTCTATCAGAGTCTGCCCAAGCCCTCAGCTTCTCTAGACTAGGGTCACTTTTCTGAGAAGCTGCAAACTCCTTACACATTCCCAAGGCATGGGTCAGTTCCTCTTCAGTCTCTAAACTAGGGACCCTAGCACTAGTGTCAGGGCATTCAGGATCACTGTCACCCCTAACCCTCTGACAATGGGTCACCCCTCCTTCTTTGGAGTAACCCTCTGTAGCTGTGTGGTTAACTGCTACTGGAGACATTTCTACCCTCTTTTCAGTAGTCTCCATATCAGGAGACAAAGGCTGGGGAATCAGTCTCCCGGTGATTTCCACACTGGCTTCAGTGGGGTCCAGGGAACTACAATTTCCCCTTCCCACTTGGCTACTGGTAACTGCACACACCATCCTGTTAGAGATTGTTGCCAAGGATGATGACAACTGCTAAAGTTTTGGCTACAGTCACCTGTTGTACAGTTCCCCCTGTTTCACCCGAGTCTAGGAGAACACTAGTGAGTGGCATTGTGGTCTCCTCACCAGTGAACCCTTGCACAGTTACAAATTCATTGGGTATAAGCTGACCAGGCTCTACCAGATCCCCTTTTACCAACATCAGGGATGCCCCTGTCTCTCCTGACCCTTGTGTCTGTACACCATTCACCATGACTGGGTGCATGTGTTCCCTCATGTTCACAAACATGCATCCAGGGACACACAAACAACCCTCTTCTTTCCTAGCCCCACTCTGTGTATTGCTCACCCTTTTGGGACACTGTCTGGCAATAAGCCCAGTTTCTTTACAGACCCAACATTCGTTTCTTTTCTCAGAGAAATCTTTTCTCTGAAACCTGGGGCTAACTGGTTTTGATAGAGGCAGTGAGGGTTTTAGCTGCCCTGAAGGTGCACTTTTCCCTTTCTGCACTGCCATGCCTGCCCTATTCACTCTCAGAGCAGGTTTGCTGTTGGCATAGTAGTCTGAGAGTTCAGCAGCCTCTTGCACTGTTTTGGGATCTCGTTCCTCTAGCCATGTTTTCAACTCTGCTGGGCATGCCCCAAAAAACTGTTCTAACAATATAGCATTTTTAATTCTATCTACAGAGTTTGCTTCAATTCCTTCCCACCAACGTTTTAAATAATGATGTTGTTTCATGGCTAACTCCTTGTAGTTCATATCAGGGCTTCTCCTGAGCTTACGGAATTTAGCTCTGTATGCTTCTGCAGTTTAATAAAACTTTTTTTAAAAGTGCAGCTTTAAGTTTACTGTAATCATTACTGTCCTCATTGTCCATTTGACCCAATGCATCCCGAGCTTTTCCAGTATGTGGAGGGGATAGCTGGAAGCTCCAGGACCCTCTAGAAATTTTAGCCTGAATACAAACCTTTTCAAAGGAATTTAAAAAGGCATCCATATCCTCCCCTCTTTAAATTCAGCTATCAATTTGGAATTCAATTTGTAACCCAGTCATCTAGTTCCAATTAAACCCAAGCCACTTACCTGCTCTGGTGCAGGTGGTTGGAGTCGTAACTTCTCCAGTTCATGTCGCCTCTGTCGCTCACACTCCTCACGGTCCTCTTCTTGCTGTTCATGTTCAGCTTCTCACTGTTCTCACTCCCTCTTCTCCTCTGCGGCTCACTGGCGCTTATGCTCTTCATGATCAGCCTCTCACTGTTCTCACTCCCTCTTCTCCTCTACGGCTCACTCCAGCGCCATTCTGCACAACTCAATCTGCAGCCTGATTGCTTCTGGCTCCAGAATGCTGGTGACCTTCCCCTGCTGCTATGGCCCTTTGCTTGCACTGGCACTGCTGCCCTCCTCATCAGATCTGGCCACTGCACTGGCCACTAGCCCTTCCATGCCCAAGGTTTGGTCCATTGCAGTCACAGTCTGTGACTCGATGCTTTGGGCATCTGCTGCCATCAGGGCATCCATGAGGTTCTGCTTGGTTGCTCTCACCTTGTGCAGGACTCCTCTCTCTATGCACAATTGCTTCAGTTAGTCTGCAGTGTGCCCGCTGTAGTTGGAAGCCATCTTCTTCCCTAACTACAGCTACTCTAACTTGCACTTTAGAAAAAAAATAAAAAAGGTAAGAACTTGACTGTAAGCAAAATGATATAGGTCTTTTCCTTTTTAAAAATAAATCATTGCCTTATTTTGCAAGTGAGCTGTACAGTATTAAGCTGATACTCTGAACAGTTAAAGCTTGTGTTACCAAATTTATCCGCACCCCTGCCAACCAAATCTGTCTCAAACGCACTCAGCAGGTCAGGCCCTCTGCTCCCACAGTGCCAACCTCTGAGCCCAGTATTGTGAACAGGTAACAGACGGAGTAACCCTCCTGTCTGCTTGTTAGTCCAAATCACCTTTGGTCTCAAGTTCTAGGAGGATTCAAACTGTTTACTTTATGCTAGCATACCCAAATGCACAGGCTCAGATAAAATTCTCTTTGGGGGATGCAATATATCTTTCACCTAAGGGCACCTAACCAGGTATCCTAAATGAACCCTTAAAACTCTATAAAACACCTTGGGTATATTCTTACCTTTTCCGAGTTTAGTAACACTGTGCATATTCCAGTCCCCTGCCTGTAACTCATTTGGGACAAACAAGAATTTGAATTTCTGTTCTATTACAGTGGGATTGTTTGTAGATTAAGTGAAGTTGGGCAATTTCTGTGTGGCTTTTAGAGGGACTCTTTAAGTGTGCTTGTGATACTGAAACCTGCAGTCACTGCAACAGCTCTCAGGGCCGTAATTTGATCAGCAGCCCCAGCTCCTTTGTTCATCTCCCCCCACCCAGCTCCAAGCCTGCCCTGCTACTTAATTGCTTTAACCTTTCCCTCTGCCTACTTAAACCTCTTGTCTTCTCCATTTTCTTTGCAGACCACCACCCCCTCCCCCGTGGAGAACGGAGGTCGTGAGGGCCAGCCGAGAAGCCCTCCCTGCCATAAAGACAAGCACAGCATGCTGAGCCAGGTAATTAGCTTCTCACCTAAAGGAATCCATTGCTGTGTGGCGTCTTTTTCAAATGGCCGCCAGCCCCCAGCCTTGCTGCTTGTTCACCCCAGCAGAAAAGCAGCTGCCTTGCCCTACGAGTTTTGGATCAGGCTTAGCCCCACCAAACGCTATGTGTTCGGCTCCCCACCGCCCCCACCAACACCCTTGGTCAGCTCCTGAACTTATACCCTGTTCAAGTCAGATGACAGGGCGAAATAACCTATCAGCCCACTTTTTCAGCTGCAGGTTATACAGTTCCATCCCGAGAGGCCACTGTCACACATTCCATCTTGACATAAAGTCACTATGCATCTTCTATTATTTACAACATTGCTGACCAGCAGGCTCACTCTCCTTGCTCTGCAACCCCACCCTGTGGCTCCTCCACCTCATGACTTCACCAACTTCACTATCCCTTCATCTACCCCAGATATTGGCTGGCAGAGACACTCCTACGCTGCACACCAACATCAATTTGTCCTAATTTACCTTCTCTCTCATACTCCTGCACTTACAACCACTTTACAGATGGGTCAACACTGTACCTCTGCCCTACTCCAGTCTACACCTCAGCCCCCCTCCACCCACGAAGACGTGACGTCGGCCCCCCCTGCAACCTCCCTGCTTCCCAGTGTCATCTCTAGTCTACCAGTACCCACCTGCAACAAAAAAATAAAACAGTCACCCTATCATTCTCACCTTGGGTCCTACAAGCATTGCAGGCTCTCTTACTAAGGCACACATTACTCCTACTCCTGCTATCCAGAAATATTCACCCCAACCTGGACCCCCATCACAAGCCCCCAAAACAAACCCTCAGGAAGACTGCTGCTGGCCTCAATTAATATTTGTAGTCTTCCTAAAAACACACGCTACTCAAGGTTGGATTACCCAACATGCTCCTGACATTCTAACCCTCTCAGAAACCTGGCTATCCAAAACAATCCCTAACAATGCAGTCTCCCTAAGTAACTATAACCTTTTTAGGGCAGATAGACCTGATAAGCGCGGGGTGGCTGTGCACATTCGACAAATCTACACTCAGTGCCACAGTCGCGTGGACACCCCCAGAACATGGGTGCAGACACTACAGTCAAAATTAGCCTGGGCACCAAAACTATCCACATCATCACTTCCTATATCCCCGAGAAACCAGAAACTTGTGTTTGAATCAATCCTACACACTATCGCCACCTCCCAAATGCCAATGGATCCATATTAATGGGCGATTTCAACATTGATTGGCTATCCCCATCCTCCTCCAACTACACAAAGAAGCAGCACAGTCTATGGACCTCACCCAAATTGTTACCTCCCAACAAGGTGTGACACAAGAACTGGGACCTCCACACTATTAGACCTTATTTTTACAAACAGACCATAACATCACTCGGGCCTCAGGCCCCCAGATGCTATCAGTGACCACTCCCCAGTTATCTGCTGGTGGTTGGTAAACTCCCCAGCACCACCAACCACACACATGGCATCATCAAGCTCAAAGGAGGCCTTGACCCCTCAAAGAATACCTTGTAAATAGCAACTGGCTACCCATATATAATGCACAGACAGTGGATACCACCCTACCCACTTTATAACTATGTTTAACAAAGCCTGTGATATATTTGCCCCTTCACAAAGCAGGTGGTGAAACCAGGACTACCCCTGGATCATACCTTCCCTTATAAACCTTATGCAACACAGGGACAACCTTTGGTACAAGGCCATAGACACACTAGCGCACTGGGATGAACAACTATATAGGAGGCGCATAATAAGTAATATGGGCAACTCACAGTGGCAAAGCTGAATACTACCAGCATACCCTCCACCTCCTGGGAGACGGAAAAAATTCTGGAGCAACATTCAGGAAATCAGCGGCAAAACTCGCTCCCCCACCCCTACCCAACTCAATGTGAATGGGGACATTACTCAAGACCCAGCTAAAATCGCTGAAGCCCTCAATGACTCCTTCTCTGACCTCTCATATCCTCCCCCCAAATTTCTTCCACCCTCCCAAACCCGTCCCACACCTTGTCCAGAGATTATAGACCTCCCACCCCCATTCCGGCTCAGAACCATTCCCGACAACCTGGCCAAACGCTATATCTCCAAAGTTATCGCTAACACTTCCCAGCAACTCCCTGGACCTAAAACTATTAGGCTTACCCCGATGTCACACTACCCTATCTCACAAAAAAATTCTAAGCTCTCATCTGCCTCAGCCAATTCTAACTGGAAAAAGCCTTGATCACCCTATCTTAAAGAATGGTGACCCCACCCCACACGGTAATTATAGACCAATCTCAATACTCCTCCTCTTCTAAAGCACTTGAAAAATAGTCTCAGACCAGCTTACAGAGCACCTTACAGACACAACCTCCTAAGTAAGGAACAACATGGGTTCTGTGCTGGCCACAGCACCACTCACAGCCCTCACTGACTAACCACGTTCATCCATGGGACCCTGGACCAAGGATCTATTGCAGGACCATCTATTAGACCTAACAAAGGCATTTGACACGGTCAATCACGATCTTCTCATCCAAGTCCTGCCACAACTAAATGTGGCACTGAGGTCTTGGCCTGGTTCAAGGACTACCTCCGGTTGCTCTCAGCAAGTAAGAATCAACTCCATCATCTCCAACCCCAAACCTGTGTGCTCGGGCGTTCCACAGGGGTCTATTCTGGGCCCACTGCTTTTTACACTCTTCCTTAACTCACTCTCCAAAGCTTGCAGCTGTCATCTCCTACTTTATGCTGATGATGCTGTTCTATACTGGCAACACCCACAGCCAGACACCCTCCAGCTCTCCCTTCAGGGGTTTTTCAGGGAGCTGGAAAACTGGTTTACTGTACACCGCCTGATCATTAACTATTCCAAATCCAAGTCCATGGACCTTTGCACATCGCCAAAGCCCACACAGCCAGATGACACCAAATCACAAACTTGGATGGTACCCATCTGGAACATGTTACTCATTTTAAATATCTAGGTGTCACCTTAGATACCTCCCTCTCCTACCACAAACATGCGCCTCCTCATCAACCATTAACTCCAGAATTGGTACCCCTACAGGATCAAGAACAGTCTGCCTGCCCATGCCATGCAGATAGCTGTCACCTCCTCCATCCTCTCACTTCTCGATCACAGGATTGTTATCCACAGCACTGCTGACAACTCCACCCTAAGTAGCATAATCACAGCACTTAATAAAGCCTGCCACCTCGTTACTGGCTGTGACAGACTAAACAACACCTGCGATCTGTACACGCTAACAGGTTGGCTTAATTTCCATCAAAGACTCAAATATCAAACCTGCATCTTAGCAAAAAAGATCCACCTCCAGCTTACTCCAGCCAGTCTACTCCCCATCGTCAGCCTGGCCCCTCACAGGTGGACTACCAGACTGTTGGCTACCTCATCCTTCACAGTCCCCCCATGTCGAACATCTCTAGGGCAGAGATCCTTCCTCTACCGTGCCCCCAAATGGCTCAACACCTCCCCCTACTCTCTCTCCCAGACCCACAGCATCGCACCTTTTCAAAACAGGCCTTCGAACACACCTCTTGAAAACTCTAAATTGAATGCCAATAAGGCCTGCTCTCTCCTCCTTCATCCCCATAACTGACTCAGGGACTTCCTAGTCCCTACGTTCCACCCTCTGCTTTAGCTCTGTCTTGGTCCCACATGTATGCCTCCCATAAGCTTTTAAACCGCATCTCAACTGCCATGTCAATTCTGTAACCTGAAAAAATCAAAGTGTAAAAAAAAAAAAAAAAAATTGTGTCTCTTTTAATGCTTTATATTGTCTTGTGTCTCTCCAACCCCTGTAACCACCGTGGAGCCATTGTATAAAAAAACTGCCTGTACTGAAACCTATATATAATTGCTTGTTCCGTCTGTCTTCCTTGTACTTTTGGTTCTCCCTCCACCCCCTGTAAATGACGTGGAGCCTTTGCAAAAGAGTCTATGACTCAAAGGATTGTAATTCCAATTATACAGCAAATAAATAAATAAATTGTGGTATTGGGTAGAGAGTCCCTAATCATACCAAATGTCTTGCCTGCAATGCCGTTTATTTTGCCTTGTTTATACACGGTGGTCAGCTATTTCCACCCATCTCCCATAGGTGCTGTGGCTCTGAGGGTCTTGGATGCATTCCTGATCTGGAGAAATCTCCAGAAGTCTATTTTGGGTAGTAGATAATGTGCCTGCCTTTGCAGGAAGACATCATGGCGTCAGAGTCCTGTGCATAAAAATCTGCTATTGTACAGATGCCTGTCTGCTGCCAAGAGTGCCAGTTAATGGTTTGTCCCCCCAATAGCACATCTGGGTTGCCCCATAAGGGGCTGTACTGTGTATGTGGTGCCCATAAGGGGGCTGGACACTGAGTGAGATGTTTGCACCTATGCCAGGTTTCTCTTGCCTCTCAGCTAACAAGAGGAATGTGGCACTTTGGGTGTCTCCCTTTGCTCAGTAGGTTCCCCAGCCATTTGGATTCTGACAGGTTCATTTCCAGATTCACCCATACAGGGGTATTTGGAGTTTTAGGGAAAACCATCTGATTGCTTGTGCAGCCCTATATGCTAGTAAATATCCCTGCAACCAGGGGAGATCCATTCCTCCCAGACCAGTGTACCAGTAAGCTAGTTTTTCCAAATCCTGGGGCTTTGTCTTACCAGATGAAGCCTGCTGTCATCTTGTTGATTTTCAGAAGTGTTTTTGGTTGTGTAGGGATTGGTATGTTGCACATGAGGTATGCTATCTTATTCAGCATGAACATGTGTACAGCATCTACCTACCTGTCAAGGGTCAGTGTAGCTTAACCCATCTTAGTGTTTCCACTCCGATGGAGGCTGTGATGGGTATATAGTTTGCCTCAGTCAAGTTCCTCCATAGTGTGGTGATGTTTATCCCCAAGTAAGTAAAACCTTGAGGTGCCCATACCACTGGCATACCCTGTAGACATTCCCTCATGCAGGGCAAGTTTAGTGGTGACAGCATGCCACTACACCATTTACTTGCCCTCCACTAGACTGCCTGTAACCTGTGCATGTCCATTTGGAGATCTGGTCTCCTGAACTGGACATAGTACACTAGTTGAGGATTGATCAATTGCTTAATTTTACAGTGATATGAACACCTCATACTTCTTGCTGGTGACACCTATGCCCGGCAACATCCCACTGGTGCCCCCATCTGCTTTGTCACACTGCTTGGCTTCTTCTAGGTCATCAGAAAAGACAGTCCACAGTTTTCTTTCCTCTTTTGTATTCACCATTTGCAGTACCCCCTTCATGTACTCCACCCCTTGTTTTCTAAGCACCGACTACTTGATTTCTCATTTATTCACAATGAATGTATGGTGTATTGTAGAGTGTTGTTCTGCGTAAAACTCCATGCCTTTTAATATGCTGTTGTACCACAGTTCAAAGGTTATGAAATGTGATTGAACCCTTTTGTGTTACAGCATCATTCTGAAAGCTAGAGACTGCACCCCTCAATTTCATTCTGAAAGCAACACAACTGCCACATGCATATTTAACGCAGTACTATATACATTAAATAAAATACGGGATGTGCAACTTGATTCACAAGCAGTGTGTCCTGCAGACTCGGGGGTTCTGATTCCCACTGTCATCTCAAGCTTCACTTTTGAGGTTAGAGGGAATCAGAACCCATCTATGGTAGAACACACTGGTTATGCATAGTTGCCTATCCATTATTCTCAATTTAATGACACTCACTGGACCACTCCTCAAGCTTAAGTAGTTCTGTCTTCATTGTTCTGTTCAGTTTTCTACCCCTTCACCTCGGTAGTGTCTACCCTGTGGTAGATCTTTGTCTCAACCATAAAAAAAGCATAGCTTACCTTCTAACCCCTCTTTATTAACACAAGTGATGTCAATAAAGATTATAGGCCAAATAACCGATCCCTGTGGTGGTGCTCGCATCTGCTCTGTCACACTGCTTGGCTTCTTCTAGGTCATCAGAAATGACCACTGGTCACTCCCCCAACATCAAGTGAATGCCATTTCCAACCACCCACTGATGCCAACTCCCCAACAAATTCTCTGCCCAGTTTAACAGTTTAGTACTCATTCCCAGGCTGCCTGGCTTCTTTACTATTCTGCTATGTGGAAAGGTATTGCGGGCCATACTGAAATCCTGGTGAGCCACATCCACCACTCCACCCTGAATAATATCCCTCATTGCCCCCTCATAGAAAACTAATAGATTACTTTGATATCACCTCCCCTGTCCCCCCAAGTGAACCCATGCAGCTACAGACACTGTAAGCCATAGGATTCAAAATATTCCACAATCTTTTCCCTCAACAGTTTCTCCATTACTTTCACCTCCATCAAATTCAGGTTGATGGGTCTGTAGTTGTCTGCTTACTGCTAGTCTCCTCCCTGCTTCCATCTTTGTACAAAAGATCCTTTGGTGAGGGTGCAGCTCTGCAATAGTGCTAGCTCACGTGTTACCTGATGTTGCAAACATTATGCAGGGAGGCAGTGGTGCAGAGCATTGCAAATATGATGATGAATGCACTTGAATATAGGGTCCCTGACAATGGGCCACTTTTGTCACATTCACTTGGCACAGTAACATAGAGCAGAATTCCTGCCTTTGAACATTTAGATTATTTTACGCTGTAACACAGTACCTCACAACAATATCTAATTGGTATTCCTGTACATACTGATTTAATGTGAAAACACTTTTTCCTGACATGTAATAGATTGCAATATGATACTGTTAGACCCCCCAACAAAGTCTGACCAAATGTCCAAACAGTGTACCACACTTTCAATAAAAAAATACTATCACCACCCATTAAGTTGCACACTTTCAGCGTAATTGTAAGTCCTCTTTTGGTTGCGTGTCTACACACACACACACACACACACACACACACACACACACACACACACTGTGTCTCTCAGTTCTAACACAGTGCATTTATGAAACTAATATTTAGCCTGATGTTTCACAGTCTTATTTGTAGCTAGCAGCAGATGTTTTGAAGACGACTCCAGTTTATTCATGAACCGGATATTTCTGACATATTTTTCATACATTACATAAGTTATTTCAAGTGTATCAAAAAGAAATCAGTCATTTTTTCTGTTTTAACACATAGAAAGATTCTAAGGCAGTAAAAGACGCTTGCTTGTAACTGTTCAACACAATCTTATTGTATATGCAAATGAGGCCCTTGTAATACAACCCCCTCATTCTTGGATATCACTCAGAAGCTCTTTTTACTCAGAAGCTCTGAAACCATAAGGTTTTCAATGGTCTCTTGTCTATAATGTTTTCAATGTTTCCTATTTGTATTTTATGCTGTTTTAAAGGCTTAAAGCAGTCATGTTTCATTACTGACACAGTGTGCAAAACTAATAACCTTTATTTGTGCAAAGTGTATTTTTTACATTTCAAATGCTGTTAAACCACAATTGCTGACTGGAAGTACAATGCCAGTGAATGCCTATGACATGAGAGAACTGAAGTAAGCAACCCCACCCCCACATTCCTTTGTAAATTAACCAATTCACCACTGAGTTTAGATACATTCTTGAAGGATTTGACAGAGCAGCATAGAAGGGAGAATGCAGCACACACACACAGGAAGTTTAACTAATTGTAAACAAAGCAGAGCACAGGTCTGGGGAACAACATGGCAGGCTAACAAATGTAAACAAAAACAAAGAAACTGGGCTCAAATGCTGCACTGCACAACAGAATTTTAAACAGCTGCATGCTCAACAGATCAGAAGAAAGACATCTATGTGGTTATGACCTTTTTAATGTAGTACTGCTGCTTCAAGAGGGAGAGATTTGTGCCTCAGCGCTAGTCAAAACACCAAGTGTAGAATAACTATTTCACATTCCTGTACCATATTCATTTTTCTCTTCTACATCATGGCAATATGTCATCATGGATCCGCCTATGCTGTCATAACGATGTAAGTTGAGTAATAAAATGAATCAAGGAATGAAAATGACACAGTTGAGTCAAAAACATGGTGCAATTTGAGTACAAAAATGACTCAAGGAATAAAAATGACACAAGCTGGGTCAATAAATGGTGCAAATTGAGTCAAAACTGATGCAAAGGAAGAGAATGACGCAAGCTAAGTCAAAAAATACAGCTAATGAAATGGCCGAGACAAAGCCCCCAAAATGTTCTAAACTAGTACTGCAGGAGAATATTGGACCTTAAAAGTACTATAGTCAGGTCTGACCACCTGCTGTGGGATGCTTTATATGCTCCTGTGTCCCATAGATCAGCTCTGGCTGGTCTAAGAATGACATTTATCTTAGGCACATGGACAGGACTCACATTCCTTGAAAATCCCAAATAAGAGGATGGTGCATCATTTCAGTGACACAGACATCCCTTCTGACATGGAGCAGGCATTGTTTTGGTGCAAGCATGGTTCAAACCAATCTGGCACATGCGGACCTTTCTTTGATATAAGCACCATCTGAAAATCAGAACTGACACGAGTTGTGATGCATCCTGCTCCTTGTATCACTTGTTTTTGATGCAAGCACTCTGCACCATTCACTGGCATTTGAAAATCCTGCCCCATGTTTGACATCTTCCCTTCCTGGTTAGTGGCCTCTCAATGTGAAATGAAATTTTTGTATCTGATTGTTCCCCAGTAAAACATAAAATACTTCAATAAGTCCAGTCTCAGTAACATAACACCCTCCCAGCCCCTCTGGCTATATAATCTCCTATCACTACAAAATGCTTCTTGCTACTCCTCTCTCTGCCTAACAACCCACTGGTTCATAATTACTTGACACCATGAGCCCAGTTCTCAGTCGGGTACACCTGACGCAAGAAAGTTGAGGCAAAGTTGTTTGATGCAAGTTGTGACTTGTGACACAACTTGCATCAAATGGGATTCCACAACGTGACCTGCGTCTGGTCCAGAGATAACTGCAACAAAACCCTCTTGCACCAGGGCTGGTCCAGCAACTCATGGCACCATGTCACAAAGGGACTTGTGCCATGGTGGGGCTGCCACATCCCCTTTCCTGGGATTCCAGATGCCCCAACATGGATGCAGGACAGGCCACCAGTTAGACCAGCTAAGAAGTGGTCTAACCATCATGCACCACTGGGCCGAGGTGGGACTGAGTCCTGTAGGGGATCACCAGTGGCAGATCATTGTGTTGTTTCATATGAACAGGAGCTGGTGACCTGCTCCCAGCAAATGGCACCCAGCTTGTTGGAGCACAGGGTGGCATTGATCCACTGGGCACCCCTTTGCCTAGACAGTGCAGTACAATGCCTACCCCCAACCTTGTTGGGAGCCTCATACTGTAGTGTGGTATTCATCCCCATGATCACTGATCACCCCTTACAACAGAGAGAATTGCCTCCTGAGTGACAGCACCACCCCCATCCAGGATCACCTGGAGTAACTCATTACAAAAGTGACAACACAGTTGGCCACTCCCTGGTAGTCTAATGGCCCCCACCATTCCTGACAGGCATTATAACCCCCCACCATCTCCAACCAGTTTCTATGACTGGCAAAATCCTTTGGACAACACCGCATCCAGCCACAGAATATGACTGCACAGACCGCATTACTATACTGTACATGATATGTACAGTATGGTGAAGTGGTCTGTGAGATCACATTCTGCTGCTGGCCATGGTGTTGTGTGGAGGGTTTTGACAGCCCCAAAAGCTGGGCAGAGATGGTGAGGGGTTGAAAATGCCTGTCATGGCGGGGAGGGTGGGGGGCCACTAGACTGCAAGGGAGGGCACCCACTATGTTATCACTTTTGTATTGCAGTATTCCAGGTGATTGTGGATGGGGATGGTGCTGACACCCAGGGGGAGATGCCCATTGTTGTTGGGGGTGTCCAGGGATCATGGGGG
Source organism: Neoceratodus forsteri (assembly GCA_016271365.2). Lineage (NCBI taxonomy): Eukaryota > Metazoa > Chordata > Ceratodontiformes > Ceratodontidae > Neoceratodus > Neoceratodus forsteri. Next base: position 1,278,559,855 of record CM057454.1, read on the forward strand.
TTGCACCTTGGCACCAGGAATGTGGTGGTTGGCATTAGCCTGCCATAGCAGGCATTTAATATATGTGGCACAAGTGTTTGGTGGGGTAGTGGGACAATGTCATGGGGATCCACATGCCCTGTGTCACAGCCTGACATCCGCTGCCCCTTCTGAGGCCCTGTTCAAGGTTTGTTGCTCCTTGGGGCACACAGAGTGTCTACTGTCAGTAGTAGGTGCTGCATCCTGCCCTGCACCACAAACTCTCACTGCACCACTCATCCTGGTGCAGGGCTGCATGTTGCTGCCATTCCAGATGGTTTGCTACAAGTGGCAAATTTTGGAAAACCTATTATCCCTCTTTTTGCCCTTGAGCAGCTGCACTGGACACAGACCCCTGCTTTGATGCAAGTTGTGCCGAATGCAGGTGGCTTCTGGAATCAGGCCTAACCTCTCCCTTGGGCATGTACCAGCTGCCATTGTACTGGAGAAGTCCCCCTGAGTAGATTCTACAAGGGGTGCAAATGTATTCTATGTTCTTAGCTCTGATCATTCCTCTCTTGAGGTGCTACCTCTCCTACTTCCTCCCTCCCTCCTACCTCTGCTGTACAATCCACCCTGTCCTGAAGGTGCCAGGTTCAAGTCATGGTGATGGAACTGTAGTCCCAACTTAACCCTGTTCAATTGTGCTCCTCATGTCCTACACTCCAGCCCTCGGTACTGACAACTCTGGCCTGGAATCTATGATCTCCATGTGAACTGGGCTTCTGCTGTTCTCCTCACTTCCTTCCAGAAGGTGACAGAGCCACATCCCTGGACAAACTTGCCATCTTTTGGTTTTTTTCAAATTTAGCATACTTTATTGAGATTTTAAGAACAACAAACAGCAAACAACTGTGTGTAGTAGCACAAAAAAAAAATAATAACAGTAACAGCAACCTCAAAAAAATCCCCCACACCCCTGACTCCCCACCCCACAGTAGTAACATAATATTGTCCTGAAGGCAGAGCGGCATGAAGAGCAAAAGGCAAAAAAATCCCCAAAAAATACAACAACATGCTTAGTCCATTACATAAAATGAAACAGCAATGCCCTGCAACCGTAGAATACCACCGTCCCATATAACTTTCCCATTCCCCCCCAACCACCAGAAGACCATCAATAATGAAATATAGGTACTCTTATTAAGTCTACGTAAAGGCAAGATGTTGTACAAACATGTGAAAAACTGTATCAGGGGCTTCTCATTCCTCTGAACCACCTGGGAAGGGTAATGTTAAGGGGCATTATAAAAAGGGTCTGAGAAATAGAGCTTTCTGATTGGTTGTAAACATTCTATCAGCCCTATGTTAATCTTTGATTAACATACATGTACAGCCTAATCCTATGCTGAACAAGTTTTAACACTATTTAAAAAACATTTTTGTTATAATAGTAATAAGGCACTCCCAGGGGTTATGTTAATGGTCAGTTAATCACCCTCTAGGGGCATGTAGCACTTGGCTACGCCTCATGCCACATTACACCCCTAGAAGGTGATTAGCAGACCATTAACATAACCTCTGGCCATGCCTTATTGGTTAAATAGAGAGAGAAGGAGAAGCTTATAATGTTAGAAGGGTGTATAGAGGCTCCCAGACCTTTCAGGTAGGTAGAGATTCTGTGGGTGAGATTAGCAATGATGCGTTCAGCTTGTAGAGTAAACAAAATTTCTCTGAGCCATTCTATAAAGGAAAGGATAGATTTGTCTAGCTAATGTCTCAATATCACCTTTTTTGTACAAAGGGATATAAAAGAGATATGATATCTTGGATTACCAATCAGATTATTGTTATAATCTCCCAGCAGGCACATCTCCAGGAGAAAGGCCTCAGAGAGGCCCAGAAGAGGATCCAGGCTGAATTGAATCACAGACCAGAAAGGGGCAACTTTTTCACAGATCAAAAAAAACACGTAACAGTGCACCACAATCTTTATTGCATCTGGAACAAGTGTCAGATGGCAGTTTCACCATTTTATGTAGTTTAACTGTTGAGAAGTAAAGGTTATGGAGGACCTGAAATTGAAAGAGACAATATCTGTCCCATTTTGTAAATTTTTATAACTACCTCCAAATATGTGTCCAGTTGTGTGGGGGACCAGAGGAGGGCAATACTTGGTCCCAGTAGTAAATTGTGCATTCTGCATGAGCCAAGAAGTCTAAAAGTAGATTGTAGTAAAAAGAAATAACATTGGAGGTAGGAGCCAAGGAAGCCATGGCAAGAACCTGCTTCTGGTAGTGATTTTCCCAAAGACCAGAACTAAAGTAGAATATTACCATATGTGAAAGTTGAAGATATCTGAAACAAATAGAAGAGGGCAACTGAAACTGGAGTCTAGCTTCTTGTATGTCAAAATCTTCTGATCAACAGTTAAGCCTGATACCTTGTTTGGTTTGCAAAAGGCCAAAAGGCCATGCTAACGGTATGCCCTCCAATCTAAAAATTCAGGTTGCCCACAAGGAGTTGAGAAATATCCCTATGGGGTATATCTTAAGGAGGGCACAGAGTTGTAGATGGGCTTGGACAGATGCCTCTGTTGGGGAACAGTGTAAGGGATTGAGACACTTTTTAGGAGAAGTGTAGAGAAGGGAGCAAAAGTTCAGATCGAGTGAGGAATCTTTTTGTAAGAACTGAGTGAATGTATGTGTGCTGCATGATTACATTTAAACAATAACTTGACCAATGCTCATACACATAACAGGCATACTACAAAAGCAGTCAACCCTGCCATGAACCACAAACAGCAAACATCATAGCACACTAAAAGTGTAACCACTTGCAGTCTTTATACCCACCCAAGACATGCTACTGAGTATGTAACTATGATTTTGTTATGTTGATTTGCGAATGCGCAAGAAACATATTGCAGCAGCTTGCCAGAAGCAGGTTGTGGAGGCGCAGCACTCTTGTGGCCAATGCCCCCACAGCCTTTGGAGGCTTGGCCCACTTTTTCCAATGGGGTGGCACACTGCTGCTGACACCAGTTCATCCAGCGTGCCACAGCCTTGAAAGGTTTCAGCCACTGCAATCAGGGGCTGCTTCATCACTGCAGCATAAGCCATTCCATTACAATGAGGGAGTGACCCGTGATTGTTGAGCGGAACCTTGCTACCGTGATATTGTTTGTGAACATGGTGGTGGCTTGCCACCATGTTCACAAACAATATTTAACACCCCCACTGCCGAGGGAGTGCCCAATTCCCCTCGGCAGCATGTCCCCCCCACCCCACCACAGTGTTTGTTTGTCGACGGGGGCCCCAATCCCCATTGGCTTCAGTGCCCAAGACGTTCATGTTGCCGATTGGAGAGCCCTCTACCCATCTACATTATGTCCCCCCTCCCAGTTTAATTTGCTGATGGAGGAGCCCACTTCCTGTCGGTATAATTTCTCCCCCTGAAACACGCAATACAGTTGTGCTGAGGGCTGCCCAATCCTCCTCGTCTCTTGCGCCCACATTTTGTGCCTATGGGGGTGCCAAATCCCCTGTCGGCTAGAGCTGTCCCCCAAAAACACCTGTGGGCACACTGAGGCTCATCCTAGTGTGCCAATGGCCCTGTAAAAACGATCCACAAGCTTTTTTTTTTGAGTAACCCAGAAAGAAAATGGTCCCTCGCCATCTCCCTGCCCCTCCCACAATCTGTGCCTACCTCTGTGCACCCTGCCTCCCCACACCTCCCATCACCCCATACTTACTCATGGAGTCTGGCACGACGACCTATGGTAGACTGGGAACCCATCTGTACTCTCAAAGCTGACCGCGAACTGAGGAAATGCCAGTAAGCTGTATAATGGCATAAACAGGGCTTTTTCAGCTTTTTTGCATAACTCAGGCATTTTTTGGAATTTTGGCACCAAGTTTTTAATATGGGGTTATTGGGCCCTCTCTCTCATGGATTCAGCCACTGTCATGGCGTTAATCAGTCCCGAAAGTGATTTCACGGTTACTGTGCAGAACCACCTTTCGGGACCAATTAACAAAATGACACTGTCATTATCCACCTAGGTACTAATGACTTGGCAAATGGGGAGCCAAAGGAAGTTCAGGAAGAGTTTAGGAAACTGGGGAGGGGTCTCAAACAAGTAGCTACTTCTGTCACTTTCTCAGAAGTACTACCTGTGAGAGGCAAGGAGAGCATAGAGTGTATGCACCAGGAACTTTAACTCATGGTTGAAGAACTGGTGCTGTGAGGAAGGGTTTGGATTCATTGGTGACTGGGACCCACCCGAGGGATGGAGGTTTGTTCAAGCCTGACGGCCTGCATCCATCCTGGAGGGAATCAAGCACTCAATGATAAGTTTAAATGCTACATTGACAAGCATTTAAACTAGCAAGGGGTTAGCAGGCCAGCAAGGAGGGTACCTACTTGCTCACCCCCACAGCTAGCAGTGGAACCAGTGAACCAGAGGAGTGGCTATCTCTGCAAAGCAGTGTGCAAAGATGGAATTATATCCAAAGGTAGATAAGCAGAAAAGGGCAAATTCAGCAGAAGGGCAGACAGCAAGGAGAACCAGGGATAAATGACAACCAAGGAAGGGCTGGAGTAGAACAGTGAAGCAGTCTAGGGAGGTCAAATCATGGAAAGCCATGTGTGCAAATGCCAGAGCCTTAGTAACAAGATGGAAGATCTGGAGGCTGTCATGGTACAGTCAGACCTGGACATTGTGGCCATCACTGAAACCTGGTGTAATGATAACCATGACTGGAGATGGCCATACCTGGCTACAACATATTCAGAAGAGACAGAGCAGGCAGGAAGGGAGGAGGAGTGGCACTGTATGTGAAAAATGACATAAGGGCCACACAGATCCAGGAGGAACAAAATGGGGGAGAGATACTGTGGGTTAAGCTGGAAAGGAAAATGGGGACAGCCATCCGCACAGGTGTGGTCTATAGACCACCAGCCCAGGAGGAAGAAACAGATAGGGAGCTGATGCTAGCCATACAAAGGATGGCAGACAAGGGTGAGGTAGTACTGGTTGGAGACTTCAATATTCCAGACGTGGACTGGAGCATCCCAGCAGCAGCATCAACTAGGAGCAGATTTATCCTGGATTCACTTCAGGGTGCCTTCCTCAAGCAACTGGTTATGGAACCAACTCGGCAGAAGGCAATACTGGACCTTGTGCTCACAAACAGGGACAGTGTGATGGGGGTAACAGTGGGGGAGCACCTGGGTAACAGTGACCACCAGTCATTGTGGTTTGAAATCACAGAAAGAGCAGAACCAAACCACACAAAAACACGTATCCTGGATTTTAGGGAGGCAGACTTTGGGAAAATGGGGAGATACTTGAAAGAGGCATTAAGGGGAATGGGACAGGAATCAGGGTTGAGGAACAGTGGGCAGTATTTAAAATGGGGATTATAAGAACAACAGAATTATGCATATTAAGCAGGTTAGCAAGAGAAAAGGAAGAGGAGACCATTATGGTTTTCCAAAGAGGTAGCAAAGAAAGTGAAAGCCAAAAGATTGCATTCAGGCAATACAAAAAAGACACAGGCAGAAGGGATAGGGAGAAGTACCAGGAGAAACAAAGGAGGCAGGAGGTCAGTAAGGGAAGCCAAAGCTCAGACAGAAGAACACATTGCAAAATCAGTGGGTAAAGGGGACAAAACCTTTTACAGGTACATAAGTGAAAAAAGAAAGACAAAGGGAGGGATAGTGAGACTGAAGGGGGAGGATGGGAGCCACGTGGAGGATGACAACAGTAAAGCTGACATATTGAACAGGTATTTCTGCTCAGTCTTTACTGAGGAAGAGGGGGTAATGGGTCTGAAGGGAGTACAAGGGGTGAGAATGGTGCAGAAATGGACACAAGTCCCTTTACGAGAAAGGGTCCTGAAGGAACTGGAAGTAATAAGAGCTGATAAAGCAATGAGGCCAGATGGGGTCACTCAGGTCCTTAAAGAACTAAGAGAGGTGGTGGCTGAACCTCTGGCTATCCTGTTTAGCCAATCACTGGAAACAGGGAGGTACCCAAAGACTGGAGGACAGCAGATGTAGTCCCTTATACAAAAGTGGGAACAAAGAGGAAGCAGGAGAACTACAGACCAGTCAGCCTCACCTCGGTAGTGGGAAAGATCATGGAAGCACTACTGAAGGAGAGATTGGTGGAACATCTGGTTGTCAATGGACTACAGGACCCAAGGCAGCATGGTTTCACCAGGGAGATCATGTCAGACCAACCTCATTGAATTTTTGACTGGGTGACTAGGGAAGTGGATCAGGGAGGGGCAGTGGACATGGCCTATCTGGACTTCAGCAAGGCCTTTGACACTGTGCCACATAGAAGACTATTACACAAACTGGGGAACATGGGTGTGGGCAGGACAGTAGTGTGGTGAGTAGGTAACTGGCTGGGTGGCAGAACACAGAGGGTGGTGGTAAATGGCTGTCACTCCACAGAGGGAAGAGTGACCAGTGGGGTACCACAGGGATCAGTGCTGGGACCAGTCCTATTCAACATCTTCATCAGTGACATTGCGCAGGATCTAGAAGGCAGAATTTCACTGTTAGCTGATGACACAAAACTCTGTAACAGAGTAGACACACCAGAGGGTGTAGACAGAATGAGAAGGGACCTGCAGAAACTTGAAGAATGGTCAGGGTTTGCAGTTGAAATTCAATGCAAAGAAGCGCAAGATAATGCATATGGGGGCACAAAAACCCTGGCACAATATATCAGTTGGGGGTGAGGATATAGCATGCACCAAGCAGGAAAGGGATCTTGGGGTTGTCATCTCTGGATGACCTCAAGGTAGGGAAACAGTGGGACAAGGCATCAGGTAAAGCAAATAGGATGCTGGGATGTATAGGCAGGGGACACCAGCAGAAAAAGGAGGTCATAATTCCGCTATACAAGACACTAGTGAGGTCCCACCTGGAGTACAGTGTACAGTTCTGGAGACCATACCTACGTAAGGACATAGACAGGGTAGAGAAGGTTCAGAGGAGGGCAACAAAGATGGTGCATGGATTGCATTACAAGTCCTATGAAGACAGGTTGAAGGAACTGAACATGTACTCCCTGGAGGAGAGGAGGGAGAGAGGGGATATGATAGAGACATACAAGTATCTTACAGGGAGGAACAGGGTGCAGGAAAACACTATTTTTAAGCGAAAAGATGTTCCAGGACTAGAGGGCATGGGATGAAGTTGGAGGGAGGACGATTCAGAGGAAACATGAGAAAGAATTTCTTCACAGAACGGGTGGTGGACAAGTGGAACACCCTGCCAGAGGAAGTGGTGGGGGCTGAAACAATCACGGGATTTAAGAATGCATGGGATAGACATAAAGGAATTCTAGAGGTCAGGGGTAAGGGGAAACAGACTTCTAGGAAAACAGACTGAACTTACAAGCTCAAATGGGCAGACTGGGTGGGCCATAGGCCCTTATCTGCCGACACTTTCTATGTATCTGTGTATCTATGACACTGCCAGTGTTCATGAGGTTGGGTCTCAAAATGTCTATTTTGCAAATCTGGTGGTAAAAATCCAAAAAAAATGACTGTTTTATGAGCATGCATTGTGTAGTTGCTATGCACGCTCATAACTTCGCCAATTTGCAATATTTTCACTCCAGATTTTCAACATTGCTATTTTTATGCACCTCCTTATAAACAGTATAGCTATCATTTTTCTCATCCTGTCTGAAATGTGTTTTCACAGTTCTGGCACAGAATAGCACGGTCACTGTGGGAAATCAGTGTTCAGGACACATTAAGAAAATGACAGTGACACTGTTCATGAGCAGAGGTCCTAAAATGCCTGTGTAGAAAATTTTGTGACAAAAGTCCATAAAATCAGTGTGTTATGAGCGTGCATTTCGCAGGTTCCATGCATGCTCATAACTTCACAACTTTGTAATAGTTTCACTCCAGATGTTCAACATTGCCATTTTTCCGCACCTCCTTATGAATAGTGCAGCTGTCATTTTTCACATCCTGGCCAAAATGTATTTTGTACTTCCGCACAGAATAGCGCAGGTGCTGTGGGATATCAGTGCTCAGGGTGCATTACGAAAAATCACAGTGACACTGTTCAGGAGCAGAGGTCCTAAAATGCCTATGTTGAACATTTTGTGATGAAACTCCGTAAAATGACTGTGTTACGAGTGTGTGTTGTGCAGTTTCCACGCACCCTTGTAACTTCGCAAATTTGTAATATTTTCATGCCAGATTTTCAACACTGGCATTTTTTCACACCTTCTTATGAACAGTACAGCTGTCATTTTTCACATCCTGGCTGAAATGTGTTTTTGCATCAAACGAGTGAGAGAGGGGGAGTGACTAAGCTTAACTGAGCTCTGTCAGGACTGCTGTGGATTTCTTTGTGGGCAGAAAAAGGCACCAATGCAGACAGGAGCACAGTACAAAACAGCAGCCTGCAGCGCTGGGAGAAACGCAATGAGCGAGTGAGAGAGGGGCAGTGAGCGAGCTAAATGGAGCAGTGTCAGGACTGCTGCAGATTTCTTTGTGGGCAGAAAAAGCCGCCAATGCAGGCAGAAGCCCAGTACAAAAGGGCAGCCTGCAGCACCGGGAGACACAGAATGAGCGAGTGAGGGAGGGGGAGTGAGTGAGCTAAATGGAGCCCTGTTGGGACTTCTGGGATTTCTTTGTGGGCAGAAAAATGCACGAAGGGGCCCAGTACAAAAGGGCAGCCTGCAACAACGGGAGAAACAGAATGAGTGAGTGAGACAGGGGGAGTGAGCAACCTCAAAGGAGCTCTGTAGGGACAGCTGCAGATTTCTTTGTGCGCAGAAAAAGGTGCCAACACAGGCAGGAGCCCAATACAAAAGGGCAGCCTGCAGTGCCGGGGCAAACACAATGAGTGAGTGAAAGAGGGGGCATGAGCAAGCTAAATGGAGCTCTGTATGGACAGCTGTGGATTTCTCTGTGGGCAGAAAAAGGCTCCAACAAAGGCAGGAGCCCAGTACAAAAGGCCAGGCTGCAGCAGCCAGGAGAAACAGAATGAGTGAGTGAGACGGGGGAGTGAGCAACCTCAAAGGAGCTCTGTAGGGACAGCTGCGGATTTCTTTGTGGGCAGAAAAAGGTGTCAACACAGGCAGGAGCCCAGTACAAAAGGGCAGCCTGCAGTGCCGGGACAAACACAATGAGTGAGTGAAAGAGGGGGCATGAGCAAGCTAAATGGAGCTCTATCATGACTGCTGCAGATTTCTTTGTGGACAGAAAAATGCGGCAACGCAGGCAGGAGCCTCGTACAAAAGGCCATCCTGGATCACCGGCAGAAACGAAATGGGTGAGTAAGAGAGGGGGAGGGATTGAGTGAGTGAGCTCAATGGAGCTGTGTCGGGACTGCTGCAGATTTGTTTGTGGGCAGAAAAAGCCACCAACAGAGGCAGGAGTCCAGTACAAAAGGGCAGCCTGCAGCACCAGGAGAAACCAAATGAGCGAGTGGGGTGGGGGGAGTGAGCCACCTCAATGGAGCTCTGTTGGTGGGCAGAAAAAGGTGCCAAGGTAGTCAGAAGCCCAGTACAAAAGGGCAGTCTGCAGCATTGGGAGAAAAAAGAACTAGCAAGTGACAGAGGGGCAGTGAGCGAGCTCAACTGACCAAAGCAATCAACATTCAGCATTGACAAATGTTTGTTTCCCACTGTATCACTAGCTTTTACAAATGTAAACCTCAATCTCTCACATTATTGTTTGTATCAATGACTATTGTCAGCTCCAACTGCTAGCACTGTTGACAATGTCAAGTTCCTTATTTGGACCTGTAAAGCTGCCTAATCTGTATAGGCCTCCTTTCGCTTACTTAATTGTATTATCCACATTATGTGTTTTCCTACCGCTGTATTGCACTGTGCAATTGTTCTATTGACGGTACTTTGACGTGGAGCCTTTGTAAATGAGTCTACAACTCAAAGGTTGTAAATCCAATCTCCTCAATAAATAAATAAACAAGCAGCTGTAATAAAACATGTGCATATTCACTGTGATACAAGACAAGTCTGAGGGACCAACTGACTTGCTCTCCTGGGTATTGAACCACAGAAGGCCTTTGACAGAGGTATACATACCTGCGTATAAGAGATCAGCCAATGAGACCAGCATGAGTTAATGCAGCAGTGCAACAAACAGTGTTTTTCCCAAAAAGCTTATTTCAGCTACAGTTAAGACACATGTTAGTAAACCTGTCAAATGTACTTGTCTAGGTACTTCTTATGATGTGTACCATGAAACATTTTTATATTTTCCGTCCTAACCCTTGACAACTCTACACTGCTAGTTCTATGCAAAATGTGGCAGCTATCTTTTTTCTTGAGAAAAAAACTCAATTAAAACATTTATAAAATACTCAATGTTTGGCATAATTTGAATATTGTACCAGCAAATTAAACTGGAGGATGCCTGGAAATTTTCACAGTAAAAAAAGGTAGGGCCAAATTTATGGCACAGTTTCATTGCACTGCTGATTTAAATGCAAATGAAAAAAAAAAGAAATCTGTAGCAAATCAGAAGTATTGTAGTAGGAATCTAATAAGCAGTACATCACAAGATTTCAGTTACTACTGTTCTGTTCACAATGTTATTCATACTCACTGTTCATTTCTGATGCAGTGGTTCCAAATCCAACATTATATTCTATCCCAAAGATGTAAACTCCCATTGGGGAGCAGCTGTGCTCCAGGAGGTATGTTTTGTTTGCTGAACCCAACATGATTTCCACCGAGGAATATTCTGTTGAAGTAATGCCTGTCAATTGTTGGGTTGATTGGAGAGTTTGATTATCCAGCAGGATTTCTGAGATAATTGAAGATTTTGCTACTACATGCATGTAGTTTGTAAAAATAGTTTCTGTATTGATGAGGTAAACATTGGTAAATGCTTCAGTTGGAAGGATATTCATTATAAAAGTCGGATATAGTATGTAATTGTAACTCCCTCCTGTGCAGGTAAACATGACCATGATCCCTCTTGAAGCACTGATAAATAATGAGGAATATCGTGGGATTTTTGTTTCATATTTTTCCCCTGCATTAAGTATGAAGTTCAACTGATTACAGCCGGACAGATAAACAAATATGTTAGTTGTCTGAGAGGCTACTATAGTGACCCAATCAGTGTAATAGTAGTAGTAGTAGTAGTATTGTACAAATAGTGAAGATATGGGGAATTCAGTACCCCACCTGCTTACAGGAATCAGTTGTTCAAACAGCAAGTTACAGGCACTATAGTAAGCACCACAACTGTTTCCAGATAGGACAGCCACTGGATATGTTGATTGAATCAGCGTGCCAGTCAACTCATCATTACTCTGTATCTGAATGGTTTCAAATTCTGACAGTAAAAGTGTGATGTTATCCCCTGACTGATAATTTGATCCATTGTAGATAACAGGACCTTTTAGGATAACCAAAATTCTATTGGTTTGATTAAAGTTGACAATAGCAAACTGAGGAAACTTCCCCGAACTTCCCGTAGGAGCGAAGACATAGTATTTAGTTCCAAGGGTCTCCACTGGGTAAATAGTAGACGAATCTGCATATGCAGTTTTATAGTTCAAGGAAAGGACGGTGATGGGATTGTTGGATGTGATTATAACCGTGCTGTTGGAAGATCTCACTGTACCTGGAAGTTCAGTAGAGGCAGGGATTGGAATGAATTTTGTTTCTCTTTCTTCAAGAGTGAGAACAGTCTCAAAAATGGTGTTGTGTACTGTCACTCTAACAAGTGTCGAAGGATTAATAGCAGTGATTATCAACTGAAAGTTATGACTCGTGTCAGACACCTCGTGGTTTTCCATGAATGCAGTAACAAATTCTGTTCCTGTGGTATTGCCATAATAGAAACCTGAAACTAGGAAAGCCAATAAACAATTTAGAAATGTACAAATATACAAAATGAGGTATGCACACCAATTCACACTTTTTTCCTAAATACCTTTCGATTACAGAACCTTGATTCAGATCAAATATACAAACATTGGCTATTTTTGGAAATTAATTAACATGTTTCTCCTTTACCTGTTATTATAAGCAGCCCCACCCCTTAAAAATGCTCTCAGTTCTAGTACCTTCCTGTAAATGAGGTAAGGGTGTCGTGAGGCAAGAACATAAGCTTGAGAACAGAGATGATGTGAATTAAATTTTCAAATAACTTGGTGCAATGTTGGAAAATTTGCACTTGATAATGCATTGCAAAGATCTTCACTTCTCATAGAAACATAGAAACACAGGAGATAGAAATATAGAGGTTTGTCAGTAGATAAGGGCCTCTTTGCCCACCTAATCTTCCCTGTTTTCCCTGCCTGCTGTACCACTGCAGACTCTACTCAGTCTTCAGTTGTCTCCTCCTCTTCCGATACTACCAAGGTCCCTTTTTGTGTGTCCTGTGCATGCTTGAATCCTATCACCGTTTGCACCCACCCCTCTGCTGGATGGCTGTTCCAGGCATGCACTGCCCTCTCTGTGAAGACATATTTCCTCAGATTTCCGCTAAGCCTCCCCCTCCAACATCATACAGTCACTCCGTTGTCCTCAAGCTTCTTTTTCTATGGAAAATACTATCTTCCTGTACATAATTGATACCTGTTTGGTATTTGAATGTTTCTGTCACCCCTTTCCCTCCTCTCCTCCAGAGAATACATATTCAGTTCCCTGAGTTTCTCCTTATAGGGCTTTTGATGTAGACCCTTCACCATTTTGGTAGCCCTCTTTTGTACTGCCTCCCCATATCAGTGTCCTTCAAGCTTCACATTGCTACTTTAGAAATAAACAACCTTTTCTTTGTCATGTACTACTTCCATCAACTTCGTTAAGTTGTACCTTGACCATCCACTGCCTTATAAATATATACCCTAACCCCAATCTGCCATCTAGTATAAATATTCCACTCATCCCCCAGTAAAGTTCGCTGGAGCATTGGCAATTCAAAGAATCCATTCTGACACCCACGTTCCAAAATAAACTCTCCCACACTCCCCACCACCACCAGACTGACATTGATGTTTGATTAAATTTCACTACTTGACCCCATCCGGCCACCATCTCCTCCTTCTTCCTCCCCCAGCACCACCAAAAGTCCGGTTTGGTAGCTTTAAAAAAAATTCCTGCATTACAGTGATGTCCTCTCTCTTTGGTAGGTATTAGAATTGGTGAATTTATGATAAATTATATTTTTCACTATAGTGAAACCTATTTAGCTGAGGCCTTAGCCAATCAGGTTTTAATAAATTCAAAGACATTGTTAAATCATTCTGGTATATACTAAATGGAAAGGAACTGTCTGCAATATGTGATGGTTTCCTTTATTCACATGTACCTAATTGGATAATTTGGGATGCATGAGTATTTTATTGTTAGCTAAATGTTATTGCTCTCTAACCATGTTGTGCCTTTTAGCGCATTTTAACTGAATACATTTAAGGAAGTAATTGAAAATAAACATAAGCTCAGTTGGCTAGTTCTATTTTTTTTTCCTGTTTAATTTTCTTTTTTTTTAAAGTTGAAAACCTGAAAATTGAAGAAAAGAGGAAGGTGGGGCCAGTGGGTTGTTGGGTGGTGAGAATTTGCTTAATGATCAGAGTCAGGTCAGGTGAGAGAAACAGGGGGTTGGGATTTGTGTTGGGGAATGGTTGCTTTTTATTACTATGATAAACTTCATGGAGCGAGTGGTTTTCACAGCAGAGGGTAAAGCAGTTGTGTGATTATATATAATCATTAGGCACTGGGTGGTTTGACTTTGTGGGTAAAACTAAATCAAGTGTGTGTTGGTGGGATTCCACCAAGGGTATCTCCCACCAGAGAGCCACATCATAGAACTGTAACCTGTCAGCATCAGGACTACCTAGAAACCTTTGCAAACTAGGGCTGCCCATGTCAACGCAACTTGTTAGCACCCATATACCATCGACATCCCCAGAATGCTTTAGTTCTTTCACCTGCTGGAAAGGAAACTAAGGTTAAGGCTTGCATGATCTGCCTAGGCTCTAACCAGGCAATCAGGAGATATTGTAGGAAAGCTTTAGAAAATGTAATCTCAGTTCAAGAAATGAAGAAACATGTGGAGCTTAAGGTAGCTTCACCATTGGTTTTATGTGATAAGGGTGACTCCCAAAAGGGCAAACACAAAAGGCAGACTGCTAGGATTTGCAAGAAAGTGAGTTGTGCTCACAACAGAGGGGGGTGAACCTTACAATTTACAATTGTCTTTGGTTTGTAGCAGATTCCCCTTCCCCTCCTCACTGGATTCTACCCTCACATCTTGGTATACCCAGTGCTGCACTTTTCACCCTCTCCCCACCCTTCCTACATTCCTTCCCCCCTCCCTCTCCCTATGACTCTGGCACTTCTATTCTGTTGTCTATTTTCTCTGACAAAAGCCGCTGACTGCCTTTTTACAATGCTACCCTTGAACTGTATTAATCTGTACTCTGTTTGCAATGTCCACATTGTTGTAATGTCTGTCTTGATGTTCCCCATAATTTGTATTTCTCTGACGTGGAACCTTTGTAAAAGAGCCATGGCTGAAAGGTATTTGTAATCCTAGACTTATTAAATAAATAAAAATAAAGTTAATATTCTTTAGCTGGAGGCTACTTCTAACTGAAAGGTGAAATAAGGAACTTAGAATTATCAGAAAAGGCAGTCTTTCAATCAACAGAGGGAGGTGGACCTTGCTTTACTTTTGTTACAATTGTTAAGATTTTCAGTGCAGGAAGAGTTTAAACCCAGAGGGACTAAATACTGTTTACTGTGTCTGTCCTTGTGCACAGCTGACATGTTTTGGGGCTGACTGCTTTCAGAGCGCAAGTCACCAGGCTGTTTTGGGGCTGGGGAGGTTTGCCTGTGTCTGACTTGGATGTTTGGATTTTTCTCTGTTTGATTAGCAGGGTATTTTCTCTGTCAAATTGTCGTGTAGGGCATCTTGCTGACAGGAAGGCACTCATCGCAGTGGTAGGTCAGAGCTTTTAGCTGATTGTTTCATGAGGGCACAGTTTAGGCCCAAACCCTTCCTCCCTCACCCCACCCTCGTAAATAGTTCCTTTATACCTGGGGTTCTGACATCATTTCCTCAAGAGGGCAAGGTGCATATCACTGTCATATCATCTCTAGCACACCTCACTGACAATATAAGCATACACATTATAGAATATATATATTTCTATATAACAAACCAATCACACACACACACACACACACACAAAAAAAATAAACAAAAAAATAAACAAGAAGGTAGACAGACATGTGGGCAGTAGTGCAATGTAATGGCTGTGGGACAGCAGTCTTCTGGGAGTCTTTCTGGAGGCTGAGATGCTGCCCTGTTTGCAGGCAACTCTCTGTCCTGAGGGAGGAAGTTGCCCATCTTCAGGCCACACTGGACAGTAGTAAGGGAACATTCCCCCAGGCTTCACTGGACAGTAGTAAGGGAACCTCCCCCATCCAGGGAGCACCAGAGCCACCACCACTACCTCAGAGGTTGAGAAGAAAGCACAGCAGTTGGACCACAGTGGGCTCAGGGAGGGTAAGGGTGGTGGAACAGAAGCACACACAGTCAGTTGTTCCACTCCAAAATCCATACACCATTCTGGGGAAGCATAGTTCCCCTATGGATACACCCACAGAGGAGACTAAGGAGGTTGCAGACAAATGTCACAAAAGAGGCCCTCAGGAAGAAGGCAGAGGACACCCAAGAGAAAGGAAGCAGCTCCTGGTGGGGGACTCATTTATTAGGGGGATAGAACTGGGGGGAGCAGGTAAAACTGAAGTAAGGTGCCTGCCTGGTGCCATGGCTTGGATGGACAGGAAGCACATCCTTAGGATCACGAGAACAGTTGCACGGGAGTCTGAGCTGGACATCATTGTTCACCTAGGGACAAATGACTTGGCTCATCATGAGATTAGAGCAGTGAAGAAGGACTTTGTCAAGTTGGGGAGGGGACTAAGACAAGTAGCACACACAGTATCCTTCTCAGAGGTTCTGCCTGTCAGTGGCATGGGTGAGGTGAGGGTACTTTGCACCATGCAGTTTAATGAATGTTTGAAAAAATGGTGTGGAGCACAGGGGTTTGGCTTCATTGAGGACTGGGGTTCCACCTGGAGGGACACCAACCTATACTGGTAGGATGACCTGCATCTGTCCAGGAAGGGAACAAGTCTTATGGGCAATCAGTTTAAATGCTTCATTGGCAAGCTTTTAAACTAGTCAAGGGGGTTAGGCACTGATAAGCAGCAGAAAAATCCCAGCCTCCCCCTACAAAACAGGGTACTAAATGAGAAAAAGACCAAGGTAGAAAGGTCAGTGGGGGATGCTGCTACAGAAGGTAAAGCCATCAGAAAATGGAGAGCAATGAGTACCAATGCCCATAGTCTGGGTAACAAGCTTCCTGAATTAGTGGCCTTGATGGAGGAGGAATAACAGGATATCATGGCAGTCACAGAAACATGGTACACACAGAACCATGAGTGGGATGTAAACATACCAGGATACACTATCTACAGGAGGGACAGGGAGGGTAAAAGAGGAGGAGGAGTAGCTCTCTACATAATGGAAGGAATCAAAGCAACAGGACAAAAGGTTAAAAAGGGAGGAGGAGAAGAAGCACTGTGGGTCAATTTGGAGACAGGCAATGGCACCACAATCCACACAGGGGTTGTATACAGATCCCCCTCTCAGGGGAAGGAAATGGACACTGAAATGATAGAAAGTATACTTAGAATGGCAGAAAAAGGGGAGATATTGCTGATGGGTGATCTGAATATGCCAGATGTTAACAGGAGTGCAGTTGTAGCAGCCACTTCTAAGAGTGGGGTTATTCTAGATGCCCTACAGGGGGCATGGCTTAGACAACTAGTATTGGAACCCACTCGAGAGGGAGCAATCTTAGACCTGGTTCTCTCAAATGGAGATGGAGAGAGGATCACAGTTGTAGAAGTGGGTAGCCATCTGGGAACTAGCGACCATCGAACAGTATGGTACACAATGGACACAGCAATAAAGTCAAGCCATACAAAGGCAAAAGTACTGGACTTCAGGAGGGCTGACTTTGCCAAAATGGGTGAGTGCCTAAGGAATGCACTAGCAAATGGGCAGGAAGGAGGGGTGGAAGAACAATGAGGAATAATAAAAACTGCCATCACTGAGGTAACAAGCCTTTGTGTGAAGCAAATAAAACAAAACGATGTAAGAAACCACTATGGTTCTCAAAGGAGGTGGCAGTGAAGGTTCAAGAGAAAAAGAAAGCATTCAGAAAATACAAGGAATCACATAAGGAGCCGGACAGAGAATTGTATCAGTTAAAGCAAAAGGAAGCTGAGAAGGCAGCCAGAACAGCAAAGGCCTGAGTGGAGGAAAAGATAGCCAACTCAGATAAGAAGGGAGATAAAACCTTTTTTAGGTACATCAGGGAGTGAAGAAAGACCAAGGGAGGGATAGTGAGGCTTAATAAAGGGGAGGTGGTGGGCAAAGAGTGATGGTGAAAAGGCAGAGATACTAAACATTTTTGCTCAGTATTTACAAATGAAGAGGGGGAGGTACCTAAAACAAACAATAGAAACACTCTGGATACAGAAGTTGATACTAGCCCATTTACAGAAGAAAGGGTTCTGAAAGAACTCTTGAAACTGAAGGTGTACAAAGCAATGGGGCCTGATGGGATTCATCCCAGAATTCTAAAAGAACTAAGGGTAGAACTAGTGACACCACCGACTACCCCCTTTACCAAATCAAGGGAGGATGGGGTGGTACCTGAGGACTAGAGGAGGGCAGATGTGATTCCCCTTCACAAAAGTGGGAGCAGGGCAGAAGCAGGAAACTACAGACCTGTTAGTTTAACCTCAGTGATAGGGAAAATTATGGAATCACTTCTGAAGGAAAGAATTGTCTAGTACCTAGAGGCCAGAGGGGCACAGGACCCAAGGCAGCATGGATTCACAGCAGAAAGGTCATGCCAAATGAATCTAATAGATTTCTTTGACTGGGTGACCAAAGTAGTAGATCAGGGAGGGGCTGTGGACATGGCCTACCTAGACTTTAGCAAGGCATTTGACACAGTCCCACACGAAAGATTAATATACAAGTTAGCCAGTCTGGGAGTGGGTCCCAAGATGATAGCCTGGGTAAAGAATTGGCTAGAGAATAGGACACAGAGGGTAATATGAAAAGGAGTCCACTCTGAAGAAAGGGGAGTTACTAGTGGGGTACCGCAAGGTTCATTATTAGGACTGGTCCTCTTCAATGTCTTTATAAGCGACATTGCAGAGGGACTGGAAGGAAAAGTATGTCTCTTTGCAGATGACACAAAGATCTGCAGCAGAGTTGATGCACAAGGTGGGGTGGAAAGGATGAGAAGGGACTTGGCAAGGTTAGAGGAATGGTCAAATGTATGGCAGCTTAGATTCAATGCTAAGAAGTGCAAGGTAATGCACCTGGGAAACAACAACCCAGGGGAAGAGTACACAATGGGGGGTGAGATACTAGTAACAACAAAAATGGAAAGGGTCTGGGGATAGTCATATCAGATGACTTAAAGGTGGGCAAGCAATGTGAGAGGGCAGTAAGGAGGGCTGGGAGGATACTGGGATCCATAGGGAGAGGCATCATCAGTAGAAAACAGGAAGTTGCTATCCCTCTGTACAGACAGCTGGTGAGACCCCATCTGGAGTACTGCATGCAGTTCTGGAGACCCAATCTCCGCAAGGACATAGACAAGATGGAAGCTGTCCAGAGGAGGGTAACTAAAATGGTGCAGGGTCTGCACCAGAAGACATATGAAGAGAGACTAAAGGAGCTTAATATGTATAGCCTCAAGGAAAGAAGGGAGAGGGGGGACATGATAGAAACGTTCAAGTACCTCAAGGGAATCAACAAAGTCCAAGAGGGTCGCATCTTTCAAAAAAAGAGGTGTGCAAGAACAAGGGGGCACAATTTGAAGATAGAGCGGAGGCGGCTCTGAGGTAATGTAAGGAAGTATTTTTTCACAGAGAGGGTTGTGGATGCATGGAACGGCCTTCTGGAGGAGGTTGTGGGGTCAAAAACAGTGGTTGAATTCAAGCATGCATGGGACAGTCATAAGGCAATTCTAGGGGCTGGGGGTAGAAAGAAGTAGGCTGCTGGTTATCTAGGATCTGCAGCTTATCCATTAGGTAGGGAAATGGGCAGACTGGGTGGGCCAAGCGGTCCTTATCTGCTGTCAAATTCTATGTTTCTATGCTGAAAGGGTGATGAGGAAATACAGCAAGCGGTGGAGAGAGTGCAGTCAAGAGGCAAAGGCTGCAAGAATGCATCGCAATGTGCGACAGTGCAATAGGGCGACAGGTAACGGGCGAGCCCACCATGGCGATGGGCACAGAGCATGTGCATCAGTGCACTGGATAATGAACATCCTGCAGTGGGTGATGGGATGGGGTGAGTGGTGCATGGTGACATGCTCTGGGCAGCCGGCAGGATGGCTCGGGATTGGCCAGACATGGACAGCACAGATGGAGGCACCGAGGTCTGTGCAGTCCAGTCATGTGTGGCTGGTTCCTGAGTCCTATCATCCCACCGCCTTGCCCATGGTCATTCTATGCCAGCTGTCCATCCTGTGCAGTCATGGGCACCGTTGTGCTATGCACTTTCCCAGGTCCCTTCATGCTGGCACTAGTCATCCCTGTGGAACGCACCCTGCACTTGCTTCTATGCTGCAGGGGCTTGGTGTGCTCGCACAGTCGCCTGTAGCTGCTCTGGGTCTCGCCTTACTGGGCTGCAGCTACAGGCACTCTTGCACTGCTGTTCTGTGGATTTGGGCAGTTGCCCTTTATTTATTTATTATTGCTTTTGTTAACCAGGTAAGCACACTAGACAGCAAAGTGCCTATTTTCAGGAGTGACCCGGGAGAGTTACAGGGTATCCATAAACACAAGGTTTATATACAGCAGCATTAACAGTGAAGGTTACATACAGGAGTAACATGCTCTGCCATTGGGTAGTACAACAGTGAACATCAAACAACAATTGGGAATTTGCAGCAAGAACAACACTAGCAGGAGCAAAACATAAAAATTGTAAGGTGCAGACGCCTTAAGTGAGAGAGAGGACTTGGAGCTAGACCAGGTTAGGATAATGGATAAGAGCAATGGACACTGCTCCACCTGGGGCGGTAAGTGCATAAGGAGGAAGAGCAGTAGGCAGCTGCTCAGTAGGGATCGCCCACCCTTACCACGCTGTGGATTTAGCGCTCTTCTCATCTGCTACATCACCATCATCATCATCTGTTCCCATTCCCACTTCATCTTTAGCCCATCAATCTCAGTGATAAATGGCAGCTGATACTCACTCACCTATGATAAGGGACAAGATCAAGTCATAGAAATTGGCAGATAGACACCACCATGTGGCATAGTTGCCCCTCCCTATAAATAGGAAGCTTTTGCCAGGACTACTCATCTTATCTTAAACCCATCTTTAAGTCTACCGCAGTAGCTTCTCTTTTGCTATGAATCTCCCTTGGCCTTTTTCAATTTTTCCCATTACGAGGGAGTGGCCTCCAGCATAATTTCTTAAAGCTATTCTTTCCCCGCTATGTATATCCTTTTCACTGTCCTTGGCAATGCATTTTTGTATTTGGTGCATTAAAAGCTCCGTTGTGGAACTTAGATTCCATCTTTGTAAAATACCCTAAACACCTCTGTGTAGAGGTAGTGAGATTATTTATTTATTTATTTATTTATTTAGCTTTTGTTACCCAGGTAAGTACACTAGACAAACACATGCCTGTTTTCAGGTACGACCCGGGAGAGTACAGGAAATCAAAGAACGTATAGGCCCAGATATTCAAAAGGGTTGCGCAAGGTGCATTCACATATCTGGACTGAGTAATACGGTATGGGTTGCACGCCCATTGGCTCACGCTGTGAACCAATGGGTGTGCAGCCCTACCGAGCTGCCGTCAGTTGGCAGGCAGCGGGTGGCAGGCGGTGGGGTGCTGCTGTCCGCCGCTGACAGGGGAGCCGGGTGGTGGGGCTCAGTGGGCGGGTTGGGAGGGGTACACTAGACCACCAGGGTAGTAGGAGTATGTTCGTGTTACAGATGCCCATGATCGGGCAGTGATCGGTCCACTGGACCACCAGGGATATTGGACGTGGGGGTTCTATTACTGATGCCCATGATCGGGCACATAGAGGTCCACTGGACCACCAGGGATATTGGACGTGGGGGGTTCTTTTACATGAATGCCCATGATCGGGCTGCAGGGGGTGTTGGTCCCCAATGGCTGCTGCCTGGCAGGGCACCAGGTGCAAGTCGTCGGGGATCGGCACTCCTGCATGCTAATGGCATGCAAATGGGGCCATAATGAGATGCAAATGGCCCCCTGTGTGTGTTGCATAAATTATGGCCCCATTTGCATGTCCCTTTTGAATATCGCAGTTGCTGTGCATGGTACAATGGCACTTGCGCTAGTGCATCTCCATGCTCCACTCTGGCCACTTGGCTGGCACAGTGCCACTGTGCTATGCACAGTGGGCATGGCCAGGGTGTGACATTCAAAGCTGCTGCACCATAGCGCAGCTCCGTTGAATATTGCCCAGGGCACACCCCTGCACAACAAAGTTGAGCTGCACCCAGGCTTGCACCACAGCCTGGTGCAGTTTGAATATCCGGGCCACAGAGTACAATTTGAAGCAAGTAGGGCAGATACACAGATGTTAGGAGAAGCATAACATACATAGCAAAATATCTCAGGTCACGACAGTAATTATAGTCAATATGCTAAGGTACAGCGTCACTGACACGTCACCAGCAATATACATACAGATATATACAAAATTTACACATTTGCAAGATACATGGAATGAATACACTCAAGTATACTGTGCAGAGGATCAGGCTAATCAGGGAGGGTTAAGACAGTCACATACTGATGAGAGCTTCAAGTGGTTCCACAGGGAGGTGCGTAGGCCTGATTGGGGGGAGGTCCAGACCTTGACAGGAAAGGAGTTCCACAGTCTAGGGGCATATGAAGCAACGTCCCTGTCCCCCATTTTGGTACAAGTAGGAGGGACCTTAAGGGTAGCAGGGCCCAGTGACCTTAGGGTTTAGGTAGCGGGGGCTGCTGGCACAAGGAGCTCCGCCAGTCCATGGAGGGTGCCAGTACCCAGTACCTTACCCATGAAACTGCCCACAATAAAATTCAAATAATTGGGCAGGGAGAGCCAGTTGAGCTTACTGTACAGATCGCAGTGGTGAGTGAGACGAGGGACTCCAAAAGCAAAACGGCAGATGTTATTATAGGCAATGGTCCATCTAGAGAGGTGGATCTTGGAGGTATTGGCAAACAAAAGGAGCCCATAACAGAGGGATGGTAGAAACACCCCTCTAGACAGTGCTAGGTGAGCAGCTGGAGTAAGGTTATTCTTTGCCCTGTAAGCCAGACCCAATTTCCAGTTAACAGCTCTACACGCATTTTGGATATGCTGACCAAGATCGAGCTGCAGGTCACGTGTCACCCCAAGGTATTTGACAGTATTGGTGGTGAGAACAGGAGTGCCATCAATACCCAAAATGCACATAGGAACAGAGGAGGCCTTTAACTTGGCCAGGGAACCAAACAGCATGGCCTGGGTCTTTTTAAAAATTTGGGACCAGCTTATGGGATGATATCCAGGAATGGACACTCGTGAAACCCTCACTCAGTTGGTGGTTAATGACCCCAATATCCTTTGAATGAGTGAGGATAACAAGGTCATCAGCATACAGGACAGCCCTGCAGGAGGCTGTCGAGGAGGGAAGGTCGTTGATGAAGATGGAAAAAAGCAGGGGCCCAAAGACTGACCCCTGGGGGACCCCTGAGGACACGAGGGTGGCATCCGAAAGCACCTTACTATATTTGGTCAGTTGCTGCCTTCCATGAAGGTAGTTGAAGAACCAACTCAGGGGCGGAGGGGATAAGTCCAAAGACCCAAGTTGAGAGCATAGCAAGGCATGGTCAACAAGGTCAAAGGCTTTAGAGAGATCAATAAAGATGGCCCCAGAGAGTCTGCCCTGGTCCATAGCAGCCCCTATCCCAGAAGAGATAGAGACCAGCACAGAGGTGGTGCTGTGCCCTTTTCAAAAGCCATGCTGCGAGGGAGACAGAAGCTCCTGAGCCTGGATATAATCCAAGAGTTGTCCCACCACGACTTTCTCAAGAAGCTTGCTGATGGCAGGCAGAATGGCAATCGGTCGATAGTTGTCAAGGATCCTGGGGTTGCCCTGTTTGAGCACAGGGACAACCCATGCCACCTTCCACAGGTCTGGGATAACCCCAGAGGCTAAGGATAGGTTGACGGTATGGGCCACAGGGGAGGCAATGTAGGCAGTGGCAAGGCAGAGAAGCTTTGGTTCCATGCCATTGAGACCAGCACTAGAAAAGGGTGAAAGACCAGTTAGCAATCTCTGCATTTCTTTTACTGTCACAGCCTTGAGATAGAATGGAGGATGGGGGGAAGGTGCCATTTGAGGCAGAGGGACTTGGATAGGACTATCATGACCAGTGGAGGAGAATAGTGAGGTGAACGCAGACAGGTCCGAGAAGTGAGCATTGAATGCATTTGTGATGGTTAGTGGATTATTACAGCTAGCACCATCAATGAGCATGTCCAGAGCGTCACAGGAGGAGGAGCCGCTCACTATGTTTTTAATATTCCTCCAGAAGTTCCTAGGGTCCTTAGCTGAGGTCTGCAAGGCAGCTTTACAGAAGTCACTTTTGGCAACCCTGATAGCCTTTTTGCACTCATTTCTGAGCCTCCTGTAATGCTCTGGAATATGGTCTGGTCCATTGAGACCTTGAAACTGGCCCAACATTTATCTCTAGCCCTCATGAGAGCAAGGAGGCTCCCATGCAACCATTTTGTGACAGCCCCCCTTACCCTCCATCTGACGAGGGGGGCATGCTTATCCTGTAACATTCTGAAGATACTATTGAAGTGACAGACTGCCGAGGAAGCATTCTGGGCATCCATCACTGAAGACCAGTCAAGGAATATGAGATCCTCCTGGAAAGTCCCCGGGTCAAAACTGGAGAAGTCCCTGACCCGGATGATTTTGGGAGGGATCTTGGGGGTGGAGAGCTTCCATATGTTGTACACCAGGGAATGGTCAGAGATGGAGTCCGGAAGGGTACCTGAGGAGCTAATCCGCTCAGGCCTGTTGGTCAGGACCCAGTCCAGGAGAGAGCTGTTACCACCTATGGACGACCATCTGGTGGGCTCCTGAATGAGTTGGGACATTGAGAAGCCAGCTAGCAGAATTTCATACTGCTTGACATTGCCTCCAAGCCAGTTTAGGTTGAGATCCCCTAGGATTATTACCTCATTGTTTCCTGTCCTGGAACCAACAGATTCAAGAAGGGAGGATAAGCCCAGTACACCACCCATGGGGGGATTATAGATACATATAATGTGCAGTTTCTTTGCATTCCCAAGTAGCAGAACAGTGTGCAACAGCTCACAGGAAGACTGCTCTGGCTGAGGGCAAGTCAGCACCGATAAGTTAAGGTGGCTTCTGTAGTAAACCAGAATACCATTCCCCTCTTTTTTCCTGGACGATCCTGCCTGAGGAAGTCAAAGCCAGGAAGCACACAAGGAGAGTCTGGGATCAAGGGTTTAAGCCAAGATTCAGTTATCCCTAAGATGTCAGGCTTGTAGTGGGTGACCCAGGCATGGAGTTCAGCCATGTTGGGCAGAAGGCTACGGACATTAAGATGAGCTATTTTCAGCCCATTCTCTGACTGCCAGCCCATAGGAGAGGAGAGGGCTTGACATGTAGGACCTGGATTCTACTCCACATCCCCTGCCAGGATGAGTGTCACCAGTAGGAGCCAGAGGAAATGCCTCAGAGGGGGAGTGCCCACCTTAGTGGATGTCCTGTGGCCGATGCACCTGACCACTTTGATAGGGTACAGGAAGCACCGCCGGTTAAGGCAGCAGATGGGCCAGGGAGTGAGTCTGTCCCTGGCGGCTATTAGGTTAGAAAAAGTAAAGTCCCACTCATCAAGTAATCCTGGTGAGAACCCGAGTTGCCCCATGTGAGGAGCACAGTCCAGAGTGATAATAGGGAGGAACAATACCATGAACAACCCTATGGTGAGGGTGTTAGAGATGAGGACTGATGCAGCCCCCCTCCTGGAATGCTTCAGGGCCCCCATAGCTCTAAATGCACACCGGAGTCAGACTTAAATACAACCGGGGCCCAGGAGAAATGAGGGAGATGGGGTGACCAGACCCCCCTAGGCTACCTGGAGGGCACTAAGGAGCAGTCAAAAAGGACAGTTAGACCTGCAGTTGTCACTCCACCAGGAGCAGAGTACCGCTGGGTAGCCTATTTCACACTTGTAGCCCAACACAGTAATTTTCAAGCAAGCAGCCCATGGTAAAGCAGCTAGACAAGGGCAGACAATAAGATAAACACACGTCCCTGATGGCTGGTGACTACAATTGACTATAACTTTATAGACCACAGCTGACTGTAGAGAAAGATCAGCTATAAAGATCTGTACCACCCAGAGAATTAGACAACACCCCCACAGTAGGTATGGAAGAGAAGTGGGAAAGGACAGAATTAATCCCTCCCAAATTTGATCCCCACAGGGGACAGACAGTAGGACCAGCCAATCACCCACTCTAAGCATAGTACAACCCCTAGGTGGGAGTGGCTTAGGCCCATTTATTTATTTATTTATTTATTAAATTTTGGTGACCGGGTAGGCCCACTGAGCCCCGAAGGTCCCTTTTTCAGGGGTGACCCGGGATAACAATACAAGTTATAAGAATGAACAAGAACATAAGGAACACTTGAGGCATTGTGAGTTACAAAATGAGGTGGTTACAGTAAAGAAAAATAGTGGATACAGGCATGGTTACTGGCATGGTAAAAGAAAAGCAGTGGATGCAGGCATGGGTACAGGCATGGTTATCATCATGACATGTAAGCAATTGATAGTACTTTACATATAGTTTATTCAGGGGTTACATGTGGCCTCTGGTGAGCAGTCTGTATAAGGCAGATAGTAAGAAGGTTAAGCTAGGAGACAGGAGTTGGAGAGGAGGGGAGTACCTTATGAGCTTTAAGTGCCATGACAGTGGCATGCGCTTGAGGTCAGCAGATGGGACTTAAGTCTGGTGCGGAAGTTCATGAGTGAGGAGGAGGCCTGGACCTGGGGAGGTAGCTTGTTCCATTGGCAGGCTGCTTGGGACGAAAAAGATCTTTCGCCAGCATTTGTCCTTACCCTAGGGACTTCTAAAAGCATTCTATCTGAGGTCCTTAGGTTCCTTGGGTTGTGTTTGAGGGTTATGATCCCGGCAATGCTTGGTGGAGCGTGGGGTTTGAGAATCTTGTAGGCCTGGACAAGCAAGGGGTGTTGAAGGGGGGGCGACCAATGTGGGCCAACGAAGATTGGCCAAAGTGTCACAGTGGTGATGTCTCGGGTGGTCTAAGGTTGCGAAATGAGCTATTTTATTATATAGGGTTTGCATCCTGGTAATCTCTTGTTTAGCCATGCCCTGTATAATAGGGGCCTCAAAGGTCAGGTTAGGTAGAAGGACGCTGGTAGCTATGGAGAGCCTGGCTTCAGGGATGAGTTGGTCCCAGTCGGTACAGGGTGCCAAGTTTCGATGTAGGGTCCTGGTGACCTGGTCCATGTTCCTTGTATGTGATATTCTGATCCAACGTGAGGCCTAAGTATTTAAGGAAGGGGACTATGTTAATGGCTTTACCAGAGAGTGAGGTTAAGGAGAGGGATGAGGACCTGTCAAATCCCAGGAATCTTGGCCCGAATAGCATTGCCTTGGTCTTATCGGCATTTAGTACCATTCTGTTCTTACGTAGCCAAGTCTCTAGTGAAGTGAGATCCTTTTGGAGTAGAGGGCCTAGGGCAACCACGTCATGCATGGGTTGAAAGATGACAGTATCATCAGTGTACTGCACAACCGAGCTCTCCCCGCAGTGGGTACACAGGTTGTTGGTAAACAAGGAAAACAGGAGAGGGACCTAGAATTGAGCCCTGAGGTACACCCTGGTTTAGGGGTAGTGGGTCAGACATGGTCCCTTTCCATGAGACCCTCTGTGCCCTGCCTGATAAGTAGCTCCCAAACCACTTCAGGGCATGATTGTCTAGGCATATATTTTGCAGCTTCTGTAGCAGCAAGTTGTGGTCGACAAGGTCAAATGCCTTGGATAAGTCTATAAAGACTGCACCAGTGGGTATCCCTTTGTCCATTGCCCTGAGAACTTCATCCATGAAGTTAATGAGGGCAGTGTGAGTACCATGGTTTGTTCTAAATCCATGTTGGGAGGGGGCAATGAGTTGATGAGCTTCCAGGTAGTCCCTGAGTTGATTGTAGATGACTCTTTCTTGCACCTTAGCAAGTGAGCAGAGGAGGAAGATGGGCCTGTAGTTGTTGAGTTTTTCCCTGAGCCCCCCCTTTATGAATAGGGACAACATTGGCATGTTTCCACGGGTCAGGGACTGCTCCTTCCCTCAGTGATTGATTGAGGAGCATGGTTATAGGCCAGGCTAAAGAGGAGGGAGCAGGATGGGTGGGCGGGAATTTTCAATCCCCAGGCAGCGAGCAAAGCCAGTGAGTCCTTTGTGCCAAATGTCCCTGCGCCTTTTCCTTCACAACGAATCTCCTGCTGTGCAGCAGGGGTACAGTCCAGCTTACAGTCTCCACGCCAGCGTCAAGGTAATCGTGGGGGGGGGCCCCACCAGGCAAAGGACGCCCTCTCTACCCCACACACACACACAACACAGGGCAAACAATCTGCCTGAGAGGAGCAACAGCAGCAGTATTAGATGTTTTAAAAAGGGTTTAAAGTTGCTTCTGTGGGGCAGCAGGGCCCTTTTTTTTCAACAGGTTCATTTCCATAAGGATGTTGCATGAGGTAGTGACCAGTTAGTAATAGCAAGGAGCTGTAAGGGCACATTTGCAGTGGTTTTGAGAACAGGCAAAAAGTTTCATTTGTTCTTCAAAATGGTTGTTGGATAGATAGCCCTTAGAGACAAGTAGATTAAGAGTTGATTTCAATTGAAAATGTTTGATACCTGGTGGTTAAGTCAAAAGCTAAAAGAAATGATCAACAGCTGAGTTCCATAGTCATAGAATGTGTTAGAATTCCAGAAAGGGATGAACTCTGCCTGTGCATATGCAGGATGTGAACTCCTTTTTGTCTGTATGCGTCTTTGTCATTCAAAGAGGTCTTGAAAAGCCCAAATACAGATCATGGGCAGGTCAGACGAAAATGTGGATTCAAGAAGGACCCAGAGTCAGTGAATTTGTCAGACTTCATTGCTTCACTTATGCTTTGCTTGGGATACCTTCCAACAAGTTAATTTTAAAATGAAAAATGCAGATACCTGGTGATGATGCTTTGTAGAAATCCAGTCCAGGAGACTTTCACGGATGTAGTGAGCAAGAATGGTGTAGTTACTCCAAGCAGAAAACCATGTAAATCCACAAAAACTAAGCTACAGACACAGACAAACACAAGCAGCCACCACACAGGCCCAGGACTTGGGAAACATAAAAAGATCCTGGTATACAGGGACGCCTGTATAGATAAGGCTGCCTTGAAATAACAATATCTGTTGTATTTTAAGGAGCTGGAAGGCTCAGCTCCTAAAAAGAACTAGGACATGGGGTAAAGCAAATCCTAGGTCAAGAGTCCCCCCATTCTTGAATGCACCTCGCAGCTGTTGTTTAATATGTATGCCAGCAAGAGTGCAGGATTTAATGTAGAAGCTGCACAGGCAGCATATGGGTCTTAAAAGAGGGCTAAATATGTTAGAAAATGCCCAGATAATAAAAGGTAAATAAAGAAGTGCTCACTCTTACATGCTCTGCACAGCCGTTCACTTCGCAAGTTCCTGCAAGTGTGCAAGCAGACATAGCTCTCTTGGGGGAACAAGGAGTTAGGCTCCACAAAAATAGCTCTTAAAATGAGCTCCTAAGGCATTCATAGCATGGCTGAATTTGGGGGAAACAAATGGGTCTGTTCTGGTTAGGCTCAAATGAAATAAACTTGCTGTTAGCAAGTACATGAATACAAGGTCCTCTCACACTGTGTTCAAGAGATAAAAAAGTTTACAAGCATGAAAAGAGCTGCAGGTTTTTTAAAACAGTGTCCTTTGATTAAAACAATTAAAAACATTCTGGTACTGTTTGCTGCTGCTAACCTGCAGATTATTTGAAATGGGACTACACCTCAGGGAAAATTGGGACCAGATGGAGGCTAATTTCAGTCCTAGGAAGAGGTCATGGACAGTCTATAATACTGTCCAGTGGACGTAGTCATGGTTTCCAGAGACCCAATTAAGGATATTTTGGCTATAAATCCCAAGCTATAGCACTGTGGGGGATATAAAAGAACTGATGATAGTCATATAATGTTTTTATATGTTTTGGTCTGTCTGATCCCCCAGCTTAATGTATTAGAAAGGACATTTTGATGTTATTAGAATAGGGGGCAGAACAGCTGACTGTGTGACATCACAAGTAAATTGTATATAATCCCTCTGAATGGTTTGTTAAGCAGATGAGTCTTAGGTAGCAGTAGGGGAAGTACTGCATACCTGTAGCACAGAAGATAGTGGAGACACTGATGTTGGAAAGTGTTATTTTTCACTCTGTGGCAACACAACCAAGGTTGGGGGTTGTGTTGAAGCTGAATAGCTTTCTTTAAATTTATTTTGAGTACATTATTTTGTTTATCTTGTTATTTTCTTATTTTACTGTAAAATTGCTTTATGCAAAGCTTTAGAGAACATTTTTTTTAAATAAAATTCACACTACCCTGCTAGTGTGTTCTAAAGCTGAAACTCTGTGTCTGCATTGTTGCTTCCCACACAAATCTTCCACACACCACATTGACAAAGAGAAGCATGCAAAGGAAAAAGATGCTTCTCCTAACCATTCCCATTCACCACATAGCTGGGGTAAGTCATTGGAAAAAGATGGAGCCTGGGCTATGTCAGAGAATCCTGCAACCACATCCAACTGTCGCACAGACAGCAAAGTCAGACAGAGTCTGTGTCATTTCATTCTCCCAAGTCAGAGATTTGCAGTCAATTCCACCACTGGGCACTCTCTCATTGATGCAAAAGCCATTGATGTCCACTCTGGGCTTTGTCATCAGTGAGGCCTTTTTATCAGACTGTATCCGAATTATTTCATAGCATAATGCTGCCATCATTAGTGTTTTCATCATCAACACCTCCTGCTGGTCCATCATTGGTCATCTCACAGATGGCTCTGTTTTCTGTCCCCTCCTGCTGGCCAGGTTCAGATGGACTTCCATTAATGAGTCATTGATGGACGATGCCCCCTATAGTTGCTCCTCCTGTTGGTGACCCTCAACCTTTACAGGAAGACGTCAATGACTGACTGACTGGAATACAATCCTAAATACATGGAGGAAGAGAAGGAAGGGATAGAAGAGAAAGCAGACATGACAGATGTTGGATAAAGCTGTATGCTATCTTCTTGCTTTGAAGGACTGTGGTGAATGTACCTATGTCTCTCCCTGAGCATGCCTCATTCTAGGCCTTTAAATAAATGGTATGGACCAAATTGGTCTTTCAAGCTAAAGAAGATCATTCTTCCAAGAGACATCTTTATGAGTTCTTGCAAGTTTTGCTTCTCCTAGAGTCATTACCCCCTCAGTGCATTCAGCTCCCGAAGATTACGTGACTTCACATATCAGTTCACATAATACAACTGAATAGGCAGATGGAGGCAGTATAACACAATGGTTTAATGCTCTGAGCTACAAATCTGGAGACCTGGGTTTGAATCCCATAGCCCCCACTTGCATATACTGTGTGACCCTGAGCAAATCATTTAGCTTCCCTGTGCTCCCAGGTCAAACCTGTAAACAAGCTTTCAGCTTAATGTGCCACTCCTGGATAAACAATTGGAATAAAGCAGCCCAGGGAGGGCAAACAGAATTCAAGTAGTAGGAAAGCCTAGGTTCTGAACCCCAAAACTGGGGCAAAAAAAGTCATCTTAACTGCTTTGCATATAGGAACCCTGAACATTGACAAGAACTGTTCCAAAAATCTAGCAAATAAGGAGGCTTGCCCCATAGAAGAAAATCAAGGAAAAAAAGAGGAGTTATGTAATAACAAATTGATTTCACCCTGTATCTCTGTTGTGGGAGGATTGACTCAAATTACCAACACCAGATATTAATACTGGTGATGATGATTTGGCACAGCCCATGACCACCTAAAGTACAAAGTGGTATTCTATCATAGAATATTGAAGGGATTCACAAGAACTGTGCAGACAATCAGTTTAAGACATTTCTTAGACAATTGCATGTGGTAGCATTACAAGGGGCATGGTCACAAACAGACATATGGCTAGAAGGATTTAATTGTATTTCATCTAAATCAGCAATGATGAATTTGTTTGGGAGACCAATGGGAGGCTGTTTTTTTATACTAAAAATAACAAAGAACATTGGTGTGAAAACAGAAATGGTTACAAAACACAATATATTAATTATTTTAGTATCCCGAGGTAGTGGGCTATTTGTATTTTGTAACTCTTACATCTTCCCAGCCAGCTAATAAAGGAATAATGCATGACAGGGTGTGTGTCATGGTGGGATAACAGTATACCTCGGTCGGCTGGGCATGAGTCCATAGGCTGAGTGCATCCAGCACCTGAGAAGTGATGTTATCCCAGCACAACACACACCCTGGAGTGCATTATTCATGTTATACAATGGCTCATTTGTGTGAAAAACAAAACAAAAGATTAAAAAAATACTTTTAGAAATACTTTTTCAGTTTGTTTTTAGAGGGTCATGTATACATATTAAAAAAAAAGTTCTGTTTCAGTATTGGCCAGTAGGTGGTGCTACTCAATAGTACTGTGTGGTGTTGTGAAGCCTCTGCCACTCTCAAGGAACAACTTGTCATAGATAGTACAACAAACTGAGGGCCTATAAAGCAGATTTAAATCTACATCTTATGAGCCTGAGCACTTGTGACTACGTGAACTGTGTCAGTCCCCTCTCTTGCTTCCATTACTGTCCTCCACCCCTTGCTGTCACCCCTCTCACCTCAACTTGGCTCAACCTGCTGACATCTCATCTCTCCTCACCTGCTGTTTTTCTCCTCGCCTCCTATCTTTCCTCCCCTTTCTCCCACCAGTGCCTACCTGAGCAACCCCTCCACACTCCTGCTTTCTTGGCAAACCATCGGTGCATTCAATCCTACCTTCCCACTCTGCTTGCTCCCCCTACACCTTCTTTTCTCATGCACCCCCCAGGCCCAAACCACATCTTCCTCCTCTTCCCGTCTCCCTCATCAACCTTCCATTACCCTTCCCCCAGATTAACTGTAACCTCTGTCAAGGCCTATAGGGGCTGCAATGTTGCTAACTACTGCTGTAACACTTACTATTATTTGTTATTTACTGATCCATTGTACCTGCATTTTAATCTGATTGTAATACTTTTTAATTTCTGTCACGTTACTGTCTTAGTGTAGTGTCTGTACTGTATCTATGATGTGGAACCTTTGTAAAAGAGTTTGTACTCAAATGTTGTTTCCGAATTATAATAAATAAAAAATAAAAACTTGGTGTTTAACAAAGATACTGTCCCATAGTGAGCACTCTAATTTTATAGCAAAAGCTAAGGTCAAATGGACAATCATTTTTAAAGTGCTAGTACTGCATGTTCAAAAAAATGCATTCATTATAAAATAAATATCATTGTGTAAAAAAGTGTGTTATGAGGGTAAATACCAAGCAACAATCTCCCTAATTTCATTTTTATGAACTGCCCATCCAAATACGATTGCTTGGTGTATGATTTACACCAGGGAGGAACCAGGCCCACAGGTGCAATTTTACCTCGAAAACAAGTTTCTTTCCATTCTGTGTATGAACCCAAATAAGGACCATTTTTAAGGTTCCATCTAGAAAGTGTTAACAGTACAAATTAATAGACAGAATGATAGAAAATTGAGAAATGGAGAGTATATAATAAGTATTACATAAAGATTTATGCTTAAAAAAATGAAAAGGGAGTCCTTAGTTCAAGAAAGCTCCCAAAATTCAAAGAACATGTGTGGTGGGATTAGAACCAGACTACAACTGCCGCTGCAAAGGAGACCAACTGAGGAAATTATTTACTTTTAGAAGTATAATTTCAAAAGGTACTTCTAAGGTTCTTTAAAGTGCATTTACTACCAATGTTCTTTACAAACCATTGAAACATACTTTGAAGCCGACAAAGTACTGCAAGGGTTACAAATGGTGAAAGACCCATCCTTTAGCCTGGATGACCAAGGCTTTGTAGAAAAATGTTGAGTAAAGCTAGCAATACGTGGATGTAATTAACTGTTGAACAGATCCAAAAAAGACAAAAAAGAAGTGGATAAATAACTGAAGAATAAAAATGCCACCCTACAATCATGTTCAAAGAATGTGAATTTTACAAAGTTTTAATCAAAGCTACTATACAGAAGGAGCTGCAGTTCTAGGAAAACATGATCTGTATGACAAAAAAAATTAAAGCTGCTATGGACTTAAACAATTACCAGATGGGCCATATGCTCACTTGGCCAAAAGAACATATTGCTAAAAACAGAAATTGTTTGAATTAAAATCCAGGAAACACAAAGAAAAGAATGAATTTTAACCTGGTCCCTATCATGAAAACCACACAAGACATGAGTGAAACCAATGCAACAAGCGGGACCAGTGCCTTTGAAACTAACAACTCTGAGCATTCAAAATATTGTTAGGAAAAAGACTGTTCAGTAGAGGGAAGAGGAAAGGATGGTACCAAACAAACTCAGAAAAACACGAAGAGGTTGAAGGAGAAAGGGGAGGTAATGAAGGACAGCAGCAACAGAAAAGCCAGTATCAGGAGGAACCTGGAATGAATTAGACGAATTGGACATCATAAATCTTTCTGTTACGAACATAACTGAAAACAAATTAAGTGTCCTGAATAAAGACTTATCCTTTGTTCCAACCACTGATCTTGACTTTTTTGACACAATTATAGATTTACATTGACTGTGCAGAGTTCTTAGTCTCCGGTATTTCTATAATAAATCTGTGGGGGGGGGAGCAATTTAATGATGGTACAACAACAAATACTGGTAATGTTCAAACAAGTGCAATGGAAAATGTTTTGGGGAGTGAAGTTATACAACCACAAGAGGTTTTGTCAGCACTTGCAGATTTTGAGGAAAATGGGAGTGGGGGGGTGTACAAGCTGAAGGAACTAATAGTGAAGAAGATCTTAAATGGATATGTTGTAAACCAAGTACTTTTGTCCCCTACAACCATTTGCTGTTGCCACATTTCAAACAGTTGTATGAAAAAGAAACAGAGGAAATGAGGAGGAAGGGAGGATTATGTACCCAGATACTGCAATCTATTAGGGGAGGAAATAGAGGTTATCAGAAGTCTCAAAGAGGATAGGAGTATCATAATAAGATATACTAAGAAGGGAGGCAGTGTGGTAATCCAAAACCCTGTGGATTATATAAATGAAGCTAAAAGGCAATTGAACAATGCAGTATCCTGTGATTCTGGCAATAGCTGATGAGTGATGTCCAGAATCATGATGGGATTGTGGCGAATGTGGATCGGGCGATCAGGGGAGATGGTCAACTGGATGGTGGGGATGGCCGAAATAGTGACCAGATGTCGCTATATGTCTACGTGCTTGGAGGGGGCAGTGAGCATGCCGAATGTAGGCTGGGAAAGGATGTAGGGACTGTAGGGGGTGGTGCTGCAGTGGGCTGCCAAGCTGCATCATGGCGTCGGGGTTGATCAGCAGCTGCGTTGGGTGTGGTAAAGGGTTCAGGTTTGGGCGCAGGTGCCGTGCCTTTTGTTGCACCGGACTAATTTTTCAACTTTTTACCGACGCCACCCCTTGGGTTGAGAATCATTAAGCCAAGGGGTGCGGGGCTTCACATAAATAATAAAAATCTATGTCCCAAGTGCCATTTTCCTGTGCACCAGGGAGTGCATCACCGAAAGAAACTTTCGGTGATGTGACTGCGCCGTAACGGCGATTGCCCATCAGCGATTGCCATTATCACATAGATCCAAACAACACTGAATTTTATGCTATTGCAAAAGTGAACTGTGTTAATGAATTAAAGAAACAGGTGGATGATTATCTACACTGCGCAAGCAGGGAAGGACTGATAAATGAAAAAGAAGAAAAGTTCCTGACCACAGATCACCCACTTAGAGCATAGTTTTATACTCTCCACAAGGCGAAAAAGACTCTGGTAAATCCACCTGGCAGACCAATCATTTCTAGAATAAAAACAGTCATGGAACCACTAGCCTGATGTGTGGATCATAATATTAAAGGTTTGGTGACATCATTACCCTCATTAATAAAAGACGTGGGCGATGTACTTAAATGTTGAAAGATGTGGTATAAACAGAACATAGTATGTTGGTAACCCTGGATGTGGTATTGTTGTATACCAACATTCCCCATAATGAAGGGTTAAGGGCTATCAGGTGATATTGACTCAGCTCAGATTTTTAACTGCATGAGTTCACCATGCTCCATTTATTTGAACATGGGTGAGCTGTGCTCACTTGCCCTGAATCTCCACCAACATCCTGTCCCTTACCAGAGCCAGAGACCAGTTATGGAAGTCTTTCAAATCCTCCTGCTCCCTTGATGACCAAAATAAATACCACACTTTATGCAGCATCTGCACTAGACAAATCAGGTTGGCCAAAGCAAATTACTTCAAAGCCTCCTTCCAGTTAAACCTAAATCACCCATTGAAATTCTGGAAGGTGGTTAAATCCCCTTTTTCCCCACCCTTCCAGCCTTCAACCCAAAGCTAAACATAGGCTGGTCCGTCGTAACAGACCTGCATCCAGTAGCCTCGGAATTCAATTATTTCTTTACCAGTTGTACCTCGGTACTGCTCTTCACTTTCCCTCCTTTCTAGCCCAACCCCTCCCCCTCCCCCTCTAGCTCCCCTGCTGATACTCCTCCTGCTGTTCCCTCCTTCGTCTTCTGTCAGGTCACCTCATCAGAAGTCTATCACACCTTGCTCTCCCTAAGCCCAAACAAAGGCAAATGCCCCTTAGGGCTGGATTCAAAGATGCTCCACCTGGCTGCCCCTGCAATTGCCACCACCCTGGCTAAACTTTTAAATCTCTCTTTCTCCCTTGCACCCATCCCCAAGGATTGGAAGTACACAATGATAATCCCACTCTATAAGGGTGGCGACACCTCTGCCCCAGAAACTACTGCCCTATTTCCCTCCCTCCTTCCCATTATGGCAAAGCTACAGGAGCACATACTCCTCTCCCAACTCTCCTCCTTTCTTAATTCCTCCTCCTTCTCACCCTACCAGTCTGGTTTCAGGAAGTCTCACTCTACCACTACCTCAAGAGTATAACTAAGTGCCAAAATTCGAGATCCCGACATTCAAGATACCAAGTTCAGTTGCCCGACACACACCTGCCCGACAAATGGAGGCTGGTGCTGACAGGGGTAAGGTAGCAGATGTGATGAACCACTACCCTGCCTCTAGCCATGCACTACCAGAGAGGGGAAATCCGATGGTTGGCCGTGCTGCTTCCATGGCGTGGAGGGCTAAGCCACTAGTAGCTCAGCCACCATTGCGCTCAGAGCCAGGTTCAACTCTGGGAATGCAACTTTTTGCATGGCACTCTTTTGACCCCTGTAAATTGTTTTAACCTATTCTGAGGTCCATTCCCCCTTGGAGTTGGTTATTTTAGTTATGCGGGGGGGTGCGGGTGGCTTGGCCCCCGCATTACACTAAGACCTTGTCGGTCTTCTCCTAAATTTTTGCACTTGTGAAGCCTATTATATAGGCAAAATTAAAAGGAAAATGAAGCAGTGGATGGGGGATCATCTCAGAGCTACTAGGAATGAGAATCTTGATTTTGTCTGGGCAATGCATATGAAGGAAGTGACAAACAGAACTGAACATAGGCTGAAATGTATTGGCATTGATCACATAGTATTGGGTCCTAAGGGAGGTAGTAGAAATTATGTCTTTAGTGAGAGAGAGCACTACTGGATATAAATGACAGGACCATACATGGGAAGGGGTCTTAGTGACCATACAGAGTAAAAGCCTTTTTTCAAGAAATGACGCTGCTACTGTATGTATACTCTGTCTCACCCTCTCTGCCACACCCCTTTTTTATAGGTAAAAGATAGCACCATCAGAAAGCCTCAAGCAGACTCGTTTGGCATAGGAGACAGTTTTCAACACTTTCTCTTCTAATGGACTTTAAAACATTTTGTGTTTTATTCTACCACCTTTTCCAGATTTAACATAAGGAATATTTGTGTAATACACAATTGTCTTTGTACTTTGTAAAGAACATTGGTGGTAAATGTAATTTAAAGAGCCTTAAAAGTATCTTATAAAATTATACTTCTATAAGTAAAAAAATTCCCTCAGAGGTTTTCCTTTGCAGCAGCAGTTGTAGCCTGGTTCTAATCCACCACACATGATCTATGATTTTTTGAGAGCTCTTCCTGAACTAAGGACTCCATTTCCAGTTTTTTAAGCATACATATTTAAATAATAGTTATTATATGCGTTCTATTTCTCCCTTTAATATCATGCTATATAACAATTTATACTGTCAACACTTTCTAGATGGAACCTTAAAATTGGTCTTCATTTGGGTTCATACGTAGAATGGAAGGGAACTTGTTTCCCAGGTAAAATTGCACTGGACCTGGTGTAAATCACACACCAGGCAAGTGTATTTGGATGAGCAGACCATAAAATTGAAATTAGGGAGATTGTTGTTTGATGTTTACGCTTGTAACACACTTTTTTTTACACAATGATATATATTTATAATGAATTAATTTTTTTTAACATGCACTACTAGTCCTTTAAAAATGATTGTTCAAGTGACTATAGATTTTGCTATAAAACTGTTCACTAGGGGGCACTATCTTCATTAAAGACCAAATCTGATTGAAATGTCAGAAGTCTTGCTGTAAAGTTTCCAAGCGAGGGCCTGAAAAGGCATTTTTTGCATTGCTGCAGTGGCCAAAAAATAAAGTCTTGGACTGTAGTTAAGTACCTGTATGCTTTTATTTATTAAGTGTGTAGGTGTGCCATGACTGGTCTAAAATAGCCGTACTACAACATTTCAACTTTGGAAGTGGACATTAAATTCATTGCTTCCACTGTGATTGCTATGGGGCCCCCACGGATGTTAGATTTCACTTACCCTAGCAGCTCTCCTGGAACCTGGAGTAAATATAAATGCTCATTTTTGCACCCCACTCCCCGACCTCTAGAACCATCAAGCCAAGGTTATTGCCCCAAAGCCAGGGGGTGATATCTTTTTGTAATACCATTTGTGGTTTTTGCTGCCAAGTCAAGGCACAGCGCTTTTAGGGGAGCCCTGGTCTGCAATGATACTCCATATTCTTGGACCTGGGGGGTTGCACGTGGGGTATACACCACTGACAGTGAACTGTTGACAGCGACCATCACTACAATGACTACAGCACCAGGTTGCTGTAGTGTCAGTGCTGGATCCTGGCACTGTATTCTGGGGGTCTTGCACCCCTCTCCTAATCAGCTTCCACTCAGACTTGATTATTTTTTGTGGGGGCGGTGTGGTGGGCACAGACCTCCCATGTGGGGGGTTCAGGAGGCAAAGCCCTCCAAAGAAAACATGTTTCTCAGTGAGAAATCATATGCTGACCACAAATGCAGTTGATATGATGATTTTCAAATCAATCAATCGATCAAAATCTTTATTTATTCAGGCGAACATCATTGAGCATAGCTCATTTACAAGATGGACCTGAGTGGTCATAACAAAAAAGGTTACAGAGTGTATACAAAAACATGATATTGAAATAGCACAAATACAAACATTTATGAGTGAGATAGATGTACAATTATTTACATATATACAAGGCAAAGGACAGTAAACCAAAAACCTATTAAAGGTGAGAAACAAACAGTCTGGTAGGGATAAGGCTTGGATAATGGTACATGGGTGGGCATATATGTTTGAGGTTTGATGTGGAAAGGACCAGAGGAATGATAGAAGAATAGGGAGGAGCTTTAGAAGGGGGTGGGGAGAGAGGGTGTGGGGGTGTGGGAGGACTAGGCCTTGTGGAAGCAATTGCATGAATCTGGGATTAGGCTGGTGTACAGCTTTTTGAAGGATGTAAGGGGGATCAGTGTTTCCATTTTCAATGTCTTTTGGATAGAATTCCAGATAAGTGCCAGGGAATAACTGATTGCAGCTCTTCCATACCAGGTGCAGGTGATAGGAATCTTCAGCAGGATCAGTTTGTTGATCCTCAAGGTGTAGGGCCTGGATGTGATCTGGTTGAAGCAGTCTGAGATGTAGGAAGGAGTTTGTTTGTCAGAGCTTTGTAGATCCAGGTAGCAGCATTTTTCTTCTTCTATGTTGCAGGGATGTCCAGCTGACTGCATTGTAGAGAGAGCAATGATGGGTGCTAGAGGAAGGTCAGTAATGAATCTAATAGCTCTATGATACAGGGTGTCTAGTTTGTTTAGATGGGAGAGGAGCAATGACCATAGAGGAAGTCAGTATAATCAATGAGGGACATGAATGATGCAAGGATTAATCTTTGTTTGGAATCTTTGGTCAGGTAGTGTTTGATTCTATAGAATAGACCAAGTCTTTGTCTTAGCTTTTCAGGAGCTCTTCAACGTGGGTAGTATAGTCTAGTTTATTGTCTATCCATACTCCTAGGTATTTGAATTTGTCAACATATTCCAGATTTTCACCAAGGATGGTAGAGAGTTGTGGGAGGGTGAATGATGGGATAGTGGAAGAACAGTTCTTGTGGGCAAAGAACATAGCTTTGGTTTTCTTAGCATTTAGTAATAATTTCTTTTTTAATAGGTTATGCTGGAGGAGGGAGAATTGAGACTGTAGGAGCTCACAGGCTTTTGATGGTGAGGGATCACTCACATAAAGTACAGTGTCATCTGCAAAAAGGTGGATATTAGAAAGAGAGAGATTGGAGTCAATATTGATTTTGCTGTACGGTCGATGACCAGTTGTGGATCCGAACATGGAGCTAGACAACTATGACTCCAGTCAGCGACCTGGAGAATCGGTCATAACTTCTGCACCAAGGAAAGAGGGTGTCTTGCTTTGAACATGAACTGTGCAAAGCATGAGATCAATACTGTTA
Source organism: Neoceratodus forsteri (assembly GCA_016271365.2). Classification (NCBI taxonomy): domain Eukaryota; kingdom Metazoa; phylum Chordata; order Ceratodontiformes; family Ceratodontidae; genus Neoceratodus; species Neoceratodus forsteri. Next base: position 1,278,600,051 of record CM057454.1, read on the forward strand.
GTACAGTATGTTGCTTTGCATAGGACCCAGCAGGCCATGCACAAAGCATGAGATCGTATATGACTGTCTTTGCTTAGATGAGAGGTTGGGCATTGGGGTTCTCTAAGAAGCAACCTACTGCTGAAATGTCAAGACGCCCATGATTCCAAGCCTAATTCTTTTTAATACGTTACTTTGCGTGCACTTTGCTCATTGACCATGATGTTTGCATTAACATAGTTTTATACAATTAATTTCCTTTCATTGTGTGATACTAGAATTGTTTATTCATTCAGGACCTGCACAGAATGAAGTGAATGCACCAAGGTAAATATTTATCAGGCTGTGCCATGAGAAGACTGTGTCTTGCTGGGCATGCACAGAGCTCTGTTGGCCTGGGCTATGGAAAGCCTTCAACCGGCTCCAGACTTGTAAGCCCCTGGTGGCCCTAAAACAGAACAATAGCAAAAAAAATCACAAAGTCTTTTTAGGAAACATTAACTAAAGCAAGGAAATCTCACAAAGCATGTTCATATGTAATGGATACTACCTGATGAAAACTTACATTTGTTTTTGCCTTTATATGTTGTAACTTGGCAAATTTTCATTTTACATGTTCAGTCAGCCTATGCACCCAGAAAACTGTCATCCTTGTGTAACTGTGATAACTATTTGGCCATTTGCACTCTCTATTTTATAGAGAATTACCACCCTGTAGGACTACTGAAGGCAAGGAAGCCTCAAAGAGGGTTCCACCCCTAGAGATGCTATAGGACAGATTTCCTTGGCTAAAGGTATCTTAGGAAGATACCCCCCTCCAAAAAAGAAGAGAGAGGCATGCCACTGGAGGAGGAAGATGGTGGGGCAAAGAAAAAGTGCTTCAGAAGGAGGCTGGGAGGAACTTCTTATATAGCTCAGGAAAGGGATGTGGCTAGTTGCTCACTCCATTGAACTACAGGTATAGCCTTCCAATTCAATGAGCCTACTTAACCAGAGTAGTATTGTGTTTGCACAACAGTGATAACTGTTTGGACATTCGTACTCTCTATTCCATGGGGAATTACCACCATGTAGGTGTACTGAAGGTAAGGAACCCTCAAAGAGGGTTCCACCCCCTAAAGGTGCAGTAGGGAAGAATCCCTTGGCTAATGGAACCTTAAGAATTAACCCATATTGGAAGTCATTCATTGGACTTGGTTTTCCTCCTGGGGATGGAGATATCCGATTTGATGGTGGAGCCATTTGGGTGGTCTGACTATCACACCATCAGGTTCAGTTTCATGGCTCCCCCCCAGTAGGTCTGCCCCTATGTAGATGGTCGGGTACTGTCCTTTGAGGGGTGTTTCCCCAGATGGTCTAATGACAGTGCTGGATCTATTAGGTGTACCGAGTGAATGCATGGATCCAGGGGATCTAGTACTTGCCTATAATAAGACAGTGGTGGTGGCCCTGGGTTCCATAGCACCCGTTTAGGTTCTCCCCCTCACCCTCTGTTCAAGATCTCCTTGGTTTGATGAGACCTTGAGGAAGCTGAGGAGAGTGGGGTGATGGCTAGAGCAGAGCTGGCAGAAATCGGACCTGGAGTTTGACAGACTTAGATTGATGGACCACTATGTGGTCTATCAATCAGCAATCACTTATAAGAAGGCAGAATTCCTGTCCATGGAGATTGCTGCTGCACAGAACTGACCAGTTCAGCTCTTCCAGACTGTGGACAGATTATGCAATCCAATCTGTCTCCAGCCTGGGGGAGCCTTGTTGCAAGAACGGTGTGAGAAGTCTGCTTGGTTCTTTTGTGGCTAAGGTTGCCACAGTCACGTCTGGCATCTGTCTGGTTCCCGATAATGGATGTGGCAATGGTCAACATGAGATGTCGGGCCTCCAGTTTACCTGGTCTGACTTTAGCCAACCCACAATCACTGACATTGTGATGATTATCCAGATATTGCGACCAACTAGCTGTAGTTTGGATCCAGGCCCTACGCACCTCCTGGTAGGATCCATAGATGAGATCAGTGCTGTCCTAGCTGAGATAGTCTGTAGGTCATTGGAGAAGGAGATCTTTATGAATCCCCTGAAGGAGGTGGTTATTTGGCCCCTCTTTAAAAAGCCCTCCCTTGTCCCAGACTGCGTAGTGAATTACACACCTGTCTCTAATCTACCCTTTGTGGGTAAGGTTATTGAAAAGATGGCTGTGTCACAGTTGGATCATTTGACCAGCCACAACGTCTATGACTCTCTCCAGTCATGATTCATGAAGAGACAGTACCGAGATGGCCCTTGTCTGGGTACTGAATGACCTCCTAATAGCGAGAGATAGGAAGACCCATTCCATCTTGGTCATACTGGATCTCTCTGCAGCATTTGACACTGTAGACCATGGTGTGCTGTTGGAGTGCATGCAGCTCATCTGTGAACTGTCTGGTAGGGTCCTCAGATGTTTCTGATCTTTTCTTGAGGGTAGAACCCAGAGAGTGGTGTCTGGGATTTCTTCCTTGGCCCCTCTCCACCTATCCTGTGGGGTGCCGTAGGGCTCCATCTTGACACCCTTGTTGTTTGCATTGTATATGCTGCAATTTGGAGAGATCATTAGGTGGTACAGTCTGAGTTTTCATTGCTATGCAGATGATACTCAGCTGTACATGTCCTTTGTACATGGTCTGGATGTGTTCCTGTCAGTATTTAACAACTGTTTAGCTGTGATCCAGGACTGGATGAGTGTGAGCTGGCTGCAGTTAAACCCAGCTAAAACTGAGGGCTGGTCATGGACCCAATCATCGTGAGATGGGTTTGTCGGCAGGACTATCCTAGAGACTATGGCTCGGGGGATGTTCAGCTGACTACTTCTGACCAGGTAAGGAACATGGGCATTATTGTTGACAATGGCTTGACCCTGAAATCGCAGGTGACAGTAATCATCAAGACCTCTTTTTACCATCTGAGGAATATCGCCTGGGTGAAACACCTGGTTCCTCCCGAAGATCTTCCAACATTGGTCCATGCCTTCATTACCTCTTGCCTTGACTACTGCAACACCCTTTACCAAGGGCTGCTGGGGGTTGATATCTGCCACCTCCAGCTAGTGCAGAATGCGGCAGCCAGGAGACTGACTGGTACATCTAGGACAAGTCATAGAATGCCTGTGCTCCACAGACTGCACTGGCTGCCAGTGCAATGGCAGATCACCTTCAAGGTCAGTTTGCTGACCTTTAAAGCCCTACACGATTAGGGACCTAGTTACTTGCAAGATCTCCTTCACCCTTACTGTCCCCTCTGCCCTCTCTGATCCACTGATGAGGGATTGCCAGAGATTTCCAGGGTCTGTTTAAAGACAACTGGGCCTCAGTCTTTTCGTTTTGTGACCCTGACACTGTGAAATTCTTTACCTTGTCGGGTGCGAGATTGCCTGACCATCCAGGTTTTTAAAACTGCACTAAAGGCCTATTAATTTGATCTAGCATATTAAGATTTTTAGGTATGTTTATAATTGTCAGAGTTTTAAATTGTAGGATTTTACTGATTATTGTTTGTTATGATTGTTTACTGTATTTGCTTTCATTATATACAAGCACTTTGGCTGTAAGAAAGGCGCTTTTTATAAATAAAGTATGATTTGATTTGATTTAATGTGAAGAAGAAGCCCCAGAAAGAGTATTGCGTAGTAAATGTTGACTACCAAATTAAGAGCAGATAGACAGTGATAGGACAGCATGAAAAATATAAATGTGATACAGGTGCAGGTTGGCAGGATTGGGTATGCTGACCGAAGAATGAAACTGTCACACTGACGTCCATTACATCGACATTTTCGATGTTGTTGCTATAATGGACATTGATGATGAAATTTTATCTATTCACCCAGTCATCCCCCCACAAACAAACTCCAACTCATAGTTTATATCCTAAAGTAAAGGGGGATGGGGGAAGCCCCTCTCAAAAGAACACTCAATATGAAAAGGAAACATTTCACCTTTTGATATTGAGTGTGTCACTGTGCCACACTTTGGCAACAGAGTTGTTGATGTGGCATGGTACATCCATCAGGATTGCACTTATGAAATAGGTTGCACTGCTGACATAAGGGGCTCCCTATTGGGTCCAGTGGTGCTGAGGGTTGAGGCGCTGGACACCACACCTCACTCCATGCTGGTGACCTAGGTTCGGGAACGAGTCCGGGTCATTGGGGATCGGTAGGGGAGAACTAGGATTGAGCATCCGATGACAGCTCTCCTAGTCTTGGGGAAAGGGTGGGAACCACACCATGCTCTGCTGGTCCTTGGGTACACCCAGAGGCACTGCAGGTGTGCAGTGTTTAGCAGTGGGAAGGCGCGCGGTGGACATAAATGTTTGTGCATGGATGTCATTGCATGTCTGAGCTCCCATTGGGGCAAAAAAGGAAAAAAGAGCTGTGAGCGACTGTTCAGCTTGATGGCCATGCCCTGCCTCTCTGGGAGGACTGTCGTGGAATCATACTGGGGGTGTTCAATGCCAGTCCAGCTGGTAGGGATGGGGGTGCCATCCAGTGGGTTGGCTATGGCCGTGCCGGACCCCCTCATTATGTGAGTGAGCCTGCTGCTTTTCCCACAGGCAGGGCCAGTGGCTGGATGCCCCCACCACAGTGGGTGCAAGAAATTAAGATGAGACAAAAAAAAATAAGGGTGCTCCCTAAAGAGAGAGGGACTGGCAAGTAAGTCCACAATTCATCTCCATTCAACAGTGGAAACCTACCTAAGGAAACTAGTGAATATACTATTTACAACTAGCAACATATTATGACCTTTGGCACAGAGGAGAGGAAAAAATAAACTTTTTAAAGGAGGAAACCTCTGGGGTCCAAGACCTAGTTTGTCTTCCCTCCAGGCTAAGGATAGTTTATTAGTGATGGCACCACTGCTGCAACTTAAAAAACCCAGCCTAAGGGATGGAAATATTTCAAGTTTGGAAGAAAACTCTCACAATCCCTCTAACAGGAATGCTGTGAGGGGCTACAAGAGGTCTCTGCAACAATGAGTACTCTTGAAATGAGAGCAGCCCCCCCCCCCCAGTGAGAGGAGAGTGACAACCACTGAGGCACTCAGTCGGTCTACCAACTAGAACAGACCAGGTAAACCACAGGTGGTCATAGGGAGAATAGCTTTCAAAGGTGCCACGGTGTCACCATAGCCAAATGGGCTCTCTTGGACTTAATAGTCCCACCCCTCAGTAGCTGAAGTCTTAAATTCTACATCAAGAGGTGCCACAAATGAGTTAGACAACTAAAGCTCTACCCGGAATGAGGACAATCCCACTATTGGCCAGACAAAAAGGATGCCACCCCCGAGCTTCACATGCTCAAGATGCAGACTCTGTGGATGCAGAATGAGACCATCAGCTACAGAGCAAGCCCTGACCCAGAAACGGTAATGGACTTGGTTGTTGTTCCTCTCGTTTATGAGTCAGTGTGGAAATCAACTTTGATTTGCTAAATAGAAGGCAGCTGAGTGAAGCCAGGAGCCATAGATTAGGTAGCAGGTTATTGATGAGTGGGTAGAGCACAGTCAGTGGTGTTATTGATAGGGAGGCTTGGCAGCAAGCTGGGTAAGGTACAAGGCTTTAGTGCAAGCTAATGTTTGAAGGTTGATAGTGGTAGCAGCCAGCAGAAAGTAAGTTAACCAAGTCCATTTAGGAAGCAAATTAATTGTGACAGAAAACTAGGTGTTTAAGCAGTGAGAGGCTGAAACACCAGTAACTGAATTAGTGAATTTTGGCATAATGAATCAATGAAGTTTAGCAGTTGATTGCTATGGTTTCAGCATGAATAGTGAAAAGATATGAGTGGTCCCAATACCTTAGATGCCATTAAGGCGGAGTTAAGTTGTTCCAGTATCGAGTATTTGCAGGGCAGTATTGAAATGCAATGAAAATCTTGAACGCCATGAAGGCTGTGAAGATAATGTATTTATGCATGTATAGCTGAAAAGCCATATAGGCAAGTACCAGCAAGGAACAGGATGATTCATATATTTTAAGTAAAGCATGCTCCTACCAGGAGGCATGATGTCCTGCCATGACACCAAAGTCCCCCGCCATAGGAACTACAGAGAGCCACAAGCAGACTACCATGAAACCAGGGAGTTAATGTCATAGCTGAAAGCTTTTGGTATAGTAATGCAGCAGTCAACTGAGTGGAGCTAGCACTCACCGAATTAAGAGCTGAGCTGTTGAACACACATAGCACACCATGGAGTGATAGTTATCTGAGCAGGATGAAGCATGGATCAGGTGCAAATGACAGATAGATAAATAGATAGATAGATAGATAGATAGATAGATAGATAGATAGATAGACAGACAGACAGACAGACACAGACAGACAGACAGACAGACAGACAGATAGATAGATGGATGGATAGATGGATAGATGGATGGACGGATGGACGGATAGATGGATAGATACTTTTTGTATATAGCACCCCTTTCCAGGGACTCAGAGAGTTTAACAATAACAGATTAAAAACTAACATAAAGACACATACAATATAGTAATCACAATCAGGTGAAGCAAGCAACAATAACAACATCTATGTATCATTATAGAATAACAAAAGACAAATCGGAAATTCAGTATTTATAAATTAAACTCCTGGTTAAACAGAAATGTCTTCAGACTCTTTTTAAAGTTTTACACTGAGGGTGCCTCCCTAAGATGGTTAGGTAGTAAGTTCCACAGGGTGGGCACAGCAACAGAAAATTCATGATCTCTCCAGTGCCACAACCTAACCTAAGAACCTCAAGGAGGCAACCCTCAGAGGAATGTAGAGCCCAGGATGGGCAGTGGGGCACAAGGAGATCCTGCAGGTAGACAAGTCCCTCTTCATATAGGGCCTTATAGGTCAGTAGCTCGACCTTGAAAACAATTCTCCACCTGACTGGCAGCCAGTGCAGTCTGCGGAGGACAGGTGTAATATGCTCAAATCACCATACTACCATCAATAATCTTGCTGCCATGTTCTGCACCAGCTGCAGTGGGTGGAGATTGCCTCCAGATAGCCATAGGTACAGGGCATTGCAGTAGTCCAATCTAGATGTGACAAAAGCACGTACTTAAGTAGTCAGATCCTCTCAGTTGGTATCAGGGCCCATATTTGGGTGATATTCGTCAAATAGTAACATTCACTTTTAGCTATGGCTGACACCTGATCATCAAGTGTCAAGCAATCATTGAGAATCATGCCTAGATCCTTAAACCATCTAGAGGCGATCAGTGGCACACACCCTCTGCTAGACCAGGCCGACCTGCCAACCCCCCCCCCAGCGATGACCCGGATCCACCACTAGCACATCAGTCTTGTCAGGGTTGAGTCATAGCCAGTTTGGAGTCATCCAAGTCTGAATCTCCTCCAGACAGTTTTTAAATTCTGAGGCCACCACCTGGTTCCCAGACACATAGCAGCAATAAGGAAGGCAGTATAACACAGTGGGTTAAGACTCTGAGCTGCAGATCTGGAGACATGAGTTTGAATCCCACACCCACCTAGGAGCGTTCTTTGTGATCCTGAGCAATTCACTTAACTTCCTTGTGCTCCCAGGTCATATCTGGAAACAGGCTTTGGCGACCTTCCCCTTCCATAGCAATGAAAACCCAGCCCATACATCCTGATAATGTCTCCCAAAGGTAGCATGTACACCTTGAACAACAAGATCGACAAGGCCAACCCCTGCTGGACTCCATAAAGCACATGCTTCAGGTTATATGAGACTATAGTGAAAAGCACAGAAGACAACATGAAGGTAAACAGCTGTGTGAGCTGAAGCATGCAATGACAATGCAGTTGACAGAGGGCTTGCAAAATCTGGTGAGGTAATGGGAGCTTGAGAGTGCAGGCACAGGGCAGCTTAAAGTAAAGAACAACAATATGTAACCTGAAGCACAAGTAAGCATTGTATACACAGGGTGCTAAAAAACTAGAAAACCCCAAAAGAAACAAACAAAAGCAAACATAAATACAGTACAGGAGCGGGAAGGAAACAAACACACAAGGAAGCACCTAGCAGCCAGAGGCAAAACAATACTAACCAAAAGTAGGAGAAACACAACAAACAGAATTCCAGCATGATCCAAGCAAAGCCCAAGCTTAAAGGAAAGAGGGAAGAAAATGCTTGGTGTGTGTGTGTGGGTTGGGGGGGATAAAGCTCTAGCAGGCCCAGAAGAGAAGGTAGAGATGGACAGTTTCCACTCACAAAGAAAAAGTGCTTCAGAAGGAGACCGGGAGAAACTACTTATATAGCTCAGGAAGGTCAGTAAAAATATCACCAACAGCTTAATCTGGTTCATTGTCAGTTGGCATGCATCTGAATCCCCAGGATCGTGCCTGAAAATAGGCAGAATTTGTCTAGTGCACTCATCCGGTCGACAAAACGAAATACATAGATAAACAAATAAGTGGGTGTGGCTGGTTGCTCACCCCATTGAACTAAAGTACAAGTCACATTAAACATTTCTGGCAATGAATTGGTTTGGCATTGTTTGCCACAGTTGGCAATGCATTGGCAGCTTATATTGCATTGCTTTTTAATGCTTAACCAGCTCAAGAGCAATGTCTGTGAAATGTTTTTAACACTCAGTTGGAATGCATCGACAGGGCAGTCACAATGCAATAGAAAACTGAGTTTTAAAGAAATAATTTGCACAGGGCTTTGTGCTGGCTTTAGCAACACTTACACAACTCAGTCAGAAATGCTACAACTCGTTAGAGGAACAGTTTAATGTGACTTGCACTGTACAGGTGTAGCATTCTAAAAGTTAAAGCTGATATTTCTAACAACCATAACATAAAGAACCCCTCAAACACCATAACCTGTCAGACACACAATGCTGTATATAGCTCCCCAATCAACACTGTTTTGTAATTGTTACTGTGGGACAAGTCATCCATTAGACACTGATAGGAATACAAACATGACATATGAAATTTACTCTGCAAAGGTGCACAGATTTGGGTTTGCATCAAAATGCTTACTCAACCAGAAGTCGTCCAAACCCATGTTTCTTTTCTTGAACCACATGGATTCATAATCTTTTCAGCCAGCCAGAATGCAGGAAAACCCTACCTATTTTTGATAGATGGAGAGATAAAGATAGATAAAGATAGATACAGTAGATACGAAGATAGATAGACAGACAGACAAATGGAATAAACAGATGTCTGTAACTTACCATTATGAGTAAATTGTGTCACATGTGGAAGGCCTTTCTTATCTGCTTTAACAGCCCAGATAGTTAGATTATACAAAGAGTTAACATAAGGGCCAGTAAACACCACAGAACTGGCATTAACACTTATTTCCTCAATAGGAAAAAGACCTCCAGGCTTGGACAGTTGTAGAATGTACATGTCAACAGAATCAGAATTGATCCACTCAGCCAGCACTGACCCATTCTTCAGAGATGACACATTTACATTGATTACTTCATCAAGGGACAATCCTGGCAGGAAAGTATCAGAAATTAGTATATGCTTTGCATTCGTATGTACAACGAACAGTAATATACTGCAGGTATCATTAATTCAGACCAGTACATCATGACTGCACAGCATACATGTTCAAACCCGCTGATGAATGGGGAGGGTTATGGACCTATAGTCACTTCTGACATTTACTATGCCCTGCACTGTATAACATAGATAACAAACATCTCTTGCCCCTGTATATAGTTGTTGTAGTTTGTCAGCACTGATTGTAAGTCTATTCACCTTATTGCTGTACCCAATTACCACTGATACACACAGTCCCCAGATTTTCAGGATGCATTAGGAAACAAACTAATAGTTGCTTGATATGCTTTTGTAAAAATGTTAAAATCAATAAAACAATTATACAATGGATGTGGTCCTTCTTAATAAAACATCACAGGTGTCAATCCAAAGCAGCCAATATACTATCACATGTTTCTGATATCCCTTTAAAATAACTGGCTTAGGCTTTTTCCCATAGGGAAACCTTGGGGTAATTTGTCGTTATAAAGGAACATTTATAACGGCAAACATGTGCATGGTTTCCTTTGCTATGTGCATGCCCAGCCTATAGCTCTTCTGGGTTTTCACCGCTCGCCACCAGATTGCCTCCTTGGTCGAAACCGCACCAACACCACTATCTCTAGGTGGTAAGTAACTACTTAAAACAAAACTTCCTGACAAAAATCACACAGTAAAGGAAAAAAACATTGGCATGAATTGGAGGTTTCAGCCTATTAATTTCAATGTCTGTTTCTTAATTTCATAACCTTTTTTAATATTTTATATACTTTTTTTTTCTGTTGAAATCTTTTTTAGTGCCTCTCTTCAAATCTCTCATGAAGCTAGCCCCTCAGGGTTATATGCTGTCCCTTTGTTCTTCAGCTACTTTTTTTCAGAAAAATACTCCCATACTGTACCTTATTTAACCCCATGAAATATTTAAAGGTATCTATCATATCCCTAGTGGGAGAAAACGGGTTTCATGGTATACTGAACAAAAAACCTGTTGCAATATGCACTGATTAGCAATAAGATGACAGGGTGTGTTGAGGAGGATAACAGCTCAATTCTCGAGGTGTTGAAGCACCCAGGCATTGAGGGCTTCCAATTCACCCGAGAAGGGCCATTAGCCCACTATAACACACCCACTGGAATGCCTTATTGTGATTATGAAATGGGTTATTTTTAGTAATTTTTATGCATTTTTAAACATAATACTTTCAGCTGGGCCGTTGTGCTGAGATAACAGCCCAGCTGAAAGCAGCTCTCAGCCAATCAAAATTCAGCATTCTTTCTATCCATTTCATAATAAAAACTTACTTCTTCCATAAAAGTAAGTAAAAGATGTAACAGCAGCATTACATAAGCCTGTCAAATAAACCATCAACGTTTGGTGTAATACATGTATCTATCATTTCCCCCTCCCTCATCTCTTTCAGATATGCATATTGAAATCTTAACTCTTTCCTTGCAGGGCTTTTGATGCAGACCCTACACAATTTTATGGACCAACTCCCTACTGTCTATGTTCTTCCTGAGATGTGGTCTCCAGAACTGAAGACAGCACTCAAGTGTGGTTTTACCAGTGATAAATACAGGACTAACATCACCTCTCTTTCTGCTGATGATACCTCTCCCTATGCACCCCAGCATCCCACTGGCCCTCCTGTCTTGTCATGCTGCCTGGCCACCTTTACAACGTCTAAAATGATTACCCTGGGTCTTCTTTCGGCTTGATTTTTGTCAATATCACTCCACCAAATTTGTACTCCACCCCCAGGTTCTGTGCTTTGTGTGCATTATTTTGCACTTTTCTGCATTGAAACACAGCTTCCATACTCTTCACCACTCCTCAAGTTTTCTTAGGTCACTAGTTATCCTTTCCAACCCCCTGGAAGTGTCCATATTGTTACAGATCTTGGTGTCATCCACAAAGAGGCAGACATTCCCTTCCAGCTTTTCTGCAATGACACTTATAAAGACAATAAAGAGGACCAGTCCCAGCACTGATTCCTGAGGTACACTATGGAAAAGGTCTGCCTCTTCGTACAGTGAGTTGGTGGGAAGGGGGCCCTACACTATAAAAAAAGGGATTATGTTTAGTATTCATACAATGATCGGAGGGAAGGGAGGTGCCTGTACTATGTAAAGGGGATTGGAGATTTTTTATTGGTTACCAGTGTCACGGGGTTGAGAGGGGTTGAGAAGGGGAGAAGCACACTATGGCAAAGGGGATAGAGTTGTACACTCATTTTTACACTGAGTGGAGCTTGGGAGGGGAACCTTGTACATGGCCCTAAACTGTGTGTGGGGAACCACCCAACATCATGCATGGTTAAAGTAGGGTTTTGAAAGCATAACTATCCACTGGCACAGCCAGCCATGGTTACACCTTGAGGGGTTAAATATTGTAATCCACAGCATATGCATGAGTGACCCCTCATTTGCATTCTAACATAACAATATTCTACACCATGGCTACTGTTGGGTGTTCACAGTGTATCAGGAACTTCTCAATATTGCCGTGCCCCCGACAGACCTCACAAGTCTGGAGATGCCCGGTGTTCTAGGGATGCACCATGCATTTCAGCTAAATATGTGGGCCTATGATCATACAGAAACAGGCATCAGCAGCCATTTCTGGTTGGCCTCTGACTAGCTAACCTTAGGAAACAATCAATTCAATCAATCAATTAATCAAAACTTTATTTTTAAAAGGCTCTTTTCTCAAAACCAAAGCGCCTGTACAGTTTCATAAAACAATAAATAAACCAGATTTAAAATTATTATAAATCATTAAAAGCTATATTAAAAAGGTGGGTCTTCAAAGCTCCTTTAAAGCTTAGGACAGTCGGGCAATTTCGCACCTGATTCAGGGAGGGAGTTAGCAAACTACCACAAAGAAAAGAGTAGCAGCAAACAGTATTTAACAGAATAATCACTATTAGCGTACATAATGAAAGCCCAAATTATATTTGGTACTCAAATACTCAGTTCACTCAGATGAGGTGTTTTTAAATACTTCCTCATCAAGCAAGTCAAGGCAGTATCAAATAATTGTGTAAACTTGTGACTTTTAGAGGCAGGCAGTAGAAATTTGCAAACAACAGCACTAGTATGTGTCCCCTAGGTCCAAGCCTAACTAGAGACTCATGAGATTAAAAATTCTGGAGGCAGAACATGAGTCCAGATGGAACACTGATTTAAGACTTAAAGGCAAGTAAATGAGTTTACACTGACCAAATGACAGATGATTATTAAGGAATAGGAATCCCAGAAATCCACAGACCAGTTATGGGTATCCAGTCTACTTGACAGAGATAGAGGGCCCCACAAACAGAATGAGTACACACACCGATGAAATATTCAGCAATATGTCACTGCACTCATGAAGCACTCTGGACAGTCCTACGGTTCTGCATTACTGCCCAAAATTAATTTTATTTTATCATTTTGATAACCAGGTAAAGCCCACTAGGCACAAGGCCTGTTTTCAGGGGTGACCCAGGAGCAATGGGAAGGAAAAATAACTGGCTTGGGGTCACACAGAATGAGAGTGGAGGTTGTAGGAATCAAACTAAGGTCTGTTGGATGAACCAAGCTTATTCCATCTCATTACTCTAACATTTAAATAAGTAAGCATGGCATGCTAAAGCAGCCAGGAGAAAATAGGAAACAGGAGACTATGTGACCATGCACAAATCAGGTTAGTGGAATGCCTCACAATAATTTTGGAGATAAGATAATCCTCTGGAGAATGAACTGGTCATAAAACACCAGGTATCAGGTTTCCTGAGCTGAAGAATCTTAAAGAAGTCTCTTCTGAAGCAGAACACAGAGATTACAGAATCCTTAAATGTAAAATATTTATTCCTCAGAAAAGTGCTCCTTCCAGTACTCTATTGCTCAAGATGATGATGGTCTCCCGGTCTGTGCTCATGACTGGAAATCTGAAAAACGTGAGTTGTTTTTAGAGCTAGGGGATAGCTATGGTAGCTTAGTGCTAGGCAGGGCTGGGTAAGTGAGCCAGAAACAGAAGGCAGCTTATTGGTTTTAAGTGTAGAAGACCATCAAGCTCCTGCTACTGTCCTGACTCCCAGATCTCTTTGCTGCAGCTGTGTGGTGGGGGCCTGTGGTAAATGGACTGGTACTTTTTGGAAGGATGTACCCTTTAGCATGAAGGGGCCAACCTGGCTGAATTCTCCTGGACCATGAAACCTGAACTTCTGTGTGGACCCATCTGTACCAACCCAACCAGCTCTATTGGAAGGTGCTTCACTACCACCTTAATGCGAGGGTCAACCAGACTGGTTGGAGCCATTTCCTTGTCAGACCTCTTTCCCAGGAAACGTAGAAGTAGAGGGCATCCACCACATGTATCTCCTTGTGGAAGGCCAGATTTGCTACAGTAGCCTTGTTGTAGCAACCAGTTTTTTTTATTTTTTTTATTTTCACCAGTCTTGCATCGTTTTACTGGCTACCCGACCAGTGCTTCCAGGTTGAGGTCCCCCGATGGATTATAATTGAAGGGAAGGGAGGGAGGTTGGATTGGATGGTGACTGTGTTGGGTTCCACCTTCAACTTACTCAATCTTTGGCTCAGAATCTGCTTCTGGACTCCGGTGGCTGGTGAGAGTGGCTGAGGGGGTGATTCTCCAGATCGCTCTTGTGCCAGCTTTTTGAATTTTTTAATAACTTCATTATAATATCTACCCTGGGTTGGAGGTTGATAAGAGGGTCATCCATCCTTATCTATTTAGGTAGTCGAGCATTTTCTGCTGCAAAAACTGTGTTTGACATTGATAATAACTTTGTACTGTTCTGCTTGGACTTATTATAATGGTAACGATGCTCATTGTTCACTTGGATTAAATTATCTGCTCTCTTTTGTTTCTTGCTTTCCTTGGGAGGTTGGGAGGGGTTGGCTTGGGGTTTGAGGTTTTAGAGGTAATGATGTGGCTGTGTGGTGTGAGTGGTTAGAGGCTTGTTCTGTATTAGTTGTGTGGCTGTTTGTGTGATTGGCATTTAGTTAGTGGTGTAACAGGGCAATTCGGGGGTATAACATGTGTCTGGAGAGGCCTGTGGGTCTGGGGTGGGCTAGAATTGTGCACAGGGCATCCCAGCTTCTTGATCTATGGCCCTTTATCAGCCTCCCAGTTTCCATCACTACAGCTCGATGCAGTCGGGAAGTTGGAATGAAGAGATCTCGCATTGACCGGTTGTGCTGGGGCACCTCATGCCGTGCAGATGGGGGTAGGATTGAGGTCATTGGTTGCAGAAGGAACCCTGGTTGTCAGCAGACTTTAGAGAGAGGGCAGACATGTTTGATTCCCATCTCCAGGCTTCCCACCAAACCGAGTGGTCTAGTAACCAATAGGGCGACACTATCCACCAGTCCCCTGAGGGCAGTACTTTGCAATGTCAGATTGATCAGGAACAAGACCGCAATTATAGCAGATTTGATTTCCTCTGTCGATCTGCTTTGCATCACTGAGGCCTGGGTGGGTGACAATGCTGGTCTGATTTTACAGGCTGCCATTCCCCCCAGGTACTCGGCAGTGTACTGTCCCAGAGTGGAGCATAGGGGTGGGGGAGTGTCCATCTGTTTTAGATCTGAACTTGGCTTCACTGTTCACCCAGTGAGAAAACTGGGATCCACTGAGTGTGTGGCCATTTGTGGGGTTCCGGGCTCAGGCTGCAAAACTCTCCTGATTTACCCCCCCCCGGGTGGCAGGAGAATTCCTACAGGAGGTAGCTGATTGTGTCGTTGATGAAACGTTGAAGTCCCCCAGATGTTTAATTCTGGGGGACTTCAATGTTTGGGCTGATGATAAAACCTTTAGGCCAAGTTATAACTTCCACCAGATGATGTCATCTCTGGGTCTGTCACAAGAAGTTTCTTCCATGATCCACCAGGGCAGCCATAATGCTGGACCTGGTTTTCTTGCTGAAGCTTGAGGTTAGCAACCTCCAGACTGATCAAGTCATCTGGTCTGATCATGCACTGTGGAGTTCTCATTTGGGGGGGCCCCCCCGAGAACCCTACCCCTGCAGAGCTAGTAAGCTACTGCCCTTTGAGGGGGTTTGACCCCTAAGGGTTTCCTGGCAGTGGCTGATCTATCTAGTGTAGGTAGTTTGTGTATAGGGGGTATAGGTGAGGCTGTTGCCGCCTGTAATAAGATGATGTTGGCATCACTCGACTCTCTTGCACCAGTCCGTGTAAGACTCAAATTTTCTCACTTGAGGTCTCCATGGTTTGATGGGGAGCTCAAGATAATGAACAATTTGGGTCAGAGGTTTGGAGTGCTGCTGGAGGAAGTCTGGGATGGAGGTGGAAAGACTGGTCCTGTGCACCAATTATGGTGAGTATTGGAGGCAATCGCCCATAAGCAAGCAGAGCTTCTGTCCAGGGAGATTGCTGCCAGGAAGAATTGACCAACTGTGCTCTTTCAGACTGTAGACTAGCTACTAAACCCAGCCTTTCTGCAACCAAAAAATGCCTTTTCAAATGCTTTATGCAAAGAGTTTTCTCACTTCTTCTCGGACAGGGTTCCCATAATCCAGCAGGGTGTATCGCCAGTGAGCCATAATATGGCCGACAGTGGTCACCTTGGGCATCTGGAGAGCACTCTGCCTGGTTGGGGGGCATTTAAACCTATGGAGACAGCGAAAGTCACTCGATTTTCTCGTGAACTGAAGCATACATATTGTGAACTGGACCCAATGCCGACATGTTTCTTAATGTGATATGTTGACACTGTAGGCCTGTTCACCTTGATTTTCTGGTGGTCTTTCTCAGAAGGGATCTTCCCAGATGCCTTTAAGCAGGCACTGGTCAGGCCACTTCTGAAGAAATCATCTTTAGAACCTCACATTAGGTCGAAGTACTATCCTGTCTCCAACCTCCTATTTTTAGGAAGGTTGTTGAAAAGGTTGTGGTGCTTCAGCTTGAGGAGCACCACATGGCCTTTGATCTGTACTAACCCCTCCAGTCAGGGTTTTGTGTGAGGCATAGCATGGAAACCACATTAGTTCAGGTGCACAATGACCTCCTCAGGGCTACAGATCAAGGGGAAGGGTCAATTCTCATGCTCCTCAACTTCTTCTCAGCTTTTGACACGGTATACCATTGTGTGTTGCTCGATTGCCTGAGGGAATTTTGTGGATTCACTGGCACAGTCATCTACTGGTTCAAGTCCTATCTCATGAATAGGAAGCAATGGGTAGTGATGAGAAATTCCTCTTCCTCCCTTGCCTTCTGTCATGTGGAGTACCTCAGGGTTCAGTCCTATCACCAATGCTATTTGCTGTATACATGCTGTCCCTGGCAGAGCTCATTACAAAGTGCAGCTTGGGTTTTCATTTCTATGCAGATGATACCCAGCTGTATCTTCCCTTTGCTCCTGGGACATCCAATGCAGTGGAAGTGCTAAATGAATGCCTTGTCAAGATCAACAACTAGATGGCCTCCAGCTGGTTGCCACTGACCCCCGATAAGACAGAGCTACTGGTTGTAGATTCGAACAGAGGATGTGATAGGATGGCCTCTGGTGCAGAGACAGGTTTGTTCCTGGGGTCTGTGCCATTGAATGCCTCCTCTAGGGTGTGCGATCTTGGTGTGACCTTTGACAGCAGATTGACATTTGAGGCTCAGGTGTCATCTGCCTGGACCAGCTTCTACCCTCTGAGGAATATCAGGAGGATGAAGTCCCTAGTTTTGCCCCTGGACCTCCCCAACTTGGTGCATGCCTTTGTGATGTCAAGGCTTGACTGCTATAATGCACTCTACCTTGGGGTCTCAGAAGACACCCTCCACAGACTGCAGCTAGTGCAGAATTCAGTTGCCATGTTATTGATGGGACAGTCAAAATACTGCCATATCACACTGGTGCTGCATGAACTGCACTGGCTACCGGTCAGATGGAGATTCTTCTTCAAGGATGGTCTGCTGCCCTTTAAGTCCTTACATGGGCTGGGCCCTGGATACTTGTCTGACCTTCTGACACCCGCTACCTCAGTCCGCTCCCTCAGCTCCTCCTGTAGGGGCCTCCTTGCAATCCCCAGGATAATGTTGAAAACTGTCAGTGACCGAGTGTTTAGTGTTGCCATCCTCATTCTGTGGAATTCGCTTCCACCATCTGTACAGGAGGTTCCTTCAGATGAGGTACTTAAAACCCGCCTAAAGACCCACGTGTTTAGTCAGGCTTTCCCAGACACTCTTTATTAGATCTTAGCCTTGGGATGGCCCCTTCTAGCTACAGTCTTTATTTTAGGCCTTATTTATTTTCTTATATTGGCTTATTTAATTTATTCTTGTAATATTACTATTTTATTTCTATATTTTTGATTTTTACAGTACCCAGAGCCTCCGGTATTGGGCACCTAAGAAAATTAAATTTTCTTTGCCTTGCCATTAAGGTGATATTCACTAATGATAATGTGAAGATTAAATATAGTTATTCTAAATTTGGTGCACAAGACAATAAACTAAATTACAGACAGACAGAAATCACATCCTCTCTCTAGGCAGGTGTTAGACATCAGCAGGTATGCTATTTGGATGTTTGGACTCCATAAACTAGTGAGTGGCCCTTTGACCCTCTTTCTTTGCTTGGAAATAGTCATGTGGAGCCATGAAATAGAAGCCTAGGAAGTATTTACTTCATGGCCTGAGATAATCCTAGCTTGTTTGGCCTTACTTGCCCATATACAGTACATATCTTTTCTGTTGGTTCTTAAGGTGTACGTGAAAGACTCATGGCACTTCTCAAAGTAGTGGTAGTAGTATATTTTATTCAAAGCCTTGAAACGGAAGCACTCCATTGAGCAAAGAGTAGGGGAATTCCCCCTTTTCCCTGCCAAATTTCCACCATTCCCTAAAAATGCCGCATACAACTTAATCTGGTTTAATTTCAGTTGATTTGCATCTGTACTCTCCCCCCCGGGACGAGGTTAAGAAAGGCAGCATTGTCTAACTGCACAGGCTCCACAGTTACAATAAGGAAAACACATTTGCAAGCAGACTTTCCAACAGTGTCTAGCCATTTTGGGGTTAAAAAAATTTAAACTGTCTGGGTCCTACCTTTTAATTTTACAGTACATGTGGTTTATTTGGGTGTTTCTGTTAGGAGGTGCATGGATTTTATTGTACTTCTCGAGGCTCCTGTCAAGGTGGTGGTCCCTAAAACCATTAATGGTTTTAAGCACAATTGGGACAGATAGAAGGGTATAGTGGTTGCCCAGAGTGACAGATACTGGGAGGGAAATGGGGGGGGTGGGTGGAGAGCGCAAGGACCCTGGTGGACATTAGGTCTCGGTGTTAGATAAGGGACCATGGGAAGACAGGATAGACCATTGGTCTTTTTTCTGCCATGATTGTCTGTGTTTTTTGGAGATACCTGCTTTGTTCATCACCGCATGCATAACACTTGCAACTTTTGTATCTATTTTTATGTTTGCTTGTGCGCATACGCAAGAAACATTATGTGGCAGGTTAGGAGAGAAACGGGTTGTGGAGGCGCAGCACTGTAGCAGCCAATGGAGACACTACCTTTGGGGGTTTGGCAGTAGTGGACCAATGGAGGCACAGTGTCCTGATGACACTGGTCTCCAAAAGTTCCACCAAGTAGAAATGTTTTTGTCGCAGCAGTCGGGTGCTGTTTCGTCATTGCAGCATCAGCCATTCCGCTGCAATGAGGGAGCGACCCGTCATTGCTAGGCGGAATGTTGCAGACTGTAATATTGTTGTGAACCTGGCAGCAGCTTGCCACCATGTTTACAAACAATATTCATCAGCCCCCACTGCCAAGGGGCTGCCCAATCCTCCATGGCATCATGTGCCCCTAAGAAATCAGTTTTGCAGATGGGGGGCCCAATCCCTGTCGGCTTCATTCACATCACCCCCAAGTAATTTGCCAATGGGGGAGCCCGCTCCCCGTTGGCATAATAGTTTCCCACCAAAGTTCAGTTTATGCTGAGGGGTGCCCAATCCCTCGGCTCTTGCCCCCAGCACTCCATATGTGCCAATGGGGTGCCCAATCCCCTGTAAAGAAAAAGTCCTGCAATGTTTTTGTTTTTTAAACCTGTAAAAAGAAAAGCGGTCCTTGCGGTCACCCTGCCCCCTCCCACAACCTACACCCACCCACTGTGCACACTGCCTCCCCACATCCCCTTCACCACATACTTACCTCCGGAGTCTGGCGCGATGATCTTCGGTGGATCGGGAACATGTCTGCAGTCTTCAAAGCTGACCGTGAGCTGAGGAAATGTCGGTAACCTGTATAATGGCATAAATAGGGTTTTTGCAACTTTTTTGCATGTCGCAGGCATTTTTTTTAATTTTGGCACCAAATTTTCAACATGGGGTTATTGGGACCCCTCCTCATGAATTCAGCCACTGTCATGGCGTTAATCTGTCATGAAAGGTGATTTCACAATCACTGCACTGATTCATCTTTCGGGACTGATTAACAAAACGAAAGTGCCAGTGTTCATGAGGTGGGCTCTCAAAAAATCTATGTTGCAAATTTGGTGGGAAAAATAAAAAAAAATGACTTTCACGAGCGCATGTTGTACAGTTGCTATGCATGCTCATAACTTTGCCAATTTGCAATATTTTCACTCCAGATTTTCAACATTGCCATTTTTGCACACCTCCTTATGAACAGTATAGCTGTCATTTTTCACATCCTGGACAAAATGTGTTTTCACAGTTCTGGCACAAAATAGCGCAGTCGCTGTGGGAAATCAGTGTTCGGGACACATTAAGAAAATCACAGTGACACTGTTCATGAGCAGAGGTCCTAAAATGCCTATATTGAAAATGTTGTGATGAAAGTCCATAAAATGAGTGTGTTATGAGCGTGCATTGCACAGGTTCCACGCATGCTCTTAACTTCGCAAATTTGCAATATTTTCACTCCAGAATTTCAGCATTGCCATTTTTTCACACCTCCTTATGAACAGTACAGCTGTTATTTTTCACATCCTGGCCGAAATGTGTTTTTGCACTTCTGGCGCAGAATAGCATGGTTGCTGTGGGAAATCAGTGTTTGGGATGCATTAAGAAAATCACAGTGACTCTGTTCATGAGCAGAGGTCCTAAAATGCCTATGTTGAAAATTTGGTGATGAAAGACCATAAAACGACTGTGCTACGTTGCGCAGTTTCCACGTATACTGGGAAGTGAGAGCATTTTTACTATTCCCACTACAGATTTTCAACATTGCCATCTCTTCACACCTCCCTATGGATGGTACAGCTGTCATTTTTCAGATCCTGCCCAATCTGTGTTTTCAATTAAGTGGTGTAGAATGGCATGGTCACTATTAGAAGTCAAAGTTCGAGACACATTGACAAAATCACACTGCCACTCTTCATGAGAAAAGGTCCCACATGCTTTCATGAGGTGGGGTCACAAAAAGGCCATGTTGAAAATTTGTAGTGCAAATACTAACAAACGCCTGGGGCATTAGGGTTTCTAACCATAACATCCCACACTGTACAGACTGACAGGCATAGGGGTGTGCCTTTGGATTGCCGACTGTACTGCTCATGCAATCCCACCCCAGCCCACCCCACCCAGTGACAGGTATCGAGTACCTTGGGCTCTTCGACCCCACTGTTCACCTCATTCTCCTATGCTGTACCCATTTCAGCATATGTCTTTATGGAATGGGTTGACTGTAAAGCCAAACACCCCAAGACACACCTCAACATGTGTCAGTGTCTGCAGAATAGAGTGAGGTGACATAACATGAACATCATGGGCGATGACCCAAACACTTACCCCAATGCCTGTCCATCTCTACAGGATGGAGATGGGGTTGGCATGAAGTTCAATACTTCACTGCCATTCCTATTCTGCATCTGTCTACCTCCTGCATTTCCAGTGCTAATACCAGCAAGCAAACACTCGGCATTGACAAATGCTTGTTGTTTTTGCAGTCCTTCATGTATTATCACCAAATACTCATGCTATATAGAATTTTCCTTTATATTCCTTCATTGCTCTGTATCCTCTGTCATTCTATGTGTTGGGCCTCATCAGGACATATTGTGTATTTTTTTCTCATTGTACCAATGTATGCATTATAATCTTTTTTATTCATGTCCCCCCAGGACGACCTTGAAAATGAGCTTACTCAATGGTGCTGTTCCTGGTAAAATAAAAATGACTGATTGAGTGATTGAGTGATAGATTGTTGGGTGTATAAGTTTATAAGTTCCTAAATTTGTCTATGCACTTTGTATATACTTCTTGACTTCTTTCTTATTGATAACTGTTATATTAGAGTTCATGTTATTTATTGTTACTATATCAGTAACATTTTAGTCAACATTAGTAGTCTTTGTGCACATGCACGCCATAAGAATTGATTGATGTTTGTCTTACATGTGGATAACTTGATATTTGTACATTTTGTAACTTGTTTGCAGTGTTAGATAAGCATAACACAGGTCTGTCTTGTAAACTGGACAATAGTCCAAATGACATGTATTACTTGTATAAAAATAAAACTTTTACCTACCTACCTGATTGATTGATTTATGGATTGATTGACTGTGTTCCTACAGTATACTGGCAACAAGACAAGCAGTGCAAATGTTATTTTTAGATGTTTTGAGATTGGGGGCCCAATTTTCAAAACCTCTAGAATGGCACAAGGTGCATGCATCAAAGAAAATTGACGCAAGTGGCTAACTGTGCTGCCCCTTGTGTCATTCCTGATTTTTGAAGGAGACTTGCAGCAAGCAGGGGTCAGTGTGCTGCAAAGTGGCTTGTGCCATGCTTGCTCCACCCACTCTAGTATGCCATGGTGTAAGGGGGGCTTGTGCAGGGACACTGCTGCACCATCCCCTTATCTTGCATTCCTGAAGTGGTCTGGTCCCCTGCAGGCTTAGAACACCCCAGGGTTGGCCACACACCCTTTGTTCCATTCCCCCCTGCAGCCTGCCCACTGATGGGTCACCGTCACCCCCCACCCACCATACACCAACACAGGTTACCACAATGAGCAAAAATGCATGGAAGAGAACTGCTGTCCACGTAATTGCACTGAGGATACAGTGCTTGGACTGACATGAGGTTGCTGTACATCAAGCCAGAATGAAGTACATATTTCTACTCAGACCTGTTAGATTCAGGTTGGCAGGTGGTTAGGAGGAGCAAATCAGGTGCCCCATCACTCTCTGCTCTCCAACACATTACCTCCAAAAACCATATAAACACTACAAACAGGTATCTGCCTCTATCTCTGAAATCAAATAAAGAGGCAGAAGACACTGCAGAGCAGGACACTGCAGCACAGGAGCTAGCACAACAATACTCACCCAAATCAGGAACCAAAACTAAACAAGCAGAAAGGAAATCCAAAAAACTTCTGATCATAGGAGACTCCATGATTCGGGGAGTTGATACCCATCTCCAGCCAGGGGTGATGGTCAGATGTCTCCCAGGTACATCAGCATGGAGAGACACTGACCGCATTGCTAAAATTGTTCACAAAGCAGGAGAAAACATTGATGTCCTAGTACACATAGGGACTAATGATCTCGCCAGCCGGTCAGTTGTGGAGACCAAGGAACACCTGACTAGGCTGGGTGACAAACTATCATCTATTTCGTCCGGCATCTCCTTCTCTGAGATCCTGCCAGTCTGGGAGAAGGGAGCAGATGGGCGGAAGGTCAGAGAAGGGGAGATAGGGGAGCTAAACACGTGGCTCAAGGACTGGTGCCAGGAAAAAGGACACAGATTTGTAGGGAACTGGCAACAGTTCTGGGAGCGAAAGTTCTTTAAATTTGATGGACTGCATCTGACTAAAGAGGGAGTCAGTGCATTGGGGCAGAAGTTTGACGTCTTTGCAGAATATTTAAACTAGCAAATGGGGAGAGGGGTGCAGCACCCCATACGTCGAATGGGAAGAACACCCCTCCCCCCTCAGCTAGTGGTCAAACAGGAATTCAGCTGTTTGCCATTCATTTGCATCACCAGGTAAGAAAAAGGTTTGTCTCCCATACGATGCACAGGGTAATGCCAAACTTCACCCAACAACTAACACACCAAAATCTGGCCAATGGAAAATCATGTCACAATGTCACAGCCTGGGAAATAAGATCCCAGACCTGCAGGCAATAATGTCAGAGGCTAAACTGGACATAGTAGCAATTAGTGAGACGTGGTTTACCAGTAACCACACTTGGGAGACTTCAGTACCTGGATATGTATTGTTCAGAAGAGACCGAGGTGCAAAAGGGGAGGGTGGCCCTGTATGTTAATGAAAATATCAAAGCTACAGAAATTCAGAATACACATAAGGAGCCAGAAGAACTGTGGGTCACCCTGAAACAGGTAATGGGACAGCCATAAGAACTGGGGTTGTCTACAGGCCCCAGACCAGAGGAGGACATAGACACATTACTGTTAGAAGATATACAAAACATGACAGCTAAAGGGAGGTTCTGATAATGGGAGACTTCAACATGCCAGATACAGATTGGTCAATACCAGCAGGAACATCTGCCAGAACTAGACTCATAGTGGATTCCCTGCAGGGAGGGCCTCAAACAACTGGTACAGCAACCCACAAGAGACAGGGCTATCCTAGATCTAGTACTGACTAACAAAGAAGGGATCACAGATCTCCAGGTAGAAGGTCACCTGGGGCCAGTGACCATCACATGGTATGGTTCAATTTATCACTACATCTAAATCATCCCATTCCAAGGCAAAAATATGGGACTTCAGAGGAGCTGACTTTGATAAGATGGCCAACAGAGTTAAGCTAGCCCTGGCAAAAGAAACACAGGTGAGGAGGTACAGGCAAAGTGGGCAAGCATTAAGGATACAATACTTGAAGCAACATCCCATTGTGTTAGACAGAAAAGGAAGTGCAAAAGAAGAAGGAAACCACTTTGGTTCTCAAATATAGTAGCAGAAAAGGTCAGAGCCAAAGGCTGGCCTTCAGAAAATATAAGGAACACAGCGGATGAAGATAGGGAGGCATACCAAACTGCCCTAAGGGAAGCAGGTAAGGCAGTAAGGCAGGCAAAGTCCCAAACTGAGGAAACACTAGCACGAACAGTAAAAGAAGGTGACAAGACTTTCTATAGATACATTAGTGAAAGGAGAAAGTCCAGAGGGGGTATTGCTAAGCTTAATGGAGAAAAGGGAGCATGTGAGGAGGAGGACCCTGTAAAGGCATCTATCCTAAATAGATACTTTTGCTCAGTATTTACTGAAGAGAAGGTAGGGCAGGGACCACAGCTCAGCATCATGGACACAGGGGGGAGGGAGGTGAGCACTACTCCCTTCACAAAAGAAAGGGTCCTACAAGGCTTGCTAAGCTCAGGGTGGATAAGGCAATGGGACCTGATGGCATACATCCCAGGGTACTTAAGGAGCTAAAGGAGGAACTAGCAGAGCCATTAGCAGAATTGTTTAGTGAGTCTCTGAGCACAGGAGAGGTCCCAGAAGACTGGAGAAAGGCTCATGTGATCCCACTCCACAAGAGTGGTAGCAGGAGGAGGCGGGAACTACAGACGGTCAGTCTTACCTCAGTAGTGGGCAAGATTATGGAGGCACTCTTAAGGAAAGGATAGTGCAACACCTGGAATCCATAGGGCACAGGATCCAAGACAGCATGGGTTTACAAAGGAAGGTCCTGTCAAACTAATCTCATAGATTTCTTGACTGGGTAACCAGAGTGGTTGGACCAAGGGGAGCAGTTGATGTCGCCTACCTTGACTTCAGCAAAGCTTTGACACTGTTCCACATAGAAGATTGATAAATAAGCTAGGTAGGCTCGGGTGGGTCAGAAGTGGTCAACTGGGTGGCAAACTGGTTGACTGGCAGAAAACAGAGAGTGGTGGTAAATGGTATACAGTCAGAAGAGATGCAAGTCACAAGTGGGGTACCTCAGGGATCAGTCCTGGGGCCAGTCCTATTCAACATCTTCATTAGTGACCTCGCAGATGGACTAGAGGGTAAGGCTTGTCTGTTTGCAGATGACACCAAGATCTGCAACAGAGTAGATGATCCAGATGGGGTGGGCAGAATGAGAAGAGATCTGGATAAACTAGCAGAATGGTCAGAAGAGTGGCAACTGGGATTTAATGCAAAGAAGTGCAAAATCATGCACATAGGGAAGAGAAACCCTGAAGCCACTTATAGGCTGGGAGGAGTTGCTAGCAGTCACAAAGGAAGAAAGAGACTTGGGCATCATCATCACTGATGACCTAAAATCATCAAGCAGACCTCTAAAGCAGTAGGTAAGGCTAGGGGTGTTAGGGTGTATTAGTAGGGGTATCACAAGTCGTAAGAGGGAGGTAATAATCCTCTGTACAAGACATTGGTTAGGCCCCATCTGGAGTACTGGCAGTATTGGAGGCCACACCTTCACAAGGACATTAACCAAATTGAGGCAGTCCAGAGAAGGGCAACCAAAATGGTGCAGGGACTGCATCAGAAGACATATAAGGACAGATTAACGGAGCTCAATATGTATACCCTTGAGCAAAGGAGGAGAGAGGTGATATGATCGAGACATTTAAACACCTTAAGGGCATAAACAAGGTGAAAGAGTCTAACATGTTTAAATATAAGAAAATAGCAGGACAAGAGGACACAGCATGAGATTAGAGGGAGGCCGATTAAGGGGAATGTGAGGAAATTCTTTTTCACAGAAAGGGTGGTAGATGCATGGAATGGCTTACCACAAGAAGTGGTGGCTATGAATACAGTGCAGGGCTTCAAACAGGCATGGGATAGGCATAAGGGAGCAATACAAATGACTATGAATAGATAGGTCACTGACAGAGCAAAGGCCGATGGTACATTTATAAGGTAGAAAAAGAAATGGGCAGACTGGATGGGCCTTGCGGTCCTTATCTGCCGTCAACTTCTATGTTTCTATGTTTCTATGTTTACCCTATCTGCTGTCCTGTGCACTTGCATATTTTCTCCATTTTCTCGCTCCAGTTCACTGACTTGGCATGCCTTAACCACTCAGAGCCAGATGTGACAGAGCACATCTGCTCCAACATTTGAAATGGATGCTATGTTAAGACTGCACATTAAAAAACAGTGCGGTCCATAACCTCAACGCGCAGTCAGTACAAAACTGCATGGTCCAAAACCATGCAAGATTATATATGCCAACTCAGAAACCTTGTGGTGCTGTTATGACTGTGTGGTTTTTGACCTTGTGTATTTGCTGTTGCCATTTTGACCAGACACCAAGTGAAGTGCACTGTCCCTAATCTGAACACAGTACAGACTGTTTGACAACAACTGATGACAGACGGGGAGGTAACTAGGGCAATGACTAGCCAACAGCAATTTCATTATGACCCAGTGCTATACAGCATGAAAGCTGTACTTAAACCTTGCTGGACTGTACATCAGCATTGTTGGTACTGCTTCTGAGTTGTGATGTAGACTCCATCAAACCCCTCAGATGCATCACTTGTCCAGTGCATGGGAGCAGTTGTGGCAAATCTGCTGAATTTGGCACCAGGACTCCTCCCATACTAAAATTGGGTGCAACACCTAGGCACACTGGCAATCGATGTAATCTGTTGTTTTCTGTAGCTTGAGACAACCAAAGGGCCACTTTGATAATCTGGCCCTGGGAGTTTGCTGATTAACATGCGCATGACAGTATTGTAGCTGAGCTGACAGTACTGTGCATGCTCATTGACAGGGTACTGAATGTAGAGGGATACTGTCAGTAAATGTTTTTTTTTTTTTAATTCTTTGGTTACTGGGTACAGCCCATTAAGCACAAGTATTTGTTTTCAAGGATGACCCAGGAGCACTGGGGAGGTTAAATAACTTGCACATTTTGTTTAGAACCAAATAAAATGTCCTGCCTAAACTAAAAGAGTGTTGTCTTGCATTGAAGTTTGGGTATTCTTGGTAGTCTTCCTAAAGGTTATTTTCAAGTGTATTTCTATGTAGGTGAGGATCACTTTAAATCTGTACCTTTGCCAACAACAGTGACGCTAGTCAGTATTTGGAGACAAGCAAGCAAGCTCTCGCAAGTGCAAACTTTTAGTAGGAGACAAGCTCAAACAAATCTGTATGCCAGCAAGCATGGAAGCTTGTCAGAGATTGACAGTCTCAACAGTGTTTAGCAACACAGATTCAGAGGTGAGACCCTTCCAATGAGAGAAAGAACATTGGGGGCCCAATTCCAGAAGCCGTTACAGCAGACACAAGGTGCTTGCGACAAAGAGTAATGTCGCAGGTCGCGCTTTGCATTCCCTGTTGCGACATTCCCCATTTCAGAATACAGCCTGTGCCAAATGGGGAATCCACCACACCGAATGAGCACTGCGCCACCCTTGCGACCTGCAACTGGGTATGTCACATCACAGGGGGGCTTGCACCATGGCAGGGCTCACAATTCTGATTCCAAGAGCCTTGCCATGGACATTGCAAGGGGATCCACTTAGACATGCTGGGATATGGTCTTAGCCCCTTGAGACTGACTGGCACACCATGAAGTGAGGGTTACAAGTGGAGTCTGTGGGCAGGAGGGACACAGAGGGGCATAGGGAGGGTTGGTGTGGCAGCCAGGATGTACTGGTTCACTGTGGTACCCGGGGGGGTACAGTTGCCCCAATTTGATTTATCATGGGCAGTTGCACCCTACCAGGTGCCAAGGCAATACCCGACCACCCTGCTAGCACGCCGACCCTCCCAATGACCCCACTCACCCTGACACATGCACTGGGCACCTGTGTACCCCCAAACCATCAACACCAGTGCAGCCCATCCCCCACTCTGTTGTAAGGGTTGACACAGTCTTGTGCTGCTGGTGCGCCATTGGTCGGGCACAGTCACGCACTTGCAGCAATCATGGGGAATTTGGTACAGGAACTCTGCGTTCTTTCAGAATATGGTGCAGGGTTTCTGGGGCACTCAGCATTGCCATAGTCCTTGGAGCAGCACAATAGGCATCACTCCAAGAGCTCCTTCTGGAATCAGGCCCCTTTTGTCCTTTTGGTCTCATAAACAGACCATTTATGGATGCCATTTCTATTGTCATATTTGCTTAAAAACAAGCTTTCAAACTGCGACTGCTATCAGTTACTGCAGCTCATGAGTGCAGGAAAATCTTTCTACCAGCTGTTGTAGCACTTATAACTGACAGACAGTGGCATGAATGGCATCTGTTTCTGCTCACTTGATCACAGTTTTCTTCTGCTGGTGTTTCTGTCACCAGCACTTCACAATACTCACCTTTAAAACTCATGATGACATTAGTTATTGCACCTCTTCTGTGTGAACATCTTAGGAGCTGCACTAACACTCACAGTAACACTGAAGCAGAGGCAGTCACAGGAAAAGTGGATCCTGTCACTGTACTGGATACAGATTGAAGTAATGATATTGATTAAAAAGTCATGTTTTCAATCCCCAACATCTATCAGTTTATGCTCCTTGTGTTTGTTGAACAATCTTGGCTACAGTACCAACTGCCTCAGAAATTCTAACCAACAAATAGTGACAGAAATGGCATCTGGTTTCGTTCAGCTCAAATTATCACAATTCTTACTCATGCTGTTTCTGCCACCATCATTGTAGAATACCCCACCTTCAAACTCATAATAGCATCAGTTACTGCAGCTCTTGTGTGTGAGCGTGAGAATCCTATTTATGAACTTCAGAAATATTTATCACTAAAGCCCTGTTTACACCGCAGCAGCAATGTGAAATCTCCACCGCACCACATCCCCTGTTTACCACAAGTTTACACAGCCCCTTTGCTCCACCACAAGTCACACCGCTACTCATTCTTTAGTGGGGGCATGATAGAAATATAGAAACATAGAATTTGACTGCAGATAAGGACCGCTTGGCCCACCCAGTCTGCCCATTTCCCTACCTAATGGATAAGCTGCAGATCCTAGTTAACCAGCAGCCTACTTCTTTCTACCCCCACCTCCTAGAATTGCCTTATGACAGTCCCATGCATGCTTGAATTCAACCACTGTTTTTGACTTCACAACCTCCTCCAGAAGGCCATTCCATGCATCCACAACCCTCTCTGTGAAAAAAATACTTTCCTACATTACCTCTGAGCCGCCCCCCCTCTATCTTCAAATTGTGCCCTCTTGTTCTTCCACACCTCTTTTTTTGAAAGATGCTACCGTCTTGGACTTTGTTGATTCCCTTGAGGTACTTGAAAGTTTCTATCATGTCCGCCCTCTCCCTCCTTTCCTCGAGGCTATACATATTAAGCTCCTTTAGTCTCTCTTCATATGTCTTCCGGTGCAGACCCTGCACCATTTTAGTTGCCCTCCTCTGGACAGCTTCCATCATGTCTATGTCTTTGTGGAGATTGGGTCTCCAGAACTGCATGCAGTACTCCAGATGGGGTCTCACCAGCTGTCTGTACAGAGGGATAACAACTTCCTGTTTTCTACTGGTGATGCCTCTCCCTATGCATCCCAGTATCCCCCCAGCCCTCCTTACTGCCCTCTCACATTGCTTGCCAACCTTTAAGTCATCTGATATGACTACCCCCAGGTCCTTTTCCATTTTTTTTGTTGTTAGTATCTCACCCCCCCTTGTGTACTCTTCCCCTGGGTTTTTGTTTCCCAGGTGCATGATAGTCATGATTCCAGGAGTGAACATGCATTACAGGAAAAGGGGCTGCACAGTGTATTGTGTGCACAATCATATTTACAGTCTGTGGAAATGAGTGCAATTTGAAACTGATACCCTGTCCTGCATTACTCGAAAATATGGACCGAAGGCATCATGATGCGGTCCAGTGAGTGTCCACATGGTGACATTTGCAGTGCATTAATCTCTGTGCATGGGTTAATGCACTGCAAATAGGGTAGTGTAAACAGGGCTTAAAGCAGAATAGCCTTAGCAGTCTCACGGTGTGCCCGCCCCATGGCGGGGTTGATGGTGGCCACCTCACTGCAGACAAACAAATCCAGTTCATGGTGAGGGCCCTGTGGCTGAAGTGGAGCCCACAATGGGTTGGTGTCATCCTGCACTGCACCTGCCCATGTTCCTCTTTTCTTCCCCTGGAGGAATAGATGTGCAGAACCATCCAGATGTGCCCAGGTATGCTATGGTGCATGAGACGTTGATGGCTGCTGTCCCTGCTTCCCAAGTTGCAATCCCAAGCTGCCTACCTTCCAGCCACTGCTAGAGGGCAGACAGGCACCAGGAACAGCAGCCACCCCTCCCCAGAGGAGGGGAACATTCCTCTGGATACTCAGTCTTCCTTTCCCTGGCTGACAGCAGCCACCCCTCCCCAGAGGAGGAGAACATTCCTCTGAATACTCAGTCTTCCTTTCCCTGGCTGACAGCAGCCACCCCTCCCAAGAGGAGGGGAACATTCCTCTGGATACTCAGTCTTCCTTTCCCTGGCTGACAGCAGCCACCCTTCCCCAGAGGAGGGGAACATTCCTCTGGATACTCAGTCTTCTTCCTGGCTGACAGCAGCCACCCCTCCCCAGAGGAGGGGAACATTCCTCTGGATACTCAGTCTTCCTTTCCCTGGCTGACAGCAGCCACCCCTCCCCAGAGGAGGGGAACATTCCTCTGGATACTCAGTCTTCCTTTCCCTGGCTGACAGCAGCCACCCCTCCCCAGAGGAGGGGAACATTCCTCTGGATACTCAGTCTTCCTTTCCCTGGCTGACAGCAGCCACCCTCCCCAGAGGAGGGAACATTCCTCTGGATACTCAGTCTTCCTTTTCCTGGCTGACAGCAGCCACCCCTCCCCAGAGAGAGACATTCCTCTGGATACTCAGTCTTCCTTTCCCTGGCTGACAGCAGCCACCCCTCCCCAGAGGAGGGGAACATTCCTCTGGATACTCAGTCTTCCTTTCCCTGGCTGACCCCACCCATGAGCCAAGTCTGCTTCTGAACCCGGGGTACCGCTGTGGGAAAAGGTAAGGTCCCAAAGCACCTCAGCCCTCTTTGATACTGGGCTGGCTGGCCCCATATCTTTTAAATCTGCCCCAGGAGTTCCACATTTAAAACATTTGGCCCAGGATATCAGAAGGGCATTAGCAATCGGTAAACAAGTTAGCACCTCACTAACACTCCTCTGTGTCCCAAAGCAGGAAAGGATCGCAAAATGCCATATTGGATGGCATTCTCTTTTTTCACTTGATCTTTTTATTGATGTTTTGAATATGTAAAAAGGAACAAAACATACAATACATTTGGAAGATATCATCCATTATAAAGAAACAGAACATCACATTATGCATAACAATATACAGGCTATAGAAATACAGAGGTCTCATTGCATGATTATTCTTAGATCTTAAACCTAAACAAATGTGCAGGTGGATAATGGCGGGGTTAAAATCAAGCAGGGCAACTGTTAATTTAAAAAGATCCACTATATATAAAGTGAGTACTAGTAAATGCTTTAACCTGGCTTTTAAGTAAAATGCACACTGTGAAATATGACAGAATACAATCGGTGCTCAGTATTAGAAGGATAAGAGTAGAAATGTAATGTGTGAAAGGGAGATAGTAAAATGGGGAAATGACAGTGAAGAATTAAAAGAAAGAGAAAGGAGACAAGAGAGATATCTTTGCATAGGAACAGAGATGACCCTAATCTAAAGTCAGGATAAAAGGGAAGACTTGAATACCCATAAATTAAGGTCTAGAGGGGCCGAAGGTTTCAATATACCTGAAATAGTCCTGCCAGCATTTATCATATACAGTTAGTCGGTCATGGATGACATGAGATAGTCGATCTAGGGATGCGTACTGGGAAAGGTTCTGAAGGACATCTGAAAGGGTTGGGATATAGGCTGATTTCCAATTCATTAGAATCAGGCATTTAACAAGGAGAAATAGTATGTTTAGCCATCTAAAATGTGCATGTGAGACGGGAGGGTTACTTGAGATAAAGATACCTAATAGAAAGAGTTTAGGGTCCAAGGGAATATTTTGTCCAGTAACTCTGGTAGCCAATAAATAGACTTTGCGCCAAAGCTTATTAATGGGAGCACAAGCCATAAAATGTGAAGTAAATCCCCATTAGGTGAGTTACAGCGCCAACAATTATTATTTAAAAGTCCCATGCGATGAAGTACAGCAGGAGTTCTGTACCATAAATGTAGGATTTTAATTTGTATTAAGGAACTATGGGCATCTTTGAATGTATTGTGGGACAGACACCAGCAATTACACCACTGTGTGTCTGTGATACTATAGTTAAGTAGTACACTCCATTTGTTTTTGGCTGGAATAGAATGGTCAGGTAAATTGCCTATGCTATCCTTATAAATGGAGCTATTCCATTTTATAGACAAGTTAGCCCAGTGCAAAATATATTGATCTTGGAGAGTATGTTTATACATATAACGGGAGAGAGAATTATAAGCAGCCCTAATTTGTAAATACTTCCAGAAGTCTTGTTCAGATTGGATGGCATTCTTAGCAAGTCACAGAACTGTTAGCAATCAGTCCTGAATCATGCTTGTATGCTTTTGTAAGGTATCTGGCAGTGCCTTTCTTATAGGCACACCAGCATGCTGGAAGGTTTCGAGACGCAGTAAGTAGCCATTGGTGTTGCACTATTTACCATCTCCCCAAACCAGGTCTTATGGACTTCAGACTCTAACCATTCCATCTGCTGTTGAACACCCTGCTGTATTTCAGCACAAATGCCCTGGTGGCTAGTGGTCCCATCTGCCCCCAAACACCACACTGCTACTTCAGATAAAATGCTCTTGTGTTGAGTTGCCCCATGATCTATGGAGATTCTGCTGGTACATATGGAACCTTTCCTTGATATCCAGTGGTTCCCCGACCTGATTACCCCCCCAGTAACTGACCAACATTTCATTGGTGCCCAGTGGTCCCCCTGCTCCCAGATAACTCCTCTGGTAATTAAAGCAAGACTTCCCTGGTATCCAGTGGTCTACCCCACTACTCATTCATCCCTGCAGTACTTTCCCAACTTTTCTCTGGTGCCAAGTGGTCCCCCTCCCCCTGGGGCCAACAGCCCCATATCTGACTCACCCTAGCCCCAGCATGTCCCCCATTGTCTTGCCCCCACTTGCATTTTCCCTAGTGCCCCATCAGTGACCAGCACAGAGCTTATGCTCACCACCACAGCTGGCCAGAAACTGAAGGGTTGTGATGATATACCAAGGCATATGATTGTGACCTTTCATTTTGGCAGCCAGCTGTGGAAGTAAGCAGAAGGTCTGTGTTGGTCATGAAGGGCTGGGGGGGCAAGATGGAGAAAGGGATGGTGGAAGGGTCGAGACTAGGGAGGGTGCACTGGAGTTAGTGCGGAGTAGGAAGAGTTGATCCCAGGGGTGGGGGGACCACTGTACACACACAGGAAAGACTGGAAAATTACCAGAGGTGGGATCGGGGGCAGGGAGACCATTGGACACCAGGGAAAGGTTCTGCATGTACTGACTGGGTGCTCGGGGAGCAGGGGAGAAAGTAGCCACCAGGGCATTTTATCTAAAGTACCTGCAGGGTGCTCAGGGAAAGCATGATCACTAGCCACCAGGGAAATGTTGGCACATTACCAGAGGGGTGATCAGTGATGGGGAAACCATTGAACATCAGGGAAAATGGGTGTATACATTTTGTGGGATAACAAGCGATGGAGTGCACCACTTGATGCCAGTGAATAATTACCAACTACTGGCCGGGATATTTGGGGGCCATGTGGGGCACTAGAGCAACAGCAGGCAGCACTGACAGACACTGGGGGAGTATCAGACACTGTTTGCTCCTGGCGTATGATAAGACACTAATTAGAAATGACTCCATAGCACCTGGCTAATGCAATAAGGTCAGTGGCATTTAAATTACAACTATAGTAGATTTCTTGACTGAAACATATAAACATGGAAGTTGTCAGCAGAAAAGGACCTGTTGGCCCACCTAGACTGCATTAAAATCTCTACCTACTATGCTACCACAGATCCAACTAAATCTGAGTTCCCTTCAGTCCTGCTACGAAGGTCCCCATGTGTCTATCCCAGGCATGCTTGAATCCTGCTACCATTTTAGTTCCCACTGCTTCTGCTGGGAAGCTGTTCTAGACATGCACTACCCTTTACTTGAAGAAGTACTTCCTCAGATCCTCTGTAAACCTCCCCCCCTTGACTTCATAGCATGCCACCTTTTCATTGAGCATATTTTTCTATGTAAAACTCTGCCCTCCTGCACCTGATTAATACCTTTGAGGTATTTGAGTGTTTCTATCATATCAAGGGGAAAACAGGCCTTTTACCACACATAGTCTTGTCATTGTTCCCTAGAGTCACACATTCACTGGGGACAAGGTCCTAGGGTAAACATGTATTTAGAATTCCTTTATTTAAAAAGGTAATTGGTCAGAAATCTGTGTTATACAGGGCATCAACCTTCTATAACTCCGCACCAGATGAAATCTCCAATTGTACTACTGTAAGAACTTTTAAAACCAGATTGAAACAGTGGCTTGTCTCAATGAATGAATGCACTTGCACTTAATGTTTAATGTGTGTGCTATTAAGTGTACTTACTTTTCATATTGTATCTTATTAAGTATGTTTTTATTGTATTGCATTTATGCTGTATTATTTAAAACTTGTTACTTGTGAAAATGGGCAATTTTGTTCTTCAGTTAACAAGTATAAAAAAATAAAAATGAAATTAAATTAAATGTTTCCTCTTCCTTCCTTTCCTCTAAAGAGTACATATTTAATTCCTTTAGTATTTCCTTGAAGGGCTTCTAATGCAGGCCATGCCACACTTTCATTGCCCTCCTCTGTACTGCTTCCACACATTTTATGTCTTTCTGGAGATGGGGCCTCCAGAACTAGGCACAGTACCCCAGGTGGAGGCTCACCATTCATCTATACAGGGGTAACACTGTCGCCCTCTTTCTACTGGTGACACCCCTTCCTATGCACCCAAGCATTCTACTAGCCTTTCCCACTGCCTTATCACACTTCTTTGCTAACTTCAGGTGATTGGTAATGATGACCTCCCACATTCTTTTCCTGTTTTGCGGTTGTTGCCAACACCCCCGCCCCGCTGGTGTGCTGCACTTGGGGTTTTGAGCCCTAGGTGCATCATTTTCCACTTTTTGGTGTTGAAGCCTATTTTTCAAACATTGGACCAGTCTTCCAGCTTTTTCAGATCATCCCTCATTTTTTACACACACTCCCCGGTGTGTCCACTCTGTTGCACCCTGCTGGCTACCTAACTTTCATCAAAGTGGACCCCTGTTACTTAGCCAATTATGTACCCATTTTATTGCCTTTGGCCCCACTCCCAGGCTGTGCAGTGGAACAATTGCTATCAGGGAGCCCTAAATCTAGACTGAGATTTCAAGCCCTATTGCACCCTAATGAGTCCATACCTCCTGTGTTTGTGATCGCAATCAGGATAGTGCCTGACTGCTGTATTGGAACATTCCTTTAGTGCTTGCAACATGTCCATGCATTTCCAGCATACTGTACCTCTGATTTGCTCCAGACACTTATTTGCTCCTGGAGCAAACATTTTGTGGGCCCAGATCAGGATCTATGAACATTCCAGCCTTAGAGAGCAGTTTTAATTCCATTTGTGCATGTGAACTGGTGTGTAATATACATTATAACGCAATTTGTATTGCATCATGCTATGAGTTGGTAAAGAGAGGAACATGTTTGGGAAATTCCATATATCATGCCATTGCCATGAAATACTGTCAACGTCTAAAACTTTTGACCAGAACTGTATGGATTTCGATGTTTTTCTAAGAGGTGATGATATATAGAAGAGCTCTCTTGCTCCTATACAACATTAACAATTATGAGCAGTTGCACACTGGTTTAAACTTTGAAAATAAAAATGATGCTAAGGATAGGGGACAAAATGCATGGTTCAAAAAAACAGAGGTTCAGAACAGAGAGTAGAAACTATTTTTACTCTCAGTGAGTATTGGAAGCTTGGCATATGCTACCTCAAGAAATAGTAGATAATGAGAATAAAAGCATTTTGAAAAAACAAATACATGCATGATGGAACTAAATGAAATAACAGTACTACTGAGAGAATAAAACTGGTTAATGTATATGCTTGTTACTGAAAAGGAAGCTGTAGGTCAGAAAAAGAGATACACATCATTTAAGGTATATTTTTCCTATTTCTGCACTCTAAAGAGACTCAGCCTGTATGGTGTGCCAGCAGTGACTGAATGTAATTTCCGAGTCCAAACATACGAATCTACAAGGGGAGATATAGAGTGTCTGAGAGATGTATATCCTCACAATCACCTTTATCAGGGAAGTACCATTGTAATGGATGATCTCTGAGGCACTCCAAGTTCATTACTTCTAGGATTCTAAAAAGCAGTACCCCAAATCTAAGGAGAGGGAGACAAGGCGAGTTCTGACTGGATAAGCATTGCAACTTGCAGTAAAAAGATGATGAATTTTTTTCTAGAATCATGAGTGGCAACACGTCTGTAATGTCTGGTGACTATGTGTATAAATGTCCAAGTGACAGCTGCATAGATATCTTCTGTTGTAACCAAGTTTCTTTCAGCCCAAGAAGTGGCTACCACTCTGGTGGAATAGGCTTTAAAGTCTTTAAGTGGATTTTCAGACCTTGCTTTGTAAGCTTCCTGAAGGACAGTCTTCAGCCAGGATGCAATCAGGGAATGAGAGGCTGGGTAAGCCCTTTCTACATCCATGAACAATGATGAACAGTCTGTCCATTTTGCTAAGTTCTCTCATTCTGTTGATGGATGTGGTGATGACCCCCTTCTTACTCAGTGTGTCGAGCTCAAGATCTTTCATACTCTCTGTGTTGGTTATTTGAGCTGGTAACTTAATTATATGTCTTAGATGGATGTCCAAGGCAATTTTAGGTAGGAATGATGGAACTTTTGTCAGTTACTCTGTCCTCATGAAAGATAAGGTTCCTTGCAGGATAGGGGTTGAAGTTCACTTGTCCTCGTGGCTGAGCAAACCACCGCCATGAAGACAGTTTTTAGATTCCATTATGGTTAGCAGATTGAATGGTGTTGTGGCCATTGCCCTGAAGACAAGTTAAAATCTTGGGGAAGCAGAAATCTGTTTGACCTTGGATTTCATGTTTGTGGCTGCTTTTAGGAATCTCAGTATGTCAGGATGTGCCACAATGCCATCCAGTCCATTTGGCCTCATACTGATTCGACTGCTGCTAGCTGCAACCGCAGGGGCAACAGTGAGACCCTCTTGTCTAGGCCTTCTTGCAGGAATAGCAGGATGCCCACTATGGATGTGATCTTTAGTAACAACTTCATAGTGCACCATTTGTTAAACATTTCCCACTCTCTCTTATATGTCTATGCAGTGAATCCCTTTCTTGAAAGGGTCTGAGTGTCTATTCATCATCATCATCATCATTGATTTATTGGAAAGCAAACTGAGACGAACACTCATTTAGAATTAGAGATGTGCAAAATCCACAAAATTTACTCCGTGAATTTTGTGAATTTTCGAGGAATGCAAATAGTGTAATTCACCATGAAGCATGATATTTTGCTGATGAAGTTCACTCAATTCATGGGAAGCTGAAGTTTTGAAGACCAGGGGACACTTCGTAAATTCAGCAAAGTGCAAATTGCTGGGAATTTGTGTGGACTTCGCTCGTGAATTTTTATTTCACAACATCTCTATTTACAATTGCATCAAAGTACAAAAAAGTTACATGAATTGTTATATTACTCAAACAACATAAAAACAAGTAATTTGTAATATAGATAAACACATTACAAGATACATGTCCTCTACTAACTAAGAAGCCCTATCCCATAACAGAATATAAATGGCAATGATAAGTACTCCAAGTTAACCAGAAATAAACCTTAATGCAGAATGATAGAGGGGATCAAGAGCATTTAATACAGACTTAGTTGTAGGTCTGTAAGTACATTCTCCATAACCAATGACAGACAACAATAAGGAATTAATGAGATGTTTTCCGAAAGGAAAACTAAAGTGAAATTTGTTCCTATAAAGAAAGGCCAATATGTGTTTTAACACTGATGAAATATTCAAAATACTGTATGAGGTTCAAATGTAAGGTGAGTGTCTAATATAATTCACAAATATTTATAAATGAAGGTCCTAGTAATTTCAGTACTATTACTTGAAATTAGGCTTAAATGAGAAGTATCTACATTCTATTTGGAAAAAGACATCCATACTAACAACATTGTAAAAAATGTCACAGCACACCCTCCTAACATATCAAGAGTAGGAATTCAGAGGTGTTGATACTATACACTAGTCTGGTCTGGTCACACATTGACTATTGTGCTCCATTCTGTACTCCCACTACTCTGGGATGTAAGAGTATTATGGAAAAGGTGCAGAGAAGATTTACAAAGAGGATTAGAGGCCTTTCTGATACTGACTATAGCAGTAGACTACAAAGTTTAGGCCTTTTTTCACTTGAATAGAGATCATTGAGGGGTGACCTATGCTTGGTATACAGAGCATCTCAAGATCCAGCCTGTGTGAGTCTATTTGCCTGGAAAGAAATGTTTTAGTGTTGCACACCAGAGCACATAACTTAAGGTTGAAAACCACAGTTAATAAAACAACCAAAAGAAATAATTATTTTACTCAGCGGGTATCAACTATCTGGAATGCTTTACCAGCAGATGTTGTTACAAGTAAAATCCTGGTGGAATTTAAACAGAGATTAGATAGCCACATGGAGCACAAGAAATTTGATTATTGCTTCTAGGCAACGAGTTCTGTATGGGCATGTCCTTCGAACTTGTACCACACCTGTGAACCTATGAACCTATTTTGTTTTTGTTTTACATTAAGTAGCAACCTTAAATTCAGTAATGCAGTCTGTGTTTTGTAAAACTCTTGTTGTATGTTTTTAATTACTGTGTTAGAATCATTATGACTTTTGTACAAAATAGTATCACTGGCTTATAAGTAAATGTTTGTTAATGTAGAACAGTGTTTTTGAAGTTCATTTACATATGTCTGAAACAAAAGCCGCCCAAATACTGAGCCTTGTGGACCTCTCCCCCTGACTAGTTATCAACATATCCAATTTTAAGTTACATGCCTTCACATAATGTTGACAAAACAACAAATATGACTGAAATCATAACAATGCAGAAAGTCCTAAACCTGTGTTTTTTAACCTATTTAACAGAATAGAGTGATCCACAATATTGAAAGTTTTCAATAAATCCCCTTCCATCATGTTCCATCTGGTCCATGGAACTACTGTAGGTCTATACAGGACATCATTAGTTCCAATACCTGTGAGACTTGTTCCAGGATGGGCTGCTTGTTCTATTGCAGTTTGGACAAGGGAAGTATAAGATTGCAGATTATCTTATCTGAGGGTCATACTCAGTCTGACACAGTGTCTATGAGGGTGCTCATGTGTTCTATGGATTGGCTGGGATTGAGGCTGCTCTTGAATCAGTTTATCAATCATCCAGCTGTGTTGTTCCAGACATTGTGTCTCTGTATGAGTTTCTTGTACTAATTGTTGTGGGGATCTGGTCTGGATTTGCCAGTTGTCCAGATAAGGGATGACTTGTATGCCCTTCTCCTTCAGCTTGGCTGGTATTACCATGAAAACATTTGTGTACTCCCTGGGTGCCAGTGAGAGGCTGAAGGGTAGTGCCTCATACTGGTAATGTCTACCCAGACTGTAAAATCTAAGGAACATAAAACTGGATGGCCAGATGAAAATGTGGAGGGAGACATCCATCATATCTATGGATGGGAGATTGTTTCCTGGGTGTATAGTGCTCAGTGTTGACTGGATTGGTTTCATCTTGAATGGTTTGTATGGCACTGAATGATTTAATAACTTTAAGTCTAAAACTGGGCCAGAAGTCTCTGGCTTTCTTGGGAACTGTAAAGAAGCCAGTCTCAATCTCTTTTTGTCATTCTTCTGGCAGGACATCTGATATTGCCTTATTCTGAAACAGTCCTTTTAAGATGTGTTGAATTTGTTGTGGTTGTACATTTCTTTTGTGACTGGTGAGATAATGAGTTGGTTCATTCTGGGTTTTCTCTAGCACTGTGGTGTATCCCTTATCTATAGCACCGGCATACGGTCAATTCGTTGTGCTAAATTTTCGCCGTGGACAATATGTTGCGGTCTATAAGGAGAAACTAATTTGGGTGATGTATGAAGCGGTAGCGGTCAGAATGTAGCTGAATCCATACATGACTGGCGACATTTTAACTTTAATCTCTATTTCTCCCCGCTTTTAACATGCCCAATAAATTTTGTACCAGCAGTAGCATTGTATTGCACATCAAGTACACTTTGCACACTTTGCACAGTCCCAGTACGCTTTTATCATCATTTTGTACAGCTACCTACAGAATGTACAGCTTTTACCAGCAGTTGCATTGTATTGCACTATACGCTTTTGCCAGCTACAATAAGTATGCTTTTAACATGCCCAATAAATTTTATCAGCATTTTGTACAGCTACCTGCTGATGCGACATCAAGTACACTTTGTACAGTCCCAGTACTCTTTTGTACAGCATACGCTTTTATCAGCATTTTGTGCAGCTACCTACAGAATGTGACATTTAGTCCAGTGCTCAATCGTGTTGTGACATTTAGTCTAGTGCTATTTTTACCGCTATACTTATTGTCTGGTGATAATTTGTCCATTCAACGTTTTATCTGTAACCTAATGTCCATGACATTTTGACCGGGGACTTTGCGTCCATACACGATAGCACCCACTTGTCTTCAGTTGATTTCATGACTCATGCAAATTGCAGTAGGTGGGCCCCTTTTTCGATGATGGTCTGGTTGGGGGAATAGTGGTAGCTTAAAGCTTATGGTTAAAACTGTTGGAAACTGACTGTTAGATCCACCTCAGCCTCAGAATCTGTTGTTGGCAGCAGGGTAGAAGGGATGAAAGTGTGGTTTTTGTTGCCGTAATATCTCCACCAGCTGTCTTGAAAATGATTGTTTCCTCAAAATCTTGGTTGAGACGGGAGGTAGTATGTGGACCTCACATTCATCTCTTTCTCCAAGGATTTTCCCTACTCCTTGGCCTTGATATACTTTTGTAGGCCCTCTCTGATTAATATGGATCCTTTGAATGGACACTTATGGAGCATTATCTTGGATTCATTTTCCATGTCCCATAGCTTATGCCACAGCATTCTTATACACCTATTGGCAATGGTGCTGCCCTGGACATGATTTTCAGGGAGTCTACTGCCACTTCCACCAAGTACTTAGTGGATTGAATGCTTTGTTTGGAGGCAGTATAGTGCAGTGGGTTAAGGCTCTGAGCTGCAGATCTGGAGATGTGGGTTTGAATCCCACATCTACCTAGGTGCATACTGTGTGATCCTGAGCAAGTCATTTAAATTCCTTGTGTTTCCAGGCACAGCTGGAAACAAGCTTCGACTTAGTGTGCTACTCCTACTTAAACAATGTTCCCTTAATTTCAGTAACTAAATTTCCAACAACACTGGTGGCAGGGTCTTGTGTACATTCTGGATCTAGGCTAGTTGAATCTTTGTGGCATAAATTATAGCTGTGATTGCCCTCACTCTGAGTCCCTCCAGTTCAGAGATCTTCTTAAGCATGTCTTCCATTTTCCTATCTGCCAGATTCCTAAGGCCAGTAGTGCCCTCTGAATGGATGACCATCTTTTTGTTTAAGTCTGCTATTTGAGGATCAACAGTGGGGGTGGTACAGAATAGTTTGTTGGCATGTAGCAGGTAAATCTTGTCCCAACACCACTGCTCGAGGATGCGATCAGAGTCAAGTGCTTCCCATTCTTTTTGGCAGTTGGGAGTAATGATGGCATTAGCTTAGACTGCAGGAGAGAGCTTCAAACCCTACCGTAGCCTTGATATTGCATACACGTGTGGGCATTTGATCATAGAGAAACATCTTGGCTGTGAGAGACTGGAGTCCATGTCCATGTCAGATTCATATTCAAAATATTGGTCTGAATCTTCCCTGGAACTGGGCCCATTGGTGGTAGTGTGATAGGAGAAGGTGCAACTGGGACTGTAGGAGCAGGGAGGATTGGTGATGGGTCAGCTGATGCCAGAATTCACTGGCCAGATATTTAGGCTGGTTTCTCCAACAAGGCCATCATAAACTGTTGCTGGGCCTTTATTATCAGTTGGTTTTGAAGGATTATGGAGGCAGTGTCTGCCAAATGTCCAATGCGGGAAGAGTATAATTTGAACATGGGTGGCTTCTGAGAGGCTCCACTGAAGTCATCATTAGCAATACTACCTTGGATAGATCTGATGGGACTTCTGTGCAGGGTGGGTAATGGTGACCCAACTGGACAGGAATGAGGGGGCACTGAATGTCCTCCACCTCTTAGCCTTGACCATTTTCATTCTGTGAGGAGAGTCAATGAGAAGGGGAAGCATCGAGAACAGTTCCTTTGTTAGGGTTTATAAATAAGTTATGGAGCATGTTAATGGTAGTGAGTCAAACCCACGGCCACCAACCTTGTCTGTGGGATGTGGGGGCGAAGAATAGCAAAAGTAGTAGAGACAGCAGAATCATTGGTTCCCCAATTCATTCATTTTGGTGTTCAGCCATCAAAACAGGAGTACTAAAGCTTTAACATAGAAATATAGATTTTGACGGCAGATAAGGACCGCTTGGTCCACCCAGTCTGCCCATTTCCCTACCTAATGGATAAGCTGCAGATCCTAGTTAACCAGCAGCCTACTTCTTCCTACCCCAACCCCCTAGAATTGCCTTATGACTGTCCCATGCATGCTTGAATTCCACCACTGTTTTTGACTCCACAACCTCCTCCGGAAGGCTGTTCAATGCATCCACAACCCTCTCTGTGAAAAAATACTTCCTTAAATTACCTCTGAGCCGCCTCCTCTATCTTCAAATTGTGCCCCTTGTTCTTCCACACCTCTTTTTTTGAAGATGCTACCCTCTTGGACTTTGTTAATTCCCTTGAGGTACTTGAAGTTTCTATCATGTCCCCCTCTCCTCCTTTCCTCAGAGCTACATATTAAGCTCCTCAAGTCTCTCTTCATATGTCTTCCGTTGCAGACCCTGCACCATTTTAGTACCCTCCTCTGGACAGCTTCCATCATGTCTATGTCTTCTAAGATTGGGTCTCCAGAACTGCACGCAGTACTCAGATGGGTCTCACCAACTGTCTGTACAGAGGGATAATAACTTCCTGTTTTCTACTGGTGATGCCTCTCCTTTGCATCCCAGTATCCCCCAACCCTCCTTGCTGTCCTCTCACATTGCTTGCCCACCTTTAGGTCATCTGATATGACTACCCCAGGTCCCTTTCCATTTTGTTGTTGTTAGTATCTCACCCCTATTGTGTTTCTTCCCTGGGTTTTGTTTCCCAGGTGCATTACCTGCACTTCTTAGCATTGAATCTAAGCTGCCATACATTTAACCATTCCTCTAACCTTGCCAAGTCCTTCTCATCCTTTCCACCCACCTTGTGTATCAACTCTGTTGCAGATCTTTGTGTCATCTGCAAAGAGACATACTTTTCCTTCCAGTCCCTCTGCAATGTCGCTTATAAAGACATTGAAGAGGACCGGTCCTATTACTGAACCCTGCAGTACCCCACTAGTAACCCCTTTCTTCAGAGTGGACTCCATTTACTATTACTCTCTGTGTCCTATTCTCCAGCCAATTCTTTACCCAGGCTGTCATCTTGGGACCCACTCCGAGGCTGGCTAACTTGTATATTAATCTTTTGTGTGGGACTGTGTC
This sequence comes from Neoceratodus forsteri, assembly GCA_016271365.2. Taxonomy (NCBI): domain Eukaryota; kingdom Metazoa; phylum Chordata; order Ceratodontiformes; family Ceratodontidae; genus Neoceratodus; species Neoceratodus forsteri. The sequence goes on from CM057454.1 coordinate 1,278,644,268, forward strand.
AAATGCCTTGCTAAAGTCTAGGTAGGCCATGTCCACAGCCCCTCCCTGATCTACTACTTTGGTCACCCAGTCAAAGAAATCTATCAGATTTGTCTGGCATGACCTTCCCACTGTGAATCCATGCTGCCTTGGGTCCTGTGCCCCTCTGGCCTCTAGATACTCAACAATTCTTTCCTTCAGAAGTGATTCCATCATTTTCCCTACCACTGAGGTTAAACTAACAGGTCTGTAGTTTCCTGCTTCTGCCTTGCTCCCACTTTTGTGAAGGGGAATCACATCTGCACTCCTCCAGTCCTCGGTACCACCCCATCCTCCCATGATTTGTTAAAGAGGGTAGTCAGTGGTGTCACTAGTTCTACCCTTAGTTCTTTTAGAATTCTGGGATGAATCCCATCAGGCCCCATTGCTTTGTCCACCTTCAGTTTTAAGAGTTCTTTCAGAACCCTTTCTTCTGTAAATGGGCTGGTATCAACTTCTGTATCCAGAGCGTTTCTACTGTTTGTTTTAGGTACCTCCCCCTCTTCCTTTGTAAATACTGAGCAAAAATATTTGTTTAGTATCTCTGCCTTTTCACAGTCACCCTCTGCCCACCCTCCCTCCCTTTATTAAGCCTCACTCACCCTCCTTGGTCTTCCTTCACTCCTGATGTACCTATAAAAGGTTTTATCCCCTTCTTAACTGAGTTGGCTATCTTTTCCTCGGTTTGGGCCTTTGCTGTTCTGACTGCCTTCCCAGCTTCCTTTTGCTTTAACTGATACAGTTCTATGTCCTGCTCCTTTTGTGATTCCTTGTACTTCATGAATGCTTTCTTTTTCTCTTGAACCTTCACTGCCACTTTCTTTGAGAACCATAGTGGTTTCTTACATCGTTTCGATTTGTTTATTTGCTTCACACAAAGGCTTGTTACCTCTGTGATGGCAGTTTTTATTATTCCCCATTGTTCTTCCACCCCTCCTTCCTACCCATTTGCTAGTGTATTCCTTAGGCACTCACCCATTTTGGCAAAGTCAGCCCTACTAAAGTCCAGTACTTTTGTCTTTGTATGGCTTGACTCTATTGCTGTGTTTACTGTGAACCATACTGTTTGATGGTCGCTAGTTCCCAGATGGCTACCCACTTCTACATCTGTGATCCTCTCTTCATCTCCATTTGAGAGAACCAGGTCTAAGATTGCTCCCTCTCAAGTGGGCTCCAATACTAGTTGTCTAAGGCCTGCCCCTGTAGGGTATCTAGAATAACCCCACTCTTGAAGTGGCTGCTGCTACCCCAGTTAACATCTGACATATTCAGATCACCCATCAGCAATATCTCCCTTTTCTGCCATTCTAAGTATTCTTTCTATCATTTCCTTGTCCATTTCCTCCCCCTAGAAAGTCTGTACTCTAACCTCATGCGGATTGTGGTGCCTTTGCCGGTCTCCAAATTTACCCACAGTGCTTCTTCTCCTCCCTGTTTTCCCTTTTGTTCTGTTGCTTTGATTCCTTCCCTTATGTAAAGCTACTCCTCCTCCTCTTTACCTTCCCTGTCCCTCCTGTAGATAGTGTATCCTGGTATGTTTATGTCCCAGTCATGGTTGTGTGTGTACCATGTTTCTGTGACTGCCACAATATCCAGATGTTCCTCCTCCATCAAGGCCACTAATCCAGGAAGCTTGTTACTCAGATTACAGGCATTGGTACTCATTGCTCTCCATTTTTTGATGGCTTTACCTTCTTTTGCAACATCCCCCACTGACCTTTCTACCCGGTCTTTTCTCATTTAGTACCCTGTTTTGTAGGGAGAGGCTGGGATTTTCCTGCTTATCAGTGCCTCCCCTTGACTAGTTTAAAAGCTGCCAATGAAGCATTTAAACCGATTGCTCAAAGACTTGTTCCCTTCCTGGACAGATGCAGACCATCTTGCCAGTATAGGCTGGTGTCCCTCCAGGTGGAACCTCAGTCCCCAGTGAAGCCAAACCCTGTGCTCCACACCACTTTTTCAACCATTCATTAAACTGCATGGTGCAAAGTACCCTCACCCTCACTCATGCCATTGACAGGCAGCACCTCAGAGAAAGGATATTGTGTGTGCTACTTGTCTTAGGCCCCTCCCAATTCTACAAAGTCCTTCTGCACTGCTCTAATCTCATGATGAGCCAAGTCATTTGTCCCTAGGTGGACAATGATGTCCAGCTCAGACTCCCGTGCAGCTGTTCTCATGATCCTGAGGATGGCTTCCCTGTCTCTCCAAGCCATGGCACCAGGCAGGCACCTTACTTCAGTTTTCCCTGCTCCCCCTAGTTCTATCCCCCTAATAATTGAGTCCACCACCAGGAGCTGCTTCCTTTCCTTGTGGTGTCCTCTGCCTTCTTCCTGTGGGCCTCCCTTGTGACAGTTGTCCTCAGCCTCCTTGGTCTCCTCTGCGGGTGCATCCATAGGGGAGCTATGCTCCCCCAGAATGGTGTATGGATTGTGGAGTGGAACTACTGACTGGGTGTGCCTCTGTTCCACCATCCTCACCATCCCTGAGCCCACTGTGGTCCAACTGCTGTGCTTTCTTTGCAACCTCTGAGGTAGTGGTGGTGGCTCTGGTGCTCCCTGGATGGGGGAGGTTCCCTTCCTACAATCCAGTGTGGCCTGGGGGAAGGTTCCCTTACTACTGTCCAGTGTGGCCGGAAGACAGGCAACTACCTCCCTCAGGGCATAGAGTTGTCTGCAAATAGGGCAGCATCTCAGCCTCCAGAAAAACTCCCAGAAGACTGCTGCCCCACAGCCATTACATTGCACTACTCTCCACATTTTTTTTTGTGTGTGTGATTGGTTTGTTATATAGAAATATATATATTATACAATGTGTATGCTTGTATTGTCAGTGCAGTGTGCTAGAGAGGATATGACAGTGATATGCCCATGCACTCTTAGAAATGATGTCAGAACCCCAGGTATAAAGGAACTATTTCCAGGGTGGGTGGGGTGAGGTGGGAAGGGTTGGGCCTAAACTGTGCCCTCACAAAACAATCAGCTAAAAGCTCTGACCCACCACTGCGATGAGTGCCTTCCTGTCAGCAAGATGCCCTACACAACAATTTGACAGAGAAAATACCCTGCTAATCAAACAGAGAAAAATCCACACATCCAAGTCAGACACAGGTAAACCTCCCCAGCCCCAAAACAGGCCTGGTGGTTTGTGCTCTGAAAGCAGTCAGCCCCAAAATAAGTCAGCTGTGCTTTAAACTCTTCCTGCACTGAAAATCTTAAGAATTGTAACAAACAAACGTAAACCTAGATCCACCTCCCTCTGTTGCTTGAAAGACTGTCTTTTCCTGTTTCACACTGCAGGTTTTGCTATGACAACTCCTTAACCACAGTAACTTATTTAAAAATAGTTTAACTATCACAAACTCCTATGCACCAGTAAATTATTTAAAAATAGTTTCTGTCCCAAAATCCTAGTAGTCAATCCAGCTACCCCCAAGGGACAACCAAAACGGTATTCAAACACTTCTGAAGTTACTTCCAAGATAAGCAGAGTTTGCAAGCTCCTTTTTCAACTCCTCAGCCACCTGTAATTTATTTAAAAATAGTTTAACTGTCAGAAAATCCTAGTAGACAATCTAGTTACCTCAAGGGTCTACCCAAATGCAGTATTTAAATCCTTCTGGAGTTACTCACAAGATAAACAGAGTTTGCAACCCCTTCTTGGTTAAACACTAAATAAATATGTGAATAAAAAGCAATTACCAAAGGTAGTTAGTTTCACCTCCCACAGAATTAAGCAAAAGTGCACATTGTTGCAGATATCAAGTGCAATATAGAATTTTTCACACAGCTCACAGCTGAATAAAGAAGTAGTGTCATTCCAGGTCAAGAAGATGGGCTTTAAATAAATTTTTGGTTGATTAAGTTCTGTGAACTGAGCAGGTCCCTACTTAGGATGGCCACCAGAAGTGACCTCGTTCTTTTTCGGTTGGCATAATAGTCCCCTATTTAGAGGCTTGTCTTGAGAGGTAGTATAGCTCAGTGGGTTAAGGCTCTGAGCTGCAGAGTTTGACACTTGGGTTTGAATATCACAGCTGCCTAGCTGAATACTGTGTGATCCTGAGCAAGTCACTTAACTTCTTTGTGCTTCCAGGTCACATCTGGAAACAAGCTTTGACTTAGTGTGCTATTCCTGGTTAAACAGTGTTCCCTTCCCTTCCCTTCCCTTAGCAATGTGGCTACCAGATGTGACACAAATCGTGTCTCGTCTGGCAGTGGAAATCAGTCTCTTTAGGTTTGCCAACCAGTAGCAGTGAGGATGGGGCTGGGCAGTAGGTGACAGTGAGGACAGGCAGTGATTGATAAATGCTGCACTACTCTAGTGAGTTGACTCAGGAGGTGAGGAACTGATTCAGAGATTAGAAGGCCACCATGCCATGAGCAAGATGTCTGACACTCCTGTGTGTGCGCATGAGCAAATGGCATGTTTTAGGATGCATGACATCAGATGTCCGCAACAGAATGGGAGAGAGGATGATCAGAAAAATGAGGAGAGAGCTCCTGACATGCACATTCAGGTTAGTCTTGTGGTGAAGAAGGATGATTAGTTTAGTTAGATAAAGGGAAGGCACCATCTTAGCTTGTTGCTTTAGAGTTATACAGTATCTCTGGTTGCCATTATAGCTTGTAGCTCCAAATGGAAAACAATGCACATTCGGCAACACCCTGAAAACAACACTCAAGGATGTGTAATCACTTCTCTTGGGTCAGGATGCATAGATGGCTTATCCTGGGACCACTATCAGGGGTTGTAGGATGCCGCAGTCATTGTTGGATAGCAGTGAGAGCCCCACATGCACCCCAGCATGCCATCTGGGCATCTGCCTATGGAAAATCTGGGCTGATATGCAATTTCAAACTGTAGCTCTGACCATGTATCTACAAATACAGGCAAATTAGGCTGTTTATCTAATGTACCTGGTAGAAATTGCTAAGCTGAAGTTTCAAGCAACAGGTGGAATTATTAAGTTGCTTAGGTACAAATCCCAAAACTATATGGCTGTCCTGTCCCCACACATCATGCAAGCAATAACACACAATGAGGTGTGGGTTATCTCCTGATAGGAGCACGACCAGGTGAGTTGTAAGGCACGAGGCACTCATGCTGAGTGCCTTATGCACCTCATCGTGCTCTTATTAGAAGATAACCTACACCTTGGAGTGTGTTATTGTGCTTATAAAATGGGCAAAAAATAATTATTTGAAAAAAAAAGAAAGTGAGATATATTAAAATGTAGGTTTCACTAGGTCACATACTGTTGTAAAAAAATAGTCCCCTGCAAAGGTCTTCCTATGTATTCAAGGTTCAAAAGTATAAAAATAGTATACAGTGTATGTAAGCCTCTTCCCCCCTCAACAAGCCTTGTTCATTTTAGCATTTTCTTTTTTTGCAACATTTATTACTTTGTCTATACACGTAAGGAGTGACTAAGTGGCGACTCAGTTTTACTTGTACCAAGGGTTTCACAGTTGGGTTGTTCTGTTGAGTGTCTCTGTCACCCTAGCCTCCCTACCCCAAACCAATATTTTCTGTGTGCATTTTGTTTTATGTTGGAATTTCGATTTTTCCTTTTTGGTGCCTCTTTGCTGACACCAGGCATGTCCCTTTGCAGCCACCGTATGGAGCGGTTTCCATTTTTTTACAGTTTTAAAACTGTAATTACCGGTGGCTTTTGAGATTTTTTTTAAATTTTATTTTAATGCCTTTCTTTAGGGTCATATGGAGTGAGAGGGTGCACTTGGTAGAGAGAAAGATGTAACCATTAACGATCGGCTCTGTGAGGAAAGATGTTTGGAGATCGCGATCGTGCCATGAACTGCAGGTTTATTTCTTTTTTTAAATATTTTATGCTTCTGCCAGAAAATGCTAACTTTAAGTGTGTCTGTTGGGAGTGGGGATTTTTGGTTCAGGCAGTTAAATTATTTCTTAGTCTGTCCCATGGTTTTCCAACTGCTGGTGCCGTGTTGCCATGATTGTTAGCTGAGTAGTTTTGGTAGAATGGCAGTGGCACAGAGTGATTTCCACCTGTAATAGATCTTTGTTGGCACAAGTAGTGCCCATTGAAGATATATATGCTGATAAGGACATGGCTGGAAATGCTTTCCGGCCAATCAGCATTTATGAATTCTTTTACCCATTTTATAAACCTTCATAACACTGGCCCCCGATACAGGCAAGGGCCAGCTACAGATAGGGGAGGTTAAAGGACGAAGTAAAGGAGAAATTAATGGATAAAGAATGCCTTTCCTGTAAGCATTGTTCTTCATAAGCCAAAGCTTTATTTTTTTTATTTTTTTTTTGGTAACTGGCTGGCTGTACTAGGCAAAGCATTGCCTGTTTTCAGGCACAACTTGGGAGAGTTACAGACAGCATGGTGAATACAATAAATGGTGACACAGTTACATAGAAACATAGACTTTGATGGCAGATAAGGACCACTTGGCCCACCCAGTCTGCCCATTTCGCTACCTACTGGATAAGCTGCAGATTCTAGTTAACCAACAGCCTACTTTCTGCCACCCCCACTACAATTGCCTTATGTCTGTCCCATGCATGTTTGAATTCCCCCACTGTTTTAGACCCAACAACCTCCCCAGGAAGGTGGTTCCATGCATCCACCACTCTCTCTGTGAAAACAATTTCCTCACATTACCCTGAGCCATCCCCCATCTTTAAATTGTGCTCCTTGTTCTTACACATCTCTTTTCTGAAAGATGCTACCCTTCTGATTTTGTTGATTCCTTCAGGTACTTGAATGTTTCTATCATGTCCCCCATCCCTCCTTTCATCAAGGGTATACATATTAAGCTCTCAGTCTCTCTCTTCATATGGTTTCTGATGCAGACCCTGCACCATTTTAGTTGCCCTCCTCTGGACTGCTTCCATCCTGTCTATGTCCTTGCATAGATGAGGTCTCCAAAACTGCACACATACTCCAGATGGGGTCTCACCAACTGTCTGTACAGATGGATAACCACTTCTCTTTTTCTACTTGTGATTCCCCTTCCTATGCATCCCAGTATCCCCCTGGCTCTCCTTACTGACTTCTCACATTGCTTACCAACCATTAGATCATCTGATATGACTACCCTCAGGTCCATTTCCATTTTTGTTGTTGTTAGTACCTCCCCTGCTATTGTGTACTCTTCTCCTGGGTTTTGGTTTCCCAGGTGCATTACTTTGCACTTCTTTGCATTGAATCTAACTTGCCATATGTCTGACCATTCCTCCAACCTTGCCAAGTCCCTTCTCATCCTTTCTACCCCCCGTTGTATATCAACTCTGTTACAGATCTTTGTGTCATCTGCAAAGAGGCATACATTTCCCTCCAGACCCTCTGCAAAGTCACCTATAAAGATGTTAAAGAGGACTGGACCCAGTACTGAGCCCTGAGGTACTCCACTAGTGACCCCTTTCTCGAATATGTTCCATTCACTATTACCTTCTGTGTCCTGTTTTGCAGCCAGTTTGCTACAGTTGCAGGTAAAACACAGCCCCACACAGCATGTCCATTGGTGCATCAACAGTTTGGAGTTTACAGACAGTGCAAATATTAGATAATATATTCATTCAACATTCCAGAGGTTGGAGGATCAGTCAATCAATCAATTTATTGGATAGCAAATTGAGAAAATAGTTTCTTCTTTACAATTGCATCCAAACATATTCACTTACAAAACATAATTAGACATACATACAAAATTATTTGTACAATAAATACATTAAGATTATCAGCTGATACAGTACTTATGAAGCATACATTAATTAAAGCCATCCAAAACAATTGCAGTGCTTAAAAAATAAGCTTGTGAGTGATGATCTGAATTGCCCTATTGATGTCAACACCTGAATGTTCAACTATTTTCTAATTTTTTCCCCAAGTTCTCAGAACAGCTACAGCCAACAGTCTGTCCCCATATTTAGATCCACATCATGGAATCTGAAAAGATAACCCAGACATGGATCTAAGAGCATATCTGTGGCAAGACCTAGGCCGCAGTTTTGATAACAACAAAGGGGGTAATATTTGTAAAATAAATTTAATACAACTCAACAAGGCACTTAAACATAGAACAGGTCAGGATACTGTAGCCACCTTGTACACAGTAATGTAATAGTGGATCAGATACCAAGGTTGCGTAAGTGCACTTAAGCTTGTTGGGACTAGGTAAGGCCTGACTATGTAGTATTGTGAGGGACTGTGCTGCACGCACAAATATCAGTGCTCATGAGGTGTTTACAAAAGTTGCTTTTAAAGACCTGGTGAGACTGAGCAGGACAAATTGCTGCAAGGACACAGAGCCATAGTTTGAGGGTGATTGCTGAGAATGCCTGCTCGCCCATCTTAGTCATTGATTTAAGGCTGTCTAAGAGTGGCCTATCGACTGACCTTAGCAGGTATGCCTGTGGGGTGTGTCTTAGCATCCTGCTGTTTAGGTTCTACAGTAAAGGAAGTCAGGGACAGCCATCCAAAAACGGGAACAGAATAGGCAATGCTAGGCCCTCCAGAAAGGGCAAAATGGCAAATGCTGTTACAACACATGTCTCATTTGCTCAGAACCTTCTTGCTGACTTCCAGGTAGGTGATGAGACCATATGTAAGGCTAGGACACAGTACACCCTGTACAATGGCAAGTCTGGAAGTTGTAGTGAGGATGTGTCTAATTTTACAGGCTAGTCCCAGTTTTAAATTTACTGACTTGCATATCATGGACAGATGGCAGTTGAAGTCCAGGGATGGGTCCAGGGTGATTCCCAGGTATTTAAAGGACTGTACAACATCAAGTGGTATTCCATGTGGACTAGGGATGGTGTGTGTGGAAGAGCATGCTTTGAGTCTAGTCGCAGAGCAAAAGGTCATGGCAACCATCTTTTTTGTGTTCAGCAGCAGCCTGTTTTCCCTAATCCAAGACTGTGTGTCATCAAAGGCCTCGGTCAGGTGCAAGTTAATGGATGATTGGCTCTTGTCACTTGTATACCGCATCATGTGATCAGTGTAGAGTATTGCTAAGCTTGGATCAGCTTTGGTGGGCAACTTGATGAATAAGGAGAACAGTAAGGGATCTAGACTTGATCCCTGAGGGACCCATTCATAGGTGGGGGCGATTTCTGATTTGGTTTTCAGTTTGTATGAATTGCTGTCATCCCAATAAGTAGTTAGCCATCCAGGATGTAGATGAAGATGAAAAAACCCAGTGAGGTAAGTTGTTCTAATAGCAAAGGGTGATCCATGAGGTCAAATGCCATCTTAAGGTCTATGAAGACTACCAACATATCAACAAATGGGCAGAATACATGGAACTAGCTGTCTCTTTCTGCTGTCAACCTCTGTGTTTCTATACCTTAGAATCTTTTTCTTGAGAAACATGTCTGAGTCTACATTCAAATGCTGATAGCAGGAGATGTGGTTCTGTGCTGAAACCTGATAATATCTGAAACTGATTATGGCCAGGTCCCAGGACAAGGTAGATTGGATTTCACTTTGATGTCACATGTGCACCTGCAGGTGAACATAACCCTAGAAGTAAGGATCTTGGAGTGCCTCAGAGATTATCCCACACAGTGTTTGGCTGAGTTTCTTCTTCACAAACTCCAGCCTCTTCTTGGTCCCCATATTCATTGCTACAGTTTACTGCTGTAATGGCAAGTCCAGTACTGGAGTCATCAGTCCTAGCTGGGTTCTCAGTAGTTCACTGCCTGAGGAGGAATTGCAGGGGACGGGGGTGGTCATATGTTTTAGAACTGAAGTAAACCTAGTGGTTCACCCAGTAGGAATTACTTCATCATTTGAATATGTGATCATGCATTGGGATACAGGCACAGGCTGCAGGAGTCTTCTTGTGTACTATCCCCTGAGGTACGAGGAGGAGTTCCTGTAGGAAATTATGGCTTTTGTCACCAATAGGGTGTTGCAGTCACCAAGATGACTTATTCTTTATGACTTTAACACATGGGTCAATAACAACAGCTTGCGTTTTGTTCAGGATTTCCTCCAGAGTACGGAATTTCTGGGGCTGACACAAGTGATTACCTCTAGAACCGACCAACACAGCCACACCTTGAACCTAGCATTCTCTCTGGGGCTTGAGATTAATAATTCCAAGACTGATTCATTCATTTAATCAGATCATTGAACTACCAGGTTTAGCTTCAGGATCCCCCCTTGTAGCCCATCCCCTGTGGAGGTGATCCAGTTGCCCCCTTTGAGAGGGTTTCAACCAGAGTGATTGTTGGCAGTACTGGATACCTCAGAAGTGTAGAAGGCATGTGCTGGGGCAGGAATTTATTTAACTCCAAAAATTGATTAGCGTTTTGCTCATAAAAGTGCTAAAACATTGTGAAAATGCATAGCACTTGCTTTACTGTGTTTAACAAACATAACACTTCTAGAAAACCTATATAAATACTTTCTGTACAGTTAGCATTGTCCCAAGAAAAAAACTGCTAATCAATTATTTAAAACCATGTGGGGGGGGCAGGATGCAGCAATGGTGACCCATAATATCTTCTTTGCTGAGGTCTTTGCTGAGATCTGAGAGCAGTGAAAACCAGGAGGGCAGAGGTTGGAGTGTTGTTGGAGAAAGTCCCAGGCCCAGGACGACAGATAAGTTCTGATGTCTTATTATGAGACATAGCAGAAGGTGATCACTCATAAGAATGCGACTTTTCTGTTTAGGGAGATTGCTGCTGGGAGGAACTGATTGGCCAAGCTCCTCCGGAGGGCAGACAAGCATTTACATCTGGCCTGTTTGCAGCCTGTTCAGCTTTGTCATTCACAATATGTCAGGAGTTTGCTCAGTTCTTCTAAGACAGGGTGTTCTCCATTAGGACAAAGATTTCTCCATGTAGGCTGTCACAGCCCAGCAGGTTGTAACCTGGGGGTCAGGGTCGGAATCAGTGTTCTTCGGGAGAATTCTGACCAGTGACAATAGATGACATATACAAGGTGATCTGTGAGCTACAACCAACATTTTGTAATCTGGATTCATGTCCGACTTGACTACTGGTTAGCTGTGTGGGGCATCTCAGCCTGATGATCACTGAGACTGTCCAGTGTTCCATGTCAGAAGGGTTTTTTCAGAAGTTGCTGAAAAGTGCTCAGGTGAAACCTCTGCCAAAAAAGCCATCTCAGGACCTCGACGTTTTGGCAGATTAGCATCTCTAACCTCCCCTTTCTTGGGAAGATTATTGATATGATAGCTGTACTGCAACTCAAGGCATACCTCACTGCCTTTAACATCAATGAACCCCTCCAGTCTGGGTTAAGCCCAATACATAGAGCAGACACTGCACTGGTTCGGGTGCATGATGACTTGATCAGGGCGAGAGACAGAGAAGACTGGTCAATTCTTGTTCTCCTCAATCTCTCACCAGCATTTGACATTTTGGACTATGAGCTACTCTTGGACCATAGAATCATAGAAATCTGATGGCAGAAAAGGACTTCTCTGGCACATCAAGTCTGCCCCCCACTCATCTCCCTTGTGAGGGGACCTCCCATTTCTCCCACTGGTCAACCACCTATGTCTGTCCCATGCCCCCTTGAATCCCTCCATCACCTCCTCAGGTAGTTTGTTCCAGGACTCCACCACTCTCTACGTGAAGTAACATCCCTTAACATTGCCCTTAAATCTTCCTCCTTCAAATCTTAGTCTATGACCTCTAGATCAGCTCACAGGATTTGTAGGGCTCACTGGCAAAGTTATCACCTAGTTCAAGTCCTACATTAAGGCTCAGATCCTGAGGGTGTTGCTTGGAGAATACTCCTCAAATCTGGCATCCCTACACTGTGGAGTGCCCAAGGCCTTGATCCTTTTGCCAATGTTATTAGTAGTGTATAAACTGCCCCTGGGTGAAATCATTTGGTATTATGGGCTTGGGTTTCATTGTTATGCTCCTGATACTCAGCTCTACCTGTCCTGTGTACCTGGGAGGTCAGATGCAGTTAGTGTGCTTAATAAGTGCTTGTCTGAGATTCAGACCTGGACATCATCAAGCTGAATGAGACTGAACCCTGAGAACACTGAAGTTCTGGTGGTGGAGCTAGGTCATGGGGGAGAGTGTAGGCTTCTAAGAGGTAGACTGGACTTTGTCTCAGAGCTGGGTAATTGAGGGGAAAGTGTTGGCCTCTGAGAGGGAGACTAGACTTCGTCTTGGCACCTCTAGGTTATTAGCCTCCACCAATGTGAAACATCTGGGCGTCATTCTGGACAATGAGCTGACACTGGAGGCTCAGGTGGTAGCAGTAGTCTGGTGTGGCTTTTATAATCTTCAAAATATCAGCAGGATGAACTCCTTTCTCAGCCCAAAGATCTCTCCACACTAGTACATGTGTTACTGACTTTGAGGCGTGACCACTGCAAAGCTCTACACCTTGGTGTAAAGGGAGTTACTCTATGATGCCTGCAGCTGCTGCAGAATGCTGTGACCTGTCTACTGATGGGTCTATCTAGATCCTGTCATGTGTCACTGGCAGTGCATGAACTGCACTGAACACTGGTAAAGTGGCATATCTCCTTAAAAGTAGTGTAGGGTTTCTGAGGTACACTTGTGGAAAGCACTGTGGGTGGTGGTGCAGCTGGAAATACTTAGTAGCAGTTTTGAATATCAGTAGCTGCACTCACCACTCCTTTGGAAAGAAGTTGCAAACACACAAACAACTTTTGGTGTCTTTTTTTTATTGTTTCTCAGCCATCATTTGGTGACAATAAGCAGAATCCAATGTTCAAAAGAGCATCAGCATAATGTTTTGCACATTAATACATGCTTCATCAGAGGTCTAGAGTCCATTTGGCATAGATTGTTCTTATAATACATTTCAGCCAATCAGAGAAAGTTCCAGAAAATGACATCCTCATGCATCATATAAAAAAACAGATATTTGTGCAATATCCATTATCTCAATTCATCCAATCCATTGTTTACTGCAGTAACTCTACTACAGAATTCTGCAGCATTGTGATTCATTCTGGGTGACTTCACTGTATATGAAATTTTATGATTCTTGTATCCATTTATGTATTGGGTAAAGTCTGTATAGCTGACTATTTTTACAGCTGCAGTGGGTGGATCCCTGCAGCTGTTTTGTGATCAGTGAGGAAAGGGAACTCACCAGATAGCGATCTCCTTTTTTCCTGTGTTTTTTCAGAAGTGGAGGTCGATGCTGTATTGACTGCTTTACCTCGTTCGGTGGCCAGAACATTGCACTGTCTGCTGTGTCCAATATGGCTGCCAGACCACAGTGTGCATGTGCGATAACTCTGCATGACCACTGAACTCCGGAATGTTGGTGGCACAGTCCGACATGTCTAAGATGGCAGCTGGCACTTACTACACATGCGTGAGTTGCCGCGCAAGTGTAGATAACTCCGGTGGCCATCTTGAACACATCAGACTGTGCCACCAGTATTCTAGAGTTCAGTGCACATGCGTGAGTTGTCACTCATGTGCGTTGCACTCCAGTGGCTGTATTGGACATGGTGGTGGTTCCATTTGCCTCCTTAGATGCAGCCATTCTCACTCTGGCCAGGTCTTGTATATTTTGTGTTAACTATTGTAATGGTTCCCTCAGCCTACAGGGAATGGTGCCACAAATAAATAAAGACTACTACTGCTACATATCACCTCCATCAGTCTCTGAGCTCCTCACAACAATTTTATTCCACAGTATTTCTCATGTAAGTTACTCATCCTCTGTATTTCAATCTCAGTTGGGTCTCTCCCTTTTATTGAACCACATTGACTCCAATAAATATTTGGGAAATTGGGTTGATTCCCAATGTAAATGGAAGATCAAGTAGATTCCCTAATTAGGAAGTCAAATAAGAAACTGGGGGCTGGATTTTCAAATTCTGGTGCAGGGCTTGTGTCCAGCTCTGTGCCACGGCACTTAGGTTCTGGCAGTGTGTCAAACCCTTCGCCACAACTGTCTGCAATTTTACAATTCTGGGTGCAGTTTCAACAGTTTCCACTGATTATGGCAGCTTGCTCCAAATATCTGGTGCAAGCTCCAAATTAATGGCCCCCAGGACTGCCACAAGTTAGACCAGAAAAAGTTAATTGAATTTGCAGCAATGGCAACATGAGATGGAAAATCCTGTTAGATCACTGCAAGCCCCATGCGCCATATCGTCGGTGCACCAAGGCTTGTGGCGATGTAATACTTTTCAAAATCCTCCCCTGGGAGTTTTGTGTAAACATAAAAACTATATTCCATTAGATACTATGCTGCAAATAGTGAATTCAATGTTTATCCTCCTTTTTGATTACAGGGATGTGGTGTATGGGGGGCATTCAGGGGTGTGCTGCACAGACTGGATGTAGTTTATAACAGGCTTGTGCGTTACGTCCTGGATGCCCCATGGGGCATGCACTATTGTACCATTGTACCCTCTACAGAGCCTTAAACTGGATTGAGTTAACAGAGCTTCGAAATCTTCACAAGATTCATCTAATTTATTAGTGTTACCTAAAAAAAAGGGCCTGCCTATTTATTGGATTCGGTAAAAGTAAGAAATGTGAAAAAAACGCTTACGCACTATATAGGCAGTTGAATTAATTGTACTAGCTATAAAAACTGTAAAGGGCAATTTTAACTTGCTTTGTATGGGATGCAAATTATGGATCAACTTACCAGCCCATTTGAGACCCCAAAGGGGAACTATATCCTGGAGCTCCATAAAAATGTGGATTGTAAACATCATTGTGCTGCCAAATATTTGTTGAGAACAGTTTGCATGATGTAATGTATAGTGCCATTATTGTGTTTCTTTTGTACTAATTGTATATTTGTAACCAGTATCTTAAGATGTGAAACTGTTCCTTTTTGCACTTGGAACCCCATTGTAAATGAGCTTTGACACAACTGGGCTATTCTTTTCTGGAAATACAGAATAAACTATTTTACTACTACTACTACTACATAAATTATGCCAAACTGTAAAGTTCCTCCAGTGCTCCCAACTGACTTCTGATCCCACCAATTCAATAATAAATATCAAAACCATCGCCTCCTGGACTGGGTCCTCTTCTTCCATCCCCATTATATTGTGAATGCTGGTACCCTCCCCAACACCCTCAGTTACTGCCATATGGTTTAATTTGTGCACAAAATCATCAACCCTTAGCTCCCTCTTAATTCATCAGGATCTGATCTTTCAGGTCACTTGACATGTCCTCCCTCCATGTGGACCTGGTGGTTACCTACTGGACTCCCATCTCAACAGCCAGCACCATCAATTATGTCCTTCATTTCCTCTGATCCAATTTATGTCTGTCTGAGATTGCCATCACCCCCCCCCAAAACAAGCTGTGTCTGAGTTTTCCACCTCACAAAGATCTCAGCAGAGTTGCTGGCCTTCCTTAGCTCAAGAGACATTGTCTGGCAGAGTCACAAGTTCACTGGCTCCCTGCCAGCCTTTTTGAGTACCGGACCCTTCATAATGCCTGTATCAGATCTACTAGACTTGTGAATTCAAGCACTCCATTTCCACACTCCAGAACAACCTTAACCACTTCTCTGAGTTCTGGAATGTTGTCTATACCCTCTTCTCTCCCCACCCCGACCTAGTCCCTTATCATAAATTAACTTACCTACTTCAAACCTTGCTGATGTTGCCTCAGCTTTCAATGCCTTTTTCTCTTCCTAAGCCCTGTCCCTTCTCTCCTTTTCCTCCTCTCCCCTTCTCTCCCCCTTTTGTCCCCCACCCTGTCTTCTTCTCTTTTTCTACTCCAGTTGTACCACTTTAAGTCCTTTTGATGGTTTTATGTGATAAAGATGTGTTTTTATCTCACCAGCCAATACAAGCTACTCAAAAACTGCCCGATGTCTAAAGGGTGATTAAAATCAGAGTGAATCCCACTGCAGATTTAACAAATGAAAATAAGAAAACAAACATTTTCATGCAGGGGATATGCACCCCTCCCACACCCCCAAAACTAATATAATCAACTATGGAGGGGGGCACAGACTCAGGAGATAGAAACACACACACACAAAAAAAAACAATTCCTGTACAGCTGACCCAGATCTGAACCCAGAACCACCAGCTCATGGGTGGTGGCTCAAGCCACTATGCCAAATGACCAGTTCTGTAGGGCTTGGCCAAACAAATCCCCATATCCTGCTGTGGCGAGTGTAGCTCACTGCAAACTCACTCTAAAGCAGTCATATTTTCTACTCACCCTTACTATGAGTGGTTTTATTCAGTTGCTCAAATTGAGATGCTCAATAAAACTTGCTCACATCACTGCGTACCCTTTTGTCTCTAATACTCCTCAATGGTGTGAGTCCTGATGGTCTTAACCCCACACTTCTGCACCTCTTTGCCCATTACATTGCTCTCCCTATTTCCTACTATCTCAATCTCTACTTCTCCTTAGCTTCCATTTCAGATACTTAGAAAAAGGCAACATTTATCCATCTTCCTAGAGGATGCAATCACTTCTCTCCTGGTAAATACTATCCAGTCTGCTTCCTCCCCACCCTGGCTATACTTCAGGAATGCCTTTTTCTTACCCAGCTCTCCCACTTCCTTGATGCGTCATCTTTCTTCACTCCTTTCCAGTATAATTTCAGTAAGTCTTATTCCACCTCCACCTTCACCTCCTCCTCTGGCTCACTGACTCCATTGTGTCTGGCATGGCTCAGGGCCTGGTCACCTCCACCATCTTTGTTGATTTGGCCATAGTCTTCAACACTGTTGCCTACCCCCTTCATCTGGACATGCTTAATACAGTGGTGCTCTCTGCCTCCTCAATTGGTTGGTTCCATTCCTATCTTGATGGTAGGTCATAAGATGTCTGGATTGGAGATTCCCTATCTCCTCCACTCCCCATCTGCTCAGGCATCTCCCATGGTTCTGTCCTTAGCCCAGTTCTATTCTCCATATTTCAGAATGACCTCCCTGCTGCTTTCTCTTCTGTGTCCCTCCATATGTGTGGATATGACATAGTACTCTTTGCCTTGGATTCTTCTGTCCCTGAATCTATTGCCCATCTCCAACAGAATTCCACCCCCCAATCTCCTGGCCAGTCACTCAGTTGGGCTTGCCAATGCTCCCTGTCACCATCTCACCATCACCATTTTATTTTTATTTATTTATCTTAAATTTAATTGGGGTGGGACACTGGGCTAAAGCCACTTTCTAGGACCAATCTGGACAATAGCAAATAACAAAAACAAACAAAACAATTAATACAGTAAAACTCATTATCCAAACCTCAATTATCCAAAACTCAGTTATCCAAAACTGTGGTGCGTGTCCTAGCCTAATAGACTTAATTGTAAAGTTCCCTCACTTACCTGAAACCCCATTTATTCAAACAATTTTACTGTGCCCCTGCAAATTCTGATAAATGAGGTTATACTGTAATGCAATCAATAAATTACAAGGCATCATGGGCAAAGAACAGAAGGTCTCTCTGACTACATTAAATCTTGAAGGCAATCCCATTACCGACCCTCTTGCAATGGCACATACTTTTAATACTGCCTTCACTAATCTATCAGAGGTCCTCCCTAAAGACTTCTTTGAAGATGCTCCCCCATTGGCTGCCCCGTGATTGGATGCAGAGAAGACTGATCATCCTCCATTCTACTTCAAACAGGTCTCTGCCACCCAGGTCAAGAAATTGCTATCCAAATTATTGGAGAAAACCAGACATAGTAGGGACTCACTGGACCTCAAACTTATTGCACTTGCTCCAGAAGAGGTTCTCCTACCTATAACTAAAATACTCAACCTATCCCTCACTCTGTCCCAGTTCCCAGAAGTCTGGAAATCTGCACTGATCACACCAGTGGACAAATCAGGTGATTGCATGTAACCTAGCAGCAACAGACCAATATCTATCCTTCCTCCACTGTCAAACATTCTGGAACGTATAGTAACCAACCAGCTTGCGGACTGTCTTGATAAGTACTCCCTGTAATGCACACAGCAGCACGGCTTTAGGAAAAAGCATAGCATGACTACAGCTCTGCTAGAATTCATTTGCTTCATCCAACAGTCCGTCGACAACAGCAATCTGGTAAGCGCGGTGTTCATAGGCCTTACTAAGGCCTTTGACACCATGAATCACAAACTCCTCTTTGACCAACTTGCAAAGACTCATCTCTCACCTAGTGCACTAAAATGGTTTGGCTGCTACCTTGCCAACAGGTCACAGAGGGTGAAGATTTTAAATTCCATCTCGGAACTGTGCTGTATCAGATCAGGCATACCCCAAGGGTCCTTCCTGGGACCCCTTCTGTTTAGTATCTTCCTAAACAACCTACCAAAGGCCTGTCATTTAAGGACTCTCCTTTATGCAGATGATGCTGTCATCTTTGCAAGTTACCCAGATCCCACTGTGCTTGAAGACAACCTACAACATGGGTTACTTGAAGCTGAAAAATGGCTCCAATACCCCAAGCTAGTTCTAAATTACAAAAAAAAAAAAACTTATGCCATTCTCATCCTCCCACCATAAACACAAGTCACATGCTCTCACAGTTAAAAATAACCAAGGAGCCTCCATTGAACAAATCCAGCACTTCAAATACCTTGGAGTAACCCCGGACTGCCACCTTACCTATGAGCCATACATTGATATTGTTGCTAAGAATGTAAATGCTAAACTAGGACTGCACTACAGACACAAAGGCAGTCTGACCCCAGAAGCACTTAAACTTGCAATCCACAGCTCAGTACTATCTGGTATTGACTACAGCTTGGTTATATATGTAGCTGCCACAGCTACATCTCTCAAAAGACTAAATACTGCCCTAAACAAAGCCGGTAGACTTATCACTGGTGCCAGCTACCTAACCCATACTTGTGATCTATTTGCCCTAACTGGGTGGCTCAAACTACAAGACCGCATCTAGTACCACTCATGTATACTTGCCTAGCAAGTGTTGCTTGGAGCCCTGCCAACGGGCATCACCAGTCTTCTATCAAAGCCTCAAATGTCTCGTCACACCCGGTCCTCTGTCTCTGAACTCTTTCACTTTCCTAGGGTTCAGACCACCCAATGCCAGTGATCCTTCCCTTACAGAGCTCCTAACTGGATGAATGGCCTGAGCTGTGAACTGACTAACATACCTCAACTTACCCAGTTCAAGCGTATCCTGCATTTGCACATCTCAAAGGAAAGTGAGTCTGCCTGCTCTAATTAGTCATGCCACTTGCACACCATCTGACAACCTGCATTCCCCAACCTCCTTGACAAGGCCCCTGGCCACATCCTTCCTCCCCTGCTTAACTGTCTCTCTCACCTTCCCCTCTACCTTTCACATCCTGACCCTCCTACTCTGTCCCACTAACTCACTAACTGTGACCACTGACTGACTCTTTTCCACACCTTTCTTCTTCCCCACCCCTCTTCCCACCCTCCCCGACACCTCACCATCCCCATCCTCCTGTCACCTTTTTCTGTGCTCCCACCCATTCTAGCCCTTTCTGCCTTGCTCAACATGCTTGACAATGCTACCCGGCTGCATCCCCCCCCTTGTTCTCTGTCCTGCTGCTGCTCTTCATCCCCTGACTCACCCTTCTCTATTTCCAAATGGGATTACCCACCCATGTTTCCACCTATAAAGTAATTGTATCTAATTGCAATCATCTATGTTTACTATGTATTGTGCTGTTCTACTGTTTATTGTATTTGATATTATCTGTACATGTTATTGTGCTTTATACTCCCTCCCCATTATTGACGTAGAACCATTGTAAATGAGCTCCGCTGTGCTCAAAAGTATGTTCTAATCCTAGATTGAAATAAATAAAATAAAAAAAAAACAATGACAAACATTCAAGGATAACAAGCTTTAAAATGTATTTTAAAACTTGATAAAAGTAGCAGATCATAAAGAAACTGGCAAGTCATTCTACAATTTAGGAGCTGAATTAGTAAAAGAGCAAAAAACATATTTATTCTTATGCATACTAACTTTCAGTGTTACACCCCTGGTGGACCTAAGGTTAATAGTCAACTTCTGAATGTTAATTAAGTCAGACAGAGGGAAGGAATGACCAGAATATATAGATTGTATATAGATTAATAAACCAAACAACCCAGTGAATAGGTGAATTTAAACCTCAGGGATAGCAACCCAATACAGGAGTACAACATACAATGATGTGTCTTCAGTGGAGTTGCAAGAATGAAATGAGAAATGTTGTTAAATGCAACAGTAAGAATATGGCTTTCCCTAGAACACAAATTGTAATATAGAGAAGAAATATAGACATTATGTGGTAATAGGGTTCCCAAGGCAATAGCATGGCATGTTTCACAGGTCAGACGTTGTTTAAATGTATACAACATATCAATCTTCTGATTTATTGCTCTGCTGACAGCCCTAACCTGAGAGTGAAAGGTCATGTTGGGGTCAAGTAGGACCCCACAATATTAAAATTAATTCACTTGTTCCAATAATAATTCCAGAACTGTCATGAATTAACAAGTATGGATTATCCCTAAGAAAGAATGTACTACCAAATATCATCGACTTAGTTTTCTTCACATTCATAATCATTAGTTTAGGAGACAGCCAAGAACATAAAAGGTGAAACTCAGGTTCTAAGACAGAACTAAGCTGGAGAACTAAAGGGGTCTGATAAAACAAAATAAGATCATCTGCCCATAAAAGACAGTTACAATTATTAAAAACTAAAGGCAATTGATTTATAAATAAAAAAAAAATATGGGTCTGAGTATAAACCCTTTAGGCACACTACACTCTGTAGATCTCAAATTAGAATTCACAGAATTGATGGAAACATACTGTTATCTATTTGTCAGATAATTCCTTATCCAGCTTACAACATGCACAGAGATTCCCAATTCCCACAATTTAAAACAAAGCAAAGGGTGCTCAATTAAATCAAATGCCCTGGTTAGGTCCAAGAACACCCACCGCCATTGAGTACCACAGCCCTGTTGACTCAATGTATCCCTTTGTTGAAGGGGCATCCTGCATGTGACATCACCAGTAGAGGAGACTGGTGCAGTTTGGCACCTTCTTCTATGCCATGCTCAGTGGGAGATCAGTTCAGACCTCCTCCAGACTTCATGGTGTATGGGGGACCAGCAGCCATCATCCAGCTGGCCAGGCAGCCCATTTTTCCCTGTGTTTGTCCCACCCACCTGATTCCCATTATGTGGTTGCCTGCCATGGCATCCTTTAGCAGAGTTCACAGTAATGCATGGTCACTCACCCCACAATGTGCATTGCCCCAGTAGGCCACCTGAAGTCAGTCTGGAGCGAGCAGTCCTGCACCTTCCCCTGAGAGGAGAGCATCCAATCGGATGCCCTGAACCCTCCTTGCTGGCCTCCACTCCTTTCATCCCAGACTCAGGCGTGAGGCCGGGTCACCAGCATGCCAAGTGATCCCCCATCACTTGGTGCCATGCAGCCAGCCATCCAACTGAACTTAAATAACATCCAGCACTGGTTCCTGGCTACTCAGCTGTCCTTCAATGCCAAAAAATGGTCTCTATGACCTTTGGCACTAGCCAGAGTCTTGCAGGCTCAGCTTACTCCCTCCTTCTAAACCATTGATGGTTCAGTAATTGAGGGAGTCTCCTCCTTTGAGTACCATGGGGTCTGGTTGGACGATCACCTAGATTTCTCAGTGCATATGGGCACCATCCACCAGAAGCACCACCCAAATCTTGGTGCTCTTTATAGATAAAAAGAGAGTATCCCACTTTCTACCCACAGAAAGATCATCTTGAAGATGTTACTTCTCATTTTTGACTATGGCAACATTGTTTACAACTCTCTGCTCCCATGTGCACCCCAACCAGACTGAATGCTCTCTTTCGCTTTCACTCTCTAGCACTTTCTCTGGGCTGCTCTCCTTGCACCAACCATTGCTCATCATACTCCTCTCTCTCCCTCTCCCCTCTCTAAGGAGCCAGCAGAAACAAACAGCCACAGAGAGAGAACCACACCCAGTCCCTGTGTTTGCAGGGGTTTTTTTTTAACAAGAAGAAGACAGCAAGGGTCAAGTTGATGAGGGACAGCTTCCTTTGTTTAAGATTCTGTAGCGTGAGCTGAGGCAGTCCAGATTGATGCATGAGCAGGCTTTGGCTTGTCATGTGCAGACGTGGGGTTACGTATCATGCACAAGGAGAATTCTGGACAAGATGTGTTAAGATGGAGGAGAACTTGTGTGTAGCCCGGAAGGTTCCTTGTTTGCATCTGAAAAGAAAATGATATATATCCTGACACCCTTTGGTAGTATATGCTGAACTGAGAGACCTGGAGGTCTGGTAAGAGGACAGTGCTTTGTTTGCTGTGGAAAGATTTCAGCTCTTGACATTTTACCTGTGCAGTGTGAGAGACTGCAAGCAGGGTTTTCGTCGACGAGCTGTGATCACTGTGAACTGGGGGGAGCTAGGACCTCGGTGTCCTCCTGATTTTCCCCTGTTAAATTCTCGCTCCGCTAGCAAGCGCGAGCGTTGTGAGTGTCGCGAGCGCCACTCGGCACTGGAAATGTTTAGCTGATACAGGGGGGTGAGGTTATATCTTACTATGTTTTTGGTAATCAACTGTTTATTTATACAGCCTTTACTATGTGTAGTTGTAGAACTATTTTGTTTGAGGGAATGGTTATTAGCAGGCCTGTCATATTTTAGAAGTTAGGTTTGGCGGGGTATTTTATATATATTTTATATATAAGTTATTAATTTTGTATTTGTTATGCCTTGGAGACATATATACGATATGGGAGGATTGAGAGAGGCTAGAATTGTGTATGATGACCTGATGTTGCACGACCTGCGCCCTTTCATCCCCCCTCCGGTTTCTGATGTTACTATTAGACGTTGCCAGGAGGTGGGGATTGGCAGGGACAGTGTTGGTCGCGCACTACCAAGAAATCTTAATTCGGGTTATGCAAGGATTGAAGTTATCAGGTCCAGGAGATGCCCTGGGTTGCGACGGGCACATAGGAGAGGCCAACCGTTTTTGGTGTCCATCCCCAGGGAGCCTATTAGATCAAATGGCCAGGTAACCTGTAGGGCTGCATCACCCCCAAATCCCCTGATGGCAGTGCTTTGTAATGCCAGATCGATCAGAAATAAGACAGCAATTATTGCTGCCTTGGTTTCGTCGGTCGATCTGGCTTTATCCAGCGAAACCTGGGTGGGTGACGATCGGGCCCTATTTTTGAGGCTGCAGTCCCCCCTGGGTATACCGTGGTACACTGTCCCAGAGTGGAGCGCAGGGGTGGCGGTGTAGCCATCTGTTTTAGATCCAGCCTGAACTTTACCGTGCACCCGGTGAGGGCCCCGGGTTCTTTTGAATGTGTGGCTGTCCGTGGAGGACCTGATGCGGGCTGCAGGATCTTTCTTATTTATCGCCCTCCTGGGTTGATGGGGGAGTTCCTGCAGGAGGTCGCAGACTTTGTCGCTGTTGCATCATTGGAATCCCCCAGATGTGTCTTTCTGGGGATTTCAATGTTTAGTTTAACCCGATGTAGACCATGGACATGGTTGTGAGCTTTCGGATCATGTCCTCCCTTGGTTTGGCACGTGTGGTTACTTTACCAACTCATCGGGACTGACCACATGTTGGACCTGGTGTTCTCACTGGGATTTGATATTAGTGATCTTAAGATCGATCCAGTTTCTGGTCTGATCACTGCACAGTTCAGTTCACGTTTGGGGCTCCTGCCACAAGCCCTTCCCCTGCTGAGATGATTAACTGTAGCCCTTGCTGGGTTTGATCCTGAGGGTTTCTGGCGGCAGCAATTTATCTAGAAGTGGGTGATGCATGCGGGAGGTGGTGGTCGGAGTTGGCGCCTATAATAAGGTGTTATCTGATACCATAACTCCCTACGCACCTGTCCGGTATGCGACCAGGACTTCTTACCTGAAGTCGCCATGGTTTGATGGTGAGCTCAGGAGATGAAGAGACTGGGTCGGAGATTGAGGCGCTGCTGGAGGAGATCCCGTCTGGATGCGGACAAACTGGCCCTGCGTGCCCACTATGGGGGTACCAGGAGGCAATCAACCATAAGAAGACAGTGTTTCTGTCTGGGAGATTGCTGCGGAAGGAATCGACCGGCCTCACTTTCCGGACCGTTGATAGACTTTTACATCCTGTCTGTCTGGCCGGGGAAGGTTTCTAATACTGACTGTGAGGATTTTGCTCGATTCTTTCGGATAGGGTGTCTGCGATCCGGTGGCTCCTTCAGCCAGAAATGATACAGCTGGCAGTGATCGCCTGATGTGTTCTGAGTGCACTCCACCTGGTTGGGAGAGTTTAGACCAGTGGAGGATAGTGAGGTCATTGAGGTAGCAACCAATGAGGGCACACCTTTTGTGAACTGGACCCGGTGTCGGCGTGTTTTTAATGAGATGTGTTGACTCTGTTGGCCGGTGTTTGCCATGATTATCGGTGTTCCCTTTCTGAGGGCGTCTTTCGGATGCCTTGAAGGAGGCTCTGGTGAGACCCCTCTTAAAGCCATCCTTGGACCCGGAGATCATGGCAGTGCAAATCCTATCTCTAACCTTCCATTTTTAGGAAAGTTATTGAGAAAGTGGTAGGCGCTTCAATTGGAAGAGCACCTCACATCCCATGAGTTATACGAACCCTTCCAGTCAGCTTTTCGTGCCAGACATAGCACCGAAACTGTACTTGTTCGGGTGCAGAATGACCTTCTCAGGGCTAGAGACTGGGGAGATAAGACAATTCTGGTTCTCCTCGATCTCTCATCAGCATTTGACACTGTGGACCATTGTGTGTTGCTTGCTCGCCTTGGGGATCTATGCGGACTCACGGTAATGTCATCAAATGGTTCGAGTCCTTTCTTATTAACAGGAGGCAGCAGGTTGTGATGGGAATTTCTCTTCACACCTGGTCTGCTTCTTTGCTGAGTTCCCCAGGGGTCAGTACTGGCTCCAATGTTGTTCATGATGTACATGCTGCCTCTGGGTGGGATCATTAGGAAATATGGCTTGAGTTTTCATTGCTATGCTGATGATGCTCAGCTATATTTTCCTTTACCAGGAACATCCAATGCAGTGGATGTGATTAACATCTGTCTGACGAGATTAACGACTGGATGGCCTCCAGCTGGTTGCGGCTGAACCCGATAAGCGGAGGTATTAGTAGTGAGTCGAACAGAGTTCATGATAAAGGCGGTCTCTGATACGAAACTGGGCTTGTCTAGGGTCTGTGCCATTGAAGACCTCAGCTTCAGTGCGAAATCTTGGCGTGGTTCTGGACGGGGATTTAACCATGAGGCTCAAATATCCTCTGTGGTTCGTACCTGTTTTACCATCTCAGAAACATTGCCAGAATTAAATCTCTTGTTCCTACTCTAGACCTCCCTACTTTGATACATGCCTTAGTCACATCTAGGCTTGATTACTGTAATGCGCTCTATCTCGGGGTCACGGGAGGATCTCTCCGCAGATTGCAGCTGGTGCAAAACGCAGCTGCCCGGTTGTTGACCGGGCAACAAAAGTTTTGTCATATTACACCTGTTCTGCGTGAATTGCACTGGCTGCCAGTCAGGTGGAGAGTCCTCTTTAAGGTAGGTCTTCTTACCTATAAGGCCCTACACGGACAGGGCCCTGGTTACCTGTTAGATCTTCTGTCACCTGCTCTCTCCATGCGCCCTCTTCGCTCCTCAAATGAATGCCTCCTGACCATTCCCAGAACTAGGTTGAAATCAGCCGGTGATAGGGCATTTAGTGCCGCGGCCCCTTTTCTGTGGAACTCCTTACCAACTATGGTCAGAGAGGCTTCATCGGTGGATGTTTTTAAGGCTCAATTAAAGGCCTTTTTCTTTTCTAAGGCATTTAATTTAGCTTAATTTATGGTTTTGATATAGATTTATATTTAATTATTTAGTTTTGAAATCATTTGTATTTATATGTCTATTTTTATATTTATTATGTTAAAATGCTTGTTTTAATTGATTGTACGGCGCCCAGATCCTCAGGGATTGGGCGTCTTTTAAATAAATTTTGCCTTGCCTTGCCTTGCCTTGCCTCTTGATGCCAGGCACCTTGCCCATTGTGTTTCCTTTATCTAGAAATTCTCACTTGGCTCCCTTCCATCATACCTTGCCTCCCGTCTCACTCCCCCATTACCTCATAGTGCCATCTCAACTTTGTCTCCTGCTGTCTCTTACCCCCCCATAAAATCTTGCCCTGGTCAAGCTACCTTCTCCTTCTGTGTTCCCAAACTTCGGGATCCTTTCCTCCTTACCAATTTATCTTCCCTTTCTCTCCAGTTTCTCAAATCTCTCCTCCATGACTTCACTACTCACTCTTGTAGTTGCCCCAGATACTTGCTTGCTGCCCACCACCCCAATCCTCAACTCTGCTTTCATCCTGAATTGCACTAGTTCAGTCTCCTCTTCACCCTCCTCAAATTACAACCATCACCCTCACCCTGAGCTCTGTATTGCCTTTTGCACATGACAAATTGTATTATTCTTCAGCAGTTTATTGTATTGTATTGTAATGTATTTACATACACAGAATCAATGCCACACAGTTTTTAATTTTTGATGTTTATTTACTTGTTTTGGTATTGCTTTACTCACTATATCTCCTTGTTCTCCATCTCTACCCAGTCCTATCTGGAAATCAGCTGCTATCAGCTCAGTATGACTTTACCAGTTAAACGTTTGAAATAAATTAACTAGACAATCTCATCAGTCATATTTATAGTTTTGAAGTACCAAATTAATATGGTGCAAATGCTAACTCTTCCAGTTCTAACTGAATCTTATGGCATACTGAGAAATTACAGACCTGTTTGCGATGTAGCTGCAAGAAAGAGACACACTTGTATCAGCAAGCATTTCATGGTCTGATGTTCAATGCAGTGCTCCATCTCCTTATATCACATCACCTAGTGATAAATCAAATACAAAACTGCAGTTATTACACATACATACATTTGCAATGCCCTCTGTTTATATTTCCTTTCAACCCTGGCTAACACCTGCTTCAGGTATTACAAGACATTTCCCATTCCTTTTAACATGCATTGTATTTAGGTTTGACAAAACCTAGCACAAATAAAACACTTCCTGTAATGCATACATATATTACAATCTATCTGGTTGCCTATGAACATCCATGGCCATTCCTGCACTGTTCTGATCTTTGTCCATGATAACTCCATCCATGGTCTTTCCGTAATGGTTAACACACAAATGCCAGGGGAAAAAAAAAACAGTCAATCAAAAAGCCATTAACTGGGAGAGAGCAATGTATTTCCAGATTGATTCTGTCTTAGGGTAGAATGTTCTACCCCCAGCTGTTTGGTATATGTCTCTTTGCAACATTGTGACGTGACTTTCTGCCGAAACCATTTTCAATGCAGTAAATAAAAAAATAAATATTTCAGGTAGTACCCATGACTGTCCAGGATCCTACTATTTATTTCTTTAGTTTTGGTGACCAAGACAAGAGGGCTGGACAATATTTCCAATGTCAGTTTAGCTTCATTTTTAGATGAGTTCACATAAGCCCTTTACAGAGGTATGGATAACTGAAGTTGTGTTAGATCCATCAACTCCAGGTTTAAAGATTACATTGAAATACATCACTGTCTTGATATATTTTATTTCTAGTTGGCCTCTTTAACTTTATGCCCTCACTTATTTCCTCTAAAGTTCCAGTGATCACAGTATGGTGGGGTTCTGCTTTAAACGAAATCAGGGTAAATTAGTTGGTAATACATTACTATATAACTATGGTAGGGCTGACTTCAATAATATGAGAGCATACCTAGCATCATAGGATTGGCAAGTTGACTTTGTCGGGCAACCATATGTGGTCTGTATTATGTAGCAAAATCACTATGTTGGTACTTAAGTTCACACCTTGCACTAAGATATACAATGGCTGCCAAAAAGAAAATGCCTCCTGGTTGACACCAGCAGTTAAGAAAGCTATTAAATAGAAGAAAAAGCATACTGTGGGACCAAAAAAGTGGACAGCAAACTTGCTGGGCAGCATATAAGTCTGCCCTAAAGTCATGCAAAAAAAGTATATACTGTTCTATGCTAAAGCAAATTATGAGCAGAAATTTGCGGTTAAAGTAAAATACAATTATAAGTCATTTTTATTCATACATAAACAATAGGAAGGGTAGCAATAAAACAATCTGACCCCTGAAAGATTCTAACAAGGCAAAATAACTGATAATGGCTTAATTACAGAATATTATAATAATTATTTTCCTCAGTTTACAATGCCAAAACACAAGCCACACTCAAACATCATGACCAGGGTAACAACCATGTATTAACAATTGACATTTAAGATGTTAAGGATAGGTTAAATTCACTTGACCAAAACAAAGCCCAGGGTCCTGATGGACTCCACCCTAGGGTACTAAAGGAACTGGTGGAGGTTTTGGCAGCACCAGTAGTATTTCTATTTCAGCAATCTGTAAATTGTGATGTGGTGCTGGAGGATTGGAGACAGACAGAGGTGCTTCCTCTGCACAGCAAGGGGACTAAACAGGAGGTACCGAATCATAGACCCATAAGTCTGAAGTCAATTCTGGGGAAAATCCTGGAGGCTATTATCAAAACTCACATTACTGATAAACAAACACTAGCAGGGGATATGGACCCACACCAGCACGGGTTTAAAAAGGGTAGATTATGCTAGACAAATTTATTAGAATTCTATGGCAAATTTAGGCAAGCCCTAGACACCAAAAACACGACAGATGTAATATCTTTGGATTATTCCAAAGCTTTCAATAAGTTTCCGCATGGGGAACTAATTGATGCCCTTATTGAGAATGGTATTCATGGGAGTCTCTCCTGCTGGATATAGGCATGGCTGTTAAACAAGAGGCAGATGGTTTGTGTTAAGGGCTCAAACTCACGCTGGGTGCAAGTGACCAGCGGAGTGACCCAGGACTCGGTGCTGGACCCTTGTCTTTTCAACATTTACATTTCAGCCATGAGATCCAGTACATAAGTCTGGGAATCCAAATTCACAGATGATAGTAGCAAATACCCTAGGAGATGCTAAAATCCTACAGTCAGCTATAGGCAAAGTAGAACAATGTGCAATTAGTGGTGGGCGAAGTGGACTCAATCCACTCTGCGACGCGATTCGTTGAGCGAAGGTGGATTCGTGGAGTGCTCTGCAATGTGAAGCGAAGTACTTTGCATTATAATGAGGAATGTGAAGTCCATTGGAAATAATGACTTTGTATTACTCCACCTCCCCAGACCACTACTCTGCTAAATTTAAGGCAAAGCGCATTGCAGGCAGTGTACTTCACTTCACTTTGCCTTGTTTTTGAGATTCGAAGGCGAATTTTGCAGTGATTCATGGGTTTTCAGGTAACATGGGCTCTATATTGATCTGCACAGCCTCAGTTTGGGGTAGTATGAGTAGGAAGGAGTAGGAGACAATGTGCTCTGATAGCTGTCTATGATAGGAATCTTGTAAAAGCTGTTCAAAAAGCATTTTGGCATTTTTTGGGGATCCAACTTAAGTTCATCGATTGTAGGAAACCCTCCTGTGCTGATATCATTGAGCGTTTTTGTTTTTGTGTGGATTTTGAATGTTAATTTACAACATTGAGTGTGTGTGTTGAAAGACAGTGAAAGTGTGCTTTGGGGAGGGACGTGTATGTAGATTTAAGTTGAAGAAATAGTGATTTCTTTGTTTTTTGGTTATATTTTTGTTATATAACTGACTGTTAATGTACACACAGTAATATTGTCAGCAATAGAAGAAATGTTTTTGCTGTTTGTTGTGTGGATGTGGTGCAGCAGTTCATAAGTTCAGGTTGTTTACATTACAAATTTACAATATGTAATGTCGCATAGTACTGAACTTTTTCATTTGATACACTTTCCTCATTTAGCATTGTACACAAACAGTTCTGTGTGTGAGTATGTGTGCAGTGTTGCATGCATCAAATAATACACCTTTTATTGTGCCACAGACTAGTGTAATTGCAGTTGCAGCAGTGTAAACCTGCTATCCACTGCAGCTGCCCAATTTTGTACTGCGATCGTGGTATCTTTCTTAGTTTTGCTGCTTGTAGTGCCATAAAAATCTGCACTGTCTGCATTCAGTGTTCCCCCCCACCCCATGTTAAAAAGTTATTTTTTACCAGATTGGATTGTTTTTGTGACCTCATCGGCACCACTGGTTACTGAAGTTGTTTTAATTGCGTTACAGTCTCAGAGTAGTCTCTTATCTGTTGCTGAAGCCACAGTTGTTTATTTGGCTTCACATGCAGCGTTCCTCCAATCAGAGAGTGAACGTATCAAAATCTGAATTTTGTTATAATATTGTGGTTGATCCCCCAAAATGCTTGCAAAGAGACGTGCAAGCAAAGCTGTTTCTCACCATGGCAATGTTGGCAGTAAGATGGTCTGTGGGCATGGTAGTAGTACGCAGACGTAGAAGTGCATTGCTGATATGAGGAAAGGTATTTCTCCTGCAATGTTTTTTACAGCCCAATCAGAAGCTTCACTCATAGTTGGAGGAGATGATGTTTTCCCAGCTGGTGGTGTTAGTGTTACTGGTGTTACTGGTGGTGGAGATAGTATTAGTATTGTTGCATCAAGTTCTAATTCCAACCAGTGTACCATATCCAAAAATATTGAGTGTGAAGCAGTGCAAGTGAGTGGCAGCGTAGATGATCTCATACTTCCCAGTAACATCCCAGTAACAGAACCTGAGGATTCTGATCATCATGTCAACAACAGCATACAATGTGATATTCTGTCCACCGCGGCACTTAACGTCACCATTTTCCATGCAGTGATTCACAGTGTGGTGAAAAAATATCAGGTGATGGTGGTGTAGATGCTGATGATGAATGTGATGATGATGTTGCTGTTGTTGGAACATGCAGTCCACATGCTAGCATCCAAGCAGAAGATGTCGATGTGTGTGACGTTGATGAATATGATGATGATGTAATTGACCCCAGTTGAGAACTGGAGAAAAGAAATTCAAAGTGGCTGTGTCTGAGTCTGTTTGCAGGAATCCACCACCTGTAAAAACTTGTGATCTACCGGTTTTAGTTGTTGATGATGATGATGACCTAGTAATCAATATGATAGGTAGTCGTGGTGGTCAGTTGCAGTCCAGGTGTGCAGTGCCCGAAACATCAAGTGCCCCCCCACTTCAGTGCTTAAAATAACTGACTTAAATAAGCCACATCATGGACATGTTAAAAGCAGAGCATCACAGTCATTTGTGTAACCCCAACCCCCATCATTTTGCAAACGACAGGTGGTATGCTGTTTAAATCTGACAGTAGTACCAGGTGGGGACTGGGTTCGGGGAGGAATAAGTCACTCAGCACAAAGGCTAGGTTTGGTTACTCTGCACTGGGGCACCCAAGTAACTCCAAACACAGGAAGCAATAACTGCAATGTCCAATACCATGAATGGGATTCTGAAGTGTGACTTTTATTCACATCCAAACAGAATAAACAAAGCATAGATGGACCCCCACGGGGCTACACTCCTGGTAATGCAGATTAAAAGAATCAAGAACACTTCTTCAACACTTCAAGCTCTGAACCCACTGGGCACACAGCCCAGACTTGCACACTGCTTTGGGTACACAACCCAAACTTGTACACTGATCTGGGATTCCCAGGCTCGGCTCCCTTGCTGGCCACTCGGACACCTTCCACATGTCATAGAAATATTTTCTGGTGGCTCCCTAAACCACCTAAGAGCACCTCAGCTGTATCAGGGAATCTTCTTTTTAATCCCACATCTGGGTACTTTCCTCAGGCACTGGCCAAGTACCTGAGAGAAAGTAAATTTGCCGCAGAGCAAATCCATAGAGGTGAATTTGGTTACTATTAATGGGGGGGTCTCCCACCTCTCACTTCCACAATTCATACCCAGCCATTTCTCTGGACAATAAACACCTCCTACTGTAAAGCTTGGCAATGTAGATTAAGGCTAAATGTATGTCACATTTCCTCTACTTGTCTTGCTTTCCCATTGTGCTGGAATTGAACATACTTTTACTTGGCACAACCCATTGCTCTAGGCCCCGCACTGATCCTCTGTCAGAGCGAACTCACCCTTTGGTTGCAGGTGCCCCACAGGCGATTCCTCCACAGGAATTTCTCTCTCAGAACTTCTGGTGCTGCAGCACAACTTGAAATAGGCAGCTTCTTCCCTTAGCCAGAACCAGGAGGGTTGCCCCTGGAAGATAGGCAAACCTTTTCCCCCCGTCTCCTCAGGGAGGGGGCACTTGGACCAGTGACAGTGGTCTCCACCACTTCAGCAATATGTTTCTGTGTCCCTCTTATGGTGGAAACACACACCTTCTTAACAGTAGCTCTAAAGCAGAGCTTAAGACTCTGACAGCCTACACACAGACTGCTGTGCTTCTGTCTCTCCAAGACTGCACACAGACTGTCTTCAAAATCCCCAACATTCTATCCTAACTTCCAACTGCAGCACTCCAGTGTGGCTCATGCAGCTGTGAGAGTTCTATGGTGATGTCATCCCTCAGTCTCAGCTGAGACTGAGAACAGAGTGAGACAGTGTGAAATCCATTTAACTGGAGTTTCACAAGCTGCCTTCCCTGCCTACCACTAGGTCTTACTGGGATTCTAGTAACCCCGGGTAACAGTGGGGTTACACTTGTTTGGGATTTTTTTGTTCAAGATGCAAATAATGAGTTAGTTGCAATCTACCCGGTTTGCCATGTGCGTGTGAGTCAAGGTAAAAAGCGGAGCCATCTGGGCACAGGAGGACAGCATGCACATCTTAAGAATAGGCACTTGGCACTATGGACCTAGCACAAGCTGGCAGCTAATACCACAGTGGGGCATTCACTCTCATCACCGGCAACCATAGCCAGTATGTTATCACCTTCCATGACTGTTATGCCCAGTAGGAAATTAAACGTGTGCAGTAGTGTGGTAATAAGAGATGATGATTACTACAGGCATGATGAGGTGTAGGACCGTAATGACTTTGAAATGTTGTCCAGTGCTGGTGAGAGTAGCAGTTTTTGTGGTGGTGGTGGTGAATGCAGTATGTCTAGTGCAAGTGGTACATCAACCCCAGTTTACAAATCTGGCAAAATAACAGCATTTCTGGGTTTGTCATCGTCACCTGTGCAACCGTCTTCATCAAATGTCCACACTCCACCCCCTTCCAATACCATTCATCACAGAGCACAACCATTTGTGATCAACACACCCATGTAAAACGTTTAAGTCAGCCCACGTTACAGAGCATTTTTGCGCATAAGCTGACGTACCCCAAATCATACAATGTCACGTGAACTTAATGCTGCTGTAGCGGAAATGCTGGCAAAAGATCTTTTACATACCGTGCCCCTACCTGGTACAATGCCCTTAACCTGCCCTCCCTATCCTCCAAGACACTGGGAGCTTTCAAATCCATACTCTACGCTCACCTCACAGCCTCCAGCTCCTGTGACTGCTTTGACTAAAGTCTCTTCCCACTAAGTGGACTTACATTTGTTTCACTCAACCACCATGGTCTCCTCTTTGACAAAGACAACCTAAGTACCACTAACCTGGTTCTGTCTGCTACTAAACTTCTTATTTCTCCCTCTCTTCCCTCTCAACCTCTCCAATCCTTATTCCTTGCCCTTGATACTGCCTCTGAGTTCCTTTTTCTTTTCTGTATATAAATGTTACTGTTTAAGTTGTGGCCTTGCTAAATGGCTTACTGATTGTTTGTAACACTGTCTACTATGTTTTTGTACTTAATGACATGGAACCTTTGTAAAAGAGCCTTGGCTCAAAGGTATTAATTCCTAGAACAATAAACTACCCTTCTCCTTTATGAAGAATTATGGGTTCTGGTGGTTTGCTGCAAGTGCCTGTCCAAAATGGAAAGTCCCATCCAGGACACACTTTTCTACCCATGCTGTCCCCGAGTTGTTCCGCACTGTGTCCGACTCAATAAGACATGCCCTTCAACATTCCTTCTCTCCATTCATCCATTTAAGTATGAATATGTGGACAAGTGGCAAAACAGAGGGGGGTTCATATTTGTGTATAACTGCACACTGGGCATAGGTGCCGGGGGTTGTTTGTGATGTTGGTAGTGTGAATAATCAGTGCAGTAAGGTGGATTGTCATGGTAGCAATCTTCCAGGAATTCGACAGCATGTAACAATTGCTATGCACAATGTGACTTGTTCACACACTGGTGAGAACATGTTGGACATGGTACTGACAGAAATTGACAGATGACTAAACCCTCTGTCCCTGACAGCTGGGTTCATAGCAAGTGACAATGGGTCAAATGTGATGAAATGTACCACGAATGGTGATTTTTTTGTGTGTTCCATGCATGGCCCGCTGTTTAAATCTTGTGGTTCAGGAGTTTCTGCAGCACCCTGATATAAAGGAAATGCTGACTGTTGCACAACATATCTGCTCTCACTTTTCAAGATCTGGAAAGGCCTGTGACCAACTACGGCAGTTGCAAATACAAAACAGCCTGCCTCAACACCGCTTGAAGCTGGAAGTTGTCACCCAATGGAATTCCACTTTATACATGGCAGAGAGGTTGTATGAACAATACAAAGCCATCTCAGAATATCTTGTTATGCACACTAGCTGTGACAGTTCCGGGGCCTCCATGTCTATGATGACTGAACAGTGGCATCACATGGACTCTGTAATAACAATTTTGCGGCCTTTTGAACATGCCAAACAGGTAGTGAGTGGTGAGTCTGCCTCCATTAGCCAATCAATTCCACTGCTGCGGGTACTGAGGCAGACATTGGTGAATGTACAGCATAGCCTTGATGTTGCCAGAGACAGTGGTAGCAGTTTGTTGCTGCAACACATGCTGACAGTTTTCGACCAGAATCGTCATGTTGTGAGCATTCAGCGTAGTGACATCATTGCCATAGCAACAATGCTGGACCCACAATACTAATGTGGAATTGCATCAGTACTGGAGGGAGGGCCTGAACAGGTAAAAAATATCAGTGGTCAACTGGTTCGCTTGGTTCATGGGGCACAGAAGTCAATTGCCAAGGTCAGCAAACTTCAGCAGCATAATCCGGCTGAAGGTGTACCTGGAGGACCATCAAGCATATCCTGCAAGGGGAAGGGGACTGCAGTTCCAGGTGGTCTGTCATCCAAAGTGGCTGGCGTCAATCCGCTTTGGGAGGCTTTGTCCCAAAAGGGTATTTGTGAAATAAATTATTCAGGAGAACAGGATGATGCATCAACAACTGGACTTAGTGCAGCACAGAGAATGGTTGAGTCATATTTGTCTGAAAACAGGCATCTGACAACAACTGAAGATCCTCTTTTGTACTGGAGTGGAAAGATCAGTGAATGGCCAGAGCTGACTGCACTGGCACTGAAGTACCTCACATGCCCACCCTCCAGTGTAAGTGTTGAGAGGGTATTCAGCTCAGCAGGTGCAATAGTCAGGGATCATTGGACAAACCTGTCTCCTGCAAATGTTAGTTTGCTAACATTCATTAAAATGAATGAGAGGCACATACTAGCACAGACTGCAACCTCGGTATTCGTACCCTGGCCTAGTCATGGTGGCCTTGCTGATGTGGTAATGGAGCATCCTGGTGGCACTGGCAGTGGCTGCCTGAAACAGCCCACCACTGACATAGATGATGATACAATGGAGAAAGAAATTTCCCAATGATCAGACTTCAGACATTGATGACTGTGAGGGCAGCTTTCTTTATGAGGATGATGATGTAGTTAATGCTGGCAGGTTTTAACTGTAGTTTTTCAAAGGCAGTGTGTCCCCCCCATACCACCACCACTGGGACTGATGTTAGCCACTGCCATCACTCAGCCTGAGTCTGTCCACTCCCAGACCATCACCACTGGGACTGATGTTAGCCACTGCCACCACTGAGCCTGAGTCTGTCTGCCCCCCAGACCACCACCACCAGGACTGATGTTAGCCACTGCCACCACTGAGCCTGAGTCTGTCCAGGTCACCACATCCATCAGCCACAGACACAAAGCTCCTTAATATTTAAACCATAAAGTGAGTATGTGTACTCATGTTTGTTATGCTGCTTCACTTCCTTTAGGTGTATGTTTTGTTTTCTGTAGCTCTTCAGAGCCACAGTGGTAAAACACATACAGTACACTTATTTTGTTTCTTTGACAGGGTAACAAAAAAGGGCTCCATTGCTAAAACTCATTGGGAATGGTACTGTGGCTGTACTGTACAGAGAAGAAGCAATGTAATATCCATGTGAAATCCATTCTGGTAAGTATGAAGATTTTATTTCATCTGATGTCATTGTTTTGGAAAGACTGCAGCAAATATTGCACACAGGTTGTGTTAGTTGACAAGATGTGGGTTTGAAATGTAACTTGACTTTAGATTGAGATTTGAAAACCAGGGAGGGACACATAACAATTAAGTTGTAAGAAGTCATTCATTTCTTTTTTTAGCAACCTTCCAGATGCTTTGTTGTTCTGTCAAAGTGGCCCTATCCAAAAAAGTTCTTCAACATCAGGAACCCCCCCTCCCCCAAGCTTATGCACACATGCAACATGCAGAAGTCATTTCATTAGAAGACCATAACCATCCTAACAGCCGGACTCCAGAAGAATGCGGATGAAATTTGTGAAGAAGTAACAAAATAAGAAACCACTACAGACAAACCTGCAAATATGTTTCCCCCCACCCCCACAAAAAAATACTTACCTTCATGTGCTTGAGAGTTATCCATTTCCAATTTCAGCACAAAAAATTCTCACTGTGCATTGGAATGTGCACACCAATAGTTTCTCTGTGACCTGTGATGCAGAATAATACCATGAGTACATGTCCATGTCAACCCCCATCCTCACCTACAAAATACACATCCATATTTCTATATATATATCTACTCACCAAGGCTACTATTAGTGTACAGCCAAAGGGCCCCCTTCAATCCAGTTGAGATGATCACATTGCATTTGCTCAAATCGTCTCACAGAACACATTGGACCAGCAACACAATGCTCACAGTCATCATTTTATACTGGGGTATGTGCTGAAACACTCTCATTCCACTGTGTTAACACTTATCAATTTTCTGCACACAAGCAGGATGCATTTTGGGCTGGCAGAAAAAATCTGGAACTCTGTGCCAACACTGCCCGCATAATTGAGTGCACCATTAATTCTGGAGGACTTCGTATGTGCTGAAACACTTTCATTCCACTGTGTTGACACTTGTCAATGTTCTACACAGAAGCACAATGCAGTTTGGGCCTGCAGAAAAAATATGGGGACTCTTTGCCACTTTTGTCTGTTCTGTGATTGTTGCTGTGAGCTCATGATGTCAAACTGACATTTTTACAATTAGAGCAGCATTGCAAGAATGTCCTGACAGTTTTGAACTGTACTTTTTTATGCTACTTTACATTGCCACAGCCACCACTAGTTATCTCCAAGTCGTGACTTGAATGATAAGCTTCTTTTCACAATTTATGTCTGCTTTACTTACTTGACTACTTTTTTTCATGTATGAAAACAAAATGAGTACGCCTTCCAATATTGTTTGGACCAGGTTTATATTTATTTGCAGCTGCTTTTCAATAACTATTGTTCCGTGGTGTCATAAAACACTGCCTGCTGCATAACTGTTAATTAACAACAGAAGTGACAATATATAAATATATAACAACTAATTGATGTGATGGAGAAAAGCAGAGGAAAACAAAGACCTGGTCAGCACCAATTTAAAAGGAATGCTCCTTTCCTTATTTCATATGTGAAAAATAGTAGTACAGCAGACTCAACTACTGCAAATTCACATATCATTCCAGTCAGTCAGGATGTAAGTAAAGGAAGTTATAACATAGCATTAAAAAATATAGGTCAGAGTTCTCGACAGATTGTTGCGCTGCTGCTTTACTGAGATTCACCACATTACATAGTTATGGTGATGCACATAAACTAATATGTAGGGGCATTACTCCCACTGGAATATTTCTTGCTCCACAGAGTGCAATATATTTCTGTGAAAACCTCCCATAATTTCATTACAGTGTGTCATATGATGGAGGAATTACCGATCAGAAAAGCCACTCACATTCTGCCCCCCTTTCTCAGCAACGTTGGGACGTGATGCCAGGGGGAGCACAGGTGCATGCTCCACTATAGTGAATGTCCGGCAGCCATCCCAATGTTTCATTATGTTACAAGGTTGACTTTGTGGTGAAATGTGAGAATGTTTCCACTAACAAGGGGCTTCTTACTGGAAACATGCCCACACATTTCACCACAAACTGACAATTATAACATAAAGAAACATTCGGAAGGCTGCTGGACATCAGATATTCACTGTAAGAAGCACTCACACGCACTCTCCCTGCCATCATGTCCTAACGTTGCTGAGAAGGGAGGCAGAATGTGGGCAGATTTTCAGAATGGGAATTCCTCTGTCACGTGACACACTGTAATGAAATTACGGGCGATTTTCACACAAATGTTTTGCACTATGTGGTGCAAGAAAGATTCCCCTGGAAGGGAAAATGTGTATGATTAAACAACAACAAAGAAAAAACACACAAAAACAGTACTACACAGTAGTGGGGGCCGAAAACAATCCCTTAACTTACTGTGGCTGTGGGATGCCATGGTGGTCCAGCTGCAGGTGCAGCATTGAAACTATTTGCTGCTGCTGTTGTTCTATTCTGTTTACCTGCTGCTGCAAAGCACTGAACCACTGATTGTTTTCATCAAGAGCTGCCCACACCAGGACGATGTCAGACTGTGTTGCAGGGACTTTGCAGGGGTCCACTGCAGTAGGGGATCCAAGTAGTGGGTGAGGTGGTGGAGAAGGTGGTGCTGGTGAAGCAGCTGCTTTACTAGCCCTCCTCCTGCTGCGGCGGTGACGAGGCACAACTCCAACCCCAGAAGGACCCTTGTCCACTGCCATGGAAGAGCCAGCAGGTGGATGCCTGGCCCCTTCCATGGCAGCCTGCCACTCTGCCCTGTAGTGGTTCAGCTTGTGGATGTGCTGGCCACCGGTCACCAAATGTGTCACAGGGGCCACGGTGAACCACCACACCACACCACACAGATGGCACACTACCACTGTGTTGTCTCCCCTACAGAGTTAAAAAACTTCCACACTGGGGAGCTGCGGGGTGACAAAACACAGTCCTCACACAAGTCCCACCACCTACATTTACCAGGGCCACTTCCTGTGGCTGTGGAGGTGGTGGAGGGGGTGCTGCTGAAGCTCCTACAGCTGCTGCTACCGGTGGTGGTAGTAGTGGAGGAGAAGGTGGATGCACAGCAGCCACTGGTGGCACTGGTACTGCTGCTGCTGCTGCTCCTGTTGCTTGAACATGGGGGCGACGCAACACACAGGAGTTGGGAGTGGTCCAGCATGACACGACCGCCCTGCCCCCATGGGTCCACACTCCCCTCCGAGGCCAGCGACTCACCTTCTCCTGGGTCCATCCTGACACGCATAAGTCCCCGGGCTGACACACACACACTGACATACACAATCAGTCACACATACAAAACAAAACTTATACAAAAAAATTCACTAACAAAAAAAAAACACAAATACAATACAAAAACTAAATAAAGATATAGCTTTTAAAAAAGCTATTGGTTTTCTTCTGAAATGCAAGTGGAAAGGCAATCAAGCACTTTAACTCCCTAGTCTCCTCCCACAGTGCTTTCTCCCTCAACAAATGCAAAGGAGAAAGTGAAACTGCTTCTGTGACTCACTTCCTTCCTTCCTGGCTAAAGCATGTTACTGTACTGTAAGCCATGTGATGAGTGGGGGGCTGCCTATTCTCTTCTCACTTCACCTTACTTCTCTTTAAGGCATAATGGCAATGCGAAGTGGTAATAATAATGACGCAAAGTGAGCACCTTGCAGTGTCCACTTCACGTTGTGCTCTACGGACACGAATGGCCACTTCGAATCCATTTCACTGGCAGATTGAAAATTTAATGCATCTCTATGTGCACTACAGAAGAAATCTACCTTTAATATCGACAAATGTACTGTGATGCACTTAGGCAAAAGTAACAATCACTATAAGTATCAATTTGATGGAGTAGAGCTTACAGCAGTTCGGGATAAGAGGGACTTGGGAATAAGGGTTATCAATGATTTTAGTTTTAAATTACATTGCAATCAAGTTGTTAACAAATCTCACAGCATACTGTACTGCATCAATAAACATATCAAAAGCAGAGATAGGCAAGTTATACTTCCCCTTTATACAGCCCTGGTTCATCCCCATGTGGACTATTATGGTGAGTTTTGGACCCAAGGTGGTAAAACTGAAAACAAAACATTGGAGAGGGTGCAAAGAAGAGCCACTAAGTCCATAAATGGATTTAGTGGGTTAGATTATCACCAGAGGCTAAATTCATTTGGACTATACTCGCTAGAATACCGCAAACTAAGGGGTGATATGTGCCTGGTCTATAAAGCCCTTTTTGATGATGAAATGTGGGAGCAGCTGGGACTTGAGCTGAGAGTACAGGCATATGATACAAGAGCACACTCCTTACAGCTAAAAGGGACCACCTACCAGTCTAACAAAAGGAAACACTGTTTCAGCATTAGAATTAATAAGATATGGAATAAGCTCCCTACTGAAGTGATAGCAAGTAAAACCATGATGGAATTTAAAAACTGCCTGGATACCTACTTGGTAGTTAATAATATTATAGGTTATGTTTAATCGCTGGTGAGTTAAAATGGATCTAATAGCCTTTAAGAGCTCTGTGTTTACCTATGAGACCTATAAATGTAATCCATCCAAAGTCTTGCCACAATCAGTTTAACTCTAAAATTTATTTATGTAATTTCTGATCAAAGCTGTAAATACCATCTACCAAGATTATCTTTTTTTTGGTTGTTTGTTTTGTTGGCCCAGTGCCATGGCCATGCCAGCTGAGGCACATGCTTCCACATTGGTCACCTGGGCTTGGGCATGGACCCTGTGGGGGAAGGAGTATTCAGCACCCATATATGACCCTCCTACTTTTGGAGAGGGGACAGTGCATAGAAAACATAGAAAATTGATGGCAGAGGAGGACCACTATGCCCATTCAGTCTGCCAATATAG
Source organism: Neoceratodus forsteri (assembly GCA_016271365.2). NCBI lineage: Eukaryota > Metazoa > Chordata > Ceratodontiformes > Ceratodontidae > Neoceratodus > Neoceratodus forsteri. The sequence goes on from CM057454.1 coordinate 1,278,685,352, forward strand.
CTTACCTTAAACACTGCCCTCTGACCCTATCTGGTCAGCAGTTAGTGCCTTTATCTCCCTCCTCTGGGATACCCTAACACCTATCCAATGCATGCTTGAATCCCCCCACTCTGCACATTTCTACCACCTCCTGGGGTAGGCTGTTCCATGCATCCACCACCCTTTCCATCAAAATAAAATGTCTCACATTGCCCCTCACCCTGCCCCCCTCCAATCTCATTATGCACCCCCTTGTTCTTGTACTACTTTTATACTGAAAGAGATAACAGACTTGTACCTTGTTCATTCATATATTTAAGATACTTGAACATTTCTATCATATCTTCCCATTCCCTCCTCTCTTCCAGTGTACACATATTAAGGCCCTTCAACCTTCCCTATATGTTTTCTGCTGCAATCCCTGCACCATCTTTGTTACCATCTCTGAATCACCTCTACCCTGTCTATGTCTTCAAGTAGATGCAGCCTTCAGAACTGTACACAGTATTCCAACCAGTGTTTTTGAATAGTCACATCACCATCTCTCTTCACCTACTAGTGATATCTCTACCTATGCAATGCAACATGCCACTGGCCCACTCTACTGCCTTTGTACATTGCTTGACCACCTTTAGATCCTCTGACATGATAATCCTGATGCCTCTGCTTTGCTGTAACCTAGCTGAGGTTGGATGGTGCTGCAGCATTCACCTCACAAAGGGCTGGGCACAGGAGCTGAAAGCATCTTCATGCCATACGTCCATGCCATGGCAGGGTTGGTGGCCTCAGGGAACATGGAGAAGCAAGGAGAAAAAAACTTGATAAGCAAGATGGAGATGGTGACCCCACAGATTCAGCACCCCTGCCAACAGCACCCACTCAGAAATGGTAGTCAGCTGGTAGATGGGGTAAATTCTGGGATGGTGTGTGACAGGGTTGGTTATTGCTGTTGGAAAGGGCTGTTCATGAGGGGTAGGAAGACAAACAGATTATGAAAAAAAAAGTTTCTCAAAATAGATTAATAGTTCTTCAGTATTCCTAAAATGTATAGTTTATCAATAGATCATGTCAATTAAAAATTATTTTGGATCCAGTGAGCTACTCTACTTTGTCAAAATTACTATAGGATTATCTAAGTACGGTGTCTGTGTATTATGTTTTTTTTTTTCAAACATCTAAGTATTATGGACATACCATAATTACCCATGATTAACTATAGGTTGTTTATGTTTGACCATGAAATGCCTATGGTCATAAAACCACAAGGAAAAATCGTATTTGCATCACTTATTTGCATATTGAAATGCAGAATTTCACACCTTATAATAATATAAATAGTCATAATAATAAAATATTGGTGCAGTTTATGAAGAAATAGTAACACATACAGAAAGGAATTAATTACTAGAGCATAAAAAAAATATGAGAAATCACCATTTCATAAAAGAGTTTCATTTTATGATAGCTGTGACTATCCTCTCACTACTGATCATGTAATTCACTGGTCACCTGAAAGGCCATATCAAACAGCCAGGTTTCAATTTAGATTTAAAAACTTCTGCTGAAGAAGAAATATAAATAGATCAAGGGGCACTGTTCCAGAATCTTAGGGAAGCAACTAAAAATGTTCTGCCTCTGGCAGATTTTAACCTTTATGAAGGCATCCTTAAAAGCATCTGAGCATCCGAGTAAGGGACTTTACTGCTCTCAGGATCTTCCTGACAGGTTGCTAGTAAATCTTGGGTGTATTGGGGCCAGTCCATTTATGGCTTTATACACCAGCAGTAGTATTTTGAATTCAGCTTGCCATTTCACTGGAAGCCCACCTGGCTATATTCTTCAGATGATAAACACTACCTTGGATGACAAAGAACATTTTTGAAGCCATGGTCAGCTGCCTGTCAAAGATGGTTCCCATGTTGCAAACATCTTACCTCATCTAAAACTTAAACCAGTTGATAATATGGTGCTGAGGATGTTGTTAGCTATACAATAAAAGTTCTCATCTCACTTTTACTCTCTGTGACACCCAGGCATTTTTTAAATATTATTATCTATTTTGTTCTGTAAAATAACAAGTTTAGGATGAAGAAGGGCATGACAAATTACAACTCCCTATGCTTGACCCAGACTATGGATAGCTAAGCTTTTCTGATCTAGATGACTCTATGTTTTGGTAACAACAACTGGCTGAGCCACTGTGATCTAACAGAGATGATTGAGATGCTTCCTGCTGGGCTGTGTACCATGGGGACAGTAGGATCTAATCCAAAATCCACACAACCAGTTCAGATTGGTTCTGTCTTGGAGATGGATGAAAGACCAAAGAACAGTCCAGGGTATGATATAAGAGAGGAAAGGCTGATGATGATACAGGCTAAGGGGCTTGATTGCCAGGGTTTTCTCAGCCCCATATTCTCCTATGAAAAGGCAGTCTTATGTTGGGATTTGTAAACCACACCATTGCTGTCCAGTCTTCTAGAACTCAACAGATCCAAAATGGGGTAAGCTTAACCCATGTACCCAGAAGTGTTTAGACAGGGTATTCTGTGTGAATGATATCTGTTCTAATATTTTGTTTTCCATTTCTGTAGTGTACTGTACTCCCATAGTATTTAAAGTGTATAATTCTATACCACAGCAGAGGTGGTGGTAGCAAAAATGGTAACAGAACTCATGAATCCATGTGAATGACATAAGGGACCTTGGCAAATAGGAAGGGGTCATAAAGTTGCAGATCAAGTAGGGTTTGAGGTATCGAAGTTGGTAGGAAAATGGGAAGACTAGGTGGGCCAAGCAATCCTTATCTGCTATTATTTTTATATATTTCTATGTAAATATAGTAGATTATTAAATTTTATTATGGAAGCACTGTAGTGCCCCAATAATTAGGGTTGAGTTGGCTGTTCAATGTTAAACCCCAGTTGTTGTACCTTAATAACTTTGCCACTGATCGACAAAATAACAGAACATTTTACTCGTGCAGGCAGGCTGTCAATGTTTCAACATGTGAAAAGTTTTGTGATGAATTCTTGTATAGTTTCTGAGATATGGAGTGCCAAAAGGAGAAAAAAATATTTACTTAATGGTGCATATTTGTTGTTCTTATCTACAGCCTGAATGTTGTGAAAATGTTTCATGACATTTTCAGGTTTGAAGGAGCATGTGTCAAGGATGTACCTTTTAAATGTTTCATGAATAATTATCATACTGTTTTAAAGTTATAACTACTTTTGAGTTAACGTTCAAGTTCTTTCAGTAAAAAAAAAACTTATGCAAGTGCTTATTTTCATGATTTACCGCTCTTGTTCAAAAAAATACCAACTGTGATGGCTGACAATTCTCTAATTTTCAACTCACAAACTTTGAAAATATTTATTTATTTATGACTTTGGTAACCGGGTAAGTGCGCTGATCCCAGGGACCATTTTCAGGCATGACTCAGGCCACATACAATGGCACATATAAATATATTTTATTTATTTTGTTTTTGTTTACCGGGTAAGTGCACTAGCCATAGCATGACTATGTTCAGGCACAACCCAGATATATAGATATAGATATAGATATAGATATAGATATAGATATAGATATAGATATAGATATAGATATAGATAGTGTAGCTCTGCCATCTGCTTATGGTTATTGTATATTTGTATTATAAATCAATGGTCTGTGTATGAAATTGTCTCACACAAGTTAGCAGTTTGGTTTTTAACCTTCAAGATGTCAGTGAGGCTATCATTGAACTTATAAGGGAAAAACTTAATTAATGCTTTCCTTCCAGAGGGATAGTTTATGGCCCCTTATCAACTGCTGCTGCTTTGATGATAGTTCCTGAATGTGAATTTTATGACACCAGGAAAGGATGTAATTTGGCTGATTTCCTTTGGCTTTCTCACACCTTAATGACAGATTATTGGCTTGTAAAACCTCAAAGAGAAATGTTTGATTAAAGACTGTCATATGTAGGACATGTCTTTTTTCTGATGATCACATTAATTAAAATACCTCCTTGAAGAAATTATTTTAGAATGAACTCTAAGGGAGGAGCTAGCTGACTCACTAAAAGGGGGTGGGGAATGATAGAGTTAAAATGAAACGTATCTGGGAAATGTGGTATATGTTTCTAGACTCTGAGATAGTTCTCTGATTTGGAAAGCACTTAGAAAGGTAACATAGACAAATTAAGTGTTCATGGTAGGAGTTTGTATTCTGTAACTTTCCTTTTTTTATTTGTAGATGACTGTGAGATTTGTCATATCATTTGTTCTGTATTTTATTTTATCTGTTTTACCATTTTTCTAGTGCAAGGTAATGCACCTGGGAAACAAAAACCCAGGGGAAGAGTACACAATGGGGGGGGGTGAGATACTAACAACAACAAAAATGGAAAGGGACCTGGGGGTAGTCATATCAGATGACCTAAAGGTGGGCAAGCAATGTGAGAGGGCAGCAAGGAGGGCTGGGGGGATACTGGGATGCATAGGGAGAGGCATCGCTAGTAGAAAACAGGAAGTTATTATCCCTCTGTACAGACAGTTGGTCAGACCCCATCTGGAGTTCTGCGTGCAGTTCTGGAGACCCAATCTCTGCAAAGACATAGACAGGATGGAAGCTGTCCAGAGGAGGGCAACTAAAATGGAGCAGGGTCTGCACCGGAAGACCTATGAAGAGAGACTTAAGGAGCTTAATATGTATAGCCTTGAGGAAAGGAGGGAGGGGGACATGATAGAAACTTTCAAGTACCTCAAGGGAATCAACAAAGTCCAAGAGGGTAGCATCTTTCAAAAAAGAGGTGTGCAAGAACAAGGGGGCACAATTTGAAGATAGAGGGGGCGGCTCAGAGGTAATTTAAGGAAGTATTTTTTCACAGAGAGGGTTGTGGATGCATGGAACGGCCTTCCAGAGGAGGTTGTGGAGTCAAAAACAGTGGTGGAATTCAAGCATGCATGGGACTGTCATAAGGCAATTCTAGGGGGTGGGGACAGGAAGAAGTAGGCTGCTGGTTAACTAGGATCTGCAGCTTATCCATTAGGTAGGGAAATGGGCAGACTGGGTGGGCCAAGCGGTCCTTATCTGCCATCAAATTCTATGTTTCTATGTTTCTATGTTTAAACAACATTTTCTTTAAAATACTGCCTGTGCTCTTCTGTTATTTTACATGTGATTGCTGAACCTGTATTTAAGGCTGACAGCTGATAAGGGCTTGATAGTGTTAATAAGCTTGCTTAAAAGGTGAGAAATACTTAGGTCTCATATAGAGTTCTAGGGGTACATTTTGGAAAACCTGGCTGGGTGCCCCTGGGTGAAGGATTGTACTGCATCCCCCAAAGAGGGTACATATCCAAGCCTGTTAATTGGGTATGCTAGCATAAGGGTCACAGTTTGAATCCCTCCAGATCTCAAGGTTAAGAGGTGCTTTGGACCCAAAGCAGACAGGAGGGTTACCCTGTCTGTTACCTGTTCACATTATTGTGCTCTGACGGAGCAGAGGGCATGACTTGTGGAGTGCATTTGTGATATATATATATATATATATATATATATATATATTCTATTCAAAAAAACTTCACTAATGCATCCGTTAGGGTTCTTCTACAGTGACAAAAGTGAGGAAATTCAACATTAGGGTACACACTCCTTGAACCCCACCCCGCCAACAGGCATCAGGGTGTGCGTTGGGGTCATTGTCCCTAACTCTCACCCCATCCCATGTGTAAACAAGCTGAGGTGGTGCAATGTAAAAGAATGGGGTGAGAGTTAGGGCTGATGACCAGCCCAATGCACACCCTGATGCCTGTTGGTGGGGGTGGGGTTGGATTGGGTTCAAGGGGTGGGAAGCCTAATGTCAAATTTCCTCACTTTTGTTACTGTAGAAGAACCCTAACTGATGCATTAAAAAGTTTTTTGCATAGAATGTCCTTACTTTTTAAGAAAGAATAGAAAAACAGAAAGTGGCACAAGGTGGTGGGAGCACGGGGCCCAAAGGGGGGCCCTTTGGGCTCCACTGTCCCACCAACTTGTAAGTGTCAGGCCACATTACACACCTAATGACTAAAAAGTACATTGACAAAAGCACGGGCAGCCACCAAACAAATGTTAATATGGTAGAACAATAGAAAACGCTGTCTGCAAAACATAAACTGCACCACACAATATCTCCACAAAAAATATATTGTCCAACATGTAAACAGTGCAATTCACATCTAAAGGAGAGGCTGTCAACACTCTCCAAATTTTAAGTGAAAAGACCAAACCATGTCCGAGATCTAACATGTCGAAGTTTGACATTTTCATTCATCAGAGTGCCACAGTTCTACACCTGTTGACATTTTACACACACAACAAAAGAAAACTACATCCATGACACTAAGGCTATGTATTCTATAAATTTTAAGCCACCACCACAAGCAAAACACTGTTCACAGAACATAAACCGTGCCACGCCATATCTCTGCCCAAAAAAAATTTCTGACATGTAAACACTGTAATTTGCATCCATATAGCATGCCGTAAACACCCTCAAAATTTGAAGTAAAAAGACCAAACTGTTTCTGAGATATTCAATGTTAAAGACTGGCAAATGACCCTATCTATTCCATTATAAAAAAATCTGGTTATCTCGTCCATCCCTCCCAATCAAAGATGGTGATCAAAGAATCTCATGATCAAAGAATTTGCAGGCTGATGAACAAAGAATAAAAAATGCTATAAATAAAAAAAATGAAGTAATTGTGGTAAACCACCACCATAGTTTGACAGAACGAAGCCCCCTGAGTGAAATCCACCCTCATTTGACTTCCTAGGGCACCCCTGGGCTGAGAAAATCTATTTTTTAATCTGCCCATCTCATCCCTCACTCGCAATGCACGATCGCGATCAAAGAATCTCACGATCAAAGAATTTGCAGGCTCGCTATCATAGAATTTGCAGCTTCATGATCAAAGAATAAAAAGTCTTGTATTTAAAAAATACTGAGAATTGTTGTAAACCACCGGCATGGTTCATCAGAAGAAGCCCTCTGAGTAAAACCCACCCTCATTTGTCTTCTAGGTCACCCCTGGGCTGAGAAATAATAATGTTTAATCAGGACATCTCATCCTTCTCTCATGATGCATGATTGTGATCAAAGAATCTTGTGATTAAAGAATTTTCAGGCTCACGATCAAAGAAATTGCACTCTCATGACCAAAGACTGTAAAATTATGAAACCCGACTTTTTGACCAATTTGAACCAAATCAATGGCATGCCATGATAGAATGAAGCCCCTGATCAAAACCCAGCCTCATGTATGTCCCTAGCCCACCCCAAGATGAGATATTTATCTATTTAGGTCACGATGCAGGATCGCGATCAAAGAATCTCACAATCAAAGAATTTGCAGGCTCGCGATCAAAGACCATTAGAGAGCCACGATCAAAGATTTTAAAAGCTTATAACTCTATGTTTTGACTGATGTGGATGAAACCAAAGACATGGCTTGATAGATTGGAGCTCCTTGAGTAAAACCCATCCAAGTTTTACTTCAGGAGTGACCTCGAGCCGAGATATTTGTGTTTTTCCGATCGGAAAACTAAAAACAAGATGGCAGACCTCACGATCAAAGAATTTTAAAAATTTTCAGCAACAACGATTCTTGAACCACGAGGCTGCAAATTCTTTGATCGCCAGGTGGGACCAGATGGCCTGAACCCCATTCTTTGTTCGCAAAACATATATAAATTTTCCCATTGACTTATAATGGGAACTTAAAACTGGCATAACTTTTGAATGCCTTACTATTTTTTCACCAAATGAAAAGTGGCCTGTTCAGCCACCACAGCTCTTTCAAATGGGCCATCTCACAGAGTGGCATATCACACAACAGCCACTCAGGTCCACATCCAAAATCTCAAAAGCAGCCTCCAAAAATGGATAATTTTGCATTTTTCAGTGTTTTGCTGCGCAAAGACTGTAAGCCCAACCAAAATGAAATTTGGCAAATCAAGAGACCTACCTTGCCCCACTGTGCTTATTAAATTTCAGGTAAATCTGTTTAATGGGTCCAAAGTTATTTACGTGCAAACTTTTGAGTTTAACATAGAAGTGACATGTGAACCCTAACTATAGTAGTGCAACCGCGCCACTATGATATATATATATATATATATAAATACATGTAGATATATAAGCATTATCTTTTAAAAAACAAATACCTGAATCTAGCCTAACGGGACCCATTAAGTTAGATTCTGCTGTTTTTTTTAAGTTGCAAGAAACATATTTTCTGTCATCCCAAAATCCAGAGTGCCCAGCTTAGTGAGAGGAAACGTTCACCCACATTCTCTCTATGAGAACAGTGGGACTTTCTACAGTTCTGCAGCTGCTACTGGAGTTCTGCAGCCGGCTGCAGTGATTGCAGTGAGCCACTGATCCCCTGTTATGTCTGCCTTTCTTTGTTTTTCTGTCTGTCTCTATTTATTTGTCTGTCTATCCATCTATCTAGCACCTTCAGTAGAAGCCTTTAAGACAGGCTTTAAAACACTCTTTATTCAGCAGGTATTTTGCCCTTAAGTAGTTGTTGGATGCTGTTTTAATTATTATGATAGATGCCTTTTAGATTACTTATATTTCTTGCGGATACTGAATTTATATTGGAATGTTATTACTATTGCTGTAATGTATTGATTGTTTTTAGACATTGACAATGCTCCGAATTTCCAGAGAGGAGCACTATATAAATAATTATCTATCTATCTATCTATCTATCTATCTATCTATCTATCTATCTATCTATCTATCTATCTTTCTATCTATCTATCTATCATCTATCTATCTATTTTATGTTTTTATTAAGCAGACAGAGGTGCCCACCCACAATATCATTCTGTCAATCTCTCTCCCCTCCAGGCCACTCCCCCATTCCCGGTATGCATATGGCAACATGAGGATGCCCAGCCTCGCTGCTGCTGAACAGTAGCCCAATGATGGAGTGCCCCATCCTGAGTGTTGGAATGTCCTTGTTGTCAGGTCCCCTGTAAAGAAAAAAAGTCCCTCATTGTTTCCTTTTTCTTTTTCCTGCAAAAAAGAAAACAGTCCCTCACTGATCTGACCCCCCAAGCCCAACATCTCACTCAGCACCCACCACCTGACAACCCCCCACACCACCTACACAAACTCATTCACCTGAACATGTCCCATGGCATAGCTCCACTCTCTGACTGAAGACATGTCCTACTGCTAGAATTGCTGACTGCAATATGAAACTAAGCTAAGTGTGGTTCAATGTATTTCAATGGGGTTTTGAACTTTGATGCATATACTGGGTTTATACTGGGTAAAGGATGGAAGAAGGCATAACTGCCCATTTTAACCATACACCCACATCAGCGGGTCCAAATATGCCCAAGATTCAACAGATATACTTCTAAATTCTTTTTAAACAGATTCACATTATCACTGTCTATAAGACTTTCAGGTAATGAATTCCAGTATCTACATGTTCAATGAGTATATAAATTAAATCTTCCATTCTTTTTGGAAAAATCTACTTTTAGTTGCTGCTTGGGTGATCTTAAACCACTGGGTTTCAGCTGGGGGATAATGTCTAATTCTTGCACTAAGTCCCCATCCTTCATGATTTTGAATAACATTAATAAGTCACCCCTTAATCTTCTGGTCTCCAAACTAAACAATCCAGATCTCTGTAGCCCAGTTTTGTAATTAAGATTTTTCCAATCTGATACCATCTTTGTAACTCTTCTCTGAACACTCTCCAATCTATCAACTTCACCACTAAAATAAGGACTCCAGAACTGAGACCCATAGTCCAACAGGGGTATGACATATGTCCTATACAATTTGAGTATCACAGCTACTGGCCTATTCATAAAAGATTTTTTTATATTTCTAATCACAAAGTTCACTTTCCTGAGAACACTTGAATGCTGCTCTCTAAAATTCAATCCACTGTCCATAATAATCCCACATTTTTTTTCTGAACACACCTTTTTTACCCCATTTAAGCTACAATCATACTTAATATTTAGTTAACCCATGTGTAAAACAGAGCAATTATCTATACTAAAACTCACCTCATTTAATTTTGCCCATATCTGTATTTTTAACAAGTCTTGTGACAGCTGTTCGGTTCACTTGACTGTATTAACTGGCCCTGCTAATTTTACGTCATCTGCAAATTTTACCAACCAGCTGTCCACATTCAAATGTAAATCACTTATATAAACAGAAAACAGCACCAGGCCCAGGACGGACCCCTGCCGCACCCCGCTCAACACTTCACTCTCATCTGGCAAATAGCCTCTTATCCTCACCCTCTGCTTTCTACTCAACAACCAACTTTTAATCCAGGTCACTAAATGAGCATTTATCCCTATTTTTATTAATTTGTTTATCAATAAATCATGGAGTACTTTGTCAAATGCTTTCTGAAAGTCAAGCATTATGACATCAGTTTGAACATTATTACCAATATTTTTATTTACCCTGTTATAAAAGCTAATCAAATTTGTAGTACAAGACCTATTTTGTCTGAACCCATGTTTTGTATGGTCACAATAATTAAGATCCTTCAAATTTTCTAGAAGTTTAGATGTAATAAATGTTTCAGCCAATTTACATACAAGCGAAGTCAGACTAATAGGTCTGTAGTTAGAACATACAGATCTATTACCCTTTATAAATAATGGAATGACAACAGCTTGATGCCAATCATCTGGCACCATCCCTGTGTTAAACGACAAATTGAATAAATGAGATAATGGACCAATAATATAAACAGTGGTTTCCTTTAACATTCTAGGATGTATTAAGTCTGGCCCTGCTGATTTATTTGATTTTAAACTTATTTACCATTTCTAACAACTCTTCATGTGTTGTTTTCAACTCCGAACAATTACTATCTCCTACCGCACTGTTGTCAAAACTAAATTTAGAGGAGGAAAAGACAGAGGTGAAACATTTATTAAACTTACTTGCCATTTCCGAAGAGTCACTTATAATTTCCTCGTTGTCTATAACTGGCCTCACATTAGTATTACATTTATTCTGACTATTTATGTAAGCAAAAAACCTTTTGCCTCCATCTTTCCTATGGGCAATATTAAATTCCACTCTTGATTTTTCTTTTCTAATTAGTTTCTTCAATTGTCTAACCTCAGTTTTATATTCATTGACTGATGCTGAAGTTTGACCTATTTTCATCAATCTATAAGCATTTTTTTCTTTTAATTTGTTTTAGCAGCTTCTTTGTACACCAAGGGGGTAGTTTACCTTTTTTTATTATACAATGTTTTGTTTGGCACAGACTTATCTTCTAAGGCCTTATGTTTATTTTTAAATATTTCCCCAACATCTTTGTTCTGAAAATCCTTTTCCCAAGCCCAAATTTTTAATTCATCATTAATCTTATAAATATTTGCTTTGTTATAATTTTTAATAATGGTATTTCCCACAATGTTTTGTGTTTCTTGTTTATATATGCATGATACCAGTTTATGGTCACACCCTACTAAATTATCTCTTACAGTAATGTTGGATACTTTACCAGTTGAATTGGTGAGCAACAAATCTAAAATGTTTTCACCTCTAGTAGGTTTATTGATCATTTGCTCCAATTCTGCCACTGATAGTGCATCCAGAAACACATTTTCCATTGGCCCTCCAGCATTAATCTTAACCCAATCAATACTCAGGTAACTAAAATCACCCATTATTATAAAGTCACCCTTTTCAGACATTTCAATTACTTGTTGGTTAATGGCTTCATTTATTTCCATACTTGAGTTTGGTGGCCTATAAAACACACCAAGATGTAAATTTTGTGTGTATTTAATTTCAAGCACAACTCATAGGGCTTCTGTATCCAAGTTTTCTATCTCTATCATGTGACTCTTATAAATTTCTCTCACAAAAATAGCTACACCTCCACCCTTTTTATTTATTTGTTCTTTAGAATACAGCACATAGCCAGTGATATTTCTATTCCAATCTACACTTATATCCCACCACATTTCTGGAATCATACAAATATCTATATTCTCTTGTATTAAAGGAGTCTCCAATTCCACTTTCTTTATAGAATTTAGACAGCGAGCATTCAATGCCCATGTTTTTAATTCTCCACATTTCATTTTACACCCTGTTGTATCATATCTCACTTTTTCAGACATTAATGATTTTATTTCAATTCACAATTTAGTTTAAACAGGTATTCACAACATGCTTTAATCTAACTCCCAACTTTCTACTTCCAAGTTTATTTAAGTACAGTCCATCTTTTCCATAATATTGTGGATTAACTACAAAATCTTCCCAGTGTGGCACACATCCTATATCTTGTTCTAAGGACCACTGCCTTAACCAATTATTTAATTACCTAGTTTTAATAATTCTACTTTCATTTGCCCTAGGAACAAGTAGAATTTCAGACAAAAACAACTTACAGTGTAACCTATCAGCTCCTTTTTTAATATTCTTAAATTCCACAATTATTTCAGATTCATTCTGATGTGGGACATTATTAGTACCTAAATGTAGAATTATTGCTGATGAATTATCTTTTCCCTTAATAATATCTGACAACATAGATCTAATATCACCTATTTTAGCTCCAGGAAAGTAGTGTGTAGTAACTATTTCTTTATTATCTCTAGAGGTATACCTATCTGTGTACTTCAAAATAGAGTCACCTAATATGTAAACCTGTTTATACTTGCTTTTATTCTGATCAATTCTTCCAATATTCTCCTCATTATCCATGCTCCCATTCAAGTTCCCCTGCATTGCCACACCAATTGATGTATCCCTATTGTCACTAACAAATGGTGCAGTTGGAGCCAACACAACATTATCCAATATTTGGTCATCATTTTGTGATGTTAATTCCTCAGAGAAATGTTTATAATGAGTCCTATCAACATTCTGTTCATTACTCATATTCATTACCGTTTCCTGTCCATTCAATTTAACATTTTGAATGGCTCTGGCCACCCCATCTTCACTTAATTCATCTTAATTAGATGTTGGCACATCATCTGTAACCTCATTTCCTGTCCCTTATACCACACTTTTATCATTTAAGTCAATTAAAGGTGTATATCCATTATGCAAGGGGACGTGCCATTCCATGGCCCTATGCCCCTTCTTGAATTTCAGTTCAGAGAACTAAGGTGCAGAAAGGATTGCAATTAGTGGAAGGTATTAAGAGGGGTCAGAAGGCTTTCTCACACTGCATGAGTGAGAAGAGGGACAAGAAAGTTGAATAGTCAGACTAAGACAATGGGACAGGTGGGTGGAGGAGAATAGAGAAAAGCAGAACTAATGAACACAGACTTCTGTTCAGGCTTCACACATGAGAAAGATGGACTAGTTCAGATGGGGGAAGGGGGACAGAAATGGGGAGGAGGACAGATGGGGCAATAAATGGTGAACGGTGAAAAAAAGACTGCTAGCTTTGAGGACAGACAAGTCACTGGGCCTGGATGGCGTTACACCCAAAGGTGATGAAGGAACTTGCAAGGGAGCTCAAAGAACCACTGGAGAACCAGTGCAGATGTTCTTTGGAATCAGGTGTGGAGCTGCAGGACTGGAGAATGGAACATGTATTGCCTCTCTACAGCAGTGGTCCCAAGGATGACCCCATGATGCAATATGAGCTTGTGAGCCAGATGCATGCAGTGCAGGCATAAATAGTATGGTGGCTCTGTATCCAAGATGGTTCTGCGGAAACAGCCGTGCTTGCAAAAAGCATGATTTTCTGCTTTGGCTATAAGAAGCAGCCCAGAAGGTGACAAAAAGGTCATAAAATGAATACTAGGAGTCACTTTGTGGTTTCTGTAGTGAGAAAAACAGATTTAGCTAGTCCAGCTAGGCATATTCTTCTTTCTCTCTGCAGATGTGTCAAAATTCTAGAAATCTCGCAAACGATGATGTCAAAGTGCAAAAATGCATAACAGCAGTTAGACAAAGTGGGCTGATGCTCACATTTTTTTCCTGGTGGCAGAAGACAGCAAACTGTTCTATTGGGCTCCAATGGTGACTAAACTATAGGGTGCCAGTGAAGGCTACAGTGAGTATTTCTGTACTTTGTCTGTATGCAACAAACTTACTCATAATAAAAGTGGTCTGCTGGGAGAAGAATTGTGTGTCTGTCTCAGCTTGGCAATATCTCTTCAGATTGTATTACTCCACCCCATTCCTATCCATTACCACTCACCCACTCTTTCTTCATCACCCAGCTCTCCCCTTGCCCTTGGTACTGCCCTCCTCTCCCACTCTCCTCAATCCTGGTAAATTCCTCCATGCTATCAACTTACCTCTACTCTCCACCATCAATTTTTCCATCACCCACACATTACCCCACCATGCACTCATTTCCCTTACTGTTTCTTTTACTCCCTTTGAATTGTTGAAAATCCTACTTTAGTTTAAATAAGCTCTCCTGTAAATGCTATTTTCTGTATTTATTCATAGCAGGGACTTTGTAATCCTTCTGCATATTGCCCATGTCTTTGTACATTTGTTAATATTCTTTTTCCAGAGTGGAATCTTTATAAATGAGCTCCAAGCTCAATGGTTGTCTTCCAAGACAATACTTAGAAACACAGAAACATAGAATTTGATGGCAGATAAGGACCGCTTGGCCTAGCTAGTCTTCCCATTCCCCTACTAAATTTTAAATTAATTTAAAAAATCCAAAGATTCTTATCAGATTACAACAGTTTGGTGCGTGATCGTGGGGCCCCGAGTATACAGAAACATGCTGAGACATACTCGTTAGATAAAAACCCGGGTAACATTAGAACATAGCATGAAAAATAGTGTGTTAACTGTTAAGTTTGTACAAACTATTGAGCAGAGTAAAAGTGAGGATTTTCTAGATATCTTTGTGGAAACATTGTTAGAGAGAGGAAGGAAGTAAAATTAAGGATGAACTTAAATTGCTCAGAAACAGAGACTCAGAACCTTTTGTGGAACTACAGAAACTGTGCAGGAAGTGGATCTCAGAGCAAAGGAGACCACAAAAAGAAACTTCCCTGATAGGGGATGTCATGACCAGCCTGTACCTCATTTTCTTTAGAACAAAGAATGAAAACAGAGGAATTCACTTGCTTTTCTCAAACAGTTGCAGAAGGAACAGAAGTATGTGAAAGCTTACATGACCAAGCTTTAAAGAAAGTATTGGAATATCAAGTATTTTATGAAAATTTGAAACAATGCATTCACGATTTGATTAGTGAGGTGTGTGATATGGAAATGCAGAGAAGAGAGGTCATGGATAGAATGCATAAGTTGACTGAAGCCTACTGAACATGTGAGGGTCAGATGAAGGACATGTACAAAAACTGACTGGGGAAATTATAGGTTTGTACTCACAGTTAACAGATGCACACACAATAATAAAGAATTCTGGTTGGCTCTAGTCAGTAGCATGGGAGAGAAAGCACAGTTCCCTGACTTATACATTTGGATCAAACAGATCCTAGGGCCAGCGAGGGTATTGAGAGAGAATTTAGAGAAAATTGAAGATGGGTTAAAGTTCCTAATAGATCCCAGTAACTCCAGTAGAGGGGAAGCCAGTCTGATAGGAGGTCCAGAAGAGGAAAACGAGGTAGATTTGGGCAGTTGTTATGTGGATGATGATTTTGGCCTTGATACCTGCCAAGAAAGAGATGGATGTCACATGTCCCACCCAAGGCACCAGTGAAAAGGCTCTATTCTGAAGCTGATATCTGCCTCTTGAAATGTACGGGGGAGGGCTGCCCAGCAGATACCAAATTCTCCCCATAGTGGGGTAGTCTCACAAGGCTATCACAGTCACAATTATTGGGGGCAAGGACCCCTATGCAGCAGAAGAACATTGTGCCTACTCCTAAGACTCAGGACCTGCTCCTTCACCCCCGATGTCTCATCACATGTGACACCAATAACACCATATCTGGGACCTGGCATGCCACAGGTGTTGATGGTAACCTCCAGCCTGGCACAGGTAGGGATGGGGCAGCCACTACTAGCACCATAGACTCCCCTTGTGACTGCAGGGGTGGTGCAAAACTTGCTCCTCCAGTCCCTCAATGCCCCTGTGAACCTGTCTTCCTTGCAGTCTCCTATAGGAGCCACTCTAAATCAAAACCTGTTTGCCACTCAGGCACCATCAACTTTGACACCCGGGGTGGGTTTACCACCAATCCCTCTGAATATGAGGACCCTGTAGCATATTGCTGTCATGCAGGGCAAGTATCAAATAAAAGACACTATCTTGATGTATTGGAATAACCTAAGGGGCCAATCTGCCCTGTACAATGTGTAGGACCCTAAGGACCAGATTAACGTACTTACTGTAATTGAAAATACCTGGAACTCTTTGTGAGTGACTACTCCTGCTGCTAAAAATAGGTTAGACACCTATTACAACACCTGCAAGCTCTGATCCAACTCATTGACCCTGGGGTTAATGGGGCAGCTTTAGCAGTAGACCCAAACAAGGGCCAGCTTTGCATCCAGGAATTACTATGCTAGTCTTAGGTCATCCTTTTGGATAGGCAAGCCAGCTTGCTATGCAGTGCTAACCCTGATATTAAACATAAGACAGGCATGGAGGTAGATGCAAATCAACCAATAGATGTTATTCTAAGTAAAATGACCAAGGCATATAACTGAATTCAGTTATTAAAGAAAGAGAAAGAACCCAGGGACAGTGGCAGACAGGGCAGTGAGACACTAAGATTGGTAGACGGGAGCCATGCTCCCATCACATAAGTTGCTGCATTTGGGGCCTGAGGCACAGCTAACAACCAACAGAAAAATGATGGAATACACATGAAAGATTCTACACTCCGGCAGGTGGAGAAACACCCTTCCCAACCTGTGCCTCAGAATCCATGGTGGGGGGGTCAAAGAAAGGAATGCAACTACCAGAAGTATGGAACAGGTGGGGGAAAGAGGTCAATTTAATCTGTCACAACCACCAGCCCCCCCCCAACAGAGACTAAATTAGAGATATTTCAGGGGATATGAAAAGGCAGGTAGCAGAACTTGAAAATATGGAAAAGCGAACCAAGACAAGGATGACCCGAACACCCTGGGCCCCCAGAGGGAAAAATACTGACTAGACAAGGCCCCCAGCTGCCAGCTGCCAGGAGGTGTGAGAGGATGGCCTCTGGAACAGATACTGGACTAGTTCTAGGCTCTATCCCATTGATGGCCACCTCTAAGGTGTGCAGTCTTGGTGTGGTTTTAGACAGCGGTCTGACAAAGGAACATGAAGTGTCATTCATTGTCAGGGTTAGTTTCTTCCATCTGAGAAACATTACCAGGATCAAACACCGGATTCCGCACCTGGACCTCCCCACCTTGGTGCATGCATTTGTAACATCTAGGCTTAACTACTGTAAAGCACTCTACCTCATGGTCTCTGGAGCACCCTCCATAGACTGTAGCTGGTGCAGAATGCAGCTACCAGGCTGTTGACTGGACAGTCGAAATACTGTCACGTCACCCCGATGCTGCGTGAATTGCACTGGCTGCCAGTTTGATGGAGGGTGCTCTTCAAGGTGGGCTTGCTCACCTTTAAGGCTCTATATGGACTGGGCACTTGCTACCTGATGGACCTTCTTACACCCGCTGCCTCAGTCAGCTCCCTGCGATCCTCCTCAAGAGGCCTCCTGGCGATTCCCAGGATGAAGTTGAAAACTGCCGGCTATAGAGATTTTAGTATTTCCGGCCCTGTCCTGAGGAATTCACTTCTGCCAATGGTAAGGGGGGCCACTTCTGTGGAGGCATTCAAAGCCCACCTTAAGTACTGTCTGTTTAGCCAGGCTTTCTCAGATACTGGATGAGAACATAAACTATCAGTCCATTTTTAAAGTAAATCGGGTTATTATTTATATGCAAAACATTACCTATTTTGACGTGATTATTTATTATATTGTGAGATGATATTTTTCAAACTTTTGTGTGTTTGTACAGCACTCAGAGCCTCTGGGATTGGGAGCCGCCAGAAAAAAAAAAAAAGTTGCCTTGCCTTGCCTTGCCACTGCCTAGCCAATTTGGTTCTTGATGGGCATTGCTGCTCACAAGTATTTATCATAGACAATGGGGCTGCCATCTCGTTGGTGCATGACAATCTGTACAATGGACCACATGGACCAACAGTGGGGGTGGGTGTGAGTGTCCCACAAGTCCTGGCTTTATTTTCATAGCTTTCCAATTGGCTGTGGCTGTTTATCCCACTGTCCCTTCTAGCAGATTAATACAGTCCTAGATAAAGTTCTGGTGCAGCCAGGAAGAAATAAACATTTTACCCAATGCCCCACCATCGTTTATCCCTGATGGTATTCTTTCTGTCACTGCACAGATGAAGGATGTGGCTCCACTGGTTTTCCTGTCACTGCTGCACATATTTAAGCTCCCCTGCAGCAGCTGACAGGCTGACACTTAGAGCCCCAAAGATCTGGATTAGTCAGTGGAAGCATTTATTTTTATTTGCTACACACTGCCCCCTTAGCACAGTAACTTTCCCTTAATATACAGCAGTAGTTATAATTAAAACAAAATACTCTTCTCCCTTGTCTTGGCCGCAGCCAAAAACAGGTATCCTGGGGGCAGCCAGACATGTTATTTAATTATACAGCTGACCAGGACTTGGCTCATGGATATTTAAATGAGCCCCGGTTGATCTCCCTCACAAACTCCTTCAATTTTTACAGGAGCAGCCCCCCAGCATACTGTCCATGGTCACCAAGTTCCAAATAGGTGGAAGGGATCCCAGAACTGATGGCACAGTCCCCGAGGTGACCGCAAAACATAGCAGTTGCAGATCAAAGACGCTTTTTGTGTCAACTCGATTCCCACTGCCCTGGGGGCAGCACTATTACAGAGGAAGATCGCAGTGACACTTTTTACACCCAGAGGGGCTGGATTTAGATTTTGGGATTCAAGGCAGGGCACCAGAGGGCAAGAAATGACCTGGGGGACTAGAAAACTTGCTGGCAGGATTCAGGTGAAGCCCAGGAGACAGCAGGAGGAGACAGAGAATGACAGGGCTAATGTAAGTCCATGCAGGCATTTTAGGAACCCCCATTGGCAAGGGGGTTACACATGTGCAGCTGAAGGAGTATTAGTATTATACATACTTGGTGAACTGCAACCAGTGGTAGACTACTTTAAAAAAATCATGTGGGTGTCAATAGAACCCCATGATTTGAGCAAAATTCCCTCTGTCTTTAGACATGATAGAAAAAACAGAGAGTGAATCCACCCTTGATGACCCCTTGAGGCTGTTTGCAAATCACCTTATGAGTCAGAAATTGATGCCAATTTTGAAAGAATGTGAACAGGTTTTGGAAAGGCATCAACATGACTGTACTAGAATGGAGGTTTCTATGGGTATTTGGGGACCGGACCCAAAACCACAAAAACAATATCCTTTTCCAGCAGAGTCTTGAGTAGATGTTAAGAAAATTGTCAAATCCCTGTTGGACCAAGGAGTCATAGACCATGCTATTCCACCAGTAAATAACCAATTTGGCCTGCAAGAAAGTCAGATGGAAGCTGGCATCTGACCATTGATTACTGCCAGCTTAACTCAGTGACCCCTTGATTGCCTCAGCAGTGGTCAATTTGCCAGATGTATTGTCTAGATTCCCACCAGAAATGAAATGGTATTCAGTTATTGACATATCAAATGGATTTTGGTATATAACTCTAGTAGTAGAATGCAAGTACAAATTGTATTTAAATTGGATGGCACACAGTACAACTGGACTGTGTTACTCCAGAGATTTCACACTTCTCTCATTTTGTTTCATGATGTTTTAACAAAGGCATTGAAAACATTTTCATGTCCTGAATGCCTGTTAGAGTATGTTGATGAGTTACTGATGTGTATAAAGGCAAAAGAGGCACATTTTAAATTACTTGGTGAATTAATGCATTTGCTGCTTAGAGTTGGGCTAAACATAAACCCAAGAATGGTACAGCTTGTCAGACAGGAAGTAAACTTTTTGGGACATGAAATGTCTTGTAACAGAAGATCCCCAGAGCAGAAAAAGGTTCAAGTAGTATTAGATATGCCCACCCCTACAGTCTTACATTCTTTATGCTCTCTTTTGGTGGTTCTGTAATTTCAGCAGGGTGTTTATACCAAACTTTGCAGACATAGCCTGCCCATTGCATGATTTATTGAAGAAGGGGGCCTCTTTGAAATGGACACAGGCTCATTCAGATGCAGTTCAGACACTGAAAAACACACTTGCTGAAGCATCCTGTTTCACTAAACCAGATCCAAGTAAAGCATACCATTTAGAAGGGACAGTCTCAGACCCAGCTGTGGCACTTATGCTGGCACAGCCGGTGCATGACCAGCTTGACCAGTGGGCTATGCATCATGCGTGCTGACACCAGCTGAAAATAAATGTCATCGATGTGAGAGATACCTACTAGGAACATTCTAGGCAGTAAAAATAGTTTAGTCACCTCACAGGATTTAACAATATCTTATTACACTCCACGGAAGTCAACAGCTTTCCTTTGGTCTGATAGAAGGAAGGCAATATGTCAAATGCAAGATTAGCCTATTGGGCTTTACTCTTACAGTATTGGTACACAGAGCTGGCAGACAGAACCCATAAGACAACCAAGTCCCTCTTACTAGGAAAAAACAGTCCAAGACTCCCACAGCTGTGGGACAGACTCAACAGACCGGAAAGAAAGGAAGACTACGCAGGTGTATTTTAATGAGTGCCCCAATGCAGACTTTGTCAGTATGTTTATTGAATTTTGTTGACTGGGTAAACCCACTAGGCCTATAGCAGTCCCTTTTCAGGGGAACCTGCAATTAATTACAGAGATCCTTCACAGAAATTGGACATGCTTAAAGAGCAGCTGACACCTTTAAAAAAACTTTGGAAAACATAAAAGCTGGACACAATTCAGCTTGTATTTAACATATTAATTATAGATTTCTCCTCTTCATTATTTATACTGAAGAAATTCCCACAAAAACAGGATATGTATCCCTTAGAGCTCATCTTCTTCTATAATTTACTCCCCACATGACATCATACTGATCTGTTGAGACATCACAATCTGTTGTTGTGGGAATAATTGTAATGCCACATGCACAGTATGACATAAGGTTGGGAAGAAGCATAGGAGCTGATGAACCTTCAGGGAACAACTCTTCTGTTTTCGTGTGTATGACCTCAGCAATAAATAATGGAGACAAGAAATACAGAGATAATGAAACATATAAGCTGCTTTGTGTCCAAATGTTATGTTCTTCAAAGTTCTTCTTGAGGTGTTAGTGTCTGTTTAAATACAGAGAAACATTGGTTGGACATTTAAAGTGCAATGGACAAGTTAAATTACAGGGAAATATTGTTAGATGATATACATACAGAATCTAGTCATAATTTTTCTACAGTTGCACAAGAAAATATCACATATATTTTACAGAGAAGGTTAGGATTAAATACACATAATAGCACCATGCAGCCTTTAGGAGCTTTGTTTGAGCACCAGGGATACCATAGAAAAGTAGTATTGTTTGAGACATTTACACTGTATGACAGGCCAGTATCACTGATCACCAATGCAAATGCATTTTTACAGGTGGATATTCCTTCTACTTGGATGGCATTCCACATACTAGAACTGGGGTATACATCCCAGACAAACAAATAGACCAGGCAAGGTCTTGCGCCTAGTGATGCAGAGAAGTTAAATTCCACCCACAAAGTGGACATGTAGTGGCCCGCTTCGCGTTGCCATTCTGCTATGTGAAGTGACCATATAGAACCCTCACTTCACCACTTTGTGTTGTAATTATGACTTCGCATTGCTCACTCCTCCTTACTTCACTTTAAGGTGGAGTGAGAATTCACAGGCAGCCCACACATCACATGGCTTACACGGTGTAGGTCACATGCTTCAGGCAGGCAGGCAGGCAAGCAGTGACTCATGCTTAGAAGAGAGTTTCACTTTCGCCTTGTAGTAGAAGAAAGACGTTGTGTGTAGAGATGCAGTGAAGTTAAATTCCGCCAGCGAAGTAAACGTGAAGTAAACCACTTCATGTTACTTTATGGCTATGCAAAGTGCCCATTGAACGCACTACTTCACCACTTTACCTTGTGATGATGCTGATAATGATTTTGTACTGCTCACTCCACCTTTAAAGATGGAGCAAGACTTTACAAGCAGCACAAACACATCGCATGGCTTACACAGTCTAGGTCACATGCTTCAGGCAGGCACGAAGTGAATCATGCTTGAAAGACACTTTTACTGCAGCAGCAGCCCCATGGTTCCAACAACACCTGGGCCCCTCTGCCCGTGCCTGGTCCTCCCAGCACCTCATATGGGCATTCTTTACTACACTGCCTGGGGACAGTAGTGTAGTGAAATGTAATCTGTGTGGTGTGGAGGTGCGCCATGGCCTCAAGGGAGCTCACCTTGGCACAGGTGGTCAACACATTCACCTGTACAACCACCACTGTGTACAGTTGCAGGCCAAGGTTGCAGAGCAGGGCAGTACTGCACCTGCTGGCTCTGCTAGGGTAGGGAAGAGGAGGAAGCATGGCATTCACCTGCACGTGGTGGTGTGAAGTGGGGTAGGGCCATGGATCAAGTGGCTGCTCCACCACCACAACCTGCAGCAGGTGCGGTGGCAACCCTGTCCAACTATCTGCCAGACAGGCCAATTTAGGCCTGATGTGGAGTGATTTGCAGGCTGTTAACCACTGTCTTGACAACATTGAACAGCAGTTGGAGTGAATTGAGAGGTATCAGATACAATTTATGGGGATGCTTCAACTGCTGCTGTCTCATAAGAATGCTGATCACTAGTTTTATTTTGTTCTTGCACCCACCACCCTCTGTATGAAAAAAAAATATTTCCCGATGTTGCCCCTGATCCGTCCCCCCTCTATCTTCAAATTTTGGGCCCTTCCTCATGCACATCTCTTTTTCTGGATGGTACTACCTTCTTGTACGTTGTTGATTCCCTTTTGGTACTTGATATTTTCTATCATGCCACCCCCCCAGGTCATCATCATCATCATCAACAGGAACCGCTACATTGCAACATTTTTGAAGAGTGGAGTATTTAACACCAACATTCCCAGACACAGCCACCTTGACTTTCTTTTTCTCCAGCTCCCAATCAGCATATCATCAGAAGAGAAAAAAAAATTAACAGCTGTGATTCGTGAAGAACGTGATTTGTCTCATGATGAGTGACTGGTGTGACATGACTATTGTTAATTAACTGTACACAAATACCTATGGCTGTACTTCCCTGACCTGTAGCACACAAAACTCCCAAACTTGAAAACTCATATTAAAGACTACAATGCTCAATCCGAGATACTACAAAACAGGCTTACATGCAACTTTTCATGAATCGTGATCATGAAGATGAAGAATGTGATTTACGTAAGAGTCATAATGAGTGAGTGGTGTGACATGACTAATGACAATAAACTGCATGCAAATACCTATGGCTGTACTTTCCTGACCTGTACCTCACAAAACTCCCAGACTTGAAAAGTCACATTAGTGACTACAATGCTTAAGACGAGATACTACAAAACAGGCTTACATGTAACTTACAACCCAAAAACTTGAAAGTTTTGGAATTCATGAATCATGACTGTGAAGGTGAAGAATGCAATTTGTATCATGAGTGACTTGTGATGATCGTCCTGACTTAAAAATGCACATTAATGAGTACAATGTTCATGCTGCGTTATGCACTGCACCAATACTCTGAAGGGAAGCCAAACAACTGTGACTTAAGTTACAGATGGAGCTTGGGCCCTAAAGAGATATAACGCACAGACAGATTAAGATTGCACTAGGGGCGTGGCTAGCAGCCGACAGGAATAGATGCCTCTAACACTGCTCCAGACCTTAATAGCAATAAAAGTTTAAAATCTCCGTGTTTACTAACTTTCACCCCGAACCAAACATTTCTTTAGAAAAACACAGTGCTAAAACCTCTTGTGGAGCAAATGTATGCTGATTTAATGATGGGAAGAACTAAAATGGAGTCTCACAAAGAACTGGGCTGAGGGAAAGGCCCCGCACCGTCTTCCAGTGGAGCATTGAATAGTACACAGTTGAATGAGAAGCCCAGGGATTTAGAGGCCACAGTAAATGCCATTTTTCAGGCAGTACAGCAACTGGACAAAAAACTTGATACCTACAATACCAGACTGACGCATGCAGAAACTAAAGTTACTGCCTTAGAAACAAATCATACAGCTCTCAGTTCTACTATCTCAAAAGCTGCAATAGTAACTGATGGGGTACTGAAAGAAAACAATCTTCTCTGCACCAGGGTGGAATACTTTGAAAATGGAGCCTGCACTTGTAACCTCTGATTTCTGGGAATACCCGAAGGAGTCAAAGGAGCCAAGTTGGTGGATCATGGTATATGCACCAGTTCCTTCAGGACGTTTTTAAATTGAGAGCGGACTACCAGATTACTCAGGCTTATTGTATCACACCAAGAAGGAAGCCTAACAATCCTGAGCTTCCTAGGACTGTCTTAGTGGTAACCACGGGAGTGCATATGCAGGACATGATTCTACAGAAGGCCAAATCAGCAGGGGCACTTACACTTCCTGTCGGCTCTGTTGTGCATTGCTTCCCCGACCTAAGCTACACGACAAGAATGAGGTGCCGTAGATCTGACGCTGTTTGTGCAGGCCTTCCAGAGCTAGGGATCAACCATGCTTTGCAAATGCCAGCGAGGCTGAAGATCATCTATGCTGGGAAAACCTTTTTGTACAACGATCCAGCAGATGCAGGCCGTAGGCTGGAGATGATTTGGGTAGATTTTGCCAAGTCTGGTCACTCGGGTTCAGAAGAAGGTGATGGTGAAACCTAAAAGCTGGGACTCTTGGACTTAAACTTAAGGGTTGGTTAGTACCAAACTGTTCTTGGCTGTAGTATACTGGAGAATTATGGTTAACACTGAGAAGTTTCACTACAACTTAAAATAGTTGAGTCGGCTTTAAAATTGTTAAAGAATCTTCTCTTTCCTATCTTAAAAATGTTTGTTAGCAAAGTTAACGACAAAATTGTTGGATACTTTTAACTACAAGCAATATAATATTTTAATATTATAGTATACAGTTTTACTAGGTGCAGTACTACCACCTAGTAGTAGATTTGGGAAGGGAGTGAATTTTGTAAGAAATGTTCCAGGCTTTTATAGCTATTTGTTTCAAAGGTAAAGATTACATTTAAATACATTGTTGAGGGATGTCTGAGAGCATATTTGAGGGGCATCTCTGTGGCAGAAATGGGAAGGAAAGAGTTAATGGTTTGGATTCTGTAGGTGCCTTATTTTTTTAGCAGTGTGGAAAAAAATACACTGAGGCTGAAATCCTCCAGCAGCATCCAGCTTGTGGAATTCCTAGCTGCTAGATAAGAGCTGGGTCATAAATCTCGAGTGGACATCTCCAGACACACACAGACCTGCAGACACGGACACAGGGCAGTTTGAATGGATTGGATCATTCAAATATAAACTTAAGGTGAAAAGGGAATATAATTGGTCACTGATAGGTGTTCACTCTGATTGGGACAATTAAATACATACATGTTAGTTGGTTGGTGCATTTAAGGGGAGAATAGGAATGACCTATTCTCCATAGAATATATAAGCTTCTGTAAGACAGAGAACTCTCTCTTGCCTTTGGAAGCTGGGAGGAGAAGCATAACCTTGGAGCCTACCCTTGTAGCTATGTCTGTGGGAGCGGGCAGTTAGAACAGGGTCCAGTGTCTCTTGTAAGGACAGGGAAGGGTAAGTTTAGTGATAGCATATTTCAGTATTAGCTTTCTTCTTTTGCCATCTGTTATTTAAAAACATTTGTTTACTTTTCCTGTACGAGTGTTATTCTCTTGTGTTGTAAATACATATCCTGTAAATGCTCATTGCACTTTCTGTTAAGTAAAAGCTATTTATTTGCTCAACAGTTGTGACTCTGATGTCATTTTTCTAAGGTAAGATTTGATTGTTCACTGGCTTAGGTAAACTCTGTGTAGCATCCACCACCCGAAAGAGACACACTACCAGACTTTAACTTGTGCAATTGCATGTTTTATTATTCAAGTTTGTACACTTGAAAGAGGTGCCAGAAGGAAAGTCCGGCTGGTGGCAGTGAATACCTGAGGACACACACCTCTCTAAAAGCTGTTTCAGCCCAGAGGGAGAGGTGAGTTGTCACATATTGGTTGGCAGTGGTGGGGTGATGATAGCGGACTGCGTAGCGCACTGATACAGAGTTTGCCAGTGGAACAGTTACCTTAGCATTGCAAAACAGGATATACAAGAGGATACATTTGTACAACAGTTTTATTTGTTTCTAGATAGCACAGTATAGTGTAGCAGTAGAGAATGAGCTCCACGGAGTATGACTCACTTACTGTATCACAGCTTTTTGAGAAGTGCCAGGAAAAGGGGATTCAGCCTGAAAGTCTAAAGCAGAAGAAAAAGGCAGACCTCATAGCTACTCTCTTGGCACATGATCAGAAGCAGACAGTCGCTGGGGGTGAGTCAGGAACTGAGGCAGCAGATCCCCCAAACCAGCTTGAGGCACTGCGACTGCAGTTGTTGCTGCAAGACAAGGCATTGGAGGCTAAAAGACTGGATGCTGAGGCAGAAGCAAGAAGGTTGGAAGCAGAGGCAAGAAGACAGGAAGCAGAGAAAGAACTTGAAGAAAAGAGACTGGAAGACAGAGAGAAAGAACGTCAGGAAAAGGAGAAAGAATGTGAAGAAAGAGAAAAGGAACGACAGCATGAGAAGGAGATGATTACCCTGCGCAGCCAGCAAACCATGAGTAATGGTGGAGTGAGTTTACCTCATGAAGCCAAAATGAATTCTAAATTGTTCCCTCAGTTTAAAGAGGGAGATGACCTTGATTTATTTTTAAGGTCATTTGAGAGAGTATGCAATCAATTAAAATTGACTAAGGCTTCCTGGTCAACTTATCTCACACCCTTGCTGATGGGGCGAGGGTTGAATGCATTTGCTAAAATGAGTAATGAAGACTATGCTGATTATGATAAAGTGAAAACAGTGTTGTTGAAACATTTTGAATTAACTCCTGAGGCTTATAGAAGAAAATTTAGGGAGTTAAAGAAAACCCCAGAAGACAGTTATGCAGAACTGCAGGTTCAACTGTGTACTTACTTTGATAGGTGGATGGAGGGGGCTAAAGCAACTACTGTGGAACTGATTAGAGATGTATTGGTGAGAGAACAATTCCTTAAAATTGTACCTGAGGACATGTGTGTATGGCTCATAGACAGGGCATGCGCCTCTTCCACAGAGGTGGCAGGAAGCGCTGACGAGTATCTGTCTAGCCGCCACACACACAACGAAAGTCTTATGGTGGGGGCAGCACATGGGTATAAGGTGATCCCATGGGGGCAGCCCAAAGGAAACCAGCCTGCACCTGAGCCCAAAGTAGAGACCTCTGGTTCTAAGGGGACTCAAGAAATAGGTCCCAAGAAATGTCATATTTGCAATCAAGTGGGACACTTGAGATATAACTGCCCTCAGAAACTGGTTAAGGGGCAGAGATATGGGGGCAGGGGTGATCAAAAGGGCACTGGTGTGTTTGTAGGGTGTGTCCAGTCTGAAGAACCACTCTCCTCTGATGAGAATCTGCATAGAACTGATGCTGTGCAGAACAATCTGAAGCTCATGTGACCTGCAATCCCATGAATCACTGCAAAATTCACCTTGGTGCTCAACAACAAGGTGAAGTGACGTGATATACATTGATTTCAATGTACTTTGCCTTACAATTGGTGGAGAAGTGGTTGGAGAAGGCAGAGTAACGTGAAGTCATTGTTTTCTGTGGACTGCGCATTCCTCATTTTAACGTGAAGTACTCAGCTTTGCATTGTGGATTCCTTCGTGGATTCTGCCTTGATTCGTGAATTACTTTGTGGAGTGGATTTTGGTCACTTTGCCCACCTCTACTTGCACTCTGCACTCATCCCAAGCAGCAAAGTTGGTGGCTATCTGTTGAGTGCTGGAGCTGATTAAAGAACTATAAATTCAGCCACCTGTGTGCATCTGTTCTGATTCCTCTTGGATGTGCATTGCATTGACAGAATTATTGTCCTCATTGGTGAAGAACTGTTTCTTCACCTCAGATGGAGAACACATCAAATATTTGGCATTATGGAAATATGTGCTGCACCTGGTTAAGTCATTGTCAATGCCCCATGTACATAAAGTCAAAGCACACTCAAAGGAAACTCCTTCTGTAATGGAAAATCACGGGGCAGATGCATTGGCTTGGCAAGGTGCCGGGGTGGAGGGGGGTATGGCAGATGCCAGAAATAGAGACACAGCATAGTGAGTTACCAGTAGCCACTCTGTTGAAAACAGAACATAAATTAGAGATACCTGATTTATGTCAACTGCAGGAACAAGACAAACAAATAAAAAGTTTAAGGAAAAGGCTGGAAAGGGGTGAGGACAAAGGGAATGTGAAACTTGATGCAGATTCTGGGCTAGTTGTGCACTGAACACCACAGACAGGAGAAAAGGTGTATTTTACACCAAGGAAGGTGAGGGGTGATCTTTTAAGGCTGGCATATTATGCCCATGGCAATCAAGGGATCTCAAAGACTCTAAAAATCTTGAAAAGGCTGTCTTGGTGGCCAGGGATGTTACACCAAGTCAAACAATTCTGCAACAATTGCATCATTTGTGCAGAAGTGAACCCAACACAACACACCCAGCAAGCCTTCTTAAGACCACAGTTGAAGGAAGAACGCTGCTGGAAACTCCAGATGGAATTTGTCAGATCCCTCCCCAGCATGGCTCTGGGTAACAAGTGCATCCTTCTAGTTAGACTTGTTCTCAAAATGGGTAGTGGTAATACCTCTGAAAAAGGACAGGAGCCCTGGTCAAGAGAGTGTTCAGTGTTTGGGGTCTGCCAGCTGGAACAGAGTCAGAGCAGGGTCCCCATTTTGTGGGCAAGATTATGAGGAAGTGTTTACAGTTACTGGGTATTCAGCAGAAGTATTATATTCCTGGCTGGCCTGACTCATCAGGACAGGTGGAAAGAATGAGCAGGGCTATCAAAACAATGCTGAGAAAGAATGTCACCATTAACCGAGAGACTGGGATCAAACATTGGCCATATGTCCCTAGTCCTTATGGCTATTAGGAGCACACCTGGTGTTTCCACAGGGCTAACCCCCTTTGAAATGTTATGAACATATGAAAGTGCCAGCAGAAACAGACATCCTGGTCTATCAACATCTGCTTGAGTGTACAGTTAGCATCCCTAGGTTGCAGCTACCCCATCCCTTCCCTTTTTGTCCATCCTCAGCCATTCTCAGCTTCACCCACCAGTACTCTCCCTTGCTCTCTCTCCCATGCCCTTTTAAAGCTACTCACAGTTTTGCATGATATCACCCTCTCTGGTAGGGCATTCCAATTTGAAACCACTCTCTCTCTGAGAGGTAATGCCTCCTCATCTCCCTCCTAAATCCTCCCCCCTCTATTCTTAGCCCATACCCTCTAGTGTCCCATCCTTTCCTCAGTTTAAAAACCCAGTTGCCTCCATCCTTGTTGATTCCCCTCAAATACGTGCAAGTTCTGATCATGCCCCCCATCCCTCCTCTCATCCAGGATGTACATAGTCAGTTCCCCCCACCTGTTCTCATAGTCAGTTCCCCCCGCCTGTTCTCATAGTCAGTTCCCCGCCTGTTCTCATAGTCAGTTCCCCGCCTGTTCTCATAGTCAGTTCCCCGCCTGTTCTCATAGTCAGTTCCCCAGCCTGTTCTCATAGTCAGTTCCCCAGCCTGTTCTCATAGTCTCTCCCCGCCTGTTCTCATAGTCTCTCCCGCCTGTTCTCATAGTCAGTTCCCCAGCCTGTTCTCATAGTCAGTTCCCCCGCCTGTTCTCATAGTCTCTCCCCCGCCTGTTCTCATAGTCTCTCCCCCCCCTGTTCTCATAGTCAGTTCCCCCGCCTGTTCTCATAGTCAGTTCCCCAGCCTGTTCTCATAGTCAGTTCCCCCGCCTGTTCTCATAGTCAGTTCCCCCGCCTGTTCTCATAGTCAGTTCCCCAGCCTGTTCTCATAGTCTCTCCCCGCCTGTTCTCATAGTCTCTCCCCCGCCTGTTCTCATAGTCAGTTCCCCGCCTGTTCTCATAGTCAGTTCCCCGCCTGTTCTCATAGTCAGTTCCCCGCCTGTTCTCAGGCAGCCGCCCCCGCCTGTTCTCATAGTCAGTCTCCCAGCCTGTTCTCATAGTCTGTTCCCTCCGCCTGTTCTCATAGTCAGTTCCCCCAGCCTGTTCTCATAGTCTGTTCCCTCCGCCTGTTCTCATAGTCAGTTCCCCCAGCCTGTTCTCATAGTCTGTTCCCTCCGCCTGTTCTCATAGTCAGTTCCCCCCGCCTGTTCTCATAGTCAGTTCCCCCAGCCTGTTCTCATAGTCTGTTCCCCAGCCTGTTCTCATAGTCTGTCCCCTCCATTCCATGTAACATCCTCATTGCCCTCCACTGCACTCCCTACAGCAGCTTGATATCCCACATCAGGTATGGGTTCCAGAACTGCACACAGTACTCCAAGTGTGGCCTGACCAGTGACCTGCAGAGGAGCAAGATCACCTCATTCCACCTGGATAAGAACCCCTTCACTATACACTTTTATTTTATTCATTTATTCATTACAAATCGGGTTTACAACCTTTGAGTCAGAGACTCATTTACAAAGGCACCTCATTGCGGGGGGGGGCAGACATCAAGACAGTTATTACAGTGCAGATTAAAACAGAGGATAACATTACAAGTGCAGTAAAAGGAACATTTAACATAGATACACTTAGGTTACATAATGTAGTATTTTGTATGCTACTTAGGTTACATAATGTTACAAAATTGTGAGTTACACTCATGGATATAGTAGGTCTTCAGAGAAGGCAGTGGGTTACATCCTTGTTTGGACCTAGTAGGGAAGGGGTAGGTCTGGGGAAGGGAGAGGCTGTCCAGTGGACGTTGTTGAGCCAGGGGGCAAGGCGGGCGGGAACCACAGGTTACAACAGGGGGTTAGTTGCACCTACAGCAGTGGGTATTAAAGATATTGTTCCAAAGGGCTGTTTTGAAGGAGCTAAGTTTTGGCAAGTTGGAGATGCAGCTAGGGAGGGAGTTGAACCAGGTGGGAACTCAGTAGAGGAAGGATCTCTGGGCAAGAGAGGTCTTGGTTCTGGGCACCTTGAAAGTGGCCTAAACAGAGCTATGGGTGGTGATGGACAAAGATGGCTGCTGCAGGGGGGTGGAGACCCATGGGGGGGAGAGTCCCAGCAGAGATTTCTTAGTGAGAAGGCAGGTCTGGCAGAGCAGTTGCTCCTCAAAGTTGAGAAGATTGGTGGTAGTATAGAGAAGACAGATGTGAGTTCAGCTGGGGGCACTGGTCAGGAGCCTACAGGCCTTATTAATGGATTTTGGAGAGGGCAGTGTTGTCAGCTGCTGCGTAGATGGGCAAGCCATAGTCCATGAGGCACAAGACGGAGGAGGTGATGGCCAGCCTGAGGGCAACCTGAGGCAGGCAGTCCCTGTGCTGGTATAGCAGGCCAATCCGAGAGTTAATGGTGGCTGACAGGGCATTAATGTGGGTGTGGAAGGAGAGGGCAGTATCGAACGTGACGCCTAGGTACTTGTATGTGGTCACTTGTTCCAGCGGGTGCAGAGTGCTGGGGATAATCAAGAGGGGGGTATTTTTAGCTTTATTTTGGTGGTGGGAGAAGAGCATTGATTTGGTTTTCATTAGGCTAATGACCAGTCTGCGGTCTCTGAACCAACTTTCGGATTGGTTGTAAGCTTGCTGAAGGGATAATTGGAGGGAGGTGGGATTGGGATGTGAGGCAACAAGGACTGCATCATCGGCATAGAGGAGCATTTTACCAGTACATGAGCTGGGGAGGGTGTTGAGGTACAGACAAAAAAGTATTGGACCCAGGATGGAGCCCTGAGGGACCCTGTAGCGAATGGGAAGAGTACTGGAGAGGGAGCAGCTGATCTTGACACGCTGGGATCTAGCAGAGAGGTAGCTAGAGAACCAGGAAATGGGACCATCAGAGAAGCCAAGTTGGTGGAGAGAGTCGAGAAGGGGATGACAGACAGTGTCAAAGGCCTTGGAGAGGTCAATGACCACAGCTCCTGCAAGGCTGCCAGAGTTGAGAGCAGCATGCAGGTGTTGGGAGAATTCCAGGAGAGCCATGGTTGTACTGTGTCCTGGTGGAAACCGTGGTTGTTCAAAGGCAAGATAGTCATATTCTGGTTAGGTATTCAGAGAGCTGGATCAACACCACTTTTTCAAAGGCTCTAGAGGGTGGGGGGAAGATGGAGATGGGCCGGTAATTGTTGGGGGTGGATTGGTCCCCACTCTTATGTATGGGTGTGATTTCTGAAGCTTTCCAAGCACTTGGGAACTGACCCAGGTATAGAGACCAGTTCAAAAGGTCAGTCAGGGGGACTAGGACTTCTTCCAAGACCATACAGAGGATCCTGGAGTCGAGGGGGTCACTGCTGGGGTTATTGCTGCCTAAGGCTTTTAGCAGGTGCGGCCTGGCTTCTTGGGGGTATAGGGTGCACAGGTAGAATGGTGGGCGATGCAGGACCAGAGGGAGAGAGGTGGGGATTGGGTCAAAGAAGCTGCTGGGGAGGACCCAGCTTAGGTCAGAGAAGGCAGTGTTAAGGCAATCATCTATGAGGAGTGGATCTGTGGTGGGGGTTCCATTGATGGACAGCTGAGATGGTGGTAGTGAGCGGAACTTCCCATTTAGCTCTTTCATATTATCTCAGACGGTCCGGCTGAACCCCAAGTGGAAGTGAGGGTGGTCTGGTAGTGCTCCGCCTTGGCCAGCCTAATGGCCCAAGCGCACTTATTGCGTTCTGCATTGTAGGCCTGTCTGTCAGATGCCTTTCCAGATTCTACAGCAATGTGCCAGAGATTATCTGTTTTTGAGTCTCTGGAGGAGGGGTGGGGTGATCCATGTGGCACTGCATTTTTTTGAGCGGATCCTGGTGAGGGTGTGCAAAAAGGTCACAAGCCTTACAGAAGGCATTTGTGAAGTGGTCAAGAGCTAAGTCAATGTCAGGGGTGCGCTGGATAGGGGACCAGTCTAGCTGAGCTAGGTATTGTTTTAATTTTCTGAGGCTGCCAGGGCATAAACGGCGGCATAGAGTGGCCTGGGACACTGGCTTCAGAGTGGAGGATGACCAGAGACAGAGGACTGGGGAGTGATCACTAAGAGAGTTGGGGAGGACAGTGACATTCCGGATTTTGTAGGGACGGTTAGATATAACAACATCTAGAAAAGTGCTAGTGCCAGTAGAGTAGTTGTATCTGGTGGGCTGGGTGACTAACTGGGACATATCCAGGGCAGCAAAGGAGTCCCTTATATGGGAGGCAGTGAAGGCAAGCCAGTTAACTCTGAGATCACCTAGGATGACTTGCTTCACTTTGTGAGGGAGAGATGTAAGATAGTCAATGAGGGACTGGACCGCTTGGTTTTGATTCCTTGGGGATATGTAAGAGACCATGAGGAAGAGAGGGCCTCGGGCGGGGTCAGGTGTGATTTTTAAGGTGAGGGCTTGGGCTCCATAATCAAGTTTAGGAGCTGGGAGTGCCTGACCTATATGGGAGTCCCGTACGAGTAGTGTGCAACCACCGCCGCGTTTGCCTACTCGGTCTTCAATGTAGATGGTATATCCAGGGTGAGTGATAGCTGAGTCAGGGGTGGATTTGGAGAGCCAAGTCTCTACCAGTGCAGTTATGTCAGGTTGATGTTGAACGACCCAGCACTGCAGGGCAGCAGACACCCCAGCATCTTGTTCACCTTCACTGCCAGTTTCCTGCATTGGGCAAAATTATTCATGCTCCCTGTTACCATCACCCCTAGGTCCTTCTCCTCCTCAGTAATCCCCAGTTTTATCCCCTCAACCAGTATTCTTTGCTTGGGTTCTTTGCCCCGAAGTGCATAACCTTACACTTCTTTACATTGAACCCCAGCTGTCACCTCTCCAACCACTCCTCCAGTTTGGATTAGGTCCCCCTGCAGTTGCTTCCATCCCTCCTCCTCCTCATCCACTACAGCACCCATTTTGGTATCATTGTGAACAGACTTACACTGCTCACCACTCCCTGCATGATGTCTGAGATAAAGATCCCAAATAGCACTGGGCCCAGCAGCAAGCCCTGTGCTACTTCGTTTATCACTGGTCTAGGTGTTGAGAATTCCCCCCCACCACCACCCACTGTAGCCTCTCATGCAGCCAGTTTGTAATTCAGTTTGACATTTTCACCACCCCTCCCATGCCAGTTAGCTTCCCCCCAAGCTACCCAAGAGGCATTGAATTGAAGGTCTTGCTAAAATCCAAATAGAGGACATCCACTGCATGGCCCCTGTACAGCTCTCTTGTTACCCAGTCATAATATCATAATATTGTATTAGGTTAGTCTGACAGGACTTCCCCAATAGAAACCCATACTGCCTCACATCCTGGAGGTAATTGTTCTCTAGAAATGACACCAGTCTCTCCTTCAGTTGTAACTTGCAACCGCACAGGTTATGTCCAGAAACAATCAGCCAAGGAGTTCCCAGGCAGTGGATAGTCCAGCCACATCCTCTTACATGCTGCACCAAGCTTCCACAAATTCAACCCAAACAAAACTGAGTCACAGAAGCCAGAGTCTGCTGAAACCAAACACAAAGCAAGTGAAATTAACTGAAACTTGTCCTTAAATACCTACAGCAACTGATGATCCAGCCACACCCATTTACAAAATGCACCAAGCTTCCACAAATACAGCCCAAACACAACTGAGTTACAGAAGTCAGACCCTGCTGAAACCAAACACAAAACCATTATGCCCCCTCCCCAATAACTAGCCTGACAAAGAATAAAATTCCCTGGGGTCTAGTGCCCCACCCCGATCACTGGCTCCATGTAAAAGTAAGTCAATATGACTGCAAGGGCAATAAAAACACCCAGCCATCTGTAGTATGAGTAGAGATGCAACAAAATTTTAATTTACGGGTGAATTCCCCACAAAATTTCAAAATACACCTCTGTGGATCGTTTCACAAAGTTTCCCTGTTTGATAAGAAATGTGCCCCATGTAACTTCACCTTGCTTTTGTTTCTTTTAAGTGCAAATTACATTTAAAAAACAAAACAAAGACAAGGCAAAGTTAGAAATGGTGATTTCCCCCGCCAGTCCTGGCCTGATCTTTCCCTGGTGTCTAGTAGTCCCCCCACCCTCTGATCACTGTCTCAACATAGAATAAAATTCACTGGTGTCTAGAGCCCCCAAAATCACTGGCCCGACAAAGAATAAAATTCTCTGGGGTCTAGTGCCCCCCATTTCTGGCTCCATGTAAAGTAAATTCCTTGGTGCCTAGTGACCCCCCTGCTCATTTATAGATTCATAGACATGTGTCAGCAGTAAAGGACTCTCCTGGCCCACCGAGTCTGCCCATTCCCCTACAATTTGTCCCTCCCTTCAACATTCCCCCCCTCCTCCCCTTGACAATTCCTTGTGTTTGTCCCAGGCCTTCTTGAAGCACTCCACTGTACTGACTCTCACCATCTCCTCAGCTACTCTTCCTGTGAAGTAATAGTTCCTAACGTTTCCCCTAAACCTTCCCCCCTCCAATCTCAATCCATGCCCCCTAGATCTTGTATCCACTTTCCCTGCAAATAAGCTCTCCCCCACTTTATTGCTCCCCTTTACAAACTTGAATGTTTCAGTCATGTCCCCTCCCTCCATCCCTTCTGGTCTCCAGAGGATACAAATGCGTCTCCTTCAACCTTTCCTCATATGTCTTCCCACATAGCCCATGCACCATTTTAGTGTCCCTTATCTGCGCCCTTTCCATGCCATATATGTCTTTTCATAGATGGGGCCTCCTAATCTGTACCTCATACTCCAAATGTGGCCTAACAATAGAGCTGTATAGTGGCATTGGCATCTCCCTCCTCCTGCTGGTTATCCTCTTCCCTTTGCACGCCAGCATCCTGTTAGCTTTGCCCACTGCCTTGTTGCACTGGGTCCCCACCCTAAGTCATCAGTGATAATAACTCCTAGATCCTTCTGCCTGATTGCAGCCATTATCCCCTCCCCCAATGTGTAAGTGGTATTTAGATTCCTCCTCCCCAAGTTCATCACTGTGCATTTCCTGGCATTGAACTTTAGCTGCTATGTTTCTGACCACTCTTCCAGTAATTTTAGATCCTTCTTCATTGTCTCAACCACCCCCCCCCCCGGGTGTCCACCTTGTTGCTGAGTTTTGTAACGTCAGCGAAAATGGAGACCTTCCCTTATGTCTCTGACTTAGATGTTAAACAGAATGGGCCCCAACACCGACCCCTGGGGGTACCGACTCATAACCCTTGTCTCCCCAAAGTGCATCCCATTGACTACCACCCTTTGGCTTCTACCCATCAAAACCCCAAGTGGGTTAGTGGCCCAGCTCTCTGCTCTCCACCATGCTGACTGCCCAACTGAACTGTCAGTGAATGAGTACGTACTTGTACAAGCATGCACTCATTAATTGCCACTTAAGTGTTCAAAGACGTAATATCTGTAAAGATTCCTTTAAGTCCTATGGGGTTATATAAGCAGGTACTGGGTGGTTGCAGTTAAACAACCCATTTAAATCAGGTAACTATAGGAGGGAAGTCCTTGCTGGACTCAGTTTGTAAGGATTTAGAAAATCTTTACTACCTGTACACCAAAAACATATCTAACTTTGAATTTTCTTTCAAACATCCCTACTTTGGGAAAGGGACCCAAGAGCAAGATGGTTCCATCAAGTCTCATGGTGGATAGTACACTGACACTAATTTGCTGACTGCGACCACATCACCCGGCAAATGTGTCAACTGACCGCCATGGTGCCCTGTGCACCGGGGCACATTTTGACTGTTTGTGGAGGGCTGCATCCTGTGCACCCCTCCTCACAGGAGGCTCTGTCTCCCCCACCTCCAGGACTTATAGATTGTCAACTCCAAGGGTGTGGATTACATAGAAGAGAGACCAACTCCAGCAGTTC
The DNA here is from genome assembly GCA_016271365.2 of Neoceratodus forsteri. NCBI lineage: Eukaryota > Metazoa > Chordata > Ceratodontiformes > Ceratodontidae > Neoceratodus > Neoceratodus forsteri. The sequence goes on from CM057454.1 coordinate 1,278,722,428, forward strand.
CTGTATCTATACAGTGCTCCGACAACCCGATCGACACTGTGGATGTTGAACGGATTGTGTCACTGTAATGGTTTCATGGTTTGGGGTTCACTGCAACAATGGTATATTGATCATAAACAAGCCAGACATTTTACTACTTAAGGATATTTTGGCCTGTCCTGATGGGTTGTGTGGCTTCTTTAACCCAACCAGGAAGTCAAAGCTATGGTGCATTAAACTATAACACTGAGCAAATTACCATTTGTGACCTTGTATAGGCAATCACAGCAAAAGATAAGTTACTGCAGTAAAGAAAAACAGATGCAGACAGATAACAATAACACATTTTCACATGAAATCTTTATGTGTAATGAAGTCAAGGATGTTGATAAAAAATAAGGATATAATTGTGTCAAATCAATCTTATAACTCACCACAGAAATTTTGCAGTAAGTTTCTGGATCAAAAATAGTGTACAGACGTGACTATTAATGGTTATTATAATGATGATCTCTCTATTGCCTATGCATGTATGGAAAGACATCCTGTGTATTATGTAATTGTTAACATTACATCCATACAGTTGTTAGCTAAAACGTGTGATCCAGACATGAAGTTGGGAGACCATGAATGAGTTACCCCTTTCCCTGAGATTAGTGAAATCGTACTCCGCTTTTAAAATTAGATACAAAATGTATTTGTTGTCTTTGACAAATTGTACTTGTTTTTGATATCTGTTAATCTGTTAAGTGATTATATTTGTTTTTGTATTGTTTGCGTGTTGTAATTTTTTTATTTGTCCTGGTCAGACCTGAAAGAGAGCTTTGGCCCAGTTGCCCTAACTCAGTTAACAAATAAAAATGAATGAACAGTGCATAGCTGCAAGGTAAACAAATTAAGGTATAATGGGGATAAAACATTTTTTGTGAGGCAGAAGAAGAAATGTGTTACGCAATCATTGCCAGGGTTAGAAGAGTTTTGGCACTTACAGTATAGGCCTGATTCTTGGAATCTATGGCTGATATGAACTAGTCCAGTAGGGGGCAGCAATACAACACTTCATGAATGCTGTTAGTCGTATTACTGCATCTCTCAATGCTTCTTAACACAATTTTAAAAACTTCACATTGGGAATAGAAATGTCCTTTATTATACCATAATTATAACATAATATTTTGGAAGCACAGCATGACAGTGTAATACAGTCAGAAATACAGTTTATTAGAAAATGCATTATCTGACTTTACAAAGCACATAGAATACAGTACTGATTTTCAAATGAGAATAGATCAATGCAGGGACTTGCATCAAAGGGGGTTGCTGTAGGAGGTGACTTGTGTCAAAAATTGTAGCAGTCACAATTTTCTAATACAGCCTGCATCAAACCCTAACACAAGCTCCTTGCATCAAATGCTGCCAGTTAGACTAGCTCCCCCTGGTCTCTCTTGTGCCATGTGGGGGACCCATTTTATGGGTCTTTGACCAAATAATTGACACAAGATGCCGTGAAGTGTGGAAATTGTCACAACTGCACCAAATGTACAACAATGTGGCACAGTTGCACCAAAGGAGTTAGGTGCAGTTGTGTCAAACATCGGGTAGATGCTGGGCTTGATGCAAGCCGTGCGTTAACCTTTGAAAATTGGGCCCTATAACTTCTGCAGCAACTGTCTACCCATATCATTCCATATCTAAGAATTGTGATTTACGTTTGGAATGTGCTATATGCATGCCACTTATTCCTAAGGGACAACTGGGCATAGGTTACATTGTGGTCAGTGAAGAATTGTATTCACCAGACCGCACTCTATATGCTGTCATAGATACCAAGTATAATTACATCTCATATAATGCAGGTGAATGGAAGGGAAAGAAGCATGAGTCCTGTGAACTATGGCAAGAAAGTTTGTACACATGTAAGGGTCATGCATACACTCCTTGTGAGATTATTTTTTTTTCCATTTATTTATTCTAGGATTACAAGTACCTTTAAGCCAAAGCTCTTTTACAAAGATTCCACATCAGAAATAACAAACAACAAGGAAGCAACAGCGAAATAACAGTAAACAATTCATGTACAACAGTGCTATTGAAAGGGGTCAATTATAAGAAGAGTAAGGTGTGGAGGAGGAGGAGAAGTGTAGGTAGTTAACAGAGGCAGCTATAGTAAAATGGTGAACACAGCTAGGATGCATGCGCCCACAAGGAATGGGTAGGGTCAGGCACCTGGGGGTGGCAGAGAAACAGGGATGAGAGGAGAGGGGGAGGATGAAGATGCAGCCAGAGGCATTTGTCAAAAAATAAATTGGAAGGAGTGATAGAAGAGAAAAAGGGGACAGGATATCAAAAACATACTCAGTGAAGGTTAAAAAGATAACGGAACTTGAACATAACATGATTCACAGATTGGCAAATGGTATCTAAGTAATTTTAAACCCTAATTGTATGTTAACCAGCAGCTCTACATTGCCAGTACTGATGACATTTCTTGAGCATACTCAAACCTGTCATTACAATTTTCTGACCGTTGTATGAAGTGTATATTCTGTTTACCCAGGTATTGAACAAATCCACTTTATTTTTATATCTTATGGACTGAAAGACTTTGTCACCTTGAAGGAGACTGTAATGCTGACATCCTTTCACTCTGACATACAGTCTATTTATGATGATGTTACTGCAGCTAGACAGGTTATGAATAACACGTACTGCAGCCAAGACACATCGGGGGGTTGAGGGGAAGACCATTTGCCGCTGGTCCCCTCCCCCTGCACCGGAGACAGAAGCTGGGGTCTGAGGTACGCCACTGCTCTTGGCAGTCCTCCCCTGGTGAACACGGCAGCTGGAGGGATCAGATTTTCCCACCCACCCACGCACCCCATTGCTCCTCCACATTAAATGCTCAGCTAAGTCCCACCTAACTCTGCCTAGCCACTTAGGCAGCCTTTCCTCCCACAGGCAGGACCCGTCTTATTCTGCATAAGCCTCTGGAACACTAGGACATGGTCTTATCAAAATATTGTCTGTACCATCACCCAGAATGTTGCTGTTAACACAAGGGAGTAATCTTAGCTGCAGCTAAATGTAACTGTGTAGCCTTGACTAATATGTACTAGCTCTGTACTAGGGACTATTGTCTGAACTAAAACAGACTTAAGTAATCGAGACAGTCTAATCTATAACAGATAGGGACCAAATAGATCTGACAGCCTGTTGCAATGCATAGACTAACTGCAACACTGCTCAAAATGTTTAATTTATTAATAGGAGTCATGTTTATGCCAAAAGTTGGGAAAGTCCAAAAAATGATCAGACCTAAGCCTGAGAAACACCGGTGTCCCCCTGCCTAGCCCCGCTTGATCAGGTCTGAGAACCTTAGTAGAACAACAGACAAGGGGGTTATCATGGTAGATACTTATATCTGTCTGGGCCATCACCCTAATCAGAACTCGAGCTGGGGCCAGCAGGAAGTCCACCTACCTCACCCTCGGGAATGCCCAACCTCTCAGGGGGGTGACTCCCTACTTGTGTTACATGGGTTAACTAGGAAGGGGGTTACTTACCTAATGTTCCGTGGCTCTAGGGAACACAGACTAAGGGGTGCATTCTTTGCCATACCAAAGATATTAACCCTGATCTCAGTCCTGCTACTCATGGTGGGAGACATTGAACTGAACCCAGGACATCCAGTGGCAAACTTTACCATTGGTTCCCCCCACAAGTTGAACTGGACCTCCCCAAAGGACCTAAAAATAGCCCACATGAATATCTGTAGCTTGCGCCCCAAACTACATGAAGTTCAGGGATGGATGGAGCTCTACAAACCAGACATACTGACAGTGTCAGAGACCTGGCTTATGCCAAACATCCTAATGCATGAGATTGAAGTCATTGGGTACAATACATTCCGATAAAAAAATTTGCAGGCTCGCCATCAAAGAATAAAAAAATAGTAAAACTAAGTTTTTAGGCACAAATACATGAAACCACCATCATGCCTCGATAGAACGAAGCCCTGTTAGCAAAACCCAACCTCATTTGCCTTAATAACCCACCCCTGAGCTGAGAAAATTTGTTTTTTCAACTGGCCATCTAGTCGTGCCCGCACAATCAAAGATCACAATCAAAGAATCTCGCGATCAAAAAATTTGCAGGCTCACGATCAAAGAATAAAAAATGATAAAACTCAATTTTTAAGCAGAAATAAATGTAGAAACATAGAATTTGCCAGCATTATTGTCCAGCCAGGTCTCGGTGATGCATGCCAGGTCCGATAATCCTACAAGATCAGCTATTATAGCAGTCTTGTTTTTAATGGACCTGGCATTCCATATCACCGTCCGAGTAGGAAAAGTTGCCGATGAAGACCAAGCCACCTGCCTACCACAGGCAGAACCCTTAGGTATGGGAATCAGGCAGGGAGGACCCCTCTCCTGAACCCATTTCACCCCAGGGCATCTTCTCGTTCCCACTATCCCAATGCGTCCGCTCCTTTGCATTCCCCCTCCAGTCCCCACCATCGCCCTCCTCCTCCTCACAATCCCCAGGGTCCTACACCATCTATACACCTCCGGGGATAATGGAGGACAACAAAAAGGACGAAGATCCTTAAGATGGGAGGGAGAATAATGCCTGACCATCCGAGCAACTCCCAGACACATCCTTACACACTCAAAACACCCACAGTATATTCACACTACAACACCACACTACACATCCAATCACTCAACTAACAGTCATACACCACACACCAAACAATAATAAAACACAAAAACAGATGAACTCTTCCGCTAGCATAAAATTCCAAAATAAATTAAAATAAAAAATAAAAACAACTCAGAGTCTTGGACTGGGTGGATCTGCTAGAAAAGAGTTAATTCATACATGGATGATAAATCTCTAGTATTATAAATTTGAATCCAAGTGCAGGAAAGCTAATCAAACATAAATAGCCTGTATCTTCAGTAAATATCTTCAGCTCCCCAGGCCCTCTCACTGCCTCAGGAAATTAACAGGACACAGGCACTCACTGTCTGTCCTGAGCCAAGAGATAGTACTAAAGTTATGGATGTTTTCAGCCCCCAGGCCCTCTCATGACCTGGGGAGCCAGTAAAGGACAAAGCCACTCTCACTGTCTGCCAGGTAACAATAAATCAGGCAAAATAATAAAAATGTAAGGTCTGACCGTGTGCAGGGCAGGAAATCTTCAGAACAAATGTCCTGACTCACGATCCATACAGAGAAACAGGAGAGGGGACAGAAAATAAAACATGATAGGAGTGGTGCAGTGCAATGGCTGTGGGGCGGCAGTGTTCCGGGAGACATTCTGGAGGCTGCGATGCTGCCCTATTTGCAGGCACCTCTCTGGTCTGAGAGAGGAGGTTCCCCTTATCCAGACTGACCTGGCTAGGATTCGTGAAACCTCCTCCCCCACCCAGGGACCACCAGGGCAAATGCCACTACCTCAGAGGTTGCCAAGAAAGAGGAGAGGCTGGACCAGGGTGAGCTCAGGGAGGTAGAGGGTGGTGGAACAGAGTTGCATCTCTCCAGCTGTACCTCTCCACAATTCATTTGCTCTTCTGGTGGATAGTGGTTCCTCTATGGAGGCACCTGCAGAGGACACCAAGGAGGATGCTGGGAGCCTTCACAAAGGAGACCCACAGGAGGGTGGCATGTGACCCCACAGGGGAAGGAAACAACTCCTGGTGGGGGACTCAATCATTAGGGGAGTAGAAATGGGTAGGAAGGGGAGAGGGAGGTAAGGTGCCTTCCTGGCACCAAGGCTTGGAGGGACAGGAAGCAAATCCTCAGGATCGTGGGAGGAGCTGCATGAGGGAGGAGCTGGATGTTATTGTCCACCTAGGGATAAATGACCTGGCTAGGAATGGGATCAGAGCAGTGCAAGAGGAGTTTGTAGAGTTGGGAAGGGGCCTTAGACAAGTAGTGCATACGGTAACCTTCTCGGAGGTGCTGCCTGTCTATGGCAAGGGTGATCCTAGGGCACTCCTCACCAGGGAATTCAATGAGTGGTTGAAAAACTGGTGTGGAGCTCAGGGTTTTGGCTTCACTGGGGACTGGGGAGCCAAATGGAGGCATGCAGACCTATACTGGTGCGATGGTCTGCATCTGTCCAGGGGGGAACCAGGATCCTAGGTGAGAAGTTTAAATGCTTCATTGGGAAGCATTTAAACTAGCAAGGGGAGACACTGAAAAGGAGCAGGAGATCCCAGCCTCCCCCACAAAACATGGTAATTAGTGAGGTAAACACCAAGGTAGAGAGTTATTAGGGAGCAGGACAGAGGTAAATGTAAAAAGGCAAAGGCAGTAAGGACAGGAATGGGGCTAAAAGGGGTAGGCTATCAAAAGTGGAGGTGATGAGTACCAACGCCCGTAGTCTGTGTAACAAGCTCCTGAACTAGTGGCCTTGATGGAAGAGGTTGCCTAGATATTGTGGCAGTCACAGAAACATGGTACACAGAGAACCATGACTGGGATGTCAATATACCAGGATACACAATCTACAGGAGGGACAAGGAGGGTAAAAGAGGAGGAGGAGTAACTATCTATGTAAAGGAAGGGATCAAAGCAACAGAACTAAAGAGTAAACAGGGAGCAGATGAGGCACTCTGGGTCACCCTGGAGACAGGAAATGGCACCACATTCCGCACAGGGGTTGTATACAGACCTCCATCTCAGGGGAAGGGAATAGACAAGGAAATGATAGAAGGCTTCCTTAGAATGGCAGAAAAAGGGGAGATATTGTTGATGGGGAACCTGAATATGCCAGATGTTAACTGGAGCACCTTTGCTGCAGGCACATCCAAGAGCAGGGTCATTCTTGATGCCCTACAGGGGGCATGCCTCAGACAGTTAGTATTGGAACCCACTTGGGAGGGAGCAATCTTAGACCTGGTACTCTCAAATGGGGACGAAGAAAGAATCTCAGATTTAGGGGTGGGTAGCCATCTGGGAACAAGCGACCACCAAACAGTGTCGTTCACGATAAACACAGCCATACAATCAAGCCATACAAAAGCAAGAGTATTGGACTTTAGGAGGGCTGACTTTGGGAAAATGAGAGAGTGCCTTAGAAAAGCACTAGCAAACAGGCAAGAAGGAGGGGTGGAGGAACAATGGGGAGTAATCAAAACAGCCATCACAGAGGCAACAAGCCTATGTGTAAAGCAAATCAATAAAACACAAAGAAAGAAAAAACCTCTATGGTTCTCAAAAAAGGTGGCAGGGAAGGTTAAGGAGAAAAGGATAGCATTCAGGAAATATAAGGAAACACAGAAGGAGCAGGACAGAGAACTTTATCAGTAAAAGCAGAAAGAGGCTGGGAAAGCAGTCAGAATAGCAAAGGTCCAAGCCAAGGAAAGGATAGGCAATTCTGTTAAGAAGGGGGATAAGACCTTTTATAGGTACATTAGGGAGCGAAGAAAGACCAAAGGAGGGATACTGAGGCTTAATAAAGGGAAGGGGAAGTGGGTAGAGGGGGACAGTAAAAAAGCATGGATACTGAACGAATATTTCTGCTCGGTATTCACACAGCAAGAGGAGGGGGAAGTACCTAAACCAAACAAGAGAAACACTCTGAAGACGGGGGTCGATACCAGTCCATTTACAGAAGAAAGGGTTCTGAAAGAACTAATAAAATTGAAGGTGGACAAAGCAATGGGGCCTGATGGGATTCACCCAAGAATTCTAAAAGAACTAAGGGTAGAACTAGTGACACCGCTGACTACTCTGTTTAACAAATCATGGGAGGATGGGGTGGTACCTGAGGACTGGAGGAGGGCAGATGTGATTCCTCTTCACAAAAGTGGAGCAGGACAGAGGCAAGAAACTACAGACCAGTTAGTTTGACCTCAGTGGTAGGGAAAATGATGGAATCACTTCTGAAGGAAAGAATTGTTGAGTACCTAGAGGCCAGTGGGGCACAGGACCCAAGGCAACATGGATTCACGATGGGAAGGTCATGTCAGATGAATCTAATAGATTTCTTTGACTGGGTGACCAAAGTAGTAGACCAGGGAGGGGCTGTGGACATGGCCTACCTAGATTTTAGCAAGGCATTTGATACAGTCCCACACAAAAGATTAATACACATGTTAGCCAGCCTTGGAGTGGCCCCAAGGTGGTAGCCTGGATAAAAAATTGGCTAGACAACAGGACGCAAAGGGTAGTAGTAAATGGAGTATACAGTGAAGAAAAGAGGGTTACTAGCGGGGTACTGCAGGGTTCAGTACTGGGACCGGTCCTTTTTAATGTCTTTATAACTGACATTGCAGAGGAACTGGAAGGAAAAGTATGTCTCTTTGCAGACGACACAAAGATCTGCAACAGGGTTGATACACAAGATGGAGTGGAAAGGATGAGAAGGGACTTGGCAAGGTTGGAGGAATGGTCAAATGTATGGCAGCTCAGATTCAATGCAAAGAAGAGCAAGGTAATGCACATGGGAAACAAAAACCCAGGGGAAGAGTACACAATGGGGGGTGAGATACTGACAACAGTAAAAATGGAAAGGGACCTGGGGGTAATTATATCAGATGACCTAAAGGTGGGCAAGCAATGTGAGAAGGCAGTAAGGAAGGCTGGGGGGATACTGGGATGTATAGGAAAAGGCATCAATAGTAGAAAACAGGAAGTTGTTATCCCTCTGTACAGACAGTTGGTGAGACCCCATCTGGAGTACTGTGTGCAGTTCTAGAGACTCCATCTCCGCAAAGACATAGACAGAGTGGAGGCTGTCCAGAGGAGGGCAACCAAAATGGTGCAGGGTCTGCACCAGAAGACATACGAAGAAAGACTAAAGGAGCTTAATATGTATACCCTTGAGGAAAGAAGGGAGAGAGGGGACATGATAGAAACTTTCAAGTACCTCAAGGGAATCAACAAAGTCCAAGAGGGTAGCATCTTTCAGAAAAAGAGATGTGCAAGAACAAGGGGGCACAATTTGAAGATAGAGGGGGGATGGCTCAGAGGTAATGTGAGGAAGTATTTTTTCACAGAGAGGGTTGTGGATGCATGGAACAGCCTCCCTGAGGAGGTCATGGAGTCAACAACAGTGGAGGAATTCAAGAATGCATGGGACAGACATAAGGCAGTCCTAGTGGGGGGTAGGAGCAAGTAAGCTGTTGGTTAACTAGGATCTGCAGCTTATCTGTTAGGTAGGAAAATGGGCAGACTAGGTGAGCCAAGCGGTCCTTATCTGCCGTCAAATTCTATGTTTCTATGTTTCTCTATGATTCATATAGCAGAAGGTGGAGTCCCAAAAAATCCCATACAACGGACCGCAGCTGGAAAATATCCGCTGCCACTCCTCGGTTCACCACCAGCACGAACCCACCAGTTGGCCCCCCAGAGAACCTAAGGGAACTGATGGCCCATTCCATTAGCTACCCAACAAAACCATGGCCCAGCTCCCCGAGCAGCCCCGAACACCAGCCACTAGTCACCCCGCAGGGTCGGGATCATCCACTCCAGCAGACAAACCAGCTCCAATGCCGACTTAAGATGCCTGTTACAGATCCATCCACCACAAAGTCCAATCCAAGGCAAAAACAGGAACCACACAGATCTTCTCCCACACTGCACCAGTCCTAGCGAATAATTTCCACAGTTCACCACCTCTCCTCGGCTCCTCTCCGCTCCTCTCCTCTCCTCAAGGTTTCCTTACCCACACCTGCCCGGAACACAAAATAGGACCGAAAGACAGCAGATCCAGATAAATCCAAGTAAATCCTGACACAAACAGGATAGCAGAAATCTCCTTATAGGCAGGACGACAGTGTGCCTAAAACAAATATCCCCAGTACACACTATGAGCTTGTTATTAATGACCCGGTGTCACTCTGTGAATTAATGGCAAAAACAAGAAAGCCAACCTGCAGAAACAGTCAAACAATCAGGCAATAAACAAAAAACGAAAATGGGGAAAGCAAAAGCAAAGGAAAAAATCACAGTCATAAGCTAACTGCAGGAGTAGTCTTACAGCACACCCAGCCTTGCAGCCATCTTTGGCACTATTGTGGTAGGTTTATTTGCCAATGGAGGGGCCCACTCCCCATCAGCATAATGTCCCCCTCCCCCATTTGTTGTGTGCCAAGGGGGTGCCCAGTCCCCCTCAGCATCATGCCCCCCAAACAGGCTTTCTTTGCCAATAGGGGATGCAATCCCCATTGGCTTAAGTCCCCCCTCCTCAAAAACACAGGTGGCACACTGGGAGCCCACCCTAGTGTGCCCAAAGCAAGCCTGCAAAAAACCTACCTTCCTACAGCATTTTTCGCTTTTTGTTTCTCCTCCCTGAAACAAAGAAAATGGTCCCTCGCCAGTAGGGTTCTCTCCCCAAACCCACACACACCCTCTCCACACCCCACCTCCACACATCACCCCTCACCTCCTACTTACCTCCGGAGCCCAGCACAATGATCTTCAATGGACCGGGAATACAACTGCACTCTTCAAAGCCGACTGTGAATTGAAGAAATGCAGGTAAGCTGTACAATGGCATAAATGGGTTTTTTCTAACTTATGTGGATATCTCAGCCATTTTTTGACTTTTGGCACCACATTTTCAACATGGGGTTCTTGGGACCCCTCCTCATGAATTCAGTCACTGTCATGACGTTATTCAGTCCAGAAAGGTGATTTCATGGGTACTACATGAAATCACCTTTCAGGACCAATTAACAAAATGACAGTGCCACTGTTCATGAGGTGGGTCTCCAAAAGGCGATGTTGCAAATTTCCAGAACAAATCTAAAAATGACTGTCTGACGAGTGTGTGTTGCACAGTTTGCACACACACTCCTAACTTTGAGAATTTTTGAGATTTTTACTCCAGGTTTTCCACATGGCTATTTTTACATGCCTCCTTCTGAACAGTACAGCTGTCATTGTTCACATCCTGCCCAAAATGTGTTTTCGTACATCTGCCGCACAATGGCAGGGCAGCTGTGGGAAATCAGTGTTTGGGACAGAGTAAGAAAATCACAGTGGCACTGTTCATGAATGGATGACCCAAAATGCCTATGTTAAAAATTTGATGAAAGAATTCAACAAAATACCTATGTTATGAGTGTGCATTGCGCAGTTTTCATGCACACGTGTAGCTTCAAGAATTTTTAATATTTTCACTCCAGATTTTCAACATTGCCATTTTTGCACACCTCCAAATGCACAATACAGCTATCATTTTTCACATCTTGTCTGAAATGTTGTTTCGCACATCTGCTGCACAATGACGCAGTCACTGAGAGAAATCAATGTTCGGGACAGATTAAGAAAATCATTGTGACACTGTTCATGAGCAGAGGACCCAAAATGCCTATGTTGAAAATTTGGTGGAATAAAAAAAATGACTGTGTTATGAGCCTCCATTGCACAGTTTACATGCACGCTCGTAACTTTGAGAATTTTTAATATTTTCACTTCAAATTTACAACATTGCCATCTCTTCACACCTCCCTACTCTACTCCAGCACCTCTGTTTTTCCTTCCTAGTCACTTTGCCTTTCTTTGTTTCCTTATCTACTTCTCTCCTCCCCTCCCTCCCTCTTCCCCTCTCTCCCGTATTTCCTACTCTAATTACAAAACTCCAAAACTACACTATTTAATCCTTGCCCTCCTCCTTCTTTCATCAGGGAACATCCACCCCAACCCTGGTCCTACTTCTTCTCCTACCCTGACTCCTTACCCAAACAACATGTCTCCATATCCCATTCCCCCTACAACCCTTCCTAACGGGTTAAAGCACCTCCACCTGAACATCTGCAGCCTGCTACATAAAATTGACCTCCTACAAACTGTCATGATTTCACACACCCCTGACATCCTAATTATTACTGAGACATGACTCAAAAAAAGCATCCTGACAATGCCATTGCTATCCCTGGGTATTCCCTCTCCAGACAAAATTGATCAGGTCGCAGAGGAGGAGTGGCTATATATATCCTGTCCTCACTGCGGTTTACTACCACCCCAGCTACCTTCATCCCAGTAACCTATGAAGCCCTTGTCACCTGCATTACCCTTCCTTTCTCAATCCCAATCTTTGTGGCTGCCATCTATTGCCGCCTGATCATTCAACCCTCGGTCATGACTGAACTCTTCGCCGATATCATCTCCCTCTCACAATCTAGTGAACTGTTCATAATGGGTGACTTGAATCTAAATTCATTGTCTCCCAAGTTAAACAAGCTATTCAATGACGTCACTGGTCTAAGCCTCACGCAACTTATACATGAGCCCACACACCCTGTCGTAGGATGTGGGATTTGAAATCATAAACAGGTAGACAAATTGTAAGATGCATTAAAAATGCTTAAAAAGCATTTGTCATTTTATTGTAACTCAGAAATAATATGGTGAAATATAGAAAATAAAGGTTAGTAGATGGTTAGTATTTTTCAACTTAGCCTGGCATGGCTCCAGCCTCCCTGCTGAACACCCTGAAGGTCTTACACCTTCCCTTGCCTGTCAGCAACTGACAGCCCTATCTGAAAAAAAATAGTCCCTAGTGGCAGACTTAAATACATTTCTAAGAGTGACATCACCATCAGGTGACCATGTAATTGTCTGTCTCTCTGTAATTTCTTCTTTTATAGATTACTAAAGTCACTTTACAATCTGCTATTTGTTGTGGACTAACAGACTGCATCATGACATATAACATTCTCCAGACATATATAACTTAGAAGTTTGCTAACTTCTTAATTAGAATCTGTGTCCCCATAATGGGGTTAAGCACCTCCCTTGGACAGTGACCTCACATCTTCAGATCATTATACATTCCTACACTAGGGGCCCCTGCTGCCCTATAGTGCTCAGTTCCACAGGAGGCTTCCCCTTGAAACAGCAGAGTACACACTTGTTTGTGAACTAGGGCCATTGGAAAAAGTTGCTACCTTGGGGCTCATTCCAGTCACTAGAGACCCACTTATTGAGCAAGGTAAGTTCCTATTTATACAACATGACAATATGCTGATAAGATATAGTAGCTTGTACTAGTTTGGCTGGGTGTGTTCTGTTGCAGTTTTGTCCCCAGTTACTATTATACATTTACCAGACTGAGAGTACCAGCTCTATAACATCCAATATAGCACCACAGGTAATGGAATCTTTATATACAGATAAAGCAGCATTGTGTAACCCTGCTGCAGTTTCTGGGATAGCAAGGGGAATGGAAGATTGAGGGTGTGCGCCTCTTGTCCCTTCTCCTGCTAAGTCAGTAACTGCAGAATGCATACTCTACTATTGTTTATTTTCTCCCATTTTCTGTGACTATTATCTTTTTCATATTCTCTCACATGACAACAAACTCTCCTGCCTTCTCCCTGGGCAGACACTTTCTAAGTTCAGAAGCTCCTAATTTTTAAAGAGCACTTTATCTAGTTCTCTTCCTTTACTGGGGGGTTAACCTAAGACAGGGGTTATCCTGTCACTCATTCCCCTGCTCAAGAGGGCAACTGTCCTATGGTTGTCCAAACTTTCCTATGTACTCTATAGAGGTGTGTTGGAGCTCTGGCCCACCCTCACCATATAGCTCCACCCCTGAGTCCCATGTTTGTGATATACTAGGCACTGTCCACCATACAATGACTTAGAAGTATAACAATTCAACTTTAACTTCACCCTGGGGCCAACAGTAATGCAGCAGACAGTGAAATGCAGCAATGCCTACTGTATTTAGTTTCTAATACAGATCCCACCATAAACATAATACTGGATAGTAGTACCCAGTTCTTTCCTATGAAATATCAGGCACCCATAAACAGAGTGCACCTTCAGATATTCTCCTGGAGGCCAAATTCTGCAACCTCCCAAATATTGGAGGTCAACTTCTGTAACCTCCCTATACATGGACCAGAAAAAAGGAAAAGAAAAGGAAAAGATCAAAAGAGGATCTGATGGATGGGCAACCTATCAGATGAAAAAGTGAACCTGATAGAGAACAAGATAGAAAAAGACTCATGCCAGCAGTTTTTCGTAAACCTTAGTAAAAGATGGTCCATTTTTCTGTGGCAGGCAATATCCACCTTCCCTTTCTCTGGAAGGGGATGAAGCTATGGCCCGCCCTCTTCATATGATCTGTCTCAGGGTCCCTTAACACTTTCTGTAAGTATTTCTGTAAATCAGATTCATTCTGCTCCTTATATTACATGATCCTGAGACACTGTTTAATTACGTTCCTCTCGTATCATCCTCTGTACCTATCTACATTAATTCCCAGCAGTTTTATGCTGTCTTCTAGCTTCTGACAAGCTCACACTACAATATATTTCCTGGGTATGTGTATCCAGGTTTAACAATCATAGTTTATTTAAACACAGACATCTAAACATTTCAAATAACATAGAGTAGTACTCATAGTGCATCAAGGGCTACCATCCTGCTCTGGTTGCCCTATATGGGAGTTGCCCATGCTTCCCAGGGTGCCACTTACGTCAGCCTTCTACCCATCGAGCACCTCCTCCCCTAAACCTTTTTGGTACTTCCCTCTGACTGTACCCAGTACCATCCCTGAGGTAGTCAGCCACCTGTCTATACAATCCAGGCCAGTAATAACAGGGGATTAGTTGTGATAAGATCTCTCCCTGGCTTAAAGACTTCTCTGGACTGCCACTTGCCATGTCCACTATCTTTCCCTAAAGGCTACAGGCACCACAACCCTGGCATCCACTTTTTTTGTCCGGGGGTTAGGCCTCATGTTGTAGAGCATGCTCTGTCTCTTTTCATACCACCATAGCCTGTCTCCTACCCCACCGTTAACTGGTCTCCCATGCTGAACCTTAATGTATTCCCTTAAACGGGCAACTTCAGGGTCCATCCCCTGTAACTGTTCCCAATCAGGTTCTAAAACACATTCAGGTTTTATTATATGTGTTTTGTAACATAAAAAAGTCCCTTCAGCCTTAATGGCCTCTTCCTTGTTGCTTGGAGTCTTCACCACAGAAGATTCATGGACAGTCTCAGTCTTACCTGGGGACTTCTTCTCTTGTGGATCCTCCTCCTCCTCCAGGGAACAGCTGGAAAAAATGGGTAATAAGGACAACAGGGTTTCCATCCAGGGTTCCTCTTCTACTAGGTCCCATAGCTCTGGGTCCTCTGCTGCCTCCACCAGTTCCTCCGAAGGGGACATCTCCAACAGCACCCTCTGGTGCTGGTCCACCTCTCTACGGCACTGGTCCACCTCCAGCCATTTTCCACAGAGCCAATTTACCAGTTTTATCAGCTCAGCCACCTGGTCCTCGGATCCCTCATGCTTCCGTGGTACCTCGCCCAGGTCACGACCTCCAGTCATTCACATCCTTGTATCTGGCACCATGCACCACTGCCTGTTCACCCAAATAGTACCAGGGCTGGTACTACCTGACTAAATTTCCCCCAGATTCCTGGACTTCCAGCCAGGTCCCACATCTCCCACCATATGTCGTAGGGTGTGGGATTTCAAATCATAAACAGGCAGACAAATTGTAAGGTGCATAAAAAATGCTTAAAAAGTGTTTGTCATTTTATTGTAACTCAGAAATAATATGGTGAAATACAGAAAATAAAGGTTAGTAGATGGCTAGCATTTTTCAACTTAGCCTGGCACGGCTCCAGCCTCCATGCTGAACACCCTGAAGGTCTTATACCTTCCCTTGCCTGTCAACAACTGACTGCCATATCTAAAAAAAAAATAGCCCCTAGTGGCAGACTTAAATACATTTCTAAGAGTGACATCACCATCAGGTGACCATGTAATTGTCTGTCTCCCTCTAATTTCTTCTTGTATACATTACTAAAGTCACTTTACAATCTGCTATTTGTTGTGGACTAACAGACTGCGTCATGACACGTAACATTCTCTAGACATATATTACTTAGAAGTTTGCTAACTTCTTAATTAGGATCTGTGTCCTCACAATGAGGTTAAGCCCCTCCCTTGGACAGTGACCTCACATCTTTGGATCATTATAAATTTCTACACTAGGGGCCGCTGCTGCCCTATAGTGCTCAGTTTCACAGGAGACTTTCCCTTGAAACAGCAGAGTCCACACTTGTTTGTGAACTAGGTCCATTGGAAAAAGTTGCTACCTTGGGGCTCATTCCAGTCACTAGAGACCTACTTATTGAGCAAGGTAAGTTCCTATTTATACAACATGACAATATGCTGATAAGATATAGTAGCTTGTACTAGTTTGGCTGGGTGTGTTCTGTTGCAGTTTTGTCCCCAGTTACTATTATACATTTACCAGACTGAGAGTACCAGCTCTATAACATCCAATATAGCACCACAGGTAATGGAACCTTTATATACAGATAAAGCAGCATTGTGTAGCCCTGCTGCAGTTTCTGGGATAGCAAGGGGAATGGAAGAATGAGGGTGCACTCCCCTTCTTCTGCTAAGTCAGTAACTGCAGAATGCATACTCAACTATTGTTTATTTTCTCCCATTTTCTGTGGCTATTATCTTTTTCATATTCTCTCACATAACAACAAACTCTCCTGCCTTCTCCCTGGGCAGACACTTTCTAAGTTCAGAAGCTCCTAATTTTTAAAGAGCACTTTACCTAGTTCTCTTCCTTTACTGGGGGTAAACCTAAGACAAGGGTTATGCTGTCACACATCCTAATCCCAAAACACAAAACCACACCCTGCTTGACTGGGCACTCACAACCCACCCACACCACACCATTAAATCTGGTCTCCTCCCTGATGCCCTCAGTGATCACAATCCCATTTTCATTGTATGTAAGGTCCATCACCCCAAACCTCCCCCTAAAATCATACAGCTCCAGTCCTTTAAATCCTTAGACCTTATCCCACTCAGCCCTGCACTTGCTTCTATTGACTGGGCCCCCCTCTCCACTGCCTTTTCTGTCGATCAGGCCCTTGACTATTTTAAGGGCAAATTCATTGCCATCTGGAATGCCTTTGCTCCTTTTAGAAGAACCAGAGTCTGTGGGCTTCACCTCCTGTGGATCACCCCCAAACTTCTGGCCTGCTTTAGGGAGCATGATCGGGCCTAGACAAAACACAAATCTACTAAACATCCAAATGACTACGCCAAGTACAGAATGCTAAGCAATTTATGTACTAAAGCTTCTAGACTGGCTAAAACAGATTATTTCAACTCCTCATTCCTGACTAACATTAACTCTTCATCTAAATTCTGGAGGGTAGTTCACACCCCTATTCTCTTCCCCCACCTCTCACCCTCCCCCTCCAGTTCTCAAAATAAATAACTCCTTAGTTTCTGACCCTGGCTCTGTGGCTAATGAATTTAATGCCTACTACACCTTGTGTGCCACATCTCTTCTAAATTCCCTCTCCCCCTTGCCGATAACTAATTTCCGCCCTGCACCTCAGCCAGTGCCTACCTCTCCCCCTTTTTCATTTTCTGCTATCTTCTCTGACAAAGCTCTTATTGCCCTACTGTTCTCTACCTTTCTGCTACTACAGTTGCTTATCCTATCTCCCTAATCCTTAACCTCTCCTTTTTTTCTGCCAAAGTACCCTCATCCTGGAAACACACTGTAGTCCTTCCTCTCCCCCAAGGGTGGTGACACATCCATTCCTGGCAGCTATCGCCCCATTTCCCTCCTTCCTACCCTTGCCAAGCTTCAAGAACATTTAGTTCTCTCTCAACTATCACCCTTCCTCTCCAATTCCTCTTTCTTCACCCCCTTCCAATCTGGTTTTCAGAAGTACGATTCAACAACCCCCTCCCTCCACAGGCTTACTGACTTCATCCTTTCAGGGATGAGCAATGGCCTGATCCCTTCCACCATCTTTGTCGACCTAGCCAAAGCGTTTGTCACTGTTTGCTATCCCCTGCTTCTTGATTCCCTCTCCTCAGTTGGCCTTGCTCCGTCAGCCTCCAACTGGTTTAAATCCTACCTCATTGGCAGGACGCAATTGGTGAGAATCAAATCAAATCAAATCAAACTTTATTTATAAAAAGTGCCTTTCTAAAGCCAAGGCGCCTGTACATAACATAATAAAATAAATCAATAAATAATTAAAAAACATATATCAATTAAAATTCATGACAGTGACATTTAAAAATCATTATATGCTAGGCTAAATCCTTGATTCCATCTCCCCTCCACTCCCCATCAACACTGGTGTCCCTCATGGCTCAGTGTTTGGTCCCTTACTCTTCTCCATTTTCCTTAATGATCTTCTCACAGCCTGCTCATCCTCATCTATCCACACGAATGCTGACGATACTGCCTTATATAGTTCCGGCAAAAACCCTGCTGCTGTGGAAACCAGCTTACAGTATGACTTCAACCAAGTTCAGCTCTGGTTTGTGTCTCACCAGCTTTTTCTTAACACCAAGAAGACAGTGTCATTGACCTTTGGCACCAGGCAGAGACTCTCTAGGCTCCTGGCCCTACCCACCTTCCACACCCTTGATGGGACCATCTTGGAGGACACCTCCTCATTTAAATATCTAGGGGTTTGGCTGGACCAGCACCTCAACTTCTCTGTGCATATTGATGCTATCCTGAAGAAACTGTGCTCCAAGCTTGGTGCTCCGCACAGGAATCATAGTTGCATCCCACTGACTGCGGTGTGAAATTGTCCAGAAGATGATACTCCCATCTTTGACTACTGTGATGTAGTCTGCAGTGCTACTCCCAAATCTTCCCTGACCAAATTGGACACTCTCTTTAACTCCTTCTGCCACTTTGCTCTCGACTCCCCTTCCCACTCCCACCACTCTGAACTCTATCACTCTCTAACCTTCCTTCCATATCTCACAGATGCATCTCACACTGTGCCAAACTAACCTCCAAATTCTGGTTCAGAGTGTTCCCTTCCTATCTCTGATCCTCTCTCTCCACTCTGACTCCCCCCACCTACTCTCTTAGATGTAATGACGCCCGCACATTAATGGTCCCTCACTACTCCACCCTCATCGGTCAGACTGGTTTTGCCTATCGCTTCCCTAAAATCTGGAATTCCCTCCCTCCTGAAATATGACACTCCTCTTCCAACTACTCCCTTACCTCTGCCCTACACAATTACCTCTCTCTCTCTCAGCTGTTCCTGCTTTAACCCTCCTTAATACCTATCCCCAGTTTCTGCCTTCCTACCCTGACCCCCCCAGCAGGGTTCTCAACATCCTGAAGGGAGAATCAGGAAATGGCTACCCCTTCTCCTCATATTCAGTTCTTGCCTCTCCCCCTCTCTTCTCCACCTGCCCTTCTGGGTCACCTGTGTGCACAACCTACTCCATCCTTTCTACTCCAACAGCACTTGCATACTACCTCAAGCCTGCTCCTGATACACTCATGCACTATAATGGTTCTGTTGCATTATTACTGTTTTGTATGTTTATATGTTCTTTTGTATGATTTTGGACATGTGTTGTAATTTACCCAATGTCCCACTACTGTTTATTGTACAATATCTTGTGTTCCAATTGTTGCATAATCTTACAATGTTGTATTATTTGTACTACCCACATACTATTGTAACTGATCATCCTTCACAACCCTATTTAACCCCTCCCCCCCAGGCCGGACCATGAGATGAGCAACTAGCTGTTCAGTGTGCCCTCCTGGTAAAACATTTCAATAAATAAAAAAACAAGGGCAAAGCTCCTGGTGCAGATGGGATCACTACAGAGCTGTATCAGCTCATGGATGAGGTTATCCTACCTCCACTATTACAAGCCCTTGAGGAGGCAAGGGTCGCAGGTGTCCTCCTCCCCTGACCATGAAAGAGGCAGTTATCAAGCTCCTGCCAAAGAAATCATCTGATCCCTCAACTGCGCTTTCACCCTATCTCGCTGATTTCAGTGGACAATGAAATTTTGGTGACGGCCCTTGCCAATAGACTAGAAGGGATATTACCATCCCTAGTCCACCACGCTCAAGCGGGATTCAACAAGGGTAAGATGGGTGCTGATAACATGCGTGCAGTACCTAACCTGAAATGGTGGGCCATGAGCTCACCAATGCCTATGACCACCCTTGCAGTGGACATTTATAAGGCATTTGATTCAATGGTAGGCATATGGATTTGGCCCATACTTCTGGGCCTGGATTTCTACTCTGTACATTAAGCCTATGGCGAGGGTTCTGACTAACTGAGATGTATCTACCCCCTTCGAGCTGCAAAGCGGCATGCAGCAAGGCTGCCCCTTGTTTCCTCTTTTGTTTTTGGTTTTTAATAACACTGGACCCCCTGAGATTCATGGCATTGAGGTCAAAGGCAAACAGTATCTCATCATTTCAATACCTATGTGGACGACCTCATGCTCACATTATCTCACCCCCTCCACCCCTCTGCTTCCCTACTACCAGTAATTGAAGCCTTACAGAGGTTTGCCACAATATCTGGGCTCCAAATGAACAGTAAGAAGATAATGCTATCATCTTCAAATCTGGCATGTACAAAGGACTGTTCACATGACATACTGTACCGGTGGTATGGGCACCACAAGGCTTCACATACCTGGGGATTAATATCACCAACCAGTGGAAAAATATGGCAAAGTCCAATTACATGCCCATCATGTCCTCCATAAGAGCAAAGACACAACAATGGGTTCAAATGAGCCTTTCCTTATAGGGTAAGGTGGAAGCCATGCACATGTGTATCTTACCCAAGCTATCCTATCTCTTCTGTAATTTGCCTACACCAATCCCACCAAGTACACTTCAGAAGGTAGACAGGGTGCTGACTGGGTTCTTCTAGGAGGTAAAGCCCCTTAATTTGGGAAAGGCAGACTATGAACTTACTGATCCAGGGGAGAATAGGGGCTCCCTTGGCTTCAGGGGTATCTTCTGGCATATAGAGCTGCATAGACAATCAGGTGTTTCCTCCCCAAATCTGCAGATATCCCTGTATGAGTGGCACTGGAATCTGCATCAGTGGATACCATGTGGTTAGGGGTGCTTTTAAGCAAAAGGGGGCAGCAAAAAGAGACAATTCCCCCGTTGATACAGGAGACTAGGAAAGTCTGGCAGAAATATAAGAGGCTTATACATTGTCAGTCATCTACCTGGCACCCACCAGCTCAATACAGCCCATTGTGGGATGATCCAGAGGTGATGATAGAGGGATAACCCATCAGATGGCTCCAATGGATGTAGGCTGGTATTGGTACGATGGTCGACCTCTACGAGCCAGACTCAGAGGACATGGTATCCTTCCAGCAATTGCAGGTTAAATACCAACTACCTAGAACAGACTTCTGGAGATTTTTCTGGATCTGGGAGGCAACGCGGCACCTCAGATCCTGGGCACATATGGGGATGGGTGGGTATGGCTCACCACCCTACACAAACAAGGCAAAACTAAATGCCTAGCAGGGAAGCTACACTCCATGCTCAGGGATTTCCAGCCCAACACCAATGATAACTGCAAGCTACATTGAACACGGGACCTTCAGGTGGATATCTCCCACAAGGACTGGGCGTCTCTCCTTAAAAATGCTCATTTGGGGTACAGGTACTCCAGGAGCCAGCTCGTCCAGCTCAAGATATTACTGAGAAGGTACTGCATCCCTGACATGCTCCATAAGATGGGGCTTATCCCTCACTCCAATAGTTAGAGGTGCCAAGCCCCTCTTGCCAATCTGCTACACATCTTGTGGCAATGCCCCATGCTGTCGGCTTTCTGGACAGGGGTATTACAGGACTGCTCTAAAATTTTGTGTTCACATATCCCTGTCTCCTCTGACCTTATCATCCTGGGCAGCACCTCACTGTTGCAATGCTCTTCTCTATCAAAGAAACAGCTACTCTTGGCTCTGCTTGAAGCTAAGAGGGAAGTACTAATGAGGTGGTGATATACAGGCAGGCCCCCCTCGCTTCTAACATGGCATTCAGCATTGGCCAGACTAGTGATCTTTGAACATCTGATATACACCAATAGCAATCAAACACACATTTATGTTAAGAAATGGGGACACTATCTCAGCTTACATTTATGCTCTACTCCCCCACCACCACCTGTCAACCCCCACTCATGAATTTGATGACACTCTTGCTCCACAGGATTACTTCTACCCCCAAACTGGTGCCCCTCAATCACTTTGAGCTGAGGGGTCACAGGTAGGGGTTAGCCCTTAATTACCCCAGTTAGGTTGTACCTCTGTTGCTGATAGATTAAGTATACTAGTTTGGATTCTCATTTACCTAGTTACCATAGTATACAATAGGTTGCTTGCACTGTTTGCAAATACACCTCTATATCCTCCATTTGGGGATACAGTTATTATCCCTTTGTTTTGTGTTCAGTGCTTAAAGTTTAGCTATTTCACTTTTATACTCCAGGCGCACTGATGATTGTAAAGTGTACACTTGTAATAGTGGGTTATGTATCTTTCATTTTTGTAGTTTTAGTGGTCTTACAACCATTATGGGACTGTTTTCCTCTTTCTGTATGCTTTTTCTTTGGAAAATTTATAATAAAATATTTCGATATAAACAGTCTTTCTTAGGCTCATTGGCAATGACAGGAGGGAGTTAATTGAGCAATGAAGGCACTCTGTGGGCAAAGGAGTGTTGTGCTTGTGACGTGTGGCAGAGGGGGCGGTGTGGCCATCTACACTAAATCTAAGTTTACAGTCAGTGATATTCACTGTAAATCTAAACCTAAGGAGTACAAAATCGTATCTCTCAAATTACATCTTCCATCCACTGAACGTATCACTATTATTGGTGGGTATCACCCCCCATCTGGTGGCACTGACATCCTCACCATACTTAAATCCTAAATCACCTCTGCCAACACTGAAACTTTAATGCTTGGGGATTTTAATATGGACTGACTTACCCCCAAGTCACACATTCTGAAATCCTTCTGTGACGAAGCCGGCTTAGCCCAGTTAGTAGGTGAACCCACTAGAACCAAAACATCCAATACCGACAACAGTTCTCTCCTAGATGTCATTCTTTCTATGCATCTCCACAAAATTCTTCACTCTACAGTCTTCCCCAATGACATGAGTGATCATGGAGTGGTTGTTTTTACAAGATCACAAGTTATAGCCTGACAGCAATCAACACTCATAACAAAGCAGTCCTTTAAGGCAGTCCTTCAAGTTTAAGGCATTGAACTACTTATCTGACTTGAGCAAAATTAGATGGCAAGTCCTCTGCCTTGCCAAAATGATTCATAAGGCAGTCACAGTCCTTAATGACAATCTCACCCCGCTGGCCAACAAGCATGCCCCTTTGATCAAAGTCAGGGTGCGTAAAGCATCCAACCAATAGTTTACTGTACATTAAATCACAATGCTACACTCCTACGCCGTGATAAACTCTGGGCTAAGGCCAGAAAATCCAAAAGCCCAGCTAACTGGCAAGCATTCAGAGCAGCTAGAAACACCTGCATCAAACAAATCTGTGCAAGCAAAGCCAACTATTATGTCTCCACCCTTGACAGGCAAAAGGGAATTACCAAAAAATGTGGAAGACACTCAAGTCCATCGAAGGTCGGCCTGTAGCCCCCTCCATCCCTCTAAAGGTCCTCAGCAATGGTAGGGCTGTGGAAAACAACTGATTAATCCTTGAGGAAATCAACAATCAGTTTGTAACTGCTGGCCTAGCTTTCAACTCTTTGCCTTATGCAGCCTGTGGCAGCAACCAAGACTATAATAACATTGACTTGCAAACTTCGACCCTCCCGCTCCAGTTGTGCCTGCTTAGCTATAAAGAAGTCAAAGATTCACTTCTTAACATAGACATTCGAAAAAGTGCAGGGGACGATGGTCCAGAACCTTTTTTTCTTAAACTAGGCTATCTGAACCCCACCGCCCCTATCCTCCGCATATTCAATCTTTCCATTTCCACTGCCACTGTTCCCTCCTGCTGGAAATCTGCCCATATCCTCGCATTATTCAAGTCAGGGGACCCATGTGACCTAAACAACTATAGGCCCATCTCAATCTTACCTGTCCTCTCCAAAGTCCTCGAAAAGCTAGTTTACTCACAAATGAAACTCCATATCGAATCATCTTCAATCCTCAACCCTGCGCAATCTGGCTTCCGGCCCAACCATAGTAAAGTCACTGCTCTAGCCAAAGTTACCAATGAATGGATCACTGCCATGGACTCCAAGAAAGTTACTGGCACAGTATTTTTAGATCTCAGCAAAGCGTTCGACACTGTCGACCACAATCTGTTGTCTCAAGCCTAACAAAAGTAGGCGCCACCCCCCATACTGCCCAATGGTTTACCAGCTACCTATCAGGAAGGACCCAGAAAGTAAAAGCTGATGGCCTCTTTTCTGCATCCCTCCCAGTTGTCAGGGGAGTCCCACAAGGCTCCATATTAGGTCACATCCTCTTCTCTCTGTACATCGATATCCTTGATGCACATATATCCCAGTCCCATCTGCATTTCTTTGCTGATGATACTGTACTGTATACATCAGGCCCTACACTGGCTGAAGTGAGGGATATGAACATAAAAATGTGCCAGCAGAAACAGACCACCCGGTCTATCTAGGTCTGCTCGAGTGTGCAGCTAGCACCCCTAGTTTGCAGCTTCCCCACCCCCTCCCATTTGTCATTCCACTGCCACCCCCCTCACCCTCACTCTCCCTGTTCCCGTCCCATGCCCTTTGAAACTGTTCACAGATTTACATGATTCCACCCATTCTGGTAGGGTGTTCCATTTTGCTACCACACCCTCTCTGTGAAATAGTGTCTCCTCATTTCCTTCCTAAATCTCCCCCCCCCTCTATTCTTAGCGCATGCCCCCTGGTGACCCTCACCATCCTTAACTTAAAGACCCCATCTGCCCCATCCTTATTGATTCCCCTCAGATACTTGAATGTTTCTATCATGTCACCCCTGTCCCTTCTATCCTCCAGGGTGTACATATTCAGATCTCTCAGCCTGCTGTCATAGTCTGTCCCTTCCATTCCAGATATCATCTTTGTTGCCCTCCTCTACACTCCCTTCAGTAGCCTGATATCACACTTTAGGTATGGCCTCCAAAACTGCACACAGTACTCTAAGTGTGGCCTTACCAGCGACCGGTAGAGGGGCAAGATCACCTCTCTTCACTTGGATGAAAACCCCCTCGCTATGCACCCCAACATTTTGTTCACTTTTCCAGCCGCTCTCCTGCACTGGGCAGTGTTGTTCATGGTCCCTGTTATCATTACCCCTAGGTCCTTCTCCTCCTCAGTTATCCCCAGCTTAACCCCTCCCAGCCAGTATTCTTTCCTTGGGTTCTTCACCCCAAAGTGCATAACCTTACACTTCTTTGCATTGAACTCCAGCTGCCACCTCTCTGACCACTCCTCTAGCTTGCTTAGGTCCCCCTGCACCTGCTTCATCCCTCCTCTCCATTCACCACTTCTCCGATTTTGGTGTCGTCAGCGAACAGACTTATCTAGCTCACCACCCCATGTGCAATTTCTGATATGAAGAGCCCGAACAATACTGGCCCCAACACAGAGCCCTGCGGCACCCCACTCATCACCGGCCTTGGAGTTGAGAGCTCCCCTCTCACCACCACCCTTTGCAGCCTCTCACTCAGCCAGCTTGTAAACCAGTTCATCATTTTGGCCCCTACCCCTACTCCAGTTAGCTTCCCCCCAAGTCACCCATGAGGCACAGAATCAAAGGCCTTGCTGAAGTCCAAGTAAAGAACATCCACCGCATGACCCTTATCCAGCTCACCTGTCACCCAGTCATAATATTGTCATAATATTGTATCAGGTTAGTTTGACAAGACTTCCCTGAAACAAACCCATGCTGCCTCACATCCTGGAGGCCATTGTCCTCCAGGTATGACACCAGTCTTTCCTTTAGTATTGTCTCCATGAGTTTGCACACTATGGAGGTGAGACATACAGGGCAATAATTACCCGGTTCATCCCTCTTGTGTAATGGTACTACATGTGCCATCCTCCAGTCCAGTGGCACACATCCCGACTCCAGTGATGTGCTGTACAGATCCACCAGCGGCTCTGCCTACACCTCCTCCATCTTCCTCAGCACCCTGGGGTGGATACCATCTGGCCCCAATGCCTTGTCTACCTTCAGTGCCCTCAGTCCCTCTAGGACTCTACTTGCCTCAATTCTTCCATCTGTTGCTTCCTCTCCCTTGTCCCCACCTTCCCAGTCCATGGTGGTAGAGGTCCCCCCTTTTCTTCCGTGAACACTGAGCAAAAGAATTCATTAAGTGCTTCTGCCTGCTCCTCACCCTTTTCCGTCCACTCTCCACCCCTTTTTATCCTCACTATTGTCTCCTTGCACTTCCTTTTCTCCCTGATGTATCTGAAAAAGTCTTTCTCCCCCCTGTTAATTCCCCGCGCTAATCTCAGCTCCCTCTGGGCCTTGGCTTCTCTCACTTTTCTGGTCACCTCCCTGGACCATCTTGAATACTCCTCCCTGTCCACTTCCTTCCCTGTCCTTCTATACCTCTGGTGTGCCTCTCGTTTTGCTCTTACCACCTCCACTACCTCACTGTTCAACCAGCATGGTTTTCTTGATCTGCTCCTCTTACTCTGTGTCTTGGTGCAAGCTTCTGTAATCCCCCTTTTAATAATATCCCATTTCTGCTCTGCATCATCTCCTGCCTTATGCCTCTAGTTTCCCTTTCAGTACTTCCTGCATCCTCCCAAAGTCTGCCCCCCTTGTAGTTTACTACCTGAGTAACAGATTTCTCAGGCTCCCCGCACATCGTGATATTAAACCACACCGTTTGGTGATCGCTGTCGGCTAGTGGGTCCTCCACCTTTATTTCCCTTACTGCCTCCCCATTCGACAACACCAGATCTAAAGTGTTGTTTAGCCTAGTAGGCACACTAACCAACTGTGTCAGGAGACCCTCCTGGATTGCATCCAGAAGCACTTGCTCCCTAACACTGGAGATGACTGGAATGCTCCAGTCAACCCCCGGCAAGTTGAAGTCCCCCACAATGACCACCTTCCCTTTTCTACATACCTTTCTGATTTGTCCTGATAATTTCCTGTCAAGCTCCTCAGACTGGGACGGATGTACTCAAAGCCGACTTTGCGGCCGGCCCAGTGGCGTTGAGGGTTGAGGCGCTGGACACCACACCTTGCGCTGCGCCGGCGACCCAGGTTCGACGACGGACTCGGGTGGCCGGGGGTCAGCGGGGAGAGGAAGGATTGAGCATCCCAACAGATGCTCTCCTCCTCAGGGTGGAGTTACCATGGCGCATGCGCTCTGCATTCCTTCCGTAGCCAGTGGAAGCACCGGCAGTGAAGGGATGGAGCGGCTTAGCTTGCGGTCGGGAGGGGCGTCGTGGTGCATGAGGGTTTGCATGCGTAAACACGCTACCACGCAGGGCGTCGTCCCAGCGCCGGCGTCCTAGGGAGGGGCGTAGAAGGAGAAAGGAAAACCCTCCGGCAGCCCTAGATGAAGTCCGCCCTAAGTCCACCCGGACCACCTACAGGACAGATCCTACTGTGCGAGGAGAGGAGAGGAGGACGGGCACTCTAGGGGCAGATCCCTAAGGTAGACACCGGGGGACATGAGCGGATGGAAGGAGGGGGCACCGGAGGTAAGAAGGAGGAGGAGGATAAAGATGAAAAAAAAAAAAAAAAGCCGACTTTGCACAACTAGAAATCAACCTCATCAATGCCAAACTACTCCTCAATGCCAAGAAAACTAAGGCCATGATCTTTGCCCCAAATACCACCTCCATCTCCCTTGTAAACATGCACAAAGAATTCATCACTACCTTCCTAGGTGAATCCCTTGAAATCATCTCCAAATTCAAATATCTTGGTATGTGGCTAGACAATAAACTTTCTTTCATGACCACCTCGACGATCTGACAAAGAGGCTAAAAATTAGGCTAGGTTTCTTCTTCCATAACAAGTCCCTTTTTCCGTTGGATACCAGAACTAGGCTGGTCCAGGCCACTTTCTTGCAGCTACTCAGCTATGGCGATCTAATCTGTTCCTCCGCAGTGGCCTCAGGACTCAACAAACTTGACGTCCTCTACCACTGCGTCATACGGTTCATGACAAACATATGCTACCGAACCTAACATTGTGATTTGTACCTAGCTGCTGGCTGAACATCACTCTCAACTAGATGCATGCTTCATGCTGGTATCTGGACTCTTAAGCTACTCCTGAATAAGCTCCCAAACTATCTTACAACCCTTTTCCATATTTCCCATAGCACCTGTTCTGTTAGGAAAATTTTATTTATTTATTTATTTATTTGCTTTTGGTAATTGGGTAGGTGCACTAGGCATAGGGATGCCTATTTTCAGGCACGACCCGGGAGAATACAGTTTTAGGAATACAAAGTCTTATATGTGATGCAGCGCATGAAACAGTACAATACATAGTCAAGTAAAAAAACTCACAGATATGGGGAGATACATTCAGTAACAAGCGAGGAAGTTTAAAAAGTATGATAAAGTTACAGAAACAGTATGACAGGTAACACAATAAATAAGAACATAAGTATTACAATAAGGGCATACATATAGAACATTATGTAAAGTTTACACAGAGGTGGTTGAAAAGGGAGGGGAGAAAGGGAGTGTGATAGGAGGGAGGGAGAGAGAGAGAGAGAGAGAGAAGAGAGAGAGAGAGAGAGAGAAAGAGAGAGAGCAGAGGAAGAGGGAGAGGAGCAGGAGAGATAAAGAGAGAAGATTACGGGACAAGGGAGAGAGGATAGAGAGTAGGAGGGAGATGACCTGGAGGAGGGTGTAAGAGAGGTGGAGAAGAGAAACAACTAGAGAAGAAGACTAAAGCAGAGCAGGGGAAGAAGAGTGTAGGAAGGAGAGTGGAGCTAAGGTGGGTTAAAGCAGATGCAGGAGTTTATAGAGTGAAGGTGCTTTTTGTGAAGTTTCTTAAAGGTGCAATGACCTCCTCCTCCTCGATGTACCGAGAACTCGCACCTCACTCGGCAAGCAGACCATATCGAGCGTACTCCCAACTATCTGGAACCAGCTCCAAGGTGCACTGAAGCTTCCTGGTACTGTCCCTGTCAGCCCATGTAAAAGGTTGCTGCAGCAAAAATAAAAGACACGTGCAGCTGCTTCTAAATCCTAGCTCACTGCTCTAACCCTAGCCCACTGCTTCCTCTTTCCTACCTAGAAATTAGCTGCCTTGATACTCTGAAACAAGCACTTTGTACCTTTTTTCTGTACTTGTATTTTTCTACGCCATTGTCATTTTTATGCAACATGTTAATGCTTGCCAATAATTCTGTACTTGAATTTGTACTGTTTTTTCGATTATGCAATCTGTAACTACCTGTCTGTGTCAAAGGACCTCCTTGTGAATGAGCTTGCTCAAAAGAATTTTCCTACAATAAACTTGAACTTGGAAAAAAAAAAGGACTTGTAGAGAGTTTCTAGACATTCCTCTTATCCGGTGAGGGTTGGTTGATGGATTAATGAGGTTTTGTATAGCTGTAGCGGTTACTCCAATGTAACTTTTTTCCCCCAGAAGGCAGACCTGGTACTTCACCCTGCCCTGGAAGTTAAGCCAATTGGTCTTGACATATAGGTCACATATATGTGTTAGTCTGTGCACACCTAAAACTAGCCTACATGACTTATCTAATGCCATAATGAGTCTTTTAAGAGTTATGTCAGTGGTTGCACCATACACAAATTCTGTCACTTCTGGGAGAACCTATTGAATTTGTGACAAAATTTAAATATCTGGGGCTTTGGATTGACCACAAGCTTACATTCTCTCACCATATTGAGGAATTATCAAAGAAGCTAAGGCAGAGACTGAGCCTGTTCTTCTGGATCAAGCATCTCCTATCCCACGATGCCAAAAAAGGACTGGTCCAAACCACCTTTCTATCCTTATTGGACTATACCAGCCTCCTCTATGGCCAAGACTCTACCTCTGTACTCTTTAAACTTGATTCGCTCTATCACCAAGCTTTGATATTTATCTCTGGTCTACCATGCCTCACCCACCACTGCTCTCTGTGTGCCACAGTAGGCTGGACATCCCTCAAGTTTAGAAAGCAAAGAAATGCTGCCTTTTGGACTTTTAGGGCTATAACACATAAGCTTCCCCAGTATATCTCTGACTGCTTGCCCCATACGCTGTAGGCAATTACTCCTTGGGCAGCCTCTCATTTATTTCCTTATACTTTCCTAAAGTTAATTCATGTTTTGGTAAAGCATCTATAAGCTATAAGAAGATTCAAAACAGAGGTTGCACATGGAACAAAGGTGCATGGATAAAGACAAGCAGAAATACAAAAAGAATCCCGCACTCAAAAGACGGAATAAAAAGACTGCTTCACCAATATCCAAAGGTGCTTCATTTTATTAAAGTGCCATATGCTGAGCCCAATACAGTGTCACAGTAACAACTAGCGGCCCGCATGGGTAAATGAAATTGGGGATCCTTGCCCCCTGCATTAGACAACTGGAGCTGCCAGAGATTTGCCCTACTTCGTCAGCTTACCTGACCTTCCTATGGCTCTGCCAGGCAACAACGCTCAGACTGACCCCATGTCTCAATTACCTACAAAAGAGCCCTCAGTAAATTAATCATTGCAGTATATTACTTGGATGCTGGAGTCAGTTTTGAACAAAGCTGAAGATATTACAGTCACTCTTTCGGGCACAGTGGTAGAGGTTCGAAATCTGCAAGACCGAATGAATGTTTCTGAACAACGGTTAGAGGAGTATGAGCAGCAGCAATCTAAACTACTACTTCGCTTGTAAGCCCAGGAGGAAAGAACAGTGCTGCTATGGGAAAGGCTAGAAGACCAAGAAAATAGAGCTAGATGCAATAATTTGCGTATTATTGGTCTCCCAGAAGGGGCTGAGGGACAGAATATGGAAAAGTTTTTAAATGATTCCTTGCCTGTGATGCTAGGAGAGAGATGGAGGGGGCAAATGGATGTGGAGAGAGCTCACAGGAAAACAACCTGGAGAGACAGGAATACATATCATACCAGATCCATCATCTACTTTCTTCGGTATACAACGAAGGAAAAAATACTAAGTGCTGCACGGGATATAGGGGAAATTCGGTGGCAGGGGACCCCGATCTCCTTTTACAGGAACTTTGCACACGAAACAGCCAACAAGAGAAGGGTCTTCACCCCACTTAAGAAGTTCCTGTACAATTTCAACTTCAACTTTAAATTTAAAGGGCTTACCAGATTACTAGTGGCCAAAGATGGCAGGGAAATATTAGCTGAACATCCAGCAGCAGTGGAGAAATGGGTGGTGAAATTTTGGCCCGATCTACCTCTCCCTACTACATATCCCAGAAGGCTTTGGGAACCTAACATGTTGAAAGGGAACCTTGAGGGCAGGAGTAGACAACTGGAGGGCAGCATAGAAGCGGACATCCAGCACCTCTAAATGTTCCCCCAATAGCCAAGGGCCCTCCCCAATGTTTAAGGCTGTGACAAGGCATTGCTCCACTCTCTCCAGCCAGAGACAATCTCTCTCTGCCTCCACGGGCGATGTCGTCCTATGTCAGACAACGTCAAAGAGCCAGAAGCAGCAACTGACTGCCTCAGGATGCATCCATGACAGCCCCTCCAGCAAAAATGTCCAGGGAAGACAAATGTCTCCTCCTCAAAAGTGCATCCTCTGTAGGTGTGGAGTCTCTGGAGATGGACACTTACACAGGCTCTGACTGGGCTGATATTTCGGAGGAGTCACTGGTCAAAGTAGTGGACAGCTTGACTCCGGTTAGACTGGGACTGATTTCATATGCTGCTGCAGTGATTAGGGATCCTGGCGAGACTGGGCCTGCTCCTGAATCAAGACAGGATCATTTGGACAATGTTTCTGGATGAAGTTGTGCTGTGTATTGGTTTAAGTTAACATGGTGGGCTATTATTTTTAGGCTAATTGGTGGGCTTGATTAGTCCCCTCTATGCGCCCATACCCAGGAAAATCACTGGGTGTCGGTTTTCTTAACAGTTAATGCTACTCCAACCTAGATAGCATTGATAGCCAGTCCTGCATTTTGGCATGCATGTCCCTGGATGGTGCTGGTTAAAGTTCCACTAGTTGTGGCGTTAATGCCAGTGTACAGGGGGCAGTACATGGTAGTTTTGTATTTTGGGGTATGAACACTGGTTTTGGTTGGGATCTCTATGTTGTAGGCAAGGTCGTTGCCTCCTCCTTTCCCATCCCTGAACCCCTGCCATTTCCGGGACTCCGGGGGGCCCCCTCCCCTTCCCCCCTTGCCTGCTCTTCTGCTCCCTTTTCTCCCTGTGGGTCGGATGCCCGACCTCAAGGATGCTAGAACCTCAGAGGACTCGAATCCACGTGGTTCCAATCCCTCCTAAGTATCTGGATCTGAGTGTTAGTAAAGCTGAGGCTAAGGGTTCGATCAGCCTCTTTCACTGGTAGCCTGGATCCAATAGTGCTGTTGTGCAGTGTTACACTACTACTGGACAGCTTTGGCTAGCAGAGTGATTTTATAGTTAGCTGTGATATATTTTCATTCCTACTATTAACTAATTGGTACAGTTTACACTGTTCTGTACTGGTCATAATCTCTGTTGTTTGTTTGTTTGTTCTACTGTAGCCTCTCCAACGAGGAGTGTATCTACTTCCACTTCTTGAGCTTCTTCCCCTTCTCATCTGGCAGTCAAGGTTAATACAGGGACTCTCAAGATGGTCTGGGTGGTAAGTCATATTTCTGGTGCAAACACTGCAATCTCAGTAAGTACACGCCTTCTACTATTATAACGCCCTCGTGCCTCACTGCAGCTTCGACTAATCACGCCTTTTCTTCCACCGTGGTGATATCTTGGAATGTTAATGGATTGAATCATCGCATTAAACAGACAAAGGTACTTCAACTCCTTCGTTCATTGCATACAGATATTGCCCTGCTCCAAGAAACCCATCTGTTAAAGAAGGCGGTTCCATGACTAAAAAAGTCATGGGTGGGCATTGTCTGCACCATTTCGGCTACTTCCAAGACTAAAGGAGTGGCCATCCTTATCCAGCATGCATCAAGTTGGACTCTAGAGGAATCCAAACACGACCCACAAGGCAGATGGGTCATTGCTAAACTATCTTCGGCTGGGGAGAAATTGATCATTTGTAACCTGTATGCCCCTAACACTGACCACACAGAATTTTTTCCTTCAATCAACCAGGCTATTTCAGTGGTTTCAGGGATGGATGGGGACCTCCCCTTAATAGTGGGTGGAGACTACAATATGGTGCCGGATATATTCCTGGACAAATCGAGGCCCACCCCTCAGGCTAGGTCAAAGGCCAGTTTGGCTCTTCATGAACTGCAAGAGGAGTGGGGCTTAATAGACCTTTGGTGTAGCGATAATCCTTCTGGGTGGGATTATACCTTTTACTCTCAGGTACATTCCACGTGTAGTCAGATAGACCTTCTCCTGGCCAACTCAACAGCTACCCAAAATGTTCTTAAAACCTCAACTGGAAATATTTTGATATCCGATCATGCCCCTGTGATGACAACTTATACAGTAGGGGGTCATTCCAGGAAAGGCACTCGGTGGCTTTGTAATCCTCTCATATTAAAGGACCCGGAGTTTCTTAAAACAATCTCCCAAACTACCAAGGAGTACTTTGCCATCAATGCAAATTGCGGTGTTAATGCGGACACAGTCTGGGAAGCATTTAAAGCGGTCCTTAGAAGCCGGATTATTGCCTTCTTGGCTGCTAAAAATAAAATGCGCAAAGCTAAATTAGTTGAGTGGCAAACAGAACTGGAAAGTCTGGAGGCCCATTTTAAAGCTTCCCATGTCCTACAGAGGGATGACTCCCTTGCTAGGCGTATTGTGGGCCTTAAGTACCAAATTAATACTATGCTGAACCAAAAGTCTGAATGGCTTTTACTGCGATCAAAACATGCATATTGGGATGGAGGCGAAAAGTGTGGCAGACTGCTAGCATTCTGCCTTCTGAAGCAGCAGGCTGCGGCGCGCATCTGTGCTCTCTGCAATACATCCAACAAGGTTGTGCATACCCTCAAGCTATTAATGATACAATGAAGACATACTACCAGGTACTATATAAGTCACAGTCCAATCTTTCCCTATCAGCCATTGAACAGGAATTGGACAAATATTGCCAACAATTTGAAGTTCCAGGCCTCTCCCCGAGTCAGGCCTCTACACTGGATACCCCCTTGGCCCCAAATGAGATACAACAAGCTTTGTCTCAAATGGCCAAAGGAAAGGCCCCCAGACCGGATGGCATGACAGTTGAGTTGTATCAAGCACTAGCACAGGATATATCCCAACCATTACTTCTTGCTCTGCAAGAGGTGCATTCAAAAGGTATCTTTCCCCCATCTATAAGAGAAGCCCTTATTACCCTCCTACCAAAAAAATCTAATGACCCCTTGGATTGTGCAAATTTCCAGCCAATATCGCTACTCTCAGTCGATACAAAAATCTTGGCCAAGATCCTAGCCATCAGGATGCTTGATGTGCTCTTGACCATCATCCATCCTGCCCAGGTTGGATTCATGAAGGGCAAATCAGGGTCGGACAATACTAGGCTCCTCCTTAATTTAAAATGGATAGCTTCCCGTTCACAGACCTCAATGGCTGTGCTAGCAGTAGATTTCACTAAAGCCTTTGACTCGGTAGAATGGCAATATCTACATCAAATACTAAAAAGATATGGCTTTGGTCTGGTGTTCTGCCAGTGGGTGCAAACACTCTATGGATCCCCGATGGCTAGGATTTTGACCAACACGACCATCTCCAGGCCTTTCCCACTGCACAGGGGTACCCAACAGGGATACCCCCATCCCCTCTTCTTTTTTTTGATAGCATTAGATCCCCTCATTCGATCTCTCATCACATCAAGAGAAATCAGGGGCATTGATGTAGTGGGGAAATCCTACTTGGTAGTGGCATACGCCGATGATTTATTGCTAACCCTGTCCCATCCAGAGCAGGCATTACGGCATATCCTGCCATTACTGCAGACATTTGCAACATTATCAGGACTCTGTGTAAATCAGAGGAAAACGCTTTTGGCCCTGCTTAAACTCAGCATGTACCAAAAATTGCCTGCAGGGAACCGAGCTTCTCTGGGCAGTGACAGGCTTCTTGTATCTTGGCATAGCCATTCCCTTTAAATGGTCTGATTTAGAGTCAGCTAACGTTTTGCCATTCCTGTCCCAGCTATCTGCAGAGATAGAGAGATGGAAAAAGCTGCAGTTGTCATTACCTGGTAAGACAGCAGTGGTGTGAATGTTACTATTGCCATGTATTATGTACATCTTTAAAAATCTCCCAATACGCCTGTCGCCTAAACTCTTTGTTACAGTAGAAGCTCAGGTGTCCTGATATCTGTGGGATGGGAAATCCCCTAGATGGAATAAGAGTAAATTGAGAGCACATTGGTCTAAAGAGGGGTTGGCTTCACCCTGGTTCCAAGGGTATCATCTGGCCTGCACCGCTGCTATGGCTACCAAATGGTTTGTCCCCAGTCCAATACCTCTTCTGCTCTGGGTCCAACTAGAAGCTGACCAAGTAGCGGATACAAATTTGCACTTGTTATTACACCCTCAGAGTCGTAATCAGCTTATATTTCCCCCCCTTAATAGCAGAAATCAAACGGGCATGGCACTCGCTTATGACTCGGGTTCATAGGCCTCGGGATGCCCAAGCACCTCCATGGCTTTACACTCCTTTATGGCACAATCAGGCCCTGACAATCGGTAATATCCCCGTATACTGGCCCACCTGGGAATCCCAGGGCATCCAATATATCCAGGATCTCTGTATTCCTGAATCATCGGATTTAATGTCGTTTGAACAAGTTAGACATAAATTTCATCTTCCGAGAAATGACCTTTGGAAATTTCTTCAGATACGCAGTGCTATATTAGCCAGTAAGATCCATTTGCATTCAGATCCCAAATGGAACTGGCTAAACCAAAGACATAAGTCCCCCCGCATCCGGTGGGCTTATTAGCAGATTCTATAAGACGTGGCGAGACGCCCAGACAGATCCCTCAGATGCATGCCGACTAAAATGGATGGCTATTCTGAACACTCATATATCCAAGGCTTCTTGGAAGTCCTACCTCCGGGAATGTCACTATTCCTATATGGACACTAAGAGTCGGCTGTTGCAAATGAAGATATTGCTGCTGTGGTATTGGACACCTGCATCCCTATACTCCCATGGCCTCATACAGAATTCCGACTATTGGCATTGTCAAAAATCAGGTGTGCACCTTCATATTTTATCGACGTACCCCCTGCTCTTACATTTTGGGCATCGGTATCTCAGGACTGCTCTACTGTGTTGAGCCACAGGGTTAATCTTTCTGATCCCAAACTCCTTCTGGGTGACACCACCTCTTTGGTCAACTTAACTTGACCTCAGAAGCAGTGGGTTGTACTGGCACTCATGGAGGCTAAACGGCTCATACTTATGGCCTGGCATAAATTGCCCCCCCCCATCTTGTTTACAATGGCATGAGGCACTGGCTAGATTAGCCACATTAGAACGCCTCTCCTGTACTCACCTTGGTCATATGGACCACTATACTGCTAGATGGGAAGCTTATCTCCAATCTTCTTTCTGTAAAATTTTGAATTTGAGGGATAACTCCTCGTATTGAATATGTGATATATCATTACATTGCACTATTTGTTTAATTTCTACTAGTCTTTAACTTCTGAAGACAATGGAACATTACTCTAGTATACTGGGCTGCTACGTTGCACTTAGGTATACTTTAGAAAATTCTACATGTGAATACCTCGCAGCTTGGTTTTGGTAAATACATTTGCGTATCTGTATGAGAATGTAATAGTGGTTGGTTGAATACAGTAGTATATGGAACATGTTATTTTCTTACTTATGACCATGTATGGTTGTGATATTCTAACTGTATGTGGAGGAAAGGAGAAAAAAAAAAGTGAAAAACTTTCAACAATAAAACTATTCTGTGATAAAAAAAATGTTTTGATAAAGTGATCTAATGCCTGGTCCACATCAAGTAGCACAAGTTATGGGGGAACCAGTCGATTTGCTTGAAGTTAGTCATAAGAGAATTTAGATGTCTCCTCTTTAGGACCTGACTCTTGACAGTTTTGGGTGGCGATTTTGTTCATTTTTTGGATCAGTGGCATGTGACTGGAGAGTGGTCACTAAGTGAATCAGTCAGGACTGACGTGTCAGAGTTCCTCTCATGGTGATTCCTGAGAATGCAATCTATCAGTGTTTTAGACCCAGTCCAGTAGATGATCCTAGTAGGTGATTTTACCATTTGAGAGATGTTGATACTGGAGAGTGTTTCCTTTTATAGGGTTGCCTCTTGAGACAACCTATTGATGTTAAAGTCCCCTAGAATGACCACATCCCTATTTTGGCACATGCCTTTTATGTAGTCAAGTTACCTTGCTGAACCCACAGGATTGCTGTCTTGGGGTATGTAAACCAATAGCACTGTAAGGGATTTGCAGTGGGCACCAAGCAGTATTCTGAATGCCAGAACTTGTGCAATTTTCCACGTGTCTATTTGGGGGACAGCATGACCCTGGAGAGTGTCTCTGATGTAAACTGTGCAGCCTCCACCCCTTTTTCCTAGTTTATCTTGTCTAAAGATAGCATACCCACTTAGAGTTATGGTTGAGTCAGGGATCTTTGGTGAGAGACAGGTTTCCACTATGGAGAGCACCTCTGGATTATGCTGACTCACCCATAAATAGAGTTATTCCATCCTGAGCCAAAGACTACATATATAGTTTACAAATGACCTGCTGTATGTCTGCTCCCCCTCCTCTGCCATACACATGTACGCTGATGATACTGTTCTGTATGCATCTGGCTCATGTCCAGCTGAGGTTACATCCAGCTTGCAGCATGACTTCAATAAGGTCCAGCTCTGGTTTTCAAACCATCAAGTATTCCTCAACACCAAGAAGACAGTCTTCATGATCTTTGGTACAAGGCAGAGACTCTATAGGCTTCCCTACCTGACCACTTTCCACACTCTTGATGGCACTTTACTTGAGGACACCTTGTCCTTCAGATACCTTGGGGTTTGGTTACACCAATACCTCAGCTTCTCTGGATACATTGACACCTTTCAGAAAACATTGCGCCCCAAGCTTGGTACCTTGTTCAGAAACTGCAGTTGCATCCCTCCTACAGCTAGGTGTGAGCTTGTCCAGAAGATGATCCTCCCCATTTTTGACTACTGCCATGTAGCTTGTGGTGCTGCTCCTAAGTCCTCCTTGACCAGATTAGACACTATCTTCAACTCCTTCTGCCACTTTGCCATTGATGCTCCCTCTCGCACCCACCACTGTGATCTCTATCGAGCCCTTTCCTTCCCCTCCCTTACAAATTGATGTCTCTCACACTGTGCCAAATTCACTGCTAAACACTGGCTGAGTGAACTCCCTTCCTATCTCTCTCTCCCTCATTTATAACACCCTCTCCTCCTTCCTACTCCTTCAGATCTACTGACACTCTCAGGCTAACTGCCCCCCACTGCTACACCTTCTCCAGCCAGTCTGTGTACTCTCACCATTTCCCAAAAATATGTATATCTCTATTCCCCCAAATCTGACACTCCTCCTCCCTCTATTCCATCAACACTGCCCTCTCCAACTGTCTTGCACCTAACTGTTCCTGTCATGACCCACCTTGATTTCCTTCATCTTGCTCCTTACAGTTCATCCTCCTTTGGAATGTACCCAATGCCTCTATTGACTCTACTGACCCTAGCCCCTCCAAGGTGCTAGTTCTCATACATTTCTCCCTTCCCCTGCTCTCTCCTCCTCTTTCCCTAGCATTCACACTCCCCTTGCAGGGTTCTCAGCATCCTGAAGGGGTCCTATAGTGCCTAGACTTGCCACCATTTCTTCCACCATCCACCTCTCCTTGGCCTTCAAGGTCCCTTTACAGGATCTCCAGCATCCTGGAGAGTTCCTTGGATCATGCCTCATCCCCTCCCAAGTGTTATTTCTCATTCCTTCCCTCTCACTATCCCTCTATAATTGCAACGCCTAACCACAGATGGGTTTACAATAGCCTGAACTTCCCTGCCCCCTTGCAGGGTTCATTGCATCCTGAAGGGTTCTCTTTTTGGGTCAGGTCTTATCTCCCCTCCTAGGTGTTAATCACACTTACTCCCTCTCTCTCCCTCTGTAACCTCTACTCCAGTCCCCTTTCCCCCTGCAGGGTTCACCACATCATGAAGGGGTCTCTCTGGGACATGACTCTGCACTATCCGTCATCTCGTCCTCGCTCTCCTTCACCCTCTCCTTTCACGATAGCTCTTGTTCACTTATTACTATTGTACTTATTAATTGTTCTTGCAAATTACTTATGTATGCAACACTGTTTCTAACAACTGCCTTAATTAATTATATGCTGTGTTGTTCTTTGTAACTTGAATGTAAAATGACTCATCCCTATTGTACCCCTTCCCCCAGATTGCACCAGGAGACAAGCAACCTGTTGCACAGTGTACCTTCCTAGTGAAACAGTTCAATAAATAAGTAAAATATTTATTGGTGCCAATTTTAGAGCTCCTATGTTAGTTACATTGCTCTGTGTCTGTTGGATTGGGCCAGGATTTGGGAGTATGTTGCTTGAGAGAAGTAGCAGCATCAGGATGGACCACAGCAGTAAATATTTAGCATCCTAAGAGCTGTGTTGTATTTACACTTGGTCCCTTTCCCAAAACATTTTGGATAAGAATGATAGAATGAGGTGTGGCAGAAGTACGACCAGTGCTGTATTATCATAGACTAAATATACAGTGAAGTTACAAGTTCCACACTTGGTACTGGCCTCATGACTAGTTGTGCATAAACTGAGGGGTAGCATTTTTATGGTCTTTGTGAAATTAGTGCTTACCTTGGAGTGCTCAAACAAGATCTTAAGAGACATGATAAATAGGAGGAGGACTATTAGAAATCCATTATTTGGGCTAGCCATGTTGGGCTTCTGAAGTTTGCTCAGTTGTTGGTTACCTGGGGACATTCTTTGGTAGGAGAGAAAGCTTAAGTTGCTCTATTTGTTCTTGCTATTTTGGAGTTGTAGAGAGGGCAGGAAGAGATTGTGTTTTTTTATGTAGGGCGGGGGGGACTGGACAAAACCACTGTTGGGAGAATTGTAGGAGGTCAAAAGTTGAAGGATTGTTTCCACAAGGGCCCTAAAAAGGACAGAGCAGCTTTGGGTGGGGAGGTGGCTGGGAAGGGAGGGTGGCACCTGCTATGTGGTGCCGTGTGAAGTGCAGTGTCAATACATGCACTGTGGTAGCAGAATCAGATAGGCTGCTGAGCTGTGCACAGATCTTTACCTGGAATGCTGAGGAAGGTTGCAGTCATGGAGAAGGGTCCTTGTTCATGCTAGCCTTCATGACCTGATGCGTATGGCCCATAGTGCATTGGTGGAGCTTGGGCTGGGGTACTGGGGAGAGAGGAGAGAGAAGGTGGGTTAAAAAGCAGATGGGGGACAGGTAATAGAAATCTGATAGTCGCTTGATAGGGGGTACAGAGAGGAGGGGACATGACTGAGAAAGAGGAGGGGAGGAGGCAAGCATACCAGAGAGACAAGGAAAACTGGTCAGTCACAATGCAGAGTTACAATTGCTGTATGCTGTTCTATGCCTACTGCCTAAGCATCATGTTTGTTTGCTTTAGCGAGACAGCGTTTCCTTGATTTGCCTAATTTAAACAGAGCTGGGAGTCATCTAGCTATGTAAACAAACTGCCATTTTACAAATCCGCTTGACATGGTGTGCATGTGAAATTAAAATAGAGCATTTGCTAGCATTACAGAGGTACTGTGAGGACACAATCCCTTTAAATCTAGTTTTAAACAAACAAACAATCAGCAAAAGACTCAAGTAGGTAAATGCAAAAGTTATTCCCTTCAGTTACTAGGTCAGTTATTTTACACCACGAATACTGGGTTAAAGTAGCAGGTAAAGGCATAGGTATCCTTGCAAAAACAGCACAAATATAGCAAAATAAAACAATCTATTGCAGTACCCCACCCCCATATTCAGGCAGCCACATGGCTATGGCAGAGCAGATAAGGGTCCTATTCAAGATGGTACTGGCCCATGGCACAGCAGGAGCAGGTATGCTGCTGAGCTGAGTCATGCACATATCATTACCTGTAATGCTGAGGAGGGTTGCAGGCATGGGGAGGGGTCCTCATTCCCACTAGCCCTCACAGACTGATATGTGTGGTCAATAGTGCAACAGTGGAGCTTGGGCTGGGGTACTGTGGAAAGAGAGATGGTGAGTAGAAATGACTGGAAAGAGATGCTTGAGTAAAGGAAGAGGTGCCAATGAAAAAGCTAATAAGTGTGTAGGTTTTTTGGGCAACAGTTGTTGCACCTAAAAGAAACTACCTTTGCAGCAGCTTCATCCATGGGCTCCAGGGCCGGTAGTAGTAGCAAAGGAGTAGATGGTGGAAGTGGCATT
The DNA here is from genome assembly GCA_016271365.2 of Neoceratodus forsteri. Taxonomy (NCBI): domain Eukaryota; kingdom Metazoa; phylum Chordata; order Ceratodontiformes; family Ceratodontidae; genus Neoceratodus; species Neoceratodus forsteri. Next base: position 1,278,763,785 of record CM057454.1, read on the forward strand.
AGTGTTGTCAAATTATTCTCTGCCACATCTGTGTCATCCATGGTGATGGGTGCTTGTGGGGGATGGTGACAAGAGGCTCAGTCTAAGTGGTAGCACAGTCTCTGGATCAGAAACAGTGGCTGAGGAGGAAATTGCTGGTGCCCCTATGAATGCTGGTGTTGGTGCCACTGAACCTAATCTGGACGGTAGGTTTCCATTCCATAATGAGATTACTGAGTTTATTGGAAAGTTATATCTGGTGTCTCGTATCAATGGAATGATTTTTCCTTCTAGGAGGCTATAAAGTTAACAGATGGCTGCTTTATACTAATGTATGGGATGCAATTGTATCTCTGTGTTTTGAACAAAAATTAATAAACTTTAAGAGATAAAGAAAATGAAAACAACCCAGATCACTGTTTTCTATTGAGTAGCATCCAGGAATCCCCTGGAATCAGATGCTACCTGACCAGCTATTCCGCCACTCCAAGTCCAGATGTTTGGTAGCCCAGCACCCAGAAAGGTCCATCCTATACAGTACAGCATGTTTTTCTAGGTGTCCTTCCAAGAATCTGTCCAATCATGCCACTGCATGGGAAATGACTGCAGTGAAATGCTGGGATTGCTGGCAGTTGATCTGCTGCCATCTTTTTTGTTGAGAATGTGGGATTTAGAAGGCTGATGGCACGTGTCTGTCCCAAATGGCAGATTCCCTCACAAATGTGCTTCTCCACCATTGCCACTCCTGAATGTTATGGGATTATGTCACATACAGTAATCCATGTCCTTCTGCATTCAACATCCCCACACATACATTTCAGTATGAATATGTGGACCAGTGGCCAAAAAGCTGGAAGCTCCTATATGTGTGCTTTATAACACTTTGGGCACAGGTAGCTAGGGTAGTACTTGACTCTTGCTGGTGGAAGCATTGTACGAAGTCCTATAAATATTAGACTTGGATTTGCCTACCATGGTAGTCCAAATCCCTCCCCATCCACTCATGTCACAGTATTCCATGGTCTCCTACTTCTCAAATTATTATATGGCCTGCCCATTTTTTCTAACGTTTTGTACTTAATCCTACACAAATAGAAAGTGGCTTATAGTAATGTCTACAGATTTGCCCTTGCCTGTAATCATCTTGCCCATCACTGTACCTTGTGTTCCAAACTAGGTTGACATTCCATTGTTGCACAATGGGGTCTCTCCTCTGGTAGCATTATCCACATTGTAATACAGAACTAAATGCCCCAATGCCTCACTTCCCTCCTGGTGCATTACAAAAATACCTATCTCTTAGATCCTCAGACATTTACCTTCTATCCACACCCAGAGCCAGGACCAAACTTGAAGAGATGACCTACACTGGTGCATCACCAAAACTATAGAACAACACACCTGCTCACATTAGACAGTGCACTGTTGCCTGAGCTTTCCAGTATCAATACCAGCTACACCTGCTTCTACAGGCAGTATGTTCCTTTTCCTAGCCATTGTCCTTAGGGACCTCTAGCCACCTGTATTTGACTATTCCTTGCACTTGTTTACTCCGTTACTTGTTAATATTGTTTGTACCTTAAGTGTCTGCCAGTTACAATGCTCTCTCACAAACAGGCATGTGCCATACTGTTTTCTCAGCACTCTCTGTTGTTTAATTCATTATCATGCACAAATTGTATTCCTAAAATTATTATGTGCCCCAGTGATGTAGTCACGATCTTGTACAGTAGTGTCTTAACTAGTTGTACTCTCCAGGGTCGTGCCAGAAAAAAAGGCAAATGTTTCTTTAGTGCACCTTACCTGGTAAACATAAGTTAATTAAATAAATAAATAAACTGCAGTGGTAGTGACACTCCAGGTATTTGCCAGCATGCCACACTGGCAATGATGTGCGGCCCTTGATCACACATGCATCAGAAATTTGTTAGAATTGCTTCTGGCTGACACTGATGGGTGTATGTAGCTTGTGGTGGTGGTACCACGAGGAGAGGAGGTGGCATAGGGTCTTCAAGGTGCAGCAGTATGGAGGGCAGAGAACTGCTAACATTGAGACAATTGTGTATCAGTAGCTTCTTTTTAACCCAACTTTATCATTTTTATTTATTTATTAGCTTTTGTTGACCAGGTAGGTGCATTAGGCAAAAATCCTGCCTATTTTCAAGCATGCCCCTGGAGAGTACAATATACAGTTTACAAAAAGACAAGCAGTAAAATAATACAGAACCAGTAAATATCTTCACAGGGATAGTCGTGGAAACAAAACATACATGTAACAATGGCCAATCCACGCAGAGATGGAAGAAAGCAAGATTAAGCAGTAACTAATTGCAGAGACAACGATAAGATAGCTTAAGGAAAGCAAGAGAAAAAGGAGGGGTTAGGTACAAACACAGACATCAAGTGCATGTAGGTAGGAAAAAAGTGCTGTCTTAAAGGAGGAGTGAGATGAAGAGAATTTAAGACTAGAAGGAAGACAGTTCCAGAATTTGGGAGCAAAGTGAGAGAAAGCTTGTTCCCCAATTTTTGTAGAGCAGAGCGGCACGGCGAGAGAAGAGGAATTAGAGGATCTCAGTAGGCGGGAGTGAGCCACTGGGGTGAGCATAGCCCCAATCTTGTTTGGGAGAGGGGGTCTAGACATGGAGTCAGTGAAGCAGCCCAGAGTATATAAATGCAGGTTTTGGGGGGACAGCAAGTGCACGGTGGAGTACAGAGACAGTGGTGAGTAAGGCGAGGGACAGACAGGGCAAATCTGCAGATATTGTTGTAGGTAGTGTCCCATTTATGAAGAATACCAATGTTGGCATGGGAAAACATGAGGAGGGCATACAGAAGCCTTGGAAGCAGGACCCCTCTGGCCACAGAGATCCTAGCAGCAGGGGTTAGGGAGTGACACACCCAGTAAGCTGCGCCAATCTTAATGTTGACAGATCTGCACACCTCCATTAAATGAGAAGAGAAATCAAGGGTAGAATCAAGTGTGACTCCAAGGTATTTGAAGGAGTCCATGGACGGGACTACAGACCCATCACTGTAGCGCACGCAGAGCTTAGAGGTCCTGCCATGGATTTTTCTAGCAGACCCAAAGAGTATGGCCTGTGTCTTTGGTAGATTGAGAACCAGGGAGTTGGTTTGGAGCCAGGATTAGAGCGTTTGGAACACAGACGACAGGCGAACATTAAGGTAGGCAACAGAACGAGCAGCAGACTAGAGCACCAAGTCATCAGCATACATGATGGAGTTGCAGTCGAGGAATGAAGAGCGACATACATTAACAAAAATAGAGGAAAGCAGGGGTCTGAGAATGGATCCTTGAGGGACGCCACATGACTTGTGATCTTGGTATACCCCAAGGGAGAAGTTACAGGTGACGCTGCCAGGCAAAGTTGCCAAAGGTGAATTTCCTATTAAATAGAAAACAAAATCCGCAGATTCATTTGCGAAGGTGAATTTGACAAATCTGACTTAACTTTACTGGCTCATTAAAGCTTTGCAGCATCTCTACTTATAACTGCTCCCTTGGGTTGCCCCTGAAAATGATCCCCAGTTTACTGTACATTCCCTGCTCAACATATTTTAATAAACAAATGAATAAATAATAAACTGCACTAAAGAAACAGTTTCTATTTTTATGCAAATGACTAGAGCGTGGGAGAAAAGAATCTGATTGCTTAAAACTAAAACTTTGTTTAAAATACTGTGTTTTTTTGCATTGTGTTGTTAGTCCCTGTTGATGCCAGTTGTGAGTTTTTTTACATATGGCCAAACACTCACTTTTACATAGTAGGTAATTATGAGACATTATAATATGGGTTTAAAAAATCCTGGGCTGTGGGGTTTATTAAACCAAATTATACATTTTAAGAATTTTATTGACAACTCAACAAAGCAAGTATTTTTTTTATTCAAAAAGAATTCCCTAATCCCAATAGATCAAACTTGATGAAAGCTGTGTAAACACTTAATAAAACTCATTCTATGTTACCTTATATCAGGACTTGTGGCAGAATCCTTTGTTCTAGATGCAAAGAAATTACACTGAGGATTGTAGGTACAAAGCAGCTGGCAGTACTTTGCATTGGGTGCCAAGAAGATGAGTCTGATGTTTCCATAAAACCCTGTATTTTCATATAGATCAGTTGTGCATCTTGGAATATAAAGGTTCAAAGTGTTTCGATAGCAATGGCTTGACAGATGAGCAAGTGGAGGAGAGCTGGAGTGATTTTTGAATGAAACTGTGTCATATAGCTGCTGTAGGGGATTAGAATCAACTAGTATCAGTCCAGTACTCTGCAGATGCACTAAGTTTTATGGGACTGAAAGGATGCGTAAATGACCAAAAATGCACTCAAGCAGGGCTTTGCCACTACTCTATGACATTACTTGCAGCAACATCCTTGTAGGTGCAGGGGTTAAATTTGCCAGAAGCCCACAACAACTCAGTTCCACTACCTCTTAAAAACCTCTGTCATCAGCCCGGTGACACTGAGGGTTGAGGTGCTGGATGCCACACCTCGTGCTATGCCGGTGACCCATGTTCGGGACTGGACTCAGGGTTGTCAGGGACTGGCAAGGGGGCGGAGGATCGAGCGTCCCAATGGATGCTCTCCTCCACCAGGGGTGGGTAACCGGGGGGTGTCCTGTGCACCCGACATTCCTGGGGGCGAGTGAAAGCACCGGTTCAAAGGGGCAACGGCGGATTTCTCCGAGAGCCAGGGAGGGGAGGACGCTCTGGTTACTTGGCAATGGCATGCATCAGCACGTCATCTGCCTGGACTTCCGTCCTTCACGCCAGTGTCCTCAGTGGTTCAAGGAGAGAAAACGGGGGGTAAAAATCATACAACCCTGGCCCCCTGAGCACAATGAAGCCAGGTTGGGGTAAACTTGAATAGCCCAGGTGGACAGAGAAGGAGAGAGTATGAGGCCCCCTCCGAAAGCTGTGGGAGCCGGGCAAGTACAAAAAAACCCCCCAAAAAAACCTGTGTCATCATTCTCTGCTGACTATTATAGGAGAGTTCCACATCCTGGAAATTTAGATCTAAGAGTTCCTCCACCTAAACATTTACATACTAACATACTAACATACTAAAATGCCAGCAGAATAGGCCTAACGGTCTTTCGTGTTTGCTCATTTGGTCAGCCCCCACCCTGGGTGCTGACCTTGCTGTCCCCCTCGCCTTCTCTGGCTTCTCCCTTCCCAGTTCCGGATATTCTTGCTGCATTGGATTTTGCTTCCAGAACCCTTCCCCTGTACCTGTCCCACCCCCTCTTGAACCCCTCCACTGTCTCTGCCTCCACCAGCCCCCTAGGTAGTGCATTCCATGGCTCCACCACCATCTCAGTGAAGTAGCACCTCCTCCTTTCTCCCCTGAATCTTCCCCTCCAGCTTCCACCCATGCCCTCTAGTGGCCCCTTCCTCCTTCCTTCAAGCACCCTGACTGTTCCTCCCTCATTTACCCTCTTCATGTACCTGAAGACTCTATCATGTCCCCTGGTCCCTTCTTCTTCCAATGTGTACATATTTAGCTCTTCGAGCCTCTCCTCATAGGTCCTGTCCCCAAGCCCCAAATCATTTTGGTTGCCTCCTCTGGATCCTCTACAGGAGGTTAATGTCCTCTTTAATGTGGCCTCCAAAACTGCACGAGTACTCCAGGTGCGGCCTCACCAAGCAGTTATACAGAGGGAGTATCACTTCCTCCTTCTGGAGGTGATCCCCTAATGATGCATCCCAGCATCCTGTTGGCCTTGGCTGCTGCCTCCTACAAGTCTCAGAGTTGTTCATCTTGACATCCACCACCATCCCCAGGTCCCTCTCAGCCATTGAGACTTGTAGTATTTCCTCCAGGGTGTACACTTGGCCTGGGTTTCTGGCCCCAGGTGAGTACCTTGCATTTCCTGCATTGAACCTCAGCTTCCACTTTCTAGACCATCTTTCCAGAGCCTCCAGGTCCCCTGCAGGGCCACCTCCCTCCTCCCCATCCACCACTGCTCCCAGTTTCGAGTCATCTGCAAAGAGACTCATCTCACTCCTGATTCCTGTCCTTATGTCAGATAGGTAGGCGTTGAACAGAAGGGGCCCAAGGACTGATCCTGTGGGACCCCACTAATGACCCTCCTTGGGGATGAGACTATCCCACCAACTACGACCCTCTGGGTCCGGTCCTGGAGCCAATTGCCTATCCATCTGATCATCTGGTTTCCCACCCCCATTTCTCCTAGCTTATCCAACAGGCCCACGTGAGGAACAGAGTCAAATGCCTTGCTGAAGTCTAGAAAGAGGACATCCACTGGTCTACCCAGGTCCAAGGCATTTGTCACCCAGTCATAGAACTCCACCAGGTTTGTCTGACATGATTTCCCTGGGATGAATCCATGCTGTCTATCGTCCAGGCACCCTGACTTATCCAGGTCCCCCCCTAGCCTCTCCTTGACAATGCCCTCCATCACCTTGCCCACCACGATGTCAGGCTGACAGGCCTTGTAGTTCCTGCCACCTCCCTTTGATCCCCTTGTGATAGGCACTACATGTGCCACCTTCCAGTCTTGGGCACCCACCCTGTCCTCAGAGAAATGGTGAAAGCTCTGCCAGGGTTTCGCCAGGACATCTGCAAGTTCCTTCCAGCACTCTAGGATGTAATTTATCCGCCCCGGTGCTTTCTCCATCTTAAGGGAGCTGAGGGCTTCTCACCTCTCTGCTGTGATTTCCACTTCTGGTACCTCTTCTCCCTGCTTAGCCCTACCCCACCTGCCAGTGATGCTCTCCTCTCCCCAGACCTGCCGACGGTAAGGTCCCCCTCTCATTATCTCTGTCTCCTCCCATGTTTGATGCAGCATCCCATTTTCCTGGTGAAAACTGGAGGTGAAGTACTTATTTAGTACCTCAGCCTGCTCCCGGCCTTGTGCCCATCTCTCCTGATTTAATCCTGCTAATCTGCCCTTCACCCTTCGTCTTTCCCCAATGTATCTAAAGAACCCTTTTCCCTCTCCTAATTTCCCTGGCCAGGTTCTGCTCCTTCCTTGCCTTAGCCGCCTCACCACTCTAGTGGCCCTTCTAGCCATCAGCTCATACTCCCTCGATCCTTTTCACCCTTGAGCACTTGAATTTTTAGGCTGCTCTCTTTCCCTGCACTACCTCCTGGACCTCCTGGTCCACCAACAGGGTTTTTGGGCCCTCACCGTGATTTTCGTCTTACTTTGCACGGGTGCTGGTAGCATCCTGCACCCTCCTGATGATTTCCCACCTACTATCAGCGTCCATGTCTGACCCAATCCCATCCAAATGCTCCTTAAGGATCCTTCCCATTTCCTTAAAATCCGCCCCCTGAAGTCAGTTACTCGTCTTTGTGCAGTCTTCTACCCTCCTAGGTCAGGCAGAACCAGACCGTGGCATGGTCACTCCCCGCCAATGGGTCCCTTACCTCAGGCCCCCAATCTGGTCACTGTCTGCCAGGACCACATCCAGTACCCGTGCCTCCCTGGTCAGTTCCCTCACTGCTGAGTTAGGCAGCGTCTTGAAAGACATCCAACAACCTCTGTTCCCTGGTCACAGAGGATGTCATAGTCTCCCAGTCTGTTCCTGGCATGTTTAAGTCCCCTAACACCACCACTGCTCCTCTGCCCAGTCTGCAGTGTCTCCAACATCTGCCACCAGACTGTCCTCCAGCCTCCGCCAGGCAGGGGGTCTACTACACCACTCCTATTTTACTCTCTTGCCCCCCCTTGTTATCAAGGTGACCCAAATCACCTCCACGGTTCCCTCCGCCTCCTCTACTCCCCCTATGCCAATGCAGTTTTTGACTATCATTGCTACCCCTCCTCCCCTTCCCTCCCCATGTCCTTCCTGAACATAGTGTAACCCTCCAGGTTCAGGTCCCAGTCATGTCTTGCACTGGCCCAAGTCTCAGTGACCGCTGCCACATCCACTGCTCCCTCAGTTATCATCGCCTGGAGCTCAGGCATTTTATTGCCCAAGCTCCTGGCATTTAGCAGGACTACCTTCCACCCTTTCCCTATAGTTCAATTTCCCCTGCTCGTGTTCCCATGGGGATTCTGTTTTCTCCTGGTCTTCACTTTGCCAGTTGGCCTTTTCCTGCAATCCTCCTGGTCCCCAGGGGTGAGACAGAGTCCCTCCTTATTGGCACCCCTTGACAGCTCTTTTCTCCCATCCCACCTTCTTCACAAGTTTAAACCCCACTTTCACCAATGAACTCTCTATTTTCAACTTAAGGATTCCCTCCTCCAAATTGAGATGTAGTTCATTCCAGCATACAGCTCTCACTCCCTCCCAGGTCTCCCCCAACTCCCATCAACCCATACCCTCTGGCCTCACACCACCCCTGAGCCACTGGTTTATCTCCTAATTTTCCTTTTGTGTTCCCCATCAGCTCTTGCACTGGCAGGATCTGGAGAAGGAAACTGTGCATCCTATGTCATGACAGACCTCAAGTAGCTCCTGAATCTTGCCTGTACTCTAGCTCGCTATTTCCCAATGTCATTTGTACCAGGTGGACCAGTATGTCTGGGGAACCCCACAGTCCTTTGCCAGCTGATATACCTCGTGCTTAGCCCTGTGCACTGTTAGTCCAGGGAAGCATCTTGTTCTAACTGGCCAGGCTTCCTCCCATCCCATTTGATACCCTGATCATAGAATCCCCAGCAGGAGCACTCTGACCACTCCTTTCCTCCATTCCCCCCTTCCATGTCCCTCATCCTTTCTACTGGCCCTCCACCCAGCTGGCTCCTTGTTCCTCCCTCTCATCTGGGTGCCACACACCCCTCCTTATTTACCATGGCCACACCCTCCCTCCAATCCTGCGCTCTCTTCTCCTCCTGAGTATCCTTCTGTACCTTACACTCCCCTCACTGCTTGCAACTGGTCCTTCTCCCCCATCTGCTAAACCAGCCTGACTCATCCTCCCTTCCTTCCTGTCTCCATTTAGTTCCTCCTTGCTCGTCGTGCTCCCCTAGCCTAAACCTTCAGCTCCCTTTACTGAATCATCCTTGTACTTCTGGTCCTTCTCCTTTACCTTTCCTCCCAACTGGTCCTTCTCCTTGCGCTTTCCTCCCTCTTCCCCCTGCCCATCCTGCTCTGATTCACTGCTTCCATTCTCCCCATTCTCAGGTCCCCCCCCTTCTTCCTGCTATCAGCCCCTGCCTCCTGCCTCCCACTCCCACTCTCTTTCCGTCTCTAACCACCTCTGTCGTGGCTACATCACCCCCCCTCATCCTTGAACAGAAGAAGAGAATTGAAGCGGTTACTGAGTGTAAGGTCTGATCCACCTCCCGCCTTGCTTCCTTCTGTCCAGCATTGGCCATCTGCCTACTTCCCTGAGAATGTTGTCCTCCGTCCCCTTTGTGAGGGTCCCAGTTACCTGCCTGTTTCTTGGTAGTGTCCTTGACCCTCTGCCAGGGTCCCTATGTGACCCCTGAGTATTCTCCTGCACCCTTTCCTATACCCCCACCCTGGTGCTGGTGTAACCCTGTGGAGATTTCCAGCCCTCTTCCCCAACCATACCACCCCCTTCCCCAGCTTCTCCTCATCCCCCCAGTCCTCCCTAAGCTGTAAAGAAGCTGGTAGCACACTGGGCAACCACCAAACTTCCAAGCCCAGTCCAGTATCATGGCTGCCCCACACCCTGTGCACCCCACCACCCTCCCAAAGATGCCAGCCCTAATGATGTGTGGTTCCATCCCCTTCCAAATAGGTTTCCTTGGGTGAGCCACCAGGTTCCCACCTAGTCCAAGATACCCCTACTGCCTAATCAGGTCACCCACTAATCTTAGAGACAGTCCCACTGTACACCAGTAACTCTGTTACTAGGTGCAGTACAACACATTAACTTATAAGGGAAATGAACTCCCTAAGCTCCTCTCTCCCAGTCTTAATCCAACCCCCAGTGGCTAGAACTACATGAGCTGTACCAGCAGCCTTTTCCTCCAATTGCAGGGCAGGTGTTCCCCATAAATTCGCAGACTCTGGGGAGGGAGGGTGGGGAGGGCAGGTCTTGGGCAGACACCTGACAAGAGAGAGTGTATCAGCCCTGTGTCTCCCCTCCAAGCTCTGCAGCTAAAGAACCAGGCCCAAGCAAATCCCACCAAATAGGTTTTAAATCAGCAGAAAAAGGCCTCTACCAGCGCAGCCTGTTATACAGTGAAACATCCACAAAAAGAGCCCCACTTACAGCCACCAAATCAGTTTACAAACATCCAGCATCCCCCAAAACAATACCCTGCTAGCCCCTTAGAAGTAAGAAAGAAAAGAACTAACCTACCAAGTAAAATCCACAAGAACCCTGTGAAAACAACAGCAGCAGCTACTGTCCTGGAACACAACTGATCCTGTCCCCTTCCAGTTCTTTCTTTATATTTTCGTTAAATTTCTTTACAATTTAACCACTGCCGTAATTGTCTTGCCCTACCTGGAGGTTGAGAAATAGACAGCTGACATTTTGCAAGTTCAGAGATAAGTATGGGCAGCTCATGCAGAAATATATGCTGAGTAGAGTATAACAAAGTTAACTTGCCAAACAACATTTTAAGATTTAAAGCATCACACATTTCACTGTTCCCAGGATGGAGCACAATATTAGTTATCAGTCAGTGATAACTTTCTGCATTCTGCAGCAAACATGTTACTGTGCAGAATCTCTGACATAGTTATATAGTAGATGTCAGCAGAAAAAGACTCATTGGTCCATCTAGTCTGCCTGTTACAAATTTGCTTAATTACTTTTGTACTACAGATCCTGTCAGACCTGTGACGTTTCTTTCCCCCATTCCTGACTCCAAGAGGCCCATTTGCCATCTCATGCATACATGAATGCCTCCATGGTGTTTGCACTCACCACTCCCACAGGTAGCTTGTTACAGGCTTCTAGCACCCTTTCCATGAAGTACTTCCTCACATTCCCTCTGAGTCCCCCCCCTTCCAGCCTTATACTGTGTCCCCTTGTCCTTGTGCATCTCCGTTTCTGTAGGATGTTGCCCTCCTGTAATTGATTGATTCCCTTGAGGTATTTGAATGTCTCTATCATGTCTTCCCTCTCTCTTCTAACCTCCAATGAGTACATACTGTATTTAATTCCTTGATTCTCTCCTCATAGCTTTTCTGCTGCATGCCCAGGACCATTTTGGTAGATGTTCTCTGCACCTTCTGCTCCTGATCAATATCCACCATAAGATGGGACCTCCAGTACTGAACACAGTTCTCAAGGTGTGGCATCACCAGTGACCAACACGGGGCAATATTACCTCTCTCTTTCTACTTGTTATATCCCCTGCTGTGCAAGCCAGCATCCTATTCACCTTTCCTACTGCACTTTCACACTGACTTGCCACTTTGAGGTCATCTGTTGTGATTACCTCCTGAGTCCCTTTCCTGTTTATTTATTACTAACTCCATTCCACCCAATTGGTATGATGCCCTCCAGTTCTTGTTTCCTATATGCAGGATGTTACCCTTTTTAGCATTAAATAATAGTTGTCATACCCGTGACCATTACTCTAGTCTATTCAAGTCCTTCCTCATTCTATCTTCCTCCCTCTCGTGTGTCTACCCTGTTGCAGATCTTTGTGTAGTCTGCAAACAGGCAAACCTTCCCTTCCAGTCCCTCTGTGATGTCACTAATGAAGACATTGAACAGTAATGGCCCCAGAACTGAGCCTTGTGGTACCCCGCTTATCACTTCTCCATCCTCTAAACCCATCCAATTAATAACTACCCAAAGACTCCTGTTGCTCAGCAAATGTTGTACTCATGTAACCACTTTTTTCTCCACCCCGAGACTGCTCAGCTTGTTAACTAATCTTCTGTATGGGATGGTGTAAAAGGCCTTCCTGAAATCCAGCTAAGCTACATCCACCTCCCCTCTCTGATCCATTACATTTGTCACTCTGTATATGAACTCGATTAGGTTTTTTGGCATGAGAATAGATTGTACATGTTTTTAATTGATCTTCTTAATTGTGTAATTGTTTTGTTAATTGTATGTTATGTTTAGTTTTTGTATTTGGAGCTTGAACAAGACTTTGTAATAAACAGGATTTGTATCCTAACAAATTGTTGCCTCTCTAAAAATAAATGTTCCCATACCATACCATGATCTCCCCCCCCTGTGAACCCATGCTGTCTTGGATCCTGCAACATATTTTCAGACAGGTACTCTACTATATGTTCTTTTATTAATGTTTCAATAATCTTCCCCAAAACTGATGTCAGGTTTACTGATCTATAGTTCCCTGCCTCCTCTTTATTGCCACTTTTGTGAATTGGTACTATATCTGCCCTCCTCCAGTCCCTTGGTACTTCTCCTGTTTCCAGTGATTGGTAAAACATGGCTGCCAGGGACTCAGATAGCTCCCCCCCTCAGTTCTTTCAGTATTCTTGGGTGCACCCCATTTGGCCCCATTGCCTTATCTACTTTTAATTTCTCAAGCTCTCTGAGTATCCTCTCCTCTCCTCTGAAAAAGGGATTGTATCTAACTCCCCTCCGGTAATACCTTTATCATTTACCTGTGACCCATTTCCCACTCCATCTTTTGTGAATACTTAACAAAGGTACTTGTTCAGTATGTTCACCTTGTGCTGGTCCTCCTACACACTTCCCTCTTCCCCTTTAAACATAGAAACATAGAAACTGATGGCAGATAGAGAGCAAGGCCCATCCAGTTTGTCCATTTTTTTCTACCTTATGAATGTGCCATAGACATTTACTCTGTCAATGGTCTATCTAGTCATACTGATCTGTATTGCTCCCTTATCCCTATCCCATGCTTGTTTGAAGCCCTGCACGGTATTCATATCCACCATTTCCTGAGGTAAGCCGTTCCATGCATCCACCACCCTTTCTGTAAAAAAGAACTTCATCACATTACCCCTTAACTGGCCTCCCTCTAATCTCATACTGTGTCCTCTTGTCCTGCTTTTCTTCTGATATTGAAACATGTTTGACTCTTTCACCTTGTTAATGCCCTTAAGATGTTTGAATGTTTCACTCATATCACCTCTCTTCCTCCTTTGCTCTAGGGTATACATACTGAGCTCCATTGATCTGTCCTCATATGTTTTCTGATGCAGTTCCTGTACCATTTTGGTTGCCCTTCTCTGGACTGCTTCCATTTTGTTAATGTCCTTGTGCAGGTGCAGCCTCCAGTATTGCATGCAGTACTCCAGATAGGGCCTAACCAGTGTCTTGTGAAGAGGGACTATTACCTCCCACTTATGACTTGTGATACCCCTACTAATACATCCCAACATCCCTCTAGCCTTACCTACAGCTTTAGTGGTCTGCTTGGATGATTTCAGATCATCTGTGATGATGATGCCCAAATCTCTATCTTCCCTTGTGATTGCTAGCAACTCCCCTCACAACCTATAGGTGGCTTCAGGGTTTATCTTCCCTTTGTGCCAAATGTTGCACTTCTTTGACTGCCCTTGACACCTGATCTGACTTTGCTGCTGTCAAAGAAACTACTATCTGGTCCCTGTACCTAACAACAGCAACAACAAAAAAACAAAAGCCTCTATGAAACTATATGACCATCAGCCTATTACAGAACCTTCTATAACTATTTCTGGCTGTGTTAATGTACCTAAGCTACTGTTAGCCATCTACTGAACAACTATGTAACCTCTTGAATGTTATTTGTAACTGTGCTGTAATTTCTGTTTTTCAAGTGCTGTCACTGTACCTTTTATGTATGACATGGAACCATTGTAAATGAGTCTCTGACTCAAAGGTCTTTTCTGAATTACTTCAAATAAAAAAAAAATAAATAAAAACCCCAGTTGCCACTTTTCTGTCCATTTTGCCAGTTTATCCAGATCTCTTTTCATTCTGCCCACTTCAACTGGATCATCTACTCTGCAAATAGACAAACTTACCATCCAGCCCATCTGCAATGTCACTGCTGAAGATATTGAAGAGGACTGGCCCCCAGGACTGATCCCTGAGGTACCCCACTTGTGTGACTTGCAGATCTTCTGACTGTATACCTGTATAGTCTGTGTATTAGGGAGGCAGTATAGTGCAGTGGTTTAAGGCTCTGAGCTGCAAATCTGGTGACATCCAACAGACCAGACCTGGGGTTTGATTTCCACAGCTTCCACTTACATACAGTATGACCCTGAGCAAGTCACTTAACGTCCCTGTGCTCCCAGGTCGCACCTGTAAAAAAGCTTTCAGCTTCGTGTGCTACTCCTGGTTAAACAACTAAAAAAATACCATTTACCACCACTCTCTGTGTTCTGCCTGCTAACCAGTTTGCTACACAGCTGACCAACTTCTGACCCACCCTGAGCCTACCAAGCTTATTAATCAATATTTTATGTGGAGCAGTATCAAAAACTTTGCTGAATCAAGGTAGGAAACATTAACTACACCCCCTTGGTCCATGACTCTGGTTTCCCAGTCAAAGAAATCTATGAGATTAGATTGACAGGACCTTCCTGCTGTAAACCCTTGCTGTCTTGGATCCTGTGCTTCTATGGATTCCAGGTGTTGCACTATCCTTTCCTTAAGGAGTGCCTCCATAATCTTGCCCACTACTGAGGTAAGACTGACTGGTCTGTAGTTTCTTGCCTCTTCCCTGCTACCACACTTGTGGAGTGGGATCACATGACTGACTGGTCTGTAGTTCCCTGCCTTCTCCCTGCTACCAATTTTGTGGAGTGGGATCACATGAGCCCTTCTCCAGTCTTCTGTGACCTCTCCTGTGCTTAGAGACTCACCAAATAGTTCTGATAATGGCTCTGCTAGTTCCACCCTTAGCTCCTTTTGTACCCTGGGTTGTATGCCATCAGGTCCCATTGCCTTGCCCACCCTGAGCTTAGTGAACTCTTGTAGGACCTTTTCTTTTGTGAAGGGACTTGTGCACACCTCCCTCCCCCCTGTGTCCTTGGTGCTGAGCTGTGGGCCCTGCCCTACTTCCTCCTCAGTAAATACTGAGTAGAAATATCTATTTAGGACAGATGCTTTTCCTAGGTCCTCTTCCACACACTCCTCTCTTATCCCCTTTGATCTTTGTAATATCCCTATGGAATTTCTCCTTTCACTAATGTATCTATAGAAAGCCTTACCCCCTCCTTTTACTGTTTGTGCTAGTGTTTACTCAGTGTGGGCCTTTGCCTGCCTTACTGCCTTCTATGCTTCCCTTAGGGAAGTTTGATATGCCTCCCTATCTTCATCCCACTGCATTCTCTTATATTTCCTGAATGCCAGTCTTTTGGCTCTGACCTTTTCTACTATTGTTTCTGAGAACCAAAGTGATTTCCTCCTTCTTTTGCTCTTGCTTTTCTCCCTAGCACAATGGAATGTTGCTTCAAGTATTGCATCCTTAATGCTTGCCCACTTTGCCTGTACCCCCTCATCTGTATTTCTTCTCACCAGGTCTAGCTTAACTTAGCTGTGCTTGTAGTTTGCACCCAGGACACTTGAGGCAGTTGAGGTACTAAATTTGTGCCTGGCTGAGATCCAGGACTGGATGCTTGCTAGCTGGCTAAGACTCAATTTAGGCAAGATGGAGGTACTGCTGACTGAGCCTGATCATCAGCAGGATGTAGAGATGGCAGAGGAAGTGACTAGCCTGGTGTTTGGTTCCTCTCAACTTGTAGCCCCTGCTAAGGTGAAGACTATTGGGGTCATTCTGGATAATAGACTGACACTTGAGGTGCAGGTGTCATACATAGTCCACAGTGGCATCAGCCATCTCTGGAATATCACTGGACTAAAGCTTTAAGCCCATGGAATGACCTGCTATCACTAGTGCACCCTTTGGTGACTTTCAGGCTAAACTGCTATGATGCTTTATATCTCGGGGTTAATGGAGGGGCCCTGCCTCACCTGCAGATGGTGCAGAATGCAGTAGCCACACTGCTGGCATGCCTTCTGTAGTCATGTCATGTGACCTTGATTGATTCATGATATGCACTGGCTGCCGCTAAAGTGACAAATAGTCTTTAAGGTCAGTTTACTGACCTACTGTATATAGTAGTACTGGACCCATGTTATCTAAGTGATCTCCTGACTCACTACCATACTCACCGCCCTCTCTCCTCCTCTGAGGTGGGCCTCCTAATGATTCCCAGGACTAGGCTTAAATCATCAGTTGATTTTGCCTTTGAGGTTGCTGACCCATCACTGTGGAACTCACTCACAGGGTACTTGATGGAGGCCCCTCATTGAAGGCCTTCAAGAGGGGTCTGAAGATTCACCTATTTAGGGAGGCCTTTGGGGCATAGTTAAGGTTTTCCCCCAGCACTGGCAGCTATTTTATGAACTACATAGAATTATTTATTTGATTTAATTTATTATGATATGTGCTTTATGTATATGGTTTTATTTTGCTTGATACCGAATTATGCTTCCTTGGCCTATGTACAGTGCCCAGACCCCCAGGGAGTGGGTGCTTGACAAATAACATTTTAAATGTATCATATTTTAAATGTATTTACTAAATATACAAGGGCCACATCCAATATCATGTTTACAGGTTGCTTTGTATACAGTGCCCAAAGGGAGGGCTTTGATGCAATGGAAGCTATAGCAGCACTAGGGGTTCATGTTACTTCACTTAACCCTGTGGATCTGGGACATTGTGGAGAAGTCCTCAATTTAGTGTTAGATGATGCCTATGAACACCTGAAGAAATGGGACTATGGGCACTTTTTCAAGGACTCCCCTGAAATGCAGGGACAGATACATGGGGATAAAGATCCGGCACCCGCTGGTTGTGCAGCCAGGGATGCTTCTGAGGGAGGGAAATTTGCTGGTTGGTCCTCCCACTCCTGTCTACTAGGAAGAACCTGCTGTGGCATGCATTAGCATGTGTGTACTTCACACTCCTCGACTGCAGCTCCTGTGTGGGAGGGGAACCAGGAACAAGATAAAACACCCAGGCCGGCAGGATGACAGGACATGCTCGGTCCCAAACTCTGGCAATTGCCCAAATCCACTTGTATTTTGGTCATCCCTAAAATAGAGTGGCCAGCTGCTCTCCTGACCCTGTCTCTAATCAGCAAGGACCCACCTTGGGGAGTAGGATAAGCCAGGGGGTTACAGGGGAGCAGTTATTAGCATTAGAGATGCAGAAGTACTGGTCTGGGCAGTAACCACTGATGGTGGTTGTCCTGGAAAGCTGGGGGCATAAAAAATAATTACAAATTTATTTAAATATTCATGAGCCTAGTGAGGCTTCTGAATCTGTCATTAATGTTTTATTTAATTTATTTATTAAGTACTAGGATTATAAATACATTTGAACCAGAGGTTCATTTACAAAGGTTCTGAGTCAGCATAAAATATAAATAAACACAGAGAACAAAAGAAGAGAAAAACTCATAAAGAACTAATCATCATGATACAGTGACAGTAAGTACAGCAAATACAATTGGCTCAGGTTGCATAGGACAAGAGTACTGATAAATACTGACAAAAAATTGACATCATAAATCATTAACAGTGGATACAATTGGTTCAGGTAACATAATCCCAGATTACAGGGATGCATATTCCAAGAGATGTACCACAGGGTGGGAGGTGAGGAGCAGATTGTGTAGGGTTAGATGAACACCATGGAAGGTGTGCAGTATAGAAAGAGAACAAGGAGGAGAAAAATGCAGTCAAAATTATGAAATTGCCATGAAGTGCTAATTCACAGAAGTGCCGGGGCTCGAGGAGGGGGAGAAGGGGGAATGAGGGAGGAGTTAGGGAGAGAACCAAGGGTAAATGTAAGGGGGGGAAGCAAGTGGTATGTAGCGGGGGGGAGGAGGTAAGGAGGGAGAGAGGGAGTGGAGAGGGGGAGCGGATTAAGGTGGCAAAGGGAGGAGGGTAGCAAGAGAAATGAAAGTAGTGTGAGGGTCAGGAGGTGAAGTCCTGGATTTTTTGAGCAAGGTGTGGGAGAGAGGTGGGCAGGAGGGGTGGTAGGTGAATTAGGTGGATACAGGGGCTTGAAGAGAGAGTTGGTGACCTGCAGACCTAGAAGGTACAGTTGCACTTGTTGAGATTAATGAGGTGATGACACAGTTTGTGCTTATATGGGCCAAGCTTGTTCTCATCTGAGACTTCAGGAAGGAGACCACTCATTAGGGATGGGGCCCTGCTATAGAAGGCATGCTTAACCTGGGAGGTACTGCAATGTAACATGATATGTGGGTTTCAGCATACTGTGTGTAAAGTGTGTGTTACGGATAGATTGCATGAAGGTATTCATTGCAGGAGGGGTGAGGCAAAGGCAGATTTTCTTTGCCAGGAGACAGGTCTGATAGGCTAATCTACCATCAATACTGAGCCAGTTAGAGTGTTTGTATAGATCGCAGATAAGTGTACACTTACCTGCTCCTGTGAAAAGTCTGCAGCACTTACTCATGGTGGTCCTGATTCTTTTTAGAGTGGCGTCTGAGGCAGCCTTGTAGAAAAGTAGCCCATAATCAATTATGGACAGGATAGAGCTAGTTACAGCAGTGCACATGGCATTATTGGTCAGACAATTGTGATGGTGGTAGAGGACCCCAATTCTTGAGTTAATGGCTTTGGAGATGTGGTAGATATGCAAGTTGTAAGACAGTGTACAGTCAGGGTTAATAACAAGACATTTAAACTCATGTACTTGATCAAGAGGTAGTTGTTGATTGTTGTGGATAGTAAGGCTGGCTGTTCTAAAATTGCTGTGGGAGTTATAAAACAACATGGCCTTTTTTTATAGTTCATCAGCAGTTTATGCTGATTGAACCAAGACTCTACATGACTGAAGCTCTTCTCTAGATCCTATGAGAGAGGGACAAGGTCAGTATGAGTAGAAAAGAGCACTTCATCATCTGCATAAAGTATCATTTTATTTTCACAGGTTGCAGGGAGGTTATTAATGAAGAGGCTGAATAATAGCAGGCCAAGGGTGGATCCCTGGGAAACTCCAGAGTGCACTGGAAGGCTACAGGAAAGAGTGTCATTGATCTTAAGTTGGCTCCTGTCTGTAAGGTAGCTTTCAAACCACTTTGTGACTTCATTCAAAAAGCCAAGAGTAGAAAGGGAATCCAGCAGAAACTGATGATTCACAGTGTCAAAGGCCTTTGCTAGGTCACTGTACGCTGCACCGAGTAAGTGTCTTTATTTCCAGGGATTAATGTATATGGCTAGTAAATTCAAGTAGGGCAGTGGCAGTGCTATGGGCTTTTGTAAAGCCATGCTGCTATGGATTATATTTGTTGAGGTGTTCAGAGAGCTGGTCGGAAATAATGCATTCAAGCACCTTGAAAAGTGGTGGAAAGAGGAAGATGGGGCAATAATTTGAGTGCAAGGACCTGTCACCATTTTTGTGCATGGGTGTGACAATAGGTGATTTCCAAAGCTGGGGGAACTGTCTGAGGCAGAGTGAGAGATGTAAGAGTTTAGTGAGCGGGAGTAAGATGGCGTCAAGGGAAAGTGAGAGAAGTTTAAGATCCAAGGTGTCACTGCTGAATCTGGATTTACCTAGAAAGTTTTGAAGAGATTTCCCAGATTCAACAAGGGATATTCTCCTGAAATAGAAGGGGGGGGGGTCCGGTTTTACTATTAGGACTAGGCAGGGTGGAGTCTTGAAAAAGTTAGGGGGAAGGACACTGCTAAGATCAGTAAACATGACATTAAAGGTATCAGCAATTTCTTTGTGATCCTGGATAACAGTCATATTGACCTCAAGAATGGAGGGAGAGGATTTGTTTGGTTTTCCCCTAAGGCATTTGATGTTTTCCCATAAGGACTTGCTGTTACCCCACGTGTTTGTTAGCTCATGTTTTTGATATTCTTGCTTGGCTCTACACAGAGCTTGGGTACACTGATTGCTGGCAGCTTTATAGAGCTGCAAGTCTGGCTGTTGCCCATATGCCATGGCACAGTGCCAGAGATAATCCCTATGTTTCATCATGGTGATTACACTCTCTCGAATTGGTCTTCCTTCTTGGGATTGATGCATCTGATATGGGGGTGGAACCAGTCATTTGGTCTGACCACCACATCTTGAGGTTCAATTTTTGCACCCCCTTGAGAAGACCAGCCCCTGTGGAGATGGTCAGGTACCGCCCATTACAGAATGTTACTCCACAAGGCCTGGTGGCGGTCCTTGACCTATCATCCCTCGTGTTGGTGGGCAGTAGTCCAGAGGCACTAGTATGGGCCTATAATGAGGCCATTACGATTGCCCTGGATTCTATTGCCTCTGTTCACTTAGAGCCCTTTACCGGCCACCCCAGGGCCCCTTGGTTTGATGGGACTTGAGGGAGATGCGGAGACAAGGGCGAGAGTTAGAGCGTTGTTGGTTAGGTGTCCGCCCCTGATGCCGGACTGCCTTAGATTGATTGAACATTATACTAGCTATCAATCTGCAATCACCCGTAAGAAGGCAGAATTCCTGTCCATGGAGATTGCAGTTGCTCAGAATCGATCGGCCCAGCTGTTCCGAACTGTAGATAGACTGTGCACCCAGCCTGTCTGCAAGTTCGAAAGCCTTTTCGCAAATTGAGTGCATGAGCTTGCTCGACACTTTGCAACTAAGGTGGCTGACATCAGGGCGGACTTGTGTCCAGCAGCCTCTAAGGGTGATGTGGTGGGAGTGTGCGAGAGCACAGCACCTCGCTTCTCCTGGAGTTCCTTTTGTCGACCTGAGTTCGTGGATATTATGAGGATCATCCACAGTGTGCGCCCTACAAGCTGTGGCTTGGATCCTGGACCTACTGCCCTAATTCTGAGTTGTGCAGACATCATTGGTCCAGTTTTGGCACAAATTGTCTGGTGCTCCTTGGAGTCAGGTGAGTTTCCTAGCTCCCTGAAAGAGGCGGTGGTGACACCTCTCTTGAAGAAAGCTTCCTTGGACCCAGATTGTTTTTCCAGCTATAGACCCTTCTCTAACCTCCCCTTTATTGGGAAGGTTATTGAAAAGGTCGTAGCTGCTCAACTGGATGACCATTTAACCATCCATAATATCTACGAATCCTTCCAGTCTGGTTTCCGTAAAAGACACAGTACCGAGACTGCGCTGGTTCGGGTGCTAAATGATCTTCTGAGGACGAGAGGTCAAAGGAGACGTTCTATCCTGGGCCCCTTGGTTTGATGGGACTCTGAGGGAGATGCGGAGACAAGGGCGAAGGTTAGAGCGTTGCTGGCGCAAGTCCGCCCTTGATGCCGACCGTCTTAGATTGATTGAACATTATACTAGCTATCAATCTGCAATCACCCGTAAGAAGGCAGAATTCCTGTCCATGGAGATTGCAGTTGCTCAGAATCGACTGCCCAGCTGTTCCGAATGCAGATAGACTGTGCAACCCAGCCTGTCTGCAAGTTCGGGAAAGCCTTTCGGCAAATTGAGGCGAGGAGCTTGCTCGAGCATTTTGCAACTAAGGTGGTTGATATCAGGGCGGACTTGTGTCCAGCAGCCTCTAAGGTGTGTGGTGGAGTGTGCGAGCACAGCACCCGCTTCTCCTGGAGTTCCTTTTGTCGATCTGAGTTCGTGGATATTATGAGGATCATCCACAGTGTGCGCCCCTACAAGCTGGTGGCTTGGATCCTGGACCTACTGCCCTAATTCTGAGTTGTGCAGACATCATTGGTCCAGTTTTGGCACAAATTGTCTGGTGCCCTTGGAGTCAGGTGAGTTTCCTAGCTCCCTGAAAGAGGCGGTGGTGACAATCTCTCTTGAAGAAAGCTTCCTGGACCCAGATTGTTTTTCCAGCTATAGATTCTTCTAACCTCCCCTTTATTGGGAAGGTTATTGAAAAGGTCGTAGCTGCTCAACTGGATGACCATTTAACCATCCATAATATCTACGAATCCTTCCAGTCTGGTTTCCGTAAAAGACACAGTACCGAGACTGCGCTGGTTCGGGTGCTAAATGATCTTCTGAGGACGAGAGGTCAAAGGAGACGTTCTATCCTGGTTCTCCTTGATCTCTCTCCAGCTTTTGACACTGTGGATCACATGGTGTTGCTAGCACACCTGGGGCAAATTTGCGGAATGTCTGGAACCGTTCTTAAATGGTTCGAGTCATTCCTCACTGGGAGATCACAAAGAGTTGTGTCAGGGATTTTTTCGTCTGGCCCAGTCTCTTTGTTGTGTGGAGTGCCTCAGGGTTCTGTGCTGTCACCCATGTTATTTGCAGTGTACATGCTGCCCCTCGGAAACATTATAAGATGGTATGGGCAGAGGTTTCACTGCTATGCAGATGATACCCAGCTATACCTGTCTTTGCACCCGACCAGGATGGAGCTCTCTGTATTTAATAACTGTCTGGGGAGATCCAAGACTGGATGGATTCTAGATAGCTAAGTTGAACTCAGAGAAAACTGAGGTTTTGATCGTGGACCCGGTGGCTGATTGAGAGGTCGTGCATTGCCGCCACTGCCTGAATTTTTCTCGGTGGTGTGTCGCCCAGCCTCTGAACGGGTGCACAACCTTGGGGTGATTCTTGATGATAGGCTGACTTTTCAATCCCAAGTGGCAGCCGTCCAAGACTTCCTTTACCATCTTAGGAATATTGCCCGGTTAAGCAACTTGTTCCGCCTGACTCTCTGCCAACATTGGTCCACGCTTTTGTGTCTCACGCTCGACTACTGCAAGCGCCTTTACTTTGGGGCTTTGTGGGGTTGAAACGCCGCCTGCAGCTCATAAGAATGCGGCAGCCTGCTGTGACTGGGACAATTAGGTCCTGGTCACATTACTCCCCGGTGCTTTTAGCTGCACTGGTTCCCAATATGGTGGCGGATTACCTTTTAAAGTCATTTTATTGACTTTCAAAGCCCTTCACGATCAGGGTCCGTCCTATCTGAAAGACCTGCTGGTTCCTTACTGCCCCGACCGATCACTCCGCTCGGCCAACATGGGGTTGTTAGAGATTCCAAGAGTGAGTTTGAAATCCTTTGGCAGTAGAGCATTTTTTCATGCTGCACCCACTCTTTGGAATTCTCTACCATGCCGGTTACGGGAATGCTCCTCCGTGGAGATTTTCAAGAAAGAAATGAAAACTTATCTTTGGAGAATGGACTTCTCGGAAAGTTAAATGTACTGTAAAGTGTGTGAAATTTTATTGTAATTTATTATGCTTTTATGATATATTTTATCGTCTTTATGGTTTTGCTGTTTGTATTGTGTGTTGAAGCTTTTATTGATCTGTTCAGCGCCTTGATATAGTGAAAGGCGCTATATAAATAAAATTATTATTATTATTATTATTATTAGCTCAGGGCTAATCCAGGAATTGCTGGAGAATCTAAGTTTTCTTTTTTAAGGGGGCAGAGCTGTAGTAGACTTCATTAACCTGTGTAATGAAGAAATTGATGGCAAGGTTGATGTTGCTCATGGAATCAAGGGTTGACCAGTCCATCTGTGATAGGGAAGCAAGGAACTGGGGAAACTTTCCTTTTTTCAGGATACACTAGTGGCAGAAAGTGGCCTTTGACTTGGATCTTCATCAGTGACATTGCGCAGGACCTATAAGGCAGAATTTCACTGTTCGCTGATGACACAAAGCTCTGTAACAGAGTAGACACACCAGAGGGTATAGACAGAATGAGAAGGGACCTGCAGAAACTTGAAGAATGGTCAGGGGTTTGGCAGTTGAAATTCAATGCAAAGAAGTGCAAGATAATGCATATGGGGCACAAAAACCCTGGCACAATATATCAGTTGGGGGTGAGGATATAGCATGCACCAAGCAGGAAAGTGATCTTGGGGTTATCATCTCTGATGACCTCAAGGTAGGGAAACAGTGTGACAAAGCAGCAGGTAAAGCAAATAGGATGCTGGGATGCATAGGCAGGGGCAACACCAGCAGGAAAAGGGAGGTCATAATTCCACTATACAAGACACTAGTGAAGCCCCACCTGGAGTACAGTGTACAGTTCTGGAGATCTTACCTATGTAAGGACATAGACAGGGTAGAGAAGGTTTAGAGGAGGGCAACAAAGATGGTACATGCATTGCATCACAAGTCCTATGAGGACAGGTTGAAGGAACTGAATATGTCTCTCCTGGGGGAGAGAGGAGGGAGAGAGGGATAGATAGAGACATACAAGTATTTTACAGGGAGGAACAGGGTGCAGGAATACACAATTTTTAAGTGAAAAAGATGTTCCAGGACTAGAGGGCATGGGATGAAGTTAGAGGGAGGATGATTCAGAGGAAACGTGAGGAAGAATTTCTTCACAGAACGGGTGGTGGACAAGTGGAACACCCTGCCAGAGGAAGTGGTGGGGGCTGAAACAATCACGGGATTTAAGAATGCATGGGATAGACATAAAGGAATTCTGGAGGTCAGGGGTAAGGGGCAACAGACTTCTAGGAAAACATAAACTGAACTTACGGGCTCAAATGGGCAGACTGGGTGGGCCATAGGCCCTTATCTGCCGACACTGTCTATGTATCTATGTATCTGTGATGCCTTATTCAACCATTGGCAGATAACTGGGGAACGGTCACTAAGAGAGTCAAGGAGTACTACAGTGTTTTTGATTCTATTGGGGTGGGTGGTGAGGATCACATCAAGCAGGATGCTACAGACAGTCCTATAGATGAATCTTGTGGGGATAGGAACAATTTGGGTGCTATCTATTGCAGCAATGGCATCTTTGTATGGGCAAGCTGCAGGTGCCAGTCAGTTCACATTAAAGTCACCCATGACAATTGTCTCACTGCGGTGAGGGTGGTTGTCAAGGAAGTCAGTGACCATTTGAAACCCTGCTGCTTGTTCACATGGGGGGATATACACAGACATAATGGTGAGAGTTTCCTTAATGGACAAGAATTATTTTTTTTTTATTACTATCATTTTTATTAGAGCGTGAGAGTACATATTTGATTACTGTACATACAGCAGGTGTCAAATACATTTGTACATAGAAAAAGCTTTGAGTGTGGGCTCATATGTGATACAGTCTCAGGTATGGTTTACCTATAGCGCTTGGACAGCGCTAGCTCCGACATCCCTATAACACCTACAATGCCGACTGTCGGCATTGTAGCCTGCGGTGTATGTCAGTGCTCTCAATCAACCCCTGGTTCTAGGATTCTAACCTGAGTCGGAGTTGGACCAGGGGGTCAATCACCCAGTGAAGCAGTCCCGATCACTGCACGGACCACAACAGCGACGGACGAATTTTGCCCGATTTCTGGCGCTGTGGTGGTCTTCACGATCGTGGAGTCGCTGTGGTGATGGTATACCCTCAGGTATGCAGGACAAGGTTTACCTTACCAAATATTAGCCTCTAATTAACTATTACTGTAGACATGTTATTAGGAATTAATTTCCTCTAACCAGGATAAGCTAGGTCTAAGGGACAACATTTCTCCTGTGCTGCATGATCCATATAAACCATTTGTTCCAAAGATTCCTGACCCTATCTATTCTCTGATTCAGGAAGGCAGTCAGCTTCTCCATTGCATAAATCTCCAGGACCACGTCCTCCCACTCCTGTCTACTAGGAAGAACCTGGTGGAGCCATCTCCTGGAAATCACTTTCTTGGCATCCAAGAGCAATATATTAAGCAGCTTTCTGGTTTGAATGCTCTTAATTTCTGCTGGAAACCAATGTAATAAAGCTAATTCAGGGGTAAACTGATTAATCTCCGAATAGCTGGGAAATACTAGCCTCTATCTGTGACCAGAAATTTCGAATCCTGGGGCAACTCCAAAAGATATGAATGTGGTCTGCCTGATTATCTGACATGAACTCCAGCAGCTGGCTCCCCAACCCCCTCCAAACCTCCCCACAACTATAGGTGTTCTAAAGTATTTTACCAGACATTTCCAAAAATACTCCCTCCAAAGATAGATGCTTGTTATCCCATGCTGATTATTATAAATCTTTGTCCAGCCTAATTCATTTATGTTCTTACCTAGATCACCTTCCCATGATTTTTGCAGCCTCTTAATTGATTTATGTTGTATTGGTTGAAGAATTTGGTATAATCTAGATATTATATGGTCTGACATCTTCCCTTGATAAGTGTTTATAATTATTTGAATTATAGGGTGTGCCTGAATAAGTTCCCATTTGTTGCCACATTTTTGCATGATGTAGTGTCGCATTTGAAGAAAGCAAAAAAAATCTCTATTAGATAAGTTATAAGCCTGCTGTACTTGGAGAAATAATCTAAACACTCTCTGCTCGTACCACTGAAAGATATACTTCAGATCCTTTCTCCTCCACTGCTCGAATGTGTGGTCTGTTCTGGCTGGAGAGAACATAGGGTCAAATAAAGGAATAATCAAGGGATTAATAAAAGGTCTAATCCTATGTTCCCTAAGAATCCTACACCAAATCCCTAATACAATTAAGGTGAAATTTGATCTGACACTCTCCTGATTGCCTTTCCATAGTTTGTGGGGGGTTCCCATGATCCGTTCAATGCTCTTCTCCTGCTTTTCTAATTCTATCCCCTTCCAATGGGTATCTATAGTCGAGTCCCACTAGTTTGATGGATGTGCTAGCTGGGCTGAACAATAATATGTTTTAAGCCTTGGAAGTGACAACCTTCCCCTGGACTTGACCAACTGGAGCCAAGCATAGGCTTTCCTCAGCCTTTTCTCCTGCCATAAATATTGAGAGATCATATTGTCCCATATCTTAAAGTTTGCCAGCAAAATTGAGATGGGGAGATTTTGGAATAGGTAAAGAAACCTCGGCAGTACCATCATTTTAATGGATTCGACCCTTTGCACAAGAGGAATGGAGAGGTGTTGCAATCTCTGTAAATCTCTTCACAATGCCTGCACTGCTGGGGGGAAGTTGACCTCATACAACTTTTGGAGATCTCTGAGTATTATAATACCCAGATATTGTATTCTCTGAGTGGTCCATTTCAATGGAAAGGATTTCTGGGTGTGGCTGGCTGGATCATAATGCCACCTAAGAACCTGTGTTTTGGAAGTTTTGAGTTTATAACCTGCTAAGGCCTCCAGACTCTGTAGTAAAGTAAACAATTTAGGAAGAGACAAATCTGGTGAAGTCAGATAAATTAATAAGTCATCAGCATAAAAGGCAGTTTTATGTTCAGTCCCTCCCACCTTTAACCCCTCTATGTCCTCCCTTTCCCTTATTGCTTCTGCCAGTGGTTCTGCATAAAGGGCAAACAAAAGAGGGGAAAGGGGGCACCACTACCTGGTTCCCCTAGACAAGGTGACTCTCTCAGAGTATGTACCATTTGCCTTCACTATCACTTGGGGGGAGGTATACAGGACCCGTATCCATTCCACAAATTCAGAAAGAAATCCAAGTTTGTATAAAGTATAGTATAACAATTTCCATGACATACAGTCAAAAGCCTGTTGGGCGTCCATGCTTAATAACAAGAAAGGAGAGGATCCCTCGATTACCATTTCCCACAGATAAAGCATTCTTTTTATATTATCTGCTGTCTTTCTGGAAGAGACAAAGCCTGTTTGATCCTTATTGATAATAAGTGGTAAATGGGTTCTAATCTATGGGCTAGGATACTAGCATAGAATTTATAATCCTGATTTAGGACCGAGATAGGTCTGTAAATTCGTAATTGACAGGATCCTTCTTCAGCTTCAAAATTGTGGATATATTTGCATACTGCCACGAGGGGGGGAGGGATAGTGTCATTACTTTGCAAATCTGTAAATACTTCTTGCAAAGTGGTGTTACATGAGGTCCCTGCACCCTGATTGATGCCCTCAGAGGTACACCGTAGACAGCTAATGCTTAGGTTTAGGTTATACTAATACTTAGGGCTGAGGGCATCTACCGTATAAGAGTAGATGTCAGGATATAAATGCATATTGTTGTAATCCACTTTGCTTGCTAATACACACATATTATACCATGTATTTTCTGTCTATTTCTTACTTGTTAAATGCCAAGATACCTGTCCTTGAAGTAATTATAATATGTAGGGCAACATTGCCATCCTTTGGTGATGTACACCACTACACCTTGTTATGTAAGACTCTGTATAAGAACCTCTTTGTTCTAAAACTGATGACTTTACAGAATTATATAATGTTATCTTGGACCGTGGAGCCACCTCTAATTTAGCCAATAGGGTTCATCTCTGTAACCAGAAATGTTTCTGTCTTTCAGTAACCATAGTAATTATCATAGGTATATAATGTAATGTACAAGCTTTACACCTCGGAGACCCGAGAGATCCCAAGAGACTACAGAGAAACCTCGAGGTGTAGGGAACGCTTAGCATTGGCTCCCAGTTCGTATTGGTAAGAACTGCTTAGGGCAACTGTGATTTATCCCTACTGTAGTAATAAACTTGTTTATTACTCGACTGCAACTTGTTTGTGATTATTTGCATTCTCAATATCGTCAAGAATCTGAAAGGGAGGTTTACACCCCTTACAGTGGGCAACAAATCCTTTTAAATTTTTTTATAAAATGTTGCTGTTATGTCGTCTTGCCCAGGCTCTTCCCTGCTTTAGCAGACTTTATAACCCCAGCTGTTTCTTGAGAAGTGATTGGACAAAGTAATTGCTTCATATTTTGTTCTGTGAGTTTAGGGAGAGTTAAGTTATGAAAAAAGGAGACATACTTGTCATCTGACGGTTCTGGGTCCTGTGTATACAGGGAGTTATAAAAATGTTTAAATCCCTCTAGTATATTTTTGGTGCTCGTAAGAGGGTGTCTGATTTCTGTGATCATCCCTCTAGTTCTCTGTATCCTTATTCTGGAAGCCAATACCTTTGAGGCCCTAGCCCCTCCCTCATAATACATTTGCTAGAAATATATCAAGGCTTGTTCACTTTTATAATTCAGTAGGTCCTGTAATTTGCTTTTCATTATATTTAGTCTCTGTAAAGCACTTTTATCTCCTTGCATGTGGGCCTGTTAGCAGAAAGAAAGCTCCCCTCCAGGTTCTTTTGCTGAAGTTCTCTCTCCTTCTTTTCTCTAGAAGCAAATGTTATTGTTTCTCCCTTAATAATTGCCTTCAAAGTGTCCCATAGAATCCTTAAGGCTATCCCAGAAGATTTATTTTGAGCTAAAATTTCAGGGATACGTTGTTGAATAAATTCTACATATTTTTTATTTCTTAGTAGGGCATTGTTAAAATGCCACTGGGCAAGGGTTTTGTCTTGATGAGTATCCAACTCTAGCACTAACGGGTCATGATCTGTAAAAGGATAGGGAGGATGGTCACTCGATGCATGAGGTCTCAGTGCTCAGCTGTCATTAAAAAATGATCTATCCTAGAATATGTAGGTGGGCAGCTGAGTAATGAGTGTACTGTCTAGTGCACTGACTGGCGTGCCACCAGATATCGGTCAGGCCTATGTCCTTGATCAGTCTCCATGCATGTTTTTGACTGGCTGTCATACAGGCTGGGGTGGGATTTGAACTGTCTTTCCCTGGGTCCATCAATAAATTAAGATCCCCCCATTACTAAGACTCCTTTTTTGACTTAAATTATCTTATCTAGTAATCTTTGATGCATTAGTGGGGTTGACCCTGGTGGGAAGTAAAGGTTGACCACCATATATTCTGTGCCCCCCCCCCAGGTTCCTCTCACCATTGCCAAGTTCTGTCTCTATTATGGTAGGAGTTTTTCAATTGAAATGCTGAGTACACCGGGATTAATATTGCCATTCCCCTCCACCTGCCAGAGGGATGGGAGCTTGCCACCACAGTACTCATGCCAAATTTTATCAGCTTCTGATGTTCATCTTTGTTCATATGTGTTTCTTGCAGCAAAATCATATGAGTGCGGAATTTTTTTAAGATATGATATCACCTTTCCCCTCTGTATAGGTCCTCCCAAACCATTTATATTTTGAGATATTATTCTAAGCCTTTGTATTTGAGCCATAGAATTTTACAAAACAAGTATTCACCAACTCTTTCTCTCTCCCTGTCCTGCTGATCCACCCTTGGCTTGCTTGAAAGACCCCCCCCGCACTTATGTTTCCATAAGTTCTGCTGAAATGTTGTACTCTCACTCTAATTTTAAACAATTTTCTAACTAAACTATTATTATCGATGAAAGATTCAAACTTATAAACATTATAGAGCAACCGTATCTCCAGATAAGAAACTTTGTACATAATATTGGTAGTGACCTCCACATTCCAGAGAATACCCCTGGGTTGCAGCGACCATAAAGTCACCCAGAAGGTGACTGCACTGCAAATCCTGAAGTGCCTGTCAGGGTTTATTCAACCCTCAAATAGTGTTAACAAAATAAAATTAAGGGGTATCATTAAAAACAATGAAGGGCATAGGATGGACAGAAAAGAAAACATCATATAACAGTAGGAAAAATAATGAAAATGGTGCATATAAGAATGTCCATAATAAGTGTACAGTTCAAGTCCTTTGCTTAATAACTAAGTGAGGTATAACTTTGTTATCCTCGGTGTAACTTAAAATTACATAGCCTTACTAGACCCTAGGGACAATAACTGGTGTTCTTCAGTTCTGCCTCCTCCAGCCAAAGGGGCAGACCCTCCACTATGCTGCCATGTACAACATGAAGCTTACTTGGGAAAGAAATCAGGGAAAGAGGAGATCAAGGGAGTTCTCATGCCAAAGGGTCACAGCTCTCAATTCCAAGTCCTTCATGACCCCACTCTGGGTGAATTCCAGAGGCCAGGCTAAGACAGACCAAGCATGGCTGGAGAAGGCCGCAGCTCTCAGTCCCGAGGCAAAGGCCAGGCAGCCCCCCAAAAAAACGCCCCGACCCAGGACCCCCCACAGGCCCAGGCAGAGAGACCACAAGCACAATTGATGGAACATGTTCAGTTTATGCACATACCTACTCAAGTACCCAATATTAGAACAGCCTCCTCAGGAGATCCCACTGCTCCCAAAAAGTTCCCCCATAAATGGATAAGGACTCCTGACCACTAAAGCAGACAGAACGCCCCCCAACACCGGGAGTTAGGGGACATTTAGATATGTATATACATATAGGCCTGGGTGCAAATGAGCAGGTTCTCAGTTATGTACCAAGCAGTGACCTTTTATTTAATTATTATTCATGGGGGAACCCCCCCCCAGGCCAACCCCTACCAGCATCCAATTCATTTGTTTTCTGCCTTCCACCACTGCAGCTTGGGGCTAACGACCCGAGAGCCCCGGAGTGGTCTCAAGATTTGCCACCTCTCTGCTTGCTACACCCAAATAAGCTCTGTAAGGATAGAGGGGATCCCAGGGAAGCCACTCAACCATCTGCATCATCCAATTTAGGCCTTGTTATGTCCATAGGTCTCCCCACACTGAGCCCGCCAAGAGGACGGCACCGCCCAGAGCCAGAACCCAAGGGGGGAAGCCCCCGGCCCACCCCAACACTTACTGTGAAGCAATCCTCCCCATGCCAGCCTCCTGCTAGCCCTCGGACTCACCTCTCAGGCTCACTGATTTCAGACCTCTTCATGTATAAGTGCCTCTGGCGAACTGGAGAAGCAGCTGTTTGATCGAGTCCAGAGTAACCTGCTGCATCTGGGGGTCTGGCATCTGAAGATTCCTGTTCTGCTCACTCCATCCACCAGGCCTATGTACAAGTGGAATCTTAGTAGGGAGTTCATAATTGCGATCACTAAGTCAAGCGATAGCCTGATCCTCAGTGTCATAGCTTTCTTGGCCATTTGGAAACTGAACAACAAGTCACGCTGGATATGTTGTCCAAAATTTTAACTTAAGGCCATGCAGAATGGGGAACAGTGGGATGTAGTCTCTTCGGCGCTGCATGGTTATTGGAGCATAATCGTTGTCCTAATATATTCTGCTGTTTTGATAGAAAGTTTTCCCTTTGGCCCATGCTTTGTTTAAAATTATGTCTTTTGTACTATATCTCAAAAAACAAATGATAATGGAACAAGGGCGAGCTCCCTGTTGTGTGGGCCCGGGGCCTAAAGCCCTATGCGCACGTTCTATCTCGATATTGAATTCAGGATCAAGTTCCAGGATTTGAGTGATTAAACTGCTCATGTCCTTAGTCTCACTGCCCTCCGCTACACCATATAGCTGAATATTTAGGATCTGTGTCTGTCCTCAGTATCCTCCTGCCTCTCTCCCATTGCCTGCCGATTTCCACTAACTGTGACACCGTGGATTGGCACTCTGATAAGGCCTTGCCCTGTTCCTCCTGTGGCTCCTCCACTGTAAGTGTTCTTTGCTGTAGATCAGAGATTTCAGATTGAATCTGCCCCAAATCCTGTTTAAGCGACTGAAAATTGGACTTAATGTCCTGTAATTCAGCTAGGATTGCATCTAGTTTGCTGTCCATAGTTGCGATTGATTTGTTGCCTTTTTTTTTTTGGAGGTCTTGCCACTGAGTGAGAATAGGAGCGGTGAGAGTGTGTGGAAACATTCGAGTCTGAAACTTCTGCTTCTGAAACGTCTGCATCCACCAGTAAAATTGAAAATCTGTTTACTGTCCCCTTTAACTTATGTGTAGCCATTGATTGGTTACTG
This sequence comes from Neoceratodus forsteri, assembly GCA_016271365.2. Taxonomy (NCBI): domain Eukaryota; kingdom Metazoa; phylum Chordata; order Ceratodontiformes; family Ceratodontidae; genus Neoceratodus; species Neoceratodus forsteri. Next base: position 1,278,796,165 of record CM057454.1, read on the forward strand.
TTTGAAGTATAAATAGTTAAGTTTGAGGGCTACTGTTAACTTTTTTAGGCAGGGGAGTCTTGGAGCTCTAGTGAGTTACTGCCATGTGCCGCGTTGCTGTACCGGAAGCACCGCCAAGAATTATTTTAACTGTCAACAGTTCTTGGCAGGGGAAGTTAATGGGAGGACTTGTCCTTTAAAGGTATCCTTCAAATAGATGGTGCAACCACCACCTCATTTACTGATATGGTCAAGGCTGTAAAGGACAAAGCCGGGAAGGGATACTGCATTATCTGATCCCTGAGGTAGAGCCAGGTTTTGTTAAAAGCTAAGATATCGGGTTTATGTTGTAGCACCTAAACTTTGAGGTTATCAAGTTTGGGTAGCAAGCTGCGTATATTCATGGAGGCAATCACAAGGGACCCAAGTTTGCAGGGTTGAGAGTTTGAAGGTGTAGGGAGCCCTGGATTCAGGTGGACGTTCCCAGTGAGAAGCAGTAGGGGAAATGCAATCCTTGCAAGATAATGGGCTTGAAATTTTGCTGCCTTGACCTTCCTCATTGTGGTGGGTTTTATAGAGGGGAACTCTCAATTCCAAGGCCGGTTACGAGTGGGGTACCACAGGGCTTTGTGTTGGGGCCAGTATTGTTTGGGCACTTCATAGCAGACATTGTACATGGGGTGGTGAGCAAGATAAGTCTGTTCACTGACAACACCAAAATCGGAGCAGTGGTGGATGGAGAGAAGGGATGGAAACAGCTGCAGGGGGACCTAAACAAGCTAGAGGAGTGGTCAGAGAGGTGGCAGCTGGGGTTCAATGCAAAGAAGTATAAGGTTATGCACTTTGGGGTGAAGAACCCAAGGACAGTATATTGGCTTTGAGGGGTTAAGCTGGGGATAATTGAGGAGGAGAAGGACCTAGGGGTAATGATAACAGGGACCATGAACAACACTGCCCAGTGCAGGACAGCAGCTGCAAAAGCGAACAAAATGCTGGGGTGCATAGTGGGGGTTTTTTCATCCAGGTAAAGTGAGGTGATCTTGCCCCTCTACAGGTCACTGGTAAGGCTGCACTTAGAGTATTGTGTACAGTTTTGGAGGCCATACCTAAAGCGTGATATCAGGTTACTGTAGGGGATGCAGAGGAGGGCAACAAAGATGATATGTGGAATGGAAGGGACAGACTATGACAGCAAGTTGAGAGACCTGAATATGTACACCCTGGAGGATAGAAGGGACGGGGGGACATGATAGAGACATTCAAGTATCTGAGGGGAATCAATAAGGATGGGGCAGATGGGGTCTTTAAGTTAAGGAGGGGGAGGGTCACCAGGGGGCATGGGCTAAGAATAGCGGGGGAAAGATTTAGGGAGGAAATGAGGAGACGCTATTTCACAGAGAGGGTGGTAGCAAAATGGAATGCCCTACCAGAATCGGTGGTATCATGTAAATCTGTGAACAGCTTCAAAAGGGCATGGGACAGGGAACAGTGGAGAGTGAGGGTGGGGAGGTGGGGTGGCAGTGGGATGACAAATGGGAGGGGGGTGGGGCAGCTGCAAACTAGGGGTGCTAGCTGTACACTCGAGCAGACTTAGACAGAACGGGTGGTCTGTTTCTGCTGGCACATTCATATGTTCGTATAATATTACTGCTCAGGGTGATAAACTGGAGAAGGAGAATAGGGTACTCCAGTCAAAGATTGTACAGGTAATTACCAAGGGGAGCTATGTGTGGATGATAAAGTATGTGCTGTATTGTATGGTATAACACTCCTGGGGATGTCTCTAAGAATGAGTTTGTGTGTGAGTTGGAAGGTGGGTGTTGTGTCATTACAGCCAAGTGGAATGAGAAAGAGAATAATAATAACCGGCATGTCCTTTTTCCCATAGGAAAACTGTGGCATAATTCGCCATTATAAAGGAGCGTTTATAACGGCGAACACGCGCCCGGTTTCCCTCGCACTGCGCAGGCACCCTTACCTCTGACAGTCTTCCTCCCAGCCACTGTCTGCCTCATCTTCCCCCTCTGGACCGCTACTCTAACTGTGGTAAGTGCTGGCAGGCAGAAATGAATCAAAATGAGGGAAATGCCCTCAAAATGAAATAAAAAAAATAAATAAAAGGCGAGCGACTGACAAACGTAGAGCACGCGCTCACAGCTAAGCAGACTGCCGCAGTCACACAAGAACATATTTTTTTATATAGTTGCTGTGGGGAAAAAGGACATCCCAGCAATTATATAAAATAAAGTATGGTTCTGGGTGTGTGTAAACTCGAATTTACACACACCCTCGGGGTTAGATGCTATGCATAAACCCCTCGAGCTTCGCTCTTGGGGTTTATGTAGCATCAAAACCCTCAGGGTGTGTGTAAATTCTCATTACACACCCAGACCCATACTTTATTCTCTATATTATAAATACATAGCTAGGTTTCAAAGGTAAATACAGAGCAGAAAATACTTATGTCCATGGTGCTCCCCAGCTGACTTAAAGCGGGGCTGATATCTTAAGAGCATCTAGATTTCATTTGAAGCTTTCCATTGAGGTCTGTTCACTACTGTTTGAGGCAGTGCATTCCAAGATGCCAAGACCCTTTGATTATACCACATTTTTCTTCTCCAAGTTCTACAGTTTTCACTTTTTAGCTGAAGAGAAAGTGCATTGTTTGTTCCGAAGTTGCAAACCTGGTCTTTCCCATAGATCATGATCTGAAAATGCTCTAAATAACATGAACACATTCTCCCTCCAGATACATAGACACTGTCAGCAGATAAGGGCCTATGACCCACCCAGTCTGCCCATTATGATTGGAGTCTTATTAGCCTGCGCCCCTGATGTGACCAGCATCAATAACTAACTCAACTTGGACTTCTCTCGAATTAAAGTGTGGCTTGATGGGCACAAACTCACAGTCAACCTAAAAAAAACACAGGTCATGCTCTTTGGCACCACGGCCAAAATCTACTCTTGCACAACGCCCCTCAAAATCCATGGGTCCTGCAACTCCCTCCTGCCGACAATCGACTCTGCTAAGTACCTGGGAGTCACCCTCGACCCTCACCTCGACCTCATCGGACACATCAGAAGCATATGCAATGCTACAAATGGAAAACTTGGCCTAGCATATAGGGCCAAAGACTGCCTGACCCCGGCTGCCCGGCTGGCCATAACCAGGGGGATACTCCTTCCCACCCTCTCCTATGGTCTCGTTGCCTTTTCCTCTGTCCCTTCCTCAAGCCTAGCAAAATGGGACACCACGTACAACAACATCCACTGCTTTGCACTCGTGGCCCCCCATCTCACACACTGATGCACGCTCTACTCTCAACTGGAATGGCTCCCCCCGGGAAAACATCGGATCTACATCATGGAAAACTTCATTGACAACATAATTCGAATGGCCACTCCTGCCTCTCTTGCCCTCCCCCTGAAACATGCCTCCCCCGTCTACCACCTCAGGTCCCTCATGTCCCAGACCCACCAGGTCCCCAAGACCCGCACTTGCAGGGATCGGGCATTACCACCCACGCACCCAAGCTGTGGAACTCCTTCCTCACAAGTTGTGCTTCCCCTCATTCCACCTTCAAAACCTCCCTCTGGAGCTTCCTGAAATCTGCTGCAACCTGCCTGTGTGCCGTCTAACACCAAGCCCTACAGCCCACCAACCTGCTATGGTACCCCAGCTAGACTCTGTACCCCTTGCTACCTTGGTGATGCACTTTACTAGTGGTTATGTTATATATTGTTTCTTATTCAACCTAGTGGAGGTCCTATACCACCATGTTGCCCCTGGGCCTATATGTATTATATCTGACCACTGTGTAATTCCTTTGCTATGTTACCCCTTAAATACCCTTGCTGTTTTACCCCACTGTTGGAGCATGCTGCTCCTGGTTTGTAATGTCGACAATGTATTTCTCCTATGTATACCTTGTAATTCTCCTGGGTCGCACCTGAAAAAAGGCACTGGCTGTCTAGTGTGCTTACCTGGTTACCAAAAGCAAATAAATAAAATAAGTGTTAAGAGATATAGTGTTTGTCTGCAGGTGGAGTGGAGGCAGATGTTGTGCGCACAGTGTGATATGGATGCACAGAATTGGTATCATATAGGTGTCAGTTATAGGTGGGGGTAAGCATAGCAATTGGGTAGATATGGAGCCAACAACAAGAAGTAAGGTACAAGGCTCCTCTAAGCATTCCCTATAAAAGGGGTGATTAGCACAGTATGGCCAAGATCAATGGGACCTCTGGGGGAAAGCACCACAGGGCTACAGTCAATAAGAGGGGCAAGCTACAAAAGGGGAGGAGTGCACACACATTTAATAGTGGCTGGGGGTAGGGTTGGTGGGAGGGCTGAAAATACTGTTCAAAGAAAGGAGCACAAGAGGTCAGTCCATAGAGACTGTAGAGAAACTGCAGAAGCTAGGCTGGAAGGTGCTCCAATCAGTTACACACCTGTTAGCTGGCAGCCCAATCAGAAGCAGCCACCAGGACTGCCACTCCAATCATAGAGGAGGAGAAAATAGCACCCAGAGTTCTAGTGTGCTGAGCAGTAGTACCTGGAAATAATGGTTGGGGAGCAGCTTCAGAAGGTTGGACAGAGCAGGAGGAGCATAGTGGGTGACAGCTAAAGGTGTGGCCATGCCTCTCCACTACTGAAGGTCAGGTGAGCCCTCTCAGGGTGTAAATCCTAAGGGGGAGCAAGAGTTTAGAGAGTTCAATGGGGGGAATAAGGGGTGGTGCAAGCAAGATGCAGTTAGGCAGAGTGGGGGGGTGGGGTGATGGTCTAAAGTCAAAACTTGAGCCAGAGACAGACCTGCGGCTGGAAGGGAAAGGAACTTGGAATAGAGTGAATGGGAGGAGAAAGGTTAAAGAGCAAGTTAGTTCAGGGAAATGCAGCAGAGTTCAATCAGTAAATGTATCAAAGTAATTACAACTGGCTTCTCTAAGTAACAGATGGAATTAGAACGAGCCTACTAATAGCAAAAACAAACATTAGCTTGTCAATGTAAATAAAACTAGATTAGTTCAGGCTTAATTTCTCTACTGTGATAGCAAATACAAATATTAGCTCTAAATTGCCGAAAATACTGTTCAAAGAAAGGCGCAGTAGAGAGCAGTCCATGGAGCCCATAGAGAGACAGCAGATGTGGGACTGGAAGGCACTCCAATCAGTTAGTTGGTGGCCCAATTAGGAGCAACCACTGAGACTACTGCACCAATCAGAGAGAAGGAGAAAAAGATGCCCGGAGTTTGAGTATGCCATGCAGCAGTACCTAAAAATAGTGCCTGAGGGGGCAAATCCAGAAGGTTAGGCAGAGTAGGAGGAGTGTAGCAGGCAGAATCCAAAGGTAAGACCATGCCGCTCCACTACTGCAAGTCAGGTGCACCCACTCAGGGTGGAAATCCCAGAAATGGTGGCTGGGGAGCAGATCCAGAAGGTTGGGCAGAGCAGGAGGAGCATAGCAGGTGGTGGTCAGAGGTGTGGTCGTGCTGCTCCGCTGCTGCTGGTGAGGTGCACCCGCTCAGGGCAGAAATCCTAATCCTGTGTTAGAAATGACTAATCCAGCCACTAACTGTTGTTGTGCAGCAAACAACGTTGATGTACTCATGCAGCATGGCTCATGCCAGATGGCTAAACAAGCAAGAGTAAGTCAGTTTAACTGTAAAATCAAAAGTTGTTATTGTAATTATACTTTAAGTGCAATAACAACCCTGAAACATAAAAACACAGAAACACAGAACGTGATGGCAGATACGGAGAGCTTGGTCCACCTAGTCTGCTATTTTGCCTACCTACTATAACACTGCAGGTCCTACTTAATCTCCAACTCCCCTGCCCATTCTTAACCACTAAGGTTCTTATATGCCTATCCCACGCCTTCTTAAATCTCACCACAGTTTTTTCCCCCACTACCTCCATTTTGAGTCTATTCCAGGCATCCACCACTCTTTCTGTGAAGAAGTACTTTCTTTCATCCCCCCTGAAGCTACCCCCTTCAACCAAATAGCATGGCCTTTCATTTTGGAGCATCTTTTTCTCTGAAAAAGGCTGCCCTCTTGAACCTTATTTATACCTGTGAGGTATTTGAAAGTCTCTATCATATCCTCCTTTTCTTTCCTTTCTCCAGTGTGCACGTATTGAAGTCAATCACACAGCAGAAAAAGGCCTTTTGGTCCATTGAGTCTGTTCGATTCTGCAGCTAGCAGCCCTATTCTACAGCTGCCCCTCCCTCCTTACACCCCCTCCCTTGACCCTCCCTCTTGAACTTTCCCAGTCCCTCTTGAAGCAGCCCACTGTTCTACAGGCTACCATCTCCACTAGTAATGTGTTCCACTCTGCCATCACCCTCTCAGTAGTTAAGCGGAAGACTAGATTTTCTGGCAAAGGCACCTACAGTAGCTTCACCTGAGCTCTTTTCTTCTAGGTTGCTTGTAAGGACAGAGCAAAGAGAAAGATTAAAGCTTCTTTTGTCTAGGCAAATTTACTGCGTGTTATTATTTTCTTTTGTACGCACGGGGTTGTTACTGCTTGTTGTTAACATTTTACTGCTTTATTTTTCTCTGATTCAAATTGTTGTTTCAGAGTATACTTTCTGCTGCATTATTACAGGGTGTATCTACAGGTTTGTCCTTACAGATTACTGCTGTAATCTTCTCTGACTCAAATTGTTTTTTGCAAGTTATATCTTCTTTTACTGCATTATTTTTCTCCATAGCAAAATGTTTTTACAGGGTATACCTTCTGTGAAATTATTACAGATGGTGCTTTACAGGTTTTACAGTTTTACCTATCATTAGGCTAAGCTTTCAGGGCTTCTGCATTTGTTGTTGGTTGATTGTTTCTGCTGTTAAGTCATTGTTTCTTTTGTCTATGGTTCTTTTTTTTGGCAGGGAAAGGGCCCATCCACCCACCCCATCCTCAAAAACACCACGCTACACTCCTTTTATAGGGTAGCACAGTCATGACATTTCCTGAAGCAAAGCAGGAAGGGGAGGTTCAGACGGGTATCCACACAGTGACCTCTTTTACAGGGGCACAGGTAATTTAACTTGTTATTATAAATTATACAAAAACAAACAAACAAAACACAAAATTAAACTTTTGCTTTCATTTCCTCCTTCTGATTACTCTGACCAGGTTATAAACCCAGCAACTCATCTGGAATGGATATTATTACCTGCAGGTACTGCAGGATGCTTTCCAAAAGAGCAGTTATACAGGATTTAGGACACTGTCCTAAATGCTGGACCATTGGAGATCTAAGGGCTCAGCTCCAGGCAGCATGGGCAGAGATTGCACACCTCAAATGACATATTCAGGAGGAAATATATTTTAAGAACTGCCTGCCATTTCCCCAACATCTAACAGAAGCACCTTGACCGCAGAGGGTAGTTGGTCTGGGAGTTTGGCAGGTGGTTAGGAGGGGAAAATTAGGTGCCCCACCACTCAGTGCTCACCAACGTATCACCTCCACAAACCATATAAAAACTACAAACAGGTATCTGCCTCTATCTCCAAAATCAAACAAAGGGGCAGAGGACACTGCAGAGCAGGACACTGCAGTACAGGAGCTAGCACAACAAAACTCACCCAAAACAAAAAATGCAAAAAGGAAATCCAAAACACTTCTGATCATAGGAGACTCCATAATTTGGGGAGTTGATACCTACCTCCAGCCAGGGATAATGGTCAGATATCTCCCGGGTACATCAGCATGGAGAGACACTTACTGCATTTTTAAAATCATGCAGACGTTTGACATATTTGCAGAATATTTAAACTAGCAAATGGGGAGAGGGGTGCAGCACCATATACGTTGAATGGGAAGAACACCCCTCCCCCTCAGCTAGTGGTCAAACAGGAGTTCAGCATGTTTGTAGTTCATTTGCATCACCAGGTAAGGAAAAAGGTCCGACTCCCCATACGATGCATGGGGAAATGCCGGACCTTGCCCAACAACTAACACTCCAAAATCTGGCCAATGGAAAATCATGTACACAAATGCTCACAGTCTGGAAAACAAGATCCCAGACCTGCAGCCAACAATTACAGAGGCTAAAATGGACATAGTAGTCATTAGCGAGACATGGTTTACCAGTAACCACACTTGGGAGACTTCCGTACCCACCAATATACTGTTCAGAAGAGACTGAGGTGCAAAAAGGGGGGGGTGGAGTGGCCCTTTATGTATATGAAAATATCAAAGCTACAGAAATTCAGAATACATGTAAGGAGCCAAAAGAACTGTGGGTCACCCTGGAAACAGGAAATGGGGCAGCCATATGAACTGGGGTTGTCTACAGGCCTCCAGACAAGGGGGAGGACACAGACAGATTACTGTTAGAAGATATACAAAACTCGACAGCTAAAGGGGATGTTCTGATAATGAGAGACTTCAACATGCCAGATACAGATTGGGCAAAGGCCCAAACCAAGGAAACACTAGCATGAACAGTAAAAGAAGATGACAAGACTTTCTATAGGTACATTAGTGAAAGGAGAAAGTCTGGAGGGGGTATTGCTAAGATCAAAGCAGATAAGGGGGAGTGTGAGGAGGAGGACCAAGAAAAAGCATCTATCCTAAATTGATACTTCTGCTCAGTATTTACGGAGGAGAAGGTAGGGCAGGGCCCACAGCTCAGCACCATGGACATGGGGAAGGGAGGTTTGCACTAGTCCCTTCACAAAAGAAAGGGTCCTACAAGAGCTTGCTAAGCTCAGGGTGGACAAGGCAATGGGACCTGATGGCATGCATACCAGGGTACTAAAGGAGCTAAGGGTGGAACTAGCAGAGCCATTATCAGATCTGTTTAGTGAGTCTCTGACCACAGGAGAGGTCAAAGAAGACTGGAGAAGGGCTCATGTGATCTCACTCCACAAGAGTGGTAGCAGGGAGGAGGCAGGGAACTACAGACCAGTCAGTCTTACCTCCGTAGTGGGCACAATTATGGAGGCAGTCCTTAAGGAAAGGATAGTGCAACACCTGGAATGCATAGGATCACAGGATCTAAGACAGCATGAGTTTACAACATGAAGATCATGTCAAACTAATCTCATAGATTTCTTTGACTGGGTAAGCAGAATGGTCGACCAAGGCGGAGCAGTTGATGTTACCTACCTTGACTTCAGCAAAGCTTTAGATACTGTTCCTCATAGAAGATTGATAAATAAGCTGGGTAGGCTCAGGGTGGGTCACAAGTAGGTCAACTGAGTGGCAAACTGGTTGGTGAGCAGAAAACAGAGAGTGATGGTAAACAGTATACAGTCAGAAGAGATGCAAGTCACAAGTGGGGTACCTCAGGGATCAGTTCTGGGGCCAGTCCTCTTCAAAGTCTTCATCAGTGACATTGTAGATGGACTGGAGGGTAAGGTCTGTCTGTCTGTTTGCAGATGACACCAAGATCTGCAACAGAGTAGATGATCCAAAAGTTCAGACAATTTAAACAAAACCGCGCAGGTATGTCAGACGTGTCATATGTTTTTTGATAATTTGTCATTTTGTACATTGGTATTAGTGGGCATTGCTCTCTTCATGAACTATCTCAGGTGTGAATACATAGCCACTTTGTTTGAGGTAGATCCACAAAGTGGCCCCTCTAGAATAGAGTATTTTAAAAATGAAACAAGTTCCTGAAGATATTTTTTTAAAAATGTGTATCTGTATATGATTAGATTGTGGCTTTTGTTACATATGGAGCAGCTTGGTGTGCAACCATAGCCTTTAGAGGAAATAATCTTAAATAAATCAGTCTTTCTTTATGATCACTATGCATATAATAGATAATTGATGTACAGTTGTAACCTATAAATGCAAAGCAGTGAGTATTCTGAAACACACTCTGTAAGGAAGGTGAGTAGCCAAAGCACAGGGGTTAGCTGTTAGTCGGTTGTGTAAACAAGTCTGCTGGAGCATTTTATTGCCAAACTGACAATTTCTGTGAACTTCACATGATAAATAAATCAACAGTTTAAACAATGCTTGTTGTTGTGGTGGATGCTGTGGTGAACTAACGAGTGTGCCTGCTATTATCTGGAACTTTTGAGTAGATGGCCCAGATGGAGTGGGCAGAATGAGAAGAGATCTGGATAAACTGGCAAAATGGTCAGAAAAGTGGAAAATGCATTTTGAACAAAAAGAAGTGCAAGATTATGCACATAGGGAAGACAACCCCTGAATCCACTTATAGGTTGGGAGGGGAGTTGCTGGCAATCACAAGAGAAGAAAGAGACTTGGGCATTATCATCACAGATGACCTGAAATCATCCAAGCAGACCACTAAAGCAGTAGGTAAGACTAGGGGGGTGTGGGAGTGTATTAGTAGAGATATCTCAAGTCGTAAGAGGGAGGTAATAATCCCTCTTTACAAGACACTGGTAAGGCACATCTGGAGTACTGCATGCAGTACTGGAGGCCACACCTGCACAAGGACAATAACAAAATGGAGGCAGTCCAGAGAAGGACAGATTAACGGAGCTCAATGTGTATACGCTTGAGCAAAGGTGTGAGAGAGGTGATATGATCGAAGCATTTAAACATCTTAAGAGCATTAACAAGGTGAAATAATCTAACATGTTTCAATATAAGAAAAATAGCAGGACAAGAGGACACAGCAAGAGATTGGGGGAGGTTGATTAAGGGGGAATGTGAGGAAGTTCTTTTTCACAGAAAGGGCGGTGGATGCATGCAACAGCCTACCTCAGGAAGTGGTGAATATGAATACAGTGCAGGGCTTCAAACAGACATGGGAAAGGCATAAGGAAGCAATAAAGATGAGTATAAATAGAAAGACCATTGACAGAGTACAGGCCTATGGACACATTCATGAGGTAGAAAAAATGGGCAGACTGGATGGACCTTGTGGCCGTTATCTGCCTTCAACTTCTGTGTTTCTATGTTTTCCATTTCTCTCTTGAACCTTCCTCCCTCCAATCTGATATCATGGCCTTGAGTGTCCCTCCCCACCTTTACTTTGAATAGTCCTTCTGTACCAGTTATCGTCAAGGTACAGGTCAGAAAACATAGAGAAAACACAGGAGCAGTTGTAAAGTTCCACAAAACTGTATATTTGTAATTGCAGTAACATAAAATAAAATAAACCTGTTCAGAATAACTATGTACAGATGCAAAAAATAAATATTTCTTGTAAAATCTCTCATGTTCTTCCAAAACAAAAAAATCCCTGCAATTGCAGCTTAGCTATTTTTATAAGGCTTTTCAACCCCCATCCTTAGCAGGCATCCTGTTCTAGCAAAATATTTTGTTCTCGTCAATTTCAGGCAGGATCTGCTAGAACAGTGAGCTTCCTTAAGTCCCCACAGCAGCTGCAAAAGACTGAGACGTTTGTACTCAGGTAACCTCTAGTATTCCACAGTCATCTCATATTATTAATATATACATATTTCAATAGAAATACTAAATATTTTTTATACAGAAGAGATCCCAACATCAGTTACATTTCCATACATTGATTCTCATATATTTTATATCAGCAGATATAGATATGCAAAGGAGGAAAAACAGACAGCAAGAGAAAACAGAGAGATAGTGAGAGGCAAAGAATTGCGAGACTGTTCAGGTTGATCAAGTCCGAAGTCTCACAGGTAAAATTTGGTTACGCAACCAGACAGAGAAGAGAAAAGAAAAGAATACAGATCCTTGCATTTAAATACTTTCTCCAAAACAAATGGGACAAGGTCCTATTCTACCCGGTCACATATACCCCCCCTCTTTAAGAGGGAACCTGTTTTATTAAACAAGTTTCCAAAACTTTCTATTCTCTACTAACATTCTCTACTTTCAGAAATTAAGCACATTTGCATCCATTTTTTTAACAGTAAAGCAAAAAAGACAGTTAAAATCCATACATTTTTTTCAACCATCAGAACCCTCAATTCCTGATCCATATCGTGACAGAAATCAGTATTGCTATTCTCTTTACCAGATTTGTGAATCACAGTGAATTTAAAGAATACCTAAACAACATTTTGACAACAAACTATTCAAAACTCTGACTCCGTAGGTGACTAAAGAAAAGGCTGCTGTATTCATTAAGGCTAAAACTACATATATATAATTTACCTAAATGTGGTTCCAGAGCATTTGAATATTGTAAAATCAGCCTTCTAATTTCAAAAAAACTGTCTTACCTGCTTCCTAAAATGGCCACCAACTGTGTTATGTGATGACATCATTTGAGCCAAAGTCAGAAAGATATATGGCTCTCTATAGCGCTAACTAGTTATTTGTTCCCTTTGTATAGAATTGTTTCACCCAAAAGGTCAACACCATGTGTATTATTTTGTATAATACACACGTTAGGCTATGGTTCTGTTCATTTTGTTTATTTTAACATGCTGAAATTGTGTTTTAATCCAACCGACTTTCTCTGTGGCAAACCACAGTGCAGTACAAATCTTGAATAACCTGGTGGTCTAGTGGTTATGGTGGATCCAAGATGCTACAGTGGGGGTGTTGGGGTGGTGTGCATGCTTAATATGTACTTTTTAAAATTTTTATTAAACATGTATATTTTCTGCTGTTATTCTTTTCTAGTACGTTTATGACAGAACCTACAAATGTAATCCATAGTTTGAATGTAAACATTTGTACAATCAATACATCAGACTTCTTCAACAAAGTGAAATGCAGCAGCAGCATGCAAGTACATTACTGTCTGTGTGGGGGGGGTGCAGCCACACCCTTCACCACCCCCTAGAGCCACCACTTTTTTGTAGCAAAGTTCTTGTTCAGTCCAATGTTAGAGTTCATACTTTCTCGAAACTCAAATATATCCTTGTCTTGTCTTCTTTTTCCATGGGAAATAATAATAAGAAGAAGAATCAGCATTTATATAGTGGTTTTCATACACATTGTATCCCAAAGTGATTTACAAGCAATACTAGACTGGTAGTGACGTGACTGAATATGTAGTGGCAGCCATTTCATACATTAATATCCACACACAGCTTTGGACAATTGCATGAACTGGTTTTATGGGAAGGGAAATGTTGGCCAGGACAATGGGGTCAGATAGTGATCAAGGTGCTGGCAGCCCACATCTCATTTCTCACAGTAATCTACTCATATTTCTCTCCTCTGTCTTCCCCCCTTCCCTGAATATAGCAGTACCTTGCAAGAGCGGCCTTCTCAGTCCCCCTCTGGTATTCATTCGTCACTATTCCTCCTCACACCGAAAACTGGTGAGCTCATCACCCTTCTGCATCATGAATGCAAGTAGTAGAGTCCCCGTTTTATTTTGACATATCAAATATAAACATATCTTTCCAGTAAGTCAGGCTGATAGCAACAGAGAACAAGGGGAATGATAGGCTTTCCTATTCTTAAAAGATCTAGGCTACCTTTGATTAGGCACTGCTAAATGACGGGTGTGCACATCATTATGCACGTCATTTAATAGTGCCTAATCATAGGTGGCTTAGATCTCACATGGGTAGGAAAGTCTATTTTTCCACTTGTGCAATGCAGCTATCAGCCTGGCTTACCAGAAGATCATGTTTATTATTAATATGTAAAAATAACATGGGAGACTGTACTAACCACATTCATGATGCAGAAGGGTAGTGAACGCACCAGTTTTTGGTGTGGGGTGCAGGTGAGAAGAATGAATGCCAGAGAGGGACTGAAGAGGCCATTCCAGCAGGGTATAGCTATATTCAGGTTAGTTGAAGACATGAAGGAGGACGTTGAGCAAATCACTGTGAGATCTGAAATGTGGGGCTGCCAACATCATGATCACTACCTGACTGTGGATGAGAGTAGCCAGCGATGATAACTACTCAGAGTGGCAGGGCTGCACCTAAACTGTTACTTGAATTCAGTGTAGGGAGATTACCCTCAGGTGGGGGGGGTGTTGACATTTGTTAGGACAGTATTGAGGGAGTTGTGTATAGCTCATTCAAGATTTGGAAGGGTGGTAGCCAGAAAACTCACATTGTGGAGTAGAGCATAGAAAAGTACTGGAGAAGAATTGCTGGGAACTGCCCTCCGGGGTTCTGCAGATCACAGGTAAAGGAGTAGACTGACAATGGAAGTTGGGTGGATTTGCTCAAGGTATTAGTATGCCTCTCCTGCTAATAATATCGTTACCCATTCTAACTGCAGCCCTCATGAGGGCATAAACAGCAGTTTTTCTTATGGGTCATGAAGCTTATTGCTTGGCCCTCCAGGAAGACCAAGTTGTTGGTTAATGAGGGGGGAAAACACAACAGGGGAACTGTACATACTGCTGTCACTGTGCAGAAGGGTGGTGATCCACTCAATGTTTATTGTGGGAGCAGAAGTCAAACACTGAGAATGTGGACTGCAGAGTGATTTGGGAGGCATTTTTTAACAGTACCAGCTGATGATGCATATTGGTATAGGTGTGCACAACTCTCTGAGGTACAAGATTACAATTTGAGGTATAATAATTCTCTTCATGAGACCATAAGCACATATGCGGCACCAGGCAGTACTAAGGACAGGGTATGGATGGTGGGGTGTTCAACAGAAGGCAGGCTAGGTGCAGGGGGTTCACATGGAAAAAGAAAGCCTTATTTGTGGATTAACAAGAGAGCATGGGCTTTGCAACTGAACCAGACCAGTACTTTGCTCTGTGACTCAGAGCAAGTCATTACACTTCCTTGTGCTCCCAGGCCACACCTGTAAACATGCTTTCAGCTTAGTGTGTCTCTCCTGGCTAACAAAAAAACAAAATTCAGTGCATCACATAACCACTAGATCATCAGGTAATTGAAGTTTTGTACTGTAATGCAGTTTGCCAAGAAAAAAGTCAGCTGGATTGCAAAACATTTTCCACAAGTTAAAGTAAACTAAATGAACAAAATCATAGCCTAACATGTGTACTGATCAAAATAATCCATGAGTTAATATATGGTGTTGATCATTCTGGTACAACAATTCAAAACAAAGGAGGAAAGAAGAACTAGTAAGCACTATAGAAATACATGTGGGTCTCTGTCTTTGGCTCAGATGATGTCATCATGACTCATCACTTAACAGACTTGGCAGCCATCTTAGGGAGAAACCAAGGCTGTTTTTTGAAAGTGAAAGGCTGATGTTTACATTTTCCAAAAGCTATGAAACTGCATTTATATTATTTACATAAATGCAGTTTTAGCATAAATGTAAACAGCAGCCTCTACTTTACCTTGTTATGAAGCCAGATTTTGGAGTTTGCTGTTTTAAAAATCTACTTGTTTAGGTACCCTTTAAATGGTTGCAGTGCCAGGTACCACCGTGTGATTCTAGAATTTTTATCTTTCATCTGGTTAAGCCAACAGAGAGGATTGTGATCAGCTACAAGAATAAAATCAGTTCCAAGCAAATAAAATTTGAGGGACTCCATGGACCACTTTGCTGCTAAACACTCCTTTTCGATAGTGGAGTACCTTTCCTCTCTGTCATGCAATTTACTACTTAGATACAGAATAGGATGTTCTTTTCCAACTATATTTTGACTTAAGACAGCACCTAGGCCTACCTCAGATGCATCTGTTTGTAGCAGAAATGGTTTCTCAAAGTCTGGGCTTTTTAAAACAGGTGCTGAACATAATGCAGCCTTTATGGCTTGAAAAGCTTCATCACACTATGGAGTCCATTTCACATTATTTGGGTACTGTTTCTTTCTGAGTTCAGTGAGGGGAGTAGTTAATTCAGCAAAGTTGGGAAAAATCTCTGATAATAACTAGCCAGCCCTAAAAATGACCTGACATGTTTCTTTGTTTTCAGTATAGGGCTGTTAGTTACAGCTTCTATTTTAGAAATCTCTGGTTTAACTTCTCCATTTCCCAACACATAGCCCAAATATCTGGTTTCCTGCATGCCCAATGCACATTTAGTGGGATTAATTGTGAAACCTGCATTTCTGATAGCTTGGATAACTGCTCATAAGTGTTCCAGGTGACTTTTCCAGTCGGGACTGTACATTACAACATCATCCAGGTATGCAGCACAATAACCAGTGTGAGGGGATAAAATTACATCCATGTACTGTTGGAATTTAGCTGGTGCACCATGTAAACCAAAGGGCATGGTGGTGAACTGATAGAATCCTATAGGGGTGGCAAATTCAGTTTTATCTCTGGATTCTTTAGATAAAGGTATTTGCCAGTAACCCTTGATGAGATCGAGGGTACTGATATACTTTACACTCCCCAGTCTGTCCACCAAATCATCTTTTCTGAGCATAGGATAACTGTCAAATTTTGACACTTGATTAAGTTTCCTGAAATCAAGGCAGATTCTAACACCCCCTTCTTTTTTGTTTATAATTACCATGGGAGATGACCAAGCACTCCTTGACTCCTCAATGATACCCAATTCTTTCATTTTTTGTATTTCCTTAACCACATCAGCTTTTAAGTGCTCTGGCAACCTGTATAATTTCTGCTTAATTGGACAAGCATTCTTTGTCACTATTATGTGCTCAACCCCTTTTGCTCAGCCTGGTACCGTGGTAAAAGTACTGTTAAATGTATTTGTAACATGGTAATTAATAACGCAATGAGAGCATTCCGATTCGTTCAAAGCCATCAGCTGATCAAAACCAAGTGGGAATTAATCTTGCAGTAATGCCCGCTACTGCTATCCCTCCCACATCCACTGAAGCACAAGTTTGCATACAATAATGCCCGGCATTGCAGTAGCAAGTTGAAACCACTAGGCAAAATATGCTTTGAAAACTCATAAATGAATATGTCCAGCTCACCCACCCACCCGATGGACATTGTTCTATCCCTGTAGATACAAACACCGAAGCAAATACAGAAGATAGAGAATTGTATCTGCAAATAAGCGATTTGTAGAGTAATTTGCATCAGTCCTTGCCTCGATGAACAAGACAGAGAAAGTAGTTGACGTTGTCAGGCAAGCAGTGCATCTGCAGGAAACCGATGTGTGGACCACTGACATTCATAAAATATGCAAAGTAGATAGTACTGCACACCAGTATTAGCAACGGACATCGATAACAGCAGAGAACAAGTAAAATAAAAACATTTTCCATGCATAGTTACTGAAAGAAAACACACTATTCGAGTAATCATTGTGTTCCCTTTTGATGAGAAACCTATTAATATTTATAAAGAAAAAAAAAACCATATAAATAAATACGACTACCACAAAGTCAGAAGTTCTCAATATTTTTATTGCAAATCATATGTTCTTCAACAGTGCATGTATCTTTATGTATAACATATTACAGATAATAATGCAACACTACTGACTTCCACAGTGCTCATGTTACAAGTGCATTAATCCCCTTCAGAGTTGGGCTGTACTAGGGGATTAATGCCTGGTTCGTGGTTGGAAGCACTCGGTTTGTGGCCTTGTGCACCAACTCCCACAACCATGCATTAATCCCCTAGTAGATCTCTCCTCTGTTAGAGATTAATGCTTACTTAGCACATTATGAATGTCTGCAGTTTGTTCTGAGCTTAAGGAAACATTCACCTTTACAGCATCAGCATTTACAGTCTGTTCCAGTCTATCATAAACTACATCTATATCTTCCTTATCAGTTTCTGGTAAAAACAGCAAAGCAGTTTTTGGCATTTTTTCAAGCCATTTCTTGAGGAGGCTAACATGGTATATCTTGGTAGGATTTTGTCTGTCAGGGGTCTCAATCTCGTAGTTAACAGTGCCAGTACACCTAAGAACTTTATAAGGTCCTTGCCACTTCATTAACAGCTTATTTTCTGTTGTGGGTAACAGTAGCAAAACCTTTTCACCTGGCTTGAAAACTTTTTCTTTTACCCCATGGTCATAATATACCTTTTGCTGATTTTGAGCCTCTTCTTGATTACTATGGGCAATTTCAACATATTCTGCCAGCTTCTTTCTTAGGGCACACATATAAGAAGATATAGATTGTTTCTGAGTGGGGTTATCTTCCCATGTTTCCTTGTACAGTGTTTTCCCAGCACTTTATCATGTACTAGGGTCTGTCTGCTTCCCAAATCAATGAGTCCCTTTACAATCTTATTCCCCACCTTCACATCTGTTAGGTACTTGACCCAGTTTGCCAAGGACAAATCTGCTCCAGTGCCACTCTCCTTATTATGGCAGTTTCTTGCAAAATGTCCTGGCTTATTACAGTTATAGCAGATAACGTCTTTTGGCACAGATTTGTTACCCCCACCAGAGTTCTTAGCAGTCTTGGAATTTAAATGGGAAAAAGAGTTTCTTACTGGTGCTTGGCTGTTACCTTGCTGCTGTGGCATCTGTCTGGCCATTTGGTAGTCCTCAGCCAAATAAACAGATTTTTCCCCATTCTCTGGTCGGTGTTCCTTTACCCACAGCTGCACATCTGTAGGCAAGATGTTGATGAATTGCTCCATGGCAAATGTGTCGATGATCTGTGGGACTCTTTTGCTTTCTGGCTGAATCCACTTCATCAGGAGTTCTCTGAGTTGGGTGAAGGCTTCTTGAGGATTGTGAACCGAGTTGTACCTCAGAGATCGAAATCTCTGCCTGTAGGTCTCTCTGGAGATGTCGTACCATTTCAGGATTTCGCTTTTCACCAGGTCATAGTTTTCTGACTGTGCAATGTCCATACTGCTGTAGGCAAGCTTGGCTTTTCCTGTCAGGTAGGGTACCAGTCTGACTGTCCATTGCTGTTTTGACCACAGGCAGGCTGTGGCAACTCTTTCAAAGGTTGTCAGGTATGCCTCAATATCATCTGAGGGACACAACTTAGTAAGTTTAATGGCCTTTAAGTTGCTTGCATTTTGTTGCTTCTCTGGATCTGTGCTGGATGCTTTGTCTTTGATAGCTTGTAAGGCATCCATCCATCACTGCTCCTGTCATTGCATCTCTTCTCTCATCTGCTGCTCCTGTTGCTGCATCTCTTTTCACCTCAACGCTTCTAACCGTTGAATTTCTTTTTCTCTCTGCTTCTCAGTATCTTTTGTTGTATAGCCCACCATTTGAAAAAGTCCATCAGGCTTTCAGGTTCTGCAACTGCCTGTTCTTTTCCCAAAATGTGTGCTGGCTTTACAATCTCAGACTGGTCTTCTGTTGCTGCTAGTTTGGCTGCCATTCTCCTGGTAACCACTCCGAGACTTGCTGCTGCAGAATCCATACCTTCTTCTGTGCTTCCCTGGTACTAGGTCCAGTACCCACGCACAAATGTCTTGTCGTAGGGTATGCATGGATTAAATCCCACTTCTTACACCATCTGTTGTTGAGGCACAGGTAAGGAAGCATATAGAAAGCCCAGGAGCAGTTGTAAAATTCCACAAAACTGTTTATTTGTAGATGCAGTAACATAAAATAAAATAAACCTGTTCAGAATAACTATGTACAGAAGCAAAAAATAAATCTTTCTTGTAAAATCTCTTATGTTCTTCCAAAACAAAAAACTTCCTTCAATTGCAGCTTAGCTATTTTATAAGGCTTTTCCACCCCCATCCTTAGCAAGCATCCTGTTCTAGCAAAACATTTTGTTCTTGTCAATTTCGGGCAAGATTTGCTAGAACAGTGAGCTTCCTGAAGTCCCCACAACAGCTGCAAAAGGCTGAGACATTTGTACTCAAGTAACCTCTAGTATTCCACAGTCATCTCAAATTATTACTATATACACATTTCAATAGTAATACTAAATATTTTCTATACAGAAGAGATCCCAATGTCAGTTACATTTCCATACATTGATTCTCATATATTTTATATCAGCAGATATAGATATAGATATGCAAGGGAGGAAAAACAGACTGCAAGAGAAAACAGAAAGACAGTGAGAGGCAAAGAATTGCAAGACTGTTTGGGCTGATCAAGTCTGAAGTCTCACAGGAAAATTTGGTTGCACAACCAGACAGAGAAGAGAGAAGAGTGAAGAATACAGATCCTTGCATTTAAATACTTTCTCCAAAACAAATGGAACAAGGTCCTATTCTACCCTGTCACAACCAGTCTTGTTTATTCCTCTCATGTACTTGAAGTTCTCAGTCATATCCCCCCATCCATCCTCTCCTCCAGTGTGTACATGTTCAACTCTCTCACCCTACTTTTGCACGGTTGAGTCCCCCAGACCCTGGATCATTTTGTTGCTCTGAGCTGCACCCCTTCCAATAATTTATTGTCCATCCTCAGGTACAGGCATCAGTACTGCACGCAGTACTCCAGGTGAGGTCTAACTAGTGATCTATACAATGGAAGAATCACCTCCTACCTCGTTGAGCTTATATCCCTTGCAACACAACCTAGCATTTTTTTGGCCCTTGCTGCTGCCTTCCTACACTGTGCTGAGTTGTTCATTGATCCCGTAATGAGCACCCCTTTATCTTTCTCCTCTTCAGTCTAGGATAGCTGCACTTCCCCCACCAGTTGGTAGTTTCTCCTTGGATTCTTTGTCCCAAAATACAGAACCTTTCATTTGTTGGCATTGAACCCCAGTTGCCAGGTGTCGAACTAGGTCTCCAGCTATGTCAGATCCTCCTGCAAACCCTGCCATCCCTCTAGGTCATCTACCACCTCTCTCATCTTGGTGTCATCAGAAAACAGATTGATCATGCTCTTGATGCCCATAGAAATGTCTGCAATGAATATCTCTAATAACACTGGCCCCAACACCAAGCCTTGTGGAACCCCCACTTGTCTCTGCCCTTGGGGATGAGAGTTTCCCAACCACCACTCTCTCCTACCTTCCCTGCAGCCAGTTCACCACTGATCCCACCATTTTTGAGCCCACCCCTGTGCCTTCTAGCTTTCTTCCAAGTGTTCCATGAGGCACTGAATGGAAAACCTTACTGAAGTCCAGGTACAGGACATACACTGCATGGCCCTTGTTCATCTGTCTAGTCACCTAGTCATGGTAGTCTACCAGGTTGGTCTTGCAGGATCTGCTGGTGACAAAGCCATGCTGTCTACTGTCCTATATCCCATTGGACTCCGGGCTGACATCAGCCTCTCTTTCAGGATTGTCTCAATTAGCTTTCCCACAATGGGTGTGAATCTCACTGGTCTATAGTTCCCCAGTTCATCCTTGGGGCCACTCTTATGGAGGGAAACCTCGTGAGCCATCCTCTAACACTGAGTCCAGTGAGGCATTAAATAGGCCTACCAAGGGCCTCACCAGGAGATCTGCTAGCTCTTTCATTTCCCTGGGATGAATGCCATCTGGTCCTGGTGCCTTGTCCACCCTCAGTGCCCTCAATCTCTCCACCACTCTACCTTCTGTGATTTCCCCATCACCCCCCCATTCCTGCCCTCCCACCCCTTTGGGTATTCCCCCTCTTCTCCTTAGCAAATACTGAGCAAAAGTAGGCCGTTGGTTAACTAGGATCAGCAGCTTATCCGTTATGTAGGGAAATGGGCAAACTAGGTGGGCCAAGTGGTCCTTATCTTCCATCAAATTTTATGTTTCTATGTAAGCACTTCTGCATTTTGGCCCCCCATTTCCACCCATCCCCTTCCTCTTAATCCTTACTTTCTGGTCCTTATCCTTTTCTCCCTGATGTACCTGAAGATGTCCTTCTCCCCCTCCTTAATACTCTGTCCCATCTAGAGATGCAGCAAATTTAAATTTCACCAACGAAGTAGCAGCTAAGTGGCCAATTTTGCCGTGCAAAGTAATCCATGAAATTTCCTGCATTTGACTGAATTTAGTCAAGGTGAAATTTCACCTTCCATGGGCAAAATTTCACTGCAGAAGGTGACATTTCATCACAGAAGTTGAAATTGTGTCATTTCACAGGTGAAATTTCACTGTTCCGTAGGCAAAATATTGCCGTTCCAGGGCAAAATTTCACATTTCGCCCTGTGAAATGGTCAAAATTCATGGATTAGTCAATGTAACGAAGTTTTGTCACTTCACCCACCATTAGTCCCAGCCTGAGTTCACTGGATGCCTTGGCTGCCCTTACTGCCCTAGTAACCTCCTTCGCTTCCTTCAGGTACTCCTCCTTGTCCTCCCCCTCCCAGTTTTTTTGTATCTCCTAAAGGTGGCTCTTTTCTTCCTTACTTTTTCCATGACTCCTTTGCATACCCAGCTATGTTTCTTAGCCCTAGCCTTTTTACTCTGAGCCATGCTGTAGAATTTGGTTGCCTCAACTATCCCTAGCTTTATGAAATCCCACCTCTGGTTCGTGTCCATATTAGGCTGAATTTTGACCAGGTACCCTTCTACCACTTCACCCATCCTCACAAAGTCAGTCTTTCTAAAGTCCAGCACTTTTATGTCAGACACCACCCCCTCCTTACCTATATTCAATTGGAACCATACTGACCGGTGGTCACTCCCTGCCAGTGGTTTTTCCACCCTCAGTTCCCTCACACCCTTCCCATTAGTCAGCATGAGGTCAAGGGTGTTCCCTTCCCTGGTTGGTTCACTGACCATGTGTATCAGGAAGCTGTCCTAGAAGGCATCCAGTATTACTTGCTCTTTTCTATTCTTGGTGGCAGGGAAGCTCCAATCCATTCACAGCAAATTGAAGTCCCCCACTATCACCACACCCCCATCCCACAAATCTTCCAGATCTGGCCTGCTGGTTCCATAACTAACTCTTCTGTTTGGGAGGGTGGCCTGTACACTATTCCCAGCCTTAGTGTACTATTCTTGGAATATTGGGTTTGCATCCATATTGACTCCGTTCTGCCATCTTCCCCTTCCTCCCTTACACACTTCAGTCCTTCTCTCAGATAAAGCACTACTGCCCCCTTTGTTTTTACAGTTAAACTTTTGAATCCTATTTGAAGACATATTACATGCAGTATTACATTGCTTGCATTTAAATTAATCATCACAACATTTTAGCTTTATTCAAGGTATAGGGTTTGCCATCTCTCCTACTTGTCTGTAACTTATCTAATTCATGTGGTGTTACAGATCCTTATAACTATTATGCTAACTTTGTTTACATTGGTAATCCTACATCTTTCTGCTGTGCACCTGATCAGGGTGGTTTTAAAAGGTCTTTGGAGCACACAGTGAGGGCCACCCTTTCTTTGTACTGTACGAACTGCAAGTAATTTCCCAATCATCCTGCAATTTTGGAAGTGAGTTGGTGGATATAGGTAGGAGCCTTGTATGCATTGCCAGGTCTTCCAGCATTTACAACCACTCCTGATGGATAGGGATATTCCTTGTGCACCATTTCCTCAGTATTGCTCTTTGTACCTCCACTGCAGCCTGGAGCAACCACCTCATCTGTTGACATAGCAACAGATTGTCCATTTGATCAAGACCAAGTAGAAACAGGCCTGGAGATTTGGGTAGAGGGACCTGCAGGATCTGAGAGTAGCTTTTTATTATTTTCTCCCAGTAGGTCCTAATGGGTGGGTAATCCCATAGTATGTGCACCAGATCTGTTCCATGAGAGTTGCATCTCCAACAGTCATCCTGTTGCAGTAGCCCCATGGCTTTGAGTCTTTTGGGTATGTGATACCACTGGTGTAGGACCTTGTTTTGAATCAATAGGCTTTTCTGATCTTTGCAGGCCAAGTGTGCCAGTTCCCTACATTTCTGCCATTCATTATATGATATGAGAATGTTGAACATTCTGTGCCATTGTAATTTGGTGGGTAAGGATGGGTCTTGAGCTGTATTGCTCAGGAGTTTTTGAATCAACCCTGCACTCCCCTTGGTGACCCTTGCCCATTTATGTATAGGTAATGTTTTAACTGTTGCAGGTCTCAGTCCCTTACAAGAGGGGCATATAAAGCTTTCTTTGATCCAAGCTGTTATGAAGCTATGTATCTGAAGGTACTTCTAGAAGTCTTTCTTCCCTAAATTATATTTTTCTCTTATACCTGTAAAGGATTTGACAGCCCTCTGCTTCCTTTCCCCTTAACCAGTTTCTAACCCGGTTCACCATGTTTTGGCCAATGCCCAGGCTACCCAACTTGCTAACTAGTCTTCTATGTGGAATGGTGTTGAAGGTCTTGCTGAAATCAAGGGAGATGACATCTACTGCTCCCCACTGGTCCACCTCCTTTGTCATCCAGTCAAAAAAAATATTTATCAGATTTCTTTGACATGAGCTTCCTGCTGTGAATCCATGCTGCTATGGATCAGGTGCTCTGATGAATTCCAAGTATTCTACAATCCTTTCTTTAAGCAGTGTCTCCATAATCTTGCACACTATTGAAGTGAGGCTGACCGGCCTATAGTTTCCTACCTCCTCTCTGCTCCCATTTTTGAGAAGAGGGACTATGTGAGCACTTCTCCTTTCCTCTGGTACTACTCCTGTTTTGAGTGACTCACAGAACATGGTTGCCAGTTGAGCACAGGGTCAATATAGCATTAAAAGAATAGTGCTATAAGAACCACACTGTGTAAAGCATGAATGCATTTAGAGTGACAGGGGTATAATAGCGGTAGGGAATTACTGCTACCTCTCCCACTGTGTGCTTAAACATTGAAAGGATTAAGTTGCCATGTGGTATAGTGCATGGACTAGCTGCCCCTGTGGTGGGGTGGCTAAGGCACCAGCACACAGCAAAGTTAGAGACCTGGGTCCATGGTTCAGTTCCCCCCAGGTCTCCTGGTGGTGCTACTTTTTTTATTTAATAAAAATTTCCCCCCTCCCAAGTTTCTCCCCATCCCCAGAGTCCACACCCCCTTGGAGATGAATATTTTTAGTCTGGGGGTGTGGGGGTGAAGCTTCCCATGTCAGGAGGTGTGATGGGCATAGCAAAAACAAAGAAGTCCCATTGTTTTCAATGGATGTGTGCTTTTCCTGACCTTATTTCAATGCACAACATTTTGCTTGTGGCATTGATTGCTGCACTATTATTGTCAGTGACATTATGACGCTATGCCACCAGTTGCGCTGCTAGCTCCTGCCATGGTTTCTTCACTATCCTGGGATGTATGCCATCTGGTCCCATTGCCTTGACCATCTTTAGTTTTATGAGCTCCTTTAGGACTATCTTTGCCGTAAATGGACTGATGTTCACCTCCCTCTCCCTTTTGTTTCTGATGCTCAGCTGTGGTCACTGTCCCTCCCCTTATTCAGTGAATACTGAACAGAAGTATTCATTCAGTATTGACGCCTTTGCCAGGTCTCCCTCCACAACTTCCCCTTTATCACCTTTGATCCTTCCTGCTGCCCCCCCTCCCCGGGACTTCATTCTTTTACTAGAATGTATTATCCCATTCCTTCACTGTTAGTGCCAGTCTTTCTGCTGTTTGTGTCTTTGTGCTGCTAACAGCTTTTCCTGCTTCCTTCAGACAATTTAGATACACCACCCTATTCTCTTCCTTCTGAGTCCCCTTATATTTTCTGAAAACTGACCTTTTGGCCTTTACCTCTCCCCTATGTCTTTTGAGAAACATATTGATTTCTTCCTTCTCTTGCCTTTGTTCCTCCACTTAATGCACTGGTCTGTTACCTCCACTATGGCTCCTTTTAGGTGTGCCCACTGCTTCTTAACCCCCCCACATCTCTCCTCACCAGGACATCCTTGATACATATCCCCATCCTAGCAAAATCTGCCCTAATTATATCCAAGACCCTCACCTTTGTGTGGCTTGACTTCAAACCTGCATCCATGTGAAACCACAGTTTGGTGGTCACTGGACACCAGGTGACCTTCCACTTGGACCTCTATGATTCTGTCTCCATTGGTCAGTACTATATCCAGAATCACCATGTAAATAGTGGGTTCTTGTACTAGCTGCCTAAAGGGCAGATCAAATGTTCAAATCCTGTCTGAAAGGTGATTTTATGCAGGGACTGCAAAATCAACTTTTGGGATGCAAAAACACATTTTGGGCAGGAGTTGAAAAATGACAGCTGTTACTACAGATTCATAGACTGTGTATGAGTTCAGTGAGCCAAAGCCCTTTAACGAACTCGCCACCACCTCAGTGGTGGAAGAAAAATGTTTGATTCCCCATAAACCTATCCAGCCTTTTTTAAAGGTATCCAAAGTGTCACCAATAATTATGTCTTTAGATCACATTCATGAGATACTGTAAAGAAATGGCTATGTTGAACATTTGGGTTAAAAATATATAATATAGAAACAGAAACATAGAATTTGATGGCAGATAAGGACTGCGTGGCCCAGCTAGTCTTCTTATTTCCCTACCTAATGGATTAGCTGCAGATACTAGTGAACCAACAGCCTACTTCCTCCTACCTCCCAATAGAATTGCCAGTGAGAACTGGCAGTGAGAGTGCCGATGGTATCAGTGAAAGAAATCATTATAACTGAAACTTCCAACTCTCTCTTCTCTGATAAGGCTTTGGATTGACTGGACTGGAAGTGAGAGGGCCGTAAGTCAAGACAATTAAAAGAGAAAACTGTATGATCCGGGCAGTGAGGGTGCTTGGTTCAAGGGGAACTTTGGGACATGGACAAGGGAAAAGGGATTTTACATAGCTGATAATCTTTCCATCTGAAGTGCAGCAAGATTTGTTAATTTATTTTTTTTTTTGTGGTGAGGATGGGGTTTTAAGATTGTTAGATTAGTTAGTTTAAGGAGTTGTTTTTATTATTTGTGTGAAATGTGTCTAGGGCAGGAAATTGTAAGGCACAGCTACTCGGGGGACCACCTCAGTGGCCTTCGTCCCTTTGAGCTTCCTGAACTTCCAGCAGCAGCTTACAGGAGGTGTAGAGCCTTGG
Organism: Neoceratodus forsteri; assembly: GCA_016271365.2. NCBI lineage: Eukaryota > Metazoa > Chordata > Ceratodontiformes > Ceratodontidae > Neoceratodus > Neoceratodus forsteri. The sequence continues at coordinate 1,278,822,741 of CM057454.1, forward strand.
GAATAGCTTGGGGGAGTTGGCGGCTGTGGTGGTTCCCGAGTGGCTGTCAGGGTGTCTGGGATTCGGATGGTGAGGCCAAGGAGATGCGCGGGGGTGAAATGGGAACTGGAGAGTGGGTTGCCTTGTTTTGTTCCCATACCCAAGGGTTTCACCAGGGACTGTGGGCAGTTAGTGGGTTCAGCTACCTCACCTCATCCTACTCAGGTTGTGTTGTGCAATACCAGGTCAATAAAGTAAAAGACTGCCATAGTGGTGGACTTGATATCCTCGGTTGACCTGGCTTACATCATGGAGACCTGGCCGGATGAAAATGCTGCCTCCATTTTGGAGGCAGCAGTTCCAGCTGGGTACTCCGTGATACACAACCTGAGAGAGGATCACAGGGGAGAGGGGGTAGCTATTTGCTTTAAAACCAGCCTGAACCTTATGAAGGTACTTGCAGGTCATACACACTTTTGAGTGTGTGTCTGCCTGAGGGGGCGTAGGGGCAGGTTTCGGGGTCTTTGTGCTTTATCGTCCCCCTGGGTTACATGGGAATTTTGTTGCTGAGGTTGAGGAGCTCATCACTGTCCTGATGCTGCAGTTCCCCAGGTGGTTAATTCTGGGGGACTTCAACGTCTGGGTCGATGGTGGGCTCTCGGGGTTTGGGAGTGATCTTTTAGGAAGCATGGGGGCCCTGGGCCTGTCGCAAAATGTAATAACAGCTATGCACTCGGGTGGCCACACATTGGATTTGTATTTTCATTAGGTTTAGAGGTGGCAGACCTCAGTGTTGATCCTGTAGTGTGGTTGGTTTACAGTACCGTAAGGTTCACGCTTGGTGATACCCCCCCAGATAGTCCTGCCCCTGTGGAGATGGTCTGATGTTGCCCATTCAGAGGAGTGTCCTCAATGGGACGATTGGTGGCATTGGACCTATTGAGTGTTGAAGCGGCTTGTGCTATTGGAGTGGAGGAAGCAGTGATGGCCTAGAATGGGGCAGTCACTGAGGCTTTTAATTCCATTACACCCATTCATGTCCATCCCTTGTCTACTCCCCAGAGACCTCCTTGGTTTGATGAGGATCTCTGGAGATTAAAGACTAAGGGACAGAGGTTAGAGAGGTGCTGGAGGAGATCTGTCTTGCTGGAGGACAGATTGGCCCATAGGTTACATTATACCAAATATCAGGGGGCAATCTCCTGCAAAAAGGCAGGTTATCTGTCCAGGGAGATTGCTGTGGCAAGGAACAGACCAGCTCAGCTCTTCCACACAGTGGACAGGCTATTACATCCCACCTGTCTCTGTGTTAGGGAGCAGGTTCAAGCACGAGATGAGAGGAGCTGTCTGTATTCTTTGCTGTCAAGATGTCCTCTCTCGGGATTGAGGTCTCCTAAAGTACATCTCAAAGGGAATGCATGGTCCAGCCTGAGATGTGTCAAGACACTCCTTCTGTCTGGGCTGAGTTTGAGCTGGTCGGGGTGGAGGACATGGCGAAGATAATTCTGAAGCTGCGTCCAACCCAGTGTGATCTGGACACAGGTCCGACTCGACTTTTGGTTGAATGTTTAAACCTGGTTGGGCCTGTGATTGTTGGGATTGTCTGGAGGTCCTTGAGGAGTGGGGATTTCCCAATGGCCTTGAAAGAGGTCTTGGTTAGACCCCTAATGAAGAAACCCTCCCTGGACCTGGACTGCCTCAGCATTTACAGGCCGTTTTTAAACCTCCAATTTTTAGGGAAGGTTATTGAAAAAGTGGTGGCAATGCAGCTTGAGAGGCATCTTACTTCTTTCTTCACCTATGAGCCTTTCCAGTTGGGGTTTTGTACAGGGCATAGTACAGAGAGCACCCTGGTGAGGGTGCTTAATGACCTCCTGATGACAAGGGACAGGAGACACTGAACCATCTTGGTCCTCCTGGATCTCTCTGCAGCATTTGACACTGTGGACCATGAGGTGCTACTTGATCGCCTGCAGTTTAGGTGTGGCCTGTCCAGTAATGTCATCAACTGTTTCAGGTCATACCTAACAGACAGAGTTCAGAGGATAATGATGGGGTTAGCTTCATCTAACCTGAAGCATCTGTGCTGTGGAGTACCACAAGGTTTGGTCTTGTTGTCCTTGTTGTTCACGGTGTACATGTTGCCACTGGGGGACATTATCAGGCGGTATGGGCTGGGTTTTCACTGCTATGCAGATGACACTCAGCTGTACCTGTCCTGTGTGCCCAATACCCGGGTGTTGGCATATGTAATTTACAGCTGCCTCTATGAGATCCAGTCTTGCATGACTCAAAACTGGCTTAAACTTAACCCAGACAAGACAAGGGTACTTGTCGTGGACCCAGATCATTGTGGCAGAGGGTGTTGTGAGGGGTTACCCCCTGGCCTTATGTTGAGGGGTGTTCCCAAACTCCATCTAGTCAGGTGAAGGATTTGGCCATGGTCCTAGACAATGGTTTAACACTTGATGCTCAGGTATCAGCCATCATTAGGAGTGGATTTTACCATCTTAGGGACACTGCTCAAATCTGAGTCTTGATCCCGGCGAGGATCTGACCACACTGGTACATGTGTTTGTCACTTCCGGGGTGGACCACTGCAATGCCCTGCACCTAGGGTTATCTGGAGGCAACCTCCAAAGGCTGCAGCTGGTGCAAAATGCAGCAGCAAGATTACTGACTTGGGTAAGATGTGATGATCATATCACCCCGGTCCTCCGCGGACTGTACTGGCTGCCAGTCTGATGGAGGACTGTCTTCAAGGTAGGGCTCCTGACCTACAAGACCCTACACGAAGGGGAACCTGTCTATCTGCAAGATCTCCTTGCCGCTTACTGTCTGACCAGGGCACTCCGTTCTGCTGGGGTGGCCTCCTTGGAGTTCCCAGAGTGAGACTGCAGCATTCTGGAGATAGGGCATTTTCTGTGGTGGTGCCCACTCTGTGGGACTCCCTTCCTGGATATCTTAGGGAGGCCAGCTCGGTGGAAGCCTTTAAGTGACAACTGAAAACATATCTGTTCCAGCAGGCTCGTAACGATTGATTAATTTTAAATGGGATGGATAGAATGTTAATGTCTATGTTGAATTTCTGCTTGGTGTATCTAGTTTTCTTGAATTGTATTGTACAGCACCCAGAGTCCCTGGAATTGGGTGCTCTATAAATAAAATATCTATCTATCTATCTATCTATCTATCTATCTATCTATCTATCTATCTAATGTCTGCCCCATGCATTCTTGAATTCCCCCACTGTTTTTGACTCCACAACCTCCTCAGGAAGGCTGTTCCATGCATCCACAACCCTCTCCATGAAAAAATACTTCCTCACATTACCTCTGAGCCGACCCCCCTCTATCTTGAAATTGTGTCCCCTTGTCCTTACACATCTCTTTTTCTGAAAGATGCTGAATGCTACCCTCTTGGACTTTGTTGATTCCCTTGAGGTACTTGAAAGGTTCTATCATGTCCCCCCTTTCCCTTCTTTCCTTGAGGGTATATATATTAAGCTCCTTTAGTCTCTCTTCGTATGTCTTCTGGTGCAGACTCTGCACCATTTTTGTTGCTCTTCCCTGGACAGACTCCACTCTGTCTATGTCTTTGAGGAGATGGGGTCTTCAGATTTGCATGCAGTGTTCCAGATGGGGTCTCATTAACTGTTTGTACAGTGAGAGAGCAACTTCCCGTTTTCTACTGGTGATGCCTCTCCCTATGCATCCCAGTATCCCCCCAGCCCTCCTTACTGCCTTCTTCCATTGCTTGCCCACCTTTAGATCATCTGGTATAACTACCCCAGGTCCCTTTTCATTTTTGTTGTTGTCAGTATCTCACCCCCCCAATATGTACTCTTCCCCGGTTTTATGTGATAACAGTGTTCACCGATGGGCGATCGCCGTTAGGGTGAAGTCACACTGCCAAAATTTTTTTCGATGATGGACTCCAACACAGCAACATAGCACAGGGACTTAGATTTTATTGTTTATGCAGGGCTGTGGCCCCAGCCCCCGTAGGGGCACCGTCACCCACCTCCTTACTTAAAGATCCTCAACTCCAAGGGGTGCAAGTCAGGGGGAGTGCAACTCAGGGTAAAAAAAAACTCTGGCCGGGCACAACAAAAGGCACCCATGCCCGGACCTGAACCCAAACCCGACACAATTCCTGTTGCAGCCACGGATCAACCCCTGATGCCACGATGCAGCTCGGCAGCTCACCCCAGTGACACCCCTTACAGCTCCTTCATCCCCTCCCAGTCCATGCTCGGTGTGCTCACCCCCCCCCCCGTGTGCGGAGACATAAAGTGACATCCGGTCACTGCTTTGCCCACCCCCACCATCCAGTCACCCAGCTTCCCAATCGCCCCATCCACAGGCAGCATGATTGAGTCACCTTTTCGACAGGCACCCAATCACGGTCACCATCATCATGGGATACCCTCTTCCCTTGGGTTTTTGTTTCCCAGGTGCATTACTTTGCACTTCTTTGCATTGAATCTAAGCTGCCATACATTTGACCATTCCTTCAACCTTGCCAAGTCCCTTCTCATCCTTTCCACTCCACCTTGTGTATAAACCCTGTTGTAAACCTTTGTGTTGTCTGCAAAGAGACATACTTTTCCTTCCAGTCCCTCTGCAATGTTACTTATAACGACATTAAAAAGGACCGGACCCAGTACTGAACCCTGCGGTACCCCAGTAGTAACCACCCCTTTCTTCACTGTGGAATCCGTTTACTATTACCCTCTGCATCCTGTTGTCAAGCCAATGTTTTACCCAGGCTACCACCATGGGACCCACTCTCAGGCTGGCTACTTTGTTTATTAATTTTGTGTGGGACTGTGTCAAATGCCTTGCTAAATTCTAGGTAGGTCATGTCCGCAGCACCTCCCTGGTCTACTACTTTGGTCACCCAGTCAAAGAAATCAGTTAGATTCATCTGACATACCCTTCCCACTGTGAATCCATTCTGCTTTGGGTCCTGCGCCCCACTGGCCTCTAGTTGCTCAACAATTCTTTCCTTTAGAAGTGATTCCATCATTTTCCCTACCACTGAGGTCAAACTGACAGATCTGTAGTTTCCTGCCTCTGTCTTGCTCCCACTTTTTTCAAGGGGAAATCACATCCACCCTCTTCCAGTCCTCAGGTACCACACCATCCTCCCATGATTTGTTAGAAAGGATAGTCAGTGGTGTTAATAGTTCTCCCCTTAGTTCTTTTAGAATTCTTGAGTGAATCCCATCAGGCCCCATTGCTTTGCCCACATTCAGTTTTAGGAGTTCTTTTAGAACCCTTTCTTCTGTGAAAGGACTGATATCAACCCCCCCCCATCCAAAGTGTTTCTATTGACTGCATTAGGTACCTCCCCCTCCTCTTCCTTTGTGAATATTGAGCAGAATTATTCATTCAGTAACCCTGATTTTTTACTGTCCCTCTCTGCCAAACCACCTTCCCCTTTATTCAGCCTCAGTAGCCCTCCCTTTGTCTTTTTTCACTCCTTAATGTACATACAAAAGGTTTTATCCCCCTTCTTAACTGAGTAGGCTATCTATTCCTCGGTTAGGCCTTTGCTATTCTGACTGCCTTCCCCAATTCCTTCTGGTTTAACTGGTACAGTTCTCTGTCCTGCTTTTGCTGTGTTTCCTTATTCTTTCTGAATTACAGTATATCTTTTTCTCCCTAACCTTTCCCCGTCATCTCTTTTGAGAACTATAGTGTTTTTTTCGTTAGTTTTTGTTTGTTTATTTGCTTCACACAAAGGCTTGTTGCCTCAGTGAGGGCAGTTTTGATGTTTCTCCATTGTTGTTGCACCCCTCCTTTTTTCCTGTTTGCTAGTGGATTTCTTAGGCTATCTCCCATTTTGACAAAACTGGCCATCCTGAAGTCTGTTACCTTCACTTTTGTATAGCTTGACTCTACAGCTGAGTTTATCATAAATCACACTTTTTGGTGGTCACTTGTTCCCAGATGGCAACTCACTTCTAGATTTAAGATCCTCTCTCCATTTCCATTTGAGACTACCATGTCTAAGATTGCTCCCTCCTGAGTGGGTTCCAACACTAGCTGTCTGAGGTATCAAGAATGGCCTGGTCTTGGATGTGGCTGCAGCAAAGGTGCTCAAATTAACATCTGGCATAATCAGGTCCCCCATCAGCAATATCTTCTCTTTCTCTGCCATCCTAAGGATGCCTTCTATCATTTCCTTGTCCATTTCCTCCCCCTGAGATGGGGGTCTGCATACAACCTCTGTGCAGATTGTGTGCCATTTCCAGTCTCCAGGGTGACCCACAGTGCCTCCTCATCTCCCTGTTTACCCTTCAGTTCTATTGCTTTGATCCCTTCCCTTACATAGAGAGTTGCTCCTCCTCTTCTGTCCTTCCTATCCCTCCTGTAGATTGTGTACCCTAGTATGTTGACATCCCGGTCATGGTTCTCTGTGTACCATGTTTCTGTGACTGCCATTATATCCAGGCATCCCTCTTCCATCAAGGCCACCAGTTCAGGGAGCTTGTTACCTAGACTACAAGTTTCAAGTTAATTTAACACACACAAATGTATAAAATCCGCATAATTTATAACATTCCATACATTAAATATACATTCATATCTATTGCACATACATATAAACTTAACGATTCTAAATTCCGCAAACTGACAAAAATTTTGCAGTGCCAAAAATCACATTTAATTTCTCTAAGTTTAGCATTTCGTTTTAGGGACCATCAAAAACCCCAGGATTTAAAGCCACCGAAAGAGGAGTCAACCATCTACCTTTCTCTTTCTCCCATTTTTACAAATATACATAACATGTAACATCCTAGGAAGGGACTTATCTATACAATCACACTTCTTGGTCTGGACAAAATTGTGTTTAATATTTGTAGTATCTATACCTAACATGTTCAATCTCAATTTACATAAAATATTTCTGTGCAAATTATTTTCACAAATCAAGAGATAAGTCTCTGTACCCCAATATTGTTTAACTGATGAATATAAACCAAACCTATCAATTGCATGTATTTTCTCAAAGTCCCTAGTAATTGCAATATCTTTTAATCTCATCATCGCACTCTCAGGGCCAGATATTCAAAGCATAGCAGAGCGCACAAACCAATAGCACGGAAATAGTGTGGAAATAGTGTGGAGCAGCCATATTAGAAAGGACCGTGTAGCTTCGCTAACCACAGTAGCGATGGGGCAAACAGATAATGGTATGCGGGGGCAAAGGAGGGGGGTGGCGTGCATACATGTGCAACGAGATATCCAAAGCCACAGCGCCATGCTAGGATACATAGCGTGACACATAGCACGGCGCTAGCTACCACCTATAAAAAGCTGGTCTTAACCCAGGGCAAACTACCTAGGGGGAGAGACCACAACAGGAAGTGGGAATAAGTGCTGTACCACTAGCAGTGATGCTGCCACTGATGGCAGCTGCAGTGGAGGAGGAGGAGGAGAGGGAGCAGGCCCAACAAGGGCCACAACGCAGGCCGAGGAGATGGTATGCTGCAAACAGGTGGTACCGGCCCAGGGTCTCTTTCCAGAGCTAGCCAGATGAGCACATCACTGGCCAGTACAGGATGAAGAGGGGAATGTTGAGGCAGCTATGTGAACTCCTGCATGAGCAGCTGCACCCCAACAACAGACACAGCCATGCCATGACAGTAGAGGAGAAGGTGACAGCAGTGATGTGCTTTCTTGCCAATGGGATGTTTCAACGACCAACGGGGGACACCATTGGGGTATCACAGTCTGCCACCTCACACCTCCTGACCCGGTTATAAGAGGCTTTCCTGCAACATGCTAGGGAGTTCATAGTATTCTCCAGCATGGCAGCAGAGCACAGAGAAACAATGCAGCAATTCCATCGAGTTGCGTACCTACCGGTGGTACTAGGTGCCATTGACTGCTCCCATGTCCACATCTGTGCACCACCTGGTGATGGCAGTAAGGTTTACATTAACAGGAAGGGGTACCACTCCATCAATTGCCAGGTGGTATGCGATGCGACAGGGTGCATCAGCAATGTCTATGCGCAGTATCCCGACAGTTCCCACGATGCCTTCGTCTGGCACCAGTCCCAGCTGTGCCAGGCATTTGAGGAGGGCAGGATACCCAGTGGGCACCTAGTTGGTGAGTAGCAGCATACAAGGTACACACACCACAGCATGGGTGGGGACAGGCATGGGAGGCCAGGGAAGGTGTGTGGGAGGGCAACACAGGGGTGCAAGACAGCAATGTGCAGACAGATGTACAACACTAACAGGTGCACATCTCTTGACAGGGGACAGCGCCTATCCCCTGCAACCCTGGTTGCTGACACCAGTACCCTGGCTGGCCGCAGTGGTCGAAGAGCGGTACAACGAGGCAGACGTCAGCACCAGGAACATCATAGAGAGTGTGTTTGGCATACTTAAGATGCACTTCTGATGCCTAGACACATCAGGCGGTGCCCTACAGTATAGGCCTCAGAAGGTATGCCGTATCTTTCTAGCCTATTGTATGTTGCACAACATGGCGATGACCTGTGGGATGCAGGCAGCTGAACCTGAGGAACATGCTGACAGTGATCCAGAGCAAGCAGTGAGGCAGATAGTGGAGCAGCTTGAGAGGAGGGATCCTCACATGGCCTACAAGGCCATAGAACACAGGGCCGACATCATCAGGACACTGACACAGGCTAGAGTGTGAGTACAGACTGCACAACAACATGAAACAGTACAATGGTGAACAGTTTAATGTGTACAGACAACCACAACAGTTACGATAACAATCACAGCAGGGGCACAACAAAGTGGCAATGGACACATGTGTGTGAGTGGTGCAATGTGTGGGGTGTTCCTCTGCCATTGGTTCTGGGGCAGTCATCCCAGTCTGGTCCTGGTGTGCTGCAGGCCCTTCACACACTGCTGTGGAGGAAAATGGGACAGGGTCAGCCACCTGTACATGCACAGTGTGCCCCACCACCAGCACCACCCGAACATGCACACCCTAGGACACATGCCACCCACTGCAGACATGTACACCCCACAGCCTGTGGCTGCATGCACCATCCAACCCACAGTGCACAAGCCTCAGGCAGGCAGCTGTGAAGGAAGCCCTGCCATGCACAGTACACATGCATACTCATCCAGTGTGCATAGTGTGCACAGCAGTGCAGCCCCACAGTGCACCTGAGGCACGGCGCCAACACCAAAACCCTGTACCTCTGCCGTCACACAATGCAGGGTACTCACATGTGGATACAGACCTGTTCTGGGTGGTGTGAGAGGCATCTCACACCCACCACCTGGTACACTGGCAATGGCCACTGGGCACTGTGTGGATGTCACCACGGCCATTAGTGGGTCCCCCTCCCATTGTTGCATGGATTGTGGGCCACCACCAGTACGCATCCTATTGTGGAGCTGCTGTGCCTCCTCCTCCTCCTTTGCCCAGTGCAGCATGTCACTCCAGCGCTTGTGCACTGCATCCATCATCCTGCCACATCCACCAACTGCATTCACCCCTGCCATCACCTCATCCCATGCCTGGTGCCCCACCACATCCATTGCCTTGTGCTGCTGCAGTACCTGCTCCCTCTCCTTCACGCCATGTACCATGGTCTTCAGTTCATCCTGTGAAAAGCAATGGGCCCATATGTGTTCAGGCTGTGCCGCACTACCTGTGGGAGAGATGGACAGGGACATGTCTCACTGGCTGTGGCGGGCCTGTGGTGTGTCACAAATGTGCCACAGTGGGTGCATGCCACCCCCATAGTGGCACAGGTGCATGGATGTGGCACTAGCCAGCATGTGCATGTACGGTGCACACAGCCACAGTGTGCAGGCAGTACTGCATGGCGCAGTATGACAAAGAAGCATGGGCATGGTGCACAGCCTGGTCTGCAGGCCACATGGCTATGTGCACCATGACACAGCACCATGCTTGCCAGTGGTCCTGCAGTTGGTGGAACTGTCCCTGGCCAGTACAGCTGTGGACTGCAGGTATGCAGTGCATACGACCCTAGCCTGTGTTGCACCAGTGACATTCCAACACTCCTCCGGCGGATAGACACACCTGCCTCGCACTGCTGTGCTTCCTGTGGCATGTCTCCTTATGGTGTGTATGTTTGTCTGCAGCTTCTGCTGTATGCTGCATTCCCACAACACAACACCGGAGGAGCCCTGCTTGCTTTTTATAGCCCAGGCAGGCAATCCAGCCTGTTATGCATGCAAATCATCAGATAATGATATGCTAATCACAGTGTTTGCACCATGTATGCACAAGTACCCTCATTTGCATATGCCGCTTGAATATGGGCCTGATTAGCGCCTGGCCAACAGCTTAGTGCCTTGCAAATGTCAGCACCAGGCAATGGGGAGGCCAGCGCCATGCTACCCAGGTAGCGCAGCACTATGTGGCATAGCGCAACCAACACGCAGGCCGGTGAGGCCCAGATCCACGCTAGTGTCCAGGTATAGCTTGGCATAGTGCCATGCTAGCCCACACAGCACAGCACACCACGCATGCGTGGTGTTGTGGCCCAGGGTCATCTGGTATTCACGCATGTGCGATTGGGCTGCTTCCAGGTAGTGCTGTGCTACATCACGTGATAGCGTGGCACTACAGCACATTGATTGTGGGAGCAGAGTTTGGTACTGGCAGGGCAGTGGTACAGGTGGCAGGCATTTTGTGCCAGGGGGTAGGTGGCAAAGGGCGGTGGTGCACAATGACAGGCATTGGGGGGAGGTGGAGACAGCCAACCTGGTGGAGCTTGTACAGCAGAGGCACCATCGGCTCTTTGGGGAAGTCAGGGAGGGCAACCTCCCACGCATGCAGGTGTGGGCCTCTTTTGCCAGGAAGCTGTGTGCCCACACGGGCATCTCTCGTGATGTGGAGAAGTGTAGGCACAGATGCACCGACCTGCAACGACGGCAGCATCAACAACTTGAATGATACAAGCACATGGTGAGTGAGGGCACTGTGCCTGTTCCAGGTAAGTGGCATTGCATGTTGACCACCGCTATCATGTGCCTGTTGGACTGCATGTGAGCCTGTGCATGTGTGTCTGTGTGTGCGCATTGGTGTGCCACTTTGCATGGTGCCTGGGTGCATGTGGCATGGGCAGGGACATACATGTTGGCCCCCTGGGGGGCTTCATGGTACAGGGTGTGTAGCGGCATGCACATTGGGGGCACAGTGCATGCTCTGGCCATGATGGTGGCACAGGTGTGGGTGGCGGGTTGGGACATGGTCGGTGGTGGGTTCTGGTGCAGCACCAGCCTGTGGCCGATGGCACCATGGTGCAGGGGTCCGGTTCCTGGGAGACCGATGGCCTACACACACAGGTGTACAGACTGTCACAGGACAGCTGCAACTGGCACTGTTGCATCATTGCGTCACCTTTCTGTCAAGTCATGTGTGCATGATGAATGCTCCATGGGCCATGCCGCCGTCTTTTTGGGTGTCCTCCATGTTCAGCAACTGACCCTCGGCATCCCTGTGTGTTGAGAGGTATGCCTAGATGGCATGGGGCATGATGTCCCACAGCCACAACAGGCACGTGGGCAGCGCTATGCAGGTCCTGTCCAGTGAAGCCCAAGAACAGCAAGGTAATAGCAACTGTGCACATGTGGATGAACTGTGGGGGGGCCAGAGGGATGGAGCACAATGCACCACAGAGATGGGCATGGCAACCATCAGTGTGTGTGCCCCACCGAACCCTTGCCACCACAGCCCCCACCACCATCTGGAACCCTCACAGCAATGCAAGCCAACAGTGGCCCACAGCCCCCCCAGGGCACAGCAGTCAGACAGCCATCACCCAGCTGTGGTGTGCAACACAGGTGCGCAGCACAGCACAGTGCCACAATGCCACTGGCCCACTGCCCGTCACAGCCATGCCACCGGACCAATTGCTGGTAGAACACAGAATGAGACACACAGCACAGTGAATTAGCACAGAATAACAAGACAGGTACTCACGCAACAGGCCCCTGTTCTCAGGCTGCTCTCCTGTGCCTACTGCAGCATGGCTGGCACCCTCGGGCTGCCTCGCTGCCTCTCCTGGGTCATGTCCCGGCCCCCTTCTCCAGCCCTGGCCTGCACTATCCACTCTACAGAGGACAGGTGAAACATTGGTGTTAGTGCATGACACAGCGCACCGTGTGTAGCACAGCAAGATTCAAATGCAACCCCTGTTGTGGGGGACTGTCATCAAGCAGCAGGCCATCTTGATCACTGAGACCAGAAGGGTGGCAGCTGTGTTGGAAGCTCGGCTCCCGGATCCAGTGGGCAGTTTGCCATGCCCTTCTACCCATTTTGTGTTGGCTTCCCCCCTTACTCACATTGTATTTTTCCCATGGCCCCTGTTCCTGTGTTCCTGTGTGCATCCTCCTCCCCTTTGCACCCTTCCCCTGTGCCTTAGTGTACATTGTAAATAGTTGTAAATATGTTTGACATTGCAGGCTTGGGTGTGCTTTTTGTATGTTTCCATGTTGATATTCCTGTGGTTGACTTCTTGTTGATTGGGTTGTGTGTTGGGGGGGCATAGCATGTCACATAGTGGGTTATCTAGCGTTGTCTTTCTTTGGTATGGGGTGGGTTGGCCGGTGGTGGTTGGGGCATTTGTTGTTCTGCGTTTGGGTTTGACTTTCATTTACTTTTGCTTTTCATCACTGTTCTGGTCCCTTTGCCTTTTATTTTGCTTGTTTACTATTACATTTCATTTAATACATGCTACTGTGTCCTGTGTCGTTCTTGGGTGCTGGGGTTTCACTTGGTTTGTGCTGTTCCTTGGGTTCCCCACATGGGTCCAGGTTGTTGCTTGCCATTCCAGTGCATGTGTCATCATCCAGGATGTGCACCGCACTCTGCTCCTGAGACCTCATTCCAGCCTGTATTTCATTTCATGTCCTAGTGTCAGGCTATCTCAACTCTACACTGTGTTCCATTGTGTGTTTGCACGACCTGCCTGGGTGCTATATTCAGTGCTGTCTTATTTGTTATATTCAGTGCTGTCTTATTTGCTATATTCAGTGCTGTCTTATTCCAGGGCTGTTTTTGCCCTGCACTCCTGGCCCTGTTTGCCCGGCTTCCTTTGCGTGCTATATTCAGCTGGTTTTGCACAGGGCTATTCCTTTTGAATATAGCTTGCATTTGGCTTTGGGCTAAGTTTGCATGCTGGGCAGTGCTAATCTTGACCCAGGGCAATGCTTTGAGTATCTGGCCCTCAGTATATTGTACAACATTACGATTTGCAGCTAGCGATACTAGTGCCTCTAACTCTATACATTTTCATTTTTCATTTAGTCTTGAAAACCAGCTATTTTTCATATTATGTGTTTGTAAACAATTAGAAAAATCTTTCCAGCATAGTTTTGGTAACCTATCTTCATTCATATCTTGGATCTTACCCCAAAACGTAACTGTCCTTATTAATAACCTTACATTTAATGGAAACAGACCAGATTCTAGCCTCAGAAAAGCAGAGGGACAATCCCTCGGCAGATTCAATATAAATTTAAGAAATCTATTCTGTGCTGCCTCAATATTATCATATTTATCAAGATAAATCCCCCAAATGTCCCTGCCATACAGAAACTGACAAATTGTTTTGGCCTCACATTTTGTTTTTAGTGATTTAAAACTATTTCCTGCAAACTTATTTGCAAATGCCAGAATAGCATTTCTAGTTTTATAAAATTTGTTTTTAATTTCCCTCACATGAGCAAACCAAGAATGATTTCTATCGAATATAACCCCAAGGTATTTATATGACTGTACTACATCAAGATTAACACCATTTATGTTACAAGATTTTCTCTTATCATTTTTTCCACCCAATATCATAATCTTACTCTTCCCTACGTTCATTTCTAAATCCAACTCTTTTAAAGTTTACATTATAATATTGATGCCTCTTTTCAAACCTAAAGGCATTCTAGATAAAAGTATAGCATCATCTGCATACAAAAACAATTTTATTTCTTCATTGTTAACTTTGGGTGCAAATGTATGAATATCCTTGAATTTACTCATCAAAGTTTTGATGTATAAATTAAACAGAGTTGGTGCCAACAAACATCCTTGTTTTACCCCTTTTGTAATATTAATCTGGTCAGTTAGAGCTACATCTCTGGTATAACGTACCCTTGCTGTAGTATTATGATGTAACATTTTAAAAATACCCAACAGATGTAGATCCATATTCAATTTCCTCAGAATTTCCCATAATATGCCCCTATTAACTGAATCAAATGCCGCTTTTATATCAATAAAACATACATATATTGGAGTTTTCTTTACTTCTACATAAATATCTATAATATAGTTCAACATGAAAATTAAATCTAGAGTACCACATTGTTTTTTAAATCTACATTGCCATTTGGAGATTATTTCCCCCCACCCAAATATTTAATCTATCTAAAATTAACCTAGTATAACTTTTTTGTAGTATTGGAAGTAGTGTAATTGGTCTATAATTCTTAGGGTCTTGTTTATCACCAGACTTTAATAGCGGAATAATTATACCTTGATTCCAGTCATGGGGTAATAACAGACATTGACTTACCGTATTAAAAATTAGTACCAAAAGTTTTGCCCAATCTTCAGGATTGTAAAGGAAAATTTCAGCTGATAAACCGTCATGCCCAGCAGCTTTATTTTTTTTATTTAAAATGGCTGACCTAACCTAAGCCACTGTAAATACACAAGAACAGCTTAACTTATTTTCCATAGAATGGTCACAAACTGCTGCATGCTCTAATTTCAAATTACTATTATAAATGTTTTCAAAATATTGAACCCACGTACTTCCTGGAATTAGACCATATAGATTATATCTCACATTTTTCTCATCACAGCCATATGCGATAAGAGCCAAAATAATTTGACATCGTTCCTCCATATAGACTGTTGCAAATGTGACCATAATTCTTGTTTGTATAATCTTTCTTTAGAGACTAATAATTTCTTATACTCTCGTTCCAAATTTTTCATGGCACACAAAACTGTGGGGGTAGTTAATTTCAGCCTTAATTTCCCAACTTTTGGATTTTTTTCATTTTCCTGCAATCCTTATCAAACCAGGGTTTATCTGTTCCTCCATTATTATTATACATTGGGCGCTTTACCTTACATAATTGCTCACTACAGTTTTTCATAAACTGGTCAAAAATTCTTATCACATTATGGCAATTTGACTCATTCTCCAGATTATTATTATCCCTCCTCCATTCCACTAAAGTTTTCAGACACTGATTACAATCTATAATTCTGTCCATTGTTGATTTAGGAAACTCATTCCATACAATTCTTTTACTGTACATTGTACACATAGTATGATTTATTTCCATCACACTTGTCTTAATTCTATCGAACTTTTCACAAACTATCTTAGTTTTACATTCTAATGGAAAACGATCGCTATCCCAAACTCTATGGACTTGAGAAAATCTACAATTGGATATAAAGAAGCATCTATCATAAAGTAGTCTATTACACTACCCCCATTAACTGATGGAAAAGTTATTTCCTCCTCCCAGTCATTCCAAGAATAACCATTTAATAATCTCAAATTATTTCTCCCTAAAAACTGCAACAAAAACCTGCCATTTCCTGTGACCTTTTTATCCTTAGATTGTCTAATTTGAATATTAAAAACATCATCTATACCCCAGTCATTTCTTTTTTCTTCAGTCAAATTACCTGTACGTGCATTGAGGTCCCCCGCTAAAATAAATTCAATACCTGGATATTGAACTCTGACAGAGTCAATATCATCCTCCAAAATCTCAAGAATACTCCCATAATCAATCTGTTCTATTTGAGGGGGAATATAAATATTAAACAGTGCAATACATTTAGTTTCAACTTTCAATATTATATACATAAAAACATCATTATACAAACTCGATTCGATACAACCTGTAACAAGAGAATTATCAATTAAAAATAGCCAGTCCACCATTACTCCTTCCAAATTTACTTTGCCGAATAGCCGGAATATGTCACCTATTATAACCTTCAATTAAATATTCATCATCTAGTCTACCCATCCAAGTTTCCTGGAATATTAAAATTGGGAATTGTCTTAACCAATCCAGAACACATCTATCCTCTATTTTAGATCTTAAACCTGCCACATTCTATGTTAACATGGATGGGTAGCTTTCTATCCCTGAATTGCCAGGTCAATTGTTCCAATCATCTAGAGAAAGTGTACTTGCCCTAAAATCACTTAGTGTGGTTACATTCTCTACATTTGAAAACTCTTCAACACTAGTGATAGATTCCAGTTCCATTATCACACTGTATTAATTATATTCCCTAGTTTCTTCCTTCCTCGGATATAAATTGAAACTTCCAAGTCATCCTCCAAACTAATTTCAGTTTCTGTTTGTTTCATATATGCCATAATTCTTGCTTGTTTACTTGATGTACAGTCCTTATTGTTTTCCGTTCCTTCACTTTGTATCCAATTTTGCATAGTCCTTTTCTCTTTTGAAACTATAGGCAATGTCTCATCTCTAATTGTGGCATCCAATACTATTCCCAAACCCTGAAATTCTGTTTTTTCTTTTAGCAAATCAAACCTTGAATCTGCTTTTTTTTAAAACTAAGCAGATCCATCCTTTAAAAGGACTAGATTTATACGTGTTAACATATACCATATCCTGCCAACCAAATTTAAAACTCATAATACCTTTTACTAAGTTATAGGTTGTTAACTTCAGAGTATAAGGATTCTCATTTCTTCCCTTTGGAACACCTTTTAAGAATACCGTTGGTAACATATCTCACTTCTTGATCAACCTATCTTTCCTTTCTTCAACATCAACAATTTTTACCTTCTTTAGCTTACTATCCATAATCTTATTAGGTGCAACACTTTTTCTGACACTTACCTGATCATTCTCTGAGTTAAACCTTTCTACAACATTGGTTCTCCCTTTGCCAGCTAATTTTTCTTTAGGATTTACTACAGCACCCCTCTCATAGGTAGGACAATGCCCACTTTGTTTTTTACCATCCTTCTTTAGTTGTCATTTCCTCTGATGTAATTCTTGGATTAAATGATCTATTTCCTTTGGTTCTTTATCCGCAGTCTCACTTGTTATAATTTTCACAGATTTCAGTTCTAGTCCTTCATATGCTAATACGATGGATGATTTGGGATATCATTACCGGGTGGTTGGGCACGGGTCGCAGGCCGAGTGCATCCAACCCACCGAGAAGTGACGTATATCCCACTTATATACCACACCCTGGAGTGTATTATTGCTATTATGAACTGGATTAATTGATATTTTATGCCTTTTAATGCAAAAGTAAAGTTTTAAATATTTTAATATTGTTTTTATGTGAGTGTAGGTAGACATTTAAAAAAAAAAGTTAGTGTATTTCATGTTTTGGCCAGTAGTTGGTGCTGTTGCAGGAGGATTTTGTTACAGGCTTAATTGTTGTGGTATTGATCCCCCCCCACCCGGAAGTTTAGTTTACTGACGCATGCTAATATTGTTTTTTTTTTTGTTGAGGAAGTGAAGATGAGTCATGCCCTACTTGAGGAAATCGAGAAGGTAAGGGTCAAGCCTGAGGAGTGGGTTGTAGCTTTTTCCGTTTGGCGAGGCAGCGGCAGTGAGGCAGCGGTAGTTGTGCTCACGAATGAAGCAGTTGTGGTAATGAAAGGGAGATTTTTTTTGTGTTTGTAGCGCGTCTGGTTTCGTCGACCTGTATGGGGGGGGGCAATTGTGAGGATGTGTTTTTTTTTTTGGCCTGTTAGTTGTAGTGGAGGTCTGACTTGCTTCGCTTGTGGGGAAGTGGAGAAGATTGCACTGGGAGTGAGCAGGCTGGTGGCCGGAGGTTTTCCGAAGCCGTGATGATGTAGCCCGATATCATCACGGCTTCGAAACCCTCTCGGCCAATCAGGTTGCTTTCGATATCGCCGTTCTATACTCTTTTTATCCCCTTTCTTTATTCCTTTTTTCCAATTTAAAGTTTATTAGCATCTTTTACAAATTTACAGCAAAGGCAGATGTAAATATACAAACATGGGATACATAGGACACTGGTTATACCTGAGTCTGCCCCTCCCCCTCCCCTTATTACCCTTCCCTCTCTCTTCCTCTGCCCTCCCTTCCCTCCCTTGTTAGAGCAACAACAATAAATGTATCTAAGTTGCTAAGACTGGTTGTAAATCCAACCTGGTTTGAGGCAAACAAGAATTACACTACTAAGGTCCATGTTATAATGAGTGCAGTGTATAGAGA
Organism: Neoceratodus forsteri; assembly: GCA_016271365.2. NCBI lineage: Eukaryota > Metazoa > Chordata > Ceratodontiformes > Ceratodontidae > Neoceratodus > Neoceratodus forsteri. The sequence continues at coordinate 1,278,840,967 of CM057454.1, forward strand.
GGGTCCCATATTTTTATAAATCTTTTCATTGTGTTATTTAAGTTAGCAATGGCTTTCTCTGTACACAAGTTAGCCAAGATTTCAGTTAGCCATTCAGTATAGGGGATTGGTCAATCCAGTGTTGTAACACCAGCTTCTTGACTGACATAGCTATAAGGGACATATGGTATTTACGGTTACGGACTCTAATACCTGATAGGTCTCCCATGAGATAAATTTCGGGGGTAAATAGATCCTTAAGACCAAGTAGAGGGTCTGAAAGCTGTTTGATGGTATCCCATAATGGGGAGATTTTAGGGCAAGACCAAAAGATGTGATTCAACGTCCCTTCACCTTGTTGACATCTCACACCTAATGAGGTAGGTGCTAATCCCACCTTGGCTAATTTACATGGAGTGTAATAGGCATTATGCAAGATATACATTTGCATGAGTCTAAGTCTGTCCTGTGTAACCATTTTGTGCCAGTTTCTCTAGATAGTTGGCCATTCTATGTTCCAGTCTGGGAAAAAGGATTCCCAGAGTCGGGTTGGCCCGTAGCTGTCAGAAAATTTCCAAAGGTATATTGTATTATAAATATTTGAGATTGCTTTGGAATTTCCACTGAACTCCAGTAGTTCCTTACAAAAGGGAGAAGTTTGGGTTAACTAGGGTGATTGACCAAACGTGTGTATTAATAAGTGTTGGACCTGGAGAAGCCTAAAAGAGAACCTGGAAGAGATATCTAGCTTAGCCATAAGTTCTTTAATCAAGAGCCATAGACCATCACATGTAACAAAATGGGCTATGTTCAAATTCCGTAAAGTGGGCAACCATGTTAAGGGGATTGGTTTGCCATCTGTTTTGAGTTGCAGGTTTCCCACTATCGGTTGGTGGAGGTGCTTAATATGATTATATTTAAGATAACAACAGATCTGGGTATGGATCTTTAAGGATATAGAAATTGTAGAGTTCTTGAGCTTTAGAGGAAGGAGGCTTTCTTTAGTATATAAGAGGCCTTTGTGGTCTAAACCATGTGAACGCATGAGGGTTAGTTCAATTTTGTGCCAAGATGGGGCAGAGAGTAAATTGTCTAGAGATAACCATTTCAGGTATTTATTAATGTGGCTGGCCCAATAATAGAGTCATACATAAGGAAGGTGCAGTACTCCGTTGTATTTGGGAGCAGCCAGGATATGATAAGCTATCCTGGGGGACTTATTACTCCAGATAAATTTGGTGAATAGGGATTGTAATTGCTTGAACCACAAAGCTGGGAGCCAGATATTAAGCATAGAAATGGGGTATAAGAGCCGTGGGAAAACATTCATCTTGATTAGATTTATTTTACCCAACAGAGATATTGGAAGTGAAGCCCAGCGGTCTAAATCTTGAGAAATTGTAGAGACCAGAGAATCCAAATTTAATTTAATAATTTGCCTGGACTTTCTAGATAATTCTATGCCTAGGTATTTGAGGGAGTCATGTTTCCAAGTGAATCGTAAAGGCATTACATCTGTTCTAAACAGTTTATGGTTGAAAGGGAATATTATTGTTTTATTAACATTTAATTTGTAGTTAGACATCTTGCTAAAGGTCTCAGTAATGTTTAACATAGGGGGTATAGATATACATTGATTTGAGATTTGAAGGAGGAGATCATCTGCATAAGCAGATACTTTGATCTCACAGGGATGGATGGGGATCCCCTGGATAGTCTGACAGTTTTGCAAGTTATGGATTAGTGGTGCCAGATAAATATTAAAGAGTAGCAGGGACAAGGGGCACCCTTGTCTGGTTCCAGAGTAGATGGTGAAGTTGTCTGAAAACACCCCATTGCCTGATATCCTTACAGTAGGGGATTTATAGAACACTCTAATCCATTCTATAAACCCTGATGGGAAACCAAAAGCTTCCATAGCATGTAATAAGTATTCCCAGTGCACCCTATTGAAAGCCTTCTCTGCATCCAGGGAAATTAAAGTGACGGGGAAAGGTGCATCCCTGGACACCGAGACGACATGCAACAGGGTTCTTAGGTGATCAGAAGAGGATCTACCCTGCATAACTCTGACCTGTTCCAGTCCAGTGAGGTTGTCCAAGACTGCACCGAGGTGGTTGGCTAGCAGTTTAGTTAGGATTTTAATGTCTTGGTTTATTAACAAGATAGGATGGTAATTTGCTACATAATCTGGGGATTTATCTTGTTTGGGGATCGGGACTATCAATGCCTCAAATAGGGTGTGGACTATATCTACTCCCAATAAAATCTGTTGATATAGGGGTAGAAGCATGGGGACTAACTGGGTTGTAAACGTTTTATAGAAAAGGGCTGTGTACCCATCTTTCCCTGGGGTTTTATTTGTTGGTAAGTCTCTAATAACCTCAGAAACTTCCCTACTTATAATGGGGGCAAGCAATCTATCTTGCTGTCCCAAGGTAAGTTGGGGAAGAGTGGACTCTTGTAGGTAGGTACGCAATTGTTGTACCATGGGGGAGGGGTTAGTCATAGGGCCATATACTGTAATATGTAAAAAATTATTTTATAATGTTCTCTGGGTCAGTCTTCAAGAAGCCATCAGATAAAGAAGTTATGGAAGCTATATATATGGCAGACTCCATTTGTTTAACCCTGAATGCCAGGAGATGTCCCACATTTTCTTCCTGGTCAGTATATGATGCCTGGGTTCTCAAGATAGTATAGTCAGATTTCTCCCAAAGGAGATCCATATATGCCACTTTTAATTTGATCAGTTCTTGTTTTATGGGTTCTGGTGACTGTGGGACCAGGTACCTTTCTAGGGTCCTGATTAGAGATAGTAAGTAGGACATCCGGAAGGTGGAAATCTTCTTCCTATGGGTGATTAAACTAATAATAGTACCTCTAAGGTATGCTTTAAAGGCCCCCCATAACATATCTGGTCTTCCTTGGGGATCATAATTATCCCCATAAAAGCTGTCAATATTTTCCTGTAGGAGCTTAGTTGAGGAAGGGTCCTTTAATAATAAATCATTGAATTTCCATCTAATGCCTCTTTTTGGTAGGGAAAGAATCGATATTTTACAAGAAGCTATGGAATGGTCTGAGGGAGGGCCAGGCAGAATCAGAGTGTTGAGGGTTCTGGGTATTAGAGAATGAGAATGGAGTATGTAGTCTATCCTTGAGGAGGACAAAAGGGACTGATGAGACAAAGGTATACTCTCTGTCCGAGGGATGAAATACCCTCCAAATATCACATACTCCCATCTGATCCATCAGTTCCAGGAGTGCCCTTTGAGCAGGAGATAGGCCTTTTCTTAGCTGACCTGACCTATCCATCATCTATCATATACTAGGTTAAAATCTCGTCCAATAATCAATGGGATGGGAAGGAGTGGTTGTAAGACCTGGGCAAGTTGTGAGAAGAACTCTGTGGTATTCTGATTTGGTCCATACACACTACCTAGTGTTATCTCTTTATTGCAAAGGAGGCCCTGGACAAAAACATATCTACCCTTCAGATCTCAAATCACATTGATTGTTATGAAAGGAATCCGCCTATGTATGAGGATCATTACCCCACAGCTGTTAGTCATCCCCTCTGCCGCAAAAAAATTGTCCAAATTGCTGTTTGTGAAGTTGGGATGCTTCTAAGTCCAGTAGATGTGTCTCTCGAACATAGGCAATGTCTATATTCAGCAATTTCAAATGTTTTAATACCTGACATTGTTTTTTTTTGTCCCCCCCTTGATATTCCAAGTAGCAATATAAATACAATTAGCCATTTTTCCTAATTTCTTTGTCCCTAAATCTTCCAATGCAATCTAGAAAATCTAGAAAATAATTGTCCTGTCTGGATTGCAACCTTTGTTTCATATGAATTGTACTCATAACAGTATCTTCCCTGCCCCTCCCCCCTCTTCTCCTGTATCTTATTGTATCTAAACCCTATTAATACCATTCTTGCTCACTACATCTGTGAAGGTCTCCTGGACTAGATTTTCTACAAAACATCACCACAAAGTATTTGCATTTTCAATTTAAAATCAACTTTTTGGAAGCTAACCCAAGCAAAACTGAAATCAAGCAACTTGGTCTGACAAACTCCAGTGACTCTGGGACCTGCTAAAATCCACATTTTCATCTGGATTGCTCCCAAGGGATCTATTTGTGAGCTTTTAAACAACTTCTTTAAATAACAAAGGAAGCACAAGGACAAAAGGATTTCACATCCTGCACTTGTACTTGAGTAGGTGTGCCCCAGGCTATCAATGTAATGGGGCTAGAGTGTGCATGCCTGCAAGGTCTTGCACAGCTAAAGCCTCTTGTCAATCCCTGCTTAGCTGTGACCCTGGATGACCTCTGTCATGAGTTGAACCAATGTTGTACCAACAGTCACACCATGTCCAACAGCTGTCTGGGGGTTGCCCGTGTAACTTTTCTTGTCCTATTTTGCCTTGACAGAATTACACTATTCTTATGGAATGAGGATGGCTCAAATAAATCTAGGACCAAGCACTATGATTTTACTTTCTCCAACCTTATTGTTTATAATACAAGGATACTACAAACTAATCTTCTTCTCTATCAAAAGGGTGGTCCCTACCATTCTCTCTATATGTTTAGGAAACTACGGAACAAGTCTGCATTATCCCATCCTTTTCTAAACATGGGGCTGTGGTTCCTTGTCATCATTGCCTTTCTGCTATCTGGGGATATAGAGACAAATCCTGGGCCACTAGATGCTTATTTCTTAGCAGATGACATACATAGTATGTCCAAACATGGGCTGTTAATTGCACATTTGAATATAAGAAGTTTGATGTGTCACTTCATGGAACTGGAGTCATGGGTCAAACTGTACAATCCTGATACCCCGTGTCTCACTGAGACCTGGCTAAAACCATTGGTTACTGACTCCCTCTGCTCCCTGCCAAATTACTCTATTATTCAAAGGGATAGGATATCGAACAAACGTAGTGGTGGAGTTGATCTGTACTACAAAAATAATCTGACTGTCTCTCTTCTCACTATCCCGGATGCTAAATCGGTATATGAATACTTTCATGCTACCCTTGCATTGGGAGCCAAGAAACTGCATGTTATCTGTGCGTATAACCCCCAGTGGGAGGGATTGCGGGTCTAGAGTACCTGTTGGAAAATACCTCTCAGAATTTTAATCATAATGAGGTTGTCATCTTAGGGGGCCTAAACTTAAACTGGCTTGGGGCAGCTCTCAGTTCTCTTCAATCTCTGACTCATAGCTACAACCTGCATCAGATGGTAACAGTGCTGACTAGAAGTCTGTCTTCAACACCACTAGGCACACTATTGGATTGGGTGCTGGTAAACCAGATCGAACACATCTCAGCCACTGGTACTCTTCCTGATGCCTTAACTGACCACTCTCCTACTTTCTGCATCCTATCCTTGGGGGCACCACCATCTCCTCCACAATGTCTCATCACTCTCACAAACTTTGCTCACCTAGACCAAGTGGTGTTTCTGTATGACATCTCCAGAATTGATTAGTTGGAGATCTATCTATTACACTGTTCTCAGGATGCTCTTAACCTCTTCATCACTAAATTCCTTACAGTTCAATGTAAACATGCCCCAAATATCACCCGGAGAGTGAGGGGTAAACAAACAAGATGGATAAACAAAGACTTGCTCAAAAGTTTGCACCTTAGAGATAAACTCTGGAAGTGCTACAAAACATTAGACCAGCAAACAGATTTCAGCGATTACCATACGCTACGGAATTCATGTAAAAGACAAGTCAGAGCTACTAAGGGCAAGTACTGTAAAGACCTATTGATTAACTCGGCCAATGATCTCTGAAAATTCTGGTCACACATCAAATCCTTCCTAGGATCCTCACAGTCAACTACCCCGGTGATATGCTGATAAATGATGTGCATTGCAATGGCTCACAAACCATAGCTAATTCTTTCAACCTGCATTTCTCTGATTTCTCCCAATATACCTCTTCCTTCGATCCCACTGCAGTGTCCTCCCACTCCTCATCAGGAACCTGTCTGGATAAGTTGGAAGTGTTGTCCCCTGTGCCTCCTTATACTCCTCCATTCTATTTCAAGGCTGTGTCTAGAAAGGAAGTCCTGAAGCTCCTGAGGTCCATCTCTGATCATACCAGCTCTGTCTCAGACTCCCTTGAACCCCGCCTCTTGAAACTTGCAGCTCCCCTTATTGCATTACCGCTGGCCAAAATTTATACATTATCACTTTCAGGTGGAGTGGTCCCTGACCTCTGGAAAGCTGCTCGGATCACACCTGTACTTAAAAAGGGATCCTAAGGTTGTCATGAACTACAGACCACTTGCCATACTCTCGGTACTGAGCAAATTCCTGGAGAAAATTGTCGCAACTCAGACAACTGACTATCTGCTTAAGCACAGCCTGCTCTCAGATACCCAACATGGCTTCAGGAAAGGACATAGCACAATGACTGCACTCCTTAAATTCACCACAGACACTATTTCAAAAATGGATACTGGCAATCTAACTGGGGCTGTCTTTATTGACCTCACAAAGGCTTTTGACCTTGTTTATCACACTTTGCTTCTCTCCTTGCTTCAACACCTGCATTTCTCCTCCTCTGTTGTTGACTGGTATGAAAGCTACCTGACAAATAGAACTCAAGTGGTGAAATTTAATTCCTCTCTATCGAACAGTACCACCATTAACATTGGTGTACCTCAGGGCTCCATCCTAGGGCCCCTCCTATTCTCTCTTTATATAAATAACATTGGACCAACTCTAAAATTCTACTCTGCTATTTTATATGCTGATGATCTTGTCATCTATACAAGTTCTACTAATATAGACACTATCAACACAATCCTTTCCTCTGACTTTAACAATATCCAAAACTGTCTATACGGCCACAAACTGGCTGTCAACACTAGCAAAACTAAAGCCATGCTGCTTGGATTGGCCCCAAAGCTCCGGGCTTGCACAACAGCACTGATGGTGCAAGACTTAGAAAGTCAATTACTGGAATGTGTGACCTCTTTCAAGTACCTGGGCATCCTGCTAGATCAATCTCTTGATCTTATTCTTCATGTACAGTCTGTTTGCAGAGCTGTCCAAAATTCCAAACTGGGTGTTGCATATAAGACTAGTTACATGCTCATGCCATCAGCTAAAATGGCCATTGTGAGGAGGATTCTGCTCCCCACCTTAACCTATGGGGCTCCCTTATTTGGGGCTGCTCATAAAACTGACCTACTCAGATGGGATATTACGTATAACAACATATGTCACTATGCCTCTTCTGCTCCTCGGCTTAAACACCACTGTCAGCTTTATAATGATCTTGGTTGGCTGTCTCCATTAGCTAATAGGAAATACTACCTTGGCTCTCTTATTGATTCAATAATTCAGAATCAAACCCCTATGTGTCTTGCAGCTATGCTTGTTCCTCAGGACACACTCCATGGTCTATGATCAGCTAATAAATCCTTTCTGAATTTGCAGAGGTGCCGCAGTAGGAAAGGAACTGTTGCATTTGAGCATGCAGCTCCACAGCTGTGGAATTCCCTTCCCCTCGATATTAGACTTTCTAGCTCCCACACATGCTTTAAGAGAAAAATGCACTTGAATCTGCTGATTGCTGATACATGTTCCTGCTTTCACCCTACCTAATGACTGATGTCTCTTTCCACACAATAGTATTTCCTCACCTCTATATAACCTTCTTACTGCCTCAGCCTGTCCTGGCTCCCCTTCCCTGCCCATGTACAATCTTGCACTGCAGGCATCTCCCTTACACTTACATACACTCATATAATCTAAATTTTATGGCTTGCTCCCCTCTTCCTCACTTACCGACCTTTTACTTAATGATACCCCCTGCTCTCAGTGCTTATTTCTTCCTTTTGTATTACCTGTTTTTGTTTTTGAGTACCTTGTTCTGTTCATATGATATGTCACCTGATAATTTATTGTCCAAGGTCCTCTCTATTCATTGCATAGGTAGGCACCTATGAACTTATGAATGGTCTACTCTGTATGTCTCTGATATATTGTATCCATTTTAACTCACTGCATGTAAAGCACTTTACTTTGTATGTTCTGATATATTGTATCCTCTTTAACTCATTGTATGTAAAGCACTTATAATTTGTTATCCTGTTAAGCTTCTGCATGTCTGTACTCTCCCGGGTCGTGCCTGAAAATAGTCATTTTATGACTAGTGCACTTACCTGGTAAACAAAAGCTAAATAAAATAAAATAAAACATGCATTCCCCAAAACCCCCCTTCTTATTGACAAAACGTTATGCAGCAAGTCCTATGTCTATCCCTCTTCTCCCTCCCTTTTTGCCTAGGCAAGAAACAGATTAGAAGATCTTGTAAATGGGCAATAAGTAGTAGAAAAAAAAAACAACAGAATTTCAATCAAGTGTTGTTTACATAGCATAAAATATGATATTCCTGGGAGCTCAGTAAATTTTAGGTGAGGTACAGAATGGGGAACTAGAAGGGTAGTAGTCCCTTTCTAACAGGGGTATCCCTGATTATAAATGTTGTGCGCGCCATTACTTGATAGGCATTTAGTTGTCCCTGCTAAACTAATCACAGGAATTAGAACCGTGCTCCACTGTGATTACTTGGCTTCTGAAAGTAACACAGAACACAATCAATGGGTTCCCAGGTTATGCTTACAATTCCCTGTCAAAGGCACCGTCTTGTGGTGATTCGGCGCCCCTGCATATCTGTAATAGCCAAATGGCTGTGTTATCCTGAGCTCTTATATGTCAGAGCAGACAGTGTAAATTACAACAAATAAAGAAAAGGAAAATTAGAATGTGTTGGTAAATGCATTTACTGCCCAAGACCTAAACTCTCACTTGATGCAGTGAACAAAAAAATTCTCTGGGCAGTTAACTGTCTCTGATTTTCAAGAAACAACAATACTCAGATCTAAGAGTGTCTAATCAAGTGGAAATAAAACATACAAGCAACATCAAGATGGGTATTTGTCCCAGCTTAGCCTGGTATTTCCCCATAGTGACCATTAACTAAAATTAGTTCAGCACCATGGCTGGATTTTCATATAGATGAAAGAAATAAAAGGAATCGTGCCAGTCCATCAATTGGTTTGCAATGGGGTCTTATATATCGGAGCAGTCAGTCTCAAATATAACTGCTATGGTGAGAGAACGTTAACGCATGACAAAACCTGTCCCAAATCCTGCTTCTGTACCATCGATTGAGAAAGAAAAAATATTAATAAAACAACAACAGAAGACATCAAGCTCTGTTGATCAGCCATCTTTTCCCAAGGAATCCTTCTTCCTAAGGTGCACTCCAACTTGAGATAAAGCTTCTTTTTTTGTAGTTATTTAGTTTCCCTTTATTTTCATTTTTCCATCCCTCTAAGGTAGGGGAAGCATTTATGAACCCACCATTTGGCCTGGAATCCATCTCAAACTAGTCAGCGAGCATGAAACAAGTCGGGGTAGGCCTTCTGCAATGCTGATAAGTCTGGGTCTACATCTTTGAATGAGGTCCCTGCTCCAGAAATCAAGACCTGAAGTCGGACTGGGTAAACCATATGGAATTTCAGACCTGCAGCGATTAATTTAGAGACTATTGGGTGGAAAAAGGTCCTCCTTTGCCTCACAGTAACTGGCAAGTTCTGGGTTATACAAATTTTGTTCTCCTCCCAGAAAACATATTCAAGTTCCTTTATTTTCTCCAAGAAAAACTGTTTTTCTTGATAGTTCAAGAACTTAAATATTAACGGGTGGGGTTGAGACCCTGGTGCTGGCATCAGTCTCAATGCTCTATGAGTCCTCTGAATTGTATATGTTGCACCGAAAGGAGAGGGGCCCGATAATTTTTCTATCAGTTTCTGGATAAACAAGATGGTATTGTTACCTTCTTCTTGTTCAGGGATACCCAAGATCACGTTGTTTCTACGACTCCTCCCCTCTAAATCTTCTATTTTTTCCTCTAGTTTTCTAATTCTATGTCGATCCTCTACAATTTCACTTTCAGTATGGTCAGACTTTTTTTCCAAGGAAATAAGATGAGACTCAGTGTCCGTCTTCCTCGTGGACAAGTCCTCCAGAGCCGACGACATTTGTTTCATTTCGATGACCACTGATTTTAAATCTTCCCAAAAAGATTGAAGCTGCTTCAGGAACAGTTCGAGGGTGAGGGGAGTAGCTGCAGGAGCCGACGTAGAGGAAGCTGTGGTAGTAGGCTGCTTGCCACTGCTAGTCAATTGGGCCCTGTGTCTTTTGCCAATCTTCTCCGGCGAAGCAGGAGGGGTATTTCGGGGTAACGTGAGCTGCATTTCGGCTTCCATTCCTGGATATTTTTGCTGTTCTAAAATCCGCTCACTTTCCAATTGCAAAGAAGCATTGGGAAATTAATTTAGGAGCATGAAAATAGGAGGATTAGCACGGGCAATGGGAGCTGAGAATAAGAACTGCTACACAGTCTGCTACATCACCGGAAGTCCTCTTTTCTCTTTCTTCCTGATTTACCATATTCCTCATTTTTTCTTTTTATGAAACAGCTCTATATTTCCTATTTCCATGGATCTATTTCTCTCATTATCTTTTACATCTCTACCTTCTTTCATAATGGGAGTTACTTTTTCTTGCACGTTAGAGGTTTTCACAAAATATTCCACAAGTGATTTAAACATAACACCCAATTCCACAAGCTGTGTATTTCCAAAACAAATTTCTTTCTTAATTTAATTAAATTAATCAATAAGAACATTATCCTTCTCTTGGCTTCCCAAATTACTATTACTAGTAACATAATTATCAATATCTGGACATGTTCGATTCACTTGGTGAATCTTCACTTCAGAACCCTTACATCTTACTTTATTAATAGGATTTTTTTTTAACATTTCTTTATGCCCTTGTTTCAGGTTTGGAGTAATAAAGGAGTTAAAAATCTCTCAAATAGGATCACTTTCACATTCAGATCTCTCAATATCAGTATCAAACCCCCCATCCCGAGTGTTGTAAATATCCACAGCTTCTGGAGATAACATAAATACATCCAAAACATGTCTGTAGTTATCAACATCATCTGTAACATTGTCACAGTTCTCGTTAATACCATTTTTCCCACTGATGACATAATTCTTCTTAGCTGATAAATTACTGTGACCCAATACCTCATTACTATTTTTCTCTGTCTTTTTATTATTAACTAATTTCTCCCTCAAATCATCTATACTTTTCACTTTACAAACTCATCTCTATTCGAATTTCTTTTCATTTCAGATAGAACCATATCTGAATGAAACAACGCAGAGATAGGTTTGGGTGTCTCCTGCATCTCTATACTTTTTAACAAATAATTTTCTTCAAGGATTCTAATTTCCTCTAATAAGGGGTGCTCACTTCAACCAGTCTCCTTACTTCTTATATTAGATCAGGAGAAGACGCAGATCTAGGAACAAAACCTCTGTTAACCCTCTTATTGACCCTTAACTCAATCTGATCTGGGGCAGGTCTCATAAAGTACGTTATTTTAGAAATATCAGGCAGAATAATGCTCTTTAAAGCTTTTTTTGATAACGTGGATATAGTTTCCATTTTTCCCTGCTTGGTGGGATTTTTTTTTTTACTGTAAGTTTTCATCTTTTTTGGCATTACACTACCAATAGAACCCTCCTACATAACATACTAACTCCTTGGTATAAACTGATATAAATCAGTACTAATAAGTTACAGTTAGCTGAGAAAAACACACAAAAAACATACAAAACACACAAAATTGGAACTATTTCAATAAAACACTTAAAATATTCCCCAATCAACTCAAAAAGCCGGGAGCCAAAACATATATACATATATACAGTATATAGAGGTAATGAAAGTTCAACTTGACTGCACCACAATTAATTATCTCTTAATCCTTATCCACCGAGGTGAATTTTTAGACTTTTAGACTAATATATAATCCTTTGGTTCTTTAGCAAATGTTCCAAACCACCAGCAATTGGAGAGAGAATAATAAAAATACAATTTCTTCTTGTGTTCTTTGTATTCCTCAAAACCCTAGTAATTAGGACACTTGGCATGCAGATCTCTCCAGTAAACTGAAAGTGTTGTCCAGTCACTAAAAAAATAAAACAAACAGTTGCGTATACCAATATCTTGAAACAGAGTCACTAAATTAGCAGCTAATCCCTAACCAAAACCATACAAAATTTAAGTAACTTAAAATAAAACACAAATAACAATAGATATAACAAAAGATAATAAAAACATTCACCCTCTATCTTAACAGTTCTTTAAAAATAAAAACCACAACACTTACTTGTCCAACTGTAAGTTTAAATTTAGATTGAAGAAAGTTGGAAAAACAGGCAGTAGCAGAGTATTCCAGTGATTACAGAGCCACAATTAAAGCCTGGGCTATTGTTTTAGAAACATAGAAACATAGAATTTGATGGCAGATAAGGACTGCTTAGCCCACCCAGTCTGCCCATTTCTCTGCCTACTGGATAAGCTGCAGATCCTAGTTAACCAGCAGCCTACTTCTTCCTACCCCCATCCCCTAGAATTGCCTTATGACTGTCCCATGCATGCTTGAATTCCACCACTGTTTTTGACTCCATGACTCCTCTGAAGGCTGCTCCATGCATCCACAACCTCTCTGTGAAAATACTCCTTAAATTACCTCTGAGCCCTCTATCTTCAAATTGTGCCCCTTGTTCTTGCACACCTCTTTTGAAAGATGCTACCCTCTTGGACTTTGTTTTTTTCCTTGGAGGTACTTGAAAGTTTCTATCATGTCCCCTCTCCCTCCTTTCCTCGAGGCTATACATATTAAGCTCCTTTAGTCTCTCTTCATATGTCTTCCGGTGCAGACCCTGCACCATTTTAGTTGCCCTCCTCTGGACAGCTTCCATCCTGTCTATGTCTTTGCGAAGACTGGTCTCCAGAACTGCACACAATACTCCAGACGGGGTCTGAACAGCCATCTGTACAGAGGGATAATAACTTCCTGTTTTCTACTGGTGATGCCTCTCCCTATGCATCCCAATATCCCCCCAGCCCTCATTGCTGCCCTCTCACATTGCTTGCCCACCTTTAGGTCATCTGATATGACTACCCCCAGGTCCCTTTCCATTTTTGTTGTTGTTAGTATCTCCCCCCCCCCATTGTGTACTCTTCCCCTGGGTTTTTGTTTCCCAGGTGCATTACCTTGCACTAGCATCAAAAATCAGCCACAGACAACCAGCAGCGAACAGGAGTGTAGAAAATAAGAACAGCTGTTTAATTATTTAACCCCAACCAAAAGAACAAGCAACTGCACTTTCTACAACTAAAAAGTAGAAAAACCTTTGTGGCTAAAAGAACGACTGTGGAGTCTTCACAAGCATTCCAAGAAATCTGAACAAAAGAAAACTCCTGTCCCCTTTTAACTAATACACAAATTAGAGTGCATGGGGAACTCAGGGGAACTCATGCATCCAATAGGTCTTCAAATAACCAATTAAATTATTAAATAAATGATTAATTGAAAAGGCCACACACACAAGAGCTTAGCTCAAAAGAATCAGCCTGTTCACCAACACTCAATTAACATTCAATTAATCATTTAATCGAAACACACAAAAAAAAAATTGCAAGTATACAAAATAGCTTTAAACATTTGTTAAACAGTCAGCCGCTAGTAAATAATCAATTGGCGCTATAGGCATTATAGCACTTTTATAATGCGCTTTATAATGCTATAGGGCTTTACAATGCTTTAAAATGCTTAAACATGCTTTAAAATGCTTTATCTTTATAATTTAACCTACAGTGCCAATAGTAAAAAATAAAAGAAATCACAAAAACATAGAAATACAAGAAGCAGACAAAAAAGGAAAAATCACTCCAAGTCTCAGACTAGATCCAAGTCCAAGATCTGCTCCAGAACCACACACTTTACTTTATTTTCTTTAATTTTCAACTTTCCACTTTCCGCTTTCCTTCTGATAACCTCTTCAACTCAAACACATCTCAGAAAACTCCCAATCTCCCATAAACATCTCTATAGGGGAAAACTCAGCATTTTTCAATGTTTTCAGTATTAAAACCAGGGAGTATTCTGTGAGTATTGTGTGAGGGCTGAGAACAGGTCACAGCCACTAACTGACCACAGAACGCTGACTGCTAACCACAAGGCTCACTCCACGTGAAACATTCCAAAGCATTCCAAAATTCAGGACTTTCTGAGGACCCCCCTCCAGCTTCATCAATCCAACCTGGACCACTGGACAAGTCTTTTTCCTGGTGAAACAAAGGAGACGTGGCAAGCAAAAATGAAAGGGACAGCAATAAGATGGAATGGTGAGACTACATGTGTTTAAGGCAACAATAGTTTACCTTTTATTTCTTAAAATTATCGCTTAGTAGCCCTCCTACGGAGAGTTACTCCACAACGTACTGAGTGAAACGCAGTCCCTCTCCTCTCAACAGGTGCAGTCAGTCTGTGCTTGATCAGGTTAAACTACAGAAAACAGCAGGGCACTTACTATGCCTTGATAAGTTTCATGGCCAGCATAAGACAAGAACATAGGGACTGCAGAGGACAGCAACAGCACTGACTAATACAGTGTAACTACTGTAGGCGTTAGCACCACAGCATTGGTATTCATTACCCTCCATTTTTTATGGCCTTACCCATTTTTGCCTCATCCCTGTCCTTACTGCCTTTGTCTTTTACTCCATTTACTGCTGCCCTTTTCCCTGTTGACTTCTCTATCTTGGTGTTTACCTCACTAAATACCCTTTTTTTGGGGGGGGGCTATTACTAAACTTGCAAGCCTGCATTTGCAAAATTCAACATCACTTGATAACTTTTTTGTTTTGAAATATTTTTACACCAAATTGAGAACATAGCCTTCTTATGACCCCACCTCATGAACAATGGCAAAGAAAATCTTAAACTCCTGCCTAAAGGTGATTTTACACAGAGACTGTGAAATCACCTTCCGGGATGTAAAAAATGTTTTGGTCAGTATTTGAAAAATGACTACTCTCACATTCATGAGGTGCTTTAAATATATGGCTATGTTGTAAATTTGGTGTAAAAATATCAAAAATAACCAAAGTTGCAAGCCTGCATTCGCAAAATTCAATGTAGGCTCATTACGTAATTGTTTTTTAATATTTTTACAGCAAATTTTCAATATAACCTTCTTAGGACCCCACCTGTTGAATAAGGGCAGAGAAAATTGTCAGCTTCTACCCAAAAAAGTATTTCACACAGGGACCACAAAATCACCTTTCATGATGAAAAAAAAATCAGGTGCAGTAAAGATATGGCTATGTTCTTAATTTGGGACACCAGAAGTGTTCGAGGGTGGGATTGAAAGTATTTGTTTATTTATTTACTGAGACCCCTGATCAGTGGGGGGTGGATTAATGAATTAAACTGCTGTTAAAAATCCTCAGAACTGACCACTGGCAGTAAGCTGTTCTGCAGAATTTTTCCCCACAGCTTAATAAATTAACCCATAGTCTGTATATTTATTCCACAGTTTTAAGGTGGAATTTCTGTGGAAGTTGTGAAAATGTTTTCCGAACTTTCACAGAAGCAAAATTCACACTTTCTCTGAAATTCCACTGGCAGAATTATTTTCGCACACCCCTATCTGGAAGTTTGACCCTAGGTGCCTTGCATTTCAAGTTTATTGCAGGAAAACTCCATTGAGCAAGCTCATTAACAAGGAGATCCTGGAGCATGTATACGGACAAGGAATACAATACATAGAAAAACACACAAAAAAGAAAGCATCACAGTAGATAAAATAAGATAAAGTTTAGGTTCTTATGGTACATAGTGCTCAACTTAAGGCATAACAAAGTAGATATAAACTGCATAAACTTGTGAGAAACATTAGTAGTCAAGAGTTTACATTCATGGGGAGAGAGTAATTACATAGGATCAAGAGTTTGAGGAAAAAGCATACAGGGGAGTAGGAAACGGGATGGAGGGAGTGAGGGGTAGGATATAGATGGATAGCAAAAGGGTAGAGAGGAGTTTTAGGAGAAGAATAGAGAAAGGGGGAGCAGGTGAGATAAGTGATAAAGATAAGGGTAGAAGAGAGTCTTAAGATCAGTTGAAAAGATCATTATGATTGGTCACAGTAGACATTTTGGAATGGTAGACTGGGTAAGTTCTAGAAGGATATCAACAGGAATAAGGCTAATACCACTACATTGGGAGGGCATGGAGAAACATATAGGTGGAGAAGAGACTTAAAAACAGTTACAACTATCTCTAAATTTAGATGTAGTTAGCTTTTTCTAAAAGTTAACAGAGACAGTACTAGATAGTTTCAGTGTAGATTGAAGCTGATTCCAAATGGTTGGGAGAGCAAATGATATGGCCTATTTGCCAAAGGTGGTGCGTGTCCTAGGCACATCAAGGGAGATAAAATTAGATTTCCTAAGTGAGTATACATTGCGGGAGATGTGGATAAGAGATGTAATATTGCTTGGTAGCTTATTCAGGAGTATTTTGAGAGTCCAAGCACCAGCATGGAGCAGAAGTCGAGTGGTAGGTGACGTCCAATCAACGGCTATGTACAAGTCACAATGGTGAGTTCGGTATGGAGAGTTTGTAATGAACCGTAGACCATGATGATAGAGGACATCCAATTTATTTAGGCTTGTAGTTGCAGAAGAAGTGTAAATTAGGTTCCCATAGTCAAGTAGAGGAAGGAATGTAGCTTGAACCAGCTTGGTTCTAGTTTCTATCAGAAAGAGGCCCCTGTTTCGGAAGAATAAACCTAACCTGATTTTTAATCTTCTGGAAAGGTCATCAAGATGGTCATTAAAGGAAAGCTTATTATCTAACCGAATGCCAAGATACTTAAACTTAGAGGTGATTTCCAATGGTTCACCTAGGAATGTGACAACAATGTTTTTAGGTATGTCAAAGGGGATGGTAGGGGTTGTCTTAAGAGTGAAGATCATAGTATTGGTTTTCTTGGCATTGAAAAGGAGTTTAGCATTAATAAGATTACTTTCAAGTTGGGCAAAGTCAGCTTGGAGCACATCCCTTAATTCTGATACTGATGTGCCAGAGGCATACAGTACTGTGTCATCTGCAAAGAAATGCAGTTTGGAGTTAGTTATATGTGAGTCAAGATCATTGATGTATGGGGAGAAAAGGATAGGGCCAAGGATGGAGCCTTTCGGGACTTCCCTGGCAATCGACAATGAGGTTGAGAATAGGCCATTGGATTTAATTTTCTGTGTCCTTCCTGTTAGGTAACTGGTGAACCACAGAGTGGTGGAGGGAGTGGCACCTAATTTAATGAGGCTAATAACTAGCAAATTATGGTCAATGGTATTGAATGCTTTACTGAGGTCGAGGGAGACTGCACCAGTGATCTTCTTGGTGTCCATAGCAGATACCCAGTCATTGGTGACTTTAGCCAATGCAGAGATAGTGCTATGATTAGTGTAAAAGCCAGATTGCACTGGGTTAAGAAGTGAATAAGCTTCAATATGGTGTTTTAATTGAGTATAAATCAGTTTCTCAAAGATTTTAGAGATACTGGGCAGAACTGAGATGGGTCTATAATTGTTAAGGTCGCACGGCTCCTCTGTTTTAAATAAGGGAAGGATGTGGTCGGATTTCCAGCTAGAAGGAACTGTGGCAGTGGTGATAGAGAGATTGAATATATGTAGAACAGGGCAGTGAGATGTGAGTAGCCTAATTTTAAGAAAAAAGATTCAAGACCATCATCCCTGGCACTTTTCTTGGTATCTAAGTTGATGAGTGAGTCTTCAACTTCTTTATTGTTGAGTGGGAGGAGCTAAAAGGGACAAGTCGCAATTTGTGGGGTGATAAGTGAGCTGGTTTGATAGCTGGTATGGCTTGCATATTGTGATGAGTCGAAGGCTAGGCCTGCAGTGACAAAATGGGAGTTAAGTTCTTCGAGGATTTGTTAATTACTTTCTACAACCCTACCATTACTGTGGATCTCAGTTGGAATGGAGGGAGCAGCAGGACGTCCTTCGATGGACTTAATTGTCCTCCAGATTTTGTGGGGATTCCCATTTGCCTGTTCCAAGGTGGAAACATAGTAGCCTGCTTTGGCAGCGCAAATGTGTTTGATGCAGGCATTCCTAACTGTTCTAAAAGCCTGCCAGTCTTAGTTCTCCTAACCTGAGCCCAAATTCTGTCATGGTTTGTGAGTGCAGTCTTGAGATCTGAAGTAAACCAGGGATTTGAGGTGTTGCGCATCCTAGTCTTAGTAAAGGGGGCGTGCTTGTTAGCAAGGGCATTAAGTTTGGCATTAAGGACAATGACAGCCTCATCAGCAGTTTTAACAAGATAGAGATCTTGCCATTGCATCTTGCCTAAGTTAGCCAAGTAATTTAATGCATTGAACTTCTGAAAGGACCGTATAGATATAAGCTTAGGCTGAAGACGAGCTTTATGGAGAGCACCCTTCAGTCAGGGATATGGATGTTCACAGACAGCGGTCGAAACTGATACCTGCCCCACTAGCCTAATGATATTAGATATTGATTTGGGATAGAAAAAAAACTTTAAATAAAAAAGAGCACTGCAAGTCTTACTTTTATCACTTAGAACAACAAGACCGTGGTCTGAGCTTGTGCGTGATGTTGCCGTGGATGTGACATGCATGCTCAGGATCGCAGTCCTGTTTTTGTGTGGAAATCCAGGAAACTTGTACACCAAAGAAAAATCAGGTTGACACTAACAAATGTAATATGACAGCTTTATTGCTGAATAGTCTTCCACCGCACTTGACTCAGCGCTTTGGGTTCAAACACCTTTCTTCAGGAGGCATGGTAAAAGTAAGACTTGCAATGATCTTTATTATTTTAACAAAGATCCCCATGCTCAGAAGAGGATGGACTTTTAGCTCCAACTATCACTTACTCTTGTTCAGGAAATTTGCACATGTGCAACTCGTCTTCACATTAAGAAGAGGCATCTGGTGGTGGAGGATTAGCCAAACAATAAGGTAATGTGCTTGGTCCAAACTAAAGTTTATATTTTTAAAATTTAGGTTACAGACATCACTGTTACTCATACTGGTCATGAATAGTTTATTATACAATGAACAGAAAGAATGCTGGTCCCTGATTGATCAGACAGGGACTGGAACTGGGATGTTATCCCAGCATAATGTCTTGGCTCTAGTCCCAGCACACTAATGTCCGCAGTAAATGTTTAAAAAGAATTCCTTCACAGGCTTCCTAATGATCACCTCTAGCACTCCCCACTCTAATCAGAATGTGCACTTCCCACCCCGCTCATTGGCCCCACTTCACTGTGCCCCACTCCAGCCCACTTCACTGCGGTCCTGTCCTCACTTTAGACAACACAACCATACCTCCCTCCCACCAAATCATAGTATTCCCCCTGCAAAAGTAACAAAGCATTCTATTTCCAGTCTGTTGTGTTCCCCTAACCCAGTGGATTCACTTAAGTGTGGATCACGCGATTCACATTAACTTTAAACTACAAGCATCCTACATCCCTGCCACAGAAAACCAAACAAAAAAAAAATATAAAGCACAGAGGTACCTCATAATTTTTCTTCTACAGAGCAGAGCTGTCAATCCTACTTTCACCAATAGGCTCACCCACCATGATCCTTGGCATTGTCCTGGAGGCTGCTCTACTCCAGTCAAACAAAAATTCAAATTCCCCAGACTGACACTGCAACCCCCCCAAAAAAAACCTTCACTGCAACTATTTCCAAACAGGAGTGAAACTCTTAAGACTTGTGGGAGAGGGGATTCAAGAGAGACACTATTCAGTTACCAGCAGTACCTGAAGCAACAGCAGCACCTACTGGACATAATGGAAATTATGGACTTTTTTCCCAATCCGTCTATCTCCATATACAGAAAAATACTTTAACAGTGTAAACAAAAATGTTTTTCTTACTTTTGTTTTTGTTTTCACAAAAGATACATTGTATAATAGGAATAATGCAATCCAGGGTGTGTGTTATGCTGGGATAGCATCTCTTCTCGGGCATTAAATGCCCTTAGCCTGTGGCCTTGGGCCCTACCACCCAAGGTGGGATATTATCACAGCATAACACCCACCCTGTTGAGAATTATTCCTTTATTTTGCCATCAGTGTTATTACAGGCACACTGTTCAACATGTTCAGTATAGCTGCTTAAAGCTGACAGTGCCCATTAATGTGCGCACTGTTCATGTTTTTTTATAATTGAATGTGCTTTATTGGATTTTATAAAAAAAAGCATCTAAACTACCATTTATAACAATACAGTGTGACTACAAAGCTGCATAACTATGAGTAACTTCACAAACAATAACTACAACCCCCTATCTTGTCCCCCCTCCCCTCCCCCTACACCCATACCCTCTCTTACCAGAGCACCTGAATCTGAAATTAAGTGGTGCCACCCGTGCTCTAATATAGGATCAGGGCAGTCAGTGAGAGTCACCCGACGAGTTCTCATGAAGGGCAACTCCAACTTATGGTCTTCATAAAGCGACATTCCTGAGTGATCACAAACTGGGTCTCCAGGCTTGACTAACTTAGAGATCCTGTTGAAACCAACAAAAGCATATACAGTGTTTCCAACCTTCATCTTAAGGAGTCCTCCCAATGGTATATCCCAGCAATTTGTTTCTCTACCACTAAAGCTTGGGTGATCTCCTTGTACCATTCCTCATAAGAAGGAGTATCCTTCTCCAACCAATGTCTAAGGATAACTGTTTTCACCATGACTGAGATGAGAGTCATGTGACCCCCTACGTTGATTTGTCAAGAGAGAGGAGAAGTCTCTCAGCAAGCAGATTTTGGGGGTGAAGGCATGCTTCAATCCCAATAGGGGACCAAGGGATGATTGAATCCTCACCCACAATGGGTGTATCTTGGGACAATCCCATAACATATGTTTTAAATCTCCCTCAAAAAGGCCACAACAAAAGCAAATAGGAGTTGGGGACCTTCCCATTCGAAAACGCTTAAGAGGGGAAAAATACAAATCATGCAATATTCTGAACTGTGTCCATCTATGTCTGTCCTGCTTCAAAACTCAGTAAAGATTATGCCACATTGAGTGCCATTGTAAAGCTGTGAAGACTAAGCCTAACTTTAGCTGTCAATAGCAACCAATCCCATTCAATGAAGAGGGATCTGTCGATTCAAGATAAGGGTATAGTCCAGCAGTCACATGAGGCAGCAGAGCGATGAACAAATGGCTGGGTAGCGGCCCTGTGTCCGGCGACTACCAGGGGCCAGGCCCAAGGAAAGCCTTAAGGGCCTTCACTAATTGCAAGTATTTGAAACTATGCAAAAGGGTAATCGAGAAGGTCTCTTGCAACTCACTGTGAGTCATCACATGACCTTTAGTGAGGAGGGATTGTACCATAACTCCCCATAACTGTGGGGAAAAAGCTCTTGGTATAGGACAAACTGCAGTTGAGAAGTGGGGGTTCTCAATATTGGCTGGGAAAGGGCACCAACCCAGTCTGACTTCACTTATAGAAGGAGCTGCCCAGAGGCCTTTAAGGACCACACAAAAGGAAGGTGTCTCAATTCAGGAGGTAAATGAGTTTGTTTAATATAAATTAAACTATTAAAGTGTAACCCCTCCTTTCTGCACAGGTCCTCTTCTATTTGATGCCAAACAGAACAGTACTCACCTGAAACTACATCGCCTTCAGTGTTACCCCACCATAACCATTTGGAACCATGCAGTGACAAATGGTTTTGGAAAAGGTTGTGGAGATGGAGTCCACCCCTGTCTCTCAGTTGTGCCATCTTGTGGTAAGCACTATGAAACACACCATCGCTCCCCAAAAACCTATTGAAAATGCTCTGTAACTGAAAGAACCATGATTTGGGCAGCCGTGCCTGTCATGTCCATGGGGTACAAAAGCCTTGGAAGAACATTCATTTTAATAATGCTTACTCGGCCCCAGAGGGATATTGGAAGAGCAGCCCATCTCTAGAGATCCTGCCTGATAACCTACAGAAGTGGGGTTCAGTTCACCTTGCACAGATTTGGGAGGGAGTGGGGTATCCTAATCCCCAGATGCAATAATTCCTTGGAGGCCCACAACAAACCAAGGTATTGCATTTCCTGCCGAGCAACCAAGCTGTTCAGGGGCATGACCTATGATTTTTCTACATTCAGTTTGTATTTGTGCCACCTTGACTTGAAGCATCTTTTACTTTGAAAGATGCTTCCTTCCTGTACTCTGTCTATACCTGTAATGTATTTGTATGTCTCAATCATGTCCCCCTTCCCTTCTTTACTCCAGAAAATACATATTTAAGTCCTTTAGTCTTTTCTCATAGTTCTTATCCCACAGGCCCTGCACCATTTTACTTGCCATCCACTACACTGCCTTCACCTTGTCTATGTTCTTTCTCAGATGGGGCCTCCATAACTGGATGCAGTATTTGAGGTGCGACCTCATGAGTGCCTTATAAAGGGTCAAGATGACCTCCCTGTTTCTACTCATGATACCCATCCCTATGCATCCAAGCATCTGGCTAGCCTTTCCAGCTGCCTTATCACACTGCTTACTTTTTCTTAGGTCCCCTAAGTTGATAACTCCCAGGTTCCTTTCATGCATTGTGACTGTCAGTACCTCCTCCCCTACTTCATACTTTGTCCCTGGGTTCTTGTGCCCTCTGTGTATGATCCTGTACTTTTTTGCATTGAATCAAAGCTGCCATTCTTCAGACCATTTCTCCAGTTTTATAAGGTCTTCACTTATTCTTTCAACCCCCGATGGCATGTCCACCCTATTGCATACCTTTGTGATATCTGTGAAGAAGCATACCTTCCCCTCCAATCCCTCTGCAATGTACCCAATAAAGACATTAAAAAAGACAGGCCCCAACACCAACCACTGTGGCACCTTGCTCATCATTTCTCCCTTTCCAAAAGTACTCCCTGTTACATAGAAACATAGAATTTGATGGCAGATAAGGACCGCTTGGCCCACCCAGTCTGCCCATTTCCCTACCTAATGGATAAGCTGCAGATCCTAGTTAACCAGCAGCCTGCTTCTTTCTACCCCAACCCCCTAGAATTGCCTTATGACTGTCCCATGCATGCTTGAATTCCACCACTGTTTTTGACTCCACAACCTCCTCCGGAAGGCCGTTCCATGCATCCACAACCCTCTCTGTGAAAAAATACTTCCTTACATTACCTCTGAGCCACCCCCACTCTATCTTCAAATTGTGCCCCCTTGTTCTTGCACACCTCTTGTTTTGAAAGATGCTACCCTCTTGGACTTTGTTGATTCCCTTGAGGTACTTGAAAGTTTCTATCATGTCCTCCCTCTCCCTCCTTTCCTCAAGGCTATACATATTAAGCTTCTTTAGTCTCTCTTCATATGTCTTCCAGTGCAGACCCTGCACCATTTTAGTTGCCCTCTTCTGTACAGCTTCCATCCTGTCTATGTCCTTGTGGAGACTGGGTCTCCAGAACTGCACGCAGTACTCCAGATGGGGTCTGTTTTCCACGACCCTCTGACTCCTGCCATTCAGCCAGTTCTCCACCCACAGAACTATTTTAGGATCCACCCATAGGCTGTGCAGTTTGTTAATCTGTCTTCTTTGGGGGACAGTGTTGAAGGCCTTTCAGAAGTCCATATAGGTCACATCCACTGCACCTCCCAGGTCCCCTACCTTAGTTATCCAGTCGTGCCATAGATTAGTTCAATGAATCAGTGCAAAACACAGTGCATATCCTAAATACAGTAAAAGAAAGAGTTAGATGTATAAGTAAATAAATTCCATATAAGGCAGTGTGTGTGTGTGTGTGTGTGTGTGTGTGTGTGTGTGTGTGTGTATGTGTGTGTCAATGCACTGTGTATGTAGTCAGCGCACTGTTACATTATAGTGGAGTATGTATGCATATATGTGTACTGTAAATGTATTAGTCCGAGTGTGTGTATCAGAACAATTAGAAAATGCAGTTAGGTGTTTCAGTGGATAGTGCAAAAATTGCTAGTCTACATTCCCCCACTACATAATCTAGACCAGTTTCAGCCTTGTGCATGTCATTGCTGATATAAATGAGTTATCTAGTGGCAACTCCCCATCCTCCAATGTCCCTCGGAACCTAAAAAGAAGAAAACAGTCTATGCATGTATTTTTTTAATCTGTCTGTAAAAATGTGTGTAGAACGTGCACTGCTATGTTACAGTGGAATGTATATACATGTGTGTGTGTATAATTATATATATATATATATATATATATATATATCTATCATAGTGGCGTGGTCGCAACACTATATTTAGGGTTGAGATGTCACTTCTATGTTAAAGTAAAAATTTTGTGCGTTAATAACTTGAGACCCGTTCCACAGATTTGCCTGAAATTTGGTATGCACAATGGGGCATGGTAGAGCTCTTGATTTGCCAAATTTCATTTCAGTCGATCTTATGGTCTTTGCACACGAAAATGCTGAAAAATGCAAAATTATCCCGTTTTGGAGGCAGTTTTGGGGATATTGTCCATGGCACTGCGTGGCCGTTGTGTGGTGTGTCACTCTGTGACATGGTTTGTTTGAAAGAGCTTCACTGGCTGAATATGCCGCTTTTTGTTTGGTGAAAAAATATTTGAGGCATTCAAAAGTTATAACACTTTTAATTTCCCATTATAAGTCAATGGGAACATTTATATGGTTATTTTACGAACAAAGAATCGGGTTTTGGCCATCTGGTCCCTCCTCACGATCAAAGAATTTGCAGGCTCACAATCAAAGATTCTTTGATCCTGAGAGAGGAATTAGATGGCCAGATTTGGAGGGACCAGATAGCCCAATTTTAACAACTTTTAAAATTAAATATCTCAGAAATGGTTTAGACTTTTAACTTTAAATTTGGAGGGTGTTGACGAGATGTCCTGTAGATGTGAATTATGGTGCTTAGGTGTCAGAAAATACATTTGTTGCAGAGATATGGTGTGGCACAGTTTACGTTCTGCAGACAGCATTTTACATTATGGTAGTGGCTTGAAATTTATAGGATAGCTAGCCTTACAGCCATGGACGTACTTTGCAGTCGTTAGGTGTATAAAATGTAAACAGGTGTGGAATTCTGCCACTCTGACCAATCAAACTTTAAAATGTTATATCTCAGACACAGTTTGGTCTTTTAAATTGAAATTTGCAGGGTGTTGAGGGGATGTCCTGTACATGTGAATTATGGTATTTAGGTGTTGGAAAATTAGGTTGCTGCAGAGATATTGAATGATGAACTTTACATTTTGCGTATAGCATTTTACATTGTGGTAGGCACTTTTAATGTTAAACTTCACATTTTGCACGTTAATAACTTTGCAACCATTCAACGGATTTGCACACAATTTGGCATGCTCAGTCTGGTGTCATATATCTTTTGATTTGCTAAATTGCTTTTTAGTTGGACTTAGGGTTTTTGTGCAGCGAAGTGCCAAAAAATTCACTTTTTGCCACTTTTGCACATTTTTTGTCTGTGTCGTTGCACAGACACCATGACACACCCTGTCAGCTGTCAATCTTGGGATGATGGGCGGGTCCATGAAGGAGGGATGGGGCAACCCTAAAGGTCTCATTTCCTGACTTTTTGTGTTTTAACCCTAAATGATGCATTAACAAAGCCTTTTGCATAGAATTTATATATATATACTGTATATGTATTAGTCAGTGAGTATGCATCACAACAATTAGAAAGTGCAGTTAGGTGGCTCAGTGGGTGGTCCAACAATTGCTAGTTTAGCCAGCCCGGTAGCACTGAGGGTTGAGGCACTGGACTCTACACCTAGCGCAACACCGACGACCCAGGTTCGGGAATGAGCCCAGGTTGCTGGGGGTTGGCAGGGGAGGGAAAGGATTGAGCATCCGGAGGACAGCTCTTCTCTCCTCTCCTCTCCTGGGAGGGACAGGGGTCCCAAGTCAGTGCTAGGCTGCCCTCTGGCAAAGGCCAGGAGATGCAACAAGCGCTGACAATGTAGAGAAGGGGCGGGGGAGTGGCAGACGCCAGTTCCATGCCTTGACATCAGGGTGCCAGCCACTCCCCAAGAAACAGGGAAAATACCCTTCAGCTCCAGCGGAGATGGAGCACTGGAGCTTGCCCTCGATTTGCGGCCACCCACCTGGCACCCGACCAACCGATGCTACTGACTGCTTAGGCTGTTAGGGGCCCACCTCATCCCCATCCGGGGAGTAAACTGAGGCTACATGGGTGACGGAGGACTGCTCCGGTAGGGCTGACCACAGAGGGATGACTCCTTGGTGCTCCTGAGGAGACCAGAGCTGAGGGGCGGAGAGGAGGAATAAATACAAAAATAAAAACAAAACAAACAAAAAAAACAGTTGCTAGTTTACACATTTCTCACAGCCCACAATATCATTATTTAGTAGTTGTACTGCCTCTTGTTAGATCTTGTTGAGATTTGACATCTGTAAATATTGAGTGAGTTTCCTCTCTCCTTCTCAGTGCAGCCAATGCTGCCTTCTAGAAATCCAACAGAACAGGGAGGGGAAGACGCAAAAAGTAAGATGAGATATCAGAGATAGCCAAGGGAGTAGGTTCAGCATAATGATTTTGACTATAGTCTCAGAAAATAAGTAGGATCTGACTGTATCCATGAGTCAGCCTACCCATGTAAAGATCCTTATGTTGGACTATACAAGGGCCCAGTCTCTGGGCACAAAGTCTGCAGGCCGGTAAACAAGTGCCTCTGGCTTCTTCCTCATACAGTAATAAGAATGTTTAAAAAATGTGAGGGTCTGATGTACCCAGGATTCCATAATGACGTTTAAATCCATTTTCAGTTGCTTAATTCTGTGTTTAATTGCCTTACCACTGTGGGTGTATTAGGGTATATAACAGCTGATGTATATGAAGTTATGTAGTTATTGGATATATCTCTTGATATATTTGGTGCCTCTTTAAGGAGGCATAACAAATAATGTCTCCTTGTAAAAATGTCTTCTAAGTATCCCACAAAATATGGGTTGAAATGTCAGAAGAGGAATTTTCAACCACTATCTGATGTATAATATATGGTCCATTATTAGCTTCTGAAAAGGTTTATCCCTAAAGAGAGTTGTCAAACCTACAGACTTCCAGAAAGTGGATCTAGGTCCTTAATCAAGATCCAGTTTAAGAGAAAGTGAGTCATGGTCAGACAGTAGTTGTGGGCCACATGTGAGACAGAAACATATATACAGTAGAAACACAGACAATGATGGCAGAAAATTACTAGTTGTCCATCCAGCCTACCCAAGCTTCTTTTCTAACCCTGGGACCTGCTGTCCAACCTTGGTCCTAGCATCCTGAATGTTTGTGAGGTGCTCACATGTGGTGAAGGAATAATCCAAATGGGAGTTGATACCTTATTGAAGGGAATAATGGGCATAAGCTCTGCCCATCAGGAAACATGTGTGCAATATGTCTGTAATGCCTAATTGGAAAGGATGGTGTGGAGAAATGTTTGAGCAATGGAGGCTCTGTATATCGCTGGGTAGGAGGTATCTAAATTAATAAATACTGTTAGATTAAGATCACCCCCTAAAATAAGTTGGCACTAAAGAAACCCCATCAACTGGCCAAGAAAGCACTGAAAAACGTGAGTGTCAGAGTTGGGGGTTGAGATATACAATAGCCAAGGTGTCATCTGTGTTATTCAGTCAGCCTTGCAAGATAACAAATCACCTAAGGGGTCACAATATTCCTGCAGTGATTCAAATGGGATGGTCGAGGGAATAAGGAAAGCAGCACCATGGTGAATCTCTTGTTCAATGGAAGAGGCATGTACTTGGTCCCCCCAACCCCCACCACCACCACACTCAAGAGAGTTTTGAATGCTCCTGGGAAGTGTAGTGTGTTTTCTGAACAAATATTACATTGACTGTATAATTCTGAATGTATTGAAAAAAATTAGTTGACTTCACTGGATTCTTTAATCCATTTATATTCAGTGCAAAAATGATTGCATCCATCACAGCATGATGCAAAAAACAAAGAAATGCCAGGGATATATAAGGGTCCCATAACCACCTGAGCTATGCTAGACACATCCACGTCAGAGACCTACAAGTAGGGATGCAGTGACCTAAACACCCATTCTGTATGACCTGAAACAACAGAGCATTCAGGATGGCTGGGCTCCTCATGAGAGGTCTGACACCATGTGCATCACCAGATAACTCCTTCAGTCAGAGATCGGTCAACACATAGTGCTAGCTAAATGGCTATCTCTGCTTTTTTAACAGAACTGAGAAATACCAGGATTGAAAAACAGGCAAAAAGAAAGGCAGCTTAAAAAAACAGGACAAGAATGTATCCTCATGGACAATAGGTTACAACTGGAAGTCCACTGGGCACAAGGGGAATAATAACATCTCCCAAATCCGAGGGAGAAAGGTGAACTATATACAATGTGGCTTTCAAGGGATTGACAGGCTCTGAGAAACTACCTATAGGTGAAACCATTGAATTCAACTAAAGCAAGTGTTACAGGCCTCATCAGGGGCATATCTGTCCTAAAGGATGCAGAAACAAAAAAGGTGAGGAAAAAATAGTAAGTGGAATAGAAAAGGGCCTTAATCATAATGGAAAACTTAGACTCATGCTCTAAGCCCTGCCCTCCCAGCATAAGAGTGAAGGCATACTTCTTGATGAGCTAGCTGTTATTTGTGTCTTAACCCCTGAAGGACTCAGGAAGGTGTAGCTATGCAATTTAGGTAGGAGGATCCTCCGTATAGTGAATTTCAGACATAAGATAAATACTGTTGCACTGGTCTGAAGAACAAACAATAGGTGGTGAAGGAGCTGGCATAGTCAGTTCCCTGATTAGTCCCAGGGTGAATTGGTGGGCCATCCAGTGTCACTACAAAGGGAGGCATAGGACCTAAACATGTCACTAGACACAGCTTGTACTGGCCTGTCCTATTGTAAATAACAGGAAAAGTGGCTCTATAACAAACCAGTGTACTTTTTCATTAATCCCAGACTTAGGGAAGAAACACAGTAAAGTCTGAATTCCAGGTCCCCCTGTGTGACAGAAAGCTCCTGCCACTCTTGAGGACCAAACTTTTCTTAAATCTGTTGCAACAGTTCTTCTATTTTCTTAGCCTAATCTATCATTTACAATTTCTAGTCCATAAGGTTGGCCACCTATGGGCACCCCCTTCCCTTTCTTGACTATGCTATAGTGTCCTCTTTAATTTTTCTTTTCCCTCTCAGGTCCTCATAAAGGGAGCTTATTGTGGTGACCTCCAAACGTATGTAAAACAGGTTGTGATTATTGTTGTTGGATTTAGTATGTAAAAGCACTACTATGTCATAAAATACCTTGATGTATATACCTTATGTTTATAAAACTTGTAAATGTTGAAAATATCATGGCATTAGGTGTTTTTGATAATGATAAAATGTACTACGTGACTATTATAGAAATTAAGCCAGTTGTGCTATTTAAAATGCATGTAAATTACTGTAAGCTGAACCGGTCTGAAATGTCATGGTGATTTGCTTATATCACATGATGTTTTGCATTATAGAAGTATGCATGATGTTGTCTTTCTTTGAAACTTGACTTGTTCTCAATGCCCTTTGGGGCAACTCTGTTTTCAGTGTTTTTGCAGTGAGGTTCTTTGTTTTTAGCTTGTTTTGTTTTCTTCTTTTTGAGCTCTCACTACCCAAGAAAATGGGTCCCACATAGGGATGAAGGGTTTTCACTGAAAAGTGGTTAGATCAGAGATCAGTATCAGTAGGTGCTGGTTAAGTGCAGAGAAAGGACATTCAGAGTCTGTTGCTGCAAAGTGATGTACTGAAGAAGGAATATGCTATTGCTGAAGCTTATTTCCTGTATTCTGAATAAACATCACACAGAGATTGTGTGCTGAACCTGAAGTTTGGTGTCTGGTCCATCTGTTATCCCACAACCCCTCCACACCCTCCATCTCGATAAGCAGATCTAAGTGACTTAAGGATTCAGCAGAGGAGGGTGC
Source organism: Neoceratodus forsteri (assembly GCA_016271365.2). Classification (NCBI taxonomy): domain Eukaryota; kingdom Metazoa; phylum Chordata; order Ceratodontiformes; family Ceratodontidae; genus Neoceratodus; species Neoceratodus forsteri. The sequence continues at coordinate 1,278,870,930 of CM057454.1, forward strand.
CAGGTTAGGTAAAAGGAGGAGTGCAATACCATTACCAGCAAACACAAGTCACAGGGCGTAATAGGTGTACGTCCCAGGGTAGTAATCCTTGAAAAATAATTCCTTCCTGAAGTATACCCAGTTGGGACCAACAGGGTGCCCATGCTGGCCTCCAGGCTCAGTAAGCTTGTAATGGCAGGCAGGAAGAAAAATGTTTCCCTAGCCAGAGGTCAGTCCCTCAGGAAATGATAAGAACAAATACAATGCTCAGTTAGGAACAAAAACACCTCAGGGACCAGGCCAGAAGAATCCATGCAGTCAGATATGAAACTGGCAAGGCAGACCACCAATGGAGGACAAGGGTCCATGCGAGAGTAGAGGATCTCAGAGTAGAGTTAGTAAAACTGGTACCAAGCACTAAAGAAGCATGCCTGTGCCTTCTGTTGTTAGCCATTGCAGAGTGTGTGAGAGGCCAGTTGGTACCATGCACTGTTGCTTAAATCAGAACCAATCAAAATTATTTTACGGTGATTTGCATACAGTTCTCAAGAGGCTTTGCATTATGGCGATATGAGTAATTTTACATTTCTTATATTATCATGGTCTTTTTGTTTGCTTACTTTGCACAGAATGGGGATTGCATGTGGAATGGCCTTTTTAATACAAGAAAAGACAGATTCTGAGCATGAATGGTGTTGAGGGTTTTAAGAGTAGGGGTAATATTTCAAGAGATAAGCTTGGATATCACATGTACTCACACTGGGTATAGTCACTCCCATGCAGCAGGTGTGGCTAACCAGATGGTCCCCAAGTCCTTTCTGTTATCACTGCAGTATGTAACCATTTATAGGCACTGTCACACATCAAGGGTGTCTGGCAAGGTAGTTCTCAAGTCCCTTCCATTATCACAGCTCTAACTCACTATGTTTCTTTGTTATACAAAAAAAAGGTTCTTGGGGCAAAAGCTAAAATCTGTTTCTTCCTTTTTTTAACTCTTATTTTTCTCCTTTATCTGTCTGGTGTGTGTCCTAACTTCTAGACCTATAGGCAGATATGGTGCTGAAAGTGGGGATGATTTATCCATTTAGTGTCCCCCATGTTGCCTCCTTGTGAGGATGTCAGTGCAAAGACATGTGTTCTGTAAGGTCTTCCCTGACCTGACCCCGTATTTAATGTACTGCCACGGTACTCCAGCAGGCTGTGATGATGTAGTGAGGCATTCTGACCCTTCCTCCTTGGAGGAGAGCCTCCACTGGGATGCTCAACCCCCCCTCCCCCCAGTGGCCTACCAATCATGAACCAGCCTCACTACAGAACCTGGGTTTCCATTGTTGACAGCAGTAGTGCTGCTGCTGCATTGATGATCCTTCTATCTGTTTCTTCATTTGACCCAAAATGTCTTTACTGGCTGTAATGGCATTGAGCATTGGCATGAGCATCAACACAGGAATGATGAGACATAGAAGAAAACAGGTTCAAATCCCCCAAAAGCCACCCATATGTTGTGTGAACTTGAGCAAACCAGATAAACCCACTTTGTGTCAGGTAACCTTGAACAAATCAGATAAAGCAATACTGTGACCGTCCACATACATTTTAAAATCAAGTAGAAAAGGGATTAACCAATTCCCCACTGGCTTGGGTAAAACGTTACTTAATAAACAGAGAATTGAAAGTTTCCACTGGTGGTACCCTATCAAATGGAGGATTTTACAACAAGGAGTACCCAAGGGGTCCCTATTGGGGCCGCTTCTTTTTTCCATCATTATTGACAGAATACAAGGAAAGCTGAATAACACACATAAACTTCTATATGCAGATGATATTATTTTATTTACTTCCTTGAATTCAATGGATGTAATCACTCAAAATTTAAATAAGGATTTCCAAGAATTAGAAAAACTGTTAAAGAGATCAAAGTTATTATCTAATAGTACCAAAATGAAGAGTATGCTATTTGGCTCAAAACATAGAATACAAAAGGCTGGTAATTTAGAAGTGTTAGATCAAAAGGGAATGAGGCTGGAACAAATTGATCAATTCAAATATTTAGGTGTTTATTTAGATACCAATCTCTCATATGGACCTCATATAGGGAATTTGGCATGAAAGGTAAATCAAACATTAGGGTGCTCTTTAAATTTCAGCACTCATTAACTTTACAGGCTAGAATTGCAATAGCCCAAAGTCTTTTGCTGTCTAATATTAATTATAATACCTTTTTATTTACTGCCTTTTCCAAACAGGAATTAGCTAATGTAACAACAACCTTTCATAGTATATATAGATTTGCTTACAAGAAACCCTATAATACTCATCATTGTAAATTATATAAACTATCGGATTGGCTTCCACCCAGCCTGAATACTATCTACTCTCTCTGTTGTTTGATTGACAATATCTTGAGACAAAATAGTAAATCTCCTCTTCACTCACTTATAACAATCAGAAATGCAACTCGAGATTTGAGGACACCAGATTATCTAATCTTAAATAAAACAAAAACAAAAATGGGAGAGCAGGCTTTTTCTGTTCAAGCACCAATGCACTGGAATGCCCTCCCTTCTGAACTTCAGCCTTGTAAAAGTCATGAACCTTTTAAAACCAAACTAAAGAGTCACCTTTTAAATCAATTACATTGCTCCTGCTTTTCTTAATGTTTATGGGATGTCAAATGTTGTAATTGTATTTGTATAACTTTTTTGTAATTTTTTTATTATATTTGATATTATGTTGTTTACTGTATTGTATTTACATTTTCATAACATCTTGACCTTTTCTGCTAAAGGTCTCAGGTTGCATATGAAAAAGGGCCTTGGCTCCTATGTTTACATGATAAACAAAAGATAAATAAATAAATAGATAAATAAAATAAGATCCCAGAGAAAACATGATTTTGCATTTCATCCAGATTTTCCATGATTAATTGCAACAAAAAAATATCATCTCCCTAATCTACATCATCTATGAAAATGTTTACATTAAGTCTTGAAATTATTATTATACTTTATGCCAGATTTAAACAATGACCTTCATTGTAAATACTAGTCTTAGCACTTACTTATTGTCCTTTCACAGTCACACTGTAGTCAAATTTGAAAGGATGTTGCGTGATGTTGCTTACATCCTACATACCATACAATAATGAGCATTGCTTTGGAGATAATTCCTTTTAAAGAAATTATGAATATGCAAATAAATACAAATACAGAAGTCTTGCTGGAAGAAGCACCCATGTTTATATTCCCACACGTTCAGATGCAAATTTATAGCAAGCTGTAAATTCTTACTTTTAGTTGGCAGAGCATGTGACCACAGTACAACCAGCATCAGCTGCCACATCATTCTGTTTTGTTCCATTTCTGATCAGATGTTGCCTTTTTTCAATCTTTCAACAGTGTTGTGATCTGCTCTGCTCTTCACTTCTGCAACATTTATTTGGCACAGTTATACTGCAGCCTAAGCAATATCACATTCTTCAATTCTGTTCCTGAAATGTAATTTATTTAGTTTTTGTTGACTGGGCAATTTTTTGTCTATTTTTAGCCTCATCCCCGGGATGGGGTTGGGGGGAATACAGATGGATGCCAACTGAAATGTAACCAGATTTTTAAGCTGTTGGTGATATTTCTTTAGTGAATGGGGGAAACTTAGCCAGGACACCAGGGACATTCTCCTACTCTGCATCAAGTGGCTCTGCTTCCTGTGAGCAGGAATGGAGGATGACTAGCTCAGTCTCTGAGCAGACTGAGATGGAGCAGGATGTGCAAGCAGTTGGGGAACTGGTTTCCTCCACAACTGAGGCTAATCTATAGACTGAAGAATTATCTGATGCTGTGGGGATTGAGGAACCAGTACCCAAGGAACAGATGTAAATAAACCAAACCCAGATGAATGGAAATGGAATTAACTACCAGACTGAGACAGTAACAAAAGGAAACACCAAATAGATGCAAAGTAAGTCTTTAAACTTACACAAAACTTTACATGATTTACCTAAAGCAGAAGAAGAGCAGTTATTAAAAAGAAAACAAGAAATATGAAATACTTTAAAAGAGGTAAACAGTACGGTCTCAGGAGAGGCTCTTCTTGGCAACCAAGCCACAGCTGGAGTAAATAGCTTAGCAACAGCAGCCACAGCAATAGAAAACAAACTCTTGCCAGAGCCGACAGGGCTGTGAAGAGCTACCAAATGATCAAAGTTATTTTATTGTTGGTGCCTCATAGTGCTGTTTAGTCACAATTATCAACTGCCATGCTGCTAAATCAGTCCTTTTGAATTTATTTAGTCAGAGTAAATACTGCTGATGTGTGTGTGTGTGCGCGCATGTGTGCTTGTGTGCAGCCTGCCCTGCCCTAGGAATGAAAGCTAACAGACTGCAATTGCACTGTATGTAATCTGACATCGAGTCTGACTATCACTTTCACAAAAGCCAGAGAAAATGAGTTAACCCCTAGTTTGCTGAAATAAATAGAACAAATATGTTAGACTGAGCTGGACAGATGATATAAACAGCAGTTTAAAAAGTTGTTTTTTTTACTAGCCTGAGAAGTTCTGATACAGTACAAGTCACATTGAACTATTCCTCCAATGAGTTGGTTTAGCATTTCCGACTGAGTTGCATAAGTGTTGCTGGATTCAACACAAAGCCCTGCATAAACTGTTTCTTTAGATATAAAACTCAGTTTTGCATTGCATTGTGACTGGACTGCTGATGCATTCCAACTGAGAGGCAAACACATTTTACAAACATTGTTCTTGAGCTGGTTAAATATTGAAAAGCAATGCAGTATGAGTTGCCAATGCATTGACAACTGTGAAAAACAATGCTAAACCAACTCATTGGTGAAACAGTTTAATGTGACTTGTACTGTACAATACAGTACAATCCCCCCCCAATACCTTTAACATAGAGCAGCAATTAGCAAGAAATCAGAGGGGAAATGGACTGCTTTGCAGCTGTGGAGGATTACATCCAAATGTCAAAAAAGGGAGATCCACGAAAAGCCATTTTAGAGCTACAGTCTGATCGATGACAGAAGGGCTATAGGCTCTGCCCACAGCCCTAAAAATAAAGACAGCCTTTGTGTTTTCCAAACAACCTGTCATTTTTCAAACTGAAAATCTCCTTAGTATGTTTTCTGCATCGATCCACTACTAAGGAGATGAAATAAAGATCCACATATTCAGTATATCAAAATATCACATTGGGGGTACCCTTTACAGCCCTGGCATATGCAGATGGCATTTGTCTGCTAGTCCAAGAGTCTCATTCCACAGAAAAAGTAATGGCAATATGTGACCAGTACGGGGTTATTTCAGGAGCCACTTTGAACACTGTGAAATGTAGGGAGAGGATTAGGGAAACAAAACTAATTTTAAATCACAGATCGTAGGGATTACTTTGACAAGGGAGAATATTAAGATTCTAAGTATAGAACATGGATCAGAGCAGTTAGATATTATAAACTGGGACTAAAAAATATAACAAGGGACACCGATGGTGAAAAAATGGGATACCTTAACCATGAGCAAAGCAAAAGGGTTTATTTAATCAAGACATATTTGCTACCGATCTTCCTTTTTATTAGTAGTATCTTCCCACCCTCCAAAAGCAGAGAAACCACCATCTTAAGTATTTTTTCTGAAGAAGTTCTTTTCCAGACATGTATTTACTCTACAGCAAAAGCAGATTTCTTACATGGAACAGTTAGCAACAATCACTAAGGAAGTGAAAGAGACTTACTATAATGAACTTAAAAACAGAAATCAGATATTTATCCAGGCACAATGGAGGAATCTTCCATGGATCACAGGCAGTGATACTCCTATAACCTGAAATATGTTTCTGTCTTCTGTGAAATATGTTATACATTTTCCCTTTTAAGAGCATTGTATTCTCTTTTTTCATGTATATTGGTTTATGAATATGATTTCATGATGTATGTATTTTCTTTGATTTCTGTATGATTTTCTGCAATGAAAACAAACTCCCCTACTGTTTTCAAGAAGTGCCATAAGATCTTTAACATCCACCTGCACTACCACCAGAACAGGCAGATGGGACTTCAGTTTAATGTCTCATCCAAAAGATGGTACCTCAGGAGTTAATGACCCCCCTCGTGCTACACTATAGTGTCAGTATTAGGATTTAACCCAAGTGCCTGGAGTGGGGAGAGAGCCCACAGCCTTCTGATCTTACAGCCTCAAAGGCAAATGTGAACAAAGTTATTTTTACTTCGATCAGAGATGGGGGGGGGTATGAAAAAGTATGAACGATTATATGTTTTTTATATTTTTCTACAATTGGGGATGAGGTGGGGGGTTTGCTGTACTATGGAAAAGAGGTACAAATTATATTTTTACTATGATTGGGGATGGGGGTGGAGGGCCACTACACTTTGGAAAAGGGGTGCACTCTTAGGGTTAGTACAATCAGGAACTGGGGAGGAATTCTATGGACCTTACCCAATGGTCAACGGGACTGTCCGATAATGTTTGTTCTTTGGGTACCATGGCTGGGGGGCAGGCAAGCTGGCCTGGTGCATTCTGTTTGGTGCGGCCATGCTACTGAACCCATAATGGACATGCATGAGGCCCATTTGTGCTAAGCATGCCCAATGAGCTCATTAGCATATTGTGGCTGAATATTACCCTTGGGGGAAATGGCGCATCTAGGTATGCACTGCCAATTCCCCCAGTGGCAATCATCAGCTCTGAACCCTGGATGTGCTGTACCAAATATGGCAGCTGTCTGGTCTCTGACATACAGCACATCAGTTGGCTCTGAATATGTTCTCCATAGTCTTAAGTTTCAGAATTTTGTAATGTAGCATATATGCAGATTGTTTGCAGCTAGGTCACAGCTTTCTGGGTAAGCAGACACTTCCTCCCACAGCACCAAGCTGTCTGTAATCATCAAGAAAAGAAGTACATAGTGTTAAATATCTGACACCTTAATACTTTAAATGCATTCTTATTATTCACTTTAGGAAGGATGCAGTTCAAAACCCACATTCAAACCTAGCTATTTTCTAGTGTCTAGGCTAAAGATCTAGAAGTACCAGGTTACTGAAATGTCCTCCTCTCAGGGGAACACATGTTGTCGATAGCCGTAAAGCTAAATTAATGTTCTGTTAAATAAGTTGCTTATTTAGCATACAGGGCCATGGCATATGTGCTATCATCACTTCCTATTACTCTGAAGAATTCTTCTACACATATCTAAAAGCTTGTTACAGTTTTTTCCAATACTAAAAGTGCCACATGTGCCCTAAGCTGTGTAAATGACTCACACAGTGCCACATGTAGTAAACTGACAAATTTCAACAGCTTTACTCATGTGAGGTCTCTCAAATGTATCTCCTAGTGTAATAAATCTCCAGTAAGGACAATACTTAGATGGGTGACAACCATTAATACCCATTTCATTAGCTCTGAACCCTGGATGTACTGTACCAAATATGGCAGCTGTCTGGTCTTTGACACACATCCAGGGTCTGATATTCTAAAAAAAATGTTCCCTCATGCTCTCCCAGTTCCCCCAAAAGTGGAAACTGGCAGTGGTGACTCCAGTCCATAAAAGTGGTGACAAGACTCTCACAAACAACTACAGGCCTATATCCATCCTCCCTCCTCTATCCAAAGCCTTGGAATGGATAGTGGCTGATCAGCTCACGGAGTACCTTGTAAAATACAGCCTGCAATGTTCCCAGCAGAATGTCTTCCACAAAGGGCACAGCACTACCATGGCACTCCTTGAATTCACTACACACATCCATCATGCACTTGATGAGGGCCAGTTGGTCGGCGCCTCTTTTATTGACCTGACTAAGGCATTTGAGCCTGTCAATCACTCCATTCTCCTCAAACAATTATCCCTCCTTGGTCTTTCAAGTGAAGCTACCCTCTGGTTTCAAAGCTACCTCAGTAACCGGACCCAACAGGTCAGGATTGGTGAGTTCCTCTCATCATCCCTACCAATCCACTCTGGAGTACCTCAAGGTTCTATCCTGGGTCCCTTGTTATTCAGCATATTCCTGAACAATCTCCCTGCCTCCTGCCATGACAGAATGTTACTGTATGCAGATGATGCAGTAATCTTCACTTGCCACACCGACCCCACCTCCCTTCAATCTCAACTACAGAAAAGTTTCACAGAAGTGGAAGACTGGTTTTGCTCACATAAACTCATCCTTAACCACAAAAAAACTAAAACAATGTTGTTCCGTGGAACCCACAGCAAGTACAAGCACCATGAGCTCATAATTAACAACCACGAAGATGTCACTCTTGAGCAGGTGGATATGTTTAAATATCTGGGCCTGACCCTTAGCTGCTCCCTCTCATATACCAAACACATTGATAATATCGCTAAAACTGTGAACTCCCGTATAGGGCTACTATACAAGCATAAACATTGCCTACCGGCTGAAGCCTTGAACCTCACTATCCAGAGCTCTGTTATCTCAACTATTGACTACGGGCTTGTTATCTATGGATCCGCTACTTATACTGCACTCTAGCGCATAGCAGAAGCCCTTAATAAGGCATGTAGACTCCTTATTTCAGCTGCCCGCCTTTCTCCCATGTGTGGCATTTATGAGCAGGCTAACTGGCTCCAGCTGTCCAGCAGGCTAAAGTACCAGACCTGCATCCTAGCTAAGAAGACATCACTGGGCCTTATGCCCCCTGGAGTCCGATCAATATTGACCCCGCAGCGTGTCCACCACCTAACTAGAAGATCAGACAGTCTACCCTTTACAACATCTCGCTGTTGGACCTGTCAAGCTCAGCGTTCTTACCTTGTCAGAGTCTTCACCTGGTTCAACTTGCTACCTATAGAAATCTCCAACACTGCCACGATTGGTGCTTTTAAGTGTAAACTGTGTCAACACCTCGTGGCTAGTGCCTTCTGTGATTGCTTCTTATAATCCCCTCCAGGCATACTACCCTCAAGCATCCCTCCTCACTGCCTTAGCTCCTCCTCCTCTCCTACCCCCCATTACTGGGTATAGGATGAATCTGTCTCCTTTTCTTTTTCATCCACCCCTTTCCTCATCCCTTGCTGTTTCCCATCTACCACATACACAACGCAATGCCCTCCCCATTTCTCCCCACCTCCCTCTCTCTGTCTCCCATACCACCCCCTCACCACCACTCTTCTTTCTCTTTTCCCATTAACCCACTCCTAACAAAGCTTCACTGAGCTGCCTATACTTGTACTGTATAATTAACTCACAGCACAATTCCTTGACAATACTTTTGGCTGCTATTATTGTAACCTTATTTGTCTTTTTTTTTGTAAGTTCCATTGTAATGATCATGTTATGTTTTGTACCTTATTGTCCTTATTGCCTTGATATGGAACCTTTGTAAAAGAGCCCTCGGCTCAAAGGTGTCATCCAAAATACAAATAAATAAATAAAATAAATAAACTTCAGGCTGAGAAGATGCTATGGAAAAGACATCTGAATCCTTGTCATCCTCCACATCATCCAGATCCATCAGAATAGCACAAGAATTTTGTATCGAGGTAGTGGACAAATTATTTGTATTTCCTGGGTCCAATAAGTGTTTCATCTGAGTCTTGGATCTCATGACGCTCATGGAAGGGGGGTCCGTGGAGTCAGGAGGACACATCTGATTTGCACAAATATTAACATCATTTTGTTCATCCATTGCAATGATCTTAGTAATGTTTCCTGCACTTGAGTCTTGTACTATTTATTGCTCTAAATCAGGTAGACTGAGTGTGAGGCTTTGCTGCACAGTAGGTGCAGGAGCCAAGACTACATCCTGAGAATCAGGAAGAGGGGCTTCCTGAAGCTTGTCTGGAGCTGCAAGTTGTGCAGCATGAACCGCAGTATGTTCCATAAGTCTAGCTTCCTCTCTAGCTAAAAGCACTGGAGGAACAGTGGGGGCCATGATTTCCTGTAATCTTGCTTTTTCTTTCTGTGTGCTAGCCACATACATGTCCTGTTCAACTCGTACAGTTTGATCTATACTGTTACGTGAGGCCCATACACAGTTACGAAAGGTATGGACTATCTCATCACATAAATTGCATTTTGGGGGTTGTCAACAGTGGGCTCCAACATGCCCCAATTCCCCACATAACCCATAACACTGTTTTTAACAAGCATTGCTAATGTGCCCCACATCCCCATATTTATAGCATGCCCTAGGCTGGCCTTGATAGAACAACACTCTTCTATCCCTACCCAGGAAAAAACAGTTGGGCAAATGTTTATGAACTCTATTGTCTTGGTGTAACATAATCTTATACTTCCATCCACCAATCCATAAATGTTCTTCATCAAGAATGGGTTAAGGATAACCTTTCACTGTACAACGTTGCTTGAGCCAGTAAGTGATATCAGCAACGTTCACCCCTTCATTGCGAAAAAGAATGGTTGTTATCTTGAAACTGTGTTTTGTCAGGAATATAGCCAGGAAGGGTTTCCATAAGGGAGTGGATTTTAAAAGTTGATATTGCTTCCAGAATCTGTCCAATCCAGCAGGGTGTTTAGAACTGATACCAAAAATTGTGTCTCCTGGCATACGAATTAAGGCACAAATCTCATATGCATAATATTTCATACTGTTCTTCAGAAGTGCTCAGCCTACAAAAATTCCATCAGGGATGTCATTCAGGTCTCCCCAAAATCTGAGACGGACATTTCATCTCACAGCAGGCTCAGATAAACTTCTCAGATTTTCTGGGAAGAGATGTTGAGCAACATTAGAATGCCATACAGTTGTATGGGCCTCAGAATTAAGCTGAGGTGCTGGGGGTACGTTCATTGAATTAAACTCAGCTGTGGAATGGGGGGGTTCTCCAATGCAAAGGCCTGTGTATTGGAATCACCTTCCAGCATTTTTATATCAGCCAAAATATCAGAAGATACATTCTGTGTATCATTATCCACTCCAGTAGTCCCTGCAACCTGCCCTGGTGTTATATTATCTGACCCATGCAGGTTATCACTTAAAATACTTTCTGACATCTCCTTTAAAGGAGGATTAGCATCCTGCACAACAGGGAGATTAGCATCCAATCCAGTTTTACCAGGGCTATGTACCCATCCAGCTCCCTGAATAGCTTTACTCACCCAGAGTCAGAGCCATCAGATCTAGCTGCCAGAACATTATCCATCATTTTGGCATGCACCCCACAGACCTTTTTTCCATTCTCTTTTTTGCTTCCTTTACAGCAAGTAGAATTGTGGCCTAGTGCCTCAGAGGACATCCTGATAGTGAAAGATATCGGTCGTGAGGGAAGTGACAGCGCCCCTGCAACAGCATTAGAGGAGTCAGTATTAGTAATTACTATATTGTGATCCATATTACCAACATCGTTCCTCAGACAAGAAACCGCTGCATCATCCAATAATTTATTAAAAGAGGGTTTTACCTGGGGGGGTTGGAGGGTTAAGATCCATATCTTGATAATCAGTAACAAGAGACACAGAACTCACAGGCCATGTTTTGGATATCTGGTGCTGTTTCTCATCGGTTTCAGATTGCACCCGGACCTCCTGGTCCTTCACTCTCAGTAGTTCCCGTTTCTGCAGCTTGGCTTGTAATCAGTTCCATTTTATGGAGTAATTCAATTCCTCCATAAGCAGTTGTTCACAGAGATCTTCTACCGACATTTCACCTATCTTGGCTCCAGGGCAGGTTGCTCATCCACTGATTCAGCAGTACAAACAAATCCTGTTGGTAAGGTGACTTCCATATTCCCAGTTTCTATAGAGTCAGTCTCAATAGGCACACGGAATGAGGAGGAGACCAGCTCCTCGGCCCTGCTAGCATCCATCCTTTTCTTCAACAATGGGAGACTGGCCATCGCAGCACCAGTCGTAGCGCCCCCTCACATAGAGTAGGGGAAATTTTTTATTGAATAAAGCTTCATAAACAAAACAAGGGAAAATACAACAGAAAAACTGTAAAATACAAGAATCAATATATAACATCAGAGTCCAGAAAACAAGAAACCATTCATACCTTTCAAAAGTCTGAAACACCAAAGACAAACCCAAAATTCCAAGAACAAAACCCACTCAGAAAAACTTATAATAACCAGAAGCAAAAAAAAACAGCTATCCCAACAGCTCTTAATGGAAAACAAAAAACAGTGCACAGAATCGCCCAGTGAGAATCCACTGGTCAATCAAAAACCCATAAAAAGGGAAGAGAACCCCAACCTTTCCACCAGTCCTACATAACAGCGCTAGAAAAGACATGTCTTTCTTTTTTAAATAACATTGTGATTTCAGACTCAATTTTATTTTGTAAGCCCAGCAAAAATTGCAGTTTTTGTTGCTACACAAATTGACATCTAGTTTGCCAAATTACCCATTTAATGAGAGCAAATATTATTTGAGTTGTCCCTAAATGGAATCCACTCCAAAGAATGTTATCATACTGACCATACACCAAGGTATTATAATTCATAGACCTTAGATGAGGGATGTTCCATGAACAGGCCATCATAGGCCATACACCAGAAATATATGGGCATTGTAAAAAAAGATGTAACATTGTTTCAATCTCCAATCTACAACCCTTCCCTAGACAAGATCTGTCCTGAATAGATTTGTGAAAATGATTTCCTCTGAAATTTAGTCTAGAATTACAGCTAAGCCATACAGAATCTCACTCTTTAGGAGGGAGTCTGGTTTCTGTTACTTGGCGAAGGATATCAGCAAGGACTACAGTGTCAGGTAATACCGGACAAGGAACTTTAAAACAGATCTCCTGTAACAGCTTACGATACTCCAATTTTCTGGTAGTATGCAAAAGGTCAGGGTCAAGATATGCCAAAGTTTTAATTTCTTAGAGATTTCCAAAAAATAGGGAGAAAAACCTTGGGGGATGTTCCAAAATAACCCCCATTGCTGGGTTTCCCACTTCTGCCAAAAATAGCAGCATCTATCTTTAAACAAGGGAACCCAAGGATTGACTCAACAATAAACAGGAACAAAAATTTATAAAGAAAAACAGTAAAAGAAGAATCACAGGACTGATCATGTTCAAACCACCATCACACACAGGCCAATAGGTACTATTTCGCTTTATGGGATTAAGCCGACTTTCCCATAATAACTGAAAAGCCACGCTATACATCCTAACCTCTAATTTGACAGGCAAAGAATACAGATAATTAACATTCAGAAAAATAGGCAATAAAAAAGTTTTAAACATAAAGACCCTTTTCTTTTTCATCACAGGAAAACCTTTCCATCTTGAGACTTTCTCCTCTGCTTTGGCCAAGGCCGTTTCCCAATTGTAACAGGCCAGGTCAGGAGCTCCAAACCAGCACCCCAGAATTGTAATCGGTAAAGCAGATACCCCAACATCCCCTATAGCCTGTGGAGCTACTTCTAAAGTACGAATCCCCACAGCCGTACTCTTCTGTCTGTTGATCCTTGAACCAGAAACAACAGAAAGAGTCTACAACCTCCATAGCCTGCTCCCCAGATACTTGATTGGCCACTAGTATAGTAGTGTCATCTGCATAAGCCCGGGCAATTAGAAATACACCATCTACAAAACCCTGAAATGGTGCAATCCCTGTTGTCATATGTAATGTTCTTAACATAGGATCTAAAGAAAAAACACAAAGAAGCAGACTCATAGGACAGCCTTGTCTGACTCTTCGCTAAATCAGCACAGATCTCCCTAGCCTGCCATTTACCAAAGGCCAAGATGAGGCATGTCTATAAATGATTTAAAGCCATTCTATAAACCCAACTAGAATACCATAATGTTTTAAAACCTGAAACAGGTAGACATGGGGAACCTCATCAAAGGCCTTAGCTTGGTCAAGGGAGAGTAAATACCCAGAACCACGTGACCCATCAAAAGCTTCTCTTAGTAATTTGGTAATGTCACCCATACCCCAGTGGGGAATGGCACAAGTCTGACCTGGTGAAATCACTTCCTGAGCTACCCAGGACAAATGTTTGCACAAAACTTTACACAGAATTTTCCAGTCGATATTTAACAAACGAATGGGCCTCCAGTTCCTAAGATCCAATCTATCTCCCTTTTTATAAAGAAAAATCAAAATACTGTCTGCCAAAGCTGCAGAAAAAGGAACTAAACCAGATAATATAGCATTATAAACTTTCACCAAATAGGGACTTAAGAGACTAACTGCTTTCTTATAGAGTTCCCCTGCTAAGCCATCCAGACCAGGAGAAGAACCAGACAGTAATCCAGCAATAACCTCCTCCACTTCTTTCTGGGAAATAGGGGAGGTCAATAGGGATTCCAAAAGATCAGGTATCTGTAATGTACATAGAAACTCTTCCATCCCGACAGTAGGGAGAGAGTTAGTACAAAAGGAAGCTTCCACAAACTGATGAACCACTTCCTCAATATCAGCACTAGAATTTACAGTTTGACCTGTATCAGAGCTCAAGGCATCCATATATTTAGAGTCCACCCATTGCGCACAACATTCATAAGGATTAACTCCTTGTGCTTTCCCCTGAGTGCCAAACTTATGTTCTAAATACAGAGAATGGGCCCTATCATACTGATACTTACACATCTCAGATTTAATCACAATAATGTCATCAGTGAGATCTTCTCCACTCTCTACAGCTCAAGAAAGTAGCCTCTGGAGCCTATCCCTGAACTGGAGGTAGATTAGATACTTAGAATTTGCTGCCCGTTTTACCAAAGAGCTACATAAGGTTTTCAAATCTCATTTCGAGTCTTGCCACCATAAAAGAGAATTATCATATAAATCAAAAACAGAAAACCTGGCCTCCAACTCATTATGAATGAGAGCCCAGGTATCTGTATCCGATAAAAGAGCCTAATTTCACCTCCAGACCAGACTCGGGCCAGGTTTGTTTACAGGAGTTCCAACAAAAACAGTAATCAGTCTGTGGTCAGAAGTCTCAACTGGAGAAACTGAAAAAGAACGCACAGGGACCCAATGGGAGACAAACCAGAAGTCAAGTCTAGTAGACAAGTCACCCCTAGAGTAAGTATGCTCCGGTAAGCTAGAAAAATCAGCCGCACAATCCCTAAGCTTGGCCTGTGTATACATTCTGTACAAAAAGTTGAAATCAGAATATAACTTTTGTGATCTACCTGTTTTGTCAGATAAAGACAATATACAATTGAAATCACATCCTAAAAAAACAGATCTTGTGGTATACAAAAAAGGTAGAACTTTCTGCAATAAAGTAACCTGTTGGAATTTTGTCTGGTAATTATAAATATTAATAGTGCATAATTCATGTGCCCCCAGCCGGGCATCAAGAATACACGCACGGGCAGGAACCAGGTCAATCAGAAGAGAAACATGGAGGTCAGGATTCAAGATTAAAAACCACAGCCCTGAGCATGGTTCCTCCCCCAATGACCAAAAAGAGGAACCCCTAAACCAGTCAATAGATGCCCGGTAGGTCTCTCTAGTAGTATGTAACCGGGTGCCTTGAAGTAAACAAATATCAAGATGATGACCGGAAATGATAGAAAAAGTGGTGAGTCCTTTTTTTGTGGTTCTTTATCCTATTGGCATTTAAGGATCCCAAGGAAAGGTGCCACATCATGTTCAGGAGGTAGAGACATCCATCATAGTGGAAACCAGAGGTTTAATAGCTTTAGTCCCCAATCTTTTGGATTTGTTTTTCTTTTTCCCCCCCTTTGGTATCTATGGAGGGAAATTCAGAATCAGTTACAAGTTCTGGCTGTGAGGAAATTAGTGAAGAGGTGTCCGAATCATCATCCTCTGCATCCCACTGCTTCCTTTTAGCAAGTGGAAGGAACCTGTTGGACATGGGAAGACCAGCCTCACCTCCATCCATAGCATCTTTGCTCAATTTTTGGGATACCCTGCGTGTCATCCGTCTATGTTTTTGAAATTGCCAATCCTTGGAGTGGGGAGGTGGCATAGCAGGGTCTTGCCCGGAAGGCCCCGGTAGTTCAACAGAGCAAGGGTGAGACTCCATATTATCTGAAGGAATGAGCAATACCATATCAGCAACCACCTCCGTGGCTGTGGTACCTGGGGAAATTACCTGCTGCACTGGGAGCTTGACTGGAATAGAGGAAAGAGAGGGAACATGTTTAGAAGGGGAAGGATCAACAGCAGAAACAGTTACAGAGGTTGAGGAGGGCCGGGGAAAAACACATTGCATCAGGCTTCCTTCTCAAGCAGGTTGTGAAGGTGCAGCAGTGTTGTACCAAATGGCAGCAGCCCATTCAGGGGCAGGTCTCTGCCTTGGCCAATAGAGGAGCATGCTGTCAATCACTAGCAGTTAAGGAGCATGCCACCAGGATCAAAGAAACTGAACCACTGCAATCAGGGAGCGCCCATCAGTATGCAATCAGCTATTTTTGCTGCAGGGCCTCCCTGCTGCAGCAGCCAATTTCACACTTGCATTGTGTTGTGTTCCCATGGCGATGGCTTCTCTGTTGGCCTCTCACAGTCCCCATGAAGTCGATGGAACCCCGCCACCTACCATTCAGTGTGCCTTCCTGGTGAAACATTTCAATAAATAAAAAGAAAGCCGACCGGGTGTGCCCAATCTCCCTGTCAGCATGCATCCTACCCGGTTTGCTGACAGGGTAGCCCAGTCCCCATCAGCATGATGCCCCCCCATTTGTTGTGTGCTGAGGGGGTGCCCAATCCCCCTCGGCAAAAGCACACCCCCCCCAAGCACAAGCATAGTGCATGGCTGATGGGGTGCCCAATCCCCATTGCCTCCAGCACCCCCTCCAAAAAAGAAGCACCCAGGTGTGCTGATACACTGGGAGCCCACTCCAGCATTCAAAAAAAGTGCCCCACGTCATCTATTTATTTGTAAAACCTGTAAAAACAGAAAACAGTCACTCGTGGTCTTTCCTGCCCCCCTTTCCCCAACCTGCATCCTCCCACTGCACACCCACCTCCTCACACACACCCCTCACCCCATACTTACCTCCGGAGCCTGACGCAACGGTCTTCGGTGGACTGGGAACACATCTGCCCTCTTCAAAGCCGACTGCGAACTGAAGAAATGCGGGTATGCTGTATAATGGCATAAATAGGGTTTTTTCAACTTTGGTGGATATCTTGGCAACTTTTGGTAATTCTTTCACCAAATTTTCAACACAGGGTTCTTGGGACCCAACCCCATGAACCCAGTCACTGTCATTTTGTTATTCTGTCCTGAAAGGTGATTTAGCAGTCACTACGTGGAATCACCTATTGGGACTGATTAACAAAATGACAGTGTCACAGTTCATAAGGTAGGCCCCCAAAAACCCTATGCTGGAAATTTTATGAAAAAATTCACAAAAATGACTGTTTTATGAGCATGCGTTGTGCAGTTCTTTTGCACACTCGTAACTTCAAGAATTTGCAATATTTTCACTCCAGATTTTCAACATTGTCAATTTACCACACCTCCTTATAAACAGAACAGCTGTCATTTTTCACCTCTCACCCAAAATGTGTTTTCACACATGTAGCACACAATCACGCAGTCTGTGTGCGAAATCAATGTTCTTGACAGATTTAGAAAATCACAGTGACACTGTTTATGAGCAGAGGTCTTAAAATGCCTATGTTGAAAATTTGGTGACAAAAGTCCATAAAATGACTCTGTTACAAGCGTGCATTGCTCAGTTTCCATGCACCCGCATAACGTCACGAATTTGTAATATTTTCACTCCAGATTTTTAACACTGGTATTTTTCCACACCTCCACAGCTGTCATTTTTCACATCCTGGCCAGAATGTGTTTTCGCACTTCTGGCACAGAATAGTGCGATCACTGTGGGAAATCGGTGTTCGGGACAGATTAAGAAACTCACAGTGACACTGTTCCTGCGCGGAGGTCCCAAAATGCCTATGTTGAAAATCTGGTGAAAAAAATCCCCAAAATAATTATGGGTGTGCTTTGTGCAGTTTCTACGCATGCTCGTGACTTCACCATTTTTTTTTATATTTGTATTTATTTATTTATTTAGATTTTGTTGACCAGGTAAGCCCACTGAGACCAGAGATCCCTTTTTCAGGGGCGACCCGGGGTTGAGTACACCAACCACTTTACATCAGGTTATAATAAGACATTTTCAAAATGCATACACAGTCAGTACATGAGGCAGGGGTACAATAAGACAGTGTCGGAGTACATACAGTAAGACAGTGTCAGAGTACATACTTTGTCAGTGGGGTACATTTGGATAGGGATAGGAGAGTACTGTTACATTGTTGCAGGCCTACAGTGATATTAGCATTAGAGGTTAGCTAGTCCAGGGGGAGCGAGATTTTAGTCAGTAACCAATACAGAGGGGTAAGGTTGAGTGCATTATCTAGCAGTTGTAGCAACAGAGGCTCAGTTCAATAAGGTAGGCTTTAAGACCAGCTTTGAACGAGGAGAGGGAGGGTTTGTCCAGCAAGGTAGCAAGGAGCGAGTTCCAGAAGTGTGGGGCAGTATACTGGAAGGAGCGCTTTCCTTGGTTGGTCCGAATGCGGGGCATGTTCGGGAGCCGACTGGTAGTAGACCGAAGGTTTCGACTGCAGACTTTAGGGGTGAGCAGGTCACTAAGGTGCGACGGGTGGCGTATGGAGGAGAATTTGTAGGTAAGGCAGGCAGAGGCGTAGGATAATTTATGCCTTAGTGTCGGCTAGCGGAGGTCTTTAAGAGCCTCACAGTGATGTATCCTTGGGGAGGAGTAGGTTCCGAAGCGAGCAATGTGGTGGTAGAGGGTGGTGAGCTTGTTCAGCTCAGACTCTCTAAGGGACTGAAGCAGTGGGGAGCCATATAGCAATGAGGGAAGGAGGTTGCAGTTTGCAATGACCCGTTGTGCTTCTCCAGAGAGGGAGTTTCCCAGGCGGTATAGGAGGCCCAGCCTCTGGTGGATGGATTTTGTTAAGGCATCTAAATGGGGTTTGTAGGTTAGCTCTTGGTCAAGGACAACCCCAAGATACCTAAACTGGTCAGTGACCTCGACACGCTTTCCTTGGCCTGACGAGAGTTGGTGTAGTCTGCTGCGGTCATAGCCCAGCCATCGGGTCCCGAAGAGGACTGCTTTTGTTTTATCTTTGTTTAGTTTTAGGTGGTTGGCAGTAAACAATGCTTCAAGCTTTGCAAGGCTAGTTTGGAGTTTGGCTGAGATGACCGAGGGTTGGGGGTCACTGAAGTAGATGACAGTGTCATCCGCGATAGAGGATAAGATTGCAGGGTGCACTATCCCTTCAAGGTCATTCAAAATAGTGAGAATAGTAGGGGCCCAGAATTGAGCCTGGGAACTCAGCGGTCACAAGCCTAGGGTTTTATTGGACTCCCTACCAGCGGACTTTTTGCGATCGGTTAGTCAGGTAGCTCGTGGTCCAGGAGAGTGAGAGCTGATCCATGCCAAGCCGATGAAGCTTAGTTAGGAGAAGCTTATGATTAACCAAGTCAAAGGCCTTGGATAGGTCAATGAATAGTGTGCCCGTAGGGGTGCCTTGGTCCATGGCATTTAGTATGTCCGATGTTAGCCTGATAAGGGTGGTGTCGGTGCTGTGGCCTTTCTGAAAGCTGTGCTGGACTTTGGAGAGGAGTAGGTGTTGTTCCAGGTAGTCTTGAAGTTGACCATAGACTAGTCTTTCCTGAATTTTTCCCAGGGGGCAGAGAAGAGAGATGGGCCTGTAGTTCTCCACCCTGTCCCGAGTTCCTTTTTTGTGGACTGGGACTATGGTGGCAACTTTCCATTTACTGGGGACCGTCCCTTCTTGGAGGGATCTGTTGATAAGTAGGGTAACGGGGTAGGTGATGGCCGGTACTGCAGCCCTTAGCAGCCGGGGTTCTAGCCAGTCATTCCCAGAGGACAAGTCAGGATTTATTTTGCACAGGAGTGGCAGTACTGTGCTGGGATCAACTGGTTTCAAGTGGAATAAGGGGCGAGGAAGCACTGTGTCTGGGCAGGGGAGTAGGGGGGACCCTGGCACTGCTGGGAGGCAGCCAGTGGGGTTTGTAAAGGATATGCAGAATGCTTCAGCCACTTTGGTGGGGTTGTTGGTAAATGAGTTCCCAACTAGGAGCGAGGCATCATGTTCTTTTGTGTGGCCTTTTAGGAGAGAGTTTATGTGGCCCCAGAATTTCTTTGGGTCCCTTAGATTGCCTGTTTGGAGGTCCCTGAGGAATTTTGATTTGGCCTGTTTTGTGGCTTTTTTGCATTGGTTCCTCAGGCACCGATACTTCTCCCAGTCCGGTTTGCACCCGGAGGATTTGTAGAGCCCCCATGCCTTGTCCCGGAGCCGCATGGTGTGTTTTGCTTAGAGTTTAGCCATTTGTGGCATTTTCCCTGCACTCTGAGTTTTTTCCAGGGGGCATGTTGGTTTGCTATGGCCAGGAACGTCTTGGTGAAGTAATCCAGGGCCTAGTCAATTGTGGGGAGGGAGACAATGGGGCCCCATTCCACCTTCAGGAAGTCAGAGCAGAGGTCAGCTGGTTCGAATTGGCTGAAATTTCTTGCAACAATCACTCTGGCGGCAACCTTGGGGGGTTTATTGGACCAGATACAGAAGATAGGGCAGTGGTCGCTCAAGGAGTCGGACATAATCCCAGCAGTCTGTATCCGGTCGGGGTTTGAAACGAGTGCCCAGTCAAGTAGTGAGTGGTTGCCTGATTTGGTGTTGTGCCTGGTTGGCATGTCAATCACTTGGGTAAGTGATGCATCCAGTATTAGGTTCTTGATTCGGGAGGTATTTGGGGCAAGCCAGTTGAGGATGAAGTCCCCGAGAAGGATGGCCTCCCCCAGGGAGAGCATGAGGATGGCATTTGTGAGGGATTCTAAGGAGGGGGCGGCGGTTTGGGGTGGGAGGTAGGCACACCTGATATAGAGAGGTTTGGTATCACCGAGGAGTAGTTTGAGAAGTAATACCTCAGCCTGAGATCCATTGGGTGTTTGGAGATCGATCAGGGAGGCATTCAAGGGGGAGTTGAGGTAGATTAGTACCCCCCTTTTTCCCAATTCTATCCTTTCTTATGGTCTGGTAGCCAGTCAATTCAACTTCATGAGGGAGGATGTGGGGCTTTAGCCACAGCTCCGTCACTGCTAAGATGCCAGGCTTGTAGATCAGGGTCCAGGCCTCAAGGTCGGACATTTTGTGTCTCAGGCTCCCAATATTCATGTGAACCAGCCTGAGCCCCCTGGAGTTTGCCCAGAGGGGGATTGTGGGGTCACTGAGAGTGAAATTTGGGGAGAAAGGACTGGGGTTGGTTTCAATGTCCCCCCCGTGTAGTAGCCAAATCCTGGGTGAGGGGTCCTTAAGGCTTGGGGGGGAGCATTATGATTGGTGAGGGTGTATAGGTGGGTTATCAGCATGATTGGGAGAGGCTTGTTAAGCCTCTTGAGCTTGGGACATTCTGAAGCCTTTGTTATGCAGATAATGGGCTTGTGGGAGTAAGAGGGATGTTTTTTATAGGCTTCTGCATTGATACAGGGCCCTGGGGAGTAAGGGGGATGGGATCTGTGGTTTTTGCAGCTGGCAGCAGGCAACAGAGTTGTTTTCCAATTGCAGGAGTAGGACATAGGTAGCAAGGTACTTAATGCGACCTCTAGTGGATAGATCTGATAACCTGCAGATGGGAAAATGAGCTGATAGGTTATGCAGCTCACGTGACTTCTGCTATATATGCAGATGCTCACCAATGGCAGTGGTGGGGGCGTTGGGGAGCCGGCGCTCCATATTTTCAACATTACCATTTTTTACACCTTCTCATGAACAGTACAGCTGTCATTTTTCACATCCTGTTCAAAATGTGTTTTCGCATCTGTGGCTCCAATGACGCAGTCACTGTGCAAAATCACCTTTTGGCTAACAAACTGATAGTGTCACTGTTCATGCAGTGGGGTCACAAAAAGCCCATGTTGAAAACTTGGAGTAAAAATACCAAGAAACGCCCAGGCCATTAGGCTTTTTGACCATAACACCCTACCCTGTAGGGACTAACAGGCGTCAGGGGTGTGACTTGGGATTGTCAACAGTAATGCTCATGCCATTCCACCCCAACCCCCACCCTCCAGCCAGTGAAAGGCATCAAGATGCACCTTGGATGCTTTGGCCCCAGAGTTCACCCCATTCTCCTATACTGTACCCATTTCAGCATATTTCCTTATGGAGTGAGGTCAGTGTAAAGCTCGAACACTCCAAGGCACACCTCAACACTTGTAATTGTCTGCAGGGTAGGGTGAGGTGAAATGTCATGACCGTTATGGGCGATGAACAAAAGGCACACCCCGATGCCTGTCCATCTCTGCAGGGTGGGGGTGGAGTTGGCATCAGTTCAGTACTTCACTGCCGTTCCTATACTGCATCTGTCTGACTCCTGCACGCCCACTGCTAATGCCAGCAAGCAGCCATTCGGCATTGACAAATGCATGTGTTCATTTGCAAGGCAAGCAAACATACTGATATCGGTCTGAACTGTGAGGTGGCTTCGGGGGCGAAGGGCCTTCCCCTCCTCAACCTATCAAAGCTTCAGAATACTGAATCTACTCCCTAATTACATCCACTGTTTGCCTTTCTCTTCCTTTTTACCTTGCTTGCTCTTGCACAAGAAATGTTTTGCTACAGAGAATGACATTGCAGAGGCGTGTCACTGACTAGTCCAATGCAGGTCAAGCTGCACTGAGCTCATCCTTGACAGACCAATCATCATGCAAGCTAAGCATGACAATGGTTTACAGTTTATGGGTGGAAACTTTTTGTACTTGAAACAAATGACATGCTCCAATGCGAGAAAATAGGCTGTTGGTAAACTAGGATCTGCAGTCTATCCATTAGGTAGGGAAATGGGCAGACTAGGTGGGCCAAGCAGTCCTTATCTGCCATCAAATTCTATGTTTCTGTTTCTATGTTTCTTCCGTTTCATATACATAAAGCCGTCCCCCCACTCTCCATCACTCTGTTTTCTTTGTTGTCTCTCCCTCCTCCCCTGCACACACTTTTGTCTCGTGTGTTCTCCATACCTCATTTCTCCCTTGTTGTCCTTCTGACCCTCCTGTCTCCGCATGTTTTGCATTTCTTCAAGCCAGGCTCCAGTGGCCGCGCTAACATGACTGGCTAAGCTGTGCGGGAGGAACCAGAGAAGCTTTAGCTTAAATGATGGACCACAAAACTACCTAGTGCTCCATGGGACAAACATTGCTGTAACAGCTGAAACCTAATATGCTCTGAGAGCCAGAGTGGATGGCCGACTCAGACTGTGCATGAATTTTGTGAAGAGCAGAATACTCCGGTAGTGCTCCAAATATTCCCGTGGCTCTAAGAATACACTTTTTTTCTTAAAGCGAATCTGTACAATTCTTCTTTTGAATGGATTTGATTGACTGTGTGGCAGCACCTGACAGTTCAATAATGTAGACCTCCGTGCAACCAGAGCACAATTAAAAACTTCTGTGTACACACTCAGCCACCCTGCGGAACACCAAGCACCGAGTCCATGGTGAAATCAGTACCGTCCTACACAACTTGTAGCTTTTGAGGCCCCAGTCCATGCTGTGTGCAGTCAGATTGCATTTTCAGACTGCAGTCCAGCAGCACAGAGAGATTATGTCCCCAAGTTGGGGAAGTGCAATGTGGACAAGCCAGGTGAAGTGATCCCACACTGCAGTCTGACGAGAGAGAGAGAGAGAGAGAGAGAGTGACTGAGACAGAGACAGTGTCAGGCAATGGTACAGCAATCTTATGTCTATGTGACAAGTTGTTTATTTATTTAGTTTTTGTTGACTGGGTAAGTGCACTAGACCAATTCTGCCTACTATATTCAGGCACAACCCGGGGAAGGGGGATACAGATGAATGCCAACTGACTTTGAATGAGGCTAAGCTGTTGGTGGTATTTTTAGTGAATGGGGGGAAATTTGGTCAGAGCACTGGGGAAATTCCCCTACTGTTTTCTAGAAGAGCCATGGGATCTTTAACATCCACCTGAACTACCACTAAAACAGGCAGATGGGACATCGGTTTAACGTCTCATCCGAAAAACGACACCTCAGGAGTGCAGCACCCCACCCTCATGCTGCACTGCAGTGTCAGTATTGGGATATTAACCTAAGTGCCTGGAGTGCCACTTGGCTTAATATCCAGTTGTGCCTAGGGGACACAGAAACACCACACAGTGCAAGACAGCGAGAAGTGCATGGCAGCTGTGTAGCCTGTGAGCTCAGAGACAGAGCATCTGTGTGTGTTCTGCCTGCCACTACCCTGTCCAGTTTGCAGATAATTAGTAGTCTGAGTGGGCAAGGAGGTAGTTGAGAGTGACAGCAGCCACATGGTCTGGTGTGTAAGACAGAGAGAGAGAGAGGCACAGACAGTGGGAGACAGTAGGTACCAAAGTTGTAACAATGTGCTGCATCTCTCTCTCTCTCTCTCTCTCTCTGTCTATGTCTCTGTCAGCAGAAACAGTGGAAGCAATGATTAACAGTACAGAGCCCTCTGACAGGCTGTAATACAGGAGAGCAGAGGAGAAAGCAAGCTTGACAGTGGCCACCAGGGTTTCCTTTCCTGGCACTCCCCCCAAATGTGGCTGCCCCATTGCCCGTTCCCCACCCTCAGCGTACAGACAATAGAGAGAGTGAGAGACAGCATCATCACTCTTCTACACCTGCAACATGGCTGAAATGTCCTGTGAGACAGCAAGAGAGAAAACATTGGGATGTTATTGTCTGTGGCCTCCCCTTGCTCCCCAGTACAGAACAGTGCTGCAGTTTGTGTGCCGGAGAGATCTGTGTATTTGTTGTTGTGTGTCTCTCTCTCTCTCTCTCTCTCTCTCTCTCTCTCTCTCTCTCTGTCTCTCTCTCTCAGTGTCTTTTTCTTCGGGAACCTCTGTGCTGCTTTCTCACCTCCCATACAAAAGCTCTCTGTGTCCCATTCTGCCAAACCCCCAATCCCAGTGACAGAGTGAGGGAGCGCAACTGAGTTTTTTTCCCAACATTCAAGAACGGAGCTTGGTGCTTAGAAAGAGAGCGACATAGAGAAAGTGAGACAGGGAAAGTAACAGTGAGAGAGAGAGAGAGAGAGACACACACACTGGGGGAGCAGCACTGAAGAGACAATGTGTGCTGTGTCCTCTCTCTCTGTGTCTGTGTATAGTACTATGTTAGGGAGGACATAGTGGGGAACAGCACATGCAAGGGGCATATGCTTGTGTGTCTCTCTCTGTCTAATTCATAAGAGAGAGAGACACAGACATAGAAACACAGAAATTGTCAGCAGATAAGAACTGCCTGGCCCATCTAGTCTGCCCATAAGCCCTTGTGCTGGATTACTGCTTCTGACCAACTCGCTGCTGTACTTCTATGGTTCCCCTATGCCTGTTGCAAGCATGCTTGAATCCATCCACAGTGCTCGCTTCCACCACCTCCTGAGGCAGACCATTCCACACATCCACCACCCTCTTTGTGAAGAAGAACTTCCTCACATTCCCTCTTAACCTCCCACCTTCCAGTTTCATGTCATGCCCCTTCGTTCTTGTGCTCCTCCTGTATTGGAAAATGTCTCCCCCATGCACCTTATTTATACCCTTGAGGTATTTGAATGTTTCTATCATATCCCCTCTTTCCCTCCTCTCTTCCAGTGAGTACATATTGAGGTCTCTTAATTTCTCCTCGTAAGTCTTGTGTTGCAAGCTCTTTACCATCTTATTCACCCTTCTCTGGACCATCTCCAGCCTGTTAATATCCTTATGAAGGTGTGACCTCCAGAACTGCACACAGTACTCCATGTGAGGCCTGCCCATGGTTTTATATAATTGCATTACTACCTCCCTCCTTATGCTGGTGATACCGCTGCCTCTACACCCTGGCATGTCACTGGGCCTCCCAGCTGCCTTAGCACTTTGACACTTTCGGGTCAACTGAAATAAGAACCCCCAGGTCCCTCTCCTTCTTTGTGACTGTCAGCAACTCCCTTCCCCCCCATCCTGTAGCTTTCCCCAGGATTTCTGTGTCCCAGGTGCCTGATTTTGCACTTTTTTGAATTAAACTTCAGTTGCCAGTCCTCAGACCATTTTTCAAGCTTCCCCAGGTCCCTCCTCATTTTCTTCACCCACTCTGGGGTATTCACTGTGTTACAGATCTTGGTGTAATCTGCAAACAAGCAGACGTTTCCTTCAGCCCTTCTGTAATGTCACTAATGAAGACATTGAACAGGACTGGCCGCAGGACCAATCCCTGCGGCACCCCACTGGTCATCCCCTCTCTCCAGACTGTACCTCATTTACCACCACTCTCTGCCTCCTGTATGTTAGCCAGTTTCTAACCCAGTTTACCACCCTTTCCCCCATGCCCAGCCTACCCAGCTACTTTATCAGCCTGCTATGTGGGACGGTGCCAGAGGCTTTGCTGAAATCAACGTAAGCGTTGTCCACTGCCCCACCCTGATTTCTTCCTTTGTCACCCAGTCAAAGAGATCAACCAGATTTGTCTGACATGATCTCCCCACTGTGAATCCATGTTGCCTATGGTCCTGGGCTCCTATGGCTTCTATATGCCCCACTATCCTTTCTTTAAGCAATGTCTCCATGATCTTCTCCACTACTGAGGTGAGGCTGTCCGGCCTATAGTTCCCCGCCTCCTCCCTGCTGCTGGATTAGTGTAGCGGGACCATATGTGCCCTCCTCCAATTCTCTGGTACCACCCTTGTGTTGAATGACTCGGTGAACATGGCTGCCAGAGGTACTGCTATCTCCCTTCACAGTTCTCTTAATATCCTTGGGTGTATGCCATCTGGTCCCATAGCTTTGTCCACCTTCAATTTAGTGAGCTCCAGCAGGATTCTTTTGCCTTTGAATGGACTATTGTTCACCTCTTCACAGCCTTGGCAACTGCTGTACTACTGTGGCCCTTGTCTCTCCTCCTCTTCTGTGAATACTGAACAAAAAGACATAGTGTATGTCTTGGGGGGGCACATGGCAGTTCTTAGGCATGGTACTATCACTTCCTAATACCTAAACAGCACATATATGCAAGCAACATTTGGCATTGACAAATACTTGTTATGAATTGCTCCCTGTAACATTTTATGTATCTGATCAACATTCCTTATGTAATGTTATTCTGGTATAAAGCTTTATAAAATTTTAATTAAAAAAACAGTCAATGCAGTAAAAAAACAAACATGGGCAGTCACCATCGTCTGTAGAAAAATATTTCTGTACTTATTTATTGAAAGTGCAAGGAGAAAAATCACAGACACCACTTTAGTCACACCTGATGCAGTTTGAATCACGTGCTGACTCTTTATCAAAGATGCTAAGACACAGAGTCAAAGGATTTACATGCTTGTCACCCAATGCTAACATCACAGAAAGTGGGAGTGCATCTCCTGACAGCTGCAGTCTACATTACCATAATAACTGGTATACAATGTGGACAAAGTATAAAAATGTGACACATAATAAAAACAATTAAAAAAAACACTACTATCACAAGCAAACCATGTCTAGAAACATAGAAACATAGAATTTGATGGCAGATAAGGACTGCTTGGCCCACCTCGTCTGCCCATTTCCCTACCTATTGGATAAGCTGCAGATCCTAGTTAACCAACAGCCTACTTCCTCCTACCCCCTACTAGAATTGCTTTATGTCTGTCCCATGCATTCTTGAATTCCCCCACTGTATTTGATTCTACGACCTCCTCAGGAAGGCTGTTCCATGTATCCACAACCCTCTCTGTGAAGAAGTACTTCCTCACATTACCTCTGAGCCGTCCCCCCTCTATCTTCAAATTGTGCCCCCTTGTTTTTGCACTTTTCTTTTTCTGAAAGATGCTACCCTCTTGGACTTTGTTGATTCCCTTGAGGTATTTGAAAGTTTCTATCATGTCCCCTCCCTCCCTCCTTTCCTCGAGGCTATACATCTTTATTTCCTTTAGTCTTTCTTCATATGTCTTCTGATGCAGACCCTGCACCATTTTGGTTGCCCTCCTCTGGACTGCCTCCACCCTGTCTATGTCTTTGCAGACATGGGGTCTCCAGAACTGCACACAGTTCTCCAGATGTGGTCTTACTAAGTGTCTGTACAGAGGGCCAACAACTTCCTGTTTTCTACTGGTGATGCATCTCCCTATGCATCCCAGTATCCCCCCCAGCCCTCCTTACTGCCTTCTCACAATGCTGACCCACCTTTAGGTCAACTGATATGATTAATCCCAGGTCCCTTTCCATCTTGTTGTTGTCAGTATCTCACCCCCCATTGTGTACTCTTCCCCTGGCTTTTTGTTTCCCAGGTGCATTACTTTGCACTTCTTTGCATTAAATCTAAGCTGCCATACATTTGACCATTCCTCCAACCTTGCCAAGACCCTTTTCCTCCTTTCCACCCCATCTTGTGTATCAACCCTGTTGCAGATATTTGTGTCATCTGCAAAAAGACATACTTTCCCTTCCAGTCCCTCTGCAATGTCACTTATAAAGACATTAAAAAGGACCTGCCCCAGTAGTTAACCCTGCGGTACCCCCACTAGTAACCCTCCTTTCTTCACTGTAGACTCCATTTATTATTACCCACTGTGTCCTATTGTCCAACCAGTGTTTTACCCAGGCTACCACCCTGGGACCCACGCCCAGGCTGGCTAATTTGTTTATTAATCTTTTGTGTGGGACTGTGGCTAGATATAAGAAGTCCCCTCGTTCTTTTCATTGGGTTATTTCCCTTGAACACTTTTTTTTATAGTATAACTCCATTTTTTATGTTTAGTGTTTTTTCCCATCCCCATGAATGTTATGGGTTTTATCCTCCCCTAATATGTGTACATGGTCTATACTGGCATATGCCACCTACACCCATTATGAGGGGGGGTTGGAAGGTCAACAACCACTGGGCTTGTTAGGGTGGGGAAGGGAGAAAGCACTAAACAGAAAACTGAGTCAAAATCTTTTAAAGAAACATTATGAATAAAAAAAACCTTGAAATGAATTTGCCTTTTGAAATGAAGTGTCTCTTTCATTTCCCTGTTTTTTTTCTTTGACTTGCACTTTTTCATTTTTTTACTGTTTTGACCCATCTTTTTTGTTATGCTCTCCCATCTTTCTTGTACCCTAGGGGTGTCAACTTTTGAATCCCATCCACAATGGCTGATTCTGGGAGGGGGGAGCATAATGTACTCAATGAAAAAAGTGGTATCAAATGTTTAAGAACAAAAAAGTTATGAATCACAGAAAATAACCCATTGGATTGAAGGGCTCTGAAAATAGTTCAACCCATTCATTTTAAAGGGACACAATATCAATAGAAAGAAGGCAGCTGGGTGAGAATAAGGAAGGCGGTGTTTCTGGCTAGCCACTGTGGGACAAAATTAGAATCATTTTATGAGCCTGTAGGATTGGGGGGAGTGGGTTTGGCTGGAGCTCAGTGATTGGGAGGAGTGTCCTTTGTATCAATGTACTGGACATTGGTTACTGACAAGCTGTGTGACTGCTTGTCAGTTGCAAATCAACAACATGTTAGTTATTGAAACAGTTCAGAGCTGAGCTAATTTGTTCTAACCCCTTCTCTTAAAAGATAATGTCATCTCACTAGTGCAGCAGTAGTGCTACTGCTTGTGATTCCAATGACCCAGGTTTCGAAGCAAAGTCATGGAGCCAGAGGGCCAATGGGGGGAAGAGGACTCACTGAGCATCCAATGGACTGTGCTCCTCCTCAGGTGGGGGAGGGTAGGCAGAGGCTGGAGCTTGCCTGGCTGCTGGCAGAAGCTGGGGAAATTAAGCATTGTCTGTAGAGGTGGGCAAAGTGACAAAAATTTGCTACACAGAGTAATCTGCTAATTCACCCATTTCCCATGGCAAATGTGAAATTTCACCTGCAGAAAGCCAAAATTTCACCTGTGGAAAGGCAAACTTTCACCTTGTAAGGCAACATTTCCTTTCCAAGGTAAAATTTGATTTTTAGATGCAAACTTTTGCCTCTCAAGGCAAAATTTTGTTTTTCCGCAGATGAAATTATGCCTTGGCAAAAACAGGCTAAAATGGGAGAAATTTGTGAATTACTCCACATGGCAAAATCAGCCACTTCACTGCAACTTTGCCAGCGACTTTTAAATTCACTGCATCTGTAATTGTGTGTATATTTACTTTGAAATCCTGTTAATCCTTACAATGTGCTTTGGAGCTTGGCAACCCTTTTAAACTATGCAATAAAGTTTGTTTTACTACTGCACTGGTGAGTGTGATATATTGCTTTTTAGACTGAACTGATATTTATCTCACACCACCACACCAGTGGAGCTGTTTTTGTGGTTGTATAATCCTTGCCTTGCCTGTATAATTCCCTGTAATCTCCTAGGTCACACCAAAAAATAGGCATATGTTTGTCTATTGTGCTTACCTGGTAAACAAAAGCTAAATAAGAAAAATAATTAAAAGGCAGCCTGGGCATGAGTGTTGGGGGACATG
The DNA here is from genome assembly GCA_016271365.2 of Neoceratodus forsteri. Classification (NCBI taxonomy): domain Eukaryota; kingdom Metazoa; phylum Chordata; order Ceratodontiformes; family Ceratodontidae; genus Neoceratodus; species Neoceratodus forsteri. Next base: position 1,278,901,310 of record CM057454.1, read on the forward strand.
GCAGACATCGACACATGCCAAGTAGGAGTGTGGGGCATGCATACTGACATCATTGGATGCAATCCCTCTAGAGGAATGGAAAATGCTGGTGGCAGGATGGTGCCAGGTGCTCACAGACCCCACACCATACTCATCAGCCTTGACTGGATCTGTGACTATAGTGGGGCTTGGGGAACCCCACCAACTATGCTAGGGGGTGAGCCCTTGGGGAAGACAGCTGGCAGTAAGTCCCAGTGGATGTTGCGTGATGGTGTTGGAGTACTCAGCAGATTGGAGCTGACAGAAGAGGATAGACAGAAACAGAAAAAACCTAACCCCACCCCTCCCACACACTGAGAACCTTTTAACACCCCTCCCCCATCCCATTCACCCACAAAATGAGCATACTTCAATCCTGTGATAGTAGCTGGGTAAAACAGGGCTTGCATGGGGGGGGGATGACTTCCTGCATGATTTGAAGGGCTGGAGAGGTTATTTTTATAAACACAGAGGTTACAAATTATGACACCATAGTGATCCTTTTTATTACTAATGTGGGACATTAACAAAACCTGCTTATTTTTAACTTATTTAGCTACAAAACTAAACAAGATCTTGACTTCTAACCTCCTAGAAAACACTTCCAAAACAAAAAAAATATTGGGGTATGGCCAACTATACAAGATAGCAGATGTCTTCTAGCACAACTCCAGCTAGACAGCAGTTTAAATGAAAGCAAACTAAATTAAATATCCTCTTTTTTAAATGGCATTACTGGAGAGAAAACATCTGGGGTCCAATATTTAAAAATGAGCTACATGATCCCTGGACAGTACTTTACTGTACATTGGACTTGCGGTCCTTGTCTTCCAATACAGCAGCTGGTGGGAAAGATGACCCGTGGGCTGTGCCATTCACCATATTGTCTCCTCTGGCATTGGACCTTCAGGTAAGGGCGATTGTCAGGGTTGGTTGGCTGGTGCCTGCAGTGCAGGGGGCCACCAGATAGCAGGGACTGGGCTATAAGGATGGGGATCAGTGGGTGGCCACTAGACACCAGGGAGGTATTTTGTGATAGTAGGGCTGGTGACTGGAGGGTAGGGGGGACCGCTAGGCAGCAAAGATGATTACAATTACACTGGGTCTGGTGATCAGAGGGTAAGGTGACCACTAGGCACCAAGGACAATTACAATTACACAGAGGTTGTTAACTGGATGGCAGAGACACCAGGGATGACTACAATTACACCAGAGCTGGTCATCAGAGGGCAGAGGGTGGGGGGGACCACTGGACACCAGTGCAAACTATTACACTTTATTTGACAGCATTCAGAGTGTGGAGGGACCACTGGACACTAGGGCAAATTATTAATCTTTACCAGATAGCGATAGGAGGGTGGCTTTACCGCTAGGCAGCAGGAACATTTACAATTACACTGGCACTGGTGATTAGAGGACAGAGTGGAGCACTACACAGTACTGCAAACTATTACACTTTACCGGGCAGTGATCTGAGGGCAGGGGGTCACTGGACACCAAGACAATTATACATTACCAGACAAAAATAGGAAGGCAAGAAGAGCATTAGTCACCAGAGACAACTGCATTATTTATTTTATTTATTTGAAGTTTGGTAACTGGGTAGACACACTGAGACAGAATGGCCCTTTTTCAGGGTCTACCTAGGGGAGGGTAAATGGGGAGGTACAGAGAAACAATACATAACAACAGCAGATAAGTGCATAATAAATAGAATAAAGTATGGGGTGGTGTATGTAACAAGAATTTTACACACACCCAAGGTGATGGATGCCACATAAACCCCGAGAGCGAAGCTCGAGGGGTTTATCTAGGCAGCCAGCACAGAGGGTGTGTGTAAAATCTGAGTTTTTACTATACCACCCCATATTTTATTTTATATACTTGCTGGATTTTGTTTTTTCTGTCACAGCAATTGTATGAAATAAGAGAGAAGATGTGTCTGTTCAGCTGCAGTCCAACTGGGTTTCAGGAAAGTCAGCGGATGGGATGCGGCTGCCTGGAGAAAGCTTGTCTTTTTTTTTCTTGTTGTTGTTGTTTTTTTTTTTTAAGATGAGGCAGGCATTTGTTTCTTTTTTTTAAATCTTGTACTTACTGCCAAGTCTGAATGGTGGTCTGGTGTCTGGCTGTTGTGTTCATTTTTGGTGGTGCGGAAGAGCAATGGTGGGCAGTGGAGCATGCGTGAAGCGAGGGAAACCCAGCGCGTGTTTGCAGTAATAAACACTCCTTTATTAAGGCAAATTATGGCATGGGTTTCTCTATAGGAAAAAAATGAAAGCCATTAAGTATAACACTTTTATAATAATCTGTAGAACACAATAAATATACAAAATTCAAGATGTATGTATAGTATTTGCAAAATTATACAGAATAAGCAAATGATTTACACTAAATAGTCAAGGTGCAGGGGCAGAGATTTTTATAGTTCATACAGTCAGTTTTACATATAAAACAGTAGATGTTAGTACAGAGGCAAAGAATTTAATAACACTGGATCACAGCTGAAGTGGGAGTGAAACAGCTCAGAGTCGGAACACAGTAGAGCAGGAATGGCACAACAGGGTAGAGCAAGAAAGAGACAGGACAGGATGAGGGAATAAGTTGGAAGCCAAGGTGGGATAACTTAGGCACAGGAGCAAGGCTTTTGGGAGACAAGGTGGGATTTAAGAGAACTCTTGAAGGAGCGGATGGAGGGACATGTCAGAGCTGCAAGTAGTAGAGAGTTCCAGAGGTAGGGCTCAGAAAAGGTGAATGCACCTCAATCCATGGCCAGGCAGTGTTTTGGAATGGAGAGAAGAGGAGATCTGATGACTTTAGGGACCTTGTTGTGGGTTTACATTGGTCAATGTCTATGAGGCAAGGAGGAGTGAATTTATGAACAAATTTGTAGGTAAGGCAGATGGTGGGGTATTGTAGTCTGGGTTCGAAGGAAGGCCAGCCTAGGGAGACCAGAGCTGAACAGTGGTTCATTCTAGCCTTAGTGCCGAGGGAAAAGCATGTGACCTTGTTATAGATTTGCTTGAGTTTGTCAAGAGGGGTGACCTGAGTGGAGTAAGTGGGTACATGGAGGAGGAAGCTATGCCCAGTCAGAACGAATATGTAAGGTAGGGCAAGAGACAGAAAAGCAACCCTAGCTGTTGGCGATTGGTCTTAAGCACAGTGGAAACATGCATGTCAAATGTGAGGTGGGAGTCCAGTGTGAGACCCGGGTATTTGAAGGACTTTAACTGATCTAAGGGGTCACCACGGGAGGAGTTTATCACCAGTGTGGGTGGAGAGATTGGTTTAGGGGTCCAAAGACAGAAGAGCATCGATTTTGTCCTCTTGGTGTTGAGCACCAGGAGGTTAATGGAAAACCATGACTCAAGCTTTAGGAAGTCCTGCTGCAAATCACAGTTCAGCAAGGTTGGGTCAGTGAAAGATCTGCACAGAACTGTGTCATCAGCATACAGCAGGACTGATGCACCCCCACAGTGTAGTGGGAGTTCATGTATAAATAAGGAAAATAGAAGTGGACCAAAGATAGATCCCTGAGGGACCCCATCCTTCATCCTTTATAGCACTAAATGAGGAAGTGTGACCAGACCATTTCACACATTGAGTTCAACTGGTGAGACAGCTAGAGAACCAGTTTAATGAAAGGGCACCAAGACAGAGGTAAAGGAGCAGGTATAGCAGGAGGTTATGGTTTACAAGATCAAAGGACTTGGTAAGGTCAATGACTGTAGCACCAAAGACAAGGCCCTTGTCCATAGCAGAGAAGATGTTGGATGTAACCTTATGGAGGGCAGTGTGAGTACTATGTGATTTAAAGAATGGATGCTGGTTCATGGAAAGTGAACCATTGATCTTCAGGTAGGATTGAAGTTGTGCATGAAGAATTGTTTCTTCTATTTTGGCAAGGGGGCAAAGTATGGAGATAGGCCAGTAATTCTCAAACACAGAGTTTGGGCCACTCTTATGAATAGGGACTACTATAGCAGCCTTCCACTTGCTAGACATAGTGCTAGAACAGAAAGATTTGTTAATTAGGTCATACACAGGAGAGGCAAAGGCTGTAGCCCCGAGTTTTAGGAAGCGGGGTTCAAGGGAGTCAAATCTAGGTTAAGAGGTTTCCTTGATGCTCCTAAGGTGATGCAGTACCTCTTTCTGAGTGGCCAATTTAAGATGAAAGGAGGGGCTAGTAAAAGTGGATGAGGGGGAGAAGGCACAAGGGCTAGGAGGGAGGCATTATGTTTGAAAGTAAATAAGTAAAGTAAAACTTTATTTCTTAAGTGCCTTTCAAATACCAAGGTGCTGTACAAGAGAATGAGCAAACAGTATAATCAGATAATAAACATGAATTAAAATTTTAAAAGCCTTCTGAAAAAGCCTGATAAAACAAATAGGTTTTGAGCTCAGATTTAAAACTTGAGATGGTCAGGAATTCCCTTAGCCGACAAGGTAGAGAATTCCACAGGTTATGGGCAGCATAAGAGAAAGCACATGCCCCAGATGTTTTTAGCCAAATTCTGTGAATCGCTAGCAATCCTGCATTGGCAGATCGGAGTGAGCGGAAGGGGCAGTAGGCAATAAGGAGATCTTGCAGATACCAGGGTCCCTGTTTATGTAGGGCTTTATAGGTCAGTGACCCGACCTTAAAGGTGATCCGCCACTGTACCAGCAGCCAGTACAGTTTGCGCAGCAGAGGCATAATATGACTAGTCCTGGATGTGCCAGTAAAAAGCCTGGCCACCACATTCTGCACTAGCTGCAAGCGATGGATATCAACCCCCAGAAGCCCTAGGTAGAGAGCATTGCAGTAATCAAGGTGGGTGGTTATGAAGACATGAACCAATGTAGAAAGGTCAGCCAGAGGATCTAGGTGTTTCACCCAGGTGATATTCCTAAGATGGTAAAAGGAAGATTTGACAATGGCAGACACCTGTGATTTCAGAGTCAAACCGCTGTCAAAGATAATGCCCAGGTTATGCACCCAGTCTGAGGTCATCAGCTGGACACCATCAAGCCATAAGTCTGAAGGAAGCCCAGCCCTAAGACCCACCTCTGGGTGACCCGAGTCCACAACCAACACCTCGGTCTTATCCAGATTTAACCTCAGTCAGCTAGTGCTCATCCATTTCCTGATCTTGGCTAGACAGTTGTTAAGCACGAAGATCGCATCATCCTATCTGGGAATAAAGGACATATACAGTTGGGTATCATCTGCATAGCAGTGAAAACCCAAACTGTATCACCTAATGATGATATCTCCTAATGGCAGCATATACACTGCGAACAACATGGGTGCCAATATGAGCCCTGCGACACCCCACAGGACAGGGGGAGGGCATCAGAGGAATAAAATTCCAGTGACAACCCTCTGTAACCTGCCCATAAGGAAAGACTGAAACCAGCTTAAGACTGTCGTAGACAGTCTGCAAAGAAGCCAAAGACACTCCAAAAGCACACCATGGTCCACAGTGTCAAATGCCGCTGAGAGATCAAGAAGGACTAACATAGTACAAGCCTTTCGATCTCTCGCAATTAGGAGATCATTTAAAACCTGTACAAGGGCAGTCTCAGTGCTATGTCTTTTCCTAAACTCAGATTCAAGAGCATCATAGACACTGTGGGTTGTAAGATGGTCATCCAACTGCAACGCAACCACCTTCTCAATAACCTTACCCACAAAGGGTAGATTAGAGACAGGTCTATAGTTAGCTAGACAGTCTGGATCCAAGGAAGGTTTTTTAAAGAGTGGTTGAATGATTGCCTCCTTGAGGGGATCAGAAAAGAACCCCTGCTCCAGGGAACTCCAGACAATTTCAGGAAGGATCAGGCAGATAACATCTACTAAACCTACCAATAGTGGTGTAGGGCACAGATCCAAACTACAGCTGGTTGGTCGCAAAGTCTGGACAGTCCTCACAGTGTCCATGAATTCCAGCTGGCTAAAGTCAGAATAGGTAGATCGGGCGCTCACCACCTCCTGCCGATCTCCACAATCCCTCATAGAGAGAGAGAGAGAGAGAGTTGGGCCAATACCCAACCTGATGCTGTCAACATTATCTGCAAAGAATCAAGCAAGCTCATCACACTTCATTTGTGAAAAATCTCTTCCAGACTGAAGACAGACTGGATTGCACAGTCTGTCCACAGTCCGGAAGAGCTGAGCTGGTCAATTCCGCGCAGCAGCAATCTCCCTGGACAGGAATTCTGCTCTTCTTACAGGTGATTGCTGATTGATAGCCCTTATAAAGATCCATCAATCTAAGCCTGTCAGCATCCAGGCTGGATTTCTGCCAAGCTCTCTCTAGCCTTTGCCCCACTCTTCTCAGCTCCTTCAGGGACCCATCAAACCAGGGATTCCTCAGGCACAGGGTGAGTGGGCAAACACGAACAGGAGCAATTGAGTCCAGAGCATCACCCACCACCTTATTATAGGCCAGTACAAGACCCCCTGGACTCATGCATTCACTCGATAAACCCGATATGTCCAGCACTGCCAATAGGCCCGCTGGGGTAACTCCTCTCAAGAGGGGGTACTGGACCATCTCGGTAGAGGCAGGCCTATTTGGGGGTCCCTGAAACTGAATCTTATGGTGTGATGGTCTGAGCAACTGATTGGTTCCACCCCCAATTCCATGATCTCTATCCTGAACACAAGAGCCAAGGAGTGACCCCCTATATGGGTAGCACAGGTAACCACCTGTGTAAGGCCCAGCATAGTCATAAGCTGGAGGAGTTTATTTCCAAATTGCAAGAGTTCATCGTTGATCCAGGCATTGAAGTCACCCAGAATTAACCACCTGGGTGACTCCAAAGCCATGTCGACAATGAAATCCTCAAACTCCTTCAGGAATTCTCCACCATCACCAGGTGGAAGGTAGTTGAGGAGTATCCTGAACCCTACACCTGCTCCCAGGATACACTCAAAGGATTGAGTGCACCCCACTGGCACATCCACAAGGCCCAGTTCCATTTTAAACATAATGGCTACACCCCCGACCCAATGATCCAATCTCAGGCGGTGTATCACCAAGAACCCAGCTGGAACAGCAGATGCCAAAATAGGGCCTCCATTCTCATCCAGCCAGGTCTCGGTGATGCATGTCAGATCTGATGTTCCAACAAGATCAGCTATAATAGCTATCTTGTTCCTAATAAATCTGGCATTACACAACACCGCCCGTGTTTGATGGGTCATTGAGAAAGATCCCAGGACTTGCCCACTATTTGTGGAGCCCTTGGGTATTGGAGTCAGGCAGGCATCACTCCTTTCCTGGCCCCATTTTGCCCCAGGGCATGTCCTAGTCCCTACAACCTCTATCCATCCACCCCTCTCCATTCTCCTACGATGCCCAGATCTTGCCCCTTTCAATCATCTCTTCACTATCCCCAAAGCTTGACATCTCTAATAAACCTCAACTGGTAATGGGGGGCAGTCAAAGGGGCGTAAATCCCTGAGCATGGTGGGAGAATAATGCCTGACCATCTTAATACCCTCCCAACACATCTCAAATTAACAATTAATAAATAAAACCCCCAAAAGTTTACAGCCAAAATAATTCCATACTACAGTACCACCCACCACACATACACCTTCAGCGAGGTGCTCTCACACAACCCCACCAAAGATCCAAACAACCACTACACTCACTACAGTCACCATGCAATTCACACACAGCACTCAAATACTAATCCCCCAAAACAAACAATATAAACTCCAACAACCAAAACATAAATAAACAGAATTATTAAAACAACAGTCCAAAGTTAGGTCCTGCAGAAGGTTTCCAGTTCATACTCGGTCCACATATAAAAGTCCTCTCACAATTCCCAATTATAAAAATATTGGCTTCAATTTCAATTTCAGTACCAGTAGTCCAGCAAACCTGAATGGTAAACCAGGCAGATGGCTTTAAATTATTTAATGAAAGGCCAAAGGATCTCACACCTCCTTTAGCCAACAATGTCAGAATTCTCAATCTCAGACTCTGCTCTCTCTGAGAGACTGAGAAATGAGCATACAGTAAAAAGAAAAAAAGAAAGTTCAAACCAGTATAGTGTAGGTGATGTCCTCAGAGATGCTGTGGGTTCACTCAAATGTTAATGCCAAATAAGGTCTCCTCATCCAGGAACACTATCAGCATAGAGGTCAACAATGTGAAGGGGAAAATAACCACCTTTCGAGAAGCCACTGCCCTGGTCAGGTCTGTAGCAACGGCCCCTGGCCCAGCATCCACTCACCAGCAGATCCCCCCTGGAGGCCAAGGAATCACCAGTAACATGCGCCCACCCTTCAGCGGACCTAGGACCAGCGTCACCTTCCCCGGACCCAGCCAACAACAATGACTACCTCCAGTAGTTTTACTCCAAAATTCACGGTTACCTCAGCTGGTCCCAAGTCCAAATCACAGTTCAGAAAGTTGACAGTAATCAGTTCCAAAGATAATCCAGGGGACAGCAGAAGGATGGCACTCCAGGAAAATATCGAACTGCAGAGACGCCTCTCTCCCAACTATCCAGCAGTCCAGCATCCAACAATCTCCTCACTTCTGGTCCAATCAAGGCCCAGCACTGGCAAACATTCTAAGCCCTATGAGGCCCCTTCAAGAAGTTCTTTCCCACAGCATAGTAATAGGACTTAAACTAAACACAGCTCAAAACAAAAGTGCACTGGTGTTGCAATAGTTGCTGCTAGTGGCTAGCCCAGCATGACCGCCATCTTGGTGTTTGGAGAGGTTTGTAAAGGCCTGGTTAAATTTGGAGGCAAATAACTATGTGGTTGGTGAACTCAGAGTTGTTATAATGTATGGTGTTGTGTAAAGACTAGGATTTACCCTTCAGAAGTGAGTTTATTTGTCCCCAGAATTCTTTGGGGTTGGAGAGATTACTACTGTAGTTTGGAGGGAGAGGAATAATAAGCATTTGGCAGAATGCAGCTAACTCATACATTGGTTGCACAATAGCCTAAAAGCCTGCCAATCAGCAGGTAGGCCGGAGGTTTTATTAAGGTTCTAGGCTGCATCCTGGGAGGCCATGTGGCCTCTGAGCCCCTTAGAGAGTTATGGGGCACAAGCCCCCTTAGCTCTCTATTTAACCAAAGGGGCATGAAGATTAATGACAGAGTTAAAGGTGTTGGTGAAGTATTCCAAAGCACAATCTACATTGGGTAGTAGGGTAATTAGGGAGCAGTCAGCCAGGAATAGGGAAGCTTGAAAGGCCAGGGTACAGAAGGAGGTCCTAACCCTGGTTGACATGATTTTGGGGGAGTGGTTTAGGAAAATTGTTATGTCGCACACAGAAGATAGGGGAGTAGTCACTTAATGCATCAGGGAGAACACCAGAAGATTTGATGTGAAGGGGGCATTAGTAAGAATGCAGTCTAGAAGGGTGTGATGACCAGTTTTATTATTGTGTCTAGTGGGTTCACTGATGAGCTGAGAAAAGTGCATGTCAGCCAGTGCATTGTGAACTGATGCCAACCCTGGACCAAAACAGTTGTTGTTGAAGTCTCCCCAGAGCACCGGGTCTGCACACTGGAGGCCAGTCCAGACTGAGATGGGGGAGATAATGGATGTAGCGGGACCACTGGGAGGGAAATAGATAGAGCCAACAAGCAATTTCTTTACTTTCCCAAGTACTATGGTAATGAAGATGGATTGAGCTGGAGAGGTATCACGGGGTGGGGGCAGATACAAGCTCAGAAACAGACGGGGTGGATCATGCCTAAGTGAGCACACCACCTCCATGCGTAGATGGCCAATCTTTCTGAAACATGGAGTAGCCATGGATAGAGACCTCATTGTGTAGGATGCCTGGTTTCAGCCAGGTCTCAGAAATACCAAGTACATTGGGGTTACAATGGTGGATCCAGACTTCAAGCTTGGGGTGCTTGGGTCTAAGACTCTGGATGTTCACGTGGGCAATATGCAGGCCTTTTGTATTGCTCCAAGCTGGGGCAGGCAGGGGAATCATCTTGGGTACCATCCCAGTAGGTGACAAAAAAGGCATCCTTAGAGAGGGAGAAATTAGGAGGACTGTTTGGCCTGGAGGAGGGTGTTGCAGACTCAAAAAGAGAAGAGTTCACTATGACCAGAGTTAAGACTCGCTGTGGGAGATGCAATGAGTGAGAAGGAGGGAATGATATGAGGTAAATCTTAAAGGTTGCAAGGAGGGACAGAGGGGCAGTAGCAGATCTAAACTATTTAAGCAGGGAGAAGTTCCAGGTTTTTGTTTTGCAGTTAAATTAACTTTATTACAAATTTGGAAATACATAACCAGCAAACCATGAACCAAAGTCAGTTACAATGATAGTCACAGAAACTGTAGACCCCCGATGAAAAAACAGACATACAAAAGAAAAATGAATAATGATTCCTAAAGTAATAAAGCTCCCTCCTACCCCTCCCTGTCACATGCATCCCTGTTCCCCATCCTTCCCTTCCCCTCCACCCTGCCCTCACAATCCCCAGCAATGTGTCGTTGTCTATCAAACTAGCAGGGAAGGACTTATAAAGTTATCATATCACCAGTAAAATCTAAATTCAGCTTTATTATTTGAAAGACGGCATTCCTCTACTTTGGGGAAAAAGTGATAGATCCTTAAATATTACTCTCCTCACCTCCTAACAATAAACTGGATAAGGGGATCACACAAAACATGAAATTTCTAAAGTCTGTGGTTCTTCCCTGCAATGGCTTTTTCTGCGTTCAAAGTTAATAACAATTCCTGAATCCATTCCCTTGAAGAGGGAAGGGAATTATTAGTCCAGTTCCTCATAATGAGGAGTTTAGTCGCCATGGCAATTATTGGCATGTACCATAGGCCCTGTGTTTCAGTAAAGCAACTGATGAATAATTGCCTAGAACACATATATGTAGGGAAAACTATCTAGTGTGTCCGAAAAAAGAAAAAAAGGTTTGTTTGTCTGCCAAAAAAATAACTAATATTATGGCAAGTCCAGATCATATGAAGCATGGGGCCCTCCTCTTGGGAACATCGCTAGCATTTGATGTTGGCCAACTTGCCCATTCAGAAAAGCGGAAGAGGGGTGTAACATAAAGCATGGAGCACACTAAATTGTATTAATCTTAACCTGTCTTTTTTAATATACCTATAGAGAAGTTCCACATTAATAATTATAGGCTCAGGATGATCAAAAGAGATATGTCTTTTAAGTGAGTTGAAGTAATCTGTAGATCTGATTGGTGTAGTGGAGGGAGTCACTGCCTTTGAAGAGAGAGATTCTCCACAGGCAATGGTTCAGGACTGGCAAAAGGAGAGGTAGAATAAGGTGGAAAAATAGCATAAGAGGTATAGGGGGTTTCAGAGAGGGACAGAGGGGTAGAAGCAGAGTTAAACTGTTTAAGCAAGAAGTAGTTCCAGGTTGATTTTGAATGGCTCAAAGTGGCCAACAGAGAGTTAGGCTTAATTGAGAGTTGAAGTAGTCAGAGTACAATTACACCAGGGCTGATAATCAAAGGGTGAGAGGACCACTGGACACCAGAGCAAGCTATTACACTTTACTGAATGGTAATCTAAGAGAGAATGGGCCTCTGGACACCAGGGCAAACTATTACACTTTACTGGACTGCAATTGGAGTGCAGTGGGGATTACTGGACACCATAGCAAGCTATTACACTTTACAGGATGGTGATACCAGAATAAGGGGACAACTGTTCAGAATGGCAAACTATTATACCTTACTGGATGACAATTATAGGACAGGGGCCACCAATGGACACCATAGCAAAGCATCTCACTTTACCAGACACCGATTGGAGGGCGGGGGGACCACTTGACAGGGATCACAAGATGGGGTGTCACTCAATGCTAGGAGGCAGATTTTCACTCCCAAACACCAACATGGTTGTTGCCTGTAGTTACTACAGCAGCTACTAATGTTGCCCAGAGTAAGTCAGACTTTTAATTGGCTGTATCTACACTGCACAAAGTTGTCTGTGCTAACCCTGTTGTGCAGTGCAAATGCATGAGCATCATGCCACACCAATATTCATGTTCCAACCCTCCATTTGCCCACCAAATACATTGTTATTTTTTGGATGGGCTACCCCTGTTAGTGTACACAGAAGCCCCTATTATTGAGCATGGGTGCAAACCCTGGGCAAACAGGGTGAAATCACTTTGCCCCCTTGGCAAAGTTTTGAATCTCTGGACCCTGATGGCAGCTAACATGCCTGAAAAATGGCAAATAAAGTTAAACTTTGAAGTAGTAATCCCAGTGGCAGATTCACAGCAAAGTCACGAGGTCTATACTCAATCTCAAACTGCCAACATCTATGAGTGCCATGAAATAATGGGATTGGAGAAAAATGTTTGTGCCATGGCTGCAGTGCACACAAATATGCAGAGTGAGATGAAACCAGGGTTCTCAAATATTATGTCTTACATCAACCATCTATAATATATAGTAAAGAAGATACTGACTTCCAACCCCCTAGAAAATATTTCCAAACCAAAAACATATTTACACCAAGACACAGGGCTCAATTCTTGAAGAGGGCTTCAATCGTTACAAGCTGTAGCAAACATCAGCCTGCACTGATGCCCGGTGAGCCACGGACCCTGCACCTGACTCTGGTACAGGATGCATCCTGGCACCTAAGTTCTGACAGCTACAGCAACCTCTCCTGTGCACCAAACACATAGTGCACCTGAGGGGATTGCCACAGGATATTTCAAGGGCCAGATTAGGGCCTACTGAAAGTTTGCTATGGAAAGATATTGGTTTGGTTTATTTATTTAAAATCTGACAAATCTATGAGCAAGTGCTACCCGTTTTCATGGGTGACCAGATATAAAATTACAATTAACAGCAAGTCAATATATAAAAATACATACAAATAACATACACGCAAATATGAAAAATAAAGCAAAATATTTACAAACATTTACATTGATCAAATGTTGATAGGAAATTTACCAGCTTCAATTTGAAAGCAGAAAAAAACGAGGGTCATATCAATGAAAAGTTACAAAAAAAAAATAGAATCTGTAAGTAGACTAGATTATAGTACAAGTTTAAAAAAATCAGGTCTCTACTCAATGCAGTGCAGGAGAATGAGGGGCTACTTATGCTTAGCATATAAAGCAATAAATGATGAGTCAACACTAGAAACCATTGGGTTATATAAAAATCTTTAGGATACCAATACTAGATCACATAATAAGAAATTAAAGGGGAGTCAAAATAAATCAAACAAGATAAATCATTGGTACCCACAGAGGCTTATATCTACATGCACTGCCCTCCCAAAAAACATTGTTGAGATCAATACAATTGATATTTTTAAAAACAGACTAGATATACATATGGCTAATAAAAAATTTAATTTCCACCAATAAAAATGGTGGCAAGTCCATAAAAGGCAACACTGCCTACCAAACTCATAAGTCATCTATGATCCTTTGACATCAGTGAGATATTGCAGAAGAGAATTGTAAAAAGTGGGTAATTGGTGCAACAGTGATTTCTGACCCAAACTGCTTCTAAGTATATTGATTTTGAAAAAAGCTGCCATAGATGATCTTGTGAGAACCAACTGATACACTGGGTTGAAAATATTCATTAAAACTAAGTGGAACCTTGTTTAATATAATTGTTTTTGCAATAATGCCGAGCTGTAACTTAAATCTAGAAGACAGAGAGTCATTGAATCATTTTAGGAATGCACAGTGATGGGTGTGGGTGGGCAATTGAGAAGATAACCTGATAACCTTATTATATGAAACTTTAACTCTATTAACTTCAGTCTCAGAAGCCACAGTGTAAACCAGTAAACTGTAATCAATTATAGGAAGCAAGAAGGTCTGAGATAATAAAAGTATTGTGGAAGGTAACAAGAATGAATTAATTCTGTATAATGCATCTAATCTTTGGTGATGTGTCTTAATCAAGTATGTATAACAGGGAAACTATATGTTCACAAACTATCTATAAAAGGCCCTAGACATTTGAAAAAAGCTACTTGTTCAGTTTTGTTGCCTTTCAGTGTACTAATAGCCGTGTTTCTTTTAAAAGGTATTTTTCTCCTTGGGTTTGCCTTTGAAGCATTCAGAACAAGCTTATGTACTAATATCCACTACTGAACAGACTTAACATCTGTTTGGATGTTATACTGCAGTTCCCCAAGATTATCACCACCAGAAAAAAAATTACTGCATCATCTTCACACAAAAAAAATATAAGTCTTTTTACAGACCATTGGGAGTGCATTAAGAAACAAATTAACAAACAATGGACCCAGGTTCCATGTCATAATAGTGATTGCAAAACAGTGATCGCTATTATGTCAAGTACATATCGCTGAAAAGCAAATTAGCAATATACACATGCCTGCGAATACACATCTGGCAAGAAATCCAAGTGTTAATGTTGGGGGGGCTGTGCCCCCTGCACCCACTGGCTTAATGATTATCTACTACAGGGGGGTGCATGTCGGGGAGGGGGCGACACTTTGGATTCCTGAGAAACAAAAATACAGCGGCAGCCTGTGCCAGCACTTTTTCACCTGGTCCCCAGCCCCAAATCCAGTACCTGCTGTGCCAGATCTAGCCACCCTCACCACCACACTACATGGCTAGCTCAGCTGCAGCAGGCACACTACCCCCTTACAAACCCTCTTCCCTATCCTTACCTTTCCCCTTACTGTATTTCTCTCCCAGTCGCCCTACTGTAGGATTGCCTTTGCATAGGTCACTACTCTTGCAGGGTAGCCCATCAGGATAGCACTGAAAATGAGTTGCTGTTTTGAAGGTTGCTCAGATTCAGTCGCTATCCTCACTAGATACCTTGGATCCAGTACTGAATCCTGCAGAACTCCAATAGACACCAGAAACAATTGAGAAAAAGAATATTCAGTTTTGGTTTTCTGAAAACGTTCAGCCAGGTAACTTCAACACCAGCCCAGCACACCTTCAGAACAGTGCAAGTCACCCAAGCCCTTAACAAAAAGCTGATGATTAACAATATCAAAGGCCTTGGTGAGAGACACATGCGCAACCATAACAACAATCTCTGGCCAGAGCCAATATGGCGGCAGCCGAGGAATTTGGGGTAAACATATTGAAAATTATGGGCCGGCATTCACAAAATGTAACGTAGGCTCATAAATTAGTTGTTTGTAAATATTTGTATACCAAATTTTCAGCATAGCTGTGTTATGACCCTGCCTAATGAAGAAGGGCAGAGACAATTTTCATCTACTGGCCAAAATGTAATTTCGAGCAGGGACTGTGAAATCTTCTTTTGGGATGCAAAAACACATTTGGGGCACCAGCTGAAAAATGAGAGCTGTCACTTTCATGAAGTACTGTAAAGAAACAGCTATGTTGAAAATTTTGCAGTAAAATTATTTAATAGTTCTAAACTTTCGAGCTTGTGTTTGCAAAATTCAGCATAGACTCATGAGTTTTTTTTTTTATTTGCTTTTTTTTTACACCAGATTTATAACATAGCTTTCTTATGACCTTGCCTCATGAACAATGGCTGAGAAAATGTTATACTTCTGTCTGAAAGGTGATTTCATGCAGGGACCACAAAATCATCTTTCATGATGTAAAAAAATCCTTTTTGCCAGGATTTGAAAAAATGAAAGCTGTCATGTATGAGTTGCTGTAATGATATGGCTGTGTTGTAAATTTCAGGTAAAAATATTGAAAATTACCAAAGTTCTGAGCCTGCACAGGCAAAATTCAGTGTAGGCTCATACCTTTGTTGTTTTAATATTTTTACACCAAATTTTCAACATGGCCTTCTTATGATCCCCAACTCATGAACAAGGGCAGAGAAAATGTTCAACTCCTTCCTGAAAGGTGATTTCCTGCAGGGGGCTACAAAATCAACTTTCATGAAAGATCTGCCTTATGTTAATGCAATTGTTCATGAGACATGGTACCAAGAAAGGAAGATTGAAAATTCTGGCCAGAAAGATGCAAAATTGGCCAAGTTATGCCACTATGTTTAAAACACAATTGAAATACACAAACCACATACCTGTTTCTTCAGTTTGCAGTTCAGCTTTGAAGAGTGAAGATGTATCTGTGGTACTGAGAGGATTATGGCCATGGACCCTTGATGGATAATTAAGGTCTTGGGGTTGTTGGGGTGTTGGATGCTGAGTGGGAGATCAGGTGTGGGCACTGTAATGACCACAAAAGACATCAGCAGATGATTTTCTTTTTACAGAGTGCAGAAATAAGGTCTTCTTTTCCCAAAACTCCAGATTAAGACTGGTCCAGTCCACCTTCCTCCCTTTCCTTGACTAGGCAGACATCATTTACAAAAATTCTGCAGCCACCCATTTGCAAAACTTAAAACCCATTATCACAGAGCCATCTGTTTTGTCATTAATGCCCCTGCAAGAACGTACCATTACACCCTATATGCAGCAGTGGGGTGGACCTCTCTGACTACCAGAAGACTCTTACATTCTTATCTATGGGCATATAAATCTCTCTTGATCAAACTCCTGGCCTGTATCATTAGTCTTATTTCTCACCTCCAAACTCCTTATGCTCTTAGAAATACCTCTTACGTTTCCTTAGATGTGCCCAAAGTCTGTACCCTCTTTGGTCAACTGGTCTTTAGTTACACCTTCCCTTCCACTTGGAAGAAGTTTCAATTGTTCCTTAAACTGAGCACCCTCACTCCTCTAAGAGCATTCAAAACTTGAATAACCAATCTAATTAATGATGCTTGCCACTGCAATTAATCCAGAAGAGCTCACCTACAGTACCTTCTTTGCTTCCCTCTAAACCATCACTCTTGTATGCTTGTCATAGGTGCTAGCCTATTTTCTCCTCTCTGCCATTTGTCCCTTATACCAAACTCTTATTAGTACTACAGTATGCCTAATGAAGATTCTTTTCCTGTTGCTTTGTATGTATGATGTATATATTTACTGTTTTGTCCAACATTGCTATATCTTTACCTTGTAGTACCATGTAATTCTTCCTATTTATATTGTTTATGTATATGCCATCATCATGTATTGATTGTACATTTCCCAGCAATGACTGTTCACCCCACCTTGTATAACTCATGTTGTACATTTTGATAAATAGTGTCTGTTAAATGATTTTTGTATCCCCATATCAACTGTATGTATGGCTTGATATTGTTAAAAAAGGGTCCCCCTTGAAAATGAGCTTTCTCAATGGATTTATCCCTTTACAATAAACTTGAACTTGAAAAAATAAAATGGGCCAAGGATTCCAGCACTGGGGGATTGAGCACCCCCATTATCACTGTTACGTTTTGTGGGAGGTGGAGTTGGGTGGATGG
Organism: Neoceratodus forsteri; assembly: GCA_016271365.2. Classification (NCBI taxonomy): domain Eukaryota; kingdom Metazoa; phylum Chordata; order Ceratodontiformes; family Ceratodontidae; genus Neoceratodus; species Neoceratodus forsteri. Next base: position 1,278,918,623 of record CM057454.1, read on the forward strand.
TGCTGAAATGGAGGGTCGGGTAGCTGGGAGGAAAAAAATGTGTTAAAAAAACAGACTAAGTATTCCTGCACTGGGCCATTGGGCATCCCCAGTGTCTCTGTTACATTTCTGGGAGGGAGAGTGGTGTGTTGGGTACCAAGAGGGAGGGTCACGTGAGCGGGAGAACAAAAATATATAAACCAAAAAAAAACAAATAACCATGTATGTGTGGTAGTGAACAAGGGGGGGGGTTACAAAAAAAAAGGAACAGCAATTCATGATCATGAGACTGGGGGAGACGACAACCCCATTGCCACTGTTATGTTTCTAGGGGAAGGGGTGGTGGGTGCTGAGAGGGAGGATAGAGAGGGTGGGAGGAAAAATAACTATTTATTTATTTTATTTATTTATTTGTACAATCAGATTTACAACCTTTGAGCAAGAGACTCGTTTACAAAGGTTCCTCGTCACAGAGAGGACAAAACAGTGAAACAGGGTACAGAATGTGGACAGACAGAGTTACATATATTTTGTACAATCTTTATACATAGTTACATTTGAATCAGTATAGGACACCCCAGATACACAGATGTCTAGCAGGGGAGGGATAGAGGAACCAGAGGGGAGGAGGAGGAGGAGATGGGGAGGGAGGTGTGAGAGGGCAGTCCAGAGGACTTTGTCAAGAATTGAGTGTACTGGAGGGGTATGTGAGCATCGGTTAGTGACAATTATAGCAGCGGGTGTTGAAAAGGTGGTTCCAAAGAGCGAGCTTAAAACGGGCGATTTTGGGAGTGTTTGTGACGATGACAGGGAGAAAGTTGATCCAGGAGGGGGCCCTATAGCAGTAGGATCTCTGCGCTAGGGAGGTCCTAGTTCTGGGTACCGTTAGGGTGGTCTTGTCTGAGCTGCAGGTGTAGACCATGGGGGAGGCCTGCTGAAGGGAGGCAGACACCCCGGGTGGGAGAGCACAAGCAGGATTTTCATGGCTAGTAGGCAGGTCTGGTGGTGGAATCTTTCTTTGAAGTTGAGGAACTTGGCAGTGGCATAGAGATGGGAGATATGGGTGAGCCTATGGGAACCGGTCAGGAGCCTACAGGCCTTGTTGAGTGAGAGTTGGATCTTATGGAGTGCAGTATTATCAGTGGCTCTGTATATAGGCAGGCCATAGTCCACTAGAGACAGGACAGAGGATGTGATAACCAGCCAGAGAGCATTTGGTGGGAGGCAATCCTTGTGGCGATAAAGGAGACCAATCTGGGTGTTAGTGGCTGTTGAGAGGGCATTAATGTGGGTATGGAAGGAGAGGGCAGTGTTGAAGGTAATCCCTAGGTATTTGTAGGTGGATACTTGCTCAAGGGGGTGCTAAGTGCTGGGGAGGATAAGGAGGGGGACATTTTTTGCTCTGTTTTGGTGGTGGGAGAAGAGCATCGACTTAGTTTTTTTTAGAATAATAACAAGTCTGTGTTCCTTAAACCACTTTTCTGCCTGGTTGAAGGTGTGTTGGAGAGAGTCCTGGAGGGAGGCAGATCTACGGTGTGAGACGTAGAGAACAGCATTGCCCACATATAGAAGAATATTGACAGAGCAGGTGTTGGGCAGGGTGTTTAGGTAGAGATTGAAGAGTAGGGGACCCATGATGGAGCCCTGGGGAACCCCTGAGTGGACAGGACGGGTGTTGGACAGAGTCCCATTGATTTTTATGCACTTGGATGGAACTGAGAGATATTTAGAGCACCAGGCGAGGGGACCAGTGGAGAAACCGATTTGGTAAAGGGAGTCAAGTAAGAGGGGATGGCAGACAGTGTCAAACGCCTTGGAGAGGTCAATGAACACTGCTCCACCAAGGTTGCCAGAGTCAAGGGAGGAGTGCAAGAAGTTGGAGAATTCTAGGAGGGCTGTGGCAGTGCTATGGCCTGTGCAGAAATTATGCTGTCAGAGCATAGAATGGCATATTTAGTTAAATATTTGGTGAGCTGTGTGGCCACCACTTTTTCTATAGCTTTGGAGAGTGGGGAAAGAATGGAAATTCGCCGATAGTTGCTGGGGGAGGACCTGTCACCACTTTTATAGATGGGTATGACCACAGCCATTTTCCAAACACTGGGGAATTGACCCAGGTAAAGGGATCAGTTTACAAAGTCCATTAGAGGGACTAGGACATCATTCAGGACTAGTCTTAGGATCCTGGTGTCCAGGGAGTCATTGCTTGGGCTACTGCTGCCTAGTGCTTTTAGTAGGAATGGCCTGGCTTCTAGAGTGATATTTTGCATATGTGGAACTGAGGGTGCTGCAGGACAGGGGCTGGGATTGAGGCACAGGGTCAAAAAAACTACTGGGAATGACAGAACTAAGATCTGTGAAGATGGTATTAAGGCAGTTTGCTATTTTAAGGGGGTCCATGGTAATAGAGCAGTCAATAGAGAGCTGGGATGGGGGGAGTGTGATTTCCCATTCAGCTCTTTAACATTATCCCAGAAGGTCTGGGCTGACCCCCAGGAGGAGGTAAGGGTGGCCTGTTAATAGTCTGCCTTGGCTTTGCGGATAAGCCCAAGTGCACTTATTGCATGCAGAACTGTAGGCTTGTCTGTCTGCTGCCCTGCCAGTCTCTATGGCTATGTGCCAGAGGTTATCCTTCTACCCAAGTTTTTGGAGCAGGGAGGGGGTGATCCATGGTGCATTTGGTTTTTTGGTGCGGAGTCTGGTAAGAGGCGCATAGAGATCACAGGACTTGTTAAAAGCCTGTGTGAATCGGTCGAGTGCAGAGTCAATGCTGGGAGCTAGGTTAATGGGGGACCGGTCAATCTGGGCAAGAAATAAATATAAATATATATATGTATATGTATATACACTAAACAGTCTGCTTCATGGTATTGCTGGTGGAGGTAATGTCAGAACATGGCACAGCCATATCCAAGATGGCCACTGAACTCCATTGCACAAGACAAATAGTCACGCATGCACAATACAGTTTGGTACCCATCTTGGACATGGCGGACTGTGCCATGTTTGGCCTTGACCTCAGACTGATAAAAATAGTGCTGTGCAACTGCCAAAAGAGGGAGCAGTGTGCTTCAAGGACATAGAGGTGACTGTCAGGAAACTCTACACTTGTTTGGTTGGAAAACTCTCCTTTTTAGATTGATCACAAGAAGTGTGCTGGACTCCACTCACTGCAGCCCTAAAAAACACCCACCTTAGAAACTGCTTTCAGAATATTGACAAAAGGATTTGATATCCTTGTTCTAACCAAGTTTTATACTTTTGGTTTTAAGATTACTGACATCATACTTAATAAATAATCCTGCAGTGTCCCTGAAGTTAGCTTGTTTTAAAGGAGAATGTGGAACAAATTTCTTCTCATTAAATACAACAATAATAACAACAGGTACCACCACATATTGTGGGTTTTTTTTGTTCCTCTAATTCCATGTACTGCTGTCCCATCCCCAGGTTATCAGAGTTACATTATATGGGAAACGGCATATAATATAATTTTGGTCACACAGTGTCCTGCATGGTAAAAAGAGGCACATTAGAACCCTTGGTAGAGCAATAATGAATTCAATAATTTTCAGCTCCTCTCTCATTACTTTCTAAACAGAATGAATTTTCATGAAAGACTCAAAACACAAACAATATTTACTGGTGACTAAAATGGCATCATTAAAATACTGCAGGTCTGAGAAAACCAAGACAGAGGAATCAGTGAAAAAAGCACATTGGCACAACCCATAAGTAAGTGTATTTATGTATGTATTTGTTCTTGCAAGAGTGTTTTGTTTGCTGGCCCATCAGAACTACCACTCACAATGCTGGCCACCCTGGTTTGGGAATGAGCAAGGGTTACTGGGAGCCAGTCAAGGGAAGGAGGACTGAGTGTCCCAGAGAATGCTCTCCTCCTGTGGTAGGGGGTAGAAAGACTGTCTCAGCTGCAGTGCCAGCACCTTATCACCCAAACAGGAAAGAGAAAAAAAGCACATGGCTGGTGCATGGAGCATGCTCTGTTGTGCACATTACTGCTTTATGCCCTTGCACACTGATGGTCCCTAGGGAAGAAGAATCAGGAGGAAAATGACCCTTGCGCTTGACATGGACCACCCTGCCAAATATGGCCCCTGTATCTCCATCATACTGTCACCTGATGAGACCCTAGAAGTTTTGAGGTATATCCCTTGCCTTCGATTGACCCCTTCTGGGGACCAAACCACAGCTCTGTGAAGGGGTGGTCATGGATGCTGACATGCAGGCAAGTCAGTTTGTACCTTAGAAGTTGAGCAAGAGGGAGAGAGAGATAGCCAGAGAAGGAAAGGAGCATTAAATGTAAGTGAAAATAAACAAGTGTTTTATTACTACTACATCTTACTAGTAAAAAAAAATAGCACCTTAAATGTAAACTGTCATTGATCTTTTAATAACTTTACAAAGATGATACAAAACCTAATATGCAGTAAAACTGGTACATTTAGGAGTACTCACTGCCTTGGGATGTGATAGAAAAATAAAGGCCACACTGTGGGCAGTGGTAGCAAAGAATCTGCTCAGACATATTCCGAAAGCAAGCTGAATTAACTGTAAACAGACAATTAAGAAACTGCACCTTTACAGGTATTTGCATAAGCCTAGTCTCACTTTAAAATGTTGAATCCTCCACTGCTTACAGGTTATGCTGACTCTAGTTACCTGTGCTGACTAGTGATAATATTAAAATGCGTCATGGTTCTAATATCAAATCTATGCTTTTGTTTTGGAGCATTTACAAGCACTTCTTTATCAAGCTCTGACCAAAATCTAACTTCTTAATATCAGTTTTAGCATCCTGCAATAATAGATACATATACATATACACATACTGTATATATTGTGCCTCTCAACCTCTCAGCATTAAAATGTATAGCACTGGCCTCTAGAATGTGCAACAAATGGCCATAATTCATTGCACATTTTTATTTTAAAGAACAATACATTTAAGTGTCGTGAGCACCATATATGTAGCATTAAGAACTGTTATTATCAAGTAAGTTTAAATGCTTAGTAGTTTGCATGTCTATAAACAGCTTTAATAACAAAGGGAACAACAGTAAATCTTTTCAGAGCAAAGGTAAATTTGGATGAAAAATCCATAGCACTATGCAAACTTCATAGCAGTTGACAGTTACATAGAAACATAGAATTTGACGGCAGATAAGGACGGCTTGGCCCACCCAGTCTGCCCATTTCCCTACCTGATGGATAAGCTGCAGATCCTAGTTAACCAGCACTACTTCTTTCTAGCCCCCACACCCTAGAATTGCCTTATGACTGTCCCATGCATGCTTGAATTCAACCACTGTTTTTGACTCCACAACCTCCTCTGGAAGGCCGTTCCATGCATCCACAACCCTCTCTGTGAAAAAATACTTCCTTACATTACCTCTGAGCCGCCCCCCCATCTTCAAATTATACCCCCTTGTTCTTGCACACCTCTTTTTTTGAAAGATGCTACCCTCTTGGACTTTGTTAAATCCCTTGAGGTACTTGAAAGTTTCTATCATGTACCCCCTCTCCCTCCTTTCCTCAAGACTATACATATTAAGCTCCTTTAGTCTCTCTTCATATGTCTTCCAGTGCAGCTTCCATCTTGTCTATGTCCTTGGGGAGATTGGGTCTCCAGAACTGCACGCAGTACTCCAGATGGGGTCTCACCAGCTGTCTGTACAGAGGGATAACAACTTCCTGTTTTCTACTAGTGATGCCTCTCCCTATGCATCCCAGTATCCCCCCAGCCCTCATTACTGCCCTCTCACATTGCTTGCCCACCTTTAAGTCATCTGATATGACTACCCTCAGGTCCCTTTCCATTTTTGCTGTTGTTAGTATCTCACCCCCCATTGTGTACTCTTCCCCTGGGTTTTTGTTTCCCAGGTACATTACCTTGCACTTTTTAGCATTGAATCTAAGCTGCCATACATTTGACCATTCCTTTATCCTTGCCAAGTCCCTTCTCATCCTTTCCACTCCACCTTGTGCATCAACTCTGTTGCAGATCTTTGTGTCATCTGCAAAGAGACATACTTTTCCTGCCAGTCCCTCTGCAATGTCACTTATAAAGACATTGAAGAGGACCGGTCCTATTACTGAACCCTGCGGTATCCCACTAGTAACCCCCCTTTCTTCAGAGAGGACTCCATTTACTATTACCCTCTGTGTCTTATTCTCCAGCCAATTCTTTACCCAGGCTGTCATCTTGGGATTCACTCCCAGGCTGGCTAACTTGTATATTAATCTTTTGTGTGGGACTGAGTCAAATGCCTTGCTAAAGTCTAGGTAGGCCATGTCCACAGCCCCTCCCTGATCTACTACTTTTGTCACCCAGTCAAAGAAATCTATTAGATTCATCTTGCATGACCTTCCCACAGTGAATCCATGCTGCCTTGGGTCCTGTGCCCCTCTGGCCTCTAGGTAATTGACACTTCTTTCCTTCAGAAGTGATTCCATAATTTTCCCTATCACTGAGGTTAAACTAACAGGTCTGTAGTTTCCTGCTTCTGCCCTGCTCCCACTTTTGTGAAGGGGAATCACATCTGCCCTCCTCCAGTCCTCAGGTACCATCCCATCCTCCTATGATTTGTTAAAGAGGGTAGTCAGTGGTGTCACTAGTTCTACCCTTAGTTCTTTCAGAATTCTGGGTTGAATCCCATCAGGCCCCATTGCTTTGTCCACCTTCAGTTTAAAGAGTTCTTTTATAACCCTTTCTTCTGTAAATGGGCTGGTATCAACTTCTGTATCCAGAGTGTTTCTATTGTTTGTTTTAGGTACCTCCCCCTCTTCATTTGTAAATACTGAGCAAAAATATTTTTTTAGTATCTCTGCCTTTTCACCGTAACTCTCTATCCACCCCTTCCCCTTTATTAAGCCTCACTATCCCTCTCTTGGTCTTCCTTTGCTCCCTGATGTACCTAAAAAATATTTTAGCCCCCTTCTTAACTGAGTTGGCTATCTTTTCCTCAGTTTGGTCCTTTGCTGTTCTGACTGCCTTCCCAGCTTCCTTTTGCTGTCTCTGTCCTGCTCCTTCTGTGATTCCTTGTACTTTCTGAATGCTTTCTTTTTCTCTTGAACCTTCACTGCCACCTCCTTTGAGAACCATAGTGGTTTCTTACATTGTTTGTTTTGTTTATTTGCTTCACACAAAGGCTTGTTACCTCTGTGATGGCAGTTTTTATTATTCCCCATTGTTCTTCCACCCCCTCCTTCCTGCCCATTTGCTAGTGCATTCCTTAGGCACTCACCCATTTTGGCAAAGTCAGCCCTCCTGAAGACCAGTACTTTTGCCTTCGTTGGCTTGACTCTATTGCTGTGTTTATTGTGAACCATACTGTTCGATGATCGCTAGTTCCCAGATTGCTACCCACTTCTACATCTGTGATCCTCTCTCCATCTCCATTTGAGAGAACCAGGTCTAAGATTGCTCCCTCTCGAGTGGGTTCCAATACTAGTTGTCTAAGGCATGCCCCCTGTAGGGCATCTAGAATAACCCCACTCTTAGAAGTGGCTGCTGCAACTGCACTCCAGTTAACATCTGCCATATTCAGATCACCCATCAGCAATATCTTCCCTTTTTCTGCCATTCTAAGTATACTTTCTATCATTTCCTTGTCCATTTCTCCCCTGAGATGGGGTCTGTATAAACCCTCAAAGTGGATTGTGGTGCCATTGCCTGACTCAAATTGACCCACAGTGCTTCTTCTCCTCCCTGTTCACCCTTTTGTTCTGTTGCTTTGATTTCTTCCCTTATGTAGAGAGCTACTCTTCCTCCTCTTTTACCCTCCCAGTCCCTCCTGTAGATAGTGTATCCTGGTATGTTTACATCCCAGTCATGGTTCTGTGTGTACCATGTTTCTGTGACTGCCACGATATCCAGATGTTCCTCCTCCATCAAGGCCACAAATACGGTACAAACACTGGCATAACACAGTTCAAACAATAAGAAGACAGGAACATCAGTACGCAGTACAATAAGCTGTCATACCAAAATTTAAATAAAAGGAGGGAGACATCATTTAAACACTGGAAACAGGTACAATAATACCGTAGGTCCTGGGGACAGGGAAGTGTGGAGGGATAGTTGAGGGGCAATGCTTGTTGAATTAGCTTAGTCACAGAGAGAAATTACTAGCCATTATGGCAGTGGCAAGTTTCCTTAAGTGCCTTGTTGGTCAGGGATTTAAAGAAGTTTACAGAAACTAGTTCTGTAAGTGTGACTGAGGATTTTATTTTATTCCAGGTGGCTGGGATGGTGTAACTGACTGCAGATCTGCCGTGAAGTATGCACTATTTGGGCAGGATGAAGGTGTTTTTCCTTATGAAAAAGCAGCTGTGCGACCTGTGAAAAATGGAAATAATATACGGTGGTAGTTTATTCAATAGGATTTTCAGAGCCCAGATTCTAGTGTGAATCATCCTTCTTGAGACCAGAGATTTTTTTATTTTCTTTTTTAACCAGGAGAAACACATTAAGCTGAAGCTTGTTTACAGGTCCAACCTGGGAGCACAAGGAAGTTAAATGATTTGCTCAGAGTCACACAGTATGCAAGTGGGGACTGTGGGATTCAAATCCAGGTCTCCAGCTTTGCAGCTCAGAGCCTTGAACTACTGTGCTATACTGCCTCCATAATGCCCAGCCCACTGCTGAGTATAGGTCACAGTGGTGTGATCCTACATATAGGAACAAATGATATAGGAAGATCTAGTATGGAACATATTCAGACTGAATATAGAACAATAACTAAAAAAAATAAAATATACTAGAGCTAATTATCTCTAGTATATTATCTACATTTGGACACCAGTCTTACAAAAATGGATGTATCCTTGAGACTAACTTATGGTTAAGGCAATTTTGTTGTGAACAAAATATTGGGTTTATGGATAATTCTTTGACATTTAACAGAACAATTATTTTTAGATATAATGGTCTTCACTTAAGTTATGCAGGAACCAGGATATTGGGTAAAAGAGTGAATGAAGTTATTCAATTTCATTTAAACTGGCTAAAGGGGAAAGAATTTTGGTTAATGAATCATAAAAATGTTGTGCTAAAAGTTTGCCCACTTCTAAACTGAAGTGGAATGCAGTATTAATAAATGCAAGAAGTCTTGTGGGGAAATTTGATGAATTCAGTCTACTGATACATTCTCAGAATATTCAACTGGCACTAGTCACTGAAACATGATGGGATAATGAGGATAAGTGGGAAAAAAATGTCCCTGGCTTCAATTTATATTCCAAGTCTAGAATCCATAGGATGGGGGGTAGCAATCTATGTTCACGAAAGCATAAAATGTGAAGAAATTCAATGGGACACATCTAATCTGGAACTTTTGTGGCTTAAGTTACTTCCCCACCAAGGTACGAAAATTATATTAGGATTATTATACAGGGCACCTTCTACCTCTAATTTTGATGATATCAAGATAATTGATATAATTAACAAATCGGATCCCACAGACAACATAATTTTAGCAGGTGATTTTAATTTACCCAACATTGATTGGAAAATGTCAAAGGCTGTTGGAAATATAAATAAACAGTATTTGGACATGAGTGAACAATATGGACTGGTGCAGATAGTACATAATAGTACTAGGGGTTTAAATGTTCTAGATTTGATTCTTACTAATATAAGGAATCAATTAACGATCTACTAATAAAAAGCCCATTAGGAAGTAGTGATCATTCAACTGTTCACTTTACCATCTCTAATACTGATTTCCGATATACCTCAGGAACTACAGCCAAATTAGATTTTGGAAAAGCAGATTTTGATGGCTTAAAGAAAGAATTCAATTGTTGGGATTGGGAAATAGAACTAGTCGGTAAAACTGTACAGGTTATGTGGGATTTACTCCTAGATAGGATCAAACAGCTTGTGGGAAGATTTATACCACATAAAGTCAAATATGATAGACCCAAATTAAATAAACCTATATGGATGAATAGATCTATCAAAAAGTTATTAAATAAAAAAAAAACAGGCTGTTTAAATGATACAAGAATTATGGTTCACCTTTAAATTACCAGGCTTATAGAAAATGTTTGAAACACATTAAAAAGGAAATAAAAAGTGCTAAAGCAAATTTTGAACTATCAATAGCGATAAAAGCCAAGGATGGTAAAAAATCCTTTTACTCATATATTAATGGTAAAAGAATAGATAATGGCATTATTGGACCCTTTGTCACTCCTGCTGGACAAGTAGCAAATCTGGATGAGATGGCGGATCTCCAGAACAAATATTTTTGTTCGGTTTTTAATAATGTTAGTCCAGACACATATTTTGGTAATCATAGCTCTAGTCCTGGAAAAATCAGTGTGGACGTTAACGACATACAGGTCAGATTTTCAAAATTAGACATTAACAAATCTCCCGGTCCTGATGATATACATACTCGAGTTTTGAGTGAATTGGCAGTTGTTCTAGCCCCCCTAACATATTTATTTCAGACTTTTTTGGACCTTGGGGAAGTGCCATGGGATTGGAAATTAGCATTAGTGGTTCCAATTTTTAAGAAGGGAGTATGGACAAAACCGGAAGATTTTAGACCTACCAGCCTGACTTCACTTATGGGCAAAATACTAAAAAGGGTAATGAAAGATCACATTTTGAGTCACCTAGATGTAAATGGCATGATAGATAAATCAAAGCATGGGTTTACCAAGACAAGGTCCTGTCAGTCAAATTTATTAGCATTTTATGAAAATGTAAATCGAGAACTGGATATGGGAAATACAGTTGATGTTATATATTTGGATTTTGTAAAGGCATTTGACAAGTTACCCCACACTGAGCTATTAAAATTACTTGAAGCAATTAACCTGAACCCTAACATCTGCAACTGGGTATCTGTATGGCTGCAGGGGAGACAACAGAGAGTCTCGATCAAGGATACGTTTTCTAACTGGTCTAAAATTACCAGTGGTGTCCCCCAGGGTTCTGTTCTGGGCCCGTGTTTGTTTAATATCTGTATAACCTCCCTGCAATCAGATAATTCTAAAGTTTGATTATACAAGTTTGCGGATAATTGTAGGTTAGGGGCAGTTGTGAATACCCAGGAAGAAGTAACAGATTTACAGAAGGTTTTGGATACAATTTCTGATTGGACTATTACCAACCAATTAGTGTTAAATGTCGCGAAATGTAAAATAATGCATTTGGGAGAAACAAACAAACTCAGTAATTATTCACTTGACAATTTACAACTCATCAATACTACTGAAGAAAAAAATCTAGGGGAGACCTTTTGTCCTGATTTTAAGTTTAGCGTACACTGTAGAGCTCAGACAAAGAAAGCAACCCAAAATTTGAACTGTATACTTTGCTATATTGCAAGTAGGGAGGCCAAAGTTCTAATTCCACTCTAAATAGCCTTAGTTAGACCCCATCTTGAATATGCTATTCAGGTTTGGTCCCCACAATACAGAGAAGATATTATTAAAATTGAATCTGTTCAGAGAAGACTTACAAATCTATTAGGGGGATGAAAGAAATGTCTTATCCAGATAGACTTGTATCTCTTAAACTATATTCTTTATGTTACAGAAGATTTAGGGGTGATATGTGCATGCTATATAAGATAATTGAATCTGGTAGTTATTGTTCTGCATTTGGAATTTGTCCAAGAACCGATGAATATGGCAATAGAAGGCATAATAAGCAACTGATACAACCTAAATGGAGACTTAATATAAGAAAGCACTGGTATAGCCAGAGGATGGTTGTCCCATGGAATGCTTTACCATGAGCTGTAGGCAACAGTCAGAGTATGAATCAATTTAAAAATAATTTGGCTCTACATTATGGTGAAAATAATTTTTTTTTTTAAACATGTTACAAATGGGCAAGCTTTAAGGACGCAAGTCTAATAGCTTGTAAATATATATGAAATCTATAAGGTACGTTAGTTATAAAGCATAAGGCATGATGATAGAGGATGTCCAACATAACGCAGGTTGCACACTGTGCAGCTATTGTAAATAAATTCCATGTAATCTATTTGAGAAAGGAAGGTGGCTTATACTAATTTTCTCCTCATATCTGCTGGGAATAAGGATGTATTCCCATAGAAAAAGCCCAATCTTGTTTTTAGGTTTTTTAGCGAGGGAGTCAATGTGTGCAGCAAAGAACAGTTTGCTGTCCAGACAAATTCCTAAGTATTTACATTTTTCCATTACATCACTTGAGCCTCCTAGAAGGGTTATGCTAGGTGCCGGTGCAGCTTGTTTGTATAGTGATGTCGATGGATGGTTGGGAGGGTGGAGTTCATGGCCTTGGTTTTCTTCGCATTCATTAACAATTTGGAGCTTAGAAGATTATGTTGCAGTTTGTTAAAATCTGACTGCAGCTCATTGCTTACGTCTGCCAAGGAGGGTTTTGATGAGTAAAACACAGTGTTGTCTATGAAGAAGTGTAGTTTAGAATTATGGATGTTGTTACCTAGGGAGCTGATGTAGATTGAGAACAACTAAGGTCCTAGAATGTAACTTTGAGGTACCCCTCTTGTGAGTGGCAGGAGAGAGCAGAGCAGCCTGTCAGTCTACTCGAAAGATGACTGGAGAACCAGTTTACTGAGTAGTTGTTCAGGCCACGCTCTTTAAGTTTAAGGAGTAGGAGACAATGGTCAGCCACAGTGAAGGCCTTAGTTAGGTGTGGGAAGACAGCTCCTGTGGGGTGTTTGTTGTCAGGGGCAGTGAACAAGTCATTAGTTACTTTAGCCAGTGCTGATACTGTGCTATGCTTTTGCCTAAAACCAGATTGTAATAAGCTGAATAAATCTGAGTTCTCAAGTTGTTCTTTAAGTTGGTTATTAACTAGTTTTTCTAAACATTTTCACAGAACTGGCAGTATGGAAATGGGTCTATAATTGTTACTGTCACTCAGGTCACCTGATTTAAACAAAGGCAGCATTAAGGCTGTTTTCCAACAAGTGGGAACTGTTCCAGATTGCTGTGACAGGGTAGAATATGACCCTGCCCCATTTGTTTTGGAGAATGTGTTTAAATGCAAGAATCTAATCTTTCCTTTTCTGTCTCTTTTCTGTCTGGTTGCCCAACCAAATTTTCCTGTGAAACATTGAACTTGATCAACCCGAACAGTCTCTCAATTCTTTGCCTTTTTCTGTCTCTCAGTTTTCTCTTGCTGTTTCCTTTTCCTCCCTTGCATGTCTGCTAATATAAAAATATATGCAAATCAATGTATGGAATGAAATTGATAATGAGATCACTTTTATTTAGAACATATTTGGTATTACTGTTGAAATGCATATATATTTATAATTTCAGATGACTGTAAGAAAGCTAGAGGTCACCTGAGTGCAAATGTTGAGCCTTTTGCAAAAAAAGGGCCCCAGAAAGCAGTTCTAGCAGCTTCTGAAACTTACAAGGTCAGGCTGTTTGCTACGGATGAGGGTTGAAAAAGACTTTCAAAAGAGCTGAGCTAAGCTGCAATAGGAGGGAAATTGCAAGAAAGATTTTATTTTGCTTCTCTACCTAGTTATTATGGACAATTTTATTTTTCTTATATTATTGCTACTAAAAATAACGTTTCAGTGAATGTTACAACTGCTCCTGGGTTTTCCCTATGCTTCCTGACCTGTGCCTCAATGGCAGATGGTGGTAGCAGTGGGATTTAAGCCATGCATACCCTAAGACAGATTTGTGTGTGGGTACTGGACCTAGTACCAGGGAAGCACAGAGGAAGGTATGGATTCTGCAGCAGCAAGTCCAGGAGTGAGTACCAGGAGAATGGCAGCCAAACTATTAGAAACTGAAGTCCAGTCTGAGATTGTATAGCCAGCACAAGTTATTGAAAAAAAACAGGCAGTGACAGAGCCTGAAAGCCTGATGGACTTTTTTAAATGGTGGGCTATGCAACAAAAATAGACTGAGACACAGAGAGAAAAAGAGATTCAGCATTTAGAAGTTCAGAGGAGAGAAGAGATGCAGTGACAGAAGCAGCAGATGAGAGAAGAGATGCAGTGATGGCTGGATGCCTTGCGAGCTATCAAAGGCAGAAGATCCAGCACAGATCCAGATGAACAACAAAATTAAAGCAACTTAAAGGCCATTAAACTTACAAAGTTGTGTCCCTCAGATGACATTGAGGCATATCTGACAACCTTTGAAAGAGTTGCCACAGCCTGCCAGTGGCCAAAGCAGCAATGGACAATCAGACTGGTACCCTATCTGACAGGAAAAGTCCAACTTGCCTACAGCAGTATCAACACTGTAGAAACAGTAAATTATGACCTGGTGAATAACGAAATCCTGAAAGGTATAACAACTCTGGAGAGATCTACAGGCAGATATTTCAATCTCTGAGGCATAACTCTGTTGACAATCCTCGAGAAGCCTTCACCCGACTCAGAGGACTCATGAGAAAATGGATCCAACCAGAGAGCAAAACAGTCCCACAGATCATTGACATATTTGCCATGGAGCAATTTATCACCATCTTGCCTACAGAGGTGCAGCTGTAGGTAAAGAAATACTTACCAGAGAATGGGGAAAAGCTGTTTCTTTAGCTGAGGACTACCAAATGGCCAGACAGATGCCACAGCAGAGAGGGAACAGCCAAGCACCAGTAAGAAACTTTTTTTTCCCATTTAAACTCCAAGCCTGATAAGAACTCTGGTGGAGGTAACACAATTGCGCTCAAAGACGTTATCTGCTATAACTGTAATAAGCCAGGCCATTTTGCAAGAAACTGCTATAGTAAAGAGAGTGGCACTGGAGCAGATCTGTCCTTGACAAATTGGGGCAAGTACTTAACAGATGTGAAAGTGGGGGAGAAGACTGTGAAAGGAATCATTGATTTGGGAAACAGACAGACTCTAGTGCATGTTAAAGTGCTGGGAAAACATTGTGCAAAGGGACCAGGTACTGGTGTCATCTGAATCCATGGGGACACTCAATACTATCCCACCACCCAAGTGACTGACTGTTAAGGGTGTGTAGTACCAAATGAAAGTGGGGGTAGTACCAAAGTTACCTGCACCTGTGATTATTGGAAATGATTTTCCAGGATTTACTGAGTTGATCAAAGAGGGAGTAAATCCTGATGTTTCAGCAGTTGTGGTGACAAGAGCTCAGGCAAAGAAATTTTAGACAGTGGGGACCCTTTTCCTTTCAAAGATTTTGATTCAGACTTGTTTGAGCACAGCTCCAAGATCCAGATATCCAGAAAAGAAAGACAAAGCCTGCAAATATTGTGGCAACAAATGACTGATGGACATGAATGGTTAAAATATGAAAATGCTGAAACTAAATTGATAACTGATTGTGATTTTCTTTTAGAACAAGCTAATGATGTTTCTCTCCAGGGTTATTTTAAGCAGCTGGGGGTAAAACCAAAACAGGGTGGACCAAGGTTTAAAAAATGCAATGGGTTACTGTACAGAGTTTGGGTTAAACCTCAGACACAGGAACAGACAGAACAATTGGTTATACCACAGAGGCATAGAACAGAGTTATTACAGATAGCACATGATAGTCCTATGGCTGGTCACTCATGGAGGGATCGTACCCTTGCCAGATTGCTGTATAGACTTTACTGGCCTGGAATTCATGAAGATGTTGCTACCTGTCGTAATTCCAGTGCTGAGTGTCAGAAAGTAGCCCAAGTCACTAGAAAAGACAAGGTGCCCCTGGTGCCCCTACCCTTAATAGATGTGCCTTTTGAGAGAATTGCAATGGATGTGGTTGGTCCTTTAGACAAAAATAAAAAGGGTAATAGATTTATCCTGGCAGTATGCAACTATGCTACTCGATACCCAGAAGCAGTTTCAATGTGTACTGTTACAACCCCAAAAGTGGCAGCAGAGCTAGCCAAAATTTTCAGTAGAGTGGGCATACCTACAGACATTATTACTGATCAGGCTAGTAATTCTGCTGCTGCACTACTTAAGTAGCTGTACAGACTGCTAGGAATCAATGCCATAAGAACCTTTATCCAATCAAATGTTTATTTATCCAGATGAACACCATTGAGCATAGCTCATTTACAAGAACCTCTCCCATCACCCCCAGACATATGTTCATGTTGAGCATTTTAATCAAACCCTAAAACTCATGTTAACTCATTACCTCCTAGAATACACCAGTAGGCAGCAGCAAATGTACTGCAGTGTGTCCCAGAACAACTACAGAAGTCACCTACAGACTTCCTGTGTGCCCTAGTAACGCCTGGAGATGTCACTTACACGTTTTAATATTATTTGCCAGCCAGAATTGATTAGAATTGACTGCATAGCACCATTAAAAAGATAATGTAGTGTTGAACAACGTTGCCACTGACACTTTGTGTGTATCATGTTCACTTTAGGAGTAATTCACACTTGTTTATGACATGGTGTGTATGGCAGACATTTTGTCCATCAAGAACCACCTAAGCACTTTGAAGAAAACATACATGCTGGGTATCTCAGCCAGTATAAAACAAAAGCCGAATTGAGCACAATTGATTGCACAGTACCGTTGGAAAGGCAATTTTGTGCAGAACAACTTTGCCGCTGATACATTGTGTGTATCATGTATACTTTAGGAGTTATGTGCATTTGTTTATGGTATGGTGTGTATGGTTCTGATTCATCCCTCAAACCTCACCTATGCACCTTGACTAAAATGGGGAAAAATTATGTTTAATACTACAGAAATATATATATTTTTTTTTACAAACAAATTATTAAAGCTACATCTAATATCTGGATGATTAATTTGGTGTTGATATGTTACATATTTCCCAACAAAAAAAGGCTTATGGTGCATTTTTTAGTGGAAAAAGTATTTAGTTTTGCTGTTTTGACCAGCATGAAAAAAAGACTAAATTACCTATTATTACTTGCATACCACCATTGGAAAGTTAATTTTATGCTAAACAAGTTTGCTACTCATACTTTGGGTCTAGCACATATGTTTTTTGTGCTATTAGCATTTGTTTGAGGCATGCTCATTATGGCTTGATTTTGTTTAGAAAGGCCCAGGATTCACTGTTAACAGTATACTGGAGACAAGTGCTGCAGCTTCAGACAGCTCATGTGGAGGCAATGAGTTAAATAGGTTTGTAAAAGGGGCAAGGGAAAGATTGGGACTATTACTTGCCTTATCTACTGTTTGCTTACAGAGAAGTGCCACAGGCATCAACAGGGTTCTCAACATTTGAAATGCTATATGGTAGGCAGCCAAGAGGGCCACTGGATGTGATAAGAGAAACGTGGGAAGATAACCCCTCCCAGAAACAATCTATACCTTCTTATATGTGTGCCCTAAGAAAGAAGCTGGCAAAATATGTTGAAATTGCCTATAGTAATCAGGAAGAGGCCCAAAACCAGCAGAAGGTGTATTATGACCATGGGGAAAAGGAAAAAGTTTTTGAGCCAGGTGAATAGGTTTTGCTACTGTTACGCCCAACAGAAAATAAGCTGTTAATGAAGTGGCAAGGGCCTTATAAAGCTCTTAGATGTACTGGCACTGTTAACTATGAGACTGAGACCCTGACAGAAAAAATCCTTCTAAGATATACCATGCTAACCTTCTCAAGAAATGGGTTGAAAAAATGCAAAAAGCTGCCCAGCTAGTTTTACCACAAGCTGATAAGGAAGATATTGATGTAGCTTATGATAGACTGGAACAAACTGTAAATGCTGATGTTGTAAAGGTGAATGTTTCCTTAACCTTAGAACAAACTGCAGACATTCGTAATGTGCTAAAGACATTTAACAGTTCTTTTACCATGGTACCAGGCTGAGCAAAAGGGGCTGAGCATGTAATAGTGACAAAGAATGCTACTATTGATAGGCAAAAGTCATACAGATTGCCAGAGTGGTTATTGCTCCACCCCAGACTACCTAGCACTTATCTTTCTGTTTTTACACTTACAACAATGTCAAATCCTTGACCGTCAACCCCTCTTTTCCCCACCCTTCCCCCATTTATCCCCCACCCCTTGCTCCACTTATGTCACCCCTAGGATAGTTTTCATTTGTATCTGTGTCTTGTAGATACACCTGTATTGTTAATTGTGCATTGTTATTTGCCACTGACTGGTTGCTACTGTGCTAGTCTATACACATGTACTGTCTTTTGCTACTAAGTTAACCTCCTGACCTGTATTGTATCTTACTTCTGCTTATTTCTACGTTAACCTCCTGCCCTTGTATCTTATCACTGTTTTGTTTGCACCCAT
The DNA here is from genome assembly GCA_016271365.2 of Neoceratodus forsteri. Taxonomy (NCBI): domain Eukaryota; kingdom Metazoa; phylum Chordata; order Ceratodontiformes; family Ceratodontidae; genus Neoceratodus; species Neoceratodus forsteri. The sequence continues at coordinate 1,278,936,816 of CM057454.1, forward strand.
TGCTGATGTGGAACTTTTGTAAAAGATCCCTTGGTTCAGAGGTATTTGTAATCCTAGTAATAAATAAAAAGTAAAAAAAAGAGCTGATGTGGGTAAGGAAATTCAAAAAATGAAAGAATTGGGTATCATAGAGGAGTTGAGGAGTCCTTGGTCAACTCCCATGGTAATTGTAAAGAAAAAAAAGGGGGTGTTAGAATCTGCCTTGATTTCAGGAAACTTAATCAAGTGTCAGAATTTGACAGTTATCCTATGCCCAAAATAGATGATTTGGTGGACAGAGTAGGGAGTGCAAAGTATATCAGTACCCTCTATCTCACCAAGGGTTACTGGCAAATACCTTTAGCTAAAGAATCTAGAGATAAAATTGCATTTGCCACCCCTATATCTATAGGATTCTATCAGTTCACCACCATGCCATTTGGTCTACATGGTGCACCAGCTACATTCCAGCAGTACATGGATGTAATTTTATCCCCTCACACTGATTATTGTGCTGCATACCTGCATGATATCGTGGTGTATAGTCCAGACTGGAAAAGCCACCTAGAACACCTATGAGCAGTTATCCAAGCTATCAAAAATGCAGGTCTGACTATTAATCCTACCAAATGTGCATTGGGCATGCAGGAAACCAGATATTTGTGCTATGTGTTTGGAAATGGAGAAGTTAAGCCAGAGGTTTCTAAAATAGAAACTGTAGCTAACAGCCCTGTACCTAAAACAAAGAAACATGTCAGGTAATTTTTAGGGCTGACTGGTTATTATCGGAGATTTGTTCCCAACTGTGGTGAGTAAGCTACTCCCCTCACTGAACTCATGAAAAAACAGTACCCAAATAATGCAAAGTGGACCCCAGAGTGTGATGAAGCTTTTCAAGCTATAAAGGCTGCAATATGTTCAGCACCAGTTTTAAGAAGCCCAGACTTAGAGAAACCATTTCTGCTACAAACAGATGTAGGAGTGGTGGGAGTAACTGAAACTTGTTGGGACGTATATTCTCAATTTGGTCCAGAGAAATTCCAGGTTATAAGTTATATCATAAAAACAGATTAGAAGTGTGTTCTCCCTTTCCTTTGGAAAGTATATGGGTTAAAATCTTATTGAAGGAGCAGTCCTATATAACTATTGGTAACATCTATTGACCTCCATCTGCAAATTCAGATTACACAACTGATATGTTTAAAGAAATTACACATTTTTCAGAATCTCAAGATACTGTAATATTTGGTGATTTTAACCTCCCTTATATTAACTGGGACTCATTCTCAGGACAGTGCTATGGCAAGAAAGGACTAATAGATGTGGTAGTTAGTACTGGATTACAACAACTTGTTACTGAACCCACTCGAGGTCCTAATATTTTGGATTTATTATTTACTAACATAGAGCAACAAATTAGCAATTTACAAATATGGGATTCACTTGGGACCAGTAATCATTCATCTATTCTTTTTGAAATTCAACAGTTTAAAACTACACAAAGGAAGTTTTACTCTACAAAAAATTATAATAAAGCAATTTTTTCTAAAATCAATGAATACTTACAAAACATAAACTGGGAATCTAATCTTCTTAATTGTACAACACAACAAGCTTGGGACTTTTTTAAAAACATTGTACATTATTTGGAAAATACCTTCATTCCATCTAAGAGAAAATTTAATAATAAAGGAAAAATTCCCCCTTGGTTCAACAAGACAATTAAAATCAGATTAAAATAAAATTTAAACTTTTAGGAAACTTAAGAATAGTTCTGGTCCATTTAAAACTACTCTATTACATAAATACAGATTATCTGTGAAAAACTTAAAAAATTCTATTAAATTGGCAAAAAATAAGCTAGAATTTAAACTAGCTCACACAAAAGACTGTCACAAATCTCTTTTTTCCTATATAAATAGTAAAAAAGGTGTATCAAGGACCATTGGTCCCATTATTATCAATGGCTCTGCTCTATCTGATATAGAAACCTCGAATCTCTTTAATAAGTACTTTTGTTCTGTCTTCTCTCAAAACTCACCTATTAGCACATTTAAAGTTCACCACGTAGATTATCATAGGTTCTATCCAACTGACATTATACAGGCTATCAAAAAACTAAAAAAAAATACTAGTCCGGGCCCAGACAGTATTCATCCAAGGTTTCTGATCGAAACCTCTAGAAAAATATCTATACCTTTGTCAATTATCGTCAACAAATCCATCCAAGAAAGCATTGTACTAAATGATTGGCATTCAGCAATAGTTACTCCCATATTTAAAAAAGGCAGTAGAGGTTCTGTGCAAAATTATTGTCCAATTAGCCTGACTTCAGTGGCTGGTAAATTAATGGAACGAGTAATGAAGTCTCTAATAGATCAAGATTGTAAAAAATTAGGAATTTATGATTCAAATCAGCATGGGTTTACTCTCAAGTATTCCTGCACCACCAATCTGATATCTTTTTACAATAATATAAGTACTCTACTAGATGTGGGTATCCCTACTGATGTAATTCTTTTAGACTTTAGTAGAGCTTTCGATAAAGTCTCACATTAAAAACTCATTGCTAAAATGCACAATTTAGGTTTGTCACCTAATATTGTCAACTGGACTTTAAAGTGGTTGACAAATCATTCTCAGAGAGTCAGAATTAATGATATCTTGTCTGATTCGGGTAGTGTGACAAGTGGTGTGCCACAGGGTCGGTCTTGGGACCAACATTGTTTAATCTCTTTATCAGTGATTTACAACAGGGCCAAATAACTTCATGGTTAAATTTGCAGATGATACTAAATTGGGGGGCAAGGTTAATAATCAAGAAAATATTTATACATTAAAGAAGGATTTGGAAAAATTAACACTTTGGGCAAATGAAAATCACATGCAGTTTAATCAAGACAAATGTTTAGTAGTGCATTTCAGTGTAAATAATCCAAAAACAATATATTATATAAACGGACTACCACTTCACTCATCAAATTGTGAAAAAGATTTAGGGATATATGTTAATAATCAACTTACATCAAATGATCACTGTGTTAGAACTGCTTGCATGACCAACAGACTTTTGAGGCAAATAAAACACACTTCTGTTAATCTCACTGAACAATCCCTTATTCCATTGTATAGGGTATACATTAGATCATATCTAGACTATGGCTCACCTTTCTGGAATCCAAACCAAAAAAAAAGACATAGCAATTCTTAAACAGGTTCAAAGGAGAGTAACTAGAATGATTCCAAGATTAACAAACTTGGATTATCAGAACAGATTAAAAACTACTGGTCTCTTCTCTCTTCAAACTAGAAGATTAAGAGGTGATATGCTTATGTTTTTTAATTTAATAAATTCACCAGTTGTAATGGAAAAATGTGGTCTAACACTCTCCAAAAGGATACATGTTCTGAGACTGCATAATAAACAGCTTGAAGTAAAACCTTATAAAACCACCAAAAGGGGAGGCTTTTTTCCAATAAGAGCATCCATTGTATGGAACACCTTGCCGCAAGAATTGGTAGAGACAACTAGTGCCACTGTCTTTAAAAACAAATTAGATGTTTGGTTGAGGGATAATAGATAAATAATGTCCCATATAGTGTGGGGAACAGTCTCGATGAGCTCTGGCCTTCTTCTGTTCTTTCATACCAAGTAATACCAAGTAATCTGAGGTAGGCCTAGGTGCAGTCCTAAGTCAAAATATAGATGGGAAAGAACATTCTCTTCTGTATATAACTAGGAAATTGCATGACAGAGAGAAAAGGTACTCCACTATCGAAAAGAGTGTTTAGCAGCAAAGTGGTCCATGGAGTGCCTTAAATTGTATTTGCTAGGAACTGAATTTGCTCCTGTAACTGATCACAATCCTTCTGTTGGCTTAACCAGATGAAAAATTAAAAATCCAGAATCACAAGGTGGTACCTGGCACTGCAGCCATTTAAATTCTCAGTGATTCACAAATCTGGTAAAGAGAATAGCAATGCTGATTTTCTGTCAAGATATGGATCAGGAATTAAAAGGTCTGAAGGTTAAAAAAAAGAAAATAATGTGTGGGTTTGAACTGTACTGTTTGCAGTAGTGTTTAAAAAAATGGATGCAAATGTGCTTAATTTCTGAAGGTAGAAAATGTTAGTAGAGAATAGAAAGTTTTGGAAACCTGTGTAATAAAACAGGTTCCCTCTTATGGATGGGGTATATATGACAGGGTAAAATAGGACCCTGTCCCATTTGTTTTGGAGAAAATGTTTAAATGCAAGGATCTAATCTTTCCTTTTCTGTCTCTTCCCTGTCTGGTTGCGCAACCAAATTTTCCTGTGACACTTGATCAACCCGAACAGTCTCACAATTCTTTGCCTCTCTATCTCTCAGTTTTCTCTTGCTGTCTGTTTTTTCTCCCTTGCATGTCTGCTAATATAAAAATATATGCAAATCAATGTATGGAATGAAACTAATAATGGGATCACTTTTGTTTAGAAAATAGTTAGTATTACTGTTGAAATGTGTATATATTTATAATTTGAGACGACTGTAGAAAGCTAAAGGTGACTTAAGTGCAAATGTTGAGCCTTTGGCAAAAAGGGGCCTCAAGAAGCAGTGTTCTAGCAGCTCCTGAATCTTAAAAGGACAGGATGTTTGCTACGGATGGTGGTTGAAAAAGACTTATAAAAGAACTGAGCTGCAATAGGAGGGAAATTACAAGAAAGATTGGATTTTGCTTCTGTTCATAGTTATTATGAACAAGTTTATTTTTTTATATTACTGTGGTGGAATTCAAGAATGCATGGGACAGTCATAAGGCAATTCTAGGGGTTGGGGGTTGCAAGAAGTAGGCTGTTGGTTAACTAGGATCTGCAGCTTATCCATGAGGTAGGGAAATCGGCAGACTGGGTGGGCCAAGCGGTCCTTATCTTACGTCAAATTCTATGTTTCTATGTTACTGCTACTACAAATAAAGTTTTGGTGAATTTTACAACTGCTCCTGGGTTTTACCTATGCTTCCTGACCTGCGCCTCGATGACAATTGGGCAGACAGATTAAAGATGTGCATTATTGGTGCGGTTAGGAGATGGTAACCTAGTTTTAGGAATGTGGACTCAATTCCATCTGCAGCAGCACACTTTTTCAGGTCCAGCTTTTTTTTTTTCCAAAAGGTCCTCTATTTTTGTGTATGCTACTGGGGATAGACAGAAGGAGTCTTGGATCTTTGGATCCATGGGGACTTCCTTGGGTGTGGAGAAGTCAACGAGCCCAGCAGCTGGCGAGGAATTGAATGCAGTATTGTGCAGTGGTTTAAGGCTCTGAGCTACAAATCTGGTGACATCCAGCAGACCAGACCTGGGTTTGAATCCCATAGCTTCCACTTGCATACTGTATGACCCTAAGCAAGTCACTTAACTTCCCTGTACTCCCAGGTCGCTCCTGTAAAAAAGCTTTCAGCTTAGTGTGCTACTCCTGGTTAAACAACTAAAAAAAAAATATTCTAGGATGGTTTCTTGATCAGAGATCATGGTTCCTTGGGTTGTGATTTTGATGGGTATTGAAGGGGGGATTCTATGGCCTTCAACAGTTGTGATTGTCCACCAGATTTTAACTGAATTACCCTTGCACCTTCTAGGGCATCCACATAATAATTGGTTTTGGCTGTTCTGACAAACTTTGTGCAAGCGTTTCTTGATTTTCTAAAAGCCTTCCAGTCTGCGGACGCTTTGGACTTTCTTGCTAATGCTCAAAGTTTGTCCCATTGGGTTAAGGCTGCTTTTAATTTGGTGGTGAACCAGGTGTGCATGGCCTTTTTCAACCTATATTTTATGACCCTTTTATTTAATTGTGAGCAAGCTGTGTACAGCCTCTGTTTGTTTGTTTTTATTGTTATCAACTGAGCTTGCATTTGTAACTGTCATTGCACTTGTTTGCAACTGTCTGCCTGGCTACTACCCTTTCTCTCTCCACCCAGGTTTCACCTGGAAAGAAGCCTCTGCATACTGTGCCTTTCCTGATTACCAAACTTTTAAATAAATAAATAAGTAATAAATTAAGAACAGTTGTAGTATTTCCACGAAAAGGAAGTGTGGTGTGATTGTAGACAAAATTTTAACAACCAACATAAGGATAAACACTTTTAAATAACTAAGTTAGGGATAAGCACGCTGGCCCATATTCTCCAAAGTGTAGAGGGTCTACACACCACCTATCTATAGACCCTCTATGGCTGCCGCACCCCCTGCACCCAGTTCTCCAAGGGGTTGCATGGTGTCTACATGCTGGATCCAGCAGCCCGCCAGTGAACTCCACATGGGGGGCCAGTGCAGGGGGGATCCATGCTCCACACTATTCTGCAATGCATGGAGTGCTGGGTGAGGCAGGGCTCAGGCTACACATTCTGAGGGGAGACATAGCCTATATGTACCCCCCCAGGATGCCACTGCCAGCTGTGGTGAGGATCGAGGGGCACAGATAGCCCCCATAACATACCTTGCCAGCCCACAGATCCCACATGGAGGGACGGGATGGCCAGCTGGGTGCCCACCTGCCCCGATATCATGTCTATGGTGCCCCACAGGCACATGGGATTCAGTGATGAACTGGGTCAAGGCATCCCATTAGTTGCCAACCCATGTCCCTGGAGGAGCCCCCATGCACCTATACACTTTGGGGCAAAGCTATGGCTGAGGGCTGCATGGTTGACAGTAGTTGAGCATACAGCCACCATGCATCTTTCCACGGGTGCGGCACTCAGCAGCCAGGATCCACACCACTTGCATGATTTCTGGCTGCCATGGAGAATCCCCACCATTGATAGCAACCAAATACAGCTACTAATTTTAAAATGAGACTCAAATTTTGGGGGTTAACCATTGACAGCAGGCCTATATGCACTACCAGTGGCATTTAAAATCTAACTTTACACAGGTTTGTCTGCAGCAATTTTCCACACCCTGACCAAATTGTGTAAAACAGATCTTCTATTGTGATACTGATGCTCATTCTGTTATGTAAATGAATGACTAGGTTTTAGCACCATTTTGCCTTAATGAAGAGAACCTAAAATTAAAAAGTCAATTCAGATGTTTACCTCTGCTTAAAACATGCTATTGTGATGCACTGTGTCTAACTTTATGAGTTCTAACTAGTGTTTGTACAATCAATCAGCATCAACTTGGATTCCTTATTCAAGTGGCTTTATGACACATTATTATAAAGGAACTGCAACTCAAGGGTATGGAACAAGAGTGTATAAAGGCAACATTTTGAAGTATGATTGCTGATCTTTTGCCAGAGGAACACATTTAACTGTACACAGAAGTGCATTTATCCTTCACAGAAGGAATATTTTCATTCACTTCAAGCACAAATAATTTGTTCTTAACTTGATTCAGCAAATGGAATCTGTATATGTAACGATTCTGAGCCTAAACGATAATTACAAAAGAATACAGCAATGGTGTGATTAAAAGGTATGATCTTCAATATGAATGAATAAATAAATATTCAGATAATGCTGATAAAGCCCATTAGGTGTCTTTGTAATAATGTCAGCTAGTGTGATGAAAAACAAAAAAGAGAACACATATCTCACACACTCGGCAGTTAAACAAATCAAGAAAAAACAATGCAGCTGTACATCTCTCGGCTCTTCTGTACCCTACCAATGGTAGTGAGTGCAACATACAGTTTCAGTCAACTTTGTGGTCCTTCTCCTGTCTCACGTTTTTTCTATAAATGTGGTGTAGTATTGTACTGAATATGAAATGCAAAGCTGAAAGCCAAGCAAACACTAAATGAGTTTATCCACTACATGTTTTTTTATTGCAGTAACCCAAGAATGAGTCAACCATGCAGCATTTGATGGGGAAGGGAATTATTTGCCATAGCTTACAGTACTGAATTGTGTACAACATATTTTGCTTTTTATAAACAGGTATTTGATTACTTCCTTTTCTTACCTTATTTTATGTCACATCATGCATTAATAAAGTGATCATATCACTACTGGTGTAACGTGCAGTGCTTTTCCAGTTCTAACCTTCTGGATGACTAGTGCAGTCGCTATATAACAATGCATCCTTCTGCAACAACACCATTTTTGGTTTTGAGGAAATTAAGTGGGGAGTGGTCTTTGCACTATTTGTGGTGTATTTTGTATGGTGCCTTAACATATAAAAATATATGTTTGTCAGCTCAGTGGATCAACTGAAAATGTTTCAAAAGAACTCTCAGCTCTACATTTTCCAGTGTGTGTATGTGTGTGTGTGTTGGGGGAGGCATTTATTGGATGGGGAATTCTCCTGTATTACAGGGAAGGAACTCTTGTATATAAAAAAAACTAAACAGTCTCATCCATGGTCTTGCTTTTGGAGGTCACAGCAGAACACAGCACAGTCTGCAATGTCCAAAATGGCCACCAAACTCCATTGTGCATGCCCAAGTAGTCTTGCATGTAAAATACAGTTTAGCGGCCATCTTGAACATGGCAGATTGTGCCGTGTTCCACCATCTGACTAAAGAAAAATAGTGCTGTGCCACCATCAGTGGAGAGAGCGGAATGCTTCAAGGACATAGCGGTGACTATGAGGCAACTCTATACTATCAGAAAAAGTTTCATTTTTTTCACTATTTATAGTAATAAGTTCTATACCTCACCTCCAAAGTAAAACCCTTCAACCTGTTGCCTGTAAGATAAAAGTACCACTGCAAATCACCTTAGAAGCACCAAGTTGACCCACACAATGCATTGTCCGTAATGTAAGTGAATGTAATGCAGTTTATGTCTGCTCAATATATATTCAGTAAAACGTTTAACTGCAAAAAGAAAAAGTCCCATTTTTTGATCAACTGCAGGTGTTCTGCAGGCTTCACCCACTGCTGCCCTAAAAATTACCCTTATCCAATGCCCGATGTATGGACCTAGTGAATACCAGCAGGGCTGTCTCCGTACTATGTTCCAGAGAGAAGCCATGATGGGCTGGTGTTAAAAGTTAAAACCTCTGATTTGTTGAGATATTCAAGACATTGGTCAAAAACAATGCATTAAAGTGCTTTTGCCAGGGGAAGGGGGCAGCAATGAAACGGGCCTATAACTCAGCAGACTTGTAATACTCCAGTTTTATGAACAGAGGCCACTGTGGCAATTTTCCAAATATTTGGAAATTGACCAAGCAACTCTCCGAGGGGTACACACTGCTCTAGTGGCAGCACAGTATTCTCCTCAGGGGCAGCCTTTTCCTGGGGGAGTGCTGCCTCCAAGGCACCACTGCCTTCAGGGCACAGTTGAGGGCAAAAACCATATGTCAGTGCAATGGTATTAATTAAAGATGTTAGCTAATGGATAACATATAATATTGCCAACAGCTTTAATCAATCTATAATCCAACTCACCAATCCCTACAAGAGGTTGTGGATTCATTTTAGAAATATAGTCAAACACATTCTTGGGAGTGAGTGCACTGAAATAAAACTTTGAGTTAATGTTTCATTTACAATTTAACTAAAACTTGGAACAGAAATATCATTATTGTTCTCATGGATATATTTATTTAACTTTGTAAAGAAGATATTAATTTTCTCAACAATTTTCCAAGGGTCAGTACACTTACTGGAGTCAATAATTAATAAGATGTATGTGGTTCAGAGCTCAGTACTTATGTTACATTCTGTAGCTGAATAATGTAGGTTGTGCTTGGATACAGAGGCCAGGTCAGTAAGAAGGACATTGCTCATCAGGTATTAGCAATTTGAATTGATCAGTGCTTAGGTACTTTGAACACAGTTATGCAGTCAGCGATTATAGTACAAGTGAGCTGGATAGTCTATGCAAAGTGCTTAGATGCTTGAACTGATGAGTAATGTGTTATGACTTGATATTAGTTTGGCCTTACTCTGTATCCCACCATAATAAAGGATGTTTAGTCCAGTAGTTTGAGACCCCCTTGGTGGGATCAGAGCACTGGAGAAGGAGGAGGTGTCATGGGAGGATGGAGGGTGAGTGCAACTCGCTCTAAGCAGAGCTGTGGTTAGCCTGTTGTTTTAAGTAGGGTATGGCAGAGGAGCTCTTCCCCATACAACTACAGGCATGTGCCTTTCAATTGTATGATGGTTCAGAGCTCAGTACTTATGTTGCATGCTGTAGCTGAATAATGTAGGTTGTGCTTGGATACAGAGGCCAAGTCAGTAAGTAGGACAATGCTTGTCAGGTATTAGCAATTTGAATTGATCAGTGCTTAGGCACTTTGAACATAGTTATGTAGTCAGCGATTATAGTACAAGTGAGCTGGATAGTCTATGCAAGGTGCTTAGTTGCTTGAACTGATGAGTAACATGTTATGACTTGATATTGGTTTGGTCTTACTCTGTATCCCACCGTAAAAAAGGATGCTTAGTCCAGTAGTATGAGACCCCCCCCAAAAGAATAATGATATAAAATGACTATCTTCTCCAACTCTGGAGAGTGTGACCAGTAGCACGCAGGAGAGGAAAAAAACCTTTGAGGGAAACCTCTGAAGACCCATGGCTACTGACCTTCCCATCCTTCTGGGCATAATAAGGGAGAATAATCCATAATAACAATATTAATTTAATCGGCATATCTAAAATCCAAATTGTAGATCCTGATCCAGTGAAACGGAAAACTGAAGAAAGTACTGAACTTCAAAGTGTCGGGTGAACATTGCAGCATCCTTCTAGTAACTCCTAGTTCGAGAATCCATGTCCAGGGCAGAATGCATGAAGACTGGAATACATGGTAAATAATAATTCAAAGTGCCGAAGTTGCATAGATGAAGTGCTGCATTGGTGAGGACGACTTTTCCAAGAGACATGAGTAATCAAAAGGCTAAGTGTCCATATCCAGAGTAGGAGGACAGTTGGTTTGTGTTCCACTTGGCAAGCTTTGCAAATGAAGGCATAGTGATGAAGCACAGGAAACTGGGTGCATGCTACGTGATGGAGAGTGCGAAGCAGTTGAAACCTCCGATCCAGAGTGGGAAACAAGTAAGTGAATCAGATATAGATTTAGTGCAAATAGGTAGACATAAGTTAGATGTACCTCCAGATTCTAAATGGTGAAGTATGTCGTAGAACAGTCAGTCTTGATGAACTACTAGGCCCTGTAAAGGTGAAGCAGGTAATATGAGCAAATAGTGTGAATAAGTGGACCTGTACGTGGGTCAATAGTAGTAGTAATTAAATCTGCATGATGCAGAAGGAGTAACAGAGGAGTAGTATTGCACAGAATATGCATGGTATACAGCAAGGAACATGAGGAATGTAATACAGAGGAATCTAAATGCTTCAACTGGTAATCCAAATAGTTGCATAGCAATGTAAATATCCATGTTTTGAGAGCCAGAATGGTTCAGTAGGTAGAACTGATTTAGTGAGGATAGTCTGATGAGTCCTAAATAGTCGAGCTTATAAGTCTTAAATGGTGATAACTGAAGAGGCACAGTTGAATGAAGTAGCATTGTCACAGGGTCCAAGAAGCCTTACAGCACAAATCATGAGATTGAAAGTCTTCTGGATAAGCTCAACTAAGTGTCCTGGTAGGAGTATAGTAGTAGTAATTTGTATGGCTGAAGTGGCAAGGCAGAAACCTCCAAATAATAGATGACAAATGGCTAAACGAATCCAGATGTGAGTCTATAGCAAAGGGAGCTCCTAAGGCTGGCAGACATGATGAAAGGTAGGCGTATAGTAGAATATGTGAACCTTCAGGCCCTGAGCTGGGCGAGGCTGATATTGAATAGAAGCAGTTAAACCCCCAGGGCCCGATGGGCAAGACAGGTCATAGAAGCAGGTGAATATGATATATTAATAGAAGTTCAAGGGACCTCCGGGCCTGTAGGGGCTCAGGTCTTCCGAAGTGTGATGTGGTGAACCTCTGACCCCATGGGGTGAGGCAGGTTGTAGATAGAGTAATAGTAATGTCTAACTACATGCAATGCAGAAATAGTAATGACACAATAAGGAATGAATTGTAAATGGCAGCATAGTCCTGAGCCCATTCATGCAGCTAAGGAATATTTTCTGAGGCATTCTTATTAAAGTAGTAGATGGGTGCTGTAGACTGTCATTTATTGATAATAGAGGATGGTAAAGTATACAATGAAAGGACCTGTTGGATGAGTTGGCATCTCGACCAGAAGTAATAAGCATCCTAAAAATTGCAGTAGATCTATGTCTCAAGCCTAAGCTATGATAAGGAAGGCATTATGAAACAGTGGTAGTAACGTTGAAGGGATTAATACAATAAGCAAGAAGCATCTTAGGGAATTGAGACAGACATCTGATGTACTCCAGAATGAAATCCAATGGAAGGAAGAAACATATCCTTGATGAATGGAAGTGTGAGCAGTAAGGTCAAGACTGCAAGGTCCAGGAGCTGAGTAGTACGACTGAAGGTGAGAAATAACTGGTGGAGCATCTGATCCTGAGAAGCAAAGTGAATGGAAAGTGACAGCTAAGCCCCAAAAAAAGGCAAGCATGGTGGCTGGACCACATGTAGATCAGCCAGCAAGTTGAGTAGAGAGTGGCAGCTAAATCCCACAAAGGCTAGCATGCACAGCTGGACCACACATAGGTCAGTTGGAGAACATAGTAGACCACAACCCACATGTAGGGCAGCCAGAGAGTAGAGAAAATAGTCAGGCAAGGGCCAATTGATTGAGAGCTGAAAAGCTTGTGAGCTGAAATAGCACAGTGCTCTGAGATCACAATGAGCATTGGGTGCCGAGACTTACAAGGTCAAATGCAGAGTAGAGTGTCACAGGAACCTAGAGGTTAAAGCCAAGGGGGAAGGCAGTGTTGGTGGCCAAAGGAAGAAGAGCCTACCACTACAGTTACTGGGATAACAGCATGAACTGAGACAAGGAATGCTGAGTGGAACAGCTGACAAACCAGAGATCTATCTCAAGGCAGTTGCGGGCTAAAGTGGATTCCACAGGCAGTTCTTTAGGCAGGAAATAAAACATAGGTTAGTAATGATAGAGTCCTGCAGAGCAGCAGAAGCAAGTAGTAGTTATGGATGTGTGCAGAAGTAGTCGAGGCAAAGATGATTTCAACGGCACCAGTTCTTTGGTTGTGTTTATCCAGCCTGTCTACCAACTCCCCAATGTGGAGCAAAGTACTTTAGAAACTGTGGCATGTGGTAATTTCCTTAAGGAAAATATGTGGCTGGTGGCCGCTGGTGAGGTAGCCCAGTAGTAGCGATTATGCAGTGGAAAGGGAAAGCCCAAACGGGTGGTAGCAGCAGCCGCAAAGAGAATCCCAGTGGAGGCAATCTGAGCATGGGCTGGAGCCCTAGGATTATGGCAGGAGCCCACAATAATATCACTGGTAATGAAGCCCAGGAGGGAGATGACCTAAAGCCATCAAAGGCATGGAAGCAGTTATGGTGTGTGACTCTGGGAAGCTAGGAATTCCTTGGAGCCATGGTGCCATATAGTGAGCAATCAGGGCTCAAAATGGGAATAGTAGGGAGCGGCTGTAGGAGTCAGCTGGAATTGCAACAGAAGCAGTATACGTGTTTGTTTGCCAGATGTGACCTTGTTGACTGCAATGCTTGCCATACTGAGTATGGAATGCCATCAGAATGGCCAAGTGTTGATCCGGCGTAAGATGGAAGGCATGAAGCTTGCATAGCCTGTTCGGGAATGGGCAGTAACACAGGTGGGTCAGTAATGTAGAATGCGGTCCAACTGAACACAGGAATGCCAGAGAGAGTTATTGAATTATGGCAGGGAAGGGCAGTCCAGGAAGTAGAATACCAAGGTCAGGAAGCAGGAATGAGTGAAAGTAAGTAGACAGTCCTGGGTACAGGGATAGCCGAAGATGCCGGAAATGCAGGCAACAGAGGATGCCATGGTCCAGAGGACTGCTGCATAATGAAAGGCAGTGGAAGACGCGAGCCAAATGGAGGAGTTCAGGGAAGGCAGGATGAAGCAGTCAGCGAACACTGGTGCAGGCAGAAAGCAATGGCGAAATGAAGCCAGAATGGCGCCGAGGAGGAGGAATCCAGCGTCCAGTAGCACTCGGCAGATAAGCCAAGACAACAAGTGAGGCATGGAGGTAGAGACGGACGAACTGAGGTGCAGCTGGTGATAAGTCCCCCCAAAAAAAAGAAAAACAGAAAACACAAAGGGACAGAAATGGGAGAAAGCACAAGGAGGAAGTGAAGGAGGCAGCAAGACAATGGCTAGGCAGGGCAGGGCAGAACAAGGACATAGGGAAGGGGGGATCCAGCTGCATCACTGAAGCTCCACTCGCTCTAAGCAGAGCTGTGGTTAGCCTAATGTTTTAAGTAGGGTATGGGGGAGGAGCTCCTCCCCCATACAACTACAGGTATGCACCTTTCAATTAGGACAAAACCTATGGTTCTTGTCCAACATTTCATTAATGATTCTCCAGGTTGCAGAAATATCCCTATCTGCAAAATCATACTGCTTTTTTAATAAATAGCCCAGTTTCAATTTGCAAACTAGTGATTTACAGTTATTACATAGCTGTTTATATTGAAGCGACATCATATCAGAAGATATTTCCTGAAATTCCTTCCATTTCCTATCCCACAGCCTCATCAGTTCAATCAACTGGGGAGTAACCCATTTCTTCATGTTACCTCTAATTCTAAGCTGCCTTAAGGAACAAGTTTATCACAAAGAGCACTGAATTAACTACAAAACTGGGAATACACTTTATCTATAGAAGCTGAAAAATCAAACCGGGCCAATTAATCTGTTTTAAAGCTTCCCGGAATAATAAAATATTGAACTTTTTAATATTCCTAGAGGTAACATATACAAGAGGATCAGTTGTCCTTTTTGAGCTCCATAAGCAGTAAACAGCACAGTGGTCACTTAAAGGGGAATTCTACCATAGTTTCACACTAATATTTTCCCAGCTCCTTATATGTAACTGTTGTGTGCCTCCTCCAGTTGCCAACCGTCCTATTGCTGTCCAAATCTAGATTATAAATAAAAATATACAGCCCCTAGAAGTTACCAATGTGTTTATCCTCCATTTTACCATCAGTGTTGCTGGAAGATGATGTCATCAGAGCAACAGATAATAGTGCTCCACTAAATGCAGTTCCACCAGTAAACCAAACCCACAATGTTTTGTTCCCCACTTGAGTAATGGAGGAACCCTTTAAGTGTTGTGCACAACGTGAAGTGCAGGTCTAATAAGGACTAGGACCATGTGAGTGTGATGCAGCACTGACTTGAGGTATATACAGTATTCATATAAGGAAGTGCCTGTATGTGTTGTGTTACTGTTTCTGTTAGCAAAAATCAGTTTACCCAATAAATGACTCTGGGTGCAATAAGAGTTTTAAGTGGTATTATACAGCTGTTGCATTATGTTGTGTGTGTGTGTGTTAGCATTCTCTGTTTTGATTGACACCAGCAGTGAGAAACAATCTTGCAAATAAGCCCCTTTCCCTTTGTAACTAGGCAGTCAGTGATTGGATGGCTGCTGTAAGGCAATAACCAACAGCTTAATCTGGTTCAAGGTCAGTTGGCATTCATCTGCATCCCCTCCCCCGGGCCGTGCCTGAAAATAGGCAGGATTTGTCTAGTGCACTTACCCGGTCAACAAAAACTAAATAAAATAAATAAAAATAATTCAGCTATAACAAGGAATAGGTTACCAGGAAAGCATCAGCTGCAGCATATGGAAGAAGGGTAATCTAGTGGTTAAAGCACAGGCACAAGCACTAGGATACTCTGGTTCAGATCCTACTATGGTCCCTTACTCTCTAACGTTTAAGAAGTTCCCCTAACCTCCTTGGAAACTGTGATGACCCCTCAGATCCATGACTTTAAAAGTGCCCCAATTCCCATTATAAATCATTAGTAGTGATGTTAGAGCTACAGCACTTCACTTTCAAGGTACTAAGGATAAGCTGTGGCAGCCCCCCCACCCCGCTTTGTAATGCCAGCATTTGAAGTAGGATGTCCCTCACAAATCAGATACTACACCTCAGCTATTGTAGATAAAGAAACTAATCAGTCTCAGTGTTTGTAGTGTTCCGTATTTGCTTAGCTCATTCCTCCCATGTCATATGCATTCTGTGTCTTGGTATGTCCAGTCAGAAACTCATATTTAAGGATCATTGGAAATGTAAAACAATACACTTTATAAAGTAAATGATCTAGCTCTCCACTTTCAGGTTGCTGAAAGGGGATGTGTATAATTCAGTCATTTGTGATCCTTTGGTAAACTGCCCAGGCACACCTTGTAATGAATCTTCCCAAGGGTGTTCACCTGGTTCAATACAGAGTGACTGATTGACTGTTCGATTGATTAATTGGTTGATTGACTGATTCAGTGTACTGTTCTCTACAACATGTTACAACTGTCTCACAGAGAGAAATGAGCAGTACAAAGAAACAGATTTTGTTTCCTGTGAATGAAATACTGTTAGATGTATTATTTGCTCTACACATACAGTATTAAGGCTACAAGTACTACTCCCTGTGTGAGTTGCTTGACAGAACTGCCTTAAGCCATCGCAAACTTAAACTAAAATCAGGCTAGACAGCATTGATACCTTTATGTTTTGTTCTGCACTGTTGCTGCAGTGACATCAAGGAATGGGAGGGGCTATATTACAAGTGACTCGTTTGCATGTAAATGGAGACTTGCTTGACATTTTACTGCCTTGTGTCAGAGCCTCAAATTCTAGATATGTGTTGCAACAGAAGAAATGGCTGATCTCTTATTGACATATGTACAGTACTTGATGTAATGTATAATAAATACATCAGACATATCCACAATCATAAATATACAGGAGTCTTCTCCTTTAAACTATGTGCAAGAACTCCTGCGTGCCTAATTTTAAAGGTGTCAGACACTAAAATGCAATTAGTAATCGTTGAGCTTCCTGTCTTATAGTTGTGTCTAGTAGGGTCTTCAATAATCTGGTGGAGTCTAAAATTAGTAAGACAATCTTTAATTTATGTTTAATTTTACCTCTCCAGTTATAATTCAGGTCCCCAGTGATTACGAGTTCTCTATTTTGAGGCAGGGAGTTTCTAAATTTCCAAATAACATCAATGGCAGTCAAATAAGTGCCAGGAGCTGCATAAATAACTGCCAGTGAAATAATCTGTTAATTACCCGGAACAATCTTTAAGGATAAAAACTCACACTCTGATGAGGGATTAATAAACTCATATCTCCTAATGTTATACCTGAGATTTTGCATATAACATACAACTTCCCCCTTTCCACCTAATTCTATCTTATCTAAAACCAAGTTGGTGTCTGCAGTACACAAAAGTTATATTGAAACATATAAGGGCACTTCACAATCAATAAAGGCATGTTCCAGTATAGCAGTTAGGCACTGTACTGATTGTGAGCACAATCCCCAGCCCCCTACTGGCTATAGAAGACATGTGGCCAATAAGGTGCTATGGAGACTGGGATTGCAATTGGGCTGTTAGTGCCCGCTCATGGAAATTGCTCCTCTGGAGGACTGTACCACATTTGTACCTTAAGATGCAAATTACCCTATAGCACTAGCAAGGCATAATGGGATCATGTTCATCTCATTAAGGCCTCATTACAAGCCAGGAGCAAACAAGGTTTGCAACCCCCCTCGCGCACATCAAGGATGCCTGTGCAGATGGTCTGGTACAACCTTGCTCCCTGAAACCTCATTCCTTGGTGGCTAATGGTCCCTCTAACACTTGAACATCCAGCCCTGCTAGCTGTAAAACATACTTGATGAATATTGATCCCCATAGGTTTGAATCCCACCTGCAACTTAATCATCTCATCACTCCTTGTGACTAGTGGTCTCCCCCTTCCTGTAGGTTCAAATCCCTCCACCATCCCAGTTCAACCCCCCACAAACTGCCCTGTCCCCGATGCATGCCCCCTTCCCCCTTTTGAGGACCAGCACAGACCATGCACTTACATTCACAACCGGCCACCAACTGACATTTTGCAACTGAACACTTACCACACTCACAGTTCATTACAGAAGGCACATGACTGTCTGTGACCTGTCAGTTTGCAGACAGCTGTGGAGGTGAGTGAAGGATCTGTACCAGTCACTGAGGGGAATGAGTGCTTGGGTCAGGGAAGGTGGGTGGATTAGCAAGGGGGTCTGACATCAGGGGCACAAGAGGGTGAGAGGATTCAAACCTATGGGGAGGAGGCGGCAGGAAAATGATTAGAGATTAATAGTGGGAGATGGCTGGCCTGTCAGTGCAGCAGTAGTGCTACCATTTGCAACAATGATGACCCAGGTTTGGAAGTGAATTTGGACCGTCAGAGGGTCTGCAGGGTAGAGGAGGATCAAACATCTATAGGACTGCTCTCATCCTCTGGAGGGGGGGCTGTGCAGAGCCCACAGCTCACCTGGCCCCTAGCAGAATTTGGGGAAAGGCAGCTCAGGCCAAGATGGATCAGGGGTCATGGCAGATGTTGATGTATGTCATATGAAAGTGCATGGCGTGAACTCTGATGTCATTGCACATCACACCAAGAGGGGTAAAACCAGAGAAAAACAACAGCAGTAGGATGAAGTAGAGCACCTGCAGGCCCTGCACTCAACCAGCTTGGAATGGTGACCAGAACTGGATCAGTTCTGCACTGGGGCTTGGTTTACTCCACCAACCCAACCAGGAGGGGACAAGACCTGGGGGAAGACAGCAGCAGGTAAGTCCCTGCAGACATTGGGTTCACGGGAAACAATTGCACTCATATCATTGGGGAGTTCAGTGGGAAGGGGGCCATGGTCAAGGGACATAGTAAGAATAGGTTTGGGTAGGTGTTAATTAGCATGGCACTAATGGCTATTTACCGCCTCTCCAAATGTACCAACATGCTGGTGTGACTATATGCAAGGTGCTATCATCTGCTTTGCATAGGTGGACTGGCATATTTTATGGCTCTTCACAAAATGGTTAATCACTCTCTAGCAATGCTATTCAGTATCGCATTTTGCGGTCTTTCTTATCTTTGAGGTTGCAAAATGTTGTTGCTGGCTTGTTAACCCATTTTGAGATCACTAAATAAGTTTGAATATCCCAGCCATGGTGTGTAACCTCTGAGCTCAAACTCTTGTCTCTTACTGATCACCAGTGGCTAAAACCAAATTTTCAAACTTAAAACATTTTAATAGCTAAACAAATTTCAAATTTCCCATCTCAGGAAATTCCTCGTCACCAAACTGCAAACCCACTTTAACTTTCATAATTTAAAATTTTACAATTTTTCTCTAAACATGAGCATAACTTTGGTAAAAACACAGAACCATACATTCATTTTCAACCAAACCAATTCACAAACAACTAAACTAATGACACACATAAAATCCTTAGCTCATTATTACGTACTGCATACATTCACAAATCCATTTCCACAGCACATTATAACTAACTACATACATACAGTACACATACAGTATATCCGCACATCCCATCCTGAACTTTTTATTACTAACTACACATATCCAGACAGTCTATACTTGGCTCATGTTTACTATTTCATTCATAGAATATTCAGTATTCCTAACTATAGTACATGCACACATCCCTTTCAAGAGATTCTTATTACTAACTGCATGTATCCAGACAGCCTAACCTTAGTTCATTATTACTGTCTCACAAATAGAATATTTATTATTACTACCTGCATACATCCACAAATCCTATCCACAGTGCTGCATTATTAACTACATGCATCTACGCATGCCATCCAGAGCACATTATTAGTAACTGCACATATCCTGACAGCCTATCCATAGCTGATTATTACTGTCCAATACATAGAATATTCATTATTATTAACTGCATACATCCACAAATCCTATCCACAGGGCAGCATTACTATCTGCATACATCCACACATCTCATCCTCAATACAGTATTACTAACTGCACACATCCACGCATCCATCCAAAACACATTGTTGCTAACTGTATATCTGTACAATACAAATTCAATCCTAAACAGATTATTACTAACTGCATATCTCTACAATTTAAACTGCATACATTTTAGTATCCCATTACAACATGGTTTTACTAACTGCATACATTTACAAATGCAACCAAGGATTGCAAAAGTTGCAGAGACGGCTGCTATAACATCTGGTTCCCAGACAAAAAAAAATCAATAGAGAAAAAGGAGAAGTCCAGCAACCCAGAAAAAGACCATACTCACTGTTACAGTGAAGTTATCAAGTTTTATTTTAAAATGTTGTATAAGCAGCAAAAAATATTATCATAACGTGAAGTCAACAATAAAACCACCAATGTTTCACATTGTACCAAAGCTTTTTCTGGGTTACTGGACTTCTCCCTTTTCTTTATTTACAAATGCAAGCCTGAACTCATTATCAATGCATGTGTACATTTCATTATCCAGTTATAACATGTTATTACACTGGCAGCCATGATACAGTCAGATATTTCCAGAAAGTTCATAAAATATCTAAAGATATTCTCTCTGGTGGCCCACAGTGGTACTTCTGGCAGGCAAGAAATTTCCAGATATACTGCACTTGGGAGAGATTGTGTCGGAGTTATTTGAGTCTTTAAAAAGGCTTCCTGGTTGCTCATTGCAACACCAGAAAGGAATGTATGTGTGATTCACATGGGAAAACTCAGGGGACTTTAATTGGCTGAACTCTCATAGCTCAGTTGATTAAGAGCTAAACATAGAAACATAGAACATAGAAAAACGGAAACATAGAAACATAGAAATATAGAACATAGAAACATAGAAACATAGATTTTGACGGCAGATGAGGACCGCTTGGCCCACCCAGTCTGCCCATTTCCCTACCTAATGGATAAGCTGCAGATCCTAGTTAACCAGCAGCCTACTTCTTCCTACCCCCACCCCCTAGAATTGCCTTATGACTGTCCCATGCATGCTTGAATTCCACCACTGTTTTTGACTCCACAACCTCCTCCGGAAGGCCGTTCCATGCATCCATAACCTCTCTGTGAAAAATACTTCCTTAAATTACCTCTGAGCCACCCCCCTTCTATCTTCAAATTGTGCCCCCTTGTTCTTGCACACCTCTTTTTTTGAAAGATGCTACCCTCTTGGACTTTGTTGATTCCCTTGAGGTACTTGAAAGTTTCTATCATGTCCTCCCTGTCCCTCCTTTCCTCGAGGCTATACATTTTCAGTTCCTTAAGTCTCTCTTCATATGTCTTCCGGTGCAGACCCTGCACCATTTTAGTTGCCCTCCTCTGGATACCCTCCATCCTGTCTATGTCTTTGTGGAGATTGGGTCTCCAGAACTGCATGCAGTACTCCAGATGGGGTCTCACCAACTGTCTGTACAGAGGGATAATAACTTCCTGTTTTCTACTGGTGATGCCTCTCCCTATGCATCCCAGTATCCCCCAGCCCTCCTTACTGCCCTCTCATATTGCTTGCCCACCTTTAGGTCATCTGATATGACTACCCCCAGGTCCCTTTCCATTTTTGTTGTTGTTAGTATCTCACCCCCCATTGTGTACTCTTCCTCTGGGTTTTTGTTCCCCAGGTGCATTACCTTGCACTTCTTAGCATTGAATCTAAGCTACCATACATTTGGCCATTCCTCTAACCTTGCCAAGTCCCTTCTCATCCTTTCCACCCCACCTTGTGCATCAACTCTGTTGCAGATCTTTGTGTCATCTGCAAAGAGACATACTTTTCCTTCCAGTCCCTCTGCAATGTCGCTTATAAAGACATTGAAGAGACATTGAAGAGACATTAAAGCATGGATTGTTGAGATCCTGGGTTTAAATCCCAGTGAGAGTCACACTTTTCATTCTACAACTGGATTTCAGATACATCACAGACATTTCGAGAAATATCTGACCATGCCTATGGCTGCCACTAACTGCATACCCCTACAAATGCAAGCCTGAGCTCATTATCAATGTCTGTGTACATTTCATTATCCAATTATAACATGTTATTACTTATTGCATACCTCTACAAATGCAAGCCTGAGCTCATTATTAATGCCTGAGTACGTTTTGGTATCCCATTGTAACACTTCATTATTAAATGTATAGATTTGCAAATCCTGTCCTTAGCACATTAATTTATTGCATACATCCATGCATTCCATTCAATGCACATTATCACTAAATGCGTACTGTACATCCACACATCCCCTTCATATCACAGTATCACTAGCTGCATACGTATATGCATTCCATCCACAAAACATTATTGCTTATTTCACACAACCAAACACCCTATTAATAACACTTCATTTTGTAAACTGGGTGAGTACACTACACAGCTGAAAGAACTTGGAACAATACAACAGTAGGATAGGGCAATTCAAATAGCTAAAAACAAAATACAATGTAATGTCAAGAACATAAAAAAGTAAGAACATTAAATCAGGAATAATTTTCAGTAAAAGTAACAGTATATACTGTACATATCCCATCCATAGCACTCACTTACTACACACTTCCAAACATCCCATATATAGAATTGTATTGTTAAATGCAGAAATCCACTCATCTAATTGTTGCTCCACCATTACAAACTGTATACATCTGTAAATTCCATCCTTTGTACTTTATTTCTACTACAGTACCTTAATCAACACACCCAATCTTTTGCACATTGTTATTAAAGGCATACATCTGTAACTCCCACTGTTTGAACTGTATTACTAATTCCATACATAGTTTAGTTTTCTTAGAAGAAATTTGAATGGAAGGACAATATTGTCTTTCCAGTCCTGTATTGCAGTTTAAGGAAAGTTCTACATACCTGTGAAGTAGATCAGTTCAGGTTAATTCTAATTTCATTTCCAGTGCTCATGTCTAGTTAATAACATTTACAGTTCTGGCCAGATAATGCATTTTGCTTATACTACTAACCTGATAAATAAAAGCACAGCCCTTATTGTGATGATATAGTAGCTATCCAGTTTCATTTTACCTGTAAGGTTTGTTGGGAACAACATTACTTACAGTACAGCAAAGGCCCAATTTGCATCAACACCTGCAGATAACATCTATTTATTTACTTAAAGCATTAGTACTGTACTTGTTAGTCACCTTATAGTTGTTTTACACAGTAATGTTTTTTTCTGCAGACATATCAGTGTACCTATTTTTTATTTTGTTTTCCTTCATTGCTGAAGACATTTTAAAATGTTTACAGTTGCCCATTCCTTTGCCATGCTAGCAATGCAAAAATTGAATATCTTAGTACAGTGCTGTGCTGTTTACCATCAGAAACATGTGATCTTTATACATTCAAAGTAAGATTCTAGAATGTATATTGAATGGGTAGCCTCGAAAGGGAAGATTTTTAAAAATTGGGAGTGGTGGCCATCTTTAATTCTATGTTAATAACTACAAATAAGCTAAAGAAACTGTTTTAAAAGTATTGTAGAAAACTAAAAATACACCAAGAAGGTCAGAAATACATTTTTGGTCATTTAACAAATATTGCTACTTTAGCTTTCCACCTACTAGGACTGCTAGATTGTCCCATTAGTAGAGCTGTGCAGAATGAGAAAATTCTGAATTCATGGAAGTGTTAAGAAATTTCATGAAATTCCATGGAATTTCACAGAATAGCCGTGGAATTGTGTGGGATTTAAAAAATGGATTCATTTTATCATAACATGGCAATCTACTAAAGTAGAGCTCTGACATATGGTGTGCATACTTTCTTGGAGGAGTTCTACTGATGTTCTAAATATCATGAAAATTAGGATGAATTGTTGCAAGCTTAAAGGAGCTCAAAATCTGTGCTTTAAATTTTTGTGTGAAATTTCATGAACATTTTTATCTGCATATACCTCATACATCTATTGGGTCAGATATATTAAATTTAGCATGATTCCTTGATGATAACTGTTCTAACAAAGTGTCTAATTTCATGACATTAGGATGGATTGTTTTAAAATTATAGGTGCTCAAAATCTGCCATTTTATTTTTGTGTCAGAAATTTCATGAAACTTTTTATTTGCATATACCTCAGCTGCCTATTGGTGCAGAACATAACTTTGGCATGATTACTTGATGATAGGTGTTTTAAAACTCTGTCAAACTTTATGACATTTTGATGCATTGTCTTAAAATTTCATGTGCTGAAAGTCTGTCTTTTATTTTTTTGTGAGAAATTTAATTAATTTTATCTGCATATAACAGGCACTTTCAGAGCTCGACATATGTATATAAGCATGAATAACCTTTATGTAAAGGTTATAGAATCATCTATATATGGAGAGAATAAGATTAGATATGTTTAAGTTACAGGGGGCTCAGAATTTTACTATACAATCATTTGCAAAATTGTGTGAAAACTCCCAGAAGTGTGGATGTTAGTAACTTCTCTGCTCTTGCAGGTAAAGACGTAACATTTGATATGTGTATCCTGGTATCTAACACAACCGGATAAATTGGTTTAGCAGTTTTAAATTTACAGTAGAAAAAACATTGGTAAAATTTTCTAAAACTCAGTGGCCCAGATATTCAAAAACTGCGCAGGTCAAGATACACCTGCGGCTCATGACTGAATATCGCACTACCTGCACCATAATACAACCAGGGATGTGCAATGTCGCAATTCAGATGCACCATAGCGCAAACACAGATGCTCAGTGGATCAGTCCAGATGCACTATAGTGCAACCAGGGATGCTCAGTGGAGCAGGGCAGCAGTGCAACAGCACAACCAGGGATGCCCAGTGGAGCAGGGCAGCAGTGCAACATCACAACCAGGGATGCCCAGTGGAGCAGGGCAGCAGTGCAACCAGGGATGTGCAGGGACATGATGCAGGGGCCCACCACCCATGCCACAGATGGGCAGAGGAGCACACAGCAGAACAGACATTGCCCCCTCACCCCATGCACTGCACAACCGGTGGAGAGCTGGAATAACCACCAGCCCATGGATACCAGCAACAAACCCACAGCCGGGCATGGTGCTCCAGCACACCCCCTGGCAAGCTGTGACCAGCACACAAGGAGGTCCGACCACCCTGTGCCACACCATCCCACCAATGCAGAGCACACCCTGCACCATGATCCTGAGACACCCTGCCCAGGAGCAGCGCCCACCAGTGCAGGATACCCCATGCATGCCATCACCCCCACTGTGACAATGCAACCCTGTGCACCACAGAACCATGCAAGGCAGCCCCACCATGAGCACCCATCAGCAGATGGCAGCAGACAGTGATGCAATGACTGCATACACAGTGCCACCACACACGTCCCCCCAAGGTACAGCTGAGAGACCGACCATGTGTCAGCACATGAGGTGCCCCACACATGACAGGGAATGCCCTGGACCCCATCACCAGTGGTGCATCACCCTGCACACCCTCCCAAGGGCACTCCCTGACACAGCACTGGCCACAACAGCCAGCGCAGACACCCACAGTGGTGCATGGAAGCATGCACCACACAGGATGCAACACAGTGCATGGACAAACACCCACCCATACCCAAGGGCACACTAACACAGGGACACAATAGTGGGGCAACCAAGTCCCCAGCGTGTGGCCATGGAAACCGAGTACACATGGCCAGCACCCTTTCATGGCACAGGAGTGCCAGCCATGCTGCTCAGGCACCATGGAGCTGTATGCCACCAGAATGTGCCCGGAGCAAAGTGACAGACAGTGGTACATCCCCTGTGACACACACAAGCGACAGCATGGAGGTGGGACAACAACAGCGGAGGCCACAGTGCCATCCGAGGCAGACATGCACCACACCAGTGATAGGAGGCAACCTGGCATTGTGCTGGGTACAGTGGCTGTCCAGCATGGACAGCCACCACTGACATGCCAGCGGACCATGCAGGTCACAGACATGCAAGGGTGTCAGCTGCACAGGCCATGGACAGTCTGACAGGTGCACAATGGACACAGAGCATGCACCGTGGACCACAGCACACAGTCATTCAGTGCACAGGGAACAACACACAAACCACAGGCAGTGACTGATAGCTACTCCCACACCATAGTCACTTCCCCTACTGACACACACATGACCATGGCTGCACCATCCCTGACTCCATGCACACCACTGCAGCTGAGCACCTTTAGCCCACTGCAAATCAGAGACCACCACAGTAGGCATAATAAAGCAAGTGTATTTTAAAATATCAAAAACAACTATTTACAGTTATGTACAAAAGGTTGGAGGGCCACAAACAAGGTGGGGGTGGGTAAGGGGCAGGGGTGAACAAATAGTAGAGGGAATGAGGGGTGTGAGGGTGGTTCCAGGGGGGTAGGGGAAATCATGGGGTGAAACAAGCTCAGCGGGAGCCCTGCTCTCCACTCTGACTACACCTCCCACCATGCCTCCGTCAGACTCCCAGACGGTCTATGTGCTCCAATGTCTCCAGTGAGGCCCTGGCCACCTGCAGTATCTCCTGCAGCATCCGTTGGATGGTCTGCAACTGCTGTCCACCTAGGACAAGGGAGCAGAGTCAATAGGTGTGAATGCACAGCCCCCTGCAGCCCACCCAGGCACACACAGCCATGCAGACTGCTGCACACACCCACCGGCCAAGTCCCGCACAGCACCACCATGGCTATACAGTGACATGGCTATGCGGTACAAAGGCAGTGGCACAGCCATGTACCCAGTGCATGCATGGACCACCATTGACACACTCCCAGACATGCAGTGCCACTGGACAGTGCTCACTGTACCAAGTTGCGTGCATGGCAGTGGTGTCAATGGATGGTGGCCATGCCCTGCTGCCCACCCTGTTACACAGCATGCAAAAATAATCATGGATGTAAGGCACTCACCATCATCAGGCTAGTCCCTGTGCTGGTCTTGTCTGGCCGCCCTTGCGGCATGATGTGCCTCACGCCACAGCCTCCCCTCCCTGGCATGCCGGTGCTCCTCAGGGCCTAGGGTGCAAACATGGAGAAAGGAACATCAGTACAATCTAGTAGCAAAGTCCCCCCCACCTCCATGTGTGTGCAATCCCACACAGCCATACCCATCTGCCCCCCACCCCTATACCACCACCACGGCCCACACTGGACATCCCACCATGTGCTGGACACATGCCACCGTGATACCCGTATGGACGTTAGCAGTGTATGGATGGGGCACCTACCTGGCCGTGGAACCACACCCCTCCTGGCATGTGACCACAGGCGGGCAAGCCTGTCTGGGTCCCGATGCTGCAGGTCCCCATAGCGGTGCCTGCACTGCTCAGCCATGCGCTCCATGCCTTTGCCTCCTCCAGGGCCACTGCCACCTCCTCCCACATGGCACTCCTGGCCCTGTCCGGGGTGCCTCCCCAAATAGAGCAGCAGCATGGGGCTCCACCAAGTTCACTATGTTGGCCAGTTCAACCTGGCTCCAGATTGATGCCCATCTCTGTGCCATCCTCCAATCTTTCAGTATCAAAATGGCACTCTGTAGTGCACATCCACCATGTGCGGATGTTGTGCAGTACTGTGCTGCCATTCCCCATCGCGCTGTCACTGAACAGTACGATAGAGGTGTATCCATGCGGACACATGGCGCCTAGGGGCAAAGGTCGTCACAGTGTCAGGGGTCTCTTGCGCACGGACCGCCACCGCGTGATTGGTACTCACTGCGTGTAGCATGGTAGGGCACCTGTGTGGCACTTCCTGTAGCAGCCTACCGCGCTGTGGCCCCGTGGCACCTATAGCACCCCAGTGCCGGAGCGCCATACATGTGAACAATGCAGTAGTGCCACTTGCACAATGGTGGCCATGCCCTGCCTCCCACACACAGCACGTCAGCAGAATGGCAGGTGTCAGCATCAGCACCCCAGGCATGCGCTGTTTGGTGTCCACTGTGCATGTCACAGAAATGCGCCCTGGCCTGAGCACATTCAACACAATTGCGCAAGGCGCAACAGCGCGAAATTCAGCCAGCACATGCAAACCAGCTAATCAGCTATTCATTGGCGCAGGTACTACATTAGCATCCACTTAAAATTGTGCCTCGCCTCATTTGCATGCATTGTGCTATATAAATGCGACATTGGGCTGCAGAGGCAATAGTCTGTTATTGCAGTCTATTGTGGTGAGTTGCATGCTGTTTGGGAGTGTGGACTGTGGTGTGTGGGACATAAATGGGACTGCAAAGTCACAAGTAACACCTGTCATTCCCACAGGATCAATAATGAGTGATCGTGAGATGAAACATAGAAACATAGAAGTTGACGGCAGATAAGGACCGCAAGACCCATCCAGTCTGCCCATTTCTTTTTCTACCTTATAAATGTGCCATCGGCCTTTGCTCTGTCAGTGGCCTATCTATTCATACTCATTTGTATTGCTCCCTTATGCCTATCCCATGCCTGTTTGAAGCCCTGCACTGTATTCATAGACACCACTTCTTGAGGTAGGCCATTCCATGCATCACCACCCTTTCTGTGAAAAAGAATTTCCTCACATTCCCCCTTAATCGGCTCCCCTCTAATCTCATGCTGTGTCCTCTTGTACTGCTATTTTTCTTATATTTAAACATGTTAGACTCTTTCACCTTGTTAATGCCCTTAAGGTGTTTGAATGCCTCGATCATATCACCTCTTTCCATCCTTTGCTCAAGGGTATACATATTGAGCTCTGCTAATCTGTCCTCATATGAGTTCTGATGCAGTCCCTGCACCATTTTGGTTGCCCTTCTCTGGACTGCCTCAATTTGGTTAAAGTCCTTGTGAAGGTGTGGCCTCCAATACTGCACACAGTACTCCAGATGGGGCCTAACCAGTGTCTTGTAAAGAGGGATTATTAGCTCCCTCTTACAACTTATGATACCCCTACTAATACACCCTAACACCCCCCTAGCCTTACCTACTGCTTTAGAGATCTACTTGGATGATTTCAGGTCATCAGTGATGATGATGCCCAAGTCTCTTTCTTTCTTTGTGACTGCTAGCAACTCCCCTCCCAGCCTATAGGTAGCTTCAGGATTTCTCTTCCCTATGTGCATGATATTGCACTTCTTTGCATTAAATCCCAGTTGCCACTCTTCTGGCCATTTTGCTAGTTTATCCAGATCTCTTCTCATTCTGCCCACCCCATCTGGATCATCTACTCTGTTGCAGATCTTGGTGTCATCTGCAAACAGACAAGCCTTACCCTCTAGTCCATCTGCAAGATCACTAATGAAGATGTTGAAGAGGGACTGGCCCCAGGACTGATCCCTGAGGTACCCCACTTGTGACTTGCATCTCTTCTGACTGTATACCATTTACCACCACTCTCTGTTTTCTGCCCGTCAACCCAGTTTGCCGCAGTTGACCAACCTGACCACCCGAGCCTACCCAGTTATTTATCTATACTTCTGTGTGGAACAGTGTCAAAAGCTTTGCTGAAGTCAAGGTAGGCGACATCAACTGCTCCCTCTTGGTCCACCACTCTGGTTACCCAGTCAAAGAAATTTATGAGATTAGTTTGACAGGACCTTCCTTTGTAAACCCATGCTGTCTTGGATCCTGTGCCCCTATGGATTCCAGGTGTTGCACTATCCTTTCCTTAAGGAGTGCCTCCATAATCTTGCCCACTACTGAGAGTAAGACTGATGGTCTGTAGTTCCCTGCCTCCTCCTGCTACCACTCTTGTGGAGCAGGATCACATAGGCCCTCTCCAGTCTTCTGGGGCCTCTCCTGTGTTCAGAGACTCATAAACAGTTCTGCTAATGGCTCTGCTAGTTCACCTTTAGCTCCTTAAGTACCCTGGGTGTATGCCATCAGGTCCCATTGCCTTATCCACCCTGAGCTTAGCAAGCTCTTGTAGGACCCTTTCTTTGTGAAGGGAGTAATGCTCACCTCCCTCCCCCTGTGTCCATGGTGCTGAGCTGTGGGCCCTGCCCTACCTTCTCTTCAGTAAATACTGAGCAAAAAGTATCTATTTAGGATAGATGCTTTAACAGGGGTCCTCCTCCTCACATGCTCCTTTTTTCCATAGCTTAGCAATGCCTCCTCTGGACTTTCTCCTCTCACTAATGTATCTATATAAAGTCTTGTCACCTTCTTTACTGTTCATGCTAGTGTTTCCTCAGTTTGGGACTTTGCCTGCCTTACTGCCTTCCTTGCTTCCCTTAGGCAGTTGTATGGCCTCCTTATCTTCATCCCGCTGTGTTCCCTTATATTTCCTGAAGGCCAGCCTTTTGGCTCTGACCTTTTCTGCTACTGTATTTGAGAACCAAAGTGGTTTCCTTCTTCTTTGCACTTTCTTTTCTGTCTAGCACAATGGGATGTTGCTTCAGTATTGCATCCTTAATGCTTGCCCACTTTGCCTGTACCCACTCACCTGTGTTTCTTTTTGCCAGGGCTAGCTAACTCTGTTGGCCATCTTATCAAAGTCAACCTCTGAAGTCCCATATTTTTGCCTTGGAATGGGATGATTTAGATGTAGTAGCCAAATTGAACCATACCATGATGGTCACTGGCCCCAGGTGACTCTTCTACCTGGAGATCTGTGATCCTTTCCTGTTAGTCAGTACTAGATCTAGGATAGCCCTGTCTCTTGTGGGTTGTTGTACCAGTTGTTTGAGGCCCTCCCCCTGCAGGTAATCCACTATGTGTCCTGTTCTGGCAGATGTTCCTGCTGGTATTGACCAATCTGTATCCGGCATGTTGAAGTCTCCCATTATCAGAACCTCCCCTTTAGCTGTCATGTTTTGTATATCTTCTAACAGTAATGTGTCTATGTCCTCCCTCTGGTCTGGGGGCCTGTAGACAACCCCAGTTCTTATGGCTGTCCCATTTCCTGTTTCCAGGGTGACCCACCATTCTTCTGGCTCCTTATGTGTATTCTGAATTTCTGTAGCTTTGATATTTTCATTGACATACAGGGCCACTCCTTCCCCCTTTTGCACCTCGGTCTCTTCTGAACAATACATAGCCAGGTACTGAAGTCTCCCAAGTGTGGATACAGGTAAACCACATCTCACTAATTGCTACTATGTCAGTTTAGCTTCTGACGTGTGCTTGCAATTCAGGATCTTATTTCCCAGGCTGTGAGCATTTGTGTACATGATTTTCCATTGGTCTGGTTACGGTGTGTTGGTTGTTGGGTGAGGTTTGGCTTACCCTGTGCGTCATATGGGAGACAAACCTTTTTTCTTACCTGGTGATGCAAATGAACTACAAACATGCTGAATCCCTGTTTGACCACTAGCTGAGGGGTAGGGGCATTCTTCCATTCGACGTAGGGGTGCTGCACCCTCTCCACATTTGCTAGTTTAAATATTCTGCAAAAGTCAAACTTCTGCCCCAATGCACTGACTCCTCCTTAGTCAGATGCAGGCCATCAAATTTATAGTACTTTCACTCCCAGAACTGTTGCCAGTTCCCTACAAATCTGTGTCCTTTTTCCTGGCACCAGCCCTTGAGCCATGTGTTTAGCTCCCCTATCTCCCCTTCTCTGACCTTCCGTCCATCTGCCCCCCTCTCCCAGACTGGCAGGATCTCAGAGAAGGAGATGCTGGACTAAATGGATGATAGTTTGTCACCCAGCCCGGTCAGGTGTTCCTTGGTCTCCACAACTGACCGGATGGTGAGATCATTAGTCCCTATGTGTACTAGGACAGCAATGTTTTCTCCTGCTTTGTGAACAATTTTAGCAATGTGGTCAGTGTCTCTGATGCTGATGTACCTTGGAGACGTCTGACCATTACCCCTGGCTGGAGATGGGTATCAACTCCCCGAATCATGAGTCTCCTATGATCAAAAGTTTTTGGATTCTTTTTGCTTTTGTTTGGTTCCTGATTTAGTAAGTTTTGTTGTGCTAGCTCCTGTGTCAGCAAGTGTCCTGCTCTGCAGTGTCTTCTGCCTCTTTGTTTGATTTCAGAGATAGAGGCAGATATCTGTTTGTAGTGTTTATATGGTTTTGGAGGTAATATGTTGGAGAGCAGAGATGATGGCACCCATTTGCCCTCCCAACACTGCCAACCTCCTGGACTAACTACCTCTGCGGCCCGAGGTTTTTCTTTGGATGCTGGGGAAATGACGAAGGGTTCTTATAATGTATTTCCTGAATATGAAATTTGAGGCGTGCAATCTCTGCTCATGCTGCCAGGAGCTGAGCCCTAAGATCTCCAATGGTCCAGCATGTAGGACAGTGTCCTAAATCCTGTAAGACTGTCCTTCTGAAAATTGTTCCACAGTACCTGCAGCTAATGATATCCATTCCAGATAAGTTGCTGGGTTTATAACCTAGTCAGAGTAATTAGAAGGAATAAAATGCAAGTAATGGTTTGATTGTGTTTTGTTTTTGTTTAACTTGTTATAACAAGCTAAATTACTAGTGCCCCTGAAAATGAGCTCACCTTGTGGATGCCCCACTGATCCGCCCCTTCCTGCTCTGCCACAGGAAATGTCACAACTGTGGTAACCTATAAAAGGAGTGTAGTGTGGGGTGGTTGGCTGGGCCCTTCCCCTGCCGAAAAAGAAGAACCACGGACGAAAGAATAAGGAGGTAAGAGCAGAAACAATCAGTCAACAACAAATGCAGTAACCCTGAAAGCTTATCCTAATGTTAGATAAAACTGTAAAACCTGTGAAGCACCACCTGTAATAATTTCAGAGAAGATATCTGATGTAAACACTTTGCTACAGAGAAAAATAAAGCAGTAACAGAATATACCTTGCAAAGACAATCTGAAACAGAAGATTACAACAGTAATCTGTTAGCACACCCTATAGCACA
This sequence comes from Neoceratodus forsteri, assembly GCA_016271365.2. NCBI lineage: Eukaryota > Metazoa > Chordata > Ceratodontiformes > Ceratodontidae > Neoceratodus > Neoceratodus forsteri. Next base: position 1,278,969,460 of record CM057454.1, read on the forward strand.
CCTTGTAATAATGCAGAAGAATGTATACTAGCAACAATAATTTGAATCAGAGAAAAATAAGCAATGAAATGTTGGCAACAAACAGTAGCAATCCCTATGAGTAAAAAATAAAAACACCACACAGTAAATCTGCTTAGCCAAAAGAAGTCTTAATCCTTTTCCCTTGCTCTGGTAAGGTTCTCTACTGCCTTTCAACCAGTCTTAGAAGGAAAGAGCTCAGGTGAAGCTAGGTGCCTTGGCCACAAACCAAGTCTTCTACCTCCAAGATATCAACTAACCTGGCCTTTTAACCCTTCTTCTGTTGGAAATTACTGACAGTTTGCCAGCTCCACACACCACATACACACCTAATCCTTTGGAAGAGCTGTGGAGGAAGCAATTAGCTCCTTCAATGTAGAAGGAGACGAAACACCTCTGAGACAACAAACCTTTTCAACAACAAAAAAAAAGAATAAAATAAAACAGTGTCAAACAGTAATTTTGCTTAGCCCAATGATAAAAAAGTCACAAAATGTAAGCTCCTACTTGTAATAATTTCAGAGAAGATATACCCTGTAAGAAACACTTTGCTACAGAGAAAAATAAAGCAGTAACAGAAGATATACCTTGCAAAAGACAATTTGAATCAGAAAATTACAGCAGTAATCTATTAGCACATACCTGTAGTCACACCTTGTAATAATGCAGAAGAAGGTATACCAGCAACAACAATCTGAATCAAAGAAAAATAAAGCAATTAAATGTTAACAACAAACAGTAACAATCCCTGTGAGTAAAAAATAAAAACAACACCACACAGTAAATCTGCTTTGCCAAAAGAAGTCTTAATCCTTTTCCCTTGCTCTGGTAAGGTTCTCTACTCTGCCTTTCAAGCAGTCTTAGAAGGAAAGAGCTCAGGTGAAGCTAGGTGCCTTGGAGGAAGAGGAACAGAGATGTGGGAGGAAGAGGAGGCCAAACTTCACCAAGGCAGAAACAGATGCCTTGTTTGAGGCCTACCTTGACCAGGAGCCGCTGCTCAGTGGACAGCGGGGAACACCACAGGCCCATGCTGCTGCATGGGGAGAGGTGGCGCTTGCCGTCAACCTTCATGGCAGCCACTAGCGGTCTGTGCAGGAGTGCAAGAAGAAGGTGGGCATGGACAGGCGGAGGATTAAGGATAAGGTGGCTACCATCAGGGCAGCACGGGCTGCGACCGGTGGGGGACAGCCAGCCGTGCAACGCCTGACCCCACAAGAAGAGCGGGTTGCTGGCAGCATGTGGCTTTGTGCCATCAAGGGTGTTCCAGGTGGTGGATTCCAGACGGGTGGTAGCCCGTCACTGCATGATAGGTCCTGATCTGTCACTGTGGGGGGGATGACACAGGGTAGGGCAGATACATTAATGCTACTGTGTTCTCTTACAGCTCCTGAGCATCTACATGGGTCAGCGGTGGTGGGCTCATCCACTGAGGGTGATACCATGGACACAGAGGAGGGCCCGTCCACCTCCACAAGTGTCCAAGGGTCAGGGCGACAGTGGGGCCCCCTGGCTGTCCGGACTGATGTTGGTGGAGCAGGTGCGGAGGAGGGCCTGCCCGTGTCCCAGCATGCCAGTGTCCATGGATGCCAGCATGCTGAGACTCAGACTGGTGCCAGATCCATCACTGATGATGATGGAGCTCACATCATGGACAGTGATACATGTGGGCCACAGGATGGCCACACAGCAGGTTACAGCACCGTGGGTGGTGCCGCCGTGGAGACCTGCGTGACATCACAGTCCCAGCCTGTGCCTGTCTGCACCAGTGGGGCAGCACTGGTGTGTGTCCAGGACAGTGGGGCTGTTGCAGCCGCTGTGGTGGCACCGTTAAGCCCTGGAGAGCGGCAGCCGGAGGGGCAGTGTCAGCAGTTGGCCAATGGCCATGGGGGTGCAGTGTCGGGGGCGGTGTCAGTGCACTGCCTGTGGACATGCTCAAGCATGGCCCTGGTGTGCAGTGCCCACCCACAAGGGGTGCTGCCCATCAAGGCCGCAAACACCGTGAGGGACAGCATGCTGATCAGGCAGGTGACCTCTTAGAAGAACACACCCGCATACTGCAAGATTCAGTCGATCAGCAGTTGCAGCTTGTGACGGCGGTGGATGCACTCAGTGTGGCCCTGCGCCAGGCAGAGGAGCGGTGCAGCAGGGACACTGGTCTGCTCCTGGCAGGGATGGACCGGCTGCGGGAGGATGTGACCGCCGCCATTGACAGGCTGACACAGACAATCACAGCTGTCATGGCCACAGTGGGCACACAGTTATTTGCCCATGCATCACAGACACCGCGCAGTGCAATGTCCACCCCCCATTCCCAGCATCGTGCGACACCCTCCTTGTCAACACTGTGTTCAGCTATGGGCATCCTGAGCATGCCTGGAGCAGGCATGGTCGGTGTGCTGCAGACCCCTGAGCGAGCACAGTTGTGTTCACGCAGAGGAACCCCTGGGGGACCGTCGGTGCCATCCCGTGAGGCCATTGGTCAGCCTGTCACTGCTGGTGGGTCTCAGCGGGGCCACCCACGCATCCATGGTGGCCGTGACTGTGGCACGTGACTGACCTGTCTCCCATCAAGGCTACTGTCTGACGCTGCCCTGTGTGCAGTGTGTTGTTCAATGTGCAATGCACGGGTGGGGTACCCGTCCCTGCACACACAGACACACGTTCCATCTGCACACCCTCCCAGCTGCTCTCTGCTGTGGTGTGTGCATGATGATGCCTGCGTTGTGCTGTCCACCACTGTGCAATGGTGTCCAGCATCTGACACACACACAATGACAGGCACTGGGTGTGGTGGTCTGTGGACGTGTGTGTGGCTGGGGTGGTGGTTGGGGTCGTTGTGCCTCCTACCCTTTGTGCATATCTTGTGGGGTGGGTATATGTATGTGTGTGTGTGTGTGTGTGTGTGTGACTACGTGCCATGTTAGACCTTGCCTATCCCTGACGGCGTGTGCGGTTCCATGCTCAGCCAATTCCCTTTACGACATGCACCCCTGGGGTTTGTCCATGTGTGTTTGTGGGTTGTGCCCTTGCCATTGGTGGTGGCACATGGACCCATGACTTACCTGGGTTGGTTGAAGTGCCCCTCTGTGATGGTGTCCCAGTGCAGCTGCGCCATTCGGATCAGTCGGGGGTCCCTTCGACCGGGGGGGGGCTGCCCATCACCATCTTCACCAGCATCCTCATCGTCCCCATGGCTGTCCCCGTCTTCGACCTGTACAGCTATCCCACAGTCGCTGGCCATGTTTGCAGGATACAACAGGCCAGGAATAGCCCACAGGCCTTTGAGGGGCTGTACTGTAGGGCACCACCAGATGTGTCCAGGCAACAGAAATGTGCCTTCAGCATCCCGAACACCCACTCGATGACATTGCGTGTGGTGGCATGTGCCTCATTTTAGTGTTGCTGCGATGGGGTCACAGGCCGCCGGTATGGTGTGAGCAGCCAGGGACGGAATGGGTATCCACTGTCACCTGTATGTAGAGGGTGGACATTAGTTTGATGATCAGCGTCGCCCTGCCATGGGCCATCTAGGCCAATAACCATGTCACCTCTGACTATGCCCCTCCCAAAATCCATGTCTTTCTGCGTGATTTGCATACTCACCCACTAGGTGGCCAGTGGAGATGTTCCCACTCTCAAACCTGTGGCACAGTGCAGACTGGTGCCAGATGAAGGCATCATGTGCTCCCCCAGGGTGCATGGCACAGACATTGGTTATGCACCCCCTGGCATCGCACACCACCTGGCAGTTGATGCTTGCATACCCCTTCCGATTTATGTATGCGGCCCCTTCAGGGCCAGGTGGCGTGCAGATGGTCACATGGATGCAGTCTATGGCAATGAGCATGCCAGGCATATGTGCTACCCTGTGGAACTCCTGTATGTTTGCTGTGCGCTCTGCCAGTGTGCTGGGGAAATGGATGTACTCCGCAGCATGTGGCAGCAGTGCGCTGAGGAATTGGGTGATTAGGCGTGACGCGGCTGACTGGGTTATGCCTGTCATGTCCCCTGTTGGTCTCTGGAAGGAACCCGTGGTGAGCAGGCACATGACAGCTGTCACTTTGGTCTCCACTGACAGAGCATGGCTCTGTCGTGTGGGTGCCTGCATCACATAACTGCACAGCTCACAGAGCCGCCTCAGGATCACCCGGTTCAGGCGGTACCGGCCCACGATCTCAGTGTCAGTGTACAGCTCGAAGCTGGTGTGGGCTCGGTACTGCCTGTTGGGGGCATACCGCCGATGGGCCCTTCCACGGCCGCGCCCCTCTGCTACCTTCCTTCTCACACCCCTCATTACTGCCTCCATCTGAATGGTAGCACTGGCCATGTCCCTGGCTTCTGTTACCCCCCCTGGCAGCTGTATTACAGTTCCCCCCACTGTCCTTACTGCTACTCCCCCTGCACCAGGAGCACCTCCCAGTGTTGGACGTACTGCCCACTGTCCATGCCCTCAGTCCTATGTGGCATGTCCCCCTTTTGTCCTGCACAGTGGCACAGGCTCCTCACTCCTTCCCTGTTCCTGGTGGTTCTAGGTGCTCTGTCCTGCTCCTGCCCTGTCCTGCTGACAGCTACTGTGTGCCTGCTTGCAGTTCTCCCACATGTGGCTTTCCTGTAGCATTCTTACGCCTATCTCTTGTTCCTTTTTATTTTGGATCATTTCCGCTATCGCACAACTTCCGTTTGTTCCCCTATTGCGCATGGCGCATGTTGTTGAATATCGCACTGCATCATTTATTCATGGTTCCTCCCCCTCCCCTTCAGTTGCACATGCATTCATTACCATTGCACTCTTGCGCATTGTGATTTGAGGGGCACATCTGCCTCCCGCTGAATATCGCACAATGGTGCATTTTCGGACTTGTGCTGATGCATCCCTGTTGCGCATGGCACAACCCTTTTGAATATCTGGGCCAGTATTTATTTTAGCATGTAGAGGAAGCATTGAAAATTATTGTTGTGGAATTTAACAGTCACAATGCATGTATAACTACTTCTTTTCATAAGCTGAGCTGAACTTTTTGTAGTCCTGCTGTTCCTGTCTGGGTGACTAGTTTGCCTTGCTTCTCTCTTAGCATAGCCAGACTGACTCAAGAGAACTACTGATCCCACTGATATCCTCTTTGTTCTTCACAGTGACAAACTCCTTTAAAGCATGAGTCAGTTACTCCATGTCATATCAACCTATCATGTTGGAGTAGCCAGAATTCTTCCTTTCAGGTGCCCCAGACATTGTATTCCTCCACTAGATATTTTTATGTATCTCTAAGTCCCAGACTTGCACATACTGTATGTCAAGCTCCCTGGATCACAAATTACTGGGTGTAATCCTTATATATCCTGCATTCAGGTTGGAATTGTTGACATTCTGTGCTTCCTTGCTCCAGTTGGGGGGTCTACCACTGGTGTGCTACCCAGCTGAGCTGTCCATTTTGTGGTGAAACTATGCATTTACCTCCTGAACCTGATGACCCATGTACTACATGCCTCTCATAACCCTATCCTTTAATTAGAATCCCCCAGGTAAAGCTGAATGAAATTAGTCAATTCTAATTCTATGGAATTTCCATGAAATTCCAAAATTTTCACAAAGACTCATGGAATTTGACTTTAAGAACATATGTTACTTTGCAATTCCTGGCAGCAAGCAGTTAATAAAATTGACACACACAGTATCCTTGTAAGGTAACATAGAAACATAGACTTTGACAGCAGATATCGACCGCTTGGTCCACCAGTCTGCCCATTTCCCAAACTATTGGATAAGCTGCAGGTTCTAGTAAACCTACAGCCTACTTCTTCCTACCCCCACCAAAACTGCCTGACGTCTGTCTCATGCATTCTTGAATTACCCCACTCTTTTTGACCCACCACCGTTTGGATGAAAATATATTTCCTCATGTTGCCCTTGAGTCGTCCTCCCTCTGTCTTCAGCTGGTGCCACTTTATTCTTGCACATCACTTTTTCTGAAATATGCTACCCTCTTGGACTATGCTGAGTGCCTTGAGGAACTTGAAAGTTTCTATCATGCCTCTCCCCACACCTTTCCTCGAGGGTATACATATTAAGTTCCTTTAGTCTCTCTCTCTGTCTCTCTCTTTGTATGCCTTCTGGTGCAGACACTGTACCATTTTAGTTGCCCTCCTCTGGACTGCCTAAATCCTGTCTATGTCCTTGTGGAGATGAGGTCCCCAGAACTGCATGCAGTACTCCAGATGGGGTCTCACCAACTGTCTGTGCAGAGGGATAACAACTTCCTGTTTTCTAATGGTGATGCCTCTTCCTATACATCCCAGTATCCCCACAGCCCTCCTTACTGCTTTCTCACATTGCCTGCTTACCTTTAGGTCATCTGATATGACTATCCCCAGATCCCTTTACATTTTTGTTATTAGTACCCCTCCCTCATTGTGTACTCTTCCTCCGGGTTTTTGTTTCCTAGTTGCATTACTTTAGAAACATAGAAAGAGAATTTGACGGCAGATAAGGACCGCTTGGCTCACCCAGTCTGCCCATTTCCCAACCTAATGGATAAGCTGCAGATCCTAGTTAACCAGCAGCCTACTTCTTTCTGCCCCCACCCCCTAGAATTGCCTTATGACTGTCCCATGCATGCTTGAATTCCTCCACTGTTTTTGACTCCACAACCTCCTCTAGAAGGCCGTTCCATGCATCCACAACCCTCTCTGTGAAAAAATACTTCCTTAAATTACCTCTGAGCCGACCCCCTCTATCTTCAAATTGTGCCCCCTTGTTCTTGCACCTCTTGTTTTGAAAGATGCTCTCTCTTGGACTTGTTGATTCCCTTGAGGTACTTGAAAGTTTCTATCATGTCCCCCCTCTCCCTCCTTTCCTCGAGGCTATACATATTAAGCTCCCTAAGTCTCTCTTCATATGTGTTCCGGTGCAGACCCTGCACCATTTTAGTGGCCCTTCTCTGGACAGCTTCCATCCTGTCTATGTCTTTGCGGAGATTGGGTCTCCAGAACTGCACGCAATACTCCAGACGGGGTCTGAACAGCTGTCTGTACAGAGGGATAATAACTTCCTGTTTTCTACTGGTGATGCCTCTCCCTATGCATCCCAGTATCCCCCCAGCCCTCCTTGCTGCCCTCTCACATTGCTTGCCCACCTTTAGGTCATCTGATATGACTACCCCCAGGTCCCTTTCCATTTTTGTTGTTGTTAGTATCTCACCCCCCATTGTGTACTCTTCTCCTGGGTTTTTGTTTCCCAGATGCATTACCTTGCACTTCTTAGCATTGAATCTAAGCTCCATACATTTGACCATTCCTCTAACCTTGCCAAGTCTCTTCTCATCCTTTCCACCCCACCTTGTGCATCAACTCTGTTGCAGATCTTTGTGTCATCTGCAAAATACATACTTTCCTTCCAGTCCCTCTGCAATGTCAGCTTATAAAGACATTGAGGGACTAGTCTATCTGAACCTTGCGGTGCCCCACTAGTAACCCCTTTCTTCTGAGTGGACTCCATTTACTATTACTCTTGTGTCCTATTCTCCACATGATTCTTTACCCAGGCTGTCATCTTGGGATCCACTCCCAGGCTGGCTAACTTGTATATTAATCTTTTGTGTGGGACTGTGTTCAAATGCCTTCTAAAGTCTAGGTAGGTCATGTCCACAGCCCTCCTTGATCTACTACTTTGGTCACCCAGTCAAAGAAATCTATCAGATTCGTCTGGCATGACCTTCCCGCTGTGAATCCATGCTGCCTTGGGTCCTGTGCCCTCTGGCCTCTAGATAATCAACAATTTTTCCTTCAGAAGTGATTCCATCATTTTCCCTACCACTGAGGTTAAACTAACAGGTCTGTAGTTTCCTGCTTCTGCCTTGCTCCCACTTTTGTGAAGGGGAATCACATCTGCCCTCCTCCAGTCCTCGGGTACCACCCCATCCTCCCATGATTTGTTAAAGAGGGTAGTCAGTGGTGTCACTAGTTCTACCCTTAGTTTTTAGAATTCTGGGATGAATCCCATCAGGCCCCATTGCTTTGTCCACCTTCAGTTTTAAGAGTTCTTTCAGAACCCTTTCTTCTGTAAATGGGCTGGTATCAACTTCTGTATCCAGAATGTTTCTACTGTTTGTTTTAGGTACCTCTCCCTCTTCCTTTGGAAATACTGAGCAAAAATATTTGTTTAGTATCTCTGCCTTTTCACAGTCACCCTCTGCCCACCCTCCCTCCCCTTTATTAAGCCTCACTATCCCTCCCTTGGTCTTCCTTTGCTCCCTGATGTACCTATAAAAGGTTTTATCCCCCTTCTTAACCGAGTTGGCTATCTTTTCCTCGGTTTGGGCCTTTGCAGTTCTGACTGCCTTCCCAGCTTCCTTTTGCTTTAACTGATACAGTTCTCTGCCCTGCTCCTTCTTTGATTCCTTGTACTTCCTGAATGCTTTCTTTTTCTCTTGAACCTTCACTGCCACTTCCTTTGAGAACCATAGTGGTTTCTAAATCATTTCGTTTTGTTTATTTGCTTCACACAAAGCTTTGTTACCTCTGTGATGGCAGTTTTATTATTCCCCATTGTTCTTCCACCCTACTTCCTGCCCATTTGCTGTGCATTCCTTAGGCACTCACCCATTTTTAGCAAAGTCAGCCCTCCTAAAGTCCAGTACTTTTGCCTTTGTATGACTTGACTCTATTGCTGTGTTTATTGTGAACCATACTGTTCGATGGTCGCTAGTTCCCAGATGGCTATCCGCTTCTACATCTGTGATCCTCTCTTCATCTCCATTTGAGAGAACCAGGTCTAAGATTGCTCCCTCTCGAGTGGGCTCCAATACTAGTTATCTAAGGCATGCCGCCTGTAGGGCATCTAGAATAACCCCACTCTTGGAAGTGGCTGCTGCAACTGCACTCCAGTTAACATCTGGCATATTCAGATCACCCATCAGCAATATCTCCCCTTTTTCTGCCATTCTAAGTATACTTTCTATCATTTCCTTGTCCATTTCCTCCCCCTGAGAAGGGGGTCTGTATACAATCCCTGTGTGGATTGTAGTTCCATTGCCGGTCTCCAAATTTACCCACAGTGCTTCTTCTCCACCCTGTTTTCCCTTTTGTTCTGTTGCTTTAATTCCTTCCCTTATGTAAAGAGCTACTCCTCCTCCTCTTTTACCCTCCCTGTCCCTCTTGTGAATAGTGTATCCTGGTATGTTTACTCCAGTCATGGTTTTAGTGTGTACCACGTTTCTGTGACTGCCATGATATCCAGATGTTCCTCCTCCATCAAGGCCACTAATTCAGGAAGCTTGTTACTCAGACTACGGGCATTGGTACTCATTGCTCTCCATTTTTGATGGCTTACCTTCTGTTGCAGCGTCCCCACTGACCTTTCTACCTCGGTCTTTTCTCATTTAGTACCCGTTTTGTAGGGGAGGCTGGGATTTTCCTGCTGCTTATCAGTGCCTCCCCTTGACTAGTTTAAAAGCTTGCCAATGAAGCATTGAAACCGATTGCTCAAAAGACCTTGTTCCTTCCTGGACAAATGCAGACCATCCTGCCAGTATAGGCTGGTGTCCTCCAGGTGGAACCCAGTCCCCAATGAAGCCAAACCCTGTTCTCCACACCATTTTTCAACCATTCATTAAACTGCATGGTGCAAAGTACCCTCGCCTCACTCATGCCATTGACAGGCAGCACCTCTGAGAAGGATACTGTGTTTGCTACTTGTCTTAGGCCCCTCCCCAATTCTACAAAGTCCTTCTGCACTGCTCTAATCTCATGTTGAGCCAAGTCATTTGTCCCTAGGTGGACAATGACATCCAGCTCAGACTCCCGTAAAGCTGTTCTCATGAACCTGAGGATGTGCTTCCTCTCCCTCCAAGCCATGGCACTAGGCAGGCACCTTACTTCAGTTTTCCCTGCTCCCCCCAGTTCTATCCCCCATAATTGAGTCCCCCACCAGGAGCTGCTTTCTTTCCTTGTGGTGTCCTCTGCCTCCTTCCTGTGGGCCTTCCTTGTGATAGTTGTCCTCAGCCTCCTTAGTCTCCTCTGTGGATGCATCCACAGGAGAGCCATGCTCCCCCAGAATGGTGTATGGATTGTGGAGTGGAACAACTGACTGACTTTGCACATATTTGCATTGAATCTAAGCTGCCATACTTTTAACCATTCCTCCAACCTTGCCAAGCCCCTTCTCATCCTTTCCACCACTCCACTTGTGTATCAGCCTTGTTGCAGATCTTTGTATCACCTGCAAAGAGGCATACTTTTCCTTCCAGTCCCAATGCAATGTCACTTATAAAGACATTAAAAAGGACCGGACCCAGTACTGAACCCAGCAGTACCCCGCTAATAACCCCACTTTCTTCAAAGTGAACTCTATTTACTATTACATCTTGTGTCCTGCTGTCCAGTCATTTTTTTACCCAGGCTAGCACCCTGGGACCCACTCCCAGGCTGGCTAATTTGTTTGTTAATCTTTTGTGTGGGACTCTGTCAAATGCCTTGCTAAAGTCGAGGTAGGCCATGTCCATGGCCCCTCCCTGGTCTACTACTTTGGTCACCCAGTCAAACAAATCTATTTGATTCATCTGACATGACTGTTGCATCATGAATTCATGCTGCCCTGGGTCCTGTACCCCACTGGTCTCTAGGTACTGAACAATTCTTTCTTTCAGAAGTGATTCCATCATTTTCCCTACTATTGAAGTCAAACTAACAGGTCTGTAGTTTCCTGCCTCTGCTTTGCTCCCACTTTTGTGAAGTGGAATCACATCCTCCCCTATCCAGTCTTTAGGTACCACACCATCCTCCCATGATTTGTTGAAAAGGGTAGTCAGTGGTGTCATTAGTTCTCCCCTTAGTTATTTTAGAATTCTGGGGTGAATCCCATCAGGATCCATTGCTTTGACCACCTTCAATTTTAGAAGTTTTTTCAGAACCTTTTCTTCTGTGAATGGACTGGTATCGACCCCCCTATCCACAGTGCTTCTATTGATTGGATTAGTTACCTCCCCTTCTTCTTTTGTGAATACTGAGCGGATGTATTTATTCAGTATCCCTGCTTTTTCACAGTCACACTCTGCCCACCGGCCCAGTCATCCTCCCTTTGTTAAGCCTTAGTATCCCTCCCATGGTCTTTCATCACTCCCTAATGTACCTATAAAAGGTTTTATCCCCCTTCTTAACTGAGTTGGCTATCTTTTCCTTGGATTGGGCCTTTGCTGTTTTGACTGCCTTCCCCACTTCATTCTTCTTTGACTGGTACAGTTCTCTGTCCTGATCTTTCTGTGTTTCCTTATACTTACTGAATGCTATCTTTTTCTCCCTAACCTTTTCTGCCACCTCTTTTGAGAACCATAGTGTTTTTTTCCCCTTCATTTTGATTTGTTTATTTGCTTCACACAAAGGCGTGTTGCCTCTGTCATGGTAGTTTTGATGTTTCCACATTGTTCCTCCACCCCTCCTTCTTTTCTGTTTGCTAGTACTTTTCTAAGACACTCTCCCATTTTGACAAAGTCAGCCTTCCTAAAGTCCAGTACTTTCACTTTTGTATGGCTTGACTCTACAGCTGTGTTTATTCGTGAACCACACTGTTTGGTGATCACTTGTTCCCAGATGGCTACCCACTTCCAAATTTGAGATCGTCTCTCCATCCCCATTTGAGAGTACCATGTCTAAGATTGCTCCTTTCCAGATGGGTTCCAACACTTGCTGTCTGAGACATGCCCCCAGCAGGGCATTGAGAATGACCGTGCTCTTGGATGTGGCTGCAGCAAAGGTGCTTCAGTCAGCATCTGGGATATTCAGGTCCCCCATCAACAATATCTCCCCTTTTTCTGCCATCCTAAAGATGCCTTCTATCATTTCCTTGTCCTTCCCTCCCTCCCCTGAGATGGGGGTCTATATACAACATCTGTGCAGATTGTGGAGCCATTTCCTGTCTCCATGGTGACCCACAGTGCCTCCTCTTCTCCCCTGTTTACCCTTTAGTTCTGTTGCTTTGATCCCTTCCCTTATATCGAGAGCTACTCCTCCTCCTCTTCTACCCTCCCTGTCCCTCTTACAGGCTGTGTAACCTGGTATGTTGGCATCCCAGTCATGGTTCTCTGTGTGCCATGTTTCTGTGACAGCCATGATATCCTGGCATCCCTCTTTCATTGAGGCCACTAGATCAGAGAGCTTGTTACCCTGACTATGGGCATTGGTACTCATTGCCCTCCATTTTTTGATGGGCTTACCCATTTTAGCCCCTTCTCTGTCCTTACTGCCTTTGCTGATTTCTCCATTTACCCCTGTCTTACTCCCTATCAACTTCTTCATCTTGGTGTTTACCTCACTAACTACCCTGTTTTTTTTGGGGGGGGTGGGATTTCCCTGCTCCTTTTCAGTGTCTCCCCCCCCTTGGCTAGTTTAAATGGTTGCCAATGAAGCATTTAAACCTATCACTTAGTATCCTAGTTCCCTTCCAGGACAGATACAGACCATCAAGCCAGTACAGACTTGCATCCCTCTATGTGGATCCCCTGTCCCCAGTGAAGCCAAAACCCTGAGCTCTTCACCAGTTTTTCAACCATTGATTGAATCCCATGGTGCTGTGCACCCTAGCCTCATGCATGCCATAGACCAGCAGCACCTCTGAGAAGGTTACCATGCATGCTAATTGTCTAAGGCCACTTCCCAACTTAACAAACTCCTACTGCACTGCTCTAATCCCATTCCCAGACAGGTCTTCTGTCCCTAGGTGGATAATGATGTCCAGCTCCCTCCACAGTGCAGCTGCTCCCGTGATCATGGGGATTTGCTCCCTGTTCTGCCAAGCTATGGAGCTGGGCAGGCACCTTACCTCCCTCTCCCCTCCCTCCACCAGTTCTACCCCCAACTACTGAGTCCCCCACCAGGAGTTGTTTCCTCCCTCTGTGGGGTCCTGTGCCATCCTCCTGTGGGTCTTCTTTGAGGAGGTTCCCAACATCCTCCTTGATCTCCATTGTGGGTGCCTCAATAGATTAGCGATGCTCTGCAAGAACAGCATATGAATTGTGGGGTGGTATAACTGAAGGGATGCACCTCTGTTCCTCCACCTTCACCCTCCTCCCTCCCTCCCACCATGGTCCAATGCTCCTCTATCTTGGCAACCTCTGAGGCAGTGGCATTGGCCCTGTTGGTCCCTGGGTTGGAGAGGAGGTCCCCCAAATCCTGGTCAACTCAGCCTGGAGACGAGCAACCTCCTCCCTCATCCAGAGAGATGCCTGCAAATGTGACAACACTGCATCCTCCAGAACATCTCCCAGAAGACTGCTGCTCCACAGCCACTGCACTGCAGCACTCTCATCATGTCTTATTTGTGGCCCCTCAACTGTTGTTTTGTATGCTTACTCTTTCCTCTCTCCATTTACTTTTTTTTGTTTGTTTGTATTTTCTCCCTACTTTCCTACTGCCTCCATGCTTTTACAGATCCTGCCATTCCTCTTCTGGGACAGGAAGTTCCTGTTTTCCTCAGTAGTCTCCTTCTTACTTGCTCAGAGACAGACCTCCAGCAGTTAAGGGGTGAAAAAGAGCTATTCTTTTCATTCTAGGATGGTGAGTCTTGTGCCTCTGTGATCACTCCCTTCCTTCTCCCAAATAGGATGTTACTGTTGCCAGTCAAGTTCAGTGCCTATAAAAGTGGAACTGGCTCTAAGGGTGTGGGGTTGGGGTGGAGTGGGTGGAAGGAGGGAGGGATATATAGGCCCAGTAGAGGAGTTCTAGCAACTATCTCCTTTCTCGTGCTGCTCTCTGTCAGAAGCTAACTAGGGAAATTTTCAATACAGACACTTGGCTTTCTGTTCCAAATCTAATGGCATTGCATTCTGTAGTTTTAAAGTTTCAGGGAGTTATACATTTTCAGTGTATATGCTTACAAAAATTAATTTTTAAATGTTGTGAAAGTTTAACAACTTCTAATACAATCCAATTTAAAGCAGTAAATATGAACTTTTTGGGAAATGACCAAGTGGTATAGAAGTTTAAATGTTTGAAAGTTGGTTACATTTGGATATGTTTCATAGATTCATAGTATTTTACAATTCTTTCAGCATTAGCCTTAGTGACTTGCTACATATCAGTGGAAATCTGTAATTCAATCCATTCCCATATAGGTGTCTAGTTCCCTTTTGAACTGATGCTGGCAAGGCATTCCAGACACTTACCACCCTCTGATTACTCCATGCACCTTGTTTTTGTGTTCTTACTGTTGTACCCTTAAGTTGCAATTCATTTGATCTAGTCTGTCATTTTTACTTCCGTATAATCCAGATGGTAGCCATACTTTTTAATTTTTGAAAGCTTTATATAGATAGCATTAATCTCCCTGCATTTTTCTGTACTCTATAGAGTAAATCACGAAGGATCCTAATCTTTCCTTGTAGGTTTTGGTTGTAACCATTTTAATTCTTTTTGTCTGTTTTCTTTGCACCCTTTCCATTTGTTTCATGCTCCCTTGAGTTGTACTGAGACAAGGGTGCACAGTATTCCACGTTCTCCTATCGGCTACCCAGTCTATGGCACAAACTCTCTCCGCTTATAAGGAACTCCTCCTCCCATCCTGCCATCAAGCAACAACTGTACCTCCATCCCCCCCCGTCTCTGTCATAACTGAAGCAATCCAGTTTCTCCCTACTGGCTTTCTAGACCTCTGCCTCTAAAGTGCTTACGAAGCTGCTCTAGGTGTCATATAGCTACTTTGGTCAGCCTCAGCATGTATGTCTTTTAAAATGTAATCCTACCATGTGTTTTAAAGTTATTGCTCTGTAACCGCTCTTCTACCTGCTGCTATCAAACAGTGTTGTAATGTAACTTATTGTAAGTTGTTTATGTTTTGTAATCCTCGTCCCCTTCCCCCCAGGTCGCACCTGGAATCAAGCCTCGGCTCAGTGTGCCTTTCCCAGTTACCAAATGTTTAAATAAAACATTTAAACAATGTGTGGCCTAACCAATATAGTGCATAATGGGATGACCTCTTCTCTCTTCCTACTTTTAATGTTTCTCATAATGCATCCAGTGATTTTGTTGCGGTTTTTTTACTGTTTCCCTAATATGATAATCAGAAGTCAGTTTATTATTTACATAAATGCCCAGATCTTTTTCCATTACTGTTGTCCCTAGTGATCTATTATTTATAGTATATTGTGCCATGATAGTATTTTGTCCCAAATGCATCACTTTGCATTTGCTACATTGTACTCTAATCCATGGTCTCTGGCCCACTCTCCAAGCTTGTGTATGTCCCATTGTAAACATAATACAGCTTCTTTACTGTTTATTATGGCTCCCACTTTCAAGTCATTAGCATATTTACAAATCCATGAATTTTCAGATGTCTGCATAGCTGTAATAAGGATGTTAAAAACAGTGGTCCCAACACTGACCCCTGTGGTACTCCACTTGTCACTAATTTCCATTCCAATTGGTGACCTCTGATACATACACTTTGATGTCTGCTGTCTAACAATGACTCTATCCATCATACCACAGAGGGGTAAAGTTCTTGTTTTATTAGTTGTTTAACTATTTCCTTATGTGATGCTGAATCAAAGGCTTTCAAATAGTCCAAATGTATTGTATCTTTCTGCAGTCCTTTGTCTAAGGCTGAGTTGACATGCTCAAAAAACTGCATTAAGCCAGCCCGGTGGCGTTAAGGGTTGAGGCACTGGATGCCACACCTTGCTCCATGCTGGTGACCCGGGTTCAGGAATGAGCCAGGGCTGTCAGAGGTTGGCAGTGGAGGAGAAGGATTGAGCATCCGTAGGACTGCTCTCCTTCTCTGGGGAGGGGGGTGAACTGCTGCTGGTGCTCGGGTGGCCCCTGGTGATGGCTGGGGATCACTGAGCATGGGCAGAATCTATGGGGGATGTACTGTGGCAGGATGCCAGGATCAGGGGGCAAGCGGACACATGCATGCTCGGGTCCATGGGCGTCATTGCATGCCATAGACTTTGGGGAGAGGAGAACAGATGAAATATGGGCACCAGACGTGGTGGCTTGATGACCGTCTCTAGTGAGGGAAAACTGGTGGGCTCAGTGGGTATCCGGTACTGGATCCTGTTTCAAGGGGTTGAGCTAAGGGGGAGAGGAGCTCCCCCCACCCCGCCGTGGGGGGTAAGCCACCGGGATACATAGATTCATAGATACATAGACAGTGTCAGCAGATAAGGGCCTAAGGCCCATCCAGTCTGCCCATTTGAGCTTGTAAGTTCAGTTTATGTTTTCCTAGAAGTCTGTTGCCCCATACCCCTGACCTCCAGAATTCCTTTATGTCTATCCCATGCATTCTTAAATCCTGTGATTATTTCAGCCCCCCACCACTTCCTCTGGCAGGGTGTTCCACTTGTCCACCACCTGTTCTGTGAAGAAATTCTTCCTCACGTTTCCTCTGAATCGTCCTCCCTCCAACTTCATCCCATGCCCTCTAGTTCTGGAACATTTTTTTCACTTAAAAATAGTGTATTCCTGCACCCTGTTCCTCCATGTAAGATTCTTGTATGTCTCTATCATATCCCCTCTCTTCCTCCTCTCCTCCAGGGAGTACATGTTCAGTTCCTTCAACCTGTCCTCATAGGACTTGTGATTCAATCCATGCACCATCTTTGTTGCCCTCCTCTGAGCCTTCTCTACCTTGTCTATGTCCTTACATAGGTAAGGTCTCCAGAACTGCACATGTACTCCAGGTGGGGCCTCACTAGTGTCTTGTATAATGGAATTATGACCTCCATTTTCCTGCTGGTGATGCCCCTGCCTATGCATCCCAGCATCCTATTTGCTTTACCTGCTGCCTTGTCACACTGTTTCCCTACCTTGAGGTCATCAGAGATGATAACCCCAAGATCCCTTTCCTGCTGGATGCATGCTATATTCTCACCCCCAAACTGATATATTGGGCCAGGGTTTTTATGCCCCATATGCATTATCTTGCACTTCTTTGCATTGAATTTCAACTGCCAAACCCCTGACCATTCTTCAAGTTTCTGGAGGTCCCTTATCATTCTGTCTACACCCTCTGGTGTGTCTACTCTGTTACAGAGCTTTGTGTCATCAGTGAACAGTGAAATTCTGCCTTCTAGGTCCTGCGCAATGTCACTGATGCAGATGTTGAATAGGACCGGTCCCAGCACTGATCCCTGTGGTACCCCACTGGTCGCTCTTCCCTCTGTGGAGTGACAGCCATTTACCACCACCCTCTGTGTCCTGCCACCCAGCCAGTTACCTACCCAACACACTACTGTCCTGCCCACAGCCATATTTCTCAGTTTGTGTAATAGTCTTCTATGTGGCACAGTGTCAAAGTCCTTGCTGAAATCCAGATAGGCCATGTCCACTGCCCTCCCCTGATCCACCTCCCTAGTCACCCAGTCAAAAAATTCAACGAGGTTGGTCTGACATGACCTCCCCTTGGTGAAACCATGCTGCCTTGGGTCCTGTAGTCCATTGACAACCAGATGTTCCACCAATCTCTCCTTCAGTACTGCTTCCATGATCTTCCCCACTACTGAGGTGAGGCTGACTGGTCTGTAGTTCCCCGCTTCCTCTTTGTTCCCACTTTTGTATAAGGGCACTACATCTGCTGTCCTCCAGTCTTTGGGTACCTCCCCTGTTTCCAGTGATCGCTAAACAGGATAGCCAGAGGTTCAGCCACCACCTCTCTTAGTTCTTTAAGGACCCTGGGGTGCACCCCATCTGGCCCCATTGCTTTATCAACTCTAATTACTTCCAGTTCCTTCAGGACCCTTTCTCGTGTAAAGGGACTTGTGTCCATTTCTGCACCATTCTCACCCCTTGTACTCCCTTCAGACCCATTACCCTAATCTTCCTCAGTAAAGACTGAGCAGAAATACATGTTCAATATGTCAGCTTTACTGTTGACATCCTCCACGCGGCCCCCATCCTCCCCCTTTAGTCTCACTATCCCTCCCTTTGCCTTTCTTTTTTCACTTATGTACCTGTAAAAGGTTTTGTCCCCTCTACCCACTGATTTTGCAATGTGTTCTTCTGTCTGAGCTTTGGCTTCCCTTACTGACCTCCTGCCTCCCTTTGCTTCTCTTGGTACTTCTCCCTATCCCTTCTGCCTGTGTCTTTTCTATTGCCTGAATGCAATCTTTTGGCTTTCCTTTCTTTGCTGCCTCTTTGGAAAACCATAATGGTCTCCTCTTCTTTTCCTCTTAACCTTATAGCAATGCATAATTCTGTTGCTCTTGTAATCCCCATTTCAAATACTGCCCACTGTTCCTCAACCCCTGATTCCTGCCCCATTCCCTTAATGCCTCTTTCAAGTATCTCCCATTTTCTCAAAGTCTGCCCTCCTAAAATCCAGGATACGTGTTTTGTGTGGTTTGGTTCTGCTCTTTCTGTGATTTCAAACCACAATGACTGGTGGTCACTGTTCCCCAGGTGCTCCCCACTGTTACCCCCATCACACTGTCCCTGTTTGTGAGCACAAGGTCCAGTATTGCTTCTGACGAGTTGGTTCCATGACCAGTTGCTTGAGGAAGGCACCCTGAAGGAAGTCCAGGATAAATCTGCTCCTAGTTGATGCTGCTGCTGGGATGCTCCAGTCCATGTCTGGAATATTGACGTCTCCAACCAGTACTACCTCACCCTTGTCTGCCATCCTTTGGATGGCTAGCATCAGCTCCCTATCTGTTTCTTCCTCCTGGGCTGGTGGTCTATAGACCACACCTGTGCAGATGGCTGGCCCCACTTTCCTTTCCAGCTTAACCCATAGTATCTCTCCCCCATTTTGTTCCTCCTGGATCTCTGTGGCCCTTATGTCATTTTTCATACAGTGCCACTCCCCCTCCCTTCCTGCCTGCCCTGTCTCTTCTGAATATGTTGTAGCCAGGTATGGCCATCTCCCAGTCATGGTTATCATTACACCAGGTTTCAGTGATGGCCACGATGTCCAGGTCTGACTGCACCATGACAGCCTCCAGATCTTCTATTTTGTTGCTAAGGCTCCTGGCATTTGCACACATGGCTTTCCATGATTTGACCTCACTAGACTGTTTCGCTGTTCTACTCCAGCCACTTCCTTGGTTGTCCTTTATCCCTGGTTCTCCTTGCTGTCTGCCCTTCTGCCGAATTTTGCCCCTTTTCTGCCTATCCACCTCTTGGGTGCTAATCTCCATCTTTTGCACACTGCTTTGTAGAGATAGCCACTCCTCTGGTTCACTGGTTCCACTGCTAGCTGTGGGGGGTGAGCAAGTAGATACCCTTCTTGCTGGCCTGCCACCCCCCTTTACTAGTTTAAATGCTTGTCAATGTAGCATTTAAACTTATCATTGAGTGCTTGGATTCCCCTCCAGGATGGATGCAGGCCGTCAGGCTTGAACAAACCTCCATCCCTCCAGGTGGGTCCCCAGTCACCAATGAATCCAAACCCTTCCTTACAGCACCAGTTCTTCAACCATGAGTTAAAGTTCCTGGTGCATGCACTCCTATGCTCTCCCTTGCCTCTTGCAGGAAGTACTTCTGAGAAAGTGACATAAGTAGCTACTTGCTTGAGACCCCTCCCCAATTTCCTAAACTCTTCCTGAACTTCCTTTGGCTCCCCATTTGCCAGGTCATTAGTACCTAGGTGGATAATGACATCCAGCTCACCTTTCCATCTTGCCTTCCCAGTGATCCCCAGGATCTTCCTTCCATCCCTCCATGCTGTGGCACCTGGTAGGCACCTCACCTCCCTGTCCTCCCCCTCCTGTGTTCCTAGCTGGATCCCTCTTATGATGGAGCCCCCCACCAGGATTCACTTCCTCCTCTGGGGTCCACTGCTTTCCCCGCTGAGGTCACCTCCTTGGCTAACCTCCACATCCTTTCCTTCCAATTCTCTGGGTACCTCTATTTGGTTGTCCCCATTTGCCAGTGTGGCATATGAGTTCTTGAGTGGAATAGGATCTGGGATGTGCCTCTGCCTGACCACTCTAACCCTCCCTGAGCCCACTGTCATCCAAGTGCTCCTCGTTCTCGGCATCCTTTCAGGCAGTTGCATTGGACTAGGTGGTCTCTGGATAGGGGTGATGGTACTCCTGACCCAGTTTACTTCCACTCTGAGTCTGGCTACCTCATCCCCCAGTCCAGAGAGATGCATGCAGATAGGGCAGCACCTCAGTGTCCAGAAGGTCTGCCTGAATATGGCTGCCCCACAGCCACTGCATTGCACCACTCCCCACATTATACTGCAGTTATACTGCTATTCCACTACTTGTCTGCTACTGAAGCTCTCCTAGTTCCCTTTTTATTAATTTACTGTCCTAAAAATCCTGCCACTGACCCTCAGATGCTTTCTTTTAAAAAAAGAAAATAAACCAATAAATAAATAAATGAGTCAAAACACTTGTGCTGAGGGTAGGATTCTTCCCCCTTATACCCCTCCTACTCCACACCCCTTACTATACTCTGTGTTTAGTTCCTGTCAATCAGATTTAACAGGGCATATAATTAAGAGTTGGTGAAGGGGGGTGGAATTTGCTAGGAATTAAAGACAGCAAAGAAATACACCACCACTACGTTTTAAATTTTCAAAAGCCCAAAAACAATTCTAAGTAAAGACAACAAAGAAAGTACAGTGTCACTAAAAGCCCACAATCTAAGTTTAAAAGAAAAATAGCAACTACCAGTTACTGTAAAGCACTGAATTGAATATGTTTCCTTCCCCTTCTGGCTTCTTCTGAGAAAATAAAACTCACTTGCTACCTCAATTCTGACTAAGCCCCACCTCCAGTTATCATGTAGCTGAGGTCAGAGGCCAGAAAATTAACACCCCTCACCCAAGCTACAGGGCAAGTCAAACAAACCAAGACTAAATTTGCAGCAATTAAAGACAGCAAAGAAATACACCACCACTATGTTTTAAATTTTTAACAGCCCAAAAACAATTCTAAGTAAAGACAACAAAGAAAGTACAGTGTCACTAAAAGCCCACATTCTAAGTTTAAAAGAAAAATAGCAATTATGAGTTACTGTAAAGCACTGAATTGAATATGTTTCCTTCCCCTTCTGGCTTCTTCTGACCCGGGTAGCTGTGGGACCCACAAGGAGTGCTGGATTTCCGGAGATGGCGGCCAGAGACCTGAAGGGGATGCCTGAAGCAGGAAGGTAGGTAGTCTGGTGTCTCAAGGAGGGAAAAAGTATGAAACTAAAAAAAAAAAAACACCATTAAGTTTGTCAAGCATGATCTTCCTTGGCTGAAGCCATGTTGAGCTGTGTCTATTTGTTCCCTTTCTTCTATGTGTTGTTGGATGATATTCCTTGCAAAACTCTCCTTTATTTTTCCTATTACCGAGGTCAGGCTAATGGGTCTAACATTTCTGACATCACTTCTGTCTCCCTTTTTATATATTTGGGTTACATTTGCCCTTCTTCATTTAGTTAATGTAACACCTTCCTTCCCTCAGGGACTTATTAAACAGCATGCATAGTGGACCTGCCAACTCCTCAGCCAGTTCGTTTAGGATTCTCAGATGTACTCCATCTGGGCCTGGTGACTTGTTGACCTTGAGCTGTCTTTGTTCCTTAATTCCCTCATTTATGGTTATATTCCTGATTTCTCTTAGGGCATTTGCAGTTTCATGTGTCTTTCTATTATTCTTCTCAACCTTAAAGGTACTAACAAAATATTCATTAAAGGCATCAGCAATTTGTGTTTCATCTGTTATTATTTTATAATTAATGGGTCTCCCCTTTTGTCATTGAGAGACCGTGGCGTAATTTTCCGTTATAAAGGAGCATTTATAACGGCAAACACGGGCACGGTTCTCCTCCCTCTGCGCCTACAGCAGTGTCTCCCTTCCTGGCTCGTGCGTCCTTCTTACAATGGAGCAGCCAAAGAAACACGGTGGTGAGTAAATTTAAAAAAACAATCAAAACGAGCACTAGTTTTACAGATGGGGGACGTTGAACATTTAAAAAAAAAAATAAGTGAAGCCAAGGAAAATGAAAATCCAACCGGACGTAAAATAAAGTGGAGCATACTCGTAGCCACAATGAAATTGCTGATTTTATTTTATATAATTGCTGTGGCCAAAAAGGGGAGACCCAGCAATTATATAAAATATCTGAGAATAATGTTTAAACTTGAGGTTTACACACACCCTTGGGGTTAGATCCTTTGCACAAACCCCTTGAGCTTCGCTCTCGAGGTTTATGTACAGTAGCATCTAACCCCTCGGGTGTGTGTAAATTCTCGTAAAACACACTACCCCATTCTTTATTCTATATATAATTAATGGGTTTAGCTTTCTCCCGTATGGAAACCCATTGCATAATTTGCAGTTATAAAGCAGTGTCTAGACTGTCAATGTGTTCAGTTTAATGAATTTATCATGTTCTTCTTTGTTTTAATGTGGAGATCTGTAACCTACACCTATTGTCACCCTTTTGTTATTAATGTATACAGTACTGTACCTCTGCCCAAACACATTCATCTTGTTCTGTGTTCTCATTTTGGGTTTTATATCTCATTTGCTTTTATATTTTCAGAGATGTATAAGGCCACCCCGCCTCCTCGTTTGTTTTCCCTCTCTTTGTGAAACACTTGATAGCCCTCAATACCTATTCCCAGGTCATCTTTACTGAACCAAGTTTCACTTACAGCACAGATCAGGATATCCTCACCTCTGAGGACAACTTTTAGCTCTTCTTGTTGATTTTTAGACTTCTTGCATTCAGTAGTAAAACCTGCACTGCTTCCTCTCCACTTTTCTTTTTCTTTTGGGCCCTTTCTATATCTTTTGTGTCAACTTGTGTTGTATGTTCCAATATATTTGGTCTCCCACCACACCCCTGTTTTCCAGTTTAAACAAGGGTTGATGTTCCTATTGAAAACACTTCCCAGTAACTGGCAACCACTATGGTTAAGGTGGATACCATCTTTGCAGAAATATCTGTTTTTATCTTGAAATAATTTCCAGGTTCATAGACTTTTATTTCTGCTCATTAGACACCACTGTCTTAACATATTATTGATCCTGATTACTTTTGTTTTATCCAAAGTGCTACCCTTGGGACTGGTAACAATTCAGATATTAGTTCTTCACAGTTTTTCCGTTTCAGGTCATTATATATACTTTTTAAGTTGTTCAGTATCTCTTGTTCTGAACGTTGTTTTACATCATTTGTCCCAGAATGAATTTAAACCAGGGGATTTTCAACAGTATGTTTCATTATTCTTGGTAATATTTCATGAATATCATGTAACCCTGCTCCTGGTGAGGACATGATAACTACCTGTTCCTTTCTATTTAACATTGTAATAGAATTTGTGTGTTTAATGATTGAGTCACCAATAATATAAACTTTCCTCAGTTTTGTTTCGGAGTGAGCCATGGACCCCTTTTCTGTTACATCATCTGCTGCAATGGTCATTTAGTTAACTCTTGCAATATTCATAGGCCCTATTTCAATTCTATTTTTTGTTTCCTTGGTCCCTTGGTTTGTGTTTTCAATATTGTTCACTATATCCGTCACTTCACTAGTTTCGTTTTCTATGCTGTCAATTAACTTCATTAGTGATGTATATCAATTATCAGTCGGGACATTTATCTCCAAATGTGTTTCACCAGTAATAGCTCATGAGTCTATATCACTACCCTGCTTTATATGTACTAAATTCAAGTCAGTCAATTGAGGTCCCCCCCCCCCGTTCCCTTCTTCCTAATGGGTTTAACTGTTGATTCTTCTGTTCATTCCTAGTTCCTAATAAGCTCTCTGAATCATTCTGTTTTTCAACAGTTGTGTCATCACATTCCAGAATTTCTGGTAATTTATCACATATGGAGCCATTGTAACACATTGCTCTCCCTTCCTTTCTTAAGGGAGCTGTGACCCAGCTTTTTATTTTTCGCTCCTGTGTCATCATTCTCGCCTATCCTTTTCTTTGTAACTTCAATGTTTCCCACATTTGGCTGTCTTTGGTTTATGTTGTTTCCTTCTGCTAACAGTTTATGTGTTTGATTGTTTAAACATTTTATTTGTAGCTCTAAAACTATTATCACCATTCTAAGTTCCTTTAGTTCTTTGCATTGTTTGCATGTATATTGTGTAAACTCTGTATTTATCACAGTGCTGAACTTGAGGCATACTGCGCATCTTATGCCTATGACTCCATTAAAGAGTGTAACATAATTGTTGTTCATAGTAAAGTTCTTATTCAAGTCGACCTGTTTACTCTCTCTCTCTCTCTTTCTCTCTCTCTCTCTCTCCCTTTGGTAATGCCCAGTTTCTGACTGTATTTTTACCTCTTTTGTTCTTTTATCTTAGTTATCAGGCCCTTCTCCCCTTCTTCCCCATTTGACACCAACAGATACCACTGGCCTCTGCCTGTGTCACCTCAACTCTGTGCTCAACTCTGCTCACTAGAGCAGGCTATTTATAAGCACTCCCCACTGATGTAACTCCTGCATTACTATGGCAATGCTCGTAGTCTCCCTAAATACAGACAATGGCAATTTTTACTGCCTTTAAAAAGGCAGCCAAAGTACCAATAAGGGAGCACTAATGAGCTGCCCTTCCCACCAACACCAGATGACTGTCTTTCCAGGACACTCATTAAATGGGAGTTTCAAGTAGTTATAATGTCTACAAATGCTGCCCTTCCTTAATAATGCCAGCCGTTAGTGCAGTTCAAAACAGTATAAAGCAGTAGAAAAATGTATATTTAACACCACAGGACCCTCATAGCCCTGTGAGTGTATCCTTTCCTCTGAGAACTGCTTGCTAGAGCAGGCAATTTATATGCGCTCTCCACTGACTTCAATCCTGTGTTGCTATGGCAACGCTCATAGTCTCCCCAAATACAGGCAATGGCAATTTGTACTGCCTTTAAAAGGCAGCCAACATACCAATAAGGGAGTGCTAATAGGTTGCCCTTGCCACCAACACCAGATGACTGTCTTTCCTGGACCTTCATTAAATGGGAGTCACAGGTAATTATAACATCTACAAATGCTGCCCTTTCTTAATAATTCCAGCCACTAAGCCACTAAGAGAGCACGTAACAAGTGCACCAAGTTGGTCAGAGCAGCAAAGGCCACCTACTATCGTTCGGAGCTAGCCTGTGCCTCAAGAAATCCTTCAAAGCTCTGGAAAACATTAGAAGATATGTCTGGACATGCACCTGGTAATTCCATTCCAGCAAAAATTAAGTCCCGTGGCAGCGTTATCTCTAACCGAGCAGAAATATTGGAAGCCCTCAATAACCATTTTGCAACAGCAGGGCAAGCATTTGATACTTCCCCTGCCAATGACCTCCGCACAGCTCAGGGCCCACCAACCCACAAGTCCTCCTCTACCAAGGAGGCTTTCTCCCTCCTGCCTGTCTCTCTAAAAGAGGTGGAAGACCTACTGCTACAATTGGACACCAGAAAGGGAGCAGGCTCTGACTTCATAGAGCCATACTATCTGAAATGTGCCTACCATGTGCTTGCGGTGCCAATCACCCACCTATTCAACATGTCACTCTCCCAGGGTAGCCTCCCCCTTAATGGAAAATAGCCCATGTCATCCCTCTATTAAAAGCAAATGACCCTGTGATCTAAATAATGGCAGACCAATCTCCCTCCTCCCCATCCTGTCTAAATTACTAGAAAAAATAGTGTGTGGCCAGCTAGGGGTATACTTAGAATCCAGAAGCCTATTAAACTCAGTTCAGTCTGGATTCAGAGCAAAGCACAGCAACCATAACAGCCATAACTAAGGTGACCAATGATTGGCTCCTAGACCTTGACAACAAGAAGCATGTCTGTGCCATTTTCTTGGATCTTAGTAAGGCATTTGACACAGTCGATCACAGCCTGCTTCTTTCCTCCCTAAGCACCTTAGGCCTGGACCATAAATCTATGTGCTGATTTGCAGACTACCTCAGAGAATGGAAACAGCAGGTTAAAGCTGAAGGTGATCTTTCGCCACTAAAACCTATGCTGAGGGGCATGCCCCAGGGCTCTATCCTTGGTCCCCTCCTCTTTGCAGTCTACATTAACAACATCAATGACCCCATCAAAAAAGCCAACATCCACTTATTCGCAGATGACACTGTACTGTACTTGAATCGTCCCACGCCGGAAGCAGCCTGTGAAGACCTCCAAGCTGAATTTAACCTTCTACAATACCAGCTCATAAACAACAAGCTTTTGCTCAATGCAAAAAAGACAAAATGCTCTTCTCCCCCTCTTTGCATGCAGCAATTCCTGCTGGGGGTGGGGGCTATCCCACAAATTACCACTTTTCTTGGAGAAACACAAGAGTATGTAGCTAAATTCAAATATCTAGGAGTTTGGCTCGATCATAAACTTTCCTTTGCTGACCATCTCGAAGAACTACAGAAGAAACTAAGGCAAAGATTAAGACTATTCTACAGAATTAACCACCTGCTCACAAAGGAGGCCAAGATTCAACTGGTTCAAGCTACCTTCCTATCTTTAATAGATTACATGGACCTGCTCTACAGCCACTGCACTGACTCTGCACTGGCTAAGTTGGACACCCTCTACCACAGAGCTATCAGGTTGATTACTGGCCTTCCACTTTCCACATACAACTGCTCCCTGTACTCATCGTTAGGCTGGACTCCTCTTCACTATAGAAGGAACAGAAATGCCGCCCTATGGACCTTCAAAGCGGTGACCAACAAGCTCCCCTCATATGTCTCAGATTGTATTCCCCAGAGTGTGTTAGGTACCTACGCTCTAAAGAGCTATTCCCTAATTGCCCTCCAAGTTCCAAGGGTCAAGACTCATTTCGACAAAGCTGCTCTAAGCTTCCCTTTACCCACATTATGGAATGGTTTACAAAGGAACTTGAAGCTGAGCTGCCCTGTTAGCCTGAATATCTTCAAGGCACTCTACGATAGCTACATGAAAGCACCTTGCAAATGTTTTCCTCACCACTAGCCCACTAATTCCGCAACTCCCGCTTTCCATCCTGATGCTCACCATGTTTCTACCCCTGGCTCTCAGTCTTTTGCTATTAACTCTTCCTGCTGCACCCACCCTTCCCTGTCCACTCCAGCCTGGCTAAAGTCCCAGCCCATCCATAGTAGCATCCAAATTATCTACCCCTCCTCCGTCATTATCATAATAAAAAAGTACATGACAGCCATCATCACTTTCTATGGTTTTAGCCCAATTTTTCCCCCAGTCGTCGGTAATGTATCCCTCCTCTTCTTTACCTCTCTAACCTGTCACCCCATACATGGCCTCTTTCCCCTATATGTGTAGTTGCCAGCTGCCTCACTCAAAAGATCTCTGCTTATAACCCCTGTATGCCTATGGTTGATTGTACATCTGCTGACTTCTTCAATTGTAAAATAATGCTGTTTTTTTTTTATTTATTTCAACCTTGTACTGTACCGTATACACTGTATATACTTTTTCTTCCTTGTATATTACTGCTTTTTGTATACCTGCTTCTGTACTGTACTTTAATGTATTCATGACCAGGTCCACCTTGCAAATGAGCCCGCTCAATGGTGCCCGCCTGGATAAATAAAGATTTTGATTGATTGATTGACTAGTGCAGCTCAAAACAATATAAAACAGTATAAAAATTGTATATTTAACCCCACAGGACCCTCATAGTGCTGTGAGTGTATCCTTTCCTTGTTGTTTTAAACTTGGAGGGAGATAACTGAAATTTTAATTTTGGCCACATGCTTGGCAGGCAATAACTCAGTCCCATTTGAAACTAGAAATATACAACTATGTACATATATACTCTTTTTTTGTTTTACCAGGACAAATACACTAAGCTGAAAGCTTGTTTACTGGTGCAACCTGTGAGCACAAGGAAGTTAAGTGATTTGCTCAGGGTCATGCAGTATGCAGGTGGGAGCTTTGGGATTCAAACCCAGGTCTCCAGGTTTGCAGCTCAGAGTCTTTATAAAAATGTAGCAATAACATGTATACCTCTAAAATTTTATAACATTTTAATTAATACTATAAAAAATTCTAAAATAACAGAAATCTAAATTTTGGAAAATGTTTGGCTACACATAATTCATCCCCCTTTGAAGCTTGAGACAAAAAATGTGGTGCATGTACCCATGTTGTGTGTCTCCCTCTAAGTCCTGAAACTGTGGAGAAATTTGGATACGAAATGTTAGCATTAGACTAAAAGAGCTGCAGTTTTAATTTTGATTAAATGTTTAGCCACCCTTAACTCTGCCACCTTTCAATCTATGATTCTTGAATTGTGTACCCTTATGTAAGCTATTACTAGCTGTCTACATACTAAATTTGCTGCCAGTTGCATGCATACTGTTATAATTAGAACTAAATAACTAAAAGTTAATATTTGTCAAAATGCCAGGTAATTTGTATGCAAATTCAGTGAAATTCCATGGACTTGGAATGGTAATTCCATGTGCATTCTGTGCATAGAATTTTATATTCTGTATAGCTCTACTCATAAGAGATAATGTCCCATTTGCAGGAGGATCCTTATGTTCAATTCTGAGCAATAAGTCATGTCGGAGTGTGTGCTGAGCTGGGATAATTGCATACACAGGGTGGGTGAAGAATGAGGTGAAACTGAGTACTTCCACCACCCAAGAAGAGCCATTTCCCAGTGCACAGCACACCTTGGAGTGCCTTACAGTGA
Source organism: Neoceratodus forsteri (assembly GCA_016271365.2). Lineage (NCBI taxonomy): Eukaryota > Metazoa > Chordata > Ceratodontiformes > Ceratodontidae > Neoceratodus > Neoceratodus forsteri. The sequence continues at coordinate 1,278,998,062 of CM057454.1, forward strand.
TTATGAAACAGGTTTATTGGAATAAGGAAAACAGTAATGCAGAACACTGCTTTTTGAGGGGTTAAAGAAAAGATTCCATTTGATAGACCACTCCTCTAATTTACTCAGATCTTCTTGGATAACTAAATGGTCTTCTGAGGTCACACATATGTTGGTAATTTTGCAATCATCTGCATATTTGACAGTGTTGCTTTTAATATTATTGGATACATCTTATATAAATATCTGGAAAATTAATGGTGCCAAAATGGATCCCTGAGGGACCCTGCTCTCTACCATTATCCAGCCAGAAGTGTGATCATCAATAATCACTCTTTGGATGCATGGAATGGCCTACCTCAAGAAGTGGTGGCTATGAATACAGTGCAGGGCTTCAAACAGGCATGGGATAGGCATAAGGGAGCAATACAAATGAGTATGAATAGATAGGCCACTGACAGAGCAAAGGCCGATGGCACATTTATAAGGTAGAAAAAGAAATGGGCAGACTGGATGGGCCTTGCGGTCCTTATCTGCCGTCAACTTCTATGTTTCTATGTTTCTATGCCTCCTATCCAACAACCAGTTTGAAATCCATTGAATAAATATAGGATTGATGTTACACAACTGCAGCTTCTGAACTAAAGCACTATTAGGTGCAGAATCGAAGACTTTTTTAAAATCTAATAGAATGACATCACACGATTTGCCTTTATCTAAATTTTCACTTACAAGATTATAAAAGCTCACCAGATTCATGGCGCATGATCGACCCTTTATAAACCCATGCTGGGTTTGATCTAAACCTGTCATAGCCAAGGATAATTCATCCTTGATTATACGTTCCAGCATTTTACAAAAAAAAGATGTCTGACTAATTGGGCGATAGTTGTCCGGTGAACTCTTAACACCCTTTTTAAATAGTGGAATAATGTTTGCTAATTTCCATTCAAAAGGCACAGCTCCAGTATTTAGGCTTTTGTCAAATAGAATTTTAAGCGGTACAGAAAGGTGCTCTTTTATTGCCCATATTAGCTCCCCAGAAATACCATCAGGGCCTGGCGAAGAGCCTTTTTTAATCTCATTTAATTTAGTTTTAACAGTATCTAAAGGAATGTCCACATTATAGGATGAATGGCAAGCTAGATCTGAATGATTGCCAGTTTTAGTTTCGTGAGAAAATGCCTTACAGAAATGTAAATTAAGAAATTCAGCCGTTTCTTTCGGATGTTGAAGAATGGTGTCAGTGGTAGTAATTGGGCCGACTCTGCATTCCTGCCTTTTAAAGAGTTAATGTAGCTGTACAGAATTTTACAATTTCCTTTTTGTGCATGAAAAGCGAATGAACTTTCCATCTTAACTTTTGCTTTTTTAATTTCTCTTTTACAATTTTTTTGTATTTTTTTAAATGCTGTTAATGTTCTAGCACATTTAAATGAACAGTACTTTTTCTAAAGTTTATTTTTCTTTTGAATTAGGTTATGTAGTCTAATATTAAGCCATTTTGGATGTGAGTGAGTTTTTCTTTTATAGATTCTAGGTATGAATTTATTAGCAGTGTCCATAATGATAGAATAGAAGGCATTCCATGTAACATCCATATTGTCATGATTCAAGTGAATGGACCAGTCAATATTTGACAAGTGATTATTAAGTGTTAGAAAATGGGTAAAAGTAAATCACCCTTCTGATTGGCTGAGGCACTTCTCTAGCTGGGCATCTATCAGACAACAGATGCCCAGCTATTAAAAGTACCAGCCCAGCCAACCCCATCACCAGAATCCTGCCGGCGACACTTCTCTAATTGGCTAAAACTCCCCTCTTACCTTTTCAAATGTCCGCCATTATTTTTGTCTCGCTAAGCGAGACATACTGGCCCCCAATGCTGACCGAATCCAGAATGAAATTAGAAACAGCTCTTTAAAAAACAGAAAGAAAGCTACCAGGAAAAAGCACACTCCTGTTGTTATTGTGCGCTTAGGGAGAGAGAGAAGAAGAAGAATTGACTTTCTCCCTAACTGCAATACTCTCCCGATCGCACTCACTCACCCCTCCTCCTGATGGCAGATCACTGTGTTTACTGCTGTTTTGCAGCCCCGGCAGAATCCTGCTCTGTAGTACCATGAGATTCATTGGCAAAGCCAGGGAGCTTCAGACCAGGTTGCAGATTCAGGCTGCCAATGTTTCTATTGTGCCATATGTAATTTTTTTAAAAATATTTTTCTGTATTCAAACAGCAACGGTAGCACGTTGCGTGATTACCGCTCATCCTCCGTCATCCCGCTTGCCTTAACAGCAGCAACGAGCAACCCGTTTGACAAAAAGTAAGACACGTAGTGTTTTTAAGATAAAGATGAAATTGCCTCCATGTATGGTACCTTGTTGGTAGCAGAGTTACCTCGTTCACATCTCCCGATCCTGACGTGCAAACTGCATCCCACCACAAACTGCCATGCCTGATCAGCTGTAACTTACCAAGTTCCTGGACCCCCATACTGCTTCTATTCTGCTTGATGTCCCCATCCCGTATATAAAACCCGCAAGTAAGTGTGTGTGTGGTGGGGAGGCATGACAACCAGGTCCCAAGGCATAATATAGAGGCTTGTTAGCTCAAAGTCCCTAGCCTAAAACACATAACCACACACATTCTGGCAGCTGAGGAACTATTTTATTACACAGATTATTTTAAACACATTTTTATCAACATTTTTTAATTAAACTTTTTTTTTTTTCACAGTGCCCATTTTCTAAGCGCAATAATACCCTCCAGGGTGGGCGGTATTGTGCTATACCAGACCTTCCAGGGGCTATAAGGCCCTCTGCCTGCGGTGTCGGGCCTCACTATGCCCCTGGGCGGTCCGGTATAGCACAATACCGCCCACCCTGTTGGGTATTATTGCTTACCTGTTACAGCTGTTTTATGAAAAGCATAAAGTTCTGTAACATTTTCTGATTTTAGAAATGAGTTGCAAAGTTTGAAACTGACAATACAATGGTCACTAGTACCTAAAGGGGCCAGGGCACAACATTCTTTAATGATGACAGATTCACTACCTAAAACAATGTCCAACATATTAGTGCTTCTAGTTGGAAATGTTACATGTTGTGTTAGACTTAGTTCCTCACATATGATCAGGAAATCCTTTGCCATTTCAGACTTTGCTGAGCTATTAACCCAGTCTATATCACTGAAGTTTAAATCACCCATAAATAATATGTCTTCTAAATCAGCAGCAGATTCTATTTCGGTAATTATTTCATTTAACATATTGGGTGGGATATTCAAAAGGGTTGCGCAATGCGCAATAGGGTTGCGCATGCCAAGTCCGAATTGCGCCATTCTGCGATATTCAGCAGGAGGCAGTTGCGCCACTGAAAACAGGCTGAGCAACAGCACAATGCAAATGAAGGCATGCGCAACTGAAGGGGGTGGATCCATGCATAAAGAGCGCAATGCGATATTCAAAGGTTTGTGCAATGCGCAATAGCGGAACAACTGGAAGGTGCGCCACAGCGGAAATGAGCCAAAATAAAAAGGCTCAAGTAAGAGGCGCAAGAACACTACAGGGATGCCAAGCGAGACAGACAGAGAGAGACAGACAGCGACAGTCCAGAACAGGGCAGGCAAGGGAAGTTGTGTGGGCCATAGGCTGCAGAGGCCAGCGGGGGTACCCGGTGCAGTGGAGGTAGCAGTCAGGACAGCGGGGGTAACAGAGCAACATCAGCCAGGGGGGGTCACAAGCCAGGGAGATGGACAGTGCCAGCTTCCACATGGAAGCTGTAATGAGGGGAGAATGCATGCTGCAGGGGGACGTGGCCGTGGAAGGGCCCGTCGGCAGTACGCCCCAACAGGCAGTACCGTGCCCGCATCAGCTTTGAGCTGTACACAGATGTAGAGATTGTGGGCCGGTACCACCTGAACAGGGCAATACTGAGGCGGCTCTGTGAGCTGTGCAGTGATGTGATCTAGGCACCCTCACGACGGAGTCACGCTCTGTCAGTGGAGACCAAGGTGACAGCCTGCATGTGCCTGCTCGTCACGGGCACCTTCCAGAGGCCGACAGGGGACACCACAGCATCACACAGTCGGCCACGTCACGCATCCTCACCCAATTCCTCAGCGCACTGCTGCCACATGCTGCGGAGCACATCCATTTCCCCAGCACCCCGGCAGAGCGTACAGCAAACATGCAGGAGTTCCACAGGGTAGCACGTATGCCTGGCGTGCTAGGGGCCATAGACTGCACCCATGTGGCCATTCACACGCCACCTGGCCCCGATGGGGCTGCATATAGGAACAGGAAGGGCTATTCCAGTGTCAACTGCCAGGTGGTGTGTGATGCCACTGGGCGCATAATCAATGTCTGTGCCACACACCCTGGCGGAGCACATGATGCCTTCATATGGTATCAGTCCTCACTGTGCCATCGATTTGAGAGTGGGGACATCCCCACAGGCCATCTAGTGGGTGAGTACGCATGTAGGAATTGCAAACGTGGGGCAAGGGTGGGAATGCCACAGGTGCTATGGTAGTGGCACACAGGGATATTGGCAATATGGACCTGAACATGATACTCATCTCCACCATCTCCACACAGGTGACAGCAGATACCCACTCTGTCCCTGGCTGCTCACACCATATCGGCACCCCATGACCCCATCGCAGCAACGCTATAATGAGGCGCATGCCGCCACATGCAACATCATCGAGCGGGTGTTTGGGATGCTCAAGGCACACTTCCGATGCCTATACACCTCCGGCGGTGCCCTACAGTACAGCCCCTCAAAGGCCTGTGGGATATTCCTGGCCTGCTGTATCCTGCACAACATGGCCAAAGACTGTGGGATAGCCATTCAGGTCGAGGAGGGGGACAGTGATGGGGATGCCAGTGGCGCCGGTGATGATGGTGATGAGCAGCCCCCTCTTGGACGGCGGGACCCCCGACTGATCCGGCAGGCCCAGCTGCACCAGGACACCATCACGGAGGAGCATTATGCATGACACAGGTAAGTCAAGGGGCCATGTGCAACCAACACTGTCCAGGTGCAACCCACAGGAACACAGAGTAACACACCAGGGGTGCATGACGGCAAGGGGAGTGGAAGGGACCAGGCACACAAACACACCATCAGGGAGGGGTGAACAGTCATATGGACACAAACACACACACCAGGCACAAAGCGTACATGGGCAGGTGCACAGCAGAGCAGGAACAGACATGGCAAACACACAGATCCACAGACCACACCCACCACCTGTACTGTTCAAGTACGTGTGTCAGATGCTGGGCACCCTTGCACCTTGGTGTACAGTACAATGCAGGCATCATCATGCACACGCACCTGTGGACAGCAGTCGGGATGGTGTGCAGGTGGTCCGTGTGTCGGCGTGATGGGCAGGGCACCCACCAGTGCACTGCCCACCATGACGCACATTGCACACAGGGCAGCGCCAGACAGGGCCTGCACTGGGAGACAGGTCAGTCATGTTGCACTGTTCCACGGCCACCTCGGATGCATGGGTGGCCCCACCATGACCAAACAGCACTGGCAGGCTGAGCAGGGGCCACATGGGGTGGCACCGATGGACCACCAGGGGTCCCACTGTGCGATCGCGACCTTGTCCGCACAGGGGTCTGTAGTATGCCAAACATACCTGCACCAGGGGTGCTCGGGATGCCCACAGCAGAACCTGGCATCGACAGGCTGGGTGTCGCATGACACCGTAAATGGGAAGTGGAGAGCGTACTGTGTGGGGTGCACGGTACGGGGCACCTGCTTGTGTGCCCAATGTAGCCACGACAGCGACCAAGGCCTGGGTCTGCCTGTCAATGGCGGCGGTCACATCCATCCGCATATGGACCATCTCTGCAAGGATCAGAGCACAGTCCCTGCTGTGCCGCTCCACAGCCACGCACAGTGCCTCCACGGACATTGCAACCCACCTTTGCTGCTGTACTGATTCCCGCAGCAGGTGGGTGTGCTCTTCAAATGGGTACTGTGCCACAATGGCATCCTGTCCTCCAGGGTATGGAAGGTCCTGATGCTCAACACCCCTTGAGGGTGGGCGCTGTTCACCAGGACCAGGAATGGGCATATCAAAGGGCGGTGGGCATGTGCCACCGCTGGACACTGTACCCCCAGACCTGGTGGGTGACTGCTGCTGCTTCCCCTCCAACCGCTGTGCCCCAGGGACCACTCGTTCCACTGCTGTGGCTGCAACAGTGCCAGACACCTGCACAGCCACCGGTGCTGCCCCACCGGTGCTGACAGGCATAGCCTGGGACTCTGCCGACTTGCTGGCACACACGTCGGAACCAGCTAGGCCCAGGTGCATGTGCTGGCCTGCTGTGTGTCCGTCATGGGACACACACATGTCACTGCCCATTGCAGTCCTTGCATCATCAATGGTGCAGGTACGTGCTACAGCCACAGTCACAGCATGCTGGCATGCTTGCATGCCAGACTGCTGAGACACAGGCTGTGCACCCCCCACACCTGACTCACCGACAACAGAGTTGGCAGCCAGGCGTGCATGCTGGTGCAGTGCATGCTGGCTGGCGACAGAGGTGGATGGACCCCCTCCAACTCCAGCAGGTCTTCCTCACTGCCTGGACCCACCACCACCATCCCCTGAAGATGAACAGGATCTGTAACAGAAAGTGAGGACATGTGAGTGCATGTGAACAACCTTCCCCCCCCCAACACCACCACCACCATGTCATACCGTGCAGTGATGGGCTTCCACCTGTCAGGAATCCACCTCCTGGTATGCCCTCATTAGCACTCCACTGCATTGATGCAGCCAGTCGGTCCTCAGCCGGGGTCAGCTCTGCCACCGCTGGTTGGCCCCCGCCTGTGCCAGCATGTGCCACCCTGAGGGCTGCCACCTTCTCCTTCACCCTCCTGCGGTCTGTCCCCATCTTCTTTTTGCATTCCTGCATGGAGCACTGGTGGCTTCCGTGCAGGTTCACTGCCTGAGCTACCCCCTCCCATGCAGCCGCACGGGCCTGAGGGGGACCCCGCCATCCACTCAGTAGTGGCTCCTCCTCCAGGTAGGCCTGGAAGAGGGCCTCTGTCTCCACCGTGGTGAAGTTGGGCCTCCTCCTCCGCCCACCATCCTCACCCTCACCTTGGCTCTGCTTGGTCATGTCGGTCTCTATGGGTGGAAGTGGACACCTGTCACTGTGCAGTCTACAGTGTTATCCCATGGCCATTGGCCAGAACATCACACAGCATGCAACTCACCCCTCACCTGCAGTAACCGAATCTGGCCAGCGCAGCCCAAGGTCGTACATTTATAGCGCAATGCATGCAAATTAGGAGTGGAGCAACTGTAATGAGATGCAAATTGCGCCACTGTGCCTTTGAATGGCTGATCAGATGATTTGCATGTGTCGGCTGAATATCGCGCCGTTGCGCTTTGAGCAATACGGTTGAGCCGGCTGAGCCAATGGCGCATTTCCTTGACTGTGTAGTACACCACATTGCGCATGCCCAGGTGACTTACGCAGGCGTCTGCCGTGCTGATGATGTGCTGGGGCACGATCAGCAATTCAGGACATGGCCACCATTGTGCCAGTGGCGCTACAGTGCTGGGAACCAAATGGCGCTGTGGCACAACTGCGCAATAGTCCACTGTGGCACTGGCACGCAGTTGACCATTCGCGCAGGACGTATAGACATCCGATGGCGCTGTGCGTGGCCTTGCGCCACTGACCCCTGACCTTGTGCCCGACCTTTGCCCCCTGGCACTGTACGTCTGGCATGTGTATGGCTCTGTCACGCTGTTCGGTGACAGCGCGATAGGGAATGGCAGCGCTGTACCGACAGCGCGATAGGGAATGGCGGCGATGTACCGCGCAGCACTTCCACATGGGGTTGCCACACTGTGGAGCACCATATTGTCTACTATAGCATTAGAGATGGCATGCAGGAGAGCCCCTCAGTGGGATGCCCTTGAGCTGGCCAACCTTGTGGCCACTGTGGAGCCACACTATGGCCCACTGTTTGGTGAGGTGCCACTGGACAGGACCAGGACCCAGGTCTGGGAAGAGGTGGCCACTGACCTGGAGGCGGCCACTTGCCACAGGAGAACGGCCGAACAGTGCAGGCACCAGTATGGGGACCTGAGACGGAGGGAGCCGGAGCTACTGGCACATCTGCGGTCGCATGCCAGGAGGGGCATGGTGCCTTGTCCAGGTGGGTGATACGTCTACACACTTGTATGGTCCATATGGGTAACACTGTCTCATGTGTCCAGCACATAGGGGAGGGATGGTCTAGGGTTGGCTGTGGTGGTGTTTACAGGGTATGGGATGGGTGGGTCTGGCTGGGTGGGTGGGCACACACATCGGGGCGGGGGAATATGCTTTGGGTTTGTACTGATGTGTTTCTCTCCTTTTGTCTCCCACAGGCGTGGCCGAGCGGAGGAGGAGGAATGTGGAGCAGCAGCGGAGGGTGGTGGCTGCAGGACCGGATCGTGGCGGTGAACAACCACAATGCCAGCAGCATCCCAATGAGGGTGAGTGCAATGACACCATGATTGCTATTGCATGCTGTGTGACAGGGTGGGAGGCAGGGCATGGCCACCATCCATGGACACCACTGCCATGCACGCGACATGTGACAGTCAGCACTGTTCAGTGCCACTGCATATCTGGGAGTGCGTCAATGGTGGTCCATGCGTGCACTGGGCACATGGCTGTGGCACTGCCTGCTCACCGCATAGCCATGTTACTGTACGGCTTTGGTTGTGCTGTGCTGGACATGGGCGGTGGGTGTGTGCAGTGGTACACATGGCTGTTGCTGCCTGGTTGGGCATGTCTTGTGGACATGGTCACTGTGGGTGGGCGCACACCATCACAGGAGCATGGCACATGGCTGTCTGCCATGCATACTGGGTGGGCTGCAGGGGGATGGACAGTCACACCCATTGGTTCTGATCCCTTGTCCTAGGTGTGTGGATACTCCTGTGAATGCAGCGGTCCTTCCAGGACCTTGTGCAGGTGGCGCAAGAGTCCCTTGCTATCCTGTGGGATCTGCAGCAGCATGGTGTGAGGAGGAGGAGGAAACCCAGACAACAGCTCCAGGCAGCAGAGGACCAGGCTGGCCGCCATTGAAGAGAGATAACCTCCCCCCTTTGACCAACCCTCACACCCCGCCTTCCCTCTCCCATATGTTCACCCCTGCCCCTTACCCACCCCCACCTTATTCCTGTCCCTCCACCCCATGTTTGTACATAATTGTAAATAGTTGTTGTTGTTATATTTTTGGAATATAGTTATTTTGATATGAATACTGTGGTGGTCTCTGATTTGCAGCTGGCTATAGGTGCTCAGTTGCAGTGGTGTGCATGGCATCTGGGGTGGTTCAGTCATGGGTATGTGTGTGTGTGTGCGTGGGGAAGTGTCTCTGGTGTGGGAGTGGCCATCAGTCGGTATTTGTGGTGTGTGTGTTGTTCCCTGTGCATTGCATTACTGTGTGCAGTGGTCCATGGTGCCTGCTCTGTGTCCATTGTGCCTGTCAACCCATCCTTGGCCTGTGCAGCTGACACCCTTGCATGTCTGTGGCCTGTGAGGTCTGCTGCCTTCTCAGTGGTGGCTGTCCCTGCAGGTCATCCACTGTGACCATTACCATGCTGGGTTGCCTCCTGTCAATGGTGTGGTGCATGTTTGCCTCGGGTGACACTATGGCCTCCGCAGTTGCTGTCCCACCTCCATGCTGTGGCTTGTGTGTATTGCAGGGGCTGTGCACCACTGTCCGTGACTTGTGATCCAGGCATCTGCTGGTGGCGTACAGGGCCACAGTTCATGCACAGGGTGGGTGTCACCCCTGTGCCATGAGGGACTGCAGGCTGTGTGTGCACAGTTTTCATGGGCCCACACTGGGGGCTTGGCTGTCACACTACTGCGTCCCTGTGTTAGTGTCCCCGTGGGTATGGGTATGTGTTTGCCCCTGCACTGTGTTGCACCCAGTGTGCTGCATGCTTCCACACACCACTGTGGGTGTCTGTGCAGGCTGCTGTGGCTCATGGTGGGTCTGGCTTGTATGGTTCTGTGGAACACAAGGTTGCAGTGTGGCAGTGGGGGGGTGGTGGTTTGCATGGGGACTGCTCATGCTCATAGGGGGTGTCTTGGGGTCACGGTGCAGGGTGTGCTGTGCACGGGGGGGCTGCTGTGCCATGGGGTGGTCCGCCCTCCTTGTGTGGCAGTCTCAGCTTGCCGGTGGGTGTGCTGGGGCACCTTGGCCCAGCTGTGCTTTGTTTGCTTGTCCCCATGGTATGATGGCTGTTCCATCCCTCCATCAGTTATGCTGTGCTTGGGGTATGGGGGTACATTGTTGGTTCTGCAGTGTGTCCCTGTGCCCATCTGTGGCATGGGTGGTGGGCCCCTGCCTACCTCCCTGGTTATGCACTTCCATTGCTCTGCTGCTGGGGGGCTCCCTGCTTGCACTATGGCACCTCTGGGCTGCTCAGCTGGGCAGCCCTTGTTGCGCCATAGCGCATCGTCTCTGCTCAGCTTCCCCTTCCTGGTTGTGCTATAGCGCAGGTTGTGTGATATTCAGACGCTGGCTTGTTGCGCAATTTGGCTTGCTCCATGTTTGAATATCGCATCTATTGCGCATGTGCGCAAGTGACTTGCGCTTGCTCCTGCTGTTGTGCACTTTTTGGGCGCAGTTTGAATATCCAGCCCATTGTATTTTGCATCGGGTGACCTGTAACAAAGGCCCAGAATGAAATCTGTCTTATTTGTTTTTTTTAATTCAACCAAATAGTCTCTGTTAATACAGAATTAACTTTAATTTTATTAGAAATGTCATGTACCAGTATATTCGAGGAAACAAAAATTCCCACTCCACCCCCCCTTCGATTTGATCTGCTTAGGTGGAAAAGTGAAAAGCCAGGAATATCTGGTTCCCTAATCTGCTCAGATGGCCTCCAGATTTCAGTGATGACAATAATATCTGGATTTTTGATATCAATTCTCAATTTTAGTTAATCTAATTTGTTACCAAGGCTGTGGTCATTCACCAATAACAACTTTAATTCTTTATTCTTTATTTATTTAGAATTTACATGAGAAGATGCTGACAAACCATTTTTATGTGATAATTGTATTTCCCCCAAGATATTAGTTTAAAGTAATTGTGGGTATCTTAGATTGAAATGATTGACATAGGTTAATTTCACCATGTTTGTTCAGGTGTAAGCCATCCCTGGCAAATTTATTGTAACAATTGTTAAAATGGGTCCAAATGGTTAATAAAGACTAAGTTACTTGCAGTACACCAATTTGTTAGTCTTGCATTTATCCTTTCTATGGTTTAATTCTTTTCCATTTTGGCCCATGGAATTGGGAGAATGCCAGAAATGAAGACATTGCAATTTTTAGACTTAATCCTATTACCTAATTCAATAAATTCACAGTGGTTGTCTTTCTCATGAGTGTAACCTACATTATTAGTGCCTACATGAATAATCACATTAGCTGGACAAGTAATAAGGGAGTCTATGCTAAGAGCAATGTCCACAATTCTGGCACCCGGAAAACAAAACACTGAGACTTGATTACTCTCAGAATTAGCTATATAGGAGCCCATATATTTAACTGTGGAGTCGCCTATATATAAAGGTTAGAAGATTTGTTACTTGGACAACATCAGATGAATCTTGTCCTACTTGTTCATGAGATAAGATAGTAAATTTATTATGGGATACAAAACCCTGTTCATTTGAGTGTGATGAAGGTGGACTATTATATGGAGCAGTATGGACATAGTCTGCTCTCCTACCTTTCTTATACTTTTATTTTGTAATTGTTTCCCAGTTACCATAGGAGAGTTGATCTGATGAATGATTCCTACTCCTTTTGTTTATTACTGAAGGGTCTGGGAAGCAATTTGACCATTGTATTAATGGTGTTTGACTATTGCAGATATTTATTTCATTAAGTGCAGAGTTTGTTAAGGATGCTACTGAGCCATCTATTATTTGGTTGTTTGGTGCATTTAGAGCATTGGGAATGGGCATAGAATTAAAGCCTTGTGTAGAATCTGAGATTAGATTAGTTTCAGGAAAATTACAAACTATGTTGTCCAGAAAATTTTCAAGCTCCTTAAATTCCTTAGCTGTTTGAATTTCCCTGGTCAAGGCAGTAATTTTCATTTCCATAGCATCAACTTCCTGACAGTATGTACAGTTTATGTCAGTAGGTAAGCTGGAAACTGTGGAGACATGATATAACACATGCTTGCAAATGGAACATGCTTCCAACATCTGACCTGTTTGTAACATAAAGTAATCAGTTTTCAGCATTGCTTCACTCATATTTGCAACGCTTTGCAGACAGCACTTATCCCCAGATTATTACCTTAATGGTAACATTGAAGTTTGGACTCATCTTTTTGATGACAGCTAAGTATAACAAAATTACTGGTCTGGCCTACTATCCTACTAGCCATGTGAGACATGCACAGAGACACGTGCATACGCATGTCTCTGCACATGTGCTGTCTCCACTCGCTACCGCGAACACTTTGTAGCCGGGACCTGGAAGTCACAGATCTCATGACTAGCAACCGGTGTCTCTAGCTACAAACTACAGGTACCTGGTGAAGATGTAATTTCAGTAATCAAGCTCTTAGCCAGGTATATGCACCCAAACAGTGCTCCTACCTAAGTTTGCTATAAGTAAAAAGTTATCTTGCCCTGGGTCAGCAGCCCTTAAAAGGACTAGAACAGACTTTCAGAGCAGCCAGCAATGTATATAAAAGCCTCTGATTGTACAGCCTAAACTTTATATTATGCACACAGAAACAACTACAGACGCCTTGCAGTGGTATCTGTTGCCTGTCTCATGGCTTTCAGCCGTCGCACAGGGCAGTTACCGCAAAGGCAAAGACTGAATTACTGATTTGCATATTTATTAATAAAGAAAAAATCATACACAATTAGCAAGTTGAAAAAATCCCTATTTCTGTGCAGTAGGTGGCACCACCACTCTTTATGGAAAGAAAGTACTGGCAGTAGCACTATAATGCTGTGTCTTGTGGATTCAAGGAGCAGGTCACATTTGCCTTCTCTCCCCACACACACTATCCATTATGTATGCTGAGGTTTAGTTTACATTTTTTTTTTTACTTCTGAATTATAGCAGGCAAAGCAATTTTATTTATGGTGCCAAATCCCAGGGACTCTGGGTGCCTCATAATGTGTAGAGCATAAAGAAAACTTGAATATATAGTGGCTGGTTGAGAGAAGTGCTGCAGTTAGCACTGGCTTGTGTACAAGCAATGAGAAGAGAAAGCTGTAGTGGTGAGCACAGAAACAGATGGTGCAGAGCAAAGAATGGGACAGAGACACAGCAGTGAGTTTTATCTGAAGTTTGTGGTTGGCAACAATGTGGCACATATATTAATTCTACTTCTATGGTGTGGCCACAAAACTAGAAGGAAAGTATTTTCTTCTAGTTCTGGGAGTATGGTGGCCCCAATTAAGTGGGAAGAAATGCCAAATGCCAAGAACATGAAAGTCGCAGTCGGCTTTGGGAGGGGACACTTTACAGCAATAAATAGATTTAGTCAGGAGGAGACTTTAGACCAGGCTAGCAAGTAGCGACTGCTCACAGTACAGCTGGAGTTAACAGCAACTAAACCATAGCAAATATTAAAAAAGGCTACACAGCCACACCAAAATTAATGGCTTATGCTGACACTGGTTAAAAGTTAAAAATATCTTTACTGTAGTTGTCAGGACATCTAGGACTAGCCTCAGATGTCCTGAGGTCTGCAATAAAGGTATTTTTAATTTTTAACCAGTGTCAGGGTAAGAGATTTATTTTGTTGTGGTAGTGTAGTCTTTTTTTTTGCTTGTTTTTGTTATGGAGAGTGGAGACCATCTACTGTAGGAGGAGGAAGTGGCTATGTGGAGTTGACATTAATGTAACGTGGTTGTGTTTGCTGAAGTGACGACATACAGCCATGCATAGTGTGGGAATGTGTGTTAGCAGATTTATTTAGTTAATAAACAGCTTAGGATATGTGACAAACATTTTTCCTGTACTCTTGTGCAGGGATATCTTCATGAGGCTCCAAGGTCCTCAGCCAAGCAGATTCCTAGATTTTTTTTTGCCCATTTCATAACATGACACTGTTCACAATTCACAGACATAGAGTTTTGTACAAAACAGATATGCAGACATAGAGCTAAAATTAGTTACAGTTTAGTGTATGGACTATTTACAAATACATGGTTATAGAATTAATTACATATAGAATACTACATAGGGTAATGTGTATTACCAGTATTTTATAAACATCTGAAATGTTGGATGTTACATAAACCCCAAGAGCTAAGCTCAAGGGGGTTATCCAAGCTTCTAACACTGAGGTCATGTGTAAAATTTGATTTTTACACACTACCCCATGTTTTGTTTTATTTGATTGCTTGGTAGCATTTTCTCACCTTGAAAACACCGTTCAGCAATTATAGAACAGTGGTTCCAGTAGAATGATTAGGCTGGTACACATTTTTACTTTTATTTGAGCAGTTTCCCCAACACATGACATAAAGGAACTGAACAGCAACTGTTTTCTAAAGGAGCTTGTGAAAGCACTTACTGAATTTTGTTTACTGTGTGCCAATGGAAATGTGTGATGGAGGGAGGCAGTCTGTGCATGCATAAGGCAATGGAACACTAGGCCATGTCTGCTATTATTGTGAATTATAACCAGGGCCACCGTAAAATTGTGGAAAAGGTTACCCAAAATTGCGGACCATTTTGCAAAAATTGGGGTAAATTGTGGGGGTTCTACTATAGACCCTGAGTGCTTCACAATAAATCTTTCAATGTTTTCTGCAGCATATATCAGTCAGTATAAATTGCTAAATGAATACACTGACACCTGAATATGTTTAAAACATAAAGAAAAGTTTATGTTCCTAAAAAGAATACTAAACTGATAAGCTATCCTAATCGTTGCCTATCTTCTAAAATTTAAAAACATGTGCCTCATACAGTTCTAAATAGATTCTATAAAGTAAGCCACAGCAAATCAATATTAAATAAATCCAGAATAAATATATTTTTTTTGTTTCTGGCTGTAGAATAATGAAGCCTAAGCAACAGCTGTTTACAGTGCTCTGCCAGCTAGTCACCCACTTTGGTACAAGAAAAAATAAGCAGATAGAGTGGTGAATAATTGAGTTTTAGTAAAATGTTGTTAAAGTGTTTAATGGTCATAATTTGTACTGTAGGTATTGTACACTATTTTTGAAATCACATATTTAAACATTAAATCTGGGGGTTATTGGGGCTGGCAGTATAATCTAGAGGGAAGAGTAACAGACTGTGAATGAGCTGATGACATCTAGCAGACCTGGGTTTGATCCCACAACCTCCACTTGCATATTGTATGATTCTGAGCAAGTCACTTAAGTGCTTCAGTGCTCCTGGGTTGTACCTGAAAACAGGCACTTGTGCCTAGTAGGCCTTATGTGGTTACCAAACAATGTAAAAAAAAAAATACCAATATATTTTTACTGCATCATACAGTAGTCAGGGTACCCTGTAATTTACCTTTGTTTTATTCTGGCTTCAATGATTTTGTTTAGTTAAAGATAACTGTTAAGATACATTTTGTGTTTTATAAGCTTGTTTTTAGACTTTAGTCAGGTTTTTATTGTAGTCTTTGCATGTGAGCATCTATAAGGTAGTTGCTAAGTGTGAGATCACTATTAGCAACTAGCTTATTCAAGTTTAAAATCGGCAGGGCCATCATAAATCCTCAGTAGTTTGAATCAAAACTAGTCTGAATGAAAGTATGCCCATAAGGAATAACTTGCTGTGCCACTTACAAACAGACTTCATGGTTAATACCCCATTTAAGTGAATGGGATAATTTGCACCTTTTCTCCCATCTTTTGTTTCAGTCTGTGTGGCAACAAAAAGTTTTCTGATAGACTGCTTCAACACAAAACAAATGTTAAGTGTTTAAGTGTACTTATGCTTGGCCAGTGGATTTTGAAACCAAACAAGACAAGGATTCAAAAAAATCAGTGCCACATAAAACCCGTGCCCTTCCTTGCACTGCATTGTTTCGGCCAAACCCAAGTCTGGGTGCAAAATTGTCAATATATTTGAGAGTATTATATTAAAAAGGTTAATAATTTTTACACAGTTCAATATAAAAACTCAAAAATTGCAAGAAATTATGGCACATGTCAATTTTTGTGGAGAATGTTGAAAATTGTGGATTCCTCAAAAAATTTGTGGGCGCAATTTTCCAGTGGCCCTGATTATAACTGAGCCTTTGTATGGGAGAAAATACTCCCCAGTTATTATACTTTTACATACAGGTGAAAGGTGTACAGAAAGATAGCAGGAGAAGTTGAGGCTATGTAGTTGATGAAGTATATATGGGTATCATCATGGCCATCGACTTCATATCACATGGAAAACCCATGGTGAAAGTAGCTAACTTTAGGTTATCAAAATATAAGGAAAGTGGAGATCAAAGTGGTGCATACACATCAAAAGGAAGTGGTGTGGTAGATGATCTGAATAAAGAGTAAAGGGACAGTGACCTGAAAAAGAAGTAGAGGTACAGTGAAGTCTTTCAGGATGCACCACTACGTGATAAGCATGTCACACTTTCCTGCATGACAAACTGAAGTAATTATTGTTTAATTAAATCATGTTTCTGCAGGACAAATTAGAGTAACTGTTGCTTAATTATATTATTCCTGCTTGACAAATTAGAATAATTCATCTTTAATTACATTGTGTTCCTGTATGACAAATTGAAGTAACGGATGTTTAATTACACTGTGTTCCAGCATGATAAACTGAAGTATTTGATTTTAATTACATTTGGTTCCTGCATGACCAGTTGGAGTTATTGATATTTGATTACAGTGTCTTGTTGCATGACAAATTGGAGTAACTGATGTTTAATAACACTGTGTTCCTGTAGAAAAAAATGAAGTTATTGATGTTTAATTACAATGTGTTCCTGCATGACAAATTGGAGTATTTAATATTTAATTATACCGTGTTCCTGCATGACAACTTTGAGTAAATGATGTGTAAATGAATTGTGTTCCTGCCTGACAAATTGGAGAAATTGATGTTTAATTGCATTGTGTTCCTGCATGACAAATTGGAGTAATTGAAGTTTAATTATTCTGTGTTCCTGCCTAAGAAACACATTCTAGCAATTGATGTTTAATTGCATTTTGTTCCTGCATGACAAATTGAAGTAATTTATGTTTAATTACAGTTTATTCTGCCTAACTGGAGTAATGTTTAACTACATTGGGTTCCTGCTGGACAGACTTTAGTAACTGATGTTTAAGTACATAGTAACTGAGATTTAGTTACTCTGTGTTCCTGCAGGACACATTCTAGTAACTGGTGTTTGAGTATGAAATGTGATTGTACAAATGTCATTCCCTTCATTGAATTTGTTATTGTGGGTAGCTTTTGTCATTTTTAGTCTCTGTAGTGTAATGTAACTTAATGTTGCAAGTATAAATGTGTTTGTATAATGTATTATTTTTACTTCTTGTTTCTAGTAATTTAAGCACTGACAGGACAGTCTTGAAAACAAGATTGTAAAACCTTAATAACATGATTTATTTCTGTATAAAAATAAAGATTATATATCTTTCTCTATCTATCTATCTATCTACTGTATCTATCTATCTCTCTCTCTCTCTCTATCTAATTGTGATTGGTTGACATCCATGGCACTCCAGACATTACCTCATGGGTTGTGACCCCACCTGATAGGCTAGTGATGCACATGACTCAGGATCAGATTTCTCCCATATCCCGGTCCCAGAAGCCCCTGCTCTCCAGTTCAAACTTTGCATCTGATCAGGCTAGCACACCAGGGTCCCTGCTGTCCAAATTACTAAGGTAAGCCACTTTTAAATCCTAATTGTTCAACCTACATAACCCCTCTATTTAGCAGGAAACAAACCAGGCATAAATATAAAGAGCTAACGCCTTTCTTAAATTCTTTGTTCCGTTGTAATTCCGTGAGAAACCCTTGCCTGTTGTAGTTATAGGGGTTTATCTAACAGAGGGCCTTCTCATGTTTAAAGCAAGCTTTCCTGGTTTTGGTTTTATACTGCCGAATGGTTTGTTCTACCTGTTCTCTTCTAGTTTCGAGTTTTGCCCGAGAGGGCATTATTTTGTTGAAACAGCCCCTCGTGTCTTCATGCTGCCAAATGGTTTGTTGCCATTTCGTTCGCCCAGGGTGCTCACAAGCCCCTCAAAGTTTCCCCCTGGGAACTCTGCAGAACGCTTCTGGTTCTCCCCTATTCCCCTCACCGTCTTAGCGAGGTGGCACACCGCCGAGCTCCAGTGCGAGTCCCCGGATCGCACCCGCTGCTATGCTCTCTCCCCTTCAGGCCTTTTCTGGGCCCAGGCAGGTGCTCACACGGAATTGCAACCAACGCCCCTGGGTCGCAGCCACACTGCTCTGCTCCTTCCCCCCCTCGGGCCTCTCTGGGCCCAGGCAGGCACTTCTCACCTCCCCTTAGGTCAGGAGGACCAGCGATGTGTCTCCGGGTGGCGGGCTGGCTCTCTCTCCACCCGCACCTGCTTGGGTCCCCGCCATTGGCTCTGGATCCTCCCTGCTTGCAGCGGCAGTGTAGCTGTCCCCCATGCACGCTCCTGGATGCCGGCCTCAGATGCAGCGATTCAGCTCTCTCGCCATTCCCCAGCCCATGGCACGAGGCCTCAGCTCCTCTCGGAGCTCCCCCGTGACCATGTGGTCTGGCGCACTCACCTACCCCCTCCTATCTCGCGCCCGGGGACTCTGACCTCTAAATAGGACCACGAGGCCCTTTCCACCAGGTCCCCACGAGTCTTCAGGGGAAGGATCCCCCTTTCTCTCTCTCTCGTGGGCCAAGCTCCTTGCGATGGCACAGGTATCCTCCCCTTCACTTCCTGGGATTGGGAGTCTACAGGAGTGTTTTTGGGGGGGGTCCTAAAGAGATGTTTGACCGCATTCAAACCCAGCATTACCAACTGACAGGACATTGGTCTAGCCAACAGAATATTACTTGCTGTTTGGGGGAGGGGGCTTAAGGGTCATGAACACCGCTGTGAACTCTGGCTCGTCTCCCCCCCAGCTTCTTGGAGAAAAAAGAGGAGGCAGTATAGCGCAGTGGTTTAAGCCTCTGAGCTACAATGTGGAGACCTGAGTTTGAATCCCACAGCCCCCAACTGCATACTGTGTGACCCTGAGCAAGTCACTAAGAAAAAAAAAAAAAAAAGCAGAAGGCTGGTGTACCCTGTGCACCCATATGGGCTCCTCCCACAGCAGCCCATGTGAACCACCAGCAACTGCACCTTCTGGGGTCCCTCCCTATAGCGATCCCCAGAGTCTCAGCCTCCATGTGGATCCCTCACCACAGCAACCCCCATTTGAGGCCGTCACACACCCTCTCGCTCTCTCTATCCTATGTACATAGCGCATCTCTGATCTGCCTGTCAGGGCCCCACCGCCCGGTGCAGGCCCAGTTGGCACCCATGGTAACGCTTCATCCTTTGTCTTCCCCAGATGGTCAAGGCCAAGAAGTGCACAGCGTGCAGCTCCAACCTTCTGCCCCACGCCCCTGGGCCACTGTGCCCTGCCTGTCTTCACGACGACGATGACCTATCCTCAGGACAGTCCACCGCCATGGGTCCCAGCAACCCTGGCCCTAGCAGATCATCTTGGTTGGACCCAGGTGCCTTTCTCCTGCAGAACCAACAGGCGACCGTGACCATGATGGAGAGTCAGCAGAACTTTATGCTGGAGGTGATGGAAAAATTGGAGTGCCTCACCCAACAGAGATTACCTGCGAACCTGCCTCTGGATCAAGACGTCGGGGGAGGGGCCAACGAAGATAGCATGGATCTGACGGAACCTAACCCAGATGTCTCCAAACCCGACACCGGGGAGGACACCGACCTACCAGAAGAGGTAGACGGGGCCATCTCCAATGAAGAACATGTGGAGCAACAGGCCATCCCGCCGCTTACTTCCAAGCTATGTTCCTTCGACATGGTTCCAGGCCTCATCAAGATCGTCAAAACCACCATGGGGTTCGAGATGGAGGAAGACAAACCTCAATCCAAGCTAGATCCTCTGATCCAACAGAGATCCACCGTTCGAGAGTCCTTCCCCGTCTGTCCGGCCATCGAGGACATTGTCAACCAGGAGTGGCAATCCGCCGACCCAGGCCGAATGCCCAACAGAAGAAACCTGGACCGCATGTACCCCGTGCAGGACAACAAAGCAAACACCTGGTGCTCCGCCCCAATGGTCGACCCCCAGGTGGCCGCCCTCAGCAGACGGACTATCCTACCCTGCGGGACAATCTCTCTAAAGGACCCTACAGACAAGAGGGTCGAGGACATGTTAAAGAAGGCTTTCGAAACAGAGGGCATGGCGGTGAGAGCGTCCACAGCAGCCATCTACACAGCAAGGGCACAAATACGTTGGTTGGAGGAACTCCTTGAGCAGGCCAACCCCAAATCCAGAGAGACAGAGCTATTAGAGTGCACCATCAATGCGGCAAGGTACCTAGCTGACATGGCTGTTGACACCCTCAGACTGAACGCAAGGGCCACAGCCATCTCAAACAGAGCCAGATGTGCCTTGTGGCTTAAGTTATGGGAGGCTGACAACGAGTCCAAGACCTTACTGCAAAATCTACCTTTGAAGGGCAAACATGTTTTTGGGGAGGGTCTTTTAGAGTTTCTGAAACAGAAAGAGGAGGGCAAGGAACTCCTCAGAAACAAGAGTAGGCACTCCTATCTCCCCTCCAATAGGCAGAGATTTCGGGGGAGCCAGAGGTCGTACAAAACCCACAGGGACACTCACCCAACCACTCCCTTTCGAGGTAGGGGCCACTACACTTCAACTCGTACCCCCTCCACCCAATCCTACTACACCTCATCCTTCAAAGCCCGTGGCTCGAGACTTGGAGGGAGAGGCAGAGCCCAGCGAGGCAAGCCGCAATGACTACTCATGCCAGACCCCCTTAGAACAAGGCCGCTCCCCTCCCGTGGGTCAAAGACTAGCACTCTTCAGTCACCAGTGGTTCCACACCACCTCCGACAGATGGGTTCATGAAGTCGTGTCCAAGGGATACTCGATAGAGTTATCAGGGACTCCCCTGACACACAGGTTCATCACCTCACCGGTGTCAAAAAAGAGGGCCACCGCTCATCAGGTACAACAGATCCTGTGGGACCTGATCGACAACAGGGCAATCCAACCAGTACCACCACACGAACAGGGATCGGGAGTATACTCCATCTTCTTCCTTGTGCCAAAGAAAAATGGAGACCTCAGCCCCATCCTGGATCTCAAACACCTAAACCAACACGTGGTGCCCCAGACGTTCAAGATGGACACCCTGAGGTCAACCCTCCACAGTCTGCGGGTGGGCGATTTCATGACGTCCATAGACCTCAAGGACGCGTACCTCCACATACCCATCAGGTCAGCCCACAGACAGTACCTCCGGTTTCACATCCTCGGCCAACACTTCCAATACCAGGCCCTACTATTCGGACTCTCTTCGGCCCAGAGAGTCTTCACCAAAGTGTCGGTGGTACTAGTAGCCAGACTCTGAGAACAGGGTCTCGACATCATCCCCTATCATAACGACAACTGGCTGATCCGGGCCCGCTCCAGGGAGACCTCTCTCCATCACACCATCCTAGCTCTAGGGGCCCTAGAACAACATGGCTGGGTAGTGAACCGGGACAAGAGCCACCTAACACCCACACAGCAAATAGAGCATCTAGGCACCAGCCTAGACACTGCTCAGGGATGGGCAAGACCGTCCGAAGCAAGGATCCTCAACCTACTCCTCCTGGCACGCACAGTTCGTGCCAGCCACCGGGCATCCATGGCTACCCTGGCACAGCTGCTAAGTTGCATGGCTTCATGTATTGACCTCGTCCCATGGGCCAGATGGCACATGCGGCCACTACAGACCCACATCCTCAGATGGGGATCCCCAGACGAACACAACCTAAAGAACTTCCTCCCGCTACCCCCAGCGGTGAAGAAGTCACTAACCTGGTGGACAGTCAGATCACACCTAACAAGGGGTGTCCCACTGGAGGCCCTTCCCCAGGTCTCCATCGAGACAGACGCGAGTCTTCAGGGATGGGGTGCTTGCCTGGCCAACAGGACAGCACAGGGCCTATGGACCCACTCAGAATCCAGGCTATCAATCAACATCCTGGAGATGTGGGCAGTTTACCATGCACTAACAGCCTTCAAACCCAACATCTTGGGACAATCAGTCCTGATCCAATCCGACAACCGGGTAACGGTGGCATACATCACCAAACAAGGAGGCACCCAAAGCAGAGCAATGCTGAGGGAGGCGGCACGAGTCCTCAACTGGGCCCAGACACACCTCACTCACCTCAGTGCGGTCCATCTCGCCGGAAAGCTCAACATTCGAGCAGACTGGCTGAGCTGGGAGCAAATTCACCCAGGAGAGTGGCATCTCCACGCCAGCCTTTTTCAAATGATACAGGACACCTGGGGACCTATCCCCATGGACCTCATGGCCACAGCTCAGAACACACAGGTCAGGAACTACTTCTCAAGGTACAGAGACAACCAGTCACTGGGAACCGACTCCCTGTCACAACCTTGGTCCCAGGACCACTCCTTCGTCTTTCCCCCCTTTCCCCTATTACCTCAGGTACTGACCAAAATTCGCTCCTCGAGACGGACCATCATTCTGGTAGCTCCCTACTGGCCGTGGAGGACGTGGTTTGCCACAATTCTTTCCATGGTGGTTTCCTCCTTCAAACTGCCCTACCACCCCGACATGCTGAATCAGGGACCACTCCTACATCTGAACCCCAGGACCCTGAAACTGACAGCATGGCTCCTGAGAGGAGAAGACTAAGGAACGCGGGCTACCACGACTCGGTCATCGCTACAATGCTGCAGTCCAGACGCTTGTCTACCACCTCCACCTACAGCAGGCAATGGGCGGTGTTCACCAGATGGTGCCATGACCAGACAGTGGACCCAGAACACACCGACATGCCCACTATCTTGTTATTCCTCCAGCGAGGACTGGATAAGGGTCTGGCTCATTCATCTCTCAGGGTACAGCTATCAGCCATTGAAGCAGCTGTGGGGCCTATAGACGGACACAGTCCCGGGGCCCACCCACACGCCCTGTGTTTCCTAAGGGCGGCTGAGATGCTACGGCCATGAGTGCGCCCAACTGTCACCCCCTGGGACCTCCCCCTGGTGCTGGACTCCCTCAACTCGGCCCCCTTCGAACCCCTCGAGAACATAGATTTGTTCTGGGTTGGGTTAAAGACCTGCTTCCTTGTGGCGATATGCTCAGCCCACAGAATCGGGGAATTAGGTGCTCTGTCCTGCAAGGAACCCTACACGGTGTTCACGCCCCACGGAGTACGCCTACGGACTGTCCCGGCCTTTTGACCCAAGGTCTCATCTCCTTCCACAGGGAACAGACTATCGAGTTACCCACCTTTCAGGGAGACTCCCACTCGGGGGATGCTTCTGTTCCTAAAGGCTTGGACATGGGCAACACTCTAGCCATCTACTTGTCCAGGACACAACCTATCCGAAAGACAGAAAGACTGTTCATAGTCTCAAGGGGACAGAGACAGGGGAGAGCAGCCTCCAAGACCACCATCGCTGGCTGGCTGCGGAGAACTATCCAGGAGGCCTACTTGGCGAAGCAACAGGTACCTCCCCGGGGTATCAAGGCTCACTCCACTAGTGCGATTGCCACATCCTGGGCGGAGAGGGCCAATGTGTCAGCAGAGGACATCTGCAAGGCAGCCATGTGGACCACTATCCACACCTTTGCCAGACACTACCGCCTAGATCACCTGTCACAGTTGCAAACTACCTTTGCAACCCAAGTCCTCTCTGCGGCCACTGCCAACACCGATTCTTTCCACCCCTAGACCACTTGTCTCCCCCACATACACAGTACTGCTTCTTATCTACCCATGGTAATGTCTGAGTGCCATGGATGTCAACCAATCACAATGGGTGTTTACTCACCTGGTAAAGGTGATTGTGTTGGTTGACATCCATGGCACTCCACAGCCCACCCGACATAGTAGTCAGAGGCGTACAGACTAGGGGCAAACAACCTTACACTGAGCTGTATGTTCATTTCCATGCATTCGACATCCAGGACGTCCACCGTCCACCCCTTAGGGGATCGAGCCTAGATTGTATTGTCAGGGGAATAAATTAGGGCCCTAGCCCGATTTCATTTATCTCCGTGTATACTCGCCTTATTTCTATTACACTATGTAGGGGGGTCATTTCTTGCTGTTCCATTTTTCACTAACCTTATTTTCAGCTTTGGAAGATTCGAACTGGAGAACAGGGGCTTCTGGGACCGGGATATGGGAGAAATCTGATCCTGAGTCATGTGCATCACTAGCCTATCAGGTGGGGGTCACAACCCATGAGGTAATGTCTGGAGTGCCATGGATGTCAACCAACACAATCACCTTTACCAGGTGAGTAAACACCCATTACACAGTGTTCCAGCAGGAAAAGCTGGAGTAACTGATGTTTAACTACACTGTGTTCATGCAGGACAAATTGGTGTAATTGATGTTTAATAATATTGGGATCCTGCATGACAATTTTTTTTTTTTGTACATTCTTTTTCTGATCTGGCTCAGAGAACTCTCTCCAGCAGCCCGACTCACCAACGGCTGTATCTCCTGTCTGAAGCTCTCTTTTTGCCAGGTCCATTCCAGCTCAGCGGATCCCCAAACTCTGAACCCTTTAGAAACATAGAAACATAGATTTTGATGGCAGATAAGGACTGCTTGGCCCACCCAGTCTGCCCATTTCCCTACCTAATGGATAAGCTGCAGATCCTAGTTAACCAGCAGCCTACTTCTTCCTACACCCACCCCCTAGAATTGCCTTATGACTGTCCCATGCATGCTTGAATTCCACCACTGTTTTTGACTCCACAACCTCCTCTGGAAGGCCGTTCCATACATCCACAACCCTCTCTGTGAAAAAATACTTCCTTAAATTACCTCTGAGCCGCCCCCCTTCTATCTTCAAATTGTGCCCCCTTGTTTTTGCACACCTCTTTTTTTGAAAGATGCTACCCTCTTGGACTTTGTTGATTCCCTTGAGGTACTTGAAAGTTTCTATCATGTCCCCCCTCTCCCTCCTTTCCTCGAGGCTATACATATTAAGCTCCTTAAGTCTCTCTTCATATGTCTTCTGTTGCAGACCCTGCACCATTTTAGTTGCCCTCCTCTGGACAGCTTCCATCCTGTCTATGTCTTTGCAGAGATTGGGTCTCCAGAACTGCACGCAGTACTCCAGATGGGGTCTCACCAGCTGTCTGTACAGAGGGATAATAACTTCCTGTTTTCTACTGGTGATGCCTCTCCTATGCATCCCAGTATCCCCCAGTCCTCGTTGCTGCCTCTCACATTGCTTGCCACCTTTAGGTCATCTGATATGACCACCCCAGGTCCCTTTCCATTTTGTTGTTGTTAGTATCTCACCCCCATTGTGTACTCTTCCCCTGGGTTTTGTTTCGAAGGTGCATTACCTTGCACTTCTTAGCATTGAATCTAAGCTGCCATACATTTGACCATTCCTCTAACCTTGCCAAGTTCCTTCTCATCCTTTCCACCCCACCTTGTGCATCAACTCTGTTGCAGATCTTTGTGTCATCTGCAAAGAGACACACTTTCCTTCCAGTCCCTCTGCAATGTCGCATAAAGACATTGAAGAGGACCGTCTAATACTGAACCCTGCGGCACCTCACTAGTAACCCCCTTCTTCAGAGTGGACTCTATTTACTATTACCTCTGTGTCCTATTCTCCAGCCAATTCTTTACCCAGGCTGTCATCTTGGGACCCACTTCCAGGCTGGCTAACTTGTATATTAATCTTTGTGTGGGACTGTGTCAAATGCCTTGCTAAAGTCTAGGTAGGCCATGTCCTCAGCCTCCCTAATCTACTACTTTGGTGACCCAGTCAAAGAAATCTATCAGATTTATCTGGCATGACCTTCCCACTGTGAATCCATGCTGCCTTGGGTCCTGTGCCCCTCTGGCCTCTAGATACTCAACAATTCTTTCCTTCAGAAGTGATTCCATCATTTTCCCTACCACTGAGGTTAAACTAACAGGTCTGTAGTTTCCTGCTTCTGCCTTGCTCCCACTTTTGTGAAGGGAATCACATCTACCCTTCTCCAGTCCTCAGGTACCACCCCATCCTCCCATGATTTGTTAAAGAGGGTAGTCAGTGGTGTCACTAGTTCTACCCTTAGTTCTTTTAGAATTCTGGGATGAATCCCATCAGGCCCCATTGCTTTGTCCACCTTCAGTTTTAAGAGTTCTTTCAGAACCCTTTCTTCTGTAAATGGGCTGGTATCAACTTCTGTATCCAGAGTGTTTCTACTGTTTGTTTTAGGTACCTCCCCCACTTCCTTTGTAAATACTGAGCAAAAATATTTGTTTAGTATCTCTGCCTTTTCACAGTCACCCTCTGCCCACCCTCCCTTCCTCCCTTTATTAAGCCTCACTAACCCTCCCTTGGTCTTCCTTCGCTCCCTGATGTACCTATAAAAGGTTTTATCCCCCTTCTTAACTGAGTTGGCTATCTTTTCCTCAGTTTGGGCCTTTGCTGTTCTGACTGCCTTCCCAGCTTCCTTTTGCTTTAACTGATACAGTTCTCTGTCCTGCTCCTTCTGTGATTCCTTGTACTTCCTGAATGCTTTCTTTTTCTCTTGAACCTTCACTGCCACTTCCTTTGAGAACCATAGTGGTTTCTTGCATCGTTTCATTTTGTTTATTTGCTTCACACAAAGGCTTGTTACCTCTGTGATGGCAGTTTTTATTATTCCCCATTGTTCTTCCACCCCTCCTTCCTGTCCATTTGCTAGTGCATTCCTTAGGCACTCACCCATTTTGGCAAAGTCAGCCCTACTAAAGTCCAGTACTTTTGCCTTTGTATGGCTTGACTCTATTGCTGTGTTTATTGTGAACCATACTGTTCGATGGTCGCTAGTTCCTAGATGGCTACCCACTTCTACATCTGTGATCCTCTCTTCATCTCCATTTGAGAGAACCAGGTCTAATATTGCTCCCTCTCGAGTGGGCTCCAATACTAGTTGTCTAAGGCCTGCCCCCTGAAGGGCATCTAGAATAACCCCACTCTTCGAAGTGGCTGCTGCAACTGCACTCCAGTTAACATCTGGCATATTCAGATCACCCATCAGCAATATCTCCCCTTTTTCTGCCATTCTAAGTATTCTTTCTATCATTTCCTTGTCCATTTCCTCCCCCCTGAAGGGAGTCTGTATACAACCCTGTGCGGATTGTGGTGCCATTGCCGGTCTCAAATTTACCCACAGTGCTTCTTCTCCTCCCTGTTTTCCCTTTTGTTCTGTTGCTTTGATTCCTTCCCTTATGTAAAGAGCTACTCCTCCTCCTCTTTTAACCTCCCTGTCCCTCCTGTAGATAGTGTATCCTGGTATGTTTACTTCCCAGTCATGGTTTTGTGTGTACCATGTTTCTGTGACTGCCACAATATCCAGATGTTACTCCTCCATCCACTGGCCACTAATTTAGGAAGCTTGTTACTCAGACTATGGGCATTGGTACTCATTGCTCTCCATTTTTTGATTGCTTTACCTTCTTTTGCAGCATCCCCCACTGACCTTTCTACCTCAGTCTTTTTCTCATTTAGTACCCTGTTTTGTAGGGAGAGGCTGGGATTTTCCTGCTGCTTATCAGTGCCTCCCCCTTGACTAGTTTAAAAGCTTGCCAATGAAGCATTTAAACTGATTGCTCAAAAGACTTGTTCCCTTCCTGGACAGATGCAGACCATCCTGCCAGTATAGGCTGGTGTCCCTCCAGGTGGAACCCCAGTCCCCAATGAAGCCAAACCCCTGTGCTCCACACCATGTTTTCAACCATTCATTAAACTGCATGGTGCAAAGTACCCTCACCTCACTCATGCCATTGACAGGCAGCACCTCAGAGAAGGATATTGTGTGTGCTACTTGTCTTAGGCCCTTCCCCAATTCTACAAAGTCCTTCTGGACTGCTCTAATCTCATGATAAGCCAAGTCATTTGTCCCTAGGTGGACAATGACGTCCAGCTCAGACTCCCATGCAGCTGTTCTCGTGATCCTGAGGATGTGTTTCCTGTCTCTCCAAGCCATGGCACCAGGCAGGCACCTTACTTCAGTTTTCCCTGCTCCCCTCAGTTCTATACTCCTAATGATTGAGTCCCCCACCAGGAGCTGCTTCCTTTCCTTGTGGTGCCCTCTGTCTCCTTCCTGTGGGCCTCCCTTGTGACAGTTGTCCTCAGTCTCCTTAGTCTCCTCTGCGGGTGCATCCATAGGGGAGCTATGCTCCCCCAGAATGGTGTATGGATTGTGGTGTGGAACAACTGACTAGGTTTGCCTCTGTTCCACCATCCTCACCATCCCTGAGCCCACTGTGGTCCAACTGCTGTGCTTTCTTCACAACCTCTGAGGTAGTGGTGGTGGCTGTGGTGCTCCCTGGATGGGGGAGGTTCCCTTCCTACCTTCCAGTGTGGCCTGGGGGAAGGTTCCCTTCCAGTGTGGCCTGAAGACAGGCAACTTCCTCCCTCAGGGCAGAGAGTTGTCTGCAAATAGGACACCTTTGAGGTGGGGCTGCCTTCACCCTGGCGCTCTATAATCTGATGTGCCAGGTCAGAGTCAGAGGTGAGCCTCTGGTGAAGAGAGCCAACTGTGGGTGTGTGGCCATGGCACTGGAGGTGCTTTCACCTATCCCGAGGTCAGGGATTTTTACTGTGCATCCTCCCCTCAGAGTGCAGCATGCAGTGATGCCTGCACACAGCTTCCCTGCTGGTGTCTGCCGCACTCCACCCCTTATATCGGCTGGGGTACCTGCAGTGCCCCTGATCTCCATCAGGGGCTGCTAGGACACTGAGCAACCCTGGATCCCACTCCAGGGAGAGGAGAGCTGTCCTCCAGATGCTCCATCCTTTCCCTCCTGCCAAGCCCCAGTTCTCCGAGTCCATCACTGAACCCAGGTCAGCAGCGTGGTGCAAGTTGTGGCATCCAGTGACTCAACCCTCAGTGCCACCAGGCCAGACCCTGCATAACAAATTGGAGTAATTGATGTTTAATTATGTTGTGTTCCTGCAGGACAAATTGGGGTAATGGATGTATAACTACATTGTGTTCCAGCATAGTATGTTCCTGTTTGACAAACTGGAGTAATTTATGTTTAATAAGCAACGTACATGAGGCACTTGACCAAGGTCAACTAGTGAGTGCAAGCTTTATTGAATTAACCAAGGCCTTCAACCTTGTAGATCACCAGCTTCTTCCAGAATTGTTATGTTGTCTGGGGTTGTCCCCTGACACAGTAAAATGTTTCTCTAGTTATCTCACTGGGTGGATCCAGAGAGTGAAAATTAATGGAAACTTCTCTGAGGCTTGTGACGTCTCTGTCAGGGTCCCCCAGGGCTAATTACTAATACCCTTCAATCTGTCCTTGAACAGGTGTCCTCATTCCAGTACCTAGGTATCACCATTGATTAATCCCTCACCTACGATGAACATATACTCAACATCACTACTGCTGCCAACAGGAAGCTATGGACAGTATATAGGCTCCAGTCATGCCTCACTCCCAAAGTCAAGTTCTAGGTGGGATGAGGTACTATCCTGCCAATTTTGGACTATGGAACTGTGATTTATGGCACAGCCACTGAAACTAGTCTTGGCAGAGTTCATACCACTCTCAATAAGGCCTGCAGAGTTATTCTAAATGCTGACTGCCTTATGCAGACGTGTGAACACTACATTAGGACCAAATGGCTCCCCCTTATAGAACTTATTAGGCTTCACTCCTACCTTCTAGGTTAAAAGACCCTCCTAGGGATTGCACCTCTCTCCTTAAAGGATATTTTCCAGGCTGTCCCAGCTGATCATGCCACCAGAAATGCTCCAAAAGGTGCCCTAGCTATGCCATTCAGAAGAACCCCCTTGGGGAGGTGAGTCTTCACAGCACGGGCTTTCACCTGGCTAAATGAGCTCCCCCACACCACCTCAAGCATTGCAAGCCTTGGCCACTTCAAAGCTGAGTTCAGGAATTATATCACCCCCCCCCGAATGCTGCTACTGTCATATATAATCTTGCAACCCTAGCACCACTCTTATCTGGTCACTGCATGATCCTCTGTGCCTCAACTAGTAACCATAATTATGTATCTCAATGCCTTGGCTAGTAACTATAATTAGATCTCTCTACCTCCCCATATTCTCTGCTGTGAGGCTGTCACACCCATTTCTCCCTGACTATCTCTGTCTACCTATGGAAAATACCTTGCCTCCTCTCTCTCTTGCTACCTGCATACTGTCAAGGCTCCCAGCTGGTAACAGGTGCCCTAAAATGACTCATTAAGGTGCTTGCACTTATTCCATGTTATGGCACCTGGGGTTCACCTCATTGTGCATTGTGTATTATATGCTCATCTGATCATATTCTTACTAATGTATATATACTTTCCGAAGTGTTATTGACAAAACCCTTGGGCAACTACTGTAGATGGACTATTGACTTGGATGTTCCTTTCATAACTATGCCAGGGTTCCCTTTCTCCAAATGCTTACTCTTCCCTGCCTGTTTCTCTTACCTTATCTATCTGCTGATATCCTATATTCCCCTAATCAAAACTGCTCGGTTATGTAGCCTATTGTACTATACAATCTGTGTTATATGAAATAAGCACTTACTGCTATGCCTCTATTACATACTGTGTAAAATGTCTGTACTCTGCCTCTTGCTCTTCACATTGCTGTTTGAAAGCTGCTGTTTTAACTTGTACTGGATCTCACGGTTTATATGGCAGGACAGAATTTTTGTGAATTTGGGTACTGGTACAACCAAGGTCATAGCCTCTCCACTCCCCACCCATGGATGTACCTCCCTGGGTTTGTCCGGGACTGCTCGCCTGGCTCCGCTTCCCTATTTTTAGTCACCAATACTGCCAAAAATTCCCTCATAAACCTGTCTGTGTGCCACTCTTAAGCCCCTCAACGGATCCTTGAACACCGGAGATTTGTCCCTACTTTCAGCTGCCCTAGCCGTTGGATTGCCATAAGCCCCTCCATACCCCGACAGAGTACAGCTCCCACACCCGGAAACAGAACCACGAGCTCGGGCACTTCTCCTTACTTTCATGCGAGCCGTGGCTTGCCATAAAACACCTCCGATACGCCTTTTTACGACGCTCTCAAGCGGAGGCGGAACCATGAGCCCAGTTACAAATCCTCACTTTCTGCCACTAAAGTCATAAGTTTCTTGCCTATTTAAACCTCTAACCCTGTCAACTTGCCGCTCCTATACCCCATCCTTGGGACAAAGTGGCTGGTTGCTTGTCTGCTCTTTCTAGCCGTCTGATAGTAACCCATGGTCACTGATGTACTGCTGTAATGTCCCTGCCGGACAGCCCTGACGAATGCTGCTCTCATGCACGGCCATGGAACCAAGAGAGACCGCCGTTTGTCCCTACCTCCAACCGCTGGAAGCTGTGAATTTGCCATCACAGCCCAGGCAGGGACAAACCAAGTATAGCCTCAGAAGTCCCCGATATGGTCTGCTATTTCTGAGGCTGCCTGCTGTGTTTCATGCCCAAGCAGGAGTACCATGAGCCCGGCTGCATGATAGTACCCTGAGCTGCCGAAGCTGTAAATCGTTTCTGTGCTTGGAGCTGCAGACAGCGGTTCTCTCGGCTTAGTCCTAGCTCACTCTCTCAGATCCTCAGCCCCCCTCCTCCACTACATTCCCCCCCTTGCTTCCTTACACCATGTCTGCCTGGAACAATCAATAAGGTCTGTCCATGCACCAGTACCCATTTTTTCCTGCTATCCACTACTTTAGAACAATGTTATATTCGTTTTACTTTTGACTTGTAACCCTGCTTCACTGTCTATGCAACTGTACTGTTTTGTTATCACCTTCACTATGTTTTGTCTTGTATCTCCCAGGTCGTGCCTGAAAATAGTCACCTGTTGGCTAGTGCACTTACCAGGTTAACAAAAACTAAATAAATAAAATAAAATTGTATGTGTGGTATCTGATGTGTTATTGACTAGGCCTGTTGGCTGCTACTGTCTGTTTTCCCTTGCCCCCACCATTGATGACGGCCCTCTGTAAATGAGCTTTTAGCTCAAAGGTTTTTTGTAATTCTGATTATCAAATAAATAAAAAAATAACGTTGTGTTTCTGCATGAGAATTTGCTGTAATTGATATTTATTTATACTTTGTTCCTGCAAGACAAATTTGAATAATTGATTTTTAATTACTTTATGGTCCTCCAGGACAAATTGGAGTAAGTGATTATTAATGACACTGTGTTTCTGCAAGACAAATTGGAGTAATTGATGTTTGTTTGCATTGTGTTCCAGCAGGATAATTGCAGTAACTGATATTTAATCCAATTGTTTTCCTGCATGACAAATTGTAGTAACTGATGCTTAACTACAACTGTTTTCCTGCATGGCAGATGGAGTAATTGATGTTCAATTACATTGTGTTCCTGCTGGAAAAATTGGAGTTATTTATGTTTAATTACACTGTGTTCCTGCATGTCAAATTGAAATGTGTTAGACTGTGTTAACTGCAGGACAAATTGGTGTAATTGATGTTTAATTACATTGTGTTCCTGCTGGACTGATGTTTAATGTCACTGTGTTCCTGCAGGACAGATGGGAGTAATTGATGGGAAAGTACATTGTGTTCATGCAGGACAAATTGAAGTAACTGGTGTTTAATTACACTGTGTTCTTGCAAGACAAATTGGAGGAATTGATGGTTAATTATTTTTATTTAGTTTGTGTTGACCGGGTAAGTGCACTAGACAAATCCTGCCTATTTTCAGGCACGACTCAGGGGAAGGGGATACAGATGAATGCCAACTGATCTTGAACCAGATTAAGCTGTTGGTGGCATTTTTAGTGAATGAGGAAAATTTGGCCAGGACACCGGGGAAATTCCCCCACTCTTTTCGATAAGTGCCATGGGATCTTTAACATCCACCTGAACTAGCACAAACCAGGCAGATGGGACCTCGGTTTAACATATTGTGTTCATGCAGTATTCTGCATCATGTTGGCACTGTGTAGGAAGGCAGTGGCAATGGCCAACAAAATGTTGGACTGTATCGCAAGGGGTATAACCTCAAGGAATGAGGAGGTGATTCTGCCGCTGCATAAATCACTGGTCAGACCCCTGCTGGAGTACTGCGTGCAATAATGGTGCCCATACCTAAAGAGGGCATTAGACTACTGGAAGAGGTGCTAAACAGAGCAATAAAGATGATCCAGGGTCTGGGGGGAGTTACCTTATGAAAGTAGACTAAGAGAGTTGAACATGTACTGGAGGAGAGGAGGGATGGGGGATATTATTGAGACCTTCAAATACATGACAGGAATAAACAGGTCAGGCACTGAGGGACTGTTCAAGGGGAGGGTGGGGATGGACACTCGAGGTCATGATATGATATGAGATTAGAGGGTAGAAGGTTTAGGAAAGAACTAAGAAGGCAATTTCTTACAGAGATGGTGGTGGCAGAATGAAATGTGCTACCAACAGAGGTGGTGACCTGTAAATCAGTGGGATGCTTCAAGATGGGCTGGGACAGGGCAAAAGGGTAGAGCCAAGGGAAGGGGATGTGGGGGGGTCAGGTGCAGAATAGTGTTGCTAGCTGCATAATCGAGCAGACTTGATAGACCAAATGGCCTTTTTCTGCAGGCAGTTTTCTTATGTTTGTATGCCACTGGCAGAAACTGTTTTACAAGTGTTGCATTTTGGCTAACTCCACTATAAGAAGAGTATTCCATGGACACAAGAACCATGTTCAAAGGTGTTATCTAGTCATTTTGATGAAGTTAAACATTACTTACAGTACTTTGGGAGGGCAGTATAACCTGAAGGTTAGAGTAACACATTGTGAATGAGCTTGGTACATCCAGCAGACCTAGCTTTGATTTGGACAACCTCATCATGTGTACCGTGTGACCCTGAACAAGTCACTCAACCTCCTCAGTGCTCCTAGGGAACATTGTTTAACCAGGAGTAGCATACTAAGCTGAAGCTTGTTTCCAGATGAGACCTGGGAGCACAAGAAATTTAAGTGACTTGCTCAGTATCACACAGTATGCACCTATGCGGTTGTGGGATTCAAACCCAGGTCTCCAGATCTGCAGCTCAGAGCCTTAACCCTCTGCGCT
Source organism: Neoceratodus forsteri (assembly GCA_016271365.2). NCBI lineage: Eukaryota > Metazoa > Chordata > Ceratodontiformes > Ceratodontidae > Neoceratodus > Neoceratodus forsteri. The sequence goes on from CM057454.1 coordinate 1,279,032,360, forward strand.
ATACTGCCCTCTCACTCTCCTCCACCCTCCTCCTGGATCAACTCATCCCTGTAAACAGGTCTTGAGCCTATTGGACCTTACCTGGTTACAAAAAGGAATAGAAAAATTTTATTTTTTCCTTCAGGCAAATATGTGAATAGAGTGCAACAGTAGATTATTTTGGAGGTTGGTTCCTCCTCCCAGCTCTACTCAAGGGGTAAGGCATGACAAATTCCCTTATAGATGGTTCAGTAGCTGAATCCAGCTTCTCAGGTGAGAGGGAGGGGAAGCTGAACTGGCATTGGGCTAAGGTCAATTGGGCCACCCAGGGTGAGGGGGAATGTGTTGGCATAGGAGGGACTGACTGGCCCTCTTTCTCTCTTCTGCCACACAGGATGACAATCTTGCTGATACTGTTTTTTTTTTTTTTATTCTGTTTTAGAATGTGTGGCTTTAAAAGTTTATTAAGCTTAATCTCATCTCCAGGTGTGCTGGGAGCACATGGAAGTTAAGGGACTAGTGCAAACTCACACAGTATGCAAGTAGCAGTTGTGGGTTTCAAACCCAAGTCTGTTGAGTTTATAGATTTACAACATGGTGCACTAATGTCTAGACTACACTGCCTTTCTATGTGAATTACTAGGTTGCTATTCATAGAAATCTTATAAAACCTACTGTCTGTCATACAGCGTACTGTAGCATATTTGGAGTCATTTATTGGCAGCTCCAGAGTCAATAACAAGCTTTGATTAGGAAGGGGTTATGTTCACATGCAAGTAATCCCCATCTGGAACTCCCTCTACATGATCTGGTGGGCTGCCCAATAGACATTTCTTTCAGTGTTTCAGGCAGCTCTCCACCAGGCAGCAGGAACACTTTCTCACTGCATGTTTGCTGAAGAGGGTACTGCATGCATGGAGCCTAGTCCCAGGAACAAGCAGCACATCCAGCTGTGAGGGGCATTTAGGCAGTGCAGAGCTAGAGAAACTTTGCTTTTAGCTACACCCAGAAAGCAACCATACACATATATAGTGTGAAATATAAAGGATTAGTTTATTACAAAAACAAAATATAAAAACAAGTACTGTAAATGCAGTACCCTTATAGTGTAAGAAAAGCTTCTGATGATTGTTTCGTACCCCTGTAGGTGCTTCATCAACTATGAATGAAGCACACACAGGTGTACAAAACAATCATCAGGAGCTTTCTTTGCACAGTGGGGGATCTGTATTTACCTGCTTTAACATTTTGTGCTGTTTTTGTAATTTATTTATTTTTATTTATTTCATCTAGGATTACAATACCTTTGAGCCAAGGCTCTTTTACAAAGGTTCCAGGTCAGTGTGTGCAGCAGTTATCATTTTTAGTTACAAACATATAGTCATTGACTACAGACATGTAATAACCAGTGCAAATACATGAGCTATGAGCAAGACAAGGGAAGGTGGGTGGGGGAAGTGAGGGTAGGAGATCGCGGAGGTAGGAGGTGCAGGGGTGAGGAGTCTGGGAGGTGGTTGGGGCAGGAGTGAAGATATGGGGGAGGTGGACAAGGGCAGGAGACAGTGCAGCCAGGGGGCCTTGTTGAGGGAATATGACAGGTAAGGTGCTAGGGTGCAAAGGCTGATTGTAAGTGCTGGGTACTGGGGCATGTGCAGCTGGAATGGTGGAAATGTTAGATGGGCAATCATGGGATACAAGTAGTGAGGCGCGGCTTGGACTTGAGAGGCCGAGTGTTGGAGAGCAGTCACTATGTTGCTGCCAGGAGAGTTGAGCCAGTTGGGTGCCCGCTGGGTGAATGATCTTTTGTCCTTGGGCCGTGCAACATCGTGGGATATGTAGTAGATGGGAATTGGATCTCCTTGTAGTGACATTCCTATGTCTAGGCTTAACGAGGGCACAGACACCAGGTGGGGCAAGCCCCATTATAATTTTCTTGGCCGTGATGCAGGTTTGGTATTTTATGCGTTTGTCCAGTTGAAGCCATACAGATTGGGAATAAAGGTCATATGTGTGGGTATTGCGATGTGAGCCAGTGATGAGACAACAGGCCTTATTCATCGAGGTCACGATACGTTTGAGAGCAGTGGTAGTTGCATACCCATATATAATAAGACCATAGTCTATGATGCTGACAATGGAGCTTTGGACAGCCACTGCCAGTGCTTCTGGGGTTAGGTGTTTCCTTTGCTGGAATAATATGCCTAAAATTGCATTGGCAGACTTTGCAACATTGCTGATATGGACAGTGTCTGAGAGGTGGGGATCAAGGGTGATGCCGAGGTACTTGAACGATTGTGTTTGCTCTAGGATGGCTCCTTGTTTGGTTGCAATGGAGAGGTGGAGTTGTTTGTTTTTGTTGTGGGGGCTGCAGAAGAACATAGACTTTTTTTTCTGATTGAGAAGCAGTTTATGATTTAGGAACCTGGATTCAATGGAGGAGAAGGCCCACTGAAGTTTATTTTGTAATTGCATTGGATCAGAGTCTGAGGTGAGGATCACAGCATCGTCAGCGTAGAGAATTATTTGTTCTGGGCAGCTTTCCGGTAGTGAGTTTAAGAAAGGCTGAAGAGGAAGGGTCCCAGAATGGAGCCCTGAGGGACTCCTGAGTGGACCGGTCTAGGGACCGAGAGTGTATCAGCGATTCTTACTGTTTGGGACCATTCTTCAAGGTAGCTCTTAAACCAGCCAGTGGAGTCAGTTGACAGCCCAGAGTTCTGAAGCTGGACAAGCAGGAAGCGGTGATTGATGGTGTTGAAGGCTTTAGTTAAGTCAATGTAGATTGAGCCTAGTAGTTCACCGGAGTCAAGTGCATTGTGGATTGCGCCAGTGAATTCAAGTAGGGCTGTGGAGGTGCTGTGACCTTTGCGGAACCCGTGTTGTTGCTTGCATAGGATGTTGTACATTTCCAGGTATTCTGTGAGCTGGTACGAGACAATGCATTCTAGTGCCTTGGAGAGTGGGGGTAGTAGAGAGATAGGTCTGTAGTTATAATGGGCAGTTTTGTCACCACTTTTATGGATTGGGGTGACAGTGGCAGATTTTCATCTGTCTGGGAACTGGCTAAGGCTGAGGGAGAGGTTGAAAATTCTGGTCAGAGGACTAAGCACTTCATCAAGTGTGAGAGACAGGATTTTGAGATAGAGGAGTCATTACTGAATCTTGATTTACCAAGGGCTTTGGTAACATATTTGCATACTTGGTGAGCCTTGACTGCTTTGAAGTAGAAGTGGGGGGAGCTGGGGGGAGTAGTGTCCATTGCGGTCAGAGGGGCTTCACCATCTTTGAAGTAGTCCTGGGGTAGGACAGTGCTAAAGTCGGTAAAGGCTTTGTTAAAGGTATCTGCAATGGTTTTTGGGTTGAGGGTTGTGGTTCTGTTGATGTTGAGTGTTGATGGGGTGTTTTGGGTGGATTCCAGGTGAGTTCCTTTATGTTCTTCCAGAATTCCTGACCATTGCCCCAGGAGTTTGTGAGGGCATGGTTATAGTAGGCAGACTTCACTTGTTGGATGGTTTTGGTGCAGTCATTGCGGGCACGTTTGTAGTTTTGGATGTCGTTTTGCCTTCCAGAGTTTTTGGCCAGCTCCCATAGGTGGCCTCTTGTTTTTATCATCCTGAGGAGGTCACCTGTGAGTCAAGGGTTACTAAGTGATTTGACTTTGCGTTTCTTAATAGGAGCATATGTATCACAGGCAACAGTGAAGATGTATATGAAGTGGTCAAGGGCAGTGTTTACGTTGGTTTCATTGAAGATAGGGGACCAGTCTTGATGGAGGAGGTGGGATTTGAGTCGAGGAAGGTGACCACTGGGTAGAACCCTGCTGGAGATAGTTTTTGGTGGTTGTTTGATGAATTTATTTGACCAGGTGCAGCTAACAGGGGAGTGGTGGCTGAGAGAGTCAGGGAGGACATTATTGTTAGATATCCATGATGGGTGACTGGTAAGGATCCAGTCCAAGAGTGTGCTGGTGCTGCTCCTGTAATTTTTCCTGGTTGGTGAGTCAACCATTTGTGTGAGGTACACCACAGCAACAGTATCCCTGTGTGCACCAGCATCGGCCGCAGGCCAGTTGATGTTGAAGTCGCCTAGGTGGATGGATTCGGTGTCCGGTGGGAGTCACTTTACAAAGTCAAGAACAGCTGTTAGACCAGTTGCCTGTTCTTCGGGAGGGTTGTAGATGGTGGCAACAGTGAGAGTTTTGATTTGGGCTCTGAGGAAGATTCGTACTGGCAGTATCTGAGCAGTTGTGGGTTGGAGTGAGGTAATGATGTGGTGCCCTTGTATGGAGTCTTTTAGGTAGAGAGCACAGCCCCCGCCTCTTTTGGAGAGGTGATCCAGCCTAAAGACGTTGTAGCCAGGAAGGCTGATTGCATGGTCCGGTACTGATGGTGTGAGCCAGGTTTTGACAACTGCTAGGATGTCAGGGCAGTGTTGGCTGGTGAAGGCCTGTAGGGCATCCTTTTTAGGAAGGAGGCTGCAGATGTTGATTGATATGAATGAGGGGGCACCCGAAGGCTTGCTCAGATTAGTGGCTTTAGAGCAGAATGGGCCAGGGTTTGGGTACACATTGCCTGAAAGCATTAGGAGGAGGAGGACTAGCCTCAAGGAGCTGCGGCATATTTATTTATGGGAATGCTTTCGCCTGCTAGCATCTCAGGAAATTGCCAAGCATCGACGATAGTGGGTGAGGGTAAGCGTAGATAGGGGGGGACCAGAGTGGAGGGCTAGGACCAGTGTGGGTGTAGAACAGTTTCATGGTGGTAGGATGGACCCTGGGCAAGGGGCAGCAACCAGTGTGCAGCGTGCCTATGTGGAGGAAGGATGTAGAAATGTGGAAGCTGTGGGGGAGGGAGGGAAAGCAAGCTTTTGGGGTGTGCAGTAGGGGAGGAAGACAGGCAAGAAGATATAGAATAGTGGGTAGAGAATGGTGGAGGTACATGCTTAAGGTAAGATTTGGGGTAGGCGGAGGGAGAGGGTTAAGACAGGCTGGCGGGGCTAACAGAAGGGGACGGAAGAGCAGTAGCTGGATCAGTGGGAAGTGAGGATACAGCCAGGAAGGCCAGGCAGCCAGGGAGTGGGAGGTGGTGACTAAAAGATGGAGGGGGTCCCAAAACAGGTACCCAATGGAGCACGAGTGGGGGGGTGGAGCTACCAGGGGTGTGAAGGAAGGTCTATAAAGTTAAGGTCGGGGGCCGGGCATAAAATTTCAGCCATTTGCCATAGAAATGAATGGGCACAGCAGCCCCGAGCAGAGCAGAGTTTTAGCTGGCTCAAGAGCAAATCCCCAAGCAGTATGCAAGAGTGCGTCCAATCAGGGTGCCGTACAGATACCGTGGGGCCAATGGCGTGGCTGTCAGCAGTCCCATGGTTCAGAGAAGTTGTACCCGGTTCAAGAGGATCACGAGGGTGGGAAAGAAGGTATATAGTGAGTAAAGCAACTGTGTCTTTCAGAGGGTAGACTTTTTTTTTCCCTAAATGGAAGAACAAGAATCCCTCTAGTGGCAGGTCTGTATAACCTGCTAGTGGAAAACTAGCCAAAAAAAAACTTCTATTAGACACTTGAAATGTGCTTAGTTCCACCTAAAATCTATTTGTAAAAAGTGCCAGGTGGCAGAAGTAGGTGAAAAGTCCTGGCCAATCAGAGCAGGTTTGCTGGAAGCGCCCGTGTTCCGATTGGCTGTGCTGTCGCCGTTCCTTACAATGAGCTGCAGGCGGGCGTCCTGGTCTCGGTCGGTGGCAGGCTGGGTGCCGGCTGACCATGGGGGAGCTGAAGCAGCACTGTTCAAGGGCAGGCAGCTGGAAAGAAGAAAAAATAGCAGGGCTTAAATAGCATAGAGCATTAGTAATAAACTAATCTTTTATATGCCGTTCTATACATATGTGTGTGTATGGCTGCATTCTGGATGTAGCAAAAAGCAGAGTTCTCTTTTGCTCTGCATTATATTGGTTTTGACTGACTGCTTTTGCTGCTCGTTGGAGCGATCCCTCCTTCTGCTGCAACATTTAGGCAGTGGTGGACAGGCATATGTTCAGTGCAATAGTTGCTGCCATGTGGCCATGGCAATTTGCAAACCAGAGTTGTAGAACTATGCCATTAATCAGCATTAATGTACACCATCTGGAGTGCATCATCTATTTATTCATTTATTCATTTACAGCATCCTTCCTTGTAGTTACAACAAGCAAGCAACAGTGAAGTGTAGCAGAGCTGAGCTGGTGCACTGCAAACAGATAGCCTCCTCCGGCTGTGGCTGGATGCAACCATTCTTTGGAGGGAGGCTTATGGAGCACAAAGTCAATAACAAAAAGATGGTAGCAAAAATTTTCGGATTATGCCAAATACTTGCCAAATTCCCCAACCCCACAGCTTTCACTATGCTTGGTGGGTCCCCCCTAGAGTATCTGTATGAGTTTAAGTACCTTGTTGTCTGGCTAGACAATCACCTATCCTACATGTATCACATTGACACCCTGTGTTCAAAGCTGTGCCCCAAGTTAGGGGCCCTGTACCGAAACAAGGACTCCCTATTGCCCCGAGTAAGATGGGAACTCACTGACAAAATCATCTTCCCTATCATAGACTATGCGGACATAATCAATTGCACAGCCTCTTTCTCTTCCCTTGTAAGGCTAGACATACTTCTCGACTCCTTCTGCCATTTCGCATTGAATGCCCCTCCCCATACCCACCACTGTATTCTACTCTCCTCACTCTTCTTCCCCACCCCCTCACTCATAAGCATACCATTCACTCCCTCACCCTCATCTCCAAACACTTGTTTGTCTCGCTCCCTCCCTATCTCTCCTTGTCATTGGCCCTTGCACACCAGCCCACACATGCTTTGTGTTCCAGGGAGGCTCGCAGTTTTGCCCTCCTCCACCCCTGCTCCTTGGCCAGGCAATCTGTCTACACCGATAGGCTCCCATCCTTCTGGAACGAGATGCCCCTCCCCCATTTTCTCAATTCCTCCTCATTCCTCTCCTTTAAACACCAACTACATTCCCTTACCCTTCCCCCTTGCCACTGACCTCATGTCCCTTCATCAACCCAAACCCATCACCCTCCTTGACCATTTAGAACTAGCTCTTCCATGCTGGCTCTGCCCTACCACAGTCTTTGGCCACCTTTTTTTTCTTTTCTCCTTTCCTCCCCTCCCTCCTCAGCCCTGTCCTCCTCCCCCTTGGACCTCTAGTCTTTGGCCTTTTTTTCTTTCTCCTTCTTGCTCCCCCGCAGCCCTGTCCTCCTCCTCCTCCCTTGACCTCTACTTTACAGCCCTGTTCTCTTCCCCTTTGGATCTCTAGTTGTTATGGCAGTTCCTTACCTCTGGCTTCCTAGCAGTCTTTTCCAACTCCTTCTTACTGCCTCCTCCCTCTTTGTACCCCCAAAACCTACCTTACTTCTTATATTTCCCTATATACTGCCCTCCTACCATATTTAGATTCTATTCTGCACCGGCAGCTGATTCCCCTCTCTGCTCACTATACCGATGACTGCCTTGTGCAAAAAAAAATGTAATTCATCATTTAGAATTACGAACATTGTACTGCTGCACCTTTGCAAAATTGTTACCCCAACTATGTTATCTCAGTTGAATGTTTACTATTTTTGTTACCGTATCCATTAGTGCTTACATTTTTGTATTTATTTCTGACCTTTATATACCCTCTTCCCAATCCCCTGGTCACACCTGGAAATGAGCCTTGGCTCAGTGTGCATTTCCTGGTTACCAAAAGTTTAAATAAATAAAATAAATAAAAAATAAAATATGAGAGGCACTTAAAGTATTGCAGTGTACATACCGGGCAAACCACCCCAGAGGCAATGTACAGCAGTGAACCAGGAGTCCCTGATCGGAATCCCACCAACATGCATTCCTAGAGTGACTTAGAGCAAGTTACCTTAAGAAGAACACTTCATTTTGAACCAAAAAGTAAGTAATTGCAGTATTGTGGTCAGGCCTATACCTAGGTTCATGTCACATACAACCAGAGACAAGTATTAGTGGTAGCTTTGCTTCTCAAGTCCTTCATAAATTCTAACATCAGAGTAAGGAGTTTGTGTTTGATAAATTGCAAATTAAACAATCACAGATATATGGAATACATAATAGCTTTCAGTGTGTGATACCATATACTGTATATTACCACTAGTGAGAGGTAAGACCCATAACTCATGAGCGGTGATGCTACAAATTAGTCATGAAGGTGTTACTACTCATGAGTGGAGATAAATGTGTTATTCTACTACAATCTGTTGGGTACTGTATGTGCTGTTTATTAAACCTTAGTTATAAAATGGGTCTGTAGTTTTCTGTGTCCTGACTGGCAGAGAGGTACCTGTTGCTGTGTCCTTATCTGGGCATATTGTGGCAACTGGCACCTCTTCAGCCAGTAAGGATTCACCTTAAGACAGGTGCTGCAGGGTTTGGTACTGGGTCTGGTCCTTTTTAATGTCTTTGTAAGTGACATTGCAGAGGGACTGGAAGGAAAAGTATGTCTCTTTGCAGACAACACAAAGATCTGCAACAGGGTTAATACACAAGGTGGGGTGGAATGGATGAGAAGGGACTTGGAAAAGTTGGAGGAATGGTCAAATATATGGCAGCTTAGATTCAATGCAAAGAAGTGCAAAGTAATGCACCTTGGAAACAAAAACCCAGAGGAGTACACAATGGGGGGTGAGATACTGACAACAAAAATGGAAAGGGACCTGCGGGTAATTATATTAGATGACCTAAAGGTGGGTAAGCAATGTGAGAAGGCAGTAAGGGGGCTGGGGAGATACTGGTATGCATAGGGAGAGGCATCACCAGTAGAAAACACAAAGTTGTTATCCCTCTGTACAGACAGTTTGCGAGACCCCATCTGGAGTACTGCATGCAGTTCTGGAGATCCCATCTTCGCAAAGACATAGACAGGGTGGAGGCTGTCCGGAGGAAGGCAACCAAAATGGTGCAGGGTCTGCACCAGAAGACATACAGAGAGAAAGATTAAAGGAGCTTTATATGTATACCCTCGAGGAAAGCAGGGAGGGGGGGACATGATAGAAACTTTCAAGTACCTCAAGGGAATAAACAAAGTCCAAAAGGGTAGCATGTTTCAGAAAAAGAGATGTGCAAGAACAAGGGGTCTCAATTTGAAGATAATGGGGGGACAGCTAGAGGTAATGTGAGGAGGCATTTTTCATGTAGAGGGTTGTGGATGCATGGAACAGCCTTCCTGAGGAGGCTGTGGAGTCAAAAACAGTGGGGGAAATCAAGAATGCATGGGACAGACATAAAACAATTCTAGTGGGGGGTAGGAGGAAGTAGGCTGTTGGTTAACTAGGATCTACAGCTTATCCATTACGTAGGGAAATGGGCAGACTAGGTGGGCTAAGCGGTCCTTATCTGCCATCAGATTCTATGTTTCTATGCTTCTTTGTTATTAGTGTGCCAGCATAGTGGAACTACCAACCTCTGACCTGCTAAGCTGTAGTGGCTGAGATGCAGCCCCTCGTCTATAACTGTACTGAAGTGCAGTAAAAACTAAAATATTTATTATGAAATGTCTGACCTCTGCTGCCTGCAATTCAGAAAGAGCTGCCAATGATCTTCCATTAAACACCAACCCACAATCCACCAAGCCTCGATGCATGTGCTGGCAAGAAACCAAACGGCTTTCATATCAAAGCCTACAATATCTGCACCTCCACCAGTTCTTCTAAACAGCTTTCAAGCCAAAGCTGACATTTACATCTTCACCAACTCTTAATAAACAGTGTTAAAAAAAGAATAATAATTGAAAAATCCTGTAAACTGACAGCCTTTCATTCAGAGAAGAGCCCAGAGAAAAGTATTTAACTATGGTGCTTGGCAAGGGACACACTCGCTATCAGAAAGGGCGATACACAAGGAAAAAGCATGCTCAATAAAATAAAACATCAAATCGTGAGTTGTGCTTCTGTGTGTGGGAATGAGTCTATAAAAATATTTTCCCAGATTGTTGTCTATTTATGGGGGGGGGGGAGTGTGAAAGGAGCGCTCAAGCAGAAGCGCTTACTGCAGTAGCTGCAATGGGACATGCTCACCATGAGACCAAACTGAGACAAAGGCAAAAAACATCATAAAAAAAATTACAAACAAAATCGTGCTTCTGTGTGTGGAAATGAGGCCAAAAAAATACATTTCAGGAGCTTTGTATGGGGGAGTGTGAAGGGGCGCTTTGAGAGAAGCACTTACTGCAGTGGCTTCTAAGGGACACAAGCAGGGACAGGCTCACTAACACAACCTAAAAAAGGCAAGAATTATACTAAATAAAACATTTTAACAAAACACCTAGAGAACTGTGCTTCTCTGTATGTGGGGATGGAGCCATAAAAAATACATTTGAGGATCTTTGTGTCTGTACAGGGGAGTGGGAGGGGAGGCAAACTTACATTAACACCCACAACAAGGACTACTTTTCTACTAAAATTTATTTTACAATATTTACTTTTTATTTGGATTTTTCAACCTTTAAATGTATTTTTTTTACTGAGGGACTCATTTTATAAGCAGAATAAGATACTCCAAGGTGTGGTTTATGGGCTGACAAGAGCAATTCTCAAGTGCTAAAGGCACTTGGCGCAAGTGCCTCGTGCCTCATTACACACCTGGGGTGTCCTTTTATCAGCCCATAAACCACACCTTGCCATGTTTTATTCCTTACAAATATCCTGGTCTCTGAATGGACTAGAGCCAGTCACATGACAGGCAGCTCAGTTCAGAACAAAGAAATGGGCAATAGTTTATTTGAACCAGACAATAGTTAATTAGATCTGGACAATAGTTTTTTCAACCACTGCCCTTTCTAATTCTGTGAACTCAAACAAGGTTTACAAAAAAACTATCACTGGCCAGAGTTGTGTCAGGACGAAGTATGAAAATATAGACTTGTAGATGTCATACTGAAATAAGTTCACCTTCATGAAGCATATGGTGAAGAGGGAGAAATTCCTCAAATTTGTGAAGTTAGACAAATTTAGCATCCCACTGCACTTTGCCTGGCATCTTCACAAAGTGTGCATTGTGGGACTCCACTGGTGAAGTTCCACACTTCGTAAACTTTGGCAATCTGCATAGCAACAGGAAGTGATGAGCCAATCACAGCCAGGGCCTAATATGAGACTGATGGAATATGATCATGGGCCCTGCTGTACTCTGTGAAGTCCTGGTGAGGTTGTTGTTGGAGAAGAATCTGTCACCCACATGCTCAGAGTTTGTTTTTTTTTGTCAGTCTACCAGATTAAACCTTTGGACCCACATTTTCAAAAGAGATGGGTGGTGCAGCTCATAATAAAATTGAGATGAGCCACCTATCTCACAAAATGCTTCAAACCGCAATATTCAAAAGGGAAAGATGGGCCATTGCCCAAGATAATGTATGTGGCCCTTGTAGTGGGGGTGTTTCCATGTCAATTCCACCCAGGGGAATATTCAGAATGGATGGGCCGCCCATATTCCTGACATGAGCGGTGCAAAGAGAGGCATTTATTTATTTATTTGATATTCGGAAATAACCTTTGAGCCAAGTCTCTGTTATAAAGGTTTTAAGTCATTTGAACAGAGGACAGACATTCAATCAAGAAGGTTACAGAGTTTTTGACATTTGAGACACTATACAAAACAACAATCAAGGAAGGTTACACAGGTTCTTAGACATTTGAAACACTGTACAGCACATGGACATTATCTTGAGCTGAAATTAGTACTGGTAAAGTGCAGAGGTACTAGAGGTTAGGCAGCGGGCAAGGCAGGACAGGATTAGGGAGGGGAGGGCCATAGGAAAGTGGGCACTGAGGCAGGAGCTGAAGCAGAGCATGTGCAGTCCCATCCTAGTGTGGGGGGAGGAGGGTGGGGGAGGAAAGGAAGCAAGGGAAACAGGAGCAGACCCTTATAGTGATGCAGAGGCATTGACAAGGCACGTGTGGGAGGAGGGCGTCTGTCTTGTGGTAAGACCAGCAGGAACATCTGCCAGAACTAGACACATGGTGGATTCCCTGCAGGGGGAGGGCCTCATACAACTGGTACAACAACCCACAAGAGACAGGGATATCCTAGATATAGTACTGACTAACAGGGAAGGGATCACAGATCTCCAGGTAGAAGGTCACCTGGGGGTCAGTGACCATCACATGGTATGGTTCAATTTGGCCACTACAACTAAATCATCCCATTCCAAGGCAAAAATATAGGACTTCAGAGGAGCTGACTTTGATAAGATCGCCAACAGAGTTAAGCTAGCCCTGGCAAAAAGAAACACAGGTGAGGGGTACAGGCAAAGTGGGCAAGCATTAAGGATGCACATTTAGAAGCCAACATCCCACTATGCTAGACAGAAAAAGAAGTGCAAAAGAAGAAGGAACCACTTTGGTTCTCAAATATAGTAGCAGAAAAGGTCAGAGCCAAAAGGCTGGCCTTCATAAAATATAAGGGAACACAGCGGGATGAAGATAGGGAGGCATATCAAACTGCCCTAAGGGAAGCAAGGAAGGCAGTAAGACAGGCAAAGTCTCAAACTGAGGAAACACTAGCATGAACAGTGAAAAAAGGTGACAAGACTTTCTATAGATACATTAGTGAAAGGAGAAAGTCCAGAGGGGGTATTGCTAAGATCAAAGGAGAAAAGGGGGTGTGTGAGGAGGAGGACCCTGTAAAGCATCTATCCTAAATAAATACTTTTGCTCAGTATTTACTGAAGAGAGAAGGTAGGGCAGGGCCCACAGCTCAACACCATGGACACAGGGGGAGGGAGGTAGGCACTACTACCTTCACAAAAGAAAGGGTCCTACAATAGCTCGCTAAGCTCAAGGTGGACAAGGCAATGGGACCTGATGGCATACATCCCAGAGTAATTAAGGAGCTAAGGGTGGAACTAGCAGAGCCATAAGCAGAACTGTTTAGTGAGTCTCTGAGCACAGGAGAGGTCCCAGAAGACTGGAGAAGGGCTCATGTGATCCCGCTCCACAAGAGTGGTAGCAGGGAGGAGGCAGGGAACTACAGACCTGTCAGTCTTACCTCAGTAGTGGGCAAGATTATGGAGGCACTCCTTAAGGAAAGGATAGTGCAACACCTGGAATCCATAGGGGCACAGGATCCAAGGCAGCATGGATTTACAAAAAGAAGGTCCTGTCAAACTAATCTCATAGATTTATTTGACTGGGTAACCAGAGTGGTGTACCAAGAGGGAGCAGTTGATGTTGCCTACATTGACTTCAGCAAGGCTTTCAACACTGTTCCACATAGAAGATTGATAAATAAGCTGGGTAGGCTCGGGGTGAGTCAGAAGTTGGTCAACTGGGTGGCAAACTGGTTGACGGGCAGAAAACAGAGAGTGGTGGTAAATGGTATACAGTCAGAAGAGATGCGAGTCACAAGTGGGGTACCTCAGGGATCAGTCCTGGGGCCAGTCCTCTTCAATATCTTCATTAGTGACATTGCAGATGGACTAGAGGGTAAGGCTTGTCTGCTTGCAGATGGCACCAAGATCTGCAACAGAACTGATGATCCAGATGGGGTGGGCAGAATGAGAAGAGATCTGGCTAAACTAGCAAAATGGTCAGAAGAGTGGCAACTGGGATTTAATGCAAAGAAGTGCAAGATCATACACACAGGGAAGAGAAACCCTGAAGCCACCTATAGGCTGGGATGGGAGTTGCTGGCAGTCACAAAGGAAGAAAGAGACTTGGGCATCATCATCACTGATGACTTGAAATCATCCAAGCAGACCTTTAAAGCAGCAGGTAAGGCTAGCGGGATGTTAGAGTGTATTAGTAGGGGTATCACAAGTCGTAAAAGGAAGGTAATTAAGCAATAAGGCATGACAGGGTGTGGGTTATTGGGGGATTTACCCATGCCTTGTGTGGTGTGTCACGAGGCACAGCCGAGTGACTTAACCACACAAGAAGTGGGTAAATCCCCCAGTTACCCACACCCTGGAGTGCCTTATTGCGACTATACAATGGACCCCATATGTAAAATAAATTTTAAATGTGTTTAAGTATGTTTTTTATAAATGCCATTTCTCAGCCGTGGGTTATTACAGGATATACCATGGTCATGTGATGTGTTTTGATCAATGAGATTACAGGATTTTCATACCCCATTGTATAATCCCTCTTTTCAAGACACTGGTTAGGCCCCATCTGGAGTACTGCATGCAGTACTGGAGGCCACACCTTCACAAGGACATTAACCAAATTGAGGCAGTCCAGAGAAGGGCAACCAGAATGGTGCAGGGACTGCATCAGAAGACATATGAGGATAGATTAACGGAGCTCAATATGTATACCCTAGAGCAAAGGAGGGAGAGAGGTGATATGATTGAAACATTCAAACACTTTAAGGACATTAACAAGATGAAAGAGTCTAACGTGTTTAAATATAAGAAAAATAGCAGAACAAGAGGACACAGCATGAGATTAGAGGAAGGCCAATTAAGGAGGAAGGTGAGGAAATTATTTTTCACAGAAAGAGTGGTGGATGCATGGAACAGACTACCTCAGGAAGTGGCGGCTATGAATACTGTGCAGGGCTTCAGACAGGCATGGGATAGGCATAATGGAGCAATACAGATGAGTATGAATAGATAGGCACACTGAAAGAGCAAAGGCCGATGGCACATTTATAAGGTAGAAAAAGAAATGGGCAGACTGGACGGGCCTTGCGGTCCTTATCTACCATCAGCCTCTATGTTTCTATGTTTGTATGTAAAGTTCCTGTCCAGGGAGATTGTTGCTGGGAAGAATCGACCAACTGTGCTTTTTTGGACAGTGGACAGGTTATTACATCCAGCCTGTCTACACCTGAAAAGGTTTTTTTTTGGATGCTCTATGCAATGTGTTAGCTCATTTCTTCTCGAATAGGGTGTCCACCATCTGGCTGTGAATTCTGCTAGTGAGCCACAGCATGGCCTACAGTGATTGTCATGTGTGCCTGGAAAGTACACTGCTTGGTTGGGGGGAGTTTAAACTGTTGGAAGTAGCCGAGATCATTGAGGTGCTTCTAAATTAAGGCACACATATTGTAAACTGGACCCGGTGCCGACACGTTTCTTGATGGGATGTGTTGACTCTGTTGGCCTGGTGTTCTCCTTGATTGTCCAGTGTTCTTTGTCATGGGGGAGTCTCCAGGTGCCTTGAAGGAGGCACTAGTTAGACTCCTTCTGAAGAAACCATCGTTAGTCCCTAACGTCATGGCGATTTACCGTCCTATCTCCAACCTTCCATTCTTAGGGAACGTTGTTGAGAAGATTGTGGTGCAGCAGCTTGAGGAGTACCTCACAGCCTTTGATTTATATGAGCCTTTCCAGTCTGAGTTTCATGCAAGGCATAACACTGAAACTGCATTAGTTCAGGTGCATAATAACCTCCTTAGGGTGAGAGATTGAGGAGAGGAGACAGTTCTCACTCTCCTTGACCTCTCCTCAGCTTTAGACATGGTAAACCATTGTATGTTGCTTGACTGCCTGAGGGAATTTTGTGAAGTTGTTAGCACTCTCATCTGCTGGTTTGCATCCTATCACATGAAAAGGAGACAATGGGTAGTGATGTGGATTTTCTCCTCCACCCCAGCCTCCTGTCTTGCGGAGTACCTCAGGGTTTGGTCTTGTCACCAATGTCTTTTGCCATGTATATGCTACCCTTGGGAGAGCTCATTATGAAGTACAGTTAGGGTTTTCTTTGCTATGCTGATGATACCCAACTGTATCTTTTCTTTGCCCCAGAACATCCAACGCAGTGTAAGTGCTAAACAACTGTCTTACTGAGATTCATGACTGGATGGCCTCCAGCTGATTGTGACTGAACCCCAATATGACGCAGGTACTAGTGGTGAAATCAAACAAACGGCATGACTGGATGGCCTCTGGCACAGCAACAGGATTATCCCTCGGGTCTGTGCCATTGAGGGCCTCCTCTAGGGTGTGCAATCTTGGTGTGACCTTTGAGAGTGGATCGACATTTTAATCTCAGATGCCCTCCGTTGATCAGACCAGCTTCTGCCATCTGAGGAATATCACCAGGATCAAACCCCTAGTTCTGCCCATGGACCTCCCAACTTTAACGCACACCTTCATAATGTCAAGGCTGGATTACTGTAATGCACTCTATTTCAGGGTTTCGGAAGGCACCCTCTGCCGGCTGCAGCTAGTGCAAAAAGCAGCTGCCAGGTTGTTGATGGGGCAATCTAAATACTTCCACATCATCCCAGTGCTGTGTGAACTGCACTGGCTGCCGGTCAGGTGGAGGATACTCTTAAAAGGTTGGCTAGCTCACCTTTAAGGCCCTACAAGGCCTTTGCTCTGGCTACCTGTTAAAACTTCTTACACCCTTTGCCTCTGTCGGCTCCCTCCATTACTCCTTTAGGGGTCTTGTCGCAATTCTCAGGACAAAATTGAAAACTGCCAGTGACAGAGCTTTTAGTGTCACCGGCCCTGTCCTGTAGAATTTCCTTCCTCCAGCAGTAAGGGAGGCCCCTTCAGTTGAAGCATTCAAGGCCCACCTCAAGACCTTTTTTGTTTAGTCAGGCATTCCTGACGTGGTCTTACAGATAATTATTCTGGGATTAACCCCCCCACACACACACTTTTTAGTAACTGTTTTGAAGTTCTGGCTTTTTTTTATTTTTAGTGACTTGTTTATTACTTACTATGGCTGTAACTTATTCACTTTTGTGCTTATTTTATTTATTGTGTTGCATGTGTTTTTACTCGTATGGCACAAAGAGCCTCCAGGATTGGGCAACTAAAAATAAAACCATTTGCGTTTGTTCAGTTTTGGAAATGTTGCTATCACATTGCTACTGTTACAGAAGGAATAATTCAGTCTGTGCAAACTGATTTCTTTAATACTGTTTAGAGAGATAAAGGGTGTGCAAGTACCGAATATTAAAATAAGAATACCATGACTAGTACGGTATTTGTTATTCGGGATCCAAATTACTAATAGTGTCACTATTTGTTCCACTATTTGTTCCACCTATTTGATGTGATTTTAAGATGTCTCATGATTGTTTGGCCAATCAGTGAGCATTTGCCAAAGCTCACCGAAGTCAGACCATGTGACTGCCACATTTGCAGCAGAGGGAAGACAGCTAGCATTGGAACCTACTCAGGAGTGAGCAATCCTAGACCTGGTACTCTCAAATGGGGACAGAGAGAGAATCTCCGATCTTGAAGTGGGTAGCCATCTGGGAACAAGCGACCACCAAACAGTGTGGTTCACGATAATCTTAGCTGTAGAGTCAAGCCATACAAAAATGAAGGTACTGGACTTCAGGAGGGCTGATTTTGTCAAAATGGGAGAGTGCCTCAGAAAAGCACTAGCAAACAGGCAAGAAGGTGACGTGGAGCAACAATGGGGAAACATCACAACTGCCATCACAGAGGCAACAAGCCTTTGTGTGAAGCAAACAAACAAATCAAAATGAAGGAAAAAAACACTATGGTTCTTAAAAGAAGTGGCAGGGAGGGTGAGGGAGAAAAAGATAGCATTCAGGAAGTATAAGGAAACACAGAAGGAGCAGGACAGAGAACTGTAACAGTTAAAGCAGAAGGAAGTGGGGAAGGCAATCAGAATAGAAAGGCCCAAACCGAGGATAAGATAGCCAACTCAGTTAAGAAGGTGGGTAAAACCTTTTATAGGTACATTAGGGAGCAAAGAAAGACTAAAGCAGGGATACTGAGGCAGAATAAAGAGGAAGGTGGTTGGGCAGAGAGCGACAGTGAAAAAGACCAGCTCATCCCTGAGGCCAGGACCTCAATCACCATAAGTGTCCTCCTCCCCACCCTGACTTGCACTGCCCCAATCTTACAGGGCATGGCCAAGCAGGAGGTCACCAAAATGCAAATCCTGTATAACAAGGTAGCCTGGTTTGCTACCCAGGACCACTCATGAAGGCACCATTGTGATACACTTGCCCAGCTACGCTGGCCCTAGCTGACCTCTGTTCTCCACTACCCCCTACTCTGCTTGACCTTCAAGCTACTCAGCCCTTCAGCTCCATCCAGCATTGCTGGAACTATCACACTCAAACATAACCCCAGGAGCCTACGGACATCTGGACGTACACTGCTTGAAGTTCCCAGAGTCAGGACTAACTCTGGTGGCAGGTCATTCTCCTACTCAGCCCCACCTGTGGAACAAACTCCCACCCCTAGTGCAGGAAGCCTCTTCAATGATGAACTTCTGCACCAGACTCAAAACCTATATGTCTGATAATAGCACTTGTCATTACCACTGCTCTTGACCCCCCACTTGCTTCTATTCTCCTTATATCCAGATCCTCCAAGCACCTTATCAGGTTCCATGGTGCTTCCCTCTAGGCATAGTACCACAGCTAACTTTCTACTGAACCATGCCAGTAGTAAACAATGAGCTTATCATGTAAAATTACATTTCTTCTGCACCTTTTGTTAATTCAACTGTCAACGTATTTGTAAGGACTGATGCATGATGATAACCGTGCCTATAACCTGCTCACACACCTGAAACTACTCTGCAACCCAAGTCTTTCTCTGTATCAAAATATATATTGTTATCCCGGGTCACCCCTGAAAAAGGGACCTTCGGGGCTCAGTGGTCCTACCCAGTCACCAAATTTTAAATAAATAAATCAGGGATACTGGATAAAGACTTCTGCTCAGTATTCATAATGGAAAAGCAGGGGGAGATACCTAATCCAGTCAATAGAAGCACTCTGGATAGGAGGGTCGATATCAGTCCTTTCACAGAAGAAAGGGTTCTGAAACAACTCTTAAAACTGAAGGTGGATAAAGCAATAGGGCCTGATGGGATTCACCCCAGAATTCTAAAAGAACTAAGGGAAGAACTAGTAACACAACTGACTCCCCTTTTTAATAAATCATGGGGGGATGTTGTGGTTGCTGAGGTTTGGAAGAGGGCAGATGTGATTCCCCTTCACAAAAGTGAAAGCAAGACAGAGGTAGGAAACTACAGACCTATCAGTTTGACCTCAGTGGTAGGGAAAATGATTGAATCACTTCTGAAGGAAAGAATTGTTGAGTACCTAGAGGCCAGTGGGGCACAGGACCCAAGGCAGCATGGGTTCACAGCAGGAAGGTCATGTCAGACAAATCAAATTGATTTCTTTGATTGGGTGACCAAAGTTGTAGACCAGGGAGGGGCTATGGACATGGCCTACCTAGACTTTAGCAAGGCATTTAACACAGTCCCACACAAAAGATTAATAAACAAATTAGCCAACCTGGGAGTGGGTCCCAGGGTGGTAGCCTGGGTAAAACACTGGCTGGACAACAGTTTACAGTGGGTAATAGTAAATGGAGTCCACAGTGAAGAAAGGGGGGTTACCAGTGGGGCCCCGCAGGGTTCAGTACTGGGGCCGGTCCTTTTTAATGTCTTTGTAAGTGACATTGCAGAGGGACTGGAAGGGAAAGTATGTCTCTTTGCAAATGACACAAAGATCTGAAACAGGGTTGATACGCAAGGTGGGGTTGAAAGGATGAAAAGGGACTTGGCAAGGTTGGAGGAATGGTCAAATGTATGGCATCTTAGATTCAATGCAAAGAAGTGCAAAGTAATGCACACGAGAAACAAAAACCCAGGGAAAGAGTACACAATGGGGGGTGAGATACTGACAACAACAAAAATGGAAAGGGACCTGGGGTAAGTCATATCAGATGACCTAAAGGTGGGCCAGCAATGTAAGAAGGCAGGTTGGGGGGATACTGGGATGCATAGGGAGAGGCATCACCAGTAGAAACAGGAAGATGATGGCCCTCTGTACAGACAGTAGGTAAGACCACATCTGGAGTACTGTGTACAGTTCTGGAGACCCCATCTCTGCAAAGACATACACAGGGTGGAGGCTGTCCAGAGAAGGCAACCGAAATGGTGCAGCGTCTGCACCAGAAGACATATGAAGAAAGACTAAAGGAGCTTAAGATGTATAGCCTCGAGGAAAGAAGGGAGAAGGGGGGGGCATGATAGAAACTTTCAAATACTTCAAGGGAATCAGCAAAGTCCAAGAGGGTAGCATCTTTCAGAAAAAGAGATGTACAAGAACAAGGGAGCACAATTTGGAGACAGAGGAGGGATGGATCAGAGGTAATGTGAGGAAGTATTTCTTCACGGAGAGGGTTGTAGATGCATGGAACGGCCTTCCTGAGGAGGTCGTAGAGTCAAGAACAGTAGGGGAATTCAAGAATGCATGGGACAGACATAAGGCAATTTTAGTGGGGGTAGGAAGAAGTAGACTGTTGGTTAACTAGGATCTGCAGCTTATCCGTTAGGTAGGGAAATGGGCAGACTAGGTGGGCCAAGCAGTTCTTTTCTGCCATCAAATTCTATGATGTTTCTATGATTCTATGTGGAGAGAGCTCTGAGTGAGCTATTTTGATTCCACATTATTGGGCAAAAAAAACACTTTTCTTTTGTTAACTTGTGTGCACTGTGTTAGTACCTACCACTAGGAACGTTTTTTTTAGACAAATCATCTGATCTATTGATCTAACAGCAGCTGCTGTATTGCAGCAGTTTCACATTCACACAGGCCTTTTACTGAGTAAGGTGGGATCAATGTAAATCCACACCATACAGCAAATGAGTTGGGGGACACTAGGTCCCCCCCCCCCGGAGAAAGATTGATGAACAAGGTGCTGGCAAGCAGGGAGAACAAGGAAGGGGGAAAGTTGGTGGAAGGGGTTGGTGGTGAACGCTAGGAGCCTGGCATATAAGATGGAGGAACTGATGGCCATCATTGTGCATGACAAGTTAGACATCATAGCATTAAATGAGACTTGGTGGACAGACCTCCACATGTGGGAGACAGCTATACTGGACTTCAGGCTGTTTAGGAAGGACAGGAAGGGGGGTTGCCGTTTATGTCAATGAAAACATACAGGCGATGGAGGGACATGAAGGTGATGGGGCTACGGAACTTCTATGGGTGAAGCTATGCAAGCAGGTAGGGGAATACTTGAGACTGGGAGTTGTATATAGACCATCCTCTCAGGGAGAAAATCAGGATAGGGTGATGCTGTAGGCCACATTACTGGTAGATGGCCAAACTTACCAGATGTGGAATGGACCATCCCCAAAGCAGCTTCAGCAAGAAGTAGGGAGCGAGAGGACAGGCTGAGTGGGGTGTTACTGAAACAACTGGCCGAGAAGCCTATCGGGGGAGCAACCTGTTAGATGTGGTCTTGACGAATGGGGAGAATGTGGAGGATGTGGTGGTAGGAAAAAAACTAGGGAAAATTGACCACAGGACTGTTGAGTTCAAGGTGAGGGCATGGAGGACAGGGACCTGAACCAACACAATGGTGCTGGATTTTAGGCGGGCAGACATCAACAAATTAAGAAAGCTGGTGAGGGAGGCAATGGAACGATTAGGGGATATAAGTGATGCAGATGAACTATGGGTAGCTATCAGCGACTAGAGATGCAGTGAATTTAAATTCTGCTGGTGAAGTGAACACAAAGTGGGCACTTTGTGTTACCACTCTGCTACGCAGAGTGGGAAATATAAAGTGCTCACTCGGCCTCGTCATTACCACTTCGCGTTAAGGCGGAATGGCAATGCTAAGTAAGGTGAAGTTACTTAATGGACTCTGTTCCTCATTATGATTCTAAGTGACCCACCTGGTGTTTCAGATTTGGCAGCCCCACACATCACATGGCTTACAGTACTGTAAGTCACATGCTCTTTAGCTAGGCAGGAAGAAAGTGAGTCATACAAGCAGACACTTTTACTTTCTCCTGTGTAGACGGAGAGAGTAGTGTGTTTTGTGACTGCTGATACTTTGAGATCAGAGAGGAGGAGATTTAAACTTTGATTTAGACCCAACAGCTTTTTTAAAAGCTACATTTTTTTGTCTTTTCTGTACTCTTTTTTAATTAATTTGCTCTTTCTGTAAATTTTATTTTTCTTACAGGCTTAAAATACATCCAAGTAACTATTAAAAAAAATTTATGTTGTGATTCGTGTTGTGATCGTAAATCGTGATTTGTGACTGCATTTGTGACCGTGAAGATGACAAAATGCGAATGCCTACAGCTGCACTTCCCCAGGCCCACCCAATGAGGTGTGACACAAAACTCCCCAACTTGAAAACACTCATTAATGAGTACAATGGTGGGGTGGTGAAGAAGCATGGAGAGATACTATAAAACAGGCTTAAAATACATCCAAGCAACTATTAAAAAAAATTAATGTTGTGATTCGTGACGTGATCGTAAATCGTGATTTGTGACTGTGATGATGAAGAAACGTGAATGCCTACAGTTGTACTTCCCCGGGCCCCGATGAGGTGTGGCACAAAACTCCCCCAACTTAAAACACTCATTAATGAGTACAATCATGGAATGGTGAAGCATGGAAAGATACTACAAAACTGGCTTACATTACATCCAAGTAACTATTAAAAAAGATTAATGTTGTGATTCGTGACGTGATCGTAAATCGTGATTTGTTACTGCATTTGTGACCGTCCATGATGATGAAGAACGTGATTTGTATCACAAATGACTCGTGATAATGGTCCCGACTTAAAAATACATATTAATGAGTACAATATTCATGCAGAATTATGTACCACACCTGTCCAGTACTCTAAAGGGAAGCCAAAGAAACTACTGTGACTTAAGTTACAGATGGAGATTGGGCCCTAAAGAGATGCAAATGCGCAGACAGATTAAGATTGTGCTGCGCACTGAAGAGATACAGATGCAAAGGCACAACAATACCACCTAACCAGTGCTCACCATCAGAAATTCAAAAATCTGGAAAATAATTTATTTTCCGGTTGGGGCAGGCCATGGGGGGGGGCAGTGTACTGCACTGCTGCAGTAACAGTCACTAGTACTAGTACTAGTAAAGATACCACAAAGAAGTACAAAAATTACACAGCTGCAGTGGATAGCATAGCAGCTTCACATTGCTGAAATTATGTGGCACAATAAAAGGTGTCTGATTTGATGGCACGTGTCACACGCATACTCGCACACACATGTAATGCGTAGCAAATTGAAAACTTCAGTACTATAACCACATATTTTAAACAAACTAAAATTATGCAATGCTGCACCACAACAATCAGCAAAAAAATGCCAAGAATTATTGAAAATATTACTGTGTGTACATTAACACAGTTATACAAGAAAAATATCACCAAAACAGAAAGCTCTGTCTTTTTCTCCAAGTTAATCTACCTACACCACAGATACACCCCTACCCCAAAGCACACTTCCACTGTCTCTCAGTACACAGACAGAATATTGTACAACATTCAAAATCCACACACAAACAATAAGCACTCGATGATATAAGCACAGGAGGGTTTCCTATAATCGATGAACTAAAGTTTCAGCAAAACAAATGACCCCAAAAGGCTTTTTTAACAGCTTTTAGAAGGTTTGAATCACAGAGCTCTCAGAGCAGATTCTCTCTTGCAGCATCATACACACACTACCCCAAACTGAGGCTGTGCAGAACAATCTAGAGCCCATGTGACCTGAAATCCCATGAATCACTGCAAAATTCACCTTTGGAGCTTAAAAACAAGGCAAACTGATAGTGGAGTACATTGTTTTCAATGTACTTCGCCTTAAGAATTGGTGGAGTAGTGGTTTGGGAAGGCGGAATAACGCAAAGTCAGGGACACTGGTTTACCGGGATTGAGAAAGGACATATTCCATTTTGCACATTGTAAAAAACGGTATTGTCACCAGTGTCTGCTAAGTCAAAATCCGGTTTTACCAGTGTTTGGTTTTGTGTACTTTATTTAACAATTTTTAACTCTGCTAACATGCATTTTAGCAATTTTGACCTCCACTATTGCACATCCTTCCATCCTTGCACCAATTTAAAGTTATTTTAGGTACAAGATGTGATGGCAGCAGCAACACTACAGACCCCATCCCTAATGTGTGATAGAAGTAGCACTACGGCCCCTATACCTCTGGTGTGATGGCAGTAGCAACAGCACTACAACCTCTCTCCTTCAGGTGTGATAGAAGCAGCAGTACTTCATTCACCAGTCCTCATGTGTGATGGCAGTATCAGCACTATGGATCCCATCCCTCAGGTGGGACGGCAGCAGTATTACATTCCCCATCCACCAGTGGTGATGGCAGAAGCACTACAGCCCCCACCCCTTCGGTGTGATGGCAGTAGCAGCAATGCAGTCCACATCCCTCAGGGGTGATGGCAGTAGTGACAGCATTCTGATCCCCTTTCTTCAACTCCCACACCCCACATGCACAAGTTACAAATTACTTGGTCTCTTTGCTTGTTAGAACTCAGAAGTGAATTAATCTGAGCTATCACTGCTAAGGTGGACTACCTTTGTTTTTTCCCATCTATAATTTAACTGCCTGAATTGGATTTCTGCCTGTGACACTGCTGACCAGGGTTAGGGAACAGACTTGGGTGTTGGAGGGCCAGCTGGTGGGTGAAGGCTTGAGTGCCCAACAACCACTCACCTTCTCCTGGGAGGAGGTGGGTTCATGGCTCAGCATTTGCTGGCCTGTGGTGGAGGCCAGAGGCATGACAACATGTCAGTTCTCACTGCAGGAGGGAGCATGACGGACGTCGGCTTGTGCCTTGACATCATGTGGCCTGTCACGCTTCCAAGAAAATGGAAAAACACATGCTGACCAACTGAAGGATGGCTGTTGGTCCCTCCATAAGCCAGAAACATGAGGCATGTGTCTGGTCTGACCCCTGCCATGCCCAAGATACGCAGGAAGCTCTTTGGGGCAATTCTCTTCCCCTGGTAGCCTCCCAGAGGGGTAGGGGCCCACTCAATGAAGGGTTAGTTTGGGTTACCTGGTAGCACAGCAGTAAGGGTCAGTGGATGTTGATTGGGACTCATCAAGTGGTAGGGGGCCTTGGCAGGCCTGAAGGAGTGGATGGTTAGGGGGTAGGAGGAGCAAAAAAAAACTGCTTGAATTTGCTTCTTTGAAATACAGTGTCTTCACCTAAAAAATCCACAAGTGATTAGTGGAGGACCTTCAAATGGATTCATGCATCTCCCAGACATGTGGATGCTTTTTTTTTTACTTGGTGTCCATGAAAAGGGTGTCTCCCAGTTTTCATGTCTTTGTTCAGATGTGAATTGAACACTACTCTGCCCAACAGCATCATACGGCCCCTGGGGTCTTACCTTCTGTATGTCATTGACTATGCTTTCAAAATCCACTGGCCAAACATACAGTAAGTACTCTTAAATACTTAACATTTGCTTTTTGTTGAAGCAGTCTATCAGAAAACTTTTTGTTGTCACAGATACTGAAACAGAAGGTGCGGGAAAAGGTGTAAATGATCCAATTCACCTAAATGGGGTGCTAACTGTGAAGTCTTTTCATAAGTAGTAAGGCAGTTTCTTCTTCGTGAACATACTTTCATTCAGACTAGTTTTCATTCAAGCAAATGAGGATTTTGGATGGCCCTACCAATTATAAACTTGAATAAGCTAGTTGGTAACAGTGATCCTGCATTTAGCAATCTACAACCTAGATGCTTATATGCAAAGAATAAATAAAAACCTGACTAAAATCTAAAAACAAGCTTATAAAACACATAAAATGTATCTGAACATTTATCTTTACCTATACAAAATCATTGCAGCTCAAGTAAAACTTGGGTAAATTACATGGTACCCTGACTACTATTCTATGATGTAGTAAACATATATTGGTATTTTTTTGTATATTATCTGTAAAGCAGGTAAGGTCCACTAGGTAGAACTGTCTGTTTTAAGGAGTGACCTAAAAGCACTGGGGAGGTTAAATGACTTACTTGGAGTCTCACAGTATGGAAGTGGAGGTTGTGGGACTCAAACCAAAGTCTGCTGGATGTACCCAGTTCAATCACCATTTGTTATTGTAACCACTAGGCATGGGTGTTTAAACTGAATGGCTGATTACAACAAAGCAGTGTGGGTGATTTCCTTACTGACTCTACATGCAGCAAAGCAGAAAGAATGCAAAGCACAGCAGCATTCATTTTAAGATGCTGAAATCTTCTGGGTCAGCCCACTGGTGCTTCGGTAGCACTATTGCTTGCCTTGCAATGCCAGCGACCCAGGGTCAGAAGCAAACTCGGGTTGCTGGAGGTCTGGCCAGGGGAGTAATATTGAGCACCTGGGGACTGCTCTCCTCCTCCAGGGAGGGTGGGCTGCAGGTCCTGCTTCTTTACCACCACCCGTGTGACCACGGGTGGTGGTGCAAAAGTGTTGCAGAGTGATTAGGAGGGGAGGACACTAGCCAGGATCTGGAGCAGTGGCATGTCTCTGTTACCTACCTCCTTTGATCTCTAGTGCTGGTGCCCTCAGGGACAGAGACCAGAAAACTAGGAACAATCACTCCACATCGGTCACTGGCAGAAGGGACCCAGGTGCCCCAGACTTCATAACCAGACTCCATGAGGGACCCACTGAGCTGCCCAACACACACTAAGTGAGTGTGGAGGGGTGACCTGGGATCCCTTCCCTTCCCACCTTGGGGGGTACAATCCACACGGGATAGGGGCAGGCCTACAGGAGCTCCTGAGCATTACCTGGGGATGAAGCTAGGGGATACCCAGTCTAGGGATCTCTGAACAGTGGAGACTGATGCTGTGAGAAGGGGAGATAGAAAGAGAAAATAAAAAAAAATTTAAAAAGATACTGAAATCTTAGAGATTCTGTGCAATGACAAGCAATTTCCTTGAGGCACCGGTACAAGAATTCAAAATCCGCAAACCAAGCAGGATTCCGTGATTGTTAATGGTGTTACCCATAAAAATGGAAAACCAGGGTCCCTGCGCAAAGTCATTGTTTTCAATGGACTTCACGTTACCCATTATAATGTGAAGTACTCCGCTTTGTGTTGCGGAGCACTCCACAAATCCGCCTTCACTCCCCAGATCACTTCGCAGAGCGAATTGGGGCCACTTCACCCACCACTATCAGCGACCAGATCTGGGAGGACTCATAGGCATCCATCAAAAGTGTCAGGAAGGGGCCAAGAGCAGGAAACTGCTTTGCTTCAGTAAAGATGTAGCAAGGGTGGTAGGGGGTAGGTGGAGGGCTTTTGGGAGATACAAAAGTACTCAAGGGGGGGGACAGGGAGGTTTACAGGGAGGTGAGGTGACTAGCAGGAAAGGTCATTAGATGGGCTAAGGTGGAAACAGAGGAATGGATAGTGAAACAGGTCAGGAGAGGGAAAAATACATTTTTGAGATACATGAGGGAGAGAAGAAAGGCTTGTCAGGGGATTGAAAGGCTGAGGGGGAAGGAGGGGAGCTCTTGAGGGAGGATGGGGAGATGGCAGAAGGTCTGAAGAGGTATTTCTGCTCTGTATTTACAGAGGAAGAAGGGGGCAGAGGGACGGAGTTGGAAAGGAGACGGGGGGTACAGGGATGGTATTGGATCCCTTCACCACAGACAGAGTTAGGAAGGAATTAGCCAGAGTGAAGGTGGACAAAACCATGAGGTCAGATGGACTGCATCCAAAGGTGATTTGAGAACTAAGAGAGGAGTGGGCTGCCCCACTGGCGAGGCTGTTCATCTTGTCCCTGGACACCAGTAGAGTGCCAAAGGAATGGAAAAAGGCAACAGTGGTGCCAATTCACAAGAAAAAAGCAGGGAGCTGAGGAAAAACTACTGCCCCATCAGCCTAACCTCTGTGGGTGGGGAAGATCATAGAGGCACTCATTGGTGAAAGGGTAATGAAGTACCTGCAGGTGAATGGACTGCTGGAAGACAGACAACATGGATTCACTACGGCAAGTCATGCCAGTCCAGTTTGATCAAATTTTTTGACTAGGTGGTGCAGATACTGGACCATGAGAGTGCAAAGGATGTGGTAATATCTGGATTTCAGTAAGGCCTTCGACACTGTACCCTATAGGAGGCTGGTCAATAATTGGATAGCTCAGGGGTAAGGGTCAAAATAACAAGATGGGTAGAAAACTAGTTGGCAGATAGGAGTCACAGGGTGATGGTGAATGGGGTGTACTCAGGGATTGGGCAGGTGAGGAGCGGAGTTACCCGTGGATCAGTACTGGGACCACTCCTGTTCAATGTCTATGTACAAGACATTGCAGATGGACTGAAAGGGAGGGTGGCACTTTTTGAAGATGACATGAAAATCTGTAACAGAGTTGACTCCACTAGGGGTGGAGGACACGAGAAGGCAGCTGAGAGTACTGGAGGAGTTAGCGGAGATCCGGCAGCCAAAATTCAACATCAAGAAGTGTGCTGTTGTGCACCTGGGACACAGGAACCAAAGGGATGAGTACATGCTGGGAAGGGAGAGAGTCAGGGTGACAGAGGATGAGAGGGATCTGGGGCAACTGTCTCTAGCAACCTCAAGGTAAGAAAGCAATGCTCAAGGCAGGTGGGGAAGGCATATGGGATGCTGGCAAGCATTAGAAGGGGGATCAACAGCAGGCATAAGGAGACCCAGGTGCCCCTGTATCAAGCCCTAGTGAGGCCACATCTCGAGTACAGTGTCCAGTTTTGGGGACCTTACTTGCATTAGGATATAGATTCGATGAAAAGGGTTCAGTGAATGGTGACCAGGATGGTGCAAGAGATGAAGGGCAAACCATATGAACAGAGATATAGTGAGTTGGGTCTATATACAATGGAGACCAGGAGGGAGAGCAGGGACATAATCGAGACCTTTTAATATATCAAAGGGATGAACAAGGGAGTACCAAGGAAGTTATTCCACAGGAAGGAAGGAAACATAACAAGGGTACACAGACTGAGACTCGGGGGGGGCACTTCAAGAGCAATGTGAGAGGTCAATTTTTCATGGAGAGCATAGTGGAGAACAGGAATGGGCTTCTGGAGGAGGTGGAGAATTCAGAGACTGTAGAGGAATTCATGACCACTTGGGACAGGCACATGGGGCTAAAGAGGAGAGAGGGTGTTTCAAGATATGGTAGGTTGGACTGGGGGGTTAAGGGGCAGACTTGATGGGCCAGGAGGTCCTTTTCTGCCATCACCTTCTATGATTCTGGTTCTATGACTGTTAGAAGAATGTGAAAAACATTTTTGTGGAAAAATCCAGGCTCGAGTTTTACTTTTGTTGTGGAGGGGATTCGTCTGACTCCCTCTCTCACAGTTGATTGTTAGGTGTTGCCATTCACAGTAGCATACCATCACCACTCATCATCTGCCTGTGAGACATTTGTGATTTTTTGGGGGGATAAAATAAATCAGTACTTCAGTAAATAATATTAAAGTAGTTCTATCTTAACTACATAGTTAAAACATTTTCTATAATCTGTCCAATATTGATGATATAATCTGGGCTCTAGTTTCACCAAAGCCAGTAGCAGCAAACTTGCAGGGCAGATGACTGACACCACTCCCACAGCCCGCAGCTTAGGGTTAGGTAGTGCACCACCCAGCCACATGCACGCCACTTGCCTGCATGACACTTGCAAACTAACATACTAAAATGCCAGCAGAATAGGCCTAATGGTCTTTCGTCTCTGCTCGCTGGTCAGCCCTCACCCTGGAGTTAATTTGCTGCCCCCCTCGCCTCCCTCTCTCTGGCTTCTCCCTTCCCAGTCCCAGATATTCTCACTGCACAGGACTTTGCTTCCAGAACCCTTCCCCTGTACCTGTCCCACCCCCTCTTGAACTCCTCCACCGTATCCGCCTCCACCAGCCCCCTGGGCAGTGCATTCCATGGCTCCACCACTCTCTCAGTGAAGTAGCACTTCTTCCTTTCTCCCATGAATCTCCTTCCCTCCAGCTTCCACCCATGCCCTCTAGTTGCCCCCCCTTCTTTCGGAGCACCCCGACTGCTCCTTCCCTATTAACCCCCTTTATGTACCTGAAGACCTCTATCATGTCTTCCCTTCTCTCTTCCAATGTGTAGATATTTAGCTCTTTGAGCCTCTCCCCATAGGTCCTGTTCCCCAAGCCCCAGATCATTTTGGTTGCCCTCCTCTGGACTCTCTTCAGGAGTTCAATGTTCCTCTCTAAGTGTGGCCTCCAAAACTGCATGCAGTACTTGAGGTCCGGCCTCACCAAGCAGTTATACAGCGGGAGTATCACTTCCCTCCTTCTGGAGGTGATCCCCCTAGTGATGCATCCCAGCATCCAGTTGGCCTTGGCCGCTGCACTTCTACAAGTCTCAGAATTGTTCATCTTGACATGCACCACCACCCCCAGGTCCATCTCAGCCATTGAGACTTGTAGCATTTCCCAACCCCCAGGGTGTACACTTGGCCCGGGTTTCTGGCTCCCAGGTGCTGTACCCTGCATTTCCCTGCATTGAACCTCAGCTTCCACTTTCTAGACCACCTTTCCAGAGCCTCCAGGTCCCCCTGTAGGGCCACCTTTCCCTCCTCCCCATCCACCACCACCCCCAGTTTTGAGTCATCCACAAAGAGACTCATCTCACTCCTGATACCCTTCCTTATGTCAGATACATAGGTGTTGAACAGTAGGAGTCCAAGGACCGATCCCTGAGGGACCCCACTAATGATCCAACTTGGGGATGAGACTATCCCACCAACCACGACCCTCTGGGTCCGGTCCTGGAGCCAATTGCCTATCCATCTGATCATCTAGTTCCCCACCCCCATTTCTCCCAGCTTATCCAACAGGCCCCCATGAGGAACAGAGTCAAACGCCTTGAAGAAGTCAAGAAAGAGGACGTCCACCGGTCTACCCAGGTCCAAGGCACTCGTCACCCAGTCATAAAACTCCACAAGGTTTGTCTGACATGATTTGCCCGGGATGAATCCATGCTGTCTATCGTCCAGGCACCCCGACTTTTCCAGGTCCCCCCCCAGCCTCTTCTTGACAATGCCCTCCATCACCTTGCTCACCATCAATGTCAGGCTGATGGGTCTGTAGTTCCCTGCCACCTCCCTTGATCCCCCCTTGTGGATAGGCACTATATGTACCACCTTCCAGTCATGGGGCACCCACCCTGTCCTCAGAGAGATGCTGAAAAGCTCAGTCAGGGTTTTCGCCAGGACATCCGCCAGTTCCTTCAGCACTCTGGGATATAAAATTTATCCAGCCCCGGTGCTTTATCCGTCTGAAGGGATCTGAGGGCTTCCCTCACTCTCTCTGCCATGATTTCCACCTCCGCTACCTCATCCCCCTGCTTTGCCTTCCCCTTTCCTGCCAGTGATGGCCCACCTCTCCCCAGACCCGCCGATCGGTAAGGGTCCCCCCTCCTCAGTTTCACCGTCTCCTCCCATGTATGATGCAGCCCCCATTTTCCTTGGTGGAAAACTGAGGCAAAGTACTCTTATTTAGCCTGCTCCCCTGGGTCTTGTGCTCATCCCTCCCATTTTAATCCTGCTAATCTGCCCCTTCACCCTTCATTTTTTCCCAATGTATCTAAAGAACCCCTTGTTCCCTCTCCTAATTTCCCTGGCCAGGTTCTGCTCCTTCCTTGTCTTAGCCATCGTCTCAACCCTAGTGGCCCTTCTGGCCATCAGCTCGTACTCCTATAGATCCCTTTCACTCCTTGAGCACCTGAAATGCTTATAAGCCACCTTCTTTCCCCTCACCACCTCCTGATCCTCCCTGGTTCACCAGCAGAGTTTACAGGCCTTACCACAATTTCGTCTTACTCTTGCACAGGTGCTGGTAGCATCCTGCACTCCTCTCCTGATAATTCCCCACCTACTGTCAGTGTCCATGTCTGGCCCAATCCCATCCAAATACTTCTTAAGGATCCTTGAAATCCGCCCCCCTGAAGTCAGTTACATCCATCTTTGTGCAGCCTTATACCCCTCCTAGGTCCAGGCAGAACCAGACTGTGGCATGGTTGCTTCCCGCCAACGGGTCCTTTACCTCCAGGCCCCCAATCTAGTCACTGTCTGCCAGGACCACATCCAGTATTTACAACTTCCTGGTTGGTTCCACCACCTGCTGAGTTAGGAAGGCATCCTGAAAGACATCCAACAACTTCTGTTCCCTGGCCACTGAGGATGTCATAGTCTCCCAGTCCATTCCTAGCATGTTTAAGTCTCCCAACACCACCACCCTTTCCCTGCCCAATCTGCAGTGTCTCCCAACATCTGCCACCAGACTCTCCTTCAGTACCTCCGCCAGCACAGGGGGTCTATACACCACTCCTATTTTTACTCTCTTGCCCCCCCCCCGTTATCAAGGTGACCCAAATCGCCTCCACAGTTCCCTCCGTCACCTCCACTCCTCCTATGCCAATGCAGTTTTTGACTATTATTGCTACCCCTCCTCCCCTTCCCTCCCCCCGTCCTTACTGAACATGGTGTAACCCTCCAGGTTCAGGTCCCAGTCATGCCCTGTGGTGGACCAGGTCTCAGTGACTGCTGCCACATCCACCTCTCCCTCCGTTAGCATCTCCTGGAGCTCAGGCATTTTATTGCCCAAGCTCCTGGCATTTAGCAGGACTACCTTCCACCCTTTCCGTATACTTCCACTTCCCCTGCTCGCGTTCCCATGGGGATTCCGTCTTCCCTAGGTCAGCACCTTACCAGTCTTCCTTTTCCCTCATTCCTCCAGCTCCCTAGGGTGGGTGGAGACAGAGTCCCTCCTTTATCGGACCCCCCTCGACAGCCTTTTCTCCCATCCTTCCCCTCTTCACAAGCTTAAACCCCACCTTTCACCAATGAACCCCTCTATTTTCAACTTAAGGATTTCCTTCCCCTCCAAATTGAGATGGAGCCTATCTCTAGCATATAGCCCCTATCCTCCCAGGTCTCCCCCCAATCCCCCATCAACCCATATCTTCTGGCCCCACACCACTCCCTGAGCCACTGGTTTATCTCCCTAATCTTCCTCTTGTGTTCTCCACTAGACCTTGGCACCAGCAGGATTTCCGAGAAGGAAATCATGCATCCTATGTCATGACAGACCCTGGCAAGCTCCCTGAACCTTGCCTGTATCTCTATCTCACTATTTTCCTCAATGTCATTGGTACCCAGGTGGATCAGTATGTCCAAGGAACATCCAAAATCCTTTGCCAGCTGATAGACCTCATGCTTGGCCCTGTGCACCATTAGTCCAGGGAAGCATTTTGTTCTAACTGGGCAGGCTGCTTCCTCCTCCCTATCCCATATGATACCCCGATCATGGAATCACCCAACAGGAGCACTCTGACCGCCCCTTTTTCTCCATTCCCCCCTTCCATGTCCCTCATCCTTTCTTCTGGCCCCTTCCTCCAGCCGGCTCCTTGCTCCTCCCCCTATCTGAGTGCCACCTGTCACCCTCTCTTTATTTACCCTGGCTGCCCTTCCCCTCTGATCCTATGCTTCTCCTCCTCCCGAGTATCCTTCTGTACTCTGCTACCCCCCGTCACTGCTCGTGACTGACCCTTCCCCCCATCTGCTAAACTTGCCTGGCTTGTCCTCCCTTCCTTCCAGTCTCTGTTCAGCCCCTCCTTGCCTGTCATGCTCCCCTGGCCTAAACCCTCAGCTCCCTTTATTGTATCCTCTTTGTACTTCTGGTCCCTCTCCTTGCCCTTTCCTCCCAACTGGTCCTTCTCCTTGTGCTTTTCTCCCTCTTCCCCCTCCTCCTCCTCCTGCTCTGATCCCCCTCTCCCCCCATTTTCCCACATTCCAAGTTTTTCCCTGTTCTTCCTGCTATCTGGCCCCTGCCTTCTGCCCCCTACTCCCTTTCCATCTCTAACCGCCCCATCATTGCTACATAACACCCTCATCCTCACGCAGAAGAAGAGAACTGAAGCAGTTACTGAGCTTAAGGTCTGATCCACCTCCCCCTTTGCTTCCTTCTGTCCAGCCCCAGCCATCTGCCTACTTCCCTGAGAATGTCCTCCCTTTGGCCCCCCTCTGTGAGGGTCCCCAGATACCTGCCCACTTCCTTGGTAGTGTACTCCTTTTGGGCCCCCTCTGTCAGGGTACCTATGTGACCCCAGAGTACTCTCCTGCACTCCTTTGCCTATGCTCCCACCCCTAGAGCTTGGTGCAACCCCGTGGGAGAGCCCCTGCCCTGTTCCCCAGCCGTACCTCCCCCCTCCCTCCCTCCAGCTGTCTTCTAATCCCCTCAACCTCCTCCCTAAGCTGTGCCAGCTGGTAGCACACTGAGCAACCACCAAACTTCCAAGCCCAGTCCAGTATGATGGCCGCCCCACACCCCTTTGCACCCCACCACCCTCCCAAAGATGCCAGCCCTATTGACATGTGGTCCCATCCCCCTCCAAGTAGGTTTCCTTGGGTGAACCACCAGGTTCTTCACTAATCCAAGATACACCCCTACCCACTAATCAGGTCACCCACTAATCCTAGATACAGTCACACAGTGAACAGGTACCCCTGTTACTAGGTGCAGTACTACACAGTAAACTTATAGGGGAAGTGTACAACTCCCTATGCTCCTCTCTCCCAGCCTTTAAACCCAACCCCTGGTGGCTAGAACTACATGAGCTGCACTTGAAGCCTTTTCCTCCAATTGCAGGGCATGTCTTCCCCTATAAATAAGCCAAGCTCTGGGGAGGGAGGAGTGGGGAGGGTGGGATTAGGGCCCACACCCGACTCTCACGAGAGTGTATCAGCCCTGTGTTTCCCCCTCACTGCACCTCCAAGCACTACCAGCTTAGAAAATTTTTCAAGTTTACTTACTCTCACAGCCTCCAGCTAGAAGCTTCTTCCCCCTTCTCCTCTAACTAAAGACTGACTTAGATGGCAGCCACACTTTACATTCAAACAGCACTAATCCCCTGTAATATGATGCCTGCACTTACAGGCCAGATAGCAACTTTTAAACACACACAAACGCCAAATTGTCTGCTAGAATCCCTTCCTCCTGCCCAAACAAAATGTAAAAGCACAATAAATGGCTGCCCAAACTAAATGTAAAAGCACAATAAATGGCAGTTAAGACCAGCCCTCAAATACAATTACAAACACACAGAATACCAGCTAAGAAAATCTTTCAAGTCAACTTCTCTCATAGCCTCCAGCTAGAAGCTTCTTCCCCCTTCTCCTCTAACTGAAGACTGACTCAAGAATTGTTGACTTACAGGAATAGTTTTGTGCTAAACTAAATCAGTACTCAGTATTTCAATAGTTCTAACTTGACTGGTGTAGTTAAAAATCTGTCTTTAATACTGGTGGTGTAATCTGGGATCGAGGTTTCACCAAAGACAGTAGCAGTAACCTCACAGGCCAGTCAGCTGACTCCACTCCCACTGCCCATAGCTTATGTCCAGGTAGTGATGGTATGCAGTCACACACTGCATATCACCACTTGTCTGTGTGCCGCTGGCAAGAATTTTTATGCGCTGAAATAAATCAGTACTTCAGTAAATAACTAAAGTAGTTCTGACTTGAGTGCTGGAGTTAAAAATCTGTCTTTAATATGGGGGGGTATAATCCAGGCTTGGGTTTCACCCAAGCCAGTAGCAGCAACCTCAGAGGGCAGTCAGTTGACTCCACTCCCACCGCCCACAGCTTAGGGCCAGGTAGTGATGCCACACAGTCACATGGACACTACTTGCATGCATGCTGCCTGCAAGAATTTATTTGCACTAAAATAATTCAGTGCTTTAGCAAATAATAAAGGTAGTTCATACTTGACTACTGTAGTTAAAAAATTGTCTTTAATATTGGTGGGGTAATCCAGGATTGGGTTTCACCAAAGCCAGTAACAGCAACCTCGGAGGCAGTTGGAAAACTTCACTCCCACTACCCAAAGTTTAGGGCCAGGTAGTGATCCCACAGAACTGCACACAGACAACTTGCCAGCATGCTGCTTGTGAGAATTTTTTTGTGGTAAAATAAATCAGTACTTCAGCAAATACTAAAAGTATTTTAGTAGTTCGGAGCATCTAGAAATCATTGTCATCTTGTAATACAATGGCAGAAAGAGGTGGTAAAAACATGCTTGGTCCAGCCCCAGCAAACTTACAATTTAGGAATAGGTTGGTAAACCTGAATGTGAGCAATGGTCAGGCCATATTCAACACCAAGAATTAATGTTTACCCCTTTGAATCATATGTTTTCCAGCAATAGTAGTACTGCACCTGGCACAAGAGATAGTGGTACAAGCAGAAGTAGAGAGACACTGTTTATGACTCCAACAACCAATGTGTCCCCATCTCTCACCAGTACCAGTACCAGTATCACATCTGTTGTCACCACCACAAATGTCAGAGAAACTCTGCCTTCCTTAACAAGAACTGGCAACATGACTACTACAGCCAGTACTGCAGCTGTGACTCCAGCCGCTACTGATGCTATGAACCCTGCCACTACTGCCACTGTAATATTATCACCACAGTATGTTATCCCTGCCACTACTGCCACTGTAATATTATCACCACAGTACGTTATCTCTGTCACTACTGCCACTGTAATGTTATCACCACAGTATGTTATCCCTGCCACTACTGCCACTGTAATATTATCACCACAGTATGTTATCCCTGCCACTACTGCCACTGTAATATTATCACCACAGTATGTTATCCCTGCCAAATTGAATATTACTGGTATGACGATTACAGTTGCCTCTTGCTTCTCAGCTTATCACTACTCCTGAAAGCATTGCAGAGGGGGAGCATTCATTTGACTCTTAGTATATCCCTCCACATAAGTTGCCAAGTGACACAGCATCCAGAGTAATAGAATTAGCAGCAAGCATAAGGCAAGTCAAGGCAAATTTTATTGATATGGTGCCCAATCCTAGAGGCTCTGGGCACCCTACAGAGAAATACAATAAAACAGGCTATACTATGATTAAAATAAGATTACATTAATGCAATTATATAAATAAAATAAAAATCAAGTTAAAAAAAATAGCTTTCAGGATGCCATAATCAGGGACTGAACAAAAACGTGATGTGATTGAGCAGGGTTCTCCTTCCCCTAAGAAAACCAAACAAGGAATATGGACATTTGTTCCTCAAGCTCCATCACAGCCTGAAGAACAGCTGAATGATGGCAGCACTGGTGTCACCTTCAGGGCAACAACATCAGGACAAGAAAGGCATGTCTTTTGCAAAAAGAATTTGGGGATGTTGTACTACTGGAAGCACTGGTACTGAACCTATAGTGGTAAGAGTGTGGTGTGGCTGCATTTTACTGTGTTAAAGAAGGACACAAGGAAGGCAATCTGTTTTTTTTAGCAACAACACTATAAGCAAAAGGAAATCCCTCTTTAACTTAACCACAACATTATTACCAATCCACTTGAAGCTTAAGCACTCTCATCTGTAATGCACCCTTGATTTCCCCAAGACTAAACCCCTCTGGTGGATAGCCAGGCACTCTTGACACTGATAGCAGTACTGGTAAATCTGATTTTGAGCAACCTAGTGGTCATGGCACTCCTTCCCCCTCATCAATACAGAGTCCCTCTACTCAGGTGGTTATTTCTGACTCCAGTGATACTACAAGGCAGAGACAGTCATCAGCAGGTCACACACACTGGTGAAGCAGTCCATATTGATGTCTCCCAAGGCAGTTCAAATAATGGATACTCTGCATGCACAAAGTGTCATGCCTGACATTCATCAGTACAGCAAAACTCACAGCTGATTGCTGAGATGATAGCATTGGATCTCCAGCCAATCTCAGCTGTGGAAGATACTGGCTTCTGATGGATTCTTCAATATTTGTACCCATGATATCAGATACCATCTCATACCATGATTTCAAGGAGTGTATTGCCATGAATGTATGATGGCGTGTGATATGCTGTTGCTGCTCTGCTTGCAGAGGCTGTTGGTGGTGTTTTTCACTGCTGATCAGATATCTGTATTAGTGATAACTCCCTGCATCCTTATCTCTCCTTACCTGCACACTGGTGTGTGAAAGGCCCCCCCCCCAGTCTGACTGTCACATTACATCAGCTTTGCTGAACGTCAGACTGATGGAGAAAGACCAAACAGCACATAATATTCTCACATTCCTGCAATACATGTTGTGGTCCTGGACTGGTGTTAACACCAATTTAAAAGTTGTTTTTTTTGTTACTGACAGTGGCACAATCATGGTGAAAGTCATCAATGATTGGCACTATGGCGGCTATTTACAAAGGGTTGGGAACTACATGCCAAAGACGCATATCCCACACTTGCAGCTCCACACCCACCGGAGATCCGTGCAGGACCCATATTCACCAACACCAGCCTTCAAGTGGCTCCCTTCCACCGCCCCACACACAGGATTCCTTGGAGTGGCTGGGTGTGAAACGGTGGACTCAGGCAAGCAGTCAATCAGCTGCTAGACCCGGGTCCCAACAGTGTATTACTTGCACAATGTTGGCAGCCAGCACGCAGTGTGCCAACTGCACCGGGGGGACTGTGCTTGGGTTGCCACCATCAGCCCACCAAGGAGTGCCCCAACCGCAGGGGCGTATGCTTCTGGGGGGGGTCCATGTATCCCTGCCGCCTCTGCTGTGGCTGCAATCTGGGGGGCATGTAACCAGTTAATGTCTGCTATGGAATGGCATAGCAGGCAGCCCCCCATGCACAGCACTCCACATATTGGAGAATGCCGCAGAGTGCTGGCGCACCCATTGTACTGGCCCCCCAGCCCAGCATAGAGCTCCATTGACAGTCAGGGGATCGGGTGCATAGGGGTCACATATTCCTTTTGTAACTGCTAAGCATGGGGAGCACTGGGTGGGGGGTGACTACTTGCCAAATTTACAGAGCGTGTAGCCACTTTTCACCTTTGGGGATAGGGCACTTTGTGAGTATTCAGTGCATTGCATGCACACAGTCCTTAGGTGGAAGTTCAGGAATGTAGTATCCTGGGCTTCAGTGATCACCCTATCCTGCTTTTGGGGGGGGTAGGCTTGCTTGATAGGTGCCCAGGTCTGAGAAAAGGCTATAGCCACCTCACCGCCTTCAGTTAGAGTTTGACCATCGCAGATCATCTGGCCCTGGGGAGTTTTCTTTTTGCTTTTATCAGGTCATTTATGCAGGACCAGAAGGACCTGGGGTCTGATAGGTTGGACTGCTGAAGGCTTTTAATGTACTCCCACTTTGCGTTTTTCGAGAGTTTCTTACATTGATTCCTCAGGGATCTATAGGCGGCTAGGTCACCAGAGAGAGTCGAGTACCTGTGCTTTTTCCAGGCCTTGTCTTGGCTTATCATTAAGTATTTTAGCTCCCTAGTGATCCACCTGTAACAGTGACCTTTTCTGCATATTTTCCTTAGTGGGGTATGAAGGTTAGCAGCCAAGGAAAATGTGAGCTGGAAAAACTCAGCAGCAGCATCCAGGCTGGGCAGGAGCTTAATTGGTGACCAGTCTATCTGGCTCAGATTATGCTGGAAGGCTTCAGGTGAGAATTGCGAGAAATCTCTCACTGCAATGAGTCTGGGGGGATCTTTACAGGCTTGTTTTTCCAAATGCAGAAAGTTAGAGAATGGTCACTCAAAGCATCAGACATCACGCCTCCTGCTTGGATATTTGCAGGACTGGTAGCAAGGATCCAGTCTAAGGTGGAATGGTTCCCTGTTCTGGGATTATGCCTTGTGATCTCAGTGATGACCTGTGTCATGTTGGCATCAAGGAGCGATGCTCTCAGTGCTTGCTCTTTGCCTGCTTCCCAGTCTAGGTTGAAGTCCCCCAGGAGCAGTGTACTATACTCCCAAGTGCTTTTGTTACGTCCCCCAAAGCCTGTTGGACAGTGTTTGGATGGTTATTTATGCATCCTATTGTTAGGTGTTTTGCATGACCTAGGATGACTCTTAGCAATATTGATTCACTGGCAGTGCAATCAAGTTGGAGGTATGGGGCAAGTGAGGCATCCAGTGAGGATCTCTCACATATATGAGGACTCCTCCGGCTTTTTTTTATCTCTCAGTCTCTTCTAAAAGTATTATAACCCGCTAATATCACCTTTTGTGCAGGATATAAGGCTTTAGCCATGTTTCTGAGATGGCCAATGTGACGCTTGGACAGCTGGTTCTGATTACTCTACGATTTTTGTAAAATAAAAATACAGCGTGATTGTCTGTCATGAGAAATGCTGTGCTCCTGGATGACCCCCAGGTTTCACTTCAAAGGACTGGATATATGTTAAACAGCAGATCTCTGTAATGCAATTAACTTCTCAGTTTGCTTTGAAAGCTGGGAAGTGGAATATCCATTTCATGTCATCCTCAGGAAGCCCAGTTAAATTGTACCTGGTGTCACAAAGCACATTACACCTCAGTGAGATCTGGCAGTTAATCATAAAATGTTCTTTGATGTGTTTGAGAAAGGAAACTGCTCATGGATCAAAGGGACTGAGAAATCACAGTCTTAATTAAGAGTGTCATCCTTTGGAAAATGAGTTTTGCTGAAGTCATAGAGTTTAATACCTCTTGATGGGACTTCCTGTTTTGTACATATATATATATATATATATATATATATATATATATATATATATCCTGAAAAGGAGGAGCTAGATGATGACATCATAGAAAAGGCAGGTTCAAGACAGTGTTTTAATTATGCTGTGACTGACCTTTAGAGAGATTCTTGTTTGGACTCTCTTGAAAACAACATCTATTTCATGCACTGTTAGAAGGTATACATTAGAGAGACACTTTTAAGTGTACTGTGGTAGGAGTTTGCACTTTTAAATCTTATTCTTTTAAAAGATTGTATGTTTTGTGAAATATTGTTCTGTATTAATATTTTACATATTTTTTTAATCTATTTTAAGTAAAATCTCTTATATTAAGAGACTACTTGGTGTGCCTTTGAAATTCTTTCTTTGACAAGTGAAGCATATATGGTTAAAGCTGACACTGTGCATAAGCGTACTGGTTTACCAAACTGGGAAAAGGTAAGAGTTTATGCTGAGGTCTTTCATAGAGTTTTTAAAGGTTAATTTTGTACACCTGGTTAGATGCCCGTAGGCAAAAGATATCTGGCATTTCCCTGAAGAGCAGAATTATCTGAGCCTGTACATAGGGTACGCTAGCAAGAGGTTCACAGTTTGAATCCCTCCAGAACTTGAGACCAAAGGTTGATTCAAACCCACAAAACAGACAGGATGGTTACCCTGTTCCGTTCCTGTTCACAATACTGCACTCAGAGGTTGGCACTGTGGGGACAGAGGTCCTGACCTGCTGAGTGGGGCTGTGACAGCCAGTACATCCGAATTATATTGGGCAACCCAGGATTGGATCTCGTGCATCTTTGGGAGCAGACTACAGACATTCATGTGGGCAATTTTTAGGCCCTTCTTGTTAACCCAGTTTGGGTCCTGGGAGGAACCTATGATGCAGTTTGGTATTTGTGATCCAGGATTTGTTTCAATGTCCCCCGAGCTGAGCAGCAGCTTTATGGCATCTCAGCTGATAGCTCTGAGTCCAATGAAGTTGACAGCTATCAATCTTTTGCATCTAGTGCCTGCAAACATGTTGTAGCAGGCCTCTTTGTGAGTTAACCCATGCCTTATTAACAGGGAGTCTAGCAATGGGATTGCAGGGCAATTGGTGAGGTGTGGAAGGGGATAGTCAAGCATACCACAGAATGGGTTAGGGGAGCAGCAGGTACCCATTAGCAAGTCCACCCTGATAAGTACACTGATATACATGAAGGCCAGAGTGAAGCTCCAGTAGGGTAGGGCAGAGCAGTGATAGACCTTATTATGATGAGGCTTCATCATCTCAGTAATTATCCAGCAGTTACCGAAACAGCTGAGGGTACTATCCTTTTAGAGGGATAGGTGGTCTTTGCTTTTCTAGTGGGGGAAGTTGGCAATTTGAAAATTTTTGGCTGGGATACAACATTTCTCTAAACGTTTTAGACTTGGGGCTCTTTGAGCTGTGTTGGCATCCTCTGGTGGTAGGAGAAGATAAGTTGCTAATGATGAAGCAACCTGATAGGTTTTTTCAAGGCACTTGATCCTGCAGGGTGAACTCACAGACACTCGCACCTGCAGTAGTCCAATTAGTCAGTTTTTGCATACCTGTTCTCAGGAGGAGGGGTGGCAGGTTCACCCACAGCTGAGGCGTCTCGCTCTGGGAAGGGCATTTCGGTCCAAGCCCTCTCGGCCACCCTTGGAGGGGGAGCCAGTCTGATTCTGAGGAGTGAAGAAGAACTGGATTAATTCAGGTACTGGGGGGAGGACTGTTCAACAGTGGGGAGTGGCAAGCTGGGGAGGGCCAAGGCTAATTACTCATTTCTGCACTGTTACGAACAGGGCTAAAAGCAACTATTATTTTTTTTTTGCAAACTTCTAAGCAGCTAATTTCCTGCACAGTTCTAAACAGTAGTTTCAAGGGCTACTGCAAGCAGCAGTTTTCAGCATATGTTATGAACAGGGCTAATAACAGCCATTTTTGCAACGTTCTACTCAGCTATATTTTGCAAGGTTCTAAACAGTAGTTTTAGTTCTTAATTTTTGTAAAATCACCTCCTGACAGCAAGCAGTGCAGATTACTTAGGAAATCAGGCAGGCTCCTTACTAGAAAAACACCGGAGATGCTACTAATGCAGCTTGTTACAAGGTTTAAGATCAAATCCTCCTGCAGTGAGAGAGTAAATTACATCTCCTGCAGTGAGTTAACAATGCTGCTCAGCTCCCGTTGTTTCAGTCAGGTGGGTTAGCTGAAGGTGAAGACCAGGCTTAATACAGCTACGGGGAGAATAAGGTCAATTTACACCCAGATTTGATTGCTTCTCTCAAGTTGAGCAGAGATACTTTTTTTTTTTTATAATAGTTCAATAGAGCACATGACCATGCTTAGCGATTGTACCCATACTTATTCCATTTTGGGGCAGCATAATTGGTACTGGTATAATAAGTACAGCCATGCTCTCTGTTAAAACAGTAAACAAAAACAGGATTGCAGGCACATAGACATTACCAGAGGCTTAGTCCATTAGTCACATAATCAGGGTGCTGGCAGTGTGGGAAAGTGAATTAAGCGACATGGCAAGGAGTTAGGGGCACAGGATTAATTAGAAAAAAAAGTACACATAAGGAATTGCACTAAACAATTATATTTAATTGTATTTTGATTAGGATCTCATGGTCCTACATCATTTCTGTAGGGGAGTTTAAAGTAAAGATGAATTCACCTTTCCTTTTGTCCTGTATCACACCTGTGCTGTTCATACATTTGTTTTATTTTAAACATAAGGATGATTTCATTTAATTTAATATCATTTCATTTTTATTGGTTATACTGGAAAGACATGTGAGCATTGCTGCCCATTTACACAAGCATCCAGTTAGTAAATGGAGTACACAGTGAAGAAAGGAGGGTTGCTAGCGGGGTACCACAGGGTTCAGTACTGGGACCGGTCCTTTTTAATGTCTTTATAAGTGACATTGCAGAGAAACTG
This sequence comes from Neoceratodus forsteri, assembly GCA_016271365.2. Lineage (NCBI taxonomy): Eukaryota > Metazoa > Chordata > Ceratodontiformes > Ceratodontidae > Neoceratodus > Neoceratodus forsteri. The sequence goes on from CM057454.1 coordinate 1,279,075,609, forward strand.
GAAGGAAAAGTATGTCTCTTTGCAGATGACACAAAGATCTGCAACAGGGTTGATATACAAGAAGGAGTGGAAAGGATGAAGAGGACTAGCAAGGTTGGAGGAATGGTCAAATGTATGGCAGCTCAGATTCAATGCAAAGAGGTGCAAGGTAATGCACATGGAAACAAAAACCCAGGGGAAGTGTACACAATGGGGGGTGAGATTCTGACAACAGTAAAAATGAAAGGGACCTGGGGGTAATTATATCAGATGACCTAAAGGTGGGCAAGCAATGTGAGAAGGCAGTAAGGAAGGCTGGAGGGATACTGGGATGCATAGGAAGAGGCATCAATAGTAGAAAATAGGAAGTTGTTATCCCTCTGTACAGACAGTTGGTGAGACCCCATCTGGAGTACTGTGTGCAGTTCTGGAGACCCCATCTCCGCAAAGACATAGACAGAGTGGAGGCTGTCCAGAGGAGGGCAACTAAAATGGTGCAGGATCTGCACCAGAAGACATACGAAGAAAGACTAAAGGAGCTTAATATGTATACCCTTGAGGAAAGAAGGGAGAGAGGGGACATGATAGAAACTTTCAAGTACCTCAAGGGAATCAACAAAGTCCAAGAGGGTAGCACCTTTCAGAAAAAGAGATGTGCAAGAACAAGGGGGCACAATTTGAAGATAGAGGGGGGATGGCTCAGAGGTAATGGAAGGAAGTATTTTTTCACAGAGAGGGTTGTGGATGCATGGAACAGCCTCCCAGAGGAGGTCGTGGAGTCAAGAACAGTGGAGGAATTCAAGAATGCATGGGACAGGCATAAGGCAGTCTTAGTGGGAGGGGTAGGAGGAAGTAAGCTGTTGGTTAACTAGGATCTGCAGCTTATCTGTTAGGTAGAAAAATGGGCAGACAAGGTGGGCCAAGCGGTCCGTATCTGCCGTCAAATTCTATGTTTCTATATTTCTATGTTACATAAAAACAATCATGTGACATGACATAGGCTGAAACATTTAACTTACAGCTAGTGTTAACACCAAGGTACATATCCAATCAGGACAGTATAGACAAAAGGGTAACCAAGAACTAACCTGGGTGATTTAACAAATAGAAAGGTGACATTAGTATTCTGTGAGAGTTTCACAATAATATAATATACAGCAGGAAACAAACATTTAAGTGCAATCAAAAAACTAGCCGAGGTGAAGTAACAGTACTACAAGTGCTAGAAAGAGAAATGATGCCATACATCAGCACTGAGAGTAAGACCTCTTGCATGAACACATTGGACACTGTGCTCAAGCACTTTATTGTGCATTTTCCTACAACTTATGCATAATTGTACACAATGTTCTCTACTATCTCCTCTCCACTTGTGCTTGCATAGGTGAATCATATTGTTTTAACGAGCAAAACATTTCTCCTGTACAATTGTGCATATGACACCAACGCAAGACATGCCATTTTTTTCTTTTCAAACTGGACATTTGGTACACAGGTCTTATCATGCCATACAGTGGGCATTCTTATCAGCCCTCCAGCAGCCTTTGAGTGTTCATTAGGGCTGTGCATGGTCCAAATAGTATTTCCCAAATACCGTGAATAGTAGGCTTGCTGAATATTCAGATGGACTTCCCGAATAGTTCACTGTTTGGCCACTATTTGGGACATACTATTCGGTGGGTGAGATTTCAAAATCTCACAGAACTTCGCTGGCCAATCAGAGGCTGTTTTTAGAGCCCACAGCCAGAAACACCATGTGATCTCCTCACTCTGAGTGTGTAGATGAGAGGAGAAAGTCGTTTCTAAGAGAGCTAGCTCTGTTTAGTTTACCACTTGTGACTTTTATAACTGTTTAAAAAACGTTTTGTGTGTGATCCAGTTTGACATCTGATCACCTTGTGACTGCATCAGACTGTAGTTTTGTTTTTCATCCTTGAAACTGGGCTCAGTTTCAAGGAAAAGGAGAGTCTGTGTGTGAGTGAATCTGTGTGTGTGCTACTGCATGCTGACTCCCTTCCCCTACTGCTTACAGTTTCACAACTCAGCTGAAGCAGTGTGGTTTGATTTTTTTGCTTAAGAACCAATTAGTTCTTAACAGGAATTTTTTTTGTCAACAAAGTCCAGTTTAGCTTTTGCATGTAGTGTGTAACTGTTACTGGGCTCAGAAACAGTGAGTGGCTCAAGCTTTTGCTAACTGCCCCATCCCCACTACTGTGCTTGCTTACCTTTTTGTTCCAAATCCACACACAGCCCCTGTGGTATTTTCTATTTCTTTTGTGAAGCAAATTGGTATTTTGCTGTAATCAGGTTCCGGGCTCAGTTACCTGCATGAGTGAGATGTGATTGTCATCTGACTCCCTCTTGTCTGCGTTGCAGCTTACTGCGGTGCGTACATCATCCATGTGTGGGTTGTATTGTTGTTCTTGTAATCTGTGCCCTGCAAGTGCATGCACAGTAGTCTGCACGCATTTTTTTTTGTAATTTATAAAACATTGTATTTTTTTCTCATTGGGTCAGGCTTAGCCCATTGAATTGTTGCTGACTGTGGCCTGGTTCTTGGCTCAGTTCCCTGTACAACTGAGTAAGGAGGGTGTCACAGGTGTCTCCTCCCTCCACAGTTCACTGCATCTGACTGGTCTCCTTTGCTTGTGAGTTTTTCCTTTTTAGTGTGTCTTCGCCCCTGTGTGTGCACTGCTGTGAGTGTGTACACATAAATTTTCTCTGAACTGCTTTAGTATTTCTGTGTGTGTGTCAGGTGTGACTCACTTTGTTCAGTGTGTTGTAAGTTCTTTGGTGCACCTTCAAAGCTTGAATTGCTGTACTGTAAGACTGCACAACTGACACTGTACAAGTAAGAAGTTATTTGCTTACTCCATCTCTCTCAAGTATCAGCTTGTCTTTATTAGCTGCTACATAAGCAATGTTGCTATTGTTGTTTTCTGCAAGAATCACTAACATAAACAAAAACATTAATCACAAATAATATATACAGTAAGCTACAGACCATGTCTCATCAATCCCATAAACGTGCATGGTCCAACCCAAGCAAGTCATCTTCACCACCAGTCGTAAGTGGTGAGAAACAGGGTGAGAGATGGTCTGTTCATATTTGCTGCTCTAAAATAGTTTTATCCCCTGATAAGCCTTCAGGTGCTGGTATCAGTAAGAATGGGGATAGTACTAGTACTACTATAACTTCAACTGCTGCCACTACTATTACTAGTACTGCATTTGCAGCACCATCATTTTATAAAAGTAGGAGGGCTTTACAGCTGACATCTTCAGTCATACAAGAACAAGAACCCACCCCCACTACCAGTGGTAGTGTTATTCACACAACTGCCACCATAGAGCAACATCTCCTATCAGTGTGCTCCTCCCCACCACCACCAGTGCCGTGACTTCAGCAACTAGAGTTTGTGTACTGTTGACACCACCACTGCCATAACAGTGTGCACTGTTATTTGTGCTTCTTGCACAGCCACTGTCACCACAACCTTTGCCTCCATTAGTAGTTCTGAATGTTCTGCTGTCACCATGACTATTGCTGCCAGTATTACAACTAGCTATAATATGATACCAATTTCTTCGACTGTAACTCCTGATTGTGATTCTGGCACCAGGACTACTGTTGACAGTGCTACTACCTTGCCAACTGTGCCCATGACCATAGGTACTATGACTAGTACTGACCATGAGACTGTTACAATGACCACACCAATTGTGTTGCCAAAACGTACTGTTGCTCAGCCTCGTAAGTTTCCTGTCACCACATTTCCTTTTGCTGATGTGGAGGATTCCAAAGAAGAGCATTCATCTGGTTCTGAATATTTGCCAGAGCCTCAAGACTTGCTAAGCACATCATCTGATAGTGATACCTGTGACACGTGGACAGCTGGTTCTGATCCCTGTATCATTTTTTGTAAATGCAAAAAAATGTGTGATTGACTGTCTGTCAGAGAACGTGCTGGCTTGCAGAAATTGACACATCCAAACCACCCAGGAATAAGTTCAAAGGACAGGAGGTAGCTTAAACTGCAGATTTCTGAAATGCAGTTACCTTCCTAATTTACTTTGAAGTCAAGAACTAAAATATCCATTTAGGATGTCCTTAGGGAAATCCTTTGATTTGCACTAGGTGTCATGGAAAAAGGGCATATGCATTTGTATGGGGTGTCTTCCAAGGAAAGCCAGGGAACTACACCAAAGAGGCTTTGATGTCTGGATAGAGCCGGTCCCAGTCTTAAAGTAGGAAGTCCAATATGCATTTGCTTGGAGTATCCAGTGAATTACATCAAAGAGACTTTTGATGTCTGGGTGATGCAGATCACAGACCGGTTTTGACAAGTCACATGATTTTCATTTTTGTTACCTATTATTTTTTAAATATCCTAGTAGGACATCCTGTGTTATAAAATATAAAGTTTAATGCACCAAGGCGGAGTTAGGTGACCTCAGAGAGAAGGCCGTCTCAAGACTGCTTTCAAATATACTGAGCAGACCTTACACAGGGACATTGACATTCACATTTTTACCTGACTGAGAAAAGAGGAACAACAAAGCACTGAAACATTAAGAAGTAAGGAGACCTTAGACAAGACTAGTCTGAGTGTATGTATTGTGGGAATTTGTACTTTTAAACCTGTTTTGTTTTAAGGCTGTAAGTGTTGGAATATCTTGTTCTGTATTTTACTGTTTTCCTGTTTTTTCTATTTTAAAGTATAGATACATATTTTAAAAACTGAAATTGCCTGGTGTGCCTTAAAATTTATTTTTATATAAGTGAAGCTTAGATGGTTATAGTTGACCCTGTGCATGTGCTTTTTGTGATACCAAACTGGGAAAGAGAAAAGAGTTCTCTAGGTCTTGCATAGAGTTCTAAGGGTTCATTTTGTAATACCTGGTTAGGTGCCCATAGGCAAAGATATCTGGCCCCACAAAGACAGAATTATCTGAGCCTAACAATTGGGTACGCTAACAAGAGGTTATCAGTTTGAATCCCTCCAGAACTTGGGACAAAGGTGACTCGAACCCAGAAGACAGACAAGAGGGTTGCCTTGTTCTGTTCACTGTTCACAAGACTGCACTCAGAAGTTGGCACTTTGGGAGTAGAGGACTGACCTGCTGAGTGTGTTTGTGACAGATTTGGTTGGCAGCGGTGGCATAAAAAAGTTTGGTGGTATAAGCTTTATCGTTCAGTGTGTCAGCTTGAGACTGTTCAGCTCACTTGGAAAAAAGAAAGGCAGTGTTTTATTTAAAAAAGGAAACATAACTATATCCCTTGGCTTACAGTCAAGTTCCTACCCATTTAATTTTTTTTCAAAAGTGCCAGTCAAATTAGCAGTAGTAAGGAAAGATGACTTCCAAATACAGCAGGCACACTGTAGATTACTTAAGGCAGTTGTGCGGGGACAGAGGAGTCCCATTCAAAGTGAAAGCAAGCAAGCAGAGCCTCATAGATGCCCTGATGGTAGCAGATACCCAGAGCACTGAGTCACCAACCGTGACTGGAAAGGACCAAATCTGAAGTGTGGAAGGGCTAGCGGCCAGTGAAGGGTCCAGAGCCACTGAGGAGGACAGCAGGGCCACTGTCGGTGAAGGGGCACAGCAGCAGGGGAAGGTCACCAGTATCCTGAATCCAGAGGTACTCAGGCTGCAAATTGAGTTGTGCAGGATGGAACTGGAGGCAGAGTGAGAACAGAGGTAGGCAGACCATGAAAGTGAGTGAGAACACCAAGAGGCAGAGTGAGAGAAGAGAGAGGCAGACCATGAAAGTGAGCGAGAATGCCAAGAGGCAGAGAGAGAGAAGTGAAAGGTGGACCGTGAGGCAGAGTGAGAATGGCGAGAGACAGAGCGAGAACAGAGAGATGCAGACCGTGAGGAGCGTGAGCGTCAGTGAGCTGCAGAGGAGAAGAGACAGGAGCGCCAGAGGCAAAATGAACTGGAGAAGTTAAGACTCCAACCAGCTGCATGAGAGCAGGTAAGTGGCTTGGGTTTGACTGGGACTGCAGGACTGGGTTACAAATTGAACTCCAAATTAATAGTCGAATTTAAAGAGGGGGAGGACATGGATGCCTTTTTAAATTCTTTTGAAAAATTTTGTATTCAGGCTAAAATTCCTAGAGAGTCCTGGAGCTTCCAGCTATCCCCGCTACTTACTGGGAAAGCTTGGGATGCATTGGGTCAAATGGACAATGAGGACAGTAATAATTACAGCAAACTAAAAGCTGCACTGTTAAAAATGTTTGAATTAACTGCTGAATCATACAGAGCTAAATTCAGTAAGCTCAAGAGAAGCCCTGATGTGAACTATGAGGAGCTAGTCACAAAACAACGTCAGTTTTTAAAACGTTGGTGGGAAGGAATTGAGGTAAACTCTGTTGATAAAATTGAAAATGTGATTTTATTAGAAGAGTTTTATTGGGCATGCATAGCAGAGCTAAAAACCTGGCTAGAGGACTGAGATCCAAAAATGGTGCAAGAGGCTGCTGAACTCTCGGACCGCTATGCCAAAAGCAGACCTGCTTTGAGAGTGAATAGGGCAGGCATGGCAGTGCAGAAAGGGAAAAGCACGCCTTCAAGGCAGCTAAAACCATGGTATCACTTTTGACGAATTTCTTACTTTTACAGCCCATATTGATAACACTGCTAAAACAGTGCACCAACACATGGGAACTTTATATCGGAACCGTCAATTTTTCAACCAAGCTGTCTTGAGGATCACTGTTCAAAGCTCCATCATCTCAATCATAGACTATGGTCTAATTGTCTATGGCTCAGCAACTACCACTGCACTAAAGCGCATCTCAACTGCACTAAACAAAACCTGTCGACTGCTCACTGGAGCACACAGACGGACCCACACTTGTGACCTATACACAGCAACCAGTTGGTTACATCTCTCCAATCGCATTATGTACCTCACCTGTGTAATGGCAAAAAAATCAATCCTGGGACTCACTCCTCCATGTATCCGGGACCTGCTCTGCCTGAACAATGGCTCTCATTCCAAGAGAAGTTCAGACCTCCAACCTTTCCTTGACCCTAGATGCCAGATGGCTCAGGGACAAAGATCTTTTGCCTACCATGCCGCTTCCTGGTACAATGCGCTTAACCTGCCTTCTCTATCCTCCACGACTCTGGGAGCTTTCAAATCCATACTATACACTCGCCTCACAGCCTCCAGCTCCTGTGACTGCTTTGACTAAAGTCTCATTCCCTCTTAGTGCACTTACTTTTTGTCTCACCCATCCACCTTGGTCTCTTCATTGACAAAGACAAACTGAGTACCACAAACCTGGTTCTGTCTGCTTCTAACTTCATATTTCTCCCTCTCTTCCCCCTCAAGCTCACCAAATCCTTATTCCTTGCCCTCTAAACTGCCTCTGGGCTTACTTTGCCTTTTTTTTCTTTTCTCTCCTCTTTTCTTTCCATACATATATGCTACTGTTTAAGTTGTGAACTTGTTAAACGGCTTACTGATTGTGTAACACTGTACTTAATGACGTGGAACCTTTGTAAAAGGGCCTTGGCTCAAAGGTATTAATTCCTAGAACAATAAACTAACTAAACTAAAATCCTCACTGCCTCTACCGAAACCAGTTAGCCCCAGGTTTCAACAAAAAGATTCCGCTGAAGTAAGAAATGCATGTTGGTTGTGTAAAGAAACTGGGCATATTGCCAGAGAGTGTCCCAAAAAGGTGAGCAATAATACACAACAGGGTGCTAGAAAAGAAGTGGGTTGTTTGTGTGTCCCTGGGAGCATGCCAGTGAGCATGAGGGAACACATGCACCCAGTCATGGTAAATGGTGTGCAGACACAGGGGTTAAGGGACACAGGGGCATCCCTGACATTGGTAAAAGGGGATCTGCAACAGCCTGGTCAGCTTATACCCAGTAAATATGTAACTGTACAGGACTTTGTGGGCAGGGAGAAAACATTGCCCCTCACTATTGTTGTCCTGGACTGGGGTGAACCAGGGGAACTGTGCAACAGGTGGCTGTAGCCAAAACATTAGCAGTGGATGTGATCCTGAGTAACAATCTCCAACAGGGGATAGTATGTGCAGTTACCTGTAGCCAAGCAGCAAGGGAAAATTGTAGCTCCCTGAACCCCAAAGAAACCAGTGTGGAAACCACTGAGAGGCTGGTTCACCAGCCTGTGTCTCCAGATGGGGAGACTGATAAAAAGGCAGCAGAAATTTCCCTGGTAGCAAGTAACCACACAGCTACAGAGGGTCACTCTGAAGAGGGAGGGGTGACCCATTATCAGACGGTTGGGATTGACAGTGATCCTGAGGGCCCTGATGCTAGTACTAGGGACCCTAGTTTGGCAACTGAAGGGGACCTGTCCCATGTCTTGGGACTGTGTGAGGGGTTTGCAGCTGCTCAGAGGAGTGACCCTAGTTTAGAGAAGCTGAGGGCTTGGGCAGACTCGGACGGTGCACAGGGAGGTAACGGCAGACATAAGGTTTATTGGGAAAATGGACTTATGTATACTTAGGCAGTGCAGACAGACGGAGGGATGCTAGGCAGGCAGCTTGTCATTCCCCAGGGGTATCTTGAGCAGTTGCTCAAGATTGCCCACGATATTCCCTTGTCTGGTCATCTGGGAATCGCATGAACTATGCAGCGGTTGGCCCAGAATTTCTACTGGCCTAACTTCACCCAGCAGGTGAAGGAGTATTGCAGGTCTTGTCACCGGTGCCAAGAAATAGGGAACATGGCAAGAAAACCCAAGCCACCCAGATTCCATTACCCATAGTGGAGGAGCCATTCCAGAGGATGGGAATGGATATTGTGGGGCCTTTAAATACCTCCAGCTCCTCAGGAAGAGATTCATCCTAACTGTTGTGGATTATTCCACCCAGTACCCAGAGACAGTCGCCCTATCCTCTCTGAGGACAGACAAAATGGCAGATGCCTTACTTGGGATTTTCTCCCATGTTGGGTTTCCGCAGGAGGTTATCACCAATTGAGGGGGTTCCTTCATGTCAGACTGATGAAAAGTTTATGGGAGAAGTGTGGGGTGGTGCAGAGATGCACAACACCATATCACTCACAAGCCAATGGGATTGTGGAAAGATTCAGTTGTACCCTAAAGTCAATGCTCTGGGCATTTGCCGAACAGCATGGGAGGGACTGGGAAAAATACCTTCCCCACCTGTTTGCATACAGGGAGGTGCCCCAAGAGTCGACAGGATTTTCCCCCTTCGAACTCTTATATGGACGCCGGGTATGTGGGTCCCTAGACTTGATCCAGGAGGACTGGGAAGGCAAGCATGCCACCCAGGGAACTCCCGTTGTGGATTATGTCGTTAGGTTTAGGGAAAGGCTGAAGGAGCTTATGGGGACAGCCCAGAGCAACCTGGCAGCTGCCCAATGGAAACAAAAAGTGTGGTATGACTGCATAGCCAGAGCTCGCTCGTACATGGTGGGTCAGGAAGTCATGGTCCTTATTCCGGCCCAGAAACACAAGTTGCAGGCTGAGTGGGCAGGACCATACAAAGTGGTTAGGAAGGTAAATGACATGAACTACATTGTGGAGTTATCTGACTGTAGAAAGACAGAAAGGATGTACCATGTCAACATGATGAAGTCATATGCAAATAGGGCTGACATGGTGTTTGCAGTGTGTAGTCATGGGGAAAGGATGGATGAAGAAGACCCCCTTCTGGACTTGCTGGAAGAGAGTAAGCGGGAGTCCTCTGTGGAGGCAGTAAAATTGTCTCCCCAGCTGTCCCCGGGCCATATCCAGAAAGTAAGACAGGTTTTAGCAGACTTTGCCCCCTTGTTTAGCACCAAGCCTGGACTAACCCCCATAGCAATACACAATGTGGAGAAAGGGACACAGATGTCCATATGGCGGACAGCATATCGGGTGTCAGAGGCTGTCCAAAAGGACATTAGGAGGAAAGTGGAGGAGATGCTGGATTTATGGGTAATCCAGAGATCCCACAGTCCCTGGGCCGCACCTGTAGTCCTTGTACCCAAGCCAGATGGCTCAACTCATTTCTGTGTGGACTATCATGGACTGAAAGCAGTCACAAAGTCAGACGCCCACCCGATGTCTCGGATGGAAGAACTCCTGGACATGTTGGGAGGGGTGACCCACCTTATGACCATTGACCTGACAAAGGGGTATTGGCAGGTAGAATTGATGGAGAGAACTAGGGAAAGGTCGGCCTTCATCACTCTGATAGGCTTATTTGAGTTTAAAGTAATGCCTTTCAGAATGAAAAACGCCCCAGCCACTTTCCAAAGGTTGGTGACCCAGGTGTTAAATGGTGCTGAGGAGTACGCCATGGCATATCTGGATGACATTGTCATCTTTAGTACCAGCTGGGAGGAACACCTGTCCCACCTTAGGGAAGTGCTGGGCAGGATACAGGGGCTGGGCTCACAGTCAAGGCTGAGAAGTGTCAGGTGGCCATCAGAGAGGAGGCATACTTCAGGCATGTGGTAAGCCAGGGACAGCTCTGTCCTAGCCAAATAAAAATAGAGGTAATCTAGGCATGGCCCAGACCAGAAACTCAGAAGCAGGTCAGGAGTTTTCTCTGGACAGCAGGGTACTATAGAAAATTTGTACCCAATTGCAATGCCCTGGCTGCTCTTCTATCTGACCTGACAACGAAAAGGATACAAAAGAAAATTACCAGGGGCCCAGCCAGTGAGGAAGCCTTTTCCAAACTAAAGGAAGCACTGCGCAGTGTTCCTGTTTTGACAAGCCCTGACTATAGTAAAACCTTTATAGTTCAGACTGATGCCTCAGTAATGGGTATTCGGGAAGTACTAAGTCAGACATCCAGCCAGGGGAGGGATCACCCATTAGCCTACCCGAGTAAAAAGTTACTTCCAGGGAGCAGGCATATTCCACTGTGGAAAAGGAGTGTCTGGCCATATTGTGGGCCCTAAAGAAATTGGAGCCATACTTGTATGGGTAGCATTTTGTGGTGCAGACTGACCCCAACCCCCTGGTTTGGCTGATGCAGATGGGAAAAAATAATGGTCAATTGCTAAGATGGAGTCTTGCTTTGCAAGGATATGACATGACCATTCTACATAGGGCTGGATCGACCAACCAGAACTCAGATGGGCTGTCCAGGGTCTATGAGGAATGAACTGATTTGGGAAGCTCATCCCATGCAGGGGGATAGAGCCCCCAAATGTAGTCTGGGTGGGGAGGATTGTGACATGTGAACAGCTGGTTCTTATCCATGTATCGTTTTTTGTAAATATAAAAAAATGCATGATTGACTGTCTGTCAGAGAATGTGCTGGCTTGCTGAAATTGACACATCCAAACCCCCCAGGGATAAGTTCAAAGGACAGGAGGTAGCTTAAACTGTAGATTTCTAAAATGCAATTACCTTGCCAATTTACTTTGAAGTCAGGAACTAAAATATCCATTTAGGATGTCCTCAGGGAAATCCTTTGATTTGCACTAGGTGTCATGGAAAAAGGGCATATGCATTTATATGGGGTGTCTTCCAAAGAAAGCAAGGGGAATGCATCAAAGATGCTTTGATGTCTGGGTAGGGCAAGTCCCAGACTGAAGTAGGAAGTCCAATATGCATTTGCTTGGAGTATCCAGTGAATTACATCAAAGAGACTTTTGATGTCTGGGTGATGCAGATAACAGACCAGTTTTGACAAGTCACATGATTTTCATTTTTGTCACCTATTATTTTTTAAATATCCTAGTAGGACATCCTGTGTTATAAAATATAAAGTTTAATGCACCAAGGCAGAGTTAGGTAACCTCAGAGAGAAGGCTGGCTCAAGAATGCTTTCAGATATACTGAGCAGACCTTACAGAGGGACACTGACATTCACATTTTTATCTGACTGAGAAAAGAAGAACAACAAAGCACTGAAAGATTAAGAAGTAAGGAGACCTTAGACAAGACTATTCTGAGTGTATGGATTGTAGGAATTTGCACTTTTAAACCTGTTTTGTTTTAAGGCTGTATGTGTTGGGATATCTTGTTCTGTATTTTACTCTTTTCCTATTTTATCTATTTTAAAGTAAAGATACATATTTTAAAAACAGAAACTGCCTGGTGTGCCTTGAACTTTCTTTTTATATAAGTGAAGCTTTGATGGTTACAGTTGACGCTGTGCATGTGCTTATTGTGATACCAAACTGGGAAATAGAAAAGAGTTCTCTAGGTCTTGAATAGAGTTCTAAGGGTTCATTGTGTAATATATGGTTAGGTGTCCGTAGGCAAAGATATCTGGCCCCCCAAAGACAGAATTATCTGAGCCTGATAATTCGGTATGCTAACAAGAGGTTATCAGTTTGAATCCCTCCAGAACTTGGGACAAAGGTGACTCGAACCCACAAAACAGACAAGAGGGTTACCTTGTTCTGTTCACTGTTCACAAGACTGCACTCAGAAGTTGGCACTTTGGGAGTAGAGGACTGACCTGCTGAGTGCGTTTGTGACAATACCCACCTAAGTGAATTTGGCAATGAGGTCGAATATGCTGCATATCTGTGTGAGAAGTGTGAACATGCAGCTGCCAAAAAATGCAGTGCTGCTCATCGTGGCAAGTAGGCCGGTCAGGGTCACCCTCCTCCTCCTCCTCCTAAAAAAAAAACAGTCCACCCTGTCCTTTCAAAGAGTTCTGTCAAGTTCAACTCCATCTGATGCACAAAGTAGTTTTATGACTACATCAGTTGTGGAAAAAGAAAGGGGTAGAACAACTGCACCCAGGTTTGATAAGGGGAAAGGGCCAAAACATTCCCATGGTCGCCCTATTGGGGCCCGTATTTCCACTGTCAGTACAGGTAAAAGTGTGGTGTGACTGTACTTTAATGTTGTAAAAGATGATCCAACAAAGGCAGTATGCTCTGTGTGTGACTGTACTATAAGTCGTGGTAAAAACCTTTCAAATCTCACTACAACATCAATGATGAACGATCTCTGAATGAAACATCCCAGTGCACTTCAATGATCCACAGCTGTTCCTCCACCTCCACAACATGTACCTGTCATCCCTTCTTCTGGTACTGGTCCAATAGATGCACAAAGTATTGTTAGTGATTCTATTACTGAGACAGACAGTGTGCCCTCAACTCCCCCTACACCATTTATAGCGCATCCCCATACAGGAGCATCACCCATTCTGCCTTCTTCTTCTCAGTTGTGTATTATTGCAACACCCTCCACCATGGGTTCAAAGTCAAAATCAATGCGATGTGGTACTGCTTTGACTACATCCATCATGCAAGCCTTCCATGCCCACACCAAATACCAGGTGTCACACCCAACAGCACAGCAGGTCACTAATTTAATGGGTGAGATGGTGGCCTTGGATCTGTAGCCATTTTCCATTGTGGACAACACAAGTTTCTATAGGCTGCTGCAGCATTTGCACCCCAGGTATAATATACCATCACAGACCACATTTTCAAGTACTGTACTACTCAACATTTACCATGATTTGAGAAAAGAAGTTGCCAGACTACTAGCACAGACTATTGGTGGAGTTTTCCACTGCACAACTGACATATGGACCAGCATGAATTTAAATCATGCATATACAGTATGTCACTGACAGCACACTGGTGTGTTGCAGATGTGGTAGTCACTGGTGGTGATGGTGGTACTGGTGCTGGTTCTGTCTCTTCCCCCTCTCCCTGCAGGTCTGCTTTGCTAAATGTCAGTTTTATGGAAAAGGATCACCGGGCTGTAAACATACTGTCATTCCTGCAAGAGATGTTGAGCTCATGGATTGATGGCAACAATTTGCAGGTAGGGTTTGTGGTCACAGACAATGCCACAAATAGGATAAAAGCACTTAGAGATGACAATTTTGAGGGGATACACTGCTTTGCTCATACACTAAATTTGGTGGTGACAAAGGCTTTGGCAAACACAGCGGAGGCAGATCACACAGTCAAAGTAGCCAGAAGCATATGCAGCCACTTTCATCACTCTGTGAAAGCCACAAATCATCTGCATCAGCTACAAGAGCATCTTCAAATGCCACAGCATCATCTCATCCAGGATGTACAGACCCAGTGGAATGCAACCTGCTACATGCTGCAAAGGTGTCTGGAGCAAAAGTGTACCCTCCATGAGATGAGCATGGAAACTGAAATAGGGGGAGTCCTCAGACATCAGGACTGGGCTGTGATTGAGGGCTTGGTAAAGGTTTTAGCCCCATTTGAAAGGAGCACTCGTGACCTTAGCTCTGATTCTGCACTGCTAAGTCAGGCAATTCCTGCTGTACAGATCCTGAAAAAAGCCATGAGGAGATTCAGTGAAAATGCTGAGAAAGATCCAAACCAGACACCAGGAACAGTGATGTCCCTTGTGGAAAACCTCACCTCAGGACGAGAAGTTAGATTTTCTGAGCTCTGTTCCAATAAAAAGCACACATTTGCCACTATGTTGGATCCACGTCTCAAGTGTGAGGTACTACACCTTATAATGCTGACTCACAGGGTTACAGACTTTCAGAAGCAGATATACTCAGAACTTAGTTTCTGCATCCTTGGGTCGATGAGACTAGCAGGTAACCCTATTGTTGAGCCAGTCTCAGAATCACAAACTGAAAGCAGTATGGAAAACCTTGAGAAGGAGGGTGACTGTTGGGCTGATCTCAACTCATCACTACAGGCTGAGCAGCTGAAGAGAACAGAACAGCAACCACAGTCGTCACCCAATCTGCTGAACAGTTATTTCAGTGAGCCTTGGGAGCCATTCTACATAAATCCAGTGGAGTACTGGATGAAAAGGATGAAAGCATCTCTGCACTTGGCACAGTTGGCACTTAAATATATCTGTTGCCCCCATACCAGTGTACCGTCTGAATGAATGTTCAGCAGTGCTGGGGATTTGGTGGAACTTCACCGATTCTCACTTGACCCAGCACATGTGGAACAACTTGTATTTATAAAAATAAATCTACCTCACCTTGGGTACACATATGGCCACTAACAATTGCATTAAATAATTGTCTTGTACTGGATACAATATTTGTGTGGTATAGCATTGACCCATACACAAGCCATTCTGTGTTAACCATCATTGTTCTGTTAGCAAATAAGCACATGTTAACATTCATATTCAAAGTCATACTAATACAAATCTGTGACCAGCACCATTTTCCTTTATTACTTCCACTGTCATTTTGTATTCTTTTGAATGAGCATGCCCTGCAATTCCCAATGCCTAAAACTGCCATCCACCTATTGACTGCTGTTCCCAATAAAAAATCATCAACTGGTGTTGCTACATCTCTCATCCCCTGTGTTGCTGGTGCCCATATTCCATCAATCCCTTTAACAGCTTTCCATGTGCCAGTTACCAGTGTGGCATCTCCAGTCTCAAGTATTTCACATGACTGGAATATTATGGTTATGAGTATGGTATCACTTGTCTCAGGTATTTCACATGACTGAAATATTCTGGTTACCAGTATAGCATCAAATGTCTCAAGTATTTCACATGATTAAAATGTTCTGGTTACCTGTATGGCATCACCATTCTCAAGTATTTCACATGCCTGAAATATTCCGGTTACCAGTGTAGCATCACCAGTCTCAAGTATTTTCCATACCTGAAATAGTCTGCTTGCCTGACTATGACCAGCTTGTACCATATGGCATATGGTATTCTTGTAGTGGCCGTTGAGACCCTTTCTGACCATATATAGACTGTTACTTAGCTCCAAATATTGCCAGAATTGTGGCCTGTTGAAGTGACAGTGTTATTCTATAGGCTTAATTATGTGTTATTGCTTGCTTTTCTTCATGGCCACAATTATTTAAGGCTCTTGCATATGGCATTCTGGTAGTGGCCGCTGTGACCATTCTAACCACATACAGATTGTTACTTAATTCCAAATATTGACAGAGTTATGGTGTCTTATACTTACAGAGTTATCCTATGGGAAACTGCATGCCCATGATGAACTCCTTTCCTCTGCATCCTCCTCTTGTGGCATCAGCATCAGAAGACATCTTCTGGCACCACTGTACAAGGCAAAGTGCTATGACCTCTACATTCTCCTCCTGAAGTACCAGCAGCACAAGACAGCCTCAAGCACCCATGTACATGCCAAAGTGCCGTGACCTCTTCATCCTTCTCCTGAAGTACCAGCAGCAGAAAACAGCCTCTGGCACCACTGTACAAGGCAAAGTGCTGTGACCTTTGAATCCTCCTCCTTGAGCACCAGCAGCACAAGGTAGCCTCTGGCACAAATGGGCAAGCCAAATTGCCATGACCACTGCATCCTCCTTCTAAAGCACCAGCAGCACAAGACAGCCTCTGGCACCAGTGTGTACAAGCTGAAGATCCATGACATCTGCATCCTCCTCCTGAAGCACCAGTGGCAGAAGACAGCCTCTGTCACCAGTGTACAAGCCAAAGTGCCATAACCTCTTCATCCTTCTCCTGAAGCACCAGTGGCAGAAGTCAGCCTCTGGCACCAGTGTACAAGCTAACATGGCTAGACCTCTTCATCCTCCTCCTGAAGCACCAGCAGCAAAAGACACCCGTTGGCACCAGTGTACAAGCCACAATTCTGTTACCTCTTTGTCCTCCTTGTAAAGCACCAGTGGCAAAAGACAACCTCTGGCACCAGTGTACAAGGCAAAGTGCCATTACCTCACATCCTCCCCCTTCTGAAGCCATTTTAAAGAGTTATATAGTAATTCTCCATTAAGGCAAATAATATACCTGAATACCTGGGACCCCAATGCCGAATATTTGGGAAATGGTATTCATATAGCCCTACTGTTCATTCTCTTGAAATAAGCATGGCACACCATGTCTTAATCCATTCTTAGTCTCTGAGTGTTCAGACATCTGTCATGTCATCTTCACTGCCCTCCAGCAGCTTTTAAGTGTTCATTCTCTTGAAAGAAACATGGCACACCATATGTGTAGCCAGTCTCTGTCTCCAAATATTCAGCCACTTGTCACAAATTCTTTACCCTCTGGCTGACAATGCTCTTTGAGTAACACACTTTGTCCGATTTGGAAAGGTAAGTATTGAAAGGGAATTTTTTTACATAGAATAGAAACATAGAATTTTATGGCAGATAAGTATCGCTTGGCCCACCTTGTCTGCTCATTTCCTTACCTATTGGATAACCTGCAGATTCCAGTTACCCAACAACCTACTTCCTCCTATCCCTCAATATAATTGCATTATGTCTGTTCCATGCATTCTTGAATTCCCCCACTGTTCTTGACTCCACAACTTCTTCAGGAAGGTGGTACCATTTGTCCTCAACCCTCTCCATGAAAAAATACTTCATCACATTGCCCCTGAGCCATCCTCCCTCTAGCTTCAAATTGTGCCTCCTTGTTCTTCTACATTTTGTTTCTGAAAGATGCTCCCTTCTTGGACTTTCTTGAATCCCCTGAAATATTTGAAAGTTTGTATCATATACCCCTTCTCCCTCCTTACGTCAAGGATATACATATTAAGCATTTTTAGTCTCTGTTTGCATGGCTTCTATTGCAAACCCTGCACCATTTTACTTGCCCTCCTCCAGACTGCCTCCATCCTGTCTATGATTTGGGTGCAACTCCCTTGTACGCTGTTGCTATAAGACTGCTGTTTAATTTTGCTGTGAATTTGCACTAGGCTCTTTTTTGCACTTCTTCTACCCCTTTGCCCTGAGGGGGGACCCTGTCATATCCCTACCTATTTCCCTGGGCTCTCTTAACACTGATTGTACCTTGATGTTTTGATATTTTACCCAATTTTTGATGCTATTTTGATGTTTTCTACATATTACTACTGGTATGTATCCTGTTGCTATCTTCCTACTTAACTGTTTATGCCTGATGTCCCATATGTTGTATCACCTACTTATTTATGCCTGAAGTCCCTGTGTGTTACCTTGGCTTTGTCTGATGCATTGTATGTACCCTGTAATCCTCCCGGGTCACACCTGAAAATAGGCACTTGGCTGTCTAGTGTGCTTACCTGGTAAACAAAAGCAAATAAATAAATACATGTCCCTGCTGAGATAGGGTCACCAGAACTGCATGTAGTACTCCAGTTGGGGTCTCACCAACTGTCTGTACAGAGGGATAACAACTTCCTGTGTTCTACTGGTAATGCATCTTCTGAGTATCCCCTCAGCCCTCGTTACTTCCTTCTCACATTGCTTACCTACCTTAAGGTCAGACCCCCAGTTCCCTTTCCATTTGTGTTGTTGTTAGTGCCCCCCCCCATTGCATACTCTTCCCCTGGGTTTTTGTTTCCCAGGTGCATTTCTTTTTCTTTGGGTTTGGGTTACTTATGGTTAATAAAGGTTTAACTTGACAGGCTCTTGAGCCTTTCTTTTTTGTTTTCTTGTTTTGTAGGTATGTATCACGTGGGTGATAATGACTAGTGTTGCTGCGTGATTCCAGCCTGGATCAGGATGACAACTGTTACTGCTGGTGATGACATGCATATATCAAAAGGGTTCTGTAATGAGAACTGATAGATGACAGAAGCTGAAGAAGAATAATCATTGAAGCTTAATTTGCTGGCAGAAAAGGATCACTTGGCCTACACAGTCTGCCCACATTGTCCATACCTGCCTTATAGGTCTTTGCTGACCCTAAAAGGTTTCCAACAAACCCTCCCACATCCCTGCCTGTTTTGAAATTCATCTCATGCCTATCCCATGCATGCCTGAAGACCCAGACTGTTTTTACCACCATCGCTTATGCTGGCAGTCTGCTCAAGGCATCTACCTTGCCTTCAGTGAATAAATATTTCTTCACATGACACACACCCCAAACTTAATAGGCCCACTCTCCCTCATACGTAATGAAGACAGATTTACCCCGGCCCAAACAGACTTGGGCTTTGCTTATTGGGAACAAAAAGGTCTTACGAGGTTTACCCAATTGGTAGATACAACAGGCTGTCTCACATTTACTGCAATAAAGGAATGATTTTCTTTTCACCAGGAAGATTTCTACAGGTTTTTACAAGTTAGACACCTGACAACCTCAGAGGATAATTTATTACTGACCAGTAGGGATTGAACCCCATTAGAGGACTTTTGATGGGACATAATTAGCATCAAAGACAAACTGAACTATATTTCAATACTGTACAAAGTGCTCCTCCCACCGGTTAATTTACCGGTGTTAGAGGAAGTCAGGTTAAAATGGGAGGAAAAATGTGAAGACAGAATAACCCCTTTAAACTGGGCTCATAGGTTCAAGAGGGGTGGCAGGTTACATCTTCTGCAGGGTGGAGAGAATTTAAATGGAAGATCATAACCAGGTTCTTTAGAACTCCAGTTATTACAAAACATTTCTCATCACAATCGTCACAGGCTTGGTGGCAGTGCAGTATAACCAGGGCAACACACTTCCATTTTCTGGGACTGCTCTAAATTATGTAAATTCTGGGAACAGATGCAACAGAGTATAGTACAAATGTTAGGGTTTCCCCTCCCCTTGACCTTTCAGGATTTGGTGCTGGGTTTGCCAACCCTGTTGTTTAAAAAGATGAAAATGGTAGAGTTAGTTAAAATATTAAGAGCTGTAGTCTTAAAGTACCTCACCACCACATGGCTACAATCAGACCCCCCCTCAAAAGACCACTGGATATCTAGAGTAGAAGGTTTAGAGAGGATGGAAAGCATCACCCACACAGTGCACCTAGATAAGGAGAAATTCTTAGATACCTGGAGACCATGGCAAATCTGGTGGGAGCCCAGAGAGAACAGCAACAGGAATTGGTAGAGACAGCAGATGAAAAGTAAAAGAACGAGGATGGAAGGCAAACCAATGTGGGGAAATGCTATACCACCAGTAACCTAGACAGGAAGGGGCAGGTCAACTGCAAAAAGAGATGGAAGAGAATGCTACCAGAGCAAGATCGAAAACAAAATCATTTTCTTTTGCTGGTAGATGATTGTAAATAATTTATGTTTTATTTAAGGAAAAGGCACACTTGTCAGGTTAAAGTGTGTTTGAGAATTTATCTTTAAACAGCATGTTAACTAATTTCTCTAGACCTTTATTCAATGTAAGTTCTAGATTCAGCCTAGAGGAATACTATTGGGACAGGAGAAAGACTTGGACTGTCTATACAGGACTGTAACCATCTTAACAAGTCTCTGACTTGGTGTTGAGCAAGGTCTATCCCAACGACCTCCTGAGGCTTCATGGACTGAAGTAACTGAGACTGATTTTCTTTTATATAATAACTGTGTGAGTAGGGAAAATCAGCTACTGATTACTCTTTGTAAAAATGTACTGATTATCTTTATTATCCAAAAGGTTGGATATTTGTATCAACAATAAAAGCTAACTGAGTTAAAAAAATATATTTCTTCACATCTCTCTTGAATTCCCCTGTTCAGCTTCATCGCATGCCCCCATTGCACCCTGATACTGCTGCAAGTGCTCCTTCTCATTTGAAAGAGACTCCCCTTATGTGACTTCTCCACCCCAGTGAGGTACTTGTAGGTCTCTGTTATATCACATTTAGCTCCTCTGCTCCAGGGTCTACATACAATGCACTTACGCCAGTGCCATTTCGGTTGTCCTCGACAAAACACATAATGTCACCTCACCTACAGCCTTTGGTCAATCTGTAATGACCATCTGTCACCTAACCACTGACTAGCACAGTAGTTTGTTATCTTTTTTGGCTACTGAAAGGCTGTTAGGGGGTGTTCATGGCTTAACTGCTGTACTTTAAAAGGGAAGAAAGTACTGAACTTTTTTTTGAAATTGATAGTTTATTGAATTTTTCTAATAGAACAAGTTCAACCTTACACAAAATATATTCCATCTCAGAATCTGGCCAGAGCTGAAACCTGCTCCTTAAATTACAGGCTAACAAAGTTTGTTGAGATTACTGCACATATACATAAGAATCATGTGATGCTCTTACAGACACCCTATAAAGGCAATGGAATGCACACCACTATTCATTTAACCTTAATAACACAACTGTGCATAAACAAATGGACACAGGTAATGAACAAGGGGTCCTTCATATTATAGTCCCTCAATGATCAATTGACACATTAATAAAGACAAAGTACCACAAAAAAGAAGAATAATGTCCAATCACTAACAAAATCAGTAGAATAGTAGAACTAATAAGTATAATAGAAAAAAAAACTGGGTGCCATAACCCAGGAGAGATGAGGGAGAAAGGAAAAACATGAGCTCCTAATAGGTGAGGGTATCGCCTTCAACAGGGAGACTGAATTCAGTCCACTTTGACTCTAAACCCAGCATTAAGACCACAGGGATGTTTGGGGGGGTCCCAGCCATGCCCAATGGGAACTATAATGCAAACATAGTCAAAAAGGATCCCAGACTTGCTTATAATGATGGTCCTTACCCATCACTACATATGATAGCTTCTCATAGCCAGCCAGACTGAACATGTCATGTATACATTCCTCTCCTGAAGGGATATCCAGCATTGGAGAAAAAACCTTTTGTCTTCTGTAATAGTGGCCATAAACTACTCATGATATGGCGTGTGATGGGAAGAAAGTCTTACATGCAGGAAGGTGGCAGCAAAATCCAACAGTATGCTGGGGTATATAGCAAAGGGAATCTCCTCCAGAAATAGGAAGTTGTTCTGGAGGAAATCTCCTCCAGAAATAGGGAGGTGATCCTTCCTCTGTACAGGTCTTTGGTCAGGCCACACCTGGAGTACTGCATGCAGTATTGGTACCCATTCTTGAAGAAGGACATCAAATTGTTGGAATGGGTACAACGTAGGGCAACAAAGATGATCCAGAGATTGGAGATTGGAGGGAAAGTTCTACAAGGATAGATTGGGTGAGTTGAAGATGTACACCCTGAAGGAGAGGAGGGATGGGGGGATATAATTGAAACCTTTAAATACCTTAATGGGATAAACAAGACTAACACAGAAGGGATTTTTCAGATTAGAAGAAGGAGAGATACGAGAGAGCATCAGCTGAGACTGGACCGGGGAAGATTCAAGATGGAAATCAGGAGACTTTTTTTTACAGAATGGGTGGTACACAGGTGGAAAACTCTGCCCAAGGAGGTGGTATCCTGTAGAATGGTAGACAATTTTAAGAGGGTTGGGACAGGGTGAGGGGAATGATAAAAGGGTGGGAGGGTGGGGCAGCTGCAAGTTGAGGGGCTAGCTTGCACAATCGAGCAGACTCAATAAACTGTGAGTCATGCTTCTGCTGGCATTTTCATATGTTTGTATGTTCGTATGTTAAAGAGCTACTGACACCTCAAAGAAAACTTTAAAAACATAATGATTAGGTACAATGTAGCCTGCATTACATTTATAATTTATGTATTTCTCCTCCCCATTATTTATTACTAAGCAAATTTGCATGAATATTTGATGTTTATCTCTTAGCATTCCTTTACAGTCCATCTACCTCTATAGCTTACTCCCTACTTCAAGTCATAATTCTCTGTTGTGACATCACAATCTATTGCCGTGGAAGTAACTGTGATGTCACAAACAGTGCTCTGTGACTTCAGATAGGGAGAAAGCAGCAAAAACAGACAAACTCTTCATGAGCAAAGATCCTGTTTTCATACCGATGACCTCAGTGATTAATAATGGGGATGAGGAATGCAGCACTAATGACAAATACATGCTGGACTGTGTCTAAATATTAGTGTTTGTTAAAGTTCTCCTGAACTTGCCACCAGCTCTTTAAGGTATGCCTCAAAACAATGAAAGATGAGTCCTGAGAAATGGAGAGGGTCACTGCTTATTCCATAAGAGAAAGTACATTGTCTCACCAGTTGCTTATCTTGGGGCTGTCCCATAGAAGATGAAGAAGGTTGCTTTCAGCACTGTTACACTGCCAGCATTCAGAGCTGAAGGTCAGTTGCACTTTATGTAAAACAGCTGGGATGTGATACCAAAGATGCAATGTCTCAAATTGCACCAACCTTCCAGCAGTGTTCTTATAATCACCGTAAGCATTAGCCCATGCCCTAGCCCACTCTTCATCTGTAAGGACATAGACCGGCAGCTCCTCCTAGCGTGCTTTAAGAAGAGCAGTGCCAGAAGTATTTTCCTCAAGTAGGGCTTCGTAAATGAGGCCTACATATGGAGGTGTAGCATGCTGATTCCTACTAGTGAGCCATCCCATGATTTCTTCCCATTTGCCTCTACCAGGCAATTGTAATTGTGAACTCACAGTCAAAGATACAGTAATAAGTGGTGGATTTGCAAATAACAATGGTGGTGAGATACTGGGAGGGATGTTTCTTTTTGCAATTTGGAGATGGATTTTAAATAATTAGTACTAGGTGAAAAAAGGTCCTCAATTCACCGTAGGTCACTCTTCTGCCATGCAGGCCAGAATAACTTTTAACCTCATACTATGCCATATAGGGCAGTAAGGGATTGGTATTGTATATCCCAAGTTGGACCAAAAAAACTTTCCCTCAGAACCCATTGGTGCAGAGGGTTGAGGCATCAAGTCTTACCTTGTGTCACGACAGTGACCTGGGTTTGGGAATGACCTTGGGTTGTCAGTGGGGTTGGCCGGGGGAGGGTAGGAGCAGGATCGAGCTGCCTATTGACAGCTCTCCTCTCTTGGGGTGGATGCTGTCCCTCCAGTAGTCCCGCTACCACTGGGTGGAGAACCTATAGTGGCACAGGTGGGGAAGAGGGTGACTAGCAGGGTGGGGTGCTCCTCAGTGCCTGGCATGTGCGTGCCTCCACATGCGTACGTCAGCGCCTCAGATGTGTGCGGGTAGATGACGAGAAGAAAAATGTAAAAAAAACCACAAAAATGTAAAAAAAAAATAGTTTTTACCTGTTTAAGAAGTGGACAATGAACTCTTGGGTAGGGGTGTGTATTATCCCAAAGGACTCCCCCTGGTTTAAATTCCCCACTTACATCTGCCTCCAAATACAGTTAATGTGCCAGTGCTGAACTCTTTCTGTATTGAGCCACATCCAGATTTATCTCAAACCAGAGGCTAAGCAATAACCTTCAAACCAAAGTGCCCACAGCCCACCTTTGGTATACAGGACAATCGTGCAAAATGCAGAAAAGTGAGTCTTCGCACCCTCATATAAAAAGTCTGAAATAATAGTGGACAGCTGTTTCCAAACAGAATCAGGCATTTTGAGGGATTAATAATGAATAACAAAAGCAATCTGAGGAAGACAATCATTTATAACATTTGTATCTTCCCCCAGAGGGACAAATGAAGATGCTTCCATCTAGAAATATAATCTTTGAGTTTCTTGAATAGTGGAGTAACATTTAACTCAGGCCATTGTTTTCAGTTCAAGGAGATATATATTCCCAGATATTTGATAGGTTGGGACACCCAAGTGAACCCAGTACCAGATAGCATAGTATCAATACAGATAGGGTTTAAGGAAAGTACTTCTGTTTTACTTCAATCATTATGGAGTCCAGGGAGGACAGAGACTAGATCAAGCTACTAAACTAGGGCTGGGAAAGAAAAAGGAAAGTTTTTTTTTATTTTAAGGAAAATGTCATCGGCAAAGAGCATAGATTTGTAAGCATGGTGGCTAATATCACTAACTTGCATAAGGCTGGGCTCTCATAGCTTGTGAGCCAGACACTCAACAGCCAGAATGAATAACTCTGGCAACACAATGCAACCCTGCTACAGCTGCAACAGCTTCCAGAGAGGATGCTGAAGCACACATCAGGCCGACAAGCCTTCTGATGTGATCCACCCCATCATGCATGCCACAAACCCCATCTGGTAAGGGTGGACTAAAAGTGGTAGGAATTCAACAGGCTGATTCACCAAAACTTCGGCCAGTATTTTGTAGTCCACATTCAAAAGTGAGATGGGGTGGTAGCTGGAACACTGGTAGGGGTCTTTGCCTGGTTTGGCGAGAACTGTAATAATAGCATCATTCATAGTGGCTGGTAGCTCTCCTTGTTGCCAGGCATCCTGCAAGGTTGCTGCTAGCAGGAGGCTCACCAGATCCCCGTTGGACTTATAGATCTCCATCAGGAGCCCATTGTGCCCCAGAGCTTTGCCTCCATAGAGTTGACATATGGCTAGTTGAATTTCATGTGTGGTGATAAGACCATCTGGACCCCAACACTGTTCTTCTGTTCACCAAGGAAGAGCAGCAGACTCCAAAAACTCCTGTATAGCCTCCTGTGAGCCTATCATTGGCAGTTTTGAAGCATAGAAGTCTATACTGAAATTCAGAAAGGCTGTACTAATTCCTACATGGTTGAATACTACAGACTCTTCTCTTCTCTTCTTCTTTCCAGGATTTTACTGTCCACCATCATTTGCTTAAGGAAATAGGCAAGGAGACACCCTGCCTTCCCTCCCTTCCCAATATGCTTGCAGGGTATAATACAGGCCAAACTCTGCTTGTTGCATGTTAAGCATATTAACCTGACATCCCACTTGTCCAAAGGTTTTCAGAAGAAAGGGGTCTGTCTGTCCTGCTTTATGTTATCGTTCTCAAATTTCCAACCACCTTTCTAAGGACTGAAGTCTACAGCATCTCTCAGTCACTTCGCTGTCAGTCTAGCATTTCTTGTAAAGCACTTTGCAATACACTGTGTATGAAAATCTCTATATAAATGCTGTTTCTTCTTCTTTTTCTTTTGTTGAGGCTTAATTTATAATTTGGCCCCACTTTACGACCATCCCATACCCATTTTGTGGCTACCTCTTTAGTATAATTAAGGGCCAGGCAGTCCTACATGTCCTGCTGTAGCCATGATTTAAAACAAGCATCCCCTAACAGGCTGAAATTACAGCACCAATGCTTGGTCTCTGCCCCTTGGCCCTCCTGCTGAAAAGTGAACATAACAGGAAAATGATCTGAAACAAAGATGGTTTTGATTGTAGAGGCCAATGTCCCTTTGACAACACTAGAGGAAACCAGAAACATACTGTATCTATCCTACCATAGGACTCATGTAAGGATGAATAAAAAGTATAGGTAGGTAGGTAGGTGGGTAGGTAGAAATGTATTGTTCAACCATATGTCATTACAAAAATGTAAAAAGAGAGAAATATATATATATATATATATTCAATGACCATTACAAATCACAAAAATATCATATAAATTGTGCAAATCCCTAACTTCACAGAATAATTACATAGGTTTCATAACAATCAGTCATCATAACTAGTCATAAATAGTCAGGGGAGAGGGGAGAGAAAGAGGGAAAAGGAGAGTTGTGTTCAATTTGTCCTTCTTTCTCCTTTTATTATTTTTAGGAAATTGGTACATCAGAATTTGTTTTAAATTTTAGCATTATGAAAGCCTGTGTATTGATTTGGTGTTTTTAATTTTTTTTACTTTGTACATTGCCCTCAAATTGTTAGTTCAGGAAAATTTACTGCATTGAGAAATCAGGACAGATACTATGAACATTTGCATGGGAGCACAATGCCTTGGGACTTTAATGTTTTCCTACCGGGTTTTGGAATTGGACGAGCAGGAGTAATCACACATGTAATGTATAGGGACTTGATAAAACAAGTGCACATAGCAAGTGCTATAACACACACAGCAAGTGCTACAAAGAGAAATGCGGTATCGTTTCCCTTGCAAATAATAAAACCTATACAAGAAATAGTCAAGATGTTTAATCATCTAAACTGTAAAAAAAATGGCTAATGGCAAGTGGCTTTTAAGTATGTAATACACCTCACATTGTTAACAAGTGGGGATGTTCATTCCGATCCTGGACCTACATACCCTAAATACATAAATGCAGAGGTTTTAGTTGGGGAGGATTTCAGTATTGTTCATTTCAATGCTCGTAGTATGTGGAATAAGATAGATTTAATTAAAGACTGGTTAGGTAAGAATAGCCCAGATATTATAATTATTACCAAAACTTGGTTAAGTGAAAGAAATTGTGACAATTCTCTACAGACAGAAGGGTATCAATATTTTAGGAAAGACAGAAATAAAAAGGGGGGCAATTGGTGTATGAAATGCTGATTTGGAAATCATGGAAAAAGGCCGTGACTCATTAGATGAGGGTTTGAAAGCACTATTTGTTGAGATAAGGATTCCCTTTATTAAACCCATATTAATTGCTGGAATTTACAAACCTCCCAAAATAGAAAATAGTACTTTCCACAGTCTACAGGAAGTTATGATATATTTTAATTGCACACATGAACTTTTGATTACAAGAGATTTTAATGTAAATTGGTAGGATATAGAATCTATAAATAAGGTAATTGATTTTCAGGAGAGTCTACTATTCACTCAATTACTGGAAGAATCTATTAGGATAAATAGCGAAAATCAATCACACACAACGTTATTGGATTTAGTTTTCACAAATAAACCTTTTAAATATTCTCAAAGTGGAGTATTACCTGATGCATTTTCCGATCATTAGGTCATTTTTGCACTTTGAAAACATATTAAACCTAGCAGACAGGTTCAGATACTGTAGTTGAGTGGAGGAACTTTAAACAACTTGACTATATCGAGTTCATGCTAGATATTGTGAAAATAGGTTTTAATGGATTATATTTGATACCTATTTCCTCAGAAGCATTGTTGTATTTCCAGGAAGAGTTTGAATTTGCAGTCACCATGTCCCGTTAAATAAAAGAAGAGTAAGGGCTAATAATGAAAAATGGTATAATGCTACTTTGCACAAATATAAAAGAGAAAGGGATGAAAAGTGACATAAAGCTAAATCTTCAGGTATTCCTGGAGACTGGACCCAGTATAGACAGGCAAAAAATAAATGCATTAAACAGGTTAGGAAAACTAAACAAATGTTTTTAAAAAGAAATTGGATAGTAACATTAAACAAAATCCTAGACTCTTCTGGAAAACAATGGCTAAACTGATGGGAAATGCTAAAAAGGAGCCAGAAAAAAAAAGGACTGAAATTGATGGGCAAATGGTTTCCCTAAATTATACTGTAGCAAATGAATTTAGCTACTTCTTCATAGAAGTTTTGGAATCCAGTATTTCTAGTAATAGGGACAAAATACAGGAAGAGATACCCCAAGATCTGAATGGGCCTAAAATATTTAAGTTTAGAAGCATTAACATACGTGAAGTTAAGGATGAACTTTTGAAGCTGAATGTCAAAAAAGCCACAGGACTGGATAATATACAAACACAATTGCTGAAATACGCAGCCCCATGCATTGCATAACCAATAACATGCCTATTTAATTTTTCCTTGTCTACTGGTGAGTTTCCTAAAGGTTGAACACTGTCTAAAGTGGTACCAATCTTTAAAGGAGGACAGCAACATGATATTAATAACTATTTTACTATGTCTCTCTTACCAGTAGTGTCTAAGATCTTAGAGAAAATTGTAGTGTCACAATTTAAGATTTTTTTGGAATCAAATAAACAAATCAATGCTTATCAGTCAGGATTTAGATCTGTACAAAGCACAAATACAGCATTGATAAAGGTAGTAGGGGATGTACAGCAGAGTCTGGACCAGAGAATGTCCATAGGTGCTTTATTTATAGATTTATCTAAAGCTTTTGGTACCTTGCACCATGCCATTCTCCTGTCCAGACTCCGTGAAATGGGGGTGAGGGGAAAAGAGTATGAATGGTTTAAAACATACCTAACAGACAGAGAACAAGTGGTAGAATTGGGTAAATATACTGTAGGTCTATACCATTACAAATTAAAACTGGAGTACCACAAGGATCTAATTTAGGTCCACTGTTTTTTTACCATATAGCTTAACAATTTACAATTCTTAGATTCTACAATAAATTATCATATCTATGCAGATGACACCTCAATTTACGTAGAGGGGAAAAAAGTCACTGACATACAAAATAAACTGGAAGAGGCGTTC
The DNA here is from genome assembly GCA_016271365.2 of Neoceratodus forsteri. Taxonomy (NCBI): domain Eukaryota; kingdom Metazoa; phylum Chordata; order Ceratodontiformes; family Ceratodontidae; genus Neoceratodus; species Neoceratodus forsteri. The sequence continues at coordinate 1,279,104,379 of CM057454.1, forward strand.
TATTATTTGCAGGCCTCTTTTTAGAGAACATAAGCTATGCTTAAACACAAAAAAAAACAGTCAGTGTTGTTTACTTGTAATGGAAATAAGATACTGTAGATGCGTTAAAGATCTGTTCCCTAGAAGAAGTTCAGATACCACAAGTTAGTAAGTATAAATACCTTGGAGTTGTTGTAGATGAAAATTTGAACTGGAAACTACACTTGGAGGTCCTATTATTAAATATAGGTAAAAAGCTGGGTATGTTGTATAAACTGAAATATTTTATGTCCAATGACATGAGACAGAGGGTAGTAAACACCATGGTGCTCCCAGTAGTGGACTATGGAGATATGATTTATGCAGGGGCCTTGGGGTGGAACTAGCCATACTGGATACAACGTATAACAGGCTGGCTCATTTCATCCTCGACACCCCCAGGAGAACTCACCATTGTGAACTGTATAAATCCCTAAATTGAATGAACATAGTGATAGGAGAGAGTGGCACCTACTTTCAATTATGTTTAAAGTGCAGAAAGGAAAAGTGCCTCCATATATTCAAGGAATATTTTAAAGTTAAGAAAACAAGAGAAAGTTTAAGGTCTACTCATGGTTTGGAATATTCAATCCCAAGATATGGTTTAAATATAGGCAGATCAGCGGTTTGGTATAGGGGATCAGTGTTGTGGAACTCTGTGCATATTCCTCTGCATCATGCAAATTGCATTATAAACATGGCACCAATAAAAAAGATGGTATTATGAGAAATCAGTGATGCCTTTGCAGTGCTGCGGAGAGCAGCACAGTGCTTTATAGATACATTGTATATTATTTAAATTTGCTAGAACTTGCACACTTTAGATCTGAGTTTATGTAGGCTGTATGTATGATATATGTACAGTAAGTTGATAGCTTGTGATACATGTTGAATTAGTCGTATGTATTGTATTTATTGTAATTTGCATATGCAACATCATGTTTGTAAAAATAGGACCTCCTTGGAAATGAGCTATAGCTCAATGGAGCTTGTACCACTTATCCTTTTCATATACATTTTATGAATAAAAACTACTACTAACATACAATATGCTTACTAAATAATAAGCTTAAGCAGGTTGGCATTTTATCATTTCATCTTTCTTAAGTCTCATAATTTAATCGACATGTGGAATATTTCTAAACTTTTTAAAGCAATAAAAGTAACTGATCAGAGGGAAGACCGAGGGTTGCCAAGATGGATCCCAGCCAATAGTTTCTCTGTTTGTTATAGAGTGGGCAATGTAGCACAATATGCTTCAGGTCATCTTTAACCTGGTTGTTACAATTGCAGTATGGCGTTCTAACATAATTTCTCCTTTGTTTTAACATAATATAGTTTGCAGGGTATAATTCCATTCTAAACCTTGATAGAACTCTTCATTCACTCCAGTCTGTCAGTACTAGAGGTTTTTATGTTCTTATACCATCTGCAATTTACTAACCTCTCTATTTTACTGTGATCATCTAACCACTCTATGGGCCAGATATTCAAAACTTTGCCACGGGGCTAAATTAGCACTGCCCAGTGGGCAAAGTTAGCCCGGAGCAAAAATATAGCTATATTCAAAAGGAAATAGCCCGGTGCAAAACCAGCTGAATATAGCAAGCAAAGGAAGCTGGGCAAACAGGGTCAGGAGTGCAGGGCAAAAACTGCCTGGGATTAAGACAGCACTGAATATAGCAAATAAGACAGCACTGAGTATAGCATCCAGACAGAGGAAGTGCAAACACCCACAGAAACAAAGTGCAGAGGTGTAAGCGGCTGTCCAGGAACACAGGAAAGCAAAATAGCCCTGGATGGGAACACAGGAGCAGACACAACTGTGGTACTAGTGAATGGCATGAAATAACCAGGACTCACAAGTGACAACGGAATACCTCATAACACTGTCAAATCCTGAGTCCCCCCCAAAAAGACACAGGTCACAGGAATGTCAAGTATAACAATGTATAATTCTAAAAGGGAACAGGTATGGCAGAAAGGCAACAGGAACAGATATACAGAAAACAGAAAAGCAATACACAGCAGAACAGAATATGCAAAAATGGGGTACAACACTAACAAAATGAAAGGTGAAAGGGCAGGCAACATAAAGGGACTGAAAACAATGGGGAATACAGCAGAGACAGTGCAAAATGGCAACTATGTTCATTATTTACAGTGCAATGGGGAAAGGATGTGGAAGGGAGAGGGACATGGACACAGGGAGCAATGGAGGGAACCAGGATGTCAGAAAATGGGCTGGGGAAAGTGGGCCGGGGTTGGGAAGCAGGACAACAGAATGTGAGGTAGGACCTAGGTGCAGGTAGGTGCTGGCAGCAGTTCTTAAAGGATGGCCACAACCCATCTCGTCTCTGCCATGAGGATGGCTTGTTGTTCAATCAGTGTGCACTGTTTCCGCACTACCCTCTGTAATAGCTTGTCCCTCCCTTCAGCCTCCTCTGGATGGGTGGCCCGCAATGACAACTGATATGGACCTACAAGAGAAAGGGGGACCATATCAGGACATGATGATGACACAAAGGCACCATGTATCACCACATGGTGGACAGCATGCCCCAAAAACCATGCCCATGTGCCAGTACAGAACAAACCACAATGCACACTGACATGTGCCTGCAGGACAAGGCAGTATGAAACAGGCAGCATGCACCACCCCAATGTACATGGACATGCATAGATGTATGCTGAGAAACCAAACACAGTGGAACCTACACAGCACAGTGGCATGCACACTGTAACAGTGCAAACAGAGAGCCACCCTCTGAGATGCAAATGACAAGTGGACACTGAATGACATGCACATGGGATGACACATGTTGGGACATGCTGCCTACAGTTACACAGCTATAATATACAACACAGATGACACCCACTGGAGAAGGTGCCACAGCCACAACCAGGTGTGTAACAAGATATGCCTGTCCTGTACACAGCCTCCCCAACAGTGACACCCCCCGACTGCTGCCCCCCTACAAGAACTGTACAGACTCAGCCAAACCGCTACCCACAATGCCATAACATAACAGCAGTACAAATGATGTCAGTAATCCCTGAACGGGTGGGTCACTGACATAAGTGCGGAACATTGGCAGGTGAAAAAGATAGAGGCACGACGTGGACTACAGAGACCCAATGACTACAGAGGACAAGGACAGTGGCAACAGAACAATAGAGAATGCGGTGACAGGTACCCAAGCAGTACACAACCAGGGAAAGTGCCAATGCCTACCCACACTCGTTGCCACAACAGAAGGATGAGGAGCCCAGACTGGTGGAGAACATGGCATGGGGCTGTGCCACCACCCACAGCGGCATCACCTTGAAGGCACACATGCAAGGAGACACACACATGTGAAACAGGGACACAGGCCATGGTCCACCAGTGGCAGGGCAGTGGTAGGCCAATGACACGCACAGGACAGTGCCACCCTGGTGGCCAAGGCATGTTGAGGTACACAGTCCCACTGGTGGGAGCAGCACCTGCCACAGGGTCTGAAACCCAGCACACCATGCTACCACTGAACAACTCCTGCAGCATCCATGCATATCCCATGCATGAACACCATGCACTGCAGGAAATGAGGGACAGCACCCTGTAGGGGAACATGGCCCTCGCAATACAGCTGGAGCCAACAGGCACACATGACGTGCACAGCCACATAGGCCCGTTTGGCAACATAACCCCAGAAGCCCCCCCAACAGCCCCTGTGCATGTATGCCATGGAGTTCATTCAAGGGCACACAATAACATACCAGTGTTCACACTGCAATGGCAACACACTGGTAGAGAGATGCAGGCAAAACATGACACTGTGGCCCCTGTAGGTCACAGCGTGAACAGCTCTGGCAGGCATCTACAACATCTCATGCATAAACACTGATACACTATACATGGTAATGTGAATGACACATACCATGCGAAGTGCAGAACAGTGATGCTGTGGCAGACAGGGCAACAGCAGCAGAAACAGTCAGCACAGCAGGCTGACCCCAGTAATCCCCCAACTGCAGGCACAGTGAAAGGCCACCAGTCATGCACAGACCTGCTGCATCCTGCCACAATGGTGCACATAACAGCAACATGTTGCCCATGACACAGTACAAGGCAGATAGCAATGCACATGGCAGTAACAGCAACAGTAGACCATACATTGATCCAGCCATGTCACAGGCCATGCAGCAGAAAACAAGTCAGTGGAGGCATGGAAGACAACACAAATGCATGCAGACAGCATATCAGGCCCCACTGACATAACGGTCATGGGTGTGCTGAATGGTGCCACTGGTGTGAAGCATCCAGTGCCCTCCCATCTGGCACATAGTCATGTGTGAACACTGTAGCCCCATGTGGCTGTACATAGCCACCATGGCAAAGGGGTCCCTCTAAGTAAGCACCCTGGAATCCCAATGCAACATAGCTAAATCACATCAGACCTGAATGACCCAGACGACTATGCCACGACGCTAGACACAGCATTCCAATGTCTGCAGTGGTGACACAAAGACATAGCAGAAATGCACAATGGCAAACAGTACTCATGCAACACACTCCTGTCCCCATCACTGCTCTAATCTGAGTGCTTCAGCATTGATGGCACCCTACGCCTGTCTGTGGTGGTCCTCTGGTTGGCCTGCTGGTCACCCCTCCCATCGCCGACATGGTCTCTGTGCTCTGCAGTGGGAAGATGGTACAGCAGCATTACTACAATGTCAGCCACCACGGTACGCTAAAGACTACCCCTGACCCTGGTGAAGTGGCACAACAGATGCATAACCGTCTCCAAGGCACAGTGCAGCACCCAAGCCATGCCAAGCAGGACACTGCAGAATGCACAGTGCATGGCCAATGTGTGCAGGGGTGGAGCCTGACATTGCTATCCTGTACATACAAGCTGCAACAGCCCCACCCCCCATTATGATATGTACACAGCCCCTAAGGATGGTAACCCCTCACAAATAAGGCAGAATGTAGTCAGATGAGTCCTCTAACCCATAACGAGGGTACACAAGTATCTAACTCCTCAACAACAGATGTGAAAACTCAGACACACCCCAGTGGCATACAGCAACCCAAAGACTACAGAGTAGAATGACAATGATGGCAGAAAGGCATACAGGATGTGACAGACACACATCATGACTGTACACAGCTGAGCACAGTGAGTATGCTGCCTACACCCTTGACAGTGTGCAGCACAGCAGGGCACCAATGCCATGGATCTGTTGCACTAGCCGGTGGCCAGTGTCATGGCAGAGACACAGCAGTGGTGGTTGTGCCCCACACCCAGACACATACATCTCAACAGTACCACATTATGAGGAACGTTTCTCAGTGTACTCCACAAAAGTTCCCTGTCCCACATTGTGAGGACTTGTCCCAAATTCAGAGTTAATATATTAAAGCAAAGAGCCGTAGTAAATGATGCAAACCATATACATACAATGAATAACAGACCTCCTGAACATAAATGCAAACATTGTAACAGTGTTCTGAGCTTTGTAGGTGAAGATATGATTAAGTGTTCCACAGTTTGCTCATTTGTGCCACATTGTAAGAGGCAATGTACCACATTTGGGGGAGAAAAGGTTGGGAGGTATGCCCAGACAACACACCCAACCACACACTGTGGATGTACAAAGCAGGCACAGCTGCACACAGTCCCCTGGCAGCATGGAAGAACACAGTGGATGTGGCAGGGGGCCAGGTGTCGTGGGTCCATCCAGCCACAGTAGGTGGTATGGTGCAGTGCACCACCACAGTGCAGAACATTGCAGACAACACTCCCAAAATGCTATGTCCCCCTGGCCCACACAGTCCACACTCCCCTGAACAGAGGACCACATGGCAAAGGACCAATATATGTACTCAATGTCACCAGCACAGCACCACAGTCCCCTAGGATGGTATGTGAATGGGTCATGTCACACACACACACACACACACACACACACACACAGGCACACCACCCAACATGCATCCCCCTCATGACAACACTATGGTGGGAGGCATCACATACCTGGTACAGGCACAGTCCCCTTCTGAACCATCACCTGGCATCTTTCCAGTAGTGGGTGCTACCTGCACCTGAGATCTACATATTGGTGGTGGCACTTCTCCCCATCATGTGGTATGCCAGTCAGTGCTGTGAGGCAATGGGCAATTGAAGCCCACACCTGGCTTCAGGGGTGGTCACCCTCCTGAACCTCTCCAAATAGGCACCTATGCCACTGTTGCATGAGTTGCACCAGGTTAGCTGTCTCCATGACATCCCAGCACCTGTCATGGTCCACCACTGCCCTCTGCCTATGTCTCCCAGACATGGCTGACACAACAGGAGGGAAAGGTACTGCTGTAGTGGCAACAGATGGCCCACATACCCTGGCACTCCCAAACTGTTGAGCCTAGCACTGTGCAGAAGTGTGCAATAGCACTGCGCTACCCGAAAGTGTGCACAATGTGCATGCATGACCCTGCCATGACCCTGGTACGGACGTATCATGCATGCACACCACCATCACACCATCACGCTAACAGGGTTAGCGCAGCACTAAGACACATAGAGTGGCCATGCTTGCATGGATTGGCCTGACCCGCCCGTGTGTGGAACCTGCGATAAGAGCCCTAACATGGTGCTATGGTAACAGCGCTGCACTAAGCACAGCTGAGATAGCATGGTGCTACATGGTTTTCCCGGCACTAAACTCTTTGCCCTGTGCTAACATCTGCCATTTTCAAATGGCATATAGAAATGATGGTCATTGAGTATGCATGGTGATAACATGGTGTTTAGCATATCATTACTGACCCATTAGCATGGTTAACAGGCTTGTTTGCACTGCTGTGCTATATGCTAACAGTGCTCCACCTGTGTTGCTGATGGGTAATACATGTTGATGTGGGATTACTGCTGCAGCACACAGGAGCAATCACAGGGGCAGCCACGTATGTACTGCATGTGGGCTGTCACAGAAGTAGATTTCCAGGGACATATCAGTAATTTTGTGATGTAGTATATGTTGAATGGGAAGTGCACTAGACATCGTCTGTCTAGTGCCAGGCACAACCTGGGGGAGGGAGATACAGATGAATGCTAACTGGCTGTGACCCGGATGAGGCTGTTGATTATGAATGATATGTGTAAGCATCATGCTAACAACTGTTGGTTATCCCCATGTCACGTGTGTGTGACTTGATAGCACTGGATGATGGCAGACATCCAGGTTAGGGCTGTAACACATGTCTACTCTGCTTGTTGTATGGGCCGGTCTGCACAACCACTATGTACTGCCACAGAGGGGTTCTCAGCCCCTGTGACCTCGAGAGCACAGATGCCCGAGGTGACAGAACACACAGGTTGTGCATAACATTGGCATTATGTATGTGATATACTATATAGAAGTAGTATGTGACGTGTGCAGTGTGTTACTCTGCACTCTGTTCCATACTGAAACTGACATGTGAAGTCTCAAGCGGTTCTAGAATACTGACACCACAGAGGTACTGAGAGGACTGTAATACTGTGCCAGCATGCCTTGTGGTCCTGCAGCAGTGGTGACATCACTACTGCAGCAGAACATCATGACAGCACTACTGCAGCAGCACATAGGGAATACAGGATGGGCAACTATGCAGCACCAGTGTGATCTGCCACAGAGGAATTCTGATGCCCTATGACCCCGAGAGCAGAGCTCGAGAGGTCCATCTGAATCGGAACCCTGACCTGGCAGAACACACTGGTTGTGCACAGCACTGCTCATCCTGTCATATTACTAGTGTATAGTACTGTGTGCAATCTGTGTTATGTTATATCTGTTGCTGTCAAACTGAAACTGACACATGCAGTCTCTAGAGGTTCTAGGATGCTGTTCTCCCACCGTAGGGTAGAACAGAATTCCATGACCTTGGAACTGTGGTAGAACAGCATTGTGAAAGGGGTGAAATTCTCTACAGACCAACACTCCACTATAAAAAAAACAGAGGAAAGAGTAAGGATTCCAAACAACAGTTAAGGGGTCAGAAATAAGACATGATGGGAGTGGTGCAGTGCAGTGGCTGCGGAGAAGCAGTCTTCCGGGAGACATTCTGGAGGATGCGGTGTTGTCCCATCTGCAGACACCTCTCTGGGCTGAGGGAGGAGGTTGCTTATCTCCAGGCTGAGTTGGCCAGGATTTGTGGGACCTCCTCCTCCATCCAGGGAACACCAGTGCCACTGCCGTTGCCTCAGAGGTTGCCAAGAAAGAGGAGCGGTCAGACCACAGTGGGCTCAGGTAGGGTGAGGGTGGTGGAACAGAGGTACATACCTCCAGTTGTACCTTTCCACAATTCCTATGCCATTCTGGCAAAGTGTGGTTCCTCTATGGAGGCACCTGCAGTGGAGACCAAGGAGGATGCTGGGAACCTCCACAAAGGAGACCACAGAAGGGTGGCATGGGACCCCACAGGGGAAGGAAACAACTCCTGGTGGGGGACTCCATTGTTAGGAAGGTAGAACTGGGGGAGGAAGGGGAGAGGGAGGTAAGGTGCCTGCCTGGTGCCATGGCTTGGAGGGACAGGGAGCGAATTCTCAGGATTGCAGGAGCAGCTGCACAGGGGAGGAAGCTGGTTGTCATTGTCCACCTAGGGACAAATGACCTGGCTAAGAAAGGGATTAGAGCAGTGCAGGAAGAGTTTGTGGAATTGGGGAGGGGCCTTAGACAAGTAGCATGCACGGTAACCTTCTTGTAGGTGCTGCCCATCTATGGCGTAGGAGAGACTAGGTTGTTCTGCACCATGGGATTCAATCAGTGGTTGAAAAACTGGTGCAGAGCTCAAGGATTTGGCTTCATTGGGGACGGGGGGTCCACCTGGAGTGATGCAAGTCTATACTGGCATGATGGGCTGCATCTGTCCAGGAGGGGAACCAGGATCCTAGGTGATAGGTTTAAATGCTTAACTGGCAAGTATTTAAACTAGCCAAGGGGGGCAGCACTGGAAAGGAGCAGGAAAATCCTATCCCCCCCAAAAAAATCACGGTAGTAAGTACGGTAAACACCAACTTAGAGGTGGCGATAGGGAGAAGGGCAGGGGTAAATGGGGAAAGTGACAAAGGCAAGAAGGACAGAGATGGGGCAAAAAGGAGTAAGGCCATCAGGAAATAGATGGGTAATGAGTACAAATGTCCATAGTCTGGGTAACAAGCTCCCTGAGCTGGTAGCCTTGTTGGAAGAAGGATGCCTGGATATCGTAGCAGTCACAGAAACATGGTACACAGAGAACCATGACTGGGATGTTAACATACCAGGGTACATAACCTACAGGAGAAACAGGCAGGAGAGAAGAGGGGGAGGAGTAGCTCTCTATGTAAAGGAAGGGATAAAAACAACTAAACAAAAGAGTAAACAGGGAGGAGAGGAGGCACTGTGGGTCACCTTGGAGACAGGAAAGGGCACCACAATCTGCACAGGGGTTGTGTACAGACCCCCATGTCAGGGGGAGGGAATGGACAAGGATATGATAGAAGGCATTCTTAGGATGGCAGAGAAAGGGGAGATACTGTTGATGGGAGACTTGAATATGCCAGATGTTAACTGGAGCACATTTGCTGCAGCCACATCCAAGAGCAGGGCCATTCTCGATGCCCTACAGGTGGCAGGCCTCAGACAGCTAGTTTCACAACCCACTCATGAGGGAGCAATCTTAGACCTTGTACTCTCAAATGGGGCCAGTGAGAGGATCTCAGATCTAGAAGTGGGTTGCCATCTGGGAACAAGTGACCATCAAACAGTGTGGTTCACGTTAAACTCAGCTACAGAGTCAAGCTATACAAAAGTGAGGGTACTGGACTTCGGGAGGGCTGACTTTGGCAAGATGGGAGAGTGCCTCAGAAAAGCACTAGCAAACAGGTTAGAAGAAGGGGTGGAGCAACAATGAGGAATCATCACAACTGCCATCACAGAGGCAACAAGCCTTAGTGTGAAGCAAATAAACAAATCAAAATGAAAGAAGAAGCCACTATGGTTCTCAGAAGAGGTGGCTGGGAAAGTCAGGGAGAAAAAGATAGCATTCAGGAAGTATAAGGAAACACAGAAGGAGCAGGACAGAGAGCTGTACCAGTTAAGGCAGAAGGAAGCAGGGAGGGAAGTCAGAATAGCAAAGGCCCAAACTGAGGAAAAGATAGCCAACTCGGTTAAGAAGGGGGATAAAACCTTTTATAGGTACATCAGAGAGCATAGAAAGACAAAGGGAGGGATAGTGAGGCTGAATAGAATGAATGGTGGGTGGGCAGAGGAAACAGTGAAAAAGCAGGGATACTGAACGAATATTTCTGCTCAGTATTCACAAAAGAGGAGGGGGAAGTGCCTAATCCAATTAACAGAAGCACTCTTGATAGGGGGGTCAATCCCAGCCCTTTCACAGAAGAAAGGGTTCTGCAAGAACTCCTAAAACTGAAGGTGGACAAAGCAATGGGGCCTGATGGAATACACCCCAGAATTCTAAAAGAATTAAGGGGGGAACTAGTGACACCACTGACTACTCTTTTTAATAAATCATAGGAGGATGGTGCAGTACCCGAGGACTGGAGGAAAGCGGATGAGATTCCCCTTCATAAAAGTGGGACCAAAACAGAGGCAGGAAACTACAGACCTGTCAGTTTGACCTCTGTGGTAGGGAAAGTGATGGAGTCACTTCTGAAGGAAAGAATTGTTGAGTACCTTGAGGCCAGTGGGGCACAGGACCCAAGGCAGCATGGGTTCACAGTGGGAAGGTCATGTCAGACGAATCTAATAGATTTCTTTGACTGGGTGACCAAAGTAGTAGACCAGGGAGGGGCTGTGGACATGGCCTACCTAGACTTTAGCAAGGCATTGACACAGTCCCACACAAAAGATTAATAGTCAAATTAACCAGCCTGGGAGTGGGTCCCAGGGTGGTAGCCTGGGTAAAACATTGGCTGGACAACAGGACACAGAAGGTAATTGTAAATGGAGTCCACTCTGAAGAAAGAGGGGTTACTAGTGGGGTACCGCAGGGTTCAGTACTAGGTCCAGTCCTTTTTTAATGTCTTTATAAGTAACATTGCAGAGGGACTGGAAGGAAAAGTATGCCTCTTTGCAGATGACACAAAGATCTGCAACAGGGTTGATACACAAGGAGGCGTGGAAAGGATGAGAAGGGACTTGGCAAGGTTGGAGGAATGGTCAGAAATATGGCAGCTAGGATTCAATGCAAAGAAGTGCAAAATAATGCACCTGCAAAACTAGAACCCAGGGGAAGATTACACAATGGGGAGGAGGTAGTAACAACAACAAAAAAGGAAAGGGACCTGGAAGTAATCATAGCAGATGACTTTAAGGTTAGCAAGCAATGTGAGAAGGCAGTAGGGAGGACTGGGGGTATACTGGGATGCATAGGGAGAGGCATCACCAGCAGAAAACAGGAAGTTGTTATCCCTCTGTACAGACAGTTGGTGAGAGCCCATCTGGAGTCCTGTGTCCAGTTCTGGAGACCCCATCTCTGCAAGAACATAGACAGGATAGAGGCAGTCCAGAGGAGAGCAACTAAAATGGTGCAGGGTCTGCAAGTGAAGCCTATGAGGAGAGACTAAAGGAGCTTAATATGTATACCCTTGAGGAAAGAAGGGAGAGGGGGGACATGATAGAAACTTTTAAGTACCTCAGTGGAATCAACAAAGTCCAAGAGGGTAGCATCTTTCAGAAAAAGAGACGTGCAAGAACAAGGGAACACAATTTAAAGATGGGGGTGCGGTTCCGGGGCATTGTGAGGAAGTATTTTTTCACAGAGAGGGTAGTGGATGCATGGAACAGCCTTCCTGAGGAGGTTGTTGGGTCTAAAACTGTGGGAGAATTCAAGAATGCATGGGACAGACATAAGGCAGATCTTGTGGGGGGTAGGAAGAAATAGGCTGTTGGTTAACTAGGATCTGCGGCCTATCCTGTAGATAGGGAAATGGGCAGACTAGGTGGGCCAAGCAGTCCTTATCTTCCGTAAAAAGTCTATGTTTCTATGTTTCTATGTTTCTATACACTATCAGCATATTACAGGCATGGAATCCCATGCATAACAGCATTCCACTATACACTGCATAGTGGAAGATTCCTGATATACAGGTGATAACCATGGTGTAATCACCACGAGTGGTTGCTAGGGCATCAGTAAACCTCGAGAGCACAGCTCGAGAGGTGTACAATTGCCATAGCATCCTCGGGAGATGATTACACCATGGTTATCACCTGTACATTAGGCATTGTCATTTATAGTGGATGGGACTTGTCATGGGAAGTCCCCCCCACGAACACAAGTATATGAGCCTTACCTTATTAATGAATCTGCACTACAGACATATGATTGTGTAGGAAAACAAATTATTAGGATACATAGACTAAATGACAGTGGGCCAACATAGTACCAGAGTTAACCCCTATCAGACATAGAGATTGCTAGACTCAGTGACAGTAAACTGAGACAAATGGAATGTTATATGAATACTGTACTGAGGCTACAAGCACAATCTGGGTGTGTTGAATACTGAATAACAGTGGCATTCTGTTTTGTTAACCCACTGCTATGACATAGCTGAGATAGGTTCATACGGTTCTGATATCACAACAGTGGGATTGCAGGGTTGTAATCTGCTGGATTTCACTGGGTAATAAGGGCTACCCATACATTATAGTACTGTTTTGGATGGACAATAGGCTGACCCAGACAATGCCAGCCACCTGCCTGTCTGAGGGGACAGGGGCCGATCCCAGGTGTGGCAGTACCACATGTGTGACTGTAAAGTCCTGGCCATGCACAGGTTGCTCCTGTACTGCCTGTATGTGTCAGGCTATGGTATCTGTGATCTGTCCAACAGTGGAGTACTGGTAATGGCCTTGGGACCGCAGCTGAGTACTAACTGGTGCAGCCTGGCTGGGCTTGTACGTGGTGGTGCTGGGTGAGCCAATGCCCCTCCTGGCTGTCCCTGTGTGGGTAGTGGTGCCCCACCAGTGTTATGCACTGTCCAATGCCCATTGTGGAGCCCATGCTTGACTGACTGCATGCTGTGGTGCTGCAGACGGCAGTAGGATGCGATCAGCAGTGTGGAGCCGACGCCTGACTGACTGCACGCTGTGGTGATCATGATTGACTGACTGCGCGCTGTGGTGCTGCAGACGGCAGTGGGATGCGATCAGCAGTGTGGAGGCTGCACTCTGGAGTGCGTCAGTAGTCCGCTGTGACTGTAGGGTACATGTCATCCAGTGTGACAACTGCCACAGGTTCCCGTGCTGTCACCCATGTCACCGAGTGACATCTGCATCACATACAGCCCACCCCTGTATTGTGTTGTGTGATGTGTGCACATGGGTCACAGCAGACAGGACTCAAGCAGTTATTAGAGTCACTACACAGCGATAATGGCTGGTGTCTGTGTGTGCAGAGCGCTGTGCAGCCATGGAAGTACCAACAGTGTTGCGGCCATTGTGTCTACCCCCATGACAGGCCAGTGCATGTACAGTGTGCACATCCAGGCCATTGCATGACACGCGCTGACACACATGCTGGGGGTGCAGTACCCCAGTGTCGTATTGCTGTATGGTACATAGAAACATAGAAACATTGAAGCTGACGGCAGATAAGGACAGCAAGGCCCATCCAGTCTGCCCATTTCTTTTTCTACCTCATGAATGTGCCATTGGCCTTTGCTCTGTCAATGGCCTATCTATTCATACTCATCTGTATTGCTCCCATATGCCTATCCCATGCCTGTTTGAAGCCCTGAACTATATTCATATCCACCACTTCCTGAGGTAGGCCGTTCCATGCATCCACCACCCTTTCTGTGAAAAAGAACTTCCTCACATTACCCTTAAATCGGCCTCCCTCTAATCCCATGCTGTGTCCTCTTGTCCTGCTATTTTTCTTATATTGAAACATGTTAGACCCTTTCACCTTGTTAATACCCTTAAGGTGTTTGAATGTTTCAATCATATCACCTCTCTCCTTCCTTTGCTCTAATGTATACATATTGAGCTCAGTTAACCTGTCCTCATATGTCTTCTGATACAGTCCCTGCACCATTTTGGTTGCCCTTCTCTGGACTGCCCCAATTTGATTACTGTCCTTGTGAAGGTGTGGCCTCCAGTACTGCATGCAGTACTCCAGATAGATCCTGACCAGTGTCTTGTAAAGAGGGATTATTACCTCCCTCTTCTGACTTGTGATACCCCTACTAATATATCCCAGCATCCCTCTAGCCTTACCTACTACTTTAGTGGTCTGCTTGGATGATTTCAGGTCATCGGTGATAATGATGTCCAAGTCTCTTTCTTTATTATCTCTTTCTTCCCTTGTGACTGCCAGAAACTCCCCTCCCAGCTTATAGGTGGCTTCAGGGTTTCTCTTCCCTATGTGCATGATCTTGCACTTCTTTGCATTAAACCCCAGTTGCTACTCTTCCGACCATTTTGCTAGTTTATCCAGATCTCTTCTCATTCTGCCCATCCATCTGGATCATCTACCCTGTTGCAGATCTTGGTGTCATCTGCAAACAGACAAACCTTACCCTCTAGTCCATCTGCAATGTCACTGATGAAGATATTGAAGAGGACTGGCCCCAGGACTGATCCCTGAGGTACCCCACTTGTGAGTTTCATCTCTTCTGACTGTACACCGTTTACCACCATTCTCTGTTTTCTGCCCGTCAACCAATTTGCCACCCAGTTGACCAACGTCTGGCCCGCCCTGAGCCTTCCCAGTTTATTAATCAATTTTCTGCTGGCACGTTCGAATGTTCGTATTAAATCTGTGAACAGCTTCAAAAGGACAAGGGACAGGGAACAGGGGAGAGTGAGGTTGGGGGGTGGCAGTGGGTTGACAAAAGGGAGGGGGGTTGGGGCAACTGCAAACTAGGGGTGTTGACTGTACACTTGAGCAGGCTTAGATAGACCGAGTGGTCTGTTTCTGCTGGCACATTCATATGTTTGTATGTTCTATGTGGAACAGTATCGAAAGCTTTGCTGAAGTCAAAGTAGGCAACATCAACTGCTCCCCCATGGTCCACCACTCTGGTTACCCAGTCAAAGAAATCTTTGCAATTAGTTGGACAGGACCTTCCTTCTGTAAACCCATGCTGTCTTGGATCCTGTGCCCCTATGGATTTCAGGTGTTGCACTATCCTTTCTTTAAGGAGTGCCTCCATAATCTTGCCCACTACTGAGGTAAGACTGACTGGACTGTAGTTACCTGCTTCCTCCCTGTTGCCACTCTTGTGGAGCAGGATCACATGAGCCCTTCTAGAGTCTTCTGGGACCTCTCCTGTGCTCAGAGACTCACTAAACAGTTTTGATAATGGCTTTGCTAGTACCCCCACTTAGCACCTTTAGTACCCTGTGAAGTATGCCATCGGGTTTGATTGCCTTGTCCACCCTGAGCTTATCGAGCTCTTGTAGGACCCTTTCTTTTGTGAAGGGACTACTGCACACCTCCCTCCCCGTGTCCATGGTGCTGAACTGTGGGCCCTACCCTACTTTCTCTTCAGTAAATACTGAGCAGAAGTATCTATTTAGGATAGATCCTTTTACATGGTCCTCCTCCTCACACGCCCCCTTATCCCCTTTGATCTTAGCAATACCCCCTCTGGACTTTCTCCTTTCACAAATGTATCTATAGAAAGTCTTGTCACCTGCTTTTACTGTTTGTGCTAGTGTTTCCTCGGTTTGGGCCTTTGCCTGCCTTACTGCCTTCCCTGCTTCCCTTAGGGAAGTTTGGTATGCCACCCTATCTTCAACCTGCTACGCTCCCTTATATTTCCTGAAGGCCAGCTTTTTGGCTCTGACCTTTTCTGCTACTGTGTTTGAGAACCAAAGTGGTTTCCTTCTTCTTTTGCACTTCCTTTTCTCACTAACACAATAGGATGTTGCTTCAAGTATTGCATCTTTAATGCTTGCCCACTTTTCCTGTACCCCCTCACCTGTAATTCTTTTTGTCAGGGCTAGCTTAACTCTGTTGGCCATCTTATCAAAGTCAATCAATCAATCAATCAATCAAAATCTTTATTTATTCAGGCGAACATCATTGAGCATAGTTCATTTACAAGATGGACCTGAGTGGTCATAACAATATAAGGTTACAAATTTTACACAAAAACATGGTACTGAATGAACACAAATACAAAGATTTATGAATGAGACAGATATACAAATATTTACATATATACAAGGCAAAATGACATTGGACCTAGATCATATTAAAAGGAAAGAAACAAACAGTATTGTAGGGATAAAGCTAGGGTAATGGGACTTGGGGGCATTTTTGTCTGGTAGGTTGAGGAACAAGCTAGAAGAACAATAAAGAAATGAGGTAGTGTAAAGGGTGGGGGAAGGAGGGGTGTGAGAGGACTAGGCCTTATGGAAGCAATTGCATGATTCTGGGAATAGACTAGTGTACAGTTTTTGAAGGATGTTAAAGGAATGAGGGTATCAATTTCAAGGTCTTTTGAAGAGAATTCCAGATAAAGTGCTAGGGAATAGCTGATTGCAGCCCTTCCATACCGGGTGCAGGTGATAGGAATCTTCAGCATGATGAGTTTATTGATCCTTAGGTGTAAGGCCTGGATGTGATCCGTTGAAACAATCTGAGATGTAGGAAGGAGTTTGTTTGTCAGAGCTTTGTAGATCCAGACAGCAGCATTTTGTTTCTTCTATGTTGTAGGGATGTCCAACTGACTGCATTGTAAAGAGAGCAATGATGGGTGCTGGAGGGAAGATCTGTAATGAATCTAATAGCTCTATGATACAAGGTGTCTAATTTATTTAAATGGGAGAGGGAATAGTGACCATAAAGGAAGTCAGCGTAGTCAATGAGGGATAGGAATGATGCCAGGATTAGCCTTTGTTTGGAATCTCTGGTCAGGTAGTGTTTGATCTTATAAAATAGGCCAAGTCTTTGTCTAAGCTTTTTCAGGAGCTCTTCAATGTGGCTAGTATAGTCAAGTCAGCTCCTCTGAAGTGCCATATTTTTGCCTTGGAATGGGACGATTTTGTTCTAGTGGCCAAATTGAACCATACCATGTGATGGTCACTGGCACCCAGGTGACCTTCTACCTGGAGATCTGTGATCCTTTCCCTGTTAGTCAGTACTAGATCTAGGATAGCCCTGTCTCTTGTGGGTTGTTATACCAGTTGTTTGAGGCCCTCCCCCTGCAGGGAATCTACCATGTGTCTAGTTCTGGCAGATGTCCCTGCTGGTATTGATCAATCTGTATCTGGCATGTTGAAGTCTCCCATTATCAGAACCTCACCTTTAGCTGTCATGTTTTGTATATCTTTTAACAGTAACGTATCTATGTCCTCCCCCTGGTCTGGAGGCCTGTAGACAACCCCAGTTCGTATCGCTGTCCTATTTCCTGTTTCCAGGGTGACTCACTGTTCTTCTGGCTCCTTATGTGTATTATGTGTATTCTGAATTTCTGTTGCTTTGATATTTTCATTGACATAAATGGCCACTCCACCCCCCTTTTGCACCTCAGTCTCTTCTGAACAGTACATAGCCAGGTACTGAAGTCTCCCAAGTGTGGTTACTGGTAAACTGTGTCTCACTAATGGCTACTATGTCCAGTTTAGCCTCTATCATTATTGCCCATTGGCCAGATTTTGGTGTGTTAGTTGTTGGGCGAGGTCCGACGTTTCCTCTGTGCGTTGTATGGGGAGCCGGAACTTTTTCTTTATCTGGTGATGCAAATGAACTACAAACATACTGAACTCCTGTTTGACCACTTGCTGAGGGGGGAGGGGTGTTCTTCCCATTAGATGTATGGGGTGCTGCCCCCCTCCCCATTTGCTAGTTTAAATATTCTGCAAAGACATCAAACTTCTGCCCCAATGCACTGACTCCCTGCTTAGTCAGATGAAGTCCATCAAATTTAAAGAACATTCGCTCCCAAAACTGTTGCCAGTTCCCTACAAATGTGTGTCCTTTTTCCTGGCACCAGCCCTTGAGCCACATGTTTAGCTCCCCTATCTCCCCTTCTCTGACCTTCCGTCCATCTGTCCCCCTCTCCCAGACTGGCAGGATCTCAGAGAAGGAGATGCCGGACGAAATGGATGATAGTTTGTCACCCAGCCTGGTCAGGTGTTCCTTTGTCTCCACAACTGACTGGCTGGCAAGATCATTAGTCCCTATGTGTACCAGGACGTCAATGTTTTCTCCTGCTTCCTGAACAATTTTAGCAATGCGGTCAGTGTCTCTCCACGCTGATGTACCTGGGATACATCTGACCATTACCCCTGGCTGGAGATACGTATCAACTCCCTGAATCATGGAGTCTCCTATGATCAGAAGTTTTTTGGATTTCCTTTTCGCTTTTTTTGTTTTGGTTCCTGTTTTGGGTGAGTTTTGTTGTGCTAGCTCCTGTGCTGCAGTGTAGTGATCTGCAGTGTCCTCTGCCCCTTTGTTTGATTTCAGAGATAGAGGCAGATACCTGTTTGAAGTTTTTATATGGTTTGTGGAGGTGATATGTTGGAGAGCACAGAGTGATGGGGCTCCCGATTTTCCCTTCCTAACCACCTGCCAATCTCCCGGACCAACTACCCTCTCCGGTGGAGGTGCTTCTTCTGGATGTTGGGGAAATGGTGGGCGGTTCTTATAATACATTTCTTCTTGAATATGCAATTTGAGGCGTGCAATCTCTCTGCCCATGCTGTCTGGAGCTGAGCCCTTAGATGTCCAATGGCCCAACATGTAGGACAATGTCCTAAATCCTGTAAAACTGCCCTTCTGAAAAGTGTTCCACAGTACCTGCAGTCAATGATATCCATTCCAGATAAGTTGCTGGGTTTATAACCTGGTCAGAGTAATAAGAAGGAAGAAAATGAAAGAAAAATGTAATTTTGTATTTTGTTTCTTTGTTTTTGTATAACTTATTATAACAAGTTAAAGTACTAGTGCCCCTGTAAATGAGGTCACTGTGTGGATACCCCTCTGATCTGCCCCTTCCTGCTTTGCTACAGGAAATGTCACGACTGTGCTGCCCTATAAAAGGAATATAGTGTGGGGTGGTTGGGGATGGGGGCAGGTGGCTGGGCCCTTCCCCTGCCGAAAAAGAAGAACCACGGATGAATGAAACAAGGAGGCATGAACAGAAACAATCAGTCAGCAACAAATGCAGTAGCCCTGAAAGCTTATCCTAATGATAGATAAAACTGTAAAACCTGTAAAGCACCACCTGTAATAATTTCACAGAAGACATACCCTGTAAGAAACACTTTGCTACAGAGAAAAATAAAGCAGCAACAGAAGATATACCTTGCAAAAGACAATTTGAATCAGAAGACTATAGCAGTTATCTGTAAGCAAACACCTGTAGGCACACCCTGTGATAGTGCAGCAGAAGGTATACCCAGCAACAACAATTTGAATCAGAGAAAATAAAGCAATAAAATGTTAGCAACAAACAGTAACAATCCCTGTGAGTACAAAATAAAAATAACACACAGTAAATCTGCCTAGCCAAAAGAAGCCTTAAGCCTTACCCTTGCTCTGGTAAGGTTCTTTGCTCTGTCCTTTCTAGCAACCTAGAAGAAAAGAGCTCAGGTGAAGCTAGGTGCCTTAGCCAACAAACCTAGTCTTCCACCACCCACTACGACTCCACATGGTGACTTACACAAAAGCCTTGTGCACAGCTGTGCCAGGATCACCTATGCACCCGCCATGCCTGTATGTGTGTGCACTGTGGCTGCACTGATATATGCACTGGCACATGCAATACTGCCTAGGCAGCACCACTAGTGGCACTTGTGTCGTGGTCAGCCATCTAGCCCTGTTGTGGGGATCCAACCCATATTTCCACAGCATGTAGTCCACAGTGCTGGGTGTGCACAGGCCCAGCATGGCACTGGATGTGCCTGGGGGGGGCACCATCAGTCAGGCATTTACTGCCATGGCCGCATAGTCCCACACATGAGCATGTTAGACACCATTTGTGGCTGTAGACCTTGTGATTTCCTTGCAATGCATCAATGTCCATGCCAACATATGGAGCCAGGCCACCTGTCACATGCCACAGGCAGCAGCATGGGCAGTGCAACTGTGTGCTGCACACACACAGCTGGCTTCCACATTTTACTTGCCTGCAGGACTCCACAACACTGAGGTGCATCGTGCAAGTCCTGTTGGCATTTTTCAGGGGTTGGGGGTGTGCATGGTGGCTGTGTGTTGCACTATGACCATTTGATACTGTTACAGCTGTGCAATGTTTGTTCAGAACTCTGTATAACCTTCTCCCTGCCTTCTGTCCCACACAGGTGAGGCTGCGGGGCAGGAGCGGTTTAGGGCCCTCAAGTTTTCAGAGGATGAGCTGCATGCCCTGGTACATGCTGTGAAGGAGCGGGAGATGGTCCTACGCAGTAACAAGTCAACAGATGCCACTGTTTTCATTGATGTGAACATCATAGGTGGTCATGGCCATACCACCGATGCCGTCCGGAAGCAGTGGAATGATCTGCTATGCAGGGCAAAGGAGGAGGAGGCACAATGGATCAGGGACAGGCTGTGGACTGGTGAGGGATCACAACCAATGGAGCAGTGGAACTGGGACTATTGATGGCCATGGTAGCCTCTATCCTGTGGCCAGTGGCAGTTGGTGGGGTTGAAGTCGATGGGTTTGAGATACCGCTCACGCCACCCAGGGCAGGTAAGTTTGTGGCATGTATCCATCACTCGGTGGATGGCAACAACATCGGGACTGAGGCACACATCACCACTGTCATGGTGCATGCATAGGGCTCACATGGGTATGTCCCATTGTAAGAGTGGTGTTGGGGCTGCACAGTGGTGGGCATCTGCTGGCAGGCACATGTCATGAGTGCATGCGTGCCATGGTGCAGGCGGCTCCTAGGGCACAGGCTGAAATTGCATGGGATACACACTGGGGTCTGCATGGGCATACTGTGGGGCACACATTGGTGGGGGTGCATGTGGCATTGTTGGGATTTGGGGTGGGGGTGGGTAGTCTGATCACTGTAGCGGTGATTCACATCTCTGTATTCCATTACAGCATTACATGAACAGTAGGCCATGTCCCAGGTGGGGCCAGGCACAGTGGTGCAGGAGGAGGAGGATGGCAACACAGCAGAGGTGCACCCTTCCACATCAGGCATGGCTGCCACAGGTAGACTCATAGTGTCCATGATGGTCAACACAATGTCCAGTCACAGATGACATGAGGCAATGGTGTATGCAGGAACCTCAGAAGAAGAGGATACGGCATTTCTGGAGTCCCTGAATCCACCGGAGTACACCCAGGTAGAGGATCTGAGTGGAGAGCAGGTGGTGATCCTGACTGTGATGAGTGACCACGGCTCAGGGGATGCAAGAGAGGAACCCAACCTGCTGGTTATGGGTGCAGCTAGTGGCACCAGTGCTTTGGGATGGCACCATGCCTGAATTGGGGTGAGGGATACTCAGACACATGCCACCTTTGTACCCACAGCTGCTATTCCACTGCCCGCACAGTGTTGCCCACTGGATATGTCCCACAGGGCAATGACCACAGGGCCAGTCCAGCAGCATGCTCTGTCACCTGTGAGACCACAGCTGCAGTGGCCAACGCACCACCAGCTACCCCCACAGGTCCCTTTACATCCACAACACACTGCCCAATACCAACCACAACCCCTGCCACAGGTGTAGGATGCTGATGCTGCACCTGCACAGGATGGCCAGGGTGCATGGCCCATGCTTCAGGGGGCCTTGGTCTCACAGCATGCAGCCCAGCAGGACCTGCATGATCTCTGCAGGGAGCTGCAGCATGAGTTGTCACAGCTTCGGGAGACAGTGGCCACTGGCTTGCCCGTGCTGAGCAGCGGTCAGAGGAGCCAATGACCTGTGTTCTCACCACCATTGAGCTTTGCTTTAGTGGCCTTACTGCTGCTGTGGTGCTGCGGGACACTATTACTACAGTACTGCAGAGTGCACCCAGATGCCAGCATGGCCATGCCTCACATGGGCAGCAGTGTGGCAGAGGTGCACACAGGGTGGGTGCCACCTCCTCCACCACTACCTCCCGTTCATCCACAGGACATGCACGTCATCATGGCCGCCCTGTCTCCACACCTGTGCAAGCATCATGGTGCGGCCGCAGATGGCCTGCCCTCCCAGCCTCGTCTCAGTCCACCCCAACTTTGTCATCAGCATGTAGCATGCCCCGCAGTTTGCCACGCACACAGGGTGTGCGTCATGTGCATGGAGGCAGGTGCAGCTGATGTGCTCCATCACATGCGTGGTGTGGCCCTGTCCCACTCACTTGCATGCCCATGCAGACAGCCACATCCCATGTCCCCTGCACACACACAATATCCTCCATGGCCCATGTTCACTCCCATGCCACAGCCCCTGCCAACACATGTCTACATTGCTGTTTGCTGTGTGCACCTTGGTGGTGGCCATACCTCTCAAACCTTTTTCCCCCAACCGTAGAACAGTGCCTCTCAGGATGTGGTACAACTGAGCAGACTGTGGAATACTTTATCAATGCTTTCCCTCAGAAGTTTAGTAGACTATTACAATGTTTGCATGTCTGTTCAGGCCATCTGTTATTGCTTGCCTGATGTTTTGTTGGCATCATTTACAATAGGAATTTGCTTTACAATGTTACCACTGAGTGTGGGACAGGTCCTCACATTCTGGAACAGGGAGCTGCTGTGACATAACAGGATGACCACTCCTCATACTGTGTTGCAGTTGAGGGGTATGGTGGTGGGCAACACACATCACACATACCGCACCGCACCACATCACATCACCACACTGGCAACTTGTACAGCACCTATATATTACACTGTTTACACTGTACTGTATCTGCACTGCCATTAAAAGTACTGTTGCTACCATATTATTTGTCTGTGTTATGTTTACTCACTGTCCACCCTGGGTTAGTGTCTCGATGATGCTGCTCCTGTGCTCAATGGCCTGGTGGGCCAAGCGCGCATCCCACCTCTCGAGTTGCTCTACTATCCCCCTTACCCCTGGCTCTGGCTCACTGTCAGAATGTACCTCAGGTTGAGGTGCACGTATCCCATGGTTCAGTGCCATATGGTGTAGCATACAATAGGCCAGGATGATATGGCATACCTTCTGAGGGCTATACTGTAAGGCACCACCTCACTGGTCTATGCAATGGTACCACATCTTGAGCATCCCAAAGACCCTCTCAATAATGTTCTTTGTAGCAGCATGTGCCTCATTGTACTGTTCCTCAGCCTCTGTTGCTGGCTGAGGTACCGGTGTCAGCAGCCAGGGTCATAGGGGATAGGCACTGTCCCTTGTGGAGAGATATCAGGTGTTAGTGTTGCTGTCCTGCACAGTGCCCATTGCTGCTCTGTACCATTACTCCCTGCCCCTGCCCCTTCCATGGCTACCCTTGCCTATCCCCCTACCCTGTGCTCTCACCCTGTTGTGGCTGCCCATACTCACTGACTAGATGCCCACTTGGTATCCTGTCCTCCTCAAATGCCTGGCACAGCCAGTACTGGTGCCAGATGAAGGCATCGTGGGCACTGGCAGGATACTGTGCAAAGACATTGGTTATGCACCCAGTCACATTACTTACCACCTGGCAATTGATTGAGTGGTAGCCCTTTCTGTTCACATACAGGTCACTGGCATCACCAGGTGGTGCATGGATGGGAACATGGGTGCAGTCAATGGCACCAAGTACAGTGGGTAGTTGTGCAACTCGATGGAATTGCTGCATGGTTGCTGTGCACTCTGCTGTCATGCTGGGGAATACTATAAACTCACCAGCATGTGGCAGGAGAGCATCAAGGAACTGGGTCAGGAGGCATGATGTGGTGGACTGAGATACCCCAATGGTGTCCCCTGTTGGACACTGAAATGTCCCAGTGGCTAGGATGCACATCGCAGCCATCACCTTTTCCTCAACTGACATGGCGTGGCTGCACCTGTTGTTTGGCTGCAGCTTCTCATGCAGGAGTTTGTATAACTGCCTCAACATTCCGCTGTCCAAACTGTACTGGCCAATGATGTAGTCATCAGACAGGGTCACAAAGGAGGCTCTGGGTTGGTACCATCTGTGTGCAGCATATCTCCTCCTTTGCCTGCGTAATGGACCTTGTTGAGCCTGCTCCTTTTCTTCCTCCTCCATAACCTGTTCTATAAGGTGCAGCACTACAGCATTACTGAATACAGCCATTTTGTTTCACTTCCTAATCTGGCCACTCCATCCACTGCAGATTGCCCTGGGATTAGGCCTCCCTTTTATAGGCGGTAGGTAGCGCTGCGCTGTGTCAGGCAATAGTGCATAGCACAGCGCTATGTCTCTAAATATCCCATTGCACCCATATGCAGGTACCCGCCCCTCCACTTTGCCCCTTGCATACTTTAAGTTTTAGCCCGGCACTGTTGCGTTTCATGTGCTATCTCCCTCTTTGAATATGGTGATCCCATGCTAACCCTGTGCAAATGGTTAGCGAGCCATGCTAAGTTTGAATATCTGGCCCTATGTCTGATAACCATGTTTTAATTTGCAATATTATCTCCTCAAATGGTGTGATATAGATCTCATAGTACATGACCCAGTCCCAAGGAAAATAGATCTTTTTTTATTGTTACAATGGTTAGAGATATAAAACCTCTTAGATTATAATCTAGTTCTTCTTCCAAACACATCCTTGAGAGGCGTATTGAAGGGAGAAGAAATAGTTTTAATATAAATGATAGTTTTATTTTCAGATCCTGAGTTTTAAAGCATTTCTGCTCAAGCTCATGTCTTAAGACCTCTGCTGGTACTGATTGTGGGACCCTCAACAGGTGTATATACATCTGATTTATGATTACTTCCAGAGGTTTTATATTCTTTACAGACTATATTTCAGAGGCATATAATACACTTGTTTTTACTTTAACATTCAGAGTTTCAACTGATCCTTGACAATAATTAATATTAAATCTTTTAATGGCCTTTGTTGTTACATTACATTTTTTAATAAACTTAGTTATATATTGGTTCCACTGTACATTCTGTATGTCACCCATAAATACTCTTAACTATTAACAGTATCTATTTTTTTCCCCTCTAGGAAAATGGAAAGCAATAATTTATTTCTAGAACGAAAAAACACCATGTTCATTTTATCTCTATTAATTTGCAGTTTGTTAAATTCACAAAGTGCTGAGAAATGCGATAGCTTACAATATAACCCAAGTTTAGATGTGGATATTAAAACTGCGTCATCAGCATAAGCCAAACAAGAAATGTTGTTACTCAAGATTGCTGCAGAATGAAACTCAGGGTTATCCAAAGCTAATAAAATTGAGTTAATATTTATTTATTTATTGGAATCTCAGATAACATCTTTGAAGTAAAAGTTTGTTTACAAAGGTTCCACGTTGTAAGGCAATAGACAAGGTATGCAGACATTACAAAACAGATAGGGGAATATACAGCAGGCAAGTACATTATGGTATATACAGATACAGATTCAAGCAAGTACAGTTAAAATACATCAGGTAGGAGAGGTCAACTTTAATGCAACAGTACTAAGAGCATACCTAAGGTGGACAAGCAATTTATAGTGGTAGCTGAGCTTTAGAGCATGCAGGTAGAGTTATGAAAGGTCAGAAGTGGTGGTGAACAAAGGAGGGGAGGACAGAATAGATGAGAGCAGGGAGAGGTGGGGGCAGAGACAAAGGGGGTGACAGAGGCGTTAGAGTAGTCAGAGGGTGGGATTGGATAGGAACCTACCCAGGGTTACGTAAATAGGTGATTGAGGCAGGGCTGGGTAATGTGGGGAGAGAGGAATAGGGAAAGGGTTTAAAAGTGGGGGGTGAGGTGAGGAGAAACTAGGGAGGTGAAAATTGGGGATTACATTTGTGAAGAGAAAGCAGGATGATGGGGGATAAAGAGGGGATGTGGGAGTAAGTGCTCAGTGGGGTCACACTAGGCAGGGGAGGAAGTGGGGAAAGATGGATGCTATGCAGGACAGATAAGCTATCAAAAACAGTAGGATTATGCACAGGTGATGCAGTCACAGTTACTAAGAGTGGCGAGGTTCTGCAGTAGCTTGGCCTTAAATGAGCGTAGTTTCATTTCCTCAATGAGCTCAGAGTTAAAGGAATTTAGCCAGCAGTGGGCCCTGTATTCGAAGGACTGTTGCCCTAGTGAGGTCCAGCAGAATGGGATAATGAAGGCAGCTTTACTCAACCCCTAGTTAGACTAGAGGAAGTGGAGTTTCTTAGAAGTTGCCTCATTCTAGGAGGAGCAAGACCTAGGGTTGATTTTTTAGCTAATAGACAGACTTGGTACTGAATTCTGCTATTCAGGTTTAACCAACCAGAGCTTGAGTATAGTTCACAAGTGTGAGTTAAATGGTTCACACCCAGGACTAGTCTGCAGGCTTTGTTTAAGACAATCTTGATTCACCTAAGTGCTGTATCGGTACCGGCTCGGTAGACTACCAGTCCATAATAATAATAATAATAATAAATTTTATTTTTCAAGCGCCTTTCAAAATTTTCAAGGCGCTGTACAAAACACATAATAAAAATCAGACATTATAATACAATATAAAACATAAGTAAAAACTACAGTTTAATCAATGATAAAGAGCACGGAGCTGTTAACTGCAAGCCTGATGGCACTTTCAGTTCGGCACTGCCTATGCCGGTAGAGCTGACCTAGTCTGGTACTAGCTGTCTTGGCAACATGGTCTATGTTCTGGCTGTAGGAGAGAGAGCTGTCATGGTAGACACCAAGGTACTTAAAGGTGGTGACCATTTCAAGTGTATCAAACTTGTTTTTGTAGATATTGAGGTGATGTGACTTATGACAGTTTTGATGGGAGGCAAACAGCATTATTTTAGTCTTAGTGTAGTTGAGCAAGAGTTTAGACTGAAGGAATAATTTTTTCCACAGCAGTAAAGTCGTCTTGCATGCCTTTTTCCACCTCTTCTGGAGAAGATTGACAAGTGTAGAGAACTGCATCATCTGCATATAGAAGGATCTTATTCTGGCAGACTTTGGGGAATTCATATAGAAACAAGCTGAACAGCAGGGGCCCCAAAATAGAACCTTGGGACACCCCTGTGTTGACATGTCGATTATCAGATAGAACATCAAGAATCTTGACCTGCTGGGTCCTGTTAGAGATGTAACTCTGGAACAAGCCTAGAGAGACAGAGGATATACCAATGTGAAAGAGTTGTGTGAGAGGCAAGTCATGGTTGACCGTGTCGAAGGCCATGGTGAGGTCAATGAAAGTGGCCCCCACCAAGAGCCCTCGGTCAAGTGATTCATGGATATAACCGGTAAACTCAACCAATGCCATTGAAGTAGTATGTGCCTTCCAAAACCCATGCTGTTCCTGGCATTGAAGGTTGTACTTATCAAGGAATGTACCTAACTGATCATATACTATCTTCTCTAGTGCCTTGGGGGGGGCAGGGAGATTGGCCTGTAGTTGGCCAGGCAGGTTCTGTCCCCGCTTTTAAAGGCCAAGGTGACCACTGCAGCTTTCCAGCACTGAGGGAAAATGCCAGTGGTTAGTGAGAAATGTAGGATCCAGGTTAGAGGGGAGAGTAACACATCCATGGTGAGAGACACAATCTTTAGGTCAAACGAGTCCCCACTGGATCTAGTGTTCCCAAGAACTTTATACAAGTATTTTTTTGCCTCAGTTGTAGAGATTACCTTCAGGTAGAAGGGAGGTGCTGTGTGTGTTGGACGGATGTTGGTATAACTAATGGTGGAGCTAGGTACAGGTCAGAGATAATCTGGAGGAAGGACTCCATTAAGGTCTGTGAAGGCCTAGTTGAAGCCATCTGTGATAGTTTTGGGATCCTGGGTAATCACACCCTCAAAGTTTATTTGCGATGGTGGTGATTTGCTTGCTCTGCCTGTTAGGGGTTTTATATTGTCCCAGAATCTGCAGCTGTCACGCCAAGAGTTGTCCAGTTCACTTTTAAAGTGAGATCTTTTTGCAAGGTGGATGGCTTGAATGCACTTATTACGTACTGCTTTGTATTTCTGTATCTCAGAAGGGGACCCAGTGCTCTTAGCCCTATGCCACAGGTTATCTCTGACCCCCATGAGCTCAAGGAGCTGTGGTGTGATCCATGATTTGCTGGTTCCTTTGATTTTCAGCATTTTTAGAGGGACAAAGATGTTGCAGGTGAGTTAAACTTGTCAATAAAGCACTCAAGAGCAGCATTCACGTCAGTGGCAATGTAGACCCCCTCCCAGTCTAGATGGTGGAGAAAGGATTTTATTGAGGCAAGATGTCCAGCTTTTATAATTCTGGAGGTTATTGTTTTTTTGGGGGGGGGTCAGGGTCTTGTTTGTCCAGGAGCATAAGACTATAAATTAAACAATAAAGGGGCAAGTAGACAACCTTGTCTAACTCCTAAGTTTGTTTTAATTTTGGAGGTTAAGTTCCCCGTCTGATCATACCCCACCTTTAGCCATGTATTTTGATGTAATGTAATGATAACACCAAGTAAGGTTGGATCCACATTGTATGACTGCAATTTTTTCCACAGAAGAACTCTACTTATTGAATCAAACGCTGTTCTTAAATCAACAAAAGAACAATATAATTTTGTCTTTTTGATAATAGCATATTTCCATAAAAGATGATTTAAAACATAACAATGCTGGACTGTATAATGCCCTGATCTATATATATTTTGTGTTCATCAAGAGTTTGTTATCCTCTGCCCAGTGCTGTAGGCAATTTAAAATTATTTTTGTGAAAAGTAAAAAGTATAATCTCTATCAGCGAGGTGGCCTAATTTCCAAATATCCTGTAATCCAAGTTCCCTCATTAACTGATGTAAGGCTTAAGAGCCCGGGGTGTCCAGGTGAGTAGGGCGGCCACTGTGGTCACATAGAATATCCAGGCAGTGATGTGACAGCTAAAGGGGGTCTCTCCACCTTTCTCTTTTGCTCTCCCCTCTCCTTCCTCCCCCCATTTACTCATAGATGCAGCACTTTTGGTATAAGAGGATTTTAGGGAGTAGTATCTTTTCTACACCTATCCAGCAGACCTAATAGAGTAAGTAGTTAAGCAATAAGCCTCTTGGAGGATGTGGGTTATCAGGGGATTTAACACAGCTGCAGTGGTTTGTCCATGAGGTGCAGCCAGCCAGCGATCCTCGCCAGCCGTGGTAAATCCCTTGATAACCCACATCCTCCGAGAGGCTTATTGCGATTATACCAAGGTTCATTTTTTTTAGTATAATAAAATACAAATATTATAGTGGTTGATTTATTTTTTTATATTTATTCTATTTATTCCTGTGCTGCAGATGATTTATTGGATAGTTTATAGAATATACTCATCAATAGCTGTTGGTTATCAGAGGATTTACACTGGTGGTAAACGGCCAGTCTGATGATTTCATTAGCTGTTCACTTATGTCCTTGATATAATTAGTGGCCAGATCCTTCGGTGCTCTTAGATGTATCTCCAAGGGGTGAGTTCCCCTCTGGCCAGGTGATTTAGTGGTATTGTTAACTTCTAGTTAATATTTGTAATATTGTTTAAACTCTAGTTAAATATAAATAAAAAAGTGAGGGTAATGGACTTTAGGAGGGATGGCTTTGGCAAAATGGGAGCGTGCCTCAGAAAAGCACTAGCAATGGGGCAAGAAGGAGGGGTGGAGGAACAATGGGGAAAAATCAAAACTTCCATCACAGAGGCAACAAGCCTTTGTGTGAAGCAAATAAACAAAATGAAGGAAAAAAACACCATGCTTCTGAAAAGGGGGTGGCGGGGAAGGTTAGGGAGAAAAAGATAGCATACAAGAAGTATATGGAAACACAGAATGAGCAGGAGAGAGAACTGTACCATTTAAAGCAGAAGGAAGTGGGGAAGGCAGTCAAAATATCAAAGGCCCAAACCAAGGAAAAGATACCCAACTCAGTTGAGAAGGGGATAAAACCTTTTATAGGTACATTATGGAGTGAAGAAAGACCAAGGGAGGGATAATGAGGTTTAATAAAGGGAAGGGGGATGGGCAGAGGGTGACAGTGAAAAAGCAGGGCTACCAAATAAATACTTCAACTCAGTATTCACAAAAGAAGAAGAGGAGGAGGTACCTAAACCAAACAATAGAAACATTCAGGATAGGGGAGTCGATACCAGTCTACTCACAAAAGAAAGGGTCCAGAAAGAACTCCTAAAACTGAGGGTGGACAAAGTAATAGGGCCTGACTGGATTCACCCCAGAATTCTAAAAGAACTAAGGGGAGAACTAGAGATACCACTGACTACTCTTTTTAACAAATCACGGGAGGATGGTGAGGTACCTGAGAACTGGAGGAGGGCAGATGTGATTCCCCTTCAAGAAAGTGGGAGCAAGGCAGAGGCAGGAAACTACAGACCTGTTAGTTTGACATCAGAGGTAGGAAAAATGTTGGAATCACTACTGAAAGAAATAATTGTTGAGTACCTGGAGGCCAGCGGGGCACAGGACTCAATGCAGCATGGATTCAATGTGGGAAGGTCATGTCAAATGAATCTAATAGATTTCTTTGACTGTGTGACAAAAGTAGTAGACCACAGAGGGGCTGTGGACCTGGCCTACCTAGACTTTAGCAAGGCATTTGACACAGTCCCATATAAAAGATTAATAAACAAGTTAGCCAGCCTAGGAGTGGGTCCCAGGGTGGTAGCCTAGGTAAAAAATTCGCTGGACAACAAGACACAGAGGGTTATAGTAAATGGAGTCCACGCTGAAGAATGGGGTAAGTAGAGGGGTACTGCAGGGTTCAGTGCTGGCACCTGTCCTTTATAGTCTTTATAGGTGATATTACAGATGGACTGGAAGGAAAAGTATGCCTCTTTGCAGATGACGCAAAGATTTGCAAAAGTGTTGATATGCAAGAGGGGGGTGGAAAGGATGAGAAGGGACTTGGCAAGATTGGAGGAATGGTCAACAGTATGGCAGCTTAGATTTAGTGCAACAAAGTGCAAACTGATGCACCTTGGAAACAAAAACCCAAGGGGAAGAGTTCACAATGTGTGTGGGGGGAGGTACAAACAACAACAACAATGGAAAGGGACCTGAGGATAGACATATCAGATGACCTAAAGGTAGGCAAGCAATGTGATAAGGCAGTAAGGAGGGCTGGGGGATACTGGAATGCACAGAGAGAGACATCGCCAGGAGAAAACAGGAAGTTGTTATCTCTCTGTACAGACAATTGTTGAGACCCCATCTGGAGTACTGTGTGCAATTCTGAAGACCCCATCACTGCAAGGTCATAGACAGGATGGAAGAAGTCCAGAGGAGGGCAACTAAAATGGTGCAGTGTCTGCACCAGAAACCATATGAAGAGAGACTATTGGAGCCTAATATGTGTACCCTCAAGGAAAGGAGGGGGGGGCATGATAGAAACTTTTAAGTACTGTACCTCAAGTGAATCAACAATGTCCAAGAAGGAAGCATCTTTCAGAAAAAAAGAGACGTGCAAGAACAAGGGGGCACAATTTGAAGATAGAAGGGGGATGGCTCAGGGACAACATGAGGAAGTATTTTTTCATGGAGAGGGTGGTGGACACATGGAACAGCCTTCCTAAGGAGATCGTGGGTTTAAAAACAGTATGGAAATTCAATAATGCATGGGACAGACATAAGGCAATTCTAGTGGAGGATAGTGTGGAAGACGAGGTTTGCTGGCCAAGCCACCTAGCTTCACCTGAGCTCTTTCCTTCTAGGTTGCTTGAAAGGACAGAGCAAAGAACCTTACCAGAGCAAGGGAAAGGATTAAGACTTCTTTTGGCTAGGCAGATTTACCGTGCGTTGTTGTTTTTATTTTGTACTCACAGGGATTGTTACTGTTTGTTGCTAACATATCATTGCTTTATTTGTCTCTGATTCAAATTGTTGTTGCTGGGTATACCTTCTGCTGCATTATTACAAGGTGTGCCTACAGGTGTGTGCTAGCAGATTACTGCTGTAATCTTCTGATTCAAATTTTCTTTTACAAGGTATGTCTTCTGTTACTGCTAAATTTTTCTCTGTAACAAAGTGTTTCTTACAGGGTATATCTTCTGTGAAAATATTACAGGTGGTGCTTTACAAGTTTTACAGTTTTATCTGTCATTAGGATACGCTTTCAGTGCTACTGCATTTGTTGCTGGCTGATTGTTTCTGCTCTTTTCTCCTTATTTCTTTTGCCCGTGGTTCTTCTTTTTCAGCAGGGGAAGGGTCCAGCCACCCACTCTCATCCCCAACCACCCCATACTACACTCCTTTTATAGGGTAGCACAGTCGTGAAATTTCCTGGGGCAAAGCAGGAAGGGTTGGATCAATGGGGTATCCACACAGTGACCTCATTTACAGAGGCACTTGTAATTTAACTTGTTATAACAAGTTACACAAAAACAATCAAAACACAAAATCAAATTTTTGCTTGCATTTTCTTCCATCTAATTACTCTGACCAGGTTATAACCCCAGCAAATTATCTGGAATGGATATCATTAATTGCAGGTACTGTGGAACACTTTTCAGAAGGGCAGTATTACAGGATTTAGGACACTGTCATACATGCTGGGTCATTGGAGATCTTAGGGCTCAGCTCCAGGCAGCATGGGCAGAGAATGTGTGCCTCAAATTTCATGTTCAAGATGAAATATAAGAACCACCCACCATTTCCCCAACATCCAACAGAAGCACCTCGACCGCAGAGGGTAGTTGGTTCGGGAGGTTGGCAGATGGTTAGGAGGGGAAAATCGGGTGCCCCATCACTCAGTGCTGTCCAACATATTACCTCCACAAACCATATCAAAACTTCAAACAGGTATCTGCCTCTATCTCTGAAATCAAAAAAGGGGCAGAGGACACTGCAGAGCAGGACACTGCAGCACAGGAGCTAGCACAACAAAACTTGCCCAAAACAGGAACCAAAACAAAAAAAGCAAAAAGGAAATCCAAAAAACTTCTAATCATAGGAGACTCCATGATTCGGGGAGTTGATACGTATCTCCAGCCAGGGGTAATGGTCAGATGTCTTCCCGGTACATCAGTGTGGAGAGACACTGACTGCATTGCTAAAATTGTTCAGGAAACAGGAGAAAACATTGAGGTCCTGGTACACATAGGGACTAATGATCTCGCCAGCTGGTCAGTTGTGGAGACCAAGGAACACCTGACCAGGCTGGGTGACAAACTATCATCCATTTCATCTGGCATCTCCTTCTCTGAGATCCTGCCAGTCTGGGAGAGGGGGGCAGATGGACGGAAGGTCAGAGAAGAGGAGATAGGGGAGCTAAACATGTGGCTCAAGGGATGGTGCCAGGAAAAAGGACACACATTTGTACGGAACTGGCAACAGTTTTGGGAGCGAAAATTCTTTAAATTTGATGGACTGCATCTGACTAAGGAGGGAGTAAGTGCATCGGGGCAAAAATTTGATGCCTTTGCAGAATATTTAAACTAGCAAATGGGGAGAGGGGTGCAGCACCCCATAAGTCGAATGGGAAGAACACCTCTCCCCCCTCAGCTAGTGGTCAAACAAGAGTTCAGCATGTTTGCAGTTCATTTGCATCACCAGGTAAGGAAAAAGGTAAAGCTCCCCATACAATGCACAGGGGAAATGCCAGACCTCATCCAACCACTAACACACCGAAATCTGTCCAATGGAAAATCATGTACACAAATGCTCGCAGTCTGGGAAACAAGATCCCAGACCTACAGGCAATAATAACAGAGGCTAAACTGGACATAGCAATTAGCGAGATGTGGTTTACCAGTAACCACACTAGGGAGACTTAAGTACCTGGCTACGTACT
Organism: Neoceratodus forsteri; assembly: GCA_016271365.2. Taxonomy (NCBI): domain Eukaryota; kingdom Metazoa; phylum Chordata; order Ceratodontiformes; family Ceratodontidae; genus Neoceratodus; species Neoceratodus forsteri. Next base: position 1,279,138,197 of record CM057454.1, read on the forward strand.
GTTCAGGAGAGACCGAGGTGCAAAAAGGGGGGGTGGAGTGGCCCTGTATGTCAATGAAAATATCAAAGCTACAGAAATTCAGAATACACGTAAGGAGCCAGAAGATCTGTGGGTCACCCTGGAAACAGGAAATGGGACAGCCATAAGAACTGTGGTTGTCTACAGGCCCCCAGACTGGGGGGAGGACATAGACACATTAGTGTTAGAAGATATACAAAATATGACAGCTAAATGTGAGGTTCTGATAATGGGAGACTTCAACATGCCAGATACAGATTGGTCAATACCAGCAGGAGCATCTGCCAGAACTAGACACATGGTGGATTCCCTGCAGGTAGAGGGCCTCAAACAACTTTTACAACAACCCACAAGAGACATGGCTATCCTAGATCTAGTACTGACTAACAGGGAAAGGATCACAGATCTCCAGGTAGAAGGTCACCTGGGGGCCAGTGACCATCACATGGTATGGTTCAGTTTGGCCACTACAACTAAATCATCCCATTCCAAGGCAAAAATATGGCACTTCAGAGGAGGCTGACTTTGATAAGATGGCCAACAGAGTTAAGCTAGCCCAGGCAAAAAGAAATACAGGTGAAGGGGTACTGGCAAAGTGGGCAAGCATTAAGGACGAAATACTTGAAGCAACATCCCATTATCTTAGAGAGAAAAGGAAGTGCAAAAGAAGAAGGAAACCACTTTGGTTCTCAAAAACAGTAGCAGAAAAGGTCAGATCCAAAAGGCTGGCCTTCAGGAAATATAACTGAACGCAGTGGGATGAAGATAGGGAGGCATACCAAACTTCCCTAAGGGAAGCAAGGAAGGCAGTAAGGCAGGCAAAGGCCCACACCGAGGAAACACTAGCATAGACAGTAAAAGAAGGTGACAAGACTTTCTATAGATACATTAGTGAAAGGAGAAAGTCAGAGGTATTGCTAAGGTCAAAGGAGATAAGGAGGCATTAGAGAAGGAGGACCATGTAAAAGCATCTATCCTAACTAGATACTTCTGCTCAGTATTTACTGAAGAGAAGGTAGGGCAGGGCCCACAGCTCAGCACCATGGACACGGGGGGAGGGGTGAGCACTAGACTCCTTCACAAAAGAAAGGGTCCTACAATAACTTGATAAGCTCAGGGTGGACAAGGCAATGGGACCTAATGTCATACATCCCAGGATACTAAAGGAGCTAAGGGTGGAACTAGCAGAGCCATTATCAGAACTGTTTAGTGAGTCTCTGAGCACAGGAGAGGTCCCAGAAGACTGGAGAAAGGCTCATGTGATCCTGCTCCACAAGAGTGGTAGCAGGGAGGAGGCAGGGAACTACAGACCAGTCAGTCTCACCTTAGTAGTGGGCAAGATTATGGAGGCACTCCTTAAGGAAAGGATAGTGCAACACTTGAAATCCATAGGAGCACAGGATCCAAGACAGCATGGGTTTACAAAAGGAAGGTCCTGTCAAACTAATCTCATAGATTTCTTTGACTGGGTAACCAGAGTGGTAGACCAAGGGGGAGCAGTTGATGTCGTCTACCTTGACTTCAGCAAAACTTTCAATACTGTTCCACATAGAAGATTCATTAATAAGTTGGGTAGGCTCGGGGTGGGTCAGAAGTTGGTCAACTGGGCGGCAAACTGGTTGATGGGCAGAAAACAGAGAGTGGTGGTAAACAGTATACAGTCAAAAGAGATGCAAGTCACAAGTGGGGTACCTCAGGGATCAGTCCTGGGGCCAGTCCTCTTCAATATCTTCATCAGTGACATTGCAGACGAACTGGAGGGTAAGGTTTGTCTGTTTGCAGATGACACCAAGATCTGCAACAGAGTAGATAATCCAGATGGGGTGGGCAAAATGAGAAGAGATCTGGATAAACTAGCAAAATGGTGGGAAGAGTGGCAACTGGGGTTTAATGCAAAGAAGTGCAAAATCATGCAGATAGGGAAGAAAAACCCTGAAGCCACCTATAGTCTGGGAGGAGAGTTGCTTTCAGTCACAAGGGAAGAAAGCGACTTGGGCATCATCATCAATGATGACCTGAAATCAACCAAGCAGACCTCTAAAGCAGTAGGTAAGGCTAGGGGGATGTTAGGGTGTATTAGTAGGGGTATCACAAGTTGGAAGAGGAAGGTAATAATCCATCTTTACAAAACACTGGTTAGGCCCCATCTGGAGTACTGCATGCAGTACTGGAGGCCACACCTTCACAAGGACATTAACCAAATTGAAGCAGTCCAGAGAAGGGCAACCAAAATGGTGCAGGGACTACATCAGAAAACATATGAGGACAGATTAAAGGAGCTCAGTATGTATACCCTAGAGCAAAGGAGGGAGAGAGGTGATATGATTGAAACATTCAAACACCTTAAGGGCATTAACAAAGTAAAAGAGTGTAACATGTTTCAATATAAGAAAAATAGCAGGACAAGAGGACACAGCATGAGATTAGGGGCAGGCCAATTAAGGGGTAATGTGAGGAAGTTCTTTTTCACAGAAAGGGTGGTGGATGCATGGCACGGCCTACCTCAGGAAGTGGTGGATATGAATACAGTGCAGGGCTTCAAACAGGCATGGGATAGGCATAAGGGAGCAATACAGATGAGTATGAATAGATTTGCTATTGACAGAGCAAAGGCTGATGGCACATGTATAAGGTAGAAAAAGAAATGGGCAGACTGAATGGGCCTTGCGGTCCTTATCTGCTGTCAACTTCTATGTTTCTATAGGAAGAAGAAGGCTGTTTGTTAACTAGGATCTGCAGCTTATCAATAGGTAGGGAAATGGGCAGATTGGGCGAGCCAAGCTGTCCTTATCTGCCGTCAATGTCTTAGTTTCTATGTTTGTATGTGTCATAACTTGTTCTGTGGAAGTGTGAAAGTGGGTTGCCTGTCGACTGGCATCAATGGTGATCACAAGGGATTTGGTCCGTGATGCAGATGGTGTCTGTTGCAGCTTCAGGTTGAATTGACAGTGAGCACCGTTATTTAACTCCACAGGCAGAAAGTTAGCGCTGTCCAGGAGAAATTGCCTAGCTTCCCTAGAGCATGTAAAAGTTTTGATTCTATTGCCCATGAAGATTAATAGGGTGGCTGGTGGCCCCAGATAACATTTTAGTCCTCTCTCCTTAACAAGGTCTCGAACTCTATCAAAGGACTTGCTATTCTCCAGGTCTCTTTCTGGATAGTCTGACGGCAGAGATAATTTAGCACCTTTCCAAACTAGCTCCTTTACTGTTCACACCTTCACATGAATATACTCCCAGTTTTGAAATTGTAGCAGCTGGAACTCCATTGGTCTGGGCCAATTAGCCAGAGAAGATGATGGTGGACCGGTGGGGACCCAATGGGCCTGATTTATTATCGACAGAGTGTCCCACTGGTAATTTAACAACTGGGGTAACATCCATTAAAGGAAACCGGCAGGGTCTGCACTTTCTACCATTTCTGGTAATCCAAGAACTCTGATATTATTATGCCGATTCCTCATCTCCTGATCATCAAGGTGATCCCATAGGTGGTGAATTTCCTTCTCCACCAAGGCCAGTCATTGCTCTGCTAGGTGGACCAAATCTTCTAATTGGCTGATTCTGCTTTTCAGTTTGCTCCACCCAAGTCCCCAGAGCTTCCATGGAAACTATAACTTCTGCCAACATGACTGTGATATTATTTAAATCTTAACAAATGTCTCTCATAAATGCTTTAATTTCACAGAGCTCACAAATCAGCAATCCCCTCTCTACTTCTCGCTCATACCCAGGCTCAGCCATCTTGATGGTATCATCAGCAGACGTAGTAGGAGAAGCTGATCATTTGTACTTCTTGGCAGCTAAAACCTCCAAATTTTCAGCTTCAGATGTAACAGATGAACACCTAAAATATATAGCTGTCATGGGAATCAGAAAGAAACTAATATTGAAGGTGAAGAATACAGAAATTAATACTGCTAGGGCAGAGCCTCAGGAGCTAGGCTGCTTCTGCCAAACTGCATCATGTAACACCCCCACCCAAAGAAGCACTCAACTTTAACAGTGTTACAATGTCTTATTTAAAAAACACTTATTTAGGGGCCAAATACTAAATAACGAATACCGATTCCAAACAAACTAATTAACTTGTTCAAGCACATACTCATTCATTGACAGCTCAGTGGGCCACTGACCTTGGAGGCAAAAGGAGAGCTGTGCTGGTGGTCCGCTCAGGGTCAGGATGGGAGGCAGATGGGTGGTGGTGGACTAACTGTTGAGGTGGGGGAATGGGGGGTCTACTAGACACCAGGTAATGGTGATTACTGTTTTTTTACAGGTGGATTTGGGATAGAGAGAGGGGTCCGTTGGACACCAGGGAATAATTTGGATGAAGGTGATGGACTGCCTCTTATTATTAAGGGGAGGGATCGTGCATAGGGAGTGGAGTTCACTAGACACAGGGGAATTATAATTTTTTGGGCACCATGATCAGTTGGTGGGGGTGGGACCACTAGTCACCAGGAAGCATTTTTTTTTTAAACATAATGGGACCCGTGATCGGTGGGTGGGGGTGTGACCACTAGCCACCAGGAAGTGTTTCTTTTACATAATGGGACTCGTGATTGTTTTTTGTGGTGGGACCACTAGCCTCCACGGAGTGGAGTTTTCTTCTTTTTTAACATGAGATCCATGATCAGCATGTTGGGGGGGGGATTAATGTTAATTATTAAACTGCAGGGGAAAAAAGCCTCAGAACTGACCACTGACAGTAATCAGTTCTGCAGATTTTTTTGCCACAGCTTAATACATTAATACACAGTTTGTACACCTATGGTATTCCTCCAAAAGATGCAGTATAGAGCAGTGGTTTAAGGCTCTGAGCTGCAAATCTGGAGACCTGGGTTTGAATCCCACAGCCCCCACTTGCATGTTGTGTGACCCTGAGCAAGCCACTTAACTCCCTGTGCTCCCAGGTCACACCTGTAAACAAGCTTTCAGCTTAGTGTGCTATTCCTGGTTAAACAATTGAGAAATAAAAAAAATTAAGGAAGAATTTCTGTAGAAGATGACAAAATTATTTCCGAACTTTCACTAAAATGAAAGTTACACTTTTGTGGAAATTCAGCAGGTGGAATTTTTTTACACACACCTCTACTCCCGAAACGACACCTGTGGGCAGTGCTTGTGAATGCTTAGGTCAATGTAACCCATCCGGTCCCAATCCTGACCTCCCCAAATTCCACTTCAAACATGTCAACATCAAGGAAACTCTCAAATATGTAAAAAGGGTATTGGAAAAACAAGGGTGGGGAGTGATTCAATGGATATGAAGTTGCTGGCCCTGGCACTAGAAGAACTTGCATTTCTACTGATAAAGACTGCAATACTCTCAGTTCCCAGACCTCTGGAAAGCTGCAATAGTAACCTCCATACACAAATGTGGGGACTGCACCAATGTAGCCAACTACCAGCCTATCTCAATCCTCTCTCCTCTTTCCAAGGATCTGGGAAGAATAATCTCAGATCGACTCATCTTCTACCTAAATAAGTATGAACTAATGTGCAAACAGCAGCATAGTTTATGGAAGTTACACAGCACTGGTACTGCACTAATATAATTCACAAACCACCTGCATGAGGCCCTCGACAAAGGTCATCTGGTTGGAGCCACCTACATAGATCTGACCAAAGCATTCAATCTTGTGGACCACTCACTGCTGCTTGACAAGCTCTCCTCTCTGGGCCTCTCCTCTGAAACCGCAGCCTGGTTCCATTGCTACCTCACAGATTGCACGCAGAGGGTGAAGATTGAAAGAGTTCTTTTGAGCACTAATGGAGTCTCAGCCGGTGTCCGTCAAAGGTCAATATTTGGTCCTCTCCTCTTTATTTTATAAACAGACTCCCTAAAGCCTGCCCCTTCTTGAAGGTGCTCCTATATGCTGATGAAGCAGCTGTCTTCAACAGCAGTCCACATCATGAGAAACTCTCCAGAGATCTACGAAGAAGATTCAAGTCTCTGGAGAATTGGTTTGGAGTAAATAAATTGGTCCTGAACTTTAAGAAGACAAAGACCATGTTGTTTGCTGATCCACATCTGAAGAAAGACTATTCATAATGCTCACTGAACTACTCTTGACTAGATGGAATCCTTCAAGTACCTTGGTGTCACCCTGGACAACACCCTTTCATTCTCTATACATCTGGACAACATCACAAATCTGGCCAGTAGAATGTAGGGAGCACTCTACAGGCAACACCTTAGCTTCACACAGAAAGCTAGGTGCCTGGTAGTCTCCAGTATGATCCTACCTCTCATCACCTATGGGCTCCCAGTATATGGGGTTGATTATAAAACTACCCTTTCCTGAGTAGGGAATGCACTCAGCAAGCCTGTCATTTTGCCAGTGGGGCAGACAGGCTCACATATGCTGTAGCTGCACATTGTATGCACTCAGCAAATGGTTACCACTTCAGGACATGCTTAAATACCAAACATGTCTGATGGCTAAAAATGCGTTGTTGGGCCTCACCCCCATTATGATCAGATATCTCTTCTGCGCTGTCACAAACCAATATTCCACCAGAAGAATGTCTAGACAAACTATTGAAGTCCCCTTCTGAAAAACAAGCCTGGGTAGATGCTCTTTTGCAGTCCGTGTTTTCCAATGGCTTAACAAACTCACTGACTCCCTAGTGGTACTTTCCAAAATGACACAATTTAAAAAATTCCTTAAAGAAAAACTCACTTTGAAATCAGCCTGTGCTGCTTTTAATTAGTTCCAGACAAGCATACAGTACCATGTCTTATCTTCTGCTTATACGTTACTGGCACTTGCAAACTTTGTCCCCTTAGGACTGTTATGCTAGAGTGTGTACAGTTCCCTGACTGATAATTTACTGTTGTTTGTACCTGACCAGGTTCTTCCTGAGCTGGTGATTGTATGTTGTATTTTTCATTCATTGTACTTGCCAGACGTGGAACCGTTGTAAAAGAGCACTTGTGATTAAAGGTGTTTTCCAAATTATAAATAAATAAATATGTACAGTATAATAGTTACAAGAGGTTCAGAGTTTTCTCTAGAAGAGTATGCATTTTTTAAAGGGAGTTTGTTACCTAGAAGCTGGGAGTTCATGAACTCCTGGGGATGTGATCCTGCTGCAGCTGTAACTATTTTAGGAACATGTCCCCTTAGGGAAGGACTGGCCCATAACTGCAGTATCATATAGGAAAGGCTTGAGTCTTGCTTTGCCAGAAAGTGATTAGTCTACTGGGGGATCTTTGAGAAAAGGATTTTTTTTATATCGTCTTCTGTTTATACTTATGAAAGGGTTTTATCATTGTGTAACAATTGCCCCTAGATACGTCTCCCTGATGGCAATGCAGCTGTGAGCATTGTAAAACTAGTATTCATGTAATTGTTTCTTTTGTATAACATGATTGACAGATCACTTGACACCAGAGGGGTATATAAGGGCTGATCAGGTAACTTACAGTTAGTCTACAATGGGCTGAGGAGCAGAGAGGAGCCTGAGGGAGAAGCAGTGTGGAGCTGGAGGCACAGCCAGTGGAGGTGGGAGAGACATTGGTTATCCAGTCAAAGAACACTATTAGGTTGGTCTGAAAAGACTTTTTGTCGCAATTACTATCCTGTAGTCCATTCCTCTCTGGGTACTCAACTATATCTTTTTTGGCTAGTGTCCCAATCTGTCTCCCTACCACAAAGTTAAGGTTGATGAGCCTATAGTATCCAGGGTTTCCATTGTCCACTCCTTTGTGCAGTGGAGCCATGTCCACCATTCTCCATACCCTGGGAACCCATCCCTTGCTGTATAAAGCTATTGAATAGCCGCAGCCAGGGTTTGACTTACACCAATACAAGTTCCTTTAACACCCTCAGCTGCATCCCATCCAGCCCCAGGTCATTGTTTACCTTCAAGGTTGCTATCCCATTATTGACTCTTTCACCAGTAAATTTCTGAAGTTTCATTTTCAGAATCCTTCTATTAGTTACTTTTATGCCACTCTTTAAGGAAGGCCTGCTATTTTCCGTAGTGAAAACTGAGCAGAAGAATTTATTTAGGGCAGTTGCTTTCTGATAGTTCCCCATAATACCCTGACCCCCCTTCCATTAGCCTGAAAATTCCCTTCCCTGTCTTTCTTTTTTCCCTTATGTAATTAACAAACTAGTTAGTAATGTAGGAAAAGTCTATTACGCAGCTTCAGTAAAGTACAGGCACCAGTACCTCAAATTCTCTATTACACACACACTGTTATACATAAGTATGTGTGTGTGTGACACAGAGATGCCTTGCTGTCATGCAGACCACCATGTGTGAGTGGTACTTGTGAATTATGACTTTGCATGGGCAAGAATGTGTAATGATTTTGTTTTTTATACACCTGAGGTGTAAATTACCACACAAATCCTTAAAGTGAAGTTGGTGTTGTTTACACTGGTATCACACCACAAATGTGTGTAAAAAAATTCACAAATGTTATGCCGCCCATGCTTTTATATTTTCTAATTATAATTTTATAATATAGTTTTTTAGAATTAATGAATTACAGAATAAAGTGAAACAGACCAGTTCAGTAATTTAGCAGTTGGAGGGAACCAGCAACATACGAAATGCATATTGAAAATAAAAGCTGTTGTTTTTCATGCTTGCTAATAAATGGCCAGCGGGGCATTTAAGCATGCACAGGGTGACATTAACTAAGTTGAGAAAGTTAGTCCAAACTGGTACCACACTGCAGATCATGGAACTTGTTTGTTTTTAATTTTTTTTCAGTCAGTCATTGACCTTTGTAAACAGAATTGAGCAAAAGTGACTCATGGGTGCACTGCAGCTGAGTAATGTTGTATGTGACAACATGCAGCAAGCATTGTGTCAAGGAAGTCAGCAATGCCGCCACACACCACACCTCTGCTGACCTGTCTGGCAGAGTAACAAGCAAGTAGACAGCAGAGACATTAGCTGCACATTCATCTGACCTCATGACCAACACTATATAGGGTGGAAAAGCAAAGGCGCAAAACATCAGCTGTGGAGAGTTTACCCACAGATCAAAGAGAGCTGTGGTGGTTCAAACACTATGTTATATACAGCATTGCAAAACAAAGCAAGAAATAGTCTAGAAGGAGACATGAATCAAAGGTGAACTTTCAGAATGAGGTCTCACAAATTAGGATTATGTTTGCTTCTTTACAAGATAACTTTGTAAATCGGACTCATCAGCCTTAAAGTTGTTATACTGTATAACAAGCATTTGTCAATGCCGAATGTTGTCTTGCTGGCATTGGCATTGGTAGTGCAGGAGTTAGAGAGATGCATCATAGGAATGGCAGTGAAGTATTGAACTGATGCCAACCAACCCCCACCCTGCAGAGACTGACAGGCATTAGGGTGTCCTTTGGATGTTTGGTAGTGCAGTGCGGGAAAACATGTCGGAGCAGGATGTGAAAATGACAGCTGTACAGTTCATAGGGAGGTGTAAAAATGCCAGTGTTGAAAATGTGGCATGTAAATATACCAAATTTAGAAATTCACGAGGTGCGTGGGAAATATGCAATGCAGGCTTGCAACACTGCCATTTATGGCGTGGCGCAAATTTTCAACACATAGGCATTTTAGCACCTCTGCTCTTGTACAGTGTCACTGTTATTTCCTCAAAGTGTCCCAAGAAGTGATTTTGCCTAGCGACCACGCTATTCTCGCCAGAGTGCGAAAACACATTTGGGCAGGATATGTGAAAATGACTGTACAGGTCATCAAGAGGTGTGGAAAAATGGCAATGGTGAAAATCCAGAGTGAAAATATCACAAATTCACGTCGGTACGAGTGTGCATGCAATCTGCCAATGCACGCTCGTAACAAAGTCATTTTAGGTAGTATCATCACCAAATTTTCAACATAGGCATTTTAGGACCTCTGCTAATGAACTGTGTCACTGTCATTTTCATAATCTGGCCCAAACACTGATTTCCCACAGTGACTGCGCTATTGTGCGGCGGAAGTGCAGAAACGCATTTCAGGCAGGATGTGGAAAATGACAGCTGTACTGTTCACAAGGAGATGTACAAAATGACAATGCTGAAAATCCAGCATTAAAATATAGTGCAGATCTCATGGCGAAGTTACGAGCCTCGTACGCAACTACTGACCACGCGCTCGTAAAACAGGCATTTGTTGGATTTTTTCCACCAAATTTGGATCATAGGCTTTTTGAGAGGTCTCCTCATGAACACTGGCACTATCATTTCATTAATGGGTCCCTAAAGGTGATTTTGCGCAGTGACTGCGAAATCACCTTTCGAGGCCAATTAACGCCATGACAGTGATAGAATTCATGAGGAGGGCTCCCAAAAACCCCATGTTGAAAATTTGGTGCCAAAATTCCAAGAAATGCCCGAGATATGCAGCAAAGTTGAAAAAACCCTATTCACTCCATTATACAGCTTACCGGCATTTCCTCAGTTCGTGGTCGGCTTTGAAGAGTGCAGGCGTGTTTCTGGTCCCACGGAAGATCGTCACGCTGGACTCGGAGGTAAGTATGGGGTGAGGGAGTGAGGGAGGCAGGGCGCACAGTGGGTGGGTGCGGGTGGGGAGGAGGGCATTGAGACTACGAGGGCCGGTTTTCGTTTTACAGAAAAAAGGAAAACCATTGCAGAACAGTTTTTGTGTGCGGGGCATTTGGCATGCTGGGGTGGGATCCCAGCATGCCAACTAACTTTTTTGGGGCGTGTCAGTAGCAGACTGGGGATTGGGTACACTAGTCGGTACACAACACAGGGGAAGTAATGCCAGCGGGGATTGGCAGCCCTGTCGGCAAACAAAGCGGGGGGCACGAGCCGAGGATTAGGCACCTCTCGGCATTCAACATTTGGGGGGGTATGCCGACGGTGAGTGGGCTACCCTGTTGGTCACAGTAAAACAGCGGGGGGGGGGTTACTGACAGGGGGATTGGGCACCCCCGATGTCAGCAGCCATAAACCACTCGCCTACCATGCTCATAATGGCGGCGAGCATGGCAAGCAAAGGACCGCTGCATATGATGAGCTTTGCTCGGATTGCAGCAGACCTTTGCTTTGATGTGCTCACCCCATTATATATACATGGTGTGGTGCCAGCATGCAGGCTGATTGGGGAATGAGGGACGCACCTACTGATGCGTGCCCTGCATTGGCCCAACAGCAGCCGCACCCCCAAATCTGCACTCTCCCAAGATGTTGGCTTGCGTGCAAGTGCGGCAAGCCAACATAAAAATAAAGTCTGTCACTACTACCATTTTTGTTAGTCCAGATCACACTGTCTGTAAAGAATGACCACCTGGCATAACTTTTTAGGTTTTTTTTTTGTTTGTTTCTTTTTTAACCAGGAGAGACACACTGAGCTGAAAGCTTGGTTACAGGTGTGACCTGGGAGCAGAAGGAAGTTAAATAACTTGCTTAGGGTCACACAGTATTCAAGGGGGGGGCTGTGGAATTTACACCCAAGTCTCCAGGTTTGCAGTTCAGAGCCTTAAACCACTTTGCTATACTGCCTCCACAAAATACCTGGGCCCAGATATTCAAACTGTGCTCAAAAAGTGTGCAATAGCAGGAGCAAGCGCAAGTCCATTACGCCCATGCGCAAGAAGCACTATATTCAAAAACTGAGCTGGCCAAACTGCGCCTACAGCTGACAACTGAATATCGCACCACCTGCGCCAAGCGCAACAAGGAAGGGGAAGCTGCGCAGATCAGATGCGCCATAGTGCAACAAGGGATGTTCAGCTGAGCAGTCCAGAGGCACCATAGTGCAACCAGGGACGCCCCCAGCAGCAGGGTGGCAATGCAACTGCACAACCAGGGAGGTAGGGGCACACTACCCATGCCACAGATGGGCAGAGGAACACACAGCACCACAGACATCATCCCCCCACACCCCATGCACTGCACAACTGGGGGAGGGCTGGAATAACCACTGGCCCATGGAGACCAGCAACCAACCCACAGCCGGGCCATGGTGCCCCATCACACCCCCCAGTAAGCTGTGACTGGCACACAAGGAGGGCTGACCACCCCATGCCACACCATCCCCCCAATGCAGAGCACACCCTGAACTGTGACCCTAGACACCCTGCCCAGGAGCAGTGTCCACCACTGCAGGAAACCCCATGCATGCCACCACCCCCACTGTGACAATGCAACCCTGTGCACCACAGAACCATGCAAGGCAACCCCACCACGAGCACCCATCAGCGGGTGGCAGCACACAGCGATGCAATGACGGCATACACAGTGCCACCACGCACAGACCCCTGAGGTACTGCTGAGAGACCAACCATGTGTCGGCACACGAGGTACCCCACATGGGACAGGGCATGCCCCGGACCCCACCACCAGTGGTACAGCACCCTGCACACTCTCCCAATGACACACCCCGACCCAGCACTGGCCACAACAGCCAGCGCAGACACCCACAGTGGTGCATGGAAGCATGCACCACACCGGATGCCACACAGTGCATGGACAGACACCCACCCATACCCAAGGGGACAACAACACAGGGACACAGTAGCAGGGCAACCAAGCCCCCAGCGTGGGCCCATGTAAACTGTGCACACACAACCTGCAGTCCTCCATGGCACAGGAGTGCCAGCCACCCTGCTCAGGCACTGTGGACCTGTACACCACCAGCATTTGCCCAGAGCACAAGTCACAGACAGTGGTGCACATCCCCTGCAACACACACAAGCCACAGCATGGAGGTGTGTCAACAACTGTGGAGGCCACAGTGTCACCCAAAGAGCAGACATGCACCACACCAGTGACAGGAGGCAACCCAGCATTGTAGCAGGTACAGTGGCTGCCCTGCATGGACAGCCACCACTGACATGCCAGCAGACCATGAGATCCACAGACATGCATGGGTGTCAGCTGCACAGGCCATGGACTGGCTGACAGGGGTGCCATGGACACAGAGCATGCACCATGGACCACTGCACAGTCATCCAGTGCACAGGGCTGACACACACACCACAGACACTGACTGATAGCTACCCCCACTCCATAGTCACCTCCCCATGGACACACACACACCCATGACTGCACCACCCTGATGCCATGCACACCACTGCAGCTGAGCACCTATAGCCTGCTGCAAATCAGAGACCACCACAGTATTCATATCAAAGATCTGTATTAAAACAAAATATAAAAGTTAACTGCATACAATAATATATACAAGGTGGGGGGCCACAAACAAGGAGGGGGTGGGTAAGGGGCAGGGGTGGACAAATGGGACAGGAAAGGAGGGGTGTGAGGTTGGGTCCAGGGGGTAGGGGATATCAAGGGCAGAGGGACTTTCAATGGGAGCCCCGCTCCCCGCTCTGGCTTCTCCTCTGCCGGTGCCTCCTGCGGACCCCAATCTGGTCAATGCGGTGAAGGATTTCCAGGGACACCCTTGCCATGTGCAAGATCTCCCTCAATGCCTCCCTTATTTCCATCAGCTGGCGGACACCTAAGACAAGGGAGCACAGTCAATAGGTGTGAATTCACAGCCCCATACAGCCCACCCACTGTGCATGGCATACGGTCGTGGGACATGCCTCTGTGATGGTGTGTGACCACCCACATTGATCACGTCCAGATGACCTGCCCACCCAGGCTCATACAGACATGCAGAACACTGCACACACACACACATCCACTGGCCAAGTCACGCACAGCACCACCGTGGCCGTTTAGTGACATGGCTATGTGGTGCAAAGGCAGTGGCACAGCCATGTACCTGGTGCAATCATGGACCACCATCAACGCACTCCCAGACATGCATTGCCAGTGGACAGTGCTGACTGTAACAAGTTGCATGCATGGCAGTGGTGTCAATGGATGGTGGCCATGCCCCTCTGCCCACCCTGTTACACAGCATGCAATAGTAATCATGGAGGTATGGCACTCACCATCATCAGGCCGGTCCCTCGGGTGCTGTGGACCGTCGCCCTGCCTTGCCTCCCTGTCCTCTTCATTGCACCACAGCTCATGTGCCAGGTGCCACTCTTCTGGCCCTGTGGTGCAAACATGGAGAGAAGAACATCAGTACAATCCCTTAGCAAAGCCCCCCACCCCAGGTGTGTGCCGTCCCACCCAGCCAAACCCACCCATCCCACACCCTGATAACACCACCACAGCCAACACCAGATGGTCCCTCCCCCATGTGCTAGACACATACAACCGTGATACTCATATGGAAGATAAAAGTGTGTTGACGTAACACCTACCTGGCCGTGGCACCGTGCCCCTCCTTGCACGTGTCCGCAGGTGGGCTAGCAGGTCTGGCTCCCTCCGTCGCAGGTCGCCATACCTGTAGTGGCACTGCTCTGCTGTCCGCCCCCTCCCAGTGGCCTCCTCAAGTGCAGTGGCCACCTCCTCCCACACCTGGCTCCTGGACCTGTCCAGGGGTGCCTCCCCAAACAGTGGTCCATGGTGTGGCTCCACTATGGCCACTAGGTTGGCCAGTTCAACCTGGCTCCATTGAGCAGCCCTTCTGCGCACCATTCTCTTAGCTCGGTCTGCAAAAATGGCTCTCTGCAGCGTGGCTCCCCACGTGCAGATGCTGCGTGGTACAGCGCTGCCATTCCCTATCATGCTGTCATCGAACAGCGCGATAGTGGTGCACCCATGCCTGATGCATGGTGCCTAGGGGGCAAAGGTCAGGCACAGGGTCAAGGGGCTCTGGCGTACGGACACGCACAGCACCATGGAACCCAATGCGTGTAGCGTGATTGGCTGCCCATGTGCTACCTCCAGTAGCGGCCTACCGCGCAGTTGCCCCAGTGCTCCTATGATGGCCCAGTGCCACAGTGCAATGTATGTGAACATCACTGTAGCATCACTGGCACAATGGTGGCCATGCCCTGCATTGCTTCCCATGCACAGCACATCATCAGTGCGGCAGATGCCTGCATCAGCAACCCGGGCATGCGCAGTGAGGTGTGTACTACGCATGTCACAGAACTGCGCCCTTGGCTCAGCATGTTCAACACAATTGCGCAAAGCGCAACAGCGCGATATTCAGTCATCATATGCAAAACAGCTAATCAGCCATTCAATGGCGCAGCACTACAATTTGCATCCACTTAAAGTTACGCCTCGCCTCATTTACATGGGTTGCGCTATGAAAGTGCGACATTGGGCTGCACTGGCCATAGTCGGTTACTGCAGTCTATTGGTGAGTTGCATGCTGTCTGGGAGTGTGGAATGTGGATTTAGGGACATGCATGGGACTGCACAGGCACAGGTAACAACTGTCATTCTTACAGGTTAAAAATGACCGAGCAAGTTGTGGGAGAGGAGGAACACAGTGGTGGGAGGAGGAGGAGGACTAATTTTACCAAAGCCGAGACCGATGCCCTGTTTGAGGCATACCTGGATCAGGAGCCGTTTCTCAGCGGATGGCAGGGAACACCTCAAGCCCGTGCTGCTGCATGGGAGGAGGTGGCACATGCTGTGAACCTGCATGGCAGCCACCAGTGCTCTGTGCAGGAGTGCAAGAAGAAGATGGGCACAGACAGGAGGAGGATAAAGGAGAAGGTGGCTACCATCAGGGCAGCATGAGCTGCGACAGGTGGGGGACAGCTGGAGGTGGTACACCTGACCCCACAGGAGGAGAGGATTGCTGGAAGCATGCAGCATTGTGCCATTGAGGGTGTTCCGGGTGGTGGCTTCCAGATGGGTGGTAGCCCATCACTGCATGGTAAATCAGGGTCTGTCTATGGGGGGGCAGGATAGGTCACATGCAGTAATGTGACTTTGTTTTCCCTTACAGATCCTGAGCGTCTGCATGGGTCAGTGGTGGTGGGCATGTCCACTGAGGACAGTCAGCTGGAGATGGAGGAGGGCCCATCCACCTCCACAGGTATATGTAGCTCAGTGCAACAGTGGGCCCACCTGGCTGTCCACACTGATGTTGTTGGAACAGGTGTGGATGAAGCCCTGCCCGTGTCCCAGCATGCCAGCGTCCACGGATGTCAGCATGCTGTGACTCGGGCTGGTGCCAAGTCCGTCACCAATGATGATGTCGCTAATGGCATGGGCAGTGACACATGTGTGCCATGGGATGGCCACACAGCAGGTAACATCCCAGCCATGGCTGTGGGTGGTGCTGCCATGGAGGCCTGCGTGTCAGCACAGTCTCAGCATGTGCCTGTCAGCACCAGTGGGGCAGCACTAATGTGTGTTCAGGACAGTGGGACTTTTGCAGCCACTGCGGTGGCACCACTGAGCCCTGGGGAGCGGCAGCCGGAGGGGCAGCATCAGCAGTCAGCCAATGGGCTTGGGGGTACAGGGTCAAGCGGCGGCATCTGTGCACCACCTGTGGACATGCCCAGACCTGGTCCTGGTGTGCAGCGCCCACCCTCAAGGGGTGCTGAGCATCAGGGCTGCGCTCACCCTGAAGGGCAGGATTCTGAGGAGGCAGATGACCTCTTGGACGAGCACACCCACCTACTGCAAGAATTAGTCCAGCAGTAGATGCAGCTTGCGATGTTGGTGGATACACTGTGTGCGGCTCTGGAGCAGGCAGAGGAGCGTCGCAGCAGAGACACTGCTCTGATCCTGGCAGGGATGGACCGGTTGCGGTAGGATGTGACCACTGCCATTGACAGGCATGCACAGGCATTTACTGCTGCCATGGCCACAATGGGCACACAGTCATGTGCCCATGCGTCATGGACACCACGCAGTGCACTATCCAACCCCCATTCCCGGCATTGTGCGACACCCTCCCTGTCGACACCGGGTTCAGCTGTGGGCATCCTGAGCATGCAGGCGCAGGCATGTTTGGTGTGCTGCAGACCCCTGCGTGAGCACAGTTGTGTTCATGCAGTGGAACCCCTGGGGGACCATCGGTGCCACCCCATGAGGCCAGTGGTCGGCCTGTCAGTACTGGCGGGTCTCAGTGGGGCCGTCCATGCATCCGTGGTGGCCGGGGCACTGTGTCGTGTGACTGCCCTGTCTCCCAGCACAGCTACTGTCTGGTGCTGCCCTGTGTGCATTGTGTCTTTCAGTAGGCAGTGCATGGGTGGGTACCCGGTCCTGCACGTGGATACACAGTCCATCTGCACACCCTCCCAGCTGCTGCCCACAGTTGCATGTGCATGATGATGCCTGCATTGTGCTCTACACCAATGTGCAATGGTGCTCAGCATCTGACACACGCACATAGACAGGCATGGGCGTGGTGGTCTGTGGACACATGTGTGGCTAGGGGTGGTGTTCTGGGTCGGTGTGCCTCCTACCCTTTGTGCATGTTTGGTGCATTGTGTGTGTGTGTCCATCCATGTGGCATGTTAGACCTCACCCATCCCTGGTTGTGTGTGTGGTTCCATGCCCTGCCACTTCTCTTGATGGCATGCACCCCTGGTGTGTGTCCATGCATGTTTGTGGGTTGTGCCTTAGCCACCGTTGGCTGCACATGGCACCATGACTTACCTGGGTTGGCTGAAGTGCTCCTCTGTGATGGTGTCCCGGTGCAGCTGTGCCAGCCGGAGCAGTCAGGGGTCCCGTGGGCCAAGGGGGGGCTGCCCATCACCATCATCACCGGCGTCCTCATCGTCCCCATCACTGTCCCCCTCTTTGACCTGTACGGCTATCCCACATTCGTTGGCCATGTTTTGTGGATGCAACAGGCCAGGAATAGCCCACAGGCCTTTGAGGGGCTGTACTGTAGGGCACCGCCGGAGGTGTCCAGGCAATGGAAATGTGCCTTCAGCATCCCGAACACCTGCTCGATGACATTACGTGTGGTGGCGTGTGCCTCATTGTAGCTTTGCTGCAGTGGGGTCACGGGCCACCGGTAGGTTATGAGCAGCCAGGGACAGAGTGGGTATCCACTGTCACCTGTGTGTAGAGGGTGGAGGTTAGTTTGGTGATCAGCATCGCCCTGCCCTGGGCCATGTAGGCCACTACCCATGTCACCTCTGACCATGCCCCCCCAGGCCCTATGATTGTCCATGTGGTTTGCATACTCACCCACTAGGTGGCCAGTCAGGGATATCCCACTCTTGAATCTGTGGCACAGTGCCGACTGGTGCCAGATGAGAGGCATCGTGTCTCCCCAGGTTGCGTGGCACAAACATTGATTATCGCCCCTGGCACCATGCACACCACCTGGCAGTTGATGCTGGCATAGCCCTTGCAATTGATGTATGTGGCCCCCTCGGGGCCAGGTGGTGTGCGGATGGCCACATGGGTGCAGTCTATTGCCCCTAGCATGCCAGGCATACGTTCTACCCTGTGGAACTCCTGTATGTTTGCTGTGCTCTCCGCCGGTGTGCTGTGGAAATGAATGTACTCCGCAGCATGTTGCAGCAGTGTGCTGAGGAATTGGGTGAGGTGGTGTGACGTGGCTGACTGGGTTATGCCTGTGGTGTCCCCAGTTGGTCTCTGGAAGGTACCCATGGTGAGTAAGCACATGAAAGCTGTCACTTTGGTCTCCACTGACAGGCATGGCTCCATCGTGTGGGTGCCTGCATCACATCACTGCACAGCTCACAGAGCCGCCTCAGAATTGCCTGATTCAGGCGGTACCAGTCCATAATCTCGGTATCACTGTACAGCTCAAAGCTGGTGTGGGTTCGGTACTGCCTGTTGGGGGCATACCACCAATGGGCCCTTCCATGGCCATGCCCCCCTGCTGCCCGCCTTCTCACTCCCCTCATAATGGCCTTCATCTGGAAGGTGGCACTGGCCATGTCCCTGGCTTGTGTTCACCCTCCCTGGCAGCTGTTACTGTATTCCTCCCCCCGCTGTCCTCACTGCTACTTCCCCTGCACTGGTAACACCTGCCTGTGCTTGCCTCACTGCTGTGTGGTGTACCTTCCCCTTCTGCAATGTCTCCCCACACCTTCCTCTGTGACTATTGCTTCCAGGTGCCCTTTCCTGCCTGGCCCTGTGTGTCCCTGCTGCCCAGTGTGTCCTGCTGTATTTTTCTCTCATGTGGCTTCCCTGTAGCATTCTTGTGCCTCTCCCCTTGCTCCCTTTTATTTTGGCTCATTTCCGCTATGGCACAACTTCCGCTTGCTCCCCTATTGCGCATGGCGCAAGTTGTGGAATATCGCACTGTGCCATTTATGCATGGTTCCTCCCCCTTCAGTTGCACATGCCTTCATTATCATTGTGCTGTTGCTCAGTGTGATTTGGGGGAGGCAACTGCCTCCTGCTGAATATCGCAGAATGGCGCATTTTCGTACTTGCGCAGGCACAACCCTATTGCGCGTGGCTCAACTCTTTTGAATATCTGGGCCCTGGAGTTTGCACTGAGTCTTAATCTGCTTTAGTGATGTAGACTGATGAGTTACACATTTTAATGGAAATGACAGGAAGTCAAAGGCCAGACTGTCTAACAAAATTGTTTAAATGAGAACTGTGGCTCTAACTTGCCTGAATTGTGTAAAGTATAAAATAATTGGCAGAGGACCAGCCAGCTAAAACTGGTTGTTTCAGAGTCATTGCCTAGTCTCCTGGCTATGTAAATAAATTGAGAAGAGCATGAGAGATTAGCATTCTGTAACAGCCTTTGCCTGAAGGTGTACCTGTCTATTCATTGTGCAGCTCCTTAAAAGGACACAAAATGAGGCATCAAAAATCTGTATGTGTGTAGTGAGAATGGTAGAAGTACTTACTATGGTCCCAATGCCCTTATAGAGAAATCACAAAACATGTGCTGATGTGCTTTATAGCTAAAAATACCACTCAGTGTATCTGCTGGTATTTGTCTGCTTCCCTGCTGTTGAATCACAGTTAGAGTTGAGCAAAACCTATCTTTTTCTCTTCTGCTGGTGAAATTCTGGAAAAAAATCTGATTTCACTTCCACGAAAGTTTTGAAGATTTCCACGAAAATCTCACAAAATGTTGCCAAAATTGTGATTTCAGTTCTTTCCATCAAATAAATAAAAAAAATATATGTCTGAATTGCGCCACCATGGTATGATTACTTTTGCAAATGAACAAAGAGAAATGTATAAAGTTTCAGATCTATATCGTTAAAGTTGACTGAGTTATAAGTCTCCATACTTATGGAAATTATAAAATTACATTTCACAGTTATGTAAACTGCAGAATTTTAAGCCCCTACAACTTTAAAACTACTGAATGAAATATCACCTGTTTTGTTCAGTTCATTGGTCTCAAATATTAGACTTTGAGTCCACCCCTGTAGCCCAGTAGCAGAATGTTATGCTGCATGCTGACAACCTGAGTTCAGAAGCTGTCTCAGTAAGTCACATCAGGAGGCAGGCCATGGCTGAGACAGTGGCCACATGGCAATGCAACTCTGCCAGGGAGGGTTGGTTACAAATGCCACCAACACAGTGACTCCTGAAGTTGGGCAAAGGAGCTTGCTACTGCTGTACGGAAAGATGTAGCAGTGTGAGCCTGACAGAGGCAATGCCTCCACAAAAGGATATGGCCAGGAAAAAAATGCTGTAGAAAAACCCAGTAATCAACAGAATGATGAGTGATTTCAGCCTGATCAGGCTATTTCCCTGAGAACAGTGTGCACCCTGACAGACGAGCTGCTAGACAGGAGAAAAGACAATATGGAAACAAGCATTTGTCAATACCGAATGTTGTCTCGCTGGCATTGGCATCAGTAGTGCAGGAGTTAGAGATGCATAATAGGAATGGCAGTGAAGTATTGAACTGACAACAACCCCATCCCCACCCTGCAGAGACTGACAGGTGCTGGGGTGTGCCATTGGGTCATCAGCTATAACGCTCATGCCATTTTACCTCACCCTACTCTGTAGACACTGACAAGTGTCGAGGTGTGCTTTGGGGTCTTTGGGCTTTATACTTACCCCCATTCCATAAAAAATACTCTGAGATGGGTGCAGTATAGGAGAATGGGGTGAACATTAGGGCCAAACACTGCAAGGCACACCTCAATGCCTGTCAGTGGCTGCAGGGTGGGGGTGGAGTAGGGGTGGAATGGCATGAGCATTACAGCCAATGATCCCAGGTCATACCCTGATGCCCTGTCAGTCTCTACACTGAAATGAGATATTGATCAGAAACCCTAACGCCATAGGCGTTTATTGGTATTTTCACTCCAAATGTTCAACATGGTTTTTTTCTGTCCCCACCTCATGAAGAGCGGCACTATCAGTTTGTTAGCCGAAAGGTGGTTTTGCACAGCGACTATGCCATTTGGCAACACAGGCATGAAAACACATTTTGGGCATGATGTGAAAAATGATAACTGTATTGTTTATGAGGAGGTGTAAAAAAATGGCAACACTGAAAATCTGGAATGAAAATATGAAAAGTTGGTGAAGTCATGAGCAGACATAGGAACTGCACAACACATGTCTGTAAGCCAATTTTTGGGGGATTTTTTTTACCACATTTTCAACATAGGCATTTTGGGACCTCCCCTCATGAACAGTGGCACTGTGATTTTGTTACTCTGTTCCAAAAGTTGGTTTCCCACAACGACCATGCCATTGTGTGCCACAGGTGTGAAAACACATTTTGGGCAGGATGTGAAAACTGACCGCTGTACTAAGGAGATGTCAAAAAATTCCAGTGTTGAAAATCTGGCATTAAAATATTGCAAATTTGTGAAGTTACAATGATGCATGGAAACTGTGCAATGCACGCTTGTAACACAGTCATTTTATGGACTTTCAACACCAAATTTTCAACAGAGGCATTTTAGGACATCTGCTCATGAACCGTGTCACTGTCATTTTTCTCAAACTGTCCTGAAAACTGATTTTGTACAGTGACCGAGCTATTCTGCACCGGACATGCAAAAATACATTTCAGCCAGGATATGTAAAATGACAACTGTACTGTTCATAAGGAGGTCTGGAAAAATGCCAGTTTTTAAAATCTGGAGTCAAAATATTACAAATTCAAGAAGTTACGAGTGTGCGTGGAAACTGTGCAATGCACGCTCATAAAATAGCCATATTTTGGATTGTTTTCACCAAACTTGCTTGCAACATAGGCTTTTTGAGATCCCCCCCCCCCCCATGATCAGTGGCACTGTTGTTTTGTTAATCGGTCCCAAAAAGGTGATTCCACGCAGTAACCACAAAATCACCTTTTGGGACCAAATAATGCCATGACAGTGACTGAATTCATGAGGAGGGAACCCAATAACCCCATGTTGAAAATTTGGTGCCAAAATTCCCAAAATGCCTGAGATATGCACCAAAGTTGAAAAAAACTTATTTATGTCATTATGCAACTTACGGCATTTCTTCAGTCCAGCTGAATGACTTTGAAGAGTGCAGACATGTTCCCGGTCCTCCGAAGATCGCCACACCATGCTCTGGAGGTAAGTATGGGATGAGGGAGGGGTGTGGGAGGCAGAGTCACAGAGGGTGGGTGTGGGTTGGGGAGGGCCACCGGAATCGATGAGGGACCATTTTCTTCTTTTCAGATTAAAAAAACAACAACATTGCAGGACATTTTTTCTTTTACAGAGGCATTTGGCATGCTGGGGTGGACCACCTGAGTGTTTTTTTGGGGGGTGTTCTGTAGCCAAGCGGGGATTGGGCACCCCGTCAGCTACTAATACAGATGGGAGGGGCCATTATCCATCAGCAAATTAAACTGGGAAGGGGGGACATAATGCCAAAGGGGATTGGGCACCCCCTCGGCACACACTTTCAATGGGGGGGGTTGCATTATGCTGATGGGGAGTGGACTCCCCTGTCAACAAATCAGCAAATGAAGTGGGTCAGGGTACTCTGCTGTGGCATGCAGCCATGTTTGGTACACTGTTTCACCAGGAAAGGCATGCCGCTGCGTGAGAAGCTTGGCTCTCATTACAGCAGACGTTTCTTTAGATCTGGTGGCCAGTTTACATGTTGCTACTGTCAGAGCCTGCAGCTGCCTTATTGGGGAATGAGGGATGCACCTACTGATGCGTGCCCTGCATTCACCCACAGTGACCGCACTTCCAAATCTGCTACTAATGCAATATGTTGGGCGGCGTGCAAGCATGAACCAACATAAAAAAGAGGCTGAGTGTGTTGAGTCTCTACTCTCTTGCTCAAAAGCTGGCTAAGTTATAAGCAACCAGAGATTCCAAAATAATGTTAGTAATTAAAGTTGAATTTTATGAGTTTTTGTGAATTGTGGAGTATTGTAATACTTTTATTGAAGTCATGTCCATACATTTACATAGTCATACACTTGAGCTACCATTGTAGAGTAGGGCAAAGGCTAGCTAAAGTGGCAATAAGGTAGCATTCTTAGGAAGCTTCCTTAAAGTGGTACCAAGGCTTAGATCACTATCTTGAATGATGGACCATGAAAAATAGTCATTGATATCATTGTTTACTAGCCAGAATTCTTACAATATGCCAGATAACCACTAGAGCTCACTGACATAATGACTAGTGGAAGCACATATGTACATTGTTTCTATTTTGATGTCTCCTATCTCTTTAACAGCCCTGTATATAGCAATGTATATTTTTACTAATTGAAAACTGTGGCAAAAAAAGCTGAACCAATCCTTACAACTAGTTGTAACTTACTGTAGTTCATTGTGACATAATTACCTAGTTATCATGTGATGGAGCATACTACAATGCTGGGCATGACTGGTGCCGGATTGACGGAGGGGCATTGCAGGGCTATGATGCTAGTTCAGGTACTGTGAGGTGCTTTAAGTGGTTTCTGAAAGTTAGATTTCACGAGTGGAATCCCAGTAGCACTAACTGCTATGTGCCACACAATTTGTGAACACATTTTGTTAATAAGCAGTTGCTAAAGAATTCACATTACATTTCACCCATACTTGCCTGCTCTATTCCACTGCAAAAACTGCTCACCTTGAAGGAGTGCCTGCACTACTAAACCTGCTTACTTGCCAAAAAATCCCTGCTAGGACTCTCACCCCAGGGGTCACCACATTCCTGCGACTTGCATCCCCATCTGTTGCTACCTGTAGCTCAGTTAAGGCCACCTTTCTGGTGCCCAGTACCATGACCTCCCTAGTCCAAAGGTCCTTCCACTACCATGCCCCACATGGTTCAACTCCCTCCCTCCCTCTGTCACTAAGTCTACCAAAATTGGCCTTTTTAAAGTCGCACTCCATAACCACCTCTTTGATGCCTGAAGCTGTAGTTGTCATTAATCAACCTAATGATGGGGTCCTTCCCCGTTTCTGGCCCATAGCCTTGACAATGTCCATTGGACTGCTTTCTCACCCCATTTCCCCCCACTCACCCTTCCACATAGGTATCTCCCCAGTATGACAAGGGTTGTGACTTCTACTATTGTTATACTTTATGTGATTGCTACTTACTGCATGTAACTTTATTCCATAAACCATGACCTCCCTAGTCCAAAGGTCCTTCCACTACCATGCCCCGACATGGTTCAACTCCCTCCCTCCGTCACTAAGTCTACCAAAATTGGTCCCTTTAAAGTCGCACTCCGTAACCACCTCTTTGACGCCTGAAGCTGTAGTTGTTGTTAATCAGCCTAATGATGGGGTCCCTCCCTGTTTCTGGCCCATAGCCTTGACAATGTCTGTTGGACTGCTTCCTCACCCCATTTCCCCCACCCACCCTTCCACATAGGTATCTCCCCAGTATGACCAGGGTTGTGACTTCTACTATTGTTATACTTTATATGATTGCTATTTACTGCATGTAACTTTATACCATAAACCACTGTTATATTGTGTTCTTTTGTTATCTGTATTGCACCTGTATGTTACCACTGTTGCATCTCACACTGTAATCATGTCTACCCTCCCTGCGGCGAAGTGCCTTTGTAAATAAGTCCCTGACTCAAAGACTGTAAATTCAACTTTCAAAAATTAATTCAAAAATAAATTAAAAAAAATACATTCTTACCTACTAAACCACATTTCTCCAGCCAAATTAGATTCCAGGACATATGTAATTTGGTATGTGTGTCAAATCTTCAGTGTATATCTGCAATAGCAGTGGAGATACAAACATACATCAAGACATTTTGAAAATGTCTACACAGTTTAACAAATAATTAAACTGTGAAATTGTAAATTCCTGCAGCTTACAATTTGCATAACCAATTACTTATTTAGCAGTTTTTATGGCTTCTGAGAACATATGCATATGTATTTTCAGTTAGTGCATTCCATTTAATTATGCATTCCATTTAGTTTGGGCAGGATTGAGGGATTCTAGCTGATACGTTTCTGACAGTGTGTTTCTAATTGGTCATGTCTGAACTTTAAGTGCAGGCATCATATTATAGGGACTAGTGTAGTTTGAATGTGAGGTCTTAACTGCCATTTCCGTTTTAGTCTTCATTTAGTTGGGGCAGGATTGAGGGATTCTAGCTGAGTTTGAGACTGTGTATCTGTAACTGAATTTGAGTGTTTTTTTTTTTTAACTACCATTTCTGTGTTCTTTTCCATTTAGTTTGGGCAGGATTAAGGGATTCTTGCTGATACGTCTGTGACTGTGAGTTTTTAATTACCTGTGTCTGGACCATGGTGAATGGAGTGAAGAGCCACTGCCAGAGGACTCCTTGATTGTTTTTGGACACAGCCTGTGGTGTAGTCCCACCCTGCCACCACGCAACCAACTCACCCCAGAGCTCACCCAACATTTATTGGGTTGGTCCCATAGGGTCTTGCAATATCCTGACTCCATACAGGAAGTAGCTAAGAGAGAAAGCATAACAAAAAACAAATAAAAAAATACATTTTGGGAAGATAACAAATAGCCATATTAAGCACACAGTTGACTGAGAAGGGAAACAGACATGAGGGGAGTGGTACAGTGCAGTGGTTGTGGAGCAGCTGTATTCAGGGAGACATTCTGGAGGCTGCAATGCTACCCTATCTGCAGGCACCTTTCTGGACTGTGGGAGGGTGTTGCCTGTCTCCAAGTAGAGTTGGTCAAATTGAAGGTGGCATCAAACCCCACCTAGAGACTACTGGGTCCACAACCTGTACCTCAGAGGATGCCAGTGAAGCGGAGAGATTGGACTATGGTGGGCTCAGGGAGGGTGAGGAAGGGGGGTTCAAAAGCACATCCCCCAGAAGGTCCTGCTTAGTAAATCCTACACTGTTTTGGAGGAACTGGAAAGTCCCACTCAGCAACCCTAGGCTGTGACTAGGGAGGATGGGAGGGTCCTCCAGGATAGAACCTCAGGGAAGGCAGGCAGGGGACCCTGGAGAAGTGGGAAGCTTCTTCTAGTGGGGGACTCTATTGTCCAGGGAGTGGAGTTAGGGACAGCTAGCAGGGGAGAGAGAGGTCAGGTGCCTCCCAGGAAGTGCTGTGTGGTGGGATAGGAAGTGGATCCAAAGGATCGCTACAGCAATAGCTAGGAGGGAGCAAATGAATATCACTGTCCATCTGGGGACCAATGACCTTGCCAGGAGAAGGGTTTATTTAGCCAGAGTACAGGAGGGCTTCAGGAAACTGAGGGGAACCTGAAACAGATAGCATGCTACGTCTCATTCTCAGAGGTGATACCTGTCCAGGGCATAGAGGAAGCTAGGGCATTCCACATCCATACCATCAACTTCTGGTTGAAGAATTGATGTCGAAGGGAGGGTTTTGGCTTTATAAGGGACTGGGACCTGACCCGGCAGATGCAAGCTTATATAAGGAGAATGGCCTGCATCTGTCCAAGAAAGGGACCTTGTTCCTTTGTAAGAAGTTTAATTGCTTCAGCTGTGAGCATTTAAACTGGCCAAGGAGGGAAAGCCAGAAGGTCAGGAGGCTTAGAAACACCCCCCCCATGGAAACATGTAGGAACATAAGTTGACTACAGGAACAGCTAAAGCAGGAAGGGAGGGGCAGGTGGGTGAAGAATGTATAACGAGTGATAAAGGGGGGGCAAGAGCACATAGGAAAGGAAACCAGGGTGGGGTGAAGACACTGGAGAGGAAGAACAAGAGCAGATAGAGGGCAGACTGTAAAACATGGCAGGTCATGCTAATGAATGCCCGTAGGTTAGGAAAATAATGTTCCAGACCTAGAGGACTTGTTGGCAGATGCAGACCTTGACATATCAGCAATAACAGAGATGTGGTACTCTGCTAATCATGGCTTGGAAGTCAATGTACCAGACTACACCCTGTTCAGAAGGAGCAGGATGGGTAAAAAGGGTGGGGAGTGGCCCTGTACATCAGAGATAGTATAAAGGCTACAGAAGTTCAGGAAAGACAAGGGGAGGTTGAGGTAATTTGGGGCACCCTGGTGCAAGAGAATGGAACAGGAATAGACACAGTGGTGATCTACCGACCTCCAGCACAGAGGGAGATAGTAGACAGGGAACTACTGGAGAACATACATGACATGGTGTCTAAAGGTGAAATCCTGCTTCTGATGGATTTCAATATGCCAGACATGGATTGGGCCACACAGGTGGCTGCTTCAGCCAGAAGAACAGCCATCCTGGAATCCCTGCACAGGGTTGGATTCAGGAAGCTGGTGCATGAGCCAACCATGAACAAGTCAATTCTGGACTTGGTATGGACCAATGGGAACACAGTCAAAGAAATACAGATGGAAGGCCAACTAGGGTCCAGTGACCACCACATGGTGAGGTTCAGTATGGAGACATGGACTCAATTAAGCCACACAAGGGCAAGAGTATTAGATTTCAGGAGGGCAGATTTCACTGAAATGGGTAGATGTATACAAGCAGTCCTGCAGAAGGGAGAGTTAACAGAGGGGGTGGAAGAACAATGGGAGAAACTAAAGGAGCCATAGTGGATATAACAAATCAATGCCTTAGGATAGTGGCCAAAGGGAAAAGAAGAAGGAAACCACTATGGTTCTCCAAAGAGGTGGGGGGACAAAGTCAGGGTAAAAGGCTGAGTTTCAGGAAATATAAGGGGAGCCAAAGGGAGGAGGACAGGGAGGTGTGCCTTGAATGTGTAAGGGAAGCAGGGAATGCTGTTAGGAGGGTGAAGGTATAGACAGAAGAGGGCTTAGCATGGTTTGTAAATAAAGGGGATAAGGTATTTTATAGGTACATCAGTGAAAGAAGAAAAACTGGAGGCAGATTGTGAGTCTCAAAGGGAAGAAGGCAGAGTGTAAGTAGGGAGATCTGGACAAGGCAGAAATACTGGACAAATGCTTCTGCTCAGTATTCACTAAGGAGGGGGAGGGTCAAGGACAACAGCTGGGTTGCAAAGGCAATGGGTGGGGAGAGAAGTGGACACCAGTCCATTCACAGTGGAGAAAGTTCTGGAAGAACTCGCAAAGCTGAAGGTGAATAAGGCCCTGGGGCCAGACAGCATCCACCTGAGGATATTAAAGGAGCTGCAAAAGGAACCAGCAGCACCTCTGGTGGCCCTGTTCACAGAGTCACTCAACACGTGTGTCATTCCAAAGGACTGGAAGAGGATGCATATAGTGCCATTGCACAAATTCGGTAGTAGGGAGGAGACGGGGAAGTACAGGCAAGTCAGCTTCACCTCAGTGGTGGGAAATATCATGGAAACACTGCTGAAAGAAAGGATAGTGGCACATATCGAATCCAGCAGTGCTCAGGATCTGAGGCAACATGAATTTACAGTAGGAAGGTCATGTCAAAAGAATCTAATAGATTTTTTTGATTGGGCGACTAGGGAAATAAATCAGGGAGGGGCGGTAGACGTTATCTACCTAGATTTCAGCAAGGTCTTCAACACCATCCCACATAGAAGGCTGATTAACAAGATGGGCAGTCTGGGCATGGGAGACAAGGTGGTGAGCTGGGTTAGGAACTGGTTAACAGGCAGGGGACAGAGGGTGGTGATAAATGTGATATAGTCTGGGTAGAGGGGGGTGACCAGTGGGGTACTACAAGGATCAGTACTAGCACCAGTCCTGTTCAATGTCTTCATTAGTGAAACTGCAGAGGGACTGGAAGGAAAGGTCTGCCTGTTTGCAGATGACACCAAGATCTGCAACAGGGTGGATACTCCAGACGGGGTGCAGAAAATGAAGAGGGACCTGGAGAAGCTTGAAAGATGATCCGAGATGTGGCAACTGAGGTTCAATGCAAAGAAGTGCAAAATAATGCACCTGAGTAGAGGGAACCCTGAGGATAGCTACAGATTGGGAGGAGGAGCTGAATGTCACAAAAGAGGAAAGGGACCAGAGGTTATCATCTCTGATGACCTTAAGGCATCAAAGCAGTGCACAAAGGTGGCGGGGAGGCCCAGTGTCATGCTGTGGTGCTTATGCCTAGAGGGACTTACTCTTTATGCACACTGCTGAAATCTTACACTCATACCCTGTGGCATATTAACTTCCCTAGACATGCTCTCAAAGCAATTCAGTTTCATGAATTGTGTATCAGGCTTTTTATGTCTCTCTCCCTCCTGCCCCTCTTCACCTGCAACTTTTTTACACTCTTGGTAGTATGTGGCCACAGTCATTTATCTACCTTCTTTAACCAACCCCATGACCCCTCTCAGCACCCTCACTTTCCCCCTACTGACACTACTTCTCCTCCTTTCCTTTACCCCTCTGCCTCCACCCCGCTCCACTCCATCTTACCACCTACTGATTCCTGCCCACGATGCAACACTACTGCCCCTTCCCCCATCTCCCCTCACCCTCCTTATTTCCCATGCTCTACCTATTACAACTTCCTGTTTCACCCTGGTCTTCTCAGTGCCCCTCTCATAAATTTTGGAGCGATTTGCTGACTATGCACCACTACTCCCAAATCGTGACACCCTCCCCAAGGCTATTGACTGAAGCATAAACACTATGTCCCTCACTTTCACCTTTTGTTGCTCTTCCTAATATTGGCAGGTGATGTTGAGCTAAACCCTGGTCCCCTCACTCGCTCTATGCCTATCTATCCCATGGCTAGCCCAAAAGGACTGAGAATATTCCACATTTATATCCACAGCCTGCTTCCCAAGCTCAATGACCTAAAGGTATGGGTCACTCAGCACTCCCCTGACATACTGTGTATCTCTGAAAGATGGCTGTCATCCTGCATTCCAGATACACTGCTGTCCCTTCCCGATTTTAATCTCCACTGGCAAGATCACAGTTAATGAGGTGATAGCGTAGCTATCTATTTCCACAACTCGCTATCCTGCACTATTTCCCACAATGAAGTGATCCCTCATTGCCATTAACTCCTTTTAGCCTCTCTCCATTTTCCATCCTCATCACCCATTTTTGTGGATGCCCTTTATACCTCTCCAAAACTTCCACCATCCTCCCTTGTCGCCTGTGTCTCAGCAGCCTCCTCCCACTCCTTGTTGGGAGAGGTCATCCTTCTTGGTGACTTTAATTTAGTCTGACTCTCACCCTCATGGCTCAACTCCCATTTACAGGTTGAAGCCCTAAACCTGTCCCAGCTAATAAAAGAACCCACACACCCTAATCCTCACTCCCAGTCTCATTCCCTGCTCGACTGGGTGCTTACAACTCACCATCTCCCCTTAGGGAAGGGCTGGCCCATAATTGCAGTATCATATAGGAAAGGCTTGAGTCTTGCCCTCCCAGAAAGTGATTAGTCTACTGGGGGAACTTCCTGAAAAGGATTTTTCTTTATATTTTCCTCTGTTTAACCTTATGAAAGGGATTTATCATTGTGTAACAATTGCCCCTACATATGCCTCCATGTCTGCAATGCAGCTGTGAGAATTGTAAAACTAGTATTTATGTAATTGTTTCTTTTGTATAACATGATTGACAGATCACTTGACACCAGAGGGGTATATAAGGGCTGCTCAGGTAACTTACAGTTAGTCTACAATGGGCTCAGGAGCAGAGAGGAGCCTTAGGGAGAAGAAGTGTGGAGCTGGAGGCACAGCCAGCTAAGGTGGGAGAGACATTGGTTATCCAGTCAAAGAATACTATTAGGTTGGTCTGAAAAGACCTTCCTGTAGCAATTATTATCATGTAGTCCATTTCTCTCCAGGTACTCAACTGTATTTTTTTTTGGCTAGTGTCCCACTCTGTCTGCCTACCACAAAGTTAAGGTTGATGAGTCTATAGTATCCAGGGTGCTCATTGTCCACTCCTTTGTGCAGTGGAGCCATGTCCACCATTCTCCATACCCTGGGAACCCTTCCCTTGCTCTATAAAGCTATTGAATAGCCGCAGCCAGGGTTTGACTTATACCAATACTAGTTCCTTTAACACCCTCAGCTGCATCCCATCCTGCCCCAGGCCTTGTTTACCTTCAAGGTTGCTAGCCCCTTTTTGACTCTTTTGCCAGTAAATTTCTGAAGTTTCATTTTCAGAAGCCTTCTATTAGTTACTTTTATGCCACTTTTTACGGAAGGCCTGCTATTTTCCATAGTGAACACTGAGGAAGTATTTATTTAGGGCAGTTGCTCTCTGATAGTTCCCCTACTACCCTGACACCCCTTCCATTAGCCTGAAAATTATCTTCCCTGTCTTTCTTTTTTCTCTTATGTAATTAACAAACTAGTTAGCTGTTGTTTTTCATGCTTGCTAATAAATGGCCAGCGGGGCATTCAAGCATGCACAGGGTGATATCAACTAATTTGAGAAAGTTAGTCCAAACTGGTACCACACTGCAGATCATGGAACCTGATTGGTGTTTTTGTTTTTTCAGTCAGTCATGGACCTTTGTAAACAGAATTGAGCAAAAGTGACTCACGGGTGCACTGCAGTTGAGTAATGTGGGATGTGACAACATGCAGCAAGCACTGCGTCAAGGAAGTCAGCAATGCCGCCACACACCACACCTCTGTTGAACTGTCTGGCAGAGTAACAAGCAAGTAGACAGCAGAAACATTAGCTGCACATTCAGCAGACCTCATGACCAACACTATATAGGGTGGAAAAGCAAAGGCGCAAAGCATCTGCAGTGAAGAGTTTACCCACAGAGCAAAGAGAGCTGTGGTGGTTCAAACACTATGTTATATACAGCATTGCAAAACAAAGCAAGAAATAGTCTAGAAGGAGACATGAATCAAAGGTGAACTTTCAGAATGAGGTCTCACAAATTTATTTATTTATTAAATTTTGTTAACCAGGTAAGCCCACTGGGCCCCGAAAGTCCCTTTTTCAGGGTCTACCCGGAATTAGTTACATATAGTTTTAACATACAGGCCGGTGATGCAAAGTAGGACATATCATACAGGAATTACAATGATAGTATACAGTTTTCAGGGAGGAGGGCAACTGAGCACATCACATCTACAGAGTACAGCAATATTAGATTTAGGGCAGTAGTCGTATTGAGTGCATACAAGTAATACAATGTAGAATAGGATCAAATCAGGATTATTTTTGCTTCTTTACAGGATAACTTTGTAAATAGGACTCATCAGCCTTAAAGCTGTTTTACTGTATAAAAATAAAGGCTGTCACTACTGCCATTTTTGTTAGTCCAGATCTCTCTATCTGTAAAGAATGACCACCTGGCATAAATTTATCTTTTTTTTTTTAACCAGGAGAGACCCACTGAGCTGAAAGCTTGTTTACAGGTGTGACCTGGGAGCACAAGGAAGTTAAGTGACTTGCTCAGGGTCACACGGCATGCAGGTGGGGGCTGTGGGATTCACACCCAGGTCTCCAGGTTTGCAGAGCAGATCCTTAAACCACTGCACTATACTGCCTCCTCACAATACCTGGGGCAGGATTCTCAAAGCTTTCAGAAGATGCAAATCCTTCCCTAAGTCCCCAAAACTGGCTCAGCTACAGGAAAAAAAGGGGAGGATGCTCCTAGAGCTATTCACTAAAACCTCCGCAGCTGCAGAAAAAAACACTATGGACTGTTTAAAAGAGTGCAGCTGCAGAAGTTCCTGAGGAAATAAAGGTGTGAGATAAGTAAGGCACAGCTCCTGAAAGGCTATTCACAGCCATTTTTTTGCCACAGTTGCGGAAAAAATGTTACACAGAGTGGAATGAGGTGCAACTCTCCCTCAGCACACTGCAGTGGTGCCCCAACACTTGGAATCAATTAAGGTGAAGGTGAGGCACAGGTAATAGCATCCCTGATAGTAAAGCAGTGGCTGATGATACAGCAACAAAGCACACATTGCCGTGATATGGCAACAGGCAGCAACCACTAGACCCACTGCAGCCCATGACGGAGCCCTACAGGCAGTAGAGCCTGACCAGCCTGCAGCAAGTGCTACTCCCGCAGGCCACAGGAACACCCTAGGGAGGGACGACTAGCAGGGATGGTTGGCCGCTATAGTGCCATGGTATTGCTGGTACCTGTGGTGCTGCAGTGGTCCCAGTTAAGGGACTGGTTGCAGTTCTCTGTGTGTGTACTGTCAGCTTCATATTAAAGCAGCAATGTTAAAGTCTACTGCTTCAGCTCCTGAGGTTTACTATTATTGTGCCTTCTCAGCCATTGCCACAGCTGCAGATCTGCAGTTGCAGATTCGCAGCACTTGTGCAATTCCTGAGGCTGCTAAATTGCTACACCTGCGGCACTTTTTGTGGAAATCCGCAGCTGCGTTGGTTTTCTTTAAGAATACAGCACAGCTGTGTTTCCGCACTGCTGCAAGCCTTTTTCCCACAGCTGTGGGATTTTCATCTTTCTTTGTGAATCCTGCCCCTGGAGTTTGCACTGAGTTTGAATCTGCTTTAGTGATGTAGACTGGCGAGCTACAAATTTTAATGGAAATGACAGCAGGTAAAAGGCCAGGCTGTCTAACCAAATTGTTTAAATAAGAACTGTGGTTCTAACTTGCCTGAATTGTCTAAAGTGTAAAATAATGGGCAGAGGACCAGCCAGCTAAAACTGGTTGTTTCAGAGTCAGTGACTATTCTCCTGTCTATGTAAATAAGTTGAGATGAGCATGAGATATTAACTTTCTGTAGCAGCCCTTGCCTGAAGGTGTACCTGTCTATTCATTGTGCAGCTCCTTAAAAGGACACAAAATGAGGTATCAAAAATCTGTATGTGTGTGTGTGTGTAGTGGGGATGAAAGAAGGACTTACTATGGTCCCAATGCCCTTATAGAGAAATCACAAAGCATGTGCTGATGTGCTTTATAGCTAAAAATAGCACTCAGTGTATCTGCTGATATTTGTCTTCTTCCCTGCTGTTGAGTCACAGTTAGGGTTGAGCAAAACCTATCTTTTTCTCTTCTGCTGGTGAAATTCTGGCAAAAATCCGATTTCACTTCCATGAAAGTTTTAAAGATTTCCACGACAATCTCACAAAATGATGCCAAAATTGTGATTTCAGTTATTTCCATCAAATTAAAAAATACATATTTTTCTAAATTGCACCACCATGGTATGATTACTTTTGCAAATGAACAAACAGAAATGTATAAAGTTTCAGATCTATATCATTAAAGTTGACTGAGTTATAAGTCTCCAAACTTATGGAAATTTTAACATTACATTTCACAGTTATATAAACTGCAGAATTTTAAGCCCCTACAACTTTAAAACTACTAAATGAAATATCATCTGTTTTGTTCGGTTCATTGGCCTCAAATATTAGACTTTGAGTCCAACCCTGTAGCCCAGTAGCAGAATGTTATGCTGCATGCTGACAACCCGAGTTCAGAAACTATCTCAGCAAGCCACATCAGGAAGCAGGCCATAGCTGAGACAGTGGCCACTTGGCAATGCAACTCTGCCAGGGAGGATTGGTTGCGGATGACACCAACACAGTGACTCTTGAAGTTGGGCTAAGGAGCTTGCTACTGCTGTAAGGAAGTGGCAGTGTGAGCCTGACAGAGGCAATGCCTCCACAAGAGGAAATGGCCAGGAAAAAAATGCTGTAGAAAAACCCGGTAATCAACAGAATGATAAGCAATTTTAGCCTGATCAGGCTATTTCCCAGTGAACAGGGTGCACCCCGACAGACAAGCTGCTAGACAGGAGAAAAGACAATATGGAAAACGAGAGGCTGAGTGTGTTGAGTTTCTACTCTTGCTCAAAAGTTGGCTAAGTTATAAGCAACCAGAGATTCCAAAATAATGTTAGTAATTAAAATTGACTTTTATGAGCTTTTATGAATGTTGAGTGTTGTAATACATTTGTTGAAGTCATGTCCATACATTTGCACAGTCATACTCTTGAGCTACCATTACAGAGTAAGATAAAGGCTGGAAAAAGTGGCAATAAGGTAGCATTCTTAGGAAGCTTCCTTAAATTTGTACCAAGGGTTAGGTCACTGTCTTGAATGATGGGTCATGAAAAATAGTCATTGATATCATTGTTTACTAGCCAGAATGTTTGCACTATGCCAGATAACCACTAGAGCCCACTGACATAATGACTAGTGAAAGCACGTGCATGTGTAGCATTGCTTCTGTTCAGTGTCACCTCCTGACTCTTTAACAGCCCTGTATATAGCAATGTATATTTTTACTAATTGAAAACTGTGGCAAAAAAAGCTGAACCAGTCCTTACAACTAGTTGTAACTTACTGCAGGCCATTGTGACATAATTATCTAGTTATCATATGATGGGGCATACTATAATGCAGTGCATCACTGTTGCAGGATTGATGGAGGCGCATTGCAGGGCCATGTTGCTAGTTCAGGTACTGTGAGGTGCTTCAGTGGTGATAAGTGGTTTCTGAAAGTTAAAGTTTACAAGTGGAATCCTAGTAGCACTAACTGCTATGTGCCACTGAATTTTTGAACACATTTTGCTAATTAGCAATTGCTAAAGAATTCACATTATATTCTTACCTACTAAACCACATTTCTCCAGCCTAATTAGATTTCAAGACATAAGTAATTTGGTATGTGTGTCAAATCTTCAGTGTATATCTACTTTAGCAGTGGAGATGCAAACATACATCAAAACATTTTGAAAATGTCTACACAATTTAACAAATAATTAAACTGTGAAATTGTAAACTCCTGCAGCTTACACTTCACATAACCAATTACCTATTTAGCAGTTTTTTCTGGCATATGAGAACATATCCATATACATTTTCAGTTATTGCATTCCATTTAATTATTGCATTTCATTTAGCTTGTGTAGGATTGAGGGATTCTAGCTGATACTTTTGTGACGGTGTGTTTGTAATTGGCCATGTCTGAACTTTAAGGGAAGGCATCATGTTACAGGGATTAGTGTAGTTTGAATGTGAGGTCTTAACTGCCATTTCAGTTTTTCTGCATTTAGTTGGGGCAGGATTGAAGGATTCTAGCTGGTGAGTTTGAGACTGTGTATCTGTAACTAAATTTGAGTGTTGTTGTTTTTTTAACTTTCCATTAATTTGGGCAGGATTGAGGAATTCTAATTGATAATTCTGTGACTGTGTTTTTAATTTTCTTTGTCTGGACCATGATGAATGAGGTGAGGGGCCACTGCCAGAGGACTCCTTGGCTGATTGTTTTTGGACACAGCCTGTGGAGTAGTCCCACCCTCCCACCCGCAACCCACCCAGCAGCCAGGGCTCACCCAACATTTATAGGGAGGGTCCCATTGGGTCTTGCAATATCCTGTATCCATACAGGAAGTAGCTAAGAGAGAAAGCATAACAAAAAACAAATAAAAAAAAACATTTTGGGAAGATAAATAGTCATCTTAAGCATGCAGCTGATTGAGAAGGGAAACAGACATGAGGGGAGTGGTACAGTGCAGTGGTTGTGGAGCAGCTGTATTCAGGGAGACATTCTGGAGGCTACAATGCTGCCCTATCAGCAGACACCTCTCTGGCCTGCAGGAGGGTGTTGCCTGTCTCCAAGCAGAGTTGGTCAAGTTGAAGGTGGCATCAACCCCCACCTAGAGACCTCTGGGTCCACAACCTGTACCTCGGAGGATGCCAGGGAAGTGGAGAGATTGGACTATGGTGGGCTCAGGGAGGGTGAGGAAGGGGGGTTGAAAGCAGATCCCCCAACAGATCCTGCTTAGTAACTCCTACACTGTTTTGGAGGAATGGGAAAACCCCACTTAAGAACCCGAGGCTGGGACCAGGGAGGATGGAAAGTTCCTCCAGGATAGAACCCCAGGGAAGGGAGGCAAGGGACCCCAGAGGAGGGGGAAGCTTCTTCTAGTGGGGAGGTCTATTGTCCAGGGAGTGGGGTTAGGGACAGCTAGAAGGGGAGAGAGGGAGGTCAAGTGCCTTCCAGAAAGTGCTGCATGGAGAGATGGGAAGCGGATCAATAGGATCACTTCAGCAAAAGCTAGGAGGGAGCAACTGAATGTCACTGTCCATCAGGGGACCAGTGAGCTGGCCAGGAGAAGGGTGGAGATAGCTAGAGTACAGGAGGACTTCAAGAAGCTTGGGAGAACCTGAAACAGACAGCACGCTACTTCTCATTCTCGGAGGTGATACCTGTCCAGGGCATTGGGGAAGCTATGGCACTCCACATCCATACCTTCAACTCCTGGTTGAAGAATTGGTGTGGAAGGGAGAATTTTGGCTTCATAAGGGACTGGGACCTGACCTGGCAGATGCAAGCATATGTAAAGAAAAAGGCCTGCATCTGTCCAAGAAGGGGACCGTGTTCCTTTGTGAGAAGTTTAAATGCTTCAGTTGTGAGCATTTAAACTGGCCAAGGGGGAAAAGCCAGGATGTTCAGGATGTTTAGGACCCCCCATGGGAACATGCATGAACATAAGCTCACCACAAGAACAGCTAAAGCAGGCAGTGAGGGACAGGCAGGTGAAAAATGTATAACAAGTGATATGGGGGGGCAAGAGCACATAGGAAAGGAAGAGGGGAAGATGCTGGAGAGGAAGAACAAGAGCAGATGGAGGACAGACTGTAAAACATGGAAGGTCATGTTAATGAATGCCCGTAGGCTAGGAAATGAGGTTCCAGACCTGGAGGACTTGTTGGCAGATGCAGACCTTGACATAGCAGCAATACCAGAGATGTGGTACTCTGCTAATCACTGCTGGGAAGTCAGTGTACCAGACTATGCACTGTTCAGGAGGAACAGGATGGGTAAAAAGGTTGGGGGAGTGGACCTGTACATCAGAGATAGTATAAAGGCTACAGAAGTTCAGGAAAGACAGGGGGAAGCTGAGGTAATGTGTAGGGCACCCTGGAGCAAGAGAATGGAACAG
Source organism: Neoceratodus forsteri (assembly GCA_016271365.2). Taxonomy (NCBI): domain Eukaryota; kingdom Metazoa; phylum Chordata; order Ceratodontiformes; family Ceratodontidae; genus Neoceratodus; species Neoceratodus forsteri. The sequence goes on from CM057454.1 coordinate 1,279,176,116, forward strand.
CAATACACACAGGGGTGATCTATAGCACAGAGGGAGGATCTAGACAGGGAACTACTGGAGAACATACATGACATGGCAGCTAAAGGTGAAATCCTGCTACTGATGGATTTCAATATGCCAGACATGGATTGGGCCACACAGGTGGCTGCTTCAGCCTAAAACACAGCCATCCTGGAATCCCTGCAGGGGCTGTACTCAGGAAGCTGGTGCATGAGCCAACCAGGGACAAGTCAATTCTGGACCTGGTATGGACCAACAGAGGGAACAGAGTCAAAGAAATACAGATGGAAGGGCAAATGGGGTCGATGTGACCACCGCATGGTGAGGTTCAGCATGGAGACATGGACTCAATTAAGCCACAGAAGGGCAAGAATATTACATTTCAGGAGGGCAGATTTCACTATAATGGGCAGATGTATACAAGCAGTCCTGGGGAAGGGAGAGCTAACAGAGGGGGTAGAAGAACAATGGGAGAAACTAAAGGAGCCATAGTGGATATAACAAATCAATGTGTTAGGATAGTGTCCAAAGGGAAATGAAGAAGGAAGCCACTATGGTTCTCCAAATAGGTGGGGGACAAAGTCAGGGTAAAGGGCTGAGTTTCAGGAAGTATAAGGGGAGCCAAAGGGAGGAGAACAGGGAGGTGTACTGTGAATGTGTAAGGGAAGCAGGGAAGGCTGTTAGGAGGGCAAAGGCGCAGACAGACGAGGGCTTAGCACCATCTGTAAACAAAGGGGATAAGGCATTTTATAGGTACATCAGTGAAAGAAGAAAAACTATGGGGGGGGAGTTGGGTTGTGAACCTCAAAGAGAAGAAGGAGAGTGTGAGTAGGGGGATCTGGACAAGGCAGAAATGCTGAACAAATACTTCTGCTCAGTATTCACTAAGGAGGGGGAGGGGGAGGGTAAAGGACAACAGTTGAGTTGCAGAGGCAATGGGGTGGGGAGGGGAGAAGTGGACACCAGTCCATTCACAGTGGAGCGTTCTGGAAGAACTCACAAAGCTGAAGATGAATAAGGCCCTGGAGCCAGATGGCATGCACCTGAGGATACTAAAGGAGCTGCGAAAGGAACTAGCAGCACCTCTTGCGGCCCTGTTCACAGAGTCACTCAACATGTGTGTCATTCCAGAGGACTGGAGGAGGACACATATAGTGCCACTGCACAAATTCAGAAGTAGGGAGGAGGTGGGGAACTACAGGCCAATCAGCTTGACCTCAGTGGTGGGAAAGATCATAGAGACACTGCTGAAAGAAAGGACAGTGGAACATATGGAATCCAATGGTGCTCTGGATCTGAGGCCATATGGATTCACATCAGGAAGGTCATGTCAAAAGAATCTAATAGATTTTTTTGATTTGGGTGACTAGGGAACTAAATCAGGGAGGGGTGGTAGACGTTGCCTACCTAGATTTCAGCAAGACCTTTGACACCATCCCACACAGAAGGATGATTAACAAGATGGGTAGTCTGAGCATAGGAGAAAAGGTGGTGAACTGGGTTAGGAACTGGTTAACATACTGGAGACAGAGGGTGGTGGTAAATGTGGTACAGACTGAGGAAAGGGGAGTGACCAGTGGGGTACCACAAGGATCAGTACTAGCATGAGTCCTGTTCAATGTCTTCATTAGTGACACTGCAGAGGGACTGGAAGGAAAGGTCTGCCTGTTTGCAGAAGACACCAAGATCTGCAACAGGGTGGATTCTCCAGAAGGGGTGCAGAAAATGATGGGGGACCTGGAGAAGCTTGAAAGATGGTCAGAGATGTGGCAACTGAGGTTCAGTGCAAAGAAGTGCAAAATAATGCACCTGAGTAGAGGGAACCCTGAGGAGAGCTACAGATTGGGGGGAGGAGCTGACTGTCACAAAAGAGGAAAGGGACCTGGGGTTATCATCTCTGATAACCTTAAGGTATCAAAGCAGTGCACAAAGGTGGCAGGAAGGGCCAGTGTCATGCTGGGGTGCATAGGCCTAGAGGGACTTACTATTGATGCACACTGTTGAAATCTTACACTCATACCCTGTGGCAAATTAGCTAAACCTTGGCCCCTCAGTCCCTCTCCCCCTATTTACCCCATGGCTAGGCCAAAAGTCTTGAGAATATTCCACATTAATATCTGCAGCCTGCTTCCCAAGTTCGATGACCTAAAGGTATGGGTCACTCAGCACTCCCCTGACATAGTATGTATCTCTGAAACATGAATGTCATCCCGCATTCCAGATACACAGCTATCCCTTCCTGATTTTAACCTCCACCAGCAAGATCGCAGTTAATGAGGTGGTGATGTAGCTATCTATTTTTGCAACTCCCTATCCTGCACTATTTCCCAAAATAAACTGATCCCTCATTCCTATGAACTCCTATTAGCCTTTCTCTATTTTCCATCCTCATTGCCCATTTTTGTGAGTGTCCTTTAAGCCTCCCCAAAACTTCCACCATCCTCCCTCATCACCTATGTCTCTACAGCCTCCTCCCTCGCCTTGTTGGGAGAGGTCATCCTTCTTGGCAACTTTAATTTAGACTGGATCTTACTCTCATCGCTCAACTCCCATCTACAGGTTGAAGCCCTAAACTTGTCCCAGCTAATAAAAGAACCCACATGTCCTAATCCTCGCGCCCAGTCTCATTTCCTTCTCGACTGGGTGCTTACAACTCACCCTTACCAAATCTGCCTTTCCGGTATATTATCTGACGCACTCAGTGACCACTACCCCACCTTCTGCATAAGAAAGATCCCAAATCTCCCAAACCCTCCTAAATATATTCAGTACCGACCCCTCAGATCACTCAGCTCGAGCAAACTGCTTCATGACCTGGCATCTGGCAACTGATCACCTGTCTTCTCCTCCCTCTCTGTTGATGCTGCTCTTGCTCACTTCACTTACATCTTTTTAGATGTGTGAGATACCCATACCCCTCTCAAATCAGTCAGAGTTAGGTGCTGTCATTATCCTTGGATCACTCCTGACATCCTGCCTATGTGCAAATCCTGAGATCTCTCATGGTCTCGCTTCAAAAACACACGTGACCGTGCTGACCTGCAAACCTATCATGCCCTCTGTAATAGCTGCACCAAGTGCATTCGACAGGCCAAGTCTGAATTTTTGAAAACTGTTCTCAAGCCCCTAGCAGCACTCCATCAACTTTCTGGCAAGACGTCCGATCTCTCCTCCACACCTAGAACGCTCCCCCCATCACACACTCTCAGCGAAACAGGATCTCTAATTTCTGACCCCTCCCCTGTGGCAGAAATTCTTATGTTCTTCACAACCTCTGCAGTACCTCATAAAACCACCTTTCTCCCAGTCCAGCTCCCCTCCCTCTCATCCATTGTCCCCTGCTTTCCAGTTGCCGCCAATATCCCCCTCTGAAGTACTGAGAGCTCTGGTCTCTCTCAACCCAACCAAGTCTAGCCCTGTTTGCTTGCACCCTAAGCTCATAATAATCTCTGCTACCTCCATTGTCACCCCCAACCTTCATTCTCAATCTAACCAGCTCCTCTGCTACCATTCCCTCTGTGTAGAAGTTTGTCACACTCCTGCCTTTCTTTAAAGGGGGCGATGTGACCGTCCCTTGCAACTACCACCCCATATCACTTCTCCATTCATTTGCCAAGCTACAAGAGTCCTTTATCCTCCCTAGGTTAAATGATTTCCTCTGGGCCTCAAACATTCTATCCCCAGTCCAATCAGGATTCAGAAAGCATCACTCCACCACTATCTCCCTTCTAACGCTTTACTGATGCCATCCACTCCACCATGGACCAGGGTCTGTTCACATCAGCCTTTTTCATAGATCTTGTGAAGGCGTTTAACTCCGTGTCTCACCCTCTCCTACTGGATAAACTAAGTGCCATGGTTCAGATCTTATCTCTTGGGCCGCTCACAATCTGTAAAAGTCAGCAATGCCCTATCCTCTCCTCTCTGAATCTTGGCTGGCGTACCCCAAGGCACGATCCTTGGGCCAGTTCTTTTTTTCTCTGTTTATTAACAACACTCCTACTGTATCTTCCCATGCCAAATTACATATGTATGTGGATGGCACGGTCCTCTTTCTTTCTGGCCCATCCGTTTCCGCCATCCAAACACCTCTGCAAAATGACTTCTCAGCAGTTACTTCATGGTTTAACACTAATTGCCTAAAACTAAATAAACAAACTGGTGCTTTGACTTTCAGAACCGAGCAAAAACTTGCTAAACTCCGAGCTCCACTCTACTTCCTCTCTGGAACATCCACTCCTCTTGAAAACATCCTCACATACAAATACCTTGGAATCTGGCTCGATCCATCACTCGATTTCTTTTCCCACTTCGGTGCCCTCCATTCCAAACTGTGACTGAAACTTCTGCTACTTTACCGACACAAAGTCTAGCCTTCCCTTCCCTGTCAGACGTGACCTATTAGTTAAATGGATCCTCCTTGCCTTCGACTACACTGATGTTGTTTTCAGTGATGCCACTGCAAACTCTCTCTCCAGACTAGATGTGCTGTATCATGCCTTCTGCAGATTTGTCTCAAACTTTCCTTGTCTGACTCACCACTGTGACTTCTTCTCCTCCCTTTCCCTCAGTCACTCTCCCAGAGAGTCTCATCCCACTGCATCACCTATATATCAGAGTTCTGGTTTGGGACTTTACCTTCATACCTTGCCTCTCTCCTTAAACCTGCCACCTCCTCACCATACAACTCACGGTCAGTCAATACACATTGCTTTGCCCTCCTATGTGTTTGCACCTCAACCAGCAAACTGGCATTCTCCTACAGACTCCTGTAACTCTGGAATAACATCACCCCCCAAACCCACCTTCCCCCCTTCTTTCTCACCCTCAAGTGTCTATTGAGGCCTGCCCCTTCCATATCCTGCACCTGTCCCTCTCCCTAATGCATTGTCTCCCTTGCCTTTGACTTGTTTCTCCTACCTGTGCCTGCTGGCCCTCCTTGGGTCCAGCCCACCTTATTTTCTAGCCTCCTCTACCAGCTGTCTCTTTATTTTGCCATGCACTGAAAAATTGTGCATAGATTATTGTATATACTGTAAATACCTACTCCATTTTTTATACTATGTAAACATCCACTGCTCATTAAACATACCTGTTTTTGTTTGTGCGAAATGTTTTATTGTCTGCTGTTAATCTTGTACAAAATTTGTATTTATTTTATCCTCTGTCATTTTGTTCCCCCATTCCCCCAGGTCACACCTGGAAACAAGCCTCAGCTCATGGTGCTTTTCCCAGTTATCAAATTTCAAATAAATAAATGCAAATAAAATAGGCAGGGGTATCACTAGCAGGAGGTGGGAAGTGGTGATGCCATTGAATAAAACATTGGTAAGGCCTCACCTGGAGTACTGTGTGCAGTTCTGGAGGCCACACCTGCGCAAGGACATACATAAGGTAGAGACTATCCAGAGAAGGGTAACAAAGATGGTGCAGGGCTTGCACCACAAAGCATATGAGAAGAGACTAAGGGACCTCAATATGTACTCACTGGAGGTGAGGAGACAGAGGGAGAACATGGTTGAAACTTTCAAGTACCCCACGGGCTTAAACAAGGTGCAGGTGGGGGACCTTTTCCAATGTAGAAAAAGTATGAGAAAAAGGGGGCACAATATGAAATTGGAAGGGGGTAGATTAAGAGGTAATGTGAGGAAGTTTTTCTTCACAGAAAGGTTAGTCGACGCTTTGAATAGTCTGCCACAGGAGTTAGTGGGGGCAAGCACAGTAGAGGGGTTTAAGCATGCCTGGGACAGGCACAAGGGAAGCTTGAGAGGGAAGGGAATGATGAAAAGCCATTGATCACATTGGGTCAGTGGCCACATACAATGTATAGGGCCTACGGGAAGACTGGATTGACCTAGCGGTCCTTATCTGCCTACAATATGTATGTTTCTATGTAACACTGCAGCCTTTTAATGAGATGTCTGGGTTGCATCAAGATCTGTGTCAGCACTTTCACTTTTCATTGATATGTACTGGCTGCATTAGGATCTTTGTCAACATTGCCACATCTCAACCAGATGGCATAGGGATCTGAAGTAACATTGGCACTTTTAAATTAGATGTCCTGGTTGCATCAGGATCTGCATCAACAATGTCACTTTTAAACGAGATGTCCAGGGTTCATTGATATCTGTATCAACATGGCCTCCTTGCACAGTGATATACTGGGTACACAAATATATGTGTTTGCATGGCTAACATTCACTGAGGTGTCCCATGTGCAGTGTAATCTAAAGTGGCCCAATTATCTTTAACTAAATGTTCTGGGTACTCTGGAATCTATTTTGCCATGGTCACCTTTCATTGAGGTGGACCAGGTATTCTGACATTTGCGATTGCATAGCCATTTTATAATAAGATGACCAAGGTACCAGACACTGGGATCTGTTATTGCATTGCCACATTTCCCTGGATGCCTCAGGTACACTGGGATCTACAGTGGCACTGATACTTTCCTCTGAGATCCCTTACAGAAATATGTGTGTGCTGCATACATGCAGAATGCATAACACATGCTTACTTTTGCAATGTTTGAATGCAGTTGGCATACACAAAGTGAACTGGCTCTATGATGCCGGTTCAGCAACTAAGTTGCCGACCGTCATCACAGTAATGAATTTATGTCAACCACAAGTTGCGGTTCACATAAATCTGACTGGAGACCCTGGCTGTTTTGTCTACCCCCAACACCCCCTGATCTACAGGATTCTAACTCTGAGTCCCAGGTGGATCGGGGAGGGGGTGCAGGACCAGGAGACAGAGTGCTGGGGTCTCGAGCTGACTATTATAGTGAACACATCAATGTTGTCAGCATCAACATGTTTGCTGTGATCGTGTTGCTGTGCAGGGGGCATACCAAATGAACTTATGTGACCCAGGTCTTAAAAGCACATCAGGTTCGCGTGCTGCAAGCTTGACGTGTGTAGCAGGTAAGCCAGTGTGAACATCATTTAAAAAAACACATCAGGTTTACATGTTGCATGCTTCCCATGTGTGCAGCAACTAAGCTGGTGCAAATCTCTTCTTAAAAAACACATCTGTTTTTATTTCTCATACTACTGCTAGCAGTTGTGAAGCCTGACTCTTTTGTTTGGTCCTTGCAAATCCCCTTATGTATATTTGGTGCTACAAATGTGTTTCTCCATGACTGTTTCAGTTCACACACTTTCCATTTGTCATTATGTATGGAGCATACACACTATGACCATGTGTAGTACTCTTTTTGTTGAGTAAGGTCTTAGAAACATGCACAATAACTCACATTTTGTCACTGGAATGAGGGACATGGACACTCAACATGATGGACAATGAGGGACACTAACCCTCATAATGATCAGAGTGCATCCAAAAACATGGTGATACAGTACCTCAGAACACAGTGGAAACCATTGTATTTACCAGCATCAATGTTAGCTACTGAGAGTTAATTTATACAATAAAGCAGGGGTGCCATTTAGGTAAGGCAGAGGGGGACAGTCCTCCTTACCACATTTGTGCCTTGGTTGTCCTTATGGTTTGGCAATAATAGCATTAAATTTGGATTTAATCTTTTGCACAATAAGTGCCTGACTGGTCTGTCTTGTGCTCATGCTGCAGATGCACTCCTAACTTGACTGTGTCTATATTGAGTTGTCCACGCTCTCCACCTATTAGAAGTGGTGCCATCACACCAGATGTGGAGGAGCTCCAGCCATGCAAGGGAACATGAGTCACTCGAGTGGGACACTGTATTTCCCATCACAGAGTAGACAGGCTGAACATTACAGCTTAGAGGAGTCAGTGAGCACTGACCTCTCAATAGCAGTGTTGCGGCAGCATATTTTTGTTGGTCTGCTCTTGGTGAGGCTCTGTCTCCCTTGGTGGCTGAAGGGGCTGGAAGTAAGCTAGAAGCAAACTCAAGACTAGGCTATCTACTTACTCTTCTAGGCTTGCCTCAAAACCAAAAACAGCACAGCCCCCCATAGAAGCAAGCAAGGCCTCACAGCAGTGACAGCAGTGTGGGTGGCCTTCATAGGACTTGATTAGTGCAGTGCAGCAGCAGCCAAGCAAGAAGCTAGCAACACAGGTTGGTGGGTTTGTTTGGTGAGATGACTTGGTCACAGACAACTTTGGGGACCTGGGATGGGCAGTTCTAGCATTCAGCTTCTGACAGAAGGACAGAGGCAGAGTGAACTGAAAACTGGGCTGGTGGCACACTGGGCTAGGCCACAGGTTATGACCAGATGGCTGAGTAAGTATAAGTAAATAATTTTTTTACAGGGGGATTGGTGAAGGAGGAAGAACTTAAATATTGATGTGTTTTTCATGTTTCTGCACCTTTGGCCAGCTTCACGACCCATATGGGATGGGTACTGAATGGAATGGTGTTCTGGAGAGAAATTGGGACAACATTTTTTTTTTGGGGGGGGTCAGAACTTCAGCCAGGGAAAAAATTGATTAGTAACTGTGTGAGTTTAAGCCCAAATCTGATGCACTGCTCCAGGTTATAGACCAATGAATCTTATACATTTGAATTTTTCCTGATGTGCATATCACTTTTCTGTCACAACAAATAAGTTTTACCTTTTAGAGATGTTCAAAACTATCCAGAGCTTGCTGCCTAGAAGCTAACTAGCACATGGCCACTGGTTATTGGTTTCCCCCTGCTGAACTCTGAAATGGAACCCTCTGCCATAAAGTCTAAATTTACAGGACATCCTCTGCGTGAGCAGCATGTTTTCCATGAGGGATGGATGAGGGGCAGAGCAGTTTTCAGGGGTAAAACGAGGGCTGTTCCTTGCATTCAGGGACAGTTGAGAGGTATGGCATGCACAGACTATTGGAACCCCACTATAGTCAGGCTTATACCCACTCCATAATGAAGCTGACCTCCACATCCCCATGCTCAGGCACATTATGATATAGGGAAAGGGAGAGTGCAGGGGAGTGCCCCATTGAAATAAATGAGGATATTTTTTATTACTATTTTATACATTATTGATGGAGAGTTGGAGATTAATGAAGGCATCCGTTCCTCTGACAAGGATCTTTTTTTGTAGAACACTGGCCTTCGTTATTCTCCAACTTGCTGTCATAACGTATAAAACAGCAATAAAAAATAAGTCCATTCATTTCAAGGGGTACTCCCCAGTACTCTGACCCATGGACATCATCTCTTAAAGAGTCCTACCTCTTGTTTCCCAATACTCAAGTAAGAGACTCTCAACTTATATCTATACTTGGTGGGCTGTCCATAGCAGCTTGGCCACACCCACTAAAGTGTGTGTTCATGGTGGGGGGGGAATAGCTGTGTGGGCAGGTGTCAAGTTATTGCTGCTTTTGTGTTTGCCCCTTAAAGTCTGTTTGTGTGGAAGCATTCAAAACTATGGAGTACAGGCCAGATGAAAGTAATTCAATAGTTTTGTGGGTAAGTGTGTGTATCAGGTGTGGGAAGAACTACATGTGTTTTCATTGGTATGTGTGCTACAGTTCATCTGTGCAGCTGAGAGTAGGAGGGCCAAGAAAACTAAAAGTATATCAGTGGTTATAAGCATGCTGCATGCATGCAGATATATGCAGATTTGAACTGACGTACAAGTGAGCCATACGGATGCAGGCAATGTACAGTAGCTTAGTGGATAAAGGCACTGAACGGCAAACCAGGAAACCTAAACACCTGGGTTTGAATCTCATCAACCCCCACTTGTATACTGTGTGATCCTAAGCAAGTCACTTAACTTTTATGTGTGCAGTTATCAGTGACAGCTTGCTTTTTGTTCACATGCCACATGCATGCAGTCTGTTCCAATTTCACATAAAAACATGCTTTCCACGCTTGCTTGCTGCATGCATGCCACATGCATTTCAATCAGTTCCATTTTAACATTTAAATCATGCTTGCAGCATGCATATCACATGGGTAGTTGTATGTACACAGCATGAAAATATTTCATATAATTATTTCTGTAAAGAATGTCTGAGGTACACCAAGATGTATGATAGCATTTCTAACTTTCAGTGAGATGTCTCATGTCACATTGATCTGTGATGGCATTAACATTATTCCCTGAGATGTCTCAGGTACAATGGAATCTGTGATGTCATTGCCACCTTTCAGCAAGATGTTGCAAGTACACTGGGATCTGCAAATGCATGGGCACCTTTCAATGAGATGTCCCAGGTACTCTTGGATCTGTGATAGAATTGCACCATTCAATGAGATGTGTCTGGTACACAAAGATCTGAGATGGCATCATCACTTTTCATTGCGGTATCTCTGGTACACTAATATCTGTGGCAGCATTGTCACCTTTCAGAGAAATGTCTCAGGCATACCAGGATTTGCAATAGCATTTGCACATTTAACTAAGATATCTCTGGCACACTGGGATCTATGATAACATTTCCACCTTTAACTAAGATCTGTTAGGTATGCGGGGATATGTGACAGCATTACCATCTTTAACTGAGATGTCTCATGTACACTGGGTTCTGTGATAACATGTCCACCTTTCACTGAGATGTGTAAAGTACACTGGAATCTGTGACGGTATGCCCATCTTCCACTTAGATGTTTCAGGTACATTGGGGTTTGCAATAGGGCTATGCAGGGGCTGAGTATTATTTCCAGAATACCACAAATAGTAGAACTTAATAATATTCGAAAACCCTTTCCAAAGCAGGGACTATTCATATTCGAGAAAGAATATTGGGCTACTTACAAAATAAAAAAAAATAGAATAAATAAAATAAACATCCCTTTTCTTACCAAAACCCAGTTAAATAATTGTAACCCAGCCCCCCACCCTATCAGCAACCTAATTCCACCCTCCTCCCTCAAAAACTCACAATCCTACATTGTTAAATATATCCCCGATGGACAACCACAAAACCCACCCACCTCCATAACCAGCTGCCATCATCCATAACACTCATTTGCACATAGAACTATGTACCCATACCCCCATCCTGGCACAAAGTTCAGCGGAGCTCTGTGAGGAAGTCAAGGGACCTTCTTCAGCTCATTGGAGCTGAATTTAACTGCTATTTCTGCTATTTCTTCAATATCTGCAGTGGAGCTCCTAGGAGCTCAAACTATAATTAATTACTATGCCAGGTAGTTTGGAAGCCCCACAGAGCTAACCACCTTGTCTGGAACTGAGCCATGTCTTTTTCCACCCACCTCTCCCCACCCTGCTGCTTCAATTTAAACAGGCTTTCACCCCACCCCGAGTGACAGGATTGGAGGTAACTGAGTACCCAGGTGGTTCCATTTTTGCTCTGGGTCAGTGAACTTTGCTGTGACTAAATGTGCTCTACCTAATGCAGAGTTACCTCTATACCTACTTGTCCCAGGACTGTTGGGTTTTTCTCTGGCTACTGTCTTGTATTTTCATTGTGGTTAACCATAGGTGGGTTTAGCCATCAGGAGCTGCATCTCTCCCAATTTGCACTCCTAGAAGGATTAGCCTAAATGGGGTATTTCCTTAAACCTGCTCTGTCATGATATCTGCTTTTTCTGTGAATCCCCTAGTGTGTTGTATAGCTTGAAATCTAATAATGAGCCTGGAGCATTAAGAAAACTTTTGTCCCAGGTGCTTCTGCCATTGGGTGTGGCCCAGTTTTGGGGGAACAGGTTCTTTAGGAATTTAATGCTAAGGGTATGTGCTACACCTTCTCTCTTTGCTTAGCTATCACCATACAGTGGTTACTGTTTTGAGCTCTAATTATACTCACTTGGTCACTCCTCTCCTCGTGTGTGATGTGTGAATCACCAGTATGTCATCCAGAGCCAGTTGCCCTGCTCCTGCAGCCCTCAAGTATGCAGTGCAGTCTCATCTAGCTTGTACCGCTGTCTTTCAGCTAGTGCTGCTACTCTTAGTGGCCTCTCTTGCCCTACCTACAGCCCCCCTGGAACCTAAACTCTAACCATCAGGAAATGATTATACCTTCTCTAACCAGATAGATAATAAGCAGTTGTGTCTCCATCCAGTATGGTGTTTGAAACCCAAGACTCTCTCTTATACTACCTACCTGTTTAAACACTCTATCCTAAAACCTAAGTCCAGCAAGAAATGAAGAGTACTGCCTTGCCTTGCTGTATTTCTGCTTCTAAATATCTTGCTACCTGGAGTTATTGAAATTAACCCTAGGCTTACTACTACCTTGCCTACCTTTCAGCCCACCTCATGGCTAACTTCAAAGGGCATAAAAATTGCCCATCTGAATGTCCACAGTCTTTGGCCTAATCTTGCTGAACTTTTGGCTTTGGTTGATCACTACAGCCCAGACATACTGGGGAATCACAAAATGTGACTAAAATCTGCCACTCTGGATTCTGTGTGCACCCTCCAGGGGTACAATATAATTAGGCAAGATCCTGCTGGAAAAAACTAGGTGGTGGCCTCCTTTACTATAAGTGTCACCTTAATGTGTCCATCATACTGCATCTGCCCACCCACCCCCACCTGTGAATTCCTTCATGCCCTACTTTTGCTGGGAAACACAAAAAAGTTTCACCTACTTTTTGTCTATAACCCTCCCAAAGGTGTTATGGAAAGACTCGACTACCTCCTTGACAGCTTAAGCCCTAAGATGCTTTACAATAAATTACTAATGTTAGGTGACTTCAGCCTAAACTTGATAAGTAGTAATGTCAAGCAATATGAACCCCTGTTGGCACAATTTGCTCTCTACCAACTTATCAATGAGCCAACTAGACTTTCTTCAATTGTGGGGAAAGGCACCCTCCTTGACTGGATACTGGCAAACAGAACTGAGCAGATTGTCTTATCTGGTATTTTCCCAGACTCATTCTCTGATCACTGTCCCACCTACTGTATCTGGAGACCCTTCCCACCTAAAATTCCTGCAAGGTGATCCATATGAGGGACTTCTCCAAATTCAACCTCGAAGCCTACCATGCTGATCTGAACCCCACTGGCTGGTCTCTGGTCTTATCCACAAATGACACTTCAGTTGCCCTTCATAACTTTCTTGCAATATTCTCATCCCTGCAAGACAAACATGCCCCTCTTATGGAAAGGAGAGTGAGGGACATTGTTACCAAATGACTACAAGGTGGCCTATTTTCCCTTATGAATTTAAGAGATAAATGCTGGGCAAAATTTAAGGCCTATCATGATATGTCTGTCCTCCAGGAAAACAGGCAGTTCAGAAACTCTTGCAAAAAAAGTAATCTGCTCTGTCAAGAGTGAATTTTGTAAATCCATCCTGTTATCTTGTAGGCTTGGTAACAACCTCCTCTAGATGATGTAATCTCTGGGCCTGCTGCAAGAAGTTTATTCCACGACCCATGAGGGTGGCCACATGTTGGACCTGGTCTTCCTGCTGGGGCTTGAGATAAATAACCTCAAGACTGATCAGGTTGCATGGTCTGATTATTACACTGTGGAGTTCTTGTATTGGGGTCCACACCAAGAGTTCACCCCATGCTGAGATGGTTAGCTACCACCCTTTGAGGGGGTTGACCCCCAAGGGTTTTCTGGAAGTGGCTGACCTATCTAGTGTGGAAAATGCATGCATAGGGGGCACATGCTTGGCAGTTGCCGCCTACAACTCGACAATGTCTGATGCACTTGACTCCCTTGCACCGGTCTGTGTACAACACAAATCTTCTCACTTGAGGTCCCCATGGTTTGATGGGGGACTCAAGGTGATGAAGATTATGGGTCGAAGGTTAGAGCACTGCTGGCGGAAGACTGGGCTGGAGCTGGACAAACTGGCCTTGCGTATGTACTACGGTGAGTACCAGGGGGAAATCAACCATAAGAAGAAAGAATTCCTGTCCTGGAAGATTGCTGCCAGAGAGAATAGACAACTGTGCTTTTTCGGACTGTAGACAGAATTTTACACACTGCCTGTCTGTGGCCAAAAAATACTTTTTTCTGACACGTTACGTGAAGAGTTTGCTTAGTTCTTCTCAGACATGGTGTTCACCATCCATAGAAACATAGACTTTGATGGCAGATAAGGACCACTTGGCCCACCTAATCTGCAGATCCAAGTTAGGAAAAGCTGCAGATCCTAGTTAACCAACAACCTATTTCTTCCTACCCCCCACAAGAATTGCCTTATGTCTGTCCCATACATTCTTGAATTCTCCCACAGTTTTAGACCACACAACCTCCTCAGGAAGGCTGTTCCATGCGTCCGCCACCATCTGTGTGAAAAAATACTTCCTCACATTGCCCCTGAGCCATTCCCCCCCATCTTCAAATTGTGTCCCCTTGTTCTTGCACATCTCTTTTTATGAATGATGCTACCCTCTTGGACTTTGTTGATTCCACTGAGATGCTTAAAAACTTCTATCATGTCTCCCCTCTCCCTCCTTTCCTCAAGGGTATACATATTAAGCTGTTTTAGTTTCTCCTTGTATGGCTTCTCTTGCAGATCCTGCACCATTTTAGTGCCTTCTTCTGGACTGCCTCCATCCTGTCTATGTCCTTGTGGAGATGGGGTCTCCAGAACTGGACACAGTACTCCAGATGGGGTCTCACCAACTGTCTGTACAGAGGGATAACAACTTCTTGTTTTCTACAGGTGATGCCTCTCCATATACATACCAGTATCCCCCCAGCCCTCCCTACTGCCTTCTCACATTGCTTGCTGACCTTAAGGTCATCTGATATGATTACCCCCAGGTCCCTTTCCATATTTGTTGTTGCTATTACTACCTCCCCCTCATTGTGTAATCTTCCCCTGGGTTTTTGTTTCCCAGTTGCATTAATTGCACTTCTTTGCATTGAATCCAAGCTGCCATACTTCTGACCATTCCTCCAACCTTGCCAAGTCCCTTATCATCCTTTCCATGTCTTCTTGTGTATCAACCCTGTTGCAGATCTTTGTGTCATCTGCAAAGAGGCACACTTTTCCTTCCGATCCCTCTGCAATGTCACTTACAGTATAAAGACATTAAAAAGGAATGAACCCGGTACTGAACCCTGTGGTACCCCACTAGTAACCCCCTTTCTTCAGAGTGGACTCCATTTACAATTACTTTCTGTGTCCTGTTGTCCAGCTAATGTTTTGCCCAGGCTACCACACTGGGACCCTCTCCCAGACTAGTTAATTTGTTTATTAATCTTTTGTGTGGGACTGTGTCAAATGAAGCCAGAAGGGGAAGGAAGGAAACATATTCAATGCAGTGCTTTAGAGTAACTGGTAATTGCTATTTTTCTTTTAAACTTAGATTGTGGGCTTTTAGTGACACTGTACTTTCTTTGTTGTCTTTACTTAGAATTGTTTTTGGGCTGTTGAAAATTTAAAATGTAGTGGTGGTATAATTCTGTGCTGTCTTTAATTGCTGCAAATGTTCACCCCTCCCTTCCCCCAACTCTTAATTATATGCCCTGTTAAATCTGATTGACAGGAGCTAAACACAGGGTATAGTAAGGGGTGTGAAGTAGGAGGGGCATAAGGGGAAGAAGCCCACCGTCAGCACAAGTGTTTTGACTCATTTATTTATTTATTGGTTTCTTTTTTTTTAAAGAAAATTATCTGAGGATCAGTGGCAGGATTTTTAGGACAGTAAATTAATAAAAAGGGAACTAGGAGAGCTTCAGTAGCAGACAAGTAGTGGAATAGCAGTATAATTGCAGTATAATGTGGGGAGTGGTGCAATGCAGTGGCTGTGGGGCAGCCATATTTAGGCAGACCTTCTGGACACTGAGGTGCCTCCCTAACTACATGCATCTCTCTGGACTGTGGGATGAGGTAGCCAGACTCAGAGCGGAAGTAAACTGGGTCAGGAGTACCATCACCCCTATCCAGAGACCACCCAGTCCAATGCAATTGCCTCAAAGGATGCCGAGAACGAGGAGCACTTGGATGACAGTGGGCTAAGGGAGGGTTAGAGCGGTCAGGCAGAGGCACATCCCAGATCCTATTCCACTCAAGAACTCATATGCCACACTGGCAAACGAGGACAACCAAATAGAGGTACCCAGAGAAGTGGAAGGAAAGGATGTGGAGGTTAGCCAAGGAGGTGACCTTAGCAGGGAAATCAGTGGACCCCAGAGGAGGAGGAAGCGAATCCTGGTGGGGGACTCCATCACAAGAGGGATCCAGCTAGGAACACAGGAGGGGAGAACAGGGAGGTGAGGTGCCCACCAGGTGCCACGGCATGGAGGGATGGAAGGAAGATCCTGGGGATCACTGGGAAGACAAGACGGGAGGGTGAGCTGGATGTCATTATCCACCTAGGTACTAATGACCTGGCAAATGGGTAGCCAAAGGAAGTTCAGGAAGAGTTTAGGAAATTGGGAAGGGGTCTCAAACAAGTAGCTACTTCTGTCACTTTCTCAGAAGTACTACCTACGAGAGGCAAGGGAACGCATAGGAGTGCATGCACCAGGAACTTTAACTCATGGTTGAAGAACTGGTGCTGTGAGGAAGGGTTTGGATTCATTGGTGACTGGGGACCCACCTGGAGGGATGGAGGTTTGTTCAAGCCTGACGGCCTGCATACATCCTGGAGGGGAATCCAAGCACTCAATGATAAGTTTAAATGCTACATTGACAAGCATTTAAACTAGCAAAGGGGGGTGGCAGGCCAGCAAGGAGGGTACCTACTTGCTCACCCCCCACAGCTAGCAGTGGAACCAGTGAACCAGAGGAGTGGCTATCTCTGCAAAGCAGTGTGTAAAAGATGGAGATTCGTGCCCAAGAGGTGGATAGGCAGGAAAGGGGCAAAATTCAGCAGAAGGGCAGACAGCAAGGAGAACCAGGGATAAAGAACAACCAAGGAAGGGGCTGGAGTAGAACAGTGAAACAGTCTAGGGAGGTCAAATCATGGAAAGCTATGTGTGCAAATGCCAGGAGCCTTAGCAACAAGATGGAAGATCTGAAGGCTGTCATGGTGCAGTCAGACCTGGACATTGCGGCCATCACTGGAACCTGGTGTAATGATAACCATGACTGGGAGATGGCCATACCTGGCTACAACATATTCAGAAGAGGCAGAGCAGGCAGGAAGGGAGGAGGAGTGGCACTGTATGTGAAAAATGACATAAGGGCCACAGAGATCCAGGAGGAACAAAATGGGGGAGAGATACTGTGGGTTAAGCTGGAAAGGAAAATGGGGACAGCCATCTGCACAGGTGTGGTCTATAGACCACCAGCCCAGGAGGAAGAAACAGATAGGGAGCTGATGCTAGCCATCCAAAGGATGGCAGACAAGGGTGAGGTAGTACTGTTTGGAGACTTCAATATTCCAGATGTGGACTGGAGCATCCCAGCAGCAGCATCAACTAGGAGCAGATTTATCCTGGACTCCCTTCAGGGTGCCTTCCTCAAGCAACTGGTCATGGAACCAACTTGGCAGAAGGCAATACTGGACCTTGTGCTCACAAACAGGGACAGTGTGATGGGGTAACAGTGGGGGAGCACCTGGGGAACAGTGACCACTAGTCACTGTGGTTTGAAATCACAGAAAGATCAGAACCAAACCACACAAAAACACGTATCCTGGATTTTAGGGGGGCAGACTTTGGGAAAATGGGGAGATACTTGAAAGAGGCATTAAGGGGAATGGGACAGGAATCAGGGGTTGAGGAACAGTGGGCAGTATTTAAAATGGGGATTACAAGAACAACAGAATTATGCATTAAGCAGGTTAGCAAAAGGAAAAGGAAGAGGAGACCATTTTGGTTTTCTAAAGAGGTAGCAAAGAAAGTGAAAGCCAAAAAGATTGCATTCAGGCAATACAAAAAGACACAGGCAGAAGGGGATAGGGAGAAGTACCAGGAGAAGCAAAGGGAGGCAGGGAGGTCAGTAAGGGAAGCCAAAGCTCAGACAGAAGAACACATTGCAAAATCAGTGGGTAGAGGGGACAAAACCTTTTACAGGTACATAAGTGAAAAAAGAAAGACAAAGGGAGGGATAGTGAGACTGAAGGGGGAGGATGGGGGCCACGTGGAGGATGACAACAGTAAAGCTGACATATTGAACAGGTATTTCTGCTCAGTCTTTACTGAGGAAGAGGAGGGTAATGGGTCTGAAGGGAGCACAAGGGGTGAGAATGGTGCAGAAATGGACACAAGTCCCTTTACACGAGAAAGGGTCCTGAAGAGTTGATAAAGCAATGGGGCCAGATGGGGTGCACCCAAGGGTCCTTAAAGAACTAAGAGAGGTGGTGGCCGAACCTCTGGCTATCCTGTTTAGCCGATCACTAGAAACAGGGGAGGTACCCAAAGATTGGAGGATAGCAGATGTAGTCCCCTTATACAAAAGTGGGAACAAAGAGGAAGCAGGGAACTACAGACCAGTCAGCCTCACCTCAGTAGTGGGGAAGATCATGGAAGCACTGCTGAGGGAGAGATTGGTGGAACATCTGGTTGTCAATGGACTACAGGACCCAAGGCAGCATGGTTTCACCAGGGGGAGGTCATGTCAGACCAACCTCATTGAATTTTTTGACTGGGTGACTAGGGAGGTAGATCAGGGGAGGGCAGTGGACATGGCCTATCTGGACTTCAGCAAGGCCTTTGACACTGTGCCACATAGAAGACTATTACACAAACTGGGAAATATGGGTGTGGGCAGGACAGTAGTGTGGTGGGTAGGTAACTGGCAGGGTGGCAGAACACAGAGGGTGGTGGTAAATGGCTGTCACTCCACAGAGGGTAGAGTGACCAGTGGGGTACCACAGGGATCAGAGCTGGGACCGGTCTTATTCAACATCTTTATCAGTGACATTGCACAGGACCTAGAAGGCAAAATTTCACTGTTCACTGATGACACAAAGCTCTGTAACACAGAGGGTGTAGACAGAATGAGAAGAGACCTGCAGAAACTTGAAGAATGGTCAGGGGTTTGGCAGTTGAAATTCAATGCAAAGAAGTGCAAGTTAATGCATATGGGGCACAAAAACCCTGGCACAATATATCAGTTAGGGGTGAGGATATAGCATGCACCCAGCAGGAAAGGGATCTTGGGGTTATCATCTCTGATGACCTCAAGGTAGGGAAACAGTGTGACAAGGCAGCAGGTAAAGCAAATAGGATGCTGGGATGTATAGGCAGGGGCATCACCAGCAGGAAAAGGGAGGTCATAATTCCGCTATACAAGACACTAGTGAGGCCCCACCTGGAGTACAGTGTACAGTTCTGGACACCATACCTACATAAGGACATAGACAGGGTAGAGAAGGTTCAGAGGAGGGCAACAAAGATGGTGCATAGATTGCATCACAAGTCCTATGAAGACAGGTTGAAGGAACTGAACATGTACTCCCTGGAGGAGAGGAGGGAGAGAGGGGATATGATAGAGACATACAAGTATCTCACAGGGAGGAACAGGGTGCAGGAATACACTATTTTTAAGTGAAAAAGATGTTCCAGGACTAGAGGGCATGGGATGAAGTTGGAGGGAGGACGATTCAGAGGAAACATGAGGAAGAATTTCTTCACAGAACGGGTGGTGGACAAGTGGAACACCCTGCCAAAGGAAGTGGTGGGGGCTGAAACAATCACTGGATTTAAGAATGCATGGGATAGACATAAAGGAATTCTGGAGGTCAGGGGTAAGGGGTAACAGACTTCTAGGAAAACATAAACTGAATTTACAAGCTCAAATGGGCAGACTGGGTGGGCCATATGCCCTTATCTGCCGACACTGTCTATGTATCTATGTATAAATACCTTGCTAAAGTCTAGGTAGGCCATGTCCACAGTCCCTCCCTGGTCTGCTACTTTGGTCACCCAGTCAAAGAACTCAATTAGATACATCTGACATGACCTTCCCACTGTGAACCCATGCTGCCTTGGGTCCTGTGCCCAACTGGCCTCTAGGTAATCAGCAATTCTTTCCTTCAGAAGTGATTCCATCACTTTCCCTACCACAGAGTTCAAACTGACAGGTATGTAGTTTCCTGCTTCTGTCTTACTCCCACTTTTTTGAAGGGGAATCACATCTGCCTTCCTCCAGTCCTCAGGTACCACACCAGCCTCCTATGACTTGTTAAAAAGGGTAGTCAGTGGTGTCACTAGATCTCCCCTTAATTCTTTTAGATTTCTGGGGTGAATCCCATCAGGTCTCATTGCTTTGTCCATCTTCAGTTTTAGGAGTTCTTTCACAACCCTTTCTTCTGTGAGAGGACTGGGATTAACCCCCCCATCCAGAGTGCTGCTGTTAATTGGATTAGGTACCTCCCCCCTGCATCTTTGGTGAATATTGAGCAGAAGTATTCATTCAGTATCCCTGCTTTTTCATTGTCCCTCTCTGCCCACCCAACGTCCATTTTATTCAGCCTCACTATCCCTCCCTTTGTCTTTCTACGCTCCCTGATGTACCTATAAAAGGTTTTATCCCCCCTTCTTAGCTGAATTGGCTATCTTTTCCTCAGTTTGGGCCTTTGCTCTTCTGACTTCCTTCCCTGCTTCTTTCTGTCTTAACTGGTACAGTTCTCTGTCCTGCTCCTTCTGTGTTTCCTTATACTTCCTAAATGCTATATTTTTCTCCCTAACTTTCCCTGCCACCTCTTTTGAGAACCATAGTGGTTTTTTCTTTCATTTTAATTTGTTTATTTGCTTCACACAAAGGCTTGTTGCCTCTGTGATGGCAGTTTTGATGTTTCCCCATTGTTGCTCCACCCCTCCTTCTAGCCTGTTTGCTAGTGATTTTCTAAAGCACTCTCCCATCTTGCCAAAGTCAGCCCTCCTGAAGTCCAGTGCCTTCACTTTTGTATGGCTTGACTCTTGATTCAGGCAGGAAATTCCATCAGTGAGCCAAAATGTGTCCAGCAGTGGTCACCTTTGGTGCCCAGAGAGCACTCTGTCTGGTTGGGGTGAGTTTAGACTGGTAGAGGTGGCTGAGGTCATTGAGGTTATTTCCAGGTTGAAGTATACATATTATGAACTAGAACAAGTGCTCACATGGTTCTTGATGGATTCTGTCGACTCTGTTTGCCCGGTGTTCGTCTTGATTTTCTGGTGCTCTTTGTTGGAGGGGAGATTTTATTGTAAAAAAAAAACATACAACAGTTTCTGTTAGTACATCATATACAATTGTGAAACAACAATACACATATGGCATGGCATTACACATTCTCATACAATCAAGTTTGTCCAGTTGTTTATATATTTCCAAGTTACTATCCTTATATCCACTTTATTTATATTTAATAAAGTAATTAAACCATTCCACCATTTTAATTCCTTTTGTGATGACTATAAAGATACATCCTTACATAAACATTTTCCAATTTGTTTGATACCAGAAGGCTTAGGCCTTCATACGTCATTTTCTTTTGATATAGAACCCATTAACATATAGCCTGCCATAAATAATATTGAATACAACAAAAGAAAACCAGTAATGTATCCTGATGAAAATTTGATAGTCCTGGACCATATTTTCCTAAGACAAGTATCTCATAAGTCAGATACTTGAGCCACCTCATATTCCATTTTAGAGCTAAGAAATTCCACAATGCTGTAACATATGAACATTCCAATAAAAATGTTTCCATGTTTTCTGTTTTATCTATACACTCCATGTAGGGGCAATTACGTTCTTCCAAGACCTTGTGCTTGGCATTCCCTCTCAAATTCAATCTCCCGTATGTTGTAAGCCATAAATTCTCCCACATTTTTAGGGGGGATCCTAGGATGTGTAAGTTGTCTGAGAATTAAAGGATTTTCTGCTGAGGGACAATTCTTAAAACTGGGTTCTAAAGGATATACCCAAGCCATAATTTCTTGGTATAACCTTTTATTAGAACTCTTTTGAATAGCTGATTTTGTAACACTCCATTTATACAATTTTTGCACTGCTGATTTAAAATAAGCAGGGATATGTATACAATGGTTTAGTTTGGGTGCTGCGTTATTCCATACTTTAAAATATCTCTCCAAAGTTAATCTTGTCTAATAATTTTGGATTTTTCCTGTGATTGTTAAACCATTTTGAACCATCTGTGTAAAAAATAAAACATGTAGAAAGACCATGGTGTCTATTATACCTAAACCACCTTCACATGTTCCTAAATATGTACAACATCTCTTCGCAGGGTTCAACTTATTCCCCCATAGCATCTGAAAAAAACAAGCCATAGTTTCCATTGTTTCCATCTTTGAATTTTCAAATCAACTTTTTGGATAGACTTTTTCCAGTTGTCATTTGGAAGATTTGGGGGTCCATAAATTATTCCTAGAATCCCTATTGGTTCACAAGATATTTTTATACCTTCCACATAAACTGGAGTTGTGTGACCTGTCCCTAGGAAAAGACCTTTGTTTTTATCATAATTCAATTTAGTGTTGGAAACTAGCTGGCATCTGTGAATTTCCTGTAAAAAAAAACTAATCTGCTCATAATTAGAATAAAAAGCACTAAAAAGATATATATCATCTGCATATGATTGGATGCATAGGCTCTGTTGCATGCCTGAGCCCGACAAACACTCCCATTTGGGCTGATCAATAATTATTTTGGGCAAGGGGTCCAAAGTAAAAATATATAAAAGGTGACTTAAGGGGCATCCCTACCTAACCCCCATTGGGATATTAAAACCATTCGCAATGTGTCCTTTAATAAAGGGTCTCACTGTTAAAAAAAGAATATAGTAATTTAAGTTGCTTCATAACTACTAAATTTATTTTATATGATTCAAGTGCTGCAAATAAAAAGGGGGCGTATACTCTGTTAAAAGCTTTTTCTTGATCAGCTGACGCAATACATCCTGAAATTCCAAGTAAATTTAGATGTTCAATCACATCTCTAATAATCATAAGCGTGTGCTGGATTCTTCTATCAGGGAGTCCACAGAACTGTTGTGGTGAAATCACTAATGAGGCATATTGCTTCAAACGGTTATTTAAAATATGGGCTAGAGTTTTATAATCTGTATTTAATAACACAGTTGGCCTCCAATTGTTAATTTTAGATTTATCTCCTTTTTTGTAAAGATAGATAAGTAGTCCTTCTGTAAAAGAAGGGCAGATAGAATTTGTAGGAAAATAATGAACATAAACCTTTCTCAAACTAACTGCTACCTCCTGACAAAAAAAACCTTATAAAATGTGTTTGGAATACCATCCAAACCGTCGAAGTATAATTTTTAAGAGCCATTATGGACTTCTCTATTTCATTTGTTGTTATTGGATTTTGTAGTTTGAGGAGTTCTGCAGGGAGTTCTGGGACTGTTACTTTCTGAAGAAAGTCCTTTATCTCATGCTCCTGGATTGGATTTTGTGGCCTAAGTGACTCATAGTGCTGTTTAATCAATCCTTCTATTCCTTATGCTGAACTCACACTCCGCCCTTCTGGAGAAACCAAAAAATCAATGTTCATACTTTCTTTAATTTTCTTACATGCCTCAAAGGGGTCCGCTATGGGAGTTTTTGGGGAACCAGTATACAGCATTGCTTGAATTGTCTTAGCTCTATCATATTGGTAGAGTTTAATTTCCTCTTTAACTTCATTAATCTGAAGTGTGTAATCGTGCTTTGAGAGATTAGCCATGGTATATAATCTTTGCAACTACCTTCTTAAAGATAAATACTTTAGAAATTTATCATTTCCTATGTTTTTCCCATATTTCATAAACCAGGGCCAGGCCTTAATATCCTGTTTTGTGTCCTGCCACCATTCCCCAGTATCTGAATATAAAAAATTCACCGACAGTCTGGCTTTGAATAGTTTACTAATGTTCTGTATAAGTTTTAGGTCCGCTAGAACCGAAGTGTTGAGTTTCCACCTACTATCCTTAGCGAGTCTTCCCACCACATGATCTAAATGTAACTTTAGGAAAAGATGGTCTGAGAATTCCACAGGAGTTATGTATAATGACCCTTTGGGTAAATTGGGGGAAATAAACATATATAATCTATTATAGTTATGTATGAATTCTGCATGTAAGTAAACTTCGGACCTCGTTTATGATATGCATGCCAATCAATTAAACCATCTGTTTCTACAATCCGTGCTAGGGTTTTTGAATCACAATAGGTTTTCTTACCATTATCTCTTTTCCATTTTTTGTTCTTCAAAATACTACAATTAAAATCCCAGCAAAAAAACACTTCGTAATTAGTTACTAAATAAGGTTGTATGGATTTCATATGGCTGACTTTCTCCGCCTTTACCTGTGAACTGTAAATGTTTATGAGATGTCAATCCATGCTGCCCCACAACCCATCCAAAATCAAGACCCTGCCTGGAATCAAATCCATCAGTTTATGTAATTGAAATGAATAGAAAGTAAATACAATTCCCACCCCATCTGCTTTAGCCATTCCAAAAGACCAATAGGAGGGTCCCCATCTCCATTCCTTTTTGAACATCCAAATTTGCTCATCTGAATACATCCAGGTCTCTTGTATAAAACATATATCTAGGTTCATTCTGTGTATAGTTTGAAATAAGGCTTGTCTTTTATTCGAATTTAATAAACTATGGATATTCACTGAACCTACGGGACAAGAAGTCATTCATAATGAAGATAGACCCAAGAATATACTTAACTATTTTTTTTCCTTTTTTTGTTCTTTTTCCCTTTATATGTCCCTTGCTCCATATTTTGAGAAAGCTGCTCTGAAAGAGATTTTTGAGAATCAGAATCTCCCACCTCCATTTCTGAATCCCCCCAAGATGTGACAAGGGCAGCATAAGAGTTGTTAGTTTCCAAAGGGGATGGAGCCAGAGGAGATTTGGCCCTCATAATTCTCGAGGACCGTCTACATGGCAAAGGTAACTGAGCAGGCAAGCTTAACCTCCCACCTTCTGAGCTAGGAGGATCTTCATGACAGACAGGAGTCAAGATGCCTAAATCTAAAGATTTCCCTGGGTCTAAACCCTGAAGGCCTGATTGTTCTGAAGTCTCTTCTGAAATTACTATGAGTTCCTCCACCTTTGGCATAGGAAGGGAGGGGGGTCCTGGGGTCCTGGGGAAGGGTCTCTGAATCTGCATCTTTCACAGTAGCTGTATCCTGTGCTTGCTGAATAAGTAATTCAGTACTAACACATGATGCCTTGTTTCATGCTGCCCTTGGGCATTCCCTGAAAACAAGGCCATACTCCTCACACAAATCATATCTAGTGTGATTTGCACATGGCATTGTGATGTGTCCAACCTCTCCACAATTATCACATCTGGGCCTATTGCAGGTCCTGGATAAATGTGTCCTAGAGCCACATTTATAGCATGCCCTAGGCTGCCCTTCATTAAAACAAACCCCCCAGTCTCTGCCCAACATAAAGGAGTTTGGGATGTATTCGATACCTGTCTCATTTTGACTTAGCTTAACTTTGTATTTACAGCCTCCTGTCCAGAATAATTTGTTGTCCAAAATTGCTTCAGGCTCACTTAGTATATCACATTTCTGATTTAACCAATATGAAATGTCCTCTACATGGACCCCCTCATTCCTAAACATTACTGTAACGTATTAACCAGTGGTTTAGTTAGGGGAATGATAACAAAGAGAGTCCATGTAGGGGAAAACTTTACTTGCCCATACTTTTTCCAAAATAAATCTAAAGCGTATGCAGTATGAAAACTAACATCAAAATTGTCCTACCCTGAAATGTTGATGAATGCATACACTTCTCTTGGGGTAAAATGCAAGGAGTCTTTTAGAAGAGTCTTTCCAACATGGTATCTGTCAGGTCTTTCCTTTAGCCCCCCCCCCGTATCTAATGCGCACCTCATTCCTCCTGGGTGCTGCTTCTTTTTTCTCTTTGGCAAAAAGATCAGACAACTGTGGCTTCTGTACAGTATCAGTGTTCTGTGTGATGTCCTGCACTTGATTAGTTTAATTTCCTTGCTTTTGTATGGGTTGCAAGGGTTGGGATATCTGTGTAATTACTCTGCTTTCAATAGCTTCTTTAGAACCTGTAGGTAGATCTAATGGAACAGGTACAATTATGTCCATTGTGTCATTTTTTGTTTATAGGACTCTTTTCAGGCTGCCCAGGTGCTTTTGGTTTCCACTCAGGGGGGCCTGAGATAAGTTGAATGAAGTGTCCCAGTCTGGGTCAGGTAACCAAACACCCCCAGGGGTTTGTTACCAGCCAGCATGGATTAGGGCCTTCTGAGGTGACCATGGATCGCAGGGAGATAAAATCACTGGCTGCATTGATTTTGGTACTGTATTCTGGTTTCTGTCCAGAGAGTCAGTAATATTTCTATTAGCCAGTGTGATGGCTGCCCTTTTATCCCTGACTTCATCTGTCCTCCCTTGTTTGTAATTTGCCCCTTTGAAGGTAAAGCACATTAAGCCTTCTTGCGTGTTGTCATTAGTTTGATATTTGACACAGTCTAGTTTGTTTGTCACAGTCTTTGGTTGTTTAAAAACAAAACCAGTCATTTTTGAAAGGGTGATTGGTTCAGAAGCATTGCCATTTAGCTCCGTTGTACTAAGCGAGCCCTGTCGCAATTCCTTTGTTCTTTGTTTTAAATTCCCCTTAGTCTTTCCCTGTACAATAGTCACTGTTAAATTAAGCACTAGGCACACATTGTGCACAGTGTTACTGTTTCCAGTCTGTGAATTACAACATTCAATCAGAGAGACAGAAACAGAAGCGGACTCACGCAGCCCTGTTGGGCATCTGATGCTGATGTGTCATCCTGGTTTTTGACAAGCCGGTTCTCTGGGTTGACAGGGGAAAAATTGGGCTGCAGTTTAGCGAGTTGCACTGCAAGACGTTCTCTTTCTATTTTGTGTCTCTTCTGCTCAGAATGCAACAGTCTCAGCAGCTTCTGCTGCATCTTAGAATTATTTAAAGAAATTTCCTCCACCTCATTAGGTTTTAAAGGTTTACTCAAGTCTTCTGTAGATATGTAGACATCGCCGATGTCCTCTTCAGAATCTTCCACCATTCATTTTTCAACTTCAGTATTCTCAGCCTCTGGCAAACTCAAAATAGGAGAGGATGCCTGCTTTCCCATCTCTGTCACATCTGCACCCTCCAGTGCTCCACTCCAAGTAGCCATCCTGACGAAGGAAGCACTGGTGAGACCCCTTCTAAAGAAACCATCTTTAGACCCTGACATCAAGGCAAATTACCCTCCTATCTCCAACCTTCTGTTTTTAGGTAATGTTGTTGAGAAGGTTGTGGGGCTTCAGCTTGAGGAGCACCTCATGGCCCATGATTTATATAAGCCTCTCCAGTCTGGGTTTCATACGAGTCATAGCACAGAAAATGCATTAGTTTGGGTGCACAATTACCTCCTCAGGGTGAGAGATCTAGGCTAGGGGATAATGCTCATTCTCCTTGATCTCTCCTCAGCATTCGACATGGTAGACCAATGTGTGTTACTCAACCACCTGAGGGAATTTTGTGGAGTCACCAGCACTGTCATCTGCTGGTTTCTGTCCTATGTCATGAACAGGAGGCAAAGGTTAGTGATGGGGAATTTGTCCTCCTCCCTGAGCCTCCTGTCCTGTGGAGCACCTCATGGTTCTGTCTTGACGCCAATGTTGTTTGCTGTGTACTTGCTGCCCGTGAGAGAGCTGATTAGGAAGTACAGTTTGGGGTTTCATTGCTACACAGATGATACCCAGTTGTACCTTTCCTTTGCCCCGGGACATCCAACAAAGTGGAAATGCTAAATAATTGTCTTGCTGAGATCAGTGAATGGATAGCCTCCAGCTTGTTGTGACTGAACCCTGATAAGACAGAGGTACCTGTAGTGGAGTCAAACAGAAGGTGTGCCAGGATGGCCTCTGGCACAGATACATGACATTTTCTGGGCTCAGTGCCATTGAAGACCTTCTCTATGGTGCGCGATCTTGGGGGTATCCTCGACAGTGGATTGATGTTGAACCTCAGGTGCCAATCATTGTCCATACAGTGGGCGCCACTTAATGCGTACGCACTTACTATGGACAATCGGTTTGCACGGACATAAAGTTCATGCCAAATCCCAATTTATATTTCACCGTATTAAATACTGTGGCTACCACGGACATTGTCTGCTGTCTACTGCGTATACTTAATGAGCAGAAAACTGTTCATAGCTCTGAGCTTCACAGCTCATTAACCACCAATTAACACCTCGCGGTTTGCTACAAAGGTGTGGAAAAGCAACAGACCTCATCAATCCTTTAGTGCTGTGCTGTTGTTCATTGTGTATGGAGAGCAGTTCACCTCCCATTCACCATGTCCTCCTCCCGATGTCCAGGCATCCCTCTTGTGAGGAAGATTGAACTCCTAAAACAGATGGAGACCTTGCCACGAATGAGTGCTTCACAACTACAAATTCCAAAATCGACAGTGTCTGACCTGATTAAACAGAAGGACACCTTACTTGATCAGTGGCACAGTAACCAGAACCCTGACCGAAAACGAAAAAGGGACGTGAAAGACAGGGAGATAGAAGAAGCCCTGCTCGTCTGGTTTACAGAGGTGCATAGCCGAGATGCTATATTGAGCGGTCCTTTACTAGCTCATAAAGCTAAACAGCTTGCTGATGCTCTCAGAAAACAAGATTTCAACCCTTGTGATGGCTGACTCCAATGGTGGAAGACTCACCACAACATTTGTTTTCGCCGTGCACATGGTGAAAAGCAGAACGCTGATGCCGATGGAGCCAGCTCATGAGTGAGGGATGTGCTTCCTGATTTTTTGTCTAGGTTTGAAGCAGCAGGCACTTACAACATGGACGAGATGGGCTTATTTTTTGGTTGTGTGGGGCAGAACATGTTCTCCTTCAGAGACCAGGCACCACCAGGTCAAAAGAAAGCAAAGGAGAGGGTCTCTTTAATTGTATGCTGCAACATGTCAGTAACCGATAAAAGTCAGTTAGTTGTCGTTGGGAAATCAGCACAGCCTCGTTGCTTTCGCGGTGTGAACCATTTGCCTGTTCAATACAGAAATAATCATACAGCTTGGGTTATGGGAGAAATATTTACCGAATGGGTCAGGGCATGGAACAGGCGGTTGGGAAGTCGCAAGATCTTGCTCTTCCTCGACAACTTTAGTGGGCACCCCGAGGTTCGAGGTCTGAAGAACATTAGATTGGGGTTTTTACCACCAAACACCATATCAATTGTACAGCCACTAGACCAAGGGATAATTTATTCTCTCAAACGACATTATGTTAGGGGGATGCGTGCCAGAATTCTATCAGAACTAGAAGGTGGGGGTGAGCTCACAGCGACCAAATATATTAAGAGCATCACACTGTTGGATGCCTTCCTGCTTTTAAAAACAGCTTGGGATACAGTTTCAAGTCAAACAATCATAGATTGTCTTTGAAAAGGTGGCTTCAGTCATCCATCAGCAGAGCCTGACGTGATTGAACAAACTGCAGAACATGCTGAGCCTGTTGAACCACCACTAGAAGGATTAACAGAGGCAGAGTTTGAGGCTCTGACATGGCTTGGGGAGAATGACCCAGAACCAGAACTAGAGGAGAATAAGGGCGATGTGGCAAGGGTCCTTGAATCCTTGAAACCTGCATTCTTGACTGAGAACACAGAATCCTTTGACGAGACAGAATCTGATGAGCTCGGAGACATGGAAATACCAAGCGTTTCATGCGCTGATGTCAGTCAGGCACTCTCTGTTCTGAGACTGGCGATGACACAAAGGGCAGATGTTAATGCCAGATTGGGAAATGCTGCAGCGCACTGAGGCTGCATGAAAAAAATATGCAACATCATAAAATAAGGCAGACAAGAATAACACAGTACTTCACCAAATGAAGAAATTATTTTTTTTTTAAATCGCACAAAGCACAAAGCACATTAAGAGCACATTATGAGCACTGCCCAGAAGAAAATAAAGGGCTAATGTACACCAGTCACCAAAAACACACAAAACCCTATAAGAAATAGCATGTAATTGACATAAGAGCGAGCATAAAAATCAGCGATCATAAGGTCCGCCCACTCCGGCAACAGCAGACATTGCTTTTGACGGACATGTAATTGACACACCAACCTGTCCGTCCAAAGTGGTGCCCACTGTACTAGTTTCTATCATCTAAGTAATATCACCAGGATTAAACCCCTAGTCCCGCCCCTGAACCTTCCTACCTTGGTGCATGCCTTTGTGATATTGGGGCTTGACTACTGTAATGCACTCTACCTCAGGGTCTCAGGAGGTTCCCTCCACCAGCTGCAGCTAGTGCAGAATGCAGCTGCCAGGTTGTTGACGGGGCAGCCTAAGTACTGTCACAACACTGCGGTGCTGTGTGAACTGCACTGTCTGCCGGTCAGGTGGAGGATCCTCTTCAAGGTGGAATTGCTCACCTTTAAGGTCCTACATGGCCTGGGCCCTGGTTACCTGGTGGACCTTCTTACACCTGCTGTCTCTGTGATTCCCAGGACAAGGTTACAAATGGCCAGCAACAGAGATTTTAGTGTTGCCGTCGCCATCCCAGTCCTGTGGAATTCGCTACCTCTGGCTGTAAGGGAGGCCCCTTCAGCAAAGGTATTCAAGGCCCACCTCAAGGCCTTCTTGTTCAGCCAAGTTTTCCCAGACCCTGTTTTGTAATTACTGCTTAGGTAGTGACATTCTGAATAACAACTTTTGTCCCAGGCCACCTACTTATTTACTGAAGTATTTTCTAATTTTAATTATTATAGTTGTCTGTTTAACACTGTTATATTTATTGATGTGTTGTTTTATTTATTCTTTGATTGTGTTTTTATATACGGCACCCAGAGCCCCTGGGATAGGGTGTCTTAGAACAAAAATTGCCTTGCCATCTTCAGCTAGCGACCCGAGGAGCTTCTGGTGAGACATCAACAATATTGTTAGTGGCTCCTCCACAGCATATGTCACTAACATGCTTATTGGCAGGGTTAACTGCAACAATGCCTCGACTATTGCTAATACATTTAATTCCCAGTTCTCAGATCTGTCTGCCTACACCTCCCAGTTCACTGATCCTAGTGATCCAAGTCCCTCCTACAGTCCCCAGTCTGGGATGACCCCTTGACCTCCTTTCTACTTTAAGGCCATCTCATTCTGTGAAACTCAAAGACTCCTTGCTGGTCTCTCTCCCCACACCAGTGCTGGTCTCGACAACAAAGAGCCCTAACTTATTTGTCTTAGGGCCTCTTTCCTTGCCCTGCCCTGCCCAGCTCCCATATCTTCAACACATCTCTTATTACGGTATCATCCCTGACATATGGAAAATGGCTTGGATTGTCCATGTTCTCTTAAAAGGTGATCCTAAAAACCTTGAAAACTACCGCCCTATTGCCATCCTTTCAGCTATTAGCAAACTGCTTGAAAAAGAGGTGGCTACTCAACTTATGGACCACATCCAAAGCTATGACATACTTACACTAGCACAACATGTCTTTCATAAGGGATGTAGCAGAAGCACTGCCCTGGCCAAGGTCACCTCTGAGATCAGGGTTGCTAATAATCAAAGCAATTTGACTGGGGCTGTCTTCAATGATCTCTCAAAAGCCTTTGATCTAGTTGACCACTCACTTTTGTGCTTCACACTTCAGTCTCTTGAACTCCCCCCATCCTAGCCTGGTTCACAAATTACCTGCTTGGAAGCAGCAACTCAGAAAATTTAATAAGGTCCTCTCAAGGCTCACTCCAGTTAACTCTAGGGTACCTCAAGGGTCTGTTCCAGGGCCTATACTTTTCTCCATCTTTGTTAACAATCTGCCTCTGGTCCCTGTCTATGATTATCCCACCCTGTATGCAGATGACCTTGTGATCCTTACTAGCTCCTTGGATATCAGTGTCATCAACTCTCAGCTCAATGCTGACTTTGACTGCATACAATTCTAGCTAAAGGCCCATAAGGTAGCCATAAATCTAAAAAAAACAAACAGGCTATGATCTTTAGATCACTGGCCAAATCCAAAGCTTGTTCTGCACCCCTGACAGTCACAGGAGCTGCAAGATCCCTTGTGTGGGTTGCTGATGCCCTTAAATATTTGTGTGTTACCATCAATCCTCAACTCAACCTCTTCCTTCGTATACATAATCTATGCAAAGCTACTAACAGTAAGCTGGGCTTGGCTCCCAGAAGTAAAAGCAGCCTTACATCGGCTGTGTGTCATGCCTTGGCTAAGGGGGTTCTACTACCCATGCTCTGTTATGGGCTGGTCACCTTTGCTCATGCCCCAATAACCTGTCTAACAAAGTGTGATGTCACAGATAATAATGTATACTGCTTTGCACTCTCCATCCCGTCTCACTCACTGTAATGTAGACAGCCAGTTCTGAGTTCTGTATCACTTTTTTTTAATATAAAATTTATTACTGATGGACACTGATGAAAAGGCCAGTGCACTAGAAGTGACCTCAACCCCCCCAGATTTCAGCTGACAGATGCAAACTAAGAGAAATGCTGACAGCATGTGAGTTCTCACACGCTCAGTTTTTAGAGACAATGTCTTACATGGAAGTCTTTAATCAATGATCCTGTTTCTCTGAGTTTATTACAGACTTGTTTAAGTTAATTTTGTTAAGAGAAAAATCATAAAGAAGGTTTATGACGTTGGAGAGGAACCTATGTTATTACACAGGGGTGTGAGTTGTAAATGCTCCTGTAAAGTCCTGGAGGGAGGAAACTTATCCTGGGATCAAAGAGGTGTCATTTGAAATTGAGTTATGCTAAGGTTGCAGAATTTATACTTTGAAAATACATCCTGTGGTTGCATAGAAAAATATATTTTTCAGATATCTGACAGAGGAAGAGCTGGGTGACCTCACCCAAAAGGAGTTGGCCCATACAGTTGTTTAAGGAATAAAGATTATTCTGTTTTACTACACAGACACACACTTTTATCTGACATCAACCAAGAAAACATCGGTGAGCACTTTAAAACAAGTATTTTAGACAGAGAGTTAAATCTAAGTGCTAAAGTAGGAATTTGCACTGTTTAAACCTTGTTTCTTTTAATAGATTTGTATGTCCTGGGATCTAAGAGTTCTGTATTTTGTGTTTTACATATTTTTAAATATTTTAGTAAAATTCTTTTTAGAACTTACTTGGTCTGTCTTTGCATTTCTTTCATTTGTAAGAAAAGTATATATAGTTAAAGCAGACAGCAGGAATAAGCTTGGATAGTGGTGCCAAACTGGAAAGAGAAGTGTCTTAAAAATCTGAGGTCTTTATTAAAGTTTTTAAGGGTTCATCTCTGTACACCTGGTTAGGTGTCAATAGGCAAAGATATCTGGCCCCCTGAAGACATAAATATCTGAGCCTGTACATTGGGTATGCTAGCAAGAGGTTAACAGTTTGAATCCCTCCAAGACTTGAGACCAAAGGTTGATCCGAACTCACAAAAAACAGACAAGAGGGCTACCTTGTCTGTTACACTGTTCACAAAACTGCACACAGAGGTTGGCACTTTGGGAGTAGCGGGCCTGACCTGCTGAGTGGGTTTGTGACAGATTGGTTGGCAGCAGTGGCATAATTTTGGCATCACAAGCTTGTATTGTTCTGTGTCAGCTGAGACCATAAGTTTGCTTACAAAGAAAGAAAAAAGGCAGAGTTTTATTTTAAAAAGGAAACAGAACTATATATCACTTGATGTACCAGTCAAGTTCCTACCTATTTTATTTTTTTTTCTAAAGTGCAAAGTCAGAGTAGTAGTCAGGGAAGAAGATGGCTTCAGACTACAGCAGGCACACTGTAGATTACTTGAAGCAGTTGTGCGGGGACAGAGGAGTCCTGTTTGAGGTGACAGCCAAAAAGCAAAACCTCATAGAGGCTCTGATGGTACCAGATACCCAGAGCAGTGAGTCACTGACAGTGAATGAAAAAGACAGCAGGGCCACTGTCAGTGAAGAGCCACAGCAGCAGGGGATGGTCACCAGTATCCTGAATCTAGAGGTACTCAAACTGCAAATTGAGTTGTGCAGGATGGAACTGGAGGCAGAGCGACAACAGAGGGAGGCAGATCGTGAGGAGCATGAGCGCCAGCGAGCTGCAGATGAGAAAACAGAGTGAGAATGCAGAGAGGGAGAGAAAAGGAGAGAGAAGCGCCAGTGGCATCATGAGCTGGAGAAGATGTGACTCCAACCAGCGGCACCAGAGCAGGTAAGTGGCTTGGGTTTAACTGGGACTGCAGGACTGGGTTACAAATTGAACTCCAAATTAATAGCTGAATTTAAAGATGGGGAAGATATGGATAGCTTTTCAAACCCTTTTGAAAAATTTGTATTCAGGCTAAAATCCCTAGAGAGTCCTAGAGCTTCCAGCTATCCCCGCTACTTACCGGGAAGGCTCGGGATGCATTGGGTCAAATGAACAATGAGGACAGTGACGATTACAGCAAGTTAAAAGCTGCACTGTTAAAAAAGTTTGAATTAACTGCTGAATCATACAAAGCTAAATTTTGTAAGCTCAGGAGAAGCTCTGATATGAGCTACGAGGAGCTAGCCATGAAACAACGTCAGTTTTTAAAACATTGGTGGGAAGGAATTGAGGCCAACTCCATTGATAAAATTGAAAATGTGATTTTATTAGAGCAGTTTTATTGGGCATTCCCAGCAGAGCTAAAAACCTGGCTAGAGGACTGAGGTCCACAAATGGTGCAAGAGGCTGCTGAACTCTTGGACCACTATGCCAAGAGCAGACCTGCTCTGAGAGTGAATGGGGTGGGCGTGGCAGTGCAGAAAGGGAAAAGCGTGCCTTCAGGGCAGCTAAAACCCTCACTGCCTCCACCAAAACCAGTTAGCCCCAGGTTTCAAAGAAAAGATTTCTCTGAAGTAAGAAATGCCTGTTGGTTGTGTAAAGAGACTGGGCATATTGCCAGACAGTCTCCCTAAAAGGCAAGCAGTAATACACAACCAGGTGCAAGAAAAGAAATGGGTGGTTTGTGTGTCCCTGGAAGCATGCCAGTGAACATGAGGGAAAACATGCACCCAGTCATGCTTAATGGTGTACAGACGCAGGGGTTAAGGGACACAGGGGCATCCCTGACATTGGTTAAAGGGGATCTAGTACAGCCTGGTCAGCTTATCCCAAACAAATACGTAATTGTACAAGGGTTTACTGGTGAAGAGAAAACATTGCCACTGGCCAGTGTTCTCCTGGACTGGGGTGATACAGGGAGAACTGTGCAACAGGTGGCTATAGCCAAAACAT
The DNA here is from genome assembly GCA_016271365.2 of Neoceratodus forsteri. NCBI lineage: Eukaryota > Metazoa > Chordata > Ceratodontiformes > Ceratodontidae > Neoceratodus > Neoceratodus forsteri. The sequence continues at coordinate 1,279,211,136 of CM057454.1, forward strand.
TAGCAGTGGATGTGATCCTGGCTAACAAGCTCCAGCAGGGGATGGTATGTGCGGTTACCCATAGCCAAGCGGCAAAGGAAAACTGTAGTTCCCTGAACCCCACAGAAACTAGTGTGGAAACCACTGAGAGGCTGGTTCCCTAGCCTGTGTCTCCAGAGGGGGAGACTGCTAAAAAGGGGGTAGAAATTTCCCCAGTAGCAAGTAACCACACAGCTACAGAGGGTTGCTCCAGAGAGGGAGGTGTGACCCCTTGTCAGAGGGTTGGGATTGACAGTGATCCTGAGGCCCTGACACTAGTGCTAGGGACCCTAGTATAGTGAATGAAGGGGACCTGGCCCATGCCTTGGGAAGGTGTGAGGGGTTTGCAGCTGCTCAGGGAAGTGATCCTAGTTTAGAGAAGCTGAGGGCTTGGGCAGGCTCGGACGGGGCACAGGGAGGTGATGGCAGACATAAGGTTTATTGGGAAGATAGACTTATGTATACACAGGCAGCACATACAGAGGGAGGGATGCTAGGCAGGCAGCTTGTTGTTCCCCAGGGATATCATGAGCAGTTGCTCAAAATTGCACATGATATTCCCTTATCTGGTCATCTGGGAATTGCATGAACTATGCAGCAGTTAGCCCAGAATTTCTACTGGCCTAACTTCACCCAGCAGGTGAAGGAGTCTTGTCACTGGTGCCAAGAAATAGAGAAGGTGGGTAAGAAAACCCAAGCCGCCCTGATCCCCTTGCTCGTAGTGGAGGAGCCATTCCAGAGGGTGGGAATGGATATTGTGGGGCCTTTAAATACCCCCAGCTCCTCAGGGAAGAGATTCATCCTGACTGTGGTGGATTATGCCACCTAGTACCCAGAGGCAGTTGCCCTATCCTCTCTGAGGACAGACAAAGTGGCAGATGCCTTGCTTGAGATTTTCTCCTGTGTTGGGTTTCTGCAGGAGGTAATCACCGATCGAGGGGATTCCTTCATATCAAACCTAATGAAATGTTTATGGAAGAAGTGTGGGGTGGTGCAGAGATGCACAGCACCACATCATCCACAAGCCAATGGGCTTGTGGAATGCTTCAATGGTACCCTAAAGTCAATGTCCAAACACTTACTACAGTAGCAGACTACTTATCATAACAGACAATAATATTAATAATAGATCTATTATTCAAGCTAATGAGGAAAGTCATAACTGTAGCAACTTTGTCAATATGGAACCTGACAATAATACTCAGTTGAACCACAGGAATCTCTTGGTAATAGGGGATTCTATGATCAAAAGACTAGATAGGAACATATGTAATCCAAATAAATCACACAGGACCTTATCGGCTTTCAGTGGAGCAAAAATTGCTGATTTAACAAATATGTGCAAAGCAATGGTTAATGGACTAGGTCACAACCCCCTTGTTCTTACACATGTGGGAACTAATAACAAGTTCAAAGACCTCTTGAGGAAATAAAACAAGACATGGTGGCCTTAACTAATAGGTTAACCAACTTTGGCTGTGAAGTTATAATTTCTGAAGTCCTGCCCATTCCGAAAGCCACCCCTGAATTAACCAAAAAATCCATAAATTTAACAATTGGTTGAGAACATGGACTCTTAAGCAAGAGATCTACTGTTTGACTCATTGGGAAGATTTTTACCTTAAAGATGAGTTTTTTTGCTTCGATGGACTACACTTAAACAAGAAAGGAAGCAATGTACTTAGTCATCATTTTATCTGCTCCCTGGACAAATATTTAAACTAGCTTGGGGGGGGGGGTTGAATCCCTTAATGAGAATCATGTAATACAGCCTAGAATTACAACTTTAGATCCCTCAAACAACATTGTAACAACTACAACAAAAAAGTGATATAAAAGTACTATTATTAAATGCTAGAAGCTGTCTAACAAGATGGATGAATTAAGATACATATTGCACAAAGAAAAAATTTCTATATGTGGGGTCACTGAAATATGGTTCCATGATGACAGTTGGAATAATGATATACCAGGATTTAATAAACAAACTAAAAATAGGAAGGATAAACAAGGAGGAGGAATTGCATTATACATCTCTGAAGAGTACTCATTCCACTGTTATCAAAACAACATGCAAACAGACTGTGAAAGTGAAATAATATGGACAGAGATTAATTTATGATCCCTAAAAGTATGCATTGGATTGGCCTATAGATCTCCTAACTTGAACAAAGATCAGAACACTGAATTCCTAAACCTGGTTAACAGTTTCGAGCAAAAAACAAATTACATCTTAATGGGAGACTTTAACCTCCCCAACATTGACTGGATAAAACATACTTGAAAGGGAAATGTTGAGAAAGATTTCTTCGATATAACGGTTAATCAAAACTTAGAACAAATTATACAGGATGGTACTAGAAACAATAATATCATTGACATTGTACTAACTAACATGGGGACTTTAGTATATAATTCCAGAATATTAGAACCATTGGGAAATAGTGACCATAATATGATCTTGTTTCACATACAGTCTAGAATTATAGACATAAAAGGGAACACTATAACTAAGGATTTTACAAGAGCTGATTATACAAAAATCAAACAATATTTGAACACATGGGACTGGAACTCTGAATGGATAGGCCTCGATGTACATCAAGTCTGGAACAGTCTATTGACCAAAATCAATTACTGCATAGATAACTGGGTTCCAAACAGAAACAAGTTCAACAAGGGATACAGAAACCCTGCCTTGTGGAACAATAAAATCAAGAAATTGATTGTTAAAAAACAAAAAAGTTACAAGACATTCAAAACACAGCCATCAATAGAAAAATGGAAACGGTATAAAATTATGCCAATAAAGTAAAACTAGAAATTAGGAATGCTAAAAATATTATGGAAAATAAACTAGTTACCGACACATTGGATAACAAGAAAAAATTCTGTAATTATATCGGCTCATTGAGAGGTTCCAAAGCAACCATAGGTCCATTACAAACAAACTCAGGAACTATCCGCAATGAAATCAAAATATCAGAGGAATTTAATAAGTACTTTCACAAGATATTTTCTAATAAGGAACAATTTAATAATAATTTAAACATAAACCATAATCAAACTGTTGAACCTATTACGGTAGATGAAACCATGAAAGAATTACAGAAATTAAAAGTTACCTCATCAGCTGGACCAGACGGGATACACCCTACCTTTCTAAAAGAAATTTCCTCTGGCATATCTGGCCCACTGTGTAAATTATTTAATCTATTACTTGAGGTGGGCAAAAGTGTACTAGCATGGAAAGAAGCAGTGGTTATACCAATACACAAAGCAGGTGACACATCTGAAGTATCTAATTATTGGCCTATAAGCCTGACTTCTGTTATAGGGAAAATCCTAGAAAGATTAATCCTGCGTAGACTTGAAGAATGCATTAATCACTTTAACTTATATGATATAACACAGCATGGTTTTAGAAAGGGAAGATCATGTTTAACAAACCAACTAAACTTCTTTGAAAATGTGAGTGCTGCACTGGATAAGAGACTACCGGTGGATGTTGTATTCCTGGACCTGGCTAAGTCGTTCGACAGGGTCTCACACAGAATTCTTTTAGAGCATCTGGCTGAACAAAAATTCCCATATATCTTAATTAATTGGATCAATTCATGGTTACATAACCGTAAACAACGTACATCAGTAAAGGGTGCCTTGTCCTCATGGGTCGAGGTTACAAGCGGAGTTCCACAAGGCTCTGTGCTGGGCCTTGTTCTTTTCAATATTCTGCTAACATCAATGCAGATATCAGATAACATATGGATATCAAAATATGCAGACGATTGCAAAATTGAATGCAGTGTTAATACCATTGAAGCAACAGACTCTCTGCAAAAAGAATTAGAAGCATTAGAAATCTGAGCCAGAAATAATAAAATGAAATTTAATGAGCAGAAGTACAAAGTAATACACTTGGATCACAATAATCTGAAAAATTAGTACTTATTAAACAATGTAACACTTGAAATAACAGAAAATGAAAAAGACCTTGGGATAAATATAGACAGGAAGTTAATTTTTGAAAACAATACAACATTCAAAGTAAAGAAATGTCAGAGAATAATGGGCTGCATTTGGAAAAATATTAAAAGAAGACAACCACAGATTATCCTTTCTCTCTACACTAGTTTGGTGAGATCTCATTTAGATTATTGTGCCCCATTCTGTGCACCTACCACAATTTGTGGTAAGAAACAACTTGAGGGAGTCCAAAGGAAAATGACAAAAAAAATTAAAGGTATGTTTGACAAACCTTATGGTGAAAGATTGAAAACACTTGGCCTATATTCAATCCAATACAGACACCTTCGAGGATCTATAAGGCCCTCAATGAATCAGGACTAATAGAAACTTTAGGTATTGAAAGAAAATGTTCTGCATCACATACAAGATCACACAATATGAAATTAAAAGGAGTAAATTGCTGAACAAAAAAAAGACTTCAATGGTTCACTCAGAGAATAGTTAATTTGTGGAATACACTACCAGCCTCAATAGTTGAGAGTAAAACTATGGATATGTTTAAGGGCACATTAGACAAACATATGGGTAACACCAAATTTAATTACATAGATAATTAAAACCACCTTTGGGTGGCAAGTTCAATAATAGGCTTTGCCTCCTGAACTTGTAAATAACTATGAAACTATGAATGCTCCGGGCGTTTGCTGAACAGCATGGGAGGGACTGGGAGAAATACCTTCCCCACCTGTTTTTTGCATTCAGGGAGGTGCCCCAAGAGTTGACAGGATGTTCTCCCTTCGAACTCTTATATGGACGCAGGGTAAGTGGGCAGCTAGACTTGATCCAGGAGGACTGGGAAGGCAAACATGCCACCCAGGGAACTTCCATTGTGGATTATGTCCTTAGGTTTAGGGAAAGGCTGAAAAAGCTTATGGGGACAGACCAGAGCAACCTGACAGCTGCCCAACAGAAACAAAAGGTGTGGTATGATCGCAGAGACAGAGCTCTCTCACACATGGTGGGTCAGGAAGTCATGGTCCTTATTCCAGTCCAGAAAGACAAGCTGCAAGCTGAGTGGGCAAGACTGTACAAAGTGGTTAGGAAGGTAAATGACGTGAACTACATTGTGGAGTTAGCTGACAGAAGACAGACTGAAAGGAGGTACAATGTTAACATGATGAAGCCATATGCAAATGGGGCTGACATGGTGTTCGCAGTGTGTAGTCATGGGGAGGGGATGGACGGAGGAGACCCCCTTCTGGATTTGCTGGAAGAGAGTAAGCGGGAGTCCTCTGTGGAGGCAGTAAAATTGTCTCCCCAGCTGACCACGGACCAGGTCCAGAAAGTAAGGGAGGTTTTAACAGACTTTGCCCCCTTGTTTAGCACCAAGCCTGGACTAACCCCCTTAGCGACACACAATGTGGAGACAGGGACACAGACGCCCATATGGCGAACAGCATATTTGGTGTCAGAGGCTGTCCAAAAGGAGATTAGGAGGGAAGTGGAGGAGATGCTGGATTTAGGGGTAATCCAGAGCTCCCACAGCCCCTGGACCTCAACCATAGTCCTTGTACCTAAGCCAAATGGCTCAATTCATTTCTGTGTGGACTATTGTGGAATGAATGCAGTCACGAAGAAGTCTGATGCCCAACTGATGCCCCGGACAGATGAACTCCTGGACAAGTTGGGAGGGGCGACCTACCTTATGACAATTGACCTGACCAAGGGGTATTGGCAGGTAGAATTGACAGACAGAATACATTCATTCATTCACAAAACTGGACTGTCTTGTATGGTATGGGCTGCACGCCCATTGGCTCTTGCTCTTCACCAATGGGCGTGCAGCCCTACTGGGCAGTCAGTCGGTGGGCGGCAGGGGCGGCAGGCGGGTGGGATGCTACCGCCCACCGACTGCGGGGGCAGGTGGTGGGGCTCGTGGATGGGTGAGGGGACACTAGCCACCAGGGCTATGTTCGGGGCTTGTTCAAGTTTTACATCCCGCGATCGGGATTTGCCACTGGACCACCATGGATGTATTCGGGAGGAGGGGGTTTGTTTTAAACTACTACAGCCCGCGATCGGGCTTGGTCCACTTGACCACCAGGGATGTGTTCTGGGGAGATACATTGCCCCGCGATCGGGCTGGTGGGGGATTAAACCATGCCCGCGAAGGGCTGGTGGGGGAATTAAACTATGCCCGCGATCGGGCCAGTGGGGTGGTGGTGGGGATTTTACACTGTTTTGCCCATGATCAGGCTGCAGGGGCATCGGTCCCGACGGCTGCCGCTGGCAGGGCACCAGGCGCAAGTCCTCGTGATCGGCGCACCTGCATGCTAATGGCATGCAAATGTGGCTATAATCAGATGCAAATGGTCCCCCTGCCTTGCATGAATTATGGCCCCATTTGCATGTTACCTTTGAATATCGGGATTTTGCGATGGCGCAATGGTACTTGCACCACCGCAAGTTGAATGCTCCACTCTGTCCACTTGCGGTGGCGCAAGTTCCACTGCGCCATGCACAGTGGCTGTGGCCGGGGGGTGATATTCAAAGGAGTTTCTCAATAGCGCAACTCCTTTGAATATCGCTCCGGCCACACCCTGCGCAACTATTTTGTGCTGCACAAGGGATTGCGCCACAAAATAGCGCAGTTTGAATATCCGGCCCAATGTGTTACATGGAAGTCTTTAATCAAGGATCCTGTTTCTCTGAGTTAATTACAGACTTGTTTAAGTTAATTTTGTTAAGAGAGAAATCATAAAGAAGGTTTATGACGTTTGAGAGGAACCTAGGTTATTACACAGGGGTGTGAGTTCTAAATGCTCCTGTAAAGTCCTGGAGGGAGGAAACTTATCCTGGGATCAAAGAGGTGTCATTTGAAAGTGAGTTATGCTAAGGTTGCAGAATTTTACTTTGAAAATACATCCTGTGGTTGCATAGAAAAATATATTTTTCAGATATCTGACAGAGGAGGAGGAGCTGGATGACCTCACCTGAAAGGGGTTGGCCCATACAGTTGTTCAAGTAATAAAGATTATTCTGTTTTACTACACAGAGACACACTTTTATCTGACACCAACCAAGAAAACATCGGTGAGCACTTTAAAACAAGTTATTTTAGACAGAGAGTTAAATCTAAGTACTTGTTTCTTTTAATAGATTTGTATGTCTTGGGTATAAGAGTTCTGTATTTTGTGTTTTACATATTTTTAAATATTTTAGTAAAATTATTTTTAGACTTACTTGATCTGTCTTTGCATTTCTTTCATTTGTAAGAAAAGTATATATGGTTAAAGCAGACAGCAGGCATAAGTTTGGATAGTGGTACCAAACTGGAAAGAGAAGCAACTTAAAAATCTGAGGTCTTTAGCAAAGTTTTTTAAGGGTTAATCTCTGTGCACCTGGTTAGGTGTCCATAGGCAAAGATATATTGCCCCCCAAAGACAGAAATATCTGAGCCTGTACATTGGGTATGCTAGCATGAGGTTAACAGTTTGAATCCCTCCAAGACTTGAGAACAAAGGTTGATCCGAACCCACAAAAACAGACAAGAGGGTTACCTTGTCTGTTACACTGTTCACAAGACTGCATGCAGAGATTGGCACTTTGGAAGTAGAGGGCCTGGCCTGCTGAGTGGGTTTGTGACACTCACCACTGTGAACTATACAACAAACATGAGTGGCTCTCTCCTGACAACCATCAAACTTTTGTAATGTGCAATGCTGTGGTCAATATCATCAGAACTGCCACTCCATCTGTGCTAGCTGAGCTTTTCAAGCCTGCAAATCTCTTCTAGGTATCTTAGGTAGCACCTGAGCTTAAAATGGACTTTTGTCCATGAAGCTTGCTCAATTAATAAACTTGTCCTTTCTCTCTAAAGTATTTGACTAATTTGGTTTTGAATTCATTCATGGTTAAACTCTCCACTACCTCCAGGGGTAGTTTATTCCAAACTGGTACAACTCTTTGGCTAAACCACTTCCGTCTCCTTACTAAATTACACTTGCTTCCATTAGTTGAAGTGGGTGTGCCCTTGCCTTATGGACTTGGTCCTTAAGTTTCAGCCCTAGTCTGTCCCAAAGTACATCGTCTTCCAAAGCTTTGTATAACAGGCACATGTGTCCCCTAGCTCTTCTCTATTCCAAGGAAAACAAATCTAAATTACTCATCCTAGTTTATAATCCACACCTTTCTTGTCCCTAACTGCTCTTGTTGCTCTTCTCTGCACTATTTCTATCATGTCAGTCTCAGTGTTTTTGTATGGAGACCAGACTTGGGCCCCATACTCCAGTATTGGCCTCACCAGCAATCTATACAGCAGAACCAGCACCTGTTTCTCTCTACTCACAGTATACCAGATCATGCTATTTAATACCCTGTTACTACATTGCACAATATTTTTACAGTGAATTTTTAACCGTAAATCCTCCGTTATAACTATACCCAGGTCTCATTCTTTGGTTACCCTTTTCAGGATGGTGTTATTTACGGTATAGATATTTACTGGGTTATTTTTACCCATTTGAATGACTGTGCGCTTAGAAACATAGAAACATAGAATTTGATGGCAGATAAGGACCGATTGTCCCACCCAGTCTGCCCATTTCCTTACCTAATGGATAAGCTGCAGATCCTAGTTAACCAGCAGCCTACTTCTTCCTACCCCCACCCCCTAGAATTGCCTTATGACTGTCCCATGCATGCTTGAATTCCACCACTGTTTTTGACTCCACAACCTCCTCTGGAAGGCTGTTCCATGCATCCACAACCCTCTCTGTGAAAAATACTTCCTTAAATTACCTCTGAGCCACCCCCTCTATCTTCAAATTGTGTCCCCTTGTTCTTGCACACTTTTTTGAAAGATGTTACCTCTTGGACTTTGTTGATTCCCTTGAGGTACTTGAAAGTTTCTATCATGTCCCTCCTCTCCTCCTTTCCTCGAGGCTATACATATTAAGCTCCTTTATTCCTCTCTTCATATGTCTTCCGGTGCAGACCCTGCACTATTTTAGTTGCCCTCCTCTGGACAGCTTCCATCCTGTTTATGTCTTTCAGGAGATTGGGTCTCCAGAACTGCACGCAGTACCCCAGATGGGGTCTCACCAGCTGTCTGTACAGAGGGATAATAACTTCCTGTTTTCTACTGGTGATTCCTCTCCCTATGCATCCCAGTATCCCTCCTTGCTGCCCTCTCACATTGCTTGCCCACCTTTAGGTCATCTGATATGACTACCCCCAGATCCATTTCCATTTTTGTTGTTGTTAGTATCTCACCCCCCATTGTGTACTCTTCCCCTGGGCTTTTGTTTCCCAGGTGCATTACCTTGCACTTCTTAGCATTGAATCCATTCCTCTAACCTTGCCAAGTCCCTTCTCATCCTTTCCACCCCACCTTGTGCATCAACTCTGTTGCAGATCTTTGTGTCATCTGCAAAGAGACATACTTTTCCTTCCAGTCCCTCTGCAATGTCGCTTATAAAGACATTGAAGAGTACTGGTCCTAATACTGAACCCTGCGGTACCCCACTAGTAACCCCCCTTTCTCCAGAGTGGACTCCATTTACTATTACTCTCTGTGTCCTATTTTCCAGCCAATTCTTTACCCAGGCTGTCATCTTGGGACCCACTCCCAGGCTGGCTAACTTGTATATTAATCTTTTGTGTGGGACTGTGTCAAATGCCTTGCTAAAGTCTAGGTAGGCCATGTCCACAGCCCCTCCCTGATCTACTACTTTGGTCACCCAGTCAAAGAAATCTATCAGATTCATCTGGCATGACCTTCCTGCTGTGAATCCATGCTGCCTTGGGTCCTGTGCCCCTCTGGCCTCTAGATACTCGACAATTCTTTCCTTCAGAAGTGATTTAATCATTTTCCCTATCACTGAGGCTAAACTAACAGGTCTGTAGTTTCCTGCTTCTGCCTTGCTCCCACTTTTGTGAAGGGGAATCACATCTGCCCTCCTCCAGTCCTCGGGTACCACCCCATCCTCCCATGATTTGTTAAAGAAGGTAGTCAGTGGTGTCACTAGTTCTACCCTTAGTTCTTTTAGAATTCTGGGATGAATCCCATCAGGCCCCATTGCTTTGTCCACCTTCAGTTTTAAGAGTTCTTTCAGAACCCTTTCTTCTGTAAATGGGCTGGTATCAACTTCTGTATCCAGAGTGTTTCTACTGTTTGTTTTAGGTACCTCCCCCTCTTCATTTGTAAATACTGAGCAAAAATATTTGTTTAGTATCTCTGCCTTTTCACAGTCACCCTCTGCCCACCCCTCCTTTTTATTAAGCCTCACTATCCCTCTCTTGGTCTTCCTTCGCTCCCTGATGTACCTATAAAAGGTTTTATCCCCCTTCTTAACTGAGTTGGCTATCTTTTCCTCGGTTTGGGCCTTTGCTGTTCTGACTGCCTTCCCAGCTTCCTTTGCTTTAACTGATACAGTTCTCTGTCATGCTCCTTCTGTGATTCCTTGTACTTCCTGAATGCTTTTTTTTCTTGAACCTTCGCTGCCACTTCCTTTGAGAACCATAGTGGTTTCTTACATCATTTTGTTTTGTTTATTTGCTTCACACAAAGGCTAGTTACCTCTGTGATGGCAGTTTTTATTATTCCCCATTGTTCTTCCACCCCTCCTTCCGTCCCATTTGCTAGTGCATTCCTTAGGCACTCACCCATTTTGGCAAAGTCAGCCCTCCTAAAGTCCAGTACTTTTGCCTTTGTATGGCTTGACTCTATTGATGTGTTTATTGTGAACCATACTGTTCGATGGTCGCTAGTTCCCAGATGGCTACCCACTTCTACATCTGTGATCCTCTCTCCATCTCCATTTGAGAGAACCAGGTCTAAGATTGCTTCCTCTTGAGTGGGTTCCAATACTAGTTGTCTAAGGCATGCCCCCTGTAGGGCATCTAGAATAACCCCACTCTTCGAAGTGGCTGCTGCAACTGCACTCCAGTTAACATCTGGCATATTCAGATCACCCATCAGCAATAGCTCCCCTTTTTCTGCCATTCTAAGTATACTTTCTATCATTTCCTTGCTTACCATGATTTGGATATAATTTCTGTTTAATAGTCCATTCTTGTATGTATTGTAAAGCCACCTGTAATGCCTTTGCTTGTTGATGTCTTACCCTGTGTTCTTTATTTTTTGACCATATTGAATGCACCATTGCCACATCAATGGTTTCTCTGTTTCCATAGGATGCTATCCCAGTTCATATGGCAAGGGATAATTGCCCAATGGGCATACTTTATGCTTACAACAGCTAAAGAGGTGGGTGGTCTTCGCTCACCTAATTTCTGGTTACATTATTTGGCCTCTCAAGGTGCAAAATATCTTTGATGGGGGCACTCATATCAATTTTACATCAACAAGGGTTACACACCTTAATGGCTCCATATTGAAAAGGAGCTTTGTCATCAGTGGGGTTCATCTCTTTTGGGCCTTTTGCATTTTGCTACATTTAAAATACCTAAACCACTCTGTATAACCCTGGTATACTGGTCTGTGCATGCACACAGACAACTCAGCACCTTTTTGAGCCTTGATGTTACACGTTTTTTATCTCAGCCGCTCTGTGGCAATGCTAATTTTGTGATTGCTCACCACCCTATCCCGGATTCCCAGAGGTCTGAAGTTTCAGAACTGAGAGTTGATCATTTTGTTCTTTACTGGTAGGATATGTTCTTTTTCATGTTTTCAGGCACAACATTACCTTTCTGGGAATAAATATTTCCTTTTTTTCAGACTGTACATTCTTTTGGGGTCATATGGGACTGCAACCCTGCAATAACTGTGGTCAAGTCAACTGTGGGCAATTTCTGCATGTGGTCTCAAAACCCCATGATATATCTCAATTATATAGACATTCACAAGTACTGGACTCCCAGAGCATGGTGGAAACTTGTTATTACAAGTAGGGGAATTTAAACTTGATCTGTCTCCTGCAGATTGACAAAAACTTTGGAAGGATTGACATAAATATCTCAGGAAATAAATGTATAAATCATTACAGTTTAAGATCTTACTTAATTTATATTTAACAACTAACAAATTCTTTATGATGGGGAAACTGACATCCTGTCGCTGTAGTAGATATGGAATAGCGAATCCCTTACAGAACTAATTATATTAAATATTTTCATGCTGCACACATTAAACTACTCTTGTGATATGCGTGCTGCAAGCATGACTTAGATGTTAAATTGGAACCTACTGCATGCATGTGGCATGCAGCAAGCAAATGTGGAAAGCATGCTTTTTATGTTAAACTGGAACAGACTGCATGTATCTGGCATGCGTACAAAATGCAAGTGGTCACTGAAAAGTGCACACAAAAAAGTTAAGTGACTTGCTCAGGATCACACATCATTGCACATTACAACCCTAGTGGGTGATTAACTAGGAAAGGCACATTTAGTTGAAGCTTGTTTCCAGGTGCAACTTGGGAGCATGAGCAAGTTAAGTGACTTGCTTAGAGTCACACAGCATGCAAGTGGGGGCTGCGGTATTCAAACCCCGGATAGCCAGGTTTGCAGTTCAGAGCCCTAAACCTCTGCGTTATACTGCCTCCTTTGTCTATGCCAGCTATTGTTTATGCCAACAATTTCTAAACACTCTCATATACTGTAATACTTTTTAAATGTACAGAAGTACTGATTTATTTTAGCACAAAAAAGTTCTTGCGAGCAGCAGGCTGTTATTAAACATTATACAGGAGTGGAGAAGGGGGTCGGGGAATTTAATGGCATTTAATCTGCTCAGATCCCCTCATATTTGGCCAACAATTTGAAATGGCACAGCACCTTCATTTGTTAAGTGGCTGGGATTCTAACCACCCATTTGGATTTTTCTTTCTATTTTAAATCAAAATTAATGGCGACTGAGATAAGAATTTTTAAAGGTGGTCCATGGCGAGCCCCCATTATCCTAGGGCTCCTTATCAGTTCAATTCAAGCTGGAATTTCAAGATTGAATTTTCACAACTGTATTTCCATAGACCACCTGACAGGCATATGTAGCACCTAGGGCTCTCTGTCTAGGCACCAGGACTCCTGGAGTGTTCCCTTGAGGATAAAGGTCTGATATTTCTGGCGTAGGCCAGGAACCTTAACTGTAATCACTTTTGCAGTGATTTAACCATTGAATCTACACACACTACACTAGTAGTGACACATCATCTTCTTGGAGCCCGCTTGTGTATATTTGGGTTCCCTTGGCAGTGAAGTGTTATACCCTGGCCACTATTTTCATTGTGGGATTAGTGGAAATTTCTGTTAACTTCCCTTTGTTACTGGTTATGGTTCACTGTTTGAACATTGTTACTTATTATGTTTTGGGGTTTGTGTTCACATCCCTGGGAGACTGTACTGGAGGAAGTGTTGGTGGAGGGGGGGGGATTCTTGGATGATACTGATAACTGTTTTTAAATATGGCTGCACTTAAATTTGTTCTGTTAATGTCAAGGGCATTAATAATGTGGTCAAAAGAGATAGACTTTTGCAAGAACACAGAAGGTTAAATAGTGATATATCATGTAATCAGGAAACAAGACTTTTAATCCCTGAACATAATAAATTGTATAGATCTTGGGTTGGGTCTGTCTTCTCAGATTCCCACCCACAGTCTACAAAATCAGGGGTAGCAATTTGGCCAAGAAAGAGGCTTCCTTTAAAAGTTCGGTGGGTACTGGTGGAGGTCTCAGGATGACTTGTCCTTCTCTCTTTCTCTGGGGTCTTCGGGGGGGGCACCCCCTGCATATAGTTTTGGTGTATGCGCCCACTCTCTCAATGGGTGAATATTTTAGATATGTTCCGTATGATCTCACCCCTTCCTGAGGGCCAAATTATTATTGCTGGGGATTGAAACTGTGTTGAAAGCCACATTCTGGATAAGAACTTAGCTCACCATTAGGGGGAGATGGCAAGCTCCAAACTGTTAAAGACTCTTATTTCCGAATCTAGCCTAGCAGACCTATGGTACCTGCAAAATCCAGAGGGGAGAGACTTTACTTTTTATTCTACCGTGACAAATTCCTATTCTAGAATTGATAGATTCTACACCCAGAGGGTGTGGGCCCAGACATTTCATGAGGTAGTTACTCACCCAGTAACATTCCCTGATCATGCTATGATTTCAGCTACAGTCAGATGGGAATCCTCAGGTACAAGAGGGAGTTGATGATTTCACCTGAGTTTCCTGCATGATAAAGCTTTTGTTGTTTCTATTAAAGAAGTTATTAAGCATTATTTAATTGAAAACAAGGAATCGGATTCTTCCCTTAAATATATATGGGATGGATTGAAAGCAGTTCTGCATGGTCACATTATCACCCACACCTCATATAAAAATAAACAACATCGACATAAGACTCGCAGAATATTGCAAGATATAGGGGACGTAGAAGCGGAACACAAACACTCAAGGGACAAAGCTCTGCTCCCCCAACTGCAGAAAGCTAGTGCAGTGTATAATACTCTGATGTTATGCTGGATGGAGAACGCTTTGAGGTTCACTTAACAAAAATATTGCAAGTAGAGGGAGAAGACTGGTAAACTAAGTGCTCTCCACCTTTGGAAGAAGAAGACAGACAGATATATCCCCCCAACCCCCCATACCCTACCCTTCCCTTCCTACTCCTTCCCTCCACCTCTACTCCCTACACACACTCCTCGCTGACCCTGCCCTGACCCACCCCTACTCCCTCTTTCTCCTTTTGCACCAGCCTCTGGCCTCGCCTCCCTCTGTCGGATGGCTACCTATATGAATCTATATTGTTTAAATTGTTATAGAAGTGATTTAAACAATTGTGATGTTTTGGTAATTGACAAAGCCCTCCGGCTGCTATGTTTATTTCTCTTTTGCACAATACCACTGCCTGTCCTAATGTTTCAAGTAACCTGATGTGGAACCTTTGTAAAAGAGCCCCTGGCTCAAAGGTGTATCTGATTCCCATAAAGAAAGAAAGAAAGAAAGAAAGAAAGAAAGAAAGAAAGAAAGAAGGAAAGAAAGAAAGAAAGAAAGAAAGAAAGAAAGAAAGAAAGAAAGAAAGAAAGAAAGAAAGAATAAAATATCCTCAGAATTCGTGGAATGGCTGACCCTGGAAGGATAGTCACATATCCCACCTGACCCAAATTGCAGATGAGTTCCTTAAATATTACACCCAACTATATAGTGAAGAGAGGCCCAGACCATCCACAATGGGTCATTGATTTCCTGGACAATGTGCACCTGCTCTCCCTACTACCTGAACATGGAGAGCTTTTGGAGGCACCCATCTTGGAGAGGGAAGTACATGCTGTCATTAAAACCCTTAGTACAGGAAAAGCACCAGGCCTTGGTGGGCTCATGGCTGAATTTTTCAAACATGTTGCAGCAGATTTGGTTCCCTTGCTGATTAAAGTATGCAATGAGGTCCATAAAGAAGGTGCAATCCCAGATACCTGGGGGCTACTATGATCATGGTACACCCTAAACCGGGTAAAGACCCTAAGGAATGTTCTAGTTACCACCACATTTCCATTTTAAATCAAGATGCTAAAATCTTTGCCAAAATTATTGGGTTGTTTCTCCAACAAATAAAGTCCTCCCTGGTGCATTCTGATCAAGTGGGGTTCACCCCAGGGTGTCATATACAGGGCAACATCCATCTCCTTTTAAACACTCTGTCTGCCTGCAAGTTCTCCCTACCCCATCCTACATGCAGTATTTCTCTTGACACTGAAAAGGAGTTTGACTGCCTGGACTGGGTGTTTTTGGATAGTATTCTTAAAAATTCGGCTTTGGGGATAAATTCAGAAATTGGATTGGGAACTTATGCAGAGAACCACGGGCACAGGTGAAGGTGGATGGGGTCCTCTCCCCCAGATTTCAAATAGAGAGGGGTACCTGTGAGGGCTGCCCCCTTTCTCCTGTCTTATTTGCTCTTAGTGTGAAGCCCTTAGCAGCCCTAATTCAGCAATCAGACACATGTCAAGGTATCAGAGTTGGGAGGACAGAGCTCTGGGTGTCGTTATATGCTGATGACACCCTGTTATATGTGCCGCATCTTGAATCATTGCTGCATGACTTCGGCTTGGTTTCAGGATTCAAAATCAATTAAATAAAAACAGAAATGCTCCCAGTGGTACCCACTCTATGGGTTGCCCTTCCAGTGGTTGTTCAGTTTAAGTGGGCCAGGGAGGTACCTGGATTACCCGAGACCTTATTAAACTTTATCACACTAACCATTTTAAACTGCTGCAGGCCATTAAGGCACATTGTCTCTGTAGGAATGAGCTCCCTCTGTCCTTATATGGATGGACCATGAGCAAGTCAGTTAACTTCCTTGTGCTCCCAGGTTGTACCTGTAAACAAGTTTTCAGCTTAGTTTGCCACTCCTGGTTAAACAACTGGAAACAAAATTGGATAGAGTGTATTACAATGAATGTGTTACCACATTTACTTTTTTAATTTCTTTTTTTTGCCCTTGCAACATAGAAACACAGAAACATAGAAACATAGAAGCTGACGGTAAATAAGGACCGCAAGGCTCATCCAGTCTGCCATTTCTTTTTCTACCTTATAAATGTGCCATCGGCCTTTGCTCTGTCAGTGGCCTATATATTCATACTCATCTGTATTGCTCCCTTATGCCTATCCCATGCCTGTTTGAAGCCCTGCACTGCATTCATTGCCACCACTTCCTGAGGTAGGCCATTCCATGCATCCACCACCCTTTCTATGAAAAAGAGCTTCCTCACATTACCCCTTAATTGGCCTCCCTCTAATCTCATGCTGTGTCCTCTTGTCCTGCTATTTTTCTTATATTGAAACATGTTAGACTATTTCACCTTGTTAATGTCCTTAAGGTGTTTGAATGTTTCAATCATATCACCTGTCTCCCTACTTTGCTCTAGGGTATACATATTGAGCTCCATTAATCCGTCCTCATATATCTTCTGATGCAGTCTCTGCACCATTTTGGTTGCCCGTCTCTGGACTGCCTCAACTTGGTTAATGTCCTTGTGAAGGTGTGGCCTCCAGTACTGCACTCAGTACTCCAGATGGGGCCTAACCAGTGTCTTGTAAAGAGTGATTATTAGCTCCCTCTTACGACTTGTGATACCCCTACTAATACACCCTAACATCCCCCTAGCCTTACCTACTGCTTTAGAGGTCTGCTTGGATGATTTCAGGTCATCGGTGATGATGATGCCCAAGTCTCTTTCTTCCTTTGTGACTGCCAGCAACTCCTCTCCCAGTCAATAGGTGGCTTCAGGGTTTCTCTTCCCTATGTGCATGATCTTGCACTTCTTTGCATTAAATCCCAGTTGCCACTCTTCTGACCATTTTGCTAGTTTATCCAGATCTCTTCTCATTTTGCCCGCCCCATCTAGATCATGTACTATGTTGCAGATCTTGGTGTCATCTGCAAACAGACAAGCCTTACCCTCTAGTCCATCTGCAATGTCACTAATGAAGATATTGAAGAGGACTGGCCCCTGGACTGATCCCTGAGGTACCCCACTTATGACTCGCATATCTTCTGACTGTATACCATTTACCACCACTCTCTGTTTTCTGCCCGTCAACCAGTGTGCCACCCAGTTGACCAACTTCTGACCCACCCTGAGCCTACTCAGCTTATTTATCAATCTTCTATGTGGAACA
Source organism: Neoceratodus forsteri (assembly GCA_016271365.2). Lineage (NCBI taxonomy): Eukaryota > Metazoa > Chordata > Ceratodontiformes > Ceratodontidae > Neoceratodus > Neoceratodus forsteri. The sequence continues at coordinate 1,279,228,771 of CM057454.1, forward strand.
GTGTCAAAGCTTTGATGAAGTCAAGGTAGGTGACATCAGCTGTCCCCCTTGGTCCACCACTCTGGTTACCCAGTCAAAGAAATCTATGAGATTAGTTTGACAGGACCTTCCTTTGTAAATCCATGCTGTTTTGGATCCTGTGCCCTATGGATTCCAGGTGTTGCATTATCCTTTCCTTAAGGAGTGCCTCCATAATCTTGCCCACTACTGAGGTAAGACTGACTGGTCTGTAGTTCCATGCCTCCTCCTGCTACCATTCTTGTGGAGCAGGATCACATGAACTCTTCTCCAGTCTTCTGGGACCTCTCCTGTGCTCAGAGACTCACTAAACAGTTCTGCTAATGGCTCTGCTAGTTCCACCCTTAGCTCCTCAAGTACCCTGGGATGTATGCCATCAGGTTCCATTGCCTTGTCCACCTTGAGCTTAGCGAGCTCTTGTAGGACCCTTTCTTTTGTGAAGGGAGTAGTGCTCACCTTCCTCCCCCCCCCCGTGTCCATGGTGCTGAATTGTGGGCCCTGCCCTACCTTCTCTTAAGTAAATACTGATCAAAAGTATCTATTTAGGATAGATGCTTTTACAGGGTCCTCCTCCTCCTCCTCACACACACCCTTTTCTCCTTCGAGCTTAGCAATACCCCCTCTGGACTTTCTCCTTTCACTAATGCATCTATAGAAAGTCTTGTCACCTTCTTTTACTGTTCGTGCTAGTGTTTCCTCAGTTGGGGACTTTGCCTGCCTTACTGCCTTCCCTGCTTCCCTTAAGGAAGTTTGATATGCCTCCCTATCTTCATCCCACTGTGTTCCCTTATATTTCCTGAAGGCCAGGCTTTTGGCTCTGACCTTTTCTGCTACTATATTTGAGAACCAAAGTGGTTCTTTTTCTTTTCTTTTGCACTTCCTTTCTGTCTAACACAATTGGATGTTGCTTCAAGTATTACATCCTTAATGCTTGCCCACTTTGCCTGTACCCCCTCACTTGTGTTTCTTTTTGCCAGGGCTAGCTTAACTCTGTTGGCCATCTTATCAAAGTCAGCTCCTCTGAAGTCCCAAATTTTTGCCTTGGAATGGGATGATTTAATTGTAGTGGCCAAATTGAACCATACCATGTGATGTTCACTGGCCCCCAGGTGACCTTCTACCTGGAAATCTGTGATCCCTTCCCTGTTAGTCAGTACTAGATCTAGGATAAGCCTGTCTCTTGTGGGTTGTTGTACCAGTTGTTTGAGGCCCTTCCCCTGCAGGCAATCCACCATGTGTCTAGTTCTGTCAGATGTTCCTGCTGGTATTGACCAATCTGTATCCGGCATGTTGAAGTCTCCCATTATCAGAACCTCCCCTTTAGCTGTCATGTTTTGTATATCTTCTAACAGTAATGTGTATATGTCCTCCCTCTGGTCTGGGGGCCTGTAGACAACCCCAGTTCTTATGGTTGCCCCATTTCCTGTTTCCAGGGTGACCCACAGTTCTTCTGGCTACCCCCTTGTTCCTTTTGGACTTATCATATCTAAATTCATATGGGCTGGTAGACCACCCAGGGTCTGTTGACAAACTTTACTGAGGGCTAAGCCTAATGGAGGACTTGGGCTACCGGATCTATGTAAATAATTCTGTGCATCACAATTACAGGCCTTGCTGCCTTTAATAGTGGAGGAAGAGACTCCTTTATGGGTAGAAATTGACAAATCTTCCTGGACTACTGCCACAATAAAGGATTTAGCTTTCATGGATAAAGCAAGACTCCAACGGTTAACATTTGGAAGCCCTTGGTCGGTGGCCTTGAAGGATACCTGGCAGGAGTTATGTCAAAAATACCTACTGGAATTAAAATTAAGATTTACACCCCTATGGGCATGTTTAGATTTTATTCTCTTCAGGATGGATGTTGGGTTCAAAAGGTGGGCCAAGTGGGATCTGTACTTGGGGTGTTAGTATTTTAATGGGGACATATTATTTAAATCCTTTCAACAGTTGGCAAGGGAATTCAAGTTACCCCCTCCCCCAAGAATTTATTTAATTTCTTACTGGTCAGGCAGTTTTTACTTGAAAAGGATTTGGAGTTCCTCTTGACTGAAGGAGCAAACTCACTACTGGAATTTTTTCTCCCCCTGGTAAACCAATACTGTCCTAGAAGTATGGTCTCTAAAATCACAGCATTTCTTTCAGATCTAGATCCAGATCCCATGGACTATCTCAGACTGATCTGGCACACTGAAGTGGGGCTTTAGCTAATTGATGGGGAATGGAGATAGGCCTGGAAAGGTGTCAACTACACTATGGCATCTAATTTCTGGAGGGAATTTAGATGGCATATTATGCTTCGTTATTTTCCTACTCATGTGATTACCAAGCATTTTGGGCAGCGCTTCTTGCAACTGAGTTGGAGGGGGTGCCCAGATAAACACATGCTTGCCCACATTGTTTTTGCTTAGAAACATAGAAGCATAGACTTTGATGGCAGATAAGGACCGCTTGGCCCACCTAGTCTGCCCGTTTCCCTACCTATTGGATAAGCTGCAGATCCTAGATAACTGACAGCCTACTTCTTCTTACTCCCCCACCAGAAATACCTTATACCTGTTCCATGCATTCTTGAATTTCCACACTGTTTTTGACCTCACAACCTCCTCAGGAAGGCCTTTCCATGCATCCACCATCCTCTCTATGAAAAAATACCTCCTCACATTGCCCCTGAGCCGTCCCCCACTTTATATTCAGATTGTGCCTCCTTGTTCTTGTACGTCTCTTTTTATGAAAGATGCTAGCCTCTTGGACTTTGTTGATTTCCTTGAGGTACTTGAACATTTCTATCATGTCCCCCCATCCCTCCTTTCCTCAAGGGTATCCATATTAAGCTCCTTTTGTTTCTCTTAGTATCGCTTCTGTTGCATACCCTGCACCATTTTAGTTGCCCTCCTCTGGACTGCCTCCGTCCTATGTCCTTGCAGATATGGGGTCTCCAGAACTGAATACAGTACTCCAGATGGGGGTCTCACCAACTGTCTGTACAGAGGGATAACAACTTCTGTTTTCTACTGGTGTTGCCTCTCCCTATACATCCCAGTATCCCCCCAGCCCTCCTTACTGCCTTCTTACATTGTTTGCTTATCTTTAGGTCCTCTCATATGACTACCCCAGGTCTCTTTCCATTTTTGTTGTTGTTATTACTCCCCCCCATTGTGTACTCTTCCCCTGGAATTTTGTTTCCCAGGTGCATTACATTGCACTTCATTGCACTGAATCTAAGCAGCCATACTTTTGACCATTCCACCAACCTCGAAGAGTCCCTTCTCATCCTTTCCACCCCCCTTGTGTATCAACCTTGTTACAGATCTTTGGTCGTCTACAAAGAGGCTTACTTTTTCTTCCAGTCCCTCTGCAATGTCACTTATAAAGATATTAAAAAGGACTGTACCCAGTACTGAACCCTGTAGTACCCCACTAGTAACCCCCCTTTCTTTGGAGTGGACTCCATTTACTATTACTCTCGGTGTCCTGTTGTCCAGTCAATTTTTTTCCCAGGCTACCACCCTGGGACCCACTCCCAGGCTGGCTAATTTGTTTATTAATCTTTTGTGTGGGACTGTATCAACCCTCTCCAAAGTAGAATACTAAATTTAGTCTTAAAGCAGTAATTAATGCATCTTTTAAGACTAGGTTTAGTAATCTTTAAACTTCTGTAATCATCAGAAGAAGAATTCTGTCTGTAGGAATACTAATTCTAAGAAGTATTCTACTGTGATTATTTTTTAAGAGTAAATTATTACTAAATGAATATTATACACATATTTTAAAAGTACACATTTTTGAATACTTTCAAATGGAAAATTAAGACTTTTCAATACTTCTGGTTGTGTTATATGCAAGCTTGTTAATTTTCATTCTGATCACTTCTTTTACAGTAAGATTTGCTCTATCAAGAATGCTAAGAAAGACATTAATACTGCTCTGTCAAATACATAGATACACACATGCATACATACAATCCCAGTGGAAGAGTTTTATACAGTTACTTCCTGAGCCCTTTATGTGCTTTTAACTTCTCAGATAATTTAACTATTCAGCGATTATTCCCTCAATAGGAGTGGCAAGAGTATCTCCCATGGTTGAAAAGAATCATAAACAGAAAATTATAAAACACGTCCCTGTACTGTGTCAGGTACAAACAGAGAAACACAAAAACACAGAAACATAGAATTTAATGGCAAATGAGGACTGCTTGGCCCACCAAGTCTGCCCATTTCCCTACCTAACGGATAAGCTACAGATCCTAGTTAACCAACAGCCTACTTCCTCCTATCCCCCACTAGAATTGCCTTATGTCTATCCCATGCATTCTTGAATTCCCTCACTGTTTTTAACTCTACAACCTCCTCAGGAAGGCTGTTCCATGCATCTACAACCCTCTCTGTGAAGAAATACTTCCTCACATTACCTCTGAGATGCCCCCCTCTATCTTCAAATTGTGGCTCCTTGTTCTTGCACATCTCTTTTTCCTGAAAGATGCTACCCTCTTGGACTTTGTTGATTCCCTTGAGGTATTTTAAAGTTTCTATCATGTCCCCCCTCACCCTCCTTTCCTCGAGGCTATACATCTTAAGCTCCTTTAGTCTTTCTTCATATGTCTTCTGGTGCAGACCCTGCACCATTTTGGTTGCCCTACACAATCAGTTGCTCTAATGGAGTATGGGCCCCATTTTCATATTGGTTGCATCACATAATGACATTGTTAGAATCAAAAGGAAGGGTGGATGGGCAGAAAAAGGGGAAGACTAGGCAGAGGAACTCAGCGAGTACTTCTGCTCAGTGTTCATGAAAGAAAGGGATAGCCCAATACCACATGGCAAAGGGGGCAGGGGTGGAGGGGGCGCAGAGGTAACAGATGGGTTAATCCAGGAGGATAGCATCCTGAAGGGCCTTAAAACCTTGCGGGTGGACAAAGCACAAGGACTGGATGGTGTACACCAAAGAGTCCTAAAGGAACTGGCAGAGGGGTTGGCAGACCCTGTGACAGACCTGTTTAACACCTCTTTGGAGATATAGAATGTACCCAGTTACTGAAAGATGGCTCATGTGGTGCCCCTCCACAAGAGAGGACCCAAGGATGAACCTTGCAATTACAGACTGATAAGCTAGAACTCTGTAGTGGAGAAGTTAATGGAGACCATTCTGAAGGAATAGCTGAAAACCTTTCTTGTTAGTAATGGTCTACAGGATGAGAGAAATCATGGGTTTGTCTTGGGAAGATCATGCCAAACTAACTTAATCAACTTCTTTGACTGGGACCCTAGGGTAACTGACAAAGGCCAAGCTGTAGATGTCCTGTGTCTGGATTTCAGCAAGGCCTTTGACTAGGTACCACACAGGAGGTTACTGAGCAAGCTGAGGGACCTGCCTGCATGGCAGAAACTGGTGGGGTTGGTTGAGAGCTGGCTGCAGGGCAGACAGCAGAGGGTGGTTGTATGGGGGGTCATCCAAGCCAAGGCCAGTAGCTAGTGGGGTGCTGCAGAGTTCAGTGCAGGGCCTTGTTTTGTTCAATGCCTTCACTGAAAAATAAGATAAGCCTGTTCACTGATGACACTAAGATTTGTGGAAAAGTGGACAGTGAAAAAGGGAGGCAGGCATGCAGGGAGTATCTAGCTAAATTTGAACACTGGTCTAAGGAGTGGCAGATGGGGTTTAATGCAAAGAAGTGTAAGGCCATGCACCTCAGGGCCAGAAATCCAAGAGCCAGCTACTGACTAGGGGGATAGCAGTTACAGAAAGGATCTGGGGGTAGTAGTCACAGGGGACATGAAGGTATTAGCACAATGTAGGGGGGCTGCAGCAAGGGCAAACATGATGATGGAGTGCATTGCCAGAGGGATCACTTCTAGAAAGAAGGAGCCCATACAGAAAAAGAAGGGTGAATTTACAGTTGTTTTAGTCTCAAAGTCCCTTCATTTCTCAGTATTTGTACCATTCAACCATTCATTTTCATTTTTTATCTTTACCCTTCATTTTTTGCTCCCGATATCCCTTCAAATACCCTTCAAATGACCCATATTTTGAGCAGTTTATTTTGAACAATTCATTTTCCATTTTGCATTATTCTGAACCATTCATTTTCCATTTTTTATCTTTCATTGTCAAACTTGCACCCAGTATCGATTCAAATACCCTTGAAATGACCCATCTTGTAGCAGTTAAATTATTTTAACCATTACATGTGTTTTCCTTTTTTTTATTGTGGTTGCTTCAGTTTACCGCTTTTTCTCAATTAATATTAAGTAAAATCAATGGTTGGGTAAAAAAAATCCAGGGTAGGACTAAGAAGAGCTGACGGGCTGAAGCAAGAGTTTAAGACATTTTTCCACTATATATGGGGAAGCATAAAACTAAAGAGATAACTCAGAGGGAAGTTGATGGCACACTACAATCTAGGGTCCCATTTCAGTGTTAACACATATCACTGCTGTTATTAACTGCACTATATAAGTACACTGCATTGACTTTCTATTACACTCCATTAACACTACATTATTTTTGTTATTGTTAGATGTGCACTGCAGTAGCACTGCACCCACTTAATTTTTCTTGTACACTTCTTTAGGACTGCATTACTTTTGGTATTTTTAGATGCATACTGTAGTAACACTGCGCACACTTAGTGCACATTTTTAAATAATTCTCACACACTTTTTCCCTACGTTATAGTTAATAGTTGTTGGTAACATAATGGAAATGCCTTGTAAATGTTCACATTGCTTTTGCTGTTCTGGTTTCACTAACAGAGCTTGAGAGTTAATTTCCCTCATGCATATTTCTTTAGATTAGTTCAATTTAAATTAATTTGTGTTAGTTTTTTTACCTTTTCACCATCTCACAGTTAATGTTACTGTCATCTTAGCTTCATACATATAACTTGTTTATGGTAACTCTACTCCAGGTATGCACTGCTACCAATACCTGCATTTGGCACACACAAACCACACAGCTCCAATGGTGGCATGCTTTATTTTCCACCCTTTCCTAGCCCTGGCAGAAAGCTTTCGAGTCCCATCCCCAGCCTCAGGAATCTCTGCCCACATAGCCATGTTGTCAGGCTCCTGATTTCTCCAGTCCCTTACAGAAATGCAAGTGTGCAATATGCATACAGAATGTATGCCACACGCAAAATTGTTCAGTGACTGCAGGTGGATCGCACACACCAAGTGAACCTAAACGAACCTGATAGAACTTATCAGGTTCGCATGTAGCATGCTCGACATGCATGCAGCAGCAAAGTTAGAAAAATTCACAATAAACTATTATTTCTTGATAACAAAAGAGGCACTTAACTATATTTATCTGTTTAGCAACAGCCCCAGTAAAACTCTCCATACCTCACAGCTCGTTGTTGGTGTTGGTGGAGAATCCTTATTTTTCCCCCATTACAGCCCCTTAAATTCCTATTGCACCCAAGCCCAGCCTGCTGGATTCCTCATCTGCACACATGCCCAGCCCACTGAGTTCCTCTCATGCACCCAAGCCAGCACAGAGTGTCATCTCCTGCACCCACACACAACCCAGTAGGCCCTCTTTTGCACCCAAGCCCTGCCCGGAGAATTCTTCTAGTACTCATGACCAGTCCAATGGGCCCCCCTTCAGCCAAGTCTATCCAATTGCTCTCTCTTTTGTTGCAGAACAGCCAGAATAGACCCCCCATGTCCCAGCAGTAAAGCCAACCTTAAAAGAGCTGTACTGACTCTGGTGTACTTTTGTTTCAAAGAACTAGAGTGCGGTCTGGTTGGTAACAGGATAGAGTAGCAGCAGGTAGCCACCCTGCCCATCCAGTTGCTGCAGCACAGTCAGTTTCTCAAGTAAAATTCCAGACAACAGCAACAGCAGCCAAGAGAGAAGCTGCCTGCAGAACTAGAGAGACAGGGTCCTGACTTCTTGTGCCTTTTTGTTCAGGTACATGGCTGTGTTTATTTGAAAATGTACTTGAACTGTGAGTGTGGAGGGACTCAAGGGAGAGAATGGATGGGCCTCTATCTCCTGGCCCTGCCACTGTGTATGAGCAATCCATTGGGATCAATTTGGGAAGTTGATAGCTTCTGGAAAGGGTTGGGATGGCCCTACTTCTCCTGGCTCATGGTGGAATGGCCCTGCTTCTCCTGGCTCAAGGAGGATGGCCCTGCTTCTTCTGGCATGGGGGGGCAGGTTTGGCCCTACTTCTTCTGGCTCAGAAAGTGCCCCCACTTTTCCTGGCTCCGGGGGGGGGGGTGTGTGTGACCCTACTTCTCCTGGCTTGGGTGTTTTTGTCTCACTTAAACTATACTTATTTTCATCTTGTCATATGCACCCAAGGTGAAGCCATCTTAAAGTGACCAAGTTCTTGTTTTATGCATTTCTATGAATATAAGCTTTCTTAAGCAGGATTTTTGTTAAAAGATGATTTTTTCTGCACTGATACCTTTGTTATCCATGGCACTGCATACCTCTGAAGCTCTTTTTTTTTAAATTAGCCAGATGAACTTTTACTTCTACCTGGCTGGAGACCAGAGATGGGTAAAAGGGACCTTGGTTTAACAGCTCATCTGAAGGATGGCATCTCAGCAACCATTGAATCTGCATCACCCCAATCTCCCTCCCCCACATGACCATCCTTCATGAACCAGGACTACTATCAGCCCCACGACCAGCCTCTCCAGCTGCGCAATGTCCTTGGAAATCCCCCTCTCCCATCTGGGGTATGTGCAAGTCACAGGGGCAGGTAGACAGAGCAAGAATTCAGAGTGTCTGTGTCCCTCACTCCAGTGGCAAAAAGTTGAGAAGTATGGTCCCCCACTACTATGGATCATTGTCACAAATGGCAATTACGTAAATACATATTACTCAGCTCACTGTGCAAAAAACTTGATTGTGCTGCATGTATTTCTGTAATCACGTAATCAGTGTTGATTAAAGGCCCACATTAAACAGCATCCAGCTGAAGATGTGGGTTGGAGAGCTTTACCAGTTGCCTTTGGTAGAATGACAGAGCAGAGGAATGAGGAACACCTGGACAGCAAATACTGTTTTTTTAATATGGGATGGGGAGAGTGAAGAGGTGCCACTGGATGCCAATGACTTAACTTACATGGAATGAGAGGAGAAAGAGGTGTTACCCAATGGATGCTAGGGACTACTAGTCCACTGCCCCTATCCCTTGTCATAAACTCCCTTTACACCCCACCAAACCCCCTCTGTGAAAAGGGGCGGTCAAGATGTGTGATGGAGGCACACAGACAGTATGTTCTTCAGTAGGCCCAGCTTCTGGGGCTGGCTGGTCTGTGTGAAGGGGGTTCCAGCTGTGGGGGTAGATGGGCAAATTATCCCCAACACTTGATGTCCCCTCACTTTATAGATCACTAAATCCTCTCTCATGCCCTTTGCACTCCTTTCACAGCCCCCAGAGTACTCCCCCAGACCCTCTTCTAACCAGTAACACCTGTCAACCGCAGCAACCTTAACATTCCTGTCCCTCTCTGGTCAGTTGAGATCCCCTCATACCCTTGGCTTATTGCCTCCCTGCATGGCCCCCCACTTACACTTCACAGACCCATTAATCAGTCACCCACCCCCTTACATACTGTCAAGATACTTTTCCTCCACAGGCCTGCACAGCCCCAGACACTAGCCCCCTTCCCTTCCCTTTGTTGCCTGATACTAGCTAAGTCTTCTTACACAGCCCCAGATACTAGCCTCACCTCCTTCCATGGCCCCAACACTGCCTCCCTTCCCTCCACATCCCCCCACAGCTCCCTCCACTGTAACTGTTCCATGCACAACCCAACTCTGAGTCCCCTTACCACCTCCTTCTTCCAGGACCCATCACCCCATAGTTCCCCCAACACATTTGCTGTCTCCACAGTCTTCCACCCCCTCTACCACCAGCCTGCAATTTCCCACCAGTGATACTGACTGAGAGAGGTTTGAGTGGGGAGCCTGATCAGGGATCTGGAAGGGGAATGCAGTGGTGTGGAGTGTAGTTAGCCAAAGGGAAGGGTTCCAGTTACAGAGAGTAGTCAGCTGGAGGGGAGATGGTGAACTTGGGGGCAGGACTAGTTGCAGGGAGTTTTGGGGGGTGTAGGGTGGTTGAGGTGTAGGGTGTTGATTCAGCTACAGAGAGGGTGGTTAGGATGCTACTCCAGGTGATGATAGATTGCTAAGTCAGGGAGGGTAGTGTTGTGGGGGGGGTTAGAGCATTCAGAGTGCAAAAGAACTCATTAAACCCCATTGGTTGTTGCCATGACAACTGTCATGGAAACAATGTTGTCATCATTCTCATGCTATGCTCTTGACCTGAATCTCCACTCTGTGATGACATGTCAGTCTGTGTTGCCATGGTAACAGTGTGCTTTTTTTTTTTACAACTCAAGATTGGCATCTAAGTCATTAACCCCACACATTCACACTAAACTGACATTTTCTTTTTCATTTTCCTAGTCAGACAACATTTGCTGGCTAGCCAATTCTGACATCAGCGTGATGTCAGAATCTGACATACTGTTTTGCAACTACGCAGATGTTCTTGATGTGCTCTACAGCACTGCAGACGCACAGATGTCCTGTTTTTTTACTTGCCTTCATGCTCCAGTGCTCCTCTCTCCTTTAGGCTCCACAGTGCTCCCAACTCACTGGACATCCTCTTCTGGGCTCTCCTCTAACCCCATATCACAGTCGACTCCCGAGGGGTATCCTGGTGTATCCCTTCACCAGACAGGTTCCTCTCCTCTGAGGGGGAAGGCACCGGGTGGGGGCTTCACCAGTGCAGTCTTTTATTAGGTTCCCCCAGAAATGCTGCTGAGGTAGAGGAGGTCCGTGGAGGTTCCGGTTCTGTAACAGAGTGGGGAAGCTGTCATCCAGTGAACACACGGAGCCATTTTACATTTTTCCTGGTGTTCCCCTCCTTGCACAGCTCTGAACAGTGCCCCCAGTCTCCATTGGCAGCTGCTGCCAAGCAAGGTGACCCAATCCCCCAACCCCCAAAGGGGAGTGCAGTCCTCTGGAAGCTCAATCCTCTTCATCCCCTGCCAACCCCTGATGCCCTCAGTCCATTCCCGAACCCAGGTCACCTGCGTGGTTCGAGGTGTGGCATCCAGTGCCTCAACCCTCTGTGCCTACGGCCTGGCCTGCACATATGTCTTTGAACATCTGCAAGCTGAACTGGAACATAAACAGACTGTGGCTGAACTGATGACCAGATGGTGGAAGGACTGTTTGAATATAAAATCAGGTACAATTAATAAAAAAAAATGTAAACGGTTAGTTTGAAAAGTTTTTTTTATTCACATTGCTAAAAGAAATAAGGTACTCACAGGGATTGCAAATAAGTTAATCACACCATTGTGGCATGGCACTCAGCTTCACCTTATGCCACATTACCTCACAAGGATGTGATTTACGTATGGTTAATGAAACCCCTGGTCATTCCTTATTGCTTAAATATTTCAAGCCTGCCACAGTAGCTTCATGTTAAGAATCAGCTATGACCATATTTATCTCCCAAGACTCTATTCAGTTATGAAGAGTTGTGCAGAAAAGCAGGACTTCACTGAAAAAGAGATTCTTCATTGTTGACAACCCTCGGTAAGTAAATGTTAAATAAAGCCAGTCTTCTAAGATACAACCTTGTGTAATTGTCCTTATGACTCATTTTTGTATAAATAATTTGGAATATCTTGCAAAACTGACAGCTTGCACTTGCATGTTGCTTTAAAAATCTGCTCAGCAAAGACTTCATTTCCCATTATTCTTTTGCTTTTTGGCAGGACGTGATACTGCCAGAGAGAAGCACTTCCTAGCCTCTTCCTAGTTTGAACACTTGGAAGTTGCAGCTTCTCTGTGAGACCAGTAAGAAAAGATATGCAGAGACTTTTCAGGTATTTGTTTTTCTACAGTTCTGTAAAAATCCTAACTCAGAAAGGTGTTTTTTTTTAATCTAGAATAGTTCTAGAGAGTTCTTAGCTTAAATACAGTGCAGTTTTGCAAAGTTTCCAAATGCTGCGGTGGATCAGATTGCAATTGAAATCTTGACTTGCTGCATATGTTTAATTAGTGCTTTCTTTGTTTATACTGCATTTTAAAGTTTTGTCATGAAGAAACTGGACTTTTAGACTAAGAAATGTGTGCATTTGCAATTATTTGAATATATATGTTTTTGTGTGTGGTAGGAGAAGGCTTTCTCCTTCAGGCTTTGAATTCAAATATAGTATTTGTAATGCTGTTGTGTTTATATGTTGTAGTATGTTGCAAGCCAGGGAATGTTACTAGGCAATTTATTTCTCAACTCTGTGCCATTTAAGCTGAAGAAATAATTTTTTTTTATTGGAATAAGGGGTCAAAAAAATCAGGAACAGCTGGCTTAACAAAATATTTAATATTAGCTGAAGAAATTGTTGTGACATATTATTTTGTGAAAGAAAACTAGACTATGTCACTAACATGTGACACAGATTTTATATATACTGTGAATTTTATAGTTTTCTCAGAGTGATTACAGTTTGTGACCCAGGTATCACACCGGATGGAAATGGTATGGCGGATAGGAATACCATGAATGCCATGGCTCTGCCTGTCCATTACATTTTTTCCAAAGTGAATTTCTGCAGGGGGGGGGGGCTTTGTACTGCATTCATAGGGTGCACTGTACAATATGGGTGACAGGAGAACTCGGTCTAAGACCAGATGTGGAGGTGATCAGAAGGCTGTGCCAGTCACTGGCTCTCGGTGCTGGGTTGAGGGGCCAGTGGGGTGATCAGGCACTACCTGCCAGAGTGGGGGTCCACCAGACCACCATAGACAGGGTTTGTCTGTTATGGGCAGGTATGGGTTAGCGAGGGGGAACCACTGGACCACCAGGGAATTCTTTCATTTTCTAAACAAGGATGGGAATCAGGGCTGGTGAGAGACCGCTGGACCACCAGGGAGTGTATTGTTTTTAAATAAGGATGGGAATCAGGGCATGGAAGAGGGACGTGGTCAAGCACACTGAGCCACTGCGGTAGCATGTAGTAGAGTCCATAATGGGCATACAAATGACCTTGTAGTGCAGAGGGTTCATCTGCATTTTTGTTTGAATATTCACCCAAAGGGGTGCAGAACTAACCAGTGCATGCTGCGCATTACCCCTATGGTTGGCTTTTAGCCTGTACCCTTGTAGTGCAGCACAAAGCATGGTGAACACTGGCTGGATGCCATGCTACCATGGCGGATATTCAAATGAATAGTGCAGTCAGTTCAGATCATGCTATTCATTTGAATATGGTGCTGGAGTCAGTTGTCCCCATTTTTTCATGCAGCACCCCCGTGTACATGTGCAGCTGGCTGGCTTTGAATATGGGTTCATAATGCCTTACCTATTAGATAAGTAAAGTTTGATTTGGGTGTACTGGGTTATGTGGGTATATAATTACACAATGACACTAAGTTAAGGTTGGAAGGATCACTAGGTTTTGAAAGACTTAGTGAAGTAAGTGCTGCATTACACACAATATTTAGTAGATCAACCGCATGGGAAAGTAAACAAAAAAAAAATAACTAGAAACAATAAAGTTAAAATACAGTTGGTGAAAATCTAGTGTTGTTTAACTCTTATGAAACAGTAGTTTCTCTTTAACTCTGTATTTTCCACTAGAACTCTGCTTTATTTACGCCTATGTTGTATTACTGTTTGTATTTCTCTGCTGCTTTCTCTACTCAGGCTACTATACGTTCCTCATTGTTACCTTTATTTTAACAGATCTGGCCAGATGTTGACTGTCTACCTTTCAGATAAATATCTTATCTTGTTTAATTCTAACCCCTAATCTCTGCTCTAGAACCTCTGACACTTTTAGCTCCACATCCTTCTCTGTACTTTCATTTTAGATACTACCAGAATACCCCAAACCCAAGCTAATCCAACCCTAGTCACTGTGATTCTAGCAGAGCAGGTAAGTCATATTTCATAGTCAAAATGTAGTTTTGCAGCCACTATCCAGCAGGCTAGTGACTGGGAAATTTATTTTTTTATTTGGTAACCAGGTAAAAATCCCCACAGACTTCTCCACTGGCCCTGCTGGTGTGCTTACTGAAGTGTTACCTTCTCCAGTACAAGTCCACAGGGCTAGCTAAAGGAAAATCTTACTAGCTAGATACAAAATCTGCTACATTTAGCTAGTGGGACAGTGACAATTTTGATGCCAGTGAAGGAGGTAGGGCTAGTGTCATGTGGCAAGGAAGGAAGTGAGTCTATTGTCAGGGGCTGGGGGGGTTCTAGTGTCTAGAGGAATGGGATGCTGGTGTCTTGGGCTTTGGAAGATGGGTCAGCTAGGGTCGGGAGTTGTGGAAGGAGGGAGGGGGCTAGTTTCAGAGCCTGTGGAGGGAGAGTGTATGTGTGCCTCAGGTGTCTGAGGAGGTGATGTCTAGAGGGGGCCTTGCAGGGCAGGTGGATAACAAGTGTATACTGTATAACCTCTTATTTTAGCTGTAAAAAAATATTCGCTTAATCCGCGTGACACTGTTATTGTGTGGATATATGTTTACAGCGAGAATTTGTTGACCGCAGATAAATCACGTATGTATGTGCCAAACAAACGATGTTTATTATTTTGCCCGGTTACAGTGCGGGTGCTCATATCGTACATTCATTAGTTGTTATTAATTTTTGTGCTGTGTGATTTTGTGCTTTAAAACGTTATTTACTTTATTTCATTTATTGGTGTTGGGGAACTAATATTCATTCATGGTGCTTTTACCGTTTAAAACGGAATGCTCATATTCAATGGGATACTGCATGAACTCAGATGTGCGCATACTGGGGATACTGTAGGGTTTCTGCTTCTGCTTATATAGCACTCATATTCATTTTGTGCTTTGTCATCTTCTGCTTTGTGTTTTGTGGAAGTAAAACTTAACTTTTATTAACTGATTTTTAAAAGAAGGCATCGGTGTGCTGAAGGGGGCGTGCTTGATATTACTGTACTTCTTTTTTGTTTAGTAATTGAGACACTTAGCGTGAGCTTATGTTATCCCTGCCTGCTGGAACCCCTTGACTATGTCCTCTTCTCTCTCTCTCTGTGAGTGTGCTTATGCTGTTATCAACCACAGAGCAGTTTTAATTTTCAGAGTTTGCATTCGGAGGTCGATGCTGATGTCACCACAAGCATGACCATTCCTTAGTTGCTCTGACACAGTATTGGCATACCAGGTAGTGAAATGTTGCTTCAGCTGATCTTTAAAAATCTTACTGACAGTTAAATCCAGTGGCTGTAGTAAATCAGCACATGAGGCAGGCATGAAAATGGGAATTGAGGCATTATGTTCCAGAGCTTGTAGAACATCTTCTGTTGTGTGCCTCCTGAACAGATCCACAACTAGCAAGGATCTTTGTTCATCTGGAAGGTCCATCTGCTTCTTTATTTTCTGTACATAAGGGACCAAAACCTCTGAAATAATCTGCAGCATAGTAGCGTTTCAAGTCCAGTGGTTCTCTGAGTGACTAATTAACCATTCCTGGGGGAATGTAAAGGCTGGATGGCAGTTATTGATTTTTCCCTTGTAGATGATCTGGGGGGGGAGGAGTTACCCAATCATGGAAACAGCTAGGATGACAGTTAGCTGCCTACCATTCTCTGCCAGAAGGTCAGTATTGTGTGCCTTTACCACACCAGAGGCAATTGCAGAAATAACTCTGGCATTAACAACAGCACCCTCCGACTGCAAACTCTTTATAATGTTACGCAGCTCCAGCTCCACATCATCAAGGAGCAGGGTAGGATGTCCGCGAGGCTTAGTAGGTAACTGAGGAGTAAGTTTGGTAGGTTCAGGGATTTTTGTCAGCTGTGCAAGGTAATCTTTCTTAAAACCACGAACAGTGCTCTCATTAATGGTTGCTGTGTACTTTTTACTGTAAAACCGCACAGCATTCATAACCCCATTCTCTACTGCATACTTCCCAACCTCAAACCGTACCTCAGCAATGTACTTAAAATACTTGGTTCTTTGCTTTTTCACCAGAGGCTCTGAGAGTTCTGCCACTACAGCCTCAGCAACTGTCAAAGGGACTGCTGCAGTTTGACTCAAATTGACAGCACAAACCGGATCCCCAGACAAGTTCCTCTTCACAGCTGGCTTCTTGTTAAGCCAGGACAGCAGTGACATGTTTTGCAAGTATGTGTGGTATCTTCAGAAGTTCAGTAGTTCAGGTATTAGGTATTAGGCTCCACTAATGCTCAGCTAAGTCAGACACAAAAACAGCAATGAGCACCGGCGTCTCTACTGCTTTGTTTTGTGCTTTTGCGATTTTGAATTTTTGACAGCTGAGTTCTAGGTTACAAAAATGACCGACAGAGCGCTAATATAAGGTAATGCCAATTACTCTGGGATTCTACACCATACGAAAATTTGTTTGTGTGGATATTTTACGTTATACAGTATATGATTCTCAAATAGCTGAGGAGGAAGGGGTGTGGTTTCTGGGAATGAGGGGGGCCCAGGAGGGGGGAGGTGATATCCATGGGTTTAGAAAAGTGGGATGCCTAGAGAGGGAAGGGTGTTCAAAGAGACTGTGGTGAAAGAAAAGGGGGGTGGTGTGGGGGGGTTGAGTCGGGAAGGAGAGGCAAGGGGTTGGTGTCTGGGGCAATGGAGGGAGCCAGGTAGTGTTGGGGCTGTGGAAGGTGTACAGTCGAGGAGGCTACTGTCATGGGGGGCTGTAAGGAAAACATGCTAGTGTCAGGTGCTGTGGAGGGAGGGGGCTAGTATTATGGAGGCTGTGGAGGGAGGTGACAGGTGTTGGGTGCTGTGGACAGTGGCTGGTGTTGAGTGCTGTGGACACTGGTGGTTGGTGTTAGGTGCTGTCAAAGAAGATGAGCTGGCGTAGAGTACTGAGGAGTCAGATGTGCTAGTGTTGAGTGCTGTAGAGGGAGGGGGCTAGTGTCTGGAGCCTTGGAAGGAGGAGGCTAGTATTGGATACTGTGAAGGCAGGTGGCGTAGTTTCGAGTGCTTTGCAGGGAGGGGGCTCATGCTGGGTATATAATACTGTGGGGATGATTAAACACCAAAAGCATGAGTGAATAAAGTTTTCAGACCCTGCTTAAAAGCTTCCACCCCTGGGATGCAACATACCACCTCTTGGTCATATGGTGTTGAACCCACTTCCCTCCCTTTCCCCCTCACTAGGGAATCCCTTGAAAGGAATACACAAGGTGAACTACATGGAACTGTTTAGCCTGAGCAACAGTTAAAGGACATGGGGGATATTTATTTATTTTGACCTGGCAATGAGAGTTATTTTCAGACTTAAACCTACCTGGCATTTGTTGGAGGTCTCCTAACCAGACCCAACTTTGCTTACAAGATTTGATAGAAGGCTGCAGGCACATACAGAGAATAATTAAACCCCTACCATGCAGAACAAGTCACATTGACTGAGATTAGTGACATAATGGGCATAAGAGCAAAGCTCGAGTGCCCTCAAGATGTCGCTAACCTCACAAATTGTGAGGTTACCAGAACATTCTGCAATGGGGTGGGTTCATTATATATAATGATATGAGCAGGGAGTTTCCAAAACATACAAGTGACAGGCAAACCCCCTTATAAGTGCTGAGTTTAAAACAGCACCCGGTATTATTTTGTACTGGGAGCTGTTTTGAAATTGGTGCTTGTGAAGTGGTTTTCCTGTCCTAATCAGATTGTGCTTCAGGCCCTGTGTCTGGTTTGCTACAGCGTGAGTGTGACTGTGCAGCTGTTCAAAAAATAATTCATGTTCTAAATGGTGAATTATTTCTCTGAGCATTCTAAAAGGTGGATTACTGGGTTTAGAAACCACTGCAGAAGCTGACTTTGTACTGATATTCAGGATGGCTCAATTGCAAACCCCCACCCCCCACAACCCAGAGCATGGCGACCTGCTCAATCTGTCAGCTGCACAATACAGCAGGAAAGCACTGAATGAGAGGAGTGCCTAGAGTGATAAGTCTCATTGTTACTGTTAGGAAAGATTAATTTCTGCATTTCATGACTGACATTTAGAAAATGAGTCTCATAAAACCTGCACGCTGATTGGTTACGGCCCCCTGCCACAGGTGTTGTTATTTTTTAACAGCACCCGATAAAAAAACAAGTCCCAATTTGGGATGCCCCATTACTTACAATATTATTGGGCACCCCGAATTTTCACACCGAGCAGCTGCCATTGTTTTGTCTCACTTACTGACTCACCAGCCCCCACCACACCACCCTCTCTAAAAAAAAAAAGTCATTTACTCCCAGAGTGATGCTGCTTCTGTTCCTCCATGACTCCTCTCAGAAAAAAAGAATCACATCCTGATTTGCACGCTTACTTTTTTTCCCTGATGTCGGCCCACTCGACCTCACTGAAAGTGAAAGTGCCTGACCTTCCTTCCGGTCCCACTCGCATTACATTTTTATTGCCAGTACAGCACTGCAATAAATTAATCTTGTACATCCCTCAATGAATAAAACACATTGTTTCTCTTTACAGTTTACTTTCCTGTAATGCTGCCGGCTCCCTCGATCTTCATCCAAATATTGCCCTAACTGTCTTTCTAAGTCATGCACACTCACGTGCCAGTCCAGTTCCACCTGAAAAGAAGCCACACAGGATCACCACAGAAGTAAATGGACTTGCTTTTTTCTTCTTCTCAGATTTAGAAGTGGGTAGCCATCTGGGAACAAGCAACCACTAAACAGTGTGGTTCACAATAAACACAACCATACAAGCAAGTCATACAAAAGCAAGAGTATTGGACTTTAGGAGGGCTGACTTTGGGAAAATGAGAGTGTGCCTCAGAAAAGCACTAGCAAACAGGCAAGAAAGAGGGGCGGAGGAACAATGGGGAGTAATCAAAACAGCCATCACAGAGGCAACAAGCCTTTGTGTAAAGCAAATCAACAAAACACAAGAAAGGAAAAAAATGCTATGGTTCTCAAAAGAGGTGGCAGGGAAGGTTAAGGAGAAAAAGATAGCATTCAGGAAATATAAGGAAACACAGCAGGAGCAGGACAGAGAACTTTATCAGTTAAAGCAGAAAGAGGCTGGGAAGGCAGTCAGAATAGCAAAGGGCCAAACCGAGGAAGGGATAGCCAACTCTGTTAAGAAGGGGGATAAGACCTTTTTTAGGTACATTAGGGAGTGAAGAAAGACCAAAGGAGGGATACTGAGGCTTAATAAAGGGGAGGGAATGTGGGTAGAGGGTGACAGTGAAAAAGCAGGGATACCGAATGAATATTTTTGCTCAGTATTCACAAAGGAAGAGGAGGGGGAGGTACTTAAACCAAACAAGAGAAACACTCTAAAGACAGGAGTCTATACCAGTGCATTTACAGAAGAAAGGGTTCTGAAAGAACTAATAAAATTAAAGGTGGACAAAGCAATGGGGCCTGATGGGATTCACCCAAGAATTCTAAAGGAACTAAGGGTAGAACTAGTGACACCGCTGACTACTCTCTTTAACAAATCATGGGAGGATGGGGTGGTACCTGAGGACTGGAGGAGGACAGATGTGATTCCACTTCACAAAAGTGGGAGCAGGACAGAGGCGGGAAACTACAGACCAGTTAGTTTGACCTCAGTGGTAGAGAAAATGATGGAATCACTTCTGAAGGAAAGAATTGTTGAGTACCTAGAGTCCAGTGGGACACAGGACCCAAGGCAGCATGAATTCACGATGGGAAGGTCATGTCAGATGAATCTAATAGATGTCGTTGACTGGGTGACCAAAGTAGAAGACCAGGGAGGGGCTGTGGACATGGCCTACCTAGATTTTAGCAAGGCATTTGATACAGACCCACAAAAAACATTAATACACAAGTTAGCCAGCCTTGGAGTGGGTCCTTAGGTGGTAGTCTGGATAAAAAATTGGCTAGACAACAGGACACAAAGGGTAGTAGTAAGTGAAGTGAAGAAAGGAGGGTTACTAGTGGGGTACCGCAGGGTTCAGTACTAGGACCGGTCCTTTTTAATGTCTTTATAAGTGACATTGCAGAGGAACTGGGAGGAAAAATATGTCTCTTTGCAGACGACACAAAGATCTGCAAAAGGGTTGATACACAAGATGGATTGGAAAGGATGAGAAGGGACTTGGCAAGGTTGGAGGAATGGTCAGATGTATGGCAGCTCAGATTCAGTGCAAAGAAGTGCAAGGTAATGCACCTGGGAAACAAAAACTCAGGGGAAGAGTACACAATGGGGGGTGAGATACTGACAACAGTAAAAATGGAAAGGGACCTGAGGGTAATTATATCAGATGACCTAAAGGTGGGCAAGCAATGTGAGAAGGCAGTAAGGAAGGCTGGGGGGATACCGGGATGCATAGGGAGAGGCATCAGTAGTAGAAAGCAGGACGTTGTTATCCCTCTGTACAGACAGTTGGTGAGACCCCATCTGGAGTACTGTGTGCAGTTCTGGAGACCCCATCTCCGTAAAGACATAGACAGAGTGGAGGCTGTCCAGAGGAGGGCAACCAAAATGGTGCAGGGTCTGCACCAGAAGACATATGAAGAAAGAATAAAGGAGCTTAATATGCGTACCCTTCAGGAAAGAAGGGGAGAGGGACATGATAGAAACTTTCAAGTACCTCAAGGGAATCAGCAAAGTCCAAGAGGGTAGCATCTTTCAGAAAAAGAGATGTGCAAGAACAAGGGGGCACAATTTGAAGATAGAGGGGGGACGGCTCAGAGGTAATGTGAGGAAGTATTTTTTCACAGAGAGGGTTGTGGATGCATGGAACAGCCTCCCTGAGGAGGTCATGGAGTCAAGAATAGTGGAGGAATTCAAGAATGCATGGGACAGACATAAGGCAGTCCTAGTGGGGGGTAGGAGGAAGTAAGCTGTTGGTTAACTAGGATCTGCAGCTTATCTGTTGGGTAGAAAAATGGGCAGACTAGGTGGGCCAAGCGGCCCTTATCTACTGTCACATTCTATGTTTCTATGTTTCTTTGGGACTTAGTACAAACAGATTAACACACAGCTCATGATACAACACTCATGCTCTTGTTTTACTGCTGGAGGTGGACATTAGACAGAATGACTCAGTTACTCTGAGGGGGGGAGACAACAGTAAATGGAACAGCACACAAACACAGGGACTACTTTACAAAAAAAAAATCACTTTTTGAGTTTTCAGAGGCAGTTCCTCTAATGTCTGAGTACTTAAAATTTACACACATGTCCATTTTCCAAGTTTAATAAAACTCTCCACTGTGGATGTTATGGGATATAACAGACCTTCCAGGGGTATAAGGCCCTCTGCCTGCAGTGTTGGGCCTCATTATGCCTCTTGGTGGTCCGTAATATCCCAATAATGCCCACCCTGTTGGGTATTATTACTTACATACCGCTATGCCTCCTCCCCCTCCATTACAGTGGTAGCATTCTGGCGCTGACAAACTCTGTTGGAGGGTCATTGGGGGTCAAGGAGGCTCAAACATTCAAAGGACTGCTCACCTCCCAGGGGAGGGATTGCAGAGCCTTGCTTGGGATCAGAGGGGGTAAGCTGCAGTGGAACAGAGGCAAGGTCATGGAAACTAATGAGCCACATTAGTCCAAGGCAGAGAGGTCTGGAATAGTTAAGGGGTATGGCCATGGTAAAAGAACTGGGGTGGGCCAGAGCAGCCCAGTCCTGGGTTTGTCATGGGGCAGGGCTATGGGAGCTAGGGAGCAAAGTAGGCCAGGGAAGTCTGAGGCACAGGGAGCAGGGGTGAACTATGGCTAGAGCCAGGGTAGATGGTGGCTAGTGCAAGGTGGAATGTAGTGGCCTAGGGGTAGGGCCATGGGAACTGCAGGCCAACCAGGACATCCTAGGGATGGTTCAGGGTGGAGCTGGGATAGGCAGGGGCCAATGGGTGGACTAAGGAGGAAGGGTGGTGGCTCAGGCATAGCAGAGGAGCTGGGGTTGTCCATAGGCAGGACCAAGGGAACTGGGGTGACCCAAGAGGACAGCATGGGCCAGGAGAGACTGGTGCTAGAATGGGGCAGTGCCATGCAAGCCTGGAGGGGACAGGTAAGCCTGGAGAAAGGGGAGCTGGTGTGGTACAGATGAAGGTCCACTGGAATGCAGAGTACCAAGGTGGGCCCTGGTAGCCTGGTGCTAAGGCAGGGGGAAACTTGTGTTGTCCTGGGGCATATGGGAGCTGGAGGTGAGGCAGGTTGGCCTGGGTTGCCTGTAACAGGTGGAGCTGATACCTTTGGTGGTAATTAAAGGTAGGGTGGTGGGAGCCACTATCCAGCCACATAATGGTTGTATATATTTACAGATAGATTCTTTTGACAGTAATAGGGGCATGAGGGGGAAGAGGAGGGTGGGGCAACTGCAATATAGGGGTGATAGCTGTGCATTTGAGCAGACTAACGTAATAGACCATAAGGTCTGTTTCTGCTAGCAGATTTTGTATACAGTGTCACAAATGCATTCCACAGGTCAGACCCTCTGCTCCCACAGTGCCAACCTCAGAGTGCAATAGTGTGAACAGGTAACAGACAGGGTAACCCTCTTGTCTGCTTTTGGGTCTGAATCACCTTTAGTCTCAAGTTCTGGGGGGATTCAAATTGTGAACCTTATGCTAGCATACCCAATGAACAAGCACAGATAAGTACCCTCTTCAGGGATTGCGGTACAATCTTTCACCAGAGGCACCCAGCCAGGCTTCCAAACTGAATCCTTTTAACTCTGTAAGAGACCTTAGGTATATTCTTACCTTTTCTCAGTTTAGTAACACCATCAAGCCCTTCTAACAGCTGTCAGAGTTAACCACGTATACATCACATGCAAAAAAGAACTTGGAAGACACACCCAAGAAGTCTTTCAAAGAAAAGGTACTTTACTAAAAGATGATAAAAATATGAAAACTGTAAACACAGAACAATATATCAAAGAGCTCACAATCATATAAAAGAACAAGGGAGAATTACAAAGCAAAACTCCTACCACAATACATTTAGATCTTTGCTATCTAAGGTATTACCTTTGGAAGTGTGTTTTAAAGTTAGATCAGAGAGCTGTTTCTCTCTAGAGTCCCAAAATGATATGACATTCATTTCAGACACAAGTATTGGTTTAAACTCTGTGCCTCCACACCCCTTCTATGAGTCATCTATCTCCTCCTTTTAGAATAAAAAAAATACAAATGTGATTCCCTATCAGGAGGTATATTAAAGAATGTAACATCAGCAAAAACCCATTACCGAAATTATGAGTCTTTGATCAACCAGTTCCATTGAGGTTTACAACCCTGCAGTCCATCACCCAGGTGTGATATAGGCAACAGGAATCAGCTAAATGATGTCCTGTCCTGATGTAATAAAATGTATATTTAGTTTACAACTTCAAAAGCATGAAGTCATAAAAAGGCCATAAAATGCAATTTCTCAAGGAAGTTAATTACATTACAGAGATCTCCTGGTCAGTGTAATAAGTCCTGTGATTTCAGTTGCTGACACCTTGTAATTTAAAGGGCCAAATCTCACAGACTGACATTTCATACACTGACCAAGCGTCACATACAGCACCACCTAGTTTTCTTCCATACTTTCTAGTTTCTGAGAAATTAAAGCACACATTGGTCATGTTTCTTTGTTGTAAAGTCTACTTTGAGCAAACACATTTCAAATATATCTCTATCTCTGTCACCTGGATTTCAGCAGGGCAGACTTTAAGGTGAAGGACTAATTCAGGAAAGCTGTGCAGGGATACAATGAAATAAGAGGAGCAGTAGAACAGTGGAATAGGATAATGGAAGCCCTACACCTGGCAGCAAACCATTGTGCCAGGCCCTGCAGCAAGAGCAAAAGAAAGAGGAAACCACTGTGGTTCTCGAGGGGAGTAGCAAAGCTAGTAAGAGTTAAAAATATGGCATTTCTGAGGTACAAGTGTAAGAGGGTGACCCCCCTTCTTAATTTTTTTTTGTTCCTAGCTCCTGAGTGCTACCTGGGCTGTGGGTGCCCTGCCAGTTATATGTTGTAGCATCTTATTTCCATTGCCTGTCAAGTTTGTTGGGCTGGCCACCCACTTTATTGTTTGTCTGTCTGTCCCTGTATGTTCTGTGTTTCACAGCCAAGGTTAAGCATAGCTAGTTAGAAGACCACTGGACCCCTAATAAATAGACAGGGGTGTTGGGTGGTTCTTTAGTTGTTTTATACCATTATGAAAAAAAATTAGAAGGTCCTTGTTAAAAAAGTGGACCTGGATCATGCTATAAAGAGGTAACCCGAAGCCAGGATGAGCTCCCTGGGCAGTATGTCAGAACCCTTGACTTTGTGTTAAAAAGTAGAAGTCAGAAACAGAGCTACATAAATTATTCCCCTGATGCTAAGAACAGCCCTGTATATAAGAAAGGTAATTTCTTTTCTGTAGCAAAACAGAGCAAGAGGCTCCTAATTTATAGATATTCTTCTTAATTGAGTAAAAGTGTAACATAGTATGGGGAGCAGCAGGAAGGCACCACCCGGAGAAAGCAATTGTAGTTTCAAGCTTTCCTCCTCGGCAGTGTGGCTTCTTGGTCTGTGTTCCTTGTTCCCTGTTCTCTTCTGCCATGGCTGTGCACGTTATCATGCAGTCCTTCAGACTCTGTCTGCAAACAAACATTTAGCTAGGGTTCTTTTTGCAATTTAAGCTGAAACAAAGTTCTACATGCTAGTGCAAATGTCATGTTTTACAAAATGGGTTTCTTTTACCTCTCCTTCAACATTCAAACAAAGTAGGAATTCCCAAATCCTTTTAAACAGCAGCAAGACACCCTCCTAACACTCCCATAGCAGAATACATTTATTGCACTGGCCGGCCACTGTCTTAACCTTTTTAAGATGTATGTCGGTTAGGGGCGGTGCTTTGGATGTCGTTGCTGTCTGAAAACCTTATTAAAGCCATAAGAAAAAAACTCTTAGAGAGGTGCACAGCCTTATGTGATCTAAACTTGTCTGAATTTATGTATAAATTGAAGTAATTTATTGAAATAAATGTTTTTTCTTGTTTTGAGATAGTATTGGCGGAGCTAAGCTCATCACATGATCTGCTTACCTGTATATAGTAATGCTTGTTCTAGGTTCAGATCAGATCGCAACAAGGTGTTGGATGAAGAACACCTAGAACAGCTAGTTCCTTCTAATTTGTTTATTGGATTTGATTTTAACTGTATTAAGTTTTGTGGAATTTTATAATGGTGGTTTGATTGTTTTAAATTGTTCGGTGCCTTGAAATTAGAAAGGCGCCTTATAAATACAAATTATCATTATTAGTAGTAGTAGTTGTTATGCTAATGTATTTTTTTTTTACATACTGAAGTTCTGGATTAATAGAGTTATTTTTTTTTTTGATTTCCTCCTTTTAATTTTGTTGCCTCAGTTCGCATTACATTAATGTTGTTCTGCTGTAAAGAATAAAATGTGTTTTTTGTTGCAACCTTACACTGCCTTACTGCCTGTTAGTCCATCCGTTACCCGCAGCCTGTGACAATAAGGCAACACAAAGCAAGGAGGATAGGCAAGAATACTTGGAAAAATGAAAGAAAACATAGAAACATAGAGGTTGACAGCAGATAAGGACTGCAAGGCCCATCCAGTCTGCCCATTTATTTTTCTACCTTATAAATGTGCCATTGGCCTTTGCTCTGTCAATGGCCTATCTATTCATACTCATCTGTATTGCTCTCTTATGCCTATCCCATGCCTGTTTGAAGACCTGCACTGTATTCATATCCACCACTTCCTGAGGTAGGCCGTTCCATGCATTCACCACCCTTTCTGTGACAAATAACTTCCTCACATTATCCCATAATCGGCCTCCTTCAAATCTCATGCTGTGTCCTCTTGTCCTGCTAATTTCCTTATATTGAAACATGTTAGACTCTTTCACCTTGTTAATGCCCTTAAGGTGTCTGAATGTTTCAATCATATCACCTCTCTCCCTCCTTTGCTCTAGGATATACATATTGAGCTCAGTTAATCTGTCCTCATATGTTGTATGATGCAGTCCCTGCACCATTTTGTTTGCCCTTCTCTGAACTGCCTCAATTTGGTTAATGTCCTTGTGAAGGTGGGGCCTCCAGTACTGCATGCAGTACTCCAGATGGGGCACTAAACAGTGTCTTGTAAAGAGGGATTATTACTTCCCTCTTACGATTAGTGATACCCCTAGTAATATACCCCAACATCCCCCTAGCCTTACCTACTGCTTTAGTGGTCTGCTTGGATGATTTCAGGTCATCTGTGATGATGATGCCCAAGTCTCTTTATTCCCAAGTGACTGCCAGCAACTCCCCTCCCAACCTATAGGTGGCTTCAGGGATTCTCTTCCCTATGTGCAAGATCTTGCACTTCTTTGCATAAACCCCAGTTGCCACTCTTCTGACCAATTTTCCAGTTTATCCAAATCTCTTCTCATTCTGCCCACCCCATCTGGATCATCTACTGTGTTGCAGATCTTGATGACATCTGCAAACAGACAAACCTTACCCTCCAGTCCATCTACAATGTCATTGATGAAGATATTGAAGAGGACTGGCCCCAGGACTGAGCACCGAGGTACCCCACCTGTACATTGCATCTCATCTCACTGTATACCATTTACCACCACTTACTGTTTTCTGCCCGTCAAACAGTTTCCACCCAGTTGACCAACTTCTGACCCACCCCGATCCTACCCAGCTTATTAATCAATCTTCTATGTGGAACAGTATTGAAAGCTTTGCTGAAGTCAAAGTAGGCGACGTCAGCTGCTCCCTCTTGGGCCACCACTCTGGTTACCCAGTCAAAGAAATCTATGAGATTAGTTTGACAGGTCTCTCCTGTTGTAAACCCATGCTGTCTTGGATCCTGTGCTCCTATGGATTCCAGGTGTTCCACTATCCTTTCCTTAAGGAGTGCCTCCATAATCTTGCCTACTGCTGAGGTAAGACTGACTGGTCTGTAGTTCCTTGCCTCCTCCCTGCTACCACCCTTATGGAGCGAGATCACATGAGCCCTTCTCCAGTCTTCTGGGACCTCTCCTGTGCTCAGGGACTCACTCAACAGTTCTGATAATGGCTCTGCTAGTTCCGCCCTTAGCTCCTTTAGGACCCTGGGATGTATGCCATCAGGTCCCATTGCCTTGTCCACCCTGAGCTTATCGAGCTCTTGAAGGACACTTTCTTTTATGAAGGGACTAGTGCACATCTCCCTCCCTCCTATGTCAATGGTGCTGAGCTATGGGCCCTGCTCTACAATCTCCTCAGTAAATACTGAGGAGAGGTATCTATTTAGGATAGATGCTTTTACATGGTCTTCCTCCTCACACGCCCCCTTATCCACTTTGATCTTGGCAATATCCCCTCTAGACTTTCCCGTTTCACTAATGTAGCTATAGAAAGTCTTGTCATCTTCTAGTACTGTTTGTGCTAGTGTTTTGCCTGCCTTACTGCTTCCCTTAGGGACGTTTGGTATGCCTTCCTATCTTCATCCCACTACGTTCCCTTATATTTCCTAAAGGCAAACCTTTTGGCTCTGACCTTTTCTGCTACTGTTTTTGAGAATCAAAGTGGTTTCCTTCTTCTTTTGTACTTCCTTTTCTCTCTAACACAATGGTGTCTTGCTTCAAGTATTGCATCCTTAATGCTTGCCCACTTTGCCTGTTCCCCCTCACCTGTATTTCTTCTTGCTAGGGCTAGCTTAACTCTGTTGGCCATCTTATCAAAGTCCGCTCCTCTGAAGTCCCATATTTTTGCCTTGGAATGGGATGATTTAGTTCTAGTGGCAAAACTGAACCATACCATGTGATGGTTACTGGCCTACAGGTGATCTTCTACCTGGAGATCTGCGATCCTTTCCCTGTTAGTCAGTATTAGATCTAGGATAGCTCTGTCTCTTGTGGGTTGTTGTTCCAGTTGTTTGAGGCCCTCCCCCTTCAAGGAATCCACTATGTGTCTAGTTCTGTCAGATGTTCCTGCTGGTATTGACCAATCTGTATTTGGCATGTTGAAGTCTCCCATTATCAGAACCTTCCCTTTAGCTGTCATGTTTTGTATATCTTCTAACAGTAATGTGTTTATGTCCTCCCCCTCATCTAGAGGTCTGTGGACAGTCCCAGTTTGTGTGGCTGTTCCATTTCCTGTTTCCAGGGTGACCCACAGTTCTTCAGGCTCCTTATGTGTATTCTGAATTTCTGTAGCTTTGATATTTTCATTGACATAAATGGCCACTCCACCCCCCCCTTTTATTGCACCTCACTCTCTTCTGAACAGTACATAGCCAGGTACTGAAGTCTCCCAAGTGTGGTTACTGTTGAACCATGTCTTGCTAATGGCTACTATGTCCAGTTTAGCCTCTGTCATTAATGCATGCAGGTCTGGGATCTTGTTTCCCAGACTGTGAGCTTTTGTGTACATGATTTTCCATTGGCCAGATTTTGGTGTGTTAGTTTTTGGACGAGGTCTGTGAATTGTATGGGGAGCTGGACCTTTTTCCTTACTTGGTAAAGCAAATGAACTACAAACATACTGAACTCCTGTTTGATCACTAGCTGAGGGGGGAGGGGTGTTCTTTGCATTTGACGTATCGGAGGCGAACAAGGCAGTAAGGACAGTGAAGGCTGAAACCAAAGAAAAGCTAGCTAAATCTGTGAAGGAAAGAGGGAAATCATTTGTTAGTTATATTAGCGAGAGAAGGAAGACAGGGGAGGGATTGTGAGACTTGGGGCAGAGGGAGATAGGGTAGTGGAGAAAGATATTGACAGTGTGGTACCAGGATGCTTTGTGACTTTAGTTGGAAAGGCACCTGTTTAGGGGATTTTGCTGGTGTAGCTGAGTGCCTCAGTGAGGGTCTGCTGGTGTAGCTGATTATCTGTCTCCAGTACTCAGGAGTGACCTAACCTCCCCCAACTACCCCTAGCACATTACATCCTTTATACTGGTAGCTTGTGGCATCATACAGTACCTGATGTCTGCATACACACACTGATAGCTGGACTGGACAAACACTGGATTGTATGTGTTTGTGAGACTTGAGAATGCTATTGTTGGGTTTGTGATTGGGTTTGTAAACAACTGCAGTCAGTGTAGAGAGGCTGCATTCCCCTGTCCTGTATAGGTAGTGTGAACCATGGGTAGGGTTGTGGGGCAGCAATGTGGTTGAACATACTGTGGAGGCTGGAAGGGTGCCCAATATGCCACAGGCCAAGGAGGCTCAAGGAATAGGTTCAGTGGCTTGGCAGGGAGCTGGGGAGGTTGAGGGGTGAGGGGAGGGTTGCATTGGTAGAAGGGCTGACATCTGAGAGTATTGGGTGGGCACCACAGAGAAGAAACAGTGGGTCGAGGGAGGTGGCAAACTAGACAGGAAGCCAGTTGATGAAGGATGGACTTTAGTAGGATCTAGCAAAAGAGGAGCATCAGCAGGCAGGAGGGAGGAGAAGACACATAGTAAGGCAAAGAGTGAGTAGGGAACATGTTTGCTGTACTGCCGACACATGGGGAAGAGGACACAGGAGGAGATTGCACAATGGATAGTACTCATGAAGAGGAGGGTTGGGGGCATTGCTAGTGGAGAGATTGAGCATGGTGTGGCATGGGGAGGAATAATACTTGGAGAGGAGGGAGGGGAAGGTTGGCAGTCAAACAGGAGGAGGGAAGGGGTCTCAATTGAGAAGGGCAGGGGGGAAGACATTGGGACAAATTGTAAAAGCATCATCTTGAGTGGCCCCAGGAATGAGAACCTGGGTGGGGGATAGCAATGGGCACAATGAAAGAGGAGATG
Source organism: Neoceratodus forsteri (assembly GCA_016271365.2). NCBI lineage: Eukaryota > Metazoa > Chordata > Ceratodontiformes > Ceratodontidae > Neoceratodus > Neoceratodus forsteri. Next base: position 1,279,258,496 of record CM057454.1, read on the forward strand.
GTGTACTGGTGTTGGGGGGCTCCATACTCAAGGGGATCAGATGGCTCAGCAAGGGGGGGAGAGGCACAGTCAGATGTAGGTGGAGTCCATACTGGGATTAAAGGCAAATAAGGCAGGACAGGCATTCCTAAGGTGTGCAAGGAGGGGTAGGAGGAAACTGCACATTGTAGTACATGTGGGGACAAATGACCTAGAGGGGGAAAGGGTTGAGGTAACAAGGGAGAGGTCTGAGGAAGTGTGAAGTTTGTGCAAGGAGACTGGGAAGTCTGTGGCCTTCTCAGAGGTGCTCCCAGTACCCTGCGCAAGCACAGTGAGAAAGGAGAGGATTAAGGAGTTGAATGCATGGTTGGTGGAATGGTGTCGAACTAAGGGTTATGGGGTTGTGGGTGGCTGGGGTTGTACCTGTGATAATAACAGTCTGTTTGCAAGGGATAGGCTGCACCTGAGTGAGGAGGGGAAGGAGGTGTTAAAGCAAAGACTGGAGAGGTATGTTGTGACAAAGGTGGATTTAAACTAGGGGGTGGCAATTGGACAGCAGGTAGGCAGGGATCTGATACAGTGGAGTCACAGCCAACCCCCCAAGCTAGCAGGAAAGGACTTGGGGCAGCCGAAAAGGGAGGGAGAGAGTAGAAGGGAAGAGATGGAGGGCAGTGAAGGGAAAGGGGCATGATGGAGGGTGGTCTTGCTGAATGCAAGAAGCTTAGGCAACAAATCAGCTGAGCTACAGGCACTCTTGGCAGTGTGGAGGGTGGATGTTGCAGCTGTCATCGAAATGTAGCCAAGTGAGCACCGGGACTGGGATCTGGCAATCCCAGTGTACAAATTATACAGGAAGGACCTTAAGGAAGGGAGGGGGGGTTAGGTGGCAGTCTATGTGAGGGACAGGATCAAATGCACAAGGGATGGGGGGGGAGAAAGGAGAACAGAGGCAATCTGGCTTCAGCTCCTAGACTCAAGGGGTAGAAAACTGAGGATTGGTGTGGTATACAAGCCACTGTCCCAGTCTGAAGAGCTTGACCAGGAATTAGCAGGACAAATCAGAAAGGTATGTAGAAAAAGGAAGGTGGTCATCGTGGGGGATTTCAACTTGCCGGGGATTGACTGGAGCATTCCGGTCACCTCCAGTGCTGGGGAGCACGTGCTCCTGGATGTGATCCAGGAGGGTCTACTGATGCAGTTAGTCAGTGTACTTACTAGGCTAAAGAACACTTTCGATCTGGTATTGACTAATGGGGAGGCAGTAAGGAAAATAAGGGTGGAGGACCCACTAGCCGACAGCAATCACCAAACGGTGTGGTTTAATATCACAGTTTGTGTGGAGGCAGAGAAATCAGTAACCCGGGTGGTAAACTTCAGGGAGGCGGACTTTGTGAGGATGTGGGTAGTACTGAAAGGGAAACTGGAGGGCATATTGCAGGAGATGGACAAGGAGAGAAATGGGTTATTATTAAATGGGGGATTACAGAGGCGATGGAAGTCTGCACCAAGACACAGAGTAAGAGGAACAGAGCAAGGAAATCACACTGGTTAAACAGCAAGGTAGTGGAGGTGGTGAGGGCAAAATGAGAGGTGGTCCAGAGGTATAGGAGGACAGGGAAACAAGGGGACAAGGAGGAGTATGAAAGATGGTTCAGGGAGGTGACCAGAAAAGTGAGAGAAGCCAAGGCCCAGAGAGACAGCTGAGATTAGTGCAGGGAATTAACAGGGTTGGGGGGGGAGAAAGACCTTTGCAGATAAATCAGGGAGAAAAGGAAGCGCAAGGAGTCAATAGTGAAGAAAAAAAAGGGTGGGGAGTGGACAGAAAAGGGTGAGGAACAGGCCTCCAGGATGTGAGGCAGCATGGGTTCGTTTCCGGGAAGTCTTGTCAAACCAATGGGGAAGTCTTGTCAAACAACCTGGTACAATATTATGACTAGGTGACAGGTAAGCTGGATAAGGGTCATACATTGAATGTTCTTTACTTGGACTTCAGCAAGACCTTTAATTTGGTACCTTATGGGTGGCTTGGGGGGAAGCTAACTTCTGTAGGGATAGAAACATAGAAACATAGAATTTGACAGCAGATAAGGACCGTGGCTGCAAAAGTGAACGAAATACTGGGGTGTATAGTGAGGGTGTTTTCATCCAGGTAAGGAGAGGTGATCTTGCCCATCTACGGGTCACTGGTAAGGCCACTCTTGGAGTATTGTGTGTAGTTTAAGAGGCCATACCTGAAGCGTGGTATTAGGCTACTGGAGGAGGTGCAAAGAAGGACAACAAAGATATGTGGAATGGAGAGGAGAGACTATGAGAGCAGACAGGGAGACCTGAAATTGTACTCCCTGGAGGATAGAAGGGACAGGGGGTATATGATAGAGAAATTCTAATATCTGAGGGGAATCAATAAGGATGGGGCAGATGGGGTCTTTAAGCTAAGGAGGGAAACTAGGGGGCACGGGCTAAGAATGTAGGGGGGATGATTTAGGAGGGAAATGAGGAGACACTATTTCATGGAGAGGGTGGTAGCAAAATGGAACGTACTAACAGAATGGGTGGTATCATGTAAATCTGTGAACAGCTTTAAAAGGGTATGGGACAGGGAACAGGGGACAGTGAGAGTGGGGGAGGTGGGCGGCAGCTGTGGGATGACAAAGGGGAGGATGGTAGGGCAGCTGCAAATTAGAAGTGCTAGCTGCACACTCGAGCAGACTTGGATAGACCAGGTGGTCTGTTTCTGCTAGCACATTCGTATGGTCCTATAATGTGACAGTTTTCAACAAATACTGCTCTGTATTCAGAGAAGAAGACAACGGATATGGTCCCCCATTAATGGAGAAGGGCAAACGGGGAGGAGGGGTGGACACTAGACCTTTCTCAGAGGACAGAGTTAAAAGAGCACCAGAACAGCTTAGGGTGGATAAAGTTATGGGGCCCAGTGGAATACTCCCGAGGATCCTAAAGGAGCTCTGGGGGAACTGGCTTAACCTCTGGCTAAGCTGTTCAGTGGATTACTAGAAACAGTCATGGTTCTGGATAGGCATGGTTCTGGTGGAGTGGAGTGGAGGAAGGCACAAGTGGTAACCCTGCAAAAAAGTGGTAGCAAGGAGGAGGCAGGAAACTACTGCCCAGTCAGTTTTACTTTGATAATAGGTAAAATGATAAAAACCCTACTTAAGAAAAGATTGGTGGACTACCTAGACACAAGGGGCCTGCTGGGCCCAAGGCAGTGAGGTCATGCCAGACCAACTTGTTTTCCTTGAGTGGGTGACAAAGGAAATAGACCAGGGCAGAGTGGCAGGTGTGACCTATCTAGACTCCAGGAAGGCCTTCGACACATTTCCACACAGGAGACTAATTCACAAGCTGGCGAATCTTGGGGTGGGGACAGAGGTGGTCATGTGGGTTAGAAACTGGTTGAGTAGCAGAACACAGAGTGGTGATAAATTGGGTTAGCTCATAGGAGGCACCGGTAACAAGTGGCATACCCCAGGGATCAGTGCTGGGACCAGTGCTCTTCAATGTCTTCATAAGTGATGTTGCAGAGGGTCTAGAAGGGAGGGTTAGCCTGTTTGCAGATGATACACAGCTATGTAACAGGGTAGATTCACAGGAAGGTATGGAAATGAACATTGTCAATGCCAAATGTTGGCTTGCTGGCACTGTCATTGGTAGTGCAGGAGTTAGAGAGATGCATAATAGGACTGGCAGTGAAGTAATGAACTGACGCCAACCCCACTCCCACCATGCAGAGAGTGACAGGCACTAGGGTGTGCCTTTGGGTCATTGGTCATAACTTTCATGCCATTTCATCTCACCCTACCCCGCAGAGACTGACAAGTGTCGTGATGTGCCTTGGGGTCTTCGGGCCTTACGCTCACCCTAGTCCATAAGTGAATATACTGACATGGGTGCAGTGTAGGAGAATGGGGTGAATGTTGGGGCCGAAGAGTCTAAGGCACATCTCAACATCTGTCACTGGCTGTAGGGTGGGGGGGTGGAATGGTGTAAGCATTTCAGCCAACAATGCTAACTCACACTCCTGATGCCTGTCAGTCTGTACAGGGTGGGACACTGCAGTTGGAAACCCTAATGCTGCAGGCATTTGTTGGTATTTTCACTCCAAATTTTCAACATTGGCTGTTTGTGACCCTACTTCATAAACAGTGGCACTATGAGTTTGTCTGCCAAAAGGTGATTTTGTACAGTGACTGTGCATTTTGGTGGCACAGGTGCGAAAACACAGTTCAGGCAGGATGTGAAAAATGACAACTGCACTGTTCATGAGGAGGTGTAAAAAAATGGCATTGTTGAAAATCTGGAAAATTGGTGACATCGCGAGTGTCCGTAGAAACTTCGCAATGCACAGCCATAACCAATTATTTGGGGGATTTGTTTAACCACATTTTCAAAATAGGCATTTTTGGAACTCCGGTCATGAACAGTGTCACTGTGATTTTGTTAATCTGGCCCAAACATTGATGTTCCATGGCAACCGTGCCATTGTGTGACACGTGCAAAAACAGATTTTGGGCAGGATGTGAAAAATGACAGCTGTACTGTTCATAAGGATGTGTACAAAAATGACAGTGGTGAAAGTCTGGAGTGAAAATATGAAAAATTGGTGATGTCACGAGCGTGCATAGAAACTGCACAATGCACGCCTGTAATGCAATTATTTGGGGTATTTGTTTTACCAAATTTTCAACATAGGCATTTTAGGACCTCCACTCATGAACAGTCTCATTGTGATTTTGTTAATGTGTCCAGAACACTGATTTTGCACAGCAACTGCACCATTGTGCACCACATGCTTGGAAACACATTTTGGCCAGAATATGTAAAATGACAGCTGTACTGTTCATAAGGAGGTGTGGGAAAATGGCAATGTTGAAAATCTGGAGTGAAAATACTACAGATTCGCAAAGTTACGAGCGTGCATGGAAACTGCTCAAGTACAGTCATAAAACAGTCATTTTTTGGATTTTTTTTCTCCAAATTTGCAACATAGGCTTTTTGAGAGCCCACCTCATGAACAGTGGCACTGTTGTTTTGTTAATCGGTCCCAAAAGGTGATTCCACACAGTGACTGCAAAATCACCGTTTGGGACCAAATAATGCCATGACAGTGACTGAATTCATAAGGAGGGTTCCCAATAATCCCATGTTTAAAAGTTGGTGTCAAAATTCCTAAGAATGCCAGAGATATGCACCAAAGTTGAAATAAACCCTATTTATGCCATTATACAGCTTACCTGCATTTCTTCATTTCGCGGTGAAGAGTGCAAACGTGTTCCCGGTCCACCGAAGACCAGGCTCTGGAGGTAAGTTTGGGGTGAGGGAGGGTGTGTGGAGGTAGAGTTCGCAGAGGGTGGGTGTGGGTTGGGTGAGGTGCACTGAACACTTGAGACTGTTTCTCATTTTACAGGAAAAAAATGGACAACATGGGTCAGTTTTCTTTTCACAGGTGTGCTTGGTACACTGGGGTGGGCTGTCAGTGTACCACCTGCATTTGTGGGAGGGGGACCAAAGCTGATGGGACTGGGCCCTGTCAGCCACAGAAACATGGAGGCAGGTATGATGCCGAGGATTGGGTACCCTGGCACACAATTGAAATGGAGGGTATTTATGCCGACGGGGGTGTCTCTTATCGGCAAATGAACTGACAGATATGCCGACAGGATTGGCATTTTGAAGTCAGCTATGTGTAGGTGGCGGCAGTCTTTGCCATGTTTATCTGGAAATACCACCAGAAAGGCATGCCGGGTGGGGGTACATTGTGCCGCTGTATGATGAGCTTGCCTCATTGTAGTGGCACTTTTCTTAGATCTAGTGACCACTTTACATATTGCTGGTGTCAGCACCTGCATGCTGGCTTAATGGAGAATGAGGGATGCATCTACTGATGCATGGCCTGCATTTCCACAAAATGCTGGCTGGTGCACAAGCACGAGCCAACATAAAAATGAGGATGGATCTGAAGAGGCTAGAAAACTGGTCCAAGGAATGGCAGTTGGGTTTCAATGCAAAAAAGTGCAAGATTATGCAGTTAGGGAGGGGGAATCCTAGGGCTGAGTATGAACTAGACGTGATAACACTGGAGGCCACCACAGAGGAAAGGGATCTAGGGGTAGTCATAGAAGACAACCTCAAAGTGGCTAAACAGTTCAACAAAGCAGTTGGAAAGAGTGACAGAATGCTAGGGTACATAGAGAGGGGTATAACAAGTAGGAGGAGGGAAGTGGTGGTACCGTTGTGCTACTTCCTAGTAAGGTCTTATCTGGAGTACTGTGTTCAGTTCTGGAGGCCCCATCTCCAAAAAGTCATAGACAGGATGGAGACTGTACAGAGGAGGGCAACAAAAATGGTGTCGGGGATGCAGCATAAGTCATATGAGGAGAGACTTGGAGCTCTAAGTATGTACTCCCGGGGGGGCATGATAGAGACTTTTAAATATTTAAAGGGGATCAACAGGGTACCAGAGGGGGGACATGATAGAGACTTTCAATTATCTAAAGGGGATCAATAGGATACTAGAGGGGAGCATTTTTCACATGAAGGGAAATAGCAGAACAAGGAGGCATAACATGAGACTACAGGGGGAAAACCTAGAGGGAACTTGAGGAAATTCTAGTTAACTGAAAGGGTGGTGGAGAGATGGAACAGTCTCCCACAGGAAGTGATGGGGGTGACCACAGTTCAGGGATTCAAGAATGTGTGTGATAGACACATGGGAATTATCAAGCTAAGGTGAAGGGGGGCCTTGTAGCATCTAGGGTACCTTAAGCATTAGAAAGAGGGATAGGGCAGACTGGATGGGCCACAAGGCCCTCATCTGCTGACAACATCTTTTGTATCTGTGTGTATCCAGTAATAACTTGCTTACTCATCTGTAACTGTAGTGGGTGGAGAGCATCATAATTGTCGGCTTTAACATTAAATGTACTCAAATATTGTTAGGCCTATGAGCATGATTTAGATTAGAGTTAGAAAAAGTGTGCATTTATTGCAGTTTTCTTCTAATGAACATAAACAATTGTAGCATACAACTGTGTTTTAATGTTCAAGTTTATTCATCACTGATTTTGGTCATAAAGTAACATGCCTATGTAGCTTCAATAATTATTTTTTCACTTTAGGTGGTTCTGCACAGCAAAAGATCTGGGCGCCCCCATTTAGTGTAATCTTCAATCTGGTCGAATGTCAGCAAAGATAAGTTTATTTTTATTGATAAAGACTTTTATTTTGGGAGATAAAGAAGCTTGGCAAACATCTTTTTGTGTGCCATAAAATCTTGCCCCTCCCCACTTGTGCATGTAGAAGTGTAGTGGGGACAGGGAGCCAGATGCAAGTGGAGTGGAAGATGCCAGCGGGCATCCAGTTGGATTCCCATTCTGCCAACAGACTGGATCCCCTGAACCATGCAGAGTAGGGGACTGTGGGTACTGGTGTACCATTACATTAAGGAGATGTGTGTAAAAGTGCCAGTACATTTTACAGCAAAGCATGTTAAAGTGCCAATACATATTGCAGCACTAACAGAGGTAGATACATCAGAAAAATAAGGGTGTAGGCAACAGCATTTCTGTATTGCTTTACACTGCCAGTGTGCTCATGGGTGCATATTGAGCAACACTTGGGTATTGGTACAGCCCAAAGCTGTCACTCAACATGAAACCCTGGCCACATGAAGATTACAAGAGCAGCATACAGACTCTGCGTGCCACAGGGGGATAGAGTACAGTCACACCTGCAGTGTTCACAGACGCACACTTTAAATTTGTTTCATTTACACTAGTGAAGTGGTGGGGATAACAGGACTGGGATACCCTCAAGCCATGATGCATCCTATGCTTTGAGGGGAACATACAGCAAGATGGCCTGCCGGCATATGGCTGTGTGCTGTACAGCAGGTGTGGTTGCCAGCTAGCCCAGCTGTAGGTGCAGCTCACGGGGATGGGTTTTGAGTAAGGACCAGCATGCATATGACCTGTATACAGTGCCAGTGCGTGGGGAAAGGCTAGCTAGCCTGCCCCCATGTACTGGAACTGTATACAGGCCATATGCATGCTGCTGCTCAAAACCAGACCCAGTGAGCAGCACCTGCAGCTGGGTTAGCTGCAAGCACAGCTGGAGCCCAGAGCATGGCCTGTGCTGCACAAATTACATATATGGCACTACATAAATACTAATTGAGTACTACAGTACTACTGCTTTACCACTATTAAGAAGTATTCAACTAGTCTTCATTAGTCTTCATTGGTATTATTATACAATTCAGAAGTAATATTTTAAGTAATCATTTAAGCTTCACAGAATTGCCTTAATTTGTATACATTTGTATATAAGACTACCCAACTACTAACCGAATACTTAATTATTACTAAATTAGTTTTCAAATAGATAGCCCATTTAAATTTTTTGGCTTGTGTGCAGACTGCTTTACTACTACTGAATACTACCCAAAATTATCATAAAATTACTATTGCAATACTAGCTAAGAAGACAAAAAGATAGTATTCAGACTTTGCTGAGGGAAATGCCTTGCTAAAGTCTAGGTAGGCCATGTCCACAGCCCCTCCCTGGTGTACTACCTTGGTCACCCAGTCAAAGAAATCTATTAGATTCATCTGACATGACTTTCCTGCTGTGAATCCATGTTACCTTGGGTCAAGTACCCCGTTTGCCTCTGGGTACTCAACAAATCTTTTTTTCAGTAGCGATTCTATCATTTTCCCTACCACCGAGGTCAATCTACCAGGTCTGTAGTTTCCCGCCTCTGCTTTGCTCCCACATTTGTGAAGGGGAATCACATCCACCCTCCTCCAGTCCTCAGGCACCACACCATCCTCCCATGATTTGTTAAAAAGGGTAGTCAGTGGTGTCACTAGTTCTCCCCTTAGTTCTTTTAGAATTCTGGTGTGAATCCCATCAGGCCCCATTGCTTTGTCCACCTTCAGTTTTAGGATTTCTTTCGGAACCCTTTCTTCTGTGAAAGGACTCTTATTCACCCCCCCTCCAGAGTGCTTCTATTAATTGGATTAAGTACCTCCCCCTCCTCTTCTTTTGTGAATACTAAACAGAATTATTTGTTCAGTATCCCTGCTTTTTCACTGCCACTGCCTGCCCACCCACTCTCTCCTTTATTAAACCTGACTACCCCGGTCTTTCTTTGCTCCCTAATGTACCTATAAAAGATTTTATCCCCCTTCTTAACCAAATTGGCTATCTTTTCCTGGGTTTGGGCCTTTGCTAGTCTGACTGCCTTCCCCACTTCTTCTGCTTTAACTGGTACAGTTCCCTGTCCTGCTCCTTCTGTGTTTCCTTATACTTCCTAAATGCTGTCTTTTTCTCCCTAACCTTTCCTGCCACCTGTTTTGAGAACCATCATGTTTTTTTCTTTTCTTTTGATTTATTTATTTGCTTCACATAAAGGCTTATTGCCTCTGTGATGGCAGTTTTTATGTTTCCCCGTTGTTCCTCCACCCCTCCTTTTTGCCTTTTTTTCCTGAGGCACTCTCCCATTTTGACAAAGTCAACCCTCCAAAATCCAGTACTCTCACTTTTTTTATAGCTTGACTCTGTGGCTGTGTTTATTGTGAACCACACTGTTTGGTGGTCACTTGTTCCCAGATTGCTACCCACTTCTAGATCTGAGATAGGGTTGTCAGAACCCTCTGATGTTCTGGGTTCTAGTTCTAGTCTAGAACTTTTAAAAAAGTTCTAAGGTTCTAATCTTTTTTAGAACTTCTTAGAACTTGAACCCTATTTTTTAATTGTGCTGCCAGTAATGAAGATAGTAATGAAATACATGTAAAGGAAAAACTGTTTAATATAAGGGGGAGAGAAATGATCATGTGTGACATTGATAGGAATACGACTAGGTTTATCTATGGTTTCTTCTGTTTGCTAAAGCCAGCAACTTAATAGGTAACAGGCCCACCCGCCCACCCATATGTTAAAGTTTTCCTGCTGCAGCTGCATCATGTTTCTTAGTGAAAGAAAGAGGCACATTAGCCTTTTATGTACTCAGTTATATATACTCATCGTCATGAACTATTAGAAAAAATAACTGCTATTACCTAATCTCAGCTATTTGCTGCTTAGTGTTTTAAATAAGTAAACCAAAAGTTGCTATGTTTAAAAGAAAGCTTTTATAACAAAGTCAAGCCAAGGTATTGCAAAACATATTATGCCATAACGTAGTCAGTCAAGGCATTTGAATAAAAAAATATGCCAGTCATTGTTGCTGGCAAAAAATGCATGCAATTTTCTAAGATAATGCATACATATACCAACATTCTTGTAGGCAAATTGAAGTAATACATACTGCTTTCTAAGATAATGCATTTTTCCTGCTGCTACGTCAGTAAAATCTGTATTTCAGACACATAAATATAAGTGGTTTCCTTACCATATACTAACTTAAGGAACATTTAATGTAGCTGCAGCAGTTGGCATGTGATGTTTAAGGGACAGTGTCTGTCAACCCCATTATATATCAAATTATCACTACTTGTAAAGCAAAAACACTTTATGATAGGTCACATTCTGTGAAAACTGCTGATGCAGATTTTCTTTTATTTCTGATTCCTTTATTCTTTTTTTAAAGGGGACAAGACACTTGTGCTAGATGGCAGCAGTTTGCAATGTATTTAATAAGAAAGAAAAAAAAATATATATATTATATCTAGCCAAGGGGGGAGGTGCTTATAAAAGGCAGGAAATTTCAAGCCTCCCCCCACAAAACATGGCAGGTAGTAAGGTAAACACTGAGGTACAGAGCTCAACACAGGGCAGGGCAGGGGTAAATGGAAAAATAGACAAGGGCAATAAGAGCAGGGATGGGGGAAAAAAGGATAAAGCCAACATTAAATGGAGGGCAATGAGTACCAATGCCCGTAGTCTGGGAAACAAGCTTCTTGAGCCAGTAGTCCTGATGGAAGATGAACAATTGGATATTGTGGCAGTCACGGAAACATGGTACACAGAGAACCATGACTGGGATGTCAACATACCAGGGTACACAATCTACAGAAGGGACAGGGAAGGTAAAATAGGAGGTGGAGTAGCTCTATACATAAGGGAAGGGATCAAAGCTACAGAACTAAAAAGTAAAGGGGGAGGACAAGAGGCACTCTGGGTCACCTTGGAGACAGGGAATAGCATCGCAATCCACACAGGGGTAGTATACAGACCCCCATCTCAAGGGGAGGAAATGGACAAGAAAATGATAGAGGACATTCTCAAAATGGCTGAAAAAGGGGAGATACTGTTGATGGGGGACCTGAATATGCCAGATGTTAACTGGATGACATGTACTGCAGCCACATCCAAGAGCAGGGTCATTCTCGATGCCCTGCAGGGGGCAGACCTTAGACAGCTAGTGTTGGAACCCACTCAGGAGGGAGCAATACTAGACCTGGTACTCTCAAATGGAGATAGGATCACAAATTTAGAAGTCGGTAGACATCTGGGAACAAGCGACCACTGCACAGTGTGCTTCACAATGAGCACAACCAAGGAGATAAGCCATACAAAAACAAGGATACTGGACTTTAGAAGGGCTGACTTTGGCAAAATGGGTGAATACCTGAAGAATGCACTAGCAAATAGCCAAAAAGGAGGGGTGGAAGAACAATGGAGACAAATCAAAACTGCCATCATAGAGGCAACACGCCTTTGTGTGAAACAAATAAAGAAAACAAAGCGGAGTAAAAAACCACTATGGTTCTCAGAAGTGGTGGCAGGGAAGGTTAAGGAGAAAAAGGCTACATTCAAAATGTATAAGGAATCACAGAAGGAGCATGACAGGGAACTGTACCAATTAAAGCAGAAAGAAGTGGGGAAGGCAGTCAGAACAGCTAAGGCTCAAACTGAGGAAAAAATAGGCAAGTCAGTTAAGAAGGGGGATAAAACCTTTTATAGGTACATTAGGGAGCATACAAAGGTTAAGGGAGGGATAATGAAGATTAATAAAGGAGAGGAGAGGTGGGCAGAGGGAGACAGTGAAAAGGCAGAGATACTGAATGAATACTTTTCCTCAGTATTCACAAAAGAAGATGAGGAGGAGTTACATAAACCAGACAATAGAAACACTCTGGGTAGGGGGGTTGTCACCAGTCTATTCACAGAAGAAAGAGTCTTGGAAGAACTCCTAAAACTCAAGGTGGACAAAGCAATGGGGCCTGATGGGATTCACCACAGAATCCTAAAAGAACTAAGGGATGACCTAGTGACACCACTGACCACACTTTTTACCAAATCATGGCAGGATGGGGTGGTACCTGAGGACTGGAGGAGGTCAGATGTGATTCCCCTTCACAAAAGTGGGAGCAAGGCAGAAGCAGGAAACTACAGACCTGTAAGTTTGACCTCAGTGGTAGGGAAAATGATGGAATCATACTAACATACTAACATACTAAAATGCCAGCAGAATAGGCCTAACGGTCTTTCGTGTCTGCTCGTTTGGTCAGCCCCCACCCTGGGTGCTGACCTTGCTGTCCCCCTCGCCTTCTCTGGCTTCTCCCTTCCCAGTTCCGGATATTCTTGCTGCATTGGATTTTGCTTCCAGAACCCTTCCCTTGTACCTGTCCCACCCCCTCTTGAACCCCTCCACTGTCTCTGCCTCCACCAGCCCCCTAGGTAGTGCATTCCATGGCTCCACCACCCTCTCAGTGAAGTAGCACCTCCTCCTTTCTCCCCTGAATCTTCCCCCCTCCAGCTTCCACCCATGCCCTCTAGTGGCCCCTCCTCCTTCCTTCAAAGCACCCTGACTGTTCCTCTCCTATTTACCCTCTTCATGTACCTGAAGACCTCTATCATGTCCCCGGTCCCTTCTCTCTTCCAATGTGTACATATTTAGCTCTTCGAGCCTCTCCTCATAGGTCCTGTCCCCCAAGCCCCAAATAATTTTGGTTGTCCTCCTCTGGACCCTCTCCAGGAGGTTAATGTCCCTCTTTAAGTGTGGCCTCCAAAACTGCACGCAGTACTCAAGGTGCGGCCTCACCAAGCAGTTATACAGAGGGAGTATCACTTCCCTCCTTCTGGAGGTGATCCCCAGCGATGCATCCCAGCATCCTGTTGGCCTTGGCTGCTGCCCTCCTACAAGTCTCAGAGTTGTTCATCTTGACATCCACCACCACCCCAGATCCCTCTCAGCCACTGAGACTTAGTATTCCCCCCAGGGTGTACACTTGGCCTGGGTTTCTGGCCTCCAGGTGGAGTACCTTGCATTTCCCTGCATTGAACCTCAGCTTCCACTTTCTAGACCATCTTTCCAGAGCCTCAAGGTCCCCCTGCAGGGCCACCCTCCCCTCCTCCCCATCCACCACCACCCCCAGTTTCGAGTCATCTGCAAAGAGACTCATCTCACTCCTGATTCCTGTCCTTATGTCAGATACATAGGTGTTGAACAGAAGGGGCCCAAGGACTGATCCCTGTGGGACCCCACTAATGAACCTCCTTGGGGATGAGACTATCCCACCAACACGACCCTCTGGGTCCGGTCCTGGAGCCAATTGCCTATCCATCTGATCATCTGGTTTCCCCCCCATTTCTCTCAGCTTATCCAACAGGCCCATGTGAGGAACAGAGTCAAATGCCTTGCTGAAGTCTAGAAAGAGGACGTCCACTGGTCTACCCAGGTCCAAGGCACTTGTCACCCAGTCATAGAACTCCACCAGGTTTGTCTGACATGATTTCCCAGGGATGAATCCATGCTGTCTATCGTCCAGGCACCCTGACTTATCCAGGTCCCCCCAGCCTCTCCTTGACAATGCCCTCCATCACCTTGCCCACCACCGATGTCAGGCTGACAGGCCTGTAGTTCCCTGCCACCTCCCTTGATCCCCCTTGTGGATAGGCACTATATGCGCCACCTTCCAGTCTTGGGGCACCCACCCTGTCCTCAGAGAGATGGTGAAAAGCTCTGCCAGGGGTTTCGCCAGGACATCTGCAAGTTCCTTCAGCACTCTAGGATGTAATTTATCCGGCCGGTGCTTTCTCCATCTTAAAGGGAGCTGAGGCTTCCCTCACTCTCTCTGCTGTGATTTCCACTTCTGGTACCTCTTCTCCCTGCTTAGCCCTCCCCCACCTGCCAGTGATGCCTCCCCTCTCCCCAGACCTGCCGATCGGTAAGGGTCCCCCTCATTATCTCTGTCTCCTCCCATGTATGATGCAGCACCCCATTTTCCCTGAAACTGAGGTGAAGTACTCATTTAGTACTTCAGCCTGCTCCCGGGTCTTGTGCCCATCTCTCCCCTGATTTAATCCTGCTAATCTGCCACTTCACCCTTCGTCTTTCCCCAATGCATCTAAAGAACCCTTTTCTCTCCTAATTTCCCTGGCCAGGTTCTGCTCCTTCCTTGCCTTAGCCAACCTCACCACTCTAGTGGCCTTTCTAGCCATCCAGTCATGCACTCCCCTAGATCCTTTTCACTCCTTGAGCACTTGAATTTCTTATTGGCTGCTTTCTTTCCTGCACCACCTCCTGGACCTCCTGGTCCACCAACAGGGTTTTGGGCCCTACCGCATTTGTCTTACTTGCATTGTGCTGGTGACATCCCAGCTTCTCCTGATGATTTCCACCTACTATGGCGCCCATGTCTGACCCAATCCATCCAAATGCTCCTTAAGGATCCTTCCATTTCTTAAAATCGGCCCCCTGAAGTCGGTTACTTCCTTAGTAGCCTTCTACCTCCTAGGTCCAGGCGGACCAGACCGTGGCATGGTCACTCCCCGCCACCGGGTCCTTACCTCCAGGCCCCCAATCTGGTCACTGTCTGTCAGGACCACATCCTAGTACCTGGTGCCTCTCCTGGTGTTGTCTTCATCTGCTGAGTTAGAACGCAGTCTTGAAGATGATCCAACAACCTCTGTTCCCTGGTCACAGAGGATGCTCATAGTCTCCCAGTCTGTTCCTGGCATGTTTAAGTCCCTAACACCACCACTGTTCTCTGCCCAGTCTGCAGTGTCTCCTAACATCTGCCACCAGACTGTGTCCTTCTCAGCCTGTGGCAGGGGTCTACACTACTCCTATTTTACTCTCTTGCTTCTTGTTATCAAGGTGGACCCAAATCGCCCACAGTTCCCTCTGCCTCTACTCCTGCCTACGCAGTTTTTGACTATCATTGCTACCTCCTCCCTTCCCTCCCCTGTCCTTCCTGAACATAGTGTAACCTCCAGGTTCAGGTCCCAGTCATGTCTTGCAGTGGCCCAAGTCTCAGTGACCACTGCCACATCCACTGCTCCTCAGTTTAGCCTGAGCTGTTGCATTTTATTGCCAGCTCCTGGCATTAGCAGGACTACCTTCCACCTTCCCTATAGTTCCATTTCCTGCTCGTGTTCCCATGGGGATTCTGTTTTCTCCTGTCTGCACTTTCTTGGTTGCCTTTCCGCAATCCTCCTGTCCCAGGGGTTGAGACAAGTCCTCCTTTATCGGCACCCTGACAGCCTTTTCTCCCATCCCACCCCTGCTCACAAGTTTAAACCCCACTTTTCACCAATGAACCTCTATTTTCAACTTAAGGACCCCTCCTCCAAATTGAAGATGAGTCTATCTCTCGCATACAGCTCTCTTATCCTCCCAGGTCTCCCCAATCCCCCATCAACCCATACCCTCTGGCCTCACACCACTTCCTGTGCCACTGGTTTATCTCCCCACTTTCCTTTGTGTTTCCCACTGGCCTTTGCACTGACAGGATTTCTGGAAGGAACTATGCATCCTATGTCATGACAGACCCTGCATGAGCTCCCTGAATCTTGCCTGTACTCTAGCTCGCTATTTCCCTCAATGTCATTTGTACCCAGGTGGACCAGTATGTCTGGGGAACCCCCACAGTCCTTTGCCAGCTGATATACCTCGTGCCTTAGCCCTGTACCATTGGTGGGGAAGCATCTTGTTCTAACTGGCCAGGCTTCTCCCTCCTATCCCATTTGATACCTTGATCATAGAATCCCCAGCAGAACACTCTGACCACTCCTTTTCCTCCATTCCCCCTTCCATGTCCCTCATCCTTTCTACTGGCCCCTCCACCCAGCTGGCTCCTTGTTCCTCCCCTATCTGGTGCCACATGCCACCCCTCCTTATTTACCATGGCCACCCCTCCTCCAATCCCTATGCCTCCTCTTCCAGAGTATCCTTCTGTACCTTGCTAATTCCCCTCACTGCTCTGCAACGGTCCTTCTCCCCATCTGCTAAACTAGCCTGGCTCATCCTCTTCCTTCCTGTCTCCATTTATTTCCTTGCTCGTCGTGCTCCCTGGCCTAACCCTCAGCTCCCTTTACTGAATCATCCTTGTACTTCTGGTCCTTCTCCTTACCTTTCCTCCCAACTGGTCCTTCTCCTTGTGTTCCTCCCTCTTCCCCTGCCCATCCTAGCTCTGATTCACTGCTCCCCATTCTCCTGCATTCAGGTCCCCCTGTTCTTCTGCTATCTGTCCCCTGCCTCCTGCCTCCATTCCACTCCTTTCCATCTCTAACCACCTCTGTTGTGGCTACATCACTTTCCATCCTGAGTAGAAGAAGAGAATTGAGCGGTTACTGGGTGAGGTCTGATCCACCTCCCCACCTTGCGTCCTTCTGTCCAGCACTGGCCATCTGCCTACTTCCCTGAGAATGTTGTCCCTCTGTCCCCTTTGTGAGGGTCCCCAGTTACCTGCCTGCTTCCTTGGTAGTGTCCTTTTGGACCCCTCTGCCAGGGTCCCTATGCGTGACCCTGAGTATTCTCCTGCACTTCTTTCCCAATCCCCACCCCAGTGCTTGGTTTGCAACCTGTGGGAGATTCCAGCCCCTTTCCCAACCATACCACCTCCCTTCCCCAGCTTTCTCCTCATCCCATAGACCTCCTCCTAAGCTGTGCTAGCTGGTAGCACACTGGGCAACCACCAAACTTCAAGCCCAGTCCAGTATCATGGCTGCTCCACACCCTCAGCACCTCACCACCCTCCCAAAGATGCCGGCCCTAATGATGTGTGTGGTTCCATCCCTTCCTTATAGGTTTCCTTGGGTTAGCTACCAGTGTTCCCCCTAGTCCAAGATACCCTTACTGCCTAATCAGGTCACCCACTAATCTTAGAGACAGTCCCACTGTACACCAGTAACTCTGTTATTAGGTGCAGTACAACACATTAAACTTATAAGGAAATGAACAACTCCCTAAGCTCCTCTCCAGCCTTTAAATCCAACCCCAGTGGCAGAACTACATGAGCTGCACCATGGCCTTTTCCTCAATGCACGGGGGCAGGTGTTCCCCTAAAATTTGCAGACTTCTGGGGAGGAGGGGTGGGGGGGCGGGTCTTGGGCAGACACCTGACAAGAGAGTGTATCAGCCCTGTGTCTCTGCCACTCTTGCTAAAAGAACCAGGCCTAACAAATCCCACCAAATAGGTTTTAAATCAGAAGAAATAGGCCTCTACCAGCGCAGCCTGTTACACAGTGAAACATCCACAAAAGAGCCCCACTTACAGCCACCAAATCAGTTTACAAACATCCAGCATCCCCAAAACAATACCCTGCTAGCTCCTTAGAAGTAAGAAAGAAAGAACTAACCTACCAAGTAAAATCCACAAGAACCTGTGAAAACAACAGCAGCAGCTACTGTCCTGAACACAACTGATCCTGTCCCTTCCAGTTCTTTCTGAGAAGACAAAGCAGCTAGCACCTCAACCTGATCTCAGCCCTGTCTCCAGTCAATTGGCTGAGTGAGACCTGGCCAGACCATTAACACCCTCCCCACTATGAACTAACCTTTACAGCTAATGGAGTCAGCACTAGGAATCAAAATTCAAGTCAAAGCCCCCAAAATATGTTTGCTGCCAAAGGAAACAGGTCTCCAATTTAATCAGCTTCACTAACACCACATCAAATTAGGCTTGAAATTAACAGATATAGGTCTCCAATTCAAATAGCCATCTCCAAGCAAATCTCACCAAATAGGTTTTAAATCAGAAGAAATAGGCCTCTACCAGCGCAGCCTATTACACAGTGAAACATCCACAGAAAGAGCCCCACTTACAGCCACCAAATCATTTTACAAACATCCAGCATCCCCCAAAACAATACCCTGCTAGCCCTTTAGAAGTAAGAAAGAAAAGAACTAACCTACCAAGTAAAATCCACATAAACCCTGTGAAAACAACAGCAGCAGCTACTGTCCTGGAACACAACTGATCCTGTCCCCTTCCAGTTCTTTCTTCTTCTTCTTCACTTCTGAAAGAAAGAATTGTTGAGTACCTAAAGGCCAGTGGGGCACAGGACCCAATGCAGCATGGATTTACAGCAGGAAGGTCATGTCAGATGAATCTAATTGATTTCTTTGACTGGGTGACCAAAGTAATAGACCAGGGAGGGACTGTGTATATGGCCTACCTAGACTTTAGCAAGGCATTTGACACAGTCCCGCACAGAAAATTAATAATCAAGTTATCCAGCCTGAGAGTAGGTCCCAGGGTGGTAGCCTGGGTAGCAAACTGGCTGCACAACAGGACACAGAGGGTAATTGTGAATGGAACACATTCTGAAGAAAGGGGGGTTACTAGTGGAGTACCTCAAGGCTCAGTACTGGTTCCAGTCCTCTTTAACATCTTTATAGGAGACATTGCAGAGGGTCTGGAGGGAAAGGTATGCCTCTTTGCAGATGACACAAAGATCTGTAACAGAGTTGATACACAAGAGGGGGTAGAAAAGATGAGAAGGGACTTGGCAAGGTTGGAGGAATGGTCAGACATATGGCAACTTAGATTCAATGCAAAGAAGTGCAAAGTAATGCACCTGGAAAATACAAATCCAGGAGAAGAGTACACAATAGCAGGGGAGGTACTAACAACAACAAAAATGGAAAAGGACCTGGGGGTAGTCATATCAGAGGATCTAAAGGTGGGTAAGCAATGTGAGAAGTCGGTAAGGAGAGCCAGAGGGATACTGGGATGCATAGGAAGGGGTATCACAAGTAGAAAAAGGGAAGTGGTTATCCCTCTATACAGACAGTTGGTGAGACCCCATCTGGAGTACTGTGTGCAGTTTTGGAGACCTCATCTACTCAAGGACATAGACAGGATGGAAGCAGTCCAGAGGAGGGCAGCTAAAATGGTGCAGGGTCTGCAGCAGAAACCATATGAAGAGAGACTGAGAGAGGTTAATATGTATACTCTTGATGAAAAGAGGGACAGGGGGGACATGATAGAAACTTTCAAATACCTCAAGGGAATCAACAAAGTCCAGGAGGGTAGCATCTCTCAGAAAAAGAGATGTGTAAGAACAAGGGGGCACTATTGAAAGATAGAGGGGGGATGGTTCAGGGGTAATGTAAGGAAATTTTTTTTCACAGAGAGAGTGGTGGATACATGGAACTGCCTTCCTGAGGAGGTCGTTTGGTCTAAAACAGTGGGGGAATTCAAACATGCATGGGACAGACATAAGGCAATTATAGTGGGGGGGGGGGTTGCAGGAAGTAGGCTGTTGGTTAACTAGAATCTGCAGCTTATCCAGTAGGTAGGGAAGTGGGCAGACTGGGTGGGCCAAGTGGTCTTTATCTGCCATCAAAGTCAATGTTTTTATGTTTCTATATTATGTTCCACAGTGGGCAATTTGTACAGCCCTCCCATACCATCGGTCTGTTATCATCTTGTTCCTCACCATCCCCAGCCAATCACGAATCTGTAAATGAAAGGACTAAAACAACACCCACCTTTCACCCCAGCACCCATTCCACATTTCTTCCAGCACCCTCATCTATGCAGTAGCACCCATACCACCCTTACACCCATGTTAAAACCAACCCACAACCCTCACCCCCATCAAGCACATATTCCACCCTCCTCCCTCACCTAAATGTTTAAACTACCCCCACACTTAGTCATGATCTACCATTCATGTCACTCTTTTCCGTCCCTCACCCATGTTAAAACCCACTCCCCCAACCATCACCCATGTACTAACAACTATGCCATGTTTCTCCTTCCTGCGTCCATGTTAAAACCAACCACCAACCCCCAACCTTCACCCATGAACTAGCATCCATGCCATCTTTCTCCCTCTTGCATCCATGTTAAAACCAACCTCCAGCCCTTTATCACCCTCCAGCACCCATTCTACCCTCCTCCCCCTCTCAAATGCTAAAACTACCACATGCTTACTCAAGAAAAATGAAACTCCTGCCTCCAAATGAGCCATACTTAACTGTTCATTAATAAACAACACTTACTGTATGTGAACAACTGTCTTTTCAATTGGTTTCTTCTTATGGACAACATTATATATAGTCCTCTTCATGGAACCAGTAATTTGAGAGTTGTTGCTATTATGCCATGTCCTGTGTACAACAGAATGTTAAACACGAGCTATTGTGGTATGAGACCTATGCTTACAGAATGATATGTGCTCAACCATGACATAGGTAAAACTCCAGATGACTGTTTCCCGGAAGAGACTTGTAACAGGATGCTGCCCACAGAAACATAACAATACAAAATACAGTTTTTCCCATAATTTTTTATTCAGTAAGATAAGTTACATATGGATCATTTTGGTTTATGACTAACATTTCTGTAATTGAAAAAATAATAAACAGCTACCAATTAGAACTCATTGTTTTGTCCTCTTTAAAATTGAAAAAAAGACCGTCCCCAGTCCTAGCCCATGCTGATGCACCACAAAACCACAGAAGATAAATCCAAAAATATATTTTTGCTCTTTAACTATAAATAATATGATACAGAAATGATTGACATGACAGTGTCCCTTTTATGGCAAATTTGGGCCTGTTCCCACTGATGTTAAAATTGCCCTGTATATAAAACTTGTTGACTTTAGACCCTAGCTACAAAGCAGTTTGCCATGAAATGGTGAAAGTTTTTGGGGGTATATAGTCCAAAGTAGTAGATCGAGAAAGGAGAGAGACAACCAAAGTCATCACAGTCTGTAAAAGTTTCCTTTTTGGTGCAGACTCTGTCCCACACAGTATTTACCAGCCACCACCACCATCTGAGTTGTCATCACCATCAACATTCACAACATCAGTCACTTCAGGATTAGTTTGTATACTCTTGCAGGGGTATGAAAATCTTGACTTATTAACTTTAATAAAAGTTAACGTGTGTACATTTTCTGGCAGCAACCTATTTCTGGTGTCTGTCACAATATTGCCAGCTGTAGTAAACATGCATTCTGAAGAGACACTTGTTGCAGGACAACCAAGATATTTACAGGCTTCATCATAAAGATCTGTTCAAATCGACTGTTTTGATCTCCAGTATTCAAAAGGACATGCATCAATAGGAATAGGAAGTTCTTGCAGGTAACTGTCTACCATGATGAACAAAGACCGCTCAGAAGAGGAATCAGCATAAGCTGGTATGGCAGCAATTTTGGAAAGGTTTTGCCACAGATTTAGCTTGCTACTAAGGGTTGAAGAAGTGGCAGTTGTGGAACAACTACTGTTAATGTTTGATGACTTTTCCAGTTCTGTATCCCTTTGTGAAGATGAACCTGCATGTTGTGGTGATGACAACCTGAGGGTACTGTGCGTGTCTGTGTTTGACTCCTGTGAGTGCTGCAGCTCATCTAGCAACAGACATTTGTACTGCTCTATATCATCTGTTTTTAGAAGATGTATAGCTTTGAACCTGGGATCTAAGAGAGTTGCAAGGATGTAGTGTTTTGATTTCATAATTGCAACTAATTTGTCATTGGTTTTGAAGCGCTTGTTCATTCTCTTTACGAGATTCCCATGATACAGCCGACATGTTGTCTGAGCTTCAGATCTGTCTTTTTCTATTTGTAGATTTAGAACACTAAGATAATGTGATATTAGCATTGTGAGTGGGATAACCTGACTTACAGATGTGCCTTCAGAAGACATGTCCCTTGTAGCTGTCTCAAAAGGAGCTAGGATGCAGCACACTGTCTCCATTGATTTCCACTGCAGCACAGACAGCATAATGCCATCTCCAATAATGTAACTGGAGCAATACTCATGTACAGCTTGCTTTTGCTCCAAGAGGTGCTGCAGCATATAAAGCGTTGAGTTCCAACAAGTGGAAACATTTTGAATCAGCTTTTGCTGAGGCAGCTTGTGGTTTTTTTTTGCAGTTCGGACAATGTCCGTATAGCCTTGGTTGAATGTGAAAAGTGAGTCACAATTTTTTTGCAAACAGCAATCATACCATCCACTTGTGTTTCATTGCTGAGAAATCCCATGACAATTAAATGTAAGCAATGTGCAAATCAAGAAGCATGCATAATTCCTCCATCCTGTACTGCTATCAAGCTGTTGGCTCCATTGTCACTCACTAGGAAGCCACATTTTAGACCGTGAGAATAAAACCATTCGTCAAGGAGGTCATTTAGTTCCTGCAAGATGTTTGCAGCTGTATGACTTTGCCCAAACTTCTTTATATGAAGCAGCGCCATCTTTTGGGGTGTCTTTGTTTTTGAAGAACCACAAGAAAACGTGACCCAATGAGCAGTAAGGGACATGTATTCTATGTTTTAAGTGCTGGTCCACATATTTGTTGTGACATGAATAACCCCACCCTCTGCAGTTTTAAGTGCAAGGATCACTGTCGATTTTAAAGCCTGATAAATGTTTGGTATTTCAACATAGGAAAAGTACCTTCGATGAGGAACATTGTAACGAGGCTCTGCTAGTTTAATGACCTCCCTAAAATCCTCATGATCTACCAAAGAGTATGGGAGAAGGGCTCTAGCTAACAGTTCACCAATTCTGTGATTAAGATGAAAGGTCTTTGGATGATTTTTAGTAAAGGTAGTCTTCCTTTCAAATGCCTGAGACAGTGTTAGCTGTTTACAACTTGTCCCTGCTGGTTTATTATACACCATGCTTCGATGGGCAGATGGATGCTGGGATGGTGGACTAGGACTTATACATTCAGTGCCATCACAGGATGTGCAACTGGTACTAATGGTGCTGGCAATGGTGGTAACAGTGATCCTAGGGCTGGCAGTGGTTCTGTCTGCATCAAGTTCAGACAATTCAGTATCCATTTCAGATTCCTGACCCTTCTCACGTGTGGTCTGGAAGATGGAGGACATGGGTTTTGGATGATCAAGCAAAACTGAATTATTTTTCTGATGGTGTTTAAGAGCTGTAGTGCCAAGGCATGACACAACTTTACCACGGCTTACACTCTGTTTACACAGGGACAAATTGCTCTGCATGGATCAGTTTTACTGTCAGAGAAATAATACCACACCTCAGTTGTGACCGATTTTGTTCAAGTGCTAGGAAGATAGCTAAAGACTGTTTGTGTCTTTTCACCTGTCCTAACAGAACCTGGGACATGCTCCTTGGTGCTAGAAGAGTGAGCAGAAGACTTTGATGGATTTTCATTGCTGGCTGACACAGAAGTGGTGGATTCAATGGATATGTTCTTTTTTCATTGCCAACAGTGCTGGATGTATTTGCAGGTGCACTACCTGATTCATTGTCAGCAGACTTGCTCATTTCACTTTGTTGAGGAAGTAATGATACTTTGCAAGACACAACAGTGTTGGACTGAGACAAAGAGCTACTGTCTGAGTCAGAGAGGGAGTCACTGTCACTTGCATTATTACTGCTAGTCACAGGGATTTTAACAGCATGAAAGGCATACCTTATGGTGTATCTCCGTCTGACCCCAGCAGCTGCACAGGTTTTCTTAAAAGGTCCCCCTTTACCACACTTCGCTGTTGCTCTTTTGCTGTTTGTTGATTTTTTATCATGTAAAACATTTTGGTTATTTCTGCTAGCACCAGGATTACCGCTACCATCAACACTTACTCCAACACCAGCACCAGATGCTTCATCTATGTTGGTGTCAGCCATAACAGTACCAGTATACTGCAGTGAACACACCCACACCCACACAATTCCTGTGTAAGAAAGCAAGGTGATGTGTGATCGCTGGCTACAACTCCAAAATTTTATTTTGGCCGTGTGACACTGTGACGCAGTGGACTGAAAGTAATTGAAGAATATGGTTTGCAACTAAAGGATCCCAGGTTCAAGGCTTACAGAATGATTGGGCTGCTGGGCACAGGCATACACATAGCAGTCAAGGGGCACACAGCAGCAGGGTGATGGACTGACCACAAGAGACGGAGTTACACACACAAACCGAGGAAATAGATTTTTCTGTCTCTCCTCCCAACGGGGAAATATATTTTTAGGCTTCTGTCATGTATTTAAGGTTAATGCCACCACACAACTGGCCACTGGGCTTCACACAGTAACACACACTAGGTAAGGTAAAGTGCAGTCAAGGGGTGCACAGCAGCAGGGTGATGGGCTGACCACAAGAGACAGAGTTACACACACAAACCGAGGAAAGAGATTTTTCTGTCTCTCCTTCCAATGGGGAAAAATATCTTTAGGCTTCTGTTGTGTATTTAAGGTTAATGCCACCACACAACTGGCCACTGGGCTTCACACGGTAACACACACTGGGTAAGTTACGGTTCTGTCAAGGGGCACACATCAGCAGGGTGATGGGCTGACCACAAGAGATGGAGTTACACACACAATTCTAGGAAAGAGATTTTTCTGTCATGTATTTAAGGATAATGCCAGAAAGTTTACTGAAGCCCCCCCCCAAGCACAGTCCTGGCTGAGAGACCTGTGTTCCAGAAAACTTTTGGTGGGACTGGGACCAAATTATTTTCTCCTTTTTTGTGGGCTTAGATTAAAACATCAAGTTTTTACACAAAACCTCTTTTTTCCCTCTCAGGAAAAATCCTTCTTTTCTTCACCCCTCTTCCAGCCAGGAGCTCTCCCTCCTCCCAAGAGTGCCATGAGTCACATCGTGATTTGTGAAGAAATTCAGCAAGCAACTGGAGGAATGTTTGTGTGCAATGAAGACTGAGCACTCACACACATTCTTTCTGACGTAAACAGTCTTAGTCTGTCCTCTCCCGTTCTTAGCTCTTAGCTCCTTTCCCGCCCTAGTTTCACTTTTTTTCCTCAGTTCTTGATCCCGAGTCCCTCCTGACTCCCCCCTTCCTTTTTCCCACCAGCCCATTAACTTTTTTAAAATTTTCAGGCACTGGCCGCATGCACGATAGCTTTAGTACAAGTTTGAACTGAGAGCACAGGCTGCGGCTCCTTCTCCTCTACAAAACTGAATGCAAATGGAGCCACAGCTGCGCAGACGACTTCACCACACTTGATCCCTCGACTCGCAAGACTGACTCAAGTCACTCTACCACCACCACCACCTGACTGCATAGCAGATGGTCAGGTGGTACAATTGGTATCAGCCTGAAAGGGCTTCAAATGAACATGCACGGTTCCTTGACACGCACCCCCACCTTGCTCCAATTGCACAAGACAATACCGACCGAGATTACAGTACCAAAAATTGATTACACTGAGGAAACCCCACCCCGTGACATCACTAGAGCTGCCTCTTCTAGTCACACCACACTGCTCTGAGACTAAGGATGTATATAGTGTAAATATCGGGAACGGGAGGGATGCAAAGCACACAGAAACGAAGTGAGATTTTGGATGATTCGAACCCTTTTGCGAACCCTGTAGTGTTCGAGTTCTAAATTAGAATTCGAACACCAGGGTTCGATGAGGGTTCGAATCTTTCTCGAACAGGTTCTGACAACACTAATCTGAGATCCTCTCTCCATCCCTGTTTGAGACTACCAGGTCTACGATTGCTTCCTCCCAAGTGGGTTCCAACACTAGGTTGAGCCTGGTTGTCCAAGCATTTTCTTTGGTTGGAAGATCCCAAATTTAACTGGGCATAGTGGATAGTTGGGGTACATAACGTAGACAGGGCTGGGATAGTGAGCATACTATAGGAATTATTTTTTTTGTTTTAGAGGTTCTTTTCCCTGGTGCCCTACTTTTGGGAGTGCTGAGATGTGGAATTCACTCTGTGGGGAGCCCCTGACTGTTGTCATTTTTCCAGTCCTCATTTTGTCCTAGTGCTGTGACGGAGTGGTATACTGGCTTTCTGCAGCTGAGCTGAGGGTCAGTGTTGGAGTTTGGAGTGTCAATGGAGTAAGGGAATGGACTTGAAGGAATAGTCTTGGACTGCCTTGCTGTTTCTCCTTCTGGGTGGTGTCTTCAAGCCATCTGAATTGTGACCCATGTGTCTGCAAGGGTGCCCCACTTACCAGCATATGTGAGAGGTTTCTGACCAGTTTGTGTCACTGTTGTTGCAGGGACCTTTCCCTTGGAGAGCGTAAGCACTGAGGTCATCACTGCACTCATTTCCTTAATGGAATAGTCGCCTTCTCAGCTGGAACTACACCAGGCTGATTCTCTGGACTTTTGGCTCCTGGGACTGCCCATTTGCCCTGTTTGCAATCCTGTGGCCTATTGTAGATTTTCCAACCCTTCCCCCACTGGATTATCATTTGGGGGGGTTGGTCTATTGCTGGATTGCCTTATGGTAACTGTTTTCTGATCATCTCAAGGTCCCCCCCAAGCACTCAAAAGTTAACTTCTTGGATATTCTTCTCTGGCTTTGGACTTGTGGGGAAGATTGTGAGAGAATCCCCCCCCCTCCCTTAGTGATCTGTGGGTTAAGAAGACTGCTAATTGCATGAAATGCTTTACTTATTTTTGTTATATTCTTCCCCTGTCAGTTAGGCAGTTTAGTTTATCTATGGGTTGCAGGAATATTGCGCTCTTCAAATTTTAAGGCTTGTTGCTATTTTGGTGATTGGGTGGGTTTGGGGTAGGTTTTTGAGGTTTTAGTTTCGGCTGTGTGGATGGATGTTTGATTAGTCAGGGTTGTTTTTGCTGTATTAATAGTGTGGCTGGATTTGAGAGACTCAATTAGTTAGTGGTTTTGGGACCTTTGGTGGGACACCATGTGTCTGGGGAGACTGGGGGCCTAGGTCGGGTTTAGATGATGTATGGGGCATCCCTGCTACTTGATCTGTGGCCCTTTACCAACCTCCCTATGTCCACTACTACAGCACATCACTATGATGAGGTTAGGATAAATAGGAGCAGTTTGGATCATCTGTGGTGGAGTGCCCTGTCACCAAGTGGTGAGGCAAGATTGAGGTAGTCAGGTGTAGAAGGCACCCTGGACTTCAGTGGGACCTTGGGAGTGGCAAGATGTGTTTGATTCCACCAGACCGATTGGGCAAGTAGCCAGAGGTGCTACACTTTCCGCCATTCCCCTGAGGGCAGTGCTATACAATGCCAGATCAATTAGGAACAGGACTGCCATTATTGTGGACCTGATTTCCCCAGTCAATCTGGCTTGCATTACTGAGACCTGGGTGAGTGGTGATGCTGGCCCAGTTTTAGAGGCAGCCATCCCCCCTGGGTATATGGTAGTGCACTGTCCCTCTATGGAATGCAGGGGCGGGGGAGTGGTCATCTGTTTTAGATCTGAGCTTGGCTTCTCCATGCACCCAGTGGGAAAACTGGGTTCATTTGATTGCATCGCCATACATGGAGGTCCAGGCGCAGGCTGTAGGATTCTCCTGATTTACTGCCCCCATGAGGCAGCAGGTGAATTCCTACAGAAAGTAGCTGATTTCATCGTCTGTGAGACATTGGAGTCCTCCTGGTGTTTGTTCCTGGGGGACTTCAATGCCTGGGCCAACAACAAATCATCTTGGCTAGGTTACAGCTTCCTCCAGACAGTGTTATCTCTGGGCCTGATGCAGGAAGTTTCCTCTTTGACCCACCAAGGCAGCCATATTTTGGACCTGGTTTTCTGTCTGGGGCTTGAGATTAATAACCTCAAGACTGATCAGGTCATTTGGTCCAATCACTGCATGGTGGGGTTCTCGTTCAGGGCCCCCCTGAGAGCCCTCCCCCTGCAGAGATAGTCAGCTACCGCCCTTTGAGGGGTTTGACCCCGGAGGGATTTCTGGCGGCAGCTGACCTATCTTGTGTGGTTAGGGCCTGCACTGAGGGTCCAGATGAGGGTGCTGCCACCTACTCTGGACTCCCTCGCACCAACCTGTATATGACCAAGATCCTCTCACTTGAGGTCCCCTTGGTTTGACGAGGACCTCAAGAGGATGAAGATCATGGGTCAAAAGTTGGAGCGCTGCTGGTGGAAGTTCAGGCAGGAAATGGACAGACTGGCCTTGTGCTCACATTATACTGAGTATCAAGGGGGAAGTCGCTCATAAGAAGGCAGTTCCTATCCAGAGAGATTGCTGCCAGGAAGACTTGACCAACCAAGATTTTTTGGACTGTGGACAGGCACTTAAATCCAGCCTGTCTTCAGTTGAAAAATACTTTTCTGACACTCTTTGCAAGGAGTTTGATCGATTCTTCTCAGACAGGGTGTCCACCATCTGGCTCAGTGTTCCACCAGTGAGCTCTTCTGTGGTCTACAGTGATCATCTGGGTCACCCGCTTAGCACTCCACCTAGTAGGGGGTAGCTTAAACCAGTGGAAACATCAGAGGTCATTGGAGTTGTCTCTAAGTTAAAGCACACATATTGTGAATGGGACCTGCTGCTGACTCGTTTCTTGATGAGATGTGTCTACACTGTCGGCCCAGTGTTCACCTTGATTGTCCGGTGCATCCTGCCAGAGGGGATTGTTCCAGATGCCTTGAAGGAGGCACTGGTTTGTCCCATCTTGAAGAAGTTCTTTTTGGACCTTGATGTCAAGGAGAATTGTCGTCCCATATCCAACCTCCCATTTTTAGGGAAAGTTGTTGAGAAGGTTGTGATGCAGCAACTTGAGGAACACCTTGTTGCTTTCGATCTCTATGAGCCTTTCCAGTTGGGTTTTCGTATGAGGCATAGTACAGAAACTGCACTAGCTGGGGTGCAAAATGACCTCCTCGGGGCCAGAGATCGGGGGGAGGGGACAATTCTTGGCCTTCTAGATCTCTGTTCAGCCTTTGACACGGTAGACCATTGTGTGTTACTCGACCGCCTGAGGGAATTCTGTGGACTCACCGGCTCTGTCATCTGCTGGTTTGAGTACTACCTCATGAATAGGAGGCAATAAGTAGAGATGGGGAATTCCTCCTCCTTTCCTAGCCTACTGTGATGTGGAGTACCTTAGAGTTCAGTCTTGTCGCTAATGTTTGTTTGCCATGTACATACTGCCCCTGGGTGAGCTCATTAGGAAATATGGCTTGGGTTTTCATTGCTATGCTGATGATACACATTTGTATGTTTCCTTTGCCCCCCGGAACATACAGTGTGGTAGAAATACAGTACTTAACAACTGCCTCGCAGAGATCAGTGATTAAATGGCCTCCAGCTCTTTGTGAATGAACCCCAATAAGATGGATGTACTGTTGGTGGAATCGAACAGAGGATGGAGCAGGTTGGCCATTAGTGCCAAAACTGGTTTATTCCTGGGATCTGGACCACTGAAGGGCTCCTCTACGGTGCAAAACCTTGGCGTGACCTTTGACAGCAGATTGATGCTTGAATCTCTGGTGTCATCCATTGTCTGGACCAGCTTTTACCATCTCAGGAATATCGCCTGGGTCAAGCCACTAGTTCCGTCCATGGACCTCCCCACCTTTGTAGATGACTTTGTGATGCCCCAACTTGATTACTCTAATGCGCTCTTCCTCAGGGTCTCAGAGGAGGGGTAACCTCTGCCGGCTGTAGATGGTGCAGAACGTAGCTGCCAGGCTGTTGACTGGGCAGTCAAAATTCTGCCACATAACCCCGGTGCTGCGTGCAGTGCACTGGCTGCCAGCATGGTGGAGAATATTCTTCAAGGTGGGCTTGCTCAGCTATAAGGCCCTACATGGGTTGGACCCTGGCTATCTGTCAGACTTCCTTAAACCTGCTGTCTCGGTCCGCTCCCTATGGTCCTCCTATAGGGGCCTCTTGGCGATTCCCAGGACGAGGTTGAAAACTGCCAGAGACAGGGCATTCAGTGTTGCCAACCACATCCTGTGGAATTAGCTCCCTCCATCTGTTTGGGAGGCTCATTCAGTAGAGGTTTTTAAGACCCACCTCAAGGCCCATCTGTTTATTCAAGCCTTCCTGGACCAGACATTCTGGTTAATTTGGAAGTCCCATATTTAGTTATCACTTGCTGACTATTTATTTTAGAGAGCTTTATGTCCCTAATAACATATTTATTGTAAGCTTTTTTAATTTTTTTTCTTTATTGTTATTATTATAATTTATTTGGTATTAAAATCCGGGATTGGGCGGCAGAAAAATAAAATTTGCCTTCATTGCCTATATTCGTGTCCCCCATCAACAATATCGTCCCTTTTTCAGCCATCCTAAAAATGCCTTTGGCTTGCCCCAAATTAAAAGGATACTGGGATGTGATTGGCTTGTCGGCTGCAACTATCTTTCAAATTCCACCTCCGATTGAGATGAAACACTGGCTTCTGGATTTACCACCCAAGGGTATTAAGTCGATGGCCCAACAATATTTATATAATATGTTTGTGGCAACAGCCCTCAAAGCAATCACTCAGAGATGGCTCTCCCCAGAGCCACCCACATTAGAGTGCTGGTACACTTTGTGTCTTAATGTTTTGGAAATGGAAAAGCTTAGGGACAAACTCAGACTTCTTAAAGATAAATTCATAGTATGATGGTTACCTTTCTTTCATTTAGAAGCTGAGAAAGAAAGAAAGACATTTTGGAAATTCTGGCGGAACACTGACATTCTGGTTATGGGTCCATCCATTTGGCTCTAGCTAGTACAAATCCCCAGTTTACCAGGTTCCTCTGATGCAGAATTGGTCAGGCAGTTCTAAGGTCTTTGTTGAGAGATATCCCTCCTTGTTCCCTCCCCTATTGAGGATTTCACCCCCCCCCAAGGATTTTATGAAATGTGATAAATCTGAAATCTTTTTGAATTCAATGCGCTCACTGTTCACACTCTGGGATGTTAAATACTTATTTTGGTATGTCATTGTTATTGTTTCTATGTTAACTCCTTCCTCAAGGGCAGGGCTCTGCTTGAGTGAAGGATGGGATACTACCTGGCTGAAGAATATATTTTGGCAAATGTTTATTATATTGTGTAGCCTTGTCTTTCTGTTTTTTATCGGTTCTAACTACCCCACTTCTTTTGGTACAATGGACTATGTGGTAATCCCTTTACAGCCCTGTGAGGCCCTGTTGTCTTGTTACTGTTTGTCTATTGGGGAAAATGAATAATGTCTCATTTAAAAAACTAAAGATTCTGGCAAATAGCATGCAAGGCAGCCAAGGCTGTATGTGCAGTGCAACTGCATGGTGTCACTACCTGGCCCTAAACTGTGGACAGTGGTGGTGCAGTCAGCTGACTGCCCTCTAAGACTGCTGGCTGCTACTGACTTTTGTGAATCCTGAGCCCACATTACACCTTATTATTCAAGCTAAAACTAAAATACTTCTACATGTACAGAAGTACTAATTTATTTTAGCACAAAACAATTCTTGCAAGTGTAATCCCCCACTGGCCCCTTATTTAACTAGTAGGCACACCTCCCATACCATTTCTGTCTAGGGAAAAAGAGAGGGTTGGGGGTGCCCTCAGACCTTCTGACCCTCAGAAACCAAGATGGCAACTGGAATGGGACAGCCTTATCAGCAGCTCCATTTTGTTAGTTAATTTTATTTTATTTTGTACATTTTTGTTTTATTTTATTTTATTTTGCTGATATTAGTTAGCTTAGTTAGGATACCTGTAGTGATGTAGACTAGTGAGGTAACATTTGATTCAGGGTTTTTATTTTATTTATGTATGCCACGTTTTTGTGTGGCGTGATTACCGGTGCCGGTGGCTGGCTAGCTTTACAATTTTTTTGCTAGCAGCAGTGTCAATATTCTTATCTGATCTTCGTGCTCTTTTGCCTAAACCAGAACTGCTGCTGTTTTGTCTCCTGCTATCTTGTTTTGGCCGTAGCAGGGGATAGGAAGCTGTGGGGAGAAGAAGCTGAGGAGACAATTTCCTGAGATGCTAGCAGGTGAAAGTATTCCCTTAAAGAAATATGCCGCAGCTCCTTGAGGCTAGTCCTCCTTCTCCTAATGCTGTCAGGCAACGTGCACCCAAACCCAGGCCCATTCTGCTCTAAAGCCATTAATTTGAGCAAGCCTTTGGGTGCCCTCTCATTCATATCAATCAACATCTGCAGCCTTCTTCCTAAAATGGATGCCCTACAGGCCTTCACCAGCCAGCACAGCCCTGACATCCTGGCAGTTGTCAAATCCTGACTCACACCATCAGTACCAGACCATGCAATCAGCCTTCCTGGCTACAAGGTCTTTAGGCTGGATCGCCTCTCCAAAAGAGGTGGGGGCGGCGCTCTCTACCTAAAAGACTCCATACAGGGGCACCACATCATTACCTCACTCCAACCCACAACTGCTCAGATACTGCCAGTGAGAATCCTCCTCGGAGCCCAAAACAAAACCCTCACTGTTGCCACCATCTGCATCCCTCCCGAAGAAAAGGGTACTGGTCTAACAGCTGTTCTTTACTTTGTAAAGTCACTCCCACTGGACACCGAATCCATCCTCCTAGTCGACTTCAACATAAACTGGCCTGTGGCTGATGCTGGTGCACACAGGGATACCGTTGCTGCAGCGAACCTCACACAAATGGTTGACTCACCAACCAGGAAAGATTACAGGACCAGCACCAGCACACTCTTGGACTGGATCCTTACCAGTCACCCATCGTGGATATCTAACACTAATGTCCTCCCTGTCTCTCTCAGCGACCACTCCCCTGTTAGCTGCACCTGGTCAAATAAATTCATCAAACAACCACCAAAAACTATCACCAGCAGGGTTCTACCCATTGGTCACCTTCCTTGACTCAAATCCCACCTCCTCCATCAAGACTGGTCCTCTATTTTCAGTGCAACCAACCTAAACACTGCCCTTGACCACTTCATAAACATCTTCACTGTGGCCTGTGACACATATGTTCCTATCAAGAAATGCAAAGTCAAATCACTCAGTAACCCTTGGCTCACAGGAGACCTCCTCAGGATGCTAAAAAAAAGAGACCACCTATGGGAGCTGGTCAGAAACTCTGGAAGGCAAAATGACATCCAAAACTACAAACGTGCCCGCAATGACTGCACCAAAACCATCCGGCAAATTAAGTCCACCTACTATAAGCATGCCCTCACAAACTTCTGGGGCAATGGTTTGGAATTCTGAAAGAACATAAAGGAACTCACTGGGAATCCATCCAAAACCCCTCATCAATACTCAACATGAACGGAACCACAACCCTCAACCCAAAAACCATTGCGGATGCCTTTAACAAAGCCTTTACCGACCTCAGCGCTGTCCTATCCTAGGACTACTTCAAAGATGGTGAAGCCCCTCTGTCCACAATGAACACTACTCCCACCAGCTCCCCCCACTTCTACTTCAAAGCAGTCAAGGCTCACCAAGTACGCAAATATGTAACCAAAGCCCTTGGTAAATCAAGATTCAGTAATGACTCCTTCGATCTCAAAATCCTGTCTCTCACACTTGATGAAGTGCTTAGTCCTCTGACCAAAATTTTCAACCTCTCCATCAGCCTTAGCCAGTTGCCGGACAGATGGAAATCTGCCACTGTCACCCCAATCCATAAAAGTGGTGACAAAACTGCCCACGATAACTACAGATCTATCTCCCTACTACCCCCACTCTCCAAGGCACTAGAACGCATCGCCTCGGACCAGCTCACAGAATATCTGGATACGTACAACATCCTGTTCAAGCAACAACACGGGTTCCACAAAGGTCACAGCACCTCCACAGCCTTACTTGAATTCACCGGTGCAATCCACAATGCATTTGACTCCGGTGAACTACTAGGCCCAATCTACATTGACTTAACTAAAGCCTTCGACACCATCAATCACTGCCTCCTGCTTGTCCAGCTTCAGAACACTGGGCTGTCAACCTACTCCATTGGCTGGTTTAAGAGCTACCTTGAAGAACGGTCCCAAACAGAAAGAATCGCTGATACACTCTCGGACCCTAGACTGGTCAGCTCGGGAGTCCCCCAGGACTCCATTCTGGGACCCCTCCTCTTCAACCTATTCTTAAACTCACTACCAGACAGCTGCCCAGAACAAATAATTCTCTATGCCGACGATGCTGTGATCCTCACCTCGAACCCTGATCCAATCCAATTACCAAATAAACTTCAGCAGGCCTTCTCCTCCATCGAATCCTGGTTTCTAAATTATAAACTGCTTCTCAATCAGAAAAAAAACAAGTCTGTGGTCTTCTGCAGCTCCCACAACAAAAACAAACAACTCCACCTCTCCATTGCAGCCAAACAAGGAGCCATCCTAGAGCAAACACAATTGTTCAAGTACCTTGGCATCACCCTTGATCCGCATCTCGCATAAGCTGTCCATATCAGCAATGTTGCAAAGTCTGCCAATGCAAGGTTAGGCATATTATTCCGGCACAGGAAACACCTAACCCCAGAAGCACTGGCAGTGGCTGTCCAAAGCTCAATCGTCAGCATCACAGACTATGGTCTTATCATATATGGGTCTGCAACTACCTCTGCTCTCAAATGTATTGGAACCTCCCTGAATAAGGCCTGTCATCTCATCACTGGCTCACATCGCCGTACCCACCACACATGTGACCTTTATTCCCAATCTGGATGGCTTCAACTGGATAAACGCATAAAATACCAAACCTGCATCACAGCCAAGAAAATTATAATTGGTCTGGCCCCACCTGGTGTCTGTGCCCTCCTTAAGCCTAGACATAGGAATGTCACTACAAGGAGATCCAATTCCCATCTACTACATATCCCATGATGTCGCACACCCAAGGACAAAGATCATTCACCTATCGGGCATCCAACTGGCTCAACTGTTTTGGCAGCGACATAGAGACCAATCCAACACTCTGCCTCTTCAAGTCCAAGCTGCGCCTCTCACTGTTTGTATCCTGCGATTGCCCATCTTAACATTTCCACTGTTCCAGCTGCAAATGCCCCAGCACCCAGCACTTACCATCAGTCTTTGCACCCCTAGCACCTTACCTGTCATATTCCATTGACAAGGCCCCCTGGCTGCACTGTCTCCCACCCTCCCCCACCTCCCCCCTGTATCTCAACTCCTGCCCTGCCCCAATCACCTCCTGTACTCCCCTTACCCCTGTACCTCCTTCCCCCTCAATCTCCTACCCTCACTTTCCCCACCACCCACCCCCTTCCTTGTCTTGCTCATAGCTCAAGTCTTTGTACTGGTTATTACATGTCTGTAAGTCAATGACTATATGTTTGTAACTAAATATGATGACTGTTGCACACGCTGATGTGGAACCTTTGTAAAAGAGCCTCGGCTCAAAGGTATTGTAATCCTAGATTGAAATAAATAAATAAGATGAAGTGGATTGCCCAGATGAAACAAATTTGTAGTGCTAGTGTAAGCTCGAGAGGATTTATCTGGGATTTTGTTCAATGGAGTGACTGGGTCGCTGGTTTTGGATGATCCTGCATTGCAGCCTTTAGTGGGCATTCGAGACTGGACTGGCACTAGCATAGCGGGTGGACCTGATAGCGTTGTGAGGTCTGTGGCCGGAGTTTGTTGCTGCTCAGGGGATTGGGCAGTGGACTGGCTGGGTAGCTGGCTAGTGGGTCTGTAGTTCTCCCAGATTCTCCGGGGGGGGGTCAGCTGGTGGGCTGGCACCATTGGAGAAGCGAGGCTGCGGTAGCAAGCATTTCTTGCCGTGGTCCCAATGGATAGGGCTTTTCAAGCCCCTGTCTGTGCCTTGTTCCAAGGATCTGAACATCATTAAGAGGATTTCTTTAAAGGACACCTGCCTGTAAAAAAATTTGGTGACTTATATTCCTTTTTTCTTTGTGGTTATTAGGCAGTGAGAGTGCCTGCTTCTTTTAAGATCTCCCAGGCAGTGAGAGGGCCTGGGGGTCTGAAGACATCTGTTGCTTTGTATTATTTATATTATTGGGGATATAAAATATATCTTTTGACTGTTTATGCAGTGTGTTATACTAGGAGTGTGTGGGGAGCGCTTGTAACTTTGTTTTAAATCAAGTGGCAGTATTATATTGTTACTTTGGAGCCCTACTCCCTTACAGGAAGTAGAAAGGGAGTAGCTATTCCCAGTGCAAAAGGGGCTACTACTAAATGCTAAAAACAGCATTTTTTTAGGCTTTTGCTGTGCTCTGAGGACATCTAGCCCATATATTAACAGGGCTGAAGCTCAGAAACTAATTTATTTATTTTAAAATGCAACTTTTGTTGCGAGTGCTCCTGTGACCTCAAACAGGCACTTCCGGGTCACAGCTGCTATATAACTCATCCCTGCACGAGCAGGGTGCGTGTCGCCGTGCGCGGAGCCGCACGCAGAGACACGCGCGTCGGTGTGTGTCGGCTGTGTCAGTTGGAGAGGCTGGATATAACATCCCTTAAAAATGTTCAAACAGGTATTTAAGTATGAAGCTGTGTGTGGATTGTGAGATATATGCTGTGGGTGAAGAGCAGTTAGGGTTTAAATGTCCAAAATGTTGTATGTTGGCAACCCTACAAGTTGAGATTACCCTATTAAAGCAAATAATACAAGTACAAACTGACATATCCTCACTTGAGCAGTATATTGATATTATGGCAAACAGTATTTCTGAGGAAATTCATTCATATACATGTGAACCATCAAAACCAGTACAAAATGAGGAAAATGGCAGAAGCAATACTGAGGAGTGGAGCCTCGTTCAGGGGAAAGCAAAAAACAACAAAAAGGGTAGGAGAAATATAGGGGGTGCATCAAATATTTTAACACCAAACAGATATAGTGCCCTCCAACCCGAAAAATCCCCTATGAGTGAGGGAATAAAAGATGTGCTTGTTGTAGGGGACTCAATGATAAAATATACAGATTCTGTGCTCAGCAAACATAGAAAGGAGTATACAACGGTTAGTACACTCCCTGGAGCAGGAATTGGGGATATAAAAAGATTACTTCCTGGACTCACTGAAAATACTATCAAACCAGTTACACTCCTCCATGTAGGTATAAATGAAGTGGGCAAAAGAAATATTACAGAGATCCAAAGAGATTTTGAGGAGGTAGGCATGTCTCTAAAGTCCCAGGGGTGTGACCTAACAATTTCCGGAATATTGCTTGTACCTAAAGCAAATGTAGCGTTAACAAGGGAAATACTTAGGCTTAATGGTTGGATGAAGCGATGGTGTCAGAGAGAAGACTATAAATATATAGACCATTGGCGGATTTCCAGGGACATTATTTATTTTCTCAGGATGAGTTACACCTAAATAAACAGGGAAAACGCATTTTTTCCTACAAATTAAAGCAGATAATTGACATACATTTAAACTAAAAAATTGGGGGGATCAGGAAACTACACATAATATAGCACCCAAAAATAGCCAAACAAAACCCAAATTAAATTTTATTTTACTAAATGCAAGAAGTTTGAACAATAAGATGGATGAGCTTCAAGTTATCTTGCATACCCATGATATCCACATTTGTGCAATCACTGAAACATGGTGGAAACCAGAAGATACTTGGGATAAAAACATTCAAGGCTATACCTTATATAATAAGGATAGAAAATCGACAAGAGGTGGGGGGCCTTATACACATCCGAAGATATTGTATCAGAGGGCTTGGATACTTTAAAACGGGAAAACAGTGAGGTATTATGGGTGAAAATTTCTTTAAGGCAAAATACTAGGTTAAATATTGGGGTAGTTTATAGATCTCCTTCGCTTACCACATTGGAAGATATTACACTGTCTGACTTTGTCAAGCAGTTGTCTAACTTAAATGATGTCATATTATTAGGTGATTTTAACTTACCAGGCATAAACTGGAATACACTGCAAGTTAACACAGCTACAGAAGAGCATTATTTAGAAATAATTAACCTAGCTGCTTTAGAACAGTATGTCACAAATAACACCAGGGGAAATCACATCCTGGACCTGGTTTTGAGTAATTTAGGTGATAAGATACAGGACTGTTCAGTTTTGCCACCACTATGTTCTAGCGACCATTCAATAGTTAAGTTTAAGTATATGCAGCAGACAAGTGTTACTTTAGGTAAAACTTCTATTTTTAGGTATGATAGGGCAGATTTTGAGGGCATGAGAAGTGATTTGCTTAACTGGAACTGGGAGAATGAATTTAAGGATGCTTCACTTTCTGTCATGTGGGACAAATTACAAACTAAACTGCACGGCCTAGTCAAGACTCATGTCCCATCTTCTAAAAAATATGAGACATTAAACAAAAAATCCCTCCCTGTATGGATGACATCAAAAATTAAGAAGGAAATAAAGAAAAAAAAACTAGAATGTATAGAACAGCAAAATTAAGTGGTGATGAGGGAGTTGGACGAAATATAAAGAATGTTTAAAGGTTACAAAAAAACATATTGAGCAAGCGAAAAGGAATTATGAATTTAAGCTAGCTACCAAAGTAAAGGATAACTATAAATCATTCTATTCATATATAAATAACAAAAAAGGTAATGTAAAAAATATTGGCCCCCTAAGAAATCAAGATGGAACTATCATATTGGACAACCAGTTAATGGCAGAACATTATAATAATTACTTTGCTTCAGTTTTTAATCACCCTACAATTACCACACCTCAATGTAGTATGGCATCTTGCAAGCCGATTATTACCCTAAGGGAATGTGATGTGGAAAAAAAATTAAAGTTGCTGAATCAGAATAAAGCCCAAGGTCCTGATGAATTGCATCCAAGGGTAATAAAGGAACTAGCTGAACAATTGACAGGTCCTATAACCTGCCTTTTTCAACAATCTATAAAAGAGGGGGATGTACCAGAGGCATGGAAACAGGCAGTGGTTATCCCTATACATAAAAAGGGATCTATGCAGGATATGGAAAATTACAGGCCAATTAGCCTAACTTCAATTTTGGGCAAGGAACTGGAGGGAATTATAAAAGATTGTATTATAGATTTCCAACATCAGACTGGGAAAACAGATAATACACAGCATGTTTTTGTAAAGGGCAGATCATGTCAGACAAATCTCCTTTAATTTTATGGTTAGGTAAATAAGGCCTTGGACGATGGGAGCTCAGTGGATGTGATTTTCCTGGACTTTGCTAAAGGCCTTTGATAAAGTGCCACATGACAAACTGATTGATGCACTTAGTACGTTGGGGATACATTCTGATATTGTTCACTGGATTAGGTCATGGCTTATGGATAGAAAGCAGAGAGTTTGTATACAGGGAGAGTATTCAGGATGGGCAGATGTGACCAGCGGGGTTCCACAGGGCTCCGTGTTGGGTCCCTGTCTGTTCAGCATATATATTGGGTCTATGCGCTCTGCACCGGATGTATGGCTTTCAAAATTTGCCGATGATACCAGATTGGGTAAGGTAATAAATTATGAAAAAGATGCAAATGCACTTCAGGCCACTTTAAAAAACTTGGAAGAATGGGCACTAAGACAAGGGTCAACTTTCAATATGACAAAATGCACTGTTATGCATATTGGTAAGAATAATACAATGTTCCAGTGTAGGTTAGGAAATGAGTTATTAAAGGTTGTCACTGAAGAAAGAGATTTGGGAGTTAAAATGTGCAATAACTTAGGTTTTAGGCCACATTATAATCAAATAATAAAAAAGGCTAGTAATATACAATATTGCATAAAAAACACATTAAGAGCAATAAAAAAGAAGTTATTTTACCACTTTACACATCATTAGTGCGTCCTCATATGGAATACTGCGCCCAGTTTTGGGCTCCTGGGGGAAGAGGCGATATAAGATCTTTGGAAAGGGTGCAAAGGAGAGCAACACGGAGGATAGCTGGGGTCCAGGGGCAGGAGTATAAACAGAGGTTGTCAGTTTTAGGCCTGTATACTTTGGAGTATCGTAGACTGCGAGGTGATCTATGTCTGATATATAGGGCACTAAATGACCCCACACTCTGGGAACAGCTAAATCTTGTATTAAGGGATCAACCCTACAATACTAGTGCTCATCCACTACAGATCAAATCAGATAGGTATAATACACTTAGGAGGAAGCATTGGTTAACTGTGAGAGTGGTCAAGATCTGGAATAAGCTTCCAATTGAAATAATAGTTAGTAGAACGATGGAATCTTTTAAGATGCAAATTGATCAATATATGATCAATAATAATATTTTTGGATATACATAAGACAATGGCGAGTATATGGACTATAGTCTTTAAAAACTCTGTAAACCTATGAAACCTATGAATTTGACCTTTGCACCTCAGTGAGAGTAGGTGCTCTCATAATTATACTTTGCATTTATCGATTTTAGTTACAGTTCATGAAGATTCATTATTTATTTTTCTGTGACTCAAACTTTCTTAAACAGACCCATTTTTGTCCGGGACTTTGAAATTTAGTCTAACAGTCCAAATTTCTGAGTAGCCATTTCTAATGTTAACTTATTTTAGTTTTGTATGTGTGGAGGGGTGGGTGCATAGGGGGAGAAATTACTAAGGTCATTCTATAACTATCTGCTTGTGGGGATGAGCTCCTGAGGGGGATTCTTTAGCCCTGTTGGTGGTGAGATGACCAATAGGACTTGGATAATTGTACTTTTCCCCTAATATTTTTTAGTTATTGTATTATCTGTCAATTCTGCTCATCTTCACCAATTTAATTCTATAATTCTGATGATTCATTTTATGTATTCTTAGTGTAATTTTGTTTTGTTCACTCCCTGAGGCTATGAGATGGCCCTGGGGTGTTAGTTGACTTATTTATTTTGTGTTTATTTTTAAAAAGTTTGCTATTAGAGAAGTTTGTGTGAGGGTTATTTATTTATTTATTTATTTGGGTTGGGTTTAGAGGATATTTATATGGTTTTAAGTAACATTTTGTATATTCTGTTTCATTTTATAATATTTTATGTGTTTGGTTCTTTTGTGGTATATAATTGGATTGTTGAGAGGTACTGTTTATGTCATGCGAATGTGTTGGAGGCCTGCACCCACGGGTTGTGCGCTATTCACCCTCTGCTGTCTGCACCCTCCGCCCCTTTTTCCCTCCCCTTCTTCAGTTTAAAATTTTTACCAGTGCTGCAGGGTGCTGGGTATTGTGCGTTGGGAAAGGAGGAGGGCGGGGGGAGCGAACAGTGGAGGGTGAATGAGGGAGGCCATCACATCAGGGTGGTAGGATCCAGAAGACACCCTGGGGTCCGCCATGTCTGGTTTCCATACCCAAGGGCACTACCAGTTGTGGTAGGCAGGTGGTTTGGGCAGCCCGAGAGGTTCGTCCAGCTCGGACGGTGTTATGCAATGCCAGGTCCATTAAAACCAAGACTGCAATTATTGCAGATCTTGTTGAAATGGTGGACCTGGCCTGCATCACTGAAACCTGGCTGATGGGAACTCTGGCACCATTTTGGAGGCTTTAACTCTGACCGGGTACTTGGTGATATACCGCCCGAGATTGGATCGTGGGGGGGGGGGTTGTGGTCTGTTTTAAGACCGAACTTAACCTCACGAGTGTACCAGTTGAGGAGACTGAGTCATTTGAGTGTACCATAGTAACAGGTATAGGTTGTCTGATCGCCCTCATCTACCATCCACCCGGAGATGAGAAGTGATTCCTTCAGGAAGTTGCGGACTTGGTCGTCGACATGGCGTTTGAGTCGCCCAGGCTGATGGTCATAGAAACATAGAAACATAGAAGCTGATGACAGATAAGGACCACAAGGCCCATCCAGTCTGCCCATTTCTTTTTCTACCTTATAAATGTGCCATCGGCCTTTGCTCTGTCAGTGGTCTATCTATTCATACTCATCTGTATTGCTCCCTTATGCCTATCCCATGCCTGTTTGAAGCCCTGCACTGTATTCATAGTCACCACTTCCTGGTGGGCGTTCCATGCCATCCACACCCTTCATGAAAAGAACTTCCTCACATTACCCCTTAATTGGCCTCCCTCTAATCTCATGCTGTGTCCTCTTGTCCTGCTAATTTTCTTATATTGAAACATGTTAGACTCTTTCACCTTGTTAATGCCCTTAAGGTGTTTGAATGTTTCAATCATATCACCTCTCTCCCTCCTTTGCTCTAGGGTATAAATATTGAGCTCCGTTAATCTGTCCTCATATGTCTTCTGATGCAGTCCCTGAACCATTTTGGTTGCCCTTCTCTGGACTGTCTCATTTTGGTTAATGTCCTTGTGAAGGTGTGGCCTCCAGTACTGCATGCAGTACTCCAGATGGGGCCTAACCACTGTCTTGTAAAGAGGGATTATTTCCTCCCTCTTATGACTTGTGATACCCCTACTAATACACCCTAACATCCCCCTAGCCTTACCTACTGCTTTAGAGGTCTGCTTGGATGATTTCAGGTCATCGTTGATGATGATGCCCAAGTCTCTTTCTTCCTTTGTGACTGCCAGCAACTCCCTTCCCAGCCTATAGGGAGTTTCAGGGTTTCTCTTCCCTATGTGCATGATCTTGCACTTCTTTGCATTAAATCCCAGTTGCCACTTTTCTGACCATTTTGCTAGATTATCCAGATCTCTTCTCATTCTGCCCACCCCATCTGGATCATCTACTCTGTTGTAGATCTTGCTGTCATCTGCAAACAGTCAAGCCTTACCCTCTAGTCCATCTGCAATGTCACTGATGAAGATATTAGAAGGGACTGGCCCCAGAGACTGATCCTAAGGTACCCCACTTGACTCGCATCTCTTCTGACTGTATACTTACCACCACTCTCTGTTTTCTGCAAGTCAACCAGTTTGCCACCCAGTTGATCAACTTCTGACCCACCCCGAGCCTACCCAGCTTATTCATCAATCTTCTAAGTGGAACAGTGATGAAAGCTTTGGTGAAGTCAAAGTAGGCGACATCAACTGCTCCCCCTTGGTCCACCACTCTGGTTACCTAGTCAAAGAAATCTATGAGATTAGTTTGACAGGACCTTCCTTTTGTAAATCCATGCTGTCTTGGATCCTGTGCCCTTATGGATTCCAGGTGTTGCACTATCCTTTCCTTAAGGAGTGCCTCCATAATCTTGCCCACTACTGAGGTAAGACTGGCTGGTCTGTAGTTCCCTACCTCCTCCTTGCTACTACTCTTGTGGAGCGGGATCACATGAGCCCTTCTCCAGTCTTCTGGGACCTCTCCTGTGCTCAGAGACTCACTAAACATTTCTGCTAATGGCTCTGCTAGTTCCACCCTTAGCTCCTTAAGTACCCTGAGATGTATGCCATCAGGTCCCATTGCCTTGTCCACCTTGAGCTTAGCGATCTCTTGTTGGACCCTTTCTTTTGTGAAGGGAGTAGTGCTCACCTCCTTCCCCCCCCGTCCATGGTGCTGAGCTGTGGGCCCTGCCCTACCTTCTCTTCAGTAAATACTGAGCACAAGTATCTATTTAAGATAGATGCTTTTACAGGGTCCTCCTCACATGCCCCCTTTTTTCCTTTGAGCTTAGCAATACCCCCTCTGGACTTTCTCCTTTCACTAATGTATCTATTGAAAGTCTTGTCACCTTCTTTTACTGTTCGTGCTAGTGTTTCCTCAGTTGGGGACTTTGCCTGCCTTACTGCCTTCCCTGCTTCCCATAGGGAAGTTTGGTATGCCTCCCTATCTTCATCCCGCTGTGTTCCCTTATTTTTACTGAAGGCCAGCCTTTTGGCTCTGACCTTTTCTACTACTGTATTTGAGAATCAAAGTGGTTTCCTTCTTCTTTTGCACTTCCTTTTCTGTCTAACACAATGGGATGTTGCTTTAAGTATTGTATCCTTAATTCTTGCTCACTTTGCCTGTACCCCCTCACCTGTATTTCTTTTTGCCAGGGCTAGCTTAACTCTGTTGGCCATCTTATCAAAGTCAGCTCCTCTGAAGTCCCATATTTTTGCCTTGGAATGGGATGATTTAGTTGTAGTGGCCAAACTGAACCATACCATGTGATGGTCACTGGCCCCCAGGTGACCTTCTACCTGGAGATCTGTGATCCCTTCCCTGTTAGTCAGTACTAGATCTAGGATAGCCCTGTCTCTTGTGGGTTGTTGTACCAGTTGTTTGAGGCCTCCCCCTGCAGGGAATCCACCATGTGTCTAGTTCTGGCAGATGTTCCTGCTGGTATTGACCAATCTGTATCCGGTATGTTGAAGTCTCCCATTATCAGAACCTCCCCTTTAGCTGTCATGTTTTGTATATCTTCTAACAGTAATGTGTCTATGTCCTCCCCCTGGTCTGGGGCCTGTAGACAACCCCAGTTCTTATGGCTGTCCCATTTCCTGTTTCCAGGGTGACCCACAGTTCTTCTGGCTCCTTATGTGTATTCTGAATTTCTGTAGCTTTGATATTTTCATTGACATAGAGGGCCACTCCACCCCCTTTTGCACCTCAGTCTCTTCTGAACAGTACATAGTCAGGTACTGAAGTCTCCCAAGTGTGGTTACTGGTAAACCACATCTCACTAATTGCTACTATGTCCAGTTTAGCCTCTGACATTATTGTCTGCTGGTCTGGGATCTTATTTCCCAGGCTGTGAGCATTTGTGTACATGATTTTCCATTGGTCAGATTTCAGTGTATTAGTTGTTGGGTGAGGTCTGGCATTTCTCCTGTGCATCGTATGGGGAGGTGGACCCTTTTTCTTACCTGGTGATGCAAATGAACTGCAAACATGCTGAATCCCTGTTTGACCACTAGCTGAGGAGGAAGGGGTTTTCTTTCCATTTGACATATGGGGTGCTGCACCCATCTCCCCATTTGCTAGTTTAGATATTTTACAAAGACGTCAAACTTCTGCCCCAATTCACTGACTCCCT
Source organism: Neoceratodus forsteri (assembly GCA_016271365.2). NCBI lineage: Eukaryota > Metazoa > Chordata > Ceratodontiformes > Ceratodontidae > Neoceratodus > Neoceratodus forsteri. Next base: position 1,279,303,172 of record CM057454.1, read on the forward strand.
CCTTAGTCAGATGCAGACCATCAAATTTAAAGAACTTTCACTTCCAGAACTGTTGCCAGTTCCCTTCAAATATGTGTCCTTTTTCCTGGCACCAGCCCTTGATCCACCTGTTTAGCTCCCCTATCTCCCCTTCTCTGACCTTCCGTCCATCTGCCCCTCTCTCCCAGACTGGCAGGATCTCAGAGAAGGAGATGCCAGATGAAATGGACGATAGTTTGTCACCCAGCCTGGTCAGGTGTTCCTTGGTTTCCACAACTGACCAGCTGGTGAGATCATTTGTCCCTATGTGTACCAGGACGTCAATGTTTTCTCCTGCTTCCTGAACAATTTTAGCAATGTGGTCAGTGTCTCTCTATGCTGATGTGCCTGGGAGACATCTGACCATTACCTCTGGCTGGAGATAGGTATCAACTCCCCGAATCATGGAGTCTCCTATAATCAGAAGTTTTTTTTTGGATTTCCTTTTTGCTTCTTTTGTTTTGGTTCTTGATTTGGGCTAGTTTTGTTGTACTAGCTCCTGTGCTGCAGTGTCCTGCTCTGCAGTGTCCTCTGCCCCTTTGTTTGATTTCAGAGATAGAGGCAGATACCCATTTGTAGTGTTTATATGGTTTTTGGAGGTAATATGTTCAAGAGGACCGAGTGATGGAGCACCCGATTTGCCCCCCCTAACCACCTGTCAACCTCCTGGACCAACTACTATCTTTGGTCGAGGATCTTCTGTTGGATGTTGGGGAAATGGCGGGTGGTTCTTATAATGTATTTCCTCTTGAATATGAAATTTGAGGTGCTCAATCTCTGCCCTTGCTGCCCGGAGCTGAGCCCTAAGATCTCCAATGGCCCGGTATGTAGGACAGTGTCCTAAATCCTGTAAGACTGTCCTTCTAAAAAGTGTTCCACAGTACCTGCAGTTAATGATATCCATTCCAGATAAGTTGCTGGGTTTATAACCTGATCAGAGTAATTAGAAGGAAGAAAATGCAAGTAATGGTTTGATTTTGTGTTTTGTTTTCAGATAACTTGTTATAACAAGTTAAATTACTAGTGCCCCTGTAAATGAGCTCACCTTGTGGATGCCCCACTGATCCACCCCTTCCTGCTTTGCCACAGGAAATGTCACAATGGTGGTACCCTATAAAGGTAGTGTAGAGTGGGGTGGTTGGGGATGGGGGTGGGTGGCTGGGCCCTTCCCCTGCCGAAAAAAAAGAACCATGGATGAAAGAACAAGGAGGTAAGAGAAGAAACAATCAGCCAACAACAAATGCAGTAACCCTGAAAGCTTATCCTAATGTTAGATAAAACTGTAAAACCTGTAAATCACCACCTGTAATAATTTCAGAGAAGATATACCCTGTAAGAAACACTTTGCTACTGAGAAAAATAAAGCAGTAACTGAAGATATACCTTGCAAAAGACAATTTGAATCAGAAGATTACAGTGGTGATCTGTTAGCACACACCTGTAGGCACACCTTGTAATAATGCAGAAGAAGGTATACCCGCAACAACAATTTGAATCAGAGAAAAATAAAGCAATGAAATGTTAGCAACAAACAGTAGCAATCCCTGTGAGTACAAAATAAAAATAACAATACACAGTAAATCTGCTTAGCCAAAAGAAGTCTTGATCCTTTCCCTTGCTCTGGTAAGGTTCTCTGCTCTGTCCTTTCAAGCAGTCTAGAAGGAAAGCGCTCAGGTGAAGCTAGGTGCCTTGGCCAGCAAACCAAGTCTTGGTCATGGGCAACTTCAACGCCTAGATCGATGACAAACTCTTGCAATTTGGACAGCACTTCCTCCAGTTGATGACATCTCTGGTCCTCACATAGATAATTACCACTGCTGCTCATAAACACGGTCACTCGTATGACTTAGTCTTCCTCCTGCAGATCGAAGCCTCTGACTTGGGGGTGGAGCCAGTTGAGTGGTATGATCACTACACTGTGGGGTTTAGTTTTAGCACCCCTCCTTCATAGGCCAACCCCTGTGGAGATGGTCAGGTACCGTCCTTTACGAGATGTAAGTTCTCAAGGCCTAGCGGTGGTGCTTGACCTATCGTCCCTCCCAGTGGCAAACAGTGACCCAGAGACCATCATGATGGCTTATAACTCGCCCATTTCAGTGGCTCTGGATCTCATTGCTCCAGTCCGTGTTCGTCCTCTCTCCTTTTGGCCTTGATCCCCATGGTTTTTTGGGACTTTGAGGGAGATGCGGCGACTAGGACAAAGGTTAGAGCATTGCTGGCGGACATCTGCCCTTGATGCCGACCACCTTAGCTTGATGGACCTTTATCAAGTCTATCAATCTGCAATCACCCATAAGAAGGCAGAGTTTCTGTTCGGGGAGATTGCAGCTGCTCAGAATCAACCAGCTCAGCTGTTTCAAGCTGTAGACAGACTGTGCAACCCAACCTGTCTACAAGTCCAGAAAGCCTTTTTGCAAGTAGAGTGCGATGAACTTGCTTGATTCTTTCTGACTAAGGTTGCTGACATCAGGGCAGCACTCCAACCAACACACTCTATGGGCATTGCTTTGGATCAGCACGAGGCCACTGCTCCTCAGCTTTCCTGGAGTACCTTTGACTGACTAGAGTTCATGAATGTTATGTGGATCATCCAGAGTGTGCACCCTATATGCTGTAGTTTGGACCCAGGACCAACTTCCCTGATTTGGGGTTGTATGGATTCCATTGGTCTGGTCCTAAAGCAGATAGTCTAGTGCTCCTTGGAAACAGGTGAGTTTCCTAGCTTCCTGAAAGAGGCAGTGGTGACACCACTCTTGAAGGAAGCTTCTTTGGACCCAGACTGCCATGCAAACTACAGACCAATCTCTAACCTTCCCTTTTTAGGGAAGATGATTGAGAAAGTAGTGGCCACACAGCTGGAGGACCATTTGACCATCCATGATATCTATGAACCCCTCCAGTCCGGATTTCAAAAGAGCCTTAGTACTGAGACAGCACTGGTTTGGGTGATCAATGATCTCCTGATGGCTAGAGATCAGAAGAGCCATTCCATCCTGGTTCTTCTGGACCTCTCATCAGTGTTTGACACTGCGGACCATGGGGTGCTACTTGGTCATCTAAGATTCATCTATGGACTGTCAGGTACAGTCCTCTGGTAATTTACATCGTTCCTCTTGGGAAGAACATAGAGAGTGGTGTCCGGGGTTTATTCCTCGGACCCAGTTTCTCTGTCATGTGGGGTACCTCAGGGCTCAGTGTTGCCCCCATGTTTTTGCAGTGTATATGCTGCCCCTTGTAGACATTGTAAGAAGATATGGGTTGAGGTTTCACTGTTATGCTGATGATACCTTTCTATTGCACCTGACCAGGATAGAGCTCTCTCAGTCTTTAAAAGCTGTCTCACAGAAATCCAGGAGTGGATGGATTCCAAATGGTTGAAGTTGAACTTGGAAAAGACTGAGGTGCTGGTTGTGGACCCAGGTCACCGGATAGGGGGGTTGGGGTCTGGTTTGCCCTCTGGACTTTTTCTTGGGGGCCTGTCACTCCCAAACTCTGAACGGGTGTGAAACCTGGGGGCAATTTTTGATGAAGAGCTGACCCTGCATTCGCAGGTGTCATCTGTCTTTAAATCTTCCTTTTACCATCTAAAGAATATCTCCAGGATTAAGAATCTGGTTCTGTCCGGTGACCTTCATGCTTTGGTTCATGCCTTTGTGTCCTCACGCTTAGATTATTGCAACTCCCTTTACCTAGGGCTATCTGGGGTGGAAATCCATCACCTACAGCTGGTGCAGAATGCAGCGGCCCAGCTTTTGACGGGATTGTCTTGGTCCTGTCATATTTCCCTGGTGCTACATGGACTGCACTGGCTGCCAGAACAGTGGCAGATTACCTTTAAAGTCAGTCTTCTTACGCAGACTGGGCCCAGACTACCTGAAAGAGCTGCCCTGGGTGATCGCTTCTCTCAGCCGATGAGGGGTTGCTAGAGATTCCAAGGGTGTGTTTGAAGTCTTCTGGGGTCAGAGCATTTATGTATGCAGCCGCAACCCTTTGGAATTCTCTACCCCATCAGTTACTGGAGTGCACGACTGTGGAGGGATTTAAGCAAGCCCTGAAAACTTTTTTATTATACCAGACATTCGGTGATTGATGGTACGATGATACTACTGATTTTACATGATTTATGTTGTTGATGTTTAATTTGTGATTTTAAATCTGTTAGGTGCCTTGGTATTTGAAAGGTGCCATAAAAATAACATTTATTATTATTATTATTACAAAGCAATTGCTAACAGAACACAAACTGTGTACTAGACATAAACAGACCTATACTAAAACCCAGGTCCTGAGGAGATAACTTTTGCTAAGAGCTATGCTAGGTTTGCTACTTCTGGTCAGGGGTACCCAGTAAATCCACACAGGACCCTTACAGAAATAATTATATGAAATGTTTTCATGCTGCACACATAAAACCACCCAAATGATATGTGTGCTGCAAGTATGATTTAAATGTTAAACTGGTACAGATTACATGTATATGGTATGCATGCAGCAAGCAAGTGTGGAAACCATGATTTTTATGTTAAACTGGGAAAGAGTGCATGCACATGGCATGTGTGCAAGAAAACAAGTGCTCACTTATAACTGCACATGAAAAAGTTTAGTAACTTGCTCAGGATTACACCATACACAAGTGGGGGTTGATGAGATTCAAACACAAGTCTTCATGCCACCAAGTCTCCTGGCTTGCAGTTCAATGCCTTTAACCACTAAGCCATACTGTCTGCACACATGTGGCACACTTGTACTTCAATACATACTGCATCTGAACACATCTGCACGCATGCAGCATGCTTGAAGCCACGGTTATGCTTTTAAATTTTCTTCTCTCCCTCATCTTATTTTCATAGTTGAACTGTAACACACATACCAATGAAAACACATGTGGTTTTTAACCACCCCAATACCAAACTTACCCACAAAACCACTTAATCACTTCTGTCTGGCCTGTACGCCTACTATTTTCTCTCCATAGTTTTGAATACTTCCTCACAAACTGATTTTAAGGTGCAAACACAACAGTGGCAATAACTCAACACACACACCCACATAGCCAGCCCTCCCCATGCACACACACACACACACACACTATAGCAGGTATGGCCATGCTGCTATAGAGATCCAATACTAGGCCTTATGACCCCATGGCACACCCCGGCATCTGTCAGTGTATGGAGGATGTGATAGGGGTTAGGGGCTCGACCCTAATGTCTCATTTCCTCACTTTTGTTGCTTTAACCCTAATTGATGTATTAAATGCAGTTTTTTTGCCATGCATTTACTTACTTTTTGAAAAAGTGTAATATAAGTAGTAAATAGCATGTGTTGGTGGGGGCCCCATGCTCCCATCAAGGCACCCATTTGTGCATACCGATATGTGTATGTGGAAGTGTGGGCCCTTTGGACCCTGTGCTCCCACTTACACATAGCTACAGTGTCATACAGCAGCCCTATAGAGCAGGTAACCCTTGTAACACAAAGTTTTCAATATCTTGGAAACTATAGCAGGTAGAAAAACAATCCAAATGTCACTGTAATTGTGACAGCGAGTGCTGCACTTGCCATAAATCAAGCGAATCTGTATCTTGCATCGTTTACAAGATATGAGCACAGAAAAGTGCTGAAAACACACCCTTGGAACCCTTATGACACTAATTTGCCAATATGTCAATAACCATGCAGCCTATGAAAAATCTTCCACTGCAGGTGTAGTCTATGGTTTCCAATCTTGTCCCAGCAGGTTAGCCGCCATTAGAGAAAAGTCTGTATCTCACTTTGTTTCTGAGATATGTGCACCGAAAAGAGCAATGGACACCACAGCATTATCCTATGGAGAAAATCTTAACTTCATGATGGCATATCTTTGCAGCTGCTTAAGTATCCAACACCTAAACAACATAAATCACATAGTAGGGTATCCCCTCAATACCTGCAAATTGCAAGTAAAAAGATCAAACCGTTGATGAGCTATGCAATAGTAAAGTCTTTAAACCTTTAAAAATTCCTAGTCCATGAGGTAGCAAAATCCTGGGTTGTCAGATCAATCCCCGTCTGCGAGGTAGCAAAATCCTAGTCCATCAGCTTAATCCTGGTCCATGAGAAGGGCCATCTGGTCACAAAGTGATGGAGAAGAATTTTGCAGCCTCACGAAAGAGGATTGACTGGTGAAGTAGGATTTTGACAGCTGATACTGATCCACCTCGCTAAAGAGGATTCAAAAAAACAATCCTTGTCCGCGAGTTGACAAAATCCTATTCTGTCAGCCAATCCTCTTTTGTGTGGTAGCAAACTCCTTGACCGTCAGCTTGATCCTGGTCCACGAGAAGGGTCATCAGGTCACAAACTGATGAACAAGGGTTTTGTAGGCTCATGAACGAGAATTGTCTCGTGGACTAGGATCATTAGCGAGTCACGGTCAAATAATTTTAAAATTTTAAAAAGCTATTTTTTGAGTAAAATTAGTCAACCCAAAGGCATGGCTTTGTAGAGGGTGTCACCTTGAGCAAAACTCATGCCTCATTTGGCCCAAAAGTCACCAGGGGAGAAAGCTACAACATTTTGTTTGGGAGAAAAACTGAAAACAAGATGGCAGCTCATGGACAAGGAATTTTTCTGATGGACTAGGATGAACAGAGTTGATGCACAAGGTGGGGTGGAAAGGATGAGAAGGGACTTGACAAGGTTAGAGGAATGGTCATGTGTATGGCAGCTTAGATTTAATGCTAAGAAGTGCAAGTTAATGCACCTGGGAAACAAAAACCCAGGGGAAGACTACACAATGGGGGGTGAGATACTAACAACAACAAAAATGGAAAGGGACCTGGGGGTAGTCATATCAGATGACTTAAAGGTGGGAAAACAATGTGAGAGGGCAGTAAGGAGGGCTGGGGGGTTACTGGGATGCATAGGGAGCGGCATCACCAGTAGAAAACAAGAAGTTGTTATCCCTCTGTACAGACAGCTGGTGAGACCCCATTTGGAGTAGTGTGCAGTTCTGGAGACCCAATCACCACAAGGACATAGACAAGATGGAAGCTGTCCAGAGGAGGGCAACTAAAATGGTGCAGGGTCTGCACCGTAAGACATATGAAGAGAGACTAAAGGAGCTTAATATGTATAGCCTCGAGGAAAGGAGGGAGAGGGGGGACATGATAGAAACTTTCAAGTACCTCAAGGGAATCAACAAAGTCCAAGAGGGTAGCATCTTTCAAAAAGAGAGGTGTACAAGAACAAGGAGGCACAATTTGAAGGTGGGGGGCAGCTCAGAGGTAATGTAAGGAAGTATTTTTTCACAGAGAGGGTTGTAGATGCATGGAACAGCCTTCCCGAGGAGGTTGGTTGAATTCAAGCATGCATGGGACGGCCATAAGGCAATTCTAGGGGATGGGGGTAGAAGAAGTAGGCTGCTGGTTAACTAGGATCTGCAGCTTATCCATTAGGTAGGGAAATGGGCAGACTGGGTGGGCCAAGTGGTCCTTATCTGCCATCAAATTCTATGTTTCTATGTTTCTATGTGAGCTGACAAAATCCTTGCCCGTGAGACCAATCCTAGTTCCTCAAAAACATTTATAATGTCTTTGTAAGTGACATTGATGAGGGACTGAAAGGAAACGTATGCCTCTTTGAAGATGACACAAAGATCTCCAACAAGGTTGATACACAAGGAGGTGTTGAAAAGATGATAAGGGACTTGGCAAGGTTGGAGGAATGGTCAAAAGTATAGTAGCTTAGATTCAATGCAAAGAAGTGCAAGTAATGCATCTAGGAAACAAAAACCCAGGGGAAGAGTACACAATGGGGGGGACTACCAAAATTAAAAATGTAAAGTGACCTGGGTTAGTCATATCAGATGACCTAAAGGTAGGCAAGCAATGTGAGAAGGCAGTGAGGAGGGCTGGCGGGATAATGGAATGCATAGGAAGAGGCATCACCAGTAGAAAATAGTAAGCTGGGAGTCCTCTATAGGCATAAGCATTATCTCACACCTTCTGCCCTATGACTCTCTGTTTCCTCCTCCATCCTGTCAGTTATAGACTACTGCCTTGTAGTGTACTGAGCGGCCTCATACACAGCGCTTAAACATGTGATCACAGCCCTCAATATGGCTTGTAGTCTGACTTTTTGAGCTGGCCGACTTACCCACTCCTGCTCCCTTTATGAGCAAACCAACTGGCTCATGCTCGCCAATGGGATTAAATTCCATACATGCCTGTTAGACAAGAAATCACTAATTTGCAAAGCTCCTCCATGTCTCAGCAAATTGCTCCATATCTGTTCTTCAGGATACCAGACCAGGGGCCACACTCGGGGCTCGTTGGCTGTCCCATTTAGGAAAATGTCTCTTGGACAGCGGTCCTTTGCCTACAGGGCTCCCTTGTGGCTAAAACGAGTTCCCTGCTCACCTATTATTTACGGACAGCCTCCCAGCATTTAAGTCAGGGTTGAAATGGTACCTAAATTCATCGGGGCCTGTTGTTGCAGATAGATTGTGTACTACCTATTCCTCTCTACCCATATCCTAATAAGTGTGAGTGTTGATACCCTGGTCCCCTCCCACATCTGCTCCACATCGTAACTGTCGTAGCTGGCCTTAGTAGTGGGCAGAGTTTCCTCACCTGCCCTCCACAATAACTGCTCTTGCAATTAGGTGGGCCTGGCTTGGATCTCTGCTGTTTTAGCACTTACTGTCCTACTGGAGAACATGCCCGGTACTAGCCCCCTTGTAGCCACCCTCCTCAAGTTTGCTGTTTTCGATCCCCATTTCTGTTTCCAGGACAAAGTATGTTCTATGGGCTGCTGAGGTCCTTGTCTCTGGGTTCCCCCATAGGCTCATAAGCATGTTCTGTTTAAGGCTTTTGGCAGTAGCTTCTAGAGCTGGTTACTTGTTATTCTGTACTTATATTCTACATTATTTCTCTCTGTTTGCATTACCATTGTACTGTTTCTTTAAATGTTCCCTGAGTTGTTCTTATTGTATACAATCCTTCCCATGAAGTGTGAACCACAGAGGGGACAATTCCCCTTTTGTTGTACTGTATATGCCATGTACTTGATGTGGAACCTTTACAAACAAGCTTTCACTCAAAAGTTTTTTCCAAACAATGAAATAAATAAATTAAATAAATATACAGAGGAAGTTTTTATCCCTCTGTACAAACAGTTGGTGAGACCCCATCATGAGTACTGTGTGCAGTTCTGGAGACTCCATCTCCACAAAGACAGATGGGATGGAGGCAGTCCAGAGGAGAGCAACTAAAATGATGCAGGGTCTGCACCAGAAACCATATGAAGAGAGACTAAAGAAGTTTAATATGTATACCCTTGAGGAAAGGAGGGTGAGGGGGGCATGATAGAAACCTTCAAGTACCTCAAGGAAATCAACAAAGTCCAAGAGGGTAGCATCTTTCAGAAAAAGAGATGTGCAAGAACAAGGGGGCACAATTTGAAGATGGGGGGACAGCTCATGGGCAACCTGAGGAAGTATTTTTTCATGGGGAAGGTGGAGGATGCATGGAATGGCCTTCATGAGGAGGTCATGGGGTCAGAAACAGTAGGGGAATTCAAGAATGTATGGGACAGACCTAAGGCAATTCTGGTGGGGTTAAGAAGAAGTAGGCTGATGGTTAACTAGGATTTGCTGCTTATCTGTTAGGTTGAGAAACGGGCAGTCTGTTTGGGTCAAGCGGTCTTTTCTGCCATCAAAGTCTACGTTTCTATGTTTCCATGTAAAATTGTAGAGATGCACACTTTTTTGAAAATTGATCTGTCTCTTTTTCCAAAGGCCTTTTTGCCATTATTTGTGGAGAATGAAACTCCTGCACTTCCAGCTGGGCAAACAGAAGAGGATAATGAGGTGGATGGGGAGGGTTTCTGTATCCATAGTTTTTCTTTTCTCTTTTTTTTTTGAACGAAACAGTGGGGCACTGCACTGTTGTCTTCTTCACTTGAATCTTTAGTTTTAACTCATATATATGCTCCTTCAGCCCCTGAGCATATATATATATATATATATATGGGTCAAAAGGTTCTGTGCTTAACCTTCTTCAAAAACTGTCCACTTGGAGCTGAATGAGATTGTTTGAATTTTTTACTGGCCTACACAACCACATACATAATGTTTGGAAAAACATTGCCCATGAAGTGTGTACAACACTGATCCATGGCAGAACTGGACACACTGTCCTTGTGTAGTACTGTCCCAATGGATGCACAAGTTTTGGAGCCAGTAGTTTACACTGTGGGATGCTGCGCTGTTGTTTTCATTCAATTGGAAAGGCTTTGCCTGGAGTTCAATGGCCAAGCAGCCAGCCACTCCCACTTCCTGAGCTATATATGCAGTTCCTCTCAGCCTCATTGTGAAACACTTTTTCTTTGCAGCCGAAGTCTCTGTCGGTCTGTCCTCTGACCTGGTTGGGGCCTCCCCATCTGCTGCTCCTATTTGTCTGCTGGATTTCTGTGTTCATTTATGCTGTGTTTATTTTCTGCTTCTGGTTTGTATTTTGCCTTTGGCTATGTGTGCTTCTTTCTGTCTTGTTCCTCGTTTTCTTTGTTCGTGTGTCTTTTGTTTGTCCCTTTTGGGGGGCGTTTGTTTCTAATCCTCTAGCATATTGCTCCAGAAGCTCCTACTATTTGCTCTGTTACTCACAACTCTCAAACTACCGCAATGCAACTGTAATCATTATCTGTGTGTTTCAGCTCAACCATATCTACTTCATGTTGCACACTCAATTGTTTTCACCTGACTCAGGCTTGCACTGAACCTAGCCATGCAGCTCAATCATGCTATCTCATTCTACTTACCTCACTGCAGCAGCTTCATTGCACTGCCTGGCTACACCTGCTTTCAGAGCATTGTGTCTCCTTATTTATGTTAATTGCAATTTTACAACTCAGTACTCCATACAGATGTTGCTTTTCTGTTTATTTACCCTGTTCTACTCTGAGGTCAGCTAAAAGCTCCTGCTGAGGCTGTTAAATTAGCTTTAATATCTGCATGTGGTTTCCTGCCTTACCATCACTTTCTTGTTTGCCCTACTGCAGGGACAGAGAAGTATTTGAGGAGTCATGGCCCCATGTAGCTAAGAGTATTTGTCACCTTGATTTGGCCTTTAAATGTCTGTCTGGCTTGCCCCATTGTTCAGTGCTGTTTCATTGCTGCTATATTATGCAAACCTACATGCAGTTCCACTTATTACTACTCTGTTTACTGACCTATGTACAGGTCCTCGCTTGCTTACGCAATCGATTGCTCATGCCTACTGCATTCCTCTTGACTTCAGCCTCTAGGATGTCTGCTGCACTCAATCTGCTTTCGACCTTGCAAGGTCTCGGCACTCACTGCTCATCGGTCAGCACACCAGTGCTCAATCAGCTCGCCAGCTTCTCATCTCTCAGTCTAATTCTGGGGCATTGCAGCCATCCTATTCTTGGCTCAGGGTTCCTGCAGCTGACTGTCTTGCTCTACATTTAGTCCGCATCTTGAGCATGTCCAGCTTGGGGTGGGATCCTTCTCACCTGGCCCATAGCTGGGAATTTCCTCACCCCAGGTTTGGCTTTAGCTGCCTGCTACGGGACAGCAGCTCCTGGTGTAGAATTTGAGACTAGCGGTGAAGGGTGGTTACAACAATCTCCTTTGGCTCTAGTGTTCCACTATAACGGTTGTCCATTGGCTTTTTTTTTTTAAAACTTCGTTTTATTGTTAGTTATTTAGGACATCACATTGATCAATATATAACTGTATACATTGTTTTTCTACATACATTGTGTTACAGTTCTTGTTCTCCCCCATTTTATCTTTTCTGTTACAAGATTTGATTATGTTTATCTGTTTTGTTTCTTATGCAAAGTTCATACTCAACCTCTTATTTTTAGGCTCTCATTAATTACATTGCTTAGCAATGGGGTTCATTTTGTAAATTAAGAACTTATCTTTTAACCTTTTGTCCATTTATATAATCAACTGCGTTTTGTCTTTCTAAACATAACTGTTCAGCTAACAGCTTCTAGGATTCTTTTCCTTTTACTATAGCTTCTAGGTTTCGACCTGAATGATCTAGCTGGGTTCGAAATCAACTTCCACTTAGGGAAACCAAATGAAATCAAACTTAAACTTAAATTTCAACTTAAACTTGAACTTAAAGGCGGACACTAGGTTGCATCCTTTTTCCACAATCTCAATAGTTATTTTCCCATTTCTGAGACCTCATTCTTTCTAATACTGTCTAAACACCTGCTTTGTGTGAGACATATTTCCTTCTTCACCCATGTTGATGCCATGGGGACCAAAGTTGGGTAAATCCTTCACTTTGTAGCATTAGCATTGCTGTTATTCTTTCCATCGTTTCTACCTGAGACATTCTGGACCGCCACACTTGCACCGAAGGGGGAAGCAGAGATAACCACCTGGCAGTAATACACTTAAGTGCAACCAGTCTCATGATTTGTGCTAATTTCATAGATTGTATAGGTTCACTAATTAGTGTAGGGAGTCCCAGTACTAGTTCCTCCCCCACAAAGGGTAACTGCAGGCCCGTGAGCCTGGTTATTGAGGTATGCACCTCCCTCCAAAACAAACGAATCTGGGGGCAAACCCAAAAAATGTGAGTTTGCGTTCCAGTCTCTCTGCAACCCCTCCAGCACATTACAGACCCCGACTGACCAAAATGTCTCAATTTAGTAGGGGTTAAGGAATATCGCCATATCACTTTCCAGTGAAATTCTCGCCATGTGGGGGAACTTGTAACCTGCCAACCCTGACTAAATCTTCTGGTCCAGACATTCTCTGCTATGTTCACTTTCAACTCTCTTTCCCATTTATCTTTAAGATCGTCTAGTCCTGATGAGAGGGTGTGTAGTAATATCCTGTATAATTGTGATAATGGATGTGTATTTCCCTTGATCATTATAGTCCCATAAAAAAAATCTTCCAACTCTGTCCTCTCCCTAGTTATTTTTTATATTCCGTTTGCTGTAGATATGTAGTGGTGTACCTGTAAAAATCTAAAATGATCTTGTTTCTGTAGGTGAAATTTTTCACGTAATTGTGCAAAGGATAGGGGTGAGTTGTTTCTTATAAACTGGGTGAAGGTAGTTAATCTTTTAGTAGCCCAGATCTTATATCCTATGTCTGACCTTGGAGGCACAAAGGTAGGCTCAAAAGGTGTCAGGGAGAGAGGCCACAATTCCTCGGGGTATACATGAGTTTCCTAAGCTTATGTAATACCTTTAACGAGTGGGCAACCCATGGGTTTGAATCAAGACCTTGTGTTATGTGGGGCAATGTGTTAGTGGGTAGGGCCCAAAGTGCCCACCCTTTTAGTGAGTCCTCCTCCAGGAGGTACCACCCTGAGTCTATTCTACGCTTTGCCCAAGTACATAGCTGGGACCCTCTAGCTGCCAAAAAATAAAAATAGAAGTGAGGGTGGGCCTCCCCGCTCCCTCAGTGCTTGCAATGTAGTCAGTGCTATTCTCGGGCATTTACAGTTCCATGTAAACCGTTGTGTAACTTTCTGCAAGTTGGTCCAAAAGTCCCTAGGTATCCACAGGGGCAAGGTCTGAAAAAGGAAGAGGAGCCTAGGTAGAACATTCATTTTTATAGTTTGGACCCTTCCATATAGAGTTAATGGCAACATTTGCCATTGGGCCAGATCTACTTGAATCTGATGAAATATATGGGTATAGTTGTACTTATATAGTAAGGACAAATCTACTGATACCCTGATCTCCAGGTATTTTATCACATTTTTTTTTGCCCAGGCGAATGGAAAGGAGGCCTTAAATTCTCGGGAAGGCATGCCACTTAAAATAAGTGTCTCTGACTTGGAGTGATTGATTTTGTAGCCTGCTAATTTCCCATAGTTTGCTAACTCTTCCATTAGGACTGGTAGAGATTTTTCAGGTTCCGAAATGAAAAATAGGGAGTCATCTGCATAGAGGGCAACTTTATGAATCTGGCCCCCAACCTGGACCCCCTCTATGAGGGGGTTAGACCTAATGGCCACTGCTAAAGGCTGCAGAGATAACGCAAAGAGCAGCGGAGAGAGGGGGCAGCCCTGCCTCATCCCTCACCCCACTGGGAAGCTATTTGTAAGGTAACCATTTACTTTGATTCTCACCCTTGGGGCCTGATATAAGGCTCCAATCAGAGCTACCCATTTATCCCCAAAGCCATATTTTCTAAGTGTTTCCTTTAGAAATCTACTCTATCAAATGCCTTTTCGGCATCCATACTGATAGATATTTGGAATTGTTTCTTATATTTTTGGGATGAGATTATGTTTAACAATCTACATATATTGTCCTGCAGATACGGCCCCAATATGAAACCAGTCTGATCTTGATGAACTAAGGTCTATATTTGTTTCTGTAAACGGGCTGCTATTATTCCAGTGAAAATTTTAGAATCTACTGGGAGCAGGGATATGGGATGGTATGAACCACAGGTCTATGGATCTTTACCGGGTTTATGGATCACCAAAATCTGTGCCTCACTCCAGGATCTGGGGGGTGCCCCCTCTCCCCGCAGTAGCTCATTAAAGGCCTCCTTCATGGGAGGGATCAATATTTCTTGAAATTCTTTATAGAATTCCGCCACATGACTATCTAATCCAGGGGCTTTACCATTCTTTAAGTGTTTGACTCTTTGTACTATTTCCTCTGTGGTAATAGGTGATTCTAATTCCAGTCATTGTGAAACAGACAGTTTAGGGAGTACTATTCCTTCCAGATAGTTTAGTGTGTTATCTAGGTGTCCCGATTCTCTCTCCTCCTGGTACAGGGTCTTGTAACATTTTTGAAATTGGGCCACTATTAGGTCTGGGGCTGTAATCAGCTTTTTAGTTTGAGGTGATCTTAACTCAGGGACTGCTCTAGATGCTATCTCCTTCCAAATTTGCCAGGCAAGTACTCTGCCCGCCCTATTCCCTTGTTCATGGTATCTTTGTCTACAGTACCTTAGTTGGCCCTCCACCTGTGCATCTAATATCGCATTTAGTTTTTGTTTTGTTTCCTCAAGATCTTTTTTAGTCTCTGGGTCGAGAGTCTCCTGATGGTTCTGTTCTAACTGATTAATTTTTCTTTCCAATTCTACTCTGTCTTGAATTTTAGATCTCTTATACCTGGAGGCATATTTGATAATATGTCCTCTTAAATAGCATTTTAACGCGTCCCATCTAACTCCCGCTTCCGTATCCTCTGGTGGATTGTGTTCCAAAAATTCTGTAGTGGCTTTCTGGATTAGTTCTTTGAAGTTACTATGCGTTAGAAGACTTACATTTAAGCACCACGTTGTTTCTCTAGGTTTAGGGAACATTTCTAAATGTAAGGAGGTTGGGGCGTGGTCAGACAATATAATGTTACCAATGTCTGTCCTATGTAGGTACTGTATGCAGTTATGAGAAACCAAAAAGAAGTCAATTCTGGAATACATTTTGTATTTCGGGGAGAAGTATGTGTAGTCTTTTACCCCTGGGTTAGAAAATCTCCAAATGTCCACTAATGACAGTTCTGTGCATAGTCTGGCCAACACCTTGCTTGATCTGGCTGAGTCCTCTGCCTTAGAGCCTACTCAGTCCTGCCTCAAATACATGACTGTGTTGTAATCTCCCCCCAGTATTATCAACCTCTGTGGATCTGTGACTGATTCCAAAAGACATTTGTTTAAGAACAATATCCTTTCTTGTTCATTGTTCGAAGCATATAAATTAACTAGGATACATCTCTGGCCTCTATATTCCCCCTTCAGTCTCACGTATCTCCCTTCTGGATAGGTATCTACCTGTGTTACTTGTAGCGGGGTATTCCCTCTTTACTAATATTGCCACTCCCCTTTTATTAGGCCGTTGTAGTTATGCTGCTGTGTGTACCTCTCCCACCCATCCCCTACAGAGCTTTTTATGTTCTTCACTATCCAAATGCATTTCTTGTAGAAATGCAATAGTGGCTTGTTGCCTTTGTAGCTGTTGTAGTATTCTAGCTCATTTCACTGGACTATTGATCCCCCTAACATTCCACGAAACTATCCTTAGGTCTCCCATTTTGTAGAAATCTCAGTCTTTTGAATCATCTGATGATGCACCTGTGCCCGCCATAAAAACTGTAACATGAATATAAAACTTCTTGACATTGCCCTTTTAACCAAACTATATACATGAAGCCATAAACATGGTGGATTTAACATGTTTAGTACTTCAAGGTGTCACTATTCCCTCCTTCCCAGAGAATAGAAAAGCTCTCTAGGGAAGGAGGTAGGAGGCCAACTACATAGCCTCCCAGCAGGAAATCGCCTCCTTCAACGTGGCATGTTCCAGCAGGGTTGTCTGTGGTCGCCCAGAATAACAATAGCCCAGAACCCAAACCCTTATGTAAAATCAGGCCTTCTTCTTCAGAAGGGGGGCCAGGTGAGCTCTAAAATAGTATTGATACCTTTCTGGGGTTATCTAGTTCCTTATGCCATCACAGGGATCACATCTCCCGTAGGGGACGACTCGTACCAGGGTAGCGGGAACACCCCAGCCCATTTCCAACTATATGTTGGGTTGAGGGTGATCCCCTTCCCACTACCTCCCCCAGGAAGGACCCTTGGGGAAGCCGCTGGGAAGAACAGCAGAGGGTCCAATTCCCTCCTTTCTCCGTCCAGAAAAAAATTTCACTCCCTTCTTTTAAGCATTGATGACCCCTCCCGCCCCCAAGCCACATCCAAGTACCCCTATCTGGATGTAATCATATCCAGGCCTCTCCCACCAGAATCCGAGACCTATGTCACACTCTCCTTTCCCCTTCTTAATTCAGCTACATGACTGAGGACAAACCTCACTGATCTACACTTGGGGCTGAGACGGTAACCGGCCCTGCGCCCTCTGTTTTGAGTTATGTCTCCTCTGCTCAACATGATGATGTTTTTTTATAATAGTATGAAGCGTTGAATATTTATTTGATTAGCTTCTAAGTTGATAGTTTAACTACAATCTTGTGGCTCAGAAGGAGCCCGGCACCCGGCGAGCCAGGCGAGTGGCCAGCTGGAATCCCCCAGGGCCCACCACAATTCTGGCCCCTTCAGCATCTCGGGACTTGCCTATCAAAATGAGAAGGGAGTCAATCTGCTATCAGGGCTCCCCCCCACAGAGCCGTCCACCCCCTGGAGGCTCTCGAACCTGCCCCCTGCATGTATCCTTCCCATCCAGCTTTTGCTGTTATTTGAACGCTGCACATTCGTCCTCCATCCTCCCAGCTGACGGATCTCCCTTTACCCACCCTGGACCTTCATCCCGCTTCCATTAACTGCTACCATTCCACCATTATAATTAAATAAAGCAAGTCGAGAGAGAGAGAGAGAGAACTCCCTCAGTGACAAATGCTGACAAAAGAAAGTTTACAGTAATAGGGCTGAAAGGCCTAGGCATATTCAGCCAAAGTCACTGACATATTCAGTTCTCAAAAGTCTATTTGTCTTCCCGTGTTCTGGGATGGGTGCGCAGTATGAGGCCCAAGTGTGGCATATTTCTTCTTATTAAACCTCCAAACAAAGCCTCTGATGCATTTTAAAACTGGTATACTTATCTGGTCAAGTAGCTTCTCCTTCCCATCTCGGAGCTCCACCTTGGTTCGAGGGGTTTCCATTCTGCTGGGGAAGAGTCTTTGAACACACCTTGTCCCTCAACGATTGTGTCTCCCCCGAGCGTGCTGCTGCTACTTTTTTAGGCCCCTTTGTCTGCCAGGTCCTTCTCCCTTCCAAGCCATACGCAGGCCCCAGTTCTCTAAAACAGAAACGCCATGCTTTTCAGCCCACTTTACCACTTCAGAGAGCTCTGGAAAGCACTGCCATCCTTCTGGGGTGTTTATTTTGACTATTGCTGGGTGCTCTAAGTTTGCTTGGTATCCTGCCTGTTTCAAAGCTTTTACCACCCATATGCCTTCTGTCTGTGAGCTAGAGTTTGAGGGGCATAGTCCTGGTCGAAAAATAGTCGAACGTCACCAAATAACACTTGTTTTTTGCTCCATGCTAGGCGAAGGATTTCCTCCTTTATTCTAAAGTCCATGAAAGCCATGATTATTGAGTTGTGTCTGGCCTTAGGATCTTTGGGTTACACTATTAATGAACGATGGGCCCGGATGATACCCCGATCTCTGTCACTGTCTAAATCGAGGATTTCTTTTAAAAAACTACTCATGAACTGAGACATTTGCCCCGATTCCATCCCTTCAGGAAGGCCATGCAGACGGAGATTATTACGTCTGTTCCGATTCTCCAAGTCCTCTATTTGTTGTTGAAGGGCTAATTCTCTTCGGTGAAGATCCTGTAGTGCAGAATTATGTGCATCGTTTACCGTTGTATACTCTGAGACCGTCTCTTCTAGTTGCGCTGTTTTTTCTGAAAGCTCAGTTATTTGCTGCCTATCCTCAGAAGCCCTTCGCTCCAGTCTGTTAATGTGTAATTTATTTGCTGTAAGGTGGTACAAAGCGTTTTAGGCGTAATGGTAAAATTCTCTTCCATTTCCTCTCCAGTTGTAGATGTCTGTGCGATTAGGTCGGCTATTTCGGCGTGGATCTTGGCCTGCTGCTGTGACCCAGAATTATTAAAATTAAGCTTTGCATGCAGCGCACCCGCTCTATCTTTATGTTTTATTTTCGGGGACATTAGATACTCCTCTATGCTGCATTTTCTCAACAGCTTCATTACTTTTTTCAGCTGGATTGCGAAGGATTGTTTGGGTTTGGAATTCATGGTTTAGGATCAAGCTACCATTGCAGAGGCGACCGGAACCGGAAGTCCTTGTCCACTGGCTTTAGTGGTTTCCCTATCAAGGCACCTTCACCACATTCTCCCTATCACTGATTCTGGTTCACCTGGTTTGAGTTTAGAGCAGGTAGGGCAGGTGAGTGCCTCAGCAGTCATTGCTGTCCTCCTCCGCCTTGATTGCACGTATTGTTGCAGAGTTTTCTCACAGCATTCCCCAGCATTCCCGCTAGAGGGTTTGAGTGACAGCCTTCCTCCAAATTGGAATATTTTCCACCTCCCTTTAACTGGGTTTTCCAAATTGCAGCTGCAGAGCAGTCACTAAATAAACTATCCCAAGCCTACAGGGAAGGTGACCTAGGCCTTGGATCTCTAGAGATTTCCTCCTCATAGGGTTTTTTTTTTCTCTCCACCGTTGCCTCAGATCATAACTGTTAGTTAGCATAGTAGTGTCCCCTAGTTTCTTTAGGTAGGTTCTGTTGTTGGATGGAGGTGGAGGATGTCCTGCTGTTCCCTCTCTCCTTAGAGGATCCCCGCATACTCAATGCAAACCATTAGTATCACACTATGCAACCTGGGCATTTCATTAAGTCATCAAACTGAGCTTCTCATTACATTATCAAACTGTCTATGCATCTCTACTACTACATTACAGTTACTGTTCCTATGTCACAGTAACTGCTTGCTCATATGCTTCGTGTCAGATCATTCTTTGAGATATGACTGTACTTCATTTCTTTTGGAGATTCCTAAGGTACCTTTAGCCATGGGAATAGTCCTGTGGCACCTCTGTTGGTGGAACCCTCTCAGAGGGTTTCTTGTCTTTTGTACCCTTACAGGGTGGTAATTCTTCTGTAATAGACAGTTTGAACGGCCAAAACCAAACTAACACAGTTGCACAAGCATAACACTCTACTGGCTGTGCAGGACATTAAATTGGAAAGGGTTTGCCTGGAGTTCAATGGCCAAGCAGCCAGCCACTCCCACTTCCTGAGCTATATAAGCAGTTCCTCTCAGCCTTATTGTGAAACACCTTTTATTTGCCCCACCATCCTCACCTCCTCCTCCAGTGGCAGCACTTCTCAACATAGGGGGAGTCCTAAGGTACCTTTAGGCAAGAGAATCATCCTGTGGCACCTCTATGGGTGGAACCCTCTCTGAGGGTTCCTTGCCTTTTGTACCCCTACAGGGTGGTAATTCCTTTGGAATTGAGAGTGCGAATGGCCAAAACCAAATTAACACAGTTGCACAAGCATAGCATTATACTGGCTGCGCAGGACATTGAATCCTTATTGTTTAGTGAATTCTTGACAGGTCAAAACAGGTCAAATCAATAATTTTTGGGTCACCATTGTCTATGTGAAATGATGGAAGAACCAGATGCCTTGTCCATGTGAGCCACAGTCCCAAAGGGTGCACATTTTTCAAAACCAGTAGCTCACACTGTGGGATGCTGCTCTGTTGTCTTCAGTCAGTCTTTAATGTTTGGTGAATTGTTTACATGCCTATGTGGGCTGCATATATCATTTTTTTGGGGGGGAGGATGTTGCCCAGAAAATCAATGTGTACAACACTGATCCATGTTGGAACTAGATGCACTGTCCATGTGTGTTACTGCCCTAATGGGAGCACAGTTTTTAGAACCAGACCTCACACAGTGGAATTCTGTACTGATATGTTGTAAGCATACCTATACTGTAGGCCTTAGAATTACAACTATTTTATTTTTTATTTAAGTATTGTTACTTAGCCACATACTCTTGTTTATTACTACTAGCACTGTCCATGTTTGCCACTGACTGAATGGAGACAGTTTTTGGAACCAGTACCTCTCAGTGTGGCCCACTGCATCATCCTGCTGTTTTGGGTGCTTCATCAGCCCAGTTATTTATGATATTCAGTTTATTCATGCTACCTCATGCTTTTTCATGGTTGAACCAGTGCATACTAGTCAACCCTTAAGAGAACTTTGCCAAACTTTACGTGGTTCGACAGTAATGTTCAACAGGTCAAACTTTAGGAGGTCCGCACCGCTCTAGTTTTAACTTTCTTTCAGGGTACAGTTAAATATGGAGCATGTGTCAGGCCTGAATATCATTTCTAGAATAGAAACATTACTGGTAGCTGAACATTTACAAACATTTCCAGTAACCTTTAAACAATTTTGTTTTGTAGGAAAATGACTATGCAAAAGCACATGTAAATGCTAATCCTTTATACACAGAAACAAAGCCTGAAGCTATTTGCTAAAGAAGAAAACAGTATCTCATATACAAATCAAGATAGAAATAATACACTTCCCTTGCATTAGGCTATGGAACCTCAGACCACTGCTAGCAATGAACAAGCAGCACGAAGATGGAGATGTAATTTTATATAACAGTTTGGGAATCTGAAGATCACAGGTTCAAACTCAATTGGAGCCAAAGTAGTCATTCTGTGACAGTGGGCAAGCAAGTTAAAAAGCTGGGCAGGGATATTCAAAACTGTCAGTAATTGTGGTGCAAACTACCCTTTGTTAATGTTAACCTGTGCCAGTCACTAAAGAATGTTATATTGGGACAAGTGCAAACTGACACAGTGATTACAACATGTGTACAAACACAGCTGGCATTGGAGACTGTAGCCAACTGCATCACAAAGCCAGCCACAATGTACACGTCAAACAACCAATTTGCAATTACAAAGGGAGGTCACATAACCAAAGTGACAGCATAACTGGCATACCATAGACCCGCCAGCACAGAAATGCACATACAGAAGGAAGAAACACATAAGACAGGCATGTAGAAACAATAGGATTTTCATGGTGTCCCGTGACATGGGCGATCACAATTGGGCACATACAAAAATGGTGACTCAGTCATGATACATGTCATCAGGCTACCTACCAGAGAGGGTGACCAGATTGGAAGGGGTTGTGCATATAGTGACAGGATGTCTACATACATGCGAGTGCAAACATGCTCAATGAGGGGAGGAGGGAGGGTTTCTGGGAGTAGTGCTGTGGTGAGCTGCTGGACTGGCCCTGTGGCATGGTGGGTGGGTTCAGGGCTGGGGTTCTGAGGGTACTGAGTTTGGGTCCAGTGCAGGTAGCTTTGTTTTTCCAGCCCCCAATTTTTTTTTCTTTACGTTGTCCCCTCGACATGCAGCCCCCTGGAGTTGAGAAATCTATAGTAGGGGGGTGTGGGGGGCTATGCACCGGAGGGTATATTGCTGCAACTGATTTTCTGCGCTGTACAGTCTCCCTAATTGCAATCGCCTTTCAGCAGTCGCCGTTATGGCATCAAACCAATTTTCATATATAAACAGAAACTGAACATTAACAGTCAAATGGTTGTAATCAAAACTAACATTGCAGACTGCCAAAACAAAACATGAGCGGCACATAGCCAGTGACTAAAATAATTTGTAAAAACTGAACTAAAACAAACAAAAGTGTCAAACAGCCATAAATGGAGTCCACTCCGATGAAAGGGGGGTTACTAGCGGGGCACCGCAGGGTTCAGTATTCGGGTCAGTCCACTTTAATGTCTTTATAAGTGACATTGCAGAAAGACTGGAAGTTAAAGTATGCCTCTTTGCAGATGATACAAAGATCTGCAACAGGGTTGATACATGGAGGGGGTTGAAATGATGAAAAGGGACTTGGCAAGGTTAGAGGAATGGTCAAAAGTATGGCAGCTTAGATTCAGTGCAAAGAAGTGCAAAGTAGCTCACCTGGGAAACAAAAAAACAGTGGAAGAGTACACAGTGGGGGAGGGAGGGAGGTACTAACAACAACAAGAAGTTCTGGTCAGAGCCGATATGGCTGTGGAGAGCTTTTGGGATGCTGTTACTCATTATTTGTAATGAATTTGCACAATGCAAATCTGTGGTGTGGCAGTTTCAATGTGGTCTTCCTTTTACACATTTTTACAATGTGTTTTTCTAGAATATGCCTGCTGATTGCTATATATTTAGTCTGGATAGTTCACAGAAGAAATGGTATCTTATTTTCAGTGGGGCTCTACATCTACACATTATTATGCTGCATTGTATAAAATCAGAACACACTAAAAACAATATTATACATCTGGGGGGATATATTAAGTGCCGAATCGATGCACAAGCAGAAAGATGCATTGTATAAAGAGGGTGTGCCAGTTGGCACTGATACAATATTCAAAGAGAATGCACCACCAGTACAGAGTGTGCCTACAGTGAAGCCCACCAGGATGAAGTACAGTACTGTAGAGTTACTGCAGAAAACAATGCAATTTCAAAGGGAGTTAATCCCTTTTGTCATGCAGTAAACTTGTGACACTGTGCTTCATCCTAGCAGACTTCATCATTCCTGTTGAAATTATGACCCTGGACAGGAGTCACAATGCAGGCGACCACCAAGTCGGGTGCATCCAGGTTGACTCTGACTGAATACCTGCCAGGGAGAATGTGTGGCACATACACATGTATGTACCACTGCCCCATGAGAGATATTCAGCCCAGGAATGCAAATGAACTAATTGAACATGCAGGGTGCAAAGAGGTCTTATGTATGTTCATTACCAGTCCATTTGCATGTTGGCATGGGGATGAATGCACCAGAACAGTTCTCGCCCCCAAGCCCCGACCCCAATTGCTCCCATGTGGGACAGGCCCTGATGTCTCTGGTGGTATAGTGGCACCCCCCACCACCACCAGTTCCACCAGCCCTGATCAAACCGGAGTCCAGGTTCTTTCAGTTCCATATTGTAGGGTCCCCAATGCCATGTCTGTTTGCACCTGAATACACCTACAGTCCATGTCCACAGTATAGCGACCCCCGCTCCCCTTCAACAGTGCACAGACACCCCCCTCCCTGCCCCCAGCCCATCTGATTGCAAAGACTGTCTCTGTAATGGGATCACACCACTCTAGCGGTGGGTGGCAGAGCACTCACAGTAGGATGCTGGAATGTGTTATATGTAGGCACGAGATGTGTGTAGATGATAACACTCAGTGGCCATACTCCTCAGGCACTTGCATGCAGATCCATCATCCCAGTGCCATTGCACTGCTCAGTGTGGGTGATGGCCAGTGCTGTACTCACTCACACAGGTCCCAAAACAGGCATGTTACAGCTGATCTCTCATTCATTTGTAAGTAAGTAAGTAAAGTAAAATTGTATTTATATAAGGCTCCCTTCCTGAGCTCAGGGTGCCTTTACAATATACCGTACAGTAACAATGTTATATTTAAAATCGGCAAAAACAATAACAATCTATCAATAAGTCCCTGAAAATGCCTGGTTAAACAGGTAAGTTTTTAAGTATTTTTTAAATCAGTTTTGTACAATTGGGGAACTGCAGATGAACTATCTATAGCCTGAAGCATACACTGCAAATGGCATTATAGGATACCACACCCATGGCACCCAGAATACTTCAGCAGTCAAGAGAGTGGCATATTACTCATATACAGTTGGGTCATTCCAGAGTGCAGGTCCCCAGCCTGGGTTCAGTGCAATCAATGGCTGGCCATGGCAAGGTGTGGAGGGCAGTGCCAGTCTTTGCAACAGGTTGGGTATGGGGGAGTGAGGGTGTCTGTGTACAGGGGTGGTGGATGGGAGTCATCTAGACTATGGATATGGACCATAGTTTCCTTTGGTGCCATTGGGTCTGGGGGGGCCTACACTATGGAGCTCTTCAGGGATGGAGTAGACTAAATTGGGAATGGAAAGGGGGTGCCTCTAGTCCACCAGGGCTGCCAGGCTGCTGTGTACCTAGGTGCACATCTGCAGCCTGCCTGTGGATGGCTGGTCTGGTTAGGCCAGCTATTTATGGCCTTTCTGTTGGCCGCAGTGCTCAGGACTGAGATGGGCACATTCCCACTGAATATGCTGCAGCACAGCATATGCATGGGATTGCCCACTCAACTTGAACAGCATACTATTTGTGTATGCCCTGGCCCATTCCCGTGCGGCCGGTGCATCCCGCACATTTGAATATCGTGCTGCTGTACATTGTTGAGTTGTGCAGCACATCTGCCTTTTCAACCGGTATGTGCTACATATCTCCTTTGAAAAGTGGGGCCCTGGACTAGATAGCTTGAATAAATACATTATAAAAATGGTAAAATCATGACCCCACTGAAAACAAGTTTTCGCATCTCATCTGGGACAGCCTGAGTAAATACAGTGCAAAAATGTGAAAATGAACATCCTTGTGACAATGAGAGATAGCATCTCCCCTACCCTATCCAGGATACAAGATATAGGATAAGAAATATTCAGTGCTCCCAGATCCAGATAACCATCATTCCGTAAGAAGCCCTCATTTTCCCTGTGTTTCCCCCACAATGGCATAATCAAATCCCTGTATAAATCCCTATAGATTATTTCATAAGCCACTAGTTCCTTATTTATGGCTTTGTTCTTTATTTATATCGGCAGCGTTTTATTAGGAAAAGTGCTCTGATCTGCTGCTCAGTATTAATGTAATATGTCAAGATGACCTTGGAATGATTTGGATTTATATACTATGCATAAGGCATAATGAGGACTATATGAAATAACAAATATCAAGCTCATTATTTCATCAACTATACTCAAAATGAGTAATCACAAGTCAGGAAATCTTTCAAAAGATACTAGTAATGCTTGTAGTTTTCAGACAAATTCTCATAGACTTTTTTCCTGTTCACCTGATGGAACCTTGAATGAGTTAAGTAAATGTTATTATTTTATCAAGGCCCTGATCCAGCAAATCAGTAAATACACACTCAGTATATCATATTATAAAATGGCAAAAACAGTCTTCTGTTTGCAATGGTTTGATCAGGAATTTTATAAATGGTTTCAGTTCTTTTTGTTACATCTGTGTTGGTCCAATAAAAAGGAGTCAAATCATTTGCTTCTGTATCACTCATGGTTTGTCAGCAGTTAATTCATTAGATGAGGTCTCCCATGCCAGGAATTTGACTGTTTCTCCGCCCTTCCCCAAAACACACAAATACATACACACACACAGTTATTATAAGAGATCTCAGTATCTCTTATTTGCTATCTTTGGGAAACAGGCCACAGCACTCTCTGTCCAAAAAAGATGTATGTATTTAGTCTGGGTAGTTCACTGAAGACCTGGCATTTTATTAGATAGGTCTTGAGAGGTTAAAAACAGTGTAAATCTTTACAAACTTTTCTGGGAAAGGGTAACATTTATGTGAGATGGCTGTTTCTTGAAAGATATTCATCCTCAACTGAATTAGTAGCAAAAAATGCTTAAATGCTAACCATTTAAATGTGCAAACTGTTGCATTTTGAAGGGGGTAAACAAATCTCCACTTTAACAGGCAACCAATATTTAACAAGCTGTTTCCTTTTCCGAATGGCCATCAGATAAGCAGCTTGGAGCTATGTCTCCAACATTCTAAACAGAAAGAAGGGATCATTTTATTTTAGTTGTCATAGTGATTTGTAGATGTGGAATAAGCTTACCACCTGTCCTGATTTTCGCAGGACAGTCTTGATTTGTGCAGCTTTGTCCTGCAAAAAAACATGAAAAATGCTACATGTCCTGATTTTATAGTAGAAAAAAAATATTTTCTAACTTTCTACTAAATGTTGAAGAGAACTACAATACCTTAACTAAAATACCTTTAAATGATAAGAAACAATATAAGCAACTAAGAAACTACAATACTTAGCCTTAATTCTGATTATGTAGAGAAAACAAGTTGGTTACATAGATCGAAGTTACGTACTGTCCTGTGAAAAATCATGTTTCAGTAAGAAATGTCCCACTTTGGGCTTCTTAAAAGGTGGTAAGCCTAATGTGGAGGGGTACATTGAAAAGTCCATAAAAATGTGTTCCACGAAATTCCATTTTCAAGCTACATATAGCAAAATGGCAGTAGGCGCTGCCCTCAGCCATAAAAATGGAAAGGGACTTGAGAGTAATCATATCAAATGACCTAAAGGTAGGCAGGCAATGTGAGAAGACAGTAAGGAGGGTTGGGGGGAATACTGGGATGTACAGGGAGAGGGTACCACCAGTAGAAAACAGGAAGTTGTCATCCCTCTGTAAAGACATTTGGTGAGACCTCATCTGGAGTATTGCATGCGGTTCTGGAAACCCCATCTCTACAAGGACATGGACAGGATGGAGGCAGTCCAGAAGAGGGCAACTAAAATGGTGGAGGGTCAGCACCAGAAACCATATGAAAAGAGGCTAAAGAAGCTTAATACAGTATGTATACTCTTGAAGAAAAGAGGAGAGGGGGGACCTGATATAAACTTTCAAGTACCTTAAAGGAATCAACAAAGTCCAAGAGGGTAGCATATTTCAGGAAAAGAGATGTGAAGAACAAGGAGGAATGGTTTGAAGATAGAGAGGGGATGGCTCAGGGGCAATGTGAGGAAGTATTTTTTCACAGAGAGGGTGCTGGATGCATGGAAGAGTCTTCCTGAGGAGTCTGTGGGGTCAAAAACAGTGGGGGAATGCAAGAATACATGGGACAGACATAAGGCGATTCTTTCGGGGGGTAGGAGGAAGTAGGCTGTTGGTTAACTAGGATCTGCAGCTTTTCCAATAGATACAGAGATGGGCAGACTGGGTAGGCCAAGAGGTCCTTTTCTGCTGTCAAAGTCTATGTTTCTATGTTTCCATGTAAACAAGGATAAGATGGCACATCATCAGTAACAGATCTATGGTGGCACACAGTCGTGAAAATCTAAAATAATGTCAACCCACCTTAAAAGAAAAACATTGCAAACCACACTAAAAACTATTGGCCATCCGTTTTATAACATAACAAAAGGCAAAGTCCATGGAATAAACAATGGCAAGGAGCCAAACATATAAACGCAGAAACCAGCCATGCAGTACAACTGAAATACAGGCCAGCTGCAGTACATCAACAAAAAAGGCAAAGCACTGGAGGAAAACTGGTGCAAGCAGCGCAAAATGAAAACATGCCAAACGGCCAACCAAAGGAATAACAAAATAAGTGCCAGGACTGTGTCTGAGTACTGTTGAAGGGTAGAGGGCCTGGATGCTCTCATTGGCCTACTATAATAAATAGATTTTAAAAACATAATCAAGAGCAGTCACACCTCTACAGCACAAGAGTGCTGTACAGCTAAATGGATTCAGGGAGACTCTGACTCATTATTCTGAGGTTAAAGTTTCTTTGTTTTTACAAATGGTTAAATACGCTTCCTCTCTACCACAAAAGAAATATGTTCTGGCATGGGGCCACTTCCTCAGACACCACAGCTGTCACAATGCTATTAGGCAGAGTTCCTGTCCGGGGAGATTGCGGCTGCTCAAAATCGAACATCTCAGCTGTTCCGAACTGCCAATAGACTGTGCAACCCAGCCTGTCTACAAGTTCGGAAAGCATTTTCACAAGAAGAGTGTGATAAACTTGCTCAATTTTTTGCAAATAAGGTTGCTGACATCAGATCGGCTTTCCATCCGGCACACTCTGTTGGCACTGTGGTGGACCAGTGCAGGTTCACATATCTTGGCATTCCTTGGATTACCTGTGGCTGATCAGCTTTCATGGATGTCATGCGGATTGTCCAGAGTGTGCACCCTACATGCTGTAGGTTGGATCCGGGACCTACTTCCCTAATTTTGGGTTGTAGTGATGTCATTGGCCCTGTCCTAGCTCAGATAGTCTGATACTCCCCGGAGACAGGTGAGTTTCCAAGCCTCCTAAAAGAGGCAGAGGTGACACCACTCTTGAAGAAAGCTTCTTTGGACCCAGACTGCCTTGCTAACTATAGACCAGTCTCTAACCTTCCCTTTGTGGGGAAGGTGATTGAGAAAGTAGTGTCCACACAGCTGGAGTACCACATGACCATCCATGCCATGTATGAACCTCTCCAGTTCAGATTTCGAAAGAAGCATAGTACTGAAACAGCACTGATTCAGATGCTGAATGATCTCCTGATGGCTAGAGATGGGAGGAGCCATTCTATCTTGGTCCTCCTAGGTCACTCATCAGTGTTTGATACTCTGGACCATGGGGTACTGCTTGATCGCCAGAGGTTCATTTAAGGACTGTCGGGTATGGTCTTCAAGTGGTTTACATCATTTCTCATGGGAAGGTCTCAGAGGGTGGTGTCAGGATTTTTTCCTCTGACCCAGTCTCGTTAACATGTGGAGTTCCTCAGGGTTCAGTGCTGTCCCCCATGTTGTTCACAGTATATATGCTACCCCTCGGAGTCATTGTAAGAAGGTATGGGCTGAGGTTTCACTGCTAAGCAGATGATACCCAGCTCTACCTTTCTTTTGCCACTGATCAGGATGTCTTGGTCTTTAATAACTGTCTTGCTGAAATCCAGGAGTGGATGAATGCCAGCTGGTTAAAGTTGAACTCTGATAAGATCGAGGTATTGGTAGTAGATCCTGGTTGCTGGATAGAGAGGTTGGGAGGGGTTCGCCCTCTGGCTTATATCTTGGGGGTGAGCCACTCCCAACCTCTGAACAGGTGTTGAACCTGGGGGTAATTTTTGACGATGGGCTAACCCTGCATTCTCAGGTGTCGGCTGTCATCAGTTCCTCATTTTACTATCTGAGGAATATCACCAGGATCAGGCACCTTGTTCCATCCGACGACCTTCCTACTTTGATCCATGCTTTTGTGACCTCGCACTTGGACCACTGCAACTCCCTGTACCTAGGGCTACCTGGGGTGGAAATCCACCGCCTGCAGCTAGTACAGAACGCTGCAGCATGGCTGTGGACAAGATCCTTGTGGTCTTGTCATATTTCGCCAGTGCTGTACAGACTGCACTGGCTGGCAGTTCAGTGGTGGATCACCTTTAAAATCGGTGTCCTGACTTTTAAAGCCCTACATGGACTTAGCCCAGACTACCTGAAAGATCTTCTGGTTCCTCATTGCCCCTGGCGATCGCTCCGCTCAGCCAACGAGGGGTTGCTAGAGATTCCGAGGGTACATTTGAAATCTTCTGGGGCTAGAACATTTATGTATGCTGCCCCTACCCTCTGGAATTCTCTACCCCATTGGTTACATGAGCACATGACCATGGAGGGTTTTAAGCAAGCACTGAAAACCTGGTTATGGAGTCAAGCCTATAGCATTTAATTGATGGAATGAGTTTAAGATTTTATGATTATATTATTTGCCTTGAGATGTTGTGCTGACTACGTTGTTGAAAAATTCTGATTATGTGATTTTAACTTTGTTAGGCGCCTTGGTTTTGAAAGGCACCATAAAAATAAAGTTTATTATTATTAGTAGTAGTAGTAGCTTGCTGACTTCCAAACCTTTTAGGCTGGCATTTTTATTTGAGATTACAAGAGTTTGCTTAGCTGCAGCAGGGCTCATTTTATTCCTGCTTGGTGATCTCTCCCACTGCAATGCTTTTGATCTCCTGATGGCCCACTTACTACTCTACCCTGGACACTGCAATGGGAGAGAGATCAACCATCAGAAATTAAATGGAATCCTGCTGCTGCTTCTTAGCAAACACTTGTGAACTTCCAGGTAATCTCAAGAAAAAAACCTCCAACCTAAAAGGTCCTGGAATAACTAAGATTATAGCATTGTTTTTATTTATTTATTTAAATGTTTCTCCAGGAAGTCACGCTTAGCAACAAGTTGCTCGTCTCCCAGTGCAACTTTGGGGGTAGGGAACAATAGGATAGAATACAGAGAAATGTTACAATGTTGGAATACAGTTTGCTTACTTGCATACAGTGAGAGTGGGAGGGATTACAGGTAGATAACTTTGGCTAACATTACAACAGTTAAGTATAGTAGATATGAAAAAACACATAGCTAATTGCAAACAGTTGGTGACAGTTGGTAACACTGGAATACATATAATAACTTGGTAACAGTATGTATGGGGCATATGACAAGGGCATATGAGGGAAGGTGTGCAGCTGCAGTCTATTGGACTGGTGTTGCACACTTGAGCAGACTAGATTGACTGAATCACCTGTATCTGCTGGCAATTTCATATGTCTGTATGTTCGTATGTAGCACTAGATGGTAAGGTGACACAATAGTAATTTGCAGCCATTAGTGTAACATAGATATTCAAGATTTACTTTAATTGGAGTAAAGAGAGGAAGAATGGAAGGAGGGAACAAAAAATTTGCTGACGGCGGAATGGAAGAAGGGAAAGGAAACTTATGGAGAGATGCAGGCAGAACATTATTTTTGAGGCAAACAGAAACAACAGGGTGGACTAAAATGCATATAAGAGAGGTATAGGGGTAGGTTATAAGTGCTTAATTGAGTGTAGGGGTAGGCCAGTGTTAGGCTATATTAAACAGAAGGGGGGTAAGAGGAGAGGAGAGGTAGAGTGTGGCAGGGGTGATGAGATAGAGCTTTGTAGGTGGGGGGTATCCAAGGGGGGAGTTGAAATTCAACAGTGTCCTGTTATCCCTATCTGGGAAGGGTGGTGGACAGCCCTACTGGTAGGACACAGGTTATAGGTGATGAGAGTTATTTATATATAGGGATGCAAGGGGGTGTTGGGGAGGGATGTTGTGGGAGGGGGTATCAGAGGTCAACTATAGTGGTGGGGACAGTACCCCAACAGAGTGCTGGGTGATCCTGCCTGCACAAGGCAGTGATCTAGTAGTTACTGAGGGGTGCAATAAAAGGAGAAATAGGGTAAAGGGGGTGAAGTTGTTGCAGAGCATGCATTATAGATCCTGCCTGCACAAGGCAGTGATCGAGCTCACAGGAGGGAGCTAGATTAAGGGTAGA
Organism: Neoceratodus forsteri; assembly: GCA_016271365.2. Taxonomy (NCBI): domain Eukaryota; kingdom Metazoa; phylum Chordata; order Ceratodontiformes; family Ceratodontidae; genus Neoceratodus; species Neoceratodus forsteri. The sequence goes on from CM057454.1 coordinate 1,279,334,637, forward strand.
GAAAGAAGGGGGAGGAACACTTTAAGAGGAGGAAGTGTATGGGACTAGTAGGAGCACGATCAGAGGGAAACAGGAGTGATGGGGAGTTGGCATTTGGTAACATGGGCTTAGGGAAGATGGCAGGGGGATTAGGGAGGGTCATGGCAGGCACAGGAAGGGGCAAGGAAGTTCTGGAGGGCAGAGTTAATGGAGTAGCAAGAGGATGAGTGGCGAAGTTGAGGGGGAAGTTAATGCCAGATTTTTTGGAGGTGATAAGAATAACCTGATTGGCCAATAAGGGAGGAGCAGCATGGGACCACCAGAGTTAGTGAGTCCATAGAGCTTAGGGAGTGGGAGGGAGGGGGTGGTTGTAAAGGAAAGGGAGAGATAGGAGGGAAGTTCACTCAGCCAATGCTTGGAGGTGAATTTTGCACACTGAGAGAGACGTTGGTTTGTCAGGGAAAGGAAGGATAGGGAGTGGGTAGGAGATGGCTGGGGCTGAAAGGGATAGTAGTTTAGGATCAAGACCATCTAAGGAGAAGCCTTTTGAAGGGCTAATCACTAGCAGGCATTTAGGGTGTCATTTGGGGAGATAGTAGTGAAGGAAATGGAGCTCAATATGTATACCCTAGAGCAAAGGAGGGAGAGAGGTGATATGATCGAAACATTCAAACATCTGAAGGGCATTAACAAGGTGAAAGAGTCCAACATGTTTCAATATAAGAAAAATAGCAGGACAAGAGGACACAGCATGAGATTAGAGGGAGGCCGATTAAGGGGTAATGTAAGGAAGTTCTTTTTCACAGAAAGGGTGGAGGATGCATGGAAAAACCTACCTCAGGAAATGGTGGATATGAATACAATGCAGGGCTTCTAGCAGGCATGGAATAGGCATAAGGGAGAAATACAGTTGCGTATGAATAGATAGGCCTTTTACTGAGTACAGGCCTATGGCACATTCAAAAGGTAGAAAAAATGAGCAGACTGGATGGGCCTTGTGTTCCTTATCTGCCATCAACTTCTATGTTTCTATGGTTTCTATTGCAGGGGGAATCGGGGGGGTGTTCATAGGCATAGGAAGGGGCAGAGGGAGGGGCGTAATTTGGGAGGGGATTGGAGTAGCTCATCAGCACAAGTGGTGTAATAGGAGTTGAATTTAGTAGCTACTACAACTGGATCGGCAATCAGGGTGGCGTTTATCTTAAGTATAGGGGTGGTTGGACAGGATGGTTGGTAAAGAGGGTGTTGACCACTCTCCAGAACTAGGAGGGGGAGTTGATGTTTGTTGCGAAGGTAGATTTGAAGTACTCTGTTTTGGTTAGCCTGATAGCACGGGTGCAGGCATTATGGAGTCTTTGGTAAATAAGGTCATTTGGAATGTGGGAGACATTGTGCCATTTCCTGGCCAGATCTCTGGCTCTGTGGCAGGCTAGTAATTCAGGAATAATCCGGGGAGGTGATGACATCTAACCCTTGTTTGTTTTAGGCGTGCAAAGGCATCCCAAATTGCTAGGAAGATGTCTTTAAAATAGAACAGGGCTTTATCAACCAAGGACATGCTTGCTAGAGGGGATCAGTCTGAGAGAGCAAGGCTATGCAGGAGAGGTTCCAATTCTAGGGATTTACAAGTCCATATTTGTAGGGTTTTATGTGGGGATTTAGGGCTGTGACCACCATGGACCCATAGGATATTGCCCTAGACCATGAAACATTAGCCTATTGTGGTAGAGAGGAGGGTCATTTAACCACTGGTAAAAATAAAAACAAAATAAGCAGCAGCAGACCAGTCCTTGGTTTGAGTCTCACAACCTCAACTTGTACACTGTGTGACTCTGAGTAAGTCACTTAACCACCCAGTGCTCCCAGATCGCCACTGAAAACAGGCACCTGGTGGGTCTTACCCGGTTACCAAAGACTAAAATAAAATAAAGTAAAGAAAAACATCTTTAATATCATAATAAGGAGTCCAAGTCATACTCAGACCATTTAATTGTCTGGGGTTATGTCAGCCCAACATCATATTATTTATTCTCTGCCAGACGATGTGACTGTAGTTTCTGTCCCTGAAATGAGACTGCACAAACTGCATGCTCACTAGGATACAAAGGATGCATGTTGCCTCCCCCAGCAGGGCATGCATCCTCCATACATGGTGCAGTGTTCTTATTAACATGAGCCTTAGTGCCTCCACATCAGCCTTTCCAACCTATCATGGACGGACAACTGGAACAACAATGGGAACAAACTCAACATGTGCGCCACACATGACAAAGGCCAGACCTGCTGCAGGTGGTGTAAGATGTACACCAGTCATGTATGCAGCAGACATGGCCCTCTGGGGTACAACACACTATACATACATCTGACAATCCACCAATGCAGGGCAAAGTAGAGCATATGGATGTTGCCAGTGCATGGCATCCACAGCACAGGTCCTTTTAATGACTGAGTGTAGACAAAGGAAATGGATGCCTAGTAGGCTGGTAGTATGTCTGTGATAGTGTCAGCAGTGTGTGTGTGACACCAATGGTATCCATGCATACACCACTAGGGTGTGCAGTGCACCACACACAAGAAGCTGGACAGATCGTGGGATGTAGCCATTAGCAATGCACATTGGGTGGAACACAATGGGAATGTTGTAGTTGTAGTAGTAGTAGTAGTAGTAGTAGTAAATCATTTTTGGTCAGAGAATACTGGAGACATTCCATTGAGCAAAGCTCATTTTCAATGAAATTCCAGTCCCATAAAGTGCAAAGTTTCACATAAATTAAACATAAACACATACATACACTTTGAATAATAATAAATAAAAACATATCCAGACATAACATATATGATCATTATATCAAAATTTTAAAATACATTACACTGATTACACTGATTACAAAAGTAAACAGTCTTTGTCCAAGCGGTACACCATTGAACAAATTTACAAACATTGGTCCTGACCCCTGGACATCTTAAACATTGAGTGACTCATTCCAGAGGAAAACTCCCCTAAATGGGATAGAGGATCTTCCAATATTTAGATTACAGCTGGGGATACAAAATTGGACACCATGTGTCAATCTCAAATCCCTTCCAAATTTCCTAAGCTTAAACAACCCAACAATATAATATGGAACCTTATGGTTGCAGACCCTAATCATGAAATTCCAACTCCAAGCTTCATGGGAAATTAATTGTTCTCTTGAAACTCTTCTAATCCAATAGTTCTGTCGGCTAACCCCCTTATGGACTGCTGCAGACAACTACAACAACTGTGAATGGGGGGGGGTAAAGCCTTCAGGGTCTTCAGAGAGACATAGATTTTACAGGTCAGGTTCAATTCATTTTTATTAAATTCCCCCATGTTTCGTTCCGTTTCTGAAGCTTGTTCACGGGGTTATTTATTTGTTCAATTCACATCTATAGCATAAATATATACACAATTAATCCACTGTATCACTTTATATAAACTTAATATATGTTTAAATCAATCTTGTTCAACTGCAACGGAAGCAGCCAGCCTACCTAAGATCTCTGTTTGCATACTTTCTTAGAAATATTCTTAAAAAAAACAGTGCATTTATAAAAGACTCTATGGATATTATAAATAAACTTGATTCTATATCTGAACAAGGAATTCCAGAAAATATAGTACTAGCGACATTAGATGTCATGGATTTATATACTGTATGTCTTTACCTCATAGAGAGGGAGTCGAATGTTTAGGCATGCTGTTAGATAAAAGAATAAGTGGAACACGTCCCCATATCAGAATTTTACAAGAGTTAGCTGAATTTGTGTTACACAAAATAATTTTGAATTTGATAATCAGTTTTTCCAACAAATAAAAGGCACTGTTATGGGCTCAGCAATGGCTCCTGCATATGCTAACGCATACATGAATAATTTGAACATCAGTACATATTTAATGAAACAGGAGTGTTTTATAATACTAAAATATTAATTTGGTATAGATATATTGACGATATATTTATGATGTGGGCAGGAAGTGAACAAGAGCTGGGGGTGTTTGATACAGAACTGAATTCAAAAGATCATAATCTGAAGTCTGTCATGAATGTTGATAAAGTTAAGGTACCATTTTGGGACCTAAATATACATCTAGAAAATGTACAAATTCATACTAGCCTGTATAGAAAAGATACCGATAGAAACACACTACTACATAACAAGAGTTTTCATGAGCCATGTCTAAAGAACAGTATTCCCTATGCACAATTAACTCGAGCCAAAAGAAATTGTAGTAAACAAGAAGATGCAGAAAGAGAGATAGCTTCGATGACAGAGAGATTTAGAGATAGGGGATACCAGTGGGGAACATTAAAAGCAGCAGAGGAAAGAATAAAACAAAAAGGATAGAAAAGAATTATTTAAACAGACCCCTAAAACCCAGTCAGAATCAAACTTAGTGATGTCTATTCAGTACAATCATAAGATGACTAACATCAGGAAGATCACATGTAAACACTGGCATTTGGTACAGTATGATAATCCAAACATCAAGGAACTACAATGTCCACCTATAATAGCAGCTAAAAAAGTGAGGAACATTAAAGACAGGTTAGTGAAATTAAGGTTTAAACTACCATCAAACCTGGGAGAACAGCTTCTATTGGGTCCTTTGAGTCCAGGAATGCACCCCTGTGGCAGGTGTGCAGTATGCAATAATACATCGAGGAAACAAATGTTTATAAATCCTCACACAAGAGAACATCATTCAATATTACAACATATCACTTGCCTTTCAGAAGGGGTTATATATGTTATTCAATGCCCTTGTGACTTACTATATGTGGGACAGACCAGTAGGGTACTGAAAACTAGAATTTTGGAACATAAAGGGGACATCAGAAATAAAGATTTAAACTCCTCAGTGGTGACACATTTTAACAGCAGGGGCTATACTGGTGCCTCCCTACGCTTCTGGGGTTTAGAAAAAGTATTTCCACCAATTAGAGGTGGTAATTATTGAGATAAACTGTTACAATGTGAAATGAGATGGATCTTTAAATTACATGTTTTAGAAAATAATGTAGGAATGAACACTGACATGAATTGGCAAGTATGTTAAACATATATTATTTGGGTTAGGATTTAATAAACAGTCATACGGTGCATGTCTAGAATTCTTGGATGTTAACTACAAATAAAAATAGCTAATGGGGCACAATAGTCCCCCCCTTCCTTCTCCCTATTATTCCTTTTCCCATTTTAATCTTGTTTTTAAATTTTTGGAGTTTTGTAATCAAAAAACTGTTTTTTAATCAGTTTGACAGAACAAGTATTGTTAGAGGAAACTCGTGTCAAATAAATGATAAGACTTAAATAGTAAGATGGTAACAGATATTGGTTCAAGCACGGAACAAGATAGGAGCTTACACAGAACAGTGTTATGCCTTTATGAGCTGTGGCAGAGTCCTTGGGCATGCGCTATAAAGAACTGATGTGTGCGCATGCGTGGACACGCTGTAGTGTCATCATCACGTCACCCCACGAACACTCTTCTGGGGAAGCTCAAGAGGATGCACACCCAGCAGGGTTCGCCATTACAACAGAACGTTGAGCAATAGGGCATACAAAAAAGGACTAGCAACGTTTTTTCAAAGGTAATAATAGTAGTTTGGTACAAATTGGTTTAATAAATTGAGAGACTGAATTTATACTTTAACTAAACAACTAAATATACTTTACATTTTTTGTCTTATAGAAAGGGACATGGTACACAGAAACATAGTTTGAAGTCCTGTGAGAAGCAGAGATAAAACCACAGAGCTAGGTATGCTTGTTTGGTTGTTGTTGATACGTAGGAAAGACAAATTACTGGTTTGGAAATAGCAGAATAATTCTTAGCATACATATTTAAAATGCAACAGCAATAATAGAGTGTCTCTGGATAGATATGTTGGAGGATTTGTGAATTGCTTAATTTGAGTTGCTAAAATAATGAAAGCTTAAATAATTTAATGTCTTACAGAGAAACACATTCCCAGTGGGGAAGCTATTTTGTAAGCCTAAAAGAAATACAGATAAATCTGCAGACTTGGGTATGCTGGGTTGGTTGTTGTTACAAAGGAGATATACTCCATATTTGGGGATAGTAACATGATTTTGCTCCATGCTGAACAGAATGCTTAAATTATCTTTGTGCTTACAGGAAAGTGTATGCAGCTTAAATATTTTAAGAAAGTATGCAAACAGAGATCTTAGGTAGGCTGGCTGATTCCATTGCAGTTGAACAAGATTGATTTAAACATATATTAAGTTTATATAAAGTGATACAGTGGATTAATTGTGTATATATTTATGTTATAGAAGTGAATTGAACAAATAAATGAACTCCATGAACAAGCTTCAGAAATGGAGCGAAACGTAGGGGGAATTTGATAAAAATAAATTGAACCTGACCTGTAACGTCTATGTCTCTGTGAAAACCCTGAAGGGCTTTACCCCCCCTCCACAGTTGTTGTACCTAACCATGAAATGCAATAGCTGTATATTCCTTCTCACAAGAGGTCTATTCCAATTTCATTCATTAAATAAATAACACCTGTGTGTTCTAAACGGAACCTCTAATGTGAAACGAGCCTACCTAAAAAATAGCTGGTTCACCTTGTTTAACAATACCCCAGAGGCCCCTCCATAACATGACTGCATAATATGTGTAAGGAAACAATCATGCTGAATGCTGGACATGAATCAAAGCATACAGCACCACACCAGGGCCAATATGCAGCCACACACCAACTGTACTCTGCACAGACCCAGGTAATGCACACCTGTAATGTGGGAGTGTGGGCATTAGTGCTGACATATGTTCCAACCCTCCAACATATGGATACTACCAACCAACCAACACTTTATTTATAAAGCGCCTTTCGAAATCAAGGCGCTGTACAGACAAGAGCCACAGTACATAAAAACAACAGCAGTATAAATTACTTAAAATCAGTCTGGATAAGTCTAAGTAAATAAATAAGTTATTAGCTTAGTTTTAAAGCTACTGATGGTCAGGCACTCTCTTAACTAAAAAGGTAGAGAGTTCCACAGGGTCAGTGCTGCAGATGAAAAGGTGCAAGCCCCAGAAGTTTTCAAACGAACCCTGGGAAGCTCTAGCAATCCCTTATCAGCAGATCGGAGAGGACGACTGGGTGAGTAGGGAGTCAAGAGATCTTTCAGGTATTCAGGTCCCTGTTCATGTAGGGCCTTGAAGGTAAGCAAACTTGCCTTATAGGTGATCCGCCACTGAACTGGCAGCCAGTGCAGCTCACACAGCACAGATGTAATGTGACTGGTCCTAAAGGTACCAGTCAACAGCCTGGCTGCAGCGTTCTGCACTAGCTGCAAGTGGTGGATATCTACCCCAGATAGCCCAAGGTAGCGGGCATTGCAGTAATCAAGATGGGTAGTAATGAAGGCGTGGACCAATGTTGGAAGGTAACCCGGAGGAATCAGGTGTTTCACCCAGGCGATATTCCTCAGATGGTAAAATTAGGATTTAACTACAGCCGACACCTGAAATTTCAAGGTCAGACCATCGTCAAAAATAATGCCCAGGTTACGCACCCGGTCTGAGGTAGGGAGCTGGACACCATCAAGCCATAGGCCTGACATGTGCCCAGCCCTATAACCCACCCCCGGGTGACCAGGGTCCACAACCAACACTTCAGTCTTATCCGGGTTCAGTCTCAACCAGCTTGAGTTCATCCAGTCTTTGATCTCGGAGAGGTAACTATTTAGCACAGAGACCACATCATCCTGTTTGAGCAACAAAGGACATATACAGCTGAACGTCATCTGCATAGCAGTGAAAACTCAAGCCATATCATCTGATGATATCTCCCAATGGCAGCATATACACTCTGAACAACATGGGCACCAATATGGAACCCTGCAGCACCCCGGAGGACAGGGGTTGGGAGTCAGAGGAATAAATTCCTGTGACCACCCTCTGAGACCTGCCTACAAGGAAAGATCAAAACCATTTGAGGACTGTACCTGACAGTCCACAAAGGAACCGCAGGGTCTCTAAAAGCACTCCATGGTCCACAGTGTCAAAGGCTGCTGAGAGATCAAGAAGGACCAAGATGGTATGAGCTTTTCAATCTCTCACCATTAGGAGGTCATTAAGTACCCGAACAAGGGCAGTCTCTGTGCTATGCCTCTTCCTAAAACCAGACTGGAGAACTTCATAGACATTGTGAGTCACAAGGTGATCATCCAGCTGCAACGCTACCACCTTCTCAATAACCTTCCTCACAAAAGGAAGGTTAGAGACAGGTCGGTAGTTAGCCAGATCGTCAGGATCCAAGGAGGGTTTTTTTAACGAGTGGTCGAATGGCTGCCTCCTTTAGGGGGTCTGGAAAGACTCCTCTCTCCAAGGATCTCCATACAATTTCAGCTAGGATTGGGCAGATAGCATCTACACAACCCAGTAATATGTGAGTAGGGCCCGGATCCAAGCTACAGCAGGTTGGGCACAAAGTCTGGATGATCTTCACAATGTTCATTAATTTTGGTCAGCTGAAATCAGTCCAGACAGACCGAGTGCTCACTACCTCCCATCGACCTCCGCAACCCCTCATGGAGGGAGCCGGGCCGATTCTGGCCCTAATGCTGATAATCTTTTCTGCAAAAAAATGAGCTAGCTCATTACACTTCCTTTGTGAAAATGCTGTTCCAGACAGAAGACAGATCAGATTGCACAATCTGTCGATGGTTCGAAAGAGTTGAGCCGGTTGATTTTACACAGCAGAAATTTCCCTGGACAGGAACTCTGCCTTCTTATGGGAGATTTCTGATTGATAGCCCACACAGTGTTCCATCAATTTAAGCCTGTCAGCATCAAGGCCAAACTTCTGCCATGCTCTCTACAGCCTTTGACCAACCTGCCTCAACTCCTTCAAGGACCCATCATACCATGGTGTCCTTGGGCAAAGAGTGAGTGGTCAAACACAAAGAGGAGTAATTGAATACAGGACATCTCCCACTGCCTTATTATAGGCTAGTACTAGATCCCCCAGACTCGTGCTTTCACTCAGCAATCCTGATAGGTCAAGAACCGCGGACAGACCCTCTGGGGTAATTTCCCTTAAAGGGCGGTACCGGACCATCTCCGAAGTGGTAGGTCTATTTGAGGGGGCCCCAAAACTGAACCCTATGGTATGATGGTCAGACAAACTGACTGGTTCCACCTCCAAATCAGAGATCTCCATCCCCAGAAGGAACAGCAGATCCAGTAAGTGACTGCCTATATGGGTAGAGGAGGTAACAACCTGTGTAAGGCCCAGGATTGTCATTAGCTGGAGGAGATTTTGACCAATTGGTGAGAGTTCATCATCGACCCAGGCATTAAAGTCCCCCAGAATAATCAATCTGGGAGATTCCAATACCATGTTGATGATGAAGTCCGCAATCTCCTGCAGGAATAAACCCCCATCACCTGGAGGACGGTAAATGAGGAGTATCCTGCAGCCTACACACTCTCCCATGATATACTCAAAGGATCTGGTAATTTCCACTGGAACCTCTACAAGGCTCAGTTTGGTCTTAAAGAAGATGGCTACACCCTGACCCCTATGATCCAACCTTGGGCAGTGAATCACTGAGAACCCAGCTGGAACTGCAGAAGCCAAAATTGGGCCTGCATTTTCATCCAGCCAGGTCTCGGTAATGTATGCCAGATCCACCTTTTCAACAAGATCAGCTAAAATAGCTGTCTTGTTTTTGATGGCCCTGGCATTGCATAACACTGCCTGGGTTGGATGAGATGTTGAGGAAAACTCAGCTCCTGACCAGCATTAATTGCTTGGCCCTTGGGTATGAGAACAAGGCAGGGATTACCCCTGTCCTGGCACCATTTCACCCCAGGGTGTCGCCTGGTCCCTACCACCCCAATTTGTCCCCCCCTTTCCATTGCTCGACCAGGCCCAGTTCCCTGCCCCTTCCTATTCCTCCTAGCAATTTCAAGCAATTGACAATGCTTATAAACCTCCACTGGAAGATAGGGGCAATCAAAAGGGTGCAGCTCCCTGAGCCTGGTGAGGGAAATACTGCCTGACCATCTTCTAGCAGCCCCAGCACATTTTAAAACAATAACAATCCCACACTATATAACTTAATCCCTCCAACCGACTAATATAATTAACAATCCAAAATAAAATATACTATTAAATATATAACAAAACCAAATCAATAACTATATAAAATTACAAATAATATACCCTCCAAAACCACAATCGAGTCCTCAGAAAGAACAGCAGACCAAAATGTAAATCAACAAAAGTAAAATCTTCAGCCCCTTAAAGTCCTCTCACAGTCTGAGGAAGCCAAACAGAGCCCAAGAACTCTCACTCCTTGGAAAGTAAAATAAATATATCCCAAAAATAATTTTCTCGGCCTCCAAGCACTCTCACTGCGAGAGAGACCAAAACAAGTAATGAAATGTTGTCCAGAATATTTTCTGCCCCCAAGCACTCTCACTGCAAGGGGGGTTTCAATTCAACAGTAAGTAAAAATGATAAGTCTGACCAAAAACAGATGAACAAATCAATAGATTATTATCCAAAGTATTTTCTGCCCCCAAGCACTCTCACTGCAAGGATTCCAAATTCAAACAGTAAGAATAAAAAGTCTGACTGTAAACAAATGAACTAGTCCACGAAGTGAAATAAAAATCCTCTTCTCTGTTCATATATCCAGGTGGTGCAGTAGCGAAGCCCCAAAAATCCTAAAAAAGGGGACCAAAACTACAAAGGCCCGCGGCCAACACTGTGGATCTCAGCTGGGCCCACCCACCAGTTTGCCCCTGGAGACACCTAAAGGACTACTGACAGAGTCCGTCGGCTACCCGGCTGACCCAGGGTCAGGTCCTCTGTGCCGCCGCACACCCCAGCAGATGGACACCCCACAGGGTTGGGATCACCATTTTACAGCACTGCAATATACAACACCTTCCACTTCGAATAGACTTCCATGGAACAGCCCAAGTTAAATCCAAATGATCCTCACTTTCTCTCCAAAAGTACAGCCGGTCAATTCCCCCAACAATTTCCTTCCTTCGTTAACCCTTCCTTCACAAGAGTTCAACTCCAGGATCCTGCCAAATTGGCTCCCAAAAATACACCAGTAAATCCAGACAAATCCCAGCAAGAAGTTGAAGCAGCAAGCCCAGCACAAAAATGGCAGTGTCAGTGATAGTAGGCCGAGACGAAATGGGCTCCAGTACACACTACAGAGATGTTCCAGGTCCAGAATTGCTCCAGCTGGCCAATCATCCATACCAACAGGGCCAACGAGCATGACCAACCCAAACACGGCAGATACAATGGACCGAAACCGGAGAAACGGGAGGGCAACAGAGAAAATAATAACGCAAATAAAATAATGCAAAAATAACGCAAAATAAACTTAAACAAAAATCAATAAAAGTCAGAGTAAAGGTTACAAAGTAATTGCTAGCAGCAGCCAGTAGCGCACCCAGTCTGGCGGCCATTTTCACCAGCCCCCATCTACACACGTACTCAGGCAGACAAAACAAACAGCAACATCAAAGAATTTTAGAGAAGCTAGGTGTGTGTGTGTGTGTGTGTGTGTGAGAGAGACACAGTATGTTACTAGGGATTCCATCATGTGGTGCATGTGGACAGACAAGAGACAAGCTGCCACAGCTACCACACACATCCTGAACATTCAACAGTGCTGTAGTGTTGTACAGTGGACTACTCACCACAGGAATGTGTCAGCCAAGGCCGGCCTACATGTGTGTACCCAACACGTGGCATCACAATGAATGGTGCTGTGGTGACGGCACAGTTGCCGCACTATATACTGTGAGAAGTACCAACCCCACTTGTTCATCAGGGAACATTCAGAAGCAGGCTGTGCCAACACCAGTGGCACCACTGCTTCCCTGACTCAGCAGTGATGGCATTCAGGCATACCACAGGGATCTGTGGGCCAGTGGTACCTAACCAGTGACCACACAACAATGCCATTGTAAATGTGCACCACTCCCCCAGGGACACAATACAGATAGTGCAGCATATGTGCCATGATGTACACAGGGTGACATCACATAACACAGTACAGTCCACCAGCATGTATGCATGGCACACACTGTCAAACCAGATGACCCAACACAGTCCACATGTAGGTACTGCACAACGTTGTATATTGGCAATACACATGCATAGCCCAGTAGTCTGCATGCCACATGCATGAGGAATGTACAGTAGGTAGCATGCTTCAGGTGCACATGTGGATAGATAGTGCAATATGCAATAAAACAGAGACATACCTGAGCAGGCCAAACCATGTGACTGTGCTGGTGTTTCCCTGCTTGGGACCAAACCTTGGATGTCCCAGATCCACCCCCTCCAGGTGACTCTAGCTGAGGATGCCTAGGACATGGATCAACCCATTGTTCTTCGTTCTATTCCCAGCCCCTGTGCTGTTGCACCCCTGCTGCAGTAGCTGTGGAGACAAGGAATACAGATATGAGAACGTAAGTGAAAGACAGGACACTGAGCAGCACCAGTATGTGCCGTGCATACCCATGTGGCACGGATGGCATATAACATAGCACTCCAAAGTCATGCATAGGTTCAGGGCTATGATTGATTTTGTGGTTTGACAACACTGGCACTAGCGTTCATACAGGGATGTGGATCTGAAGATGCAGCATGCATACTAGGTGACCTACATTGCACCTCCTCACCTGGGGGCCCAACAGGTGGACATCAGGCACATTGTACTACCTGCAGCCTACACACTGTAATAGATGTAGGGTACACACATTGCCATGTGTGCCCCATACCAATTGCAGCTATTGGTGCATACTGCAACTACCCATGGATGCAAGTGCAATTACACCCTCACAGTTTCCAGAGGTACGTCTGATGGTATGTGAGCTCCATTCATATAAAGGACCTTGCACAGCACTGTACCATAATAAGCAGAACACCATCATGTAAACACTCTGCCTCCTCCTCCTCCTCCTCCTACGTTCTGATTTGTTGTGCTGCAGGGCAAAGCTGAAAGCAGGTCTCAACTAAAGGGCCTCAATACACCTGTCCAACACAGATTGAAGGTATAATCTAAGTTTTTGTCACAGCCTGATGTGGTGCCCAGGATACTCAGAACTGGGCCTATTCACAAAAGTTTGGATTGCCTATGTACAGTACAAGTCACATTAAACTGTTCCGCCAATGAGTTGTTTTAACATTTCTGACTGAGTTGCATAAGTGTTGTTGGATCTAGTACAAAGCCCTGCACAAACTGTTTCTTAAGAGTTAAAACTCAGTTTTGCATTGCATTGTGACTGGACTGCTGATGCAATCCAAATGAGTTGCCAAAACATTTTACAAACATAGCTCTTGAGCTGGTTAAGCATTGAAAAACAATGTAGTATGAGCTGACAATTCATTACCAACTGTAAAAAACAATGCTAAACCAACTCATTGGTGGAAGAGATTAATGCAACTTGTCCTGTAAGTACGTTTTATTTGTTCAACTATAATTTATTATGATACATAAAAACAAAACATTTTACAATCTACCAACAGTACAATACATGTATATAAAATTTCAGCAATATAAAATAATACATTATATTGTATTAATCAAGGCTGGTTAAAGAATTTTCATAAAACAGTACATTTTTATTTATTTAGTTTTTGTTGACTGGGTAAGTACACTAGACAAATTCTGCCTATTTTCAGGTGCGACTCAGGGAAGGGGGTTACAGATGAATGCCAACTGATCTTGAACCAGATTAAGCTGTTGGTGGTATTTTTTAATGAATGGGGGAAATTTGGCCAGGGCACCGGGGAAATTCTCCTACTCTGTGGGCAGGGGGCACTGTCAATCTGCCTGCTGAGCATAGAGGAGCCCAGTGTGGCTCTGGTGTTGGATGGAGAAGGTCATGCTGTGAGTCAGGTCCCTGAAGCGGCTGGAATGCACGACGTTCGTGACTAGCATATCGCCTCTTCACCTGCTGAAGCTCTGGAGAAAACTGGAGTGGATTTATCTCCTGCTGGCTCATCGAATTCAGCTTTGCGTGCTGACATTTTCTCAAATCCTGCCTCATGCTCAGATATGAGCCTTGCAGAGAAAAAAAATCTACTTAAAGCAACAGCTTTTACTCCTGGAATCGGAGCTTTCTGAGGAACAGAAACATCTTGAGGAAGAGAAAAAACGGAAGCACAGTTTAGATGCTACTCCACCGCATTCTGCTAAAGTTTTCCCCCAACCTGGAACTCTATTGCTGGATGTTGAAGGCCAGATGCATTCAGATCTTCACACTGTCCCTGGAGGTCCTGTTTGGTCCCTGGATAGAGCCCTACAAGAGGCCGGTTGGCGGCAATTGCCATCCGGTTCCTGGAGTGCTGCAGTTGACCCTGTGGGTCCTTTGGCTCCTGATTTGGATCCTAATTCTACTACTTTGCCACCGCTGTTCCAGATACCTCTCCAGCACTACCTTTGGAAGCCTGCCCAACTCCCATTACTACTGCGGAGACTTCTCCTCGGTGGCAGTCAAACTCAGGTAGCATTTCTTTTTCCCCTCAGTCGCCTTTGCCCAATACTACGGATACCAGTGCTGACATTACTGAACATGTTGCCCCACCAGTCCCTGATCTTTCTACCACTTCTGACACTCCTGATTTACCTGTACCTGATACACCTACCTGCCCCTCGTATGCGGATTTATTCCACAAGCCTGTGGAACTGGCTGAATGCAGGAATGCTGTTAGATTGCGGTATTTGGGAGGTATGGAGCAATTTCCTGATAGATTTTTTTGTAGCGTATATTTTGCTTAAGCAATCTTTGGGCTTCACAACATCTGAGGTGTATGCCCTGATTCATGCTTCTGTGGAACAGATGTCTGACATCAGTTTTCGAACACCTGACATCTTGGAATGGTTTTGGGGGAAGCATATGACTGTTAAAATGAACCCCTTATGGACACCTTTCCAGGTGATTCAATTAACTAAACAACCTTTTCGAATGATTACTGTCTGATTTCGTAATGAAGGTGTCAACATTTCTGATATCTTGTATTGGTTGGATAAACACTGTGATGTTCAGGGAACCCCAGACCCTATTCTGGACTCTGAGGGTTTTTGGAATGGAGGGTGGAAGATTAAAATAAAGCTTTTCCAGACTGACATGGGGTTGGAACACCTTCTAAATTGTTTTTATATTGGTAGGGATATGGGTTTCATTTTTTTACCCATGTCAAATAAAACATTGCTTTAAATGTGGGCCAGTTCGACACTTTAGTTCTACATGCCAAGTTGTTCAGTGTACTTTTGTGGGGAGATTGGTCATTCTTCAGTGCATTGTGTTAATAGGCCTAAATGTAATTTGTGTGAGGAAAGGGGTCATGATTTCATGTCTTGCCCCTGGGCTGCACATAATACTGGGGATGTGGACTTTGGTGTGCAGGATTTTTAAGTTCACAGGGCCACTAGACTAGCTGCTGACTCTGTAAGACACCATTTTCCTTTTGATCCTCGCTCCAATGGAATCAGTCTCCACCTCAGCCCAGTCCTCTCTCTTGGGCACCCTCCGCTAGGGATCCAGATTCTGTGCCTGAGGTTCTAGTAGTACCAGTTGTAGCTCCTGTACTATCCCCCTCGCTTGATGCCACTGTAGTTTCCTTACCTCCGGATAGTGGAGATGTTATGCCCCTTCCCCCACCTCCAGTTCCTATAGACTCCCATGTGATTCTGCCATCTCCCACTCCCCTGTCTTCAATCCCTGAGCCTTCTACCCTTATGGGTCTTCCTCTGTCTGAAAACAGGTACTCGGTTTTGCCTGCCAATACTGGTGAGGAAGAGAGACCCAGAATCTGATGTTGTTTCTCTAGCCTCTTCCCAAATGGAGATTGCCTCAGAGTCTGACTCTCATGTTGTTATCCCTGGTAAGGGTAAAAAGAAATGTAACCTGGGGCCTCGGGTAGGTACCAGAAAAAGTTCAAGGAAACCTCCCTCTGGTACCTAACCCACTACTTCTGCTATTATTCCACACAGCTATGATTTACATATAGCCAGTCTCAATACTAACAGTATCCGATCTGAGGTCTGGATGTTGGCTACTTTTGTACTTTTTTCCTCTCTCACATTTGGTATTGTGTTTTTGCAGGATACCAGATTGTATACTGAACATGATTTTCAAACTGCTTCTGATGCCTGGATTGGGGGTCCTAGCTATTGGTCGGGTGGCGAAGACCGATGTTGTGGGTTGGGGATTTGTTTCACTACTCCTTCCATTTTAGTTACTCATATGGTGGATATTTTTCCAGGTAGGGGTTTTCTTTTGGATGTTACCTTATTTAATGTTGATTTTCGTCTTATTAATATCTATGCTCCCCAAACCAAGTCAGCTAGGATTTCCCTGTTGAAGCTTATCCATCCGTATTTATTTACTAGCAAACATGTATTGTTTGGGGGTGATTTTAATATTAATCGCACCACTCAGGATAGGCATTTTAGCACTACTAAATTGTATTGTGACATTGTTTTTCTTAATTCTTTATTGGACCAGTGTGGCCTGCAGGATGTTTTCCTCCACTCCCATAATTCAGCATACCCATACTTTTTTTCAGGGTAAAAGGTCGTCCCACATTTATTATTGGTTTTTGTCTTCCTCTCTTCAAACCAAGTCCCCTTTGGTACACATAGAGGCTGCTTCAGATCATGTTTTGCTATGTGTTACCATTCTAAATACGCTGGTACATCCAGAGGGTTGGGTTACTGTAAGTTAAATTTGTCATTATTGGATATTCCTGAGGTGAAGGCTGGTTTCCTTGCCACTGTTGAAGCTAGGAAATCAGTGGTTCGTCTCTATGATAATAGTCAAATCTGGTGGGAAGACACGAAATTAGAATTTAGATTATATTTTCAGCAAATTGGTAGACTGTTGGGTAGGTATAAGAGACAGGAATATTCTGTGTATCGGCAACAATTGCTGGTTTTTCATGAGTGTCTCCACCTGGGTCTTGAAATTGATTTGCAAGACTTTCAGTCTTTAAAAGCTACTCTGACCAAATTGCAGTATGACCGAATGTCCTCTCTAAGACTGGAGCAACGGTTTGGGGTGCATGGTACAAAAGCTCACACAAATCCTTTTGATTTTTGTCAAGCTGCACATCACCACGAAGATATTAGAACACTTACCTCTCCTGCAGGGGAGTGTCTTTCCAATAAAACTGACATTTTGTGTGCAGTAGGTCAGTATCTAGAGAACTTGTTCTCTGCTGACACTCATCTCTCTGACTCCCGTATTGTGACATGGTTGGATTCATGTACCTTGAACACCGTGCCTGAATATTTTTTTCCTGGTCTACTCCACCCTATTTCCCCAAATGAGGTTTTGGAAGTTATTTCCCACTTGCCTGGGAGTAAAGCACCAGGCCTTGATGGGCTGCCATACAAATTTTATAAGTTGCTTGGTCCTTTGCTGGCTGACGAATTGTCCCTACTTTTTTCTGATAGTTTGAGGGATAATATATTACCCCGTAATATGTATGATGGGTTTGTTCTTTTACTATATAAATAGGGTATTAGGACAGACCTGCAAAATTGGAGACTGATTACTCTCCTAAATAATGATTACAAATTATTGACAAAAATTTTGAGTCTCCACCTTTCTGCCTGTTTAGCGGATGTTATTCACCCGACCCAGTTTTGCTTCGTCCCTGGTAGGACCATCACAGATGGTCTTATTTTAGTGCATGAAATCTTTTCCAGGGGTTTCTCAGGTGAGCCTCTGGGATTTTGTTTTAGTTTAGATCAACAGAAGGTGTTTGATAGAGTGCCTTATGCTTATATCTGGGCCTGTTTGTCCAAAATGAAATCCCCCCACCTTTTATTTCTTGGCTCCGGACCTGTTATATTGAGTCCCTAGCTATCCTTTTTGTGAATGGCTGGTTAGGGAAGCCAGTGAAAGTGACTAGAGGTGTTCGACAGGGATGTCCTCTGATTCCTTTTCTTTATGTCTTAACCTTGGAACCTTTACTGACACAATTAAATGCTTCAGATGATATTAGGGGTCTTTCCTTCAATAGTACATGTCCTGAAGTAAAGATGATAGCTTATGCTGATGATCTATGTCTTTTCTTAGCAGATCTCCCATTGTGCCATGCTGCAGAAGCCTTGCTGTTGGCATATGAGGAGGGTTCAGGTTCACATGTGAATCTCTCCAAAAGTAAGTATCTTTCCATAGGTCACACTAGTATTGATGCACCTGCTAGTATGACGATCCCGGCTTGTGTAGGTTATTGCAAGATTTTGGGTATGTATTTTGGGATGGAAGACCCCTCCACCTATAACTGGGATTTGTTACTTAAAACTGCTCAGGTTAAAGTTAGGAAGTGGAATGCGTTGCACATGTCAAAGAAAAAAAGGGTATATATGGTTAAAACTTTTTTACTTTCTTTGTTCTTGCATCTGGGGGCCGTTTTCCCTCTTCCAGCCCTATTGGATACTAGTAGTTATAGTATATTTTTTCAGACAGTCTGGCGAAACAGACTGAACTCCATTAAAAGAGGTATCTTATATATCATGATTTTGCCTGTGTCGGAATTCGGATGGTGAATTTGATTGTTTTTTTCTTTTCCCTTTTTGTTTCTACCAACATTAGTCCATTTTTTAGGTCCACAGATAGGGTATGGCATCCTTGGGTTTGGGATTCCATCTCCCCCTGACTTATCTCTTGGCACCCACCAGAACCGATTCCAAAACAGAAATCTCTCATGAGTATGCCTGATTATTTCAAATTCTGTTTTACTAAAGTGAAACTATGGGGAATTTTATGGCAACGTGTTGAGACACATTCCAGGAAAGAAATGTATAGGGCTATTGTGGAACAGCACTTTTTGTTATCGTCAGATTTTGCTATCCATCCACCACATCATTTGCTTCAGATTGGTACTATGTTAACTTCTAAGAGGGTTCCGGCCTACATGTGGGATGTTTTATGGTTGGGTGCCCATAATAGACTTAATGTTAAGGGTAACCTTAAGCATAAAGGTTTGCAGGAATGGGGGTGTCCAAGAAAAAATTTGTGCCACGTTCCTGTAGAAACTGTTTCTCATTTGTTCTTTGATGGTCCATATAAATGTCAATTTTGGGCTTATGCTCTTTCCAAGTGGCCTGAATCCCACCTTTGGATCCCTGACAGCAGAGATTCTCCTACTTGGCATTTTACCTCACTCTTGGGAGAGGTACCAACTGACACTATCCGTCTGATTTTGGCTTGTGTAAAGTTTCACATTTGGCAGTCCCATTGTGCTTGGTCCCTCAGACAGTACTTTGTGATCCCTGAACAATTGTTTTGGAATATGTCAGCCATTCTCCTTCAGCTCAAGGGTACAGACCAACATAGAGTCCCTGCTGCTCAGTTTAATATTTATTGGAAACATCTGAATTGGTTAGATACTGGGTGACTGGTTGTTCCCTTCTGGATAACTTGTATGTTCTTCTAGTATGTGTGTTTCCAATATGCTATACTGTTTCTTTTTTGATTTTTTTTCTCCTCACACTTTTTCTCTTTCTTTTCTCGTTCTGTGTTTGTATGACGTAATACAATTTTCTTTGTATTTTGTTTTGAGTCTTGCATGAAATATTCCCCTACTCTTTTGGTAGGGATGGGATGGGGGTTATGCACATATATGGATTGTTTATGTTTCAAGTTAATGTATGCTGTAATACTTGTTCCTGTTTTTTTTTATTTCTTGCATTATGATTTTGTGTGCTGTACTACGCTTTTGTATCTTATGTTTTAAGTTTTGACTAAAAAAATTCTCCTATTCTTTTAGTGAGGATGGGAAGGGGGTTTCATAACAGCATAGATTATTTATGTTTGCAGTTCATGTATGATGTAATACTTCTTTATGTTTTTGATTTCTTTCATTATGATTTTTGTATGACTTAATAAACTGTTGTATAATTTGTTTGAAGTTTTGAATAAAAAATCGCCCTACTCTTTTGGTGGGGGGGTGGATCTGTTGGGAGGGGATGTTTTTCTTGTTATGATTTTGACATTCTTGTATGCTGAGATGTTTTTTCTGGTTTTTGTTTCTATTCATCATGATTTGTATGCTGTAATACTTTTCTGTATTTTTTGCTTGAAAATCTTGAATAAAAAATTCCCCTACTGAATTGCTGTCAGTAAGGGGAGCTGCTGCCTTGACTGTTGGCCAAGATGTCAGATGCTGTCCAGAACGAAGAGGAGGAGGTTATGGAGGTGGGAGAGCTGGCCTTGTCTCCCATCCTTCTACAGCAAGAGACCAAAAAGGAAAAAGGAAAAAATGTAAGTTGTGAGGAGAAATCTGCAGAAACTGCGAATTTGGAGCCTCTGAGCCAGATAATTTTGCAAAGTGAACCTGCACTACCTGAAGATTCATTGGGTGATGAGATGGAGCAGGACAAGGATGGCAAGATACAGTTTATTTCTGAAGAATACTCACAACTGAGCAAACAAATTGAGAGTGAGGAGTGTAAATTCCAATATGAGAAAATGTTATTGCAACAAAAACTGAGGCAGCTCTGCACTGGCAGTGAACATCAGGCTGTCAAGCAAACTGAGCTGCAAAACAACATCACAGCATCAAATAAGCCACCTCAAATTCAGACGGAAACTCCTGAGGAGAATACCAGTTCAGCCATATTGAGAACACAAGCCTTTCAAGTGGTGGATATCGAAGTAGGTACTGATCTTACTGAGGGAAATAAAAGTACTGAACATGAATGGTCAGTGGAAAAAGCACTACAAGGAGTGGGATGAGAAAGAAACATTGAAATCAGGCAGTGGCAGGTTGGGACCTCGCCCATTACAATGCCTCATGAATCAGATTTTGTACAAACAGAAAATGTTTTGGAATTACCTACGGATGTTAGAACTAACACAGAATCCTGTCTTGAATTTATCTTCTATTTCTAAAACTGATGTAGTTTCAGCCAAATCTTCTATAAAAAGTAAACCAAATACCTCTGTCAATATCAGGCAAGAAGAAACTCGAAGGACCTACACTTCCCTTTTTAAGCTGCCTATCCTTCAAGCCAAAAGGCACAACGTGGTGAGGTTAACATATCTTGGGTAAATGCAGGAGCCTCCTGACAGAATATTCATTGCAAGGTCTTTATTAAAGGACTCTGTGAGATTTTTTTCACATGAAATTCATGCTCTTATTCATATGTCAGGATACACTGTATCCGATGTAAGTTTCAAGACGTCTCAAGGTTTAGACCGCTTCTGGGTAAAATATCAAAAACTGAAAAAAAAAAACAGCATTATGCAGCATTATGGAGTCCTTTTCTTGCAATCCCTCTAACTAAATCAGCTCATAAAACCATAACACTACTGGTCCGTAATGAGGGCGTTAGCAGGAATGACCTAATCTACTAGTTAAAACAATGATACACCATGTTGGAAGATTCTCAAGCTATCTTGGATTCGGAACATATATGGACTGGGGGTGGAAAACTAAGGTGTTATTACAAACAACTGATACCGGGGTTTTACATCTTCCTAATTCTTTTTTTTTAGGAAGGGGTAGAGGTGTGTTGTTTGATCCAGTCCAACCTAAGGCCTGTTATAGGTGTGGGGAAGCAACACACCTCAGTAGTGCTTGCGATAAATTAAAATGTAATATGTGTGGTGAAATGGGTCATGTGGGGAATAACTGTCTGAATGAACTAAAATGCACCTTATTTGATGAAACAGGGAATACATTTCAAAATTTCCCCTGGGCAGCCCATAATAAAGCCACTCACAATAATGAAGCAGAACAGAGCCTTTTAATTTCACAAATGTAAAAAAATAAAATTAAAGAAAGGACCTTGGTAGACACTAGTGATTTACCCCCCTTCCCCCGAAGTAGACCCAGTGGCCTCAACTTTAAAATAGGTAACAGAGTCTGTGCAGCATTCACAGGATTTCTTAGCTCCAGTTCCTCTTCCTGAAAAACAGTCTAATTTGGAAAGAGAAGCTTTTCATGAGGGAAATTTCACTCATACAAACATGTCCCCATCCAAAGTGACTCCGCCGTTTGAGAGGCGTAGGACAACTCGTAGTTCTACAAAACAAAATTCTCATCCTTCAAAAATCCAAAAGAAGAGATAAGTGGCAATAGCCATGACAAATAGATATGACCTTTTGCAGTCTCCGTCAGAAGATTCTGAAACTGAGTCAGACTCTTCATCTGTTCTGTCCTCTCATCCAGAGGTAACAACAGATACGGAGGTCCAGACGAGGGTAAAGGGGCCTCAAAAACATAAAGCAAAAAAGAAAAATAGACAGAAAAGAGTTGAAAAATAGGTAATGGAAAAAAGTAATGAATTTTATGAAAATGATAGGAAGGTGTTGGTTCCTTTTTTCCTGTTATGTATGGCTGATAATTTTCATATTCATACAGTAAACATGAAGTGTATTTTTAGAACTGATAAAAACCTGTCTGTGTTTCTACTTTTGAAACGTTTACCTCCAGGAGTGATTCTTCTGCAGGATACCAGATTCCATACTTTGCAGAGAGTACAGCAGGATCAGAAATAATGATATGCTGGACCTTCATTCTGGTCAATAGGACATGAAACCTGTTCAGGGGTGGGGATTTTGTTTCCTACCATCTCAATGAAATTATTGAAATTGTATGGTTTTGAACACATTAATTAATTCCATATTTTATAGAATCATAAATATATACATTGTGCCCCTCATACCAAAATGGCCCGTATAGAAGTATTCCAAACTTTACAACCATTTTTACATACTTCTAGGAATATCATACTTGGTGGGGATTTTAATTGCAGTCTGAGTTTATTAGACAGAAGTAAATCTGCAAAAAATCATAAATTATACTGCGATTTCAATACACTAAATACAATTCTTAAAACTGCACATTTGAAAGATGTGTATCTAGCAATTACTAAAAATCATGCTCCTATTTTTCATAAAGCAAGTTTAGGTACAAAAATTTATTACATTTTCACATAATTTTCTATTATGTTAAATCAAGCAGCAGTAATCCCAGCAGAGTTTTCAGACCATGATATTGTATCAACTGGAGTGGGAAGGGAGTTAAAATTTCCAAAAGAGGCTGGGCAATGGAGATTTATCACTTCTCCTCTTACTACCCTGGAGTTACTGAGAGAGCTAAAACAGTTTCTTGTAGCCAGAAAATCAGTATTGTATGTTATGACAACCCAGTTAATTGGTGGGAGGACACAAAGAAAGACCTACGGAAGTTGTTAAAAGATTACAGTACACAAAAGAACTGTACATCCTATCTTATATATTTTAAAAAATACATCACCTTTAAAATGTATTATCAATATCACGAGACAGAACAGAACTTGCAGCCACAAATCAGTTTCATAAAAAAAGAAATCATGACATACCACAAGCAGAAAATACAGTATTTATTGCATCAACAGAAATTTGATACTCAAGGGAGAACAGATTCTATTTGTCCTTTTGAAAATTTCTTAAAGAATACAGAAAAGAAAAATGTTTTAGGTATAAAGGATGAGGAAGGTAATATTATATGGCACAAAGAAGGGATCCTACAACAAGTGCATTCATATGCAAGTTCTCTCTATGCCCCTTTACAAATGGATAGTTCAGCATATTCTAAATACCTTTTGAACATTCCGGTCCCTGAAGTTCTGGAAGATGTAGTGAGGCAAATGTGTGTACCATTAACTTCCCAGGAAATTCTTGATATGATTTCTTCTTTTAAAAATAATACTTCACCAGGGCAGGATGGCCTACTCAGTGAATTATATAAATATATTGCTATAGAAATGAGCAATGAACTAGCTACTGTGTATAATGCAATTTTACAATCAGGGGAAGTCCCTTTATATATGAACATGGGTACTCTTAACTTTTTTATATAAGAAAGTGGATAAGATAAACGTGCAAAACTGGAGACCCATAAGTATGCTGAATGTCGATTTTAAAATATTAACAAAAATAATAAAATGGTTATTAACTATAGCATCTTGAGTTATTTCAGATGCACAACAGTGTTCCATCCTAAACAGAAGTATTACTAACCATTTGATTCTGTTAAGGGAATTGCTTGAAGCAGGGCAACAAGGGACATTCTCGAGATATATTATTTCCCTTGACCAAAGGAAAGCTTTTGACTCCATAAACCATAATTTTTTCTGGAAAGTTTTGGATGACTATCATATTCCAAACACATTTATTAAATGGATTCAAGCTATGTATAGAAGTGCAACTCTAAAATCATGTGTTAATGGATGGACAGAACCTTTAGTTTCTATTAAAAGAGGGGTAAGACAGTGTCCCCTAAGCCCCTTACTTTACATTTTCTTTATTTATCCCCTATTGCATTCCATAAATACTACAAATTATCCAACATTTACAGAATTTGAAAAATATAACAATGCATAATACTATAGCATATGCAGATGATATGTGCATATTAGCCACTGATGAACCATCTGTGACATGTGCACTTAAAAAATTATCTGACTTTGGCACTCTTTCAGGAGCGGTGTTAAACTTACACAAATGTAAAGGATCTTGGCTAAATAACAATTCCCCATCTCCTGTAGAATCTATCACACAAATCAAAATACAAACAGATCCGGTAAATATTTTAGGGGTACAATTTGGGGTAAGAGAGGTAGATGTGGCAAACTGGGAGAATAAGTTAGCTATAGGGAAACATAAATTGTTTAACTGGAATAAATAGAAATTAGGGGAAAAGAAAAGGGTGTACTTATTAAAAACATATCTTATTCCAATATGTTTATTTATTAGCTATATATTCCCTAGTCCCAAAAAACTTGAAACTTCTATCTTAAGCTTATTTTTTCAAGCACTCTAGGGCAGTCGCCTTAATCCAATTAAAAGAAATATCACATCCCTACCAATTTCAGAAGGGGGGCTTCGAATGGTAAACCCTTTTCTTTTTTTTAATAATATATTTTTTTCAACTAATTTAAACACTATCTTTTTGCACAGACAATTAAGGTGGGAATTATGGTTATATCAGTGTTGTAAGCATTGGTTCGAGCAATGGAAAACTGATTCCTTAAAACCCTACAGAGTTCAGCACTTATACCTCCCTATATTAAAGGTACTTTCCAAAGATTAAAGCAATGGAAAGTGACTAAGCAAATGATCTTAACCATGTCTCATAAGAAACTATATAACCATCTACTATCCCAGATTGATTCACCAGGTACACCATTTAAAAATTTCCTGTAACATATTTACCATATTTACAAAAATTATTAAATAATGATAGGATTCCCTCTCATATATGGGATTTTCACTGGCTCTCATGTCATGAGAGTATTAATGTGAAGTCAAATCATAAACACAAACAGTTACAAGATAGATTATGCATAAGCCGTAACTGTATTGAACAGATAGAAACAATTGACCATTTATTTTTTCAATGTTCCTTTTTTACTGGGTTTTGCTTTTATCTTGCAGCTGTTTGGAAAGAATCTTCGTTTCAAAATATTTCATATGAAAATATCATGTATGGACATTTTTCACATGTATGGAGGTAATGGAACCAACACACAATAGGACTACTGATTATAATAATTAAATGGTAAATATGAATGGCAATATGCCTGTTTACATTACAACAAACAGAGATGTCTTATTCAGAAATTTTAGGGGAAATCATGAAAGATCTAAAAATACAATATGATAATGACTGGAATAGTAAATCTCAACATGAAATCTTAGAATATTGGAAGGGGTGCCTTAGATTACTGATTCTGACTTTGCTGTAACATAAACTGCTTCTTGAAGTATTGTAAAGACTTAAAAAACTAAGATGTATATTTATGGATCTTTTTTCTCCACAAAAAAATCCCCCCTATTTCTCTCATGGGGGGTAATTATCCTTTAATTTTTTGGGTTATATACAAACTGTTTTTGTTGGAAGTATGATGTTAAATATTTCTTTAGATCTTTCTCTTCTTTTTTATGATTTTAGGTGGGAAAAGCCTGTTTTGATTATAATTTTATTCTTTTGTATGGTACATATTTCTGATTCACTCCTCGTTCTTATGATTTCATGTGATGAAACACTGTTTGGCTTGTATTATATTTTATGTTCAAATAAAAATTCCCCTACTCATCCTGTAGGGAGAGCTGCTGCTGCTGCTTGATTCATGGTCAGTTGTACAGTTGGAGTGGAGGAGGAGGTGGTGTTGACTACAGAGTAGCAGACTATGAACATTACTGAAATGGATTTAATAAGGATTTTATCTGAAACAGATGCTGCTACCAGGACTTGTACAGAGCTGAGAGACTCTCCTGAGTGGATTGCAGGACTTGTTGTTCAGGTCTCCTCAGACGAGTTGCTCGTGGGGTGCATCAGGCCTATTTGGATGGCATCACTCTGGGATCTACTATGCTGGAGGTGGAGGTTGCTACTTCGGATGCCTCTCAGTCCCCTTTTGGAACCTAGGGGGCTTTGGAGGGAGTTATTGACAGGAACTGGTAGATTGGAGTGCTCCTATGCTGTGCAGAGGACATCCATATACCAAAGAAGCCTTCACATGCATGGGCTGTAGCAGATTTGTGGAGGACTGGTGATGGACACATCGAGAATGTTGGTGTGGCCCAGGTAAGGAAGACTTTGCCTTCACATTTTCTTTATACAGGGAGGCAGGTTTCTGGCACTCAGGACGGGGCTCTGAATGGTGCTGAGCTGCCTGGAGATTAGACCATTGGAGGGTCATTACCACCAGGACAAATAGGGATTGTGCTATTCACCCACAGACTGTAGGGCCTGTGCTTTGGGAGGCTGGTTCCCCCTCTCATGGACCTTTCAACCCTTCCCTCCCTTTTGGAGGGAGGAACCTGGAGGTGTCTGATTCCTTTCCCCCTAAGCAGTGGTCCCTGGTCAGTGCATTGCTTAACACAGGTTGGGCGCAGGACCCAGTTGGACAATGGCACTCTGAGCTCCCTTTGAACCTTAGAGACCTCAGTTATTCTATGGAACCTGGCCATAGGGATTAGCTCAGATGGGGAAGATGGGTACTGGGACTGGGTTTTTAGGGCCAGTACCTTTGGAGGATTTCGCTGTCTTGCCTGTGTCTGACCCCCCCTTGTCATCTTGCTGCCAATATGATTTCTTTGGATGTGTGTACTGGGTGTGTTTTCCCTGCTCTCCCTTCTATTGGAGTACCTGATTCTTTACACACCACTGGGGGGACAGGGGCTTCTGGCAGATTGCCCTGACTGCTAGTATTGTCATCTCCTGGTCTGTCTACTACAACCTTGGATCTTCGAGGCTCTACCAAGACTCAGAAGTTACAGGATTTGTCTTGAGCTGACAGGGTGGACTTGGAATTTCCTCAGACTCCTGCTCCACCTTCCCATCCTTGATTGGCAGAGCAGGTTTCTTGGTCAGTGGCTGGTAATTGGTCATGACTTAGACAAACGGACTCTTTTGTGACCTGTCCTGCCCCTGCCCAGAGACGTAATGCAGTCTGTCTCTTTTATAAAGGGGGACTGGCTGTGAAGCCGATAGGGCCTATGTGAGAAAAGGTTCTGTTGTGGGACTCCTTACTTGTGACACCTGATGAGCTGTATGCATTGCTGTATGCCCCTATGGATGGATATTTTAATTTAAGTTTCTGATCCCCAGTATGTTTGTATAAATTCTGGTCTGATTATGATAAGCTTAAGGACACTCCACTGTGGACCCTCCTTTCAGGTGATCCCTATTACCAAGCCTCCGGTATTTATGCTGACTGACCTGCTCAAGAATGAGGGGTTAAAGGTCCAGGATGTGCACTACTGGTTGGCTCATCAATGCGAGGTGCTGGGGGAACCGGAGCCTATTCTGCACACTGGTCTGTTCTGGATGGGGCACTGGCACTTTTGGATTAAATTGCACCATACAACCACTGGTCTGCACCATTTTCCCAGGGTTTTTATCTTGGGAGGGATAGGGCACAACCCTTCTATCCCGGACAACCTAAGACAACCTAACCTGTCACTGTGGATCTGATGTACATCTCAGTAATGCTTGCAATACAGTGCACTGTAACTTATGTCTGGAGAGGGGACACATGAGAGCGCAATGTGCCAATGTCTTGTGTTGTAATCTCTGTGATGATACTGGACATTTTTTTTGTACTTGCCCTAGGCCATGCATAACCTGCATGACATGGTGGACAATCAGGATCACATTTTAGAACAAGCCCATCATGCACAGCAACAGCAGAGACAAGGGCACTGGCTGCGTCCATTGCACATGCAGTGAAATCAGAGGTTGTACTCTCTGAGACACAGAGTGTGGCCTGTATAGTTTTGAAAGACCTGCTCCCTGTACGTCAGGCTCTCCAATCCCAGCAGGAGGCCTTGGTCTCAGTTCCTGATGTGCCAATACAAGAGCTGCTTCTGCCTGTGGGGGCTGGACTGATGGGGACCTGTCCTGACATTTGTGACCCAACGTCCCCTCCAACACAGGACATGAATTTTGTTGCCAGAAAGTGGTCTCTTCACTCACATAAGCAGCAGGGAGTAAAGGATGGGGAAGTGGTGATCCCATTGGCTAATAAATACGCTGGTTTGATGGAGGTGGAACGGGGGGAGGAGGATCATAGTGCTGAGATGGATTATTCCTCCTGTGCATCAGAACACACTTCTGCCACTACTGATACTGAGGAGGAGGTCCCTAAGACGTCGGGCAAGGCCAAGGTGTGGAAGAAACAAAAGACGGGGACATGCCTGAAGATGGATCTGAATATGGACTGTACCTGATACATATTTTTGTTTGTTTAGTGTTTGTTGGTCTTTTCCTTTTTCCCTCCTTTGTCTTCTATGGCAACTTTGTTTTGTCAGGCCACTTTGAACGCCAATAGTGTTAAGTCCCTGACAAGGAGAGGTATACTTTGTATGATCCTTAGGGATTTGGACTATGATGTCCTTTTTCTTCAGGACACCCGTTTACACAATGCCAATGAAATTTACCAGGCTGGTAGGCATTGGTGTTGGCATCCATCCTTTTGGTCAGCAGGTGTTGACCACTGCGTGAGAGTGGGAATTTTATTTACAGGTGAAGCCTGGCAGGTCACTAGATTGGATGGTCTTGTCCAGGGATGGGTGCTTCTTTTGGATGTCACCTACCAGGACACGCTTCTCTGGGTTATTAATGTGTACACTTTCCAGTGTAAATAGGATAGGGTGGATCTTTTTCATCTGATTCATCCCTATTTACACACCTCCAGGCATGTAGTGTGTGTGTGTGGGGGGACTTTAATTGGGGTATGTTCCCCTCTGATCAGGGATGGACACACTGCAAACATTTTTTGCAACACCACTGCTCTTCATGAGGTCATGCGTAGTGCATCTTTGGTGGATGCTTACCCAGTGGAATATCCCTTGGGGGAAGTACTTATCATCTGGGGCACGTTTCTATTATACAGATTTTTTTTGTCTACTTATTTGGTTCCAAGTCATATGTCATTGATTGACTCTTTTGGCCTTACTCCTTGTCTTGACCCTGGCAGGGGATACTGGAAACTTAATAATACAATCTTGCGGTGAAAGTTTGATGGGGTGGGTAATAGATGAATTCCTCTGAGCCTGCCAATCAGTGGCCTGTGTTTATGTAGATTTGGGGCGTTGGTGAGTGGACACTAAAGCTGATCTTAAGCTGTTATGTCTTCACCTTATGAGGTCTCAGTACCTAGAATATCTGGGACTGAGACATCAGTATATGTGTCTCCTTTCCTTACAGTATGATACAGGGGAGGATTATTTGGCACAGATAGCGCAGGTCAAGACTCACATAAAGGCTATCCAGTATGATAGGAGTAAGTCTTTATATATGGAACATCAGATGGGTACACAGAGGACGACTGGGTTGATAGACCCTTTTGATAGTTGTCATCACAGAATCACACAGAGAATGATTACAGGGGTTCATGCTGCATTGGGGCAAATTGTTACCTACCGAGAATCGGTGTTACAGGAGGTTGAGGAGTATTTGCAGAGTATGTTTGGCCGCACCCTGGAGGTCGGTATGACAGATACTTTTCTTGCTCATGTTGAGATTCCTTGCATTCCTGAGGAACATCGTATCTGTCTTATGGGGGACATTACTTTGACAGAGGTGGAATGGGTCATAGCCCATCTCCACACAAATAGAGTTCCGTGTTTGGATGATTTGAGTTCTGAATTTTATCAGATATTTCATGTCCAGATGGGGAAGTTTTGATGGACCTTTGAAATTGGATTCTGATGGAAGGGCTTCTTCTACATTCTATGTCAGACTCTCTCCAGATCTTGTTGTTTAAGAAAGGCTCTTCATTTCATCTGAGTAACTGGAGGCCCTTGTGCCTTTTGAACATGAATCTTAAACTTTTGATGGTGATACTGAATGTTCAGCTGGCTGCGGTTGCTCAGTTTGTTATTTCTCTGGTTCAGATGTGTGCCATCCCTGCCAGACACATGCTTCATAACCTGATCCTTTTGAGGGAACTGTTTAGGACAGGGAATCTGACAGAACATGGGGGTTTTCTTTGACACTTGACCAGGAAAAGGCATTTGATAGAGTGTCACACCCCTACCTGTATGCTGTTCTCTGGCATTATGGTATCCCTGATAGGTTTTGTGATTGGATCCATTTGATTTATGATTTGGCCACACTGATTCCTCTTGTTAACGGGCATTTGGGTACTCATTTTTCTTTGAAGGTAGGGGTCAGGCAAGGGTGTCGTATGAGCCCCCATACGTTTTGGCTGGACCCCATCCTTCGGAAAATATGTTACTTTTCTGGTACAGGATGTGTCCTCAGGGTGCATAGCGTGGACGTTTTTCACTCCTATGGTCCCATTTCGGGCGCAGTTTTGAATATTGAAAAGTGCACTGTGATTGATCTAAGGCCACAGGCCATGGGGGGGGCTCAATAGGAGGAATTCCATTGACAGAGGGCCCTTTCATATCCTGGGAATTTATTTTTGGGCTGGTGATATGGCTACTTACAGTTGGGATTTGAAATTGACCTATTGCCCATCCTGGGTTTCCCATTGGAAGTCCTCAAAACAATCCAAACATAAATGGGTGGCTGTCTTTAGGATGTTTTTATTTTCCCTTTTTCTTCATTTGGGGCAGGTTTATTTGATTCTCAGGGATATGGAAACTCACTTTTACAGTTTATTTTTTCAGAGGATATGGGGAAGTAGATTAAACGCCATTAGGTGGGATGTCCTGTACCTCCCCATCAGGAAGGGGGGTTTGAATATGTTTAATCCAATAGTTAAGTTAACTTGTCATTTTGTTATATGGAATTTTGGTTTATTTCTCATTGGGGTGGATAGTTGTTCGAAACCCTGGAAGGCAGTTTGGTTCAATCCCATTTTGCAACAATGGACATGACCACATTTTTCTCCTTTACTATCTAGAGGAGCCATCTATGTCCAAATGATACTGGAAAAATTACAGAGCTGGAAGAGGGCATTTACCCTCCCTATGTTGTCTCTTTCCCGATTGCTGTATCAGGATATTTTGGCTCAATATTTTTTGAAACCTCATGGGAACCCCGGTATTCCACAGGTGCAGTTTGCTCTTTTACATGCTAACTTGGCTGATCCCCTCACCCACCCCTTCCAGGATATGGGATGTCCTCTGGCTTAGCAGTTATGGTCCATTGAGTGTGAAGGCTATTGCCAGACATAGGATAATGTCAGAATTCTTCTGTACTAGGGAGGGGTGTGTTCAAGTTTTGGAATCTATGTCCCATTTTTTATTGGAATGCCCGTTGGCCGGAGCATTCTGGGACCTTTTGGCAACGAGTTGGGGGGATCCTGGTTGGTGGTTTCTGTCTTATGGGGCGGTCATATTGGGTCTTTCCCCCTCCACTGCAGTGTATGGAGACTTATGTGAGAGGCTTATTGTTACTCTTTCTAAGTATTTTTTTTATGGCATGCCCGCTGTGTTTTCCTTTTACAGGCCCTGTTTATGTCCCCGGATGCTGTGCTCCAAATTAGTGGAAAGAGAGCTGCACTTTATATATAAATAAAAGGATAAGGGACATTTATATACAGAAGGATATGGGGATGAGTAAACAATACAAGATAAGGAAATGGTTATCAATAACTAAAAGGATTTTGTATTTGAAAAGTATTTAAATATCATAAAAGACCCCAAAAGACAGAAACTATTAGCAAAATACCATTTTGAATATTATGAAAGTCAAAGAATGAACGCATTCCTTGGACAGGCTGGGGGAACAACTGCAGATGTCAAAGGGGGAAGATGACATAACTCACTTATTAATATTATGCCCATTATATAATAGCACCAGGGACAGGGCACTGGGAGATACACTAGTCATTTATTTATTTAGTTTTTGTTTACCAGGTAAGTGCACTAGCCAGTAGATGACTATTTTCAGGCACGACCCGGGAGAGTACAAGGCAATACATTCAGAAGGTGTTTACAGGGAAAAAATGACATTTGACAATACAGCTTGGAAGACAATAAATAATAGACAGTAAAGCAAAGTGCTTGGCATGAAGCATAAGTGGCTATGCAGGCTCAGATAACAGTAAATGAGCATTGGTCAGAACTGTATGCAGCAACAGCAGAAAGCATAAGACAATCAGCAATGTAACTACAAATTCAGGTGCAGGTTATAACATGAGGGAGTACGGTTCTTACAGGTAGACATAAAATACAACATGCAGGAGAGAAACAGGCATCTAAATGAGTAAGCGTGTTTAGGAAAATGAGAGAGAAAGGGGAGAGGAGAGAGGGGTGTGACGTATGGGGTAGGGGGTTTCAATCAAGCGGGAGATTATGGATCGTCCAGTGGAGATAGGTGTGGTGCCAAAAACAGAGGTCAAGTTCACCACATATATTAGAAAAAATAACCTAATTTTGTAAAATTGTTATGCAAAAAAAAATATGTATTATTGGAAAACAGACTAGAGAATAGAAGAACCAAAGGTAAATAAGTGGAAAGATATGGTATTCTTTTAATTATTTGAATATGGTATTTATTTTATTTATTCTTTTTTCTACAAGAAAGATTTGTAATGG
Source organism: Neoceratodus forsteri (assembly GCA_016271365.2). Classification (NCBI taxonomy): domain Eukaryota; kingdom Metazoa; phylum Chordata; order Ceratodontiformes; family Ceratodontidae; genus Neoceratodus; species Neoceratodus forsteri. The sequence continues at coordinate 1,279,367,689 of CM057454.1, forward strand.
AGCATAGAATAAGACTATTTATTTATTTATTTATTTAATGATTCGGGTACACCTTTGAGTACAAACTCTTTTACAAAGGTTCCATGTCCAACAGAGCTAGAAAACAGTCAAAACAGTCAGTCAGATTAAATACAGTGGTGTGTACGAACAGTAAATTACAAATGTAAATAGGGTAAACTTTTATGTATGCGGCCCCAACCCTCTGAAATTCTCTGCCCCGTCAGCTTCGGGAGTACAGGACTGTGGGGAGCTTTAAGCAGGCACTAAAAACATTTTTGTGAAATAAGGCTTTTCCTGATTTGTTATGATTTTGATACTGTGTTTTAATGAATTGTTTTTAAATTTTGTGAAGCACCTCGATAATAGAAAGGTGCTCAATAAATAAAAATATTATTATTATTATTATGAAACACAAGAGTATATCACAGGAGTAAATCACAAGCATAAACTTTAACAGCAATTGTAGTTCATAACATTGAAGCCCCAATGGGCCTTGTCTAGTATAGGATGGACAGGAGGACGTGGGGGAGGAGAAGGGGAGGGGAAGAGGACAGGTGGGGAGAGAGGACCTTAGACATTGCAGCCCCAAGGGCCTTGTCCAGTAAAGGGTGAACAGTAGGGACATTTGGGGGAGGATTGGGGGAGCTGAAGGGGGGGCATGGACAGGTGGGGGGAGGGGACCCATGCAGGAAGCAGAGAGAGCCTGGGCAGGAAGCAGAATAAAAGAGGGGGGATCTTGAAGGTAGGGTGAAGCAGGAGGAAAGGAGTGAGGGATGAGAAGTGGGTGCGGAGGGGGAAAGGGGAAATGGTGATCATGGTGGGAAGATGCAGTGGGTAAGGAGGAAGTGTCGACCGGGACAATGGCGAGTGCAGAGAGAATGGGTGGATAACAGGAAGGGGAGGAGCTTACTCATTACAGGTAATTGCAGTTGTTCAGATTAAAGAAGTGTTTATTTACTTCAGTTTTAAAGGCCCAGAGATTGGTTGTGCTTAGCTCAGCTGCAGGGGTCTCATTGAACCAAAGTGTAGCTTGGTAGGAAAAGGAGCATTATCCCAGAATAGTTCTGTGAAATGGAACACTGAGGGATGTCACTGCTGTACTCCTGGTGTTGTAATTGGAGTTAGCTACCTTTACCAGGTTGGAGATGCAGGGTAGGGTCAGACAGAGCATGGCCTTTCTCCTCAGAAGATAGGTTTAGTATCTAATTTTGTTGCTAAGTGATAGAAAGTTGGACTGCTTGTACAGGGTGCAAGTGTGCATGAGACGGTCAGCATTGATCAGTAGTCAACAGGCTTTATTTAGGGCAGTAGCAACCTGTTTAAGAGCCATATCCATGGTGGTGCCATAGACCACCAGACCATACTCTGCTGTGAAAAGAATGGAGCTGGAGATCGAGATCCTGAGGGCACTGGGTGTGAGGCTTTTCCTCTGCCTATACAAGACTCCCAGTTTGATGTTCATTGCCTTAACCACCATGTCAATGTGTGGCACAAAGGAGAGAGTATCATCTACCAAGACATCCAGATATTTGAACGAGTGGACTTGTTCCAAGGAGACTGCTTTGTCGTTGATGACTGTCAGGACAGGGTCCCTCTTTTTTTAGTTGCCGGCTCGATAGTAGCATTGTTTTAGTTTTTTGTAGTTGAGAAGTAACCTCTGGGAGAAGAACTAGGTTTCCAGGTGTTGGATGACTGACTGCAGATTGGACTGTAGACATTTAATGCAGGTATTACTGCTAAGGATTACTGCGTCATCTGCATATAAAATAATTTTACAGGGTCATTCATCTAGGAGATTATTGAGAAATAGGTTGAATAGCAAGGGTCCGAGAATGGACCCTTAAGGGACACCAGTGGAGACCTCTTTAGCAGCAGACATGGGCTGCTGTACCTTAACTCATTGGGATCTGGAGGATAAGTAGTCTTGGAACCACCTGACTGCTTCAGGGGCTACTCCTAGAGTCCGCAGCTGAATCAGGAGAAGAGGGTGGCAGACGGTATCGAATGCCTTAGTCAGATCAATAAAGATGTAACCAACCAATTTCATGTGATTGATTGATTACAATTACATGTTATTACATGTGATTGATTGATTTTAAGTGATAATTTGTGATACCAACATTGTAAAGACATAAATTGTTGATCAGTAAAAGTGAATTGGACAGTAAACAAAAAGAAATCATCCGTCATTGGGTTGAGAATGAGGATGTAAAGGGTGTGGGACCCAAGCATAACATGAGGAAAGTCTAGAAAACTTCAATATGTATACCCAGGAGGAAAGGTGAGGGGGGGATATGATAGAGACATTCAAGTACCTCAGGGGAATCAACAAGGTCCAGGAGGGCAGCATCTTTCAAAAGAAGAGAAGTGAAAGAACAAGGGGATCACAATTTGAGGTTAGGGGTGGGGAGACTCAGAGGTAATGTGAGGAATAGAGATGTTCCAAAGTTTAAATCTGCCAGCAAGGTTCCCACAAAGTCACCAAATTTGCTCTGCGAAAAACTTTGCTGAAATGACCTGTCTGGCGTTAAAACTTTGCCAGGAAACTTCGCCACTTAACTTCAACTTTTTTAAGTAACTTTGAATGTAATTGTCTTAATCTGGTTCCAAAACTTTGCTGGTTAACTTTGAAGGCAACTTCGACTTTGTTAGTAACTTTGAAGTTAATGAAAAACATGGTGTCACATGATTCACTTACTGCCTGTCACATGGGAGACTCCAGACAGGCAGGAAGTGAATGTTTTACATTCATTTTGGCAATTGTAGCTGAAGGAGAGTAGAGACAGTGTGACTGACTGACAGAATCTAGGAGACAGAGCATTTTATATATCTCATTCTCATTTAGAGAGTTGAAAAGTTTACTCCTTTTTTAGTTTTAATCCTTATATTTCTTTACTGTACTTTACTTTCTGTTCTTGTATATTTTTTTAGTGTATACTTTTTTTGAGGCATTACTGTCTTGTTCATTCATTTTCTTTACATTTCTGTTTGTGATGGAGGAGCCGAGTCTAGACTTGGCTGAGTCCAGACAAGGTGGTGCTGGAGCACCAGTAAGGATCACACGCCTTAGCAGGTGTGTTCTTTTTAAAAGGGACTGCACCCCCCCAGATCAGTAAGGGTGTTCTGCTGCTGTAGAGCAGCAGCAGCAAGAAAAAGATAAACTGCAGGAGCAGGAACAGCAGCAGCAGAAGCCACAAGTTCCTCTCCCCAGCAGGAGCCTGCTCTTCCTCTTCTGGTGATCCCTCAGTCCCGCAGCACTCAGCGGTGTCTGATTTTTTGATATGCACCCTGCAGATGAAACAGTGGCCATCTGCAATGTCTGTGGGTGATATGTGAGGCATGGCAAAAAGGGAACTATCTTGGGACTGGTGGCCAGAGGACACAACTCCGCATCCACCACCTCACTGTGTGGAGGGCCAAAGTGCATGATGAAGCTGCATCACATAATGGTGGTGCTGGTGGTGATGGCCCTGGGGAAATGTGGAGCAGCATGAGGTCAGCAGTGCTGCTGCAGTGCCAGCAGTGAGTCAGCGATGGTATGGCAGGCATGCTGTGAACCACAGCAGTACTCCTGGTGTATCTCAGAAGCGCCATTATAACAGTGGCAGTGATGACCCCATGGCACCTGCCACAAATGGCCATCTTGTTGTTTTGTGGGCTGAGGTGAATGCTCTGCACCAAGAACTGAACACCTTCTGGCAGGAGGAGATGGATCAGCTCGACAGTGTCATGTCCAGCCATGAGAGGATCCTCACTCTCGTATCCAAGCTGTCTGGTGGTGGTGGAGGGCATGGCACAGTGCTGGTGGGGTGGTCTAAGTTGTCCTTCACAAGGACATTAACCAAATAGAGACAGTCCAGAGAAGGGCAACAAAAATGATGTGAGGACTGAATCAGAAGACATATGAGGACAGATTAATGGAGCTCAATATGTATACCCTAGAGCAAAGGAGGGAGAGAGGTGATATGATCGAAACATTCAAACACCATAAGGGCGTTAACAAGGTGAAAGAGTCTAACATGTTTCAATATAAGAAAAATAGCAGGACAAGAGGACACAGCATGAGATTAGAGGGAGGCCGATTAAGGGGTAGTGTGAGGAAGTTCTTTTTCACAGAAAGGGTAGTGGATGCATGGAACAGCCTACCTCAGGAAGTGGTGGCTACGAATACAGTGCAGGGCTTCAAACAGGCATGGGATAGGCATAAGGGAGCAATACAGATGAGTATGAATAGATAGGCCACTGACAGAGCAAAGGCTGATGGCACATTTATAAGGTAGAAAAAGAAATGGGCAGACTGGATGGTCCTTATCAGCCGTCAACTTCTATGTTTCTATGTTTCTAAGTTTTATTTTAGTTTATGGATATTCTGTCATCTGTGTTCTTAATTTCTCCATTCTCTAGTCACCCCATTCAAAAAAAAAATATAAAAAGTAAAAAGAAAAGCTCTGTAGTTTTAAGGTATGTTGTCTTTGTCCTCTTTTTAGTATTGTATCGTTTGTGTGGATGTCCCTTGCTTCTCCAGTTTTGTTATTATTGTAATCCATTTTACACATGATGAACCACATTCCTTCCTTTCATTTTTGTTACTGGTTCATCATGTGTACTCACTCCTTCTATCCACAAATGTGAAGTATTTGCTGCATTACATAAATTGTGTCCCCATGGTATGTGATGGTGTGTAACTGGTAGTTGTGTTGTGTGCAACCGCCAACCACCAAAAGAAGTGCAAACCATAACGCAAACATGAGCTATTCTACTGAGAAGTTAAACATAAATCTGTGTTAAGCACTTAACATGTTTACTGTGTTTGCCAGAAATGTGAAGTTGAATGCCGTCCTGGTGGCACTGAAGGTTGAGGCGCTGGATGCCACACCTCACACCACGCTGGCAGCCCGAGTCTGGGAATGAGCTTGGGCTGCCAGGGGTCGGCTGGGGGGAGAAAGGCTAGGGCATCCGATGACAGCTTTCCTTCTCTGGGGGGAGGGTGGGTTCCTTACACTGGCAAGCGGTGACCCCAGTGGAGGCTGAGAGGCACGACAGCAGTTGGAATCACTGGGACGTGATTGGTTGGAGGTGGAGGACTCGGACCAACCAGTTTTGTTGATGGGTTCTTGGGGGGAGGGAGCTTTGCGAGCGTCGGCGTAATGCCTTGATGCGGGGGCACACAGTCCAACCTAAGAAAATCGGCAAAAGCCCCTTCAGAATCGGGTAGACGGAGAGCCGAGCTGTGTCCCAATTTGCCGCCACCTGCCCAGCTGAATCAGGGGTCCTGATGAGACTTGAAGGTTTGGGGGTGCCCCTACCCCAACCCTGTATGGGGGGTAAACCGCAGCATGATTGAGGAACCCAACCGGTCAGGTAGGATGGGGTAGGTCAGGCTCAATTGGCTTTCCTGAAGAGGTGACTCTGGAGGGGAAGGGGGAGGATAAAAATATTTAAAAAAAAAGAAAGAAAAGTGAAGTTGTGTCCCCAGAGAGAAAATGCATCTTTTCAGTCAAGTACTGTTGCCTCACACATCAAAGAAGGTGTTGCAAAGCATATGTGAAGCTTGCAAGAGAACATAAACATATTTATCAAACTAAACATTTTTGGGCCTGCTACTCCATCACTACTATCACCACCACCAGCACTTTGCCAGAAATGTGAAGTTGTGTCCCTAGAGAGAAAATGCATCTTTTCAGTCAAATACTGTTGCCGCACACACCGGAGAAGGCAGTACAAATCATATGTGAAGCTTGCAAGTGAAACTTTTGCTGCATGGAGAGGGTGCTCTGCTGCTGCTGTGTGCTGCTGTTGTTGTTCCAAAGTCAGAGAAATGGCCTCTTGCTCAGTGTGGACCTGGATTCATGATGGCATATAGACATACTGCACAGGTAAGTGCCTTTGTTTTCTTTTCGTTGTAATGGAGGGGGTTATTGCTGCTGTTCAAAGTCTAATCTATTCATAATTCTCAGCCATTGATTTTCAGTTATTTGTGCATATGACATCCTACTGCTGAACAGATACAACATAGATGCTGTTGTCTGACTCATACACAACATTGTTCAATAACGAAGGTAAATATTTTGGGTTTTTTTAAGGGCGTGACGAGTCGACTGGTTTCTGTACCATAATTGACAAATTAATTTAATTTCTTAATCACTGACTCTGCTGTTCTTCCTTATCTTTACAGGTATTCCTTGTGCCTGAATTTGTTGCAACGATGTGCTTGATGAGTCACCAAGCAAATGATGTCAGTCCACAGACAGCACCTGGAAAACAAGAAAGGATTTTTGTGAATGAAAGTCGTGTAAAAAAAAGGAAAGAATACTAAAAGAAAGGAAAGCAAAAGAAAGGAGAGGAAATTAACGCAAAGGAAAAACATCAAATCACAATGATACTTACCGTTAACGTACTACTGTTGGCTGTGCAATTCTGTTTTGGTGTCTGTGTTCTGTGGTGGAACCAGCAAAACCTGCATGAAGAAGATATGGGAAAACATTTTAATGCTGCAATGAGTCTCACCAATCATGGTCTGATTTTCTGCCTCTAGTAGGCTTATCAAAGTGCTGCAGTATCTGAAAAAACAGTGCAGGTGTCTCACCAGCAGCAGATGAAGAAAGTCATTGATGCACTGTGGTCACACTTGCATGACGATGCCTTGCAGACTTCAGTCAGTGGCTTGATGGAGGAGGAGGACTAAGATTGATCTGTCAAGAGGAGAGGTTTGAGGAGGTAAAGGGGCCAGTTCTGTTTCACATTGGTGGCAATGAATCATCATTCACTACAGTGGTAGAAGTGCTAGTCAAGCCAATTCTGTTTCTTACTTGATGTGATTGTTAGGAGGAGGAGGAGGAGGACATAGTTGAAGCAGCCTGTGGAGTACAGAGGAGGTAGAGGAGGTGGTTCTCTATATCAAAATCAGCTGTCTACTACATACCGATTACCTATACCACTGGTGGTGGAAGTGCTATGCCATGCTGTTTCAGCCTGTGTTGGAGGAGGACCCAAGGCATCTACAGTGCACACAAGAGATAATAGGAGGAGGAGAAGGGTGAGGTGTTGAGGTCACTGCTGCATGGCTGTGGTGTTTCTTGCTGGCTAGAGTGGGTGTTCGATTCAGTAATTCGTAAGTGGCACGGTGCATTGTTTACAGCTGTTCAATTTGATGCAATTAAGAAGCAGCACTAATTATTAGTTCATGTATATCACAGCACTGAATGTGATACATTATTATTGTTATTAAGTTGACATCCAGGAGTACATGGTTGTGGATGGGTAGGGAGGGAGATGTGGAGGGAGAAAGAGAAAACAAATAGTAGAGTTCATTATTCTTCAAAGTCCTCCATGAAGCATCCCTCACAGTCTTCAGTACTGGAAGTGTCATCATATGGGAACTATCTCTCCATCACTGCTTCATCAACTTCAATGTTGCAAGATAATGATGAGGTAAGTCCCTGTATGCCTAAAGCACTTTCTTCCTCATCATCATCCCTGTCAATTGGTGCTGTTAACCATGGACATTACTGTTTTTGAGGCCTCATTTATTTTGATAAATGTCAGCATGCCAACATTTTTAGGAGATAGATTTGTGCGCCTGTCATGCACAATGGCATCCACTGAACTGAACACCCGCTCAACACTGACACTGGAGGATGGACAGCTAAGATATTTCAGGGCAACTGCTGTTAGTGCTGGCCAATCATTGACCTTAGTGCCCCAGTATAGTAGTGGCTCATCTCCAATGACGAGGTTCTTTGTAGCTGCAAAATATGAATCTACCATGCATTTTGCCAGTCAAAGACATGCAGCATGATCATCATCCTCCTCCTCGTCCTCCTCAGTTTCCTCCATTTATGTGACTCACACCTGAGTGAGGGAAGCCCAAATGGGATTCGGCATAGATTCCTTTACCTTGCATTGCTTTTCTGCAGTTTGACACCCTGGCTGAGATGAGGAGAAGTGGGTGGCAGTGACACCAGATCACTGGGCAGTACCCCTCAGCCCTGCACTCATACTCACTGGGTTGTTCATTGACTCTATGACAAGACTCCCCCATCCCGAACGCATAGGGATTATGCTCACCCTGGTGCTTCACACCCACCTATTGAGATCATCAAACTTCACCCTGCTCTCTGTCCCACACTGCTCTAAAAAAATGGCTGAGCAAGTCTTCGTCCACTTTGCCACTAAACTCTGGAACTCTCTCCCTCCCTGTCTGAAGGGCCCCCAATCTCACTCCTTCAAAACTGCACTTTTTTCCCCATCTAAAAGCACTTGATTCCTGTGAATGTAACTAGTTCTCTGGCCTCCTCTCTTTATATCTAGTTTTATTGATCTCCAAAATGTTGAATGTTCATAGCCTAATGTCATCACCTGCTCTCGTTATTGCCTGCAAGAATGGATAATACTATATGTAAGTTCTGTTGTTTTTTACTACTGACCGTCCCTGCGTGGATATCAATTGTCTGTACCATATGCTGTATTGTACTGCATTATTTGTACTTTATCACTGTACGGTAAATGTCAACTGTGTATTGTACCTTCCTGGGTCGTGCTTGAAAATAGGCAGGGTTTTTGCCTAACGCACCTACCCGATCAACAAAAGCTAAATAAATAAATCATCTTTCTTTGCCCCTGTGCCTGTAGTAGCAACTGTTCACCACTTACCCTCAGAGTGAGTAGTTCTGTCAGTCTCTGCGGCTCATGACACCCACCTTGTAATATGGCTGTCAGCCCACGTTTATAACATGGGTCGAGCACTGTTGCAATTCTAAACTCCTCAGACTGCATAATATACATTATGTGGGTGTTGGAGTCTAATGTGGACAGCATGTATTCCATTAATAAGCAAATTGCTCTGTCACCACCTGCCTCCAGCTGTTGCTGCACATTCAGCATCGTCTGCCTTTGCACCAATAACAGAGGAATGGACTCACTGATGCAGGCAGTGTCCCCACTCACTGCCTGTGTTGCATGTATAAAGTGTCTCAGAATTTAGATGAGCCCATTCATTAGGCGCCACTGTTTGTTGTGAGACACATGGATGCCCCACTGTTGTCAAGACCCACTTGAATTAGCAGACACTCAGATATAGCCTTGTACTGATGGTATACACACTCCACAAGGTGGAGTTCCACCAGGTGACAACTTCAAACTTTAAACGGTGCTGAGGCAGCTTGTTCTTGACCTGCAGATTATGGAGATGGTCATGTTCTTCTGCTGAAAATGCAAAGTGGGCACAGATGAGTCGGGCAAGAGCCACAACTTCTTTTATATCCTGATGTTTAAAGAAAGCTTGCACCACAAGGTTAAGGCAATGTGCCAGGCATTGGCACCCTGACAAATCCCCCATCAGTGATGCATTTCCGCACATTTAAGCCATTATCACTGGCACTGAATCCAGCTTTCAGTGCACAGGGGTGGAGCCAATGATCAATCTCGGTTAGTATGACTTCCAGCATCTTTTCTCCAGTGTGTGACCCGGGGATACTCATCATGGTCAGTGTTGCATGCTGCCTTACACCAGGCATGCTGCTACCACCACAGTTTGCCCTAGTGCAATTCATGCCTCACCCCCAATCAGCCACTACCTCAGGTACCTGTGTCTAGTGTGCTGTAATGCACAGGTAAGAGCTACCAGATGTTTTCCCACTTGCCACATGCCCATACTCAGATGGACATACTGTGCTGAGGAATGCTATAGGGCATGACGTACTATATCACATATAGTACTATACATCTCAGGGATGGCAAGCTTTGAAAAGTATGTACGTGATGGCACCTGCCATTTCACAAGGCATGAGCCACAAACCACCTAAATCCCACATTCTCTACAAAGGGGTACAGCATCAAATCCAGAGTAATCATTTCTGCACATTCTTTATTCACCACCAGTGCTGTACCATGATTAGGTGGGAATTTTGTTTGCCTATCCAAAATGGAAGTCAGCATCGGCTGAACTTTTCTTGATTCTGCGACCATCAGTGATGCACCTGATGGTGTGCCAAACAGCTGGCCTCGTCATTGTGCCAGTAAGGAGATGCTCCTTGACTGGGGACTGCCAATGGTTCTCATGGCCTGTGGTGATGCACAGCACACCTCAGCGGCTTTTTGATTTTTCATAACTAGTGGGGCATCAATGAAATGTTGTGTTGGAGTGGTACTCTGGATGCTAGGATCACTACTTTGCCCACTGCCAGAATCCTCCTCATCCAGTACAACAACAATGTCCTCCTCCTGACCTGCACCTCCATCTCCCTGTAGTGGTGCTGTGTGTATTTTGCTTTCATTATCCTCTGATTCGGATGTACCAGAACCACTGGTGCTGACTGCCTTCTGGTGTTGATGCTACAGAACTGGGTGCCTATTTTTAAGGTGTGTGTTGCCCACTTATGCCGAGATGTCAACCCTTCTTACCCTAACTTACTCAGGTTTGACACAGTTGGCAAATTGCCACTGTCTCATCAGATGGGTCCAGTACATAAAAATCCCACACTAGGGATTCATGGGGCCTTGTATTTATTTGGTTCCAGGATGACTGCGATTGTGATAGCAAAAGGAGTGGATTTGCTCTTTGTTATGTTGTGGGGTGACTATAGTAATGTAGAAAAAATGATAGAAACAGTGTTTGTGGTGACCATCTCCTTGATAGTTTTAGCAGCTAAGGCAACAGGAAAACAACATTCTGTAACACCCTGTTTTGACCTTTTCTTTTCTAGCTCCCATGAGGGATCCGTGTTGTCTGACACATCATCATCATCCACATCATAGTCTGGAAAAAAGGTGGCACTGTTCACAGTCTCATCAGCCTCTGCAAGTCTATTTGCCTCAGTAGCAAGTGCCACAGGCTCTGTAACATGCACCTCCTCTTCATGACTGTTTTCCTCATGTTGCTACACATTTACCACCCTCTCACCCTCATTCACTGGACATGAACACACATCCATCTCTGCCTCTGACCTACCATCACCAACAGCACCACCTTCAAATTGCACTTCAGCACCAACAGCATCCAAGCCCACAGTTGTTTGTTTGATGGTGATGCTGCTGCTTCCTCTCACTGTGAAACTTGATACTGAGAAATCCATCAACATGTCTGCCACAGATTCTGTAGTCATCTGAATGCTGTCCCTGTCCTCTCACAAACATGGTTTTGGTTCCTGCATCACTATCAGGATTAATCTTAGGAACCACAAATTGGGAAATGTTCTTAGTGGCTGGTCCACGGCCTCTCCCATTAGTTGTCCTTTTCTTCCCAGTCATTCTTCAGCACACGCAGGGACACAACAATCACTCGGCTTAAATAGCTGTCTGGAGAACAGGGATTTTTTCCCCCTAAATACAGGTGTGAACGCAGGGACATATCAATCACTCAGCTTAAATCATTGTCTGGAGAACAGTGATTTGTTTCCTAAATACAGCCATGCACGCAGGGACACAACAATCATTAGGCTTTAATCGCTGTCTGTAGAACAGTGATTTTATTTTTCTAAATACAGCCATGCATGCAGGGACACAACAATCACTGGGCTTTAATTGCTGTCTGTAGAACAGTGATTTTTTTTTCTAAATACAGGTGTGCATGCAGGACGCAACAGTCACTCAGTTTATGTCGCTGTCTGAAGAATCAAATTTTTTGTCCTAAATACAGTAGTGTCTGCAGTCACGCAAAGATCACTTGGGTTTTATCACAGACAGGAGGACAGTGATTTTTTTTCTTATGAAAAGACAGGGCACTTACCAGCTGATTTTGTTTAGAAGAAAACTGTGCCTTCTAAACTGCTCCTACCCTCCCCTGGCCCACAAAAGCCACCAAATCACAACTTCTAACATAAAACTAAAGTCTGCCAATAAACAATACAGGACAGAGAAAAGCAACACAAAAAATCACTGTGTGTGCAAAGAGCACTCACAGTAACCATTCTGAAACACTTTGACAAACAAAATGCTCTTTTATATAATGATTTTAGATTTGACTCTAACCTGCAGCACACGCTCTGCTCTTTTAAGTCTCTCTCAAACACACTACACTCACAGAATGAGAAAACTAGCTTCTCATTGGCTGTTCAGTAACATGTGACCTCATATCCCAAGGTTCATTGCAAACTTTGGCTATTTTGCTGAACTTCGCTGGCAAAGTGCAAGCTTCATGGATCTGGGACACCTGTACCATTGACTGTAACAGGAATCAAAGTTTTTGACTTTGACATTCTGCGAATCTGCCCGAAATGCTTCAGAGTTGGACTTCTCAAGGCAGAAAACTTTGCAGAATACTTGGAATCCACAAAGTTTTAAGCGGCATGAATTTTGACAACTTTGTACACCTCCAGTGAGGAAGTATTTTTTCACAGAAATGGATGTGGTGCATGGAACAGCCTCCCAGCTGAGGTCATAGAGGCTAAAATGACTGGTGAGTTCAAGAATGCATGGTATAGACAGAAGACAACCCTAGTGATAGGAAAGAGAGTGTAAGATGCTGATCATAGAAACATAGAAGTTGTTGGCTGATAAGGACCGCAAGGCCCATCCAGTCTGCCCATTTCTTTTTCTACCTTATAAATGTGCCATCGGCCTTTGCCTTGTCAATGGCATATCTGTTCGTACTCATCTGTATTGCTCCCTTATGCCTATCCCATGCCTGTTTGAAGCCCTGCACTGTATTCATAGCCATCACTTCCTGAGGTAGGCTGTTCCATGCATCCACACCCCTTTCTGTGAAAAAGAACTTCCTCACATTATCCCTTAATCGGCCTCCCTCGAATCTCATGCTGTGTCCTCTTGTCCTGCTATTTTTCTGTATTGAAACATGTTAGACTCTTTCACCTTGTTAATGCCCTTAAAGTGTTTAAATGTTTCAACCATATCACCTCTCTCCCTCCTTTGCTCTAGGGTATACATATTGAGCTCCATTAATCTGTCCTCATATGTCTTCTGATGCAGTCCCTGCACCATTTTTGTTGCCCTTCTCTGGACTGCCTCAATTTGGTTAATGTCCTTGTGAAGGTGTGGCTTCCAGTACTGCACGCAGTACTCCAGATGGGGCCTAACCAGTGTCTTGTAAAGAGGGATTATTACCTCCATCTTACGACTTGTGATACCCCTACTAATACACCCTAACATCCCCCTAGCCTTACCTACAGCTTTAGAAGTCTGCTTAGATGATTTCAGCTCATCAGTGATGATGATGATGCCCAAGTCTCTTTCTTCCTTTGTGACTGCCAGCAACTCCACTCCCAGCCTATAGGTGGCTTCAGGGTTTCTCTTCCCTATGTGCATGATCTTGCACTTCTTTGCATTAAATCCCAGTTGCCACTCTTCCAACCATTTTGCTAGTTTATCCAGATCTCCTCTCATTCTGACCACCACATCTGAATCATCTACTCTGTTGCAGATCTTGGTGTCATCTGCAAACAGACAAGCCTTACCCTCTAGTCCATCTGCAATGTCACTAATGAAGATATTGAAGATGACTGGCCCTGGGACTGATCTCTGAGGTACCCCACTTGTGACTCGCATCTCTTCTGACTGTATACCATTTACCACCACTCTCTGTTTTCTGCCCCTCAACCAGTTTGCCACCCAGTTGACCAACTTCTGACTCACCCCAAGCCTTCCCAGCTTATTTATCAATCTTATATGTGGAGCAGTGTCAAAAGCTTTGCTGAAGTCAAGGTAGGTGACATCAACTGCTCCCCCTTGGTCCACCACTCTGGTTACCCAGTCAAACAAATCTATGAGATTAGTTTGACAAGACCTTCCTTTTGTAAACCCATGCTGTCTTGGATCCTGTGCCCCTATGGATGCCAGGTGTTGCGCTATCCTTTCCTTAAGGAGTGCCTCCATAATCTTGCCCACTACTGAGGTAAGACTGAGCGGTCTGTAATTCCCTGCTTCCTCCCTGCTAACACTCTTGTGTAGCGGGATCACATGAGCCCTTTTCCAGTCTTCTGGGACCTCTCCTGTGCTCAGAGTCTCACTAAACAGTTCTGCTAATGGCTCTGCTAGTTCCACCCTAAGCTCCTTAAGTACCCTACAATGTATGCTATCAGGTCCCATTGACTTGTCCACCTTGAGCTTAGCGAGCTCTTGTAGGACCCTTTCTTTTGTGAAGGGAGCAGTGCTCACCTCCTTCCCCCCTGTGTCCATGGTGCTGAGCCGTGGGCCCTGCCCTACCTTCTCTTCAGTAAATACTGAGCAAAAAAAGTATCTATTTAGAATAGATGCTTCTACAGGGTCCTCCTCCTCACACACACCCTTTTCTCCTTTGAGCTTAGCAATACCCACTCTGGACTTTCTCCTTTCGCTAACGTATCTCTAGAAAGTCTTGTCACCTTCTTTTACTGTTCTTGCTAGTGTTTCCTCAGTTTGGGACTTTGCCTGCCTTACTGCCTTCCCTGCTTCCCTTAGGGCAGTTTGGTATGCCTCCCTATCTTCATTCCACTCTGCTTCCTTGTATTTCCTGAAGGCCAGCCTTTTGGCTCTGACCTTTTCTGCTACTGTATTTGAGAACCAAAGTGGTTTCCTTCTTCTTTTGCACTTCCTTTTCTGTTTAACACAATGGGATGTTGCTTCAAGTGTTGCATCCTTAATGCATGCCCACTTTGCCTGTACCCCCTCACCTGTGTTTCTTTTTGCCAGGGCTAGCTTAACTCTGTTGGCCATCTTATCAAAGTCAGCTCCTCTGAAGTCCCATGTTTTTGCTTTGGAAAGGGACGATTTAGTTATAGTGGCCAAATTGAACCATACCATGTGATGGTCACTGACCCCCAGGTGACCTTCTACATGGAGATCTGTGATCCTTTCCCTGTTAGTCAGTACTAGATCTAAGACAGCCCTGTCTCTTGTGGGTTGTTGTACCAGTTGTTTGAGGTCCTCCCTAGCAGAGAATCCACCATGTGTCTGGTTCTGGCAGATGTTCCTACTGGTATTGACCAATCAGTATCCGGCATGTTGAAGTCTCCCATTATCAGAACCTCCCCTTTGGCTGTCATGTTTTTTATATCTTCTAACAGTAATGTGTCTATGTCCTCCCCCTGATCTGGGTGCCTGTAGACAACCCTAGTTCTTATGGCTGTCCCATTTCCTGTTTCCAGGGTGACCCAAAGTTCTTCTGGCTCCTTATGTGAATTATGAATTTCTGTAGGTTTGATATTTTCATTGACATACAGGGCTACTCCACCCTCCTCCCCCCTTTTTGCGCCTTGGTCTCTTCTGAACAGTGCATAGCCAGGTACTGGAGTTTCCTAGGATCTAGTGTATAAGTAGGTAGGAAATGGGAAGACTAGGTGAGCCAGGTGGTCCTTATCTGTCATCAAAATCAATGTTTCTGCATTTCTACAGGAATTTATTTCCAACATATGTATTAAGACACAGCCCCAAAAGACTTGAAATGAAATATTAGAGTGATGCCATTGGTGCTGCAGTAGCACTACTGCTCATGATGGTAGCTACCTTGGTTTGGGAGCCATCCCAGGTTGATGGTGACTGGATTGGGGGGCAGGTGGCTCGAATATTCCAGAGGATACTCTCCTCCTTTGTGGAGCGAGGAGGATCACTGCCTCCAATGAAATGGTTGCCATGAGTGACAGCACAGTACAAGCAAGGAAGTAAGAGTGACCATCAGCTGGGTTTATACACAGCACACCACTGCATGTATAGTACTTATGCCTCAGCACTGTGCATGCTAATAGAAACAGAGGACACGGCAGGTAGAAAGGACTCTGGGACATCTGGGCCCAGTGTGTCTATCAGATATAGCTGCCTGATGAAACCTAAGTACTCAGCCCATATACCCTGCCTCAATCCCACCTGGGGGGCATAGCCAATAAGGCTCCATGAAAGAAGACAGGCTGCATTTCAAGACACAAGCAATCCAGGGTGGGCCATAGTAGTCTAGAGATGCTGGGGCTCTGAATATGTAAATAAGAAGATTTGACTTATTAAGTACTCTTGGATTAGACCCTTAACTTTTGTATCTGCTACAGACAAGGCAATAGGGTTCATAATTAGTGAGATAATGCTTTTGTTTAAGAATCTCTGTCTCTATGATTTGCTAGAACAGTTGATGTTAGGATTATGTACCTGAAAAAAAAAGTAACTTTACATTTAAAGAATGTTTGCTTGTTCTGTGCAGACCCCAACAATATCTTACTGTAATTTGCAAAGGGAATATTTAAATGGGCCTGGAGAATTCCTGAAAAGGCTGAGGATGTTGATGCAAATACAAGGCATTACAAAGCAAGACATGATGTTAAATGGCACCCAAAAGAATTTGTGTAGAGTACCACACCTATGCATAGAAATATTTGTTTTCTCCATTTCCAAACCTGTTAAGAGACGAAGATCAAAAAAAGAGGAAGTTGATACCTGCAGAGAGGTGGGTGTTGGTGTAGCATCGATCCCTCCCCATCTAAATGCTTATTAAATGTGAGATGATACAGTATCTACAACACTGTACTGCACCTGTGGATTCCAATCAGACATTGCTCAGGTAGGACCTACAGCATTTAAAGCTCCTCCTCTCTGTTCTGGGTGCCCACTGCAGAAATTCTTGCTACACTTATTAAACAGCAACAATATATTATCTCCAAATATAGAGCATTAGGGTGTATTGTTTTAAAATATATGTTTTCATCAATGTTTCTTATCATATGTATCAAGGGAACATAGAAACATAGAATTTGATGGCAGATAAGGACCGCTTGGTCCACCCAGTCTGCCCATTTCCCTACCTACTGGATAAGCTGCAGATCCTAGTTAACCAGCAGCCTACTTCTTCCTACCCCCACCCCCTAGAATGGCCTTATGACTGTCCCATGCATGCTTGAATTCCACCACTGTTTTTGACTCCACAACCTCCTCTGGAAGGCCATTCCATGCATCCACAACCCTCTCTGTGAAAAAATACTTCCTTAAATTACCTCTGAGCTGCCCCCATCTTCAAATTGTGCCCTCTGTTCTTGGCACCACTTTTGAAAGATGCTACCCTTGGACTTTGTTGATTCCCTTGAAGTACTTGAATGTTTCTCATGTCCCCCCTCCTCCTTTCCTCGAGGCTATACATATTAAGCTCCTTTCGCTCTCTTCATAGCCTTCCGTGCAGACCCTGCACCATTTTAGTTACCCTCCTGACAGCTTCTATCCTGTCTATGTCTTTGTGGAGATTGGGTCTCCAGAACTGCATGCAGTACTCCAGATGGGGTCTCACCAGCTGTCTGTACAGAGGGATAATAACTTCCAGTTTTCTACTGGTGATGCCTCTCCCTATGCATCCCAGTATCCCTCAGCCCTCCTTGCTGCCCTCTCACATTGCTTGCCCACCTTTAGGCCATCTGATATGACTACCCCCAGGTCCCTTTCCATTTTTGTTGTTACTAGTATCTCACCCCTCATTGTGTACTCTTCCCCTGGGTTTTTGTTTCCCAGGTGCATTACCTTGCACTTAGCATTGAGTCTAAGCTGCCATACATTTGACCATTCCTCTAACCTTGCCAAGTCCCTTCTCATCCTTTCCACCCCACCCTGTGCATCAACTCTGTTGCAGATCTTTGTGTCATCTGCAAAGAGACATACTTTTCCTTCCAGTCCCTCTGCAATGTCGCTTATAAAGACAGCTTATAAAGAGGACCGGTCCTAATACTGAACCCTGCGGTACCCCACTACTAACCCCACTTTTTTCAGAGTGGACTCCATTTACTATTACCTCTGTGTCCTATTCTTCAGCCAATTCTTACCCAGGCTGTCATCTTGGGACCCACTCCCAGGCTGGCTAACTTGTATATTAATCTTTGTGTGGGACTGTGTCAAATGCCTTGCTAAAGTCTAGGTAGTCCATGTCCACAGCCCCTCCCTGATCTACTACTTTGGTCACCCAGTCAAAGAAATCTATCAGATTCATCTGGCATGACCTTCCCGCTGTGAATCCATGCTGCCTAGGGTCCTGTGCCCCTCTGGCCTCTAGATACTCAACAATTCTTTCCTCCAGAAGTGATTCCAACATTTTCCCTATCACTGACTAATAGGTCTGTAGTTTCCTGCTTCTGCCTTGCTCCCACTTTTGTGTAGGGGAATCACACATGCCCTTCTCCAGTCCTCAGGTACCACCCTATCCTCCCATGATTTGTTTAAAATGGTAGTCAGTGGTGTCACTAGTTCTACCCTTAGTTCTTTTAGAATTCTGGGATGAATCCCATCAGGCCCCATTTCTTTGTCCACCTTCAGTTTTAAGAGTTCTTTCAGAACCCTTTCTTCTGTAAATGGGCTGGTATCAACTTCTGTATCCAGAGTGTTTCTACTGTTTGTTTTAGGTACCTCCCTCTTCATTTGTAAATACTGAGCAAAAATATTTGTTTTGTATCTCTGCCTTTCACAATCTCCTCTGCCCACCCTCCTCCCTTTATTAAGCCTCACTATCCCTCCCTTAGTCTTCCTTCACTCCCTGATGTACCTATAAAAGGTTTTATCCCCCTTCTTAACTGAGTTGGCTGTCTTTTCCTCGGTTTGTGGCTTTGCTGTTCTGACTGCCTTCCCAGCCTCCTTTTGCTTTAACTGATAAAGTTCTCTGTCCTGCTCCTTCTGCGATTCCTTGTACTTCCTGAATGCTTTCTTTTTCTCTTGAACCTTCACTGTCACGTCCTTTGAGAACCATAGTGGTTTCTTACATCGTTTTGTTTTGTTTGTTTGCTTCACACAAATGCTCGTTACCTCTGTGATGGCAGTTTTTATTATTCCCCATTGTTCTTCCACCCCTCCTTCCTGCCCATTTGCTAGTGCATTCCTTAGGCACTCACCCATTTTGGCAAAGTCAGCCCTCCTAAAGTCCAGTACTTTTGCCTTTGTATGGCTTGACTCTATTGCTGTGTTTATTGTGAACCATACTGTTCTATGGTCGCTAGTTCCCAGATGGCTACCCACTTCTACATCTGTGATCCTCTCTCCATCTCCATTTGAGAGAACCAGGTCTAAGATTGCTCCTTCTCGAGTGGGCTCCAATGCTAGTTGTCTAAGGCATGCCCCCTGTAGGGCATCTAGAATAACCCCACTCTTCGAAGTGGCTGCTGCAACTGCACTCCAGTTAACATCTGGCATATTCAGATCACCCATCAGCAATATCTCCCCTTTTTCTGCGATTCTAAGTATACTTTCTATCATTTCCTTGTCCATTTCCTCCCCCTGAGAAGGGGGTCTGTATACAACCCCTGTGCAGATTGTGGTGCCATTGCCTGTCTCCAAATTTACCCACAGTGCTTCTTCTCCTCCTGTTTACCCTTTTGTTCTGTTGCTTTTATTCCTTCCCTTTGTAAAGAGCTACTCCTCCTTTTTACCCTCCCTGTCCCTCCTGTAGATAGTGTATCCTGGTATGTTTACGCCCAGTCATGGTTCTGTGTGTACCATGTTTCTGTGACTGCCACGTATATCCAGATGTCCTCCTCCATCAAGGCCACTAATTCAGGAAGCTTGTTACTCAGACTATGGGCATTGGTACTGTTGTTTCCATTTTTGATGGCTTTACCTTCTGTTGCAGCATCCCCCACTGACCTTTCTACCTCAGTCTTTTTCTCATTTAGTACCCTGTTTTGTAGGTAGAGGCTGGAATTTTCCTGCTGCTTATCAGTGCCTCCTCCTTTGACTAGTTTAAAAGCTTGCCAATGAAGCATTTAAACCGATTGCTCAAAAGACTTGTTCCCTTCCTGGACAGATGCAGACCATCCTGCCAGTATAGGCTGGTGTCCCTCCAGGTGGAACCCCAGTCTCCAATAAAGCCAAACCCTTGTGCTCCACACCATTTTTTCAACCATTCATTAAACTGTATGGTGCTAATTATCCTTGCCTCCCCATGCCATTGACAGGAAGCACCTCTGAGAAGGATACTGTGTGTGCTACTTGTCTTAGACCCCTCCCCAACTCTACAACGTCCTTCTGCACTGCTCTGATCTCATGATGAGCCAAGTCATTTGTCCCTAGGTGGACAATGACGTCCAGCTCAGACTCCCTTGCAGCTGTTCTCATGATCCTGAGGATGCGCTTCCTGTCCCTCTAAGCCATGGCGCTAGGCAGGCACCTTACTTCAGTTTTCCCTGCTCCCCCCATTTCTTTCCCCCTAATAATTGAGTCCACCACCAGGAGCTGCTTCCTTTCCCTGTGGTGTCCTCTGCCTCCTTCCTGTGGGCCTCTCTTGTGACAGTTGTCATCAGTCTTCTCTGCGGGCACATCCATAGGGAAGCTATGCTCCCCCAGAATGGTGTATGGATTGTGGAGTGGAACAATTGACTGGGTGTGCCTCTGTTCCACCATCCTCGCCCTCTCTGAGCCCACTGTGGTCCAACTGCTGTGCTTTCTTCACAACCTCTGAGGTAGTGGTGGTGGCTCTGGTGCTCCCTGGATGGGGGAGGTTCCCTTCCTACTGTCCAGTGTGGCCTGGGGGAAGGTTCCCTTACTACTGTCCAGTGCAGCCTGAAGACAGGCAACGTCCTCCCTCAGGGCAGAGAGTTGTCTGCAAATAGGGCAGCATCTCAGCCTCCAGAAAGACTCCCGGAAGACTGCTGCCCCACAGCCATTACATTGCACTACTCTCCACATGTTTGTCTACTTTTTTTTGTTTGTTTGTGTGTGTGTGTGTGTCCGCGCGCGTGTGTGTGATTGGTTTGTTATATAGAAATATATATATTATACAATTTGTATGCTTATATTGTCAGTGCAGTGTGCTAGAGAGGATAGGACAGTGATATGCACCTTGCACTCTTGAGGAAATGATGTCAGAACCTCAGGTATAAAGGAACTATTTCCAGGGGTGGGTGGGGTGAGGGGTGGGAAGGGGTTGGGCCTAAACTGTGCCCTCACAACACAATCAGCTAAAAGCTCTCACCCGCTGCTGCGATGAGTGCCTTCCTGTCAGCAAGATGCCCTACACAACAATTTGACAGAGAAAATACCCTGCTAATCAAACAGAGAAAAATCCAGACATCCAAGTCAGACACAGGTAAACCTCCCCAGCCCCAAAACAGCCTGGTGGTTTCTTAGCCACAAAGGAAAATCAAATATGCAGTTATTTCAGTCCTTCTGAAGATGCTGACAAGATAAGCAGTTTTGAAAACCCCTTCCTCAATTAAAAACTAAAATAATTAAACACAAAGCAATACCAATGTAAAAGTAAGGAAAACTTCCCTCAGATGTAAGCAAGAGAGAGAGATTCATTGCAGATATCTAGTCCAATACAGTATATCCCATGCAGCTTCTCAGTTGTTTCAAAGCACACCCAGTTACACAACTTGGAAGAAGATGGACTTCTGGAACAAAGCAAGTAAGAAATTCCAGAACAAGCAATTTAACATTTATACTGCGTATCTTTACAAGACGCATTTTATATAAACAAGCTTATGATTTAAAAAAAAAAATGTTTTTGAAGTCATATAGAGACCAATCCTGTTAGCACTAGGTATTGCGGTCTTTCCTATCTAACCTATCTAACAAGATACTACTTGGTGCCCAAAACAAAGTCCTCATGATTGCTGCTGTCTATATCCCACCAAAAGATTCTGATTCTGGCCTACAGGCTGTCCTCAAGTTCGTAAGTACACAACCTTCTGACATCGAACTCCTTCTCCTTGGGGACTTTAATATAAATTGGCTTGCTCCTGATACAAGGTCAAACAAAGATGCTATCCTAGCAGCAAATTTAACACAAGTGGTAAACTCCCCTACCAGGAAAAACTACAAATCAGGGACCATTACCCTCATTGACTGGATCCTTACCAGCCACCCTACCCGTATAACCAATGTAAGTGTTCTCTCTGACTCGCTCAGTGATCACTCTCCAATAATATGTACCTGGACAAATAAGTTTCATAAGCCGCCTCCAAAAACCATCTATAGCAGAGTCCTACCTTATGGCAACCTTATTCATCTCAAGATCTGTCTTAGGCAGATAGACTGGTCCTTGATTTACAAAACTCAAGATGTTGACCTAGCCCTTGATTACTTTATTTCTACTTTCAACACTGCCTGTGACACCTATGCACCAGTAAAAAAGCGCAAAATCAAAGCACTCACAAATCCCTGGCTCACGGCAAAGCTATTGGCACAACTTAAAAGTAGGGATCACCTCTGGGCCACTGCAAGAGCTACTGGCACTCTGTTGGACATTCAAAAGTATAAACAGGCTCGTAACCACTGTACTAAACAGATCCGCTTGATGAAGAGCTCCTACTTCAAGAATGCCCTCTCCAACTCCTGGGGCAAAGGGAAATCCTTCCGGGATACCATAAAGAATATCATGGGTCAGTAGTCCAAATCCTCTCCTACAATAATGAATGTGGAAGGAACCACTACATTAGACCCAGAGATCATTGCAAACACCCTAAATGGTACCTTCACGGACCTTAGTGGTGTCCTCTCATCTGATTTCTTCACTGATGCTGACCCTCCAATTTCTACTTCTACTACTGCCTCTCCAACCAAACCACCCTTCCATTTCAAACTAGTAAAGGCACATGAAGTCTATAAATATGTAAAGAAGGCCATTTCTAAGTCCCGAGCAAGCAGCGACACTATTGACCTTAAACTTCTGTCCCTCACTCTGAAGGAAGTACTGCTCCCCCTCACAAAAATTTTCAGTCTCTCCCTCTGCTACAGCCAATTCCCTAGGAAATGGAAAGCTGCAGTTGTCACTCTGGTGCACAAAAGTGGTGATAAGTCACTGCCTGGTAACTATCACCTGATATCAATACTACCACCTCTCTCTAAGGCCCTTGAACGCTTGGTGGCAGACCAACTTTCAGACTACCTGGAAAAGCACAACATCCTATGCACTCAGCAGCATGGATTTAGGAAAGGGCACAGCACATCGACTGCCCTACTTGAATTCTCAGGAGCAATCCACAATGCCATGGACAAAGGAAACCTAACTGGAGCAGTCTACATTGACTTAACCAAGGCATTTGATACAGTTCACCATGGCCTATTTATCAAACAACTACTAACCCTAGGGCTCTGGCAGGGTCCTGGTGACTGGGTAAAAAATTACCTTGCTCAGTGCTCTCAATCTGTAAAAGTAGCTGGAGTTCTTTCAGACTCAAAACCAGTTCGCTCAGGAGTTCCCCAGGGATCCATCCTGGGCCCCCTACTTTTCAGCCTTTTCCTAAACTCCCTCCCCAAATCCTGCCCTGAACAAATAATCCTTTATGCCTATGATGCCGTGATTCTTGCCACTCATAAAGATCCGAACCTCTTACGCCTCAACCTTCAGCATGCTTTTTCCAAAGTTGAGAAGTGGTTCCTTGAACATAAGCTGGTTCTAAACCACAAAAAAACTAAATCCATGCTCTTCTCTAACCCACAAAACAAGAAACGGCAAGTCCCACTCACCATTAATACATACCTAGGAAATACCCTTGAACAAGTGCCAATTTTCAAATATCTTGGAATCAACTTTGATCAAGGCCTAACCTTTGCAACTCACATTGATAGTACAGCAAAAACTATTAATCAGCGAATTGGGATTCTGTATCGGAACCGACAGCTTCTTACCCATTCTGCACTGAGGATTGCCATCCAATCCTCTATCATCTCAGTCGTTGATTATGGCTTAGTTATATACGGATCTGCCACTACTACAGCACTTAGCTCGCATTACAACATCCCTAACAAGGCCTGTCAGGTTGCTCACTGGTGCACATCGACGTACTCCACACATGTGAACTCTATGCTGACTCAGGTTGGTTGCAACTCTCAAACCGGATAAAGTACCTTACCTGCCTGATGGCGAAAAAATCCACTCTGGGCCTCACTCCACCCTGTATCCAAGACCTGTTATGCCCGAGCGCTAGCACCCATTTTACCAGAAGATCAGAACACCAGCCTCTCCAAGTCCCCCGATACCGGACTTCTCAGGGACAAAGAACATTTGCCTATCGTGCCCCCAGCTGGCTAAATGCCCTCAGCACTCATATTACTGCCTCCACCTCTCTAGGTATTTTCAAATCAAGGCTTTTCTCTCACCTTGCCACCTCCAGCTCCTGTGACTGCCCTGATTAAACCTCCTATTTTCTCACTACCCATCCTGTCCTGTTATTTGACAAAGACATGTTTGGGAAACCTTTTCTTCTGCTATTGTCTGCTCCCCACACCTTTCACTTACCCTCTCTGTTCTGGACTTTTTCCCCTATTTGTTTCTCCTAATCTGGCATGACCTCTTTCTTGTAATAATAATGTGATTATTGATATCTCATGTCCTTTTGCACAAATGATTTGATATGTATTTGTATATGTTTTCTTGCTCTTGACACAACACAAATTGTTGTGTTATCTATGTAACCTTTTGTACTGTACCTAATTGACGTGGAACCTTTGAAAAAGAGCCTCTGGCTCAAAGGTAGTAATTCCTAGAACAATAAACTAAACTAAACTAAACCTAACAAGCATGATTGCAGTTAGTGTTCCTTCCTACCTGAAATCTCAGTAATTGGGATGACCACTGATAATCACCCTGACCTCACTTAACCCTATGTGAACCTAGTGACACATGAAACAATGCACTGGAATTATTTGACTGGGATGTATGTATTAATGAAATGTTTTACCCAATTTGAATGGGATATACAAATTTATTGGGTTGCAAAGTGTACAAATTGTAAGTAGATCGGGGACTGACAACAGCACCTCTACTTATACCACCTATAACAAAAGTACCACCATGTACATTTGAGGAAATATCAGTAAGAAAAAGATGCTACAAAAACATACATTGTTTCATTTGCACTGAACGTAACATCACTGAACAACATTTCAGACATCACAATAAGAACTTATCAGCCAGGATAAGATTTGAAGCCTTCTGCTTCTACAGAACAGATGTACAATACACCATTATGAAAATAAAAAAATACCTGTTGCACTAAGAAATGAGCTTGCAAGTTAAGCATTCATACAGTATGCTGTCTACATATGATTGAAATGGTTTATGCGTAATATTGTGACGCGTATCACTGTTGCTTCTGTTCATGCCCCATGACGATCTTTCCTGATAAAATGTAATGAGTAACTGCAAAATGTGTACCATGGTTGCTTTTGTACCTGTCTCCAGGACCCCTATTACTTGATTACATTTATTAACCATAATACTGTACCACTGCTGCTTCTGTTCATGCTGTATGGACACAAGAGCATGCTTTCATTTACTGAGCAACTGTAGCATGGGTACCACCCCTGCATCTGTTGGTGACCCCAGTACCTTATTGCTTGATTCAATGTTCAGAGTATCGATAACATGGGTACCACTGCTGCTTCTATTCATATTCCCAGGACACTCTTGCTTGATTTTGTTTACTGAGTAACAGTTACAGGTGTACAGCTGCTGCCACTGTTCACACCCGTGTGACTATCCAGCTTGATTTAATATACTGTGTAACTGTGACATGGATACCACTGCTGCTTCTGTTCATGCCCCCAAATCTCTCTTGCTTGATGTAATTTACTATCTAACTGTAACATGGATACCACTGCTGCTTCTGTTAGTGCTATCAGGGTATTCTTGCATAATTTAGTTTTAACATGTGTACTGTGTTTTCTTCTGTTAGTACCCCTAGAACCCTCATGCCTGACTAATTTAATTTAGTTTTAGGTACAGGACCTCCTTGCAAATGAGCTGCCTCTATGGTGTTATTCTGGTAAAATAAAAATTGAATTGAATTGAATAGTTTGGTTTTGATTTTATTACACAGAAAACATTTTAGGCAGAGCCTATTTTCAAAGGGTTTAGGGTTGAGTACAACAACATTTATTTTTAACTCTCTTTATGCTCCTACCTGACCGGGTCATCTCTCAGACTCCTCTACTCTGCTCCTCGGCTCCACTGCCTGCCTGAACCGCTACTCCCATCACCACATTGGGGTCAGGACTCCAGGCTTCCCCTGACCCCAAGGAGAGGACCGCAACTCCCCAGGGGAGAGTTGGGAGTTGTGTCTGACATTGGGCGTGTGCCCAGGGCACCTGATGGTCGCCGTCACCTTACATGGTGGTAGGGAATTTTTTCATGTTTTCACCTCTGTTGACTGGGAAGTGCAATGCACTCCAGCGTGCTCCCTTCTCATGCCTGAGCATGCCCACAGGAGCGTCTCTGAGCCAATCCCCAGTTTTTCTGGCTTCCTGACTGCTATGAGCCCCCAGAACCACCAGAGGCCACTAGACTGTGGGATCATGGAACCCCCCTCCCCAGGGATGGAGACCTGTCCTCCGGATGCTCAATCCTTCCCCTCCACTGATGACCCCTGATGCCCCAGGTTGCCAGTGTGGCATGAGGTGTGGCATCCAGCGCCTCAACCCTCAGAGCCACCGGGCTGGCTAACAAAAACTACATTTACATAGTCAGTTTCAGGTGTACAATACAATACTTTAAGACTACAATTACAATTAAATGAATACAGGTAAGATAATAATTGAACAGTTGATGAGATACAGTGATATGAGAACATGGGTTCAATACAGTAAGACTACAATTATAATTCATTGAAAACAAGTTAGACAATAACTCAGTTGATGAGGTACAGTGATATTATAACATGGGTTATAATTTGGCATTGCAATCAGAGGCAGTGCAGCATACATAAAACAACTGCAGGCAACACTGGTGGTTAACTGTAGCAGTTACCAGTCCCAGGTGGGGTAAGTGAGGAGAGCAGTTGGTGTTTAAACAGCTCGATGAAGCAGTCAGTTTTTAAAGATTCAGTCAATTCATTCCATTGCTTAACAAACCTGCATGAAAAACTGGATTGGCCAAGGGAGTTTTTTTTCTGTGTAAACATCCATGTGTGTCACTCAATAGCCCTGGTGGAGTATTTGTTTGCCACTGAGGTGAACATTGCCCTTGGGCTAGGAGACAGTAAGCCTTGTAATGCTTCTTTGCCAGTAACAAGAGTGTGAACGAGCAGCCTCATGTCAAGGTTTATCCACTTCAGGCTGCTGTATAGCACACAGGTGTATGTGTTGTTTTTTAGGCCAAGTGCAATACAGCAGACCCTATTGAGGAAACTCCTAACTCTGGACAGCACATTGTCACTCACAGAGCTATAGTCCACTGTCCCATAATCAATAATGCTTGTAATGAGGCACTGTATAAGTAGGGTCTTTATTTCTCATAGGAAATTGTTTCTATACCTGTACAGTAGCTTACCGGGTCATAATGTCTTACGCTTAATAGCATATCAATCAATCAATCACTTTATTTAACCAGGCATAAACACCGTTGAGCAAGCTCATTTTCAAGGTGGTCCTGGGCATTAATACAATACAGTACACTTCATAAGATTACAATTACGGTGGACAATGGTGCAAAAAAAAAAGAAAAGAAAAAACATTGTGAAGGTGCCGGTCAATATGGGCCTATACATACCAGTCAACATAATTAACATGCAAAGGTACATAATGATAAGCTTCACTGAAATGAGAAGAGACAACAATCCCATATAGTCTCCACTAAGTAAGAGCTCATACCTAAATGATAAAAAATAAGGAGATATTAAGGAATAGGGTAAAAACTGGGGTGAAAGAGTAGGCAGCCAAAAGGGAGGCCAGAATAGGTAAAAGGTAGAGAATAGGCAGGGCCATCTTGGATTAAGGGAACTAGGCTTGTAGGTCCTAGGTTTCTGTTGTTAGGAATGTTGGGTGGATGAGATACTTAGGCGTAGGATTTGAGAGTGGCACCTGGGGCTTAGGGGTCATCAGCATCTGAAACAGTTGCATGATTCCTTCAGATAATCCGTTAATAGAGCTTTGAATGTGAAAATGCTTGGAAGTGAGGATAATTTTAATGAGTCTTTCATAGTGTTCCAAAGTGATGGAAGTGAAAAGTTGATTACTGCTGAGCCTAGGGTAGTTTTCACTCTAGGAATATGGAATCAGATTAAGGAGAAGCATCTCAGGCCATAGGAAGCATTAGCCCATTTGAAGATGTTCGAGATGTATGCAGGAAGGTTATCAGAAAATGCTCTAAAAACCAGAGGAGAGCATTCCTTTTTCTTCTAGTTGAGAGTGAAGTCCATCCCAAAACCTGGTATAGTCGACAGTGATGTGTACTACGGGGTAGATTTAAAACAAATCTTAAAGCCCGGTGGTAAAGGGTGTCCAGTTTGTTTAGCATCGTTGATGGGCAATGACTGTAAAGGAAGTCAGCGTAGTCCAGAATAGGTAGGAATGTAGTGTGTACTAGTCTCATTCTGGCTTCTAACATGAGTAGGTGTTTAATGTGAATGAATAAACCTAATCACTGTCTTAGTTTCTTCAAGGATTCATTCAAGTGGCACAGAAAGTTGAGCTTGTTATCCAGCCAGAACCCTAGGTATTTAAAGGTATCAACTACTTCAAGGTGTTCATCTAAGAGTGTTCAGATCTGTGTGATATGTGGACATCCGGAAGTAGACTTTGGTGAGAGAATCATTGCTTTAGTCTTTTTGGCATTGAGGAGGAGCTTATGAGTGAGAAGGTTGTATTGGAGGGTGACAAAGTCTTTCTGTAAGTACTCATGGGCCTGATCCAAGGATGAATTTGTGGTATAGAGTACAGTTTCATCTACGAATAAGTGCACATTTGCTGTGCCCAGCTACGAGTCCAGATTATTGATGTATATTGCAAAGAGTATAGGGCCCAGGATGGAGCCTTGTGGGACTCCTCATAACAAGGATTTTTGTGGGGACAGATCTCCTATGGCTTTGACTTGTTGTAACCTATTGGTTAGGTAGCTAGTGAACCATTTAATGGCAGAACTATCAAGTCCGATGTTACTCAGGGCAGTAAGCATGATGGTATGATCCACAGTATCGAAGGGCTTACTTAGATCAAGGAAGAGGGCAAATACATGCTTCTTAGAGTCCAAGGCCATTTGCCAGTCTGTAGTTACTTTGGCAAGAGCCAATACTGTACTGCGTTTGGCTCTGAAGCTGGACTGAGCCAGGTTAAGCAACTTTTGTGAATCCAAATGTTCTCTAAGTTGGATGTTGACAATTTTTTCAAGTAATTTAGACAGGACGGATAGTATAGAAATAGGCCGGTAATTGTTCAGATCACTCGGATCCCCAGTCTTGAATAATGGTAGGATGTGGGCAGTTTTCCACAAGACAGGTAGCTCACCTTGAATCAGAGAGGTGTTGAATAAGTGTGTAATCGGGGCGGTCAGATAGGTATGGCCCAGTTTTAGAAAGTAAGGTTCAATATTATCTGCACTTGCACACTTTTTTGTATCCAGAGAAAGGAGGAGGTCCTCCACTTGCTTGAAAGTAATTGTGAGGAAGCTGAAGGGAGTGAGATGCGGTTGGTTATGGCTGAGATTATCAGTGAAGCCAACAGTGTACTCTCTTGCCAGGCTAAGTTTGCTGATAGGTGAGGTGTCAAAGGCAAGCCCTGCAGTGGCAAAGTGATCATTAAACTTCTCTAGTATATCAGCTTTGTCCGTACAGGTGGTACCATTTGTTTGGAAGGGGTGTTGCAGTGGACTGACCTTCGACTTCCTTGAGGATGTTCCAAAATTTGGCAGAGTTGTTTTTATTGTCTTCTAGTTCTTTTTGGAAGTACCTAGCATGTTATATTATTGCTATCCCAGAATAGCACTGTCTAGGACAGTGAATGGTGCAATACCGCGTATACTGCTATACACAGTATTGTACCATTCACACACTCCCAGGCAGAGGATAAGACCTCTGCTGGGAGTGGATTCTGCTGAGCAGATGCCATGGTTCACAGGACAGAGCCATAGCAGCAGGAATCCAGGCACTGCATCTGGGACTGGGTTTGAATCCTGGTCCCAGAAATTTTATTTTTTTCACTAGGTTGTGTGCTCCCCGATTTGGACCCCTGCAGTTGAGAATCTTTAGTGGGGGTGTCCAGGGGGTGCAGCTCCCTGCAACAGGGGTGTGGGGGCAGAGTCCCCCACAGAAAAACAGTTATGCCACATGGCATAAATTGCATTGTATTGGTAGCGCAATTTAGCCATGCGGCATAATGTCTTGTGACATTATGACCCCATGCCATATAGTAGTCATTGTTTTGAGTTTGCTGTCTTAAACTTCAGGTCAACATGAGCACTGCAAGACAGAGTACTGTCTAGTGTAACCACAACATATTTATATGTTTGTACTTGTTCAAGTGGGGTTTCAGTTATTGTGGTGATGGCGCGTGATAGTTGATACAGTGGAGATGTGCAGCTTGCTATGGGTGCTGAAAAGCATGCATTTAGTTTTTTTTGTGTTCATTGCTACCAGGTTGACAGTGAACCATTCCTGAATGGCACTGAAGTCTGACTGAAGTCTCAGCCTCAGTTTCTGCAGGGTTTTGTCACAGGAGAAGATGATAGCATCTGCATAATGTAGTATATTAGTTGACTTGAGGACAGTTTGTATATTGTTTTTATATAGGCTAAAGGGGAGGGTCCTATGATTAACCTTCGATGAACACCCACCCATACAAGCCTATCCTAGGAAAGTATGACACAGCATTTAACAGCTTGGGTTCTACCTGCTAGGTAGCTTTTGAACCAAGAGACTGAGTCTTCAGAGAGAGAGAGAGACCCAGGTTGATTAGCTTCTGGCATAGGAGGACATGTTTCACAAGGTCAAAGGCTTTGGTTAGGTTGATGTAAATGGACCCAAACAATTTTCCTCTGTTCATGGCACAATGAATTGAGTCATTGAACTCAAGGAGTGCAGTCATAATTTCCCCTAAGTGTCAGAAACCCATGTTGCTCATTAGCCAGTAACTTCTGTTGAGTCAGGTATTGGGCTAGCTGATCATGCAATAACCTTCCTATGGTTTTTGATAGAGGGGATAATATGGAGTTATTTAGTCATTAAGTGTAATGCATTACCACTGCTACTTCTGTTTACATCCTCCGGACCCTCTTGCTTGGTTTAATTCATCAATTAACTGTGAGATGTGTTCCACTGCTGCTTCTTTCTTGCACAAGGACCCTTGTGCTTCATTTAATTTACTGAGTCACTATAACATGTGAAACCACTGCTGCTTTTGTTCATATCACCAGGATTCCATTGCTTGATTTAGTTTACTGACTAACTGTAACATGTGTGTCACTGCTGCTTCAGTTAGTATCCCCATGACCCGGTTTGTTTGATTTAGTTGACTGTTCAACTATAATATGTTTACCAATTATGATACTGTTCACATCACCAGAACCCTCTTGCTTGATTTAATTTATTGTCTTGCAGTAAACTGTGTGCCACTACTGCATCTGTTAGCATCCCCAGGACCCTCTTGCTTGAAATAATTTACTGTCTAACTGTACCACTGCTGCTTACGTACGTATCCCCAGAACCCTCTTTCTTGATTAAATATATTGATTACAGTAGATGTATTATTGTACCACAGCTGTTCCCTCAGCTTATGTTAGCATCACCACTAGCTAGTCTCACACACACACACACACACACACACACACACACACACATTCATTGCAAAAAACTCCATTAATGCATCAGTTAGAGTTCATAGCACAGCACCAAAAGGATGGAAATGTGGTGTTAGAGTTACCACCACTACCACCCACCTCACCCACCCCCTTCCACACACCAGCAGATGTTGGGGTGTGCCATGGGGTCATCAGGCCCAACTCTCACTCCATTCCTTGTGTAAGCAAGCTAACATTATACAGTATAGGAGAATGGGGTGAGATTTAGGCATGATGACCTTGTGGCAGGTGTGGGTGGGGGTGGTAGAGGTGACAACCCTAACATAACATTTCCATGCTTTTGTCACAGTGCTATAAGCTCTAACTGATGCATTAACATAGTTTTTTGCAATGAATTTCCCTTCTTTTTGAGAAAGTGCAATGTAACTAGTAACTGTTATGTGTTAGTGGGAGTGCAGGCCCTCTGGGCCCTGTGCTCCATTCACATTGCCCATTTCTTTGCGTAATGGTATGCGTATGTGGGAGTGAGGGCCCTCTGGGCCCTGCACTCTCACTTACACATAACTACAGACCCTTACAGCAGCCCAGTAGGGCAAGAAACCCTTGAAAAACTAATGTGACAATATCTCAGCAACTGTAGCAGCTATGAAAAAATGTAAGTGTCATTGTAATCATGACAGTGCAATCTCTACATGAGATAACATTGTCCTAATCCATATCTCACATGTTTTACAAAATATGGGTACTGAAATGCACTGAAAATACACCATTGGAACCCTTGTGACACTAATTTGCCAATATCTCCATAGCAGTAGCATAGGAAAAAATTTCTACTGCTGAGTAATCTATGAATTCCAAACGTGTTTCTGCAGATTAGTTCACTTGAAAGTTAACTGAGCTGCAGGTAGTGAAAAATCTATATCTTGCTTTGTTTTTGAGATACAGGAGCCGAAAGGGGACACTGGAGTCACAAAGTATCCTATGGAAAAACTCTCAACTTCGGAATGCTGTAACTTTGGACCTGTTACATGTTTGGACACCAAACCACCAAAAGACACATCTATGTGAAGAGAACTTGCCACCCTGCAAATGTCACCCAAAAGCCCCAACCAGTTTGTTGTAAGGGGATGGTAAAAATTTGCAGTTTTGGGACAAATTACTTTTGCAAATTGCAACAGTTTTGCAAAAAAACAGAACAAAATGTTCGTATTTACGAAAGTGTCGAGGCAGTTTTTTTCCACAATTTGTGAAAGAACAGGGTCCCCAAGTTTAAAAACTGCATTTCTGGGGGGTTTACCCCCCCCAAACAAATGATAGGACTGGCATCCTCAGGACCCGACTAGGTAAACACAACAGTCAGTGTTTGCCCAAGGGGTCCCAAATTTAAATATCACCGATTTTTCTCTCTCACTAACTGAAAACAAGAGGGCAGCAGCACAAAATTAAAGGGGTCATTTGCAAAAGGAAAATGAACTGGTGGCAGCTTTCATGAGACATATATATTTTTTTCCCATTGACTATAATGGGAAACTTGTCTTTTGAATAACCTTTGAATTGTTTGATATTGTTTCACCAAATCTTCAAAAGGCACATGAGTAAACCAGACTGCATCCTTTCTGAAGATGTCAGGCCAAACAGACAAATCATGTGGGTTGTGGATGCTAGCAAAGAAATGCGCAAAACGTCTGTTTTTCTTTTTTGTGTCTTTTTTGGTGTTCTGCATCTCAGCAATGATACCTCTAACCATAATGCAGCTTGCCAGATCCAAAGACCTATGATACCAGACCACACATGCAAAATGTCAGGCAAATCCATCATACAGTGGCAAAGTTATTAAGGTGCAAAATTTTAGGTTTAGCATTAAAGTGCTCAACCCTTACTATACTTGCACTCCCCATAATGTGGGGTGTGGGGGTGGAGACCCCCACAAAAAAAAAAATTTATGCTGCATGCAAAAATTGTGCTTTATTGGGAGCACAATTTTTGCATGCTGCATAATGTCTTGTGACACAATGACCCAGTGCTGAAAATTAATACCGGGTGATGTGCTACCAGAGTTAGGTGCATAGGGCTAGGGTAGCAGGTAGCAGATGTTAGGAAAAGCATTTCCAGAGACTGCTAATAGATTAAGGAGGTTGGAAACAATAGTGAGGGGGAGTAGAGAGGAGCTTGAAGGACTTTTTGATGGCATGCGCTATAGATGAGCTTCATACAGTGAGGGGAAGGGAGCTCCAGAGAGCAGGGAGCCGATGGGTGAAAGCTATGTTTCCTGCATGTGTGCAAGGTGTGGCCAAAACAAATAAGTGGTGGTCTCTTGGGCACAGGGAGCTGAGGCTAGCAATGAGGAGAGGTAAGAGGGAAGGGTGCTGAACCAAAATTTAGCGATAAATGTTGCACAATGAGCAAAGCACCAATTATAGAAAAAGGACAAGGAGACTGATTGATAGATGAGGCAGTGATGGGTGTAGTAAGGAAGATTAGTGGCAAATTGACAGGAAGCATGGTACAGAGGGTCAAGTTTGATAAGGGAGGAATGAGGTGCTGAGCTATAGACCACATCTGCATAATTGAATGAAGGAAGGATAATCTTAGTAATTATTTCACACCTAATGGGGTGAGTGCCTAAGGAATGCACTAGCAAATGGGCAGGAAGGAGGGGTGGAAGAACAATGGGGAATAATAAAAACTGCCATCACAGAGGTAACAAGCCTTTGTGTAAAGCAAATAAACAAAATGAAATGAGGTAAGAAACCACTATGGTTCTCAAAGGAAGTGGCAGTGAAGGTTCAAGAGAAAAGAAAGCATTCAGGAGGTACAAGGAACCACAGAAGGAACAGGACAGAGAACTGTATCAGTTAAAGCAAAAGGAAGCTGAGAAGGCAGTCAGAACAGCAAAAAGCCCAAACCGAGGAAAAGATAGCCAACTCAGTTAAGAAGGGGATACAACCTTTATAGGTACATCAGAGAGCGAAGGAAGACCAAGGGAGGATAGTGAGGCTTAATAAAGGGAGGGAGGGTGGGTAGAGGGTGACTGCAGAAAGGCAGAGAATACTAAACAAATATTTTTGCTCAGTATTTACAAAGGAAGGGGGTACCTAAAACAAACAGTAGAAACACTCTGGATACAGAAGTTGATACCAGCCCATTTGCAGAAGAAAGGGGTTCTGGAAAGAACTCTTAAAACTGAAGGTGGACAAAGCAATGGGGCTGGTGGAGTTCATCCCAGAATTTTAAAAGAACTAAGGGTAGAACTAGTGACACCACTGACTACCCTCTTTAACAAATCAAGGGAGGATGGGGTGGTACCAGAGGACTGGAGGAGGGCAGAAGTGATTCCCCTTCACAAAAGTGGGAGCAAGGCAGAACCAGGAAACTACAGACCTGTTAGTTTAACCTCAGAGGTAGGGAAAATCATGGAATCACTTCTGAAGGAAAGAATTGTTGAGTATCTAGAGGCCAGAGGGGCACAGGACCCAAGGCAGCATGGATTCACAGCGGGAAGGTCATGCCAGACAAATCTGATAATTTCTTTGACTGGGTTACCAAAGTAGTTGATCAGGGAGGGTGTGGACATGGCCCACCTAGACTTTAGCAAGGCATTTGACACAGTCCCATAAAAGATTAATATACAAGTTAGCCAGCCTTGGAGGGTCCCAAGATGACAGCCTGGGTAAGAATTGGCTGAAGAATAGGACAGAGAGTAATAGTAAATGGAGTCCACTCTGAAAAAGTGGGTTTAGTAGTGGGGTACTGCAGGGTTCAGTATTAGAACTGGTCCTCTTCAATGTCTTTATGCGTTACATTGCAGAGGAACTGGAAGGAAAAGTATGTCTCTTTGCAGATGAC
Source organism: Neoceratodus forsteri (assembly GCA_016271365.2). Taxonomy (NCBI): domain Eukaryota; kingdom Metazoa; phylum Chordata; order Ceratodontiformes; family Ceratodontidae; genus Neoceratodus; species Neoceratodus forsteri. The sequence continues at coordinate 1,279,402,922 of CM057454.1, forward strand.
ACAAAGATCTGCAACAGAGTTGATGCACAAGGTGGGGTGGAAAGGAAGAGAAGGGACTTGTCAAGGTTAGAGGAATGGTCAAATGGCAGCTTAGATTCAATGCTAAGAGTGAAGGTAATGCACCTGGGAAACAAAAACCCAGGGAAGAGTACACAATGAGGTGAGAAACTAACAACAACAAAATGGAAAGGGACCCGGGGTAGTCATATCAGATGACCTAAAGGTGGGCAAGCAATGTGAGAGGGCAGCAAGGAGGGCTGGGGGATACTTGGATGCATAGGGAGGCATCACCAGTAGAAACAAAGAGGTTATTATCCTCTGTACAGACAGCTGGTGAGACCCCATCTGAGTACTATGCATGCAGTTCTGGAGACCCAATCTCTGCAAAGACATAGACAGGATGGAAGCTGTCCAGAGGAGGGCAACTAAATGGTGCAGGGTCTACACCAGAAGACATATGAAGAGAGACTTAAGTAGCTTAATATGTATAGCCTCGAGGAAAGGAGGGAGAGGGAGAACATGATAGAAACTTTCAAGTACCTCAAGGGAATCAACAAAGTCCAAGAGGGTAGCATCTTTCAAAAAAAGAGGTGTGCAAGAACAAGGGGGCACAATTTAAAGGTAGAAGAGGGGCGGCTCAGAGGTAATTTAAGGAAGTATTTTTTCACAGAGAGAGTTGTGGATGTATCGAACGGCCTTCCAGAGGAGGTTGTGGAGTCAAAAACAGTGGTGGAATTCAAGCATGCATGGGACAGTCATAAGGCAATTCTAGGGGGTGGGGGTAGGAAGAAGTAGGCTGCTGGTTAACTATGATCTGCAACTTATCCATCAGGTAGGGAAATGGGCAGACTGGGTGGGCCAAGCGGTCCTTATCTGCCATCAAATTCTATGTTTCTATGTTTTTAATGGGTGGAGAAAGGCAATCCTTATGCCTATAGAGCATACTTAGTTTGGGACGCAGCTTGCTGTGAATAGAGTCTAAGTGCAGGGATACTGAATGAATATTTCTGCTCAGTATTCACAATGGAAGAGGAGGGGGAGGTACCTAAACCAAACAAGGGAGAAATTCTGAATAGGGGGGTCAATACCAGTCCATTCACAGAAGAAAGGGTTTTGAAAGAACTCTTGAAACTGAGGGTGGACAAAGCAAAGGGGCCTGATGGGATTCACCAAAGAATACTAAAAGAACTAAGGGTAGAACTAGTAACACCACTGACTACTCTCTTTAACAAATCATGGGAGAATGGGGTGGTACCTGAGGACTGGAGGAGGGCAACTGTGATTCCACTTCACAAAAGTGGGAGCAGGGCAGAGGCAGGAAACTACAGACAAGTTAGTTTGACTTCAGTGGTAGGAAAATGATGGAACACTCTGAAGGAAAGAATTGTGAGTACCTAGATGCCAGTGGGGCACAGGACCCAAGACAGCATGGATTCACAGCAGGAAGGTCATGTCAGATGAACCTAATAGATTTCTTTGACTAGGTGACCAAAGTAGTAGACCAGGGAGGGCTGTGGATATGGCCTACCTAGATTTTAGCAAAGCATTTGATACAGTCCCACACAAAAGATTAATATACAAGTTAGCCAGCCTTGGAGTGGGTCCTAAGGTGGTAGACTGGATAAAAAACTGGCTGGAAAACAGGACACAAAGGTTAATAGTAAACTGAGTCCACAGTGAAGAAAGGGGGGGCAACTAGCGGGGTACCGCAGGGTTCGGTAGTGGGACCAGTCCTCTTTAATGTCTTTATATGACATAGAGAGCACCTGGAAGGAAAGGTATGTCTCTTTGCAGATGACACAAATATCTGCAACAGGGTTGATATACAAGGTGGGGTGGAAAGAATGAAAAGGGACTTGGCAAGGCTGGAGGAATGGTCAAATATGTGGCAGCTCAGATTCAATGCAAACAAGTGCAAGGTAATGCATCTGGGAAACAAAAACCCAGGGGAAGCATACACAATGTGGTGAGTTAATAACAACAATAAAAACTGAAAGAGATCTTGGAGTAATTATATCAGATGACCTAAAGGTGGGCATGCAACCTGAAAAGGCAGTAAGGAGGGCTGGGGGGATATTGGGATGCATAGGGAGAGGCATCAACTGTAGAAAACAGGAAATTGTTATCCCTCTGTACAGACAGTTAGTGAGACCACATCTGAAGTACTGCATGCAATTCTGGAAACCCCATCTCCACAAAGACATAGACAGAGTGGAGGCTGTTCAGAGGAGGGCAACCAAAATGGTGCAGGGTCTGCACCAGAAGACATACAAGAAGAGACTAAAGCAGCTTAATATGTATACTCTGGAGAAAAGGAGGGAGAGAGGGACATGATAGAACCTTTCAAGTATCTCAAGGGAATTAACAAAGTAGAAGAGTGTAGTATCTTTCAGAAGAAGAGATGTGCAAGAACAAGGGGGCACAATTTGAAGATAGAGGGGGACAGCTCAGAGGTAATGTTAAAAAGCATTTTTTCACAGAGAGGGTTGTGGATGTATGAAACAGTCTTCCTGTGGAGGTTGTGGAGTCAGGAACAGTGGGAGAATTCAAGAATGCATGGGACAGGAATAAGGCAATTCTGCTGGGGGTTAGGAGGAAGTAAGCTGTTGATTAACTAGAATCTGTAGCTTATCCATCAGGTAGGGAAATGGGCAGACTAGGTGGGCCAAGCAGTCCCTATCTCCCATCAAATTCTATGTTTCTATGTATCTATATAATATCTGTTCATTGCAAAAAAAAACCTCTGTTAATGCATCAGTTAGGGTTCCTATAACAGTGACAAAAGTATGAAAATTCTGTGTTAAGGTTCCCACCTCTACCACCCCATCCTACCACCCCACCCAACCCCCCACCCTCCACACACCAACAGGCATTGGGATGTACCTTAGGGTCATCAGACCTAACTCATTTACAAGACTGATTTTTTATTTTTTTAATTGAAGTTGTGCAGCAAATTTGTAGCAGTTTTGATGAAAAATGCTGCAAATTCCAAAGCACTTTTGTGCAACAGTGACAACTGACAAAAATATGCAGCTGTTTCACAAATACAGTATAGTGCCACAAATTTGCAACACTACTAAGGGCCAATTAAAAAAAACATATTTTAAAAAATAATGCCAGTATTGTGTTTCTTGGTCCCAGATTATTTAAACACAAATGCTGGTGTTTACCAAGGCTAATTATTTTTTGAATTAGTGTTTTTTCCCAGTTGCTAACCGAAAACAAGATGGCAACAGTACAACACTACTAAACCCATTTGTGGCAGTGAAAAGTGTTTTCGTGAAAGCAAAAAGTGCTTTTGAGTCATGCAAAAAATTTTTTCCATAGGCTATAATGGGACTTTGAATGGAATAATATTTTTTCACCAAACCTTCAATAGGCACATCTGCTGCCCAGAACCTATATGCCCTATCAATTTCAAACCAGACCAGACCCCCAAACCCATTCAGAAATTCAAATGAACAAAGAATTTGCACCTAAATGGTAAATTACACATTTTGTGCCACTCCACAGCTCCTCAACTGCACATTTGACTGAAAGGAAACTTGCCAGATCCAAAGATCTAGGGTACCAGATGGTGCATGAAACATTTAGGGTACATCGGCCATACAGTTGAAAATTATTAAAGTGCAAAATTTGGGATTTAACATAGAAGTGGCAGGGCAACCTTAACTATAATGCCACTAATGAACCAGTATAATACATATATATATCTATATATCCATATATCTATATCTATATATATATATATATATATATATATATATATATATATTCTATGCAAAACTTTGTTAATGCATCAGTTAGGGTTGTTCTACAGTGACAAAAGTGAGAAATTCTATAATAGGGTTGCCACCCCTTGCACCACCACCTCCACCCCCCACCCCACCAACAGGCATCGGGGTGCATTGGGGTCATAAGCCCTAACTCTCACCCCATCCCATGTTTAAACAAGTTGAGGTGGTGCAGTGTAGGAGAATGGGCTGAGAGTTAAGGCCGATGACCCCAATGCACACCCTGATGCCTTTTGGTGGGGGCAGGGTGGGGGGTGCAAGGGTGGCAACCCTAATATCGAATTTCCTCACTTTTGTCACTGTAAAAAACCCTAACTGATGCATCAGTTAAGTTTTTGCATAGAATTTCCTTAAGTTTAAAGAAAGAATACAAAAGTAGAACGTTGCGCAAGTTGGTGGGAGTGCGGGTCACTTTGGGCCCCGCGCTCCCACCAACTTGTAAGTATCAGGCCACATTACACACCTAATGACTAAAAAGTACATTGACAACAGCACGGCCAGCCACCAAACAAATGTTAATCTAGTAGAACAATAGAAGATGCTGTCCACAAAATGTAAACTGCGCCATGCAATATCTCCACAAAAAATATATTGCCTGGCACATAAACACCACAATTCACATCTACGTGACATGCCATCAATACTCTCCAAATTTCAAGTGAAAAGACCAAACCGTGTCCGAGATACAACATGTCAAAGTTTGAAATTTTCATTCATCAGAATGGCACAGTTCCACACCTGTTGAAATTTAACATACACAGAGACTGAACACTACATCCATGACACTAAGGCTAAGAATTCTATCAATTTCAAGTGACCACCACAAACAAAACAATGTCTGTAGAACGTAAACTGCGCCACACCATATTGCTGCCCAAAAAAATTTTTCTACATGTAAACACTGTCATTTACATCCACAGGACATACCGTAAACACCCTCCAAATTTCAAATAAAAAGACCAACCATTTCCAAGGTATTTAAACTTAAAGATTGGTAAAATTGCCCTATCTAGTGCATTATAAAATCTGACCATCTTGTCCCTCCCTCCCTCGAGATCAAAGATGGTGATCAAGGAATCTTATGTTCAAAGAATTTGCAGGCTTGCGATCAAAGAATTTGCAGGCTCATGAACAAAGAATATAAAATGCAATAAATAAAAAGAATTGAAGGAATTGTGGTAAACCACCACCATGGTTTGACAGAATGTAGCCCCCTTAGCAAAACCCACCCTCATTTGACTTCCTAGGGCACCCCTGGGCTGAGAAAATTGATTTTTTAATCTGGCTATCTTGTCCCTCACTCATGATGCACGATCACGATCAAAGAATCTCGTGATCAAAGAATTTGCAGGCTCACAATCAAAGAATTTGCAGGCACATGATCAAAGAATAAAAAGTGCTGTAATTAAAAAATACAAAGAAATGTGGTAAACCACCGCCATGGTTCATCAGAACGAAGCCCCCTGAGCAAAACCCACCCTCATTTGTCTTCCTAGGACACCCCTAGGCTGAGAGATTAGAATTTTTAATCCAGCCATCTTGTCCCTCAGTCACGATGCACAATCACGATCAAAGAATCTCGTGATCAAAGAATTTGCAAGCTTGCAGTCAAAGAAATTGCACACTCGTGACCAAAGTTTTTAAAATGCTGAAACACGACTTTTTCACTGATTTGAACTGAACCAAAGGCATGCCTCGATAGAACGAAGCACCCTGATGAAAACCCACCCTCATTTGTGTCCCAAGCCCACCCCTGAGCTGAGATATTTGTTTATTTAGGTCATGATGGAAGATCGCGAGCAAAGAATCTTGTGATCAAAGAATTTGCAGACTTACGATCAAAGATTGTTAGCGAGCCGCAATAAAGATTTTAAAAGCTTATAACTCTATTTTTTGACTGATTTGGATGAAACCAAAGGCATGGCTCGATAGATCAGAGCCCCCTGAGTAAAACCCATACAAGTTTTACTACAGGAGTGACCCTGAGCCGAGATATTTGTGTTTTTCCAATCAGAAAACTAAAAATAAGATGGCAGACCTTGCAATCAAAAAAATTCAAAAAATTCTCAGGGACAGATTCTTGAACCACGAGGCTGCAAATTCTTTGATTGCCTGGTGGGACCACGTGGCCAGAACCCCATTCTTTGTTCACAAAACATACATATACATTTTCCTATTGACTTATAATGGGAACTTCACAGTAGCATAACTTTTGAATGCCTTAATATTTTTCCACCAAATGACAAGTGGCATGTTTGACCACCAAAGCTTTTTCAACCTAGCCATCTTGCAGAGCAGCACATCACACAACCATGCAGGGCCACATCCAAAATCCCAAAAGCTGCCTCCAAAAATGGATAATTTTGCATTTTTCAGCATTTTCGTATACAAAGACTGTAAACCTGACCAAAACGAAATTTGACAAATCAAGAGATCTACCATGCCCCACTGCACATACCAAATTTCAGGTAAATCCCTTGAACAGATCCAAAGTTATTAATGCACAAAATTTTGACTTTAACATAGATGTGACATCTGAACCTAACTGTAGTGGTGCAATCATTCCACTATAATATATATATATATATATATATATATATATATATATATATATATATATATATATATATATATATATATATATATATATACATTTATAAAATGGGGTGGTAAAATCATAGAAATTCCAGTAACATGATTGGACAGAATGCATCACATGACCGTGCATTATTTCCCAACGACCACACACCTCCCATTACGACTGCAGCCTGAACTACTTTCCATCCCACAGAACCTTCTCACCAGCAGTGAGATCACTTTCACACCTGGCAGACACAGGCTGCCACACAACACACACAGGCTGGCACCCACAGCAGTAACTAAAAGTCCTGTATATAGCTGCCCCACACATCTCTCACTAAACTGTGTATAACCTCTGTTTTTATGGTATTTTTTTTAAGTCTCTGACAGTAATGGGGGCTAAATAAGCGAGTTGCCTTACTCATTTATTATTTTTTGAAAGAAGCGTCAGACTGTAATGGGGCTGAGCGAGTGAGTCATTCATATCTGTATTGTAGCGTGACCGAGTGGTTTTATTGACAGTTCAGGACGTGCTGGCACAGCTTCAAAACAAGGCATTTTACTTGCAGGTACTGTGTAAACTTATTTTTATTTTAAGATTGCTCATACTTCTAGAAAATGAAGCCGCTAACTGTACAGAGTGAAGAAGCCAATGAGTAAATAAACCTTCAAATTGTGAAGCCGGAAGTATGAGAGCTTTATTGCTATATGCTCTCGGCCTCGCTTCACTACACTGAAGCCAGCGACATCCATTACAGTCGGATGCTTCTTTCAAAAAATTAAAAATGAGTAATTGTTTTTGAACGTCTGCAACCAGGTCTATAACTACAGTTTACACTGCTCGGTCACGCTACAGTACAGAAATAATACTAAAAGGGATTACAGTTTAACACACTCTGACAATAGCAGGATAAACCAGATACATATTTTCATCACTATATTATTTAAACCAAGGCAGAATCAACCAGATAAATACCACCTTAAACTTCAAACCCATCACAATAATGACAGATCAGCCAGATAACCTACTGTAAATTAAACATTTATCACTGCCAGACAGGGACTACCTTTGTACCTCCTCCCCTGCCCAAATATTTTTCCTATTTTATAAGATAGATAATCATTTCAGGTGGCGAACGCTGGCGATAATGACGCCTTCGCTGACGACCGCCCGCGGCCTCGCAGTGCACAACGCACACCAAGGCATATATCAGAGCGTGACCGCACACCTAAGAGTGGATTATCTATTACATATACACACACAGATATATAACTTTGTTAATGCATCAGTCTGTTATGCCCCACCCCCACCTGCACAGACCAGGTGGTTTTGTGGCTGGTCTGGGGGTCATCAGCCCTAATTCCCATCACATTCCAGTAGAAAATAAGATGGGTGGGTACTATATAGGAGGAATGGGGTGAATGTTAGGGCTGATGACCCCAAGGATGCCCCAATACATCTTGGTCTGTGAAAGGTGGGAGTGGGGTGTTTGGGTTGAAAACTCTAATGCCACATTTCCTTACCTTTGTCACTTTAACCCTAATTGATACATTACCTTTTTGAGATAGTATGATCACATCCTAATTTGCTTGTAGGAGTTGGGTCCTGTATTTCCATTTATAGGACAATAGTGATGAAATTCTCTGCATAGCCATCTTATTACCACACCTGATGTACCCAGTACAGAAAATATTCAAATACCCACCAAAAAAATGTAATTCTGCACAACTGCAACACAATCCACGGCACAGGTGCAAAGACACATTTTGGCCAGGATTAAAAAAAATGACAGTAATGACATACATTTGGCGGGTTAATAACAAGTCTATGGTGAAAATCTGGTGTCAAAATATTTTGCATTTACAAAGCTGCAAGCGTGCAAAAGGAAATTGTAATGAATGGTCATAACTCAGCCATCTGTTTGACATTTTGACCCCAAGTTTTCAACATGGTCCTTTGTTGATTCCACCTCATGAACAATATGACTGTCATTATAGAAATCTCACCTAAAAGGTGAATTCCACAAGCAACCATGAAATCACCTTTCAGGCAGGAGTTGTGAAATGACAGTGGTATTGTTCATGCAGTGGGATCCCCAAAAGGCCATGCTGAAAATGTAGGGTCAAAATCTCAAAAAATAGCAAAGTTATGCATAAAAGTTGAAATCATCATTGAAACAAATTGAAGTGCACTAACCCTAGTTTCTCATATTGCAGACACCAGTTCCAGCAGCAAGATGTGTCTTCAATTGAGAGAGTGGATCTCAGACCTGGGACCTCCTTAGTTAAGTGACAGTCTTTGGGTGTCAAGGAGATTTGGGGGGGTGGGTGTACAGTGGTTGGTTGGGTAGGGGTGTTGGAGTGATCGGCACTAGACTTTTTTTTTACCAGTTTGAAAAAAAAAGACAACAAGGGATAATTTTCTTATTTTCAGGTAGAAGAAGACATGGGAGGGTGTGTGGGGGGTGTGCCAATAGCCACCATCCAATAAAGAGCAAAAACTTTGGAAAGTGAGGAGTATCACTAGACACCAGGGATAAAGGAGCATAGTGTAAGAGTTCCACAAATAATACACAAATTTAAGAAAAAATGTAACAAAAATAAAAAAAAAAACATAAATCAAAAAAACATGTGGATTGAGGGTGAGGGGTGCCACTAGACAACGGGGATATTTACACAGAGGTAATTTAATGGCATTATTCAAACTGAAAAATCTTCCCGACCAGATGCCTCTATTTTTTTGGACCAGATGTCCATGCACCAAATCATTTTTCTCTACAGCAATTATTTTTTTGCCATCCATTTTCTTCATGGCAAAAAAGGAAATTTGGTGATGAAAAAGGATTTAATCCTTTTCCTTGACCAGATGGCTGTCCTTGTAGCAAACAGATGGCGGTCAATCTTTTTCACGATCAGATAGCCATTCTGTGATTCATTTTTTGCCACAGCAGTTCCTTTTTCACCATCCTTTTTCATCTTGGTGAAAAAGGGATCATGAAAAAGGAACTTAGTGAGTTGTGAAAAAGGAATAAAATCATTTTAAAAAGCTTCGGAGGTGTGACAGGGCAGAATAGGACCCTATCCCATGTGTTATGGAGAAAGGGTTTAAGTGCAAGGATCTTTCCTTTTCTCTCTCTTCTGTGGTTGGTTGCACAAGTAAATTTTCCCTGTGAGACTTTGGACTTGATCAACACTTTGGGCAAATGAAAATCATATGCAGTTTAATCAAGACAAATGTTTAGTAGTGAATTTCAGTGTAAATAATCCAAAAACAATATATTATATAAACGGACTACCACTTCACTCATCAAATTGTGAAAAAGATTTAGGGATACATGTTAATAATAAACTTACATCAAATGATCACTGTGTTAGAACTGCTTGCGTGACCAACAGAATTTTGAGGCAAATAAAACGCACTTTTGTTAATCACACTGAACAATGCCTTATTCCATTGTATAGGGCATACATTAGACCGTATCTAGACTATGGCTCCTCTTTCTGGAATCCAAACCAAAAAAAATGCATAGCAATTCTTGAACAGGTTCAAAGGAGAGTAACTAGAATGATTCCAAGATTAACAAACTTGGATTATCAGAACAAATTAAAAGCTACTGGTCTCTTCTCTCTTCAAACTAGAAGATTAAGATGTGATATGCTTATGGTTTTTAATTTAATAAATTCACCTGATCTAATAGAAAAATGTGGTCTAACACTGTCCAAAAGGAGACATGTTCCGAGACTGCATAATAAACAGCTTGAAGTGGAGAACAATCTTGATGGGCTCTGGCCTTCTTCTGTTCTTTCATAGCAAGTAATACCAAGTAACCCAACAATCTTGCAGTTCTTTCTCACTGTCTCTCAGTTTTCTCTTGATGTCTGTTTTTCTCCCTTGCATATCTAGATCCGCTGATATAAAAATATGTGCAAATCATTGTATGGAAATGTAACTGATATCGGGATCCCTTGTATTTGTAAAATATATAGTGTTACTGTTGAAATGTGTATATTTATAATTTGAGATGACTGCAAAATGTTGTTGGAAACTAAAGGTTACCTTAGTGCAAATCTTTGAGCCTTTTGCAAAAGCTGTGGAAATGGGGCCTCTCAGCTCAGGCACAATGTGTTCTAGTAGCTCCTACCTGATATTTACAAAAACAGGACACATGCTAAGAGTTGGGGATGGAAGGACATATATAAGAACTAAGCTGCAACTGCAAAAGAGATGAGAAGAAAAAGGGACACAAAGACTGCAGGAAAACTCTATTTTATTTTGCCTTTTACATAGTTATACTGAGTAAGTTTATTTTTTTGATGTTACTGCTACTGTAAGTAAATATTTTTGGTGAATTCTACAAGTGTTCCTGGTTTTCCCTATGCTTCCTAACCTGTGCCTCGATGGCAGATAGTGTCAGCCTAAGTGGAATTTAAGCAGTGCATATCCTAAGACAGGAGTTTTGTGTGTGGGTACTGGACCTAGTACCAGGGAAGCACTGAGGAAGGTATGGATTCTGCAGCATCATGTCCAGGAGTGGTTACCAGGAGAATGGCAGCCAAACTAGTAGAGATGGAAGTCCAGTCTGAGACTGTATAGCCAGCACAAGTTATACACTCAACTTTATTAAATCTGACTAGTTTAATATTAAAAACAAGTACAGCTGTGCCTTTAAACCTCAGCACAGTCCGTCACACATTTGCAATTTTGTTTTTCATTGGGAGGTTTTAGGAGGTACTGCAACATCCCTCTGAGTGAATGAACAAGCAACAAGCTTATCAGATGGAAAATGTAAGAAAATGTAAGAAACATTGTCTGGTCCTGTATATTTACACCAAAGCAGTAGCATTTAAAATGTTTGTTTGATCCTGTAAACTTCTTGAAACTTGGCATGTCTACACCAAAACCGAAGCTGTAGCAAGGGCTTAAAATATTTGTCTTGTCTGTTGCACTATTTGAAGACTTGGCATGTCTACACCGAAGACATAGAAATGTTTGTCTGGTTATGTACACTTTTTTTAAACCGAAGCCATAGAAGACATTTAAAATGTACATTTTTGTATTGCTGTAAAGGGACTTTGTGTATTACTACTGTACTACTGTTGGCCGGGCAAAGATTTTGTTGGCAATTGCTACCGAATGGGAAATTGATTTACAGGAACTTGCATTTGGGAGGTGTATTGTCGGGAGATCGACAGATGGGCAATCATACCAGACCTGTTTCAACAGTACTGTTTGGAGTACTGTTAAAAAAACTGATAATGGACACATGCCTTATTCCTGAAAGCAGCATTTGTTAGTATAGGATTAATAAAATGTTTTGAAAACCTATCTAATAAAATAGGTTGCTACTAAAGAAGGTGGATGTATGTGACAAGGTAGAATAAAACCCTGTCCCATTTGATAAGGAGAAAGTGTTTAAGTGCAAGGATTTTTTTTCTGTCTCTTCTCTGTCTGGTTGTGCAACAAATTTTTCTGTGAGACTTCGAGACTTGATCAACCAGATAATCTCACAGTTCTTTGCTTCTCACTATCTCTCAGTTTTCTCTTCTGTCTGTTTTTCTCCCTTGCATATCTAGATCTGCTGATATAAAAATATGTGCTAATCATTATATGTAAATGTAACTGATATTGGGATCTCTTGTGTTTGTTAAATATATAGTGTTACTGTTGAAATGTATATGTTTATAAGTTGAGATGACTGCAAAAAGCTGTTAGAACCTAAAGGTTACCTTAGTGCAAATCTTTGAACCTTTTGTAAATGCTGGGGAAATGGGGCCTCTCAGCTCAGGCACAATGTGTTTTAGCAGCTCCTACCTGATATTTACAAAAACAGGACGAGTGCTAAGAGTGGGGGATAGAAGGACATATGTAAGAGCTAAGCTGCAACTGCAAAAGAGATGAGAAGAAAAGGGGACACAAAGACTGCAAGAAAAATATTTTATTTTGCCTTTGTACATAGTTATACTGAACAAGTTTATTTTTTATGTTACTGCTTCTGTAAATAAATATTTTTGGTGAATTCTACAACTGCTCCTTATTTTCTCTATGCTTTCTGACCTGTGCCTCAATGACAGGAGGGCAAACAAAAGAGTACAAAGCACACAACAGCTCATTGACCCCCAATGAGCAAGTTACATGATTTGATGTCTGTAAAAGACATCCATGGGCACAGTTATGAAAGTTTGTTTTGGCAAGAAATAAAAAAACAAGATGGCAGCTCACAAAAAAAATGGTTTTTTTTTTCTGGAGAAAAAGGATTGGCCCCTGATGAAAGAGGATTTTTTTTCATCACAGCAAAATCCTTTTTCGTTCCAGGAATCTTTCCAAAAGAGTACTCTGAGCATGCTCAGAACCCAAAATTTTAAAATTAAATAACTTTGGAAAGGATTATTATTTGTTCACAATACTAATGCTGACAAGCTCTGTTGGGCAAGCATGTTCTACCCTGACAATTTCAGACCAAAATTCCAAACCATTGAGTCTCAGACTGATGACTAAAAAACTGCAAAAAAAAGGTGAATTTTAACTTATTTTCACCATGCACAGCGCAAAATCCACCAATACGACTGACACAAACTTGGCCAGAGTTCTACCACAGGAGGTCACATATGCAAAATTTTGTGCAAATGCATTGAACAGTTGCAGAGTTACTAAAATGAAAAATTTAAAGTTTAACATAGAACCCCCCTTGCTCAACCTTAACTATAGTGGTGGTACCGAGCAACTGTAATATATACATCATACTGTCACAGTGGTGCCAGTATAGTTAGAGTTCTACAGTCACTTCTATGTTAAATGCCAAATTTTGCACTTTAATAACTTTGTAACCATATGACTGATGCACACAACCTTTTTATGCACATTTTGGTACTATAGATCTCTTGATGTGACAAGTTTCATTTGGTTGGATGTGTAACTGTGGAGATGCGGAGTGTCAAAAAATGTGAAAATTACCATTTAGATGCAAATCCATTGCTATGCTTTATCTACAAAATAGCTTGGGGACAGGTCTGAAATTGTTAGGATATGCAGGGTCTGGGTAGCAGATGTGCCTTTTAAAGGTTTGGTTAAAAAATATTAATCTTATCAAAAGTTACTAAACTTTTAAGTTTCCCATGGAATAAATCAGTTTCTGCTTTCACAACAGTACTTTTTACTGTTGCAAATGGATCGATAGTGTCACGCTACTGCCATCTTGTTTTCAGTTAGTGTTGGAGAAAAAACACTGTAATTCAAAAATTACTGCCCATTAGAAAACATCAGCAGTTGTGTTTACCTAATCGGGGCTCAAAGAACATGATCCTGCCCTTAATTTTGAAAAATAGTGTCCAGAAATATATGTGTTTTTACATCGGCCATTAGTTGTGCTGCAAATTTGTGGTACTATTGTTGTGAAGTTAATGCAAATTGCAGCAGTTTTTGCACAAATAATGACACTGTTGCATGAAAACTGCCACAAGTTTTTGGCACTACTTTAACATAAAAAAAATTGGTCCCTGTAAACTGTAAAAACCTTTATTTCCTATTTTTATTTTTTGCAAAAATTACAATAAAATTAGATTCTTTAGCTCGCATTTAGGTAAACACATGTTGGTGTTTACCTAATGAAATTATATTTTGTTCTTTTACTGCCTCCAATTGGGCCGAGGCATGTTTTAATGAAAAAAAAATGTGTTTGCCAACATTGGGGTTCAAATCCCCGTGTCAGCTGTAGAGTCCCCCCCACCAGTGTGGGACACTGGGGAGCCCACTCCCAGTGTCAGCAGGTGTGTCCTACCGTTCAGTACTGTGGAAAATTGAGGAGCTCACCCCAACTCTCCTGCAATATTGATTAATGTCCCTGTAAAAATAAAGAACAGTCTTCCAATATCTGTTTTTTATATAGTGAAGAAAAGAAAATGGTCCACCATTGTCTCCCCTGTCACCCTCCCCCATTCTGACCCTCCTTGAGCACCCACCATCCCACGCTCCCCCCTTGCCCTTTACTTACCACCTGAGATTGTCAGCTGTCATCTTCTGTGGACCAGGATATATCTGCACTATTGAAAGCCGAACCACTAACTGAAGAATCAAGGTAAGTGCTGTATAATGGCTGCCAATGGTGTTTTGAACTTTTAGTAATATCTCAGCCACTTTAAGATATTTTTTCACCAAATTGTCGGCATGGGCTTTTTGGGACACCACCTGATGAACACTGTCACTGTTGTTTCATTAATCAGACCCATAGGATGATTTTGCAGTCACTGCACAAAATCACCTTTCAGGACTGAGCAACGAAATGGCAGTGCCAGTATTCATGTGGTGGGGCCCCAAAAAGCCCATGCTGAAAATCTGGTAAAAAAATTACCTAAAAACACTCAACATTCATGCAGTTGTTAAACATTTTCTGTGCACACACTTAACTTTGGCAATTTTTAATATTTTCACTCCAAATTTTCAACTAAGCTGTTGTTTCACACCACCTCATGAACAGTACAGCTGTCATTTCTCACATTCTGCCTGAAATGCTTTCCCACACCTGTGGTGTGGAATGGTGTTTTGCCACGGTGAAGACATTTTTGCCTATGGGGTTTGTGAGGTAGGGCAATAAGAAGATTATTTTGAAATTTGGGGTTCAAAATAAGAAAAAAAACTGGTGGTTATGTCCATTCATTGCAATTCCAGTACACCCACTCATAACTATGGACATGTTCAATATTTTGACCCCGGATTTACGATATAACCTTCTTATTATCCCACCTCATGTATGTCACAGCTGTAGTTTTTCAAATCCTGCCCAAAATGTGTTTTCACATTTGTGGCATGGAATGACATCACAGTTGTGCAGAATTATTTTTTGGCAGGGATTTCAACATGTTCTGTATCAGGTACATGTCCTGGGGTAATCAGATGGCTATGCTGATAATTTGCTCACGCGTCTGTGGAGGGATGGGTGCGCAGAGTCCTTCAGAACCTGCATTCCCACATTAAAATAAGGAAAATCAAGGAGCAAACAGGGAGATGAATGTTAATTACAGGGTCTTTACACTTACAGATAGATGAGAGTGCAGGGGCCAGATGATCCTGTGCTCCCATGAACAATTATGGCTATAGTGATACTTTCACAAAAAGTAAGAAAATTCATTCCATGTATAAGGAAGCTGAGATGGTGCAGCATTGGAGGATGGGATGAGCATTAGGGATTGTCGATCCCAAGACACACCCTGACACCTGTTGGTGTGAGAAGAGTGAGGGGGAATGGGATGATAGGATGGGGGGATCAGAATTTAGGGTTTTGAACCCTAACACCACATTTCCATACTTTTGTCACTATAATATGAACCCTAACTGATGCATCAACAGATTTTTTTGCAATGAATTTCCTTACTTTTTTTTTCTATACATAATTATTGTATTTTCTCCCTGTTTTCTTCCCTGTCCCAGGACACCAGTAATCAAGGCATTGCATGTGTGTGGAGGTGCACATGCACTCTGGGTGTCAGCTTATCTGCTTCCACCCCACAACTGACAATTGCTGCTGCCCCCTCCCACTTACACTACCCATGGGACCTCCACCTTATGGAAGCAGAACTACAGGGGGAAGACAACCTCCCTGGGAGAGAAGAACTGCCTTTCTGCTGCTCAGTCCTGCTCACTCCCCCCCCCCATGCTGGCTCCCAAAGCCGGGTCACTGATGTGAACTGAGGAATAGGAAGCTTAGAAGCAATCATACCTTCCAGTATAGAAAAGAGTTGTTCACACTATTAGATAGATCAGTGAACAGTGGCAGTATAACTGATAGTGAATTTAAATACTTATTTTGTGAATTTCTGGTTATCCTCAATCTATACTGTCTGCCTAAGTTGCTTAAAGATCTGTTGGAACCACCCAGGAAACCTATAGTTTCGAGGGTAGGTTCCATAACATAGCACCTATGTGAGTTCATTGATTTATTTTTGCAGTTTAGTATGGCAAGGCTACCTTCATATTTAAGAGACACAAGTGACACTATCAAAAAGTTCATGGATGCTAAATGGGAAACTGAGTATATGTGGATTTGTATTGATCTTGAAGCTTTGTAACCTTCAATCAGGCATGTCAAAGCAATTAGAGCACCAATGTTATTTCTTGGAGATAGCTCAACATGTCACAGATGCCCCTGTTGAATTCTTAAAGGATGCTTTGAACTTTTTTCTCCAGCATAGTTATTTTGAATTCAATAATGAATATTATGTGCAGATTTGTGGCACAGCAGTGGGTCATCAATGGCCCCATCATATGTTAATTTGCATATGGGGTTATTGGAACTTGAATATTAGCAAAATCCTGATGTTAACCCATTTCATGCTAGTATCATCAAATTAGAGGGCTTCATTGACAACTGTCCTTGTATTTGGAAGGGGAGTGCGGAAAGTGGCATTGAATTTGTGAAGTGGCTTAACATAAATTATCTGAATTTCAGATTCACCTCGGAAATAAATGCTAATGAAATAAATTTTCTGGACATTACATTGATAGCAGATAATGTTACACACACATTTTTTGCAAAGGGGTACAGGAAGGACTCATCAATCAATTCATTATCAAGGAGTAAATGTTCACATCCTTATAAACTCAAAAGATCTATCCCATATGGACAATAGATTAGAATAAGATGCAACTGAACTAATTACACAGAGTTCCAGCACCAAGCAGAGGAGTTCAAATCAAGATTCATAGAAAGATGGTAGAGAGGGTACAAAAGAAACACATTTTGTAAGAGGCTATGGAAAGGGTAAATAGGATGGATCAAAATAAATTGGTTAAGCAAAAGGAAAAGGAAGTACAGTACAAGTCAAATTAAACTGTTCCTTCAGTTAGTTGCTGTAGCATTTCTGACTGAGTTGCATAAGTGTTGCTTGATTCAGCACAAAGCCTTGCACAAACTGTTTTTTAAGAGTTAAAATGGAGCTTTGCATTGCACTGTCACTGGACTACAGATGCATTCCAACTGAGTTGCAAAAACATTTTATAAACATTGCTCTTCAGCTGGTTAAGCATTGAAAGATAGTGCATTATGAGTTGCCAATGCATTGCCAACTCAAAGAATCAATGATAAACCAACTCATTGATGGAACAGTTTAATGTGACTTGTACTGTAGAGACATCCAGGGAAACAGATTACATTCTCTTTAGAATTTGATGCAATATCTGGACAGGTAGGGAATGCAGTATGGAGTAGTTGGGACATATTAAAGGTGGACCTAGTGTTAAAGAATTTTATTTCATATACTTCAAGGATAACTTTTAGGAGGTCAATAAATTTACATGACATGCTTGTCCATAGCCAGTTTTACAAAAGAAATGAGCAGGTAGGAACTTGGTTGCCTAAGAAATCTATAGGGAACTTCAAATGTAAAAATCGTTATATATGTCAATACATTCAGACAGGAAAAGAAATTGTTTTACAAAATAGTGTTAAAATTAATATAAGGAATGTTGTGTCATGCACAACAACATTTTTGGTTTACTTCTTGTGGTGCAGTTGTGGATTGCATTATATTGGTGAAATGGTTAGACCTTTAAAGGAAAGGATGCAAGAGCTTATACTGGATTGTGAATCAAAGAACAGACATGCCTGTGGGAAGACATTTCCTACAAGCACATAATCAGATCCAAGCAGCTTTAGATTTATGGGACTAGAATATGTACAGTGCCCACCAAGAGGTGGTGATAGGCCAGATCTACTGCTAAAAAAAGAAAGTTTTTGGATATTTGCAGCTGACACTGTTAGGCCTCATGTCCTGAATGAGAGATGGGATCTCAAGCCTTTTTTTGAAATACAAAAGATAAATAATTGTACTGTGTTAAGATGTGCATCCCAATCAGAAACTACTTTTCACACTAGACTCAGGGTCAATCCTGTGTGATACACATATTTTCCCCTCTTCCCTCCTTTCCCTCCTCCCTCCTTTCCCTCTCCTTGTCCCTTAGCCCCCTTTTCAACCCCCCTTCCTACTTTCCCTCTTCTTGTCCCTTAAACCACCTCCCCCTTTTTCCTTCCCCCTTCCCCACCCTTTCGCTAGCCTAATAACTATTGGATGTGATTAAATTATACATTTTGTTTTATTGTGTAAAAATGAATATGTACTGACATTTTATTTGTTTTCTTTCTGGAACTTGCAGCTCTCCTGTTTTTCCAGTATAGTTGGCCTAGGAGTTCTTTCTTGCTAAGAGGGCAAGGAATTTATATTTTTTCATCCTTTTCTTCTTCTCTTTCCTTTTCCTTTTCTTTTTTCTTTTCCTCTCAAATTTTGAAAATGTTTGCAATGCCATGATTTGAGCAGTAATGCTTCACTAGCATGCATTACAAGGAACTAATAGCAGGCATAGTTGTAGTATCCCTATAAGGCAATCCCAGTAGCTGATTAAATATTCACTGCTAGTTTTGTGCATATTTGTACATGGTGATATATTTACAGATAGACCTTATTGCATTTTGCCTTCTTGTTTTGTAAAGTAGGTAGAAGAGTTTGTTTTAGAAAAATGTATCAGCAATTGGTAAAAAGTAAGAACATTCAAGAACATATTTGTATAATGGCAGCGTGTAATAGATTTAAATTTATTTAAATGTGTGGTGATTGGTGTAGCATGTTTTGATGATGTCACAAACTGTGGTTGAGTATTTAAATGATCAATGACATCCTGGATGTAAGCTAACGCCCCCTTGAAGACATAGAGTTGAGACACTATGGGCTGCGCACATATGGTAGAATGAAATGTCAACAATTTGTTGTTAATTATTTTGTTGCTATATCTCCTTTCTGGTATCTTGAGTGCAGCACCTTGGAATTTGTAATTGTTGGGCTGACCACCCCACAGCAGCACACAACCCTCTTTCTGGGAGTGCAGGCATTGTACTTTTTTCAATTTGAAAAGTGACAGCTGTAACATGTAATGTTATGTGTTGTAATTGGATCAATTGTAAACTGAGTAGTTTTTGTAATGTTATAATGTATGTTTTTATACGATGTAATTACAGGACTTTGTTGTAAACGGGACTTTCATTCCAACAAATGTTTTCCTGTGTAAAAATACATTTTTATGAAATCAAATCAAGCATATATAAGCTCGGGTAAGAATAAGGCCATGTTGAAAATCTGGGGTCAAAATATTTGAGATTTCTGCAGTTACGAGTGTGCATATCGAAACTGCAACAAACAGTCGAAACAATCATTTTTTGATATTCTGCCTCCAAATTTTGAACATAGTCTTCTTATCACCCCACCTCATGAACCCAATAAGTGAACATTTTCAAATCCATGGGACAACACCATTCCATGCCACAGGTATGAAAACACATTTCAGGCAGGATGTGAAAAATGATACATGAGGTTGTGTGATAAAATGGCTACATTGAAAATTCAGAGCGAAAATACTAAAAATTGCTGATGTCACGAGCGGGCATAGAAAAATTTAAATCACTGCACGTAACTCATGATTTTCTTGGTATTTTTGCACAAAATTTTCAACACAGACTTTCTGGGACCCCACCTCATGAACACTGGAACTGTTATTTCATTCATTGATTCCAAAAGGTGATTTCATACAGCAACTATGCCATTCTGCGCCACAGGTGCAAAAACATGTTTTGGGCAGGATGTAAAGAATGACAGTTGTACTTCTTATGAGATGGTGTAAAAAATGGCTATGTTGAAAATTTGGAGTAAAAATATTAAAATTTGTCAAAATTATGAGCGTGTGCAGAAAAATTTCAATGACTTAGCATAACTCAGGGGATTCTTTGTATTTTTGCACCAAATTTTCAACATGGGCTTTTTGGGAACTCACCTCATGAACAGTGGTGCAGTCAGTTCATTACTCCATTCTGAAAGGTTATTTCACACATCAACTGCAAAATCACCTTTTGGGACTGAGTAATGAAATGATAGTGTCAGTGTTCATGAGGTGGGGTCACAAAAACCTGATGTTGAAAATTTGGTGACAAAATCCCCCCAAAAGGCAAAGATATCAATGCACATTCAAAACACAATTGAACTACATTACACAGCACTGATTTTTATTCCTCAGTTTGCAGTTTGGCTTTCAAGAGTGCAGACGTGTCCCAGTCCACAGAAGATGACAGCAACAGATCTTTGGTGGTAAGTTTAAGGAAAAGGGGTGGGGTGGTGAGTCTTCAGTGGGAGGGTCAGGAAGGGGGAGGGGTCAGTGGGGGCCATGAGAGACGGTTTTCTTTGTTTCAGGTTGAAAAAAATAAGATGTTGTGGGACAGTTTTCTCTTTTTTAAGCCAAAGTATCCATTGGGTCACTGGGAAAGGGTTCCTCAGTGTACCACAGTGCGGGGGGGGGAAAATATAATAAACATTTGGGGACACTGGGAGTGGCTTCCCAGTGTCCTACACTGGTTTGGAGGGGGCCATGTAACTGATGACACAGGGATTGGGCATACTGATGTCAGCAATTAGTGCTACAATGGGGGCAGTGAAGGGGGGTCTGCCACACCACCAGGGATATTTAAATATGAAGACAACAATAAACTGAGCAAGGGTCCTGGGTTCAAGGTCAGACTCTATTTCTTTTCACCCACATTGTATGGGGCAAAAACATGGAGAGTTTGGTCTTGAACCCAGGACCCTGGATATCCCATCACTGTGCATTGAGAGGTCTGTGCTTTTTCAAAATGTGGTATATAAGAAAATAGGCATAGCCTATTTTTGTACATACCATATTTGTGAAATCAACCTTGCTGCCATGCAGGACACTTAACTTTTCCCATAGGAAATAATGGGAAATTAAAACGTCTACACCTATTGATGGATTAATATGTTTTCACCAAACCTTTAAAAGGCACACCTGTGACCCAGAGGCTTTCTACTGCAAAAATGTCAGAGCAGTTCATAAAGCCATTTTGGAGATATGGGTTACATGAAAAACTGATAACTTTAGCATTTTTGTCACTCCATACTGCATCTCACAAATGGCAAAATGGATTCACACGAAATTTGGCATATTAAGAGACCTATCCAAAATTGCCAAATTTTGTGCAAATCCGTTGAACAGTTCTAATGTTACTAAGGTTCAAAAATTTGGATTTAACATTGAAGTTTGCACTGAACCCTAATATACTGGCACTACTCCGCATAAAGGGGAGGAATGTGAAAAAAGAAGGGAGAGATGGGAAGGAGATCAGATTCTAGGCGGAGGATGGTGTCTCTGAACACACAGAGCCTTGGGAACAATATCGATGATCAGCAGGGGCTATTAGCAGAGTGGAGAGTTGACAGAGCTGCAGTAAGTGAGACTTGAGCCACACCTCACCTTGACTGGGACCTTGTGATATGTGAATATAAACTATACAGGAGGGACAAGGCAGTAGAGAAGAGGCTAGGGGTGGCAGTTTACTTCATGGAAGGAATAATTTGTGTAACCCCCCTGCAAATAGGGGTTCCCAAAAGTCTTTCAGGAGCTTGCCTAAGTGCTCCAAGTCTGGGTGGTGTTCGGCGTTAAAGCCATTTAATTGAAACTGCAGTGAGTGCTTTTGGAGCCTCCACGTACTGTCTCTTTAAGAGCTGTCTGCTTGCAGACATAATTAGTTTGCATGGGGGTCCTGCTTGTATTTATGCCCAAGTCCCACCTGAGCTGCTGCTAAATTGCTCCATTTCTGCCATCGCTAAAAATGCAGAAGGAGCCCTTCTAAAAGCTGTAACAGTTTATGGCAGAAAATGCAGAGTTATAACAAAAATGTGGTTTGTCTAACCTGTTTTTCTTGCAGCAAGGACAGTGCAGTGTAGCTATTTTCATTTTGGTCCCGGACTGCTGAAATGGGCCAATTGGATCGTGAGGACACTAAAATGGAGCAGGCTGTGGGCCAATTAGAACTGGGACTCTGAAGTGGAGCCTGCTGAAATGGGGCTGTATTTTAGGTGCCTCTGGGAATTGTAGTTTTTAGAGTGTTGGCACCTTTTCACCAATAGAAGGAGCCTGTTGTGACTGTCAAGGAGAATCAGCCAACTGGAAGCATTTGGATCTAAAAGAAAGCCCCAAGGCTGTTTGCTGGAGAGCCAGATTCGAGCTGGAAGAGAAGGGAGCAGGAACTCTGTTTTGCTGTGGCATGTAGCTCATGTGGGAGGCTCGTGTGAGGCCCGAATCCCGGCCTGCAAATGTTGTGAAGGAAGAAAGTGAGAGAGAGGAAAGCATTTTCAGACTGAATCCAAAGTTCTGTGTGGAAAAGGAAAGCTGCTGCTGTGGGACCAGGTTTGCTCTGTAGAAGACCAAAGATTTTGCAGTGCTTTACAAATGGCCTGTCAGGAACTTTAGCTGCTGTAGTGCTCCCAGGTTTTGCAGTGTTTTACGATCGGGATCGAGGAGCAGCCTGCCTGGTATAGTAATCTCCTTTAATATGAATGTGCTTAGTGCTTGTGGGGGATTGTGATCTTATTTCCCCTTTACCGTAAATTGTGTGCGGAAGTTGGAAGCAGAATCCAGCTTGATTTGGACTGAATCTGCCTGTTATCAGTTGGGCCCTGTCTCAAGGTCCTTGTCTCCATGCTCTGCTCTTCTGGCAATCCAGAACAACTGCTTGACATGCTGGGCACTCTCCACCCAAAAGACAAGCCCAGATGAAGCCAACAAATTAGCACACTGGTACATGCCCACAACTGCACCAGAAATGATGCTACAGGGTTCTCCCCCACCGCCTTATGTTTGGCAGAGAAGTCCGTTTGCAAGTTGATGTTTGTTTCGGCATCTCGCCTGATGGGGTTCGAGCTCACAGCTACCTACAATACGTGCAGAAGTTAAAAGATCAATTAAATCATGCATATCAACTAGATCAGACTATGGCAGCAAAAAGAAATCTGGCAAACAAAGAAAGATATGATAAAAAGGTAAAAGCCCAAGAGCTCCAAGAGGGAGACCATGTATTGTTAAGAAGTCTGGGACTACATGGCAAACACAAAATTGCTGACAGGTGTCACCATCTCCCTCACATTGTAGTGAGCAAACTGGATGATCTGCCCATGTATAAAGTAAGGCCTTAAAACAACTCAAAAGATGTCAAGACAATGCATTGCAATCATTTGTTGCCCATTGGTCAGAAACTGATTGAATCTGAGCCCCCAGAAATTGCTCCCCCTGGACCAGTGACAAGAGCTGTTGCAAAACAGAAACCAAGAAAGCCTGCACTTCCAATTGTTGATTTAGAGTTTCCTCCACAGCAAACCCGCATTGACAAAGACTGTCAGTCTGTATCGGATGAAAGTGAGTACAACTCTGGCTACTACCTATTGTATGAACTAAGTCAGCTGTTTCAAGGCCACCCCCGGTCAACTCACCTACACCCCTTCTGCAGGAATATAAGTATCATCTACCTGGAGGAGAGGTACCACCAATCCAAAGTATACTTCCACCAGGTATTCCCAGGCAATCCCCTCAGCACAGTGCACAAAATCATTTCAAAGAAAGAGCCTTCTGAGGCACCCTATAAATAGCATATCTTTAGGTGCACTGAAATAAAATTGAGAACTTTGAAATATCCAAAGGGTAGCCTATGACAATGATGACCATGATTGAGCACTTTCAAAAAGGTGACTCAATGATGGCACCTGTGCACATGGCTATCGGCCAGGGAGGGCGACTGAATGGGGGGGTCCATGAATATAGCAACAGGATGTTACTATATGTACACAAGTGTGTGGTGGGGAATGAGCAAGCTGCGCAATGAGCAAAAGGGGAGGGAGGGTTTATGGGGTGTAGTGCAGCAGTCGGCTGCCAAGTAGGCCATGTGATGTGGTGGGCTGGTGGCAGGCTAGGGTTGGGAGGGTGCCAAGTTCGGTTCAAGGCTGGTCTTTTTTGTGTGCCAGTCTGGGATTTAATTTTTTTTTTGTTTTGCACCCTTCCCCCTGACATGCACCCCCCTGGAGTTGAGAATCTTTAAATAGGGGGTTGAGGTGGGTGAAGCCCTCCAGGGGGGTGATTGGGCTGTATAAATAAAAAAGAAAGTTTTTGGTGCCCTTTTGCTGTACGCTGGTAGTGTACATTGCCAAAATTGATTTTCAATTACATACACTCACCCTAATAGAGATCACCTTTTTGCAATTGCCATTATTACATGGAACCACTCAGACCCCAGCATGTTGAGAGAATGTTTGATAACAGGTCATGTGCATGATTGCTTTCTGAATATGCCAATGCTCACATTCAGGAAAGCACTGTGCAGGTGAATCTACCACAATATAGTGCTAATCGGTGCCAATACATTTCTGCTCCTGCTACTGGTAAAGTTTACACCATGCAATGCATGCTGCTCCAGGTCCTGCTGTATGTTTGCTTTAATGGCAGATCAGGACCAGCTCCGCAGTTGCACTAATGGCTTATCCACCCATTGTGTCTGGTGCCAATCGATGGGCCAATCCTTTGTACTTGCACATATGAGCATTCCTTATCTTGTTCACCAACTTCAACATCCTTGGAACCTGCCACCCCCTTTCTCTAAATCCGGTGGTCCCACTAATAATATTGAATTAGCTACCTTAATTTTTCATACAGTTAAGACCTGCTAAAACTTATTTAAGTGTAAAGTGTTTGTACCGTCTTCCACAACTCATGTAAATGACATACTGTTGTAACTGGGTAATAAATCACCCTCTTAGGTTCTTGGTGGAACAGCATAGAATGAAGAGACAGCAGGCAAGTGGTACTCATTCAATAAATGAAGTTCATTACATATCAATAATACAGGCATACTACTATTACAGTGTGAACACTGGAAGAATACCAGTTTTCCTTACCTAGGCAATGCAGACAGTTTCTCTCTGCTCAGAGAAGCTATGTCTTACAAAGGGTCTATCACCCTGATAATAGCTACAGCAATGGCTAAGGAAGACACATAAAATGTATATAATTGGACAAAAACAGGTGGTCTGAGTAACTATGCTAACTAGCATGAAAAGATGCATAGCTTGTATAGATAACAACAATAGGACATCTATAATGCAAGGTCAGTTCATGTGGTGTACAATTACTAAAGATGGCACTGTTGCTTTACTTATGAAAATACAGTAAGAATAGAGCACAATCATTCCTCATGGCTAATTTATATCAGTATAATGTAACAGAACACAAATCCTGACACATGCTTATACGACAAGTGTCTTTGCCCTAAGGTTGGTACATATACCTGCATAAACTGCTGTCCGCAAGGTGGGGGCCACTGTCAATGGTGCTAGACCATGTATAACACTGTAATAGCATAATAGAAAAATATACAAACACACAATATAAAATAAACCTCCCTGATCAACTTAAAGTAATAGATAAAATCCCCCACAAATTATACTACTATGTACAATACATGCACGGAGTGCAATTTCTTTGTGTAACTATATAACAGACCATTACGTTTAAGGTAATGATGGGTCTTTCATGTATGCATTTCTCTGTTACAATGGGACCTGTAAAACTATTTTGATCACATAATTTTGGCAGCACCATACTTTATGTGTGGGTGTCTGGGTAACGAGCTATCATAAAACATATACCAGATAGTTATTCTATCACTCCACTTTAATCCTCATGTTTACTGAAAAGACTGCATGATTTTCCCTTAAATAATGAGGTCCAGTCACTGAGCTTATAAGGGCAGATCAGATAAATCTTTATATTGCCCCAGGACGGTTCCTGTAGTGCAAGTATGTCTGCTTTAGGCTTTAGCTTCCTTATTAGGAGAACAAACATTTAGCAGTCTGGGTATTAAACAACAAAGACGTTTTCAAACATAGTAAGCCCAGACCACAATACTTTACATCTTGATATGGTTGCAAAAAAGATTTTCAAGTCAGTGCACACAGTAGTTATAAAAAGGTTACTTGTTATGGAGAGATGAATAGGAAAATATCTCAGGAGAATATTTAAAACTTCCAAAGCTCCTTTGTTGAGTCAGACAAGAGGAATCACCTTTCACTACATTTTAAGGCCATCAATTTAGGGCTCATATTTTGTAGAGCCTCTCTACAGCTTCTTCCCCCAACACATTATTTGAAAATGATCCACCCTGTATTTGAGTACTCCATTCTTCCCAGGCTTTCTGATGGACTGTAATTCTGGCCATCTTGTATCTTTACTGAGGAAGCCACATGTGTGCCATTAACCTGTAAGATATAAAAACAAACATGCTCTACTGAGCATAATACATTTCATAGCATCGGGATAATTCTAAGACCCCAAACCCAGAGCAATAATATCATACCTTTTTTAGGAGTATGTAAGCCTGTATAATTGCTAGCACATCAGGCTAGTCACAACTGCGGTGTTTGGTCCCGGTAAGAGAGGTCTCCCCATATGGTGCTCAAAAATGTTTTCCTCAGTGAAACATCAACAACGATGCTGGTATTTTCACAGGTCAGAGTCAATTTCTTCTAAGAAAGTCCATTGCTAAACAAAGGTAGACACCGAGGAGGCCTAAAAATGCCCACAACGCCCAAAACACCTGGTCCGAGTAGAGACAGAACTGAGTCTTTCCAGTTGAAAAATCTACCAATATCAAATTACACTGAGCTATAGTACAACTTAAACAGTCTAAGCAGTTTTACTTGGAGGATTAAAAGACTTGATAAATTAGAATAAAACTAAGCTTGGCACTCTGGTGTGGAGTGGGGCAACAGAGCAACCCTGGCATTTAATAACCAGGAACAATGCCTTGGGCTCCAGCTAGAAAAATTAGCAGTGTGTCTATCAAAGAACAATGCTCATAAATGATACACTGCTCCCAAACTCACTATTACAGGTCCAAAAATAAAATAACGTAAGTTTTATTCAAGAAGCTACAGAATGAAACAATAAAAGTTCAAATCTTAGGAACATTAGAGCACTCATTTAGCGTGGTGTGGAGCGGAGCAACATTGGGGTCATCTTCACTAACACACATAAAGGAAAACTGTCAGTACTGTTGATCATTCATTCATTTTTTTTCAACTAATGCTTACTGGCAGATTTTAGTAATTTTTTTTCTGTAATCTATGTTCCCAAGTTGTGTGCTATATGTTGATACAGTATGTCTTGATTTTATTTTCCTTTTTTATGTTGATTGCGTGCATGCGCAAGAAACATGTTACGTCAGCTTTCTGCACAAGCAGGTTATGGAGGCGTGGCACTGTTGTGCCCATTGCCCCCACAGCCTGCAAGGGCTTGTCCCCCATCCCCCAATGCTGTGGCACACTGCTGCTAACACTAGTTCAGCCAAAGTGCCACATCCTTCTAAAAAAGTAGCCTCTGCAATCAGAGGCTGCCTCGTCATTGCAGCGTCAGCCATCCGCTGCAATGAGGGAGTGACCCGTCTTTGCAAGGCGGGATGTGAAACCCCTGATATTGTTTGTGAACATGGCGGCGGGTTGCCGCCATGTTCACAAACAATATAACCCCCCACCATGTTTACTTGCCAATGGGGAAGCCCACTCCCCATTGGCATTCTGTAATCCACCCTTCCCGGTGTTGTTCCTGCCAATGGGGGGCCCAATCCCCATCGGCATCATGATAACCCCCCTTTTGTTCCTGCTGATGGGGTGCCCAATCCCCCTCGGCTCCTGCAGCTCCCCTCCCCCTGTTCTTGATTGCCAATGGGGGTTCCCAATCCCCTGTCGGCTAATGCACCCACCCACCCACACAGGTGGCACACTGGGAGCCCACCACAGCATGCCAAAACACCTGTTAAACAAGAAAACGGTCCCCTGATGTTTAATTTTTTTTTTCAACCTGTAAGAAGGAAACGGTCCCTCTGAGCTGTTCCAGGCCACCCTCCCACAACCCGCACCCACCCACTGCGCACCCTGCCTCCCCACACACCCCCACCTCATACTTACCTCCGGAGTCCAGTACGATGATCTTCGGTGAACCAGGAACATGTCTGCACTCTTCAAAGCCGACCGCGAACTGATGAAATGCCGGTAGAGTAAGATATATAATGTAATAAATAGGGTTTTTTCAACTTTAGTGCATATCTCGGGCATTTTTGGGGACATTTTTCACCAAATTTTCAACATGGGGTTTTTGGGACCCCTCCTCATGAATTCTTGAACTGTCATGGTGATAATTGGCCCCGAAAGGTGGTTTCACGGTCACTGTGCGGAATCACCCTTCAGGGCTGATTAACGAAATGACAGTGCCAGTGTTCATGAGGTGGGCTCTCAAAAAGCTTATATTGCAAATTTAGTGGGAAAGATCCAAAAAATTACTGTTTTACGAGCGTGCATTGTGCAGTTGTTACATACGCTCGTAACTTCATGAATTTACAATATTTTCATGCCAGATTTTCAACATTGGCTTTTTATCACACCTCCTTGTGAGCAGTACATCTATCATTGTTCACATCCTGGCCGAAATGTGTTTTCACATGTCCGGCACAGAATAGTGCGGTTGCTGTGGAAATCACTGTCTGGGACAGATCAAGAAAATGACAATGATACTGTTCATGAGCAGAGGTCCTAAAATGCCTATGTTGAAAATTTGGTGATGATAGCCCATCAATTGACTGTGTCACAATTGTGTGTTGCGCACTTTCCATGCACCCTTGTAACTTCGCAGCTTTGTAATATTGTCACACCAGATTTACAACAGTGCCATTTTTTCACACCTTCTTATAAGCAGTACAGCTGTCATTTTTCACATCCTGACCGAAATGTGTTTTCACAGTTCTGGTGCAGAATAACGTGGTCACTGTGGGAAGTCAGTGTTCAGGACAGATTAAGAAAATGACAGTGGCACTGTTCATGAGCAGAGGTCCTAAAATCCCTATGTTGAAAATTGGTGATGAAACTCCATAACATGACTGTGTTACAAGCATGCATTGAACTGTTTCCACGCACCCTTGTAACTTCGCAAATGTGTAATACTGTCACACCACATTTTCAACAGTGGCATTTTTTCACAATTCCTTATGAACACTACAGCTGTCATTTTTCACATCCTGGCTAAAATATGTTTTTGCACACCTGCCGGACAATAGCACGGTCACTCTGGGAAATCAATGTTTGGGACACATTAAGATCGACAGAGTGAGGGGAGGGAGTGACCGAGCTCAACTGAGCTCTTTTGGGGACTGCTGCAGATTTGTTTGTCGGCAGACAAAGGCCCCAACAGAAGAGCCCACTACAAAAGGGCAGCCTGCAGCACTGGGAGAAACAGAACGAGAGAACGAGTGAGGGAGGGGGAGTGAGCGAACTCACCAAAGCCCTGTCAGGACTGCTGCGGATTTCTTTGTGGGCAGAAAAAGGCATCAGTACAGGCAGGGGCCCAGTACAAAAGGCCAGCCTGCAGCGTTGGGAGAAACAGTATAAGCGAGTGAGACAAGGGGACTTAGTGAACTCAACGGAGCTCTATTAGGACTGCTGGGATTTCTTCGTGAGCAGAAAAAGGCGCGAATGCAGGCAGGAGCCCCGTACAAAAGGGCAGTTTGCAGCGCCAGGACAAACAGAATGAGCAATGAGAGAGGGAGACTGGACAACCTCAACGGATATCTGTCAGGACAGCTGCGGATTTCTTTGTGGACAGACAAAGGTGCCAACGCAGTCAGGAGCCCCATACAAAAGCGCAGTCTGCAGCACCAAGAGAAACAGAACGAGTGAGTGACAGGGCGGTACTGAGTGAGCTCAACAGAGCTCTAGTGTGACAGCTGCAGATTTCTTTGTGGGCAGAAAAATGCGGCAACGCAGGCAGGAGCCCAGTACAAAAGGCCAGCTTGGAACGCTGGCAGAAACGGAATGCGAGAGTGACAGAGGGGGAGTGAACAAGCTCAGTGGAGCTGTGTCAGGACTGCTTCAGATTTATTTCTGGCCAGGAAAAGCCACCAATGCAGGCAGGAGCCCAGTACAAAAGGGCAGCCTGCAGCGCCAGGAGACACAGAATGAGCGAGTGAGGTAGGGGGGAGTCAGTGAGCTCAATGGGGCTCTGTTGGGACTTCTGCAGATTTGCTTGTGGGCAGAAAAAGGCAGCAATGCATGCAGGGGCACAGTACAAAAGGGCAGCCTGCAGTGACAGGAAAATCAGAATGAGCAAGTGAGTGAGCTCAACAGAGCTGTATTGTAACTGCTGCAGATTTCTTTATGGGCATAAGTAGGCAGCAATGCAGGCAGGAGCCCAGTAGAAAAGGGCAGCCTGCAGCGCAGGCAGAACAGAATGAGTGAGTGAGAGAAGGGGAGTGAGCGAGCTCAATGCAAGTTTTGTCGGGACTGCTGCAGATTTCTCTGTGGGCAGAAAAAGGCGCCAACAGAGGCAGGAGTCCAGTACAAAAGGGCAGCCTGCAGCGCCGGGAGAACCAGACTGACTGAGTGAGACAGGGGGAGTGAGTGAGTGACCTCAATGGAGCTCTATTGGGACAGCTGTGGATTTCTTTGTGGGTACAAAAAGCCACCAACACAGGCAGGAGCCCAGTAAAAAAGGGCAGCCTACAGCGCCAGGAGAAACAGACTGAGCAAGTGAGAGAGGGGGAGTGAGCCACCTCAATGGAGTTCTGTCGGGATAGCTGCAGATTTCTTCCTCAGCAGAAAAAGGTGTCAACGCAGGCAGCAGTCCAGTACAAAAGAGCAGCCTGCAGCACCAGGACAAACAGACTGACCCACTTACAGGGCCACTGAGCGAGCTCAACAGACCAACACAATCAACATTCGGCATTGACAAATGCTTGTTTCTTTTAGTCTTTGTCTCTCAATTTGCACCTGGTTTCAAAACATCAAGGGCCAGATCCTCACATTTCTCAAAACTCCTGCAACTGTGGGTAAAACTCGGTGAAAATGTGTTGCCACTTGTGGAACTGCAGTTTCTCTTCCAGCTATGGTATTCTTAGAAGTGGAGCCAGTTTATGACTGGCTCCAATTTTGTGGCAGCTTTCGGGTGGTGTTGCCATAGAAATCTCCATAGCTGTGGAAAAATGTTAAGACCACAGGGCCCAGCCATAATATCCCCTGTAGATGTTGCAGATGAGAATACCAGTCTCCTCAGCTGTGGAGATTTCAGTCCACAACTGGAGTTGCGATGTGGGACTTGATCCCCTGAGCTTTGGAGAATCTGGCCCCATTTTGTTAATGCTAAGATAAAGAAACATGCTGTGCTGCAGACAGAGGAACAATGTGTTGTGAGCACACCATGACATGCAGCTGGAGGTGATTGTGTACTCCAGTAGGATATAAGCTCATGCCCTAGAGCTCAGACCTGGTAAATACAGGAATAACATTAGGATGTGAGCACACCTCTACATGCAGCTGTTGGGGTTTGATCTAGTGTACCCCAGCAGGATACAAGGACATTCCCTAGAGCTGAGACCTGGAAAGTTCAGGGGTAACAATAGAATGTGTTGCAGACAGATGAACAACGTGTTGTGAGCACACCTCTACATGCAGCTGTTGGGGTTTGATCTAGTGTACCCAGTAGGATACAAGGATGTTCCCTAGAGCTGAGACCTGGTAAGTTCAGGGGTAACATTAGGATGTGCTGCAGACAGACGAACAATGTGTTGTGAGCACACCTCTATATGCAGCTGGAGGTGTTTGAACTAGTTCACTCCAGTAGTATGTGGGGATGTTCCCTAAAGCTCAGACCTGTTAACTTCAGGGGTAACATTAGGGCACGGGGTCATAATGTCACAAGACATTATGCCGCTTGCAAAAATCACACTGCCAAGACAGCGCGATTTCTAGCATGCAGCATAATTCTTCTTTTTTCCAAGGGGCTCCACCTCCCACCCACCCCCATTATGGGGGTCTGTGCCCAATGAACCCACCCCCACTAAGGATTCTCAACTGTGGTGGGGGGGTCAAAAGGAAATCACACAAAGTGTGGGGAAAAAAAAAGTTTCCGGGACCGGGAATCAAATCCAGTCCCAGATGTAGCACCTGGGTTCTTTGTTGCAGTGGCTCAGTCTATTGAGCCACGGTAGCTGCTCAGTGGTACCCCATCCCAGCAGAGGTCGTATCCTCAACCTGGGATACTGTGAGTGGTGTGATTCCGGGTACAGCAGTTTCACAATATTGCACTACTAGCTGTCTGGTATAACGCAATTCCGGGTTAGCTTTAATATCATATGCTATTATGTGTATGACATTAAGAACTGGTAGGCCACATTAGGATGTGCAGCAGACAGATGAACAATGCGTTTTGAGCAGACCTCTACTTGCAGTTGTAGGGATTTGTTCTAGTGTATCCCAATAGGATGCAGGGATTTTCCCTAGAGCTCAGACCTGGTAACTTCAGGGGTAACAGTAGGATGTGCTGAAGACAGATGAACAATGCGTTGTGAGCACACCTCCTCTACATGCAGCTGGAGGTGTTTGATCTGGTTCACTCTAGTAGAATGCAGGGACATTCCTTAAAGCTCAGATCTGGTAACTTCAGGGATGACATTAGGATATGCTGCAGACAGATGAACCATGTGTTGTGAGCACACTTCTATATGCATCTGTGGGGGTTTGATCTAGTGTTCCCCAATAGGATGCAGGGATGTTCCCTAGAGCTCAAACCTGGTAACTTCAGAGGCAGCATTAGGATGTGCTACAGACAGATGAACAATGTGTTGTGAGTGCACCTCTACATGCAGCTGGAGGTGTTTGATCTAGTGTACTCCAGCAGGATGCAGGGACGTACCCTAGAACTCAGACCTGGTAAATTCAGGGGTAAGATTAGGATGTGCTGCAGACAGAGAAGCAATGTATTGTGAGCACAACTCTACATGCAGCTGTTGGAGCTTGACCTGGTGTACCCCAGTAGGATGCAAGGACATTCCCTAGAGCTCAGACATGGTAACATCAGGGGTAACATTAGGATGTGCTGCAGACAGATGAACAATGTGTTGTGAGCACATCTCTGCATACAGCTGGAGGTGTTTCATCTAGTTCGCTCCAGTAAGATGCAGAGACTTTCCCTAAAGCTCAGACCTGTTAACTTCAGGGGTAAGAAACATAGAAACATAGAATTTGATGGCAGATAAGGACCACTTGGCCCACCTAGTCTGCCCATTTACCTACCTAACTGATAAGCTGCAGATCCTACTTAACCAACAGCCTACGTCTTCCTACCCTCCACTAGAATTGCCTTATGTCTGTCCCATGCATTCTTCAATTCTCCCACTATTTCTGACTCTATGACCTCCTCAGGAAGGCTACTCCATGCATCTACAACCCTCTCTGTGAACAAATACTTCCTCACATTACCTCTGAGCCATCCCCCCTCTATCTTCAAATTGTGCCCCCTTGTTCTTGCACATCTCTTTTCTGAAAGATGCTACCCTCTTGTACTTTGTTAATTCCCTTGAGATACTTGAAAGTTTCTATCATGTCCCACCTCTCCCTCCTTTCCTCGAGGCTATAAGTTCCTTTAGTCTTTCTTCATATGTCTTCTGGTGCAGACCATGCACCATTTTGGTTGCCCTCCTCTGGACAGCCTCCACCCTGTCTATGTCTTTGTGGAGATGGCGTCTCCAGAACTGTACAGAGTACTCCAGATGTGGTCTTATCAACTGTCTGTACAGAGGGCCAACAACTTCCTGTTTTCTACTGGTGATGCCTCTCCCTATGCATCCCAGTATCCCCCCCAGCCCTCCTTACTGTCTTCTCACATTGCCGGCCCACATTTAGGTCATCTGATATGACTACCCCCTCTTCCCTTTCCATTTTTGCTGTTGTCAGTACCTCACCCCCCATTGTGTACTCTTGCCCTGGGTTTTTATTTCCCAGATGCATTACTTTGCACTTCTTTGCATTGAATATAAGCTGCCATACATTTGACCATTCCTCCAACCTTGCCAAGTCCCTTTTCATCCTTTCCACCCCACCTTGCATAGCAACCTTATTGCAGATCTTTGTGTCTTCTGCAAAGAGACATACTTTCTCTTCCAGTCCCTCTGCAATGTCACTTATAAAGACATTAAAAAGGACCAGGCCCCAGTACTGAACCCTACGGTACCCCACTAGTAACCCCCCTTTCTTCACTGTGGACTCCATTTACTATTACCCACTGTGTCCTGTTGTCCAGCCAGTGTTTTACCCAGGCTTCAACCCTGGGACCCACTCCCAGGCTGGCTAATTGGTTTATTAATCTTTTGTGTGGGACTGTGTCAAATGCCTTGATAAAATCTATTTAGGCCATGTCTATAGCCCTTCCCTGGTCTACTACTTTAGTCACCCAGTCAAAGAAATCAATTAGATTTGTCTGACATAACCTTCCTGCTGTGAATCCATGCTGCCTTGAGTCCTGTGCCCCACTAGCCTCTAGGTACTCAACAATTCTTTCCTTCAGAAGTGATTCCATCATTTTCCCTACCACTGAGGTCAATCTGACAGGTCTGTAGTTTCCTGCCTCTGTTTTACTCCCACTTTTGTGAAGAGGAATCACATCCACCCTCCTCCAGTCCTCACGTACCACACCATCCTCCCATGATTTATTAAAAAGGGTAGTCAGTGGTGTTTCTAGTTCTTCCCTTAGTTCTTTAAGAATTCTGGGGTGAATCCCATTGCTTTATCCACTTTCAGTATTAAGAGTTCTTTCAGAACCCTTTCTTCTGTGAAAGGACTAATATCAACCCCCTATCCAGAGTACTTTTATTGACTGGATTAGGTATGTCCACCTGTATTTCCATTGTGAATACTGAGCAGAAATATTTAGTCACTATCCCTGCTTTTTCACTGTTGCTTTCTGGCCAACCACCTTCCTCTTTATTCTGCCTCAGTATCCCTGCCTTATTCTTTCTTTGCTCCTTAATTTACCTACAAAAGGTTTTATCCCCCTTCTTAACCAAGTTGGCTATCTTTTCCTCAGTGTGGGCCTTTGTTATTCTGACTGCCTTCCCCGCTTCCTTCTGCTTTAACTGGTACTGATCTCTGTCCTGCTCCTTCTGTGTTTTCTTATACTTCCTGAATGCTATCTTTTTCTCCCTTACCTTCCCTGCGACTTCTTTTGAGCACCATAGTGTTTTTTTTTTTCATTTTGCTTTGTTTATTTGCTTCACACAAAGGCTTGTTGCCTCTGTGATGGCGGTTTTGATGTTTCCTCATTGTTGCTCCACCCCACCTTCTTGCCTGTTTTCTAGTACCTTTCTGAGGCACTCTCCCATTTTGACAAAATCAGCCCTCCTGAAGTCCAGTACCATCACTTTTGTATGGCATGACTCTGCAGCTAAGTTTATCATGAACTAAACTGTTTGGTGGTCACTTGTTCCCAGATGGCTACCCACTTCAAGATCAGAGATTCTCTCTCTGTCCCTATTTGAGAGTACCAGGTCTAAGATTGCTCCCTCCCGAGTGGGTTCCAAAACTAGCTGTCTGAGGCATGCCCCCTGTAGGGGCTTCAGCAAAGGTGCTTCAGTTAACGTCTGGCATATTCAGGTCCCCCATCAGCAATATCTCCCCTTTGTCTGCTATCCCAAGGATGTCTTCTATCATTTCCTTGTCCATTTCCTTCCCCTGACATGGGGGTCTGTATACAATGCCTCTGCGGATTGTGGTGCCATTTCCAGTCTCCAGGGTGACCCACAGGGCCTCCTCTCCTCCCTGTTTACCCTTTAGTTCTGTTGCTTTGATCCCTTCCCTTACATAGAGAGCTACTCCTCCTCCTCCTCTTCTTCCCTACCTGTCCCTCCTGTAGATTGTGTACCCTAGTATGTTGACATCCCAGTCATGGTTCTCTGTGTGCAATGTTTCTGTGACTGCCATGATATTCAGGCATCC
Organism: Neoceratodus forsteri; assembly: GCA_016271365.2. NCBI lineage: Eukaryota > Metazoa > Chordata > Ceratodontiformes > Ceratodontidae > Neoceratodus > Neoceratodus forsteri. The sequence goes on from CM057454.1 coordinate 1,279,438,975, forward strand.
CTCTTCCATCAAGGTCATTATTTCAGGGAGCTTTTTACCTAGACTACGGGCATTGGTACTCATTACCCTCCATTTTTTATGGCTTAATTTCTTTTTGCCCCATCCCTGTCCTTCCTGCCTTTGTTTATTTTTCCATTTACCCCAGCCCTTCTCCCTATTGACTGATCTATCTTGGTGTTTACCTCACTAACTACCCTGATTTATTTGAGGGGGCTAGGATTTCCCTTTTCCTTTCCAGTGCCTCCCTCCAGCTAGTTTAAATGCTTATCAAAGAAGAAAGAGCAATCCCACAGGAAATGGATAAAGTTTTTCACATATAAGAGCCGCCTCTCCAGATGTGTAGGTGACGTAGGAATGGTCTCCAATATACAGCAAAAAAATATGAGGGCGCTCCAAAAGAAAGATATCTGTAGACAGTCGTTTTTGCCTTCTCAAATTTTCTCTTTTTTATTGATTTGAAATGTGGCAATCCTCAACGTTTCACCAAGTGTCTTGGCTTTATCAAGAGATGCCCTTGTAAAAAATATATAAATAATTAAAATTAAAAAGACTGTCTACACCCACACTAATAGTCTTTCAACATATTTAAATGTATTCGAATAAATGTCCACTGATGCCACTTACTTCATAAAATCTTTTTCATACAATACCACTTTCTCTCCCATTTGCATGGATTCCTAATCCTATATAAACAAACATATATATATGTGATGTACAAATATTCACTCAGTAAAACATATCTAGTATATGCCAGTAATAAAGGATGGAACCCAACACCAAAACACCAAATTGTGATAAACAATATTGTAGCTTTTTCAACAGGTGCTGTTTAATACCTGCATATCTCAAAAGTATTACAAGATCTTATATGTGCCATTAGAATATGGCCTCATTCAATTTCTAAAGCTTCATCATGTGCCTCTTCACATATCTTTCCAAGCTAAAATATAAACAAAAAAAGACATTTTTCTCAACTTGATTAAGACACATTTCCTACTTCAGTTATTATCTTGAACCAGTTATTTTTCCAAAATCTCTCAAGCATTTTGTACCAGAAGAGCCTATACCAGTAATATTTCTTTTAACAAAAAACATATCTTCTTAACTCTGACATGTGTGAAAAGTGTTACAGTGCTCACCCCCCCAAGTCACACACAAAATCAATCACTTTACCATATGCTTTTTCTACAAACTTCCTAGTTTATTTACACCAATGCATTTGTTCACAACAACCAATGATTCACTTTTTATTTCTTGTCCATAGGTTTATTTGCTTCCTAAATCTTAAAGACTTTAAAGGCTATGACTGCAGTATAGTATTAGCATTCACTTTTCTACAAGCTTCTGAAAAGCCATCATTAGTAGTGTTGGACTATCAAAGCTCTCAATCGTTGCTTTGTGAAGCCTAAACTAGTGATATTGAGATGTCAAAGCTTCTCATTTATTTCAATTAAGCCTTGTTATTTTCTAGTCCTCTCTGTGACCGCAATCCCCATTGTAATTATATGAAGCCTTTCTATAAGTTGCAAACGAATGGTTTCTGTAATCATACTAGCGTATTTATCCTCCCCCTGACACCAGGCATTCAATTTAGGTCTTTACCTGCTATTTCTAAGCATCCAGCCTCAGCTTTAGTTCCCAAAAGGTTCTTACTCTTCAATCAACGGATCTCTTTCCCGCGCGTGAACGCTGCATCAATTATCCCCTAGAGTTTTAGCCCATCGCTTTAGCATGGCTTAAAAACGCACCTCCAATGACATCATGTAATTCTGCCTTAAAGGCAAATTACCATTCAAAGCCTCATTCATACACATTCCGGCATCGATAATATCTCAGTCATTAACTTTCTCAATGAAAATTGGTCTGAACAAAGATATTAATTGGAATTGCTGCCGTAGGTAAAGATGCAGGGACTCCCCCTTCCCCTCCCCATCTGGTTAGATAAATGTAATAAGGGAATATTTGAAATCTAAATAAGGATGGAAACGACAGAATTTGTGATGATTTAAATAATTTCGTTTTGTTCGGCTATAATGATAAGAGTCAAATTACAGAAAGGACACCGGTGTGAATAAGATGTGAGAGGGTTGAGATGAAATGGATTTATGAAATGAAAATGTTGGACCCAAAAATTGCTCTGAACAAAGATATAAATTGGTACTGCTGTCATGGGTAAAGATGTAGGGACTCCCCCTCCCCCTTTCTCTTCCCCTCCCTTTTTTTTTTTTTGGGTTAGATAAATGTAATGAGGGAATATTTTGAAATTTAAATAGAGGTGGGAATGACAGTATTTATAAAGATCTAAATAATTCAGTCTTGTTTGGCCACAGTGATAAGAGTTAGGTTACAGAGAGGACACTGATGTGAATGAGATGCAAATCATAGGGGTATCTGTTATGACCTTTATGGTCAGAGATTTAGAAGGAAGCATCTCTGGTATTAAGGATAAAGTGAATAAAATTCATTGAGAAAGTTAATGACTGAGATATTTTCGACGCCGGAATGTGTATGAACGAGGCTTTGAATGGTAATTTGCCTTTAAGGCAGAATTACATGATGTCATTAGAGGTGAGATTTTAAGCCATGCTAAAGCGACGGGCTAAAACTCTAGGGGATAATTGATGCAGTGTTCATGCGCAGGAAAGAGGTCCGTTGATTGAAGAGTAAGAACCTTTTTTTGGGAACTAAAGCTGAGGCTGGATGCTTAGAAATAGCAGGTAAAGACCTAAATTGCATGCCTGGTGTCGGGGGGAGGATAAATACGCTAGTATGATTACAGAAACTGTTCGTTTGTAACTTATAGAAAGGCTTCATATAATTACAATGGGGATTGCGGTCACAGAGAGGACTAGAAAATAACAAGGCTTAATTAATATAAATGAGAAGCTTTGACATCTCAATATCACTAGTTTAGGCTTCACAAAGCAACGATTGAGAGCTTTGATAGTCCAACACTACTAATGATGGCTTTTCAGAAGCTTGTAGAAAAGTGAATGCTAATACTATACTGCAGTCATAGCCTTTAAAGTCTTTAAGATTTAGGAAGCAAATAAACCTATGGACAAGAAATAAAAAGTGAATCATTGGTTGTTGTGAACAAATGCATTGGTGTAAATAAACTAGGAAGTTTGTAGAAAAAGCATATGGTAAAGTGATTGATTTTGTGTGTGACTTGGGGGGGGAGTGAGCACTGTAACACTTTTCACACATGTCTGAGTTAAGAAGATATGTTTTTTGCTAAAAGAAACATTACTGGTAAAGGCTCTTCTGGTACAAAACGCTTGAGAGATTTTGGAAAAATAACTGGTTCAAGATAATAACTGAAGTAGGAAATGTGTCTTAATCAAGTTGAGAAAAATGTCTTTTTTTGTTTAATTTTAGCTTGGAAAGATATGTGAAGAGGCACATGATGAAGCTTTAGAAATTGAATGAGGCCATATTCTAATGGCACATATTAGATCTTGTAATACTTTTGAGATATGCAGGTATTAAACAGCACCTGTTGAAAAAGTTACAATATTGTTTATCACGATTTGGTGTTTTGGTGTTGGGTTCCATCCTTTATTACTGGCATATAATAGATATGTTTTACTGAGTGAATATTTGTACATCACATATATACAGTGGCGTGAAAAAGTATTTGCCCCCTTCCTGATTTTCTCTATTATTGCATATTTGTCACACTGGATGTTTTCAGGTCTTTAGACAAAATGTAATATTAGATAAAGGGAACCTGAGTGAACAAATAACACTTGTTTTTTTTTTTTATTTCACTTATTTAATGAAAAAGTTAACCAACACCAATTGGCACTGTGTGAAAGTAATTGCCCTTACACTTAATAACTGGTTACGCCACATTTAGCTGCAATGACTGCAACCACACACTTCCTATAATTCAATATCAGTCTTTCACATCGCTGGAGGAATTTTTAACCCACTCTTCCTAGCAGAACTGCTTAATTTAGTAACATTTGGTAGGTTTTCGAGCATGAACTGCTCTGTTTCAGGTCCTGCCACAGCATCTCTATTGGGTTTAAGTCTGGACTTTGACTAGGCCACTCTAAAACATTAATTTTACTTCTTTTAGCCATTCTGATGTGGACTTGCTTTTGTGTTTTGGATCATTGTCTTGCTGCATGACCCAACTCGCTTCAGCTTCAGCTGACGGAAGGATGACTGGACATTCTCCTTAAGAATTTTCTGGTACAGAGCAGAATTCATGGTTCCTTTAATTATGGCAAGTCATCCAGGTCTTAGGCAGAAAGCATCCCACACCATCACACTACCACCACCATGTTTGACTGTTGGTATGGTGTTCTTACTGTGGAATGCTGTGTTTGCTTTACGCGAGACATTATGGGTTCCATGTTGTCCAAAAGTTCCACTTTGACCCATCTGTCCATAGAACATTTTCCCAAAAGGCTTGTGGATCATTCAGGTGCTTCTTGGCAAATGAGAGACGAGCATTTATGTTCTTCTTGGTTAGCAGTGGTTTTCGCTTGCTACTCTCACATGAAGCCTATTTTGCCCAGTCTCTTTCTGATTGTGGAGTCATGAACACTGACCTTAGCTGAGGCAAGAGAAGCCTGCAGTTCTTTGGATGTTATTTTAGGATCCTTTGAGACTTCTTGGATGATTTTACACTGCGCCTTGGAGTAATTTTGGCAGGTCGCCACTCCTGGGAAGGGTCACTACTGTTCCAAGTGTTCTCCATTTGAGATTATGGCTCTCACTGTGGTTCGATGGAGTCCCAGAGCCTTAGAAATAGCTTTGTAACCCTTTCCAGACTGATAGAGGGCAACACAATGTTTTCTGATCTTTTCAGGAACTTCCTTTGATCATGGCATAATGTGCTTGTTGAATCTTTGTGCTGGCAATGTGACTCTGATGGTAAGGGCCAAAATAAGTGAGGTTTATATTGAGCAGGGCTGGCTGTAATCAAGCCTGGCTGTGTTCAATCAGCTGACTCTAATTATCCCTTTAATTGGGTTGATTTAACTAGGGGCAATTACTTTTCACACAGTGCCAGTTGGTGTTGGTTAACATTTTTCATTAAATAAATGAAATAAGTAAAAAAAAAAAAGTGTTATTTGTCCACTCAGGTTCCCTTTATCTAATATTATATTTTGTCTAAAGACCTGAAAACATCCAGTGTGACAAATATGCAATAATAGAGAAAATCAGGAAGGGGGCAAATACTTTTTCACGCCACTGTATATATATATGTTTGTTTATATAGGATTAGGAATCCATGCAAATGGGAGAGAAAGTGGTATTGTATGAATAAGATTTTATGAAGTAAGTGGCATCAGTGGACATTTATTTGAATACATTTAAATATGTTGAAAGACTATTAGTGTGGGTGTAGACAGTCTTTTTAATTTTATGTATTTATATATTTTTTACAAGGGCATCTCTTGATAAAGCCAAGACACTTGGTGAAACGTTGAGGATTGCACATTTCAAATCAATAAAAAAGAGAAAATTTGAGAAGGCAAAACCGACTGTCTACAGATATCTTTCTTTTGAAGCGCCCTCACATTTTTTTGCTCTATATTGGAGACCATTCCTACATCACCTACACATCTGGAGAGGCGGATCTTATTTGTGAAAAACTTTATCCATTTCCTGTGGGATTGCTCTTTCTTCTTTGATATGGACTTTTGGATGACAGAGATGTGCTGCATCTAAAACACAGAGGTTGGACTGTTCACAATAAAGGTGATATAAAAAAACAGTTGGAAAGAATGGAGAAATATAATTACTTTTGATAGATATAGAAATCTGGCAAATATTTGAGATTATTAAGATCTAATAGGTGAATCCACTGATGCCTTGCTATTGTAGCGATTTCATTTTCTAGGAGGTTGGGGTAGTTTATTTAAAGTATTTTTAGGATGGATGCATTTAATGAAATAGGAGTGGGAGCCAGTGCTAAATACCATTTTGTCACATTTACTGATGCGGAGAAAGAGAAATTACTAGATCAAATTAGGGGAGATAGGGATCTTTCCACTAGTATAACAGATAATGCAGGACAGACTGCCCGAAGGGTTGAGAATCAGGCGTTCAGAGATTTTCATTTAGATTGGCACGCAATTACTTTAGGACAATATTTGGCCCATAATCTAATACCAAGAGGACTTAGAGTTTATGTGGAACACAATATAGGAATCAAATCAGCCAAGTTAGATATGAAATGGGATGGAATTAGAACGAGATGTTCAGTGGATTTTATGTATGCATTGATTGAGGCTATAATAGAAGAGAGGGGCAAGATAGCAGAGCAGGTTAACTTGGATAAGGAAGCTCTGAAGCTCAAATTACAGCTAGAGGAATTTAATAAGGCAATGGAACAAATAAAACAGAAGATTGATTCTTATGAAAAGAATTTGTAACAACAGAAGTTAAAGAAATTTAATCGGGACACGAACGATTACAAGGAGAATAGAATATACACACATACTAGGAATAACATGAGAACTAATTTGACTATTGGAAATAGACAAGAAGAGAGTGGGTCTGATAGTGATAACAGTTACAGTAGGGCCAGTAATAACATAACTTCGAATATGAAAACACAAGACTTGGAAAGGTCATACAATAGGATGACATTTAGGGTAGATACATGTGCAAGACAAGTTCCGGAAACACATATGAGAGAACATTTTTCCACACAGGAGATAGAGAACAGAGACTCATCAGGTCAGATGAGGATGGAAGAACAAAGAGAACCAAGGTATACAATGAGGAACAGAACTGTAATAGAAGAGGGTGCAGAGCCAGGAAGAATAGGTGTAGGAGGAGGAACAGGCTTAGGCAGAGGGCGAGGAGATACTCGCCCCAAGCAGAGGTACTATCAGAAATAGTGCCCATTTTCAATCTGAGTAAGAGACACTTAAACGATATTGAGATGCAAGTGCTAGCTAAAGGTCTCTCATTTGCACCAACTGTAGCAGTTAGTATGTTTGAGCTGGAATGTGATTTGCAATTGTTTTTAGGACTTTATGCTTAAAGCACAATATAGTAATTCTATACAAACAGCTGACTACAAACAAGATATTAGAACTGCTCTGGTATAAGGTCCACTTACAATCCAGCTATAGGTAGCTGTCCTGCAGTGGAAACATATGCGGAGACAGTTAGGAAAGAGATCTATCAGCTGTTTAAAATTGACAAGGAAAGGTCATCATCTTATGATAATTTAACACATGTAGAAAGACATGCTTTAAATGTTCTAAAAAATGATGAAAGCATCATAATCAAGCCAGCTGATAAGGGAGGAGGTATTGTAATTTTAGACTATGAACATTACAGAAGGATTTGTAGTAAGTTGCTCGAGAATACAATGACTTATATGGAGCTTGACTCGGATCCTTTGGATATAACAAAAAGAGAACTTACCGGGTTAATAGAAGAACTGACACTTTGTAATTTTTTAAAAGAATGGGAAGGAGAACTTCTAATACAGAAATTTCCAAGAACCCCTATTTTTTACACCTTGCCAAAAGTACATGAAGATCAGGTAGATCCACCAGGACGTCCGATAGTATCAGGAATTTCTAGTATATTTGAACCTATTTCTGATTATCTGAATTACCATCTGCAACCCTTAGTAGAGAAGATTCCTACATATATAAGAGATACCTCCTATTTTATAAATATCTTGAGAGAAGTAGATCTGACAGAGAGAGAAAAAAGATCTGTTCTGTTAGTTACCCTGGATGTATCTGATTTATATACCTCTATACCACATCAAGAGGGAATTTTAGCCATGGGTAAATTGTTGGACCAAAGAGAAGGGGGGATACACCCAAGAACAGGTACATTATTAATGCTGGCAGAATTCATTCTCACTAATAGTTACTTCAGATTTGAGAAGGCTTTCTTTAAACAGACGAGAGGAACAGCCATGGGGACCACCATGGCGCCTGGGTATGCAAATGCATATATGTCAGAATTTGAAAATACTTATATACTAGATGAACGGAATAATCTTTTCTTTCGATTTATCAGACTACATAAGAGATATATAGATGATTTGTTTTTATTATGGCTGGGCACAGATTGTGATCTTTTGTCATTTTTGGAATATTTGAATTCCTGTGATATTAACCTGAGATTTACGATGGACTATAGCATAATCTCAATACCCTATTTAGATGTAAGAGTTGTAAAAGGAGAAGGGGGCCTCACTACAACATTATACAGGAAAGACACAGCACGAAATACTGTATTACATGCAAACAGTTTTCACCCGGAAAGACTGGTTGAAAGTATTCCTTTCTCACAGTTCCTGCGTATCCGCAGAAACTGTGGGGAAGAACAGGATTTTACTAATGAACTTAAGGTGTCGTCTAATAGATTTAAGGAACTTGGATATAATAGAAAGATCTTATATCGGGCAAAAAAAAGGGTGATGGATGTCACACAGATGGAAGCGTTAAATGGAAATAGGAACATTCAATCAGATAGACCCATAGTTCTTAGTATGAAACATAATCACAAGATGAGAAAGATAAGAGGAATAATAAATAAACATAGGTCAATTCTAAAAGACTACCCTATGGAAAATAATGTTTTTCAAACATTTCCAAGGATAGCTGAAAAAAGAGTACCAACATTAAAAGACAGACTAGTACATACTGACTACAAACAAGGAAAGGCCTTGGAGAATAGATAGCTATTATTGGGTCCTTTGCAACCTGGGATGGTACCCTGTGGTAGGTGCTCAGTCTGTGGACATACTAGTAAGAAACAACGATATAAACACCCACACAACAATAAGGAATATGAGATCAAACAATCAATTACATGTGACTCAGCAGGGGTAGTATATGTGCTACAATGTCCGTGTGATAAGATATATATTGGCAAGACGATAAGACCTCTCAAGCAACGCATTCAGGAACATAAATCGAATATTAGAAACAAGAAGTCTACTCCGGTGGTAGACCATTTTCTGGAAGCAGGGCACACAGGGGCGTCCTTAAGATTTTGGGGATTAGAGAAGATTAAACCCTCAGATGGGGGGGTGATTACAACAAAACAGTAGAGAGGGTTGAGACAAAATGGATTTATGAAATGAAAGTGCTGGACCCCAAAATTGGTCTGAACAAAGATATTAATTGAATTGCTGCGAGGTAAAGATGCAGGACTCCCTTCCCCTCCCCCATCTGGTTAGATAAATGTAATAAGGAATATTTGAAATCTAAATAAGGATGGAAATGACAGTATTTGTGATGATTTAAATAATTTCGTTTTGTTCGTCTATAATGATAAGAGTCAAGTTACAGAAAGGACACCGGTGTGAATAAGATGCGAGAGGGTTGAGATGAAATGGATTTATGAAATGAAAATGTTGGACCCAAAAATTGCTCTGAACAAAGATATAAATTGGTACTGCTGTCATGGGTAAAGATGTAGGGACTCCCCCTCCCCCTTTTTTCTCCCCCTCCCCGGTTTTTTTTGGTTAGATAAATGTAATAAGGGAATATTTTGAAATTTAAATAGCGGTGGGAATGACAGTATTTGTGAAGATCTAAATAATTCAGTCTTGTTTGGCCACAGTGATAAGAGTTAGGTTACAGAGAGGACACTGATGTGAATGAGATGCGAATCATAGGGGTATCTGTTACGACCTTTATGGTCAGAGATTTAGAAGGAAGCATCTCTGGTATTAAGGATAAAGCGAATAAAATTCATTGAGAAAGTTAATGACTGAGATATTATCGACGCCGAATGTGTATGAACGAGGCTTTCAATGGTAATTTGCCTTAAGGCAGAAATTACATGATGTCATTGAGGTGGCGCTTAAGCTCAAGCAAAGCAACGGGCTAAAACCTAGGGATAATTGATGCAGCTCATGCGCAGGAAAGAGGTCCGTTGATTGAAGAGTAAGAACCTTTTTTTGGGAACTAAAGCTGAGGCTGGATGCTTAAAAATAGCAGGTAAAGACCTAAATTGCATGCCTGGTGTCGGGGGGAGGATAAATACGCTAGTATGATTACAGAAACTGTCCGTTTGTAACTTATAGAAAGGCTTCATATAATTACAATGGGGATTGCGGTCACAGAGAGGACTAGAAAATAACAAGGCTTAATTGAAATAAATGAGAAGCTTTGACATCTCAATATCACTAGTTTAGGCTTCACAAAGCAACGATTGAGAGCTTTGATAGTCCAACACTACTAATGATGGCTTTTCAGAAGCTTGTAGAAAAGTGAATGCTAGCACTATACTGCAGTCATAGCCTTTAAAGTCTTTAAGATTTAGGAAGCAAATAAACCTATGGACAAGAAATAAAAAGTGAATAAAGGGGTAAATAAAAAGTGAATAAAGAGGGTAAAGGGGACAAAACCTTTTACAGGTACATAAGTGAAAAAAGAAAGACAAAGGGAGGGATAGTGAGACTGAAGGGGGAGGATGGGAGCCGTGTGGAGGATGACAACAATAAAGCTGACATATTGAACAGGTATTTCTGCTCAGTCTTTACTAAGGAAGAGGGGGTAATGGGTCTGAAGGGAGTACAGGTAGAATGGTGCAGAAATGGACACAAGTCCCTTTACAGAAAGGGTCCTGAAGGAACTGGAAGTAATAAGAGCTGATAAAGCAATGGGGCCAGATGGGTGCACCCCAGGATCCTTAAAGAACTAAGAGAGGTGGTGGCTGAACCTCTGGCTATCCTGTTCAGCCAATCACTGGAAACAGGGAGTACCCAAAGACTGGAGGACAGCAGATGTAGTCCCCTTATACAAAAGTGGGAACAAAGAGGCAGCGGAACTACAGACCAGTCAGCCTCACCTCGGTAGTGGGAAAGATCATGGAAGCACTACTGAAGGAGAGATTGGTGGAACATCTGGTTGTCAATGGACTACAGGACCCAAGGCAGCATGGTTTCACCAGGGAGGTCATGTCAGACCAACCTCATTGAATTTTTGACTGGGTGACTAGGGAGGTGGATCAGGGGAGGGCAGTGGACATGGCCTATCTGGACTTCAGCAAGGCCTTTGACACTGTGCCACATAGAAGACTATTACACAAACTGGGGAATATGGGTGTGGGCAGGACAGTAGTGTGTGGGTAGGTAACTGGCTGGGTGGCAGGACACAGAGGGTGGTGGTAAATGCGTCACCCACAGAGGGAAGAGTAACCAGTGGGGTACCACAGGGATCAGTGCTGGGACCGGTCCTATTCAACATCTTCATCAGTGACATTGCACAGGATCTAGAAGGCAGAATTTCACTGTTCGCTGATGACACAAAGCTCTGTAACAGAGTAGACACACCAGAGTGTAGACAGAATGAGAAGGGACCTGCAGAAACTTGAAGAATGGTCAAGGGTTTGGCAGTTGAAATTCAATGCAAGAAGTGCAAGATAATGCATATGGGGCACAAAAACCCTGGCACAATATATCAGTTGGGGGTGAGGATATAGCATGCACCAAGCAGGAAAGGATCTTGGGGTTGTCATCTCTGATGACCTCAAGGTAGGGAAACAGTGTGACAAGGCATCAGGTAAAGCAAATAGGATGCTGGGATGTATAGGCAGGGGCATCACCAGCAGGAAAAGGGAGGTCATAATTCCGCTCAGCAAGACACTAGTGAGGCCCCACCTGGAGTACAGTGTACAGTTCTGGAGACCATACCTACGTAAGGACATGGACAGGGTAGAGAAGGTTCAGAGGAGGGCAACAAAGATGGTGCATGGGTTGCATCACAAGTCCTATGAAGACAGGTTGAAGGAACTGAACATGTACTCCCTGGAGGAGAGGAGGGAGAGAGGGGATATGATAGAGACATACAAGTATCTTACAGGGAGGAACAGGGTGCAGGAAAACACTATTTTTAAGCGAAAAAGATGTTTCAGGACTAGAGGGCATGGGATGAAGTTGGAGGAGGACGATTTAGAGGAAACATGAGAAAGAATTTCTTCACAGAACGGGTGGTGGACAAGTGGAACACCCTGCCAGAGGAAGTGGTGGGGGCTGAAACAATCACGGGATTTAAGAATGCATGGGATAGACATAAAGGAATTCTAGAGGGCAGGGGTAAGGGGAAACAGACTTCTAGGAAAACAAACTGAACTTACAAGCTCAAATGGGCAGACTAGGTGGGCCATAGCCCCTTATCTGCTGACACTGTCTATGTATCTATGTATCTATGAATCATTGGTTGTTGTGAACAAATGCATTGGTGTAAATAAACTAGGAAGTTTGTAGAAAAAGCATATGGTAAAGTGATTGATTTTGTGTGTGACTTGGGGGGGGTGAGCACTGTAACACTTTTCACACATGTCTGAGTTAAGAAGATATGTTTTTTGTTAAAAGAAATATTACTGGTAAAGGCTCTCCTGGTACAAAACGCTTGAGAGATTTTGGAAAAATAACTGGTTCAAGATAATAACTGAAGTAGGAAATGTGTCTTAATCAAGCTGAGAAAAATGTATTTTTTTGTTTATATTTTAGCTTGGAAAGATATGTGAAGAGGCACATGATGAAGCTTTAGAAATTGAATGAGGCCATATTCTAATGACACATATTAGATCTTGTAATACTTTTGAGATATGCAGGTATTAAACAGCACCTGTTGAAAAAGTTACAATATTGTTTATCACGATTTGGTGTTTTGGTGTTGGGTTCCATCCTTTATTACTGGCATATAATAGATATGTTTTACTGAGTGAATATTTGTACATCACATATATATATGTTTGTTTATATAGGATTAGGAATCCATGCAAATGAGAGAGAAAATGGTATTGTATGAATAAGATTTTATGAAGTAAGTGGCATCAGTGGACATTTATTTGAATACATTTAAATATGTTGAAAGACTATTAGTGTGGGTGTAGACAGTCTTTTTAATTTTATGTATTTATATATTTTTTACAAGGGCATCTCTTGATAAAGCCAAGACACTTGGTGAAATGTTGAGGATTGCCACATTTCAAATCAATAAAAAAGAGAAAATTTGAGAAGACAAAAACGACTGTCTACAGATATCTTTCTTTTGAAGCGCCCTCACATTTTTTTGCTCTATATTAGTTTAAATGCTTGCCAATGAAGCATTTAAACCTATCACCTAGGATCCTGGTTCCCCTCCTAGCTAGATGCAGACCATCATGCCTGTATAGGCCTGCATCCCTCCAGGTGGAGCTCCAGTCCACAATGTAGCCAAATCCCTGAGATCTGCACCAGTTTTTCAACCCTAGCCTCATCCATGCCATAGACAGGTAGCACTTCCGAGAAAGTTGCCGTGTGTGCTACTTGTTGAAGGCCCCTCCCCAACTCCACAAACTCCTGTTGCACTGCTCTGATCCCATTCTCAGCCATGTCATATGTCCCTAGGTGGATAATGACATCCAGTTCACTCCCCCACGTAGCTGTTCCCACGATCCTGAGGATTCGTTTCCTGTCCCTCCAAGCCATGGCGCTGGGCAGGCACCTTACCTCCCTTTCCCCTCCCTCCCCCAGTTCTACCCCCCTAACAACTGAGTCCTCTACCAGGAGTTGTTTCCTTCCCCATGGGGTCCTATGCCACCCTCCTGTGGGTTTCCATTGTGGAGGTTCCCAGCAGCCTCCTTGGTCTCCACTGTGAGTGCCTCCTTAGAGGAACCATGCTCCACCAGAGAGTTGAATGAATTGTGGAGAGGCACAACTGGAGGAATGTACCTCTGTTTGACCACCCTAACCCTCCCTGAGCCCACCATGGTCCAACCACTTCTCTTTCTTGGCAAACTCTAAGGTAGTGGCAGTGGCCTGGGTGATTCCCTGGGTGGGGGATCAGTTTTTCTGAATCCTTGTAAGGTCAGCATGGAGATGAACAACCTCCTCCCTCAGACCAGAGAGGTGCTTGCAAATAAGGCAGCAACACAATCTCCATAATGTCTCCCGAAAGATGGCTGCTTCACAGCCAGTGCATTGCACCACTACCCACATGTCTGTGTCCCTTCCTGTTACAGATGCTTTTCTTTTTTTGTTGTTTTTTGTTCTTGTTTTTGTGTGTGCAACCTTGTGAGTGTCTCTACCCCCATTCAGTGTAATATTATGATGTGCTGTAGACAGATGAACAATGTGCTGTGAGCACACCTCTAAATGCAGCTGGAGGTGTTTGATCTAGTTTACCCCAGTAGGATGCAGGGACGTTCCCTAAAGCTCAGACCTGGTAACTTCAGGGGAAACATTAGGATATGCTGCAGACAGATGAACCATGTGTTGTGAGCACACTTCTACATGCAGCTGTAGGGGTTTGATCTAGTGTCCCCAATAGGATGCAGGGATGTTCCCTAGAGCTCAGACCTGGTATGGTTGGAATTTTCTATTTCATTCACTGGCAGCATTGGCTCCCCCCGTTCATAAAATGGATAAGAGTTTTATACAAATGTCCAACAGCACGTGTTATCTGTGATGGTTCAATGTCTGATTCCTTCATGTTACCTGCTGGGACTAGACAGGGCTGTCCTTTATCCCCTCTATTGTTTAACCTTTACTTGGAACCCCTTATTTGGAGGATTACGGAGAATCCAGAGATCAGAGGTATTAATATCCACCGCCAAATAGTTAAAGTTTCAGCCTATGTGGGCGATTTGCTTTTCCAATTATCTCACCCCAATAAGTCTATACCTGCTCTGCTCATTGTCTTGGACAAATTTAGCTCCTTGTCCACTTATAAATTAAATAGAGACAAGACAGTGGTCTTCCCCTTGAATCATAAAGCAATGAAGATAGCTGCCTCAGCGGTGGGTTTCTCTTGGCAGACTAATTCCATGAGATACTTAGAAATTAACCTGTCTAGAGATCTGAATAAATTTATCAAGTTGAATCTGGACCCATTAATCTCGGTTATCAAGCAGGACCTAAAAAGATGGACACTATTACCTTTCTCTCTCTGGGGAAAAATTAATATAATTAAAATGAACATCTTCCCATGGTTATTTTATCCAATAAATATTTCCAATGTCTGGTTACCTTTGGTGTGGTTTAAAAAGATACATCAGCTACTCTCAGACTTTATCTGGAATGATAAGAAACCCCAGATAGCTTATGATAAGCTCTCAGCACCAAAAATGAAAGGAGGTTTACCGCTTCCACACCTCGGTCTCTATTACTGGGCCAGCCATGCAAGTAAGTACCTGAGATGGCTAATGCCAGACCCTCTCTTATCTTCAAGTGCTTTCACTCCCATATGGTTTAAAATAGAACGCTCCCTTATACGAATGCATGGACTGTCTTCTCCTGCTGTCATATATGTTAATTCAAAATCTTTGCCTCCAGTATTCAAAGGCAACCCCATTGCATTATCAATCAGAATTCATGCTCAGCTTTGTTCTCTTTTGAAATATAAGCATACTATAGAGCCATCTCAATCTTGATGGGGGAAGCCTTAATCTCACAATAGATTGTAAACCTCTTCAATTACATTGGATCCCACAATTAGGGGATCAACCCCTTAACTTTTTTCTGAAGACTGAAGGCTCATGCATAACTTCACCAGAACATTTAAATAAAGCTCATATCCTGAATTCTGCTGTTTTTAAAATATTCCAGTTATGACACTTAATAATAAAATTCTTTGGTACAACCTTACCTATAGACACCAGTTTGTCTCATCTGATAGAGTTGATTCCCCTTGCAGGCCTTTCCCATGCGGTTTCCAAGATGTATGGAATAATCCACAGCTGGAAATGGCCTGACAGTTTTGGCCCAACTCACTTTTGGGTTTCCCTTTTCCCCAATCAAGAAATCATCTGGCCCTCTCTGTGGCAAAGTTCTCACAAATTCATCATACAAGACAGGCTCCGATTAACACAATTCAAAATCCTGCATAATCTCTATTATACACCCCAGAAAATGGATGAATTGGGACTCCTTTCTTCACCTACATGTACTAGTTGTCTTCAGAATGAAGGCAATTTACTGCATATTTTTTAGGCCTGTCCCAAGATACCCCCCTTGGGAAGCCATCAAACAGAGGGTTGATCCTCTATTGGGTCTATTGGATCTAGTTACTGCTGAGATCTGCATATTGGGGGACCTTTCCTCTGTTGTTGTTACTAATAGAAAATATCACATAACTCTCATTGCCATGTCAGTTAAGAAACTGGTCCTGAGACACTGGAAGGACACGGCTGACATCTTGTATAGTGAATGGTTACAAGAATTGTTGACCAATCTTAGAATGGAAAGGACAATTGCTGGTTTACATTATCAATCCCAGAAATTTCTTAAAATTTGGTGTCTTCTTGTTATTCTATATTCTCTCCAGAAGCCCTAAAGGTTTTTCTACCTTTCCTGATAGACAATTTTGCATGATGTAATTGTGCTTTGTGTGAATTGGGGAATAGGGTGGGATGGGGGAGAGAGTTGATCTCACTGTTTTAATACGGATCGTTGTATTTCTATCTGTATGTAACAATAGATCTTCTCTCTTTAATGGTATAGAACTGAATACAATTTGAATTGGAAAAAAGAATCCCATACATGACACCGCCCCCCAGTTGGGCATTGTCAGCTGGCCTGTGCTTTGGACTTCAGGCATAGGGTTTTGTGACTGTGCCCATACTCCCACACTGGGACATTTTGTTTAATGCCCAGAGCCTAGCTCTGGTAGTGAGCCCAAGCCCGAACTCACCTACACCCCTTCTGCAGGAATATATGTATCATCTACCTGGAGGAGAGGTACCACCAATCCAGATTATACTTCCATCAGGCATCCCCAGGCAATCCCCTCAGCACAGTGCACAAAATCATTTCAAAGAAAGAGCCTTCTGAGGCACCCTATAAATAGCATATCTTTAGGTGCACTGAAATAAAATTGAGAACTTTGAAATACCCAAAGGGTAGCCTATGACAATGGTGTCCATAATTGAGCTCTTTCAAAAAGGGTGACTCAATGACGACACCTGTGCACATGGCTATCAGGCAGAGAGGGTGACTGAATGGGGGGGGTCCATGAATATAGCAACAGGATGTCACTATATGTACACAAGTGTGTGGCAGGGAATGAGCAAGCTGCGCAATGGGCAAAAGGGGAGGGAGGGTTTATGGGGTGTATTGCAGCAGTCGGCTGCCACGCAGGCCATGTGATGTGGTGGGCTGGTGGCAGGCTAGGGTTGGGAGGCTGCCAAGTTTGGTTCAAGGCATGGTCTTTTTTGTGTGCCGGTCTGGGATTTAATTTTGTTTTGTTTTGCACACCTCCCCCCGACATGCAACCCCCTGGAGTTGAGAATCTTTAAATAGGGGGTTGAGGCACGCAAAGCCCTCGGGAGGGGGGGTGATTGGGCTGCATAAATAAAAAAATGTCTTTTGTGCCCTTTTGCTGTGCGCTGGTAGTGTACATTGCCAAAATTGATTTTCAGTTATGTACACTCACCCTAACAGAGACCACCTTTTAGCGATCACCATTATTACATGGAACCACTCATACCCCAGCATGCTGGGAGGATGTCTGATAACAGGTCATGTGCATGATTGCTTTCTGAATATGCCAATGCCCACATTCAGGAAAGCACTGTGCAGGTGAATCTACCACAATATAGTGCTAATCGGTGCCAATACATTTCTGCTCCTGCTACTGGTAAAGTTTACACCATGCAATGCATGCTGCTCCAGGTCCTGCTGTATGTTTGCTTCAATGGCAGATCAGGACCAGCTCCGCAGTTGCACTAATGGCTTATCCACCCATTGTGTCTGGTGCCAATCGATGGGCCAAGCCTTTGTACTTGCACACATGAGCATTCCTTATCTAGTTCACCAACTTTAACATCCTTAGAACCTGCCACCCCCTTTCTCTAAATCCGGTGGTCCCACTAGTAATATTTAATTAGCTACCTTAATTTTTCATACAGTTAAGACCTGCTAAAACTTATTTAAGTGTAAAGTGTTTGTACCATCTTTCACAGCCCATGTAAATGACATACTGTTGTAACTGGGTAATCAATCACCCTCTCAGGTTCTTGGTGGAACAGTGCAGAAGGAAGAGACAGCAGGCAAGTGGTACTTATTCAATAAATGAAGTTTATTACAGATCAGTAATACAGGAGTACTGCTATTACAGTGTCAACACTGGGAGAATACCAGTTTTCCTTACCTAGACAATGCAGACAGTTTCTCTCTTCTCAGAGAAGCTATGTCTTACAAATGGTCTATTACCCTGATAATAGCTACAGCAATGGCTAAGAAAGATACATAAAATGTATATAATTGGACAAAAACAGGTGGTCTGAGTAACTATCCTAACTAGCATGAAAAGATGCATAGCTTGTATAGATAACAACAATAGGACATCTATAATGCAAGGTCAGTTCATGTGGTGTACAATTACTAAAGATGGCACTGTTGCCTTACTTATGAAAATACAGTAAGAATAGAGTAAAATCATTCCTCATGGCTAATTTATATCAATAAAACATAACAGAACAGAAATCCTGACACATGCTTATATGACAAGTGTCTTTGCCCTAAGGTTGGTACATATAACTGCATAAACTGCTGTCTGCAAGGTGGGGGCCACTGTCAATGATGCTAGACCATGGATAACAGTGTAATAGCATAATAGAAAAATATACAAACACACAATATAAAATAAATCTCCCCGATCAACTTAAAGTAATAGATAAAATCCCCCACAAATTATACTGCTATGTACAATACACGCACGGAGTGCAATTTCTTTGTGTAACTATATAACAGACCATTACGTTTAAGGTAATGATGGGTCTTCCATGTATGCATTTCTCTGTTACAATGGGACCTGTAAAACTGTTTTGATCACATAATTTTGGCAGCACCATACTTTATGTGTGGATGTCTGGATAATAAGCTATCATAAAACACATACCAGATAGTTATTCTATCACTCCACTTTAATCCTCATGTTTACTGAAAAGACTGCATGATTTGTCCTTAAATAATTAGGTCCAGTCACTGAGCTTATAAGGGCAGGTCAGATAAATCTTGATATTGCTCCATGACAGTTCCTGTAGTGCAAATATGTCTACTTTAGGCTTTAGCTTCCTTATTAGGAGAACAAACATTTAGCGGTCTGGGTTTTAAACAACAAAGATGTTTTCAAAGATAGTAAACCCAGACCACAATACTTTACATCTGGCTATGGTTGCAAAAGAGATTTTCAAGTCAGTGCACACAAGTAGTTA
This sequence comes from Neoceratodus forsteri, assembly GCA_016271365.2. Taxonomy (NCBI): domain Eukaryota; kingdom Metazoa; phylum Chordata; order Ceratodontiformes; family Ceratodontidae; genus Neoceratodus; species Neoceratodus forsteri. The sequence continues at coordinate 1,279,458,130 of CM057454.1, forward strand.
TAAAAAGGTTACTTGTTGAACAGGAAAATATCTCAGGAGAATATTTAAAACTTCCAAAGCTCCTTTGTTGAGTCAGACAAGAGGAATCACCTTTCACTACATTATAAGGCCACCAATTTAGCGCTCATATTGTGTAGAGCCTCTCTACAGCTTCTTCCCCTAACACATTATTTGAAAATGATCCACCCTGTATTTGAGTACTCCATTCTTCACAGGCTTTCTGATGGACTGTAATTCTGGCCATCTTGTATCTTTACTGAGGAAGCCACATGTGTGCCATTAACCTGTAAGATATAAAAACAAACATGCTCTACTGAGCATAATACATTTCATAGCATTGGGATAATCCTAAGACCCGAAACCCAGAGCAATAATATCATACCTTTTTAAGGAGTATGTAACGTGTATAATTACTAGCACATCAGGCTAGTCACAACTGCGGTATTCGGTCCCGGTAAGAGAGGTCTCCCCATATGGTGCTCAAAAATGTTTTCCTCAGTGAAACATCAACAATGATGCTGGTGTTTTCACAGGTCAGAGCCAATTTCTTCTAAGAAAGTCCATTACTATACAAAGGTAGACACAGAGGAGGCCTAAAAATGCCCACAACGTCCAAAACACCTGGTCCGAGTAGAGACAGAACTGAGTCCCGGTTGAAAAATCTACCAGTATCAAATTACACTGAGCTATAGTACAACTTTAACAGTCCAAGTAGTTTTGCTTGGAGGATTAAAAGACTTGATAAATTAGAATAAAATTAAGTTTGGTGCCCCAATGTGGAGTAGGGCAGCAGAGCAACCCTGGCACTTAATAATCAGGAACAACCCCTTGGGCTCCACCTAGAAAAATTAGCGGCGTGTCAATCGAAGAACAATGCTCATGAATGATACACTGTTCCCAAACTCACTATTACAGGTCCAACAATAAAATAACATTAGTTTTATTCAAGAAGCTACAGAATGAAACAATAAAAGTTCAAATCTTAGGAACATTAGCGCACTCATTTAGCTTGGTGTGCAGCGGAGCAACATTGGGGTCATCTTCATTAACACACATAAAGAGAAACTGTCAGTACTGTTGATCATTCATTCATTTTTTTTAACTAATGCTCACTGGCAGATTTTTGTAATTTTTTTTTCTGTAATCTATGTTCCCAAGTTGTGTGCTATATGTTGATATAGCATGTCTTGATTTTATTTTCCTTTTTTTCTTTTAGTCTTTGTCTCTCAATTTGCACCTGGTTTCAAAACATCATGGGCCAGATCCTCACAGTTCTCAAAACTCCTGCAACTGTGGGATAAGCTCGGTGTAAATGTGTTGCCACTTGTGGAACTGCAGTTTCTCTTCCAGCTATGGTATTCTCAGAAGTAAAGCCAGTTTATGACTGGCTCCAATTTTGTGGCAGCTTTCGGGTGGTGTTGCCATAGAAATCCCCATAGCTGTGTAAAAATGTTATGACCACAGGGACCAGCCATAATATCCCCTGTAGATGCTGCAGGTGAGAATACCAGTCTCCTCAGCTGTGGAGATTTCAGTCCACAACTGGAGTAGCGATGTGGGACTCAATCCCCTGAGCTTTTGAGAATCTGGCCCCATTTTGTTAATGCTAAGATAAAGAAACATGCTGTGCTGCAGACAGAGGAACAATGTGTTGTGAGCACACCATTACATGCAGCTGGAGGTGATTGTGTACTCCAGTAGGATGTAAGCACATGCCCTAGAGCTCAGACCTGGTAAATACAGGAATAACATTAGGATGTGCTGCAGACAGAGGAACAATGTATTGTGAGCACACCTCTACATGCAGCTGTTGGGGTTTGATCTAGTGTACCCCAGTAAGATACAAGGATATTCCCTAGAGCTAAGACCTGGTAAATACAGGAATAACAATAGGATGTGCTGCAGACAGAGGAACAATTTATTGTGAGCACACCTCTACATGCAGCTGTTGGGGTTTGATCTAGTGTACCCCAGTAAGATACAAGGATCTTCCCTAGAGCTAAGACCTGGTAAATTCAGGGGTAACATTAGGATGTGCTGCAGCCAGAGGAACAATGTATTGTGAGCACACCTCTACATGCAGCTGTTGGGGTTTGATCTAGTGTACCCCAGTAGAATACAAGGAAGTTCCCTAGAGCTGAGACCTGGTAAGTTCAGGGATAACATTAGGATGTGTTGCAGACAGATGAACAACATATTGTGAGCACACCTCTACATGCAGCTGGAGGTGTTTGAACTAGTTCACTCCAGTAGGATGCGAGGATATTCCCTAAAGCTCAGACCTGTTAACTTCAGGCGTAACATTAGGGCACGGGATCATAATGTCACAAGACATTATGCAGCATCCAAAAATCGCACTACCAATATAGTGCGATTTCTTGCATGCAGCATAATTCTTTTTTTTCAAATTGAGTATACTTTATTTGTAGGAAGAGTTAACAAGTCATCTGTTCCAAACACTAGACAAGGAAGTATGCATGTTACATTAACATATACATATGTTATATGTTAAGGTTCTAGTACAATATTAACTGTTTGCAAACTTCAAGAAAGTATCTAGTAGAGCTGTAGTCATAATCATAATTACTTACTACAATCCCTTTGGCCTACAATAACATGCCCATATTCCTCCTCCTACTTTCTCCCCCCCAGATTCTCCCCGCACCCTCCCCCCTTCTCCCCTACCCCATCAGGTATGCAGTAACAGTAGCCTGTACTTTCATTAGCCCAGGTACAAGAGTCAGAAAGGGCCAAGATCAATGTTAAAATGTCACAGATAGTAATATTCGAACAATAAAAGGAAAGAGAAAAAGGCGGAGGAGAAAAGGAACGAAATTCTTTCTTTTTTCTTTCCTTTCCCTCCTCCCTTCCCTCCCCTTCTCCTTTCTCCCTCTTTATTATGTTATTCCGTGCCCCTTGGGCCATTAAATGGTCAATAAAGTATGTAAAGGTGCCCATACTTTCTGATAGTATTGCGGCCTCTTCGTCATATGAGCGATCGTGTTTTCAGCTTGTAAAGCGAAAAGCATCTCTTTTAACCACTCGGTGTACATTGGGATGTTCTGATATAACCAGTGGCACATAATAACTTTTTTGGCGCATATAGATATTAATGTCATATGTTTTCATTGGGTACCACTTCCCCATAGTCTCCTGTTATGAAAATTTCCGGATTGAAAACTTCAGATAACCCTAATAGGGGATCCAAATTAGACTTAATGATAACCCCAAAAGTGTGTTACTTTATTGCATTCCCATAGTATGTGCAGTAATGTGCCAGGACTCTGCTTACAACGGGAACATAAATTCGAGGAAAGTTTCCCCATTTGATGAAGTCTGGCCAGAGTGTAATATAGGTCATGTATTACATAGAACTGCAGAATGCGGTACCTAATCCATTTCACATCTTGATACAGCTGTGACCAAATTTTAGACCATGGTTGCAGTGTTAGAGTGTTTGAAGGTAGTACCTGGTCCCAGATATAATGTGGCACCCCTCGCAGCTCCTCCATTCCATCCCTTAGGAGGCGGTAAAAATGAGAAATGAGATGAGAGGAGGGTAAGTTGGAAATAGCCAGAAGAAAAGGACCAGCTAGGTACTGTGTCCAGTACCCTGGTCCGAAGTGTTGTAGGAGCATATGCTGTAATTGGATGTACTTAAAACAAAAAGAATTAGGGAGATTGAACAGTATACTGGCCGTTTGAAAGGGTATCAGTTTGTGTTCTTGTAATAAATCTATGACTCTGAGCTGAGTATTTCCTGGCCAGAAGTTATGTGGGAGGGGCACTCCCCTAATTTTGAAATCCAGGTTCACCCTTATGGGTTGGGAAACGTCCTTCACCAGGGATATCTGAAAAGTATTGCATAACTGGGCATGTACTCGAAGTGTTGTTCCTGTGGGCAAGGTCCTGAAACATTTAATCAAGATTTTGGAGGAGGGAAAAATTAGAGTATTAAGAGATATATTAAACAGGGAAAGTAGAGTCTGCTCTATTTGGTACCACAAGGGGACATATTGGGTATGTCCATTATACGGCACATCCTTCATCCAGTATATAAGAACTGAGCATGTAATGAAGAACTGATAAAGAAGTAAATCTGGGAGTTGTAAGCCACCATTATTCTTGCTCCTTTGCAGCTTAAAGAGAGCCCACCGGGGCGTCTTACTGCCCCATAAAAAGTTGGACATGAGTTTATTAAACTGAGTAAACCATATTTTAGGTAGAAAAAATATGTCATCTGTAGGGGGTATAGGATTCGAGGAAGAACATTCATTTTCAATACATGTACCCATCCCCAAAGAGTAAGTGGGAGCATAGCCCAGTGGGAAAGATCCATTTTAATCTGAGTGAGAATTTTATCAAGATTGTATTGCTTCATTTTGACTTCTGAACAGGAGAGATATAGTCCCAAATATTTTAGTTTATCCCTGATCCAATGAAACCCAAAATGAGCGACCTTGGCTTGAAATGTATGAACATTTAAGGGCATCATTTCTGTCTTTGTAATATTAAACTTATAATTAGAAAATTTACCAAATGCTTTGAGATCGATTTTAGAGAGTATGTTATATGAAGTAGGATATCATCAGCATACTCTGAAATGTTATACTGATTAGGCCTGATTTAGATACCAGAGATGTTAGGGGAGTGATTAATGCATCTAACAAGCGGTTCCAAATATAAGTCAAACAAAAAGGGGGAGAGTGGGCATCCCTGTCTAGTTCCTTGTTGTAAATGAAAGGATTGAGATAGGTGCCTGTTGCATAGTATACATGCGGGAGGGTAAGTATATAAGATCTTGATCCATTTTATATACTGTGCGGGTATATTATAGAGCTGCAACAAGTAGAATAATTATTACCGTGAGACCCTGTCAAACGCTTTCTCTTCATCCAGGGAGACCAATCCAGCTGGGATTCGGGACTCCCTGGATGCAGAGATCAAATAGGCCAATTTACACATATGGTCAAAAGAGACCCTGCCAGCAACAAAGCCAACTTGCTCACTGCTTATGAGACTGCTAGACATTAGACAACCGAGTGGGCAGGATTTTTGCTAAAATCTTTATGTCCACATTAATTAAGGAAATCGGGCAGTAGTTTGTGATTTGAAGAGGATCTCTGTTGGGCTTAGGGAGAACCACAACTGTAGCCTCGAATAGAGAGTGGTCTGAAATACCTTGCTCAAACACATAATTATAAGCGTCTAAAAGAACTGGTACTAATTGCCCTTTGAAAAGTTTGTAGAATTCTACAGTAAATCCATCTGGACCTGGGGATTTGTCTGTGGGAAGAGAATCAATAGCCAGGTTTATCTCTTCTTGAGTAATTGGGGCTCTAAGTAAATTTGCTTGACATGTGTTGAGTTGCAGGAGTTGTAGTGGTTGCAAAAACTGGTCTAGCATTTCTGGGCTAAAGGAAGAAGATGAATGGGAGTACAAATTTTTATAATATTCTTGGAACCAGTTAACTATTTCTCTCAAGGAGGTGACAATTTGTCCTCCAGGTTTTTGGATACTTGGAACAATTCTATCGGAGGCCTGTGCCTTGAGTTGTAAGGCCAGGAGCTTTCCAGCCTTATCCACCTGTTCAAAATACTTAATCTTGGAACGTACGAGGAGATACTCTACGTGTTCAGTCAAGACTGAGTTATAGCGATCTCTTAGAATTTCTAAGGCCTTGAACTGATCTATGGTAGAGTCTGTACAGAGTGCCAATTCCAAGGTCCTTATATCTCATAGTAGGGCATAGGTTACCTTAGAAGTCGTCTTTTTTTTAACTGTTGCCATGTGAATTATTTCTCCTCTTACTGAGCATTTTAAAGCCCCCCCATAGCATATCTAACTAGGGCATAGAAGGGGTATTTAGATTTAGAAAGTTAGTAATAAAGTCAGACAATTGGGTTTTCAGGTATTCTGATTGAAAAAGTTGACTGTTAAATCTCCTTACCTTATCTCTGGAAAGGGGCGGGCCGGGGCTCCAACATAGTAGGATGGGGCGGTGGTCGGAGATCACCTTAGGAAGGTAGTTACAGGATGATACAGATGGAAGATGTCCCATATCTAAAAGAAAGTATTCTAAGCAAAAGAATGAGTTGTGTGGAGTAAAGTGAAAAGAGTATTCCCTCCGATGTGGAAAGAGAGCTCTCCAGGGGTCAATTAAGCTGATAGAGTCCATCATTTCTGTAATTTATTTTATTTAGTTTTTGTTTACTGGGTAAGTACACTAGCCAACACAATGACTATTTTCAGTTACGACCCGGGAGAGTACAACATAAATAAAACAGGTACAAGAACATTTTCATTTTTAACATGGGGAGAAAGCAAACAGAATTTTGAGCAAAAGGTACACAATGTAAAAACCTTGAAAGAAAGAACTTATTCAACATAACAGAGGTAATAGGTAGCATTACAGGTTTTCACGTGGTGAGAAGCAGATTAACATGGCACAAATAGGAGGGAAACAGAAAGTACAACTGTAGGCCACGGTGGGCAAGGCAAGTAACAATTGTTGAGGGGGTAAACAAGGATAGGTCAAGCAAATACAGTTTTCAGAGATTTCGTGTATAAGGTCTAACTCTAAAAAATAAGGTCTTTTGGAATTAGAGTAGAGGAGGAGGGCAGGAGGGGAATAGGGTAATATAATGAGAAGAGGCTTAGGGAAGGAAGACAGAGTAGCCAGGGTAAGGGAGAGAAGGTGGATAATCGGGCAGGAGAGAGACAGGACAGCGGAATCATAGCAGGGAGCAGGGGTAGGGAGGGACATGTTTTAGAGGGAGGTGAGTAAGTAGAGGACAGGCAAGAACGTGACAGGGCAGAGGGATCATAGCATTATGAATCTTAGAGCAGGGCTACAGGAGGAGGGAGACGGAGATTTGAGAGACTGGAGAACAACATGGGAAGGCAAGTCTACAGGACTAAGGGAAAAAATAAGGTCCAGACATAAACAGAGAGGAAACAGAAAGGAAAGAGAGAGCATTAGGGGCACACAACATAATCAAGACCATCAGGTGGGATCAAAGCATGTGCAGGGGCCAGTACACGATAGATAGCAGTGAAGTTCTTTTTTAAAGCTCTGATGAGTTCCAGCCGATTTGAGTTTGGGGGGAAGTGTATTCCAGAACTGAGGAGCCCACACTTGAAAGACCCAATGCCTTTTGTGGTAGAGCATCTTGGAACTTGGAGTAGAGAGTTTTCAGCAGACCTCAGACTGTGATGGATTGAGTGGGGAATTAAAAGTTCTACCAGAGATTTTGGGGATTTGAGCCTTACAACAGAGCCAGTAAGGGAACCAAGATAATACTTTCTTGTTGCCATGGGGGAGAGCCATCTTAAGTCATCGTAAAGCTGACAGCGGTGCTTTTGTCTTGAGGAGGAGGATGCATATCGACATATGTTATTGTAGGTGACATCCCATTTCTGAAGGGCAGTTTTGTGAGCACTAGAAAGGATGGGGACACTGTAGGTTAGGGAAGGTAGTAGTACACCCCTGGCAATGACTTTTTTAGCAGATGGTGTTAGCAAGTAACCCGATTTGTAAGCAGCACTGAGTTTGCAATTTACAGCCTTGCAGATGGATTGAATGTGCAGGCTCAGATCAAGGGATTGGTCGAGCAGGACACCAAAATAGTTAAAGGATGAGACAGTTTCTAGTTTTGTATCACCTGAGTCATGGACTGTAAGGGAGGAGGGGCACCTACAGAGTTTAGGGGCAGAGCCAAAAAGCATGGCTTTGGTTCCCATTATTTTTAGGACCAGCTTGTGCTCACACAGCCAGTTTTATATATTTGTGAAATCAGCTGAGAGTGCTGAGTTTAGATTCTCCACATTGTTATCACTGGCATAAATGACAAGATCATCTGCCTACAAGAGAGACGAGCAACTCTGTAAGGCACAGGAGGCATTATTAATAAAGAGAGAGAAAAAGAGAGGACCCAGGATGGAGCCTTGAGGAACCCCAACATTTACTGAGGCAGACTCAGAAATGGCTGAGTTAAATTTAAGTGCTTGTGACCTATTGGATAGATAGCTGCTAAACCAGCATACAACTGGAGAGGAGAAACCTAGGCTATGCATGCAGAATAGGAGTAGGGGGTGGTCCACATGGTCAAAGGCCTTAGTAAGGTTAATAAATACAGCACCAGTGAGTCTACCTGCGTCCATGTTGGAGATTATATCTGAGGTAAGTTTCAATAGCGCAGTAGATGTGCTATGGTTTTTTGGAAACCATGTTGAGCATCAGATAGGATACATCACTTTGCTAGAAAGTCACATGTTTGGATAGCGACAGCCTTTTCAAGTAGTTTGGACAAAACAGAGAGAATGGTAATAGGTCTGTAATTGTTGATATCTTTTTTCCCCTTTTTTAAGTACAGGAGTTATTCGAGCAAATTTCCACAGGACTGGGACAGTACCAGTGATCAGGGATAGTGTATATATTTTCGCCAGTGGTGAGGCTATGTAGGCAGTAGCAAGTCTGAGTAAACGGGGTTCAAGGAGGTCAGACCCCACACTAGTGTTTCCAGATGTGGATAAGAGATGTTTAAAGACATATTGTGCAGTAATCTCCTTAAAGTAAAAGGGAGGAGTATGCTGAGATATCCGGAGATCTGTAGAGGAGCCTAGTATTCTTAGAGGCTAACTGACCTGGAGGTGAGAGGTCTGTGGTGGGAAAGCAGAGGTATACAAAGACAGATCTGAGAATTTCTGGTTTAGAGCATCTGCAGTGGTCTTTGGATTGTTACAGTGCATGCACCCCATTTAATATCATATCCTAGGGGGTATGGGACTGGGAGGATCCCAAGAAGGTTTTGATATGGGCCCAAAATTTCCTAGAGTCCGATGCTGCACTCACGAGCAGGTCCTGACAGTACTTCCTTTTGGCTAATCTAATTTTCTTTTTACAGAGATTTCTACTGGCCCTATAGGAGTTAAAATCATCCATACACCTGGTTTGTTTGAAACACTTCCATAGCTTATCCCTACGACGTAGTTCAGACAGGAGGTCCTTGTGTAACCACTTGGTTTGCTTGCCTGTTACTCTCCTGGTGATCTTGGGGGCATGCCTTGATTGGATAGCAGTGAACTTATTGAGAAAAATGTGCAGAGCCTCATCAACACTGTTTGTGCAGTAGATATCAGACCAATCTACACAAGAAATGTCCTGAAGGAATGCCTTTTCATCAAGCAGTGCAAAATTTGTGAAGGTAACATAACGAGATGGAGGAGGTGGTGGGGCTCCTGAGGCCCACATGCAGAAAATTGGAGTATGGTCTGTGATAGCATCCGCAAGGATCTCTGTGGAGATCATATGCTCAGGTCATGTTGTAAGTAACCAGTCTATGAGGGTGCCAGTTTTAGTAGGATTTGGGGCCCTGGTTGGTTCAGTAATCATCTGATGTAGGTTATAGGTGCTGGTAACTGATACCAGGGAACTATGAGCAGGACCCAACCAATTTAGGTTAATATCTCCAAGAATTATAGCCTCGTTTTGGTTTATATTTGAAAAAGTCTTTTCGAGTAAATCTTGTAATCCTGTAAGGCCACCAGAGGGAGGATTATAGGCACAGATAATATGGAGCTTCTTTGCACCTAATGTAACTGTGACATGTAGATGTTCACATAGCTCAACAGAGGCTGGGTCAAGGACAGTATTTAGGTTGAGGTGAGATCTGTAACAGATGGCTACATCACTGCCACGCTTGGTTTTTAACCTATCACTTCGTATCAGGGAGTAGTTGGCAATTTTGCAGAGGGTGTCAGGTATACTGGGTTTTAGCCACATTTCAGAGAGGCAGAGAATGCCAGGGTTGTAATCTTTTATCCATACCTTCAGTTCATCCTTGTGGCATGTTAGACTCCTGATGTTCATGTGGGCAATAAGGAGCCCTTTCTTTGGAAGACCAGATCGGGTTTTAGCAGTAGGGTGAGAGAGAGGGCCAGGATTGACCTCAATGTCGCCTGCTAGGAGGAGTAAAAGCAGTGCCAAGAGTCAGGGCCTTACCTGGAGAAAGATTTGCATCTGAACAAACCTTCTGCACCACTTTTGATGGCCGAGGAGCATATAATAGGTACAGCCTTTAGGGTAAAGGATAAAGAGCCAAGCAGGTGCCGGCCTAAGTTTAGTAACAATCAAGTTTGAGAAGCTAAACTCCCGGGTATCGGACCCTATACTAAGATGGTCACTGGGAATAAGGAGTGACACTATGTTCATACTGAAAAGAGCAAGTATGATAAAGGGTATACCACCCAAGCGGTAAATATCCATATTTCTTTGTGCAAGGTACTCTTTGGGACTAGAGACAGTATTTGCACATGGTTTAGTGCATGTCATTATGGATAGTTTGAGCACATAGTTGCTTGGAACAAAGAGATATGGGGAATTTTATTTAGTGCAGAGATGTAATAGGCAGTGGTCAGGGGAAACTATGACTGATAAATAGCAATAGAAAAGGATACCTAGGGAGCCGACAGGAGAAAAATGCCAAGGATTGAGCAGCAATCCCCTTGTAAAGCACGATTTGAAGAAAATTGCAGTGATCTAGGAAGTGAGGGATCAGCAGGGGTTAATAGCCAGTGCAAGCTTTTAGGAAGTCTAGTTGTTTTCTGTAAGTAACAGTTAAAAATTCCCCCTGGTGGCAGTGCAGTATAAGGAGCAAATGGGATTCTAGTGACTTAGTCATATGACAGAAGAAGAACTATATAAGTAAGTGCCAACCCAGGTGGGTGAGGTGGGGGGGCGGGAAGTGATTCCTGTATGCTTTAGCAAGAGACTGGGCCCCCAGGGGAGCGCTCACCAGGGTAGCAAGCAAGAACAGCTATTTAGGTGTAAGTCAGTACAGAAAGCGAAAAAGTTCAAAATCTATTTCATTTGATTTTGGCTCCTCGCCCACAGCAAGCACCTTAGAGGCACTACAGTCCTTTGGGAAGAGCTGAGACTGAAGGAGCACCAATCATCAGGCAGTATGAAAGAGGCGCACCAATCAGCAGTCCATCCAAGAGAGCCAATCGGATAATCGGTGCCTTTTTTGAAGCAATCCCAACAGAGCGCCAGGAGCTAGGAGGAACGTACCTGAAATTTTGGTTACGGCTTTTCCACCCACAACACAGAGTTGCAGCCGGGCTCATGGTTCCCAAACAGGGATCGGTCAGGCGGTCGTCGTGCTCCTGCCCCATGGGGGGGGAGCCTCAGGGGAGTGAGGGTGATTCGGCCGGTCCTGGTCGTGCCGCTCCGGGAGCGGGCTCGAGCTCCAAAGCCCCGGTGGGCTTGAGGTTAAAACTGCTGGAAATAGAACAGGGAGACTGGTTAAGTAGTGTCAGGTAGTGGGAGGGAGTTTGGAGGAGAGAAAAGAAAGGGGCGTTAATTGTACGAGAGACAAAGAAAAAGGGGCGTGCAGTACAGAGTCATAATGGAGAAACAGGGAGACAATTTTTAAGGGAGAGAGGGAAATAGGACAGAGAGAGAGAGAGAGAGAGAGAGAGAAGAACAGGCAAAAAATGGCAGATTAGTACACTGCAATTTGGGCAGCAGTCGGCAACAGTTTTCTAAGATAGGTCATTCAATAACTAAGAAGGCATATGGACCAACATTCACAAAAAGCTCTGTAGATCACTTTTACTGTATGCTTTAGCAAGAGACTAGGCCCTCAGGGGAGCGCTCACAAGGGTAGCAAGCAAGAACAGCTATTTAGGTGTAAGTCAGTTCAGAATGTGAAAAAGTTCAAAATCTATTTCATTTGATTTCGGCTCCTCACCCTCGGCAAGCACCTTAGGGGCACTATAGTCCTTTGGGAAGAGCTGAGACTGAAGGCACACCAATCAGCAGGCAGTGTGAAAGAGGCACACCAATCAGCAGTCCATCTGAGAAAGCAACAGCCAATCGGATAATCTGCACCTTTTTTGAAGCTATCCCAACAGAGCGCCAGGAGCTAGGAGGAACGTACCTGAAATTTCGGTTACGGCTTTTCCGCCCGCCACACAGATTTGCAGCCGGGCTCATGGTTCCCAAACAGGGATCGGTCAGGCAGTCGTCGCACTCCTGCCCCACGGGAGGGGGGAAGCCTCAGGGGAGCGAGGGTGTTTTCGGCCAGTCCTGGTCGCGCCGCTCCGGGAGCGAGCTCGAGCTCCAAAACTCTGGTGGGCTTGAGGTTAAAACTGAAATTTTGGTTACAGCTTTTCTGCTTGCTACACAGAGTTGCAGCCGGGCTTGTGGTTCCCAAACAGGGATCGGTCAGGTGGTCGTCACGCTTCTGCCCCATGGGAGAGGGGAGAGCCTTAGGGGAGCGAGGGTGTTTTTGTCCGGTCCTGGTCACGCCGCTCCGGGAGCAGGCTCGAGCTCCAAAGCCCCGGTGGGCTTAATGGCAACCTGTGCAGGGGAAAGAGACAAAGGACGACTAGTAGAATGGTCCAGGATATTACAATAGACAAGATTCCAGTCTCCTCCCAGCACAATGGCAAAGGAAGACTATGGGATTAAGTCATTCGTAAGGGAAATGAAAAAGGAAGGGTCTTCTACATTGGGGCCGTATATGAAACCATGCACTACCTCTGATTGACCTAACAAAGCCTTGATCAAAATTTATCTGTGCTGGGAGTCTACTATAGTATCAACAAGCTGAAAAGGGACTCTCCCTGCTATAAGGATAGCTACGGCCCCCGCTACGTGTGTCCAGTCCACTCCCCTCCCTAGGGCCTGACCCTCCCAAGTTGTACAACCTGGGAGGGGGGCAAGTGGGTTTCCTGAAGAAATGCTATATCAATATTGAGTTTACGGAGACGCAACAGTACTTTGGCCCATTTAACCGGGAACAGGGACCCTTTCACATTCCATGAACACACTTTATAAGAAATCATCTTATTAATACTTTTTACTACCTTTAAACCATAAGCCAAAAGTAATATAACTTTCCAGGTTAGTGAATGAACAGTGCATATTGAGGCTTTGTTGCACTGCATACCTGAGCCCTTCCCCCCTCCACTTGCCTTTAACTACCCACCTTCCCTTCCCACTCCCCTTACCTTGTACCCACATCCCCCTACACACAGCTGCTTGGTGGAGATTACTTTGGAACTGTCCTCTGGTTTGGCTATCTTGTAGATTCTCCAATTAAATAACTGTCAAGCCAAAGGACAGTTCAGGGAGTAACAAACTGAGGAGCTGTGAGTGCCCCCTTCCCCTCATTCTGATTCGCAACACCCTTCTTGAATTGCAGTGTTCAGATTACCTTATTTCCACCCCAACTCTAATGATGACATTGTAGCATATTAGACTATAGCTCTAATGTAGTAAGGCAGTAGTGTTGCATTCACCATTTCAATTGGTTAGCTTTAAAGGATGTTCACCCAGAAACATTATACAAATATAGAATTCCTCTGTAACTCAGCGTACAAAACAGGTTTCTGGAGCCACAGGACACTTGCTCTCTACTATATTTCAGCAGGAGAGAGAAAAGCAAGAATCCAGTGAGGAGGGGAAAAGCAAAAAAAAAAAAAAAACCTATGAAGACTTGTACAGAATTTTGACTACCTATTATAAAGATGGGAGCCACCATTTTCTTCTGTCCCTGCAATTATGTTTATCATCAGGCTCCATAGCATGAAGCTGTAAAATGTACTCCTATATACTAAGAATCTCACCAATAGACTATTAGCTATATACCGCTATAAAGTGACTGTTTCCCCCTGGTGAGCCTTATAACATCGGTACCCTAAAACCGGAGGCTTTTTATCTCCTCTTGCCATCTCAATAAAAAGGAGGGAGAACAAGGAAACATATATGTCACTCTAAAGTCGCACTTACAAGTCTGCCCCTTTGCCCTCTCCGCCCCCTCCCACCCCTCATCCCTCCCTTCCCCTTTTATGTATCCATATGCCAACTTATAGTAGTGCAGCAATGAGCAAATAGGAACACCTTAATCATGGCAACATGGTGGCAGTATGGTACTTAGTCAGCTTGGACCATTATTTTTCCCCATCTTGGTTTTGGGAGGGGAAGAGGGAAGGAAGAGTGAGAGGAAGGACTGGAAATATATGGAAGTATTTTTTTCACAGAGAGGGTTGTAGATGCATGGAACAGCCTTCCGGAGGAGGTTGTGGAGTCAAAAACAGTGGTGGAATTCAAGCATGCATGGGACAGTCGTAAAGGCAATTCTAGAGGTGGGGGGTAGGAAGAAGTAGGCTTCTGGTTAACTAGGATCTGCAGCTTATCCATTAGGTAGGGAAATGGGCAGACTGGGTGGGCCAGCGGTCCTTATCTGCCATCAAATTCTATGTTTCTATGTTAAATAAAAAAAAGAATAAGGGAGACCAAGGTATAAAGATCCAGGAGGTTTCCTGATCATTCAGGTCCTCATCAAGGATTTTAGGGATTTCCTGCCTTGTTACCCCAGTGTGGTGGTTAGCGCTATAGAAACGCGCACTTTTAAACTTATTATGCCACAATAGGAGGCTTTCTCAGCCTTGAAGCAGAGTGATTGCATCTCCCACTGTACAGTCATGTGGAATGATTCCACGAAACAAAAGAAATGAAACATTCCCTTCTTAAGCTCAGGAGGGAAGTATTCACACATTTATATCACAGCTTTACTTGTTGACCCTTGTGAAGTGTAGGAAAGCTGGTACCATACGTTTAAGTGCAAAAGGAATAAAACAGAGAACAAAGATTGACTGGGTCAACAAACTCATACATGGAGCTTGAACGCCCTCTTGTGGAGATAGTCTTAAATAACATTGATTTAACACTAACTGTAACTGTGTGAGGTACTAAAGGCATATTAAAAAAGAAAATTAGTCCTCCCACAGGGGATATTTCACACAGGACTGATCCACATCACTCCTTCGTTGTGTTCTTCTCATCTTCGGGGAAGGTGGAAAAACCAAAAAAGAACAGGAAAAAATCAGGGAGGTTCATTTTTGAATCGCTCTCGCCAAACTAGGTCAGCCCATCCACTGCCTCTGTAAGTCTATACCCTGTGCATCCACCTCTGGATTCACCAGCTTTATCATCTTAAAAGTGGAGCAATGGACTGCACAGCATTGGGTTTCAATTGTTATCAACTTCTGATTAAAATCATAAATACTGTGGGCTTCTTCTCATTGTTTATTAACTTTCCACAGAGACTGACGAGCAGCTCTAGAGCTCAATGTGGTTTAAACAGGTCTGGCATCAGCAAATTTAGTTCAGATTGAGCTTGCTCTGCAGTGTCAAAAGTTTTCCAGGTGCTCTGATGGTAAACAGATAATTTGGATGGGTACTGGACTTTGTACTTTATACTGGCAACAATTAATTTGGTTACAATGGGGTGACATGCGGCTCTTCATTGCCGTATAGTGGCAGGAAAATCTTCCGCAAACTGCAACTGCTGACCCTCCCATAAGATTTTTTGAAGATTCCTGACCTTCCCTAATACGTGCATTTTGGCCAGGTAGTATTAAAGGCCTTGGTGGTTGCCCTGCAGCCAGCTTACATCAAAGTGAGCGATGGGCCCTCTTGATTACATAGGTGGTGTTATTAGTAGAGGGTCCGGCGATTTTAGTTAACAGCCACTGTAGAAAGGTAATCGGCGCCACTCCTTCTGAGTCTTCTGGAAGGCCAAAGATAAGGATATTGTTGTGGCAACGTTGGCCTTCCAGGTCCTCGAGTTTAGCCTCCATCCGGTTGAATTTTTGGCATGGTGCAGAGAGTTCCGAGTCTATTGATGTCTTCCATTCTTCTAACGAGGTCATCCTGGCCGCCACATCTTTGATTGCTCTATTGGTATCGGTGAGCTCCGTACACATGGCCTTCAGCTCTGAGGTGAGTTCCTGGAGCACTGTGTGGAAAGGATTTAGCTTTTCCATAAATTTCTGCTTTGTTAGAGGAGCAGCTGGTGATGCAAGTGTCAAGGTTGTGCCTGCTTTGGAGGTAGCTCCTGGTTGCCCCCCAGAGCATTTTGAATTTTTCTCTGGCATCTGTGGTGGTGTATGCGGGGGAGGTGCCTGGCGCATCTCTGCCTCCATACCCGAACTAGGTCACAATCTCCTATCGGTCTGATCCTCCGGAAAGACACTACCACACAATTTGCTTGCTTCTCCGCTGGTACAAGGAGCCGTCAAGAAGTATGTGGTAAGTGTTCTTTGAGTTTAGTGTTGTAGAGCTAGAGAAATTAGCTGTTAAAGTAGGTGCTGGGGTGGAGACGAGTTCTCCGAGCTGCTATCCCTTCCATGGCATCACATGATCCCCATAATTCTTCTTTTTTCCAAGGGGCTCTACCTCCCACCCTCCCCATTATGGGGGTTTGTGCCCCATGAACCCACCCCCACTAAGGATTCTCAACTCTGGGGGGTCAACAGGAAATCACACAAAGTGTGGGAAAAAAAAAGTTTTCGGCACCAGGAATCAAATCCAGTACCAGATGTAGTACCTGGGTTCCTTGCTGCAGTGGCTCAGTCTATTGAGCCACGGTAGCTGCTCAGTGGAACCCCATCCCAGCAGAGGTTTTATCCTCAACCTGGGATACTGTGAGTGATGCGATACCGTGTACCGCAGTTTTCGCAGTATTGCACCACTCGCTGTCTCGTTTAACGCAATTCCGAGTTAGCTTTAACGTCATACGCTATTATGCGTATGACATTATGACCTGGTAGGCCACATTAGGATGTGCAGCAGACAGAGGAACAATGCATTTTGAGTAGACCTCTACTTGCAGTTGTAGGGGTTTGCTCTAGTGTATCCCAGTAGGATGAAGGGATTTTCCCTAGAGCTCAGATCTGCTAACTTCAGGGTTAACAGTAGGATGTGCTGCAGACAGATGAGCAATGTGTTGTGAGCACACCTCCTCTACATGCAGCTGGAGGTATTTGATCTAGTTCACTCCAGTAGAATGCATGGACGTTCCTTAAAGCTCAGACCTGGTAACTTCAGGGATGACATTAGCATATGCTGCAGACAGATAAACCATGTGTTATGAGCACACTTCTATATGCATCTGTAGGGGTTTGATCGAGTGTTCCCCCATATGATGCAGGGACATACCCTAGAACTCACACCTGTTAAATTCAGGGGTAAGATTGGGATGTGCTACAGAGAAACAATGTATTGTGAGCACAACTCTACATGCAGCTGTTGGGGCTTGATCTGGTGTATCCCAGTAGGATGCATTGACGTTCCCTAGAGCTCAGACATGGTAACTTCAGGGGTAACATTAGGATGTGCTGCAGACAGATGAACTATGTGTTGTGAGCACATTTCTGCAAACAGCTGGAGGTGTTTCATCTTGTTCGCTCCAGTAGGATGCAGAGACTTTTCCCTAAAGCTCAGACCTGGTAACTTCAAGGTAAGAAACATAGAATTTGATGGCAGATAAGGACCACTTGGCCCACCTAGTCTGTCCATTTACCTACCTAACAGATAAGCTGCAGATCCTACTTAACCAACATCCTGCTTCTTCCCGCCCTTCACTAGAATTGCCTTATGTCTGTCCCATTCATTCTTGAATTCCCCAACTGTTTCTGACTCTATGACCTCCTCAGAAAGGCTGTTCCATGCATCTACAACCCTCTCTGTGAACAAATACTTCCTCACATTACCTCTGAGCCGTCCCCCCTCTATCTTCAAATGGTGCCCCCTTGTTCTTGAACATCTCCTTTTCTGAAAGATGCTACCCTCTTGAACTTTGTAGATTCCCTTGAGGTATTTGAAAGTTTCTATCATGTCCCCCCTCTCCCTCCTTTCCTTGAGGCTATACATCTTAAGCTCCTTTAGTCTTTCTTCATATGTCTTCTGGTGCAGACCCTGCACCATTTTGGTTGCCCTCCTCTGGACAGCCTCCATTCTGTCGATGTCTTTATGGAGATGGCTTCTCCAGAACTGTACACAATACTCCAGATGTGGTCTTATCAACTGTCTGTACAGAGGGCCAACAACTTCCTGTTTTCTACTGGTGATGCCTCTCCCTATGCATCCCAGTATCCCCCCAGCCCTTCTTACTGCTTTCTCACATTGGCGGACAACCTTTAGGTCATCTGATATGACTACCCCCAGGTCCCTTTCCATTTTTGTAGTTGTTAGTATCTCACCCCCCATTGTGTACACTTCCCTTGGGTTTTTGTTTCCCAGGTGCATTACTTTGCACTTCTTTGCATTGAATCTAAGCTGCCATACATTTGACCATTCCTCCTACTTTGCCAAGTCCTTTTTCATCCTTTCCATCCCACCTTATGTATCAACCCTGTTGCAGATCTTTGTGTCTCCTGCAAAGAGACATACTTTCTCTTCCAGTCCCTCTGCAATGTCACTTATAAAGACATTAAAAAGGACTGGGCCCCAGTACTGAACCCTGCGGTACCCCACTAGTAACCCCCCTTTCTTCAATGTGGACTCCATTTACTATACCCACTGGCCTGTCCAGGCTGTTAATTTGTTTATTAATCTTTTGTGCGGGACTGTATCAAATACCTTGCTAAAGTCTATTTAGGCCATGTCCACAGCCCCTCCCTGGTCTGCTACTTTAGTCACCCAGTCAAAGAAATCGATTAGATTCATCTGACTTGACCTTCCTACTGTGAATCCATGCTGCCTTGGGTCCTGTGCCCTACTGGCCTCTAGGTACTCAACAATTCTTTCCTTCCGAAGTGATTCCATCATTTTCCCTACCACTGAGGTCAATCTGACAGGTCTGTAGTTTCCTGCCTCTGTTTTACTCCCACTTTTGTGAAGGGGAATCACATCCGCCCTCCTCCAGTCCTCAGGTACCACACCATCCTCTCATGATTTATTAAAAAGGGTAGTCAGTGGTGTTACTAGTTCTTCCCTTAGTTCTTTTAAAATTCTGGGGTGAATCGCATTGCTTTAGCTCCTTCGGTATTAAGAGTTCTTTCAGAACCCTTTCTTCTGTGAAAGGACTAATATCAACCCCCTATCCAGAGTGCTTTTATTGACTGGATTAGGTATGTCCACCTGTTTTTCCATTGTGAATACTGAGCAGAAGTATTTATTCAGTATCCCTGCTTTTTCACTGTCACTCTCTGCCCAACCACCTTCCTCTTTATTCTGCCTCAGTATCCCTGCCTTAGTCTTTCTTTGCTCCCTAATGTACCTATAAAAGGTTTTATCCCCCTTCTTTTTTTTTTAAACTTTCTTTTTATTGTTTTCATAATAAACAGTAGCATATAGTACAATCATCTGTCAGGTATCATTTTGAGATTGTCAGATACATCCAATGTATAATTAGTATACTTAGAGCCTAGACAGTTTGGATTCAGGATAAGGGGGAAAAACTATATAAGGTTATTATACAATTATAACAATTAAAATAAGCTACAGCAAGCTAAGGCTTTTGGGGGTAAGTACTTAATAATTAGACTCCAAAAAAGAAAGAGATAAACTCAACATTCCAAGTTGATATGTCCCCCACTCCACAATCTTAATATTTCTAAAATAGTAAGCACCCATAGTACAATCTGCAGCACTACATTACCACACATTTTAAACCAATTAAATTGTTTTCCATATCTAGTAATAGCATAGCAAGAACTTCGGTTCTAATAAAATGGTAACAGAAGAAATCTTCTGATTCATAGTATTCAGTCAGGTCCCAACCTCTGAGTCTGAGTCACTATTATAGCAGTCTTCAGAAGATTTAAACTCCCTTGAAATCAGTTTGACTTTTTTACCTGCTTCTAGAGGGTCTGTGAATTGATAAGTCTTTCCACCATAGTAGATTCATAATCGGGCCGGCATCAGAAGGGAATGAGAGACTCCAAGTGCTCGCAGTCTGGCTCTCACTGCATCAAATTTCTTTCTACGGGTACGTGTTGCGAAGGAGAGATCCGGGAAAAGATGTATCGTGGCTCCGTTGTAATCTAGCCCTCCTGTTGATCTCACCACTTGAAACAGACTGTCCTGAATTAAGGAACTCGCCGTGACCAATATAATCACTCTAGGTGCCTCGCCACGTGGCCCCGCAGCCCGAGGTGTAATCCGGAAAGCCTCAAGGAATTGTCCTTCCATATTTTCTTGTGGAATATGAAGAGCTGCAGGTAGCCAACTTTGTAAAACAGTAATAAGATCCTCCTCCTCACTTCCCTCTGGAATCCCGATAATTCTAATGTTTGATGCCCTGCTACAGTTCTCCAATGCCTCCAATCTGTATCGGAGTTGAGCGTTTTCCTGCACGAGCTTAGATGTTGTAGTTAAAGCTTGTGCGGCCGTTTTTTCTGCTGCTTCAGCTGTTTTATTGACTGCCTCCAGCTTCAATTCTTGCTCTGCAAATCTCTGAATGATTGACTCTATCTTACAGTCGATCGCCTGCATAGAGGCCTGTAGTGCTCTCCAAGGGGGTTCTCCATTGGCCATAGGTGTCGGAGAGCTTGCTGCTTGCTTGGCCACGGCTGGATTTTTAGGACCAGCTCCTGCGGTTCTCTGGTTGCGACCCATCACCAATTTTGGTACCTTCAGGCTCCAATTTATTCAGGCTATCTGGTGCTGTACTTAGATTTAGCGCTAGACTCCAATAAATTTGTTTTTTTAAGGATAAAGTTAAATGCTTCACAAAGCTGCACTAAAGTGCATCTTGCCAGTTTGCTGCTCCACAGTGCCCCCCTTATCCCCCTTCTTAACCAAGTTGGCTATCTTTTCCTCAGTTTGGGCCTTTGCTATTCTGACTGCCTTCCTTGCTTCCTTCTGCTTTAACTGGTACAGATCTCTGTCCTGCTCCTTCTGTGTTTCTTTATATTTCCAGAATGCTATCTTTTTCTCCCTTACCTTCCCCGACACTTCTTTTGAGAACCATAGTGTTTTTTTCTTTCATTTTGCTTTGTTTATATGCTTCACACAAAGACTTGTTACCTCTGTGATGGCGGTTTTGATGTTTCCTCATTGTTGCTCCACCCCACCTTCTTCCCTGTTTTCCAGTGCTTTTCTGAGGCACTCTCCCATTTTGACAAAATCAGCCCTCCTGAAGTCTAGTACCATCACTTTTGTATGGCTTGACTCTACAGCTAAGTTTGTCATGAACCAAACTGCTTGGTGGTCGCTTGTTCCCAGATGGCTACCCACTTCAAGACCAGAGATTCTCTCTCTGTCCCCATTTGAGAGTACCAGGTCTAAGATTGCTCCCTACCGACTGGATTTCAAAGCTAGCTGTCTGAGGCATGCCCCCTGTAGGGCATCGAGAATGGCCCTGCTCTAGGATGTGGCTTCAGCAAAGGTGCTCCAGTTAACATCTGGCATATTCAGGTTCCCCATCAGAAATATCTCCCCTTTCTATGCCATCCCAAGGATGCCTTCTATCATTTCCTTGTCCATTTCCTCCCCTGGAGATGGGGGTCTGTTTACAATGCCTCTGCAGATTGTGGTGCCATTTCCAGTCTCCAGGGTGACCCACCGTACCTCCTTTCCTCCCTGTTTACTCTTTAGTTCTGTAGCTTTGATCCCTTCCCTTACATAGAGAGCTACTCCTCCTCCGCTTCTTCCCTACCTGCCCCTCCTGTAGATTGTGTACCCTAGTATGTTGACATCCCAGTCATGGTTCTCTGTGTACCATGTTTCTGTGACTGCCATGATATTCAGGCATCCCTCTTCCATCAAGGCCATCATTTCAGGGAGCTTTTTACCTAGACTACGGGCATTGGTACTCATTACCCTCCATTTTTTTGTGGCTTCATTTCTTTTTGCCCCATCCCTGTCCTTACTGCCTTTGTTTTTTTCTCAATTTACTACTGCCCTTCTCCCTGTCGACTGCTCTGTTTTGGTGTTTACCTTACTAACTACCCTGATTTTTTGGAGGGGGCTAGGATTTCCCTTCTCCTTTTCAATGCCCTTCCCCCTTGGCTCGTTTAAATGCTTGCCAATGAAGCATTTAAACCTATCACCTAGGATCCTGGTTCCTCTCCTGGATAGATGCAGACCATTGCACCTGTTTAGGCCTGCATCCCTCCAGGTGGAGCCCAAGTCCACAATGAAGCCAAATCCCTGAGCTCAGCACCAGTTTTTCAACCCTAGCCTCATCCATGCCTTAGACAGGTAGCACTTCCGAGAAAGTTACCGTGTGTGCTACTTGTCTAAGGCCCCTCCCCAACTCCACAAACTCCTGTTGCACTGCTCTGATCCCATTCTCAGCCAGGTCATTTGTTCCTAGGTGGATAATGACATCCAGCTCACTCCCCCTTGCAGCTGCTCCCATGATCCTGAGGATTCATTTCCTGTCCCTCCAAGCCATGGCACTGGGCAGGCACCTTACCCCCTTTCCCTTTTCTACCCCAGTTCTACCCCCCAACAACTGAGTACTCCACCAGGAGTTGTTTCCTTCCCCATGGG
The DNA here is from genome assembly GCA_016271365.2 of Neoceratodus forsteri. NCBI lineage: Eukaryota > Metazoa > Chordata > Ceratodontiformes > Ceratodontidae > Neoceratodus > Neoceratodus forsteri. The sequence continues at coordinate 1,279,480,425 of CM057454.1, forward strand.
GTCCTATGCCACCCTCCTGTGGGTTTCCATTGTGGAGGTTCCCAGCATCCTCCTTGGTCTCCACTGTGAGTGCCTCCACAGAGGAACCATGCTCCACCAGAGAGGTGAATGAATTGTGGAGAGGCACAACTGGAGGGATGCACCTCTGTTTGACCACCCTCACCCTCCCTGAGCCCACCGTGGTCCAACCACTTCTCTTTCTCGGCAAACTCTAAGGTAGTGGTGGTGGCCTGGGTGATCCCTGGATGGAGGAGCAATTTTCCCTGAATCCTTGTAAGGTCAGCATGGAGACAAACAACCTCCTCCCTCAGACCACAGAGGTGCCTGCAAATAGGGCAGCAACACAGTCTTCAGAATGTCTCCCGGAAGACTGCTTCTCCACAGCCAGTGCATTGCCCCACTTCCCACATGTCTGTGTCCCTTCCTGTTAGAAATGCTTTTCTATTTTTTTGTTGTTGTTCTTGCTATAGTGTGTGCAAGCTTGTGAGTGTCTCTACCCCCATTCAGTGTAATATTAGGATGTGCTGTAGACAGATGAGCAATGTGCTGTGAGCACATCTCTAAATGCCGCTGGAGGTGTTTGGTCTAGTTCACTCCAATAGGATGCAGGGATGTTCCCTAGACCTCAGACCAGGTAAGTCAGGGGTAACATTAGGACATGCTGCAGACAGATGAACTATGTGTTGTGAGCACATCTCTACATGCAGCTGTAGGTGTTTGATCCTGCGTACTCCAGTAGGGTGCATTGACATGCTCTAGTCTGCAGACCTGGTAAATTCAGGGGTAACATCAGGATGTGCTATAGACAGATGAACAAGGAGAGTGGTAAACTTAAATAGCTGTGGGGCAGCAGTCTTTCTGTTGGTGATGTGGAGTAAAGGGGGATGCCCTGTGTGTGAGAGCCTGGAGATGCTAAGGGTTGAAATGAGGCTGCTTTGATGAGAGCTGTGGATGATGGTGTGGGAAGTCAGAGGAGCAGAGCAGTGGAGAAAAAGACTGAGGGGTGATGTCCAGTGGAGTGATGGTATCAAGCAGGGGATGGGAGGAGCACCCAGTATACAGTAGTATCTCTTCCTCAGAGGAATAGGGAGCCCAGAGTGGAGGAATGGCAAGTGGTAAGGGGAAGGGGTGGGAATGTGAGTGTAGCATCAAGTGAGGGAAATTCTAAAGATGAGCCTTTATTGAATAACTTTGCACTGTGACACTTGGACAGCTGGTTCTGATCGCTGTATGATTTTTGCAAAATAAAAATGTTTATTTATTTTATTTATTTATTTGAGTCTAGGATTACAAGTACCTTTGAGCCAAGGCACTTTTACAAATGTCCTACGTCAACTGAGGTACAATACAAACATTACATAGAGTTGAGTAACAATGCAGAAATGGTGCACAGACATTTTTAAGTAGCTGAAATACATTACATTGAGGGAAAGTGAGTACCAGGGGCAGGGTAGCCAGAGGTGACTGAGGCTTGGAATGGACACAGAAAGATTGGTGCAGCCATGGACATTTACCAGGCCACAAAATGTAGTGTGATTGTCTGTCATGAGAAATCCTGTGCTCCTGGGATACCACCCCCCCCCGAGGTTTTGCTACAAGATGCTACCCTGAAAGCCGGGAGATAATTAAAGACTAGAAGAGACATAAAGTAAGGATCTCCTGTTTATCTGGCTTAATTGTAGCTGCCAGCTGGCAGGATATAGATCATAAACTCTTACAATGTTTAGAGGAAGAAACCAGGTTATGTCATTTTGGTGCTAAGTCATAAATGTCTTTGATGTTGGTGAAGGGCAGGAAGACATACAAGATCAAAGAGGCCTATGGAAAATGAGTTTTTGCTGATGTCACCTTATTTAATTTACCTCCTGAATGATAAGACATCCTGGTTGTATGATTTTTAATAAACAGAGGAGGAGCTGGGTGACATCATGGAGAAGGCAGGTTCAAGACAGCTTTTTAATTATGCTGTGACTGACCTTTAGAGACATACTGTACATGTTTGGACTCTGAAGAAGAAACATCTACTCTAGCACTGTTAGAAGATATACATTAGATAGACAAGTCTAATTGCCTGGTGGTAGGAATTTGCACTTTTTAAACCTTGTTCTTTTCAGTGATTGTACGCGTTGTGATATATTGTTCTGTGCTTACATTTTACATTTTTATATATTTCTAAGTAAACCTCTTTTTTAAAGAGACTGCTTGGTGTGCCTTCGGAATTCTTTCTTTCACAAGTGAAGTATATATGGTTAAAGTTGACACTGTGCAATAGCTTCATGGTAATACCAAACTTGGAAAAGGTAAGAATTGTTCCTATGGTCTTTCATAGAGTTTTTTTAGGGTTCATTTTGTACCTGGTTAGGTGCCCTGGGTGAAAGATATCTGGCAATCCATGAAGAGCAGAAATTATTTGAGCCTATACATTTGGGGTAAGCTAGCAAAAGGCTCCACAACAGTAGGAATGTAAAAAAGCAAATATACAAGCATCGCTTAAATATTACAGGTAAAAACATTCAGCACAGTAAACATTGCACAGTTATATCATTCAGCACAGTAAACATTTTCCAGTTACATCAGTAGTGATCATTTAAGAAGGTCATAGTTTAATATTATGTACATGAGACAGTAAAAGTTTCAGAGGGTCATATTAATAGGCCCTGAGTCGAGAAATATTTACAATGAGTTTGATGAGCCTTGGCATGGGAGAAGAGAGAGGATAACCCTATGTTGGGGCCTACTCAGTTGCACTGGGATAGGAAAACCTGAGGGGGAGAGGATCTAAGTACATTTGAAACATCATGAACATTCACAGCTTGCAGAATCAAGGAGAAAGGATTTGAAATCTGCTTTAAATTGGACCTGACTGGATGCAAGAGAGACACTGGTTGCTAGTTTGTCTAGCCATGAGGGGGCACGATAGCTGAAAGACCATTGGCCAAGGGAGGTCCTACAGTGAGGTACTTGTAAGGGGGTATTAGCAGAGCACCTTGGTGCCCTCCTGTGAGTAACTGTTTGGATGAGGGGTTGGAGGCCAACTGGTGCCTGTTTGTGTAGAATCTTTTTTGCAAGGAGGCAGGTGTGATATTTAAGCCTATCTTGGAAATTAAGTCAACTAGAAGACTTGTAAAGCTCACAGGTATGGGTTAGCCTGTCACAATTTGTTACCAGATAGCAGGCTTTATTAAGGGTGAGGTTGATGCTGTGTAGGGCAGTATGGTCAGCAGACCCATAAATTATTATGCCATAATCCACCAACGGTAGTATGGAAGAAGATACTGCTAGGTGCATTGCCTGCAGGGGAATGCAGGGTCTGTGTCTATGTAGGATCCCGAGCCTGGAGTTAACAGAAGAGGAGACTTGTTTTATGTGTGTGTGGTAGGTGAGGGAGGTGTCCAACATGATTCCCAGGTATTTGAAACAGTGCACCTGCTCTAGTGCAGTGCCAAGGGAGTTTGTCACCGTTAGAGTTATGTTACTGATCAGGTTTTGGCGATGGGCAAAGACCATAGATTTGGTCTTCTTGTACTTTAGTATAAGGTGGTGTTCAGAGAACCAGGTTTCAGGTTCTCTAAAGAAACCCTGCAGGGCAGATTGTAGCACATTTGGATGGGGATGTTTCCAGAAAACTACCGCATTGTCTGCATAAAGCATAAGCTTCCCACTGCAGGATTGAATGAGGGAGTTCAGGAAGAGGGTGAAAAGTAATGGACCTAGAATAGACCCTTGAGGGACACCTGTTCGGACTGGTCTACTGGAGGATTGTATTGTATTAATTCTTACCTGCTGGGTCCAGCCAGAGAGATAGTCTTTTAGCCAAGCAGTAGTCTCAGGGGAGATGTTAAGGGATGATAGGGTGTGGAGAAGAAGCGCATGACTAACTGTATCAAAGGCTTTCATTAGGTCCACAAAGACAGCCCCAACCACTGAGCCTTGATCAAGTGACTCATGTATGTATGACTTAAATTCGACGAGGGTGGTGGAGGTGCTGTGACCCCTCTAAAAGCCATGTTGTTCCTGACAGAGCAGACTATGTTTGGCCAGGTAGTCTGAGAGCTGGTCAGCCACAATTTTTTCAAGGGACTTTGAGAGGGGAGGTAGGATAGATATTGGCCTGTAGTTGCTAGTGGACATGGGGTCACCACCTTTCAGGGAGTGATTACTGCTCTTTTCCAAGTTGTGGGGAATTGGTTGAGGCATAAGGATAAGTTAAGGATTTTGGTGAGATGGGGGATGATCACATCCAGTGTGAGATGGATGAGTTTGAGGTCCAGGGAATCACTGCTGTAGCGTGAGTTTGTCAGGGCTTTGTTGAGATATCGTTTTGCCTCATTGCAGGAGATGATTAGTAACTGAAAAGGGTTATGGTTATGGGTGGCAGAAAATTGACCTTGTTTGATACTGATTGGGTCAAAATAGTTGGGGGAGGATATGGCTGAGGTCAGCGAAAGAAATGTTAAGGGCATTGGAGATAGATTTGGGATCTTGTGATATAACCCCCTCAATTAGCAGCTGAGATGGCGAAGGAGATGCATTTTTTCCTGCTAGTTCCTTAATGTTGCTCCAGAAATCTCTACCTGATCCCAAGGAGAAGGTGATGGCTTGTTTGTAGTAAGTAGCTTTAGCTTGCCTGATAGCCCATGTGCAGCTATTTCGAGTCTTCCTGTAATGCTGTCTGTCTTGGGGGAGTTGTGAGTCAAGGGCCTTTTGCCAGAGAGCATCTCTTTGGCTCATTTGAGCAAGTAAAGCTGAGGAAATCCAAGGGGTGTCATGTTGCTTTAATACACGCTTAGTGAAAGGGGCAAAGATGTCACAGGCATGATTAAAAGTGGCAATAAAGTAAGTAAGGGTGTTATCTATGGATGGTATCAGGGAGGTAGAGCCAGGGTTCAAAGTAGGAGCACAACGGATACAGAAGGGTACTAATCAGGGAGAGCAGGGAAGAGGGGGCAGGCAAAAAGGAGTGGAAAATGGAAGGGGAGAAAAGGAAAGGAAGAGGGGAGGGAAAACTGAAAGCAGATACAAATAGTCAAAAGGGGAGGGGCACATTGGGATATGGAAATAAATTGTGGATGTGGATATAAGTTTATGAGGGTACAGAGGGAGCAGTTAGGTAGGGAAGCAGCTAGCATCAAAGGTATGAAATAAATGATGGGAGCAGGGATGGAGAGGATGGAAGGGTGTCAATTGTGGGGGACTCCATAATTAGGGGTGTTGAATGGGGAAGGAAAGGGGACCCAAATGCAAGCAGGAAGGTGGTTTTTATGCCAGGGATTTCAGCGGAGAGGTGGGCCCAAAAATAAGGGAAATAGTAAGGGAAGTTGGAGGAAAACCTAATTTAGTTATACATTTGGGAACCAACGACTTAGCTGGGGAGGAGGTAGAGGTAATGCAAAGTAGGTTAGGGAAGATCTGCAGGGAGAAAGGAAGTTTGCTGGCCTTCTCAGAGGTGATACCAGTATCAAAGGCCAGCACAGCCAGGAAAACAAGAATAGAGGATTTCATCGACTGGCTGAGAAAATGGTGCACGGGGGAGATGTTCATCTGTATTGGGGACTGGGAGGAGACCCGGTCAAGCAAAGTACTCTTTTCACCAGACATGCTACACCTCAGTAGGGAGGGTCTGAAGGTAATCTGGGACAAACTGGGGCCATAATTGCTACACTTAATTGAAAATACTGAGTGTGGGACAGTGGGCATGCAGGCCCACAGACTCCAAGAGGAGTAGATTAGTGACCCCCCCCCCTCACCCCACAGTGATGGAAGAGGTCTGGAGGGAGGAGAAGGTAGAAGGGGCAAGTGCATGGTTAGCAAAGGGTGGAGAAAGTGAGGAACACATAAAAAGGGTATGTGGAGGTGTCCACACAGAGGGGATAATTGTAAATAGAAGAACAGAGGGAAGAGAAGGAAGGTCAATTTCTAGGTGGAGGGTTGTGTCTCTGAATGCATGGAGTCTTGGAAACAAGATGGAAGACCTGCAGGCACTATTAACGGACAGGAGGATGGACATATCTGCAGTACCCAAGACCTGAGCAACATCATACCATGACTGGGACTTTACGATCCCTGGATATAAACTATACAGGAGGGACATGGTAGTCTGGAAGGGGTGGCAGTTCATATCAGGGAGGAATTACTTGCACAAGGGAGGAGTCATAGGAAGGGGAGGTGGAGGCTTTATGGGTTCAGTTAAGCTTCAACAGAGGGAGAAAGTTGGGGTTGTGTGTGGCTTACAGATCACACAGTCAAGATGAGGAGAGGGACAGAGAACTGAGCTCACAAATATCGGAAGCTGCAAGGAAAGAAGAGGTGGTAATTGTGGAGGACTTCAACCTGCCCAAGTTGGACTGGATCATACCATCCACAACATGTGCTAGGAGTCAAGTGATCCTGGAAGGACTGCAGAGCAGGTTCCTGACTCTGGGCATCACTGAACCAACAAGAGCTGAGGCAGTTCTTTATCTGGTGCTCACAAATGCGGGGCGTGTACAGGAAATAATGGTCAGGGAGCCACTGGGTGGAAGTGATCATTGCACAGTGTGGTTTCAGTTGGATATGGGCAGGGAAACCATCCCCATTAATACCAAAATCTTGGATTTCAGGAGGGCAGACATCAGGAAAATGGGCGAAGTGCTAAGGAGCCATCTTGCGGGCATCAGAACAGAAATGGTGGTGGACCAAAGGTGGTCCATCATTAAGAAAGGATACTGGTTGCCACAGATGAGTGCGTTAGGCTCAGGAGGAAGAACAGAAGGGCCAAAACACCCAGCTGGTTCAGTTCTGGGGATGCCCAGGCAGTAAGGGAAATGAGGTTGGCCTACACAAAATTCAGGAAGACCAAGAGAGAGATGGATAGGGAAAATTACCTAAGGTTGGCTAGTGAGGCAAGTAAGAAAGTCAGGCAAGCAAAGGCACAGATGGAGCTGCAGATAGCTGAAGGAATTAAGAAGGGGGAGAAGGCTTTCTTTTCCTATATAAGTGAGAAAAGGAACAAGAAGGAAAGGATTGTTAGGCTTAAGAAATGGGTGGAGTGGGTGGAGAATAATGGGGGAAAAGCAGAAATAATAAATTAATACTTTTGTTCTGTCTTCACCAGGGAGAAGGATGGAACAGTGCCTTCAGGAGGGAAAAGAGGAACAGGGAGGGAGGGAATCACAGATGTACTGTTAGAGGAGGATAGACTGAGGGAGAGGCTACTGGCATTGAAGGTGGATAGATCACCAGGCCCAGATGGATTACATCCAAGGGCACTAAAGGAATCAGCTAAGGAGTTGGCAGTGCCACTGGCAGACCTATTTAATAGTTCACTAGAGACAGGCATAGTACTTCAGGACTGGAGAACAGCACATGTAGTGCCACTCCACAAAAGAAGTCCCAATGATGACCCAGGGAACTATAGACCAGTCAGTCTGACCTCCATTGTGGGCAAGCTCATGGAGACCATACTAAAGGAAAGGTTAGTGGAATATATAGAGGAGCATGGTCTCCAGGATGCAAGGCAGCATGGGTTCATGGGGGGGAGATCATGTCAAACAAAACTGATTGACTTCTTTGACTGTGTCACCAAGACAGTAGACAGGGGCCAAGCAGTAGACATCCTCTAGCTTGATTTCAGCAAGGCCTTTGACTCTGTGCCCCACAAAAAGTTGATCAGAAATGTGATGGATCTCAGGGTTGGGGAAAAGATGGCCAGATGGGTGGACTATTGGCTGAAGAACAGAACCCAGAGGGTGGTTGTAAGGGGATAATCATCTGGTACCAATCAGGGAAGCAGTGGGGTTCCTCAGGGCTTGGTGCTAGGGTCGTTGTTGTTCAATGTCTTCATCAATGACATTGCAGATGGCATTAATGGCAAAATGTGTCACAGGCCCACTGTTAGCACCAGGGCAATTGCCCAGGGCCCTGACACCAGAGGGGGGCTTGCCAGGAGCTCAAAAAAAGAGTTTGCTTTGTAATAGCTCCATGCTGGGCTGGCAGCATGCTTTAATTACATCAGTGCTGTGTTGCACTGCTGCTGCCAATATAATGAGCCGAGGCCGAGGGGTGGAAAAGAAAAGAAACTGCGGTCTGTGGAATGCCCTTCAGCGCCAGAATGGATTAATCACCCAAAGCCAACCAACTGCCTGCCAGCCCTGCTTGTTTATTGACTGACTGGCAGTGCCCTGACCCAGAGTGTTCTGTTGGGTGAGGTGTGGGATATGCAGCAGGCCAATAGCTAGGAGGAGACTGGTGGAGGGGTGGGCATGACTGAGCAACCCAGCCAGCCAGCACAGCTTAACTTATCTGCTGTTTGTGATGTCATGGTCTGGCATTGTAGAGAAGGTGGTGGCCAGCAATGGCAGCAAGACACAAAGGCGGGAGTCGCAGGACAGTTCAAAGTGGTTTCTTCAGGACTAGATCAATTGGTTCTGTAGTGCATCTGCCATCCACATTGGGCCTGGGTGAAGGATCTCTGAAAACGGCACCTGATGAGTCGATGATGATGACAGCAATCACAATGGATTGTATGTGAATAAACTTCCTATTTCCTTCCTTCCTTCCTTCCTTCCTTCCTTCCTTCCTTCCTTCCTTCCTTCCTTCCTTCCTTCCTTCCTTCCTTCCTTCCTTCCTTCCTCTTTATTACCCACACCAAACCAGGCAGGAATACCAGGAAGGTACAGCCCCTGGGAGGAAAGGGAGGCTCAGGCTGCGGCCCCTTGCACCATACAAAATGTGCTGTTTCTGCCAAACTGGGGGTGTAGGAGTCCGTCCGGTGGACACGGACTCTACATTGATTTTAGGTGTGGTTTTAGTGACATTTTAGTTTTTACAGACAGATGGGTCTGAGGGGAGCCTTCTTGAGATTGGTCATGTCTGATTCTGAGTGACAGCATGAGTGGCTTGGCCTGCTGGGGTGGGGTAGATTTTTGTTTGACATTTGAATTGCTGCTGTATTGCTGTGTGAAGCGTTGGATGGTGATGGCAGGTAAGCTGGCTGCTGGTGGTGTGATTTTTGTATTTTTTTTTTAACAGATGGATGGGTCTGAATCTGAGGGGGCCAGTGCGGGAGGCCTTCTAGAGGTCCATTGCCCGGGGCCCACAGAAACCTGATGCTGGCCCTGATGTGCCTATTCGCAGATGACACCATGCTTGGTGGGAGAGTGGACACAGCTGAAAGGATACAGGACCTACAGGAGGATCTGGAAAGCTAGGGAGGTGGTTCAGGATCTGGCAGCTTGGCTTCAATGTCAAGAAATGCAAAGTTATGCATATTGGAGCCACTAATTCTAGGACAGAGTACTACCTCGGTGGAGTCCGAGTATCTGTTTCAGAGGAGGAGAAGGACCTGGGAGTGATGATCATTAATGACCTGAAGCACTCCATGCAGTGCAAGAAAGCAGCAGCAAAGGCAAACAAGATGACGGGATACATATCTACGGGGATCCGTAGTAGGAGAAAGGAGGTTATACTGCCCTTGTACAGGTCACTGGTAAGGACGCATCTAGAGTATGGAGTTCAGTACTGGTGCCCACACCTCAAAAAGGACATTAACCTGCTGGAGAAGGTCCAGAGGAGGGCTACAAAGATGATAGCAAGTCAGCAGGGTAAGGCATATAAGGAGAGGTTGAGGGCACTGAACATGTACTCCCTTGAAGACAAGAGAGAGAGGGGACATAATGGGGATCTTCAAGTACTTGAACGGGATAAATACGGTTGATAAGGAGAGTCTCTTTAAGCTGAGTGGCAACCATAACACAAGGTGGCACAGTCTTAAGCTAGAGAGTGAGAGGTTTAGGAGGGAGGTCAGGAAGCACTTCTTCACAAAGAGGGTGATGGACACTTGGAATGCACTGCCAGAAGAGGTAATCTCATTAAGGACAGTGGGAAGCTTTAAGAAAGGCTGGGACAGGCACAGGGGGAGGGTAAGGGTCAATGGATAGGAAGGATGGGAAGAGTAGGGAGTGTGGGCAGGGACATTAGTTCAAGCTGTGGACCCTGCAACATGAGCAGACTTGGTAGACCAAATGGCTTTCTTCTGCTGGCTTCTTTGTGTGTTTGCATGTTCATATAACAGTGTGCTACGAGCACACCTTTTCATGCAGCTGGAAGTGTCTGTGTACTCCAACAGAATGCAGGGACATGCCCTGGAACTCAGTCCTCATAAATTCAGGGGCAACATTAGGACATGCTGCAGACAGATGAACTATGTGTTGTGAGCACACCTCTACATGCAGCTTGAGGTGTTTGACCCAGTGTACTCCAATAGGATGCAGGGACATGCCCTAGAGCTCAGACCTGGTAAATTCAGGGATAACATTAGGATGTGCTGCAGACAGATAAACAATGTGTTGTGAGCACATCTTTAGATGCAGCTGGAGGTGTTTGATCTAGTGTTCCACAGTAGGATGCAGGCACGTGCCCTGGAGCTCAGACCTGAAAAATTCAGGGGTAACATTAAGATGCACTTCTCCTTCCAGAATGCAGGGAACTTCTGGAACAGCCTACCAGTGGAGGCATTTGTTAACAAGACAACATTATTCTTCCAGGTTAGTCAGGACAAACTTCTGCTTGCCAAGGGGACTCACAGGTTACCTTGTGTAGAATAGGGGTAGGGAATCATTATATCAGTACTTGTTTTCAAATCACAGGAGTTGTTCCCTATTGAGGAATTGGGGGAAGAGTGAAAGACGTTAAAGAACTAGAGACCCTAGACTGTGTTAACTACTATGTATGCAGATCAGTAGGCAAATTCTTTGTGTTACAACTCTTTCCACTGTAGTACTCATCTACCAGAATCAGTTTCCTTCACACTTAAGCACTGATCAGAATGATGAAGAAATTTTTGTTTACTTATTTATGTCATTTTTCATTAACCTGGTAAGGTGCTCTATGCAAAAATTGCCTATTTTCAGACACGGCCTGAGAGAATTACAACCCAAAACAGTACCGTTGGTGACAATGACAGATCAATTCCATCCATAACACATTCAAGGTTATTAAATCAAACATAAAGTGAGAAAATGCTTAACAATGGAAAAATTAAGAAATTAGGTATGCATTCTACATTACTGGTTGTGAGGAACAAACATGCACTGAAAATACCTACCAGTTGAGAGATAAGGAGCTTAGTTCTCAAACCAGGCTTAGAGCGGCACAATCTGTGGCAAACTGCAGCTTACGCCAAAGCCTGGTGTGCCAGGGACCGTGCACCTGATTCTCCATCTGTCAGAGTCCCAGTAGCACACCACACTGGCAGCTGCAAGCTGCTGGTGGCCATGCGCTGCTGTAGTACTCCAAATTGATTTGATGACCCCCCCCACATGCCCATATCTGTAGATGTGCAGCACAACACCACTTGGTTTTCTAGGCCCCCCACCATCACCACCGATGAGGCCCTGTATATTAATAATTAAATATATCCCCTGTACCAGGTAGTCAGTGTCAGTTTATTGATTGACAAACCAAAATTGTCATTACAAATATTGCACATTGCATTTTAGCATACATAAATATACATATAACTTTTGACATTGTTAAAATCCGTGTAGGTACAATTACCAATAAATATAGAAACTCAAGAGAGGAATACAAGATGGGGGGGCAGGTTCTAGCCACCACAAGTCAGGAGATAGACCTTGAGGTTATCATATCCAATGACCTGAAGTCATCCAGACAATGCAAAAAAGCCTTGGGAAAAGCAAACAGAATGCTGGGGTGCATAGGATGGGGCATAACCAGTAGGAGCAGCAAAGTGGTGATGCCACTGTTTAGATCACTGGTGAGGCCTCTTCTGGAATACTGTGTCCATTTCTGGAGACTGCATCTCAGGAAGGACATAGACAGATTGGAAGCAGTCCAGAGAAGAGCAACACAAATGATACATGCACCGCACCACAAATCTTATGAGGAAAGACTCAAAGAACTTAATGCAGCAGTACTACCAAATCAAGAAGTGACTTATCAAAATTCTGCTTTTTGGCTGTAAGTATGCGGCCATAGTTCCAGTCTCCATATCAGTAAATATTTTTTAGGCCATATTTACTTTTTTACATATTTACAATTTACTTAATTTGTTGTAGTGCTACAATAAATATGATGGCTGTCTAAATTTGAGATGCACTCTCTCATTCTGTTGCATCAAGTCTTTTGGTTACTTCAGTGGGACCATGTGCTGAACTGTCCTGATGTCCTGGTGTAGTACAGCCAGTCATACACATCTGCAGTTGGCAGTGGAGGGGGTTCCAGTGCAACATGCTGGGTGGCAGAAATGTAAACACAAGCAAAGGAAAACTGAGCAAATTACTCAGTGATAGTGCAATGATAGCGGGGAAGAGTAATAGGAAAATGCTCAGCAGAGCACAGGGAATAAACTGTTGAAAAAGCACAGATTTTTTTTTATATTGCACTGCTGCTTTAACATCTATTCACTGGAAGAGAGAAGGAATATGATAGAGACTTTTTAAATACCTTAGAGGAATTAACAGGGTACAGGTGGGAGCATATTTCAGAGAAGAAAGTGCACGAGGAAAAGGGGGCATAACATGAGGCAGGAGGGAGGGAGGCTTGGGGGAATGCTAGGAAGTATTTTTTCACAGAGAGGGTGGTGGAGTTGTGGAAATGCCTACCAGCAGAGGTGGTGGAAGCTAAAACAATATGGGGATTCAAAAGTGCATGGAATAAGCATAAAGACACTGACACCAAGAGCAAGCTCATGCTCCTCAGTGTTAGGTGGGGTGCTGACTAGGCAGCAAAGCAAGTCAATTAAAGAGCTAGTGTACTGCCAGCGATTAATTGTCATTTTCAGATGTAGTCAGCCATCACTTCTTCTATCGCAAGTATTTTTTCTTTTCTGTTTGCTAATTAGAAGTTTTTCCACCTGGCGGTACTGGGGTTATGTGTGGAGCAGCACTCTGGAGGAAAAAAAAAGTCACTTCTGTTCTTCCCACCACATCAATATTGAGACCACACTGAATATGGCATCACTAGAAATGAATGAGAACCATGTCTCTCTCCCAGGCTTCACTTTCTCATGAAGCAGCAGGGACTGGCTCTCCCTGGTTACTAGTGATGTCACAATGTCCTGCATGTCGATTGGTAGCTTGTGAGAGTCACTGCTCAGGCTGCAAGGATTGTGGTGCCTCAAGGTGTTTGGTCCCATTCCGATGATGTAGTGAGAGGAACAGAACTGACTTTTTTTTCTCTCCAGACAGAGTGCTGCTCCACACATCACACCAGTAATGACAGGTGAAAAATCTCTTATTAGCAAACAGAAAATAAAAAAAATACCTGCGCTATAAGAAGTGATAGCTTACTGCATCTGAAAATTACTGTTAATCCCAAGCAGTACTCTAGGTCTTTAAATCAGCACTCCAAAACAGGCACTCCTCACCAAGTTGATGCAGAAGTAATTTATTGTGGAGAATCAAAGATGTAACCACAGACAAACATCTACCAGATGCCCCAGTGCTTCAACCATTAGGTATTCCTCAGGGGGCAAGCTCTGGGGTATAATGAGATACAATTTAAATAGAGATCCCAGTTGTGACATCATAAGCAATAAATTATATACTTAAAGTCACAGTTACCATATAATGTTATGTGATGTCACTACAAGAGACCTGTTCATGTTACATACATATTTCACGCACATTAACAAATCTCATATATCATTGTCGAAGCATTAGAAAATCAACTAAATAGTGACCAAAACATAATCTAGTTGATATTCAAAAAGACTATTTGTATATAAATGTTCATATTTTCTATAATCAAATCCAAACAAAAGAACCAGCAATAATGTGTCTCAGAGACAGCTCATTTTATTAAGTATATTTTGAGCTTTTTATTGAACTAGTAAGTCTCAAGTCTCGTTCATACAGACTAGAACTGGAGTTAGGAATGGCACCACTAAGAATTTACAGAAATTCAAAAATTCAAAAGAGGAACAAGCAGGAATAAAGGACAGAATAAAGATCTGGGGGGTTGTTTTGGGGATTTTTAATTTTACATTACGTTCAAAACAATCATGATGTCATGCCTTGTAAAGAGATTTTCTTAGGCAAAGTAATTATTTTTTTATATATAGCTCTTTGGTCCCTGTAGCCTACTTCTGCCAACTGGCGATGGGGTCGTATAGGTATTTTTATTAGTTTTCTCCCCTGACTCCCCAAGGCCCCGGCACACTGATGTGCGAGCATGTGGAGGCATGCTACACATCCCGTGGGGCTAGCTCAGACCCTTCCACCTCCCAATTTTTTGCCGCCCCCCCTCTCCACCTATGCTACCCACCACAGCTCCACCTGGTAGGAGTGGAACGATGGGGGGGGATGCTAACCATCCTCGCCACCCTCAGGAGAGGAGAGCTTCCCATCAGCATACTTGACCCTACTCTGCCCCTCCACGCAGGCACCTTGAGGTCATTCCCGAACCCAGATCACGGGTGTAGTGCTAGATGTGGCATCCAGTGCCTCAACCTTCAGTGCAACTGGACCACTAAACAAAGTAATTTAGGAACTGTGGGCAGATGGAGGAGAAGAGTACTGGTAGTTGTAAGGGTATTTTCATTTTAAGGAATAAAATGGATCTATAATAAGAGGAAGTACTTAAAGATTTGAAGGGAAAGAGTGACAACACTGGCAACAAAGCCGTCATTACAGTATTTCTGCAGATGAGCAGCTTTCCATTAAAAAGTAACAATAAAATAACAATACTGTAATCAAACCATCAGACAAGGGTGGTAATATTATACTACTGACCCAGGAATTCTATAAAGAAAAGGTGCTAGAGCTATTGTCAAACAGAGTTAACTATGTGCCCCTGCCAAACAATCCTTTGAGTAATTTTAAACAAGGTTTACTTGACTTGCTAGAAAATGCCAAAATACAACAATTTATTACTGAAAAGGATTTCCAATATCTGTGGTCCCACACCACAATTACCCATATATTTTAAATTTTACCTAAACTTCATAAGAATTTTGAGGCACCACCAGGGCACCCTATAGTTTCGGGGGTAGGTTCACTGATAAATAATCGTTGCACCTTTGTAGACTTTTTTTCTGCAGAGAAGCATGACGTCCTGACCTTCATACACATGGGACACCTTGCACTTGCTACATAAATTAGAAGGACTAGTTTGGGAACCAGTATGGATCGACATACATGTCGAGTCTTTATACACATCTATACAGCATGATGATTTAATTGACACGATAAGCATAAAGACACCCTGCTGTACAGCAGAGCGGGGGAAAGGCAGTCCAGATAAGAGTAGGGATTGCCAAGCCAAGTAGGAAAATGGGCAGACTAGGTGGGTTGTATGGTCCTTATCTGGCAACGGATTCTATGTTTCTATATACAGGGAAATTGAAAGGAGTAACTAAATTACTTATTCTACCAGTAAGCTCATCCAAATGTTTATAATTAATTTATTGCAAATGTCCATGAAACTGAAATTTAATAAGTTTAAGCCTCTCCCTTATAGTAACCTATTCCTTATTTATGATATGCAATTTCTTATGTTCTATCTCTTTTCAGAACAATTCAACCCTTTCTAATATCTTAATATTTTTAGATTTCAATAATGCATTCACTTGATATTCAGGTTCCATATTTAGAGTAGATAACACACTGCCCAAATACAGATTTCTTTCTTGAATATAAAGGGGACATAAAATCAGTAGATGTGTTAGGTTGTCTACCCCAAGTTTGTACTGGGAGGAGGACTTGTGTTGTGTTTTTCTTTTTTAAGCAGGGCTCATTTTGAATTCTGTCTGTAGCAGTTACAAAATCAGACTGCAAGCAGATTTAGACTTGGGAGTGGGGCAGGTAGCCAACAGCCATTTTAGTTAATTGCTCACTGTGCATTTGGAGCTGGAAGAAGCAGGAGTTACATTGAGAACTCCTGGGGACTAAAGGGGAGTGTTTATTCTTGTAGTTTGGTCTGTATAGTTTGTATTTGGAGGAGGACTTATGGTCTGCTTTTTTTTTTAAGCAGACTTGTTTTGAATTCTGTCTGTGGCAATTGTGTTTTTTTTTTTTTAAACAGAACTTGTTTTGAATTCTGTCTGTGGCAGTTACAAAATCAAACTACAACCTGATTTAGACTTGGGATGGGCCAGGTATCCCACATAGAAACACATAAGTTGACAGCAGATAAGGACCACAAGGCCCATCCAGTCTACCCATTTTTCTACTTTTTGAATGTGCCATAGACCTGTACTCTGTCAATGGCCTATCTACTGTATTCATACTGATCTGCATTGCTCCCTTATGCCTTCCCATGCCGGTTTGAAGCCCTGCACTGTATTCACATCCACCACTTCCTGAGGTAGGCTGTTCCATGCATCCACCACCCTTTCTGTGAAAAAGAAATTCCTCACATTACCCCTTAATCGGCCTCCCACTAATCTCATGCTGTTTCCTCGTCTTGCTATTTTTCCTATAGTGAAACATGTTAGACTCTTTCACTTTGTTAATGCCCTTAAGAAGTTTGAATGTTTCAATCATATCACCTCTTTCAATCCTTTGCTCTAGGGTGTAAATATTGAGCTCCATTAATCTGTCCTCATATGTTTTCTGATGCAGTCCCTGCAACATTTTGGTTGCCCTTCTCTGGACTGCCTCCATTTTGTTAATGTCCTTGTGCAGGTGCGGCGTCCAGTACTGCATGCAGTACTCCAGATGGGGCCTAATCAGTATCTTGTAAAGAGGGATTATTATCTCCCTCTTAAGACTTGTGATACCTCTACTAATACACCCCAACGTCCCTCTAGCCTTACCTACTGCTTTAGTGGTCTGCTTGGATGATTTCAGGTCATCTGTGATGATGATGCCCAAGTCTATTTCTTCCCTTGTGATTGCCAGTAACTCTCCTCCCAACCTATAGGTGGCTTCAGGGTTTTTCCTTCCCCATGTGCATGATCTTGCACTTCTTTGCATTTAACCCCAGATGCCACTCTTCTGACCATTTTACCAGTTTATCCAGATCTCTTCTCATTCTGCACGCCCAATCTGGATCATCTACTCTGATTCAGATCTTGGTGTAATCTGCAAACAGACAAACTTTTCCCTCCAGTCCATCTGCAATGTCACTGATGAAGATATTGAAGAGGACTAGCCCCGGGACTGGTCCTTGATGTACCCCACTTGTAACTTACATCACTTCTGACTGTATACCATTTACCACCACACTCTGTTTTCTGCCTGCCAACCAGTTTGCCACCCAGTTGACCACTTCTGACCCACCCCAAGTCTACCCAGCTTATTAATCAATATTCTATATGGAACAGTATTGAAAACCTTGCTGAATTCAAGGTAGGTGACATCAACTGCACCCTCTTGGTTCACCACTCTGGTTATCCAATCAAGAAAATCTATGAGATTAGTTTGACAGGACCTTCCGTTTGTAATCCCATGCTGTCTTGGATCTTGTGCTCCTATGGATTCTGGGTGTTGCACTACCCTTTCCTTAAGGAGTGTCTCCATAATCTTGTCCCCTACTGAGGTAAGACTGACTGATCTGTAGTTCCCCACCTCCTCCCTGCTACCCTTCTCCAGTCTTCTGGGACCTCTCCTGTGCTCACAGACTCACTAAACAGTTCTGATAATAGCTCTGCTAATTCCACCCTTAGCTCCATTAGTACCCTGGGATGTATGCCATCAGGTCCTATTGCCTTGTCCACCCTGAATTAAGTGAGCTCTTGCAGGACCCTTTGTTTTGTGTAGGGACTTGTGCATACCTCCTTCTCCCCTGTGTCCATGGTGCTGAGCTGTTGGCCCTACCCTACCTTCTCAATAAATACTGAGCAGAAGTATCTATTAAGGATGGGTGCTTTTCCTTGGTCCTACCCCACACACTCTCCCTTATCCCCTTTAATCTTTGCAATACCCCCTCTGGACTTTCTCCTTTCATTAATGTATCTATAGAAAGTCTTGTCCCGTTCTTTTATTGTTCATGCTAGTGTTTCCTCAGTTTGGGCCTTTGTCTGTCTTACTGCCTTCCCTGCTTCCCTTAAGGAAGTTTGATACGCCTCCGTATCTTCATCCCACTGCATTCCCTTACATTTCATGAAGGCCAGCTTTTTGGCTTTGACCTTTTCTGCTACTGTTTTTGAGAACCAAAGTGGTTTCCTCCTCCTTTTGCTCTTGCTTTTCTCCCTAACACAATGGGATGTTTCTTTAAATATTGCATCCTTAATGCTTGCCCACTTTGCCTGTAACCCCTCACCTGTGTTTCTTCTTGCTAGGGCTAGCTTAACTATGTTGGCCATCTTATCAAAGTCAGCTCCTCTGAAGTCCCATATTTTTGCCTTGGAATTGGATGATTCAGTTCTGGTGGCCAAATTGAACCATGCCATGTGATGGTCACTGGCCTCCAGGTGACCTTCTACCTGGAGATCTGTGATCCTTTCCCCATTAGTAAGTACTAGATCTAGGTTAGCCCTGTCTCTTGTTGGTTGTTGTACCAGTTGTTCCCTGCAAGTAATCCACTATGTCAAGTTCTTTTTATTTTATTTTTTCAATTGTTTAACCAGGAAAGACACACTAGGCAGAAAGTTTGTTTATAGGTGTGACCTGGGAGCACAGGGAAGTCAAGTGACTTGCTCAGGGTCACACAGTATGCAAGTGGGGGCTGTGGGATTCAAACCCAGGTCTCCAGATTTGTAGCTCAGAGCCTTAAACCACTGCTTTATACTGCCTGGTTCTGGCGGATGTTCCCGCTGGTATTGGCCAGTCTGTATTTGGCATGTTGAAGTCTCCCATTATCAGAGCCTCCCCTTTAGTTGTCATGTTTTGTACATCTTCTAACAGTAATGTGTCTGTATCCTTCCCCTGGCCTGGAGGTCTGTAGAGAACCCCAGTTCATATGGCTGTCCCATTTCCTGTTTCCTGGTTGACCCACAGTTCTTCTGGCTCCTTATGTGTATGCTGAATTTCTGTAGCTTTGATATTTTCATTGACATAAAGAGCCACCCTCCGCTTTTTTTGCACCTCAGTCTCTTTTGAACAGTACATAGCCAGGTACTGAAGTCTCCCAAGTGTGGCTACTGGTGAACCATGTCTCGCTAATGGCTGGGATCTTATTTCCCAGACTGTGGGCATTTGTGTACATGATTTTCCATTGGACAGATTTTGGTGTGTTAGTTGTTGGGTGAGGTCCGGGGTTTCCCCTCTGCGTCATATTGGGAGTCTGACCTTTTTCCTTACCTGGTGATGCAAATGAACTACAAACATATTGAACTCCTGTTTGATCACTATGTGAGAGGGGAGGGGTGTTCTTCCCATTCGATGTACCGGGTGCTGCAACCCTCTCCCCAATTGCTAGTTTAAATATTTTGCAAAGATGTCAAACGTCTGCCCCAATGCACTGACTCATCTAAGACAGATGCAGTCCATCAAATTTAAATAACTTTTGCTCCCAAAATTGTTGCCAGTTACCTACAAATGTGTGTCCATTTTCCTGGCACCAGCCCTTGAGCCAAATGTTTAGCTCCCCTATCTCCCCTTCTCTGACTTTCCATCCTTCTACCCCCCCTCCCAGACTGGCAGGATCTCAAAGAAGGGGATGCCAGATGAAATGGATGACAGTTTGTTTCCCAGCCTGGTCAGGTGTTCCTTGGTCTCCCCAACTGACTGGCTGGTGATATCGTTAGTCCCTATGTGTGCCAAGACATCGATGTTTTCAACTGCTTCCTGCACAATTTTAGCAATGCGGTCAGTATCTCTCCACGCTGATGTAGCTGGGAGATATCTGACCATTACCTTCGACTGGGGGTAGGTATCAACTCTCTGAATCATGGAGTCTTCTATGATCAGAAGTGTTTTGGGGGGCGAGGCTTGACTACTGAGGAAGGTGGCTGCTTAAACTGTCATCTCAATCCCCAGCTATTATAATCCATTAGCAATCACTGTCATCCAGGGCCGCTGACCCCCTTAAGATGTTCAGATGTTGCCGTAGACCCCACTTGCTGCTCAGCGTGGGTTTTATTGTGATCAGTGATCCAGCACATAGCTCTGTAGTGCCGTCTACCTCACGACCCACTCTGGATCCGAGTAGGCCCTGAAGCACTGACCCTACGTGGTGGCCTCTCCTGTTACCGGCTACCTGGTGGCGGTCTTTATACTCCGAGAAACTGCAATCGGCCAAATTTTATTGGAGGAACAATTTTAAAACCCCTGCTCTACTTAACCACTGGGGAATACTACTGCCATGATTCTGGAGTGGTCTTATCTAAAATTGCTATACAAGGCCTAGGCACAACCTCCAAAGATGTAACCGTCCCTCCAGTGGATGTCAGTGCCTCATTGCAACACATCACATCCACGCTAGAGACCCTCTTAACAAGGGTAGATACTATTTCAGCCACCTTATCTGGCATAGTTGCTGAGGCGTGGATGCTCAATGACAAATTGAATGTTACAGAACAGCATACAGATGACCTGGAGGCTGGACATGCCAAAATTCTGCAGTGGTTACAGGAACAAGATGAAAAGCTGGCTACTCTGTGGTGACAGGCAGTAGATCAAGAGAACCGTGGGTGACACAATAATATTAGAATCCTTGGGATTCCTGAGGGCTCTGAAGACCAAAACATAGAGAGGTTTCTTAATGAAGAGATCCCTCAAATGTTGGGAGACAGATGGCATGGACCAGTCGAGGTGGAAAGAGCACACCGCATACCCAGTGGCTCCCGATCTCACAATGTTTCACCCAGGCCCTTCATCGCCTACATACTGTGCTGCTCTACAAAGGAAAAAGTACTGAGGGCAGCTAGAGACAGGGGTGAAATACTGTGGCATGGGGAAAAAAATATCGTTTTTTAGAGATTTCTCTGACGAAGTGGCTGCTCACAGGAAAGCCTTTATACCTATCAAGAAATTGCTGGCAGCACAGGGGTTCAAATATGGATTCAGGAATTTAGCCTACTTTTTTTGTATCCCGGGAGGGCAGAAACATACTGGCAGAGACACCTCGGGAGATTGAAAATTGGGCCCTTAGGCACTGGCCTTGGATGTCTCTCAGCACTACAAGTCCCAAAAGGCTATGGACACTGGGTCCACTAACAAGGGACAGGAGGAACCAATTTTCCAGTGACGATTGCAGGGAGGACTATCATTCAGACTGGACAACGTCACTTCTAAATGCCTTCCCCAGGCCCTCTTCTCATCGGAAGCCATCTGGAATGGACAACAATATTAAAACAGCACTAAAATGGCCAGCAGATCATCCCTCTCCTTCTCTACCACAGTGGGGAACAAATTAAGTGACCCATATACGTCAATGTTCATTGAGTGAGCAGGGATCTCCCTCCAAGGGCCTAGGGACAGCACCACCAGCAAAACAGACCAAGAATGAATATCCTACCCTGGACCAATCGGATGCACAAGACATCCCAGACAATCTCATAATGGAGGTGACTGAATCTGCATCCTGGGCAGACTTTCCCTCTGACTTGGCGAACTGTCAGAACTTTCCCAACATCCCAGTTAAACCAGAACTGTTAACCTTCGCGGAGGCATTATCCCAGGACATTTCTATCCACACAACAAGTCCTGCTGCAACTGGGGAGCAAGTTCTGAATGACTGAATATTGTAAGTCTGTAATTTGCTCTTCTTTTGGGGTATTCAATATAATGACACCACGTCATTGGGGGATGCCCAATTAATAAGGGCTTTTTCATCAGCATTGGCTAATTCTTCAGGAGTGACCTTGAAGGCAGCTCAATACTCAATTCCGGGGTAGCTAACTATCGGCCTCTACACCTAGCTAGATTGGCAAAGCCCTTCCAATGGTTTCTTCATTTCCCTTCCCTTCCCTCGAACAGCCATTCGACTGCCCTCTTAAAATCTATAGCCCCTGTAGCAACTATTACTGGGCTTTGGGAGGCTGCCGACGGCATGGCATCTAGCCTTGGCCCACATACTAGAAAAGGGCTTTTGCCTCATTGGCTACGTATATATACTGTATATTCTTCGACCCTCTTCATGCCGTAGTGCAACAAATTCCTTCCCTCCCCCTCTGAACCCTGTTTTTCCACTCAGTTGAACCTCCACTTCCCCTTCTCCCTGATCCCCTCCCTTTCCCTGATTACTTTATTCCTGTGTATATAGCTGGGGATGGAGCTATGTGTTGTTAGTTGGTTTTCTCCACTTTTCCCCATGCAGGTGAAAGGCCAGCATGCCTGAGTGCTCCTCCTTGATGGTGAGGAGGACTGCACCTCATGCATACACCAATTCACCTTTAGCTTTGTGCTTATCTAATCATTTATAGTCCATAACTCTCTACTGTTAAAAAGTTAAAGAAACATACCCCTTAGTGGGGGAATTGTTGTTCTCAGCTTTCATTCTGCTAGGTGAGCATTTGGTTTATATACTTTGCGCTTTAACTTGACTGTTTCCACTTTTGCACCAGGTTATCATTGTTACCTATACTAAGTGAACAGATTACCTTTCCTCCTTACTCAGCCTACCATCCTTCCTTGGTTTCAGGCAGTCTTTCCACTCCTGCTTTTCTATCCCCCTCTGGACAAGGGTGGTGAGTACCTGTACATTATTTAACCATTGGAACCATGATGCAGAATGTTAATGCAACTATAAAACTTGTATCATGGAATGTGAAGGGCCTAAACCACCCGATTAAATGGTCCATTGTTCTTAGTCACTTACACTCCTTGCAGGTGGATATTGCACTCATCCAAGAGACCCATTTCACTGCAAGAATTGTATTGTGGCTTAAGAAGGCGTGGGTCGGCAGTGTTATAGCGAGCACAGCATCAACTAAATCCAGCGGTGTGGCTATTCTGCTCAGGAAATCATGCACCTGGGTACAGGAGCAAGTGGCCTCTGATGCTCAAGGCTGCTGGATTGCGGTCTGCTTTTCACACCCGGGGGGTCATGTGGTACTAGCAAATGTATATGGTCCAAACATGGACAACCCAGAAATCCTGTTGGATCTTAAAAAAGGCTGTAGAATCCTCAGCTGCAGCAAATCCACAGATCTCAATTATGATTGGTAGCAGCTTCAATCTCGCCTTAGATATCTTTCTCGACAAATCAAAACCAACTCCCCAAACACACCCTAAGACAGTGTTGGCCCTACAAGGAACTATGGCGGAATGGGGTATGACCAATGTGTGGTGCAGAGACCACCCATCGGGGCATGACTACTCCTTCTTTTCATCTGCTCACACCGCATATAGCAGGATTGATTTTTGGTTGGCCAATGCCCCTGCAGCTCAAGATATTACCTGTACTAGGATAAACAATATTCTAGTCTCAGACCATGCCCTAGTGTCTTGCCTCTATACGCCCTCTGGGCAGAGTGGATCGGGTGCTAGATAGTGATGTAGTCCTTTACTCCTTAGAGACCCTCAGTTCTGATCTATGATATGGGAGACTGCCAAGGATTACTTCTCTCTGAACCATGCTGCAGATACATCTGCTGCCACGATCTGGGAGGCCTTTAAGGCAGTCTTGCGAGGGCAAATTATTGCCTATACATCACAACAAAACCAGGAGGACAGAGCTAAATAATTTACAATCTGAGCTCTCCTCATTGGAAGACAGATTCAGGGCCTCCACAGCCTGTACACCTGACTCAACACTTCTTCGGGAGATAAGTCGGGTTAAAATACCACATAAACACCATGCTGCAACAAAAGGCAGAATGGATGCTGATCAAGTCCAAGCACAGGTACTGGGAGGGAGGAGATAAGGTGGGGGAAAACATTTGTCCTTTAATTTAAGGAAACAACAGGCTGCCTCACGCATCCACACCCTTAAGAACATGAGAGATCTCGTGGTCACGAGTCCTGAACAGATCAATGAATGTATGCAACACTTCTATCAGTGGCTATATCAGTCGCATGCAATTTAGATCCCAACCAACTGGATCGTCAAGTGGCAGACTTCAGTGCTGCTGCTAACACCCCTCAATTACCTGATAATATGAAAAAAGCCTTAGGCAAGCCTTTTTCTGAAACAGAGCTGTTGAATGCCTTTAACCAGCTCGCCAAAGGCAAGTCACCTGGACCAGATGGTATGACCACAGAATTGTACCAAGCTATGAGTGCAGAGATTAGCACCCCCCCCTCTCTTTTTCTGTACTACAGGAGGCCCATGAGACTGGCATTCTCCCCCCCCACCATCCTTCCACCATCCTTCCCAAAAAATCAGATGACCCCCTTAAATGTGCCAGTTTTCGACTGACTGGCAGGTTAGTGGGACTACTAATGAGGACTTGGATAGGAGGATTTTGTTTTATCAATCATTGAGTGGTGGGATGGGTTCACAGTTGTCGCATAGTTCAGCACAAGGGGTGGGTCAGATTGTGGGTAGGGGCATCTCTGCCTTGCACAGTAGGAAGGAAGGGGACAACTTCCTTAAACACACAGTGCCAGCCAGAGACTGATTGACAACGGGGGCTGGTGACCGCCTCTACAGCCCTGCCTGCCAACAACATTGCTTTTACTTGCACACTGCACAGCTGCCAATTAGCATGCCAAGATGGTGTATTTTTCTCATTTTCTGACTCACACAGTACAGACTACTACTACTCCAAAAGGCTATGCAGCAAGATATTGATGCTGTTGTTGTTGTCAGAGACTGTCGCTGACAGAGGAGTTGCAGTTGTGCTTGTTGTGTTCCATGATATACTGATAAAAGTAAAAGGCTATACATCTGAGAACTTGAGCTGCTCTGAAATAAATAAAGATTATTTTTTACCTACAGAGTTGGTTGAAGACAGCAGACAGGCAGCTACGGGGGGTGGGGGGTTGGGATGGGTTTGTATTGTGTTGTGGGGGGTAACTTCAAGCTCACTAGCTCAGACAGACACTACTTAAAATATGTTTTTGCTGTCAGTAGTGCACCTGTACCCTGTCTGGTGATAGATAAATCAAAGGCTCTCCCAGTCTCCAGCTCAGAAAGAAATAATATCACTTTTTTGAGGAGGGGGATTTTGTTATGGGTTAAGGGATTTAAAATGAAGGCTTTCACCAGAAAATGGCTACAGTTGAAAGGCTGGAGCTCAGAAAAAAAATAACAGCACTTCACCATTTCCTAATCACCTTACACTCTGAGACAGGGGTTTGTGTTGCGGCTTTGTGGCAACTTAAGGTTAGCCTGTGTTACAGACTACTGCCTAAGTATAACCCTTGTTTTTTGTTTTTATACAGGGTGAGCTAGGACAGGCAAGCAGGCTGTGAACTAAGCTATTATCAGTCTTATTTAGTTTTTGCTTCAAAAACTTTTTTTGTCAGTAGTACTTTGGAAGCTGGCATAGCTTTTGGCCCTGAGCCCTGCTTTGTGTTAGGCTCAGTTCTGTCTGATAAAGGACATTTTTCTGACCGCATACTCATTACTTTGCTCTGGGGTCCTGTAATCTTCCCAGCAGATCTACTGGGATAATGGTGTCTCTTTCTGTTGTCCTCGATGGTCCAGTAACCAAATTTCTCCACATGTGACATTTAATAGATGTCATGATAACCAGGCTTCTCAAACATATATTTCACCATTAAAATACAGGAAAAGCCACCATTTGAAGGTAAAAATCTCAAAATTTTCTGGGGGACATGCCCCCGGACCCCCCTAGCTTTGCTAGGATTTTGACTGGGGGGCATTGGCCCCCTCAACTTTATACCCCTGGTGACGCCCCTGCCTCTGGCTCTTGGACATGAAGCATCTACCAATTAGGAAAGATAGAAGGAGGAGCAAGGAGCTTGAACTTGTCTGTGACTGGCTGCATGAGGTGGCGGGGAGAGCGTGCCTAGGTAGGAAAGGAGACTTTCAGGAGAGAAGACATCTGTGTTGGTGTGTGGGCAACAAAGTGAGCAACACTTTTCTGCAGGGACGAAGTTTGGAGGTTTGGCCTTTAAATTAAAAATAAGTTAACTGTGCCACTGTCCTGATGTGTCCGGTACCCAGAGAGTGACTAGTGTGTGGCTGTGCAGGTCCCAGTCAGTCCTTCAGCAAAGCCAAGCAGCAATCGTGTGAAGGCAGCAAGTGAGTGATCTGTTCATGGTCGGCATCAGCCCATGACCCCGTCGGCTGGGCCTGTCAGGCGAGTCTCATTCAGTCTCAGTCAGGTCTTCAGAGTCAGTGAGGAGGAGGAGTGGAAGGTGCACTAGTTCCACTGTGAGGAGTACAGGAGTGGGGACATGGGTCTGGGTTGGGAACCGTCCGGTTGGGTTGGGAGGAGGGAGCACACAGCTTCAAAAAAACACTGACACCACCACTAAGTGGAGCAGCAGTGGCAGCCTGAGCCATGGAGCCACCCAATGCCGCTGACCGAATCATCACCCAACACCTGATGGAACTGGCAACAGGCTACTACAGTGAGCACGGTACTGTATGGGATGTGTATGTAAGGCCCACCAGGGCTGGGCAGTGGGCAGTAGGAAGAAAGAGGATGGTCTCTCACAGACTACTCAGTCTGTCTGTGTGTCTGCTGCATGCTGGGCTGGCCTTGTTTTGCTGGTTGAGGGCTTGGGGGCTTATAGGGCCTAGGGGTCGAACTTGAAAAGCCAAGGTGATCGATCATCATCAATCTACTGCTGGCAGCCCAGCTGGGCACTCTCTCTGACTGTAGTGGCACTGTGAGTAAGTTAGACTCCCCACAAGGTCATGGAGCAGGCCAGACGCAGGTGGTCAGTTATTGAGTTCCCAGACCCATAGGAGGCCGGAGTGTGGAGCATGGTCGGTCGGGTCCAATGGACAAGATTTTTGTTGTTCGTCACTGTAGGAATTGGATAGACTAAATATTAAGGTACTCACGGCAAGATGAATAAAATTTAAAAAAACACATTAGTGTACATGCTGAAAGTCAAAATAAGTTTAGAAACTGTGTCAGAATTTTTTTTTTTAATTTGCATGAAGTTTTTTTAGCTTTACATTTAAACTATGGGTCCATCTCAGTTGTGGTATACCTTCAGGAGGTATTTCTAGGGGTCCTCCCTTAAACTGTTTTTAGTCTCACAGATTCTACGACTACTAGTAGACTAACATATATTGATGATTAGCTCTGTTTGCAAAGAAATGTACCTTCTAGCTTCTGTGGGGTGTTTAAGAGGCCCTACCTGTACTGTATTTTAAATGCTGTTCTTCTAAGTAACTAGTATTACTACTGCTTATGTTTCTGTACTGTATACTGTTTTACTGCCCTGCTTCAACTTGCTACTTTCAGGGACTTAGTCTATTTTGTTGTTTTTTGACTGGTTATTGTGCTTTAGTGGGTCCCTACTGTGTGTGGATTTGTTTCACTGCACTTTGTATTTGCACTTTAAAGAGCAGCCTGCTTCTTAGCTACTGCTGACTAGTTGCTGCTCCCTCCAACATATGTGAAAGGAAAGGAAAAGTAAATGTGTTTATTGTTCGGTCAATGACCTTTACAATAATAAGAAATACAAGAAGTATTACATAGTACAATATAATAATAAATATTCTTATATAAAAATACATACATTTTTCTGCTCCATAATTATCTTCTGAGAATAATTTAAACATTCTATTTAGCATATAATTCCTAATTTATATCCTTCCTTAAATTTGTCACATTACATATACAGGATTTTTACATATTTCACTACACACAATATGAACTTAGACTATTTTCCATACTCTAATATCTTGAATGATAACTATTTGTGCTGTACTTTTATTCTGGATATTGCCATAAGAAATCCTGCAGTTTTATTAATTATTAGGTTGCCGTTTGTTGTAAAGAGAATATTTACTAACAATAGCTTGTCATTAGTATCAATGTTATCCCAAATTGGGATAAGCCATTGTTTTCTTGAAACATCATACCAAGGGCAAATCATAATCACATGAAATAGATCTTTGTATTTATTAGTAGAGGAACAGTGACATGCTGAAGCGTCCACTGCTTTTTATGTTTGCTTGCACGCATGTGCAAAAAACATAGTGCCATCATCCGAGTTTTCGGAGGTGTGACACCCTGTCTTCCTATTCAGTCAGTGTGTTTGCAGGCACGGCCACAGTTCGCTAATGAATGCTGCACCTGTTTATGGCAGCAGTTGAAAATGCAGTGCCATACAGTTCAAAGAGCTATGCTTCAGTGAGCAGCGATAAGATATCGCGTGCTCATCGCCCCCCACACACCGCATATTGCGTGTCATGTCTGCGCACACACTGTATGGCGATGGGTGTCCAATCCCTGTCAGCTCTGCTGTGCTCCCCCAACAGAGGAGTTCCAGGTGCCGCACTGGGAGCCCACTCCAGCACGGCAACAGTCTGTATTGCTTTGTGAAGTGTGATATCCTCTTGGCTCCACTGTTTCCCCAAGAGACTACGGATGCACTGCTGGGAGCCACCCAACATGGCAATAGCCTGCATGGCCGACGGAGGTGCCCAACCTCCGCCGGCTCCACTGCCCCCAGACAGTCTTCCAGCTGCCACGCTAGGAGCCCACCCAGCATGGCACAAGTCCCGCATTGTCTAATGGAAAAAAAAAAATCTGAAAGAAAAACCTTCCTCACTGACTGTCCTGACTCCTCCCCACCCGCGCCCACCCTCTGAGCACCCTGCCTCCCCACACCCCCACCTCACCCCAAACTTACCTCCGCAGTCTGGCGCGATGATCTTCAGTGGACCGGGAACATGTCTGTACTCTTCAAAGTCGACTGCGAACTGAAGAAATGCCGGTAAGCTGTATAATGGAATAAATACGTTTTTTTCAACTTTGATGCATATTTCAGGCATTTTGGGGAATTTTTATACCATATTTTCAACATGGGGTTTTTGGGACCCCACCTCATGAATTCTATCACTGTCATTTTGTTAATCGGGCCCAAAAGGTGATTTCACGGTCACTGCACGGAACCACCTTTTGGGACCGATTTACAAAATGACAGTGTCACAGTTCATGAGGTAGGCCCCCAAAAAACCTACGTTGAAAATTTGGTGAAAAAATTCCCCAAAATGACTGTTTTACGAACATGCATTGAGCTGTTCCTACGCACACTCATAAGTTTGCAAATTTTCAATATGTTTACTCCAGATTTCAACATTGCCATTTTACCACACCTCCTTATGAGCAGTACAGCTGTCATTTCTCACATCTTACCCTAAATGTGTTTCCGCGCATGTAGCGCTCAGTGGCAGTCAGTGTGCGAAATCAATGTTCGGGCCAGATTAAGAAAATCACAGTGACATCGATCATGAGCAGAGGTGTTAAGATGGCTATGTTAAAAATTTGGTGAAAAAAATTCCCCAAAATGACTATTTCACGAGCACGTGTTGTGCTGTTCCTACGCACACTCGCAAGTTTGCAAATTTTCAATATGTTCACCCCAGATTTTCAACATTGCCATTTTACCACACCTCCTTATGAGCAGTAATAGCTGTCATTTTTCACATCTCGCCCAAAACGTGTTTCCGCCCATGTATCGCACAATGGCGCAGTCAGTGTGCAAAATCAATGTTCGGGACAGATTAAGAAAATCACAGTGACACTGTTCACAAGCAGAGGTGTTAAAATGGTTATGTTAAAAATTTGGTGAAAAAAGTCCATAAAATGACTGTGTTACGAACGACCAATGTGCAGTTTCCATGCACCCTCATAAGTTCATGGATTTCTAATATTTTCAGTCCAGATTTTCACCAATGGCATTTTTCCACACTTCCTTATGAACAGTACAGCTGTCATTTTTGACACCATGGCTGAAATGTGTTTTCGCACTTCCAGCGAAGAAATGCGTGATCACTGGGAAATCACTGTTCGGGACAGATTAAGAAAATCACAGTGGCACTGTTCATGAGCAGAGGTTCCGAAATCCCTGTGTTGACAATCTGCTGTAGAAAATCCCCAAACTAATTGCATTATGGGTGTGCTTTGAGCATTTTCTATGCATGCTCGTGACTTCACCAGTTTTTTTTTTATATTTTCACTGCAGATTTTCAACATTGCCATTTTTTACACCTCTCCATGAACAGTACAGCTGTCATTTTTCACATCCTGTTAGAAATGTGTTTTCGCACCTGTGGTGCCAAATGGCGTAGTCACTGTGCGAAATCAGCTTTCGGTTAACAAACTGATATTGCCACTGTTCATAAGATGGGGTCACAAAAAAATGTTGAAAATTTGGAGTGAAAATGCGCCAACTGAGCCTGAAGGGATTGGGGTTCCGACCATAACGCCCCACCCCAGGAGATTGACAGGCATCAGGGGTGTGACTTGGGAATTCTCACCTGTAATGCTCATAGCATTCCACACCCTGCAGCCAGTGAGAGGCATCAAGGTGTGCCTTGGACTCTTTGGCCCCAAAGTTCACCCCATTCTCCTATACAGGACCCATCTCACCATATTTCCTGATGGAATGGGGTGAGCATAAGGGCCAAAGACCCCAAGGCACACCATGACACTTGTTAGTGTCTGCAGGGTAGGGTGTGGTGAAATGGCATGACCATTATGCCTGACGACCCAAAGGAACACCCCAATGCCTGTCAGTCTCTGCAGGGTGGTGGTGGGGTTGGCTTCAGTTCAATACTTCACTGGCATTCCTATTATGCAGATCCCTAACTCCTACGCTACCAATGCCAATGCCAGCAAGCAAACATTTGGCATTGACAAATGCTTGTTTATATCTGGACAATAATACATTACTAGGAAACAGTTCTAAACTAAATCTTGTATAACTGTCTTTGTTTTAGGTTCGATAGGATATTTAAGCAATAAGCTATGGGGGGTGTGGATTATCAGGGGATTTACCATGGCGGGAGTGGTTTGCCCACGAGGTGCAGCCAAGTTGGTAAATCCTCGCCAGCCGTGGTAAATCCCCCGATAGCCCACATCCTCTGAATGGCTTATTGCGATTATACCAAGGTTCAGTTTTTTTACTATAATAAAATACAAATATTAAAGAGGTTGATTTGTTTTTTTATTTTTACTGTATTTATTCCTGTGCTGCAAATGATTTTTTGGATAGTCTCATCAACAGCAGTTGATTATCAGAGGATTTACACAGGTGGTAAACTGCCAGTCTGATGATTTCATTGGCTGTTCACTTATGTCCATGGTATAATTAAGCAATGATGCATGACAGGGTGTGGTATATCATGGGATATTGTCATGCCTCGGGTGGTTGTGCATGAGGCCACAGGTCAAGTGCGTCCAACGACCCGAGAAGTGATGATATCCCACGATATACCACACCCTGGAGTGCATTATTGCTATTATGAACTGGTTTAATAGTTTTCTCAGAGAAAATAATAAAAAATATACTTTTAAAATATTTTAATGCCTTTTTTGGAGTGATGGAGGAATATCTTTAAAAGAAATAGTTCCTGAAGCGTATGGGCAGCAGGTAGCGCTGTTGTAAGTGGAGTTCATGGAGGAGTGCAGCTGTGAACTCAGTGTCACTCTCTCAGCACTACTCCTGAACTCTAATTTCTCTGCATTTGACCCGGTCCTGCTGCATGGTCTGGGACCAGGTGAAGATCTGTGTGGATTTTTTTTTTTTTTGTGAAAGTGCTGCTGACGTGGGACTGCGATTATGTCAGTTGTGCTCTGGTCTCCTCACCTCACCAGCACCTGTCCCTCCGAGATGCTGTGTTGCGATTGTTGCATTGAGCAGAGGGGTAAACTGCCTGCGTTGTCTTCTGAAGAGAGCAGGTGAAGTTGGCAAAATCATTTTTAGTAATAAAAAGCAGCTGCTAAAGTGGTGAGGTTGTATTGTCTACCAGCTGGCAGATGTTGGATTGGGAAGGGCTGTTGTGGTATTGCGGGTGTTTTCATGTGAGTGTCCATTGAGCGGCATTTCTTGTTTGGGAGCAGGTGCTCTATTTGTGTATGCCGTACTTGGTGGGAGTTTCATTTCAGCAGTGGGAATAGTTTTTAGGGTTTTTTTTTTTGCACTGGTTATCTTCATGAGTGACTCGCTCTAGGCCTCTGGACATGGTGAACATTGCTGTCGGAGAATCTGATGCCCGTGAGGAGACTGGTGGCCAGAGGTTTTTTTAAGCCGTGATGATATAGCCCGATATCATCACGGCTTGAAAACCCTTTTAGCCAATCAGGTTCGCTAATTTCTTTTACCCAGTTCATAATTAAATATTCTCTATAACAAAATATGAAATCATTACCCCGTAGCCATGGTGATATTCTCTTTTTTGAAATTACTTCCAAATCCGTAAGTTTGAAGTGGTTATCAATCTTATTTATAACATATGGTTTATACTTCAGACTACTAGTTATGTTATTGTCCAAATATTTTTTTAAATATTTAAGACCTGTTGCCTCTAACATATGCAATACCTCACCTGCCCCAGAGTTGAGGGGCAGAAATAATTCCTTTTGTTTCTGCCCAGTTATGAAGTTATAATGCTGCTAAATCCCAAATGCTACAATCAGAGCTGCTTCCTGACCATAACCCACCAACACACCCCCACGCAGGCACATACAGCCCCATTTTGTGATGTCAGAAGGTGAAGGCTGTGTGTGCACATGCCCCATTGATTTCAAGGGGGGGGACTTTTCCATACATTTCATTAACTTTTATAGTCGAAATTTTAATTTAAAAAGTTGAGAAATTAAAACAGTATGACAAACTACTACATAATAAAATTCAACGATGGTGAAAGTTGAGCAAATTGGTTAGATTTTCTTCAGTTAGTTGAAGTCAGAAATTTCAAACTAGTTGAAAAAAATCAGTCATAATGTGTGGTAAATCAGTCATAATTGTTTTTTCAACTGACTCCGGGGTCTACACAGTATGCAAGTGGAGGTTGTGAGAATCAAACTCAGGTCTGGTCTGCTGGATGCATCAAGCTCATTCACAACTCATTCCTCTAACCTCTAGGCTATACTGCCAGCCCAGTAACTCTATTAATGACAGAGGTGAACTGCTGGCGCCATCTTAACCTTTCTCTCCCAGGTAAAGTGGTTGCGATCCATATGCTGCTACTACCCCAGGTAGCATACCTTCTTAACAATCTCCCTATTACACTATCGGGCAAAGTGTTCCACCCTTTAGACAAACCAATGTCTTTTTTCTTTGGGAAGGTAAGGCACCAAGATGGAGTCGTAGCAAGATGAGGGCCCACTGGACCAAGGAAGGTATGGGACTTCCTCAGCTGCAGGGGTACCACTGGTCTTAAATCTCTGTCCAAGCCACCAAATGGTTCATCCCTCCCTCTTCTGTGCCTACCCAATGGGTTCAACTAGAATCCCAGCTGATGCAGAATATCCCCTTAAGTCTATTACTCAAAAATGCCCCTATAAACCCCAGTAGGCTCACACCGGTTATGATCGAGACCAGGAGGACAAGGTTCAATCTTATGGTGGCCTCTAACATCTTGAAGGCAGCAAGCTTTATCCCATTCCAGTACATGGCTCTCTGGCATAATCAGCTTCTCACAGTAGACAATAAAACACTTTGTTGGCCAACATGGGAGAATAAGGGGATATGCTTTGTCCAAGATTTATATATGTCCAATTCCTTCACGTTGATGTCATTCAAACAGCTTAAAGCTCATTACCCCCTTCAGTCTAATGACTTTTGCAGATACCTGCAACTGTATAGCATGGGCCAAGCTCTTGGTGGGACATACATTGCTGATCCCAAGTGGCATTGACTGGCTTCTCTACACCTAAACGCCTCCTCCCAAGGCATAGCAGGGAGATTCTACAACACATGGCATGAGGCACAATCGGATCATACTGAATCATGTTGGGCCACCTGGAGTACGGACCTTAAGGTCCCCATTACCTCAGAAACATGGTCCAGATGCATACACCTTGCCAACTCCGCATACATGGATGTCAGGAGCCAACTAATACAACTCAAAATCCTCCTTCGATGGTATCGTACGCCCGCAGCCCTACACTCATGGGGCATTCTTCCTCATGCACGGTGTTGGAAATGTCAGCATGAGCCAGCTTATCTTGTTTGTTTGTTGAATTTTGTTGACCCGGTAAGCCCACTGGGCCTAGAAGTCCCTTTTTTAGGGGCGACCGGGGTGGGGGTACAGATGATAAGCAATTGAATTTGAACCAGATTAAGCTGTTGGTAGTATTTTACTGAATCTTGCACCTTTTGTGGGAATGCCTGGCCTTAGCTTCTTTTTGGTCAGGCATAGCAATGGACTGTTCTGGGGTACTAGGATTACCCATCGACATTTAAAATCCACTGCTCTTACTGGAAGACTCTGTCCCCCTGGACCAATGAACTAACTGGTATTTCTATACAGAGAACATGGTTTATATACAGTTGCATGGTTCAATGGTGGACCTGCCCTCTTGTATTTGAATCCTTCTCTGTTATGGCTTGCCTTGTCTTCCTTTTATCATTTGACTCCCCTATTACTGCACCATTGTGTTTGTGTTTATATACTTATTTACATGTATTTATATGTTTTTATGATGGATGTTACCCGACCCTCTTCTAACCAGGTCCATCTTGTAAAAGAACTCTGTTCAATGATGTTCGCCTGGATAAATAAAGATTTTGATTGATTGATTGATTGATTAATTGTTTGATTGAACTGTTGAAACCTCATAAAAACTGACTCTTAACAGTCCTTTTGAAGGTTAAAAGGCTTCTATTCCTGTCCTGGAGACAAACATCACCTCCATCTATTTTCCCTATGGCATTCTGCCTTAGCCAGATTAGCCACCTTTGAAAGGCTTACATATGCAAATAGAGGGCAACTCACTTATACTTTCAGAAATGGGGAGCATACCTCAACTCCTCCCTATGCAAGGCTCCATCCTCCCCAACCCCCCGGTGAACCCTCCTGTCTAAAGGAGGCCTTTTGGCATAAAGGACCTTTACACAGACATACCCTCAGAACATGTACTGTATTAGTTTATTGCTGTGCAGCTATAACCTTTCTTGCTGACGTATATATCTCCTTACTTCTACATCTTTCCTCTAATCTCTTTGTTAAGATAACCTTCTGGAAGCCCTCAATGCTAATAATAAGAATAATCTTTTGCACTTTGCCGAAATTTTTATTTTTCTGCCTGTGAGAAATGTTGGAGTACCTAGGATTTATACATAGGCTAGGTTAGTACTTGATATTGTCTGTTTAAGAATACTGAAGGACAACTAGAGACAGGAAGATATATGTAACCTCCTACGTCTTGATAAGGAATGTATAGCCTGGATTGTTTACGCTGATGTACTTTATACTAAGTACATGTCTCTCTCCTTGTTCACAAAGACAATGAATAAACAAAAATTATTCTATGATAAAAAAAGAAGTGTTTTGGATTTCCATTTTGCTTTTTTTGTTTTGGTCCCTGTTTTGGGCAAGTTTTGTTGCTCAAGCTCCAGTGCTGCAGTGTACTGCTCTGAAGTGTCCTCTGTCACTTTTTTTGATTTTGGAGATAGAAGCCGATACCTGTTTGTAGTTTTTATATGGTTTGTGGAGGTGATACATTGGAGAACACTGAGTGATGGGGCACCTGGTTTGCCCCTCCTAACCACCTGCCTGCCTCAATGACCAACTACCCTCTGCAGTTGAGGTGCTTCAGTTGGAAGTTGTGGAAATTCTGAGTGGTTCTTATAATATATTTCCTCCTGAATATGTGATTTGAGGTACACAATCTCTGCCCATGCTGCTGGGATCTGAGCCCTTAGATCTCCAATGGTCCAGTATGTAGGAAGCATCCTAAATCCTGTATAACTGCCTTTTTTGAAAAGTTTCCCTCAGTACCTACAGTTAATAATATCAATTCCAGTTAAGTTGCCAAGTTTATAACCTGGTCTGAGTAATTAGAAGGAGGAAAATGAAAGCATAAATTTGATTTTTTGTTTTGTTTGTTTGTTTGTTTTTTGTATAACTTGCAAGAAGTTAACTTATTTGTGTCCCTGTAAGTGAGGTCACTGTGTGGATACCCCTCTGATCCTCCCCTTCTTGCTTTGCCACATTAAATGTCACAACTGTACTACTCTATAAAAGGAATGTAGCATAGGGTGGTTGGGGATGGTGGTGGGTGGCTTGGCCCTTCCCCTGCTGAAAAAGAAGAACCTCAGAGGAAAGAAACAAGGAGGTTACAGCAGAAAGAATCAACCTACCAACAAATGCAGTAGCCCTGAAAGCTTAGCCTAATGATAGCTAAAACAGTAAAACCTGTAAAGCACCACCTGTAATAATTTCATAGAAGATATAGCTTGCAAAAAACACTTTGCTACAGAGAAAAATAAAGCAGTAACAGAAGATATACCTTGCAAAAAACAATTTGAATCAGAGAAGATTACAGAAGTAATCTGTAAGCACAAAACAGTAACAAACCTGTAGGCATACCCTATAATAATGCAGCAGACAGTATACCCTCAACAGCAATCGGAATCAGAGAACAATAGAGCAGTAAAATGTTAAACAACAGTGACAAACCCTGTGAGCACAAAAGAAAAATAGTAATGTACAGTAAATTTACCTAGCCAGAAGAAGTCTTGACCTTTTTCCTTGCTCTGATAATGTTCCTTGCTCTGTCCTTACAAGAAAACCTAGAAGAAAAAAAGCTCAGGTGAAGCTAGGTGCCTTTGTCAGCAAACCTAGCCAACAACCATTTTAGTTAATTGCTCACTTTGCATTTGGAGCTGGAAGAAGCAGGAGCTACAGTGAGTGTTCCTGGGGACTAAAGGGAAGTATTTATTCTTGTAGTTTGGTTAGCTTGTAGTTTGGTCTGGATAGTTTATACTGGGCATGCCAGTGTCAGTTGTCAGGCAACTATAAACACTGGGCCACCTAAAGGCTCAGTGTGGGTTTGCTTGTGAGCCAGTCATCGAGGCACAGGTCAGGAAGCATAGGGAAAATCCAGGAGCAGTTGTAAAAATCACCAAAACTTTATTTATTTTAGCAGTAACATAAAATAAAACAAACCTGTTCAAAATAACAATGTACAGAAGCAAAAATAAAACCTTTCTTGTAAAAAATATTTCTTGGGGGAAATAAATTCCCTTGCAGATCAGCTTAGCTGTTTTTATAAGTCTTTTTCAACCCTATCCTTTGTAAGCATCCTGTTCTTTGTCAATTTCTGGAGCTGCTTAGAACATTGAGAACTTCCTGAGGTCCCCAAAGCCTTTGCAAAAGGCTCAGGCATGTGCACTTAAATGACCTCTAGCTTTTTACAGTTATCTCAAATCACAAATGTATACAGTTCAACAGCAACACTAATCATCTTTCAAACAAAAGGGATCCCAATATCAGCTTCACTACATACACTGATTCTCATATATTTTATATTAGCAGATACCGATATGCAAGCAAAAAGACAGCAACAGAAAACTGAGACAGTGAGAGGCAAAGGACTGTGAGACTGTTTAAGTTGATCAAGTCCAAAGTCTCACAGGAAAATTTGGTTGTGCAACCAGACAGAAGAGACAGAAAAGGAAAGAATACAGATCCTTGCATTTACACACTTTCTCCATAATAAATGGGACATGGTCCTATTCTAACCTGTCACATAGAAACATAGAATTTGATAACAGAGAAGGACCACTTGGCCCATCTAGTCTGCCGATTTCTTTAGCTAATGGATAGGCTGCAGATCCTAGTTAACCAACAGCCTACTTCCTCCTACCCCAACTAGAATTGCCTTATGTCTGTCTAATGCATTCTTGAATTCCCCCACTGTTTTTGACTCCACTGTCTCCTCAGGAATGCTGTTCCATGTATCCACAACCTTCTCCATGAAAAAATACTTCTTTGCATTACCTCTGAGCCATCCCCCCTCTATCTTCAAATTGTGCCCCCTTGTTCTTGCACATCTCTTTTTCTGAAAGATGCTACCATCTTGGACTCTGTTGATTCCCTTGATGTACTTGAAAGTTTCTATCATGTCCCTCCTCTCCTTGAGTGTATACATATTAAGCTTCTTTAATCTCTCTTCATATGTCTTCTGGTGCAGACCCTGCACCATTTTAGTTGACCTCCTCTGGAGAGCCTCCATTCTGTCTATGTCCTTGTGGACATGGGGTCTCCAGAACTGGATGCAGTACTCCAGATGGGGTTCTCACCAACTGTCTGTACAGAGGGATAACAACTTCCTATTTTCTACTGGTGATGCCTCTCCCTGTGCATCCCAATATCCCACCAGCCCTCCTTACTGCCTTCTCACATTTCTTGCCAACATTAAGACTATCTGATATGACTACCCCCAGGTCCCTTCCCATTTCTGTTGTTGTTATTATCTCACCTCCCATTGTCACAAAGTCCATGGTCTACTTCAATGAACCAGGAATCCAAATGCTTATACAACTGAACATTGTCTAACAATTTTACATTTTCTACATACTGTGATCATAAATAATGCCAACATTTTTGTTCCACGTTCCCTTAAAGGTGCTACACATATGTAGCCCATCTCTAGTGCCATACTAGAGAGGACCACTACCCCTGCCTTGGTGGCCACTAGCCAGGTTAAGGGGCCTGGGTTCCTATAAGCTGTTGCCTGGGGGTCCTTTCCCATAAGATAACAGATAAAAAAAGGTGGTGCCTCCTGTGATGTGGACAGCCAGTTCTGAGTGCTGTATGATTATTTTTTGTAACATAAAAATGGGTTATTGACTGTCTCTCATGAGAGATGCTGAAACAGCATGTGAGACACACACACACAGGTTTTAGATGCAAGGTGTTACCTGGAAGGCCAGAAGCTAATTATAGACTAGACCAGGCCTTAATTGGAAATCTCCTGTTTGTCTAGTTTATGGTAGCTTGTCAGATGCTAGGCTACCATCATAAATGTTTATGACGTTCAGAGGAAACACAGTTAAATTTTCATATGGTGATACAAAGCATGTTGCACCTCTGTGAGAGCTGGCAGAGAGATATAAGACCCTTTGATGTCCTGGAAAGGGGAAGCTAATCATAAGATCAAAGAGAGTC
The DNA here is from genome assembly GCA_016271365.2 of Neoceratodus forsteri. Taxonomy (NCBI): domain Eukaryota; kingdom Metazoa; phylum Chordata; order Ceratodontiformes; family Ceratodontidae; genus Neoceratodus; species Neoceratodus forsteri. Next base: position 1,279,519,254 of record CM057454.1, read on the forward strand.
ATTTGAAAAAAAATGTGTTATGCTGAGTTTACAGAATTTAATACTTGGATAACACATCCTGTTTTTGTATAGATATATTTTTTATATATTCTGACAGGGAGGAACCAGGTGACCTCACACAAAGGGGTTGGCCAAGACATTTTTTTTAAACAATATTCTGTTTTCCTTCAGAGACTTTTATCTACACTCTGACAAAGAAACATCTTTGAGCACTTTAATTAGGTACTTAGAGAGAGAGAGACAAATCTAAGTACTGTAGTAGGAATTGCACTGTTTAAACCTTGTTCTTTTAAAAGATTTGTATGGTTCTTGTGATATATGGTTCTGTATTTTATGTGTTACACATTTTTATCTATTTTAGTAAAAACTCTATTTTTAGAGCCTACTTGGTCTGTCTTGGAATTTCTTTTCTTTACCAAGTGAAGTATATATGGTTAAAGCAAACACTGTGCATAAGCTTGCATGGTGATACCAAACTGGAAAAAGGTAAGAGAAAGCTGAGGTCTTTATGAGAGTTTTTAAGGGTTCATTTCTGTACACCTCATTAGGTGCCCGTAGGCAAAGATATCTGGCCCCCCGAAGACATAATTATCTGAGCCTGTGCATTGGGAATGCTAGCAAGAGGTTCATAGTTTGAATCCCTTCAGAACTGAGACCAAAGGTTGATTCAAACCCATAAAACAGACAAAAGGGTTACCTTGTTCTGTTAACTGTGCACAAGACTGCACTCAGAGGTTGGCACTTTGGGAGTAGAGGGCTGACCTGCTGAGTGGGTTTGTGACAGATTGGTGGCAGAGGCAGGATAATTTTGGTATTACAAGCTTTTATTGTTCAATGTGTCAGTTTGAGACCGTCAGTTCACTTGCAAAGAAAGAAAAAGGAAGAATTTTATTTTAAAAGGAGACAGAACTATATCACTTGGTGTACAGTCAAGTTCCTACCCGTTTTATTTTTTTCCAAATTGCAAGTCAGAGTAGCCGTAATTAGGGAAGAAGATGGCTTCCAACTACAGCAGGCGCTCTGTAGACTACTTAAGGCAGTTGTGCAGCGACAGAGGAGTCCCATTCGAGGTGAAAGCCAGCAAGCAGAACCTCATAGATGCCCTGATGGTAGCAGATACTGTACCTAGAAGAGCAAGTCACAGACTGTGACTGAAAAGGACCAAACCTTGAGTGTGGCAGGGCTAGCGGCCAGTGCAGTGTCTAGATCCAATGAGCAGGGCAACAAGGCCATTGTCAGTGAAGTGCCACAGCAGCAGGGGAAGGTCACCAGTATCCTGGATCCAGAAGTACTCAGGCTGCAAATTGAGTTGAGTAGAATGGAGCTGGAGTTCCACAGGGAGAGGGAGCATGAACAGCGGGCGGCAGACCGTGAGGAGTGTGAGCACCAGCAAGCTGCAGTGGGGAAGAGAGAACGAGAATGTCATGAGGCAGAGTGAGAATGCCAAGAGGCAGAGTGAGAACAGACAGACGTGGACTGTGAGGAGCAGGAGCACTAGAGGCAACATGAACTGGAGAAGCTATGACTCCAACCAGCGGCACCAGAGCAGGTAAGTGGCTTGGGTTTAACTGGGACTACAGGACTGGGTTACAAATTGAATTCCAAATTAATAGCCAAATTTATAGAGGGGGAGGATATGGATGCCTTTTTAAATTATTTTGAAAAAGTTTGTATTCAGGATAAAATTCCTAGGGAGTATTGGAGCTTTCAGCTATCCCTGCTACTTATCGGGAAAGCTTGGGATGCATTGGGTCAAATGGACAATGAGGACAGTGATGATTACAGCAAACTTAATGCTGCACTGTTAAAAAAATTGAATTAACTGCTGAATCATGCAGAGCTAAATTCTGTAAACTCAGGAGAAGCCCTGATATGAGCTACGAGGAACTATCCATGAAACAATGTCAGTTTTTAAAACGTTGACGGGAAGGAATTGAGGCAAACTCTGTTGATAAAATTGAAAATGTGATTTTATTAGAACAGTTTTATTGGGCATACCCAGCAAAACTAAAAATCTGGCTAGAAGACCGAGATCCCAAAACAGTGCAAGAGGCTGTGGAACTGTTAGACTGATATGCCAAGAGCAGACCTGTTCTGAGAGTGAATGGGGCAGGTGTGGCAGAGTAGAAAGGGACAAGTGCACCTTCAGGGCAGCAAAAACCCTCACTGCCTCCACCAAAACCAGTTAGCCCCAGGTTTCATAGAAAATATTTCTCTGAAAGGAGAAGTGAATGATGGTTATGTAAAGAACCTGGGCATATTGCCAGACAGTGTCCCAAAAGGGTGAACAATACACAGCCGGGTGCTAGGAAAGAAGTGGGCTGTTTGTGTAGTCCCTGGAAGTATGCCTTTGAACATGAGGGAACACATGCACCCAGTCATGGTGAACGGTGTACAGACGCTGGGGTTAAGGGACACAGGGGCATCCTGACATTGGTGAAAGGGGATCTAGTAGAGCCTGGGCAGCTTATACTTATATGTAAGTTGTTATCCCCCTGTACAGACAGTGGGTGAGACCCCATCTGGAGTACTGCGTGTGGTTCTGGAGACCTCATCTCCGCAAGGACATAGAAATGATGGAGGCAGTTCAGAGGAGGGCAACTAAAATGGTGCAGGGTCTGCAAGAGAAGACATACAGGGAGAGACTAAAGGAGCTTAATATTTATACCCTTGAGGAAAGGAAGGAGACGGGGGACATGATAGAAATGTTTAAGTACCTCAGTGGAATCAAGAAAGTCCAATAGCGTAGCATCTTTCAGAAAAAGAGATGTGCAAGAACAAGGGGACACAATCTTGAGATAGAGGGGGGATGGCTCAGGGGCAATGTGAGGAATTATTTTTTCACAGAGAGGGTGGTGGATGCATGGAACAGCCTTCCTGAGGAGGTTGTGGGGTCTAAAACTGTGGGAGAATTCAAGAATGCATGGGACAGACATAAGGCAATTTTTGTGGGGGGGGTAGGAAGAAATTGGCTGTTGGTTAAATAGGATCTGCAGCTTATCCTCTAGGTAGGGAAATGGGCAGACTGGGTGGGCCAAGCGGCCCTTATCTGCCATCAACATCTGTGTTTCTTTGTTTCTATGTTTCTACCCAATAAATACATCACTGTACAGGACTTTAGTGGTGGAGAGAAAACATTGCCACTGGCTAGTGTTCTCCTGGACTGGGGTGAAACAGGGGGAACTGTGCAGCAGGTGGCTGTTGCCATACTGTTAGCAGTGGATGTGATCCTGGGCAACAATCTAAAACAGGGGATGGTATGTGCAGTTACCCATAGCCAAGTGGCAAGGGAAAATTGTAGTTCCCTGAACCCCACAGAAGCCATTGTGGAAACCACTGAGAGGCTGGTTCCCCACCCTGTGTCTCCAGATGGGGAGATTAATGAAAAGGGGGTAGAAATTTCCCCAGTAGCAAGTAACCACACAGCTACGGAAGGTTACTCCGAAGAGGAAGGGGAGACCACTTGTCAGAGGGTTGGGATTGACAGTGATCCTGAGTTCCCTGAAGCTAGTGCTAGGGACCCTAGTTTAGTGACTGAAGGAGACCTGTCCCATGCCTTGGGAATGTGTGAGGGTTTTGCAGCTGCTCAGAGAAGTGACCCTAGTTTGGAGAAGCTGAGGGCTTGGGCAGACTTGGATGTAGCACAGGAAGATGACGGCAGACATAAGGTTTATTGGGAAAATGGGCTTATGTATACTCAGGCAGTACAGACAGAGGGAGGGATGCTGGGCAGGCAGCTTGTCGTTCCCCAGGGTTATTGTGAGCAGTTGCTCAAGATTGCACATGATATTCCCTTGTCTGGTCATCTGGGAATCGCATGCACTACACAGCGGTTGGTCCAGAATTTCTATTGGCCTAACTTCATCCAGCAGGTGAAGGAGTATTGCAGGTCCTGTCACCGGTGCCAAGAAATAGGGAAGGCTGGCAAGAAAACCCAAGCTGCCCTGATTCCCTTGTCCATAGTGGAGATGCCATTCCAGAGGGTGGGAATGGATATTGTGGGGCCTTTAAATACCCCAAGCTCCTCAGGGAAGAGATTCATCCTGACTGTGGTGGATTATGCCACCTGGTACCCAGAGTCTGTCGCCCTATCTTCACTGAGGACAGACAAAGTGGCAGATGCCTTACTTGGGATTTTCTCCCATGTTGTGTTTCCACAGGAGTTTATTACCGATCGAGGGGGATTCTTCATGTCAGACTTGATGAAATGTTAATGGGAGAAGTGTGGGGTGGTGCAGAGATGCATGATACCATATCATCCACAAGCCAATAGGCTTGTGGAACAATTCAGTGGTACCCTGAAGTCAATGCTCTGGGTGTTTGCTGAACAACATGGGATGGACTGGGAGAAATACTTTCCCCACCTGTTGCTTGCATACAGGGAGGTGCCCAAGAGTCAACAGGATTTCCCCCTTCAAACTCTTATATGGACGCCGGGTACATGGGTCCCTAGACTTGATACGGGAGGACTGGGAAGGCAAGCATGCCACCCAGGGAACTGCCATTGTGGATTTAGTCCTTAGGTTTAGGAAAAAACTGAAGGAGCTTATGGGGACAGCCCAGAGCAACCTGACAGCTGCCCAACAGAAACAAAAAGTGTGGTATGGCCACAGAACCAGAGCTTGCTCGTACATGGTGGATCAGGAAGTCATGATCCTTATTCCGGTCCGGAAAGACAAGATGCAGGCTGAGTGGGCAGGACCATACAAAGTGGTTAGGAAGGTAAATGATGTGAACTACATAGTGGAGTTTCCTGACCGAAGACAGACAGAAAGGATGTACCATGTCAACATGATGAAACCATATGCAAATAGCGTTGACATGGTGTTTGCAGTGTGTAGTCCAGCAGAGGGGATGGATGAAGGAAACCCCCTTCTAGACTTTCTGTAAGAAAGCAAGCGGGAGTCCTCTGTGGAGGCAGTAAATTTGTCTCCCCAGTTGGCCCCGGACCAGATCCAGAAAGTAAGGGAGGTTTTAGCAGACTTTGCCCCATTATTTAGTGCCAAGCTTGGACTAACCCCCTTAATGACCCACACTGTGGAGACAGGGACAAAGATGCCCAAACGGTGGACAGCATATTGGGTGTCAGAGGCTGTCCAAAAGGACATTAAGAGGGAAGTGGAGGAGATACTGGATTTAGGGGTAATCCAGAGATCCCACAGCCCCTGGGCCTCACCTGTAGTCCTTGTGCCTAAGCCAGATGGCTGTACTCATTTCTGTGTGGACTATCATGGATTGAATGCAGTCACAAAGTCAGATGCCCGCCCAATGCCCCAGACAGACAAACTCCTGGACAGGTTGGGGGGTTACCTACCTTACGACTATTGACCTGACCAAGGGGTATTGGCAGGTAGAGTTGTCAGACAGAGCTAGGGAGAGGTTGGCCTTCATCATTCAGATAGGCTTATTTGAGTTTAAAGTAATGCCTTTCAGAATGAAGAATGCCCCGGCCACTTTCCAAAGGATGGTGAACCAGGTGTTAAATGGTGCTGAGGAGTACGCAATGGCATACCTGGATGACATTGCCATCTTTAGTGCCAGCTAGGAGGAACACCTTTCCCACCTTAGGGAAGTGCTGGGCAGGATACAGAGGGTCAGGCTCACTGTCAAAGCCGAGAAGTGCTAGGTGGCCATGGGAGAAGTGGCATACCTCAGGCATGTGGTAGGCTGAGGACAGCTCCATCCTAACCAAATAAAGATAGAGGTAATCCAGGTGTGGCCCAGACCAGAAACCTAGAAGCAGGTCAGGAGTTTTCTAGGGACAGCAGGGTACTACAGAAAATTTGTACCCAATTACAGTGCCCTGGTTGCTCCCCTATCTGACCTGACAAAGAAAAAGATGCCAAAGAAAGTTACCTGGGGCCCAGCCTGTGAGGAAGCCTTTACCAAACTAAAGGAGGCACTGTGCATTGCTCTTGTTTTGACAAGTCCTGACTATAGCAAAACCTTTATAGTTCAGACTGATGCCTCAGATGTGAGTATTGGGGCAGTACTGAGTCAACACCAGCCAAGGGAAAGATCACCCAATAGCATACCTGAGTAAAAAGTTTCTTCCCAGTGAGTGGGCATACTCCACAGTGGAAAACGAGTGTCTTTCCATAGTGTGGGCCCTAAAGAAATTAAAGCCATACTTATATGGGCAGCATTTTGTGGTGCAGACTGACCACAACCCCCTGATTTGGCTGACGCAGATGGGAAAGAACAATGGTAGATTGCTAAGATGGAGTCTTGCTTTGCAAGGGTATGATTTGACAATCATACATACTGTAGGACTGGAGCCAAAAACCAGAACTCAGATGGCCTGTCTTGTCTCTTTGAGGAGTGAACTGATTTAGACTCATCCCATGCAGGGGATACAGCCCCAAATTCAGTCTAGGTGGGGAGGATTGTGATGTGGACAGCCAGTTCTGAGTGCTCTATGATTTGTTTTTGTAATATAAAAATGGGTTATGGACAGTCTCTCATGAGAGATGCTGAAACAGCATGTGAGATCACACACACACACACACACACACACACACACAAACACACAGGTTTTAGATACAAGGTGTTACCTGGAAGGCCAGAAGCTAATTACAGACTAGACCAGGCCTTAATTTGGAATCTCCTGTTTGTCTAGTTTATGGTATCTTGTCAGATGCTAGGCTAACATCATAAATGTTTATGACGTTCAGAGGAAACACAGTTACATTTTCACATGGTGATACAAAGCATGTTGTACCTCCATGAGATCTGGCAGAGAGACATAAGTCCCGTTGATGTCCTGGAAAGGGGAAGCTGATCATAAGATCAAAGAGAGTCATTTGAAGAAAATGAGTTATGCTGAGGTTAGAGAATGTAATACTTGGATAAGACATCCTGTTTTTGTATAGATATATATTTTTATATATTCTGACAGGGAGGAGCCAGGTGACCTCACACAAAGGGGTTGGCCAAGACAGTTTTTTTAAACAATATTCTGTTTTCCTTCAGAGACTTTTATCTACACTCTGACAAAGAAACATCTTTGAGCACTTTAAGCAGGTATTTAGAGAGAGAGACAAATCTAAGTACTGTAGTAGGAATTGCACTGTTTAAACCTTGATCTTTTAAAAGATTTGTATGGTTCTTGTGATATGTGGTTCCATATATTATGTTTTACATATTTTTATCTATTTTAGTAAAAACTCTATTTTGAGATCCTACTTGGTCTGTCTTGGAATTTCTTTTCTTTACCAAGTGAAGTATATATGGTTAAAGCAGACACTGTGCATAAGCTTGCATGGTGATACCAAACTGGAAAAAGGTAAGAGAAATCTGAGGTCTTTATGAGAGTTTTTAAGGGTTCATTTCTGTACACCTGGTTAGGTGCCCATAGGCAAAGATATCTGGCCCCCCTAAGACAGAATTATCTGAGCCTGTGCATTGGGTATGCTAGCAAGAGGTTCACAGTTTGAATCCCTCCAGAACTTAGACCAAAGGTTGATTCGAACCCACAAAACAGACAAGGGGGTTACCTTGTTCTGTTAACTGTGCACAAGACTGCGCTCAGTGGTTGGCACTTTGGGAGTAGAGGGCTGACCTGCTGAGTGGGTTTGAGACACCTCCACCCAGAGTACAATTAGTGAATCTGATCTCTGTCAGTGCAATCCCCTGGGATGTCATACTAACCCACCTCCCAAACAGTTAACCCAGACATGGACTTTCTTCACTTTACCATGCCCCCATTTCAAACAGTTGTTTTTTCACATTTTAGATAATAACACGCTCACCAAAATCAGGCTTTGGAGTCAGACCATTTCAAAACAGCAACAACATAATTTATTTACATGGGGAGGGTTAGAAATGGGAAAAGTGGAATAGATGTTAAGCAGCACTTTAAAGTTCCGAATTTGCTTGTAGAGATTTAGCACATTCAGACAATCACATTTCCCCCTTTGTTATTTAAACCCAAATTACCCTTTGATTATGCAGCCACCAGACTACCTAGCTATTTAACTGCTGCAGATATTCCCAATACCCAGACCCACTGGTTCCAGTTGCAGAATAATGCCCTGAGTTCTGTCCCTGGGTACTCAGATCTTATGTCGCAGGCCTGAGGTGCAGGTGGTCAGCCAGCACTGGAGCACTTACTTGAATTAAATTAACTTTTTACACCTTTTTCTGTTTGCTGTAACTCTGTCCTTATCTCCAGCCCCAGAGGGCATACTTGAACCAAACGATATACATTTCCCAGGTGCAGGGCAATTCTTGCTTTTACTCAATCAATCAATCAATCAATCTTTATTTAGCCAGGTGAAGCATCATTGAGAAGAACTCATTTTCAAGATGGACCTGGTAGTAGTTACAATGTTAACAACAGTAGAACATAGGGAAGAATAAGGTATACAGCATAATAAGATAAAAGTTTTCAACCTTAAAACAGCATAACATTTGGTAAGGTATACAGGTTAGCTCATACAGCATAAAACAGCGTAACATTTGAAATAGTATATGGTTCATACAGTAGTAGATACATTCATGAACAAAACATTGAAATCAGACAACTTGGTATGACAAGGCATCTGCCAGGATAGCAAGGTAGGCCATGTAGTAACAGATAATAGTCAGATGATAACGGTGTACACCTAGGGCAAAGGTTAGACAGAAGGAGCTCGAACACAAGAAGAGATGATAGAATGAATCAAGGGGAGGAAACAGTTAACGGGGGAGAGGATATAGAAGGGAAGTGAGAAGAAGAAGGATGGCAATAAAGTTTTAGGTTACATAGTTGCAAATTTCTGTGGCAGCCCTGGCAACCAATGTTTTAAAGGTAGCCAACTTAAGTGGTATAGATATTTGAAGAGTTTTTTGTAACTTGTTCCACAGAGTGGGAAGGGAATAGTGTATGGATGATTTGCTGAACCGAGTTTTAACTTTAGGAGTAACTAGGGAAATGTAGGAGGAGCCTCTTAGCACACAGATATCAAGAGAGAAAATAGGAAGGCAGTCAGAAATATATAGGGGCAGTTTCTTAATAATAGCACAGTATGTCCACTTTGCTGCATTTCTGTAGCATCAGGCTGAGGGACTAGGGCATATAAGGAAAAGTGATGAGTAGAGTAGGATGTTCCAGTAATGAATCTTAGGGCACAATGATATGGGATGTCAAGCTTTTTTAAAGCTATGTTAGTCCCTTGTCTGTAAAGAATATTTCTGTAATCATGTAGGGGGAGGAAGGTTGACTGTATGATTCTAGTTCTCACTTCCAATGTTAGCAAGTGCTTAATGCGGAATAATATGCCAAGCCTCTGTTTGAGCTCACAGTTCTGCAACATCAATCCTCATATGACAGACATGACTGAAGTCCAGGGTTGGTGGAACAGCAGATGCAGAGCTGGGCTCAATGCTTGAACAACGTGAAGGGGAACATAGGCTACAGCATGGGTCTTTGCTTGATTGAAAGTCTTGCAGCTAGTCCCCTTCAGCCTGTTGAGGCCCATTGCAAAGCACATGGCAAGGCCTGCCTGCTACAAAGGAGCCAGACCTAGGAGTGGCTCCATGGCCTGGCTCATTCACAGATAAGAGTGCCCTAGCACTCGGGTATAAAGCCCGTGGTCCCCCGCAGCCAGCAGACCCCACTTGATAGGGATTAACGAGTTCCCCCCCCCGGCTCCAGATTCAGGCTGGAATCTTGAAAACATTCTTCTTTTTTACAATGACCAGCTACGAGGTGTAGCCCAAGCAGTCTTTGTTCACTCTTGCTTTGGCTCACATACTAGCCCAAACACTTATTTTTTCAGCTTGTGAATTACAGGAAAAGTCCCTTTTCCTCTCACCGTACTGGTGCAAAATATTCTTTGATGTAAAGAGTCTCTCTCTTCACAATTCTTTTATCACATTTTTCCTCACACTTGCTTCACCAATGACGTGCAGATGAAAATCCAGGATCAGATGCAAGCTTTGTCTTTTTTCCAAGTTTAAGACACAACCTTTGTCATTTTCCAGTCTCATGACATAACCTTTGTCTTTTTTCTCCAAGTTCAAGACACAACCTTTTTTCTTCAGCTCACTGCTGTGATGCACCTTTCTGCAACAGCAGACTTTTCTAGGAAACTGCAGCATTCTCTCTCTTCCAGCAAAGCTGCCCATTCAACTTTCTTTTCTTTCCACTCTCGATGGGGGAAGGCCTGACCAGCCCACCCCCGGGGAAAAGATAGCTGGCAGCACCCTGGCATGTCCCTCTCCCAGTCTTACAGACCCATTTTCTCACAAGGACTGGAGCTCCCACTCCCTGTGGAGGGGCTCTCCCTGAACTCCTACCTGAACTGACTCAGAATCTGAAAGTCCTAGTCTTTTGGGAGATTTCTGGCAGCTCCCCATGGCCTAGAACTTCTGTCCTTTCAGAAAATGTGTATGGTTTGAGGCTCCCTCAGTGCCTCATTGGCTATTCATAAAGGCACCAGAATTTTCCCTGGTCTTTTTCCCCAAGAGTCCTTTCACAAGCCCCATAATCCTCTCAGCAAATCCTAGCCTTATGGTTGGTTGGCTTGAATCACCTGGCTGTAAGACATGGCTGTTGTTGTAAACATTCTTCTCCAGTCCATATAGTGTCTGAACTATAAAATGTCCTTATTGCCAAACAAGTTACATTATTTAGTTTAATGCACCACATGACTGTAGCAGTTATGCCCTTTTAAGCAACTGTAAGTTTTAAGACATTTATTTAGCCCTCTCCCAGTTGCTGGGGCTGTTTTGATAACCACCTAAGCAACCCAGCATACAGTACCATTGCAGACCATACAGGTTTTCAACATTTACCCTCTCCTATAGCCAGATAGTTTACTTTCATTTATATTTTTCCCACTATTAGGTAGCAGCCCCTCCTTCCTACCATACTTTGCCATTCTTTAAACATTTTTATTTTTTTCCCTTCTTGTCACTAGCACTACTTCTTAATTTGCCCCAGCACTGGACAGGCTTGCAGCTCATTAATATGCAGAGCCACCTCATGAATATTACTGAGGCGGGTCCCGAATCCTGTAGGGCAATTGGCACTTACAAAAAATGGTCTCCCCCCCTTCTCTCCAATCCAGCTCAGGTCTCCAGTCCCCATTTTGCTTGCCAGAGGGACCGGGACCACCAGAGAGATAGCCAAAATGGCCACGGAATGGCCGATTGAAAAATGAGCATGTGCAGAGTGCAGGACCTGCACCGAAGTGCAGCTACAGGTGGCAGCTCCACAATTTGGCTCCTCTGAACCTGCTCTTCCAAAAAATTATTCAGGTGCCAGTGGCAGGACTTCTGGGCACCACAAGGGTTACAAGGGGAACCAGCCAGGACTGGGACACAAATGGAGAAAATGGGGCAAGGATGGGGGAAGACTGGGGGAATGGAAGCCCCAAAGGGGCAGACAGGTAATCCCCTGTGACAGGGGGAGTTACACATAACATATAATACAGTATGTACTGTTGTTATCTCAGATCACTGTGCTCTTAAAGCTTTTTTTTTTTTTAATAAATTCCCAAAGGGTTTTAATAGGACCCTCACATGTATAATTGTCCAGATTCCTCCATTTGACTTTAATAATTTCATTGAAGATTAAGTATAGGACCACCACTGATGGCTATTTAGGATATTCATACATTAAGGGAAGGGGAAAGCATTTAGACAGGTTTACCTTAGGAAAACATGTAGCAGTATTGACTCTAGCCACCATTGGTTATCAGGACATAGCTGGGGCACAACAGACAGCAGTCAGGGCACTGATACATTGTTACTGTGGGGTGGCTCTGCACCATATGCAGCGTCAACCAAAGTACATGATTTGTTTACCAGGCCATGTGCCCTAGTGTGCCCTGGTGCAGAGTAGCTACTGAAAAGCAGAGATGTAAATGTAAGAATCCAGGAACACAAGGGAGACATAATGAGGTATACAAGCATTTGTCAATGCCGAATGTTGTCTTGCTGGCATCGGCATTGGTAGTGCAGGGGTTAGAGATGCATAATAGGAATGGCAGTGAAGTATTGAAGTGACGCCAACCCCATCCCCACCCTGCAGAAACTGACAGGCATTGAGGTGTGCCTTTGGGTCATCAACTATAATGCTCATGCCATTTTAACTCATCCTACCCTGTAGACACTGACAAGTGTCGTGGTGTGCTTTGGGGTCTTTGGGCATTATACTTACCCTATTCCATAAGGAAATATGCTGAGGTGGGTGCAGTATAGGAGAATGGGGTGAACTTTGTGGCCAAACACTCCAAGGCACACCATGATGCCTATCACTGACTGCAGGGTGGGGGTGTGGGTGGAATGGCGTGAGCATTCCAGCCGATGATCCCAAGTTACACCCCTGAGGCTTGTCAGTCTCTACAGAGTGGGGTGCTACAGTTGGAAACCCTAACACCGTAGGTGTGTGTTGGTATTTTCACTCCAAATTTTCAAGATGGGCTTTTTGTGAGCCCACTTCATGAAGAGCGGCACTATCAGTTTGTTAGCTGAAAGGTGGTTTTGCACAGTGGCTATGTCATTTGGCGACACAGGGATGAAAACACATTTTGGGCAGTATGTGGAAAATGACAACGGTATTATTCATGAGGAGATGTAAAAAAATGGCAACGTTGAAAATCTGGAGTGAAAATATGAAAAACTGGTGAAGTCATGAGCATGCATAGAAACTGAGAAACACACGTCCGTAACCCAATTATTTTGGGCATTTTTTTTTGCCACATTTTTAACATAAGCATTTTGGGACCTCCCCTCATGAACAGTGGCACTGTGATTTTGTTAATTTGTCCCAAACGTTGATTTCCCACAGTGACCACGCCATTGTGTGCACAGGTGCAAAAACACATTTAAGGCAGGATGTGAAAAATGACAGCTGTACTGTTCATAAGGAGGTGTGAAAAAATGCCAGTGTTGAAAATCTGGCATGAAAATATTGCAAATCTCAGAGTTACAAGGGTGTGTGGAAATTGCGCAATGCACACTTGTAACACAGTCATTTTAAGGAATTTCATCACTAAATGTTCAACTTAGGCATTTTAGGACTTCTGCTCATGAACAGTGTCACCATAATTTCCTCAAACTGTCCAGAAAACTGATTTCACACAGTGACCGTGCTATTCTGTGCCAGACGTGCAAAACCATATTTTGGCCAGGATATGTAAAATGACAGCTGTACTGTTCATAAGGAGGTGTGGAAAAATGCCAATTTTGAAAATCTGGAGTGAAAATATTACAAATTCATGAAGTTACGAGCGTGCATGGAAACTGCGCAACACACGCTTGTAAAACAGCCATTTTTTGGATTTTTTCCACCAAATTTGCAACATAGGCTTTTTGAGAGCCCCCCCCATGAACAGTGACACTGTAGTTTTGTTAATCAGTCCTGAAAGGTGATTCCAAGCAGTGACAGTGAAATCACCGTTCAGGACTGAATAACGCCATGACAGTGCCTGAATTCATGAGGAGGGATCCCAATAACCCCATGTTGAAAACTTGGTGTCAAAATTCCCCAAAATGCCTGGGATATGCACCAAAGTTGAAAAATCCCTGTTTATGCAGCTATACAGCTTACCAGCATTTCTTCAGTTCGCGGTCGGCTTTGAAGAGTGCAGAAGTTTTCCCGGCCCACCGAAGATCATCGCACCGGGTTCCGGAGGTAAGTATGGGGTGAGTGTGTGTGTGGGGAGGCAGGGTGAGCAGAGGTTGGGCGCGGGTTGGGGGAGTGGGCAGGGAGACCACGAGGGACCATTTTCTGTTTTACAGGTAAAAGTAAAAGAAGAAAAAAAACATCACCGGACATTTTTTTTAACGGTAATTTGGTATACTGCAGTGGGCTCCCAGCATGCCACCTGAGTTGTTTTTTTGGGGGGGCTGTAGCCGACATGGGATTGGGCACCCCTGTCAGAAAATACCAGTGGGGGTGGGAGAGCTGAAGGGGGATTGGGCACCCCCCCTCGGCACACAACAAACAGGGGAGGGACATTATGCTGACTGGGAGTGGGCTCCCCCATAGGCAGACTGAGACTGGGAAGGGGAACTGAAGCTGACGGGACTGAGGCCCCGTCAGCAAAAACTACTTTTGGGGGCTGCATGATGTCGAGGGTGGGTACCCCCTCAGCATACAGCAGAAATGGGAGGGGGACATTATGCCAAAGGGGAGTGGGCTCCCCTGTCGGCATTGTGACAGGTGGCGGCAGTTACTGCCACCATGTTGTTTGCACGTCAGGAGGCATGTTGTGGTCCCGCTGCATGAGAGCTTTGCTCTCATTGCAATGGACCTTTCCTTAGATCTGGTGGACACATTAGCTCTGCTTGATGTCAGCACCTGCTGCTGGTTTATTGGGGAATAAGGGATGCACCTACTGATGCATGCCCTCCATTCTCCCACAATGACCGCACCTGCAAATCTGCTACTACTGCAAGATGTTGGCTGCGCACACATGAGCCAACATAAAAAAGGTCCCCAGCAACACATTTTAAAGCAGCAGGGCATGTGGGAGCATGTCCTAGGTTTTGTGGCCTTGAGGAGATGCAAAAACCACCAAGATAGGGAGGATTACATCAGAAGGCTAGATAGGGCTGAAATTATGTGGATTTCTAACTTAACTGTATTAAAACCTAATGTTAGTATGAACATTGACACAAATCGTCAGGCCTGCTGGTAATCTGGGTAGGGGTGTGTGGGAGACAGATACCAACATGTCATTATATGATGAATATAAATTTGAATGTATTTACTTATTAAATGGGGATGTCATGGTCAATCGATGTAGTGACAGTGCTGTTTTTTTTGTAAAAATAATGCCAGCACCCCTATACTGATTTTTTTCAGTTAAAAGTTTTACTGGTTTTCAAAAAGAACAACAAAAAAAATAACACAACACGTAACACATAAGAAGGATAACTCAGCATTATTGCATTTAGGAATGCATGCTGACACAGTGACATATAAGGGTTACATACAATGTGACCTTCTGGGTAAACTACACCATGTAAAAGGAGTCTAGCAGGGCATTTAACAGAAATGGAAAAATAAAAGTAATTCCCTAACCATTTTGGGGATCAGGCACCTAACAAATCTTGCAGAGTGGGCAACCATGACCAAGTAGGAGGTACTGCTGCTGATATGAAGTCAAGGCTTAAGGTTTTCAGGAAGATGTACTGCACCTTCCAGCAGTTATTCTAGGTGCTGGATCTGAAAAAAAGATGGTCACCACAAAGTAAACCCAGCCAGTTAAACAGAGATATTGAAAACAGAAGGAGTCTGATCAGCTGAGACTTGTCCAGCTAAAAAAAATAAAGGTTATCCACTACCAACTACTGTATATACAAAACATCTTTACAGACAAAAAGAAAAAAAACTGCTGCTTGCATATCTATTTCAAGGAGATAAGTCAGTATCCATATAAACAGTTGCTGTTAGAGTATAATCCAGTAGTTATATTGAATTATACAATGGGTACAAAAAATAACAAAATTTGATTGGTCAACAGCATGTTTTTCCCATGATAAAACCCCCCAGTAACTCACAGCAAAAGATCCAGTCCACCCTACTTTGTTTGTTTACCTCAGCAACGCATCCGCCAATGACAGCCCCTAAACAAAGCGTGGCTACTGCCAAACTCCTTAGCGCCAGCTGAAAACCTATCAAAACCCTCTCAGCATAAGCAACGTAGAGACCTCTGTCACTGCAAACCCTTTCACTGGATAGTGAGAAAAATGAGTGATTTCAACATGTTCTTCAACGTAGACATCCCTAATGCGATAGAAGCGATTTAAAATAATTTGAGAGAATCGCTTACCCCTGTGATCATAGCCGCCGAAGCACTGGATCTATCAGAGCACAGAGCAGACACAGCAGTGGCTGAAATAGAACCCACAGAAACAGCAACATCCGCAGCAGAAGTCGAGGATGATCAAATGGCCCAGCAGTCATCTGATATCGACAATGTAGCAGTACCTGAAAGAGAAACAGAAATGGAAGCATTAAGTTATTCAGCTTCAGTGAGACACAGCAATATAACTGACAGTGAAATGTTTTTCCAACATTATGTAAGTTAGAAGTTATATGCCCATACCAGTAGCAGTTTAAAGAATATTTACAGCTAAATGTTTCTAAAGAATTGAGTTTACAATACAAAAGTTAATAAATTAACTATGAGATACTTCTCAGCTATAAATTGCTTATAGATTACTACTTCTGTCTATCTATCCTGCCTGTCTATAGTCATTTATTGTAAAACAGAAGGAACTACTTTTTTTGGTGGATGAATATTTTTACCTTAACATGGAAAAAAAAATAACCTATAAACATTAAAATGTCTGACTTTTTCTTATGCATGAAGTTCATCTCATCTGTATAATCGCAATAATCCACTCCAAGGTCTGGGTTATACAGGGATTTACTCACGCCTTGTGTGGATTTGACCACTCGGTCTATGGTCTCGTGACCAAACCATGCAAGGAGTGAGTAAATCCCAGTATAATCCACACCCTGTAGTGGATTATTGCTTAAATAGCTTCAACCTATGCCAGCCCTGAGAGCCAGGTATGCCATGTAAGATGCCCAACACTTTTGGAATTTCTCTATCTTTCTGAATACCAAATGAGAGCGCCTGTCCAATTCACGTACTACAGCGAGAACTGAGAAAATTTCAGTAATGGTGGGTGTGGTAGTGCTTCTCTAATTCCTAAGAAGGATACGTTTCACCTGTATGCTGTGCAGCATGAGCCATCTGAACTCTTAAGAAGTAAGGTATGGGGCCTATGACCTTAAGCCAAGCAGCAGCAGAGGGACTAGGGGAAGTATTAGATGATTGAGAATCCTGCTGGCTTCCAGTGACACTTTCAGCCATATAGGGGAGATGAGAAGGCATTGCCAGAAAATATGAAATAGATCACCTCTAGGCTGCTGGCAATGCCAGCAGTGATCATTCATCATTACAGTACCTTAGCATTCTTTAATACTACAGGGGTCCTATACCAAGAATGCAGTATTCTATTATGTATTAGTTTGCTCCTGGCATCTCTATAGGCAGTGTGCCCAGTATTCCAACACTTAGCCTGCTCCAGGTCCCAGAGTTGATTGTTTAGGGCCTTTTCCCATTTATTTTTGATGAGAATGATGGGTTTGACAGTTCATCCATACTGCAGTATATATTACTCCTGGCATCCCTTTTGTAAGGTGAAGCCAGCTGTTACATTAGAGGCGTCCTAATGGGGCTTGAGATGGGGGTTTGACTGCATCTCGTATCTGTAAATACCTCCAGAAGTCGGATGTGGGTAATGACCACAGAAGCTTCAGGTTTTGGAAGGTGTCCACCACTCTAGTGTTAGGGATCAGCAGGTCTCTGAGGAAAAGAATGCCTCTGACTTCCATTTTGGCCATGGTATTGGGGAATCCCCATCATAATAGAGGGATTACACCATAGTGGGGTATGGGACAAAGGGCAGGGGGAGGTATCCATTTTATTGTGTAATGTCATTCAGTACCAGATAAAGGGTTCTAGGGTAGGATGGGCTGATAAAGCACAGGATGTGTCTGTCCACAGTAAAGAGGCCAAAATAGGGGTATCCACAAGTTTCTGATCTATCTCTAGCCACTGGGGAAATTGTTGGAATGAAATTAAACTATTTCAAAGTATGAGAGCAGTGAAAAGCCAGCTATACCCTTCCATCCAGGATAATTCCCAGCCTCCTTGAGACCAGTGTGCCATGAGCATGTTCCAACTGTATTGAGGATGACTGGCTCCACAAAATGAGCCAATCATCCGGTTCATTTTCCAGTGCCAGTGTGGGGATAACTATAGAGGATGTGTGAAATTAAGTGAAAAACTTGAGTGCCATTGATATTTTAAAGGCGGCAATCTTAACAACCATGATGAGATGTAGCAACTCAATCACTCAGTTCTCTTTTATAGTCTGATAACAATGGACCCAGATTGCTATCCCATCATTTGTCAGTATTATTCCACTCTGATACCAAAGTATGTAATGGAATCTTGTAACCATAAGACCAGAATGGGGATACTTTGAGGATGACATTTCAAATTAGGGGAGTATCTCTGTTTCTTTTGATTGAATCTGAGCCCAGAAACGTTAGTGAATTGGTTCAGAATGGCAGTGGTGGTGGTGGTGGGGGGAGGGTGATTGAAGACTGTGGGTCCTCTGGGGGGACCAACAGATCATCAGCGTACATCAGTATGGAGAAGTAAAACTTCTCCAAATGTATCCCTCTGATATGAGGGTCTTGCTGGATCAAAGAGGCAAGGGGTTCGACAGCCAGTACAAATAGGAGTGGGGAAAGGGGACATCCCTGCCTGGTTCCCCTGTGGAGTGGGAAGGGAGTGGATAAGACTGAGTTAGTGAGTATCTGTGCTTTAGGAGAAGTGTTGAGAGACATGATGGCAGCCCAAAAATGGGGTCCAAATCCAAAGTGTTCTAGGATAGTATGGAGATAGTCCCATTCCACTGAATCGAATGCCTTCTCAAAATTGATGGCCAATGCAACTGCTGTGATGTCTGCTCATTTCACTAGATATATGAGATTGAGAAGTTTTGAATATGGTCAGTACTGTATCTCTCTTATATAAATCCAACTTGGGACAGAGTGGATCAGAGAGAGGTAAAAGGAATTTAGTCTGTTGGCCAAAGTTCTATCATATACCTTACTGTCAGAGTTTATCAAAGATATGGGGTGGTAGCTGGCCACCTCCATAGGGTCTTTCCTTTCTTTGGAAGAGCAGTTATTATTGTCTCATGGAGACTGAGAGGTAACATATCTACCTCTGTGGATTCAGTATACACCTGGCAAAGCAAGGGGCAATCAAAGGTGCCATGGTTTGCAGGAAGTCTACAGGGATGCCACCCCGACCTTCCCTGTTTAGAGATAGTAGGACCATCAATATCTCTTGATGGAAAAGGGATCTAAAGGCCAAACTCTGGGCTACTGACAGTTTGGGGAGGAATATGGAGTCCAGGAACTTATGACGTCAGAATTGGTTTCGCTTGGAATGAGGTGTACAGCTGAGTAAAATGCTGCCATGATTTCATTCACCTAATGGGGTTTGGTTTTTACCTCACCAGATGTAGGGTCTTTAAGCCCTCTAATATATCTGTTTACCTGTTGCTTCGGAGTTGATATGCAAGTATTTCCCACTTTGTCCCCCAATAGACATGCTGTAATCAAAGCATAGCCAGGTCTGCCTTTCGTGACAGGAGTTCATTTATTCTCATAAGAAGTGAGAGGACCTGTCAGCCACAGGCAGAGTGAGGAGGGGTGGGACTTGGCCTAGAGGTCTTCTCAGTGGTGGCAAGTTCCTCCTCCAGCTCAATGAATTCCCACTCTATCGTTCCTCCTATGTGCTACATAACTCATGATTTTCTAACTCATATGTGCTACATAACTCATGATTTTCCCCTCATATATGCCTTATATTTTACCAGGTGTTTTGGGCAGAGGTATCATGAATAGGGCTTTCCTGTAGAAACAGTTTGGTTTAGCACTTGCCCTCTATAAACTGTTGATCTCACATGAGGAGAGGTCAAGCCTCCAAGTGGGAAGCGGGAGAGGAGACACCCAAGGAAGTAACAGCTGGACGGGACATGATCCAAAATAACAGTAGGCAGAAATCTGGTGTCAAGGACAGATCGTGTAAGAGTTTGAGATCAGCCAGAAATCTAACCTGCTGAAGGTTCCTTGGACCCCATCTGGAAAGTATAGTCTCGCTCCTTGGGGTGGGTGAGCGCCATGTCAACTAACTGGAATTCAGAACTCAACGCATCACAGCCTGCACCCCTCTGGTGTGTGTTTCCTTACCTTGGTCACCCCTATCAGGATCGGAACCAGTGTGAGGTTAAAATCCTCCCCCATCATAATGGGTGTATCTGTCTTACTCATGCCTTCTATTTTGGTTGATAAGTCCAGAAACAAGTTGGGTTATCCTCGTTCGAACATAAATATTCACCAAAAGAACGTGCTGTTTGGTGTATCTAACAAGGCCAGAGCCCATCTGCTTTGGGAGTCAGACTTACTTTGAAGAATAGACCAGGTTAGGGATTTGTGCAACAGCATAACCACACTTCTTTTCCTTGTAGGAGCACTAGCATGAATCTCCCTCACCACCCAGTCTCTTACCAGGTATACATGATCCTGCCTGGTTAGTTTTGTTTCTGCAAGAAGGCAACCTGGACCTTCGCTCTCTCTAGCTGTGTCAATACCTTTTTTCATTTTATACTAGGATTTTATACTAGGAAATATAGACATACAGGAGGCCAAAGGCCCATATAGGTATATATCCAGCCAAACTGGTATATTCCATATTTATTATAGCATTAATGAATCAAGTTTGTGTTTAAAATGACATGATCAGCGTTTCTACTAACGAACTGGGAGTAGGTTCCACAAGGAATTATCCTTTGTGTACAGTAGGATCTCCTTTTATTAGTTTTAGGATATGTAAGGGACAACTGATATTTATGGCTTCTAAATTACAGTTATGTTTATTGTAAGACATATTTAATTGTGTAAGTAACTCGTCATCCTTGTGCATTTGTGCATAAAAGAGACCTCTTTTCTTCTCTCCTCCAAAGAATACAACTTCAACTCTTCACTCTTCTATCATAGCTTATACTGGATATATCACCTACCAATTTAGTTATTCTCCATGGATCCCTCCATCCTATTTATGTCTCGTCTGAGGTATGGATTCCACAGAGGGAACAATAATCCCAGTGTGGCCTCCATAAGCCCAATACAGTGGCATAATGCATCTTCTGTCTCTAGAAGCAAAGCTTCTTTTTATACAGCCTATAAGCCTATTAGTCTTATTTATAATATTGTTATAATGAACTTGAAATGTAAGGTCAGAATCTATTGTCACACCTAGATCTTTTTGCTGCGTTACAGATATTATTACTTGACCCTTTAATGCATATTGATAGTGCAAATTATTTTTTCCAAAGTGCATAACAACACATTTATCAGTACTAAAGGTCATTTGATTTTTATCAGCCCATATTTCAATTTTTTTTAAGTCATTGACAAGTTTTTGATAATTTGTTAAGGTATCAACCTGTGCTGTTATTTTGGTATCATCAGCAAATTTTATAGCAAAGCTATTCAAATTGGATGTCATATCTGATATGAATATGTCAAAAATGATTGGTCCCAGGACTGATCCCTGAGGAACCCCGCTTGTCACTGCTCTCATTCCAGATATATGTCATCTTATACGTACACGTTGGGTATGATCATTTAACCACTCTTCCACCCAGTTTATAATTGGGTTCTTAATTCCGAGTGTTCTCATTTTCTCTGTTAGGAGTCCATGTGGCACTTTATCAAATGCCTTACAAAGATCAAGAAATATTACATCCAAAGCTTTATTATTTTCCATGCTATTACATATATATTCATAAAATACTATATTACCTGATAGACAAGACCTATTTTTTCTGAAACCATGTTGTGATTTATCCTCTAATCCCTATCTAGTAAATCACTTTCGATCCTGACTTTTAATATCGATTCAAAGATTTTACCAACTATACTAGTTAGACTAATAGGTCTGTAATTTTGAATATATGATCGATTTTCCTTTTGAAAATAGGTGTCACAATTGCTGTTTTCAATTGTTTGGGACATCACCAGTATTTAATGACATATTGAAAAGTTTGTGTAAAGTTTGTATGCCTAAATGTACCCTTATGTAACTATTACTGTGCTACCCAATGTATATCTTGTTTTGCTCCTGTACACCTATATTATGTCTGTGCATTTCTGCATATTGTAACCAATGTCCTGTGCTCTCCGGTCATTGCCTGAAAATAGGCAGGTCTGTTGCCTAGCGCACTTACCCGGTTACCAAACGCTAATAAATAAATAAATAAGGGTCTACAAGCCACTCTTTGATTTCTTTCAATAACCTTGAATGTAACTTATCTGGTCCAGGTGGTTTATTTACATTTAATTTATTTAAATTGGCCATGATCTCTTCTTTAGTTATCTCATTTACGAAGTCCTTTTCTATTATATTATTTATTGATTGATTTGCAACTTTTGGCTTAACGTTAAAAACTGAACAAAAGTATTTATTAAATTCTTCAGTGCTGTCCTGAAGCGTTATTTCATTGTTGTCTATGATTAGTGGACCTACATTTCTTGAATTGGGTTTTTTATTATTTATATGAGAGTAAAAACTTTTCCCACCATCTTTAATATAAGCTAAGTTTGTTTCAAACTTTTTTTTCCATTTTTAATTTTAGTTTTACATTTTTTTTATAGGAGTGTTAAGCACCCTGACATTCCAGGTGATGAAGGAGATATCAGCCATAGTCAAGTGATCAAGAAAGTCATTAAGAATATGGTATAAGCAGCCGGTGAGAGCGAAGGCCCATTAGGGCTCCAGGACAGATGAAGCAAGCCATTGCTGACTACGAAGTGCCCTGAGCTGTGATGACCTGCAGGCAGCAGCTGATAAATACTTGCAGGGTAGGAACTGCATAAAGAACATATTGCAGCATATAAAAAACAGTAACATGGAAACAATAAAACAGCACAAACTATTTACAGGTATTGCGCCCAAATGCACAGTGGAAAAGGTAGTTTAAGAAGGCGCAGGATACAGTATCCTCTCAGGCATTTAACAGAAATGGAAAAATAAAAGTAATTCCCTAACCATTTTGGGGATCAGGCACCTACCAAATCTTGCAGAGTGGGCAACCATGACCAAGTAGGAGGTACTGCTGCTGATATGAAGTCAAGGCTTAAGGTTTTCAGGAAGATGTACTGCACCTTCCAGCAGTTATTCTAGGTGCTGGATCTGAAAAAAAGATGGTCACCACAAAGTAAACCCAGCCAGTTAAACAGAGATATTGAAAACAGAAGGAGTCTGATCAGCTGAGACTTGTCCAGCTAAAAAAAATACCAACTACTGTATATACAAAACATCTTTACAGACAAAAGGAAAAAAAAATGCTGCTTGCATATCTATTTCAAGGAGAAAAGTCAGTAACCATATAAACAGTTGCTGTTAGAGTATAATCCAGTAGTTATATTGAATTATACAATGGGTACAAAAAATAACAAAATTTGATTGGTCAACAGCATGTTTTGCCCATGATAAAAACCCCCAGTAACTCACAGCAAAAGATCCAGTCCACCTACTTTGTTTGTTTACCTCAGCAACGCATCCGCCAATGACAGCCCCTAAACAAAGCGTGGCTACTGCCAAACTCCTTAGCCCAGCTGAAAACCTATCAAAACCCTCTCAGCATAAGCAATGTGAGACCTCTGTTACTGCAAAGCCTTTCACTGGATAGTGAGAAAAATGAGCGACTTCAACATGTTCTTCACGTAGACATCCCTAATGCGATAAAGCGATTTAAAATAATTTGAGAGAATACGCTTACCCCTGTGATCATAGCCGCTGAAGCACTGGATCTATCAGAGCACAAACAGACACAGCAGTGGCTGAAATAGAACCCACAGAAACAGCAACATCCGCAGCAGAAGTCAAGGATGATCAGATGCCCAACAGTCATCTGATATCGACAATGTAGCAGTACCTGAAAGAGAAACAGAGATGGAAGCATTAAGTTATTCAGCTTCAGTGAGACACAGCAATATAACTGACAGTGAAATGTTTTTCCAACATTATGTAAGTTAGAAGTTATATGCCCATACCAGTAGCAGTTTAAAGAATATTTACAGCTAAATGTTTCTAAAGAATTGTGTTTACAATACAAAAGTTAATAAATTAACTATGAGATACTTCTCAGCTATAAATTGCTTATAGATTACTACTTCTGTCTGTCTATCCTGCCTGTCTATTGTCATTTATTGTAAAACAGAAGGAACTACTTTTTTTGGTGGATGAATATTTTTACCTTAACATGGAAAAAAAAATAACCTATAAACATTAAAATGTCTGACTTTTTCTTATGCATGAAGTTCATCTCATCTGTATAATCGCAATAATCCACTCCAAGGTGTGGGTTATACAGGGATTTACTCACGCCTTGTGTGGATTTGACCACACGGTCTATGGTCTCGTGACCAAACCATGCAAGGAGTGAGTAAATCCCAGTATAATCCACACCCTGTAGTGGATTATTGCTTAATTAGCTTCAACCTATGCCAGCCCTGAGAGCCAGGTATGCCATGTAAGGTGCCCAACACTTTTGGAATTTCTCTATCTTTCTGAATACCAAATGAGAGCGCCTGTCCAATTCACGTACTACAGCGAGAACTGAGAAAATTTCAGTAATGGTGGGTGTGGTAGTGCTTCTCTAATTCCTAAGAAGGATCGTTTCACCTGTATGCTGTGCAGCATGAGCCATCTGAACTCTTAAGAAGTAAGGTATGGGCCTATGACCTTAAGCCAAGCAGCAGCAGAGGGACTAGGGAGTATTAGATGATTGAGAATCCTGCTGGCTTCAGTGACACTTTCAGCCATATAGGGGAGATGAGAAGGCATTGCCAGAAAATATGAAATAGATCACCTCTAGGCTGCTGGCAATGCCAGCAGTGATCATTCATCATTACAGTACCTTAGCATTCTTTAATACTACAGGGGTCCTATACCAAGAATGCAGTATTCTATTATGTATTAGTTTGCTCCTGGCATCTCTATAGGCAGTGTGCCCAGTATTCCAACACTTAGCCTGCTCCAGGTCCTAGAGTTGATTGTTTAGGGCCTTTTCCCATTTATTTTTGATGAGAATGATGGGTTTGACAGTTCATCCCTTACTGCAGTATATATTACTCCTGGCATCCCTTTTGTAAGGTGAAGCCAGCTGTTACATTTAGAGGGCGTCCTAATGGGGCTTGAGATGGGGGGGTTTGACTGCATCTCAGTATCTGTAAATACCTCCAGAAGTCGGATGTGGGTAATGACCACGGAAGCTTCAGGTTTTGGAAGGTGTCCACCACTCTAGTGTTAGGGATCAGCAGGTCTCTGAGGAAAAGAATGCCTCTGACTTCCATTTTGGCCATGGTATTGGGGAATCCCCATCATAATAGAGGGATTACACCATAGTGGGGTATGGGACAAAGGGCAGGGGGAGGTATCCATTTTATTGTGTAATGTCATTCAGTACCAGATAAAGGGTTCTAGGGTAGGATGGGCTGATAAAGCACAGGATGTGTCTGTCCACAGTAAAGAGGCCAAAATAGGGGTATCCACAAGTTTCTGATCTATCTCTAGCCACTGGGGGGAAATTGTTGGAATGAAATTTAAACTATTTCAAAGTATGAGAGCAGTGAAAAGCCAGCTTATACCCTTCCATCCAGGATAATTCCCAGCCTCCTTGAGACCAGTGTGCCATGAGCATGTTCCAACTGTATTGAGGATGACTGGCTTCCCACAAAAACGAGCCAATCATCCGGTTCATTTTCCAGTGCCAGTGTGGGGGTAACTATAGAGGGATGTGTGAAATTAAGTGAAAAAACTTGAGTGCCATTGATATTTTAAAGGCGGCAATCTTAACAACCATGATGAGATGTAGCCGACTCAATCACTCCAGTTCTCTTTTATAGTCTGATAACAATGGACCCAGATTGCTATCCCATCATTTGTCAGTATTAGCCCCCACTCTGATACCAAAGTATGTAATGGAATCTTGTAACCACTTAAGACCAGAATGGGGGATACTTTGAGGATGACATTTCAAATTAAGGGGGAGTATCTCTGTTTTCTTTTGATTGAATCTGAGCCCAGAAATGTTAGTGAATTGGTTCAGAATGGCAGTGGTGGTGGTGGGGGGGTGATTGAAGACTGTGGGTCCTCTGGGGGGACCAACAGATCATCAGCGTACATCAGTATGGAGAAGTAAAACTTCTCCAAATGTATCCCTCTGATATGAGGGTCTTGCTGGATCAAAGAGGCAAGGGGTTCGACAGCCAGTACAAATAGGAGTGGAGAAAGGGGACATCCCTGCCTGGTTCCCCTGTGGAGTGGGAAGGGAGTGGATAAGACTGAGTTAGTGAGTACCTGTGCTTTAGGAGAAGTGTTGAGAGCCATGATGGCAGCCCAAAAATGGGGTCCAAATCCAAAGTGTTCTAGGATAGTATGGAGATAGTCCCATTCCACTGAATCGAATGCCTTCTCAAAATTGATGGCCAATGCAACTGCTGTGATGTCTGCTCATTTCACTAGATATATGAGATTGAGAAGTTTTCGAATATGGTCAGTACTGTATCTCTCTTATATAAATCCAACTTGGGACGAGTGGATCAGAGAGGGTAAAAGGGAATTTAGTCTGTTGGCCAAAGTTCTATCATATACCTTACTGTCAGAGTTTATCAAAGATATGGGGTGGTAGCTGGCCACCTCCATGGGGTCTTTCCCTTTCTTTGGAAGAGCAGTTATTATTGTCTCATGGAGACTGAGAGGTAGCATATCTACCTCTGTGGATTCAGTATACACCTGGAAAAGCAAGGGGGCAATCAAAGGTGCCATGGTTTGCAGGAAGTCTACAGGGATGCCACCCCCCGACCTTCCCCTGTTTAAGAGATAGTAGGACCATCAATATCTCTTCGATGGAAAAGGGGATCTAAAAGGCCAAACTCTGGGCTACTGACAGTTTGGGGAGGAATATGGAGTCCAGGAACTTATGAGCGTCAGAATTGGTTTCGGCTTGGAATGAGGTGTACAGCTGCGAGTAAAATGCTGCCATGATTTCATTCACCTAATGGGGTTTGGTTTTTACCTCACCAGATGTAGGGTCTTTAAGCCCTCTAATATATCTGTTTACCTGTTGCTTCTGGAGTTGATATGCCAGTATTTTCCCACTTTTGTCCCCCCCAATAGACATGCTGTAATCAAAGCATAGCCAGGTCTGCCTTTCGTGACAGGAGTTCATTTATTCTCATAAGAAGTGAGAGGACCTGTCGGCCACAGGCAGAGTGAGGAGTGGGGTGGGACTTGGCCTTAGAGGTCTTCTCAGTGGTGGCAAGTTCCTCCTCCAGCTCAATGAATTCCCACTCTATCGTTCCTCCTATGTGCTACATAACTCATGATTTTCTAACTCATATGTGCTACATAACTCATGATTTTCCCCCTCATATATGCCTTATATTTTTACCAGGTGTTTTGGGCAGAGGTATCATGAATAGGGCTTTCCTGTAGAAACAGTTTGGTTTCGCACTTCGCCCACTCTATAAACTGTTGATCTCACATGAGGAGAGGGTCAAGCCTCCAAGTGGGATAGCGGGGAGAGGAGACACCCAAGGAAAGTAACAGCTGGACCGGGACATGATCCAAAATAACAGTAGGCAGAAATCTGGTGTCAAGGACAGATCGTGTAAGAGTTTGAGAGATCAGCCAGAAATCTAACCTGCTGAAGGTTCCTTGGACCCCCATCTGGAAAGTATAGTCTCGCTCCTTGGGGTGGGTGAGGCGCCATATGTCAACTAACTGGAATTCAGAACTCAACCGCATCACAGCCTGCACCCCTCTGGTGTGTGTTTCCTTACCTTGGTCACCCCTATCCAGGATCGGAACCAGTGTGAGGTTAAAATCCTCCCCCCATCATAATGGGTGTATCTGTCTTACTCATGCCTTCTATTTTGGTTGATAAGTCCAGAAACAAGTTGGGTTATCCTCGTTCGGAGCATAAATATTCACCAAAAGAACGTGCTGTTTGGTGTATCTAACAAGGCCAGAGCCCATCTGCTTTGGGAGTCAGACTTACTTTGAAGAATAGACCAGGTTAGGTATTTGTGCAACAGCATAACCACACTTCTTTTCCTTGTAGGAGCACTAGCATGAATCTCCCTCGCCACCCAGTCTCTTACCAGGTATACATGATCCTGCCTGGTTAGTTTTGTTTCTGCAAGAAGGCAACCTGGGCCTTCGCTCTCTCCAGCTGTGTCAATACCTTTTTTCATTTTATACTAGGATTTTATACTAGGAAATATAGACATACAGGGAAAAAGGCCCATATAGGTATGTATCCAGCCAAACTGGTATATTCCATATTTATTATAGCATTAATGAATCAAGTTTGTGTTTAAAATGACATGATCAGCGTTTTCTACTAACGAACTGGGAGTGAGGTTCCACAAGGAATTATCCTTTGTGTACAGTAGGATCTCCTTTTATTAGTTTTAGGATATGTAAGGGACAACTGATATTTATGGCTTCTTAAATTACAGTTATGTTTATTGTAAGACATATTTAATTGTGTAAGTAACTCGTCATCCTTGTGCATTTTGTGCATAAAAAGGGCGCCCTCTCTTTTTCTTCTCTCCTCCAAAGAATACAACTTCAACTCTTCCACTCTTCTATCATAGCTTATACTGGATATATCACCTACCAATTTAGTTATTCTCCACTGGATCCCCTCCATCCTATTTATGTCTCGTCTGAGGTATGGATTCCACAGAGGGGAACAATAATCCCAGTGTGGCCTCACATAAGCCCAATACAGTGGCATAATGCATCTTCTGTCTCTAGAAGCAAAGCTTCTTTTTATACAGCCTATAAGCCTATTAGTCTTATTTATAATATTGTTATAATGAACTTGAAATGTAAGGTCAGAATCTATTGTCACACCTAGATCTTTTTGCTGCGTTACAGATATTATTACTTGACCCTTTAATGCATATTGATAGTGCAAATTATTTTTTCCAAAGTGCATAACAACACATTTATCAGTACTAAAGGTCATTTGATTTTATCAGCCCATATTTCAATTTTTTTAAGTCATTGACAAGTTTTGATAATTTGTTAAGGTATCAACCTGTGCTGTTATTTTGGTATCATCAGCAAATTTTATAGCAAAGCTATTCAAATTGGATGTCATATCTGATATGAATATGTCAAAAATGATTGGTCCCAGGACTGATCCCTGAGGAACCCCGCTTGTCACTGCTCTCATTCCAGATATATGTCATCTTATACGTACACGTTGGGTATGATCATTTAACCACTCTTCCACCCAGTTTATAATTGGGTTCTTAATTCCGAGTGTTCTCATTTTCTCTGTTAGGAGTCCATGTGGCACTTTATCAAATGCCTTACAAAGATCAAGAAATATTACATCCAAAGCTTTATTATTTTCCATGCTATTACATATATATTCATAAAATACTATATTACCTGATAGACAAGACCTATTTTCTGAAACCATGTTGTGATTTATCCTCTAATCCCTATCTAATAAATCACTTTCGATCCTGGCTTTTAATATCGATTCAAAGATTTTACCAACTATACTAGTTAGACTAATAGGTCTGTAATTTTGAATATATGATCGATTTTCCTTTTTGAAAATAGGTGTCACAATTGCTGTTTTCCAATTGTTTGGGACATCACCAGTATTTAATGACATATTGAAAAGTTTGTGTAAAGTTTGTATGCCTAAAATGTACCCTTATGTAACTATTACTGTGCTACCCAATGTATATCTTGTTTTGCTCCTGTACACCTATATTATGTCTGTGCATTTCTGCATATTGTAACCAATGTCCTGTGCTCTCCCGGGTCGTGCCTGAAAATAGGCAGGTCTGTTGCCTAGCGCACTTACCCGGTTACCAAACGCTAATAAATAAATAAATAAGGGTCTACAAGCCACTCTTTGATTTCTTTCAATAACCTTGAATGTAACTTATCTGGTCCAGGTGGTTTATTTACATTTAATTTATTTAAATTGGCCATGATCTCTTCTTTAGTTATCTCATTTACGAAGTCCTTTTCTATTATATTATTTATTGATTGATTTGCAACTTTTGGCTTAACGTTAAAACTGAACAAAGTATTTATTAAATTCTTCAGTGCTGTCCTGAAGCGTTATTTCATTGTTGTCTATGATTAGTGGACCTACATTTCTTGAATTGGGTTTTTTATTATTTATATGAGTGTAAAAACTTTTCCCACCATCTTTAATATAAGCTAAGTTTGTTTCAAACTTTTTTTTCCATTTTTAATTTTAGTTTTACATTTTTTTTATAGGAGTGTTAAGCACCCTGACATTCCAGGTGATGAAGGAGATATCAGCCATAGTCAAGTGATCAAAGGAAAGTCATTAAGAATATGGTATAAGCAGCCGGTGAGAGCGAAGGCCCATTAAGGGCTCCAGGACAGATGAAGCAAGCCATTGCTGACTACGAAGTGCCCTGAGCTGTGATGACCTGCAGGCAGCAGCTGATAAATACTTGCAGGGTAGGAACTGCATAAAGAACATATTGCAGCATATAAAAAACAGTAACATGGAAACAATAAAACAGCACAAACTATTTACAGGTATTGCGCCCAAATGCACAGTGGAAAAGGTAGTTTAAGAAGGCGGAGGATACAGTATCCTCTCAGGCATTTAACAGAAATGGAAAAATAAAAGTAATTCCCTAACCATTTTGGGGATCAGGCACCTACCAAATCTTGCAGAGTGGGCAACCATGAC
Organism: Neoceratodus forsteri; assembly: GCA_016271365.2. Lineage (NCBI taxonomy): Eukaryota > Metazoa > Chordata > Ceratodontiformes > Ceratodontidae > Neoceratodus > Neoceratodus forsteri. The sequence continues at coordinate 1,279,549,626 of CM057454.1, forward strand.
CAAGTAGGAGGTACTGCTGCTGATATGAAGTCAAGGCTTAAGGTTTTCAGGAAGATGTACTGCACCTTCCAGCAGTTATTCTAGGTGCTGGATCTGAAAAAAGATGGTCACCACAAGTAAACCCAGCCAGTTAAACAGAGATATTGAAAACAGAAGGAGTCTGATCAGCTGAGACTTGTCCAGCTAAAAAATACCAACTACTGTATATACAAAACATCTTTACAGACAAAAGAAAAAAAATGCTGCTTGCATATCTATTTCAAGGAGAAAAGTCAGTAACCATATAAACAGTTGCTGTTAGAGTATAATCCAGTAGTTATATTGAATTATACAATGGGTACAAAAAATAACAAAATTTGATTGGTCAACAGCATGTTTTGCCCATGATAAAAACCCCCAGTAACTCACAGCAAAAGATCCAGTCCACCCTACTTTGTTTGTTTACCTCAGCAACGCATCCGCCAATGACAGCCCCTAAACAAAGCGTGGCTACTGCCAAACTCCTTAGCGCCAGCTGAAAACCTATCAAAACCCTCTCAGCATAAGCAATGTAGAGACCTCTGTTACTGCAAAGCCTTTCACTGGATAGTGAGAAAAATGAGCGACTTCAACATGTTCTTCAACGTAGACATCCCTAATGCGATAGAAGCGATTTAAAATAATTTGAGAGAATCGCTTACCCCTGTGATCATAGCCGCCGAAGCACTGGATCTATCAGAGCACAGAGCAGACACAGCAGTGGCTGAAATAGAACCCACAGAAACAGCAACATCCGCAGCAGAAGTCAAGGATGATCAGATGGCCCAGCAGTCATCTGATATCGACAATGTAGCAGTACCTGAAAGAGAAACAGAGATGGAAGCATTAAGTTATTCAGCTTCAGTGAGACACAGCAATATAACTGACAGTGAAATGTTTTTCCAACATTATGTAAGTTAGAAGTTATATGCCCTTACCAGTAGCAGTTTAAAGAATATTTACAGCTAAATGTTTCTAAAGAATTGTGTTTACAATACAAAAGTTAATAAATTAACTATGAGATACTTCTCAGCTATAAATTGCTTATAGATTACTACTTCTGTCTGTCTATCCTGCCTATCTATTGTCATTTATTGTAAAACAGAAGGAACTACTTTTTTTGGTGGATGAATATTTTTACCTTAACATGGAAAAAAAAATAACCTATAAACATTAAAATGTCTGACTTTTTCTTATGCATGAAGTTCATCTCATCTGTATAATCGCAATAATCCACTCCAAGGTGTGGGTTATACAGGGATTTACTCACGCCTTGTGTGGATTTGACCACACGGTCTATGGTCTCGTGACCAAACCATGCAAGGTGAGTGAAATCCCAGTATAATCCACACCCTGTAATCAGATTATTGTAAACATCTTCAACCTATGCCAGCCCTGAGAGCCAGGTATGCCATGTAAGGTGCCCAACACTTTTGGAATTTCTCTATCTTTCTGAATACCAAATGAGAGCGCCTGTCCAATTCACGTACTACAGCGAGAACTGAGAAAATTTCAGTAATGGTGGGTGTGGTAGTGCTTCTCTAATTCCTAAGAAGGATACGTTTCACCTGTATGCTGTGCAGCATGAGCCATCTGAACTCTTAAGAAGTAAGGTATGGGGCCTATGACCTTAAGCCAAGCAGCAGCAGAGGGACTAGGGAAGTATTAGATGATTGAGAATCCTGCTGGCTTCAGTGACACTTTCAGCCATATAGGGAGATGAGAAGGCATTGCCAGAAAATATGAAATAGATCACCTCTAGGCTGCTGGCAATGCCAGCAGTGATCATTCATCATTACAGTACCTTAGCATTCTTTAATACTACAGGGGTCCTATACCAAGAATGCAGTATTCTATTATGTTTAGTTTGCTCTGGCATCTCTATAGGCAGTGTGCCCAGTATTCCAACACTTAGCCTGCTCCAGGTCCTAGAGTTGATTGTTTAGGGCCTTTTCCCATTTATTTTGATGAGAATGATGGGTTTGACAGTTCATCCCTACTGCAGTATATATTACTCCTGGCATCCCTTTTGTAAGGTGAAGCCAGCTGTTACATTTAGAGGGCGTCCTAATGGGGCTTGAGATGGGGGGGTTTGACTGCATCTCATATCTGTAAATACCTCCAGAAGTCGGATGTGGTTAATGACCACCGAAGCTTCAGGTTTTGGAAGGTGTCCACCACTCTAGTGTTAGGGATCAGCAGGTCTCTGAGGAAAAGAATGCCTCTGGCTTCCATTTTGGCCATGGTATTGGGGAATCCCCATCATAATAGAGGGATTACACCATAGTGGGGTATGGGACAAAGGGCAGGGGGAGGTATCCATTTTATTGTGTAATGTCATTCAGTACCAGATAAAGGGTTCTAGGGTAGGATGGGCTGATAAAGCACAGGATGTGTCTGTCCACAGTAAAGAGGCCACAATAGGGGTATCCACAAGTTTCTGATCTATCTCTAGCCACTGGGGGGAAATTGTTGGAATGGAATTTAAACTATTTCAAAGTATGAGAGCAGTGAAAAGCCAGCTTATACCCTTCCATCCAGGATAATTCCCAGCCTCCTTGAGACCAGTGTGCCATGAGCATGTTCCAACTGTATTGAGGATGACTGGCTTCCCACAAAAACGAGCCAATCATCCGGTTCATTTTCCAGTGCCAGTGTGGGGGTAACTATAGAGGGATGTGTGAAATTAAGTGAAAAAACTTGAGTGCCATTGATATTTTAAAGGCGGCAATCTTAACAACCATGATGAGATGTAGCCGACTCAATCACTCCAGTTCTCTTTTATAGTCTGATAACAATGGACCCAGATTGCTATCCCATCATTTGTCAGTATTAGCCCCCACTCTGATACCAAAGTATGTAATGGAATCTTGTAACCACTTAAGACCAGAATGGGGGATACTTTGAGGATGACATTTCAAATTAAGGGGGAGTATCTCTGTTTTCTTTTGATTGAATCTGAGCCCAGAAATGTTAGTGAATTGGTTCAGAATGGCAGTGGTGGTGGTGGGGGGGTGATTGAAGACTGTGGGTCCTCTGGGGACCAACAGATCATCAGCGTACATCAGTATGGAAGTAAAACTTCTCCAAATGTATCCCTCTGATATGAGGTCTTGCTGGATCAAAGAGGCAAGGGTTCGACAGCCAGTACAAATAGGAGTGGAGAAAGGGACATCCTGCCTGGTTCCCCTGTGGAGTGGGAAGGAGTGGATAAGACTGAGTTAGTGAGTACCTGTGCTTTAGGAGAAGTGTTGAGAGCCATGATGGCAGCCAAAAATGGGGTCCAAATCCAAAGTGTTCTAGGATAGTATGGAGATGGTCCATTCCACTGAATCGAATGCCTTCTCAAAATTGATGGCCAATGCAACTGCTGTGATGTCTGCTCATTTCACTAGATATATGAGATTGAGAAGTTTTTGAATATGGTCAGTACTGTATCTATCTTATATAAATCCAACTTGGGACGAGTGGATCAGAGAGGTAAAGGAATTTAGTCTGTTGGCCAAAGTTCTATCATATACCTTACTGTCAGAGTTTATCAAAGATATGGGGTGGTAGCTGGCCACCTCCATGGGGTCTTTCCCTTTCTTTGGAAGAGCAGTTATTATTGTCTCATGGAGACTGAGAGGTAGCATATCTACCTCTGTGGATTCAGTATACACCTGGAAAAGCAAGGGGGCAATCAAAGGTGCCATGGTTTGCAGGAAGTCTACAGGGATGCCACCCCCCGACCTTCCCCTGTTTAAGAGATAGTAGGACCATCAATATCTCTTCGATGGAAAAGGGGATCTAAAGGCCAAACTCTGGGCTACTGACAGTTGGGGAGGAATATGAGTCCAGGAACTTAAGCGTCAGAATTGGTTTCGGCTTGGAATGAGGTGTACAGCTCTGAGTAAAATGCTGCCATGATTTCATTCACCTAATGGGGTTTGGTTTTTACCTCACCAGATGTAGGGTCTTTAAGCCCTCTAATATATCTGTTTACCTGTTGCTTCTGGAGTTGATATGCCAGTATTTTCCCACTTTTGTCCCCCCCAATAGACATGCTGTAATCAAACCATAGCCAGGTCTGCCTTTCGTGACAGGAGTTCATTTATTCTCATAAGAAGTGAGAGGACCTGTCGGCCACAGGCAGAGTGAGGAGTGGGGTGGGACTTGGCCTTAGAGGTCTTCTCAGTGGTGGCAAGTTCCTCCTCCAGCTCAATGAATTCCCACTCTATCGTTCCTCCTGTATTGTCCATAACTCATGATTTTCTAACTCATATGTGCTACATAACTCATGATTTTCCCCTCATATATGCCTTATATTTTTACCAGGTGTTTTGGGCAGAGGTATCATGAATAGGGCTTTCCTGTAGAAACAGTTTGGTTTCACCCGCCCACTCTATAAACTGTTGATCTCACATGAGGAGAGGTCAAGCCTCCAAGTGGGATAGCGGGGAGAGGAGACACCCAAGGAAAGTAACAGCTGGACCGGGACATGATCCAAAATAACAGTAGGCAGAAATCTGGTGTCAAGGACAGATCGTGTAAGAGTTTGAGAGATCAGCCAGAAATCTAACCTGCTGAAGGTTCCTTGGACCCCCATCTGGAAAGTATAGTCTCGCTCCTTGGGGTGGGTGAGGCGCCATATGTCAACTAACTGGAATTCAGAACTCAACCGCATCACAGCCTGCACCCCTCTGGTGTGTGTTTCCTTACCTTGGTCACCCCTATCCAGGATCGGAACCAGTGTGAGGTTAAAATCCTCCCCCCATCATAATGGGTGTATCTGTCTTACTCATGCCTTCTATTTTGGTTGATAAGTCCAGAAACAAGTTGGGTTATCCTCGCTGAGACATAAATATTCACCAAAAGAGCGTGCTGTTTGATGTGTATCTAACAAGGCCAGAGCCCATCTGCTTTGGGAGTCAGACTTACTTTGAAGAATAGACCAGGTTAGGTATTTGTGCAACAGCATAACCACACTTTTTCCTTTGTAGGAGCACTAGCATGAATTCTCGCCACCCAGTCTCTTACCAGGTATACATGATCCTGCCTGGTTAGTTTTGTTTCTGCAAGAAGGCAACCTGGGCCTTCGCTCTCTCCAGCTATGTCAATACCTTTTTTCATTTTATACTAGGATTTTATACTAGGAAATATAGACATACAGGAGGCCAAAGGCCCATATAGGTATATATCCAGCCAAACTGGTATATTCCATATTTATTATAGCATTAATGAATCAAGTTTGTGTTTAAAAATGACATGATCAGCGTTTTCTACTAACGAACTGGGGAGTGAGTTCCACAAGGGAATTATCCTTTGTGTACAGTAGGATCTCCTTTTATTAGTTTTAGGATATGTAAGGGACAACTGATATTTATGGCTTCTTAAATTACAGTTATGTTTATTGTAAGACATATTTAATTGTGTAAGTAACTCGTCATCCTTGTGCATTTTGTGCATAAAAAGGGCACCCTCTCTTTTTCTTCTCTCCTCCAAAGAATACAACTTCAACTCTTCCACTCTTCTATCATAGCTTATACTGGATATATCACCTACCAATTTAGTTATTCTCCGCTGGATCCCCTCCATCCTATTTATGTCTCGTCTGAGGTATGGATTCCACAGAGGGGAACAATAATCCCAGTGTGGCCTCACATAAGCCCAATACAGTGGCATAATGCATCTTCTGTCTCTAGAAGCAAAGCTTCTTTTATACAACCTATAAGCCTATTAGTCTTATTTATAATATTGTTATAATGAACTTGAAATGTAAGGTCAGAATCTATTGTCACACCTAGATCTTTTTGCTGCGTTACAGATATTATTACTTGACCCTTTAATGCATATTGATAGTGCAAATTATTTTTTCCAAAGTGCATAACAACACATTTATCAGTACTAAAGGTCATTTGATTTTTATCAGCCCATATTTCAATTTTTTTTAAGTCATTGACAAGTTTTTGATAATTTGTTAAGGTATCAACCTGTGCTGTTATTTTGGTATCATCAGCAAATTTTATAGCAAAGCTATTCAAATTGGATGTCATATCTGATATGAATATGTCAAAAATGATTGGTCCCAGGACTGATCCCTGAGGAACCCCGCTTGTCACTGCTCTCATTCCAGATATATGTCCTCTTATCACATTACCGTTGGGTATGATCATTTAACCACTCTTCCACCCAGTTTATAATTGGGTTCTTAATTCCGAGTGTTCTCATTTTCTCTGTTAGGAGTCCATGTGGCACTTTATCAAATGCCTTACAAAGATCAAGAAATATTACATCCAAAGCTTTATTATTTTCCATGCTATTACATATATATTCATAAAATACTATATTACCTGATAGACAAGACCTATTTTTTCTGAAACCATGTTGTGATTTATCCTCTAATCCCCTATCTCGTAAATCACTTTCGATCCTGGCTTTTAATATCGATTCAAAGATTTTACCAACTATACTAGTTAGACTAATAGGTCTGTAATTTTGAATATATGATCGATTTTCCTTTTTGAAAATAGGTGTCACAATTGCTGTTTTCCAATTGTTTGGGACATCACCAGTATTTAATGACATATTGAAAAGTTTGTGTAAAGTTTGTATGCCTAAAATGTACCCTTATGTAACTATTACTGTGCTACCCAATGTATATCTTGTTTTGCTCCTGTACACCTATATTATGTCTGTGCATTTCTGCATATTGTAACCAATGTCCTGTGCTCTCCCGGGTTGTGCCTGAAAATAGGCAGGTCTGTTGCCTAGCGCACTTACCCGGTTACCAAACGCTAATAAATAAATAAATAAGGGTCTACAAGCCACTCTTTGATTTCTTTCAATAACCTTGAATGTAACTTATCTGGTCCAGGTGGTTTATTTACATTTAATTTATTTAAATTGGCATGATCTCTTCTTTAGTTATCTCATTCTGAAGTCCTTTTCTATTATATTATTTATTGATTGATTTGCAACTTTTGGCTTAACGTTAAAACTGAGCAAAAGTATTTATTAAATTCTTCAGTGCTGTCCTGAAGCGTTATTTCATTGTTGTCTATGATTAGTGGACCTACATTTCTTGAATTGGGTTTTTTATTATTTATATGAGTGTAAAAACTTTTCCCACCATCTTTAATATAAGCTAAGTTTGTTTCAAACTTTTTTTCCATTTTTAATTTTAGTTTTACATTTTTTTTATAGGAGTGTTAAGCACCCTGACATTCCAGGTGATGAAGGAGATATCAGCCATAGTCAAGTGATCAAAGGAAAGTCATTAAGGATATGGTATAAGCAGCCGGTGAGAGCGAAGGCCCATTGAGGGCTCCAGGACAGATGAAGCAAGCCATTGCTGACTACGAAGTGCCCTGAGCTGTGATGACCTGCAGGCAGCAGCTGATAAATACTTGCAGGGTAGGAACTGCATAAAGAACATATTGCAGCATATGAAAAACAGTAACATGGAAACAATAAAACAGCACAAACTATTTACAGGTATTGCGCCCAAATGCACAGTGGAAAAGGTAGTTTAAGAAGGCCGAGGATACAGTATCCTCTCAGGCCTAATCCACCCTTCCATTTGGGGGTGTATCGGATAAGAGATCCACTGAGAAGGAGGATCTCACACCTCCGAGAGAGTTGGAAGTGTAGGGGTATAGCTAACGGCAACTAGGCTGTGCCCTCCTGGGGGGAGGGGTAAACTCTGTCAAATTTGCTCACCACAAGCTACTTCCACTCACACAGAGAGCATATGAGAATAGTGGTGTAGCATCCGTAGATACGGAGTGCATGATTAGCTGAAAGATTGCACTTGTGACTATTCTGTCAGTGTCCTGGCAAGTTCCCTACCCCTAATGTGGGGGGGGGAGGCAGAGAAGAAGGATGGGGCACCATTATGGCATGCAGAGTCAGAGAAGTATATGTTGTCAAGCAGTCCTCAATCATGAGGGATACAGTAGTAACTTGGTGAACTGGAGACCTCAAGGTTAAAGAAAGGGAAAGACATCCTGTTGCTTTTAACATGAAACATGCCTTTACAATAGACTTCCCTCTCTCTGCCCTCCTCGAAAGGCAATTAGAATAATACCCCAAGTGTAATCAGAAATGGCATAACTTTGTAAAGAACTGGCCAACTGCAACAATAACTATATTTAGGCAGTGCGCAGCATCCTAGGAGCACTTTTCTGAATGGTCGGGCAAATACATAGGCCTGGATTCCTGAGTGGGTAGTGTTGGGGATGAGAGCTATGGATCTCCCATTTATTAATCATTAATTTAACAGAAGACTACAAACAGCAAGTGCTCAGGTATCTCCCCTTAACCCATAACCTTGCCTTGACCACAAGAAAAATATTCAAAAGGGCACTTATCTATGTTTTCCCCTGGGGTACCTCTGCTACGATTAAGGATTGGGGTGCTGTCTTGTCTGGGCAGTATGGCACAGTGGGTTAAGGCTCTGAGCTGCAAATCTGGAGACCTGGGTTTGAATCCTACAGCCCCCTCGGTGCATACTGTGTGACCCTGAGCAAGTCACTTAACTTCCTTGTGCTCCCAGGTTGCACCTGCAAACAAGTTTTCAGCTTAGTGTGTCTCAGCTGGTAAAATAATTGGTAAAAAAAAAAAAAAAGATCCAAAGGTTGCGATGAGCACTGCAGCACAGGGGAGGCTGTGCTAGAGGTCTCCTCTACAGTCCATTGTTTTAGTTCTGCTTCAGTAGTGGAGGCATCCTGCGCCATCTCCTCCTTCGGATAGTCAGGGAACTCCTCAGATCCAGACGGTTCTATGGGGGCCAGTGCTGTGAAGTGGCTCAAGGTGGAAAATCTGCTAAGGCTTAAGACATGGATCCCTGCTGACTTTTCACACTGAAGACCTTGCTCTGCTTCCTGATCTTGCTGGTGCATTCTTCTGGCATGCCGGCCAGACTGTTGCCATTTACAGGATCTGGGTGAAAGGCCCAGAACAGTGCCTTGACATGTGTAGCAGTGTTGAAAATCTCCTTCCATGATTGGCACATCAGCCAACAAGCTTTTTGCCCTTGAGTGGCCAGAATTGTTGTTTTGGAGCACCGGAGGGTTAGATCTGGATGGGGGGGGCAGTTACGGTGAAGGTAGTCCATAAGGGCTTTTGGTGTTGAGACGGAGACAGGGGCCCTGTTCATTTCCAGATGCATTGTGGAGGGGTAACACAGTGAAAATTGGATACCCAGGGAATGCATCAGGGGCTGAGTCTCAGTATATTTTTTCCATTTGGCTGCCAATTCCCGAGAATAATCTTGAAAAATTAAAAAGTTATGGCCTTGCCACAAAAGAGCCCTGAGCTCCCTAGCCCTGGAGGTAATGCATTCCTTGTCAGCAAAATTTAGAATGTGAGCCATAAGCAGTCTAGGCTTCTCACCTGGTTTGGGTGGGGGATTAAGGGTCCTGTGAGCTTGCTCTATCACTAGGTCGGGAGGTAATTCATGTCATAGGATTTCAGTCAGGACAACATATAGAAAATCCAAAGGATTCTCCCGTTCAGCACCCTCAGGGAACCCCAGGATCCATAGGTTGTTGAGTGGGTTCCTTTATTCCATGTAGTCGATTTTATTTTGCAACAGTTGGATGGTTCATTTTTGGTCACGAACAGTGGAGGTAAGTGTATCAATGGCTTATGTATTGCGGGTAACTTGTGATTCGGTGTGGCACATTCTTGCATCCTTTGTTGAATGGCCAGCATGGTATTGAGGCCAAAGTGACTGCCAACATATGATGCATCAGGGCAGCAAACATATCGTTAATTTGCTGTGCGTTGAGGCCTATATGACTATCTGGAGAGCCACTGTGCGCCATGCTGAAGTAGGAATATGCAATTGGCTACAGTGTCATTTCTGGCTAGTGTTCAGAAATTATAAGTAGACAGTCTGTTCTTCGTTTCCTTCCTGGATTTATTTTTTTCTGCTACACCTTGGGAGCTGATAAAATTATGTGGTGTAAATTGCAAAATAGAACCCCTGGGTCAGTGGAGCGCTAGAGTCAGAGTGCCATCTCGTTAGGAGCTAAGTCATGCCCCCTCTATACTGATATTAAACATTTACAGAGGGATATTTGAGGATTTATAAAGTTAACCATTTGCACAATCATTGATTAGAAATCTGGTTGAAGAGATACTGTTCCGTAGGTACACCTGTCTAAACCCTCCCCCCAAGTGATGGTGCTGTATTTAAACTTAACTGAAATTTTAAAAGTGAGATGGAGAAATCAGTCCATTTATATCTGTAAGGGCCCTATGGAAGTATCTGCCCATTTATACATATGAGGGCTCTATCAAAACCCTCAGGGAATTTTTTGAAAAAAACTTTATAATGGAGCAGTGATTTGAAATAGGAACAGTATATATTTTATGTTATGTGCAGCACCTTTAAGGTAACTTGAAACAAAAATGTTGGCATTATTTTTGATCACAGTATGTAAAAGGCTTAAAATCATAAGAAAATATTGAATTATATACACATTTGGATTCCTGGTTCATTTGAAGTTTACCATGGACTTGCACATAAACCCACACAGAGCCTTCAGGTGGCCTAGTGTTTATGGTTGTCAGGCAACTGATGCTGGTATGCTGACATTCACGTGCATGTGGTCATATCAAGTTTCACTGCATTTGGGGGTAGTGTGGGCTTGAGGGGTGTTCTTGAAGTCAGCATCCTCTTTGGCAAGATGACTGAATCCTAAGTAGGGCAGGTAACATTTAAAAGACTCTCGAGAGGCAATTAATATTAAGGCTTACTAATATTTTGTATAAAGAAACCTATTTCCTATGTTTTTATTTCATTTTAATTTTTCATAGTCTCAGATTACAACCTTTGAGCTGGAAGCTCATTTACAAAGGTTCCACGTCGATTAGAAACACAACAGTACAGATAAGAACTCACGTAATTCCAGAAATAACATTAAGATAAGACAGACATAGAATTAGGCGGCATGTCAAATAGAAGCTTGTTATCTCAGCTACAATTTATAACTGTGTTGATTTAAACAAAGCTTTAAGATAGAGCAGTCGAGAAATCAGGTAGTAGTTCAGAAATTACAGCATGTACACAGTTTAAATCATCAGGGTTGCAAAACAACTTGATAAGTACTATGGGGACCTATAAGGACAGTGATACACTGACTACTCGCACAAGGCACTAGACGAAGGAAAGCTGGTGGGGTCAGTCTTCATAGACCTCACCAAAGCCTTCAACACTGTCAATCACTCTCTCCTCCTTACTCAACTACAGAACCTGGGGGTTGCAACCAATGCTGTCTGCTGGTTCAAGGACTACCTAACACACAGAAGCCATTGTGTAAAAATTGGGCACACAGCATCTAGCTCGAATGAGGTATCTTTAGGGGTCTTACAGGGGTCAATACTGGGGCCCTTACTATTCAGCCTCTTCCTAAATAATCTTCCTGAAGCCTGTGACACTAAACTGATACTTTACGAAGATGATGCTGTGCTTCTCAAGAGCAGTTCATCAATAGTCACCCTCCACTCCGAGCTGCAGGCATCCTTCTACAAGCTGGAAGACTGGTTCTGTAGCCATAAACTTCTATTAAACTACAAAAAAACCAAGGTGATGCTCACAGCCAGCCCACAGCACAAAAAGAAGCTCCCTCCCCTCACCATCTCCATTAAAATCAGTGAGCCGCTGGAACAAGTTCAGACCTTCAAGTACCTGGGGGTCACCATTGATGACTGCCTCACCTTCATCCAGCACATCGACACAGTGGTAAACGCAGTGAACATCAAGCTGGGTGTACTATATAGGTATAAAAATTATCTCACTCCAGAGGCCCTCCATCTCTCAGTCTTCAGCTCCATCCTTTCTACCATCGACTATGGATTGGTGGTCTATGGAGCAGCAACAGACACTGCACTAAAAAGGATTCACATTGCCCTCAACAAGGCATGTAGGCTCACAATGGCTGCAGATCAAAATACCCACATCTGCTCCTTATACGAGGAGACCAACTGGCTGCCACTAAAGAACAGGATTATATTCCAAACATGTCTCCTTGGAAAAAAGGCACTAATGGGCAAAACCGCCCCATGCATTTCTAGCATCCTAACACCAAGTGCTACCATCTATATCACCAGAGGCAGGATGAGGGGGGCCCTATCAACACCTTTCCATTGAACTGTGCAGGGACAGCGTGCTTTCAGCTATAGGGCCCCCCAATGGCTCAATGAAATTCCAGTGCACATTCTAAACTCACAATGCATCTTGCAATTCAAAAATGGCCTAAGGCAACATCTTCTTACTAGGACAGTTCGTGACTGCCACTAGGACTCTAACACCCAAAATGCCCACTCATCCACATTCTCCTTCCCCTTCCTTTAACTCCCACTCTTTCCTCTTGCCCTATCCCTCTGTCTTCCTCTCCCCCCCTGTGCCTTTTCTCTCACTGGATCAACCTTAAAACCAACCTACTACCACTGCCTCCCAACCTCCTAGACAAAGCCACTTCTTTTGGCTGCCCACTCTCCCCCCCAGTCTACCTTCCCCCTCACCTTGACTCCTCCTTGGACTCTCACACAAGGTCACACCTCTTTATCTCCTTCACTACAATAAACACTGTCCTTTACCCTAGTTGAATGCTCTTGATGCTGTACTATCACCATTGGTACTATGAATTACATTGTAACCTTACTGTATACTAGCTACCTACTATTCGAGTATTGTATGTAAACTGTTTGTTATTGCTGTCATTGTCACTGTTTGATGTGGAACCTTTGTAAAAGAACTCTGAGCTCAAAGGTATGATCTGAATCCCTAAATAAATAAAATAAAAAAAAAGTAGTGGCACTGGTAGTATGCTTAAATTTAAGAGATTTAAGAGATCAGGTGTTGATTAACTGAAGTAGGTTCAGGTTAACAGGAAAAACTGGAAAGGTTCAGATCCAGAAGGTTGAGATCCCATGGTTCCCAATTGTCTGGGGCAGGGGGGGTGAAGAGGTGAGAATGTGGCCTCAGATTTGAAGTTGAAAAAGAGGGGAGAAGGGGCTAGAAGAGAGGAGTGTGGAGAAGAGAGGAGGAAGGGTTCAGATTTGTAGTATTTGTGAAAATAAAAAGGGGTGGGGATGAGGCAGTGGAGTGAGTATGGAAGAGAGGTGGAGGTGTAGGAGGGAGGGTAGGGAAGAGGCGGGTGGGCATGAAAAATCTGAGCAAAATGACGGGGGGGTAAGAAAGAAGGTAGAAGCCATTAGAGTCTATCGTGTAGGGGAGGTACTGGTAGATCTCAGGGATAGACCAAAATGGAGGGGTTCTGAGCTTTTGGCTATGTCATGGTGAATGCATCTCAGAGGGGAAGCAATGGCAAGACATTTGACTAGCAAAGGTAAGGCAGTAAGGAGGGCTGGGGGTATACTGGGATGCACAGGGAGAGGCATCACCAGTAGAAAACAGGAAGTTGTTATCCCTCTGTGCAGACAGTTGGTGACACCCCATCTGTAGTACTGTGCGCAGTTCTGGATACCGCATCTCTGCAAGGACATAGACAGGATAGAGGCTATCCAGAGGAGGGCAACTAAAATGGTGCAGGGTCTACACCAGAAGACATATGAAGAGAGATTAAAGAAGCTTAATATGTATACCCTTGAGGAGAGAAGGGAGAGGCGGGACATCATATAAACTTTCAAGTACTTCAAGGGAATCAACAAAGTCCAAGAGGGTAGCATCTTTCAGAAAAAGAGATGTGCAAGAACAAGGGGGGATGGCTCAGAGGTAATGTGAGGGAGTATTTTTTCATGGAGAGGGTTATGAATACATGGAACAGCCTGTCTGAGGAGGTAGTGGAGTCAACAGTGGGGGAATTCAAGAATGCATGGCACAGACATAAGACAATTCTAGTGCTGGTAGGAAGAAATAGGCTGTAGGTTAACTAAGATCTGCAGCTTATCCATTAGGTAAGGAAATTGGCAGACTAGGTGGGCCAAGTGGTCCTTATCTGCTGTCAAATTCTATGTTTGTATGTTTCTAAGGTGGGAGCAAAGTTTGGATTTGAAAAGGCTTAATTTGGTTTCAGATTGCAGGTCCAGGGTGTTAGGAGGTCTAAACCTCACTTTCAGATTCTTGACGATATTGGGAATGCAAGTAATCACAGACATGTTGCATTAGAGTAATAAACAAGTTTATTACTACCAAAAAGGATAAATTACAGTTGCCCTAAGCAGTTCTTACTGATATGAACTTGGAGCCAGTGCTAAGTGTTCCTTATACCTCGAGGTTTCTTTGTCTCTTGGGGTCTCTCCTGAGATCTCCGAGGTATCAGGCTTGTGCATTACATTATATTCCTATGATAATTACTATGGTTACCATAAGATAGAAACATTTCTAGTTACAGAGATGAGCCCTATTGGCTAAATTAGAGGTGGCTCCATGGTCCAAGATAACATTATACAATTCTGTAAAGTCACCAGTTTGAGAACAAAAGAGTTCTTATACAGAATCTTACATAACTCAGTGTAGTAGTACAAATCACCAAAAGATGGCAATGCCATATTACATCTTACAAGGAGAGAGAGAAAAAAAAAACAGAGGAAAGAGTAAGGATTGCATACAGTTAATGGGCCGGAAATAAGACATGATTGGAGTGGTGCAGTGCAGTGGCTGTGGAGCAGCAGTCTTCCGGGAGATGTTCTAGAAGATGTGTTGTCCCATCTGCAGGCACCTCTCTGGGCTGAGGGAGGAGGTTGCTCATCTCCAGGCTGAGTTGGCCAGGATTTGTGGGACCTCCTCTTCCATCCAGGGACCACCAGTGCTGCTGCCGTTGCCTCAGAGGTTGCCAAGAAAGAGGAGCAGTTGGACCACAGTGGGCTCAGGGAGGATGAGGGTGGTGGAAGAGAGGCACATCCCTCCAGTTGTACCTCTCCACAATTCCTATGCCATTCTGGCAAAGTGTAGTTCCTCTATGGAGGCACCCACAGTGGAGACCAAGGAGGATGCTGGGAACCTCCACAAAGGAGACCCACAGGAGGGTGGCAGGGGACCCTGCAGGGGAAGGAAACAACTCCTGGTGGGGGACTCCATTATGAGGAAGGTAGAACTGGGCAAGGAAGGGGAGAGGGAGGTAAGGTGCCTGCCCGGCGCCATGGCTTGGAGGGACAGGGAACGAATCCTCAGGATTGCCAGAGCAGCTGCACAGTGGAGGGAGCTGGATGTCATTGTCCACCTAGGAACAAATGACCTGGCTAAGAAAGGGATTAGAGAAGTGCAGGAAGAGTTTGTGGAATTGGGGAGGGCCTTAGGTCAAGTAGCATGCACGGTAACCTTCTCAGAGGTGCTACCCATCTATGGCATAGGAGGAGGCTAGGGTGTTCCCGTACTGTAGGATTCAATCAGTGGTTGAAAAACTGGTGTGGAGCTCAGGATTTGGCTTCATTGGGGACTGGGGTCCACCTGGAGTGATGCAAGCCTATACTGGCATGATGGGCTGCATCTGTCGGGAGGGAACCAGGATCCTAGGTGATAGGTTTAAATGCTTCATTGGAAGCTTTTAAACTAGCCAGGGGAGGCACTGGAAAGGAGCAGGAAAATCCTAGCCCCCAAACAATCACGGTAGTAAGTGTGGCAAACACCAACATGGAGGTGTCAATAGGAGAAGGGCAGGGTAAATGGAGAAAGTGATAAAGGCAAGAAGGACAGGGATGGGGCAAAGGAGTAAGGCCATCAGGAAATGGAGGTAATGAGTACCAATGCCCGTAGTCTGGGCAACAAGCTCCTGAGCTGGTGGCCTTAATGGAAGAGGATGCCTGGACATTGTAGCAGTCACAGAAACATGGTACACAGAGAACCATGACTGGGATATTAACATACCAGGGTACATAACCTACAGGAGAGACAGGCAGGGAGGAGAAGGGAGGATTAGCTCTCTATGTAAAGGAAGGGATAAAAGCAACTGAACAAAGAGTAAACAGGGAGGAGAGGGCACTGGGGTCACCTTGGAGACTGGAAGAGGAGCACCACAATCCACACAGGGTTGTGTACAGACTCCATGTCAGGGGAAGGAATGGACAAGGATATGATGAAGGCATTCTTAGAATGGCAGAGAAAGGGGAGATACTGTTGATGGGAGACCTGAATATGCCAGATGTTAACTGGAGCACATTTGCTGCAGCCACATCCAAGAGCAGGGCCATTCTTGATGCCCTACAGGTGGCAGGCATTAGACAGCTAGTTTGAACCCACTCATGAGGGAGCAATCTTAGACCTCGTACTCTCAAACGGGGGCAGTGAGAGGATCTCAGATCTAGAAGTGGGTTGCCATCTGGGGACAAGTGACCATCAAACAGTGTGGTTCATGTTAAACTCAGCTACAGAGTCAAGCCATACAAAAGTGAGGGTACTGGACTTTAGGAGGGCTGACTTTGGCAAGATGGGAGAGTGCCTCAGAAAAGCACTAGCAAACAGGCTAGAAGGAGATGTGGAACAACAATGGGGAATTATCAAAACTGCCATCACAGAGGCAACAAGCCTTTGTGTGAAGCAAATAAACAAATCAAAATGAAAGAAAAAGCCACTATGGTTCTCAAGAGAGGTGGTTGTGAAAGTCAGGAAGAAAAAGATAACATTCCGGAAGTATAAGGAAACACAGAAGGAGCAGGATAGAGAGCTGTACCAGTTCAGGCAGAAAGAAGCAGAGAGGGAAGTCAGAATAGCAAAGGCCCAAACTGAGGAAAAGATAGCCAACTCAATTAAGAAGGGGGATAAAACCTTTTATAGGTACATCAGCGAGAAAAGACAAAGGAGGATAGTGAGGCTGAATAGAATGAGCGGTGGGTGGGCAGAGGGGACAGTGAAAAGCAGGAATACTGAATGAATATTTCTGCTCAGTATTCACAAAGAGGAGGGGAAGTGCCTAATCCAATTAACAGAAGCACTCTTGATAGGGGTCGATCCCAGTCCTTTCACAGAAAAAGGGTTCTGCAAGAACTCCTAAAACTGAAGGTGGACAAAGCAATGGGTCCTGATGGAATTCACTCCAGAATTCTAAAAGAATTGAGGAAGGAACTAGTGAAACCACTGGCTACTCTTTTAATAAATCATGGGAAGATGGTGTGGTACCGAGAACTGGAGGAAGGCAGATGGATCCCTTCAAAAGTGGGACCAAGACAGAGGCAGGAAACTACAGACCTGTAAGTCTGACCTCTGTGGTAGGGAAAGTGAGGGAGTCACTTCTGAAGGAAAAGAATAGTTGAGTACCTAGAGGTCAGTGGAGCACAGGATCCAAGGCAGCATGGGTTCACAGCGGAAGGTCATGTCAGACAAATCTAATAGATTTCTTTGACTGGGTGACCAAAGTAGTAGACCAGGGAGGGGCTGTGGACATGGCCTACCTAGACTTTAGCAAGGCATTTGACACAGTCCCACACAAAAAATTATTAGTCAAATTAACCAGCCTGGGAGTGGGTCCCAGGGTGGTAGCCTGGGTAAAACATTGGCTGGACAACAGGACACAGAAGGTAATTGTAAATGGAGTCCACTCTGAAGAAAGGGTGGCTACTAGTGGGTACCGTGAGGGTTCAGTATTGGGTCCAGTCCTTTTAATATCTTCATCAGTGACCTTGCAGAGGACTGGAAGGAAAAGTATGCCTTTTTGCAGATGACACAAAGATCTGCAACAGGGTTGATACACAAGGAGGAATGGAAAGGATGAAGGGACTTGGCAAGGTTGGAGGAATGGTCAGACGTATGGCAGCTAGGATTCAATACAAAAAGTGCAAAATAATGCACCTGGGAAACAAGAACCCAGGGGAAGAATACACAACAGGTGGGGAGGTAGTAACAACAACAAAAAAGGAAAGGGACCTGGGGGTAATCATATCAGATGACCTTAAGGTTAGCAAGCAATGTGAGAAGGCAGTAGGGAGGGCGGGGGTATACTGGGATGTATAGGGAGGCATCAGCAGCAGAAAACAGGAAGTTGTTATCCCTCTGTACAGACAGTTGGTGAGACCTCATCTGGAATACTGTGTCCAGTTCTGGAGACCCCATCTCTGCAAGAACATAGACAGGATAGAGGCAGTCAGAGGATGGCAACTAAAATGGTGCAAGGTCTGCAAGAGAAGCCGTATGAGGAGAGACTAAAGGAGCTTAATATGTATACCCTTGAGGAAAGAAGGAGAGGGGACATGATAAAAACTTTAAGTACCTCAAGGGAATCAACAAAGTCCAAGAGGGTAGCATCTTTCAGAAAAAGAGACTTACAAGAACAAGGGACACAATTTAAAGATAGAAGGAGGGCGGTTCAGGGGCAATGTGAGGAAGTATTATTTCACAGAGAGGTAGTGGATGCATGGAACAGCCTTCCTGAGGAAGTTGTGGGGTCTAAAACTGTGGGAGAATTCAAGAATGCATGGGACAGACATAAGGCAATTCTTGTGGGGGGCAGGAAGATATTGGCTGTTGGTTAACTAGGATCTGTGGCTTATCCTGTAGGTAGGGAAATGGGCAGACTAGATGGGCCTAGCGATCCTTATCTGCCATCAAAGTCTATGTCTATGTTTCTATGAAGAAAGACTAAAGTTGCTTAATATGTATACCCTTGAGGAAAGAAGGGAGACAGTGGACATGACAGAAACTTTCAAGTACCTCAAGGGAATCAACAAAGTCCAAGAGGGTAGCATCTTTCAGAAAAAGTGATGTGCAAGAACAAGGGGGCACAATTTGAAGATAGAGGGGGGACAGTTCAGAGGTAATGTGAGGAAGTATTTTTTCACGGAGAGGGTTGTGGATGGGTGGTACAGCCTCCCTGAGGAGGTCGTGGAGTCAAGAACAGTGGGGGAATTCAAGAATGCATGGGACAGACATAAGGCAGTCCTAGTGGGGTGGGGGGAGTAGGAGGAAGTAAGCTGTTGGTTAACTAGGATCTGCAGCTTATCTGTTAGGTAGGAAAATGGGCAGACTAGGTGGGCCAAGCGGTCCTTATCTGCCGTCAAATTCTATGTTTCTATGTTTCTATGTTTCTATTATAATTAATCCAAGGACACAGGTGTCTTGACATCTTACAAGTAAGAAATACACAGAAAAATACATAGAAGAATATATATATTAGCAAGCAAAGTGTATTACAACAATTTGCATATACATCCTGACATCTACTCTTGTACGGTAGATGCCCTTAGCCCTATATGTTTGTATAACATATATCTAAGTGCTAGCTGTCTATGATGTACCTCTGAGGGTACCAATTAGGGTGCAGGGACCTCGTGTAACATTCCCCCCCTTGTTGCCTCCAAGAGCAACACAGGCAAATATCTAGGTAAAGGACAGAAGCAGTGGTCGCTATAAACCCGAGCCAAGCTTTGTAAAGGAACTCCTGCTGCTCACGGTGTTGACGTAGTGCGCTGTGAGGCAGCTGAGCATAATAATCAAAATAAAAATTAAAAATGCTTGTATTATAACAAAACCTTTAAAAGTAATCTCTAACCAGGTGTTAGTCAATGCGTTATTCATGTCACCATCATTAATTAATGAGAGAACAGCTTCATTGGCTTTGGTCATATTATTGCTGATGTGGATGAGGTGTGTGTCCTTCCTGTCTAAAAGTGATTTTAATGTAAGTGTGAGTGGGTCTATGTGTACATTAAAATATGGTACGTATTCTGACAGTGTGAGCAGATAATCGGGGTTACCATCAATAATGTCTGCATCAAGGAGGGGGACGGGGGTTTTAACAGTATGTCCAATAACAGTCTTCTGGTGGGGGACAAAACAGAAATTGGGGTAATCAATAGCACAAGTAACAGATCCATAAGTGTATGACTTGTAGTTGGTAACCACACAGTACTCTCCACCGGAATTATACTGTGAGCGCACAGTAGGGAGTCTCCACTTTTGCAACTGGACAGGGCAGGTGTAGGTCGTCTTCGAAATCTGTGTTGACAGGCAATGAACTGCCTCATGATATGATTGGTAGAGCTGATCCGGAGCCAGAGTTGAGTCAAAGGAGTCGGTGCCATTTGCAGTGATGTCATCATCCATGGTGAAAGTCCAATCAATGCTGTCTGGAGAATAACCACAAACAGGTTGAATAACATCAAATACATCACATCGGCACAAGTAAATCTATTGCTTTTTAGCACAGCAGTCTGTGTGCGGAGCCACCCAGGTGTCCAAGAAAGGATGGTAAACCAGTAGAGGCGGTGGATCCAGGCATTCTCTGTAGATGTCTTCATCCAAATGCCCAATCGAGTGCACCAGTGCAAGCTTGTCGAATAAAGCTGTAGTGGGATCAAAGCATGGTAAAGAGATAGTAAAGGAAACAAACATGGTATCTGTTATGGAACACTTCTTAGCAGTAAAGCAAGGACCAGTATTAGGGTGTCTGGTCACAACCCCCAAATTCCTAGCTGTAGGAAGAGGTATAGTTAAAGTTTGTTGCATACACATAGAAACACAGCTAGTGGTTTTACATCGTGGACAATACCATTTGGAGATGTGTCTATCATGCATAATGTCAGGTATTCTTCCAGATTCTAGATCACGAAACAGGTTGTTGATGGTAGTGATAATGTAGGAGTCATAGGCAGAGCAAAGTTTTTCTCTAGCAATGTATTGTTTATCTGCTTCTTTGTTGTTCTGTTGTATGAGTGTGTTAATCTTATCTTTTGAGTCAGTGAATGCCTTAGCAATGTCGTGCATGTTGTATACAGTGTATCTTTCTTCCTGACTAAGGCCATCCACACCATGCAATAATGGGGGCAGTATGTTGTTGACCAAACCAGTGGAGAACTTGTCAGAATGAGCTCTGATAGCAGCAATGTCTGCTTTATTCCAGATAGACATAGCTGTACCAAAAAGGCCTGTGACAGTACATGTTGCACCTGTAACATCAGAACTGTCAACTTCACATGTTTTATGTTTACGAGTTAGATCATCAGGAGAGGGCTTCCTCCTGAAGTTGCCTCTATGTTCAGTAGAATGTACCCCATCAATAGAGTCTCGAGTACAAATCTGAAATGCAGCTAAACTATTAAGTAATAATGTACTATAAAATGCTGAAGTGTTAGTATTGTGACACATACCAAATTCTTTCATATTCCAGTAAGTCAGATTAAACAAAACAGGTATATGCATAAACTGTAAGTTATTAATCAAAGACCCTGGGAGGGCAGTGGTTTTTAGACCACTACGGGGACCAGGAGTATACTCTAAACATTCCAAAAGCTGTTTATCAGTGGGTGGTAACACAGAGAGGTACATGGCTGCAGAAGCCATGTGGTGTATAGCACAAAATTTTCGAGCAGCATCTCTGGACAAAGAATTACAGTATGAAGAATCAATTAAGACAGTTATGTTGTACAAACCAGAATGTCTTAATGCAGTTTGTAACAAGGACAGCAAACCATTTGGGGATAGTTTAACATTGGGCCATCTTGGAAAGTTCCTTTGGAGAGTTTGGCCACAGGGAGAATTTGTCCTTGTCATGTGGTTTGCCACTCAATTTGAAGGGTAGATTTATCAGGAGCAACAACCGAGGCAGTGAAGTAAGCATCGGAACCTTCCTGGACGGTGATCATACTATGTGGTATATTGATGGATACTCCCTCTGGAGGAGGAGCTGGAGGATCAAGGTGTTGTAGGAGGTCTGGTACCGTGCCTTGGATGCAGGGGATTACTTTCCTGAGATAAGAAGATAATGGAACAAGATAGCCATCTTGTCAGTGTATCTGAAAAGGAAGACCAAAGATTCGTATGTTAGTACTATTCCACTCAATGGGGTGAGGAAAAGTAATTTAAGCTCCTTTATAGAGTTTCAGCTGGTTTACATGTAACCATTTGTCAGTCAACTTGTTGTTATGCAGGAGTCTAACTTGATAGACTGCTGGACTGAGCTTGTTGACAATGGGGTATGGGCCTTCCCACTTGTTGGAGAAGGAGTGGGTGGAATGTGCAAATCAAAGTACCATTACCTGATCTCCAACTTGCCAATCCACTTCTTGTGCATGTTTGTCAAACTGTATTTTGGATTGTTGCCGGGTCTTACCCATGCAATTGGCAGCATGCAAGTGTGTGTGTATGAGGTCTTTTCTGAGTTTTTTCACATATTGGTCCACAGACACGTGGTCTGCATTGGGGGTATATAGGTCAGACAACAGGTGTTCAGGTAATCTCATCTGTCTGCCAGTCATCACCTCAAAGGGTGTAAGCTGGGTGGTGGCTGAGGGTGTACCCCTAATTGCCATAAGGAGTAACAGTAGTAGGGAATCCCAAGTTTTGGGATTATCCTCAATGAATTTGGAAAGCATTTGCTTAATCCGTCTGTTGGCTCTCTCCTTGACCTGAGGATTGGGGGTGGTAGGGTATGTGGAACTTCTGCTGAACTCCAAGGAGTTCAAGGGATTCTTTCATCAACTCACCCGTAAAACTGGTTCCTTTGTCAGAGTCCACTTTTAGAGGTAGACCCCACCTGAAGAAAATCTGTTCCACCAGGATTTTAGCAGTAGTTTTTGCAGTGCATGTCTTAGTGGGGAAAGCTTCTACCCACTTAGAGAAGAGATCAGTTACCACAAGAGCATACTTGTTATTTCTGCTGGTGTTGGTCAGAGGACCAATGAAATCAATCTGTATGGCATGCCAAGGGCCAGAATGTCGTTGTGGTAAGAATTTGGCATTTTGTTTGGTAGGGATGGGGTTATTTTGTGCACAAATGAGACCATTGTCTATGTATTGTTTGACATCTTTGGTGATATCAGGTCACCAGTCAGTGGCCTTGAGTCTTTGGAGGGTATTTTCTACTCCTTGCTGTCCACCAGTGGGGGTGTCATGCACTTGGTGCAAGAATTCAGATCTTAAGTGTCTGGGGGCCACCCACAACTTGGTGGTGGAGTCATCTGGTTGAAACCAGATGAGCTTGTCATCTGGTGACAAGTGTAGCTTACCTTCATGCCTCCGATAGGGGTTGTGTGTGGGAAGTTTCTCTTCGGTACCTTTGTCAAGGAATTTGAACACCTCTTTAAGTTCAGTGTCAAAGTGCTGGGCTGCGGAGAGGTCCAAGGGGGAAAAAGGTTCAGGTTTCTTCCTGAGTGCTGCAATCTGTACAGCTGCGTTGGCCTCTGGATGGTCCATCATCCGGACATCCCCACCTCGGGCCGCTTCCTTAGCAAGGGTGTCTGCTGTGTCATTGAAGGCATGGTAGGGGTCATGGAGAGAGTGAGCTTTGACTTTGTGTACATAGAGTTTGTGTGCAAATTTCTGTGCCAGTGAATGTATGTATATTACCAATTCCTTGTATTTCACTGGGCTGCCATCAGAGGAGAGGAATGAGTTCTTCTGCCAGAAGGGAAGAAATTCTGTAAGAGAACAACAAACACAGTTAGAGTCTGTAAAAATGATGGTATCCTCGGTTCCATGCTGGATGAACTCAAGGACACAGACCACTGCTGCCATCTCTGCATATTGAGATGATGCTACACTACAGCGCTTAGATATTTTGACAGTGTTACCATAAGGGTAGATCACTAGGATGCCCATCCCTGCAATTTGTTCTCCCTGATAGTAGGATGCTGAACCATCAGTAAAGACACGGCACAAAGAAGTGTTGTCAAGTGTTTGTGACATGGCAGGGAGGAAGGGACCTGGATCTGGAAGATCAGGTGACTGTAGTGTACAGTCATGGGGTTCTCCCTGGAAAAGGAGGCCATGAGCTAACATAGATGGAACTTTAGTTGGTTGTACCTGTATGTCTGTCCTGGAGAAGAAGTGACCAGTGTGTCAGTCTGGTATTAGAGACTGACCCATCCTTCACTCTATCTGAAAGCAGAAAGGTAGTTGGGGTGTGGTTAGTGTTGATGATCAGTGGTGAGTACCCAATGATATACTGGAAGTGCTTGACAGCCCAGTAGGTGGCCAGAAGGTTCCTTTCACAAAGACCATACTTCCGTTCTACTGGGGTCAAGAGCTGTGAAGCATATGGAATGGGTCTCAAGGTGCCATGCACCTTCTGGGCCAGCACTGCTGACATGGCAATGTCAGAGGTGGCGAATTCCAGATGGAATGGTAGTGCTGGATTGGGGTTGACCAAAGCTGGGGTGGAGGCCAAGGCCTGCTTCAGTGACGTCACAGCCTGGGTGTGTTTAGGGCCCCAAGTCCATGGTATGTCTTTTCTGAGTAACTCATACAGAGGAGCAGTTTTCTGAGCAAAATCACAAATAAAATCTCTCAAATAATTCACCATACCTAGAAACCTTCTAACAGTTGCCACACCGGTGGGTAATGGCAAGTCTTGTAATCCTTGTACCTTCTTCCAGGTAGGACTTTGACCTTGGTCAGTTATTTTCAGACCCAGAAAGAGTACTTCTTTCTGACACAGTTGTGCTTTTGCTGGGTTACATTTCAGGCCTGCTCTCTGAATGAGAGTCAGTAGTTCTTCCAGGAGATCCACATGTTGTTCCTGTGTGGCTGTTGCCAGCAACAGGTCGTCCACATATTGCAAGAGACATTGGGGAGTAGAGAAACTCTCGAGGCCGTCCATCATGTGAAGATGGAACAGTGATGGACTGTTATGGAATCCTTGTGGCAAGCAAGTCCACATGTACTGTCTTCCTTCAAAGGTGAAGGCAAACTTATATTGACTCTTAAGGGCCAATGGCAATGACCAAAAACCATTGGAGATGTCCAGGGCACTGAACCATTTCAAATCAGGAGTCAGAAGTCAGAAGTCGTAGCACATCTGGTGCTGATCCCACAGTTGGAGAACAACTTCCTGTAGTCAATAGTAAGTCTACAGGCGCCTGTGGGTTTCTTCACGGGCCACACTGGGGAGTTGGCAGTAGAAACGCAAGTTCAGATTTTGTTTGAGGAGTGACTTGATTGTTTCTCTGAGGGAAGGCAAGGCCTCAGTTGGGAAAGGATATTGTCTTTGCCTCTCATGTGCTGAGCCTGGCACTTCGATGACATTGTGCATTCTACCACAATCATGCTTGTTGATTGCAAACACTTCCAAATGTAGTTGCAAAATATGGAGGAGCTTTGGGAAGAGTTCATGATTCTTGAACAAATCTATGATGTCATACTCCTTGTCATTGGCAGATATAGTTGCCACAACATGTGAATCAGGAATCAAAATGGTATGATATTGACCCTGAATTTGTATCAGTTGCATGTTAGCTAGGTCCACCACACAGCCGTGAGGTGCAAGGAAGTCAATCCCTATGATACTAGGATGATCATGCAATACCATTAGTAGGAAAGTGTGTGAGGCCTTTACATGGCAGAGGAAGCAGGCAATGGCCCACTGTGGGAAATCCAATCCCCTCATCCCCCATGTAAACACAGAGGCAGCACATGCAGTGCACCTACCTGCAGACCTGTGCTGACCACGTGCCTGCACTCCTCCTCCTGTCGCCCCAGACCTCCTCTCAGCTCCTCACCAGGCCTAATGGCACTCTTCCCAATCTACAAAGGGAACACAATGGAACAGCACTGTGAGCATCATGCTGGAACATACACCCACCAAACAGTGACAGGGTGCAGCATAGCACAGCATGGTGTGGCATGATATGTGCCCAGCTGAAGGGCAACTGACACTGTAATGTCAGTGGTCCATGGCAACAGCACAGTGGACACCAGGCCACACAGGGCAACACATGGCATGCATGGAACCAATGATCTGGCCCTGCAACCAGGTCCATGGTTACCAAGTGGGCAGGGATAAAGGTAACTGCTGCACACCCTGAAACACCAAAGAACAGTCAAAGAATACATGTACACAGCACATACGTACCTGGTCGTCCCACTGCCCCTGTGTGGGCCTGTTCCTGTAGCCTTGGCAGCAGCTATGGGTCCTGGCTCAGGAGTTCCCCATATCTATGGTGGCACTGCTCCCCGGACCTGGGTATGTCTGTCCTGCATTGGAGCTCCCCACCAACATGAGCCCATACCTGGGCCCTTGCCTCCCTGAGCTCCTCTCTGCCACATAACTTCTCATCCAAGGGGGCCACAATTGCCACTAAGTTGGCCAGCTCCACATCAGACCAATTGAGAGTTCTTGGCCTGCCCACCCTAGCACATGCAATCACTTTTGCCACAGCCTGGTTGTGATGCATTGTGCAAGACTAGCCCTCAGTACAATGTGTGGCCAGGCTGCTCCTGTTGACCTATAGGCCCACATGCAGTGTGTTGCATGACCTGCACATGCATGATAGGCATGTGCAATTGGCACCAATAGCGCTGTACCATGCATGTGCAGTAGTGTACTGCCAGGCAGGAGAATGGAGTCATGACCCAGTGACCCACACACGCATGACCTTGCACCGGCGACATCTTGTTGAGGGTATATATTGCCACACTTGCCACCAACAACATTGTGCATTTGGGAGACATGCACCATGGTAGGCAATATCGCAGCACTGTGTGATGCACAGTAGGTGGACAATGCCAAACAGGCAGCCAACCACATAGTGCATGTTTCTGTACATGCATAACTGAGGGCAACTGCACAGGGGGATGCACAGTTCATAGAAAGTAATGTCTGACATGCTCCGCCACACATGTCAACTATGATACTGCACATTGTGCATGTGCAGGAATTGCACCATGCAGAGATGCTCAGTGCATTTCAGATGCACGGCCCAACTTCAGATGGGTCTGGAGCAAATTTGTAATATTCAGTCAGGATATGCTAATCACCTCATTAGCCATTCCAGGCCCAAGTCAACTGCTTAGCATCTCATTACTGGCTGGTCCACAGCTCATTTGCATGAGATGGGCTTGAAAAGTGCCACACCACATCACAGGTACCTGACAGGAACTGCAGCCTGGAAGGTAGGCTTGTTTGCATTCCTTATGCTACAGCCTCTTTTGTATTGCATTTTGTGGGACTTTGCTCATCTCCAGAGCATATTGGACATGTGCTCATGCCTGTCGAATTCCTGTCCACAGGCAAACCATGTCTGACAGTGAGGAGGAGCAGTCCAAGATGGGGGGAAGACCTAACTTCACAAAAGATGAGCAGCGTGCCTGGTGGAGGCATACTTCTGGATCAAGGCACTGCTGTCAGGCACATCTGGCACCCGGCAGGAGAGGTCAAAGGGCTGGGAAGAGGTGGCAGTCTATGTAAATGCCCATGGGAGGTACAACCGCATGCCCCAGGAGTGCATGAAATGTATGACCAGTGACAATAGGAGGGCCAAGGATATGATCTCTGCCATATGGGCCTTACTGGGCAGACTGGTGCAGGCCCCTCCACAGCACCAACCTTAACAGCCACTGAGGAGTTGATTGTGGTCTCCATGAACTGGGCATCCATTGTCAGTGTCCCGGGGGGGCGGACTGGGGGCAGTCCATCACAGCACTGTGAGTATGCATGTGTCAGTCTCAGTGGGGGGCATTGTGTGCCAGCCACAGGTGTGCCTGGTATGCCACACAGGGGCCAGAACTATGTCTACAGTGCACTATGAAGGTGTGCCAGAAGCGCATAGTCATATTGTGGGCCCACATGCTGCCCTATGTGCTATTGGGCATGACCAGTGGCATGCTGCAGGACCCAGGATGGGGTGGCCTAACAACACAGGCCACAGGTGCCTATACATGCCCACAGGGGCCTCCATGTTATGCATGGTGTCACATAGCCATCCACATTGGGTCCATGCAGCATCCAAATACAGTGGACCAGTGTCACAAAGTGGCGTGGCAGTGTATGTGGCAGGGCTAGGGGGGCATTGGCCTTGCTGCAGCCTGTCCATTGTGTCACTGTGCCACATGCTGCCTCGAGTGTGCATCCCTGCTTACATGCATGTCCCTCATCGCCAGTACATTTGTGCTGCACAGGCCACAATGGTAGTCCCATGCTTGTGTGGTGGCATGGGCACACCTGTGCTTCACATGCACACACACCCACATCTAGCTGTCCACCAGCATTTCAGCCTTGTGTCACTCACCATGCGTTTCTTCTGCTTTTCAGCTCCATCACTCCTCAGGGGTGCATTTCCGGCTGGTGACAGTCCCATGGCACCAGTGGTGGATGATGCCATGCCATCTACGTCCTCTGGAGCCATGGCTGGTGCTGAGAACCTTGGTACAGCACATATGCTGGTGCACCTACTGGGTTTGGCTGATGATGACCCCTTGTCCAGTCTTCTTCTGAAAGAAGATCTCACCATGCTTGCCTCAAGGAGGAGAATGATGATGAAGGAGATGATACCACACAGTTAAGGGGATACACAGGTGGCACCCACCCACCCACTGGCTCAGAACATGCAGGGGCAGCTACAGGCAGTGTGGGTGGTCCTGTTCCTGCAGATATGACTTCCCAGTGCGCCCCCCCTCTCCACCAGCCAATGCAGTGGCTGGTGGTGGACTGGGACATGACACTGCTGTGGGGCCTGGGGCCTCTGGCATTGTCCAGCAGGGTGATGCGGTGCTGCAATGGTCAGCAGGGGACATTGTTCAGCCCTCCCCTAGGACCACTGTACATACCCACACACAGTCTCTCCCCATACAGCTGCTCTCTGTGTAGCATTCCCAGATGAGGGATGTGGAACAGCAGGCCGGACCCCCCCCTTCCCGTCAGCCCCCAAGACCCAAATGCATCACCTACTGACAGGCTTGAAGAACACATCTGGCTCCTGCTGGAAACCATGGCAGGCCAGGCAGCACTCAGGGAGTGGCTCCATGGACTGTGGGTGCAGGTGTGACACATGGATGAGTATTGTGCCACAAGGCATGAATAGCTGCTTGACGAGTTACGCCAAATGCGGGTGGCCATGACTACTGTACTTGATGGGATTGCAAGGCCATTGTGGTAGGCTTTGCATCCCTGGTATCTCATGGCTACAAGGGCTTCTGCCACACCACGTGCAGTACCACAAGCACCCCCAGGGTGAAACATCAGGTGACCAAATCGCTGCTTATGCCGCCCCTGGCCAAAGCCATCCCCGACACCTCTAGAGCCAATATGAGCTTCAGGACCTCTACACCCATGAGCACTCAGTCATGGTCTCTGGTGTCAATCCCTACCAGGTGAAGCCTTCACCCTCTTTTGCTGGTGACCCATCTGTGGCATCCTTCCAGCCGTGGCATGGCCACCCACGTAGCTGCAGCAGCTGGAATGGCACATGTTGAGTCCTGTTGGGTGCGGTTGGCATGTCCCAGTACCCTACCACCATTGCTGACCACACACCAGGCTGGCAGTGTATAG
Source organism: Neoceratodus forsteri (assembly GCA_016271365.2). NCBI lineage: Eukaryota > Metazoa > Chordata > Ceratodontiformes > Ceratodontidae > Neoceratodus > Neoceratodus forsteri. The sequence continues at coordinate 1,279,578,785 of CM057454.1, forward strand.
GGTCATGTGCTGTGGCACATGCATGCCCAGCTGTCATGCCTTCCTGTTCCATCTGTGTGTTGTACTGGGCATGTGTGGGGGCAGTGGTGTCATGCTGTGTGGCATGGACATGATGAGTGCAGCACTGTGTCTGCCATGCATGTGTGCTGGCAGATACCCTCTGATCCATGCTAATCTCCACAGTGACACTGTGGCCCCCTTTCTTTGCTGACATTGTATTAGATTCTTGTGGATAGATATGTGCATCTGCAGTGCACTGTGTAGTTGCCATGCAGTGCCTGCCTACCTGTGTGTGTGTGTGTGTGTGTGTGTGTGTGTGTGTGTGTGTGTGTGCCTCGCTGCCCAGTTGGCCCTCCAGGGTTACTCACCTTTGGTTTCCAAAATGCTCCTCCAAAATGGTGTCCCTGTGCTACCGGCCATTGCTGCTAGTTGGGGGTCTTTCCTCTCAAGGGTTGGCTGCCCACCTTCCCCCTCTAGGTTCATCCTCATATGTACCGTCGTCCTTCTGTGCCTGGACAGGTATTCCATTGTCTATGGCAATTCTGTGTAGCATACAACAGGCAAGGAATATGCCACATGCCTTTTCAGGGCTGTATTGTGGGGCACCACTGGACTTGTCAAGGCATTTAAACCACATTTTCAGCATGCCAAACACAAACTTAATGATGCTGAGTGTAGCAGTGTGTGTCTCATTGTATTTCTCCTCAGCCTTACTGCTGGGCCATCATATGCAGGTGAGCAGCCATGGACAGAGGGGGTATGCACTGTCACCTGGGGTGCAGAGAGATGTGTTATGTTCACTCAGGTTTACTCATGGCCTGTACCAGCTGCCACCCCCCCCCCTTGCCTGTCTATGCTTCCACTGCCTGTCTGCCTGGTTGCCATTCCCACCTCCCCACATGTGCAGCCCCTGTACCGCCTTTGGGGGACACTACATTTCTGTCTGGCTTGCAGACTGGTTGGGCATGGCCAGTCTGAACTCTCCTCAGGCCTATGGGCCCCATCCCTGCCTGTGTGAGTATCATGCCACTGTCCTGGGCAGCCATTGTGCTTGTCCATCTCCTGGACCACGGTGGTGGCTTGAGGTATCTGTTGCTTCTAACATTGCCATATGTGGATGTTGCACTGCACCCCTGCCCTGCTCACCCAGTGACCATGTACACCACCATCTCTATCTGTGTGTCCCAGTCTGGCAATACCCAAGGTTCCATGGTTCATCATGGCTATTTGCCTTTGCATTGTCCATATCACTTGTCCCCCAGCCCTCCCACCTGCCACACTACCACCAGCTGTGCACAGTGCATGTGTGGGCATGGGTCCTGCCCAATTTACCCACTAGGTGGCTGGTGGGGATTTCCCCACTCTCAAACCTGCAGCACAAAGCTGACTGGTGCCAGATGAAGGTGTCATGTGTAACCCCAGGGTGCATGGTGCAGAAACTGGTGATACGCCCTGTGGTATTGCACACCACCTGGTAGTTGACTGAATGGTAGTCCTTCCAGTTGACATATGCCACACTGTCTGGACTAGATGGTGCCCTGATGGTCACATGTGTGCAGTCAATGGCCCCAATCATGCCTGGCAAGTGTGCTACCCCGTGGAACTGATGCATGGCTTCTGTACATTTGCATGTGTGCTAGGTAATTGGATGAACTCCGAAGCATGTGGCAGCAGGGCATTGAGGAACTGTGTGAGGAGATGGGATGTAGCAGACTATGTTATACCATTGGTGTCACCCACTGGTATCTGGAAGGTGCCTATGGCGAGCAAGCACATTGCTGCTGTCACCTTTGTCTCCACTGACATGGCATGACTCCTTCTGGTGGGTGCCTGCAGTTCATCGTGGCACAGCTCACAGAGCTGTCTCAGAATATCCCTATTGAGTGGGTACCAGACCACTATCTCTGTGCCACTCAACTGTTCATAGGTGACACATGCACAGTACCATCTCTGTAGGGCATACCGCCTGCAAACCCTTCCACAGCCATGTCACTATTCCACCCATCTCCTCACACCCCTAATTACCTCCACCATGAGGAAAGCTGCCCCATCCATGTCTCTGCTACTCCTGCTCTGCTGGCTGCCTGTGGGTGGCTTGCACTTAGACCAACTCCTTTTAAGCCTGTCTTTGTGAGGGGACGCATCTTGGGAGATGTGCGATAGATGCGCCGCCCATTTGGGTTGACTATTGAGATGCGTGGCATATTCATAGCACACCCCTGGAGGTGCCTTGAGCTTCAGTGCAATCAGAGATGCATGACACATCTCTTTCATTTAAATATCACACAGCAGTGCATCTCCTTTGAAAATGTCCCCCAAGATGTATAATTATTTTGTTTATCTGGTTTTATTACAGCCTGTCAACTACAGTAATAATATAAAGCAAACGAGCTTCTGCTAAAGCAGCAGGATGTAGCCTTAGGGTTGGCATAACAAAATTAAATTATGTATGAATATATTACAGCTGTAAAAAATGGTATATAGTATTGTTTTATATTTTTTGTGTTTCTAGAATTGCTGGAAAATTAAATCCCTTTGAAAAGACTGATTACACCAGGGAAAATGTTAGGGTATTGATTCAAATAAAAATAAGGACCATCTTATCCATACTGAGTGTACAATGTTTATTTAGATGTGTATCCCACCTCACATGATGTATTTTTTTACAGACCACAGATGACCTTGGTCAATAACATTTGAGAAATATTCATGTTGACCATGTTCATCCATGGTTATCCATGACTGTTGATTTCGGATGTTTCCTGCATTATAAAATTAATTTCTACACTACTTAGATCATTTCATTTTGTTCCAGCAACCTTGACATGCTGTAATGAATACCTATTATTCATGCATAGGTTTGTGATAGCATTTATTTACTTACCTAGTGCTGGTGGTGTTCTACAACAGAATCTCTGCTGTTTCATAACAATTAAGTAGTCTAATTGCTGATTATGACACTGTCACAGACTGATCCCCAAGAGCACAGTACACACTGTGCTACCAGTTCTTGTGACCTTTCAGACACCTGAATGGTCACCTCAATATGTGTGCCACCCCCTCCCCAGCTTGACTCGCTCTAGAGATTATTAGGTGAGAATCCCTAAACAGTCACTGCTCACACAGTACAGTAACTTTTTCTAAAGGTCAAATGACCCACCTCTTAAGTTACAGCTGAGAACACATTGCTGTTTACAATTTACTAGCCTGTATCTTCAAATTACCACCCATCATTGATCATCTATATCTTTAAAAAACACAGCAACATACCCAGCACAGTGGCTACGACCCATTACACTGGTAACCAGGAATCAGGAGTGATCTTGATCTGCTGGAGGTTGGCTGTAGGGAGAGGATCTAGTATCTGCAGACTTGTCCTTTCCTGGCAGGGTTTCCTGCTGGCTCGCTGAATCACTGCAGCTGGTTGGAGGACCAGGTCAGTATATCGTCAATAGAATAGCACAGAATAAACTGTGCTCTAGAAATGGCAAAAACAATTACAGTGACAGGGGTATAATAGCGGTAGGGAATTACTGCTACCTCTGTCATTGTGTGAGCTGATCAGGAGGGGATAAAGAAGCTGTAGGTGCAGTGCCTCACTGAACTGCTCCTGTTGTGGAGTGATAAAGGCACTAGCATCTGGTGGAGTAAGAGACTGGGGTCGAAGGTTTGATTCCCCATCTCCCGGTCTTGGGAATTTTTTTTTAAACTAACTTCCTCCCCTCCCAAGCTTCTCCCAGTCCCTGAAGTACACACATCATTGGAGTTGATTATGTCAAGTCCGTGGGTATGGGGTGGAGGTGCGGGGGGCACAGCCCTCCTCAAAACAAAAGAAACTGTACTGTCGCTCCATAGAGTGACATATGTGGGTGGCATTTTATGGCAGTCAGTGTATTAACTGACCTTTTTATGGTTTATGCTGCTTTGCTTATGGCATTGTGTGCCGCACTGTTATTGTATGCAGGGTTATGACCCCATGCTGGTTTGAGGCCTAGAGGTAGTATGGGACAGGAGCAATAATGTGGGGAGGGAGCTGCGGGACCCTGAAATCCATTGGCCTCCACACGCATACTCTTGACATGAGTGCCCTGCATTGGGGGGAAACTGGAGGAAAATGTCAGTGAAGTGGGCATGTCTGAAGCCCTGCGTGCCATACCTCACCAGTTCTATCAAGACCCAGAAGGCAGCTCTGGACTGAAGGCAATTTGCCAAAAAGGGTGCTAGATGGTAGGGCATTGTGGGGATAGGGTGGAAGGGAGCCCATTCTGCCTTGGCCAAGGGGATAAAAAACCTATGTGGAAAAAAAATAGTCACAATATGAGATATGTAAGAATAGCATTTAATACTCCACAATATTTATATATGGTACAAAACTGTACACTCTAAAGTCTATGGGAGTTGAGTACATTACAGAAATGTAAAATAAAATATTTGAACATATAGAATTCATACAGAATACCCTATCTAAGCTCTTCTAGGTAAATAGTTTAAGCATTCCTCAGCGGAGGTGTGTGTGTTGAGTTCTAGCAGACTGCACAGCATTGGTGTGACTTCCAAATCTCCTTAGAAAATGGGCTTTTCATTTGCTGGGTTCTGATTGGCTAGCACCCCTGCCAGGGGGGTACATTAACTTTCAATAGACGCCCAGCAAATAAAAAGTGCCAGTCACCTGACCCCCATCACCAATGTAACTAGTATCATAGTGTCAACCCTGTTTGCTAATTGGGCCAAACCCGGCAACTCAATTCAAAATCGCTGCCATGTTTTTGTCTTGATAAGCGAGACATAGCGCTCCCCACTCATACTACCACACTGTGGGCAACTGTGCTCATTTGTACTATAATTTCTTTGCAGGTTTTGTTTTTTTATTATTATAACAGTACCTCTACAATTTAACAGTTGCACACGCTGTCCCTCCTTCGCTCTCCAGTCGCCCACCTGCCCACTCACTCACTAAAATCTTCCTGGTTTTCATGACAACCAGATGTCAGCCACCACCGGCGAGATAAGCGCCCCCCCCCAAACAGACTGCCTTATTTATTTGTAAAATAATAAAGAAAAAAACTTAGCCATCAATAGAAAAAGACAACTCAAATTACAAAAACAAAGCCGTAACACCGATCAGCTCACGGAACTACCTCCTGCCACTGTGTTTTTGAATGTGCAGCGCGAGACTCCACACACAGCAGCTAAACAAAGAAATGTTGCTTGTCTTGCCTTGATTTCATACACGCCCTGCCTCTGAGAAGCACATCACAACTACCAAAACATGATGTGCTCAACTGCCAACACCCTAAAATACCTCAATGTTCTCAACTGCCAGCACCAAAAGACGTTGCACTTACATTTTACCAGTCGCCGATCAGGCACTCTACTAATGGCTTTCTTTTGTCTAGTCATCATCATTACCCCTCGTTTCCACTAAAAGAACTCTGAATAAATAAATTAATTCCATCAGTTGGGTTGGGGTCCAAAAACAAAAGAAAAAAGGAAGCACACTAATTAGGTAGGGAGGGGGCCTGAAGCACATTAGCAAATATAACAGCACCTTCTACTGCCAAATAGATGGACTACTTTTCCAATAAAGAACAAAGAATTAAATTGTACTCATTTTTTTATAGAATTACTCAACTTTTTTTGTAATCCTATACAAAATGACACTGTGTCCATTTTCTAAGCGCAATAATACCCTCCAGGGTGGGTGGTATGGTCAATATCGGACCTTCCAGGGGATATAAGGCACTCCGCCTTCGGCATCGGGCCTCATTACACCCCTCAGCAGTCCGGTATTGCCCAATACTGCCCACCCTGTCGGGTATTATTGCTAGCATATAAGACTGCCTTTCCATAGTAGAATATAAGGCAGAAAACTCCTGGCAATCCAACCTCTTAGTCTGCATCATCATCTGATCTGCCTTTCTTACAACACACCATGTACAGTTCTTTGCTCTTTCAACCACCTCAGAACTGGTCTGCACAGGTTGTGTGGATTTGGATTAGTTCCTATTGTTCCCGTGGCTCACAGCTCAGCAGAAAGCATCTGACCTACCTCTATTAGATGAAAAGGGCTCAGGCATTTGTCGTTACCAAAAACAGAGTCATTTACATCAATTAAGCTCATCCATCCATACTCAGCCTTTTTTCCATCTTTGAAAATACAGGAATTGTTGTCCTCAAGCCTGGAACAGCAATAGGAAAATGTAGTTTTCTACTCTCCCCATAAATCCTAAACATGTTATCTTATTTTACAGAAAAAAATAGATAATAAACTTAAAAGAAAGGAAAAAACATTGCCTGGGTGTCACACAACTGCAACGGTGAGATGAAAAGATTTTATTATGGAGTTAAGAACATCTTCAGTATTCCTTTTTCAACTGGTTTAAACTTTAGCTGAGGATGGAGGTTCACAGCCTGGATGCCATCTTTGACAGCCAGCTGACTATGGCTTTACAATTGTTATTTGTCATGCAAACTATCTTTTATCATCTAATAAATGGACTCTACATCAAACAGTTACTAGCAGCCTGACAGGAAGATCTTGAGAGCAAGCAGTGGCATGCAATGTCCCCCCTCTCCAAAGGCAGGGAGCCATCTATTGATGTGCAATCATCCTTTCCACAACAAGCCCCCAGGCAACCTTGGTCAATTCCCAAACCCATGAGAAACTATTTTTACTTTTAAAGCAACAAAGTTACTGTAGGTAGTTGTAGTTTACAGCGTTGATATAATTAGGTTTTAGAATTCTACTGATCCTGGCAAGGCTTTAGTTGCATTATGTTTAGTGAAATAAGAGAGGACATAGGCTTAAAAAGGAACCTAACTAGAAAATATCCAATCTTTAAGCCTAGAGTTGATACCTGTAACACAACTTGCAATTGCCTAGACCCCTGTGAAGGGCATATATGAATCAATGTCAAAATGAGGCTAAACTGACAACCAGAAATATTGTTTAGCCACTCTGTCATGATCAACAAAACTAAATAAATAAATATTATGATCTTGGTCAGTCATCATTGCTACCTGACATATTTTATTTTTCATTTACAGAACTAAAAATGGATTTATTTCTCCCAGTTAATTTCTGTTTGATTGTGTTTTATTTTCAGGTGTTTGTGCAACAATCATGGGCAGTTTTGTCTCTCAATTATGGACAAGCCATGCGTAGAGATATTATGGACAAAGATGAGGAACAGAGCAGGAATGGCCATGGATGTTATGTACATCATCCCATGGAGAACCAGAGAGGAGGGTAGTATATGTATGCATTACAGGAAGTGCTTTATTTGCACTATGTTGTGTCAAACCTATATAAAATGCAAGTTACAAGGAAGGGGAAGTGACTTGTAATCCCTGAAGGAGGTGTCAGTCAGGTTTGAAATGAAGTATTAAACAGAGGACTTTTCAAATGTATTTATATGTAGTAAATGCAGTTTTGTATTTAACATATAACTAAGTTACGTGACTTAAAGAAATGGAGCACTACATAGAATGTGGGACAATGAAATACTTGCTGATACAAGTGTGTCTCCTCCTTGCAGCTATATTGCAAACAGGTACGTAATTTCTCAGAATGCCTCAAGATACAGTTAATTTCACACCCATGATATGCTCAGATATTTCCAGATACAGTATTGTGTGACATATCTAAAGATATTATCTGTGGTGGCCCATACTGGTACTGCAGACAGGCAGGAAATTTCTCCAGTTATATCACAGAAATTTCAGGAAATATCTGACCACGGCTTTGGCTGCCACTGTAGAACTGGAAGAGTTGTTAAATTTTGTACTGTGCTAATTTGTTACTTTAAAAACTATGGGCTGGATTCAGAAAGGTCCGCCGCAAGTTGCAGCAATGGCAGCTTGTGGTGACCATCCCTGCGACCTGGCCCATACACCCGATTGAGTATCGGAGCGGGTGCAGCAGTCTGCGTCCTGCGACTTGCGGTAGCTGCACAAGGTAGGGCGCAGCACCCAGGAATGCCGCAGGTCTCAGGACAGGGTAACTGGCAGTTGCACCGGTCCAGGGCCACCATGGCACCCCATGCCCACCTCCGAGGCTCCGTACAGTGTGGAAACCAGCCCCAAGCCCCCTTGCCATGGACCCCCCCAGATCAAGGACCCTTATGTGCCCTGGTGAAGCAGTAGTCCCCCACACCCCCAACACGCACACCCCGCAGGTGAGTTGGCAACTGGTCCTGGTGGTGAGGGAGGATTGTGCCAGTCACCAGCAGTGTATTGGGGTGTGTGGGGGGCTCACACTGTGGGGTGGGGGGCCACTAGACTACCAGGGGGTTATGGGGATGGCAGGGGGATCATGCTTCAGGGCATGGGGGGTCCTTGACTTTAGCAAGGCATTTGACACAGTCCCACACAAAAGATTAATATACAAGTTAGCCAGCCTGGGAGTGGGTCCCAAGATGACAGCCTGAGTAAAGAATTGGCTGGAGAATAGGACACAGAGAGTAATAGTAAATGGAGTCCACTCAGAAGAAAGGAGGGTTACTAGTGGGTACCGCAGGGGTTCAGTATTAGGACCGGTCCTCTTCAATGTCTTTATAAGCAACATTGCAGAAGGACTGGAAGGAAAATATGTCTCTTTGCAGATGACACAAAGATCTACAACAGAGTTGATGCACAGGGTGGGGTGGAAAGGATGAGAAGGGACTTGGCAAGGTTAGAGGAATGGTCAAATGTATGGCAACTAGATTCAATGCTAAGAAGTGCAAGGTAATGCACCTGGGAAACAAAAACCCAGGGGAAGAGTACACAATGGGGGTGAGATACTAACAACAACAAAAATGGAAAGGGACCTGGGAGTAGTCATATCAGAAGACCTAAAGGTGGGCAAGCAATGTGAGAGGGTAGCAAGGAGGGCTGGGGGGATACTGGGATGCATAAGGAGAGGCATCACCAGTAGAAAACAGGAAGTTATTATCCCTCTGTACAGACAGCTGGTGAGACCCTATCTGGAGTACTGTGTGCAGTTCTGGATACCCACTCCGCAAAGAACATAGACAGGATGGAAGCTGTCCAGAGGAGGGCAACTAAATGGTGCAGGGTCTGCACCAGAAGACATATGAAGAGAGACGAAGGAGCTTAATATGTATAACCCGAGGAAAGGAGGGAGGGGGACATGATAGAAACGTTCAAGTACCTCAAGGAATCGACAAAGTCCAAGAGGGTAGCATCTTTCAAAAAAGAGTGTGCAAGAACAAGAGGACACAATTTGAAGATGGGGGCAGCTCAGAGGTAATTTAAGGAGTATTTTTTCACAGAGAGGTTGTGGATGCATGGAACAGCCTTCCGGAGGAGGTTGTGGAGTCAAAATCAGTGGTGGAATTCAAGCATGCATGGGACAGTCATAAGGCAATTCTAGGGAGTGGGGGTAGGAAGAAGTAGGCTGCTGGTTAACTAGGATCTGCAGCTTATCCAGTAGGTAGGGAAATGGGCAGACTGGGTGGGCCAAGCGGTCCTTATCTGCCATCAAATTCTATGTTTCTATGTTTCTATGTGTGTGTGGGGGTCTGGGCATTGGGGGCGTGCCACACACCCAGCCTGGCATGGTACATGCCATGCCTGGGACCCAGAGCCCATGGGAGATCCATAACCACAGGGGTTGTGGGGCTGGGGCACAGTGGCAACCTCCAGTGAACAGCAAGGACCAGTTAGACCACCTTTTTGTTGGCGTAACTGGTCTTTGACAGATGTTCACTGGCGGTTGTCTCTGAATCCCATTGTGGACGAAGTGGCCACCCTACCCGAATAGGGTGCAAATGCTGCCAGAAACCCCCTTACGCCATGTCACAAGGGAGTTTCAGGTGCATAGGTGCAGTTGGGCTCAGGCAGCCTGCAGCATGTCACAGGCTGCCTATGTGAATCCTGCCGGGATACAACGCAGGGCGCAAGTACGACTTGCACCATTTTTTCTGATACAAGTTGCCTTGCATCCTGCTTTGGCTTCTCTGAATCTGGCCGTAAATCTTTGACAAAATAACTATGCTAATTTGTTGCTTTAAAAAGTATAACTCTGATAAAATTGTCTATTTCATTTATTTATTTATTTCAAATGTTTAACCAGGAAAGAGATACTGAGTTGCTAACAGGTCATTTCCAGACCTCTGGGGGGAAGTATGTAAAATAGAACAAGAATGCCAAATAGGTTAATGAGAATCAAAAATTAGCAATTGTGCAATGGCAGTAATTCTGTGTAAGCAAATGCATTACTCAAAGATACCAACATTTGCAATGTGCAAAAGGCAGTACATATCTTTGGGTGGGGGCAATGATTGTTTTATAGGGGGGGTGAACGGGAGGACAGCACTAGTGCAAGCATCAGGTGAAAGGGGAGTAGAGGACTGGAGGGTGGCATGTTGCAGGCCAGTATGAGGGAAAACAAACTGCAAGAGCGAAGTCATGGAGGGGAGATTTCAGTAAGTGGAAGGAAGAGCACTGTCACCATGGGAAGTTTCAACCTCGGGACAATCTCTCTATGGGCAGGAAGCAGCTTACGCCCATTATTCTTGTGAAAAGCACCACATTTCAGGTGCAGCTTCTGGTGAATAGCATCCATGTGCACTGAGAAGTCAAGGTGATGGTCTGTCCAGACACCAAGGTACTTAAAGGAGGAGAGATCCTTAGTGACTACACCATCAAGGGTATGGAAGGAGGGGAAAGAGAATGAGCCCGGCAAGCCTTTGTATAGTTCCAAAGGTCATAGAGACAATTTGATTGTCATTGATGAACTGTAGACCAGCAAGGAACCAGTGCTGGATGTTGGCAAAGTTCAGTTGGAGCCAGGAAGTGAGGTCAGAGGTAGAGAAGCCAGAGGCAAAGAGTACCATATCATCTGCCTACATTCGAACATATGAATCTGCCAGCAAAAACAGACCACCCGGTCTATCAATGTCTGCCTGAGTATGCAGCTACCCCCCTAGATTGCTGCTACCCCAACCCCTCCCCATCTGTCATTTCCATAACAGTCTCAGCCCCATCCACCCAGACCCTCCCTCATGCTCTGTCCCACGCCCTCTTAAAACTTTCTACTGTCTTACATGATCCCACCTCCTCTGGTAGTGTGTTCCATTTAGACAATACTCTCTCCTTGAAGTAGTGCCTCCTCATCTCCCTCCTAAATCTTCCACCCTCCAATCTTAGTCTGTGCCCCCTTGTGTTCCTACTCTTCCTCAGTTTAAACACCCATTCAGTGCTAGCTTTGTTTATCCTCCTCAGATACTTGAACATTTCAATCATGGCCCCCCATCCCTCCTCTCCTCCAGTGTGTACACATTTGGCTTATTCAGCCTGTCCTCGCAGGCCTTGCCTTCCATCATCTGTAACAATTTTGTTGCCCTCCATTGCACACCTTCCTGAAAATTAATATTCCTCTTCAGATACAGCCACCAGTACTGCACACAGTACTCCAAGTGCGGTCTGACCAAAGATCTGTAGAGGGACAGGATCACCTCCCTATGCCTGGGCAAGAAACCCCTTGTGATACAGCCCAGCACCCTGTTTGCCTTATCTGCTGCTTTCCTGAACTGGGCAGAGTTGTTCATGCTCCCTGTTACCAACACCTCTAGGTCCTTCTCTTTCTCAGTGATTCTCAGCCTCACCCCTGCTAATCAATAGTCCCTCCTTGGGTTCTTTGCCCTGGAGTGCATAACCTTGCACTTTTTTGCATTGAATCCCAGCTGCCACTTCTCTGACCATACCTCAAGTTTGGTTAGGTCCCCTTGTAGCTGTTTCCATCCATCCTCTTCATCCACCACTGCCACCATTTTGGTATCATCTGCAAAAAGACTAACCCTGCTCCCAACTCCATGTGCAATATCTGATATAAAGAGCCCAAATAGCACCAGGCCCAGCACCAAGCCCTGCAGCACACTGCTTGTCATTGGTCTAAGGGACGGGAATCCCCCCCCCCACTACCACCCGTTGCAGCATCTCCTGCAGCTAGTTCCTTATCTAGTTTGTCAGCTTTGTCCCCACCCCTGCAGCAGTCAGCACCCCCCCCACAGCTTCCCATGAGCCACTGAATCAAAGGCCTTGCTGAAGTCCAAGTACAGGACATCTACAGCATGACCCACATCCGGCTCTCTTGTTACCCAGTCATAATATTCTATTAGATTGGTCTGACAAGACCTCCCTGAGATAAACCCACTGCCGCCCATCCAGGAGGTCATTAGACTCGAGAAACGACACCAGATTCTCCTTCAGTATCATCTCCATAAGTTTACCCACTATAGAAGTGAGACTGACAGGCCGATCATTTTCTGGCTTGTCCCTAGGGCCACTCTTGTGTAAGAGCACCATGTGGGCCACCCTCCTGTTCTGAGGCACCCATCCCATGTTCAGGGAGGTGCTGAACAGGTCTGCTAGTGGCTCGGCCAACACCTCTGCCATCTCCCTCAGCACCCTGGGGTGGATGCCATCAGGACCTGGTGCCTTGTCCACCCTTAATGCCCTCAGACCCTCTAGTACTCTACTCCCCATGATCATTCTATCCATCATCTTCTCCCCTCCATCCTCCCAGTCCATGGTAGTAGTGGGCCATCCTTCTCCTTTGTGAAGATGGAGCATAAGGATCTATTTAGTACTTCAACTTGTTCCTCTCCCTTTTACACCCAGTCCCTTCCCCTCCCCACTTTATCTGCACTATATGGTCTCTGCACTTCCTCTTTTCCTTGACGTATCTAAAAAAAGTCCTTCTCCCCTCCCTTGATGCCCTGCGCTAACCTTAGCTCCCTGGAGTCTTTGGCTGTTCTCACTCGCTTGGTCACCTCCTTGGACCAACTCACATAAGCCTTGCTGTCATCTTCCTTCCTCATTGTCCTGAACTTCTGGTACTAACATACTATTTGCCAGCAGATTAGGCCTTACGGTCTATCGAGTCTGCTCAACCTCAGATCCCTAGTTGGGTGCCAAGCCCCCCCTTGTGGTCCAGAAACCCCTATCATCCATCCCCACCCCCCTGGGACAGGCGATCATCTGATACATCCACTTTCTGTGTCTGTCCCACCCTCTCTTGAAGCCCTCCACTGTGGATCTCTGAACCAGTTCACCAGGCAATGCATTCCAAGGTTCCACCACCCTCTCAGTGAAAAACCTCCTCCTCTTTTCCCCCTCACCCTTCCACCTTCCAACTTCAAACCATGCCCTCTAGTGATACCTCCCTGCTTTAGTCTAAAGATCCCCTCCATGTTTACCCTATTTATTCCCGTGAGATACTTGAAGACCTCAATCCTTGTCCCCTGTCTCTCCTCTCCTCCAATGAAAACAGGCAGAGCTCCTCAAGTTTGTCCTCATCGTCAAATCCCTAGCCCTCGTATCATCTTAGTTGCCCTCCTCTGTACCTCTCCAGGAGCTGTATGTCCCTTCAAGTGTGGTCTCCAGTACTGTACACAGTACTCAAGGTGTGGTCTAACCAGCCCATTGTACAGTGGCAGAATCACTCCCTTGCTCCTAGAGGTGATCCCCATTACGATGCATCCCAGCATCCTGTTTGCCCTGCTAGCCGCTCTCCTGCACTGCTCAGAGTTATTCATACATGCATCCACCATGACCCCTAGGTCTTTTTTCCCTATTGAGGCCTCCAGCGCCTCCCATCCCAGGTGTACCTGTGTTTAGGTTTCCCACCAAGATGTCTGCCTTGCACTTGATATTGAAATTTAATTTCCATGTGTGAGCCCAGCTTTCCAGGGTGTCCAGGTCCCCATGCAGGGCCAACCTCCCCTCTTCTCCCTCAACTACTGCTCCCATCTTGGAGTCATCAGTGAAGAGACTCATTTCACACCCTATACCCTCCCTGATGTCCGATATGTATGCATTAAACAGGATCGGACCCAGGACAGAGCCCTGCGGTACCCCACTACCAAGCTCTCTAGGGTTCGAGAGCTCCTCACAGACCATTACTCTCTGGGTGCGTCCAGCTAGCCAGTTTTCAATCCATCTGACCATCAAAGGGCCTACTCCCAACAGCTGTCTTTGCCCTCATCCCCTCCAACACTTCCCTGTTCAGCTGACATGGTTTCCTGGCTCAGCACTGCTTGCTGTTTGTCCTGGTGCAAGCTTCTGTAGTCTCCGTTAGCCCAATTTTAATAATTTCCCACCTTTGCTGTGCATTCATCTCTGGCTTAATACCTTAAAATCCCTCTTGCAGTATTTACCTCATCCTTTCGAAGTCCACCATCCTAAAATCCATCACCTTTGTTGCTGTGCCTCCAGACTCCCTGCCCAACTTGAGTGTGAACCACACGGTTTGGTGGTCACTACCAGCTAGTGTGTCTTCCACCCTTATTTCCATCACTGCCTCCGCATTTGACAGCACCAAGTCCAGTGTGTCACCTAGTCATGTTGGCCCACTGACCAGCTGTGTCAGGAGAACATCCTGGATCGTGTCCAGGAGCATCTGTTCCCTGGCACTGGAGGTGGCAAGGGTGCTCCAATCTACCCCCCATCAGAATGAAATCCCCCACAATCGCCACACTCCCCTTTCTACACACCCTCCTTATGTGCTCTGCTAACTCCCTGTCTAGTTCCACTGATTGGTCTGGTGGTCTGTACATCAACATCAGCTACAGCTTTCTATCCTTGGAGTCCAGAAGCTGCATCCATAGTGCCTTTGTCCTCCATTCTTCCCCCTCATCCCTCCTACATCTGATCCCTTTCCTTACATAGAGTGCTACCCAACCCCCTCTACCAAACCCTTGGTCTTTCATATAAATTTTATACCCTGGGATTGCCAGATCCCAATGATGCTACTGGGTGGCCCAAGTCTCAGTCACTGCAGCAATGTCCTTACTCTACCCTGCACAGAGTGCCTGAAGCTCTGCTTTTTTATTACCCAGGCTCCTTGTGTTTAGGGAGATCACCTTCCACCCATTCCCATCCATCCTCCCCCCTCAGCTCTTTAGTCTGCCCCTTCCTCTCAGTGGTCCCCTCCCTTTACCCTCAATGTTATCAAGGGTGGACAGCTCATTTTGCACTCCAGCCTAGTGACCCTGCATGCTTTCTGCACACTTGTCCCCCCAACTATTTTAAATACCCTCTGGAAACAATATAATCCTCTAATTTGCTCTTTAACAGCCCCTTACCTGCCCCATTCAGGTGTAAACCATCCCGTGTGTACAGGTCTGTGTCTATCCATGTATCTCCCCATTCTCCTACCAACCCATACCCTTGTGCTTTACACCAGTCTCTCAGCCAGGACATGAACTCCACTATCCTTTCCTTTTGTGCCCTGCTCACCCTTGGGACCAGTAGCACCTCTGAGAATGCCATGGACCTCCCTATTTCCAAGCATAGCTTCCCCAGTTCCTCAAACCTATCCTGTACCAACTCCACTGTGAAGCTCCCAAGGTCATTTGTGTCCACATGTCCCACCACATGAGGTTCCTGCCATCCTCCCCTAACACACTTCCTCAGAGCTGGCCCTGCCCTGTCTGCTGTCAGGCCCAGTACAGGTTCCACCCAAATCCATTTGCGTCTTTCACCCCCCCATCTAATCCCTTTCAGGATAGAATCTCCTATCAGTAGAACTTCCCCTTCTGCACTCCCCTTCTGGCTGCACCCTCCCCCACCCTTCTCATGGTCTTCATTCCTTCCCTGTCCCTTAATTTCTGGAGCTGTTCTTCTTACTTCTTCTCATCCCCTCTTGTCTAGCCTCCTGTTCTCACTTGCACCCTCTCTCCTAAGCATCCATTCTCCCCATGTGGTCCATCGCATACCTCTATGCACCATGTTCCCTTCCACCTGGTCACTCCCTCCTGCCATTGCCATGGCATTGCCCCCTCTCCCTGATGTACCAATGCCACACTCTGAAGTGCTGGCCCCTTTGCCACCCTCTTCCCCTCTCCCAAGCATCTCACTCCCCCCTTCTACTTCAGTTTCCAGTACCTTGTACCTGTTGCATGACCCCAGTCCCCACCCCATTCCCTGCTGTGTCCTCACTCCAGCTCTATATTTCCCTTTGGCATTCTCTATCTCCCCTTGTGCCTACCTACCCCACCCTCTCTGACCATGTTCCTCAACATCCCTATCTCCTGGGAAGCCTGGTGGTGCTGAGGGTTGAGGCATTGGACACCATACCTCATGCCACACTGGTAACCTGGGTTTGGGAATGAGCCCGGGCCACTGGGGGTCAGCGGGGGGAAAGAGATTTAGCATCCATAGGACTGCTCTCTCTTCCTGGGGAGGGTTGCGGGGAAGCGATCACTCCTGTAACAGCCTCTGGCGGTAGTAGAAGGTGCCCAGCATGGTGGCGCAGCAGACACATGGGGCAGAGTTGCGGCATGATGTTGCCTTGCTGAACTGTACTTCGAAGGGACAACTAAAGAAAGGAAAAACCTCACTCCTGGGGATAGATGAAGGTACCTTGGCCTCCCTAAGCCCACACTCCCAATTCCAGACTGACCTCCTCTCCATCAGGGCCACCCATGTGCCTGGCACTTTGCCCTTAGATAGAGTGCCATAGGTGGATAGGGCGGCCCTACCTCCGCAGGGTTCGGACCAGGAGGTGTTGCTGGGTCACACGAGAGGGGGGAGTTGAAGTCACAGAGGGAGGTAGAGGCTGGGAGCTCCAAGGATGCTGGAAGGAGTTCTCTAGGCAAAAAGTGGTTATAAGCAAAGTTAAAAAAAAATCTCTATCTCCACCTCCATCCACTGGATCACTACCTGTAGGTCACTTATCCTTTGACATATGGGACACTCCTGTAGCATCCATAATGTGCCCATCCAGATTGCCGACCCACATCCATTGCAGATTACTAGCCTGTCCCCTCACTCCTACTTCTGCCCCCCACTCCCCTGAAGCCTGCCCCTTCCATCTCACCCTCACCACCTTCAACCACAACCCCTTCT
This sequence comes from Neoceratodus forsteri, assembly GCA_016271365.2. Classification (NCBI taxonomy): domain Eukaryota; kingdom Metazoa; phylum Chordata; order Ceratodontiformes; family Ceratodontidae; genus Neoceratodus; species Neoceratodus forsteri. Next base: position 1,279,595,642 of record CM057454.1, read on the forward strand.
TCTCCTATGTCCCCCGGTGTCTGCATCACTCCTCCTGTGCCATGCCCCAATCTCTGTCACTATACTCAGTCATAAAATGTACCGTGCCTTCCTTTGACTATCCAGTGCTGCTCAGAGCATCAGTGTGCATACTGACCTCTATTCCCTAAAGCTCTGACAATCCTATCTGCACATTACATAAAAACAAAAAAAATTTAAACCCTAAAATCCAACTAGTAACAGCTTGAGTGACAGAACTTTTCACCACATGACTGTTAACTTTAGGAGTTAGTTCATATGGGCAGTTTGCAGCTGCCCAAGCTCCTCCCGCTCCTCCCTCACAGCTTTTATGCCCAACCCTCGGTGGCTTTCCATTATTTAAGAAAGGCTGCTGGAGGGGCTGGGTGGGAAAGCTTTTAGTCCAGCCAGCAACAGTCCTGAAAAATCAGTTACAAAGTTTAAAGAAAGCTTTAAGCTGCTCCCAAACCAGCAGCAAACTCACCAAAAAATCAGTTACAGAGTTAAATAAAGATTTAAGATAATCCCAAACCCACAGTAAACTCACAAAAAATCAGTTATTGAGCTAAATAAAGATTTAAACTAATCCCAGATCAACAGCAAAACTCACCCTCCTCCATTTCCCCACAACAAGCAGATATTTATTTATTTATTTATTTATTTATTTAAATCTCAGATTACAAATAACTTTGAGCTTGAGGCAGCTCATTTACAAAGGTTCCACGTCAAAGGAAAGGGTTACAATAAGGTAGGGAGCTATATACAACATTCATGGTATCAACGGAGGTACGGATAACATTCATGGTATCATCGGAGCACAGCAAGTCAATTGGTAAATAAGTGGGAACAGTGCTACACACTCAAGGTTACAAGCAAGCATAGAAAACTATAAGGTATATTTGAAGCAACATTGCTAATTAGAGGTGGGGAAGGGGGACACATAGGAGTAGGCAGCAGCGAGGTCATTAAGGAAAATGGAAAAGAAAATTGGGCCAAGTGTGGATCCAGGGGGGGTGCCTGAGCAGATGGGGAGTGGAGGTGGTTAAGGAATCTCCAACATGGACAGCTGGTGTCCTGCCCTCAAGGAAGGAACAAAACCAACCAAGTATGCAGAGAAACCCACTTCCCTAAGTTTGTACAGGAGAAGGGGGAGGGCAACAGTGCTGAAGGCTTATAGCAAGCCAACAAAGATGACAGAGGTAACCAGACCCTGATCCATGCCAGATAGAATGGAGTCAGTGAGCTGGAGGATGGAGGCAGAGGTGGAGTGAGATTTCCTAAAGCCAGAGTGGAAAAGAGTGAAGAAAGAAGAGGATGCATCAAGAAGGGAAGGGGGAGTTTAGCTAGGGTAGAGAGGAAGGAGATTTGATGGTAGTTACCAGAGCAAGAATGATGAGAGATAGCTGTTGTCTTTGTCCAATAATCTCAGATGGAAGCTAAGGAGGAGCAGAGACTGAGAAGATAAAAGGGAGAGAAATCGCATAAGTAGAGATATGAAGATGTTTGGGATGAAGACCATCAGGGCTCACTCTCTTGTGAATGTTTAGAGTGAGGAGTTCCTTAAATGATACACTGAGAGTGGTTGAAAAGAAGGAGCCAGGGTGAAGGTGGAAGAAGGGTGAGGAGATGGAGGAGGAAGAGTGGAGTGACAGGGCACAGGAGACAAAAAAGGAGCTGAAAGCCGAGGGGATATCAGCAGGGTCTGAGATGGGAGAGTTACCCTTTTTGAGAACAAGGAAGGGAACTGGATCAGAGTGGAAAGAGGGTGTTGATAACATTCCAGAACTTAGATGAGATGTTAAGATTGTATTTAAGTCTGGATGTGAAGTATTCAGATTTGCTAAGCCAAGTAGCTTCTTGGTACAGGCATTATGAAGGGTGTGGTACTTAATATGGTCAGAAGAGGAGCCAGTGGACCTGTGGGTCTGCCTAGCAAAGTCTCTTGTATCCAGGCAGGCTAGCAAATATACTGAGATCCATGTAAAATGGGAAACGCAGAGCCTGGTTTTCCTATGGAGTGCTTGGTGATCCCAGACGGACATGAATTTAGAGCTGAGGAATTGGAGGGCAGACTTGATGCCTCTGGCTGTTGAGGTGGGAGACCAGTATTAGCCACAGGTCAGCATGAATGGTGGACAAGTCAAGCAACCTGAAGGACTAGATATAGCTAGGGAGAGCTTTGAGGTTGTGCTTTTGTGCACACAGTACACCATATGGTGGTCACTGAGGGTTCTGTGAAGAGTACCAGCATTCTCAATATGGTGGCGATGGGAGGAGAGGATGCAAACCAGGAGGGAGTGGTTATGGGATTTGCAACTAAGCCAAAAGGAGGTAAGAAGTAAGTTCAGTGAGTTGGAAGGAATTTACATTTTGGCATAGTTTATGTAAGGAGGGGAAGAGCCAATTGAGGTTGAAATCCCCAAGGACAAATAACTCACCTGAGGAGATTTTGGAGGAGATGTGGTGAGAACTCAGTGACTGATGGAGGTGACATGCTAGGACAGTAGTAAACTCTGTGAATGATTATGGAGAGAGTGAAGGGAGGTAGAGTTTAGGGTGGAACAAATCAGCGAAATATTAATACTCTTTTTAATACTGTCGACTAGAGGCATAAGAAGAGCATGGCATCCACTATGAGTGTCCACGCCAAACTTTGCAGTGGTACTACCTTATTTCAGTTTGTCCCCTCATGTATGCATTGCTTTTCTTTTAAAAAATTCCTTTGATCTTGCTGTCCATTATTTCTTGAGGTAACATCTTCCAAGCTACCAGTACCTTTTGCAGAGTAAAAATGTTTTCTTCTCTCTGTTATGAACCTCTGCTTTTTTAACCGTGCATTTTGACCCCCTTTAGAGTATGCACTTGGCATTTTTCTGCCTCTAGCTGGCCAAGCCTTTTACCAAGGTGGGCATCTATGTAGCAACAGAGACTAGGAAAAAAAAAACAAGTCCCACTGTCAACTGGCCTGTCTACAACAAAAATCACTGCCCACACCTAAATTTCTCAAATTAATGTCTGCCATTTTCTTCTCACTCAACAAATAAGAGAAAGCCTGCCTGTTCAGTTCAAAAATGTATCAGTGTTATTCAGAAACAGCAATTACTGACACAAAGAAAACTTTATTTTTTTTTTACTATATCATCTATTTATTTATTTATTTGGAATTCAGAATCAACACCTTTGAGCCATAGGCTCTTTTACAAAGGTTCCACGTCGAAAGTTCATAAAAAAAAAAAAAAAAAAATTGGAATTGGTCTACACAGTCCAGGGTTACTTAACATGAGAAATAGTATGGCTAGACATAGTAACTTGGTTAGATACAATGAAAAAACAGAATATCTTTACAAATAGCGGAGTACATGGACACGATTATACAGATAATCATAATGCAGCAAAATTAAGCCTTGTCATTGGAGTAGGAGAGTTTCAAAAGTAGCAGGGATTGAAGATACAAACTGATATAGGCATATGAGAGAGGGGAAGTATAAGTGTAGGGAGGTAGTTTAGGGGGATGGGAGGTCAGAAGACATTCAGGACCCTAGGATAGTGGACAGGGGAGTAGGAAGTGAGGCAGAAGAGTTAGAGAGCTAGTGAGGGATACAGCAATTGAGGGGAAAGGGGGAGGTGAAAAAAGAGAAAGAGGAAAAAAGGTGTAGGGGGATTATGGGAGGTGGGTAGAGGCATAGAAATGGAGAAAATGGAGATGAAGGGGCACAGGGCTGTCAGTCTGGGGTAACTAAGTGAAGCAGTTACATGAGGCCCGAGTCACAAGGGTATGACAAAGATTACATTTGAAGAGGCTTAGAGTGTCTGAATTGGTGACTTCACTGCCCAGCGAGTTGAATAACTTACGGGCTCTGCCTGAAATGACTGCTGGCCAGGAGCAGTGTGAAAGCAGGGGGCAAGTAAAGTGGAGTTATCAGAGCTTCTGGTGTGGTGAGTGCTGTTGGTTGGTCTAAGGAGATTCTGTACCCCAGGGGGCATAAGACTGAGGGATGTCTTTTTTTACTACCAGGCTGGTTTGGTAAGTGATTCTTCTCAGAAGTTGAAGCCAGTTAGCCTGCTTATAGAGGTCACAGGTGTGCATATGGGGGGCAGCACCAGTCAGTAATCTACAGGACTTGTTCAGAGCAATGGCGACATGCTGTAAGACAGACACAGAGGCAGCTCCATAGATAGCAAGCCCGTAGTCAATGATTGATACAATCACACTTTGTATAGTAAGCTTAAGTGCTTCGAGAATCAGGCAGTGCTCATGTCTATACAGAAGGCCAATGCAGATATTCACAGATTTGGCGACCATATCAATATGACTGGAGAAAGATAGAGTACTGTCCAGGGTCACTCTAAGGTACTTGAAAGAATGCGTCTAGTCAAAGGCAACACCAGTGCCATTTCTGACTGTCAGCTGTTTATTTTTATGTTTATTATGTGTACTATGGAAATTATAATCTTTGTTTCCTGTAGTTGAGCATTAGTTTCTGTGTGACAAACCATGCCTCTACATCTGTGAAACTTTCCTGAAGGTGGCCTTACAAGAGAGAGGGATCAGAGTTCTTTGAGAAAATTACTGCATCATCAGCATACAGGAGGAAATGTTCATGACAGGAGGGAGGGAGTTTGTTCAGAAAGATGCTGAATAGCAGGGGCCCCAAAATTGACTCTTGGGGGACACCTGACCAAACAGGCTGTTTGGAGGAGAGGACATTGCCAATCTTAACCTGTTGAGTGCAGTCAGAGAGATAGCTATTAAACCACCTTAGGGTACCAAGGGACACCCCTAGATCAGCAAGCTGTTAGATTAGTAGTGGATGGTTGACCGTATCAAAAGCCTTTGAAAGGTCGATGAAGGTGGTGCCAACAAGTTGACCTTGATCAAGTGCCTGAAGAATGTAGCCCGTAAACTCAATGAGTGTGGTGGTAGTACTGTGACCTTTCTGAAAGCCATGCTGCTGTGGGTATTGCGGGTTGTATTTTTCCAAGTAGTCTACCAGTTGATCTGCAACAATTTTCTCTAACGCTTTGGATAAGGGAGGGAGGATGGAGATAGGCTTGTAGTTTCCGTCTTGTGCTCTGTCACCATTCTTGTGGATTGGGGTCACCAGGGCAGACTTCCACTTAAGAGGGAACTGGGAGAGCATGAGGGAATGGTTGATAATCTTGGTTAGAGGGGTCAAGACAGCATCAAGGGTGAGGGCTATGAGCTTCAAGTCAAGAGACTCACCATGAGTCCTGTTTTTCCCAAGTACCCTCAATAGGTATTTTTTGGCTTTGCATTCAGAGATTGCCTTGAAATAGAAATGTGGATGCTCCAGCTTCTTAACCAGTTTACCATGAAGAGCTGGGAAGGAGTTTGGATCAAAGAAATTAGCAGGCAGCACATGACTAAGGTCAGTGAATGCCAGATCAAAAGTATTGGCAAATGAGGTGGGGTCAGTGATGATGGAACATCAACATTTCCCCATGACTTCTGATATGTTGCTCCAGAATTTCATTCCATCTTTCCATGTGTTGGATAGGGTACGTCTATAATAGGTGGCTTTATCCATGTGAATGGCTTTGGTACAGGCATTCCTGGCTGTTTTACAGGCCTGTATGTCAGCTGGTCTGCCAGTAGCTCTTGACCAGTCCCAGAGATGGTCCAGTGTTATATCAGTTATTTGAGGCCCTCCTCCAGCAGGGAATCCACTATGTGTCTAGTTCAGGTGGATGCTCCTGCTGGTAATGACCAATCTGCATCTGGCATGTTGAAGTCTCCCATTATCAGAACCTCCCGTTTAGCTGCCATGTTTTATATATCTTCTAACAGTAATGTGTCTATGTTCTCCCCCTGGTCTGAAGGCCTGTAGACTAGGGTTGTCAGAACCCTCTGAAGTTCTGGGTTCTAGTTCTAGTCTAGAACTTTTGAAAAAGTTCTAGGGTTCTAATCTTTTTTAGAACTTTTTAGAACTCAAACCCTATTTTTTTATTGTGCTGCCAGTAATGAAGATAGTAATAAAATACATGTAAAGGAAAAACTATTCAATATAAGGGGGAGAGAAATTATCATGTGTGACATTGATAGGAATACAACTAGGTTTATCTATGGTTTCTTCTGTTTGCTAAAGCCAGCAACTTAATACGTAACAGGCCCACCCACCCATATGTTAAAAGTTTTCCTGCTGCAGCTGCATCATAGTTCCTTAGTGAAAGAAAGAGGCACATTAGCCATTTATGTACTCAGTTATATATACTTATCGTCATGAATTATGAGGAAAAAATAACTGATATTACCTAATTTCAGCTATTTGCTGCTTTGTGTTTTAAATGAGTAAATCAAAAGTTGCTATGTTTAAAAGAAAGCTTTTATAACAAAGTCAAGCCAAGGTACTGCAGCAGCAGCACGTGGAACTGTTGCATAACATATTATGTCATAACGTAGTCAGTCAAGACATTTGAATAAAAAAAATATGGCAGTCATTGTTGCTGGCAAAATATGCATGCAATTTTCTAAGATAATGCATACATATACCACCATTCTTGTTGGCAAATTGAAGTAATACATACAACTTTCTAAGATGATGCATTTTTGCAGCTGATACGTCAATAAAATCTGTATTTCAGTCACATAAATAAAAAAAGTGGTTTCCTCACTACATACTAACTTAAGGAACATTTAATGTAGCTGCAACAGTTGGCATGTGATGTTTAAGGGACAGTGCCTGTCAACCCCTTTATGTATCAAATTATCACTACTTGTAAAGCAAAAACACTTCATGATAGGTCACATTCTGTGAAAACTGCTGATGCAGATTTTCTTTTATTTCTTATTCCTTTATTCTTTTTTTAAAGGGGACAAGACAATTGTGCTAGGTAGCAGCAGTTTGCAATGTATTTAATAATAAAAAAAAAATATATATATATACTGATGAGTCCTGGTAGGACAAAACACGTGTCTATGTCATCTGTTAGCACCCTTTGCAAACTGTGTGAGAGGCCTTTCGGCACCATGCAATTCTGCTTAAAGTTGAACCAGCATAACATTTTGTGGTGATTTGCATATGCAGCCCATGATGCTTTGCATTGTGTGGGCATGTGTGATTTTGTATTTTCTTGAAACTTGGCTTCCAGCCAAATGCCCTTTGGGGTAACCTTGCCTCAGTGTTTGTGCAAAGAGGTTCTTTGTCTTTTATATATATATATATATATATATATATATATATATATATATATATATACATATATATATATATAAATGTGTATAGTAGGTTTGGTCTGTCATCAACTTTTTCCTCACCATCCCCAGCCAATCACGAATCTGTAAATGAAAGGACTAAAACAACACCCACCTTTCACCCCATCACCCATTCCACTTTTCTTCCACCACCCTCATCTGTGCAGTAGCACTCATACCACCCTTACACCCATGTTAAAACCAACCCACAACCCTCACCCCCTCAAGCATGTATTCCACCCTTCTCCCTCACCCAAATGTTTAAACTACCCCCACACTTAGTCATGAACTACCATTCATGTCACCCTTCTCCGTCCCTCACCCATGTTAAAACCCAGTCCCCCAACCATCACCCATGAACTAGCATCCATTTTGGTTTATGGCTAACATTTCTGTAATTGAAAAAATAATAAACAGCTACCAATTAGAACTCATTGTTTTGTCCTCTTTAAAATTGAAAAATAGACCGCCCCCAGTCCCAGCCCATGCTGATGCACCACAAAGTCACAGAAGGTAAATCCAAAATATATGTTTGCACTTTAACTATAAATAATATGATACAGAAAGGATTGACGTGACAGTGTCCCTTTTATGCCAAATTTGGGCCTGTTCCCACTGATGTTAAAATTGCCCTGTATATAAAACTTGTTGACTTTAGTTTAGACCCTAGCTACAAAGCAGTTTGCAATGAAATGGTGAAAGTTTTGGGGGGTATATAGTCCAAGGTAGTAGATCAAGAAAGGAGAGTGACAACCAAAGTCATCACAGTTTGTAAAAGTTTCCTTTTTGGTACAGAGAGACTCTATCCCACACAGTATTTACCAGCAACCACCATCTGAGTTGTCATCACCATCAACATCCACAACATCAGTCACTTCAGGATCAGTTTGTATATTCTTGTAGGGATATGAAAATCTTGACTTATTAACTTTAATAAAAGTTAACGTGTGTACATTTTCTGGCAGCAACCTATTTCTGGTGTCTGTCAGAATATTGTCAGCTGTACTAAACATGCATTCTGAAGAAACACTTGTTGCAGGACAACCAAGATATTTACAGGCTTCATCAGACAGCTCTGTCCAAATCGACTTTTTTGATCTCCTGTATTCAAAAGGGCATGCATCAATAGGAATAGGCAGTTCTTGCAGGTAACTGTCTACCATGATAGACAGAGACTGCTCAGAAGAGGAATCAGCAGAATCTGGTATGGCAGCAATTTAAGAAAGGTTTTGCCACAGATTTAGCTTGCTGCTAAGGGTTGAAGAAGTGGCAGTTGTGGAACAACTACTGTTAATGTTTGGTGACTTTTCCAGTTCTGTATCCCTTTGTGAAGATGAACCTGCATGTTGTGGTGACGACAACCTGAGGGTACTGTACGTGTCTGTGTTTGACTCCTGTGAGTGCTGCAGCTCATCTAGCAACAGACATTTGCACTGCTCTATATCATCTGTTTTTGGAAGATGTATAGCCTTGAACCTGGGATCTAAGAGAGTTGGAAGAATGTAGTGTTTTGATTTTGTCATTGCAACTAATTTGTCGTTGGTTTTGAAGCGCTTGCTCATTCTCTTTACAAGATTCCCATGATACAGGCGACATGTTGTCTGTGCTTCAGATCTGTCTTTTTCTATTTGTAGATTTAGAACACTAAGATGATGTGAAATGAGCATTATAAGTGGGATAACCTGACTCACAGATGCGCCTTCAGAAGACATGTCCCTTGTAGCTGTCTCAAAAGGAGCTAGGATGCAGCACACTGTCTCCATTAATTTCCACATCAGTACAGACAGCATAATGCCATCTCCAATAATGTAACTGGAGCAATACTCATGTACAGCTTGCTTTTGCTCCAATAGGTGCTGCAGCATATAAAGCATTGAGTTCCAATGAGTGGAAACATTTTGAATCAGCTTTTGCTGGGGCAGCTTGTGTTTTTTTTGCAGTTCGGACAATGTCCGTATAGCCTTGGTTGAATGTGAAAAGTGTGTCACAGTTTTTTTGCAAACAGCAATCATACCATCCACTTGTGTTTCATTGCTGAGAAATCCTGTAAATGTAAGCAATGTGCAAAGCAAGAAGCATGCAGAAATCCTCCATCCTGTACTGCTTTCAAGATGTTGGCTCTATTGTCACTTACTATGAAGCCACATTTTAGACCATGAGAATAAACCCATTCATCAAGGAGGTCATTTAGTTCCTGCAAGATGTTTGCAGCAGTATTACTTTGCCCAAACTTCTTTATATGCAGCAGCACCATCTTTTGGGGTGTCTTTGTTTTTGAAGAAGCACAAGAAAATGTGACCCAATGAGCGGTTAGGGACATGTAATCTATGTTTTGAGTGCTGGTCCACATATCTGTTGTGACATGAATAACCTCACCCTCTGCAGTTTTAAGTGCAAGCATCACTGTCGCTTTTAAAGCCTGATAAATGTTTGGTATTTCAACATAGGAAAAGTACCTTCGATGAGGAACATTGTAACGAGGCTCTGCTAATGTCATGAGCTCCCTAAAATCCTCATGATCTACCAAAGAGTATGGGAGAAGGGCTCCGGCTAACAGTTCACCAATTCTGTGATTAAGATGAAGGGTCTTTGGATGATTTCTAGTAAAGGTATTCTTCCTTTCAAATGCCTGAGACAGTGTTAGCTGTTTACAACATGTCCCTGCTGGTTTATTATATACCGTGCTTCGATAGGCAGATGGATATAGAGATGGTTGACTAGGACTTATACATTCAGTGCCATCACTGGATGTGCAACTGGTACTAATGGTGCTGGCATTGGTGGTAACAGTGATCCTAGGGCTGGCAGAGGTTCTGTCCGCATCAAGTTCAGACAATTCAGTATCCATTTCAGATTCTTGACCCTTCTCACATGCGGTCTGGAAGATGGAGGACATGGGTTTTGGATGATCAAGCAAAACTGAATGCTTTTTCAGATGGCGTTTAAGCACTGTAGTGTCAAGGCATGACACAGCTTTACCACGGCTTACACTCTGTTTACACAGGGAACAAATTGCTCTGCATGGATCAGTTTTACTGACAGAGAAATAATTCCACACCTCAGATGTGACAGATTTTGTTCGAGTGCTAGGATGATAGTTAAAGACTGTTTGTGTCTTTTCATCTGTCCTAACAGAACCCGGGACATGCTCCTTGGTGCTAGAAGAGTGGGCAGAAGACTCTGATGGATTTTCATTGCTGGCCAACACAGAAGTGGTGGATTCAATGGATATGTCCTTTTCATTGCCAACAGTGCTGGATGTATTTGCAAGTGCACTACCTGATTCATTGTCAGTAGACTTGCTCATTTCACTTTAATGAGGAAGTAATGATACGTCTTGAGACACAACAGTGTCGGACTGAGACAAAGAGCTACTGTCTGAGTCAGAGAGGGACTCACTGTCACTTGCATTATTGCTGCTAGTCACAGGGATCTTAACAGCATGAATGGCATACCTTATGGTGCCTCTCCGTGTGACCCCAGCAGCTGTACAGGTTTTCTTAAAAGGTCCCCCTTTACCACACTTCACTGTGCTCTTTTGCTGTTTCTTGAATTTTTATCACATGAAACATTTTGGTTATTTCTGCTACCACCAGGATTACCACTACCACCAACACCTGCTCCAACACCATCACCAGATGCTTCATCTATGTTGGTGTCAGCCATAACAGTACCGGCATACTGCGGTGAACACACCCACACCCACACAATTCCGGTGTAAGAAAGCAATGTGATCTGTTTTCGCTGGCTACAACTCCAAAATTTTATTTTGGTTGTGTGACACTGTGATGCAGTGGACTGAAAGTAATTAAAGAATATGACGGTTTGCAAATAAAGGATCCCACTTTCAAGGCTTACAGAATGATTGGGCTGCTGGGCATAGGCATACACATAGCAGTCAAGGGGCTCACAGCAGCAGGGTGATGGGCTGACCCCAAGAGACGGAGTCACATACACAACTTAGGGAATGAGAATTATATTTCTACACTTCTGTCATGTAAGGTTAATGCCACCACACAACTGGCCACTGGGCTTCTCTCTGTAACACACACTGGGTAGGGTACAGTGCAGTCAAGGGGCACAGCAGCAGCGTGATGGGCTGACCACAGGAGACGGAGTCACATACACAACTCAGGGAATGAGAATTATATTTCTACACTTCTGTCATATAAGGTTAATGCCACCACACAACTGACCACTGGGCTTCTCTCTGTAACACACACTGGGTAGGGTACAGTGCAGTCAAGGGGCACACAGCAGCAGGGTGATGGGCTGACCACAGGAGATGGAGTCACATACATAACACACAACTCAGGGAATGAGAATTATATTTCTACGCTTCTGTCCAGTAAGGTTAATGCCACCACACAACTGGCCACTGGGCTTCTCTCTGTAACACACACTGGGTGGGGTACAGTGCAGTCAAGGGGCACACTGCAGCAGGGTGATGGGCTGACCACAGGAGACGGAGTCACATACATAACACACAACTCAGGGAATGAGAATTATATTTCTACGCTTCTGTCAAGTAAGGTTAATGCCGCTGCACAACTGGCCACTGGGCTTCTCTCTGTAACACACACTGGGTAGGGTACAGTGCAGTCAAGGGTCACATAGCAGCAGGGTGCATGGACTGACCACAGAAGACAGAGACACATACACAACTCAGGGAATGAGAATTATATTTCTACGCTTCTGTCCAGTAAGGTTAATGCCACCACACAACCGGCTACTGGGCTTCTCTCTGTAACACACACTGGGTAGGGTACAGTGCAGTCAAGGGGTACACAGCAGCAGGGTGATGGGCTGACCACAGGAGACGGAGTCACATACACAACTCAGGGAATGAGAATTATATTTCTATGCTTCTGTCATGTAAGGTTAATGCCACCATACAACTGGCCATTGGGCTTCTCTCTGTAACACACACTGGGTAGGGTACAGTGCAGTCAAGGGGCACACAACAGCAGGGTGATGGGTTGACCACAGGAGACGGAGTCACATACATAACACACAACTCAGGGAATGAGAATTATATTTCTACACTTCTGTCAAGTAAGGTTAATGCCACCACACAACTGACCACTGGGCTTCTCTCTGTAACACACACTGGGTAGGGTATGGTGCAGTCAAGGGGTACACAGCAGCAGGGTGATGGGCTGACCACAGGAGATGGAGTCACATACATAGATAACACACAACACAGGGAATGAAAATTATATTTCTAAGCTTCTGTCGTGTAAGGATAATAACAGCACACAACTCGGGAGATGGGAGCAGGGAGTCACATACACAAGTTACACAACACTGGAACTCGGGAGTGGAGAAGTAGAAGTCTCACACACACATACACAGAGGAGCGGTGTCCAAAAAAATTAACTGCCTGCCTTCAGTCAGTGCCTTATTGCCAGTGCCTTGTGCTGTTGTATAAGGACTAATAAGGACTAGAATTTTTGAGGGTGAAAGTCAAAAGGAGGATCCCCCTTAGCAGCACAGCACAATGAGCTTGAGCACAGTCCTTATATACTCTGTTCTAATGTCCTTCCTGACAAATTTATTTATCTTTTTTTACCCCTTGTTATAGAGCGTGCACCACTGTGCAGTGCTGCAGTCTCAATCACAATCACAATCACATTTCACAAAGGTTCTTCTTTCTGTATTTTTATTATTCTCTCTCCTGAGTCCTGATATTGATCGCGATCCCTATTCCCTTCCCAATTCCTGATTAGTCTCTCCACCTGAACCTCCCCCTAGTCCCACACCTGACCGTTAATTTATTGAGTCTTTTTTTTCAGGCTTTCTCTCGTTCTCAGTCTCTCGGGCCTGCGTAGCCCTTTTTCGCAGGAAAATGGATGATGGAATTTTTTAAATAATTCAATAAGCTCTGCAGCAGCTAGCAAGTGCTGCAGTCCAATTGTGGCCACACTGACCTGGGCCCTGGCCTAGTAAGTAGAATCGGGCAAGAATGCTGGCTGCGGTAGTAGCGGTACGCTACAGTTAAGTAGGCTGCTGCTGCCTCCTGAAATCCTCGGCAAATGACGCTCTCGGCTTGCATCTGCCTAAATAAATACCCCCACAGATCCCGTGGCTCGCGCAGCTTAATCGACCCCCACCTGACCACATAGTATTGGTCAGGTGGTGAGGATGACTTCACTTGAGCGTACGTAAGTACGCTACGCAAGCGCAAAGTGTGAGACAACTCGCGGTGGATCTGGCAGCCCCAACAACACTGCTGCTGCAGCACCCCCCCTCTACATCGTGGCTGCCACATGCCTGCTGCTGCTGGGACGTGCCTCCTCCAGTCCCCACACATACCCCCACACCCCCCCCACATCGGGGTGCCTGCTGGAATGTGCCTCCGCCCTCCTCCCCACACACAAGTCATCAGCTGGGCTGGGGCCAGGAAAAAGACGTCACGGGAGTTGGGAGGACTCAGATTTGAACCCTTTTGCGAACCTTTTAGTGTTCGAGTTCTAAGTTAGAACTCAAACACCAGGGTTCGAGGAGGGTTCGAATCTTTGATGAACTAGTTCTGACAACCCTACTGTAGACAACCCCATTCGTATGGCTGACCCATTTCCTGTTTCCAGGGTGACCATCAGTTCTTCTGGCTTCTTATGTTTATTCTGAATTTCTGTAGCTTTGATAATTTCATTGCCATAAAGGCTACGCCCCTTCCCCATGCACCTCTTTCTCTTCTGAACATTACATAGCTAGGTACTGAAGTCACCCAAGTGTTTCATTAATGGCTACTATGTCCAGTTTAGCCTTTGTCATTGTTGCCTACAAGTCTGGGATCCTGTTTCCCAGACTGTGGACATTTGTGTACATGATTTTCCATTGGCCAGATTTCGGTGCATTAGTTGTTGGGCAAGGTCCAGTGTTTTCCCTGCATGTCGTATGGGGAGCTGGACCTTTTTTCTTACCTGGTAATGCAAATGAACTACAAACATGCTAAACTCCTGTTTGATCACAAGCTGAGGGGGGGAGGGGTGTTCCTCCCATTTGATGTATCAGGTGCTGCTCCCTTCTCCCAACTGCCCCAATGCACTGACTCCCTCCTTAGTCAGATGCAGTCCATTAAATTTAAAGTACTTTCGCTCCACAAACTGTTGACAGTTACCTACAAATTTGTGTCCTTTTTCCTGGCATCATTCCTTGAGCCACATGTTTAGCTCCCCTATCTCCCCTTCTGTGACCATCCATCCTTCTGTCCCCCTCTCCCAGACCAGCAGAAACTCAGAGAAGGAGATGCCAGATGAAATGGATGACAGTTTGTCTTCAAGCCTGGTCAGGTGTTCCTTGGTATCCACAACTGACCATCTGGAGAGATTGTTAGTCCTTATGTGTACCAGGACATCAGTGTTCTCTCCTGCTTCCTGCATGATTTTAGCAATGCAGTGAGTGTCTCTCCATGCTGATGTACCTGGGAGATATCTGACCATTACCCTCAGCTGGAGGTAGATATCAATTCCCCGAATCATGGAGTCTTCTATGATCCGAAGTGTTTTGGATTTCCTTTTTGCTTTTTTTTTTGGTCCCTGTTTTGGGTGAGTTTGTTGTGCTTGCTCCTGTGATGCAATGTCCTTCTCTGCAGTGTCCTTTGCACCTTTGTTTGATTTTGGAGACAGAGGCAGATACCTGTTTGTAGTTTTTATATGGTTTGTGGAGGTGATACTTTGGGGAGCATTGAGTGATGGGGCACCCGATTTGCCCCTCCTAACCACCTGCCAACCTCCTGGACCAACTACCCTCTGTTGTCAAAGTGCTTCAGTTGGATGTTGGGGATATGGCAGGCAGTTCTTATAATATATTTCCTCCTGAATATGTGATTTGAGGTGCACAATCTCTGCTCATGCTACCTGGATCTGAGCCTTTAGATCGCCAATGGTTCAGCATGTAGGACAGCATCCTAAATCCTGTATAACTGGCCTTTTGAAAAGTGTCCCGCAGTGCCTGCAGTTAATATCCATTCCACTTGAGTTGTCGCGTTTATAACCCTTTCCAAATAATTAGGAGGAAAATGAAACCAAAAGTGATTTTTTTATTTTGTTTGATTTTTTTTGTTGTATAACTTGTCATAACAAATTTAAATACTTGTGCCCCTGTAAGTGAGGTCACTGTGTGGATACCCCTTTGATCCTCCCCTTCCTGCTTTGCTACAGGAAATGTTATGACTGGGTAACTCTATAAAAGGATTGTAGCATGCAGTGTTTGGGGATGGGGGTGAGTGGCTGGGCCCTTCCCCTGCCGAAAAAGATGAACCACGGATGAAAAAAACACGGAGGTAAGAGCAGAAACAATCAACCAACAACAAATGCAGTAGCCCTGAAAGCTTAGCCTAATGATAGATAAAACTGTAAACCCTGTAAGCACTACCTATGTGCCTTTTTGTGGCTTGGTATGGAACTATTGAAGATGCTCATAGTTACAGCATTCTGAAGTTCAGAAATTCTCCTGTAGGTTAACATTGTGGCACCCAAGACGCCTTTCGGGACCCGAATCTCGAAAACGGTTCGAGATACAGACTTTACATTGCAAAATTTCTTATTCCCCCTAAAGGGGGACTAAGTATAGAACTAGGTTACAAAGCCATGAAAACCCTGAAATTTGAATTTTTTTCCTTCCTTGTACGGTTCCTGAGATATTTGTGAATTAGTCTTCCAATTGCTCATTTTCATGGCTCTATGCCACAATTATGACCTCAGGCTTACCACTCACATTGTGTTTTGGTGCCCCATCTCAAAAATAATGTGAGACATGTGTTCAGTTGATCATTCTTGCATTAACTACTCACTATCATGATTACAACAACACTTGAATTTTTTTTCTAGCTGCAATGGTTCACAAGATATAGGCACATTACTGTTACAAGTGCTCCTTGCCTTATAGGGCTGTGGTATGGCTCCATAGCTATGTGTAAGTGGGAGCGCAGGGCTTAGAGGGTCCTGCACTTCCACACACACATACACATATACCATTATGCACAACTAGGAGGCTTGGTTGTGCCCCGTGCTCCCACCAAGCTGTCCATTTCTATTACTACTTACATTACACTTTTAAAAAAAGAAAGGAAATTCTTTGCAAAAAATTTTGTTAACGCATTAGTTAGGGTTGTTCCCACACTGACAAAAGTGTGGAAATTCCACATTAGGTTTACCACTCCACCACCACCACCTCACCCTCCACACACTACCAGGCATTGGGGGGTGCATTGGGGTGGTTGTGCCTAACTCTCACCCCATTCCCCTGTACTGCACCACCACAGCTTCTTTACACATGGAATGGGGTGAGAGTTAGGCTGACCCCATGATAAACTATGTTGAAAGTGTGGGATGTTGTATAGGAGCTGGTCTCCCCCCCCCAAAAAAAAATATATGGGCTATACCTATTACAACACAGGACATCAACATTTTAGAAATCCAATACAGTAATCAGGGAATGACAGCAAAAAATTGTGACGTGTGCCTGTTAAAAGTTTCAAGCATAGTGAACTTATGGAAGGGGAAGAGAATATCTAAATCAAAGACAATCTTGTTAATAAAATCATTATTGATCTTATTAATAAAATCATTATTGATCCTGATCTTTTTTTTCCCCTATGCTAGAGGGTTATGAAAGTAGGATACTTAGTATTTTCTTCCAGGGTTTGTGGGGTAGCAGGTTGAACCCCGTCAAAAGGAATATCACATATAGGTCCAAGACAGAGGGAAGGGTCGGAATGGTGAATCCGTTTTTGTTTTTTAGTATAATTTTAACACATAGTATCAGTATGGTGTTTAAACCGAACAATAAACTTTGGACACAGGGTTTAAGGGAATGGGTTGCACCTTAAAGAGTTCATTGGGAAAGAGAGAATATTGGAAAAATGAAAAAGCAACAAGATACCCCTGATTATATTGCTATAATAATGAAAAAAATAAAACAGTGGGAAATTACAGTAGAAATGATAAATGCAGTGCCAAGAAAGAAACTGTATGAGACTATAAGGCAAAATAAATTTAGGGATAAGTTAGAACTTCCGCAATACCCAGATGAGCAAACTGAGAAAGTTATTGAAAGCATAAATTGTAAAAGGATCCCTCAATATACATGGGATGTCTTGTGGTTAAGCTTTTATGGGAAGTTGGGGGTGAGAAATGCCCACAAGCATAAACAATTAACAGAACGATACTGTTTACAATCTAATTGCATCCAACAACTGGAAACACAAGAACACTTATCTTTTGTATGTCCCTGTAGTACTTGCATTCTGGGAATTTCTTGCCCAAAAATGGAAAGAACCTTTGTATAGTACCGTATCACATAGGGAATTGGTGTTAGGACTATATGAGCAGAGCTGCAAGAAGTATAACAAAAGCATTTTGGGCCTGATTGGAGTTATTCTAAAATATTACATCTGGCAAGCTAGGTGTACATGATATTTCAGCAAAAAATAACCACAAATGAGGAACTGGAATTAATAGTTAAACAAGAAATCTTGAAAGGATATACACAAGAAGGAAAAAGTATGCCTATGCAGTTGCATAAACAGTTGTGGTAAACTGCAAGTTTGTAAACAATGGGCCAGATATTCAGAAATGCGCCAAAGGCAGACGCAACCCCAGTGTAGCACAACTCAACTGCGCAATGGCACAGTGACTGCGATATTCATCGGTTGCGCACTGTGGCATACGCCAGTGCAACATGGCTGAATATCGCAGGGATGCGCTATGGTGCTCTCAGAGGTGCACCAGGGAGCAACCCAACATGTGCCATAGCACAACCAGGGATGCGCAAGGGGCTGAGGAAGATGCACCAAGGCACAGAAGGACCAGCCACAGGCACTGCAGGGAGCAATGCACTGGGGAAGGGGGGGCAGTCCGGGGAGGTGGTGGAACCAGGCCAGGAACAGTGGTAGGGATGCACAGCCAAGCCACAGGAGACCACCACCCATGAAGCGCAGACAGCCACCCACCCACCCGCCAGCACTGGATCAGTGGATGCATGGAACAGGCTGCACCAGCAACCAAGGGTGAGCTGCCACTGGCCAACCCCTGCTGGATGGCATGCCACTGCCCACCCACAGCAACCCACACCCTGGCACATGGCACCCAACACACACGCCACACAGCACGAACAGCCAACCCATGGCCACCCCAAGGCACAGCCACTGACCGAGGGGCAGGACACCACCATACATGGTCCACACAATGACACTGGCGAACCACACAGCCACCCACCACACCACTGCAGCATGGTTCCACTCACCAGCTGTAAAGCAGACACAGACGGGTAAGCAAGGAACAAATGTATTGAACAGAAAACAACAGTATAAAACAAGGGATAGCGTAGGTGAGAGAGGGAAAGGGACAGGATCTGTACAGTGGGATGGGGGAAGGTAGGGGAAGGGAGGTCAGGGGCAGGAAGTGGGCTGGTGTCCACTATGGCCAGCCATCACCTGCCGCTGCCTGGTACTTCCCCCTGCGCCGGTCCCTCAGCAGGATCTGCCTGGTCTGTTCCACTATCTCCATGGTGTGGGAGGTGAAAAGGATGATCTGTCACAGGAGGCGACAGTAGAGAGGCAGGCGAGTTCCCCTCCGGACACCTATGGCAAAGGAAGGGACAGGTGATCAGTGTGCGTCCATAGCACCCAAGCCCTCCCACCATATGCAATGGACAGTGGGAACACACGCCCCTGTAGTGGCACCCTGGTCACCCGTAGTGGGTGGGCTAGCATCTGCCACCAACCCAGTATGCTACGACAGTGCACCGCGCTGGACACCATTGGCCAAGGACCACCCGACCACGCAGTAGCAGGCAGGTGGCACAGTGCTGCAGCAGAACCACAGCTGCAGTGGTGGCAGCCAGACACACACCCAGCCCACCAACAGCTGCCACACACATGTAATGGCCGTCCTACTGTGCCATGCTCATTGCACTGTGTGCCACACACAGCTGACATGGCACAGGAGGCCATGGCGGTGCCCCCACCCCCGCTGACCACTCTGTACGGTATTGAGTGAATGAACAGTGCCTACCTACCCTCCATGGCACTGCAAGTGTCGGTCTTGCAGCCGCTCCTCCACCACCACTGGGTCCAGCTCCCCCTGCGAATGGCTGCAGCTGCCTGCCAGGCGCACCTGCCGCCCTGGCACAGTGCCTGTCCTCAGGCCCTAGGAGAGGAACACAGACACACACACATCAGAAGACAGCCACTGCAGGAGCCCTCCGCCCCCACCCTGAAGCACAGTGTGCACCCCTGCCAGCCATTAGCCACAGGGTGGTGGCACAGTGCACCCAGTGTCTGGTAGTGCCACACCACAGGGCACACACCAGCAGTGCCCCCGCTTGGCATGGCATATAGCCCTGCCAACACCATGTTATGGTGGTCATGCACAGATGCAGCAAGTGCCCACTTACCTGGCCGTGGCATGGCCCCCCTGCAGACATGCACCTGCAGCACCCTCAGATGCTCCTGGTCCCTCCTCATGAAGTCACCGTACCTGTGACAGCACTGCTCGCCAGTGCGCTGCACCCCTGTGACCTGGACAAGCCCAGTGGCAATGGCCTGCCACACATCAGTCCTGGCCTGCTGCAGGGGCTGCTGCCTGAGCAGGGCACTGGCATGTGGCTCCACTTGAGCCACCAGGTTAACCAGCTCAACCTGCCTCCAGTTTCTCACCCGTCATACTCCATGGTGTGCCATGCTGTACATGTAATTGCAGACACAAAATGGCACCCAGTAGCGCATGTACACAACGTGCGCAGGATGCGTGCCTCATGGACGGTTGAGCAGTGCCCGGCAATCACGCATCTATGGAGATGTGTGGCGAGGGCATGCCACGCCGGTATGTGTGCCAGGTGTCCCAAGGGGATATTTGCATGTCATTACCGTTGCACAACAGCTCATTTGCATGGGATGCACTATAAAGGCACTGCACAACAGCACAGGCCATGAACCAGTATTGCAACCTTCTGAGGTAAGTTGCGTCTGCCATGGGGACAGTCAGCACAGCAGTATGGATGGCTTGGGTGGACCGCTGCAGCCACTAACCACATGTCCATGTCCATAGGGTACAACATGTTCAGCATGAGGAGGGTGAGGAGTGTGGGCCTGCTCGCACGCGCAGGCCCAACTTTACAAAGGTGGAGGCCAATGCCCTGTTCGAGGCATACCTCAACAGGGAGTCATTGCTAAGTGGTGCCACTGGCACACCCCAGGCCAGGGCCATGGCCTGGGTGGAGGTTGAACCAGCAGGACAGCCACCAGTGGTCCACCCAGGAGTGCAAGTAGAAGGTGGGCACTGACAAATGCCAGATTAAGGAGAAGGTGGCAGCCATAAGGGCTGCCAGGACAGCCACTGGTGGGGGCCAGGCTGCTGTGCCACAGTTAATGGCTCAGGAAGAGCTGGTGATGGCCACTATGTGGTGCAGCACCATCTAGGGTGTGGGGGTGGTGGCTTCCAGACTGGAGGGAGCCCATCACTGCATGGTAGGTTTGGTGGTGGGTGGTGCGGCTGGTATGGCGGCACTAATGCATCTGTTTTCCCTTACAGCACTGGCTTGCCAGCTTGCAGTGGTAGGTGCACCTGTGGCTGCCATGAGGGCAGACCCAGCCCCGAAGGACCATCCATTCACCTCCACAGGCATCCGGGGTCCTGATCGGCTGCAGCACACCGCCACCATCCAGCTGGATGTCCTGGGTGTGGTGGCAAACGAGGACCTGGCTGTGTTCCAGCAGGACACAAGCCATGGCATGCTCTGTTTGGAGACACAGATCAGGGCAGGGTCCGACACCGGTGATGACATGACCATAATCCTAGACAGTGGGGACCTTGTCATGTGGGAGACACCCATACCATCCACCATCACTGGCAGTGTGGCCAGTGGCCTGTCGGCAGTGGAACAGCTGCCTGCCACTGCCCCTGGTTCTGCTGTGTGTGCACAGGCACAGCAGTGCTGGGTGGTAGTGGTGGTGCAACTGCCCAGGCACTGTCTGGCGTACACGGGCCAGAGAGGAGGCAGCAGCAGATGGCTGGGGACATTGGGTAGCTGGGCACAGCATCCCCCACTGGTGCACCTGACATTGACCAACCCCATGGGGACCTCACTGTGCAGTGCCCACCTGAGTGGGGGGCTGTGCAGCATGGTCGTACGCCACCGGTGGGATGGCGACATGCCCATGCCTCCCTGGGTGCTGACCCCTTGACAGAGCATACCCAATTGCTGTGGGCTGCCACAGAGCAACAGGTGCTGCTCATGGCTGAGGTGCATGCACTCCACCCAGAGGTGCACCACGCAGGTCCTGGAGGCCATACAGCAGCTGTGGGAGGACATGACCACATCCCTGGACCACATTGCTAATGCAATCATGGTTGGCCTTGCACCACTGACTGCCACAGAGAGTGGCCACCTGAAAAAGACACCACAGAGTGCAATGTCCACCCCATAGACCCAGCATCGGGCGACACCCTCAGTGTTGACACTGGACTCGGCTATGCGCATCCCAGGCATGCCTGGGGTGGGCCTGTTTGGGTGCCTGCCGACCCCTGTGAGGGCCCAGTCATGATCCTGCAGTTCAACCCCTGGGTGGCAGTAGCAGACCCCCCCGTGGTTGTTGAGCAGCCTGTGGCTGCCAAGCAGCTGTGGAGTGGTCGCTCCATGTCCGCAGTGGACCTGATGTGTGCACCACCCTGTCTACTGTCTGCTGCTACTGCCCTGTGTGCAGCTGGGTGATATGTGTGTGTGTGTGTGTGTGTGTGTGCATGACACAGTCATGGCATCAGTGTGTCATGCCACACAGCGCCCATGTGTGCACCTGCCCAGTCGCTGGCCCATGTGGTGTGTGCATGATGATGGCAGCAAAACACTGGCTGTGCCTGTGCACAGGCACCCTGCATCTGATCCACACCACGTCCTAGCACTTGGGCACCTGCCTGCGGGTGCCAGTGCGCATGTGTGTGTGAGTGTGTGTATGTTGCTGTACAGTTCTGTGTGGTGTCATGTGTGGCTGTGTGGCATGGCCCACACAGTGTGGGCATGCCCATGGCCATGCCCACACATGCCTGTGTGCTGTGCCACTGTATCTGTTCTGTGCATGGGGGTATATCCACCTACCTGCGTGCACCGTAGTGCTCCTGTGCAATCATGTCGTGATGCTGGCATGTTATCCTCTGGAGCCGGGGATCCCTCTGCCCGGGGGGGCTGCCCACCTCCCCGCAGCCCATTGCCCATGTCGTCCCCACTGCTGTCCCCCTCTTCGGCCTCGACAGCTATCCTATGGTCAATGGCCATGTTGTGCAGCATGCAGCAGGCCAGGAACAGTCCGCAGACCTTTGAGGGGCTGTACTGTAGGACACTGCTAGACCTGTCAAGGCAATGGAAAGGTGCATTCGGCATTCCAAATACAAGCTCTATGATGTTCCAAGTGCTGGCATGTGCCTCATTGTACTGGTCTTCTGCTGGGGACGACGGGCACCGGTAGGGGGTGAGCAGCCAGGACCTGAGTGGGTAGCCACTGTCACCTGTGTGAACAGAGATATGGTTAGCCTGGTGTCCACTGTCTCTGTGTCCTTTGCCCATCCCTGGTCAGGGTTTTATATAATTGATTAGCAGTTCTTTTCTTTGGACAATACTAACTGTACAGAAAGCATTTATATAGGTTTTCTAGAAGTGTTATGTTTGTTAAACACAGTGAGGCAAGTGCTATGCATTTTCACAATGTTTTAGAACTTTTATGAGCAAAACGCTAATCAATTTTTAGAGTTAAATAAAACCCTGCTGGTACTCCCGCTAGTGCATCTGTCCCACCAGCACCCCTCCCATGCCCTGCTGTGCCCAGCTGCCCATGGTCTTGCCATACTCATCCACTAGGTGACCTGTGTGGATGTCCCCACTCTTGAATCTGTGACACAGTGCCAAGCTGTGCCAGATGAAGGCACCATGTGCACCCCCAGGGTGTGTGGCACAGACATTGGTTATGCACCCCCTGGCATCGCACACCACCTGGCAATTGATACTGGGGTAGCCTTTTTGTTTCATATATGCTACCCACTCCAGGCCAGGTGGCATGCGGATGCCCACATGGGTGCAGTTAATGGCCCCTAGCACGCCAGGCATCCATGCTACCCCGTGGAACTCCTGCATGGTTGCTGTAAATGCTGCCTGTGTGCTGGGGAAGTGGATGTATTCTGCAGCATGTTGCAGCAGGGCATTGAAATGTGTGAGGAGTCATGATGTGGCTGACTGAACTATGCCTGTGGTGTCCCTTGTTGGTCTCTGGAAGGTGCCCGTGGCGAGCAGAAACATGACAGCTGTTACCTTCATCTCCACTGTTAGGGAGTGGCTCCGCCTAGTGGGTGCCTGCATCTCCTCACTGCACAGCTCACAGAGCTGCTTCAGAATCACCCAGTTCAGGCAATACCGGTCCACGATCTCCATGTCAGTGTGGGTCTCGAAGCTGATATGGGGCCGGTACCGCCTATTCCGGGCTTACCACCGCCGAGCCCTTCCACAGCCATGTCACTCTGCCTCCTGCCTACTCACACCCCTCATTACAGCCTCCATCTGGAATGCAGCACTGGCCATGGCCCCTGTTGTCCTGTCACCTCCTGGGCATCTGGCTACACTGGCCACTTGTCACTGTGAGACAGTGCCTGCCGCTCAGCCAGGCTCACTCCTGCGTGTTCTGTCCCTGGCTGTCTGTCATCTGCAGGCTCTGTCCCCTGCCCCTGTGGGTGCTTGTGATGCTCCCTTCTGGGTCTGGTGGCTCCTTCCCCCTCTCACTGTCTCTCACTCCCTCTGTCTGTCTCCATGTCTTTCACACACTCCCACACTGTCTCTCTCTCTCCCCTCTCTCACATTCTGTCTCTCTTTCTTTCTCTCTCTCTCTCTGTCTGTCTGTCTGTCTCTCACTGTGTTGCTCCCCCCTAGTGCAAGTGCCATCCCCCTGCTTGCTCTTTTTTTTTTTTAGACTCAAGTCTGCTTGGCATTGCTCCTCACTTGCGCCATGGTTTCGGGGTTGAATATCACGCTGTGCTGTATATTCATGGGCATGTCCCCTGCCCTTGCGCATGCATTCATTACAGTTGCACATTGGCGCACTGCTACTTGTGCTGTGCAATTGCTCCTGCTGAATATCGCTGTATGGCACATTTCCGCAGTTGCACATGAGCAACCCAGTTGCGCCATGCACGACTGCTTCTTTTTTTTTTTAAATTTAAGTTTATTAATTTTACACATAAAACAACCATGAGACACAGAAATATACAACTCGCAAAGAATGCATGGTATAACAAAGGAAAAGGGAAGAACAACCCCCCCCAAACAAAAACGACAACACAAAGACCTCCCTCCCCCAACTCCCACCTCCCCCAAAACCTCCCTAACCCCCAACCCACTCACCACCCATCCACAACCACCCCACCCTGAACCACTCCCCTATGCCTCCCACCCAACCAAGGTGAGTGTGCCAGGCAACTAATACATCCAAATTGGATATTTAACATAATAACCGTACAGGGGTAATCCACTCCTAAGTTACTAGATACAAAACCACAATATGTAACAAAATGGAGTACCATTCCGGGCATAGAATGAAAGCCAAAGAACTCATTGGTGCAAATATAGTGCTTGTAGCTTACCCCATTTTTTCTGAAACAAATCCATGCGGCATCGCACACTGGCCACTAAATTTTCAGAATTGAGATAGGCAGAGAGCTCGGACAGCCATTCGGCATAGGACAGTGCCAATTGATCAGTCCAATGCCTAAGAACCAGTCTCTTAACCGCAACGGATACCAAAGCAATATGGTATCTACCCTCCACACTGTCTATACTAACATAATCACCCAGAATACAAATCTCAGGGGTAAAACAATCTGAGAGACCTAGTAGAGGATCTAAATTATCCCGGATAGAAGACCATAAGGGGGCAACTTCACTACAGTACCAGAAAGTATGTAGAATCCCTCCCTACCTACACCTGGAGCAGAGAAGTGGGAAGCCTCTTAAGTTTGAAAAGCTTTTGGGGTATAATACATGTTATTCACTATATAATATTGAGTAAGCCTGAGTCTGTCCTGCAGTGATATTTGTGGAGATCCATCCAGATCGAGACCAATCCAGAGCAGACTCAGGCAACAATGAGGACAAATACTGGAGCCCCCACAGGTTCCAGAAATTTATAGTTCAAAAGGAAAGAATATATTAATGAGATAGAATGCGGTTTGGAAGCAAAGGTTACTATTTGAGAAAGGAAGGGACGGATCTTCGGCTCATTAAAAAGGGCACCAAATTTCCCAACCACGAGGTGTCTCAACTGGTAAACTTTGAAAATCATGACATTAGGAATAGCATACCTATTGAGTATGTCCACTGATGAGAGAAGGGATCCTTGATCGTAGAGATGCTCTAGGTTAACTTCCTTAAATTGTGGAAGCCACTCGGGAGTGATCATCGAGTTGCCCAGCTTAATATTGGGATTAAACATAACCGGTTGGCCTAAATCCCTCGCAGGAAAAACATTTACAAAACGCCAACACTGAAAAAGAGATTTAAGGGACACAAGGATCGTACGGTCATCTATCCATTGTGAAAGCGGTGAAGGGGGGGTATAAAAAATGGCATAGGGATCTATCCTAACTTCCAAAAGAGCCAACCTCTCAATTTGGAGCCAAATCGGCCGAAAAGAGTCCGGATTAGCCGAAAGCCATCTCCCTAACTTAGCAAGGTGAGCAGCAGTGATAAAACAGAGATTTGGGGCAGAGTCCTCCCTTATCTTTGGGAAGGGAAAGCTTAATGAAAGACCACCGCACTCCTTTTCCTCGCCAGACAAAATTTGAAAACATCTCATGATATTGTTGAAAATATGAAACAGGCAGCCAGAGATTAAGCAGGCTGAGAGGATAAAAGATACGGGGCAGAACGTTCATTTTAATGATATTGATCTGGCCCCAAAGGGAAATAGGAAGAGCAGACCACTGTGACAAATCTTGCTGGATAAGACTCTTAAGATCATCTAAGATGAGCTTCTTAAGAAGCGAAGGGTCCGTTGTAAAATGGATCCCTAAATATTTAATCGATCTGGAAGACCACCTCATACCAAAATTCGTAAACTCCTGCTTATATGTATAGATGTTTAAGGGGAAAATTTCAGATTTAGCAATGTTCAATCTGTATTGAGAAAGGGCCCCATATTGACTAAGAACATCCAGTGCGTATCTAATAGAGTCGGCAGGAGATTCAGTATGCAGGGGTATATCATCTGCGTAAGCAGAAAGGACCAGCTCCTGTTGACCCACTAAGCATCCCTTGATAAGCACTGAGGATTTAAGTTTAATAAGAAGGGGCTCTAAATACAAATTAAATAGGAAGGGCGAAAGAGGGCAACCTTGCCTAGTGCCTGTATACAACCAGAATAGTGAGGAAAAAACTCCATTACAGTATATTCTGGCCGAGGGCCTTATAGAAGATCTGAACCCATTCCAAGAAGGAAGCCAGAAACCCATTCTAGCCATCACAGCCCAAAGAAAGACCAATCCACCCGATCAAAAGCCTTCTCTGCATCCAATGAAACTAAAACCATGGAGCGCTGGGATATGCAAGCGTATTGAGATATGTGAGAAAGGGTTCTTAAATGATCAGGCGAAGATCTAGAATGCACAAAGCCACTTGTTCTGGACAAGTAGCTGAGTCCAGACCGCCTTAATCCTCTCGGCCAGAACTTTAGAGAGAATTTTCATGTCATAATTTTGAAGGGATATGGGTCGATAATTCGCTGGATCTGTAGGAGTTTTACCTGGCTTGGGAATTAAAATAATGGTGGCTTCAAGGAGAGTAGGGTCTATGACACGGAAAGAGAAAAGATATTCATAAAGTTTAAGAAGTATAGGAGCAAGATCCTTGGAAAGGGCTTTGTAGAAGTTAATGGGAAATCCATCTGGGCCGGGTGTCTTATCCGAGGTCATAGAGGCAATAACTTTCTCTATCTCCCCCCAAAGAAAGAGGAGCAGTCAAGATTTCCTTGAGAGAAGGCAAAAGCTGAGGAATATCGAGACCAGCTAAATACGCCTCAATATCCGACAGGGGGGCAGGAGACACGGGCAAACTATATAAGTCCTTATAATAATTTTCAAAAATTCGTACAATTCCTCTAGGAGAGGTTTCCACAGAACCGGTGGGCACTTGCAAAGTCGGAATTATCCTGGAACCCTCCAATGCACGAAGGCGCAGAGCTAGAAGCCTCCCGGCCTTTTCCCCCTGATCGATGTATTTAGCTTGGGTTCTAATCAGACAGTATTCTGCCTTCTCTTTTAAAAGATCAGTATATTCATTTTTGACTGCTACAAGGGCCTCTAAGGAAGACAGCAGAGAGGCTGGAGAATGGGCAGCTTCTAGATCCTTGATTCTATTCATTAAGGAAACTGCCCGCGCTAACCGGGCTTTCTTCCTTGCAGAAGCTAATTTAATCAGCTCGCCCCTGAGATAACATTTTAGAGCGCACCAGATAATATCAAACCTCGGAGAAGAATCAAGGTTATCCGCCATGAAAAGAGAAATCAAGGATCCTATTTGCGTCACCGTAGGGGGATCCTTAAGTAACCGGGTATTAAGTCTCCAGGCAGTGTCTCGGTGAAACTCAGGAACTAGAGAAAGTTTAACCCAGACTATTGCATGATCCAAGAGGATAATCGGCTCAATGCCAGACTGACGGAGACCCGGAAGGTGGGTTTTGCTAAGCAAAATATAATCTATTCTCGACCATGATCCATGGGGTTGGGGGAAAAAAAAGAAAAGGCCTGAAGAGAAGGGTTAGAGAGTCTCCAGGGGTCACACAATCCCAACATCTGCAAAAAATCATACAAAGCCCTTAGCGTGGATGTTGAGGCGATTATCCTGGGGATCTCTATCCAAAGATAGGAAGGTGGGACATTCCAGTCCCCCAAGATAAGTTATGAGGAGGAGAACACTGATTTTATCAGCAAGGGCCATAAAGAAATCAGGACTTCCCAACAGGCCCATAAACAGAACCTAAAATTACACTATTCCCGTTGAGGGTGCCCTTAACCAAAATGAACCCCTCCGGTCTTCCACTACCAGGTCTCTCGTAAATAGAACATGCTTTTAATAAGTATAGCTACTCCTCTGCTATAATTAGATCCACATACACATACACCTGTGAGAAACCAGATCGAGATAACCATTTAACCTCCCACCTTTTAAATGGGTCTCTTGAAGAAATAAAATATCTATTTGCCCAAAGTACAGTGGTTAAAAACCTGAGTTCTTTTGACCTTTTCCCTAAGCCCGCGCACATTCCATGACGCTATTTTAACATCTCCAGTAACCATTTTAAAAACAGTATGAAAAGGGAACATATATTAGAACATCCAGAAGTACAGCAGAAATAAAGGCACACTCGATCCCCAAACTCCCATACCCTCCCCGCCTGCCCAAGGGTGTCCATTGAGGATAATAACAGACTGAAAAACCT
Organism: Neoceratodus forsteri; assembly: GCA_016271365.2. Taxonomy (NCBI): domain Eukaryota; kingdom Metazoa; phylum Chordata; order Ceratodontiformes; family Ceratodontidae; genus Neoceratodus; species Neoceratodus forsteri. The sequence goes on from CM057454.1 coordinate 1,279,624,327, forward strand.
AGCCACAATTAAGATACAGTCACACCAAAGTAAGGCTTGGCAGGCGAACCTCCCCAAAATACCCTCTTTAAACCCCAGCAAATAACTATATGCAATATGACATGTCCCCAGAGCCTGCCAAGAAGATCCCAATAAGAATTCCAACAGCCTGAAAAAGATAACCACAGTTAAGGTGTAATCATAAAAAAACACTGACTGGCAGGCCAGCCCCTCTCCCCAAAAAACCCATCTGCAACCCAACTAAATAACTATAGTCAACATGGTCCCCAAGCTGAAGACAATTAGAAACACCATGAAAAAACAAAGTTCTGGAGGCCACATCCCCACCATGAGTCCAGCACCCCCATCATGCAGGGAATGATCAAAGAAAGAAAATACCTGACATCAGCTTCCACTGGAAAGAAGTCCTTCCTAGACCACCCTGGGAAACCCGCAGGACACCTGCAAATGAGGCTGGACTGGCAACCCCTTCCATAAGTTCGCGACTCAGCTGCCCCAAGAGGCTAGGCCCAGAAATCCCCCCACCAACCAACTGCCAAATCTGCAGAGAAAAAAAAAAACCAATATAACAACTAATAACCACCTTAAACCTCATCTCCTCTCCCTTGAAATGTCAAAAGGGGAAAATACCCCAAAGCGGGGGTCCGCTACTCATCCCCTAAGGTAGAATGGAGAAGGAGAAATCCAAAACGAGCTGGGCAAACCTCAGAATGGGAGACATAACCTCTACCGGATCGCCATGTTTCCAGGGGGTGCTATATGCTAGCCGGACGAAAACTGGGTCCTAGACTTGAAAACAGCACCCCTGGGAAACCCCACCCCTAAAAATGGAGTTCCGGGAAAAGGCCGAAGGACCAGCTATCTCGGCCTATTTCAACTCCTGCTCAGCCAACTCGGATCTCGCCTGCAGCAAAACCTGAAAAGCTGGCCAGAGCAGGTAAGAGCTATACAAACCAGCCAGAAGAAAGGGTAACAGGAAAAACTAAGACCCCTGCCAATAAAAAAAAAACAAAAACCTCAGCATATAAAAACAGATTAACTTTAAAATTAGATTCAGGTCAAAACACCCCTAGACATAATGTCCGCCACTCAGTTCAGCCATTTGTCTTGAATAATTCCGGGAATTTAGCGGTCAGATCCTTGTGAGCAGTCTCTGGAGACTCAAAGCTGTAGGTGGCACTGCCCACTGAGACTTTAAGGGTGGCAGGGTAAATCATCCTAAACAGGATAGACGCCGTGATCAGCTTCTGAACCGTGGGGTGGAACGCTGCCCTTCTCACTCTCATCTCCTTGGGAAGATCCTGGGCAATCCTCAACTTAGTCGACCCCCATATAATCTCCTGCAGCTCCCAGGATTTGTTGAATACGTGCTGCCTCTCAATGTAACTCAGAAATTTAATGATTATAGGTCGCGGGGGGGAGCTAGGCGGCGGTCGGGGCCTCAACGACCTGTGTGCCCTCTCGAGGTGGTAGCTTGGATTAATCGGGAAGGGACCAACTACCTTAACGAGGAACCGCTGCAAAAAAGCTATCAAGTCCGATCCCTCTTCCAGCTCCGGTAGCCCAGAATGAGGAGGTTGTTCCACCGACTGCGACCCTCCAGATCTTCAGCCTTCAGTTGAAGTTTCCATATCTGCTGGGACAACCCGGACATCTCTGTATCGCTTTCGCCTCCACTGTTCCACCGAGAAGATTCTGCCTCTGGGTCCAACACCCTCATGGTAAGGGAAGAGGTCTCCCCGTAGTGACTTTAACTCCATGTCATATCCTGGAGGAGATTCTTGATTGGAACCAGCTCCTGCATAAATTTGTCTTCCGTAGAGAGCTGGCGGCTGAGACCTATCTCCGGCCTTCTCCGACTCCATACCCGCCTGGCTCCACGGTTTTTAGCTGACTTTTCAGGGTCGAGGCGGCGAGATGCTAGCCGTGGCCTGCTTCCTATCAACTTCCATCTCCTCACCCAGACAAGAGGGCTAACGGAAACCGCCCGAGGATCAAAATTCAAAACGTATGATCCGAGCACAAGAATCTGGCCACTTTACTGGAGCAAAAAGCGCAGATTATGGCAGTTAGGAGGGTTGGAGGAGAGAGCTCTAGGCCCCTGCTGCCATTCAGCCAGCTGCCATCACGTGACTCCATGCACGACTGCTTTGAATATCCAGGCCATTGTGTACAAAAGGAGAAGGAAAAGAAAACGAGAAAGAGAGGGATGCTTAGCCTGAAGGATTAAATGAAATATGTTACTCAGTTATTGAACTGAACAGTTCTGATCATAATAGATGAAAAAAATGTGAACTGTATATAAAAATCAGTTAAATGTTTATTGAAGTATATAAAATATTAAAAGGAAATTGTTTAATTTTTCATTTATTTTTGTGTAAAAAACTGAGATTGTTTTTGAAAAACGTAGTCTTTGAAAGTTGAAATTGATGTATTTTGAACATTGTCTTATATTTAAATAAAAATTCCCCTACTCTTTTCGAGAAGTGCCATGGGATCTTTAACATCCACCTGAACAGGCAGATGGGACCATGATTTAATGTCTCATTTGAAAGACAGCACCTCAGGAGAGTAGCACCTCCCTCATGCTATACTACAGTGTCAGTATTGGGATAGAACCCACAGCCTTTTGATGTCACGGCCTCAGAGGTGAATGTGCTACCTACTGAGCCATTAACACTGCACATATATATGTGCCTTTTGAAACTGCTGCAAGTAAATTTTACTGAAACAAATGGCCCATTTACTGTTGTGTGGCAGCTATCTTGTTTTCAGTTAGCAAGAGAGAAAAACACCTGGGCATTATTCACAAACCGTTCGGGAACTAAGTCCCACTCTACAACTCCAGTGGTGGACTGAAATCACCTGCAGCGGGAGGACATGACTGCATCCCTGGACACAGTCGCAGCAGTTGCAGAGGCTGTCTCGGCTGCTCCCACCGGCCATAGCAACTTTACATAGCTGCTGTGATCTCCCTAGTAACACCACCCTCAAACTGCCATAAGTCATGGAGCCAGTAGTAAACCAGCTCCACCTTTGTGAATACCCACTGCTGGGGGACTCCTGTGGCTCCGCAAGTGGCCACTCTTTCATGCTGAAGTTTTGCTGCAACTACGGGACTTTCATGGGGTTTGTGAATCCTGCCTCCGACATTTAAATTTAGGGCCCTCTAGGTAAACACTTACAGTTGTTTTTACCTAGTCTGGCCCTAAGGATCACAGCACTGTCTTTTTTTGGGGGGGGCAGCAATACCTTTTCTATGATTGTCCCCTCATAGTGTGGCAAATTGCGGCAGAACAGTTATGACACTTTCGCAAATTGCGAAAGTGTCGCACCCATTGTGTCGCAAAGTTTTGAGAAAGTGTCGCAATTTGTGACACTACTGCTCCCTAAAAAACATTTCTTTGCCACCCCACTGTATCAAAATGATTGGGGTTTATGGGCTGAAATTAGCAGGGAGGAAAGTACTGATCCTACAGATGTGACTTTTAGTGGTTTAGTCCCAAAACATTCAACGGACCTGTAGCTACAGTGTTCTAAATTTGATAAATTTCCCAAAGGATAACATTGTGGCACCCATGGTGGCTTTTGGTACCCTTATCTCGAAAACTATTCGAGATACTGATTTTTCTCTACCGGCTATTAGGTGGACTAAGCATGTGTGGAGGCTTTGAACTCTTGATTAAAAATCAAACAAAGTTACAGAGATATTTGCAGTTTATAGAGCAAATATAGATGCCATTAATATACACTTAAATAATATTGACTGGTATGCTGTACTGAATTTAAATGATGTTGAACTAATGTGGCAAATGTTAAAAAAAAAAAAAAAAACTCTTATAGATACAGCTAACAAATGTATACCTAAAATAAAGAAAAGCAAATCCAGTCTTAATCCAAAATGGTTTTCCAACAATCTAAGAAGAATGGTAAGAAAAAAGAACAAACTTTTAAAAAAATATTCTAACAACAAATGTGAAAGTCTTAGGATGGCATTTAAGAAATATCAAAGAAAATGCAAAAAAGAGATTAGAAAGGTAAAATTGGAACCCGAAAGGTATATTGCTTCTCAGGCAAGCAAAGGAAATAATGAAATATTATTTAACTATATTAACTCAATAGAAAAACAGGAATGTCATGTAGGTCTACTACATACTAACAACTTAACTGTATCTGAGCCCATGGAAATGGCAGAGTTATTTAATCTGGAGTTCTGTAAAGCTTTTGGTACTTATACCAAAGACACTAATTTTGCTTTCCAGTACAAAACAGCATTGATATTCCTATTGAAACCATCAAACAGAAATTGAATGACATAAAAAGAGGTTCATCCCCTTGTCCTACCGATATCTTAGGAGATACGCTTTATATTATGGAATACTACATTAGTGTACCACAAAAATTAATATTCAAAAAAGTATAAACTCAGGTGTTGTGCCTTCAGAGTGGAAGAAAGCAAATGTTATCCCTTTATTTAAGAAGAAAGGAAGTAAAAATTCATTAGATAACTATTTTCCAATAAGTTTAACCTCTACTACAGGTAAAATATGGGAAAGAATTATAAAAGATAATTTAGTAGCCTTTGTGTCCAAGCTTGACTCACGCCTATGTAAGAGGTCTAAACCTCACTTTCAGGTTCTTGGCAATATTGGGGATGCAAATAATCACAGACAAGTTGCATTCAAGTAATAAACAAGTTTATTACTACAGAAAGGGATAAATCACAGTTGCCCTAAGCAGTTCTTACCAATACGAACCGGGAGCCAGTGCTAAGCGTTCCCTACACCTCGAGGTTTCTTTGTAGTCTCTTGGGATCTCTCGGGTCTCCGAGGTGTAAAGCCTGTGCATAACATTATATACCTATGATAATTACTATGGTTACTGAAAGATAGAAACATTTCTAGTTACAGAGATGAGCCCTATTGGCTAAATTAGAGGTGGCTCCACGGTCCAAGATAACATTATATAATTCTGTAAAGTCATCAGTTTTAGAACAAAGACATTCTTATACAAAGTCTTACATAACAAGGTGAAGTGGTGTCCATCACCGAAAGATGGCAATGTTGCCTTACACATTATAATTACTTCAAGGACAGGTGTCTTGGCATCTGACAAGCAAGAAACAGACAGAAAATACATGGTATAATGTGTGTGCATTAGCAAGCAAAGTGAGTTACAATAATATGCATTCATATCCTGACATCTACTCTTGTACGGTAGATGCCCTTAGCCCTATGTATTAGTATAGCCTATGCCTAAACATTAGCTGTCTACGGTGTACCCCTGAGGGTATCAATTAGGGTGCAGGGACCTCGTGTAACAATTCCCCCCCCCCGTTGCCTAAAAAGGGCAACACAGGCGAATCTAGGGAGTGGGCAGGAGCAATGGGTCTTTACAATCCGGAGGCACGAGCGTTGTAAAGAAACTCAAGCTGCTCACGGTGTTGACGAAGAGTACGTTGTAGGCAGCAAAGCATAATAATCAAAGTAAATATCAAAAATGCTTGTATTATAACAAAACCTTTAAAAGTAATCTCTAACCAAGTGTTAGTCAAAGCATTATTCATGTCTCCATCATTCATCAGGTCAAGAATGGCTTCATTGGCTTTGGTTATATTATTGCTGATGTGGATGAGGTGTGTGTCCTTTCTATCTAAAAGTGATTTTAGAGTAAGTGTAAGTGGATCTATGTGTACATTAAAGTAAGGTAGGTATTCCTCAAGTGTAAGTAAATAATCTGGATTACCATCAATAATATCTGCTTCCATAAGGGGAGGGGTTATGACAGTGTGTCCAATAACAGTTTTCTGATGGGGAGCAAAACAGAAGTTGGGGTAATCAATTGCACAAGTAACAGAACCATAAGAATACATTTTGATATTAGTGACAATACAGTATTCACCGTCAGAGTTGTACTGTGATCGTACGGTAGGCAGTCTCCATTTTTGCAACTGGACAGGGCATGTATAGGTCGTCTTGGAGATCCGTGTTGACAGGCGATGAGCTTCCTTACGATAGGACTGGTAGAGCTGATCCAGTGACTGAGTTGATTCAAAAGCGTTGGTGCCATTCTCAGTGATGTCAGCATCCATAGTGAAAGCCCAGTCAATGCTGTCTGGAGAGTAGCCACAGACAGGGCGTATAGCATCAAACACATCACATCGGCACAAGTAGATGTATTGCTTTTTCGCACAACAGTCCATGTGCGGTGCCACCCAAGCATCCAGGAAGGAATGGTAGACCAGTAGAGGAGGTAGATCCAGGCGTTCTCGGTAGATGTCTTCGTCCAAATGCCCTATAGAATGCGCCAGTGCTAGCTTGTCGAACAAAGCTGTAGTGGGATCAAAGTGTGGTAAGGAGACAGTAAAAGAGACAAACATGGTATCTGTTATGGAACATTTCTTAGCAGAAAAACAAGGACCAGTGTTTGGATGTCTGGTCACAAACCCCAAATTTCGAGCTGAGGAGAGAGGAATGGACAGAGTTTGTTGCATACATAGGGAAATGCAAGATTGAGATTTACATTTAGGACAATACCACTTAGATAGACGTCTGTCATGTATAATATCAGGAATCCTACCAGTTTCTAGGTCTCTGAAAAGGTTGTTAATGGTAGTGAGTATGTATGAACCATATGCAGAACAAAGTATTTCCTGACCAATGTATTGTCTATCAGCTTCTCTATTGTTCTGTTGTATGAGTGCATTAATCTTATCTTTGGAATCAGTGAAGGCTTTTGCAATGTCGTGCATGTTGTATACAGTTTATCTTTCTTCCTGACTAAGACCATCCACACCATGCAATAAAGGTGGTAAAACATCATTAACCAAACCAGTGGAGAACTTTGCAGAATGACTTTTGATAGCAGCAATGTCTACTTTGTTCCAAATGGACATAGCAGTACCAAAAAGACCTGTGACAGTTCCTGTGGCACCCGTGACATCAGAACTGTCAACTTCACGTTTAGTACGTTTATGAGTAAGAGTACTAGGAGGAGGTTTCCTCTGAAAATTACCTCTGTGTTCAGTAGAATAAACCCCATAAAGGGATCTCTGGTGCACGTATCTGAAGGCAGCTAAACTGTCAAGCAATAAAGTACTATAAATCATGGAGGTATTGGTATTGTGACACATACCAAATTCTTTCATATTCCAATATGTAAGGTTAAATAAAACAGGTGCATGCATAAACTGTAAATTGTTAATCAAAGAACCTGGGAGGGCAGTGGCTGTGAGACCACTACGGGGATCAGGGGTATGTTTTGGACATTCCAAAAGCTGTTTCTCAGTAGGAGGTAGCACAGATAGATACATGGCAGCAGAGGCCATGTGGTGTACAGCACAAAATCTGTGGGCAGAATCTTGAGAAAGAGAGTTACAATAGGAAGGGTCAATTAAAACAGTAATGTTATACAAACCAGAGTGTCTTAATGCAGTTTGTAACAAGGACAGTGTACCATTCGGGGACAATTTAGCGTTGGGCCAACCCTGGAAAGTTCCCTTAGAGAGTTTGGCCACAGGGAGAACTTGTCCTTGTGAGGTGGTTTGCCACTCAATCTGGAGGGTAGATTTGTCAGGAGCAACGACCGAGGCAGTGAGATATGCATCGGAACCTTCCTGGACAGTAATCATAGTGTCTGGAATTTTGATGGAAACTCCCTCTGTAGGAGGTGCAGGAGGATCAAGGTGTCAAAGGAGGTCTGGTACCGTGCCATGGGCGGAAGGGAGTACTCCTGCAAGGAATAGAGATAGGAACAAGATAGCCATCTTGTCAATGTATCTGAAAAGGAAGATGAAAGATTAGTATATTAGTACAGTTCCGCCCAATGGTGTTAGGAAGAGTAAGTTTTAAGCTCCTTTGTACAGTTTCAATTGGTTTGCATGTAACCATTTGTCAGTCAATTTATTGTTGTGGAGGAGTCTAACTTGATAGACCGCTGGACTGAGCTTGTTGACAATGGGGTAAGGGCCTTCCCACTTGTTGGAGAAGGAGTGGGTGGGATGTGCAAATCGAAGTACCATTACCTGATCTCCAACTTGCCAATCCACTTCTTGTGCATGTTTGTCAAATTGTATTTTGGACTGTTGCTGGGCCTTGCCCATGCAATTTGCAGCATATAAGTGTGTGTGTATGAGGTCTTTCCTAAGTTTTTCCACATACTGATTTACAGACACGCGGTCCGCAGTGGGGGTGTGCAGGTCAAAGAGCAAGTGTTCAGGTAGTCTCATTTGTCTGCCAGTCATTACCTCAAAGGTGTAAGCTGGGTAGTGGCTGAGGCGTACCTAATTGCCATAAGGAGTAAAGGCAGTAGGAATCCCAGGTCTTGGGATTGTCCTCAATGAATTTGGAAAGCATTTTCTTAATCCATCTGTTAGCTCTTTCTACTTGACCTGAGGATTGAGGGTGATAAGGTATGTGGAACTTTTGCTGAACCCCTAGGAGTTCAAGGGACTCTTTCATCAACTCACCTGTAAAACTGGTTCCTTTATCGGAGTCTACCTTGAGAGGTAGGCCCCACCTGGAGAAAATATGTTCTACCAGGATTTTGGCAGTTGTCTTTGCAGTGCAAGTCTTGGTGGGAAAAGCTTCTACCTACTTAGAGAATAGATCGGTCACTACAAGGGCATACTTGTTGTTTCTACTGGTATTGGTCAAAGGACCAATAAAATCAATTTGGATGGCATGCCAAGGGCCAGTATGTCTCTGTGGTAAAAGTTTGGCATTCCGTTTTGTAGGTATTGGATTGTTTTGTGCACAAACGAGGCAGTTATCAATGTATTGTTTAACATCTTTGGTAATCCCAGGCCACCATGCGGTGGTTTTTAGGCATTGGAGGGTATTTTCAGCCCTCTGGTGTCCACCAGTGGGTGTATCATGTACCTGGTGCAAACATTCAGATCTCAAATGTCTGGGGACCACCCACAATTTGGTGGTAGTATCCTCTGGCTGAAACCAAATAAGTTTATCATCAAGGGATAAGTGTAATTTACCTTCATGCCTACGGTAAGGGTTATGTGTAGGAAGTCTTTCTTCAGTACCCTTGTCCAAGAATCTGAACACTTCCTTGAGTTCAGTGTCCAAGTGCTGGGCTGCTGAGAGGTCCAGGGGGGAAAAAGATTCAGATTTCTTTTTAAGAGCTGCAACCTGTACAGATACATTGGCCTCTGGATGTTCCATCGCCCAGACATCCCCCCCTCGGGCCCCTTCCTTGGCAAGGGTGTCTGCTGTGTCATTGAAAGCATGGTAGGGATCATGTAAGGAGTGAGCTTTAACCTTGTGTACATAGAGTTTGTGTGGGTATTTCTGACCTAATGCGTATATGTAAATCACCAATTCTTTGTATTTCACTGGGCTGCCATCAGAAGAGAGGAAGGAGTTCTTCTGCCAGAAAGGGAGAAATTCTGTAAGGGAACAACAAACCCAATTAGAGTCAGTAAAAATGATGGTGTCTTGCATTCCATGTTGAATAAACTCTAATGCACAGGCCACTGCTGCCAGCTCTGCATACTATGATGAAGCTACAGTACAGCGTTTAGATATCCTGACAGTGTTCCCATAAGGATACACCACCATGATACCCATCCCTGCAATTTGTTCACCTTGATAATATGATGCTGATCCATCGGTGAAAATGCAGCACAAAGAGGTGTTTTCTAATACCTCAGGGGTAGCAGGGAAAAATGGACCTGGATCTGGGAGATCAGGTGACTGCAAAGCGCAGTCGTGGGGCTCCCCCTGAAAGAGGAGGCCATGTGCTAGTAGAGATGGAACTTTGGTTTGATGGACCTGAATATCTCTATCCTGGAGGAGGAGTGACCAATGTGTCAGCCTGGTGTTAGAAACTGACCCATCCTTCACTCTGTCTGAGAGCAAAAAGGTAGTAGGAGCATGATTGGTGTTAAGAATCAGTGGAGAGTACCCAATGATATACAGGAAGTGCTTGACCACCCAATAAGTGGCCAGAAGATTCCTTTCACAAAGGCCGTACTTCTGTTCTACTGGGGGTCAAGAGCTGCGATGCATATGCAATAGGTCTCAAAGAGCCGTGTACGTTTTGGGCCAACACTGCTGACATAGCAATGTCAGAGGTGGCACACTCTGTGTGGAATGGTAATGTTGGATTGGGGTTTACCAGTGCTGGGGCGGAGGCCAAGGCCTGCTTCAGTGATGTCACAGCCTGGGTATGGACAGGGCCCCAATTCCATGGAACGTCCTTTTTAAGTAAATCATACAGTAGAGCGGCTTTCTGTGCAAAATCACAAATGAAATCTCTGGAGTAGTTTACCATACCTAGAAACCTCCTAAGAGTTGCCACACTAGTGGGTAATGGCAAGTCTTGCAACCCTTGAATCTTCTTCCAAGTACGACTCCGACCTTGATCTGTTATCTTCAAACCCAGAAAGAGTACTTCTTTCTGACATAGTTGTGCTTTTGCAGGATTATGCTTCAAGCCTGCTCTTTGAATGAGAGTCAATAGCTCATCCAAGAGATCCAGATGTTGTTCCTGTGTGGCAGTAGCCAACAACAGGTCATCCACATACTGTAAGAGACATTGGGGGTTGAGAAACCTTGTAAGGCATCCATCATGTGAAGATGGAAGAGGGATGGGCTGTTATGGAACCCTTGTGGCAAGCAAGTCCACGTATATTGTCGCCCTTCAAAGGTGAAGGCAAACTTATATTGACTCTTGAGGGCCAATGGTAATGACCAGAAACCATTGGAGATATCCAGAGCACTGAACCATGTCTGATCTGGTGTTAAAAGTCAGAGCACATCAGGTGCAGACGCCACAGTTGGGGAACAACTGGGAGTGACCTGATTCAGTTTCCTGTAGTCAATAGTAAGTCTCCAGGTACCTGTGGGTTTTTTCACAGGCCAAACAGGGGAGTTGGCAGTGGAGACACAGGTTCTGATTACTCCTTGTTTAAGGAGTGACTTGATTGTTTCTCGAAGAGAGGGTAAGGCTTCAAGTGGAAATGGGTATTGCCTTTGTCTCTCATGTGCCGGGCCTGGCACCTCAATAACGGTATGCATTCTACCACAATCGTGTTTGTTAACTGCAAACGCTTCCAGATGTTGTTGCAGAATAGGTAGAAGTTTTGGGAAAAGTTCATGGTTCTTGAATAAATCTATGACGTCATACTCTTTGTTGTTAATGGATATTGTTGCCACAGCATGTGAGTCAGGAATTAGAACAGTGTGGTATTGACCCTGTATCTGCATCAACAGCATGTTTGCTAGATCCACCACACAGCCGTGTGGTGCAAGAAAGTCAGTCCCAATGGTGCTAGGGTGATCGTGCAACACCATCAGCTGGAAAGCATGTGAGGCCTTCAAATGGCCTAGTTCTACCGGTAAAGGCAGAGAGCGGTATGCAGGTAACCTAGCACCATCAACTCCTGACATATTGGTCTTCCATCCGGTAGACCATGGAGACATTTCAGGGTGGTCATCGTGTAACACAGATACAGCTGCACCTGTATCTAATAAGACAATTAATTGGCGGCCCCCGACCTCGGCCTCGGTGCAGGGCCTTCCGTTTGTATCCAAGACCAGCTTGTTTACAATGCGGACTGGGGCCTGTAATTGTCAATCCGTATTGTTGGAGGCATACAGAGGTTGGGCTTGGCCTGCATAGATGACTTCACCTTGTTGCACTGATGCAATGTAAGGCGGGGCTTCCGGGTTCAGGCTGGTATGGGTCTGCGCACCCATACCTCCGGTGTCGCCATGGCCAGTAGTGTCATGGGTCGCCGGTTGCACTGCTGCAAGTGTTTGTGCAGGAACGGCATCTGCTACAGAACGCACTTGCCCCAGGAGCTCCCGAAATTTTCGGTTTTCTTCAGCTATCTCTTTATATGAGGGACCCGATCTTTGTGATGGCTTTCCTTTGCCTTTGTACCTTTTGTTCTTAGGCCAATTCCGATTCCCACCCCACTGTTGTTGTTGGGGGTTTTGCTGGGTGCTAGCTGGAGGGGCCGATAGAGGTTTGGGCTGTTGTTTCTGGGCCTGCCCTTCCACCGTGTAGTGTGTCGTGGTCCCAGAAGCGGGTTCCACAGCGGCAACCTTTTAGAACCAGAACCCAAATCGCGGATGTACAACTGGTACACTCTCTCAGTTTTCCAAAGGATATCGGCAAACCTATCCGTATTCGGGTATGTGGTTGGCTCTACTTTCTCTCTCATGGCTGGGATCATGTTTCTAAGGAACAGGGTCTTATATTCAATAAGATCTACATCCGCAGCTTCTTGTGCCAGATGTTTCCCTGCTCGATAAGCCATCCAGAGTCTCTGGTGGTAAGTCGCTGGACTTTCTTTAGCATTTTGCTTCACGGGGTATGCTAGCATTACTCCAAACACACCAGGGCTGTGAGCGGAAATGAGCTCAGCTGCGACTTCGTCAAAGGTAGCGTTCCCATCTTGGCGAACTGCTTCGGGGAGTTTTGCCCATAAACCAGGATCGATGGTCTGGCGTAGTATTTGGACCTGGTATTCTGCGGCGAGACTAAGCATCTCACACTTGGAGCGCACCTTTTCCAAATGGCAGCTGAGATTGTCGGACGGGTTCATCCGACCGATACTGTCAGCAATTTGCTGAACAGAGTAGGCCATTTGCAGGGGATTAGTTGGTGGTTGATCAGGCAAGGGTAGCGTGTCTCGCACACCATCCAATGCTGCGCAGGCTGCAGCTTCAGCCGCAGTCCGAACAACACCTTCCTGAGTGCCAGCTTCTTGAAAAATTTGTCGAATCTGATTTTTAATGGCTTTCATACTTCTTTCAGGAAGAGGAACACTTTCTAGTGCCCTATCGATCATGGTTTCAATCTCTTGCCTGTCTTCCACACTAATAATGGCTACCGGAGGCGCCGTCGGGACCAGGCTTGGGCCTGCTCCCCCCCTATCATGGGCGCCGCCATGATGGCATTTCCCATGATGATCGTCACGACGTCGTCTACGTGTGACCTGGGGAGTAGTGGGGGGGACCCGCCATGCTGTGGATGGCTGGGTGGGGAATCTGGGCCATAGTAGGGCGTGACTGGGAGTTGTACTACGAGGAATAAATGCGTCCGGATGGCTCCCCCTTTGACGACGAATGAAAGGTAGGGGCTACGCCACCCATTGCCTTGACATGGCCAGTCAAAACCTCTCGCTGATGGCGCAGTTTATCCATCTTAGCTCTACATTCAGCATGACTCACACTTGCAACATCCATATCAACCTGATCTTGTTTCTGTTTCTGCAAAACACGGTACGCGGCGCTCAATTCGCGATTGTCCCTACAGGCTGTTTCTAAATCATTATGTACCTGATTGATCTTGTCCTGCAGTTCCCCCATCTCATCACTCAATTGTGCGTTCGCGGCACTCAACAAATCATTCATTTGTACCACCTGACTCTTATCCTGTCTTAGACTTTCACACTCATTCTTCAGAGCACACATTTCTTGTTCACCAGCCTGTGCAGAATGATGCAATAGTGAATCCTTTTCATTACACAGAGATTGGAGTTCTGACTCCAAGTTCTGCTGTATTCAAACACATTCTGTTTCCTGCAGACCCATCTCCTGCTTAAGAGATGCGATCTGCAGATCAAGGGTTCGAAACCTCACTTCAGAGGCTTCCAAAGCAGCGTAAAGAGCAGCGACCATCAACCCTTTAGCACAACGCTTATTGGTTGATTGTCGCGCCTCTGCGTACTGGGTTGAAATCCCCAGTACAGGGTTTTCAGATTGACTTGCGTCCCGCGCAAAGTCAGCCCATCCTCCATGGGAGGTAAGAAAGTTCGAGACATCGAGTGTCAGTTCTGCGCAGATATCTGATATGGTGGCCATTTATGTGGGAGGGAACGAAAATTCAAACTGTGAAAAAGACCAAGCGTTGCGTATCGATCCACAACACAGGTACTTTAAACACAGCCGGGCTACTGTATAAGTTGTAGGCTTGCAATTCAAAGCTGCTATGGAGTGGGTCGAGACGGCATCGACCACACCCGAAAAGTCAGCCAGACCTTGTAAGTATCTACAAACTGGTAGAAAAAATGGGAGAGGTGATACGGGAATGTACACCTGCAGTCCCCGTGGGAAAAGGGAAATTTATAGCAACAAGTGAAAACTTACAACACCCAATATCGCCTGCACGCGGTCGCCAATTGTAAGAGGTCTAAACCTCACTTTCAGGTTCTTGGCAATATTGGGGATGCAAATAATCACAGACAAGTTGCATTCAAGTAATAAACAAGTTTATTACTACAGAATGGGATAAATCACAGTTGCCCTAAGCAGTTCTTACCAATACGAACCGGGAGCCAGTACTAAGCGTTCCCTACACCTCGAGGTTTCTTTGTAGTCTCTTGGGATCTCTCGGGTCTCCGAGGTGTAAAGCCTGTGCATAGCATTATATACCTATGATAATTACTATGGTTACTGAAGGATAGAAACATTTCTAGTTACAGAGATGAGCCCTATTGGCTAAATTAGAGGTGGCTCCACGGTCCAAGATAACATTATATAATTCTGTAAAGTCATCAGTTTTAGAACAAAGACGTTCTTATACAAAGTCTTACATAACAAGGTGAAGTGGTGTCCATCACCGAAAGATGGCAATGTTGCCTTACACATTATAATTACTTCAAGGACAGGTGTCTTGGCATCTGACAAGCAAGAAACAGACAGAAAATACATGGTATAATGTGTGTGCATTAGCAAGTAAAGTGAGTTACAATAATATGCATTCATATCCTGACATCTACTCTTGTACGGTAGATGCCCTTAGCCCTATGTATTAGTATAGCCTATGCCTAAACATTAGCTGTTTACGGTGTACCCCTGAGGGTATCAATTAGGGTGCAGGGACCTCGTGTAACACCAACATGGTTTTGTAAAAGGTAGTTCTTGCACAACCAATCTAGTGAGCTTTTATGATTATATTAGCAAGAACCGTGATAAAAGAATACCATGCAACATCATCCTTTTAGACTTCCGAAAAGCATTTTACTCTGCTCTGTACTGGGCCCTGATACATAAGCTACAAATAAGTTATAGCAACCCTCTGTACACATGCTGGATAGTCAATTGGCTGGAAAATGAGAGTCAGAGGGTAATAATTGATTGCCATAAATCCTCCTGGATTAAAGTAGAAAGTGGTGTCCCTCAGGGCTCAGTATTGGCCCCAGTTATCGATCAAATATTTATATCTGATTTGTCAAATGACATCCATAGTAAGATCATGAAATATGTGGGTGATTGCAAGATTGCTAATATATGCAGTTCAGTAATAGATTCTGAAGTTATTCAAAAGGAGTTTAACTCGCTCGATGCTTGGTCCATTAAATGGAACCTAAGACTCAACACGTCCAAATGTTGCGTTCTGCACTTTGGGAAGCATAATCAAGAAAGACAATGGTTTATTTACAATGAAACTATTTCAGAGAAAAATAATGATATGAGACCTTGGTATCAATGTTGATAGAGACTTAAATTTCAATTTGCACATTATCAAAGTCAATGGTAAAGCAAACTCTATATGGTGGGCAATTAAACAGAATTTTACCTCTAGGGACACATATATTCTTCTATCACTGTATCGAGCCTATATAAGGCTGTGACAGGGTTACAAAGCTTTGTAGTGACCCCCCCCTTTAAGTCTGTTGCAACAGCAGTCCTACTCTTTCTCTCTTTTCCACTTTCTCTTTCTCCGCTTTTCCCATTTGATGGAAGACCACCTCTCCAATGTTCTTTCTGTCCCTGGCACTTACTGACTTTGGTCTCTGCAAGGTGAGCAGTGTAAATCACCGATCATCCTAGCTCTCAAAGGTGCGCACACTCGCCTGCATGAATGTACTTTACATCTGCACGATTGTGCGAATGTTGCGGTAGTGAGTCCATGGCTAAATGAAAACAAAAGTTAAAAATGAGAAAACACAGGTTTTAAGCTAGTATTTAAACTGATGCTCAGGGATAGGATTGCGCCCCTGTGCCCTGAATGTAACTTCATGCCATGTTTGAATTAACGAGAAGTTATGGTTTCATCGATGAAAACAAAAGGAAAAACCAGCCTAAACTTAGAACACTGAATCAAACTGCTGGCTTTAGGAGTTTAGCAAAAGCATCAAAGAAAGCAACCAACCGAAACAGTCCCAACCCACCCGAGATTCTCTGCTTAGAAGAACAAAAAGGGTATAAACTAAACAAATATCATTTTGAATTACGGTTTTTACTGTAGCGAGAAGTTTTAGCAAAGGTGTTTAGTACTCCAGCCCTTTCCACCCCACGCTCACCCGGCCCCCCACCTAGAGGCATTGGGGTGTGCGTTGGGGTCATCGGTCCTAACTATCACCCCATTCTATGTGTAAATAAGTTGACATGGTGCTGTATAGGACAATGGGGTGAGAGTTAGGACTGAGGAGACCCAACGCACACCCATTGACATAGGTTGGTGAGGCGGGTGGGCATGGGGTGGAAGGGATGACAACCTAACACTGAATTTTCTTACTTTTGTTGCTGTGGAACAACCCTAACTGATGCATTAAATGGAGTTTTTTGCCATGAATTTCCCTTCTTTTTGAGAATGTGCACTATAAATAGTGAATGGAATGTGGTGGTGGGAGCATCATGCAGAATGCTATGCACAAAATGTTAACTGCATCACACAGCATCTCCACACTGAAATATTTTTCAAACATGTCAACAGCATAATTTACATCTCCAGAACAGCCACGCAACACCCTCCAAATTTCATGTGGTAAGAACAAACTGTTCCAGAGATATTCAATATTTATGTTTCTGTATCATTAAGAAGTCTTGCACCACAAAATGGTGGAAATCATGGCTGAAGATGCACTAAAATGGCAGACCAGGTGGTCTAACAATCAGTAATTGTAAAGTGGGCCAGATGCAAATGGCCATAACTCTGGAACGGAACAACATTTTTTCACCAAACAAAACTGACATGTTCCTTGAAAAAATGTATTTCTACCTGCCTGGTTTCAGACCAATCAACCACACACTGGCTGTGCTATGCATCATAGAAAACAGTGCAGAAAAATAGCAAAAACAGTGTTTTGCACCACACTACACAAACGCAAAATCACAAACAGTAAAGTTAACGCAAACAGTGATGGAAATAGAGAGGTAAAATAAAATAGGAATGCTAATGGTAATGCAAACGCAAGCACAAATAGTAATGCACATGGTAATGCAAATGTAAATGATAACTCAAATGGTAAGAGAAATACAAGCGCAAATGTTAATGAAAACAGAAATGGTAACAGAAACGCTAATGGCAACAGAACTCCAAACGTTAACAAAAACAAACGCAAATGCTAACGCCAACAGCAATGAAAATGCAAACAGTAACAAAAATGCAAACAGTAACACAAAAAGAAACAGAAACGCAAATGGTAACATCAACACAGAAGGAAACGTTAACACAATCGAGAATGGAAACACTACCGAAAACACAAATGCTAAGGCCAACAGAAACGCAAATGCAAATTATGATGAACATGCAAACAGTAACAGTAACACAACTGGAAACACAAATGGTTACAGTAACACCAGCGATGATGCCAAAAGGAACAGTAACACAAACAGAAATGCAAACGCAAGCACGTACGGAAACACAAATGGTAATTTGCACATTCATGGTAATGCATTTGGAAACACAAACACTTACAGTAGCACCAACGATGATGCCAAAGGAAACACAAACGCAAACAGAAGCATGTACACAAACGCAAATGGTAATGCACGTGGTGATGCAAAAGGAAATATAAACAAAAACAGTAATGGAAATGCAAATGGTAACAGTAATGCAAATGCAAAGGGTAACACACACAGTGTGACAAACAGAAACACTAATGCAAACGATTATGGAAATGCAAGTGTAAATGCTAACTGTAACAGTAACGCAAACACACACCCTTTTTTTCCCAAAAAGGTACATTCAGAAGCACAGTGAATACAAAGAATGTATGCATAATAATGGCCCTCGGAGCAGAAAATGAACACTTGGAATATTAAATTGCTTACATCTCAGGAACTGTACGGAGTAGAAAAAAATTTAAAAGCTCATATTATTTATGACTTTCTTGGCTAGTTTTGTACTTAGCTCCCTAGTGGGGGACTAAGCATTTTTCTGATGAAAAGTCCGTATCTCGAAGCATTTTCGAAATAGGGCCCCGAAAGACGTGTCGGATGCCGTGATGTTAGTCTATGGGAAAAATTGTTAACTTCAGAGTGCCGTAACTTTGCAGTCGTCTAATATTTTGTCACCAAACCACCAAAAGACCAAACCATTCTTTTGTAGCAGGGTGGTAAAGATTTCCTTTTGCTTTGGGCATAGTGTCGCAAAGTAATGTTTTGATTTGTGACACTTTTGCAAAAAATATCACAAAAGTCTTGCATGTGTGACACTACTTTACGACACTACTATTTAAAAAAATGTTAAAAACATATTTCTGGGGTGTTTCACCCCCAAAAAAAGACATAGCTAGTATCCTCAGGACTTGACTATGTGAACACAGCAATAATTGTGTCCCTAGAGGGTCTCAAATTTAAATGCCAAGCATTTCTATGACCACCAACTGAAAACAAGATGGTGGATTTGCAACACTGCAAGGGTAATTTGCGACACTAAAAACTGTATTTGCGACACTTTCAAACTTTTTAACTTTTCCCATTGACTATAATAAGAAACTTGTTTTTTGAATAACTTTTGACCTGTTTAATATTTTTTCATGAAATCTTCGAAAGGCACATTAGGGACCCCGGCTGCATGTTCCCTGAAGGTTTTGGATTGGTCGCGCAGACCGTGCGACCTCTAGACATGAGCAAAAAATGCGCGAAAATACATAATTTGTGCATTTTTCAGTGCTCTGTATCTCCGCAAATGTATATCCGACCGTTATGAAACTTGGCAGATCCTGAGACCTATGGTACCAGACTGTGCATTCCAAATTTCAGGCAAATCTGTCATACAGTGGCAAAGTTATTAAGCTGCCAAATATCAGATTTAACCTTAAATTATGTACTGGACCCTAACTATAGTGGCACAGTGGCACAAATCTTACTTGCCCAATATCACCCCTCCTGTCCTTCTGTCCCCTTGCCCTGAGGATATTGAGTGGCCAGCTAAATGACCCGATCCATTAGGCCCCTAGCTGGATGAAAGGCCTCTACTCCCCAGCCGAATGCTCCGCGAGCATTGCCATCCCAAAAACTGGAAGCCAAACCGGGCACAAGAGCCCAGTGGCTTGTCACCCCAAACTTTGTGCACATTCTGGCTAATAATCACCCCTTCTGCGATAACACTGCTCATATATTTTGAGGCCACTGCACTCACTGTCCTATGCTCACTGAAACCCCCCATCATCAATTTCTCCGGGCCTGTTCTGCATCCACATGGCCACAGCCCACCAGTAATTTCCTGTGGCTGTGTCCAGTGGCAAAAATGCGATGGCCTGGAGTCTGAATATTCTCTCAAACCCTTCCTGGGCCATGCTCCACATGCATCCCTCAGCCCCCAGGTCCAATGAGGGAGGCAGGCAGAATCTGCCCGAAATCAAACCAGGTGCCTTTCTGGCTCTGATTTGCTGCCTCAGGTTCCCCGGCATAACTCCACTTGTTGCTTCAGGTTGCATACCAGGCCTCCACCTCTACTGTTTGTCTTGATTTAAATAAACAACATTTTTTTTGAAATGTCTCCCCCTGCTGCCTTCTTCGCAATACAGGCCCCCTAGCTGAGAGGCCACTTGTTGCCGGCCCCAACAAGCCCTCTATCTAAGAAGAGGAGGAGGCCCAGCCCCGACCCTCTCCAACATGGCCAGAACCTGGTCCCATCTTAACCTTTCCTGCCCGACCTGTTCCCGTAAAGCAATGGCTCGAGAGAAACAAATCCCCTCCCCTCTTGTTGCCTTGGGCAGACACCCGCCGACCCAAATGCTCACCACTGGCAACATCAGCTGGGTTGTAAAATGCAAACAACTTCATGGCAAAGCAATATGTTTTATTCTGATTGGTGTTGACCAACTAAGATTGAGTATTAAATTATAGAATTCTCAAACATAGGAAGGGGTCTGAAGCCAAACTTTACTCATAACTGTAGGAAATGACTCTCAAATATGTACAGTATGTGCGGTAACTGAAGTGTAAAAATTACACTGAAAATAATTTTAATGCAAAACAGCTTTTCCTTGATACAAAAGTTCAAGTTCAATTTTATTGCAGGAAAAACTCTATTAAGCAAGCTCATTCACAAGGAGGTCCTGGGTCATTTACATAGATTTATGGACATAACATACAAGGTAACATTGTCAATTGAGACATGTGGATGTAGCATATAAGGTATCATTGTCAATTGAGCAAACACCACATACAAAGTTCATAAATGACAATTCTTGATGTGATACAGCCAGGTAAGGCAGGGTTCTGGCAGTAAAGTCTGATGTTGTATCAGCAGATGTTTGGGTAGAGTTGCATACATAAGAGATAAGTGCATTATAGATGAAAAATATTCTGAGACAGCAGGGGGAGTTTAAGAAGGAATGGTAGGGAAAGAAGGTAAAAGATGAGGCTAGGGACTAGCAGAGTAGAGTGGAAAAAGGTGTGGTAAAGGAGATCTAGAGGTGAAGGGCATTGAAAGCAGGTCATGGGGATCAAGTCCATAGCTGTTATATTTAGTCTACTACTTCCTGTGCGATTACAGACCTGTTATGGTCCTAGCAGTGGTGGTCGAAGTGTGAGTAACTAACATAAGGGTGGTATGGGGGGTTTAGTGGCAGTGACAGGTGTCTTTTATTTTAGATGAGGATAAGGGTTTGTAGAGATTTATTAGGACAATGCTGGGTAGTTTTAATATGGATTGGAGTTGGTTCCAGAATGTAGGAAGTGTGACTGAAATGGCACATTGTCAAAGGCAGTACGAGTTCTTGGGACATCGAGCAAGATGTAGTTTGATTTCCTAAGTGAGTAAGCACTGCAGGAGATACAGATGAGGGATGTTATGTAGCTTGGAAGTTTGCAAAGTAGTATCTTGAGGGTCCATATCCCAGCATGGAGCAGGCGTCTAGTGGCAAGTGAGGTCCAACCAACAGCTGAGAACAGGTTGCAGTTATAGCATGGTGGTAGAGAACATTAAGTTTACTTAGGCCTGAGATTGCAGAGGTGGCATAGATGAAATCTCCATAGAAACATAGAAACATAGACTTTGACAGCAGATAAGGACCGCTAGGGCCATCTAGTCTGCCCATAGCCAAGTAGTGAAAGAAATATGGCCAATACAAGCTTTGTTCGGGTTGCAACAGGGAAGAGAGACCTGTTTCAAAAGAAGAAGCCTAGCTGTGCTTTGAGCCTTTTGGATAGGTCCTCAATGTGGCCAAGGAAGGTGAGCTTGTTGTCTATCCAGAAACCAAGGTATTTAAATTTAGGAACCACTTCCAGGGTTTCACCCAATGAAGTGACGATAAGGTTCGTTGACTGCAAAAAAGGGGATCCAAAGGCGGGATTACACGAGATGTACATTGCCTTAGTTTTCTTGGCATTCAGAAGGAGCTTTGCTTTAATCAGATTACTTTCGAGCTGAGCAAAGTCAGCTTGCAAGACATCCCTGACTTCCGTTAGAGTTGTGCCAGAGGTATATAATACAGTGTCAACTGCAAAAAAGTGAATACTGGAATTCGTTATGTGGGAGTCAAGATCATTGATGTATAGGGAGAATAGGATTGGGCCTAATATGGAGCCTTGGAGGACTCCTCTGGCAATCAGAAGGGGGCCAGAGAGACAGCCATCTGCTTTGACTTTCTGCATCCTACCAGAGAGATAACTGGTAAGCCACTGTATGGTATGAGGAGTGGCACCTAGGTTAGAAAGGCAGTTGATTAGGAGGGTGTGGCCAACAGTATCAAAGGCTTTACTAAGGTCCAGGAAGACTGCACCGGTGACCTTCTTGGAATCCACGGCAGAAATCCAGTCATTAGTGACCTTAGCCAAAACAGTGACTGTGCTGTGTTTGGACCAGAAACCAGATTGTGCAGGGTTAAGGAGAGAGTAGGATTCAATGTGTTGTTTCAATTGGCTATATATCAGCTTTTCGAGGACTTCAGAAAGAACAGGCAAAATGGAGATAGGCCTGTAATTGTTTAAATCACAAGGGTCTCCTGATTTGGAAAGAGGAAGGATGTGGGCAGACTTCCAGCTAGATGGAACTGTTGCAGAGGTTATGGATAGGTTGAAGATATGTAGGATAGGTGCAGTGAGATAGGCATAGCCTATTCTCAGGAAAAATGGTTCAAGTCCATAATTCCCGGCACTCTTACGGAGATCTAGATTAAGGAGAGAATCTTCAACTTCTTTGTATGTAATAGTGCGGATCTGGAGAGGGTGGGATGGTTTGCAGGTAGAGGAAGTAGAGCATTCACTAGTATTCACTTGGTTAGCATTAGTGTTAGCAAAAGAGGTTTACTCTTCCTGTTTCTCCTGCCAATATAAAAATATTTTGTGAAATGGTGAAGGGATTTTGGCTGCTCTGACTCGTCATTAGCCATGCATTAGACATGTCCAACACACAGCCACAACTGGTCTTGAATACAAATCAGAAACATCCCAGAGCCTTCTCAGAATTTAAAAAGTAACAGCTACAATTTTTCCTGTCACTTACGGAGGTGGCTGCTCAGTTCACTTACAGATCCCAGTTACCCTCTCTGTGATATCCCTCATCATAAATCTAAAAATTCTCAGTTTAACTTAACTATAGTGAAAACAAAAACACAGCAAAGCTTCCAAATTGCCAGTTCCACTCCTTGATTCACTTTTTTAGAGTAGTAGTAGTCAATGCCTACTGTGTAAAACTCAGTACAGGTATCTCACCAGTGTTGCTCAGCCTAACTGCCAGTCAGACTGCCTAACCCCTCCCCAGCAGGACGCTTCTGGAAATGAGCTGTTTACAGTTCCTGTTGCTTTCCTGGTGAATCTCTTCGTAATAAATAAATAAAAATATATATGTGGTTTCACCTGTTGTTAACTAATGCATAGGGTATTTAAATGTATGGGATGTGAAGTATCCACACCCCCCTTCTGGAAGCCACTTTGGGTGGTGATACATAGGGGCTGTTGCTCTATTTTTCTACATCATTTAATAAGTATTACACTTGTTTTTGAGTCTGTGTTTTGTGTGCAGGTTTATGTTGCCTTGTGTAAGCAGCACAGACAAAATATTGTGGTTGCTTCAGTGGAGAAGCAAGTTTCAGAGGTGCAGTCCTGCTGCAGCCAATGGTGCCACTGCTTTTTGTGGCCGGGGCTCTGTGGCACCAGTGGCATGGCAAGCTATCTATGATAGCAGTTTTACACCTTCTCATGGACAATACAGTTGTCATTTTTCACATCCTGCCCAAAATATGTTTTCATGCCTGTGTCACCAAATGGCAAAGTCGCTGTGCAAAAACCACCCTTCAGCTAACAAACTGATAGTGCCGCTCATTATAAGGTGGGGTCACAAAAACACATGTTGAAAATGTGGAGAGAAAATTCCAACAAATGCCTATGGCATTAGGGTTTCCAACTGTAACATCCCACCCTGTAGAGACTGACAGGTGTCAGTGGTGTGACTAGGGATCATTGGCTATAATACTCATGCTATTCCACCCCCACCCCACACCCTGCAGCCAGTAGCAGGCATTGAGGTGTGCCTTGGAGTGTTCGGCCCTAAAGTTCACCCAATTCTCCTATATTGAACACATCTCAGTGTATTTCCTTATGGAATGGGGTAAGTATATGGTCCAAAGACCCCAAAGCACACCACAACACTTGTCAGTGTCAACAGGGCAGGGTGAGGTTAAATGGCATGAGCGTTATAGCTGATGAGCCAAAGGCACACCCCAATGCCTGTCAGTCTCTGCAGGGTGGGGGTGGGGTTGGCGTCACTTCAATACTTCACTGCCATTCCTATTATGCATCTTTAACTCCTGCACTACCCATGCCAGCACCAGCGAGACAACATTCGGCATTGACAAATGCTGTTTTTAATTTTTTTTCACCAAATAAGCAACATCGGCTTTTTGAGAGTGCACCTCTTGAACAGTTATCAGTCCTGAAAGGTGATTTCACACAGTGACCACAAATTCACCTATCAGGGCTGAATAACGCCATAACAGTTACTAAATTAAGGAGGAGGGTCCCAATAAGCCCATGTTGAAAATTTGGTGCCAATATTCCCCCTAATACCCGAGATTTGCACCAAAGTTAAAAAAAAACAACTACTTATGCCATTATAGAGCTTACTGGCATTTCTTCAGTTCATGGTCAGCTTTGAAGAGTGCAGACGTGTTCCTAGTCCACCGAAGATCATTGCACCATGCTCCAGAGTTAAGTATGAGGTGGGGGGGAAGGAGGCAGGGTGCACAGAGGGTAGGCACGGGTTGGGGAAGGGTCACCAGGGTCGACGAGGGACCGTATTCTTGTTTGCAGGTTTAAAAAAAAACATCATGGGGCGGTTTTTGTTTTACAGGGGCATTTGGCACACTGGGGTGGGCTCCCAGCTTGCCACCTTACTGTTTTGGGGGTGATGTAGCAAGGGGATTTGGCACTCTGCCGTCACCATAACGGCGGGGGACAAGAGCCGAGGAGGATTGGGCACCCCCCTCATCACATAACAAAAGCGGTGGGGTCATTATGCAGATGGGGAGTGGACTCCCCATCAGCAAAATAAATGGGGAAGGGGTGACTGAAGCTGATGGGGATTGGGCCCCCCATCGCAAAAAAAGACTGTTGGCGGGGTTACATGATGCCGAGAGAGATTGGGCACCCACTCGGCATACACATTAAATGGGATGTGGGCATTATGCCGAGGGGAAGTGGGCTTCCCCATCTACAAATGAAGTGGGTTGGGGCACTCTGTACAGTGGCAGTCAGTGCAGCCATGTTTATTAAACTGCCTTACCAGGAAAGGCACGCCACTGCAATGACGAGCTTGGTTCTCATTGCAGCTGACCTTTCCTTAGATTTGGTGGCCAGTTTACGTGTTGCTGGTGTCAGTGCCTGCAGCTGCCTTATTGAGGAATGAGGGACTCACCTAATGATGTGTGCCCTGCATCCGCCCACAGTGACCACACCTCCAGATCTGCTACTACTGCAATATGTTGGCTGGCGTGCATGCGCGAGCCAACATAAAAATGACTGCTTTACGAGTGTGTGTTGTGCAGTTTCCAAGCACACTCGTAACTCTGCACACCTGTAATATTTTCACTCCAGATTTTCAACATTACCATTTTTCCACACCTCCTTATGAACAGTACAGCTGTCATTTTTCACATCCTGTCTGAAATGTGTTTTCGCACTACCAGCGCAGAATAGCACGGTTGCTTTGGGAAATCAGTGTTTGGGACAGATTAAGAAAATCACAGTGATAGTGTTCATGAGTAGAGGTCCTAAAATGCCTATGTTGAAAATTTGGTGACAAAAGTCCACAGAATGAGTATGTTACAAGCATGCGTTGCGTAGGTTCCACGTGCACTCGTAACTTCAAGATTTTGTAATATTTTCTCACAACATTTTCAACATTGTCAGTTTTGCACACCTCCTTATGAACAGTACAGCTGTCATTTTTCACATCCTGCCCGAAATGTGTTTTCGCACAACTGATGCACAATGGTGCTGACGCTCTGGGAAATCTACGATCAGGACAGATGAAGAAAATCATAGTGACACTGTTCATGAGCAGAGGTCCCAAAATGCCTGTGTTGAAAATTTGGTGAAATAATTACACTAAATGACTGTTAGGAGTGTGCATTGTACAGTTTCTATGTGTGCTCATAAATCGAGCACTTTTAATATTTTCACTCAAGATTTTCAACACTGCAATCTCTTCACACCTACATATGAACGGTACAGCTGTCATTTTTCACATCCTGCCATAATGGTGTTTTCACACATCTGGCGCAGAATGGGGCAGTCGCTGTGAGAACTCAATGTTCAGGACAGATTAACAAAATCACAGTGCCACTATTCATGAGCAGAGGACCCAAACACTTTCATAAGGTGGGGGTCACAAAAATGCTGTGTTGCAAATCTATAGTGCAAATACCAACAAACAGCTGGGGCATTAGGGTTTCTAACCATAACATCCCACCCTGTACAAACTGACAGGTGTCAGGGGTGTGCCTTTGCATTACTGGCTGTCATGCTCATGCCCTACCACCCCCCCACACTCAATCCACTGACGGGCATCGAGGTGTACTTTGGACTCTTCAGCCCCACAGTTCACCCCATTCTCCTATGCTGCACCCATTTCAGTGCATGTCCTTATGTAATGGGGTGACTGTAAAGCTGAACACCCCAAGGCACACCTCAGCGTCAGTGTCTGCAGGACAGGGTGAGGTAAAATGCCATGAATGTTATAGCTGAATGGGGTGAGCGTAAGGCCCAAGGACACCAAGGCACAGTGCAATATTTGCCGCACTGCAGCGTAGGGTGAGCTGAAATGCCATGAACGTTATGGCCGATGCCCAAAGGCACACCTCAGTGCCTGTCAGTCTCTGTAAGGTAATGTAGGGTTAATGTCTCTTTCATACTTCACTGCCTTTCCTATTATGCATCTGTATAATGCCTGTGCTGTTGATGGCAATGTCGGCAAGACAATATTCGGCATTGACAAATGCTTGTTTCTTTTGTTTTTCAGATGTCTCGAATACAGCGAGATCTGTGATAGGACTGCTACTTTTCACTGAGATGTCTCAGGTACTCTGGGATCTGTGATAGCATTATCACCATTCACAAAGATGTCTCAGGTACGCTGGGATCTGTGATTGCATTGCCACCATTCACTGAGGTGTATCAGGTACACTGGAATCTGTGATAGCATTGACTCTTCACACCAAGATGTCTCAGGTACACTGGGATCTGTGACTGCATTGCACTTTTCATTGAGATTTGCTTTGTTTTATTTAGAAAAAATGTTTCACCAGGAAAGACAACATAAACTGTGAACAGCTTGTTTCCAGAAGCATCCAGGGAGGTGGGGGGTTACATAGAAATATAGAAACTTAAGACTTTAATGGCAGATGAGGACCTCTTGACCCATCTAGTCTGCCCATTTCCCTACCTACAGGATAAGCTGCAGATCCTAGTTAACCTGCAGCCTATTTCTTCCTACCCCCCCACAAAAATTTCCTTATGTCTGTCCCATGCATTATTGAATTCTCCCACAGTTGTAGACCCCACAACCTCCTTAGAAAGGTTGTTACATGCGTCCACCACCTTCTCTGTGAAAAAATACTTTCTCACATTGCCCCTGAGCCATCCCCCCTCTATCTTCAAATTGTGTCCCCTTGTTCTTGAACATCTCTGTTTCTGAAAGATGCTACCCTCTTGGGCTTTGTTGATTCCACTGAGGTACTTAAAAGTTTCTATCATATCCCCCCCCCCCTTTCCTCAAGGGCATACATATTAAGCTGGAGGAGGCAGTATAACACAGTGGTTTAAGGCTCTGAGCTGCAAATCTAGTGACATTCAGCAGACCAGACCTGGGTTTGAATCCTGCAACTTCCACCTGCATACTGTGTGACTCTGAGCAACTCACTTAACTTTCCTGTGCTCCCAGGTTGCTCCTGTAAAAAAGCTTTCAGCTTAGTGTGCTACTCCTGGTTAAACAACTAATATAAAAAAAAAATAAAAAGCTCCTGTAGTCTCTCTTCATATGGCTTCTCTTGCAGACCCTGCATCATTTTTATTGCCCTCCTCTGGACTGCCTCCATCCTGTCTATGTCCTTACGGAGATGGGGTCTCCAGAACTGGACACAGTACTCCAGATGGGATCTCACCAACTGTCTGTGCAGAGGGATAAGAACTTCCTGATTTCTGCTGGCGATGCCTCTCCCAATACATCCCAGTATCTCTTCTGCCCTCCCTACTGCCTTCTTACATTGCTTGCCAACCTTAAGCTCATCTGATATGATTACCCCCAGGTCCCTTTCCATTTTTGTTGTTGTTACAACCCCCCCCTCCCCATTGTGTAATCTTCCCTTGGATTTCTATTTCCCAGGTGCATTATTTTGCACTTCTTTGCATTGAATCCAAGCTACCATACTTCTGACCATTCCTCCAACCTTGCCAAGTCCCTTCTCATCCTTTCCACACCTCCTTGTGTATCAACCCTGTTGCAGATCCTTGAGTCATCTGTAAAGAGGCATACTTTCCCTTCCAGTCCCTCTGCAATGTCACTTATAAAGACATTAAAAAGGGCTGGACCCAGTACTGAACCCTGTGGTACCCCATTAGTAACCCCGCTTTCTTCAAAGTGAACTCCTTTTACAATTAAATTCTGTGTCCAGTTGTCCAGCCAATGTTTTACCCAGGCTACCATCCTGGGACCCACTCCCAGGCTGATTAATTTGTTTAATAATCTTTTGTATGGGACTGTGTCAAATGTTTTGCTAAAGTCTAGGTAGGCCATGTCCACAGCCCCTATCTGGTCTACTACTTTGGTCACCCAGTCAAAGAAATTGATTACATTCATCTGACATGCCGTTCCTACTGTAAAACCCATGCTGCCTTGGGTCCTGTGCCCCACTGGCCTCTAGAAACTCAACAATTCTTTCCTTCAGAAGTGATTCCATCACTTTCCCTACCATAGAGGTCAAACTGACAGGTCTGTAGTTTGCTGCCTCTGTCTTGCTCCAACTTTTGTGTAGGGGAATGACATCCACCTTCCTCCAATCCTCAGATACCACACCATCCTCCCATGATTTGTTAAAAAGGGTAGCCAGAGGTGTCATAAGTTCTCCCCTTAATTCTTTTAGAATTCTGGGGTGAATCCCATCAGGCCCCACTGCTTTGTCCACCTTCAGTTTTACGAGTTCTTTCAGAATCCTTTCTTCTGTGAATGGACTGGTATCGACCCCCCTACCCAGAGTGCTTCTGTTAATTGTATTAGGTACCTCCCCCATATCCTCTTTGGTGAATACTGAGCAGAAGTATACATTCAGTATCCCTACTTTTTCACTGCCCCTCTCTGTCCACCCAGCATCCATTCTATTCAGCCTCACTATCCCTTCCTTTGTCTTTCTCTGCTCCTATACTTCCTACTACGAAGGAAGGCAGATGTGATTCCCCTTCACAAAAGTGGGACCAAGGCAGAGGCAGGAAACTACAGATCTGTCAGTTTGATCTCTGTGGTCAGGAAAGTGGTAGAATCACTTCTGAAGGAAAGAATTGTTGAGTACCTAGAGGCCAGTGGGGCACAGGATTCGAGGCAGCATGGGTTCACAGCAGGAAGGTCATGTCAGATGAATGTAATTGATTTCTTTGACAGGGTGACCAAAGTAGTAGACCAGGAAGGGGCTGTGGACATGGCCTACCTAGACTTTAGCAAGGCATTTGACACAGTCCCACACAAAAGATTAATAGTCAAATTAACCAGCCTGGGAGTGGGTCCCAGGGTAGTAGCCTGGGTAAAACACTGGCTGGACAACAGGACACAGAAGGCAATTATAAATGGAGTCCACTCTGAAGAAAGAGGGGTTACTAGTGGGGTACCGCAGGGTTCAGTATTGGGTCCAGTCCATTTAATCTCTTTATAAGTGATATTGCAGAGGAACTGGAAGGACAATTATGCCTCTTTGCAGATGACACAAAGATCTGCAACAGGGTTGATACACAAGGAGGCATGGAAAGGATGAGAAGGGACTTGGCAATATTGGAGGAATGGTCAGACATATGGCAGCTTGGATTCAATGCAAAGAAGTGCAAAATAATGCACCTGGGTAGCAAAAACCCAGGGAAAGAGTACACAATGGGGGGAGGTAGTAGCAACAACAAAAATGGAAAGAGACCTGGGGGTAATCATTTCAGGTGACCTAAAGGTTAGCAAGCAATGTGAGAAGGCAGTAGGGAGGGCTGGGGGATACTGGGATATATTGGGAGTGGCATCACCAGCAGAAAACAGGAAGTTATTATCCCTCTGTACAGACAGTTGGTGAGACCCCATCTGGAGTACTGCATCCTGTTCTGGAGACCCTATCTCTGCAAAGACATAGACAGGATAGAGGCAGTCCAGAGGAGGGCAACTAAAATGGTGCAGGGTCTGCAAGAGAAGCCATATGAGGAGAGACTAAAGAAGCTTAATATGTATACTCTTGAGGAAAGGAGGGAGAGAGGGGGCATGATTGAAACTGTTAAGTACCTCAGTGGAATTAACAAAGTCCAAAAGGTAGCATCTTTCAGAAAAAGAGATGTGCAAGAACAAGGGACACAATTTGAAGATACCTGGGATGGTTCAGGGCAATATGAGGAAGTATTTTTTCACAGAGAGGTGGTTGATATATATAACAGCCTTCCTGAGGAGGTTATGGGGTCTAAAACTGTGAGAGAGTTCAAGATTGCATGGGAAAGACATAAGGCAATTTTTGTGGGGGGTAGGAAGAAATAGGCTGTTGGTTAACTAGGATCTGCAGCTTATCCTGTAGACAGGGAAAAGGGCAAACTAGGTGGGCCAAGCGGTCCTTATCTGCCATCAAACTCTATGTTTCTATGTTTCCCTGATGTATCTATAAAAGGTTTTATCCCCCTTTTTAACCAAGTTGTCTATCTTTTCCTCAGTTTGGGCGTTTGCTAGTCTGACTTCCCTCCTTGCTTCCTTCTGCCTTAACTGGTAAAGTTCTCTGTCCTGCTCCTTCTGTGTTTTCTTATACTTTCTAAATGCTATATTTTTCTTCCTAACCTTTCTAGCTATCTACCACAGTGGCTTTTTCTTTCATTTTGATTTGTTTATTTGCTTCACACAAAGGTTTGTTGCCTCTGTGATGGCAGTTTTGATGTTTCCCCATTGTTGCTCCACCCCTCCTTCTTGCCTGTTTGTTAGTGCTTTTCTAAGGCACTCTCCCATCTTGACAAAGTCAGTTCTCCTGAAGTCCAGTACCCTCACTTTTGTGTGGCTTGTTTCTGTAGCTGAATTTATCATGAACCACACTGTTTGGTGGTCACTTGTTCCCAGATGGCTACCCACTTCTAAATCTGAGATCCTCTCACTGTCCTCATTTAAGAGTATGAGGTCTAAGACTGCTCCCTCATGCGGGGGTCCAAAACTAGCTGTCTGAGGCATGCCCCCTGTAGGGCATCGAGAATGGCCCTGCTCTAATATTTGGCTGCAGCAAAGGTGCTCAAGTTAACTTCTGGCATATTTAGGTCCCCATCAACAATATCTCCCCTTTCTCTGCCATCCTAAGGATGCCTTCTATCATATCCTTGTCCATTCCCTCCCCCTGAGATGGGGGTCTGTATACATCCCCTGTGCGGATGGTGGTGCCGTTTCCAGTCTCTAAGGTGACCCACAGTGCCTCCTCTCCTCCCAGTTTACACTTTTGTTCCATTGCTTTTATCCCTTCCCTTACTTAGAGAGCTATTCCTCCCCCTCTTCTCCCGTCCCTGTCTCTCCTGTATGTTGTGTACCCTGGTATGTCAACATCCCAGTCATGGTTCTCTGTGTACCATGTTTCTGTGACTGTCTCAATATCCAGGCATCCCTCTTCCATGAAGCCCACCAGTTCAGGGAGTTTGTTGCCCAGACTATGAGCATTGGTACTCATTACCCTCTATTTCTTGATGGCCTTACCCCTTTTTGCCCCATCCCTATCCTTATTGCCCTTGTCATTTTCTCCATTTACCCCTGCCCTTCTCCCTATTTACATCTTTATCTTGGTGTTTACCTCACTACCCTGATTTTTTTGGGGGGAGGCTAGGATTTATCTGCTTCTTTCCAGTGACTCCCCCCTTGGCTAGTTTAAATGCTTGCCAATGAAGCATTTAAAAACCTATCACCTAGGATCCTGGTTCCCCTCCCCGACAGATGCAGATCATCACACCAGTATAGGCCTGCATCACTCCAGGTGGACCCCCAGTTCCCAATGAAGCCAAACCCCTGAGCTCTGCACCAGTTTTGCAACCACTGATTGAATTTCAATGTGTGAAGCACCCTAGCCTCACCCATGCCATAGACAGGCAGCACCTCCAAGAAAGTTCTCGTGCCTGCAACTTGTCTAAGGTCCCTCCCTAACTCCACAAACTATTCCTGCAATGCTCTGATCCCTTTCTCTGCCAGGTTATTTGTCCCTAGGTGGACAATGACATCCAGCTCCCTCCCCCATGGAGCTGCTCCGGCAATCATGAGGATTTGCTCCCTGTCCCTCCAGCCATGTCACCAGGCAGGCACCTCACCTCCCTCTCCCCTTCTTCCCCCAGTTCTACCCTTCCAACAATGGAGTCCCCCACCAGGAGTTGTTTCCTTCCCCTGTGGGATCCCACGTTGTTGGGAGAGCAGTAAAACAAATAACACTAGAGGAGCAATTCAGTACAAGAGCAAAACAATGCAGAGCATTTATAAAAACATAAAAGTGTGGTACAGATACAGACCAAGTGACTTAGACAACCAGTCAGGAATACAATCCTTGGTAATGAAACAGAGAGAAGCACACAATTAACAATTTGGAAACAATACAGTAAGAGGAGTAGAACATTACAGCGCAATTTATTAAAACAAGACAGTGTGGTACTGGTACTGTGCCTATGAGGGCACCAGGACAAGGCATAAAAACTTAAATTGAGACTAAGCAGGTGCAGCAGCAGCCTGGGAGCAGGAGAATACCTAGTGGAGGCAGACAAAAGCTGAAGTGCTATGAAAATAGGCTGAGTAAGAGAAGGGAAGTGCTTCTAGGCCCATGGGAGGGCAGAAATGAGACGAGTGCAGGATTGGGAAGGTGATGACTCAAGGGTAGAAGGAAAGAAGAAGAGGAGAGGGAGGAGGGCTGCCTAGTAACAAATAACCTTCAGGACCCTGAAACAGAAACAGGACTAGGCTGCTGCAGAGGGAGGATGAATGGGGGCAGGAGGAAAGGAATGAGACAGATGTCTCTGGTACACCTGAGATGTCTCAGGTACACTGGGATCTGTGAAAGCATTGCCACCTCTCACTTAGATATCTCAGGTACACGGGGATATGTGATAGCAGTGCCACCTTTCATGGAGATAGTAGTGCCACCTTTCACTGAGATGGCTCAGGTACACTGGTATCTGTGATAGCATTACCACCTTTCTCTGAGATGTCTCAAGTACACTGGGATCTAGTAGCATTGCCACCTTTCACCGAGATGTGTCAGGTACACCAGAATCTGTGAGAGCATTGCCATTTTTCACTGACATATCTGAGGTACCCTTGGGATCTGTTATAGCATTGCCATTCACATACCAATGTCTTGTGTGCCCAAGTATTTGCAGAGGTTGGCTGCCTTACATTGCGATGCCACAGCTTTGTCAGAATCTGATTAGTTAAAGGGATTTTTTCTCATAATTTCAACCATCTATTATCAAAACTAAATACACACATAGAGACAATTAAACAAAATAGATCCAAAAGGGATGAAGCGTGGAGGCTGAACAAATGCATTAGCACAGGGGTACAGTGCAAGGATCCAGTGACAACAATAGGGTAATCCAATCCCTCTGCAGACATGCAGGGTCCTGCTCCAGCTTTTTCATTTTCTGCCCGGAGCACATGAGGCAGTACATTTTAAACTGTGGGGGTAGCATATGTATACGTATATGTAAGTCAGCTGGTTGTTACATCCATGCAGATGTGTCCAGTTGTCTGCATCTGATTCATGTACTACTAGATGCATTTACAACTTTTCCCACAGTGGTCCCACTGCAAACTTTTTCATTTTTCACCCTGAAGAAATCCAGTCTTGCATACAGAAGTTGCCACAGAAATTATTTTGTCTGGCTCAGAAGCTCGAGTGGCAGCAACTTTGTGTGAATTGCCTGACTGGGTCAAAACGCAAGCTCTTTACTCACTCATGGTCAGACTGTGACTATTTTATCTCCAGTGGTGTTTGAACCTGTGACCATCTGTTTCCCAAACTGGTATATATAAAAAATATTCCTCTTCTTCTTGCAACTTGGTCTTGGCTGCCAGCCTGAGGTTGCATAGGTTAATATGGAAAATGTGTTGCCCTTATCTTCATTTGTTTTTGGTACTGTTTTTATTTTAAGAAAACAGTTTCAGGCTGTATTTGTATTCTGCATACAGGATCACCATTTGCATGTGTTCTTGCATAAACATTTTCATAAACAAAATTCTTTAAAGGTTACAGGAAATGTGTGTAAATGTTCAGCTGCCAGTACTGTTTCTATTTTCAGGAATGATATTCGGGTCTGGCACATGCACCATATTTAACTGTTCTTGCATGAAATTTAAAATTGCTAACTATTTCTTTTTACTTCTTTGGTATCATGTCAATACAGCGAGTCAAACACAGCAATGCCAACTGGAGCAATGCTATTAGCGCGAGTACAATTACAGCACCTGTGAAAATGGGCGACCACCGTTAGGGTGACTAATGCGTGCCCCTTTTCCCATGGTGCTATGACCTTGGGGTTGGATATTTTATTAAGGCAGGTGCGGGGGCTTGCACACTGCAAAGGGAGGTGTGGGGTGTGAAGCTCCCATGATAAATACATTTAACAATGTTCGCTCTAATGGTCGTCACCCATATTTCAGGGCGCTTTAATTGAAGTCACTATAACAGTGTCGCTCAAATTGGCGTCCCTATTATTGCATCGCTGAATTGACATGGAACCCTTTCTTTTAATGGACAGAATTCTGTATTGCTCTCTTCATGGAGTCAGGTATATGGAGCTGTGACAATGTCACAGCATGGCATGGCAAATTGTATTTTTCCAGGGGCCCAGTCCCGGAAGGTCTGGACGCCGTACAATAAAAACATTCTATCAATAAAAATGTAATATCAAATAAATTATAATAATATCAATAAAGAAAAAAACATTTTAAAACAACATTCAATAAATACATTATTTGGGACACAAAGATCTCTAAAATAAATCATCAGCAAGTGAGAACTAAAGGCGGGACTCTCGAAATAACTAGTATGTCTGGTCCGGGA
Source organism: Neoceratodus forsteri (assembly GCA_016271365.2). Taxonomy (NCBI): domain Eukaryota; kingdom Metazoa; phylum Chordata; order Ceratodontiformes; family Ceratodontidae; genus Neoceratodus; species Neoceratodus forsteri. The sequence goes on from CM057454.1 coordinate 1,279,659,263, forward strand.
AGGCTTGATTAAACAGAAGGGCCTTGGGGTGGGTCTTAAAAACCTCTACTATAGGGGCCTTCCAAACAGATGGAGGGAGCAAATGCCACAGGTCAGGGCTGGCAACACTGAAAGCCCCATTGCCAGCAGTTTTCAACCTCATCTTGGGAATCACCAGGAGGCCCCTAGAGGAGGACTGAAGGAGTGGACTGACACAGCAGATGTAAGGAGGTCGAACATATAGCCATGGACCAACCCATATAGGGCCTTATAGGTGAGCAAGCCTACCTTGAAGTGCATCCTCCACTGCACCGGCAGTGAGTGCAGTGCCTACAGCACAGGGGTTATGTGACAGAATTATGACTGCCCGGTTAACAATCTGGCAGCTGCATTCTGCACCAGCTGCAGCTGGTGGAGGTTATCCCTGGAGACCATGAGGAGGAGCACATTACAGTAATCAAGTTGGGATGTCACAAAGGCATGTACTAAGGTGGAGAGATCCATGGATGTAACTATGGGCTAAACCCTGGTGATATTCCTAAGATGGTGAAAGCTGGTCCAGACGATGGATGACACTTGAAATTCAAGCATCAAACTGCTATCAAAGGTCATGCCAAGGTTTTGCACTCTAGAGGAGGCCTTCAATGATACAGATCCCAGGAATAAACTGGTTTTGGCACCAGAGGCCAACCTGTTTCATCCTCTGTTTGACTCCATCACTAGTACCTCCATCTTATCTGGGTTCAATCTCAACCAGCTGGACGCCATCCAATCATTGATCTCCACTAGGCAGTTGTTACATACTTCTACTGCACTGGATGTTCCACGGGGCAAAGGAAAAATACAGCTTGGTATCATCAGCATAGCAATGAAAACCCAAGCCATATTTACTAATGAGCTCACCCAGGGCAGCATATACAAGGCAAACAATATTGGTGACAAGACTGAACCCTGAGGTACTTCACATAACAGTAGACTAGGGGAGGAGGAGAAATTCCCCATCACTACCCGTTGCCTCCTATTCGTGAGGTAGAACTCAAACCAGCAAATGACAGAGCCAGTGAGTCCACAAACTTCTCTCTCATGGTCGAGTAACACACAGTGTTCTACCATTTCAAAAGCTGAAGCGAGATCTAGGAGGACAAGAATTGTCCCTTCCCCCCCCGATCTCTGGACCTGAGGAGGTAATTTTGTACCCAAACTTGTGCAGTTTCCGTACTATGCTTTAAATGAAAATCTGACTGGGAAGGCTCATGGAGACTGAAAGCCACAAGGTGTTCCTCAAGTTGATGCACCACAACCTTCTCAACAATGTTCCCTAAAAGTGGAAGTTTGGAGATAGGATGGTAATTCATCTTGATGTCAGGGTCCAATGAGGATTTCTTCAAAAGTGGATGAACCACTGCCTGCTTCAAGGCATCCAGAACAATTCCCTCCAAATGGGGAGCACTGGACAATTGAGGTGACCCGTGGGCCAACAGTGTCAACACTTCTCATCAAGAAACGAGTCAGCACTGGGTCCAGTTTGCAATATGTGCTTTAACTTGGAGACAACCCTGATGATCTCCGATGCCTCCACTGGTTTAACCCCCCCAACTAAGTGGAGTCTCAGCGTGCATCTAAGACATTCACTGTAGGCCACAGAAGGGCTCACTGGCAGAACATTGAGCTGGATACCGGACACCCTGTCTGAGAAGAATTGAGCGAACTCCCTACAAAGAGCATCAGAAACAGTATTTTTCAGAAGAAGACAGGCTGGATTTAAGAACCTGTCCATAGTCCAATTATTACCAGCAGCAATCTCTCTGGACAAGATCTCTGCCTTCTTACAAGTGATTGCCTGCTGATACTCAGTGTAATGTGAGCGCAGGGCCATTCTGTCTGTCTCCAGCCTGGACCTCCACCAGCAGCGCTCCAACCTCTGACTCATGATCTTCATCCTCTTGAGGTCCCAGTCAAACCAAGGGGACCTCAAGTGAGAGGATCTGGGTCATACACGGTTTGGTGCAATGAAGTTCACAGTTGCTGCCAGCACTCTATGATAGATGGCAACAGCCTCATACAGACCCTCAGCATATGCACTAACCATGCTAGATAGGTCATCTGCTGCCAGAAATCCCTCCGAGGCCAAACCCCTCAAAGGGCGGCAGCTTACCATCTCTGTAGGGGGAGGACTCTCAGAGGGGCTGTGAACGAGAACCCCACTGTGCACTGATCGGACCAAATGAACCGATCAGTCTTGAGGTTATTACCCTCAAGTACCAGTGATAAAACAAGGTCCAACATATGGCTGCCTTGGTGAGTCACAGATTAAATGCCTTGCGTCAGTCCCAGAGATGACATTGTGTAGAGGAAGTTGTAATCTAGCCTAGATGATTCATCATTGGCCCATACGTTGAAGTGCCCCAGGATCAAGCACCAGGGGGACTCCAACGTCTCACCAACAATAAAATTGACTACTTCCTGTAGGAATTCACCTGCTGCCCAGAGGGTGGTGATGGTGGTAAATCAGGAGAAGCCTATTACATGTGCCTGAACCTCCACATATGGCCACATAGTCAAATGAATCTGGTTTTCCCACTGGGTGCATAGAGAAGCCAAGAACAGATCTAAAACAGATGGCCACTCCCCCACCCTTGCATTCCACTCTGAGGAAGTGCACTACTGTACTCCTAGGGGAGACAGCTGCCTCTAAAACTAGGCCAGTATCATCACCCTCTCAGGTCTCAGTATTGAAAGCCAGATTGACTTAGGAAATCAGGTCCACAATAATGGCGGTTTTGTTCCTAATCGATCTCTGGCTACCTGCCCACTTGGTCTGGTGGAATCCCTGGGGACAGGGACCAAACACGTCTCACCTCTCCCAAAACCCCATTGACATCCACAGCACCATCTGTACCTGACTACCTCAATCCTGCCCCCCCCTTTGTTGACTGGGGCACCCACCTCAAACGGTCCATATGGCTCCTAATTATCCCACCTCATGACAGCGATGTGCTGCAGTAGTGGTAGTAGACACAGGGAGGTTGGTAAAAGGCTGCAGATTGAGTAGCAGAGCCACCCCACACACTATCCAAACCCACCCCAGGCCCCCCAATCTCCCCAGACACATGGAGTCCCCCAAAGGTCCCAAAACCTCTAACTAACTCAGTCACTCAATCCAACCACACTACTAATACAGCAAAAACAACTCTAACCAATCCAGCATCCATGCAACACCTAAACTAAACCTCAAAAACCTACCTCAATACCCATCCAATCACCAAAATAGCTTCAAGCCTTAAAGATGTTCGGAGCCCAAATATCCCTGGATCCCAAAGATTAACTAAACTAACGGACTGACAGGGGCAGAGTATAACAAAATTAAGTAAAACAGTTCATGCAATTAGCAGTCTTCTCAACCCACAGATTGCTAAGTGGGTGGGTGGGGAGGTGGGACTCTTTCACAATCTTCCAACACACAAGTCCGATGCCAAGGAGAAGAATATCCAAAAAGTTGAGTTTTGACTACTTGGGGGGAGACCTGACATGAATAGGAAAATGGTACCATCAGGATCAGATGACAATCCAGGACTAGACCAAACCCCACTGAATGATAATCCAGCAGGGGGGTTTTGGAAAATCCTGAGCAGGCCACAGGATTGCAAAACAGAGCATACACGCAGTCCCAGGAACCAAATGCCCAGAGAATCAGCCAAGCACAATTCCAGGAAAGAAAGTGACTATTCCAACCAGGAAATGAGTGCAGCAATGCCCTCAATGCTTGCGCTCACCAGAGGAAAAAAACAAATGACAATGGTGACCCAAGCAGATAGGACAGCTCTTGTATATGCTGGTTAGTGGGGCACCGTTGCAGACCACATGGGCCACAATTTGGATGACTTGAAGACGCCACCTGGAAGAAGAAAACTGCAGGGCAGTCCAAGACTATTCCTCCTAGCCAATTCCCTTGCTCTGATGACACTCCAGACTCCAACACCGACCCCCAGCTCAGCTGCAGAAAGCCAGTCTACCTCTCTGTCACAGCCCAAAGACAGGATGAAGACTGGAATCCCCATGGCAAACAGGGTCTCCCTACAGAGTGACTTCCACACCAATGCACTCCCTAAGGTAGGGATCCAGGGAAAAAAGAACCTCCAAAACAAAAAAAGTTAACTTATGTAATATGTTCACTACCTCAGCCCTGCCTATGCTATGTACTCTAACTATCCACTAAACCCAGTTAAACCCCATTAAATAAGGGGTCTTCCATGCAAAGAAAAAGACTGGATGACCAAGCTGAACCTGATTTGCTTCCACGGCTAGTTTGAAACAAAAAGAAATGCAGTGGTGCTCTCAGTCTTAGAGAGCTGCAAACAGCTGGCACAGCTCAGCCTCCATCTTGTTCCTAAGCATGGATTCAGAACTTTGACCACAGCTGTTGAACTATCAGAGCAGGGCTCAGAATTCTAACTCAGTGCAGAGACATTGGTAGGATGCAAACTGGTTCAGTAAAGAGAACTGGACAACATGTTGTCCATAACAGAGATGCAATACAAAACATAGTTTATCACAGAATGTTTTGATCTGGAACTGTTAAATATGGATCTGTGTGTGTGAGGGGGGACGCTATCAGTATCATTTCTGAAAATCTGAACATTGCAAACAGCTATACAGTATATTACAAATAACTTCCTATCCTCATGAAAAATAGACACACAGAGCCCTGAGAATGCCGCAGCCCCATGATGCACCACTGGTTTAGCGCACGGTGCTTGCAGCATTCTACCAGCAGGCAATCAGGATTTTTCAGTGCCGAGCACCAAATGTCACAAGTTCGACTACCTTTTCCCTGGTCTACTTTGTGCCATTCAGGGTATCCTTCTTGCAGGGCTTGAGTCACACCTTTGGTTCAAGCTGCAGAAAATTAAGAAGACTGTCGCAGCTGCACCTGATGTGCTAAAATCGGGCGCTGTTGCATCAAAACAGTTTGGTGCAGCTGCACCCAAAATTGGGGTTGCTGCAGGGCTGGAGCCAAGCCTTGTGTCCCACTTTAAAACCTGAGCCCATAGAACTCATCAGGAGAAGGGAACTGGTAAGCCTTCCTAGTCTGCCCTGTTTCCTTGCCTGTTGCTGTGCTCCTGGCCCTATTTGGTGCCAGGTATTCCTGCCTTCTCCCTTTCCTCTGCCTGTTCTGCCCTTATGCTTATCCCATGTACAGTATGCTTGAAGCTCCCCACAATTTTCACCCCCACCACCTCTTCTGGCAGGCTGTTCTTGTTGTCCCCCATCCTGTCTGTGAAGAAGTATTTCCTCACTTCCCTCTTACAATTCTCTCCTCACAAGCATTCATTGCATGCCCCCATGTCCTGATGCTCCTCCTTCTCTTAAAGGGAAACTCTTATGTGTCTGACAGTTTTTAGCAATACCATCTGTGCCCCACTAGCCTCCTTGATGTCCCTTTCATTACTGTGACATTTGGGAATTATGAAAAAGTAAATTTTAAATCGCAGCATCTAGCACTTCTATTACTGACTGCAGCATTTCATTTTACCTTGGCTTCAGTGCGCCTTTCTGTGTGACTGACATCCGTGATGGCCCCTGTGTTAAACAGCTGATTGTCAAAAAGCATGGACCTTTACTACATTAGTCAGTGATAGCCTAACTGTTAGACAGGAGCCCTTGCTGTCTCCTCATGCCAAACTGAAGCCAAGAACTGGCCCCTTTTTTAATACCAAAAGTAGAAATCAATTTAATTCATACCATTACAATTGTATTCAGTTCTGCCATCAGGTGTGATTGTACTTCACACAAGCCTCAGTGCTGATCTCTGTCATTCATTTGATATCCAAAGCAGCTCCATATACCGGATACATAGGTAGCTGCTGTGAAGAGGGAAAACCTCCCAGATGTTGGTGATCATAACACAGTGATTTGTTCTCTTCATTTTGAGATGTGATTCCTGTGAAAGGAATCTTAAAGTATATGGTTTCTTATTTGTGAATACAACTTATGTGTAATTTGTAACAAAGATGATTTTTGGTGGTCACCAATGTTCTGTAGGTTTCAATGTGTCCCAATGAAGTCTATATCCCTTTGCTACATTATCATGACAGTGGTGGTAGGGGTTATGATGTTGATGTGTTCTGAAGGTGTAACTCTCAGATATCACAAACAACAATTATGGTGCTTGGCATCTCACTATGAGTTGATGCCTATAATTGTCATCAGCTGATGTGTCACCATTACATAGTATTGATTGCTATACAATATTTATTATTTATTTATTTATTTCATAAGTTTCACCAGGAAATGCATACTGAGCTGGGTAGCAGCTCGTTTCCAGATGTGTCCTGAGGGGAAGGAGGAAAAGGACAAAGAAGAATATACACATTACAAATACAGCAAGAATACAAGGTACAAAAGCAGCAGGTATGATCAGATCACAGATTGCAACTTGACAATTTGTCACTGAAAATACAAATGCAATGTGTTTCAGTTACTTTGTGTACCAGCAGCGAAAGGCAAATAAAGGAAACAGTATGTAATAAAAAAAATGGATTAAGTGCATTCTGGTTTGAGACCAAACAGGAGGGGAGTCCTGTAGTGGAGGTTCCTCGCTGGGTGAGGAACCAAGGGGAGAAGAAAGAGGAGGAGGGTGGGGGAAGGTGCAATTGCAAGAAAGGGGGATAAGGGTGTGAGGAAGAAGGGATAGAGGGGAAGAAAAAAGAGGAGAGGTGTTATTTAGGAGTAGGAAGGGGAAAATTAGGAGGCTGTGTGAGGAACCAAGAGGAGGAGGGAGAGGGGTAGAGCTTGGGGATCAGGTGCAATTGCATGAAGGAAGATAAAGTAATGTAGAAATGAGGATAGGGAATGAAGGGATGGAGAACAGTGGATAGGAAGAGGAAGAGAGTTCCAGAGTTTAGGGAAATGATAGGAGAAGGTGGCCAGGTCAGCAGTGATAGATCTGAAAGGGAGAGTGGGGGAATGGAAACCAGAGTTGCAGAGGGCATTAGGTGGAGTGGTGGGGTGAAGAGAGAAGAAGTGAGGTAGGAGGAGACAAAGCCCAGCCGGAATTTCCCAACAAAGGAGGAGACTGTGCGAGTTATCTAGCTTCAAGGGAGTGGAAGGAGAGAGAGGTATAAAGATCACAGTGATGGTTGCTGGAACAACAGTCAAGATCAACATGACACAAAGAGTGATAGAGGGTATCCAGCCTGGCTAGGGTAGACTGGTAGGCTGCACTGTAGACAATGTCACCATAGTTGAAAATTAACAGAATAACCTTCTGTAAAGCAATGTCCTGGAACTTGATCCCAGAGGTTTCCACAGAAAATGAGCCTTTTGTGGTCTTGTTGCCCATGTGTTCCAAAAGCCATCAAGAATCTCTATGTGTAGAAGTGCAAACAAAATAGACAGTACTATAGAATTGGAGCCAGAAGAGAAAATGAAAGTACACATACAATATTTCAGCAAAAGAGTACTGTCTCTTTTTATTTGCACCCCCACCCCCTCTTTCTCATAGAGAGACTTTGATAGAATAATTTTCTGGACTATTTCATGATGGGCTGGCAAGGGTATGCAGCCACAGTTCCTATACAAAGCATCTAGCTTGGGGTGCAGTTTTATGCAGATAGCATCCACGTGTCCAGAAATGTTGAGGTGCTGGTCAAGCCAGACCTCAAGGTATTTGAAGGAGTTGACAATATACAAAAGGAAAAAATGCGGTGGAAAATACAGACAGCTGACAGTCTTACAACTTTAGCCACTCCCTGTCTGCCGTGTGCTCCAGAGTCCTGCTTTATTAACAGCCAGGCATCCAAAATAGTAATTTTCATAAACGAAAGGAGTTGTTTTGTCTGCATAAAAGATAAAGAGTGACCTTTGCCTGCAAGATGTAGTACTGAGATCAAAGACAATGATAATTCACAACAGAAGAAAAAAAAAACACACTGCTGCAACACTAATGTTGTGTGTCTTATACCAACTGCTATGGACTAGCATGCTGTGACAGGCTAAGCCTAGCCTGTTGAGGACATCACTTCTGATTCACACAAGGTTATCATTGCATCAAAATGTAGGATACACTGGCAGGTGCAACAAAATACAAATTCTGTAAGTAGTGAGTTTAACATTTTTTTATTTCACATTGTGATTTAGCTAGGACCCCCAATATGTAGCAGAAAAGCCCCAGACTCCCGAGAGTTTCTCATTAAAAAAACTACACTCCTGCACCCTGTTCACCCCCTTGTAATGTACTTATAGGTCTCAATCATGTCCACTCTGGTGGACACATGGAATGGCCTTCCTAAGGAGATCATGGGGTCAAAAACAGTAGGGGAATTCAAGAATGCATCGGACAGACATAAGGCAATTCTGGTGGGGGGGTAGGAAGAAGTATTCTGTTTGTTAAATAGGATATGCCACTTATCCAGTAGGTAGGGAAATGTGCAGACTAGGTGGGCCAAGTGGTCCTTATCAGCAGTCAAGGTCTGTGTTTCTGTGTTTCACTCTCACTCTCCATCTACTTAGTGTTCTCAATGAGTGGAAGAAGGAATTTGAATACAGATGCAAAACCTTTGCTAATGTAAGCAAGAGTTGATGATAGACAGAGAGTCTTGTATACAGCTTCTAAAAAGTCACAATCTATTTTTAAAACGGAGATCTTTTAAACGGCATTGTCTGAATTCTCCATTATAACACAAAAAGAGGCTGCTGCTAATCCAATCACTTTTGTCAGTTTTTCCCGGTGGAAGCCCCTCCATTTTACAAAGAAATATGAAATAAATACTGGATTTGGACAAGAGTCCCTGCGTACTAAGGGGAATAGGGTACATGTGATATGTGCATACTTCATCTGCACAGCTCCGCACCCACAGAGAGGAGTGCACCAGCTAGTATTCACTATTGCCAGACACCTGTCCATGGCCCCACTCCCCTGGCATGCAGCTATGCAGGGGTGAGTGCGGGACCCAGGCTGACATCCAATTGGATGCCAGTCCTGGGTCCTAGAGTGGATGCCTTGTGCTGCAACTACGGGAAGCTGAGGGTCCGCCATCACAGACTGGATGGGTGCTCACCAGAATGGCTGCCCCCCCCCACCTCTCTACAGCTGCTCTGTGGATATCCAACCCATTTGGTCCCCTCTTTGCATACAGACCCACATGGCCATAGCCCATACCACATCATTTTAAGCCACCATACCAAACACCAACTCATACACATGCCCCAGCCATCTTTGACCTCCCGACAGACCCGCTGAACACACTCATCTTTTCTGTCTTGTCTAATGCTGCTGGCACTGCTGTTTGTGTCACTGGACTCTGGGACTGTCTGTGGTAGTTCTGCTTCACTCCAACAAGCAGCAGTATCCTAAGCACAGATCCTTTACAAACATGGGTCAAGGTAGATTCCGTGAATGGCACCAAAAAGCAGTCACAACACAAAGTAGTTTACCCAATCACATTACTGACTACCCATAACCTTCAGTCACTACCAGATGGTTCTACATACATAGTGCATGCACTGGCCTGCCACAAGACAGTTAGTGCTATGAGGTGGAGCACACATTACATTTATCAACCTAGTGCTTTCCCTGTGCAGACTGTAGACTGACAGCACTCTTTCTCACAACTCTACCCTAATCCATGCCTAGAGGCTAGCCCTACAAAATTTTGTACGGACCACAACCATTAATAGCCAACTGTGATGTGTGTTGCCATTGCGCATGCATACAAAGAAACCTTTCCTCTATTACTTAGACAGCGGTCCCCCCCAAAAGAAAACAAGAGCCCTCTGCACTGGCATCTGTGACATAACAGAAAGTCCTGCCCTGCACCACTTTGGAAGTGCAGTGCTGTCTTATGGATGCCCTGTGAGTGCTATGGCAATCCCAGTTTGTTCACCTGTACAGCACTCATGGTTGGCATGCAACAGCCTGACATGGTGGGCAACCAAAGATACTGTATGTGCCTGCATAACTGGAGGGGATGCTTGGAACTACCATGCATGGGTGACTTATCCGTGGGGACGTGTAACAAAGTTACAGCAGGGTACGCCCTGGTGTAACTTGCACAGCCTGTTGCATGGCACTCTGCATGAATCCACGCCTTTGTGAAGCGTGTGGAGTGCAGGTATGCCCCCGACACACCTCAGGCGCACGTGTGGCTCATAGCAGCCCATGCAGCTAGGGGATCTGGTGCGCATGTGGCTGGCATACCAGTACAGAATGGTGCTGGACCACTACTGCATAACAGTCATGTGCCGGGATGCCTTCTCGCCTCAGTTACAAGGCATGTAGACATCATGCATAGGGCACAAGGAGTTTGCCAGCCAGCATGTGACATGCATAGACGTGGATCATGTACACAAACTTATATAAAACATATTGTACATAAAAAAAAACAGTGATTAAATGATAAACAGACCCACAGACACACATACTGACATGCAGATACTGACACACACACATACAGACACACACACACAGACACACACCCACACATAGATACACCCAAATACAGACACACTACAGATAGACACACACTGATACAGATACACCCAGATATAAACACACCACATATCCAGACACACACACACACAAATACAGACACACAACAGATACAAATACAGACACACACGGATGCAATCACACACACATACATACGTACACACACACACACACACACACACAGACCTACACAGCTAAAGGACACACCACATATCCAGACATGCGCATAGTCATGTCTTTGTCGATCTTGCCAAAGCCTTTGACATGTTTGCCCACAACCTCCTCCTCACCAAGCTCGCTGCAGCAGGTCTGTCCACCCCTGCCACCAACTACTTCTGCTCCTATCTTACAGGCAGGACATAATCAGTTAGAATTGGTAATTACATCCTCCCCAAGTCAGTGCCACTGTCCCCCAAGGCTCCGTCCTTGGTCCATTACTCTTTTCTATATTTCTAAATGATCTCCCCAATGCCTGCACTTCAGCATCCATTTGTATGTACTGTATGCTGATGACACAGTCCTGTTTGCCTTAGGTGCCTCTCCCTCTAATTTGTTGCCAAGATTACAGCTGGACTTCGATAATGTTCAGTGCTGGTTCTGTACAAATCAGCTGGCTCTAAATGCCAAGAAAATGGTCTCCATGACCTTTGGCTCTAGGCAAAAATTAGCCAGGATTGTTGAAGCCCCCCCCTTCCGAACATTAGATGGGACTACCATTAAATACTGTCCCATCTTTCAAATACCTCAGGGTTTGACTAATAAGTCACCTAAACTTTTCTGAACATGTGGATGCGATTCACAAAAAAATTCATCCCAAACTTGGAGTGCTTCACCGCAACAGCACAAATCCTTCTGCTAATCAGCAGAGCCATTGTTTAGAAAATGATCCTACCTATGACTGGGTGACAAGTGCCTTGGACCTGGGTAGACCAGTGGATGTCCTCTTTCTGGACTTCAGCAAGGCATTTGACTCTGTTCTTCATGTGGGCCTGTTGGATAAACTAGGAGAAATGGGGGTGGGAAACCAGATGATCCGATGGATAGGCAATTGGCTCCAGGACCGGACCCAGAGGGTCGTAGTTGGTGGGATAATCTCTTCCCCAAGGAGGGTCATTAGTGGGGTCCCACAGGTTCAGTCTTTGGGCCCCTTCTGTTCAACGCCTACGTATCTGACATAAGGACAGGAATCAGGAGTGAGATGAGTCTCTTTGCAGATGACTCGAAACTGGGGGCAGTGGTGGATGGGGAGGAGGGGAGGGTGGCCCTGCAGGGGGACCTGGAGGCTCTGGAAAGATGGTCTAGAAAGTGGAAGCTGAGGTTTAATGCAGGGAAATGCAAGGTACTCCACCTGGGGGCCAGAAACCCAGGCCAAGTGTACACCTGGGGGAAATACTACAAGTCTCAATGGCTGAGAGGGACCTGGGGTGGTGGTGGATGTCAAGATGAACAACCTGAGACTTGTAGGAGGGCAGCAGCCAAGGCCAACAGGATGCTGGGATGCATCGCTAGGGGATCACCTCCAGAAGGAGGAAGTGATACTCCTCTGTATAACTGCTTGGTGAGGCGCACCTGGAGTACTGCATGCAGTTTTGGAGGCCACACTTAAAGAGGGACATTAACCTCCTGGAGAGGGTCCAGAGGAGGGCAACCAAAATGATTTGGGGCTTGGGGGACAGGACCTATGAGGAGAGGCTCGAAGAGCTAAATATGTACACTTTGGAAGAGAGAAGGCACCGGGGGGACATGATAGAGGTCTTCAGGTACATGAAGAGGGTAAATAGGGGAGGAACAGTGAGGGTGCTTCGAAGGAAGGAGGAAGGGGCCACTAGAGGGCATGGGTGGAAGCTGGAGGGGGGAAGATTCAGGGGAGAAAGGAGGAGGTGCTACTTCACTGAGAGGGTGGTAGAGCCATGGAATGCACTACCTAGGGGGCTGGTGGAGGCAGAGACAGTGGAGGGGTTCAAGAGGTGGTGGGACAGGTACAGGGGAAGGGTTCAAGAAGCAAAATCCAATGCAGCAAGAATATCCGGAACTGGGAAGGGAGAAGCCAGAGAAGGCGAGGGGGACAGCAAGGTCAGCACCCAGGGTGGGGGCTGACCAAACGAGCAGACACGAAAGACCATTAGGCCTATTCTGCTGGCATTTTAGTATGTTAGTATGTATGTTAGTATTATTTGATTATGGTGACGTAGTCTACAGTGTAGGTCCACAGTCCACATTACCCAAACTGAACACACTCTTTCACTCAATCTACCACTTTGCTCTGGAATCTCCACCTCGTACACACCACTGCACTCTCTATACCTCCCTCTTTCCCTTCACTTGAAGACAGGCGCCTGGCCCATTGCACCTCTTTTATTGCCAAATTATGGCTAGACTTTCCCCACCCTACCTTTCTTCAGTCCTCTCACAGCTCCCTCCCACCTCCTATACCCTTCACAGCTTCACCTTCCATTCCCTTGCCCTCCCACCCAGATCCTTCACAGCAGGCCAAGCTGCCTTCTCCTACCAGTTTACTAAACTCTGGAACTCTTTCCCACTCCATATCTGGTCTGCCTCCTTCACCTTCTCCCTTGCTCCCTTCCAGGCTAATCTCACCTTACCTTCCTCTAACTGTTTCTTACTCCCTTTATTAATGCCCCTGCTTTCCCTATTATACATCCTCTCTCTACTCCCATTCTGCCTTTCCACTACTTCCTCCACTTACTATTACCCCCAATCAGCTGTACCTCCAGTATACTTCTTCTGTTATTACTACTAATCCATCCTCTCACCCCGCCCTACCGTACTTCCCATCAAAAAGCTGGTGAGGTAATAATTCATGGACTGAGTGGGTACCCCCTATGTACAAATTGCCCTACCTTCCATTTTCGTCTCTTGCTCTCTTAATTTGGCTATCCTGCCCTGTTTAACCTTGAAGTGGACTGGGCATTTCATGCCTGTTCCTTCCCCAGTGGGATACAATCTGCTTCACCTTTTTTACTCCCCCTACACTCTCTTCTCAACCCCCGTCAAAGACCTCACTTTTCTGGAACTCTGTACACTCTATGCCTTCAGCTGCTTCTCAGTACTGCTTGCCTACTCGTTGCTTCTCTGTTCATTCTAGGTCTACCAGTTAATAATAGTGTACATATGTGAAACCACCTGTCTGCTCTTGTAACATTGTTGTTTCTATGTTGTTTCTATTTTCTGTAGTTTTTTTAACTGTTGACTTTTCCATTAGCAGATTATATCCTCTCACCACTAGAGGGCTATATCTCTATTTCTTTATCTAGTACGTAAGCCATGTGGGCTCTTTCTGCCTTTCTTTCACCTCTCCTCCTCCTCCTTGCCCTGGTCCCCCTCTTCTCTTTCCCTGGTCCTAGCCACCCCTACCCCCACCCCACCCCCACCACCCTCTACTCTGGTTTCCACTGCTACTCCAAGGGAACTCTCCACTTCCACTCGAGTCTTGTGCTTGGCACACCATTTGGATATTCCTGGTTACTTAACCCAACCACTACTCTCAACAAGTGTGGCCACCTCTCTACACTGTACCACCTTGCAGTCCATATGGGACACCGCCTGGAACCTTGCAGCTTCTACTCCAGGAAACAACAATCAAAACTATATCTCAAAGAGCTGCGACTCTGCTCCTTAAAACTCCTACTCTTCCTCCTTCTCATCTCAGGCAGTGTCCATCCCAATCCTGGCCCTAGAAGCTCAGGCCACACACAAACTCCAGGTGCCCTTATCCTTGCAACCATTAATATCTGCAGCCTACTACCAAAGCTGGATGCACTCCAAGCCTTCATATGTCAACACAACCCTGACATCCTTGCAGTGGTGGAAACTTGGCTGACACCTAAAGTTCCTGACTCAGCAGTAACAATATAGGCCTACAATGTCCACAGGCTGGACCGGATATCCAAAAAAGGCGGTGGTTGTGCAATTTATATCAAAGACTCCCTATCTTAGCACCCTGTAGCAACTCCATCACTTTCTGCCCCAGCGCAGATTCTGCCAAAAAAAAATCATCCTAGGTCCCAACCATAAAGCCCTGACTATTGTCTCCGTATACATCCCGCTCAGGGACCCTAAACATGGATTCAACGACATCCTAAACTTTATCAACTCTCATCCTCCCGAAGCTGAACTTATTCTACTAGGGGATTTCAACATAAACTGGTAAGCATCGAGTGCCAGTGCCTATAAAGACTCCATCTCAGCTGCTAAACTCATGCAAATGGTAAACTCCCCTACTAGGATTAACTACAAGACTGGCACCAGTACCCTCTTGGATTGGGTCCTCACCACTCACCCCACAAGGACTTCTCGTACGACCATTCTCCCAGACTCACTCAGTGACCACTCCCCAGTCATGTGTGCATGGTCTAACAAATTCCTTAAGCCCCCTCCCAAAATTATCAATAGCAGAGTCCTTCCTCATGGAAAACTTCCACGTCTCAAACAACACCTGCTTCTACAAGACTGGCTACCCATCTGTGAAGCAACAGATGTTAACTTGCTCTTGATCACTTCATCTCAATTTTCAACAAAGCTTGCAACCTCTTTGCCCCTGCTAAAAGGCGCAAAACAAAATCTCTCTAACCCATGGGTCACTGCGGCTCTTCTCTCACAGCTGAAACTAAGGGATCACCTCTGGGCAGTTGCCAGGGCCACTGGCAAACAACTGGACATCCAAAATTACAAACAAGCATGAAATGCCTGCACAAAAGCCATATGGCTAATGAAATCCACCTATTACAAAGACGTTCTCACCAATACATGGGGAAATGGTCGTGCTTTCTAGGACAATATCAAGGATGTCACAGGGAAGCAGTCAAAAACCTCTCTGACCATGTTAATGGTTGATGGATCCTCAACCCTTGACCCCAAGGTGATCGCAAACATCTTTAAGACGGCTTTTTCAGACCTTAGTGCTGTTCTACCCCATGACTCTTTCAAAGCAGGGCCTACTCCCCAAATACCTCAGCCCCTCAGTCTAACCATCCCCTCTTCTACTTCAGGAAGGTAAGACTGAATGAAGCTTGCCGCTATATTACTGCAGCTATCTCTAAATCTAGATCTAGTAGCAACACCCTGGACCTTAAGCTTCTGTTGCTCACCCTTGATGAGGTAAGTCACCCATTAACAAAAATCCTAAACCTCTCTCTCAGCTGTGGAAAATTCCCGGACCTATGGAAAACAGCCACTGTGACACCCGTCCATAAAAGTGGGGACAAGACGATTCACTCAAATTATCACCCTATCTCCGTACTGCCCCCACTCTCTAAGGCAAGCGCATCGTGGCTGATCAACTTACCAACCACTTGGATAAATACAATATACCTTGTCCACAACAACACGGCTTCTGGAAAGGTCACAGCACCACCACAGCCCTTCTTGAGTTCACTGGAGCTTTGCACAAATCCCTTGGCAACGGCCTTCTCACAGGGGCCATTTTTGTCATCCTCTCCAAGACCTTCGATACAGTACACCACGGACTACTAACACACCAGCTACTGAATGCCGGGCTATCACCTGACTCTTCTCTCTGGTTTAAAAGCTACTTAGAAACTGGTTACAGAGAGTAAAAATTGCAGACAATCTTTCTAACACCCTGCCTGTTCGCTCGGGTGTCTCACAGGGATCCATACTGGGACCCCTCCTTTTTAGCCTTTTCTTAAACTCCCTCCCTTGCCACTGCTTTGAGCAGATCATACTACATGCCGATGATGCTGTTGTATTCTCCACTCACAAAGATCCTGCAACTCTTCAACACAACTTTCAACTTGGTTTCAGTTCTGTAGAGACATGGTTTCTTAATCATAAACTGGTCCTCAATGACAAGAAACCAAATCTATGCTCTTCTGCAGCTCTACTTACCACAAGCTACACCACTTGGCTATCTCCACCACCCAGGGGAACACTCTAGATCAGGTGGTGTCCTTCAAATACTTAGGGATACAGCTTGACCCTAATCTCTCCTATGGACTTCATGTAGATAATGTAGCTAGAGCTGCTAATATACGGCTTGGTCTCCTCTACAAACACAGACCACACCTCATGCCAGAAGCTTTGAAGGTTGCAGTCCTGAGCTCTGTGATCTCTGTAATAGACTATGGTATCATCATTTATGGCTTGGCCACAACCACAACCCTTAGATGCCTCTCAACTGCCTTAAATAATGCATGTTGGCTCATCACTGGTGCTCACCGTCTCACCCACACATGTGACCTGTACAATTAGTCCGGCTGGCTCCAACTATCAAACCACATAAAGTTTCTCACCTGCTCCATGGTCAAAAAAATCTACCTTGGCCTTGCACCTTCTGGGGCCTCAACTCTGTTACAACACCAAATTCACAAATGGTGCCTTAGGAGATCCACGCTACAGTTACTGAAAGTCCCCCATTGTCACACTTCACAGGGACAACGCTCTTTTGCTTATGGAGCACCACTCTAGTTCAATGGCCTCAGCCCAACCATCTCCTCTGCCCCAACTATTGGTATGTTTAAAACTAGGCTCCGGGACTATCTCACTACCAACAGCTCCTGTGACTGCCCAACTTAACCTTTTTTCTCCACTTTCCTTTCTGCTCTAGTTGTCCCCCCCACCTCCTCACTGGATTCTACCCTCAAATCTTGGTATACCCAATGCTGCACTTTTCACCCTCTTGCTACCCTTCCTACATTCCTTCTCCCTCCCCTACCCTCTTCCTTCTCCCTATGACTCTGGCACTTCTTATCTGTTGTCTGTTTTCTCTGACAAATGCCGCTGGCTGCCTTGTTACAATGCTACCCTTGAACTGTATTAATCTGTACTCTGTTTGCAATGTCCACATTGTTGTAATGCCTGTCTTGATGTTCCCCATAATTTGTATTTCTCTGACATTGAACCTTTGTAAAAGAGCCATGGCTCAAATGTATTTGTAATCCTAGACTTGATAAATAAAATGTTAAATCTGCATAATATTCTGTAACTTGAATTATTTCTGTATTAAATGTTTTATACTTACTGAATTTCCTCTTCCCCCTCCCCCAAGGATGCATCTGGAAACTAGCTATTTCAGCTCAGTATGTCATTCATGTTGAAACTCTTTAAACATAGAAACATAGAATTTGACGGCAGATAAGGACCGCTTGGCCCACCCAGTCTGCCCATTTTCCTACCTAATGGATAAGCTGCAGATCCTAGTTAACCAGCAGCCTACTTCTTCCTACCCCCACCCCCTAGAATTGCCTTATGACTGTCTCATGCATGGTTGAATTCCACCACTGTTTTTGACTCCATAACCTCCTCCAGAAGGCCGTTCCATGCATCCACAACCCTCTCTGTGAAAAAATACTTCCTTAAATTACCTCTGAGCTGCCCTCCCCCATCTTCAAATTGTGCCCCCTTGTTCTTGCACACCTCTTTTTTTGAAAGATGCTACCCTCTTGAACTTTGTTGATTCCCTTGAGGTATTTGAAAGTTTCTATCATGTCCCCCCTCTCCCTCCTTTCCTCAAGGCTATACATATTAAGCTCCTTAAGTCTCTCTTCATATGTCTTCCGGTGCAGACCCTGCACCATTTTAGTTGCCTTCCTCTGGACAGCTTCCATTCTGTCTATATAGACACACACACACACACACACACACACACACACACACACCAAAAATGCATACATACACACCGATACAGTTACAGACACACCACAGATACAGAAGCATACATTCACACCACAGATACAGACACACCACACATACATGCACGCAGATACAGACATATGACTCATACAGACACACTATTGATAAGAAAACATACACAGATAAAGAGATACAGATACAGATGCACTGCAGATGTAACCCCTAGGGGTGCTACCCTTAGGGCTACTACCCCTGTCTGCCCCCTCTGAGGCAGGGTAAGGGGCCCAGATCCGTGGACGGGTGCCTCCACCCAGAGGTCGGGGTTAGCCCAAGTAAGACTACCTCGGTTACAGCCCTCTGGGCTATTGCAACCCCCCTTTTGTCCCACTAGTGACTCCCACTGGGTACCAACAATTCTGTTCACCAGTATACTTACCCCATGGCAAATATAATCCAGCTCCCTTCGGGGACCCCCTGTAAAGTAAGGCATAGTTAGGTTGCAATCACTAAGCAGCAGTTCACCATTAATGTACACTATAGCCAGGGTGTAGCTGTACCAAACAATCTGATTTATTCAGGGGGAAACAACAAGGATAGGGGGAATCAAGTTAATTAACTTATCACTATACTCATCTACCTAGGGCTCTGTGCACAGGCCTATCCCTACCAGTTACTGTCCCTGGGTACCCAAGCCCTAGTGGCTAGTCCAAACCATGGCAGCTGGTAGGGGCCCTTTCACAAAGAGGAAAGAAAAAGTTAGTTAAACAGTCAGCAGTACAGTAATTCCATTTAGATCCAAATGTGGCAATTCAACAGGGAGCTACCCAGAATTAGTACTCACGACCTCCAGACAAGATAGGGTCCTTCACCGTCAGCAGGACTACTCCTGAGTTCCACGAGACTCTTCACACATTTATATGGCAAACTGCAACAGGCAAAGTCCTTTAATGGCAGTAGGAGTTAACTTGAGCTCCTCACACATTTATATGGTAAACAGCAGCAGGCAAAGTCCTCTAATGGCAGCAGGATTTAAACTTAAGCTCCTCACACATTTATATGGTAAACAGCAACAGGCAAAGGTCCTTTAATGGCAGCAGGATTTACTTGAGCGATACAAGCCTTCTCACACATTTATATGGTAAACAGCAACAGAGGGGTACCACTCCAGGCCGCTGCTTCCAATGCTCCCACAAACTCACCGTCACTGAGATACTGCAAATGGCAGCTTTCACTTGTCTTTGGACCGAGCGTGATTCAGCAATTTTCTCCAGTCCTCCTTCAGGTTGAGCCTGGTGGGTAGCTGTAGCGCACAGCTCCCCTGACCACCACGACGGGTTTCACGTCCACTGGAGCCACAACACAAAGCGGCAGCTTCCAGGCCTTCACGCGCTTCCGGTGAACCTCCTCAGCGCAGAAGCACACAGCCTCACTCTTGACTAGCCACAACACATCTGGCTCTCCACAGCTTGGTGCACTCCTCTCCACTCAGGCGCCACCCAATCCAATTGGCTGGTGGAGCCTGCCAGTCACTTCCTCTGCCTCTCACTGGTGTGAAAAAGCACCATAGCCCATAATGCCTTTCCCAAATACAAACAGTTCCTCTATTGGTCAGCTGACTCTGTAGGGTCCCAAGGTACTGATTGGTCCAATTCTCAGTTCTGGACCAAAATGGGGGAGACAGTCGAAACAGTCCTTGCTACAAAGGAAGGCAGATTAGAACAACTACAATATAATTACTACTTTAATAGATAGTCAGCAAACAAACACATCTTTTAGCGAAGCTCCTTCTGCTCAATTAGCGATGGCAGAAATGGAGCGATTATTCTGCAGCCTCGGGGAGTCGACATAGCAACACTCCAAACCCCCCATTTCAACTGACCCCGACTGCAACAGGCAGCCCTTAAAGGGACAGAATATGGAGGCCCTAAAAGAGCACTCACCAGGTCCCCATTTAGGCGGCTTTATGCCGATTACCAACCAGGCATATGGCACGTTAGGAACCCCCATTTGCAAGGGGGTTACACCCTCCCTGGCCTGGAAAAACTTGGCATCCACGTCAAGCCATTACCCCTGAGGCAATTTGGGCGAACATTTCAATTAACACTACATCACATTTTAAATCACATACCGAAATATTACATTTACAGTGCACTATAGTGGATACACATTATAAAATCGTACACTTTTTAACTCAGGTCATAGGGTCCTACCCGTGACCCCAGGACTGAGGGTCTCCCTCTTCTATTAGCTACTAACTGATCCTCCGGGGCAGGGGCAGGGGCACCACACTCAAAAGGCTTTACTAATAATCTGGAGTTATCCCCCAAGGCTAACTTAGGCAAAGAACTTGGGGACACATATACCCCCTTGTGAACCACATTTAAGGGCAGGTCCACTGGCTGACCCAGGGATTCATAGCTCAACTTGATTACTGGCTGTATCTGTCGGCTGGATCGTCTAGGGGTCTCAGGGGATTCTTAACCCGGCCCTGACTCCACTTCCGTGTCAGGGAAATTAGCAACGGGAATCCCTTCAAGGGAATCAGGCTTGATACTCATAGTACTATTAGGGGCTTGGCCTTCTATCCCTGAACCCACCCCACTGGGCTCATCCAGGGGCTGTTTAGGTACTAAAAGGGGACCACCAGGGCATTCAAAATATCCTTCCGATTCTGATATATCGCTGCGTTGTTCCCCCGTCACACTTTCTTCTTCTGAAAAGTCAGATAACTCAACCAGGCCAAGCCTAAGGACTCAGCCCCTTGAGTTTGTCTGCTACCCCATTCATCTTCTGGAGGCATTTCCTCCAGGGACAAAGTAGAGGGCTCAATCAACACAGATGGGCCAGCTTCAGTTCCTGAGTTAATAAGGGGATTGCCCTGAAACAATTGACTTAGTTCATAAGAGGGATAGTATTCAACATTATCTTCGCTGTCTTCTGACACTGAGTGTTGACCATCTCCTTCTGCGGGGGGGGGGTTGGACAAGGCTCCCTCGGTGGACTTGTTGAAGGCTCCACGGGCTTGGTTCTTCTCTTAGTAACAGATCTAGTTACGGTCCTGGAAGGAGTGGTAGAGGAAAGTTCAGCTTCAATCAAGATCTACCCAATTGGCAGCAGATGATTTCTGTGTATGGTTTTCACATCTTTCGAATTGTTTTCAGGCCGCACTTTATACACAGGTAGGTCTGCCAGCTGTCCCACAACAATATGAGGGAGGTGAAGCCATCTGTCGGCAATTTTATGTTTGCCATGCAGTCCAAGGTTTCTCAACAACACTCTATCCCCTTCTCTCAACTCTACTGTTTTCACTTTTTTGTCATATCTCTCCTTGTTAGCCAGATTTCGTTTAGCAGCCATGGTCTGAGCCAGTTGGTAGGCATGATTTAATTGGGCCTTTAATTTCTGTACATACTGTAGATGGTTTTCTGCTTGCACCTCATCAGGGGAAACCCCAAAACACACATCCACTGGCAATCTAGCCTCTCTTCCAAACATCAGTCAATAGGGGGAGAACCCTGTGGCATCACTTTTTGTACAATTGTAGGGGTGAACTAGATTACTAATCTGTTGGCTCCATCTCAATTTATCTTTGGAATGTAAGGTGCCCAGCATGTCAAGCAATGTGCGATTGAACCTTTCAGGCTGAGGGTCCCCCTGCGGATGGTAGGGGGTGGTTCGTGATTTGCGTACCCCCCACAAAGATAGCATCTCTTTAATCAAGCAACTTTCAAAGTCCCTTCCCTGATTGGAATGAACCCGCTGCAGGGCCCCATAGTGGATGAAAAAATTCTCAACAAGTATCTTAGCCACTGTAGTTGCTTTCTGATCTTTGGTCGGGAAAGCCTGTGCATACCGGGTAAAATGATCAGTGACCACCAATATGTTGCTAACACTTTTCAGATCAGGTTCTAAACTCAGGATATTAATACAGACCAGTTCCATAGGAGCACTAGTAGTAATGTTGACCAAGGGAGCAGCTCTCTGAGGTAACGCTTTCCTTTGCAAACAACGACCACAGGTCTTGACATACTGTTCCACATCCGCACTCATCTTTGGCCAATAGAATTGAGTCCATACCAAATTAAGTGTTTGATCTATGTCCAGGTGCCCCATCTGATTATGCAATGAACTTAGAACTAGTTCTCTGAAAGCTAAGGGAAGTACCAGTTGTTGTCGTTGCCCCTGACCCTCCTTACTCACAGTCTCTCTATATAGTAGTTGATTGATCAGCTTTAATTTGGGCCCTTCTTTGTACAACAAAGAAGTCCGCAAGTCAGTGGAACTCAGTTTGGATACATCCCTTCCAGCCCGCAATACCTCTACAGCCATTCTTATCATAGGGTCACAGGATTGAGCCTGTTGGAGATCATCATTGTTGAGTTGCAGCAGAGAGCTGGTGTCCAAGGCAAAGAAATGACAGTAGGTGGCAGGTATACAGTTCTCCGGCGGCCCCAAATAATCTACCATGCAGTCCACCATGTCAGGAGACACCTGTTCTTCCTTATCAAATTTCTGGCACAGGGCTCTTATGTCAGGCTCGACAACCGGACCCATTCAGTCTGGGACACAGGACTCCGAGAGAGAGCATCCGCATCTATATGGTTTAAGCCCGCCCTGTATTCTACAGCGTAGTCGTATGTGGCCAAGGCAGAGAGCCACCTATGCCCAGTGGCATCCAATTTGGCTGAGGTTTGTACATAGTTTAGAGGATTGTTATCAGTCTTTACTAATATCTTGGCACCATACAGATAGTCATGGAACTGATCAACAATGTCCCACTTCAAAGCCAAAAAACTCTAATTTGTGCACGGGGTAATTCTTCTCTGACGGCGTCAGACTTCTACTGGCAAACGCTACAGGTCTCAGTCCATTTGCATGCTCCTGGTACAATACAGTCCCCAGTCCTTGCAGACTGGCATCAGTATGAAGAGTGTAAGGCTTGGCTGGATCAGCATAGGCCAACACGGGTGCATGGGTGAGTTGATATATGATGTCATGGATAGCTTCCTCACACTCAGCAGTCCATCGATCCCCAAACATATCATTTGGCTGAAAATACTTCTTTTCTATGTCAGTGTGCACACCCTTCTTATACTTTTTGTGAGTAGGCGGATACCCCTGGGTGAGATTAAGGAGGGGGCGAATCACTCATGAATAGTCTCTGACAAACCGCCTATAGTAACCACAAAACCCCAGCAATTGTTGCAGCTCTTTTAAATTCCTAGGTAGAGGCCAAGTGGTCAATGCCTCCACCTTGCTAGGGTCAGTCTCTATGCCTTCAGTGGACACTATGTGGCCCACATATTTCACGGAAGTCTGGAAGAATTGACACTTGTCGATAGACAACTTAAGGCCGAAATCCTCCAACCAATCCAGGACTTTAAATAATCGTTGCTCATGTTCTTCCAATGATCGGCCAAACACTATAACGTCATCTAAATAGACCAAACACTCGAGTAGGTTCATGGCCCCCACAGCTTGTTCCATCAAGTGCTGAAAAGTGGCTGGGACACCCGAAATTCCTTGAGGCATCCGAATAAACTCATAGAAGCCTAAGGGGCAAATGAAAGCAGTCTTCTCCCGGTCGTCTGGGGCCATCGGGGTCTGGTAGTATCCGCTCCGAAGATCCAATACAGAGAACCACTTACTACCATTCAGACAATCCAAGGCGTCTTGTATGCGTGGCATGGTATATTGATACGGAATGGTCCGCCTATTCAAAGCACGATAGTCTACACACATCCGAACTGCCCCATTATTTTTCCTTACTACCACAATGGGGGATGCATAGGGGCTCCTAGACTCTTGGATTACACCAGCAGCCAACATTTCTTGCAGATGCCGCCATACATAATCTATATCAGCGGGAGCCAGACGTCGGGATCTCTCTCGAAAAGGTCTTTCGTCGTGCAATCGAATGTGATGCTCAGCCCCTTGTACACATCCCATCTCCTTCAGAGAAAAACCTGGTTCCTCCTGGCAAGCCTCTCACTGACCCCGCGCTTCCACTCAGTTGGCAGTGGAGAGTCACCAAAGTCAAACAGATCAGGACCAACTCTATCACCCGTCCGAGAACTCTTTCTGTTTGGTAGGACAGCAGTATCCGCACAATGAATGCCAGCCAGGGTGCACCCTCTTCTTATCCGAATCTCTTTATCAGACACATTGTGCACTTGAACCATCACCCTCTTAACGTAAGCATGGGCTCTAGCCAGCAGAATGCTGGGTCTGAGCAACAACCCCTCAGGTAATCCTCCCTCCGCAGGCACATCCAACATCAACAACTTATTCTTGACATCGGTTTTTAGTCGTATCTCTCCATGCAGAACACATTGCTCATTTGGGGCAAGTATCACGGGGGCCAGATCCTTTTTCCATACCAGTCCCACAGGGCCTTCAGGTTCCTCCAAACTACCCTTCTCCTGGGTGGCCATGACCTTTTGAATCACAGCCGGTATGCTCAAAGCTCACTCAGTTTGAAATGCTTGCTTCTCTGAGCACAACTGGGCCAATCGTCCAAACATGTGGGCATTTGTTCCAATCAACAAGGGCACCCCATTGTAATGTCCAGTGGGCGGGCAAACTAACACTAAGGTTTCCACTTGCTCATCTATTCCATTTACAGTTGCAGGGAATGATAACCAGACACGGATGTACCCCAAATACGGATAAGCCTTGTCGCTCAACCCCCATACATGTAGGCCAGTTAGAGGCTGCAGGGGCACTTCAGATAAGTGGGCTTTGTACCTGTCCTGAAACATGATGGTCACCTGGGAGCCACTGTCCAATACAGCTCTAGTGGGAATTCCATTCACCTGCACCCGGGTCTCCATAGCCAGCCCGACCACATCAGACCAGTTGGGGGTAGCAACATTGTTAGCCCGGCGAGCATGGGCCTGAGTCACACAACTTTTCTTGGGGGCCCGAGACTGGGTCTGGCGGTATTGAGCGATCAGTCTGCTGTTAACTTTCCTCAGATTTTCCGACCTCTGGCAGTCAGGCTGGAAATGTCCCTCTTCCCCATGGTGATAACAAAACTTAGGGTCCCGGGGGTCACTATTCTGAGGGGGGCCTTGAGGGGAGGGAGAAAGCTCTCTAGGGCTAGGGTTCAGGGCTCTACATGACTCAGGGGCCCTGGGCCAAGTAGGGTACACAGTAGACTGCTTTAAGTCCCTCACCAATTCCCGTAAATTCCTGATCTTAGCCCTCAACTCACCCTCCACGTAGGGGTGAGAGGAAACAACCCACATCCCCACAGTACCTGGGAAATCTGGGGACCCCTTGGACCCTCCAGGTGAGCCAGTCTCCTCAGGGGTATTAGTCTCGGGAGTCCCACTAGGGTTCACAGTCCCCACACGGGGTTCCCACCCCTCTTCATCAGTTTCCACTTCCTGAATTTCCCTCATCAATTGACAATATTCAGGCGGGGTGGCCCGCCGATCATGCAACTTGAGTTTCAGCAGTGTTACACTAGAGAATCTGGCAGACTTTAAAGCATGTTCTAACTGAACCTGATTTAGGGCTGTAGCAGTGATTCCCCCCTTTCTATAGGCTTTCTGCAAGGCCCTCTCCACTCTAGTAACAAAAGCGGACAGTTTTTCATTTCTCCACTGCTTAGCAGACCTGAATTTCCATTATAAATCTTCACCAGTCTCTGTACTCCCAAAAACCCCTTCCAAAGAAGAGAGATGCTCTGCAGCGGTGGCTTCCAGACAGGTGGCCCGGAAAAATCTAATGGCTTCTAAGGCAGGACCACGCAGACTCTCCATCAGCCTCTTCCGTTTCCCCACCTCAGAGCATTGCCACTCCTGGACCAAAGGGGTGGCATAGTCCATCCAGGCCTCCAGGTCATCTTCCCTGGAAGGCACTGGTACCGTGCCAGAGAAAAGTTTTAATTTACGGTAGAAGTCTAGCTGTATGGAGGGGACTGCCAAGGGCAAAGAAGCCAACACTGAACTCTTGGGTGGGCAAGGGGAGGTGCCCGGGGAACTCCAAGGAGCAGTATCACTGGACAGATCCAAGGCTTGTAGCAACTCCTGGGTAGTCCTCCCCTCCACAGCTAACAATTTAAGCAGTTTATCCTTAAAACTGTTAATTTGAGGAGACCCCCCAGGAGTGACTGACCCACTTCGGATATGGATTAACCTCCACCCCTGAGATGCACCCTCTGGGTAAAGTACAGGAGGTACCTTCTCAGGGTTGATGGCCACACTGCATAGGAGTAGCACCTGTAATGTCTGGTCAAGCAAATCAGCCATACGCCCTTTCACTTCAACCTTACCCAAACACTTTACCCGTTCTGCAACAGAGACAATATCAGCAGCTGGGGTACCCAAGGGCACATCTAACAATAATACAATCGTCTGGTAATCCAACTCTTCAGCTTCACCCCAGTCCATCAGTTTGTGGACCATGGTTTTAATGGGTCCCAGCTTAATTTTTTCCAACACATCCCCTTCCAATTTTTCCATCTTTGGGGTATCTCCTCACTGAGCCACTTGGGGACGCTAATCCCAGCGGTGTCTCCAATTTGTAACCCCTAGGGGCGCTACCCTTAGGGCTACTACCCCTGTCTGCCCCTTTGAGGCAGGGTAAGGGCCCCAGATCCATGGATCGGTGCTCACCCAGAGGTCGTGCTAGCCTGGGCAGACTACTCGGCTACAGCCCTCTGGGCTATCAAAACTTCCCTTTGTCCCACTAGTGACTCCAACTGGGTACCAACAATTCTGTTCACCAGTACACTTACCCCACGGCAAATATAATCCAGCTCCCTTCGGGGACCCCCTGTAAAGTAAGGCACAGTTAGGTTGCAATCACCAAGCAGCAGTTCACCATTAATGTACACAATAGCCAGGGTGTAGCTGTACCAAACAATCTGATTTATTCAGGGGGAAACAACAAGGATAGGGGGAATCAAGTTAATTAGCTTATCACTATGCTCATCTACCTAGGGCTCTGTGCACAGGCCTATCCTCACTAGTTACTGTCCCTGGTACCCAAGCCCTAGTGGCTAGTCCAACCCATGGCAGCTGGTAGGGGCCCTTTCACACAGAGGAAAGAAAAAGTTAGTTAAACAGTCAGCAGTACAGTAATTCCATTTGGATCCAAATGTGGCAATTTAACAGGGAGCTACCCGGAATTAGTACTCACGACCTCCAGACAAGATAGGGTCCTTCACCATCAGCAGGGCTACTCCTGAGTTCCACGAGACTCTTCACACATTTATATGGCAAACTGCAACAGGCAAAGTCCTTTAATGGCAGCAGGAGTTAACTTGAGCTCCTCACACATTTATATGGTAAACAGCAGCAGGCAAAGTCCTCTAATGGCAGCAGGATTTAACTTAAGCTCCTCACACATTTATATGGTAAACAGCAACAGGCAAAGGTCCTTTAATGGCAGCAGGATTTACTTGAGCTATACAAGCCTTCTCACACATTTATATGGTAAACAGCAACAGAGGGGTACCACTCCAGGCCGCTGCTTCCAATGCTACCACAAACTCACCGTCACTGAGATACTGCAAATGGCAGCTTTCACTTGTCTTCGGACCGCGCGCGATTCAGCAGTTTTCTCCAGTCCTCCTTCAGGTCGAGCCTGGTGGGTAGCTCTAAAGCACACAGCCTCCCCTGACCGTCCACCAATGGGTTTCGTCCACTGGAGCCTACAACACAAAATGGCTGCTTCAGGCCTTCACGCGCTTCCCTCGCGAATACTCCTCAGTGCAGAGGCACACAGCTCCTCACTCTTCACTAGCCACAGCACATCTGCCTCTCCACAGCTTGGTGCACTCCTCTCCACTCGGGCACGACTCAATCCAATTGGCTGGTGGAGCCTGCCAGTCACTTCCTCTGCCTCTCACTGGTGTGAAAAAGTGCCATAGCCCATAATGCCTTTCCCAAATACAAACAGTTCCTCTATTGGTCAGCTGACTCTGTAGGGTCCCGAGGTACTGATTGGTCCAATTCAACAGTTCTGGACCAAAATGGGGGAGACAGTCGAAACAGTCCTTACTGCAAAGGAAGGCAGGTTAGAACAACTACAATATCATTACTACTTTAAAAGATAGCAAACAAACACATCTTCTAGCGAAGCTCCTTCTGCGCAATTAGCGATGGCAGAAACGGAGTGATTATTCTGTAGCCTGGGCAGGAGTCGAGCATAGCAACACTCAAACCCCCTCCCATTTCAACTGACTCTGACTGCAACAGGCAGCCCTTAAAGGGACAGAATATGGAGGTCCTAAAAGAGCACTCACCAGGTCCCCATTTAGGCAGCTTTATGCAGATTACCAACCAGGCATATGGCATGTTAGGAACCCCCATTTGCAAGGGGGTTACACAGATAAAGACACAGGACATAGACACACCACCGACACAGGCATACACACAGATACAGAATGCCCACAGACAAAGACACACATACAGATACAGACTCACCCAGTGACATATCACAGTAACAGACACACACAGATATAGACACACAGATACAGACACACAAACAGATACAGACAAACACCACAGATACAGACACATCACAGATACAGTAGATACACCAAGATGCACAAAGTAGGTAATTTGATACATTTTATTGGACCAACAAAGGTTTACAGAAAATCTTTAAGCTTTTAGACTTAAGCAGGGTCCTTCTTCAGAACACACATCACACACACACACACACACACACAGACATAAAAAGCATTGTTAATTTTTATATTTTTTTCTTCACTTTTTGGTTTGTTTGTTTGTGGGCAGTTAAGTGGTGGTAGGGGACAGCCGGTGAGGTGACCGCAAGTGTAGCGCAATGGTCATGGAAGACCAGAGTTGGAAAAAGAGCACGCAATGGTGAAAGCCGTGGGAGTCAGAGCGAGAAAAAAAAACTGCAGGGGAGAGCAAGGAAGAGAAGCTTTAAGTAAGAAATGCTTCAAATTCATTTTGAATGTGCAGACTGGCATGGCAGGTGGGGGGAGGTGGCACATGACATGCTACAGATTGAGGATGTCTCGGTTGCTAAGCAAGGGCAAAAAAATGTCAGCATGTCAGTATGCCAATTTGTGGTGCCCAAAGATATTCTTAAGTAATGGGCCACCTCGAATTGGCACTTCTTTAGAAGCGGGTATCTATCATAACTTAATGTACCCCCCTGCTATGGCTTTCACCCAGTCATAGAGCTGATCGTGTCTAGCCCATTTTCTAATAACAAATGGTCAACTTCTGTTACTGAGGGGGATGGAAGGTGTACAGAGCTTAACAGTACCACCTAGTGCAAAAGCTTTATAAGGAGCAGATGGGAAACTGTCCTGATTAGTTAGACAGTTAATAAAGCCAGCACCAATCCTGGATGATGGGGGGATGGGGGGGGGGCTGCTGCAAGTCAGCAGATGAATAATGACGGAGGGAGGACTTCTATACTTTATAGCAGCTCCTTGTAGCAGGCTTCCCAGCTGGGGTGCAGTAGGTGGGGATGTATGTAAGCTGGCAGCTGAGGGATGAAATGAACATGATGAGTCCCTGCTAATGTACCTGGAATACACACAGACATGCAGTCAGACTTGGGAGGGGTTGTTGGGGAGAGGGACTGAGGAATGTGCAAAACCAACTGCCTCACTCTGAACTGCAGGCCAGAAACTACCTCAGTACAATACATACTAAGCACTCTTACAATACTGAAACAGTCTTAGCAGACATGCAAGGTTAACACATCACTGCCTTAAAGTACACAACTGACTCACAGTATTTAGGCACTGCAGTAGGAGAATGCATTTGTTGGAATAATGCAGGGATGTTGTCCTGTGTTTTTTGGATGACTGTGTTTCCATAAGTAATGTATACGTGATGACTTCCTGGATTATAAAAGGAGGACAATCTAAGGAGAAACATCAAATTCTGCTTTTGCATCTTAAAAAGTTACTGGTTTCTATTGTCTTCTTGCTGGAGACCCATGTTATGTCAGATAATCTTTTCTATTTTCAATGTGATTGGGTAGGGCATGTTTATGAGGTTGTTTTTTTTGGTACAAAAAAGAGGGGTGGCAATTTTAATAACACAGTTAGTCCCCTTTCTTTTATATTATCTTGCTCGGGGACCTGGAAGGGCTATATGTCCTTCCTCAAGGATGATTGGGTCAGCAAGAAGTTTTACTAGGAACTATTTATGGAACTAATGTTGATACCTCTATTTTGTTTTGACTACAACACTTTCTCCCTTTCCTAATTGTCCCATTATTTGGGGTGAGGATTGGAATATTGTGCTCCAGTTGGATATAAAGAGTGCCAGGGATTTCATAGAATCAGGCTTATACCTGCCCAAAGACATGTCTGATATATGATGGATGCATTCGGCCTGTTAGATCCCTGGCATCTTCTCCACCCATCTGACTATTCTTATACCTTTTATTCCCCACCACACAGTTGTTTTTTCCCGCACTGATTTTTTTCCTGTTTCATAAGGAATAGATACCGAGTCTGCTACAATGCACCATAGAAACCTGGATGATCGCTGATCATTCTCCTTTTCTGTTACAGCTTCAATTAGAGACTTGGAGGCTCATGGTAAAATCTGACATTTAAATCTCCAGTTATAGCCAGAATGAACAATGATGCTGGGAAAAATTATACTTGTCCCAGTGCGCACTCAGTTGGTTTGTAAACTTGGGAAAAATTATACCCTGTGGGGCCCACAGGGTGGGGAGGGTTTTCTTTTTCTTTTTGTTTTTCTTTAGTTAGTTTTATATTTTTTAAATAAAATAGAGTCATAGTGTTTAGTAATATGGCTATGAATCTGTAATACTTGCTGGATAAAAGAATGTAGATGGCAATTGTCATGGAATTTTTTGGTCTCACCAGCTCATGTACATCAATGTGTATGAAGTAAATATGATAATAAAACAAATTGAATTAAAAAAAAAAAATCTCCAGTTATTACAGGATAATATAATTGATAGCAAACTGTGGGAGTGTATTAAAACATTTTTTACCACCAGCATAGGTTCATAGGCATGGTTTACAGGCCCAGTAGCTTCAAGAGCCATATATGGGCCCGTCACTTTTCAGTGGTCATATTCCTATTTCTTCTGTCCCATAGGTCTGTCCAGTGCAGTTTTGAAGGCTGATAAACTATTTACACACACCACTTCAGTGGGGAGTGCATTCTAGGTGTTAACCACCCCTTGATTGAACCACCTTCCCCTTTTGGTGGTGTTGTACCTTTCCCGTTTGGTACCCCATCATTTGAAAGTTACCAAAATGGTGCGGCACTGTACAGCACTAGTCTGGTAAGTGCTCACATGGACAGCGACTAGAGATTTACAGCGCATGCTGTAAGCTCTCCCCTGGTCACTGTCCGTAGTCCTGTAGAAAGGACAAAAGCACCAGAAAGCTGGCCAAGCTGTTCCTGTGGTGCAGAGGGCTGGAGCACCAAGCAGCTTTGCCAGCAGTGGTGGAGATCATGGTTCTAATCCTAACCTCCCACCATTTTAGCACAGCGTGAAACGTTGACTTTTTTTTAAATGGGGCTGTAATGGCCTGAACTTTTTAACTTTCCCAGGATCTGTTTCTACTCTGAGTGAGAATCCTAATTGGGAGGGGAGGGTGTGGGGGAGGTGGAGACCCCCTAAAAAGAAATTGCTGCCTAAATTGCAGCACTATTTTTGGTGGTGCTGTTACTGTATGCACTCACCTGACCCAGTGCCTTCCCCTTTTAGTTGCCACTGATGCCCCCTTGCTTTCATACCAGATCTTGCATTACAACAAAGGCCAGCTGATTCATATAGCCTTCCATTCATCATTGTTTTATACACAAAGCAATGGTCCCTGCTTACTTTTCTATATGACATGGAGAACAGTCCTAAAGACTGCAATCTGTTTTCATATTCCACATCTTTTACTGAACCTATCCTCCTTGCAAATATGTGCTGTACTTGCTCCACCTTTCCACTGGTACATGTTTTCTGGGGTGCACTAAAAAGGGGCTCTGTATTCTAACACTGGTCTGACTAGGGACCTATACAAGGGCACATGCACTTCCTTCTTTCTACTTTTAATATTCTTCAGTATATAGCATGTGATTCTATTGGCCTGTTTGACTGTTTCAAAACTATGTTTATCAAAACTAAGATCACTAGATATAATCACTCCCACATCCTTTTCCTGTTCAATATGCAATGTTTGTTTTTCAGTATATATTGTGCATGTTTGTTAATTGGGCTAAAGTGCGTCTCCTTACATTTGTCTATGTTAAAGGCTAATTTGTGTTCTACAGCCCACTCCGCCAGCTTATGTAGCTGAGTCTGAAGATAATTTATAGACTCTATATAATTTACAACTGCACCGACTTTGGAGTCATCCGTGTATTTGCAGATCCATACTCCGTCTGATGCCTGCATTGTGGAGATCATAATATGGAACAGCTTAGAACCCAATATGGATCCCTGGAGTACTCCACTGGTGACTTCCCTCACTAGACAAGTAAGCTCTTATCTGAACTTTTTGAGGTTTGTTTGTAAGCTATGAAGAAATCCATCTTATTAAGTATGTTTCTACCCCTAGATCCTGTAAGGTTTTCAATAATATATCATGTGACACAGTCAAAAGGTTTTGTAAAATCCAAATACACTACATCCATTGGCAGGCCCATATCCAGTGCCTCACTCACTGGCTCAAAGAAACTCATAAGATTACTTACAGAAGATCTACCAGATTCAAACCCGTGTTATGAGACATCTACATGATTTAGTTGTTTTAGGTTTGTTTCCTAAAATTCATTTACAAAACTTTTCATGATTTTCCATTTGTTGATGTGATACTAATTGGATGATAATTCTTTACATCTGTAGCATCTCCAGATTTGTGTATTGGTGTTATATGGGCAATCCTCCACTCATCCAACACTTTGCCCTCTCTTGGTGACTTATTAAACAGTATTGACAAGGGTTCTGATAATTATTCTGCCAGTTCTACCAGGAATCTCGGATGGTATTCATCAGGTCCCACTGATTTAAACTTTTTTAATTTTCTTAACTTCTTAACTTGCCTGGCAGTTATTCCGGGCAGTTCTGCCTGCCCCCAATTTCTTTTCTCCTCCTTTGGGTAGTTACCACCATCACTCTAATACACACTCAGAAAGTATTCGTTAAACACATTGGCCATGGTTTCCTCTTCATTTATTTCTGTGTCCCCATCTTTCAAAACATGTATTTGTTTTTTTCCATGCCTTAAGCTCCCAATGTAATTGTAGAATGTTTTTCCATTATCTTTAGTTAATGTGGCTAAGCCAAGTTCGGCCTTAGCCCTTGCCTGTCTTATGGCCTTTTTACAATGCTTTACTTGTCTTTTGTATGTCTCCATCCTATTGGGTATAGGATTATTCTTGAGTTTCTTATAAGCCTTTGATTTTTTTATTTATCAACCTATGAATTTTGTTGGAGAGCCATTTTGGAACCTTCCCTTCTTTATGTTGGTGCGCTTGCACAGCCAACATCGTGGGACAGTGCAGCTTTGGAGGCAGGGTCGCTGTTGGGTGAATGCAGAAAATGCACCAGTAGGTGCATACCGCATTCCCCAATTAGCCTGCATGCCAGTGCCACACCATGCGTACATAATGTGGCGAGCACATCTAAGAAAATGTCCACTGCAATCCGAGCAAAGCTCATCATACGCAGCAATCCTTTCCTTGCCATGCTCGCCACCATTATGTGCATGGTTGGTGAGTGCAGGTGGCTGCCTAACTACTGCCGACTTTGGGGGTGCCCAATTCCCCTGTCGGTTAACCCCTCCACTTTCTTTGTGTGCCGATGTGGGATCCCACTCCCCATCGACATAAACCCCCCCAATTGTTGAATGCTGACTGGGGTGCCCAATCTCGTTCGACATTACTTCTTCCCCCCCCATGTTGTGTGCCGATGAAGGTGCCCAATCTCTCGTTGGCTACAGACACCCCAAACAGTTAGGTGGCACACTGGGGCCTCCCCTGCAAAAAAAAAAAAAAACAGTCCCGCAATGGTTTTTCATTTTTTCCTGTAAATGAAAACGGTCCCTCGTGAGTCTCAATACCCTCCCCACCCGCACTCCACCCACTGGCGACCTGCCTCCCCTCACCCCTCACTCCCATACTTACCTGCGGAGTCCAGCACAATGATCTTCTATGGGCCAGGAACACGTCTGCACTCTTCAAAACCGACCGCAAACTGAAGAAATGCCGATAGGCTGTATAATGGAATGAATAGAGTGTTTTCAACTTTAATGCATATCCCAGGCATTTTTGAGAATTTGGGCCCAAATTTTCAACATGGGGTTTTGGGACACCTTCTCATGAATCTTGCACTGTCATGATAAGTATTCGTCCTTAAAGGTGATTTCATAGTCACTGCATAGAATCACCTTTCAGGACTGAGTAACGAAATGACAGAGCCACTGTTCATGAGAGGAGCTCTCAAAAAGCCCATGTTGCAAGTTTGGTGGGGAAAATCCAAAAAATGACTATTTTATGAGTATACGTAGCAACTGCACAACGCACACTCGTAAGTTAGCACATTCACACTATTTTCATGCCAGATTCTCAACATTAGCATTTTACCACACCTTCTTGTGAACCGTACAGCTGTCATTTTTCACATCCTGCCCGAAATGTGTTTCGCACTTCTGGCGCAAAATAGCATGGTCGCTATGCGAAATTAGTGTTCAGGACACATTCCAAAAATGACAGTGACACTGTTCATGAGCAGAGGTCCTAAAATGCCTATGTTGAACATTTGGTGACAATACTCCGTAAAATGACTGTTTTACAAACGTGCGTAGCAACTGCACAACGTGCGCTCGTAAGTTAGCACATTGGCAATATTTTTATGCCACATTCTCAACATTGGCATTTTACCACACCTTCTTGTGAACCACACAGCTGTCATTTTTCACATCCTGGCTGAAATGTGTTTTCAAACTTATGGTGCAGAATAGCGCAGTCGCTATGCGAAATCACTGTTCGGGACACATTACGAAAATAACAGTGACACTGTTCATGAGCAGAGGTCCTAAAATGCCTGTGTTGAAAATTTGGTGACATTGCTCTTTAAAATGACTGTGTTACGAGCGTGCTTTGCGCAGTTTGCACGCATGCTCATAAGTTCGCAAACTTATATTTTCACTCCACATTTTCAACAGTGCCATTGTTCTGCACCTCCTAATGCACAGTACAGCTGTCATTTTTCACATCCTGACCAAAATCTGTTTTCGCAGTTCCAGTGCACAATAGAGCAGTTGCTGTGGAAAGCCCGTGTTTGAGACGCATTATGAAAATGGCAGTGACACTGTCTATTAGCAGATGTCCTAAAATGCCTATTTTGAAAATTTAGGGATGAAAGTCAATAAAATGAGTGTTTTACAAGCATGCATTGAACAGTTTGCACGCATGCTCGTGACTTTGTGAATCTGTAATACTTTCACTCCACCTGTTCATCATTGCCATTTTTCCATACCTCCTTATGAACAGTACAGCTGGCTGAAATGTGTTTTTGCATGTCCGGTGCAGAATTGCACGGTCGCTGTGCAAAATCACTTTTCAGACACTTTCAGGGAAATGACGGTGACACTATTCATCAGCAGAGGTCCTAAAATGTCTATGTTGAAAATTTGGTGGCAAATGTCCAGACAATGACTGTGTTGCAAGCGTGCATTGCACAGTTTCCATGCACCCTTGTAACTTTGTCAATCTGCAATATTTTCATGCCACATTTTCACCACTAGCATTTGTGCACACCTCATTATCAACAGTCCAGCTGCCATTTTCCACAGCCTGCCCAAAATGCATTTCCACAGCTCTGCCGCACAGTGACGTACTCACTGTGCAAAATCACTTTTTGGGACACATTAACAAACTCACAGTGCTATGCCTTTCCACCTCTGCCACTGCCAATGCCAGTGCGACAACATTCGGCATTGACAAATGCTTTTTATATTTCCCTAACTGTGGAACATATTTTGTTATACTTATCTAAAATATATTGTTTATTTTCCTCCATACTTACACAAGTGACAAATTTTCAATTTCTCTCCAGTCATATGCTGACAGCATCTGTCTAATTCGGGTATAGTCAGCTTTATTATAATTTTTTATTTTAGTTCTTCCAGCTCTGGGGATAGATTGGACTTGTTGTGGGAGCACAGAAAAGTGTCATCTGGGGGGGAATGCATTACTTTAGCTACTCACTGTAAAAAGGAAAAAGAATAGCGAGTGGATGCTTTACTTCCATGTATTTGGGATTTGGAGTGATAAATTTCACCTCACACAGATGTGCAGATTTGGAGGCTATTAAATTACCTGCTTGCACAATAGGGTCAATTCACAAATGCCTTCAGGCTGCATAGGGGCAGTGTGTAGACATTCCTAAAACTAAATGCCACAGTGGTGCTCTGCACACCCCCTGCCGCAATTATCATGGGCACCCTAACATTCCGCATGCTAGATCCCCAGGCAGCCACAGGTCACCATGCCAGGGTGGGATGGGGGCATGCCTGAGCTGCATGTATGCATGAAGGCATTTGCATGCTGTGCCAGCATGGGAAAACTGCATGAGGGGGACCCTACTATTGGTACTTATGCATCCCGCCAAAGGTTAACTGCGGGACATGCCGGCAATGGGTTCCCCCTGCACGCATAAGCATATACTTACTGTGCTGCCTGGGAGGGTAGAGGGTGGCTGTTTGGGTAAATGCCCTGTGCATACCCACAGTCCAGCTCCACACTGTCCCAGGACCACCTACAAGAGTGCAGCAGGGGATTAACGCTCTGACCTGTGATGGGCATTCCGCTGGATGCCTACCTGGATGGATATGCTCCTCTCCTGCTCTGCTGCATGCCGGGGGGGGGGGAGTCGGGCCTTGGTTCTGCTGTCCTGTAACAGTGAATGCTAGCTAGGGTGCATCAAGTGGGGGCTCAGATCCTCATGGGGAATCTATATGTGTTTTATGCATAATTTGTGAATAGGTCCCAATATGTGGATCTGCTGTGCGAAAAAGCAGAGCTATCCTTATTCTGAGAGAAAGTAGTTTATCTTGAGGAGGGAGAGAGAAAACAGGAGAATTACTTGCTCTAAGGCTTCAACACCAGGAAGCCTCTATAGTTATTATGGGTATCCAGGAGGGAGATGAATCACTTTTGCTTACCCAGCCAAGAGTCATAGATACAGTACATCCTTTTCCTCTTTTTATCATGAGCTTTATCAAGATAATCTGTGCCATTGGTATTTGGGTCAGCACAAAAATGAGTCCCTGCACTTCATCCACCTCCCTCAGTTAGTAAATATTCAAAATCACATCGGCCATATCTGATTAGGGAAGGAGAGATCCTGAAGGCCATACAAAATATGGCTTTAGATAAGGCCCCGGGTCCTAATAGATTTCCAGTTAACTTTTATAGACAGCATAGTGAAGAATTAGCACCTGTCTTGACCTGCGTCTTTAATTATATTCATGTATAAAGGATTCAAGATACATCTTTTTTTTATTAATCTGGATTATTCTACTTCTTGAATCCAGGAAGGATGCTACTCGTGACTAATTTTAGGCCAATTTCGTTCATAAGTACAGACATTAAGGTTCTTGCAAGATCCTGGCCACTAGGTTGGAGCAAGTCTGGGATGGGTTGATCAGTCCAAACAGCAGGACTTTGTGAAGTGGTGCAATTCCTGTGATAATTTTCAAAAATTGCATAATTCGGTGCTGGGTCCAGGAGAACAAGGTCTCTGAGCCCTGGTCTCTCTGGACACAGAAAAAGGATTTCATTGAATTTTGTGGACATTTGTATTTGCTGTTCTTGGGAAGTTTGGTTTTCCCTGTGACTTTACTGACTGGTTTGAGCTTTATATCAGAAGCCAAGAGCTAAATGTTATTGTGACAATCGTACATTCATGCACATTCTTTTTTGAGACTGGCGTTCAGCAAGGTTGCCCTTCTCTCAATTTTTATCTAATTGGTAATTACAACCTTGGCTCGATGACTCTACTCCAACCCTAGCATTAGAGGGACTACGCTTTGCCATTATGAATATAAAATTTCGCTTTATGCAGATGATACTTTACTTATATAGAAGATCCCATGCTTTCCATTCAGATGGACTTGCAAGAGTTGCTAGCCTTTAGCAAAATATCGGCCATAAACTCAGTATGCTCTAGGCATCAAGGTACAGAAAGTATGTGCCAAAGGCGCATACCCAACCGACGTACTGTAGCTCTGCACCCATGGTCAGGTATGCACAGGCCAGTATTCACTATCAACAGCCACCTGTGTGCAACTCTGCCCCACACTGTGCAGTTTCGTGGAGGGTGGATGGATGTGGACATGTGGACCAAGACGGACATCCAGTCAGATGCCTGTCTTGGGTCCCAGTCTGGATCCCTTGTGTCACAGAAAGAGGGCAGTGTAGGAGTCAAGACTCCAAACATTATAGCAAAGTCAGGCACATGCCCATTTGGCTACCCTCAGCCCTCCCCTCCTACTAGTGGGCTGGGGTAACATGGAGGCTAGATTCCTGGTCCTGCCATGGCCAGATGGTATCATCTGAGGGGATACACACTGGCTTATGGCAGGGTCCCACCTGCCATAACCTGCACCTCCAGTGCATAGCAGTATGTACCTTAGTGTATGGCACATACTGCAGGCACACCCACCCTCATAACTTCCCCCAGACCTACTGTGGTGGGAGGCAGCTGGGGTGGGGATCCAGTGTGCAACAGGCTTGAGCTCTGACTGTGAATGATGCCAATGGTCTGCTGCTTGGCATTCACACACAGAGTAACCTACTCACCTCAGATATTCGCTGCATAGGCAATGCACACGTTCGTAAATAGAGCCCAGTGTAAAGAAACCAAAGATCTCCCATTAAAATCTTGAGTTAATTAGCAGGAAATTATTCAGACTGGTCTCATTGAGAACCAAATTATTTCTTAAGGGTTAAAAATTTCTTGGCAATTATCAGCTCTCAAAAAGAATAATTTGGATCTCCTTATTGATACCTTAGTATGTGATCTATAAAGGTGGAAGGCCATAGCTATGACTTTCTTGGACTGGATTAATACAGTTAAAATGGATGTCTACCCTGTATTCTTTATTTTATGACCATGTTGAATACACCATTGCCATATCAATGGTTTGTCTGGTTCCATAGGATGCTATCCCAGTTCATATGGCATGGGAAAATTACCCAGTAGGCATACTTTATGCTTACAACAGCTAAAGAGGTGGGCGGTCTTCGCTCACCTAATTTTTGGTTACATTATCTGGCCTCTCGAGGTGCAAAATATCTTTGATGGGGGCACTCACATCAATTTTATATCAACAAGGGTTACACACCTTAATGACTCCATGTTGAAAAGGAGCTTTATCATCAGTGGGGTTCATCTCTTTTGGGCCTTTTGTATTTTGCTACATCTAAAATACCTAAAGCACTTTGTATTACATAGAAGTTGACGGCAGATAAGGACCGCAAGGCCCATCCAGTCTGCCCATTTCTTTTTCTACCTTATAAATGTGCCATCGGCCTTTGCTCTGTCAGTGACCTATCTATTCATAGTCATTTGTATTGCTCCCTTATGCCTATCCCATGCCTGTTTGAAGCCCTGCACTGTATTCATAGCCACCACTTCTTGTGGTAAGCCATTCCATGCATCTACCACCCTTTCTGTGAAAAAGAATTTCCTCACATTCCCCTTAATCGCCTCCCTCTAATCTCATGCTGTGTCCTCTTGTCCTGCTATTTTTCTTATATTTAAACATGTTAGACTCTTTCACCTTGTTTATGCCCTTAAGGTGTTTAAATGTCTCGATCATATCACCTCTCTCCCTCCTTTGCTCAAGGGTATACATATTGAGCTCTGTTAATCTGTCCTCATATGTCTTCTAGTGCAGTCCCTGCACCATTTTGGTTGCCCTTCTCTGGACTGCCTCAATTTGGTTAATGTCCTTGTGAAGGTGTGGCCTCCAATACTGCCAGTACTCCAGATGGGGCCTAACCAATGTCTTGTACAGAGGGATTATTACCTCCCTCTTACGACTTGTGATACCCCTACTAATACACCCTAACACCCCCTAGCTTACCTACTGCTTTAGAGGTCTGCTTGATGATTTTAGGTCATCAGTGATGATGATGCCCAAGTCTCTTTCTTCCTTTGTGACTGCTAGCAACTCCTCCCAGCCTATAAGTGGCTCAGGGTTTCTCTTCCCTATGTGCATGATTTTGCACTTCTTTGCATTAAATCCAGTTGCCACTCTTCTGACCATTCTGCTAGTTTATCAGATCTCTTCTCATTCTGCCCACCCCATCTGGATCATCTACTCTGTTGCAGATCTTGGTGTCATCTGCAAACAGACAAGCCTTACCCTCTAGTCCATCTGCAAGGTCACTAATGAAGATGTTGAATAGGACTGGCCCCAGGACTGATCCTAGGTACCCACTTGTGACTTGCATCTCTTCTGACTGTATACCATTTACTACCACTCTCTGTTTTCTGCCAGTCAACCAGTTTGCCACCCAGTTGACCAACTTCTGACCCACCCCGAGCCTACCCAGCTTATTTATCAATCTTCTATGTGGAACAGTGTCAAAAGCTTTGCTGAAGTCAAGGTAGGCGACATCAACTGCTCCCCCTTGGTCCACCACTCTGGTTACCCAGTCAAAGAAATCTATGAGATTAGTTTGACAGGACCTTCCTTTTGTAAACCCATGCTGCCTTGGATCCTGTGCCCCTATGGATTCCAGGTGTTGCACTATCCTTTCCTTAAGGAGTGCCTCCATAATCTTGCCCACTACTGAGGTAAGACTGACCGGTCTGTAGTTCCCCGCCTCCTCCCTGCTACCACTCTTGTGGAGTGGGATCACATGAGCCCTTCTCCAGTCTTCTGGGACCTCTCCTGTGCTCAGAGACTCACTAAACAATTCTGCTAATGGCTCTGCTGGTTCCTCCTTTAGCTCCTTAAGTACCCTGGGATGTATGCCATCAGGTCCCATTGCCTTATCCACCCTGAGCTTAGCAAGCTCTTGTAGGACCCTTTCTTTTGTGAAGGGAGTGGTGCTCACCTCCCTCCCCCTGTGTCCATGATGCTGAGCTGTGGGCTCTGCCCTACCTTCTCTTCAGTAAATACTGAGCAAAAGTATCTATTTAGGATAGATGCCTTTACAGGGTCCTCCTCCACACTGCCCTTTTCTCCATTAAGCTTAGCAATACCCCCTCTGGACTTTCTCCTTTCACTAATGTATCTATAGAAAGTCTTGTCACCTTCTTTTACTGTTCGTGCTAGTGTTTCCTCAGTTTTGGACTTTGCCTGCCTTACTGCCTTACCTGCTTCCCTTAGGGCAGTTTGGTATGCCTCCCTATCTTCATCCCGCTGTGTTCCCTTATATTTTCTGAAGGCCAGCCTTTTGGCTCTGACCTTTTCTGCTACTGTATTTGAGAACCAAAGTGGTTTCCCTCTTCTTTTGCACTTCTTTTCTGTCTAACACAATGGGATGTTGCTTCAAGTATTGTATCCTTAATGCTTGCCCACTTTGCCTGTACCTCCTCACCTGTGTTTCTTTTTGCCAGGGCTAGCTTAACTCTGTTGGCCATCTTATCAAAGTCAGCTCCTCTGAAGTCCCATATTTTTGCCTTGGAATGGGATGATTTAGATGTAGTAGCCAAATTGAACCATACCATGTGATGGTCACTGGCCTCAGGTGACCTTCTACCTGGAGATCTGTGATCCCTTCTTTGTTAGTCAGTACTAGATCTAGGATAGCCCTGTCTCTTGTGGGTTGCTGTACCAGTTGTTTGAGGCCCTCCCCCTGCAGGGAATCCACTATGAGTCTAGTTCTGGCAGATGTTCCTGCTGGTATTGACCAATCTGTATCTGGCATGTTGAAGTCTCCCATTATCAGAACCTCCCCTTACCCTATATACCCTTACCAGTATATTACCCTGGTATACTGGTCTGTGCAAGCACACGGACCACTAGGCACCTTCTTGAGCCTTGATTTTACACATTTTTTATCTCAGCCACTCCGTGGCAATGCTAATTTTGTAATTGCTCACAACCCTATTCCAGATTCCCAGTGGTTTGAAGTTTCAGATCTGAGATTTGACCATTTTGTTCTTAATGGTAGG
Organism: Neoceratodus forsteri; assembly: GCA_016271365.2. Taxonomy (NCBI): domain Eukaryota; kingdom Metazoa; phylum Chordata; order Ceratodontiformes; family Ceratodontidae; genus Neoceratodus; species Neoceratodus forsteri. The sequence continues at coordinate 1,279,701,465 of CM057454.1, forward strand.
AAATGTTCGTATCCATGTTTTCAGGCACAACACTTCCTTTTTGGGAATAAATATTTCCTTTTTTATCAGACTGTAGATTCTATTGGGGCTCATATGGGACTGCAACCCTGTGATAGCTGTGGTCAAATCACACATGGGCAATTTCTGCATGTGGTCTCAAAATCCCATGATATAGCTCAATTGTATAAACATTTACAGTTACCAGACCCCCAGAGCTTGGTAGAGACTTGTTATTACAGGTAGGGTGAATTTAAACTTGATCTGTCTTTTGCAGATTGGTGAAAAGTTTTGAAGGACTGACATAAATATCTCGGAAAGACATGTATAAATCATTACAGTTTAAGATCTTACTTAATTTATATTTGACACCTAACACATTGTTTACTCTGTGGAAACTGACATCCTGTCAGTGTACTAGATATGGAATAGCGAATTCCTTACAGAACTAATTATGTGAAATATTTTCATGCTGCACTCAAAACTATTCATGTGATATGCATGCGGCAAGCATGATTTAGATGTTAAATTGGAACCAACTGCATGCATTTGGCTTGCATGCAGCAAGCAAGTGTGGAAAGCATGCTTTTTATGTTAAATTGGAACAGACTGCACGCATGTGGCATACTTACAAAATACAAGTGGTCACTGATAAGTGCACACAAAAAAGTTAAGTGACTTGCTCAGGATCACACCTCATGCCACATTGCAACCCTAGTGGGTGATTAACCATGAAAGGCACATTAAGTTGAAGCTTGTTTCCAGGTGTGACCTGGGAGCACAAGGAAGTTAAGTGACTGGCCCAGAGTCACATAGTATTCAAGTGGGGGCAGTGGGATTCAAACCCAGATCTCCAGGTTGGCTGCTCAGAGCCCTAAATCTCTGCACTATACTGCCTCCCTTTTCTATGCCTGCCATTGTCTATGCCAACAATTTCTAAACACTCTCAAGTACTGTAATACATTTCATATGTACAGAAGTACTGATTTATTTTAGCACAAAAAACTTCTTGCAAGCAGCAGGCTGTTATTAAATATTATGCATGGGAGGAGAAGGGGTTCGGGGAATTTAATGGCATTTAAACTGCTCAGATCCCTCATATTTGGCCAACAATTTGAAGTGGCACAGCACCTTCATTTGTTAGGTGTCTGGGATTCTAACAACTACTTTTGATTTTTATTGTTATTTTAAATCAAAATTATTGGCGACTGAGATAAGAACTTTTATCCTAGGGCTTCTTATCAGTTCACTTCAAGCTGGAATTTCAAGATTTATTTTCACAATTGTATTTCTATGACCACCTGACAGGCATATGTTGCACCTGGGGCTCTCTGTCTAGGCAACCAGGAGTCTCGGAGTGTTCCCTCGAGGGTAAAGGTCTGATATTTCTGGCATAGGCCAGGGGCCTCAACCTTAATCACCTTTGCAGTGATTTAACCATCAAATCTACACACACTACACTAGTAGTGACATACCATCTGCTTGGAGCTTGTTTGTGCATATTTGGGCTCCCTGGCAGTGAAAGGGTTATATCATGGCCACTGTTCTCATTGTGGGATTAGTGGAAATTTCTGCTAACTTCCCTTTGTTACTGGTTATGGTTCACTGTTTGAACACTGTTACTTAATATGTTTTGGATTTTGTCTTTACATCCTGGGGAGGCTGTACTGGAGGGAGTGCTTGTGGGGGAGGAGGGAATTTCTTGGATGATACTGATAACTGTTTTTAAATATGGCTGCACTTAACATGTGTTCTGTTAATGTCAAGGGCATTAATAATGTGATCAAAAGAGCCATAATTTTTTAAGAACATAGAAGGGTAAATTGTGATATAGCATGTAATCAGGAAGTGAGACTTTTAACCCCTGAATATTTTTTTATTTTATTTTATTGTTGATAAATTAAAATTGTCATCGCAATTATAGAAGAACATTCAATTAAAACGTTCTATTTTCACAATAATTATTTCAGTTCATATTATATGTGAATTATTAACATTTTCTACCTCTTTTACTATACAATTATCTAATAAAAATAAAAGAGGAAGAAAGAAAGGTTACAACTAATATTTTAGACTTTCCTCTCATTGCTCTTTTCCCTATTTACTCTACCCCTAAGGACTCCATCCTGTCTCTACATCAGCATTTCCTCCACACTCATTCTTGGAACTCTTTTTTCATGCATGTTATAAACTTTAACCTAGTAAAGCATTAGTCATTGTTCAATACTACACTTAATTGGGAGTTGTTCTAATTCCTGTCTGACCATACATGAGGCCGCACCTCTCGGTAAACCCAGTAAACATTTATAGAATCTGTTCATCATTGTTTCTAATCCTTCGGTATTATCTAGCCCCATGTTTCAGCCCCATAGAGAATCTGTGTCCAAACCTTTGCATTTAATGCCCTTAATGGGCCTTTAACTGAGTGACCCCTGTATTTATAAATTAATCTTGCTATTGAAGGCATCACTTGATTTATTTTGAGTACTGTAGAAGCAATGTGTTCTTTCCAATTTAAATTATATGTATATGTTATTCCTAAATATTTGTTTTTACATATTTAATATCATATTTATTACACTTCAGGGTGCACATCTTGCCAATTCTAAGTGGATATTTATTGAATATCATATATTTTGTTTTGTTAAAATTTATCTCTAGAGAGGTCTTGTACACTCTTTGTAAAATTTGTCTGTACTCTTCTTTATTCCCATGTAGCTTGTTGATATCAAGACAACATCATCAGTATTATGTCCGGTAGGGGCACCACCTGGAACCCAGACATGGCATGTGCAACTCTGTGTCCCTTAAACCCTCAAGTGCCTTATTCAAAAATATGTTAAACAGGATTGGAAAGAGAACATATCCTTACCTAAGTCTAATGTTGGTTGAACATGTAGGGGTACAGTCTCCTTTATTATATCTGATCAAAGCATAGTTATCCCCATATAAAATTTTGATCATGTTCAAAATGGCTGTTTCTAGGCCATGACTACCTAGGACATCCCACAGTTCACTCCTTTTTACTCTGTTGAATGCAACCCTAAGGTTGAAAAATGCACAAAATAGTCTTTGATTTTTAATTTGGGTGTGCTTATGTAATAAATGTGTCAGAACGAAGCATTGATCAAGTGTTGAGTGCTCTGGAATAAAGCCAGCTTGTGCTTCACCTAACAACCTCTCTTTATCTAACCATGTCATTATTCTGTTAATTCTCAAAAATTGTTTACAAAAATCATATTTATCTAATAGGCTAATTGGCCTACAGTTACTTGGGGCTGCCCAATCTCCTTTCTTATACATGGGGATAATTATGTTTTCTCTCCATATCTGGGGTATTCTGCCTGTTTGTATTATGTAGTTAAATAGTCCCAGAATCACTGGGGTCCATAAAACTGGGTCATCAAGTATGATGTCCATTGGAATTCTGTCTGGGCTAGGTACCGTATGTCTTATCTCATGCTGGATGGCCATAATTACTTCTACTTCCATGATTTTTTGAGTGAACGTTATCGATTCACCATTCATCCCAGTATAATCAAGATCCTGGTCATGGAAAAGTTCTCTAAAATGTAATTCCCATGTTGATGGGTCAATGTAATTTTCAATATTCTCAGGCACCGCATCCCATCCGTTAGCTACCATTTGCCAGAATTTTTTATTATTGTTTTCTCTCGCAGCCTTTTCAAATTGGTCCTATATTATTTTCCTCTAATTACGCATGTTTCTTTCCAGAAGTGTTTTATATTCTTTCCGTCGTTTATTTATTCTGAATTTGTTTGTCTTTCTTGGCCATTTGTGTGCAAGTCTTGCACATCTATTTACTTCTTTTTTGCATTTTTCACATTCTCCGTCAAACCATTTACTCCCTTTATTTTCCTTACTTAAAGATACTTTTAATATTAATGATGAGATGTCTCTCATAACTTGTTCAGATTTCATAAAACATTCTTCTGCTGTCTTTTGTTGTTCTATTTTAATTATTTCTTCCATGATTCCATATTCATTTAATAACTGGATTGATTTAAAATCCTCTAATAATTCCCATGTTACCTCGCTTTTAACCCTTCTTTATTTTTCAACTTATTGGTTGATGGCAGACATAGATCTAGTTTCATTTCCAATGGGTTGTGTTCACTTTCGGATCTTCTGCCTATTCTGAAATTTTTCAGTAATATTATTGTATTAACTAAAACCCAAGAAAGGTTGATTTTTGAGGCACCCCTACATCCCATGTAGGTAAATGCCCCATTATGATCACCCCTTCTGCGACCATTTACCAGGATCAGCTCATTATTCTCCAGATCTCTAATTAATTTTGACCCTCTTTCACAGCTTTGTGTGTCCTTAGACTTTCTATCTATGTTTAGGGTATGGGAACCCAGAGCTGCACATGCATTAAGTCATCTGGGAGTTCCAGGCTGTTCTCCACCCTGGCATTGAAACATAGACACGTAGAAACATAGACTTTGATGGCAGATAAGGACCGCTTGGCCCACCTAGTCTGACCATTTTCCTACCTACAGGATAAGCTGCAGATCCTAGTTAACCAACAGCCTATTTCTTCCTACCCCCACAAGAATTGCCTTATGTCTGTCCCATGCATTCTTGAATTCTCCCACAGTTTTAGACCCCACAACCTCCTCAGGAAGGCTGTTCCATGTGTCCACCACCCACTCTGTGAAACAATACTTCCTCACAACTTCCTCACACTGCCCCTCAGCTGTCCACCCTCTATCTTCAAATTGTGTCTCCTTGTTCTTGCACATCCCTTTTTCTGAAATATGCTACCCTCTTGGAATTTTGTTGATTCCACTGAGATATTTAAAAGTTTCTATATTATCCCCCCTCTTCCTGCTTTCCTCAATGGTATACATATTAAGCTCCTTTAGTCTCTCCTTATATGGCTTCTCTTGCAGACCCTGCACCATTTTAGTTGCCCTTCTCTGGACTGCCTCCATCCTGTCTATGTTTTTGCAGAGATGGGGTCTCCAGAACTGGATGCAGTACTCCAGATGGGGTCTCACCAACTGTCTATGCAGAGGGATAACAACTTCCTGTTTTCTGCTGGTGATGCCTTTCCCTATATATCCCAGTATCCCCCAGCCCTCCCTACTGCCTTCTTACATTTCCTGCCAACCTTAAGGTTATCTGATATGATTACTCCCAAGTCCCTTTCCATTTTTGTTGTGGTTACTACCCCCCTCCACTGTGAACTCTTCTCCTGGGTTTTTGCTTCCAGGTGCATTATTTTGCACTTCTTTGCATTGAATCCAAGCTGCCATATTTCTGACCATTCCTCCAGTATTGCCAAGTCCCTTCTCATCCTTCCCACACCTCCTTGTGCATCAACCCTATTGCAGATCTTCATGTCATCTGCAAAGAGGCATACTTTTCCTTCCAGTCCATCTGCAATGTCACTTATAAAGACATTAAAAAGGACTGGACTGAATACTGAACCCTGTGGTACCCCACTAGTAACCCCTTTCTTCAGCATGGACTCCATTTACAATTACCTTCTGTGTCCTGTTGACCAGCCAATGTTTTACCCAGGCTACCACCCTGGGACCCACTCCCAGGCTGGTTAATTTGTTCATTCCTCTTTTGTGTGGGACTGTGTCAAATGCCTTGCTAAAGTCTAGGTAGGCCATGTCCACAGCCCCTTCCTTGTCTATTACTTTGGTCACCCCTGGCCTCTAGGTACTCAAAAATGCTTTCCTTCAGAAGTGATTACATCACTGTTCCTACCACAGAGGTCAAACTGACAGGTCTGTAGTTTCCTGTCTCTGTCTTGCTCCCACTTTTGTGAAGGGGATCACATCCATCTTCCTCTAGTCCTCGGGTACCACACCATCCTCCCATGATTTGTTAAAAAGGGTAGTCAGTGGTGTCACTAGTTCTCCCCATAATTCTTTTAGAATTATGGGGTGAATCCCATCAGGCCCCACTGGTTTGTCCACCTTCAGTTTTAGGAGTTCTTGCAGAACCCTTTCTTCTGTGAAAGGAGTGGAATCAACCCCCCTATCAAGAGTGCTTCTGTTAATTGGATTAGACACTTTCCTCTCCTCTTTTGTGAATACTGAGCAGAAATATTTGCTCAGTATCCCTGTTTTTTCACTGTCCCCCTCTGCCCACCCACTGTTCATTCTATTCAGCCTCACTATCCCTCCCTTTGTCTTTCTATGCTCTCTGATGTACCTATAAAAGGTTTTATCCCCCTTCTTAACTGATTTGGCTATCTTTTCCTCAGTTTGTGCCTTTGCTATTCTGACTTCCCTCCCTGCTTCCTTCTGCCTTAACTGGTGCAGCTCTCTTTCCTGCTCCTTCTGTGTTTCCTTATACTCCCTGAATGCTATCTTTTTCTCCCTGACTTTCCCAGCCACCTCTTTTGAGAACTATTGTGACTTTTTCTTTCATTTTGATTTGTTTATTTGCTTCACACAAAGGCTTGTTTCCTGTGTGATGTCAGTTTTGGTGTTTCCCCATTGTTGCGCCACCCTACCTTCTTGCCTGTTTGCTAGGGCTTTTCTAAGGCACTCTCCAATCTTGCCAAAGTCAGCCCTCCTGAAGTTCAGTACCCTCACTTTTGTATGGCTTGACTCTGTAGCTGAGTTTATCATAAACCACATTGTTTGGCGGTCACTTGTTCCCAGATGACTACCCACTTGCAGATCTGAATCCTCTCACTATCCCCATTTAAGAATACAAGGTCAAAGATTGCTCCCTCATGAGTGGGTTCTAAAACTAGCTATCTGAGTACTGCCCTCTGTAGGGCATCGAGAATGGCCCTGCTCTTGGATGTGGCTGCAGTAAAGGTGCTCCAGTTAACATCTGGCATATTCAGACCCCTCATCAACAGTATCTCCCATTTCATTGCCATCCTTTTTTTTTCATTTATTAAGCTTTATTAATGTAGCATTTTTACAACCATGATCCATACAGGCAGCATGTAAATACATTAAACAGAGGAATAATCATAAATAAAAGATTAACACATATTCGTTGTATGAAATACATAGTTAGAAGTCATAATGTGAGAAAATCCTGGAACATAATGTTGTTGCCTGTATCCTACCCTCTTCCCCCTCCCTTCTACCCTCCCCGGTCTGCCACTTGATATTAACCGAGGTTGGTTATTTATTTATTTTTTTATTAAAAAAAAAGAAAAAGGATTCCAAAACTCAAAACCCTACTAAATGCAGTAATCTTCAAAAGGGAAAATAAAAATCTCCAATGTCTACTGAATTGATAAAAGGTTATACAAAGATTCCCATCTTACTTTATATTTATCCATCCTATTATTAACTCCAGCAATGATGAATTCTGCTTGCAAAGCGAACATGATTTCCTTATACCATTCCATGTAAACAGGGACATTAGGCTCCAACCAATGCCTCAAAATTACTTTCTTGGCACAACTTGATATTAAGGCCATATGTGCTCTCTTCTGAATCTCTTGTAGCCCTGTGTAATCACCCAAAATACAAATTTCTGGGTTAAAATTATCTGATAGTGCAAGAAGTGGATCAAGATGATTTTGAATGCAACACCAAAAAGGAGGGATTTTGTCACATGACCACAACATATGAAGCAAATCCGCAGGGGTTTTTGTCATTTGGGGCATTGGTTAGAGGAACCCCTTCCCATTTGATGAAGTTTAACCGGTGTATAAAATAAATTATGATTAATATAAAATTGCATAAGTCTGTACCTGTGCCATTTAATATACTTATATAAATGTTTCCAAATTTTTGACCAGTTCCATGGAGGGGAAGTCGCTGTTAATGCATTATCCCACCAATAGAACCTCTTGCCTTCTAAAGAGGCAACCTTTCCCAGGAGAAATTTGTAAGAGTAGGATATTATATGAGGGAAGGGGATAGAACTAATATAAGGGAATAAAAGAGACATGAAGGGACTTTCCCATTCCCCTGAACCAAAAAAATGTGTCAACATGTGGGATATCTGAAAGTATTTGAAAAAAATTGTGGCAGGCAAATTGAACAGGGTACTGGCAACCCTAGAGGGGAGCAACTTTTTATCCTGGACTAATTGATTCACTCTTAATATTCCCATATCAGGCCAAAAAAGATGAGGCCTGATTACCTTACCCGAAATTAGAAGATTTGGGTTTAAGAATAGGGGTTAGGCAGTATCTTTGTAGGCATCCACTTTGAGGAACGTAATTAACTGATGATGTGTATGAATTGAGGAACTTAATGGTGTTTCCTTTAGGGATTTAGGGAGATTTTTTCTAACAATAAAAGGAAGGGCCTTTGGGTCAATGTTTTTTTTCAAAACAAAGTGCTTGTTCTATTTTAACCCAGAAGGGATAATATTCGGGAGCTAAACTCTTCTCTGGTGTTTGCATCCAATACCATACCCTAGTCAGATGTATGGCTAGGTAATATAAGTAAAAATTAGGGACTTGAAGACCACCATCAGTTTTTGGATGGGTGAGTTTATAATAACTTCTTCTAACTTTTTTCTCTTGCCATATAAAAATGTTGATTATTCTTTGTATCTGAGAGAACCATGCTAATGGAAGAGCCCCACTGAACATTTGTAAGGGATATAATAACTGGGGTAAAACATTAATTTTTATTATATTCAAACGTCCCCATATAGAAAGAGATAGTTTTGACCAGCATCTAAGATCATCTGTTATAACTTTAACTAAAGCATCCAAATTAAGTTTTTTCACGATATGGGGAGAGGAATGAAGGTAGAACCCTAAATATTTAAATTTGTCAGAATTCCATTGAAGCTCCGATTGTTCAATGTTGGTTCTAATCATGTATTTATTGAGGGGAAATACCTCTGTTTTCCCAATGATTAACCTTGTTAATTTGAAATTACCTCAGATTGAGAGATAATATGAAAGACAGCAGATAAAGACTGAATGGGATTAGAAATATGAAGTAGTAAATCATCTGCATAGACAAAGATTTTATATTTCGTATTACTTATTGATATACCAGAAGCCAACGCTGAATTCTTAATTTTCCTGATATGAGGTTCTAAATATAAATTGAAAAGGAAGAGAGAAAAGAGACATCCCTGATGGGTACCTTGAAATAAAGTGAAAGATGTGGAAAGAATGCCATTACATTGAATTTGGGCTGATGAGAAAGTGTATAAAATGTTAACCCATTGTATAAAGTCATTTGGGAAGTGATATTTTGGTAATAACCTTAAAAGATAATCCCAAGAAACCCTGTCACAGGCTTTCTATGCATCCAGAGAAACCAGTGCTACTACAGCAGATGTGTCCCTGGATACAGAGATGAGATATGCTATTTTCCTAAGGTGATCAGACGAAAGTCTTCCCTTTACAAACCCTACCTGCTCTGTACTTATCAGGGGATCCCAAACCTGGCCCAACCTAGAAGCAAGAAGTTTTGCAAGTATTTTAAGGTCCACATTAATTAAGGAAATTGGTCTGTAATTGGGAATCAAAAGGGGATCTTTGCTGGGTTTAGGGATAACGGTGATTATAGCTCGAGTCAGTGAGGTGTCAGATATACCTTTCTCAAAAGTATAATGAAAGGTGTCTAAAAGAATAGGGGAGATTATCTCTTTAAATTTCTGAGAAAAATTTGTAGTGAAACCGTCTGGGCCGGGGGACTTACTCGGGGAAAGGGAATCTATGGCCTCCCAAATTTCCATTAAGGTGATAGGGGCTTTTAAAAAATTAGCCTGGGTATCCGATAAGGTTGGGAGATCAATGTCTTGAATGAAGTGTTCTAATTGTTGGGATGTGGTGGGGAGTACAGATGCCAAATATAGTTGTCAGTAGTAATCTTGGAAAGCATTCGCAATGTCTGGGGGGCAGGTTCAGAGATCTCCTGAAGTTGAGTAAATAGAAGTAATTATTTTATCCGTTATTTGGTTACGAAGCCGAAGAGCCATAAGCCTGCCCGCCCTTTCTCCATGACCAAAATAGGATATTTTAGAATGAAGCATAAGAAATTCGTCCTTCTCTGCTATTAGTTAATTATATTGTGCTCGAAGAGACTCCACTTTTACCCAATCCTCTATAGGAGCTGAAGGGAGGAGTTGTCTCTCCAGGTTTTCTATCTGTGTTAGAATGGAAGAGAGGGCAGCTGCCCTCTGCTTCTTATGCTTAGTCACTAAGCAAATTAGCTCACCTCTTAGTGCACATTTCAGTGAGCCCCATAAAAAATCTTTTTTAGGCATGGATGGGACATTAATTTCCATAAAGTTGGAAATGAATTTTTGAAGGAATTGTGTTTGATCCTCAGATTTCAGAAGTTGATTATTTAACTTCCAAATTCTGTCTCTTTGAATGTTGGGGGATAGATTCAGATGGAGATGGACTGTACGGTGGTCTTAAATAACTTTTGATGAGTAGAAGGTCTGAACGACCCTGGAAAGATGTTCAACGGTTATAAGAAAATAATCTATCTGGGAAAAAGAATGATGGGGAAGTGAGTGAAATGAAAATTCTTTATTTTCTGGATACATTATCCTCCAAGGGTCTGTCAGGCCGAAAGAGTTCATTAGCTCATGTAAGGTCTTCTGTCCAGGTGATAACTTTTGCCGAATCTAACCCGATCTGTCCAGGAAGTTGGATATCACTTGGTTCCAATCACCACCTAGTATAATTGGAAGCACGGTCCAGGGAGCAAGAAGAGTCATGAGGTTTGTAAAAAAACAACAGGGTCATCACAATTAGGTCCATAAATGGACCCTAAAACCAATTCAGAATTGCCCAGAAGGGTCTTCAATAAAATAAATCTACCCTCAGGGTCCGTAATTTGTTGTATAAGTCGAAATGGGACTCTACGGGCTATCAGAATAGCAAACCCTCTTCTGCGGGAGTCAATACCTGAACCATATACTTACCCCACCCAATTTCTACATAAATATTGAATATGATTAACCCAAAGGTGTGTTTCCTGCAAAAAGGCCACGTCAATTTGTAAGCTTTTTAAATGAAGTAAGACCTTAGATCTCTTGGCTGGAGTCTGAGCACCTTTTATATTCCAGGATCAATATTTAATGTTTGCCATGACAAAATGATGGGATATTGTGGAATACAATAAAGGACAAAGAAGAAAATATAACCATTCCTGATTTTAGAAAATTAAAAATAATTGACCCTCCTTTAGTGGCAGACAACTCCATAATTGTTTTCCTTCCTCCTTCCCCCCCTTCCCAAAGTACAAACCCTTGTAGCTAGGACTTGAAAGACCTAGTTCAGGACCCCACAAATTATAATAAAACAATACTGCACTTATAACAATCCCAAATTGGGATAGTGATTTAGGAGGTTCAAACCCCATTGTATGAAACATGACTGCTTTTCCTGCAGCAAACAATTCAGCATCCCCCCCACCCCAACCTATTACCTAAATATTACAGTAAACCATTAACAGTTACCTATGCCTAAACCAGGTGTGTAACCTAACTCTCTGTCTACCTATTATAGAAAAAATCAACAACATTAACTGGTCTTATTCATTTGTTAAACAACCCAGTGGTGATCTGAACACTTCCGATCAGACTCAATAGTTCTCTAAATTCTAAAAAAAAAAAAAAAAATAAAACCTTAGTGATACCCCTCTGCAATATTTCAGAGATGTCACTTTCCATTGCTGACCTTGTAACAGAAGTAACCACTCAGGGAGAAGAAAAACAATGTAAACATTAAAATAAAAAATTCCAAAAGGGAACCCCCTGTAGTTTAGTCAAGCATTATTATCCACAGCCAGTCTTGTAATAGATCAAACTACTTTAGCAATCAATAACCCCAAATAATAACTTCTAATATGAAGTGTTATCCTTAGTGTTACCCCTCTGAGATATGTCAGAGATGTCACTTTCCATTGCTGACCTTGTAACAGAAGTAACCACTCGGGGAGAAGAAAAACAATAAAAGTATTAAAAGAAAAATTCCAAAAGGGAACCCCCTGTAGTTTAGTCAAGCATTATTAACCACAGCCAGTCTTGTAAAGATCAGACTACTTTAACAATCAATGACCCCAAATAATTACTTCTAATATGAAAGTAGAATATGTTACAGGGCACAGCATGGCCAATTTATATTGATCAAGCTACTGGGTTAAAATTCAACTCAGTGAACATATTGAAAGACCATGTCTTATTTCTGGTATTTCCTAGACCACACAGATGGTTTGAAAAAGTGCAGGAGCAATAGCCCGGTTTAATACTGTGCGGGGGGCCGAAAAAAACTTGCAGCAACTGCACGATCGTGCACATCTTTGTGCAGTCTAAAGTGATCTCCCCATCTTTTTTTTTTTAAATAACTGAAATAACCCCAGGCTACAATAAAACAAAATCTTCTTAGGCTTTTCCAGAGCCCAAAGAATCAGTAATTCTAACGGGGATCTTGCAACTAGCCCACCCAAAAAAAACAACCTTTATGAGGTACTTCAGGGCAGACAAACCAAAACAAAAGAAAAATAACCAAATCTCGTAAAGGAACAAGAAAAAGAAACAAAAAAAAGAGAGGAAAATACTCCTGCTGAGTCAGAACAAAGTCACAGTTGAACCTCTGCCTCTGGAGAGCACCTAATTAAAGCCTTCCACCCAAATGGATAGCAGGGGCAAACAAACTGTATTCAAACTTTCATCTGAAGCATCTTCAGTCTGCTTCAACCACTCCCAATGGACATATTACGTAGAAATCTCAGCGCGAGGTGAAAAGATCCGGGAAGAGGGCTATCAGTTCTCCCTTAGCCTGCTCTGCATTGTCGAAAGTTTTCCAACTGCCTGAACATAATACCAATAATCTGGCAGGGTAGAGCATCAGAAATTTTATTCCAGCAGCTATTAATTTGGTAACGGCAGGATGGTACTCAACCCTTTTTTGACGATTGGCAACTGGCAGGTCTTGGGAAAACTGAATCAGGGCATCTTCCCATTTAACTTCTTGCAAATCTTTGACTGCTGACAGATCATGTTGGCGATCAAGATAATGCAGCAACTTTAGGACAAACAGCCTAGGCTTTGCACCAGCAGGGAGTTTAGGCCTTAGAGATCTGTGCACTCTTTCCACTACATAAGTTGTCGAATGTGCAGGGAAGCCTGCAATTTTCATGAGCAGCCTCTGCGCAAATGTAACTGGCGACTGATCTTCCACTTCTTCTGAGAGACCAAAAATCACCAGGTTATTACGCCTGTTTCAGCTCTCCATGTCCTCCAATTTTAGCTCCAATTTTTGCAGCTTGTGCCTGATGGAAGTCATTTCTGTCTCCGTTTGAGTTTTCCAGGATTCAAGTGAAGCCGTGCAAACAGAAACATCCGAGAGTGCTTTGTTGGTTTCCTTAAGCTCAGCTGCATTTCTTTCATATCAGAGGCAAAATCTGCTTTAAGTGTAGCCATTTCAGCTAGGAATCTATCCTCGGAGAGTGGAGCTGCAGTCACAGGAGGCTGTGGATCCTTTCCAGCAGTAGCGGTATGAGTTTTAGCATGTTTCGCTTGCTTATCTGGTATATTAGGCGGCGTTCTGGCTGGGAGGGCCTGCTTCATTTCGGCCTCCATTTCTTGTAATTTACACTGCTGGACTGTTCCAGTCGGCATCCGATTCCAGCCCAGACCAGAGTAAAATGAGTAGAGATCGAAATTAGAGTACGTATTAGCGATTTACTGACTTTAGAAACAAAATTAGATAGTTGGGGAGGGAGCGCAAGTACAATCTGTCCACTCAGGAAGATAGCATCACATGATCCCCAATTTTATTGCCATCCTAAGGATGCCTTCTGTCATATTCTTGTTCACTCCCTCCCCTCAAGATGGGAGTCTGTCTACAACCCGTTTGTGGATTGTGGTGCCATTTCCAGTCTCCAGTGTGACCCACAGTGCCTACTCTCCTCCCTGTTTACTCTTTTGTTCCATTGCTTTTATCCCTTCCCTTACATAGAGAGCTACTCCCCCTCCTTCTCCCCTCCTTGTCTCTCCTGTAGGTTGTGTACCCTGGTATGTTAATATCCCAATCATGGTTTTCTGTGCACCATGTTTCTGTGACTGCCATGATATGCAGGCATCCCTTTTTCATCAAGGCCACCAATTCAGGGAGCTTGTTGCCAAGACTATGGGTGTTGGTACTCATTACCCTCCATTTCTTGATATCCTAACCCCTTTTTGCCCCATCCCTGTCCTTACTGCCTTAGTCATTTTCTCCATTTACCCCTGCCCTTCTCCCTATCGGCATCTCTATCTTGGTGTTTACCTCACTTACTACCCTGATTTTTTGGGGAGGGTTAGGATGTCCGTTCTTCTTTCCAGTGCCTCCTCCCCCCTCCCCCGGCTAGTTTAATCACCAAGAACAGTAATTCCAGAAGCTGGGGCATCTGTAGTACAATCTTCTATCAAATTTATTAATTTCTCTATGCCTCCCTTATCTGCATAGCTTGATCTCTTTGGAGGGAGAGAGACATTTATGATAAAAAAATACTTTTTTTATTTATTAGCATTCAAACTGGCAAGATGTGCTCAGAATCAAGGTGTATTTCTTTCTGCTCTACCTTATCTATTATTTTGCACCACAATGTCAACCCACCCAACAAACTGACATCATTTTTTGTACTTCTGGCCACTTTTGCAATGCCTTATATCCATTAACTTTATATCTTTTTTGTTCCAAGTTTCTTGAAGGCATATGCAGTTAAACTGTTACATAATCCATAAATAAAGGATCTGCCATTCTTTCCTTCATACCTGCCACATTCCATGAAAGCATTTTATACATAGTTGTGTCTTCATCATTTAATTTATTATTATCACAGTCAGATATGTGTCAGTCTTCTAGATTCTAAAATGTCAAATCTGTTGGCTATCTTGATCAAATTTAGCCATTGTTCATTGTTCTGAATTTTCCACTTGCTTTCTACCATTTCTACCTCACCATGTAAATATATTTCATCCCTGTCAAGTATTTCTATTTTTGACAAGATATGTTGATAATCCCTTTCATTCTTTGCCCATAATCTTATTTGGCCATCTCTTTCCCATCGTTTCACTTTCCTAACCATTCTATTCAGGTTGTTATATCTTGTTAAATTCTGTAACATATCCATTACTTTTGTTTGAATATTTTATTTTCCATCAAGATCTTCTGTCAAGTTATTCAGAACATAACTTGAGATCACTAATGCATTCCCTATTGGTATTTTGTTAATACTATATCTATAGAATTCTGGGAATAAAATTTTTATACCTACTATACTGTCTATTTCAGTACCCAAGTCTCTCATTTTTTCTTTTTGGTTCTCGATGGCTTTGAGTTCGTAATATTAGTCAGATAGTATTAAGACTGATTCTGTGTCTATTAATGGTCTTATAACACTAAATGTTGCCATTAAATTGTCACAACTTTTATTATTTTGCAATACTGAATCCATGAATTGTTTCAAATTCTGGCTCAGATTTAATCTCAGTTTCTTCTGCCATTATTGGGACATTAACTAGAGAGAACACAAAGTATGACTCTACAGTTCTTTTGAAAATACCTCTAAGGTTATTTTGGAGTTTCTTTTCCTTTAAACTTTTTTCATCTTCCTGACCCCTAATTTCTCTTTCTTCACTATTAGAACTTTCCATTTTCTCTTTCACTCTATCTTTCCCATGATCTTGATTTGGTGTTGCTTCATTCTTCTTCTTTGTGCCTTTATCTCTGTTCTTATTTTTATTATTGCCTTTTATCTTCTTATCCATGGCTGTCTTCTTTCCTAAATTCTTTAGAAATTTCTTACAAGTGGACTTCATTTTATTCATTAATTTCCTCTTTCTTTTGTCCTTTTGTCTCTCCGCTGTTATCTAGTGGAGATTCCATAGCAGGTATCCCTAGTGACATCTGCCTCTCTGATCTTTTGTTACTCATTTGTTCTGCCACTTTATTCTCTCTTATTACCTTGGGGGTTCCCATAGGTATGTCCAATTGGTTTTTCATTTTGATCACTTTAGATTTCTGTGTTTTGTTTTTATTTCCCTTTAAATTCAGCACTCCTTCCCATTTCTGTCTTTCCTCTTCTATTCCCTTTTCCCAGATTTCAGGGTTATGGGATCTTAACTCCTCAATTATACTACCTTGGTCTGCATATCCAGTTGGGAACATAACTAATTTACATTTCAAATCTGCATTATTTCCAATCTCTGATGTTGTCGAGTGTGTCAGATTAGTTATATAATTGTCCATACCAGACAAAGTGTCTCTAAGTTCACTCTCCTCTAATGTCTACCCTCCCCATTTTTTCAGATTGCTGTTATATTCATTAGGGAATCAGAATTTCCTGTTTTCTTCTGAGACATTATTCCTAACATCAAATCTATTTTTTTTTTATTCTTCATGCAGATTCATTTTATAAATGACAGATTCTGCATATTCAATATCAGTCATTCATATATCACAGCATTTGCCAGTAGTTGGTCCCTCAGTTTCATTAACACACTCCCTGGTCAGTGTTTCCAGTGGTGGGGTATTTAACTAAATGGGGCTGATGCATTGTGTTATATCCTCTATAGGCCAATTAGTTTCATTTGTTTCTTCCTTGAATTCCCCAAATGTATTTATAATATCATCCTTTGTTAAATGAGGCAATGGGGAAAACATTGGTCTGACATTCTCATCATTATTCTATTAAATTCTCTGATTTTCTGTTCAATTTAATGATTAGTTTGCATGGTTTCTTTTATACTTTCTACTGTTCTACTCACCTCATAATGTATTAACTCAATTAGCACAGGGTCTTGGATAACTGACACATAGGGACTCAGCTCTTCAGCCTTAGTGGTGCTGTGCCCATTAGTAGTTATTAAATTCATATCATTGCTTTCCTTTAGTTAAATTCTTTGTGATTCAAATTGTTGCTTTTTTCCATAATTCCCAAATTAATTGTTGGGTCATTTTGGGCCTGTTGTTTATATTATTTATATTGCAGTTCTCAATCGAGTCCCTTATCAGGACCACAGAGTTAGTTGGTTCTTTACTGTCCCTATCCATCTCCCCCCTTATCCATCACCCTATTCCACATCATGGTTGGGGAATGAGAATATGCTGATGTTTCCAATATCTCTGTAACTTTGGATTTTCCCTTGATACTTGCATCATAAATTTTTCTTTTCCTAGTGACTTAATTACTTGGCATCACATTTTTACTTTCCATATTATTTTTGGTATAAACCTTTCCCATTCTAGTCTTAACCGGTATAATTAGCCTAGTTTCTATTTGTCTCCCAATTGATTTAAGGGAATACAGTTATTTAGTGTACAGTTGTTCAACACAATAAGTCCAACTATAGCTGTGAAGATAAGTCCAAACAGTACAAAAATAAACTATGCGGGGAAGGTGACAACTAATAGTTCTTGAGGTTTCTTGGCACAATTTACTTCCCTCACAATTAAACTAACTTATATATTTGAGCAATAAGTTACTCCCAGCAGATCTGCAGATTTATAGTCTCAGTGCTTCATTATGTTTTTCTCCTTCTTATGGATTGGTCTTCACTTAAAATTCCTGGGGTTCAAAACCTTTGTAAAACTCTAAACTTCCTTAGTTCCTCAGGTGGTTACAGTTGATAACAACAGGGCAAGCATCCTGTCCAACTTTGGTATAATTATCTTCTGATACAACATCCCCTTTTTCTGGTTCCAGAGATTCCACCTTGCTGGCACTGGGTTAAAGCGGGGAGAATAAATACACAAGCTAATAATATGAAAAAAGATAAAACATACTTAAACTAAAACTAAAAGCTTTAAATGAGACAATATAAAACATTTTTTGTAATATCCCAGATTCAAGTGTTTTGTATTACTTCTAGTCAATCTTGACATATAACCATAACACAAATCATGTTGGCTAATTAATCACTTAAACCATTCCTTGCTTTTAGCTAATTAAATCTAAGTTATATTTTGCCCAAGCTTAAACTGCAGTTCTCCTATAATTTGTAACAATCCTCCATAAACACATAAATACAGTGATGTCTACTAAAATCAGGTATTCCACAATTGTCCTAGCATACCCTGTAAATAATAGAGAAAAACAGGTTACTCACCTGTAATAGTAGTTCTAGGAGTGGTATATGTTGTTCATCCACACTGTTTGGCATGTCCCTTTCCCTTTAAATCTTGCCAGAAGTCTTCAAGATGGCACCTCCCACCCACCCAGGTGTTATATACCTTGGCTCCACCTCAGGATGCCTGATCTTAGCCTGCTGGAAGCCAGGTTGTGTGCATCTGCACCCAGGGAGGTCAGATGGGTCCGTATGGATGAACAACATATACCACTCCTAGAACTACTGTTACAGGTGAGTAATCTGTTTTTCTAGGATTGTGGATATGTTGTTCATCCACACTGTTTGGCAGAGTCCTAGCAGTTGTCTGGGAGGAGGGAGGCAAGGCACACACCCCCTACTTAGGGAACAGAGATTGGAGAACTGAGGCCCCGAAACCAGCATCCCAGCATGACTCCAGGTCGATGTGGCAGTGGGTGATGAAGGTGTTTGCTGAC
Organism: Neoceratodus forsteri; assembly: GCA_016271365.2. NCBI lineage: Eukaryota > Metazoa > Chordata > Ceratodontiformes > Ceratodontidae > Neoceratodus > Neoceratodus forsteri. The sequence goes on from CM057454.1 coordinate 1,279,719,959, forward strand.
TTCCAAGTAGCAACCTGACAGATCTCCTGGATAGGGATGTCCTTGGAAGCAGCCACTGGTGCAGCAGTATGGCAGGTAGAATGAGCTCTTATCCCTCTGGGAGGGTCCTTGCCCACCAACTCATAGCACAAACCTATGCATGATGTAATCCATCTTGCTATAGTCCATTTGGCTGCAGGTCTGCCAGAAGTGGCTTCAGCTTAGGTGACAAACAGCTGGCAACCTATCCACGAATTTCCATCATCCTGTCCTTATAATAGGAAAGAGCACATCTCAGGTCCAAAGTTTGGAGCCTCTACTCAGCATCTGAGGTGTAATTAGGGCAGCATACTGGCAGAGTCAACACCTGATTAAAGTGAAACTCTGAAACCACCTTTGGAAGGAATTTCAAGTGGGGCAACAGGACAACTTTGGCCCTGTGGAAGACTACCGAAAGTGCCTGGAGCTCCCCTGTCTTTCTGGCAGATGTAATAGCCACCAGGAAGGCCACCTACCATGACAAGTGTGACAGTTCACCCCTGTGCATTGGTTTGAATGACTTGCCCATGAGCTTTGCCAATACCATCAGAAGATCCCACAGAGGTGGGGGTTCACGTACCAGAGGGGATATGTAATTCAGGCCTTTAAAAAAGCACCTGACCACTATCTCCTGTGCCAATGTTGGCTGACATGCCCATGCCTGGTAAGCAGAAATGGCTGCCGGGTGCACCCCAAGGGTCGATGACCATAGACCCCTTTTGGAGAAAGACCAAGGGTAGTCGAGAATGTTAACCACAGAACAGGATAAGGGGTAGATATCCTTACACTGACACCAAAAGAAAAATCTTATCCATTTGAAGGCATAACATTTTCTGGTCAATTCCTTTCTAGATGCCTCTACCATGGTGTAGACATCTTTGGAAATACCCAAAGCCTGGAACTCTAGCTGATCAGATACCAGGCTGTGAGGTGCAGGGATAGAAAGTCTGGATGGAAGATCTTCCCCTGGTTCAGAGATATCAGGTCCAGGCATGTACAGTACAAAGCCACTCTGGGGGCCTGCAGCTGAGGCTGAGGTGATCTGGATACCAGAACTGGTGCGGCCAGTCTGGGGCTAGCAGAATCACTTTTGCCTTGTCCCTCCTCACCTTGAGTAACACCTTGTGGATCAAGGGAAATGGAGGGCAGGAGTAGAGGAGGCCTCGAGAAGGTATCCCCCGGCCACAAGCCCTGCTGAGGGGGCGGGCATGATACAGCCTAAGCTTGATGTTTTCCCTGGAGGCAAACAGGTCCACCATCAGTTTGCCCCAATGGGAGAACAGGCTGTAAGCTACCTCTGGATGGAGAGACCACTCGTGGGATGTCTGGCCTATGTGACCGAGAGCCAGTTGGTTCAAGGCTCCTGCCACATGGATGGCTAGGAGATCTGCCTCCAACCGGCTTACGAGGTTCCAGATGTGGAGCACCTCCTTGCACAGCAGACGGGAGTGTGTGCCGCCCTGTTTGTTGAGGTAGTACATGGTCATGGTATTGTACATCTGGTCTTGAACCACTTGACCCTGGAGCTGAGGAGTGAAAGCTTACAGTGTCAGTCTGACTTCTGTGAGCTCCAACAGGTTGATGTGGCATCAGGACTCCTCTGGGGTCCAGAACCAATGGGCCCTGTTGTCCCCCATGTGGGCTCCTCAGCCCATGAGAGAGGCATCGGCAATAAGTATGACTGTTGGCTCGGGGAGAGCAAATGGCATCCCTTCCTGCAACTGGTCTGGGGTGGTCCACCATTGGACAGCATCCCACATCTTCTGGGTTACAGTGATCAGCTGGTCGAAAGGACTGTATCGCTGAGTCCACTGGGTGGCCAGCTCCCATTGGAGGGGACGCATGTGCAACCAGGCCCAATGGACCACTGAGGTGCATGCCGCCATGTAACCCAGAAGATGCAGAAAGTCCCGGGCAGAGCACTAGTGCCAAACCAGAAATGATTGGGCAAAGGAGGAGAGAACATCTGCCCTGTCTGCCAGGAGCTGAGCTCTGGCTTGGCAAGAGTTGAGCTCTGCCCCAATGAAGGGCATCACCTGAGAAGGCACGAGTTCTGACTTGGCCTCGTTGATCAGGAGGCTGAGTTGGGAGCAGGTCTGGAGGGCCAGGTCCCTGGACCTCTACACCTCCTGTTGGGTGGAACCTGCCAGGAGTCAATCATTGAGGTAGGGGTAAATGCTGACCCCTGATGCCTAAGATGGGCCGCCACCACTGCAATGCATTTGGGGACAATGACAGGCCAAACGGCATGGCTCAGAACTCGTACAGGGTTCCTTTGACCCTGAGATGGAGGAACCACTGATGGGATGGATGGATTGGAATGTGAAAGAACAAGTCCTGCAGAGCCAGTGAACAGAACCACATGTTTCACTCTGAGGATGGTATAATCTGGGACAGAGTGGCCATTGGAAAGGTGCATGACCAGAGAAATTGATTCAGGTCTTGGAGATCTAGAATGGGGCACCAGTCCTCTGTCTGCTTGGGCACCAGGAAGTACCTGGAGACAAAGCCTGGGTCTGCAGATGGATCTGCCTTGAGAGCTACTGTCTCCTTGAGGAGGAGCTGAGCAATGTTGTCTCAAAGAGCTGACTGGGTGCATGTGGAAATCCGTTCTTCCTGAGGGTCGGAGGCTCAGCTGAGAGGGTACTGCTTGAATTCCAGAGGAAGTCCCTGACTGACCACTTCGAGAACCCACCTTTCCATTGTGATAGTGGACTAGTCAGAAAGGAAGTGGCAGAGCTGGACCCCCACAAGAAGACCCAGAGCTGGCATGATGGAGACAGGGGTGGCAACCCCCACCCCATCACTGGGCAGGCTTGGAGGAGGAGGAGGAGGAGACAGCTCCAGGACCTGAGGGCACCAAACTTGAGCCTGCTACTGATGCTGATGCTGCTGACCTCCCTGGTAGGAGGACTGCTGAACAGCAGGGTGAGAGTGCAGAAAAGGCTTCTTCTTTTTCTTCTGCTGGTTCTTGCCCGAAGAACTCTTGGCAGAAGTGGTATCCAAGGTGGCATTGGACTACTCTGTGTGCCGTAGGTGACCGGCCACTCCTGGACTAAACAAGTTGGTCCCAAGGAAAGGCACATCAGCTAACTTGTACTGAATATCTGCGGTGAGAGGCAACTGCAGCGGCCATCGAGTGGGCGCAAGAATCCGTTATGTCCAGGGCCATCTGGAGCTGCTGTTTGGCAACGTCATGGCCCTGATCCCAGACCTGCTTAACCATGGTCTGCATGTCCGTGCAGAGATGAGGGAGGACTTCATCTAATGACCCGAGAAGGGCATGAGAGAAGTGTGCCATGATGACGGCCGAACTGGCCTGATGAAGGCCCAAGGATGAAGTCGCATAGACCTTCCTTAATGAATGGTCCAAGTGCTTGGACTCTTTGTCAGGAGGTCGGTCAGTGTTGGCAAAACTGCCAGTACATCTGAACACAGAGGTGGCCTCCAGGCTCTCAGCCAAAGGGTGCTCTGTGAACCGTGCAAGGGACCCCATGGGCACCATGTTCTTGCAGGCTATGCGGGCAGACAGTGCTGGACATGAGGCAGGGTGCTGCCACAGTTTGAGTGCCAGAACAACAATCGCTTCAGCCACAGGAAAGGCCTCCATCGGGGTATCCCCTCTTTTGAGGATGTCCATGAGAGGGTACTCTGCCTATTTCTGGATGGGTTCCAGGGGCACCCTGTGGAATCAGAGATGAGACAAAGGATCCCTTGAAAGCAGAAAGGACCTTTCTCCATCCCTGTACCAATGGATGACTCATCATCTCCAGGATGAGAGTGGAACCCCATGACATCTGAGTCTGAAGAGTTGGAGTACAGTGGCCTGCTGCCCAAATCACCCTTGACCTGCTGAGGGTGGTCCGGGATGACTGTGACTGACAGACGTCAGGGAATCCCAGTATCTGGTTGGTCCTCTTTAGAAGGAGCCCTTCCCATAGGCTGCTTAGGTGGAAGTTCCACCACTATCAGTGGAGAGACCGGTACAGGCCGAACTGGAAGACGGGCCAGTCCTGCAGGTGAGGGAACCGAAGACTTCAGTTTCAAGGGGGTTGGCTTTGGCCTAGGAGGTGAAAGCCAAGTAATGGCCGGGGTAGGCGGCGGAGCTGTCTTCTGCCTGGACAAAATCAACTGTTGCCACAAAAGGTCCTCATAGCCCCAATGGAGTTTCTGTCCGAGCCTCTCCTCATCTGAGAATGACAAGGATGACCTGTGGCATCGCCTCTTTTTTGGAGCGCTTGTGGCTCTTCCTCGGCCGTACAGCTGAGGGGGTTCTAGACCTTGACCAAGATCAGCAGGCCAACTCGGTTGCTCGGGAGACACCAGAGGAATCAGTGAAATCCGAGGGTCCAGAACTGGGGTCCACAATGGGGACACAAGCAGGCTGGGTCTCCTCATTGGGGAACACAAGGACTGGAGTCCTCTCCAAGGAGTCATTGACCACGGCCGGTGACAGAGGATCGATTGGATTGAGAACAATCTCGACCTCATCAGCCACCTCCTTGGTCGTCTGGCCAGATGGAAGGTCCGTGAAACCTGCAGCAGAGGAAGCAATCTCAACCGCATGCTTCTGGGACTGAGACCTCCCTTGGTCCCAAGAGTGCCTTCACTGAGATGAAGACAAGCTAGATTCCTTGTCTCTCTTGTGAGAGCGGAAGGAGTGCGAGCCCACGGGTGCCTCACCCTTGGTGGGGAGAGACTGGCGCAACTCCTTGGAGGAACCTGTGAAGGTGGAGCCCAGGTTGAGTGGAACGAAAATACTTCAATTGTCCAAAGTGTGGGTGGCTTCTTCTTCAAATGCTTTCATGCATTCCTGCTGCTCGGTGGAACCCGTGGCTGTGGACACCGCCCACCTAGCCTCCTTGAACTTCACCAGAGGATTCCTTTTCTCCAGTCTCCCCAGCTTTAAACATGCCAGGTGGTCTTCCAGGATGTTGGGATGGAAGGTCAAGCAAAAAAGTGCAGGACGAGGTGTCATGGACAACACCTAGGCAGTAGACACACATGAGATGGGGATCAGTGCATGACATCTTCTGGCCGCAAGGACACCGGTGAAATCCTGGAGAAGATTTCTCTTCCATGATCAATAACACAAAAGTGCGCTTGCTAACTCAAATGAGTTTTAATTTTGGTAAAACTGAAGTTTTGAAAGCCAGGCCCTATGAAATGCGTGAGCACGAGGGAGACAACCTGTATCTTCCAGCAGAAAGGAAGATCTGACGTCATGGGGTGGAGCTGAGGTATATACCACCCGGGTGGGTGGGAGGAGCCAGCTTGAAGACTTCCGGAAAGATTTAAAGGGGAAAGGAGCATGCCAAACAGTGTGACTGAACAATATATCCATGATTCTAGAACTTACATTTCACAATTAAACTGTAAGACACTGTGTGAGAATCAGCATATGAATCAGCAAAGAAGCACTAAACTCACAGACTTACAGACTTGCAGGCTTACAGGCTCACAAACTCGTCTCTAAACCAAAGGATGCTTCTTCACCTCAGGATGGCTGTTTTATTCATTTCAAATCGCAGAGCCGAAATTGCTGCAGGCCATTACAAACACTAAAAAGTAATTTAAAGAATGCCAGTCATTACCAAGCAAAAAAAAAGGAGCTTTTCTTTATGCTCAATAATCTATACTTTAAAGCTGGCAATTTGCTCTTCTAATCAATTACCCATTATTATCGAAGGGGAGATAAGACAAAACTGTGTCATAAAAGAGACTATTAGCGTGCCCTGAAAAAATATACCTACCTCACCCTCCTTGGGTGCTCTTGCTGGTGCGTAGCTGGACTACAACTGACTTCGCACCCCTGGACATAAAAAATTGCATAGCTGTTGGGTTGGGTCTGTTTTCTCAGATTCCCACCCACAATCTACAAAATCAGGGGTAGCAATATTGCTAAAAAAGGGGCATCCTTTAAGGGTTCAGTGGGTACAGGTGGAGAGCTCAGGATGACTTGTCCTTCTTTCTGGGGACTTTGGAGGCACCCCCTGCATATAGTTTCAGTGTACATGCCCACTCCCACAACCGGTGAATTTTTTAGATATGTGTTCGGCATGATCTCATCACTTTCTGAGGGCCAAACTATTCTTGCTGGGGATTGAAACTGTTGAAAACCACATTCTGGACAAGAACCCAGCTCACCATAAGGGGAAGATGGCAAGCTCCAAACTGTTAAAGACTCTTATTTCAGAATCTGGCCTAGTAGACCCACGGTGCATGCAAAATCCAGAGGGGAGAGACTTTACTTTTTATTCTCCTGTGACGGATTCCTGTTCTAGAATTGATAGATTCTACACTGAGAGGGCATGGACCCATACGTTTCATGAGGTAGTTACTCACCCAGTAACATTCTCTGACCATGCTATGATTTCAGCTACAGACAGATGGGAATCCTCAGATTCAAGAGGGAGTTGGCTATTTGACCCAGGTATCCCGCATGATAAAGCTTTTGTTGATTCTATTAAATAAGTTATTAAGCATTATTTAATTGAAAACAAAGAACCGGATTCTTCCCTTAAATATATATGGGATGGATTGAAAGCAGTTCTGCATTGTCACATTATTGCCCACACCTCATATAAAAATAAACAACATTAACATAAGACTCACAGAATGTTGCAAGATATCAGGGACTTAGAAGGGGAACACAAATGCACAAGGGATATAGCTCTGCACTCCCAACTTCTGAAAGCTAGTGCTGTGTATAATACTCTGATGTTATATCCGACAGAAAACACTTTGAGATTCACTAAACAAAAATATTTCAAGTGGGGAGAGAGGGCAGGTAAACTACTTGCTCTCCACCTTCAGAAACAGGAGGCAGACAGCTATATCCCCAGAACTCATGGAATGGCTGACCCTGGGGGATAGCCAAACATCCCACCCAAATTTCAGATGAGTCCCTTAAATAGTCCACCCAACTATATAGTAAAGAAAGAGGATCAGACCTTCCACAATGGGTCATTGACTTCCTGGAGAGTGTGCACCTGCCTGTCCTACTACCTGAACATGGAGAGCTATTGGCGGCCCCCATCTTGGAAAGGGAAGTACATGCTGTCATTAAAACCCTTAGTACAGGTAAAGCACCAAGCCATGATGGGTTCATGGCTGAATTGTTCAAACATTTTGCAGCAGATTTGTTTCCCTTGCTGACTAAAGTAGGCAATGAGGCCCATAAGGAAGATGTAACCCCAGATACCTGGAGGGTACAATGATCACGGTACTCCCTAAACTGAGTAAAGACCTTATGGAATGTTCTAGTTACCGCCACATTTTCCTTTTAAATCAAGATGCTAAAATCTTTGCCAAAATTATTGCGTTGTGTCTCCAACAAATAATGTCTTCCCTTGTGCACTCTGACCAAACAGGGTTCATCCCAGGGTGTCATATCCAGGACAATATCCATCTCCATTTAAATACTCTGTCTGCCGTGAGTTCTCTCCCTCCCTGACACTAGATCGGTAATTCTCTTGACGCCTAAAAGACATTTGACTACTTGGACTGGGTGTTTTTGGGTAGTACTCTTAAAAAATTTGGCTTAGGGATATATTCAGAAATTGGATTGGGAATTTATATAGAGAACCATGGGTACAGGGGAAGGTATATGGGGTCCTCTCCCCCAGACTTAAAATAGAGAAGGGTTCACGGCAGGGCTGCCCCCTTTATCTCCTCTTATTCGCTCTTAGTATGGAGCCCTTAGTTGCCCTAATTCAGCAATCAGATACTTATCGGGGTATAAGAGTTTGGGGGACAGAGCTCTGGATGTTGTTATACTCTGATGACATCCTATTGTATGTAGCAAACCCTCTTTGTATGGTGCTGCATCTTGAATCCCGGCTGCACGACTTCTGCTTGGTTCCAGGATTCAAAATCAATTAAATAAAAACAGAAATGCTCCCAGTGGGACCCATTCTTAGGGTTGCCCTTCCAGTGGCCGGTCAGTTTAAGTGGACCAGGGAGGGGTTCAAGTATTTAGGTATCTGGATTCCCCAAGACCTCAGTAAACTCTATAGCACTACCCATTTTAAACTGCTGCAGGCCATTCAGGCAGATTGTCTCTGTAGGAATGAACTCCCTCTGTCCTTATCTGGATGGATATAATGTATTACAATGAATGTGTTACCACATGTAGTTTTTTTATATTTTCTTTTGACATTGTGACCCCCTTGTTCCTTTTGGACTTATCATATCTAAATTCATATGGGTTGGTAGGCCATCCAGGGTCCTTTGGAAGACTTTATTAAGGGCTAAGCCTAATGGAGGACTTGGGCTGCTGGACCTACGTAAATGCTTCTGGACATCACAATTACAGGCCCTGCTGCCTTTAATAGTGGAAGAGGATGCTCCTCTGTGGGTAGAAATTGAGAAATCTTCCTGTACAGCTGCCACAATAAAGGATTTAGTTTTCATGGATAAAGCAGGACTCCAACGGTTAACACTTGGAAGACCTTGGTAGGTGGCCTATAGTATAAGCTCTAAACCTAGTCACTCAAAGCTCCATTCTGTCGGTCATTGACTATGTCCTCATCATCTACAGTGCTGCCACAGTACTACTCAACAAGGCTGGCTGCCTGGTCCTGGGTGCTAAACACCGAACCCATACCTGCGCCTTCTACTCCTCTACTGGTTGTCTCCCCTTTCACCCAAGAGCGAAGTATCAAGCTTGCCTAATAGGCAAAAAAGCCTCCTTGGACTCACTCCCTACTCAACCGCAGCTCTGTTCCAGCACTCCAACTCCTCAAAAGTCACCAGGAGCTCGGCTAAGGGTATGCTCCATATACCTTTCAAATGAACCAGCCTTGCACAGCGTTCTCTCTTCTACAGTGGGCCTACCTGGTTTAATGAACTCCCTCCTACCACCCTGGAACACACAAAAATTGGACCCTTTAAAAGAGAACTGCTAACCCTTCTGGCCCCAAAGAACCTATATGAATGCAATTAATAAATACCTGTGTCTAATCACCATCATAACTTTTCACCCCTCTGCTTACCTCCCCCCTTCCTTCCTCCCCTTCCCTGACAAGGACTCTTGGGGGCTTCCACTACCCCTGCTCTTCTCCTCACCCCAATCCCCATATACTGTGACAGAGCCCCCTCAGGCTGCTCCCACCTTGCTATGTGGTTCTTATCTGATTAATTCATTTTCCTGTTTTTTAATGTGACCAGTTTAGAATGTTAAATTGCACTCCAAAGACTTGTAACACTTCTGACACTGTTATTGGAGTATTTGCCTGCTACCTGTACAGCCTGTAACCAACTGTGTACTCTGAATGTTCTGTAACCTGTTTATGTAAATTTTGTCTCTCGTCCACTTGACATGGAACCTTTGTAAAAGAGCCTTCCTGGCTCAAAGGTATTAATCTGCAATTGAAATTAAAAAAAAAAAAGGTACTGTATACCTAGCTGAAGTTATGTCAGAAATACTGAATGGTATTAAAATTAAAATTTGGTGATCATTTGTTCATAAATCACTACCCACTTCTAGATCTTATACCCTTTCTCAGTCCTAGTTTGAGAAGACCAGATCTAAGATTACTCTCTCCTGAGTGGGATACAACACCAGCTGTCTGAGGCATGGCTCCTGTAGATCATCGAGAATGACCCTGCTCTTGGATGTGGCTACAGCAAAGGTGCTCCAGTTAACATCTTGCATATTCAGGTCCTGTATTAACAATATCTCCCCTTTTTCTGCCATCCTAAGGATGCCTTTGGCTTGCCCCAAATCAAAAGGATACTGGAATGTGATTGGCTTGACAGTTGCAAACTAAGTTCGAATTTCTACCCCCAACTGAGATGCAACACTGGGTTCTGGGTTTACCACCCAATGGTGTTAAGTCAAAGGCCCAAAAATATTTATATAGTATTTTTGTAGTGTAACCTCCCCCCACCGGCCCCCCTTGTTTCTATCAGCAGGGCTCTCCTCTCACATCTAGGTGCCACCGAGAGGGGTGGGGGTAGTCACTACAATTATCTTTCACAGAAACTCTGTATGACCCATTACTTCTACTACTAAGCCTGCCATCCTTAGACATGCAAACCAAGTGTGGCAACTACCTGGCTGACACCTGAGGGGACCATTTAGCATTGCCATCAACCTGGTTCGCTGGGAGAAAACGTTTGCTCAGCATTATGCTATGTTTGTATATCTGGTCAGGGGCACCCAAGTAAATCTGGACACTGGAAGCAATAACTGAAATGTCCAAACCAGGTGTGGCTTTTATTCACATAACACAGAGAATAACAAAGCAAAGATGGACCCCCACAGGGCTACACTCACTGGTAATGCAGATTACTGAGGTACAGAGCACACTTCCTCACTATGAACCCACAGGTTCTGAATGGATCTGGCAACACATGGCCCGGACTGGTACACTTCTTTTCTATTCTTTGTCATGTCACCCCGGCCAGTACTAGGACACTTTTCCATATGGCATGGAGGTTGATGGTGGCTCCCTAAACCACCCACAAGTGCTTTCTGGTTCTCAGGGAAAATCCAAAATCCCAAGTCTGGGTGCTTTCCTCAGACACTGGCCAAGTGCCCGAGAGAAAGCCATAGGTGCCCAAACTGAACTTGGAGAGGTAAACCTGGTTACTCCAGATGGGGGGGAGTCTCCCACCTTTTGTTCCGAAATCTATACTCGGCCATTCATCTGGTTACAACATCTTTCTTTGAAACACTGTTTGTAGATGTTCTCTCGAAATGTTTAGCACATTTAACATTCTACATTTCACTCTGGAGGTGTCCTGACTTTAAAAAGGCCTCTGTAACTACTGCTTATGTAATACCTGACTATGTACTACTGTATTGCTATGTAACCTCTCTCCTTGTATGTAATACCTGTGATGTGGAACCTTTGTAAATGAGTCCTTGACTCAAAGGTACTTCCGAATCTCCAATAAATAAATAAATTAAAAAAAAAAAAAATAAAAGTTCTGTATGTGGTTATGTCTTTACCCTAGAGTCCAACTGTTGCAGATGCTTCTAAGTCATACGCAGTCTAAAAGTTCTGTACTTGGCAAGTCTTCCTTTGACACCACAGTTGGCAGACACTTTTACTTTAAACACTGTCTCGGTGAACATAAGTCTCTTTATCAGAGGAGAACTCACCACGGTATGCAGGTGCCCCAGGGCTTCTTTTCTACAACAAAATACTCTGGTACTCACAGAACAACATGAATTTTAGGCAGCTTCTCTGTCTCCAGGCCTGATCAGGGGATTGCCTCTGAATTCCTGGAATTCCCCCATCCCTCCAGGGATGGGGCACTGGAACGACTCTAGGAATGGTCTCTACCACTTTGCCCAAATGGTCTTCTGTGTTCCTCTCTACAGTGAGAACACACAACCCCTTCTTCTAAGGTACCTATATATCAGAGATTGGCTCTGAGGAGCTGCACTCTGCAGCACTCCTCACTCTCTTGAGTCTCTCTTGAAACTGACTTGAATCCCCCAATGTTCTACAGCTAACCCCTGCAGCTAGCATTCCATTGTGGCTTATGCTGCTGCGAGAATTCTATGGTGACATCATAACTCCAGCTCAGCAGAAACTGAAAACAGATTGTGACAGTGTGAAACCCATTTAACTGACATCTCACAAGCTGTCTCTCCCTGCCTGCCATTGATTCTAAGTGGGACTGTAGTAACCCCTGGGAACAAGGGGGTTACAGTAGCAACAGCCCTCAAAGCAGTAACTCAGAGATCGCTCATCCACATTAGAGTCCCGGTACACTTTGAGTCTCTGTGTTTTGGAAATGGAAAAGCTTATGGCCAAACTGAGACTTCTTAAAGATAAATTCATAGCATGATGATTACCTTTCTTTCATTTTCAAGCTGAGAAAGAAAGAAAAGACATTTTGGAAATTCTGGCAGAACACTGTTAAATTCTCTTAATGGGTCCATCCATTAGGCTGTAGCTAGTACAAATCCCCAATTTACCAGGTTCCTCTGATACAGAATTAGTCATGCAATTCTATGATCTTTGTCAGAGGCTATCCCTCCTTGTTCCCTCCCCTATTGAGGATTTCACTCCCCCCCAAGGATTTTAAGAAATGCCATGAATTTAAATTTTGTTTTGTATTCAATGCACTCACTGTTCACATTCTGGAATGTTAATTATTTTGTCTTTTTTTTTAAATACTTATTTTGCTATATGTCTTTGTTATTGTTTTTATGTTAAGTCCTGCCTCAAGGGCAGGGCTCTTCTTGAGTGAAGAGTAGAATAATACCTGGCTGAAGACCATATTTTGGTGAATGTTTAGTATATTGTGTAGCCTTGTCTTTCTGTTTTTCTTTATTGGTTCTAACTACCCCCTTTTTTTTTAGTACAATGGACTATGTTGTAAGACCTTTATGGCCCCATGAGGCCCTGTTGTGTTGTTACTGTTTGTCTATTGAGGAAAATGAATAATGTCTAATTAAAAAAAAAAATCTTGCAGGCAGCATGCAAGGCAGGCAAGGGTGTACGTGCAGTGCAGCTGCACGGCGTCACTACCTGGCCCTAAACTGTGGATGCTGGGGGTGCAGTCAGCTGACTGCCCTCTAAGACTGCTGGCTGCTGATGACTTTTGTGAATCCTAAGCCCAGATCATAACCTATTATTCAAGCCAAAACTGAAATACTTTTAAATGTACAGAAGTACTGATTTATTTTAGCACAAAACAATTCTTGCAAGTGTACCCCCCCCCCACTGGCACCTTATTCAACTAGTAGGCACACCTTGCATAACATTTCTGTCATGGAGAAAAGAGAGAAGTAGGGGTACAAAGCAATTGCTCACAGAAACACATACTGTGTACTAGACACAAACAGACCTATACCAAAACCCAGGTCCTGAAGAGAGAATGTTTGCTGAGGGCTATGCTAGGTTTGCTACTTCTGGTCAGGAGTACCCAGTAAATCCACACAGGAAGCAGTAACTAGATTGTCCATACAAGATTGGGATTCTAGAGTGTGGCTTTATTCCAAAAGAAAGTTGGAACACAGAAGCAAAGATGGACCCCCAAGGGTTCACACTTTCAGGCACTAGGCAATGCAGAACACGTGTAGAATACAGAAACTCGAACCTCCCATACAATATAGGATTAAGCCTCTGGAAATGTGGAACTAGCCATGACGAAAACACATAAACATTCTTCTGGAAGAGGCACTAGACCATGACTTAGAACAGTTCCCATATGGCATAGGATTAGACATATGTAAATGTAGAACTAGCTGAGGTTAAACCACACAAAATTCTCCTGGAAGTGGCACTAGGCCATGACTTCGAACAGTTCCCATATGACATAGGATTTACAGAAAGGAATGTGACACACTGGCCACGATGGAGCACACTAGGGCTCAAGACTAGCAAAATCCACATACAAGGGGTAAACATCTTCGGGCACTGCCACATGCACTGGCAGAAAACAAGTGCCCTTACAGAACTCAAAGTGCTGAACTGGTCACTTCAGTTGGGGGGCTCCCAACTTTTGATTCCTCATCCATACCTAGACATTCCTTTAGAGTTACACCTCAATAGATACTGAATAGTAGCAATTATGCTTTTTTGAAATGTTTAGCACATTTTAGCATCAGAAACACCACTGGGGTGTAAATTTAAAATTCTGAACAAAGGGCATATGGGACATCCACTGCTGTCAGTAAACCGTAAAACAAACGTCTTGAGAAACTTCTCATAGAAATTAGTGAATGGGTCCCTTTATCAGAGTGTTATCCCAAAGAAAACAAGGCAGGCACATATTTGGGTAACTCTCAGACAGAATCTACTCACAGTTTGTACACCAACTGCAACTTCAAAATGTTCTAGGTTGGATCAGGGGATTGCCCCTCAAATCCTCTGTAGTCCCCCCCTCATCCCACTGGGGATGAGGGCATCAGGAAATCCTGGAGACAGTTTCTACCACTTCACAAGTCAGGCAAAAAGGTGTCTTCAGACTAGGGTGAGAAATATAGACTCTCCTCACTCTCTGAGATGCTACTGAAACTCACACCAGCCTGAACTTCACTACAGAATGAACTATTCTCAGAATTCTAAACTCCCCACACTCACAGCAAACTGTGTGGCTTATAAAGCTGCAAGAGTTCTAAATGATATCACCTCTCTGCTCTCAGATGAGACCAAGTAAACAGAGAGGGAGCAGATGAAAGTCCATTTAACCAAATACTCACCAGCTGCCTTCCCTACTTAACACTGACACTGATGGGATTGTAGTAACCCCAGAGAACAGGGGGGTTACACAAACATCACACAGGCAAGGGTATGCATGCAACTGTGCAGTGTCACTATCTGGCTATATGCTGTTGGTAGTGGCCTAGGAGTGCAGTCAGCCAACTGCCCTCTGAGATTTCTGGCTGCTACTGGCTTTCATGAAACCTGAGTCACACCCCCAGCCCTGAATACTTGTTATTTACACCACCAAATTAAAGGCAATTTTTGTTAAATAAGAACAGCAGTCAAGCTAGAAGTTAGAACTACTGCAATTAATAGATATAAAATAGGTTCAGTAATACTGTCTTCTCCTTCACCTACACAGACCACAAAGGCCTGTGAAATCAAGGCAGTGAAACTGCAAGTTTCTCTTTCTCTGCACAGGTCCTGGAAAATAAATCATTAGGTCACATAAATTCTCTGGTTAAAAAAAGCTCCCACTAGTACCAGGAACTACACAATACACTTCTTCACCTTCACCAAGTACAGCAGAAAAGGCCTGTGAAATAAAGGTAGTGAAACTAGTGTAAATCTCTCTGCGCAGTTCCTCACAAATAAATTACTAGATCAGATGATTTCTCTGGAGAAAAAACACTAGTACCAGGTACTAAGAAACACAGTATCCTAATAAACAAGCATTTGTCAATGCTAAATGTTTGCTTGCTGGTATTAGCATTGGGAGTAGAAGAGTTAGAGAGATGCAGAATAGGAATGGCAGTGTAGGACTGAACTTCATGTGGGCTCAGCATTTTAGCTGATTGTATTCTGCAGACACTGACAAGTGTTGAGGTGTGGCTTAGAGTGTGTGGCATTACAGTCATGCTATTCATTAAGGACATACAGTGAAATGGGTGCAGTATAATAGAATAGAGTGACATGTTGGGGCAGGGTTTAAGGCACATGTTGATGCTTGTCACTGTACTGGGTGCAGGATGGGGGGGCAATCAGGAATGGCACATTTTAGGAACCTTTGTGGGCATTCATTGGTAGTTAATTAGTGGTAATAATCCTTTGGTAGCAGGCTGCACTTGCAATATTGAGGCTGCTTATGTTAAGTTTGTGGGTGGTAGAGCAGTGAAGCATGCTTGGAGTCAGCTGCAATGGGTGGAATGTCATGAACATTAGAGCAAGCAATGTGAACGCATAGGTGTGGTGCTTGTGAGGGTGTACAGGGTGGGATGTTATAGGTAGAAGCTGTAATGCCCTGGGCCTTTGTTGATATTTGTAGTACAAGATTTCAGAATGGGCTGTTTGTGATCTGTGTTACGAGCAACAGTAAATTGTCAGCAAACAAGTCACCACAATTTGTACATTAAAAATTCCAGACTGGATTTTTCTAAGACCTGTTGTTTTATACGAAACATACAATTTAGACAAAAAAGACATACTTTAAAACATTTTGAGCATAAAAGTCAGAAAGTGAACATTTTTGTAGGGGCCTGAGCTATTGAGGCAGAAAAGAGGAGCTTCATAAAGTTTGCAGACAGAATATTCAAACAGCCTAAAATATATATATTTTTGAAATGAAAAATTTGGTTTGAATGCAGCATTAGTGAAGCCAAGTCAAAGGAGTACAGTCCAAGCTGAAGTACAAGCATTATATTGGATGTAGCAAAAAGAGTTGTGAACATCCATAACGCTTAGCAGTGCAGCTGTGCTGCCATGTAGTTTTAGAGTTTGCCATCTTACTGCATTGGTTTCTTTGCAGTGAAACATGTTTCATTTGTTTTTTTACACTAGGCAGCACAGGAAAAACCAGAGAGCCTCATTGCTATGCCAGAATCTGTCTTCTTTAAAATGGTGAGGTAAACACAATGTGGACAGATGGGCATAAGGTCTCATGCCAGACAGGCATGCCCTGGTTAATGTTGCATAACTGGCAAAGTTGTGCAGAGGAATGCAGAAGTGTCAGGCCTGGCAGTCATGTGCATGTTGTGTCAGCTAATCAGAATGTTTGGCTCAATTGCCTAATCCATGGTACACAGACAGTTGCTGAGACCCCATCTGGAGTACTGCGTGCAGTTTTGGAGACCTCATCTATGCAAGGACATAGACAGGATGGAAGCAGTCCAGAGGAGGGCAACTAAAATGGTGCAGGGTCTACATCATAAACCATATGAAGAGAGACTAAGAGAGCTTAATATGTATACCCTTTATGAAAGGAGGGACAGGGGGGACATGATAGAAACTTTAAGTACCTCAAGGGAATCAACTAAGTCCAGGAGGTAGCATCTTTCAGAAAAGAGATGTGTAAGAACAAGGGGCACAATTTAAAGTTAGAGGGGCGGCTCAGGGTAAGTAGAGAAAACTCTTTCATGGAAAGAGTGGTGTATGCATGGAACAGCCTTCCTGGAGAGGTCGTGGGGTCAAAAACAGTGGGGGAAGTCAAACATGCATGGGACAGACATAAGGCAATTATAGTGGGGGGTTGCAGGAAGTAGGCTGTTGGTTAACTAGAATCTGAAGCTTATCCAATAGGTAGGGAAATGGGCAGACTGGGTGGGCCAAGTGGTCCTTATCTGCCGTCAAAGTCTATGTTTCTATGTTTCTATGGTAGGTGAAGGCAGGCACAGTTAATAGAAGCTGCTTAGTTTGACTTTTCTGTCCTTTCGTATTCCATATTGGCTGTGCAATGTAGGTGGGTTGTATATGTCCTGAGTTGTGGAAGGATATGGAGAAGATGTGGGTTCTGTTGAATGGTCAGGAGTAGAGGTGGAAGGCATGTCATCAGCAAAAACAATTCTAGATTCTCTGGTTCTGTCAGTGCTTTGTGATGAAATGTAATAGAAGTTACTGCATTTGCAATAGATGTCAGTGCAGTAGAGTGGAAAATCATCAATAATGTTATCAATGAGGTCTGGGGTATGTTGTATATTGAAGGCATCCAGGAACAGTTGAAGTGAGATATGGAAGGAATGAAGAGTGCTATTTGGTAGCTGTGATGACATGGTAATTGTCTGGTTGTCTAAATATTTGATGCCCAGAAGGTCAATTTTCTTTGTTATGGGTATTGAATCAATGAGCTGTGGAAAGAAATGGGTAAAGTTTAGTACAGTTATATAAGTAGTAGAGTAATACAGTAGAAACATTTGTATTCAGAACAGCATACAGCTAGAATTCTCCCCCAATATCAGCTTTACACGTTGTTATGGATGTAGGGCAATAACAGATTGGAGACTGGGTACCAGAAGCAGTATACCAGAAGAAGGGCATTGCAATATCTCTGTGATGTAAGTTGAAGTGATGGTTAAAGTACTTACAGTGATAGTAGAAGTTTTGTAACTGTTGAATGAACGTTGACTGTTGTAGCTGGTGAGGGAGACATTTGTAATGAGAATGGTATCTCTGGGTTGAAGTGTTGCTTCAGTAAGATGGCACCATAATGTGATTTCACAGGAACTGGTGTGGTCTTCTGCTGTAAGTGTTTGAATTGGGGTGGACTGTCCTGCAACTGTAACAGTCCATATTCCTGTGTTCTACATGAAAAGGATTGACAGGTGGTGAATTGTTTTGTAAGGAATCCTGGAGATGTGTAAATGCAAGACTTGGAGTAGAGCTGTAATCAGAACGAGCACAGTATACTGAGCAGTGGCAGCACAGCATGGAATTGTGTCGAACAATGGCAGAAGACAGTGCATAGATTACAGGAAATAGAATATAAAATGATGCAGATTGAATCAGAAAGTTGTGGCATTGAGTGCTGTATTGATCAATTGTAAGTAGTTGACTTGTGCATACCTGTGGGTCATTAACCTGGAAAGAATGGGATAGAGTATGGGAATGGATATATTTAGTATACATTGATGAATTGCTCACAAGTGCTGTGAATGATACTGTTCAGACTATAAACTGTGACATCACAGAGAACAAAGGATATGTACAGGTAATGCATACTGTTAATGGAGGCAAAGCAGAATTTGTTTAACAGCAGTGTAATGCTACATACCTGGTGGCAATAAATCTGAAAATAGTTGTATAGGTTAAGGGAATTGTCACATAGAGTGTCCTTGATATGCAGTGGGAAGGTAAGGAAGAAAAATCATTATTGTTGCTGCCAGCTGTGGAGACATGAGCATTTCATTGCAGAAGAGTATGAAAGGTGCAGGGAAGGTAGCCTCAGGGTGAATAGCAAGTAGACATGATTTGTAATGGATTGGCGATTGGCAATAGTGACCAATGCTTCAGAGGTATTGCAAGCAGTAATGTAGATGCTATCAAAATTGACATTATCAGATAGCAATAAAACATGCTAGACATGCATAATGTTAATGAAGCAGAGGTTGAAATAGTTGTAGAAGGTAGACAGTATTAAGATGCAGAGACATGGGAGGGTGAACATTCAATAAAAACATGAACACAGGAGAGAAGGTAACTTGGAAGTGACATACATCAAGCACTGTAGCCTTAAGTGTATGAATACTTGTCAGTGGTGAACTGAGAGCAGTTTTGATGGGGGAATGAGGTGGAGCTGTGGTCTGGAATATCTTGAGAGCTGCATCAAGAATGTTAGTGGGTACAGGCATTCTATTGGCATGGGAAATTGTGGTCTGCAAAGTGAAGAGAAGAGCATCATTTTTCAAAATGAAATTTCTAGCAATAAAGGATTTGTCAGGGATGAGGAAATCATATGATGATGATGATGCTTGATATCCTATTGCTTTAATGCAACTGTCTTTGTCCGCGATAGCCACTTGGAACATCTGTTTCTTTTCATCTTTACTGGTATTGTAGTTTATTTTTGCAGATTTTGAGATGAGTTGAATGTGGACTGCAGTGTTGGATCGTCCTGTGTTTGAGGGGGATGCATCTTTAATATTATTAATAGTAAGCATTTGTAGGGAAGAAAAAGAGATTAAGTGTAGGGCAATAGAGAAATTTGTAGCCATATTGGTTTATGGTCACTGTAGAATGACTCAACAGTTTCAAAATGACATAGCGGTATATCAGAATACAAATGATCGAGCAGAGAGTTGTAATTGGTTGTATGAGTAGAAATGAATTGATCACAGTTGAGTTGTTTCATGAATGCTTGCAATGTTTGTTTTTCATTTGTATCAGAGAGGTAGTTGACAATTGAAATCTCCCATGTTGTGTTGATGAATTGAATTTGTCTAGGAAGAATGTGGCATGTGATGAAATACCATAGTGTTGAGGATCATATGTTTGCTCTATGTTAACCTCTGTGATGCAAAGAATGTCAGTGACAGTGAAGTTATGATATACTGATATTGAATTGAAATGTAATGGAAGTGACCGAATGTAATGAGTTATGATGGTGAACATGTTAACAGTGTGATACAGTATAGGGATAGATGATTGCAGGATCATAGTGGTCCATAAGCGTTGCATTTCTGTTTTGACATAGGCATTGGTGGAAATATTTGCCTCATTGAAGTTTTCAATTAATACATTCTCAATGTTTGTTGCTCTACTGAGTGCCAGATAGTGTATGTGATCAAATTTTGTATTGTTAAAGTGAATGTATACAGAGGGAAAAGTTTGACCTCGAGTGCAGTGTATTGTACGGGCAGTTGCTGCACATAGAGGGAATTGGGTTCTTATAATGGTGCATGATTTAATACCATAGTAAAATGATACAGACATTTTAGTGATTGGTGTCCAGTGTGGTTGCATGGCCGATGTATATAAATGCCTATTGACAATGCTTGCCATTTGTACTGTCTGTGAACTGCATCTATGTTATTTGTGGGTCGTTGTGTGGTAACAGAGTGAAGTGTTTCAGAATGCCAGACACACCATTAGTAAGGCCATCTTGGACATCAATGTTTGTTGTTAAGTCATATTGTAGAGATGTGGCAAGATGGAGAGTAATGAAGAGTCCCATGGTTTTAATGGGGTTGTCTGGAGTGCGGCTTAGGATGGTATGTGCTATCTAGGGGTGTACATCTCCAGTGATGGAATCCTGTGCTGAAACTGAATATGTGGATGTGTTGCATGAGTGGTGAAGGAAAACAGAAAGATGCATGCTGTTTACTGCTGTGTTGGTTGGCATGATGTATGGTATGGCATATAGTGTGTCTGGGGGAGTGGATGTTCTCTAGCTTTAAGTATGGCAATGTCTTCAAGGGTATGGTTTCCTTCTCATAAGCAATTGAGTAGTTCAGCAAATAGAGTGTCATCTTTTTGGCACATAATAGTATGCAGTTCAAACAGCTGGAAATGTTCTTGCCATAAGTTAGTAACAAGAGGGCCATAGTTGCATAGCAAGGGTTGGAATATATAGCCATCAAAGATGGGCTTAAGTTTGAATAAGTCACCTATAGCAATAATGGAGATGCCACCAAATAGTTGTTGACTGACTTTTAACTCTTGGAGTCTGCTGTTAATGAAGTTAAACATATTGTTGCCAACCATGGAGATTTCATCAATGATGAGGATTTTTAATGATCACAGTTTGCATTGTAGGGTATTTCTATGTTCAGAAGTTAGTGGCTTATACTGCAGTTGTTGTGAAGCAGGGATAAAGAAGAGGTTGTGTAATGTGTGGCCTGGACATTGTGTGCAGCTTTACCTGTGGGGACACCAATAGCAATATGGCATGTGTCAGGGTTTTCCCCAGGTACTGTGTTGAAGTGTCGTAACAGTGTCTGGTAGAGAGCTGAAAGAACATGGCTTTTACCAACTCCTGCTCCACCAGAACAAAACATGTAGCGGGGGGCTGTAGATGTTTTAAAGTGATACAAATTGTGGTAAACAAATTGTAGCTGTTGCTCATTAAGAGTATGCATTAAGCATTAGTATTGATCTTGTCTATGAGGTGTGTAAGGCTGTCAAGTTGGTGGTTTGTTGCTGGAAGGTCAAAGTCTAGGGCAATGACGTAGCTGCCAGTATTGGTAGCCTCTGGATTTTTGGCTGTAGATGGTGTGAAGGAGTGGTCATTATTGTCAATGAGTATGTCATTGGAAAGTTCTAGCTCAATGTTTAATATGTCAACATGTTTGTTGTATTGTGAGTGATGCATGTCAGTGGTTTGACTGTGCTGCAGGTTTTGTCAAGCTGTGTAATGCAGTTCTCATCTCTTCATGTGTGAAAGAGGAATAGAAGTTCTCTGTAGTAATTTTCACTGCCTGTATTTTTATTAAAGTGGCAGTACCTAAGGATTTTTACTTTCCTTGAGACTGATGCCACAATGCCTATATTACACATAGATACACAGATACATAGACAGTGTAGGCAGATAAGGGCCTATGGCCCACCAAGTCTGCCCATTTGAGCTTGTAAGTTCAGTTTATGTTTTCCTAGAAGTCTGTTGCCCCTTACCCATGACCTCCAGAATTCCTTTATGTCTATCCCATGCATTCTTAAATCCCGTGATTGTTTCAGCCCCCACCACTTCCTCTGGCAGGGTGTTCCACTTGTCCACCACCCGTTCTGTGAAGAAATTCTTCCTCACGTTTCCTCTGAATCGTCCTACCTCCAACTTCATCCTATGACCTCTAGTCCTGGAACATCTTTTTCACTTAAAAATAGTGTATTCCTGCACCATGTTCTTCCCTGTAAGATACTTATATGTCTCTATCATATCCCCTCTCTCCCTCCTCTCCTCCAGGGAGTACAATTTCAGTTCCTTCAACCTGTCCTTATAGGACTTGTGATGCAATCCATGAACCATATTTGTTGCCCTCCTCTGAACCTTCTCTACCCTGTCTATGTCCTTACGTAGGTAAGGTCTCCAGAACTGTACACTGTACTCCAGATGGGATCTCACTAGTGTCTTGTATAGTGGAATTATGACCTCCCTTTTCCTGCTGGTGATGCCCCTGCATATGCATCCCAGCATCCTATTTGCTTTACCTGCTGCCTTGCCACACTGTTTCCCTACCTTGAGTTCATCAGAGATGATAACCCCAAGATCCCTTTCCTGCTTGGTGCATGCTATATCCTCACCACCCCAACTGATATATTGTGCCAGGATTTTTCTGCCCCATATGCATTATCTTGCACTTCTTTGCATTGAATTTCAACTGCCAAACCCCTGACCATTCTTCAAGTTTCTGCAGGTCCCTTCTCATTCTGTCTACACCCTCTGGTGTGTCTACTCTGTTACAGAGCTTTGTGTCATCAGCGAACAGTGAAATTCTGCCTTCTAGGTCCTGCGCAATGTCACTGATGAAGATGTTGAATAGGACCGGTCCCAGCACTGTTCCCTGTGGTACCCCACTGGTCACTCTTCCCTCTGTGGAGTGACTGCCATTTACCACCACCCTCTGTGTCCTGCCACCCAGCCAGTTACCTACCCACCACACTACTGTCCTGCCCACACCCATATTCCCCAGTTTGTGTAATGGTCTTCTATGTGGCACAGTGTCAAAGGCCTTGCTGAAGTCCAGATAGGCCATGTCCACTGCCCTCCTCTGATCCACCTCCCTAGTCACCCAGTCAAAAAATTAAATGAGGTTGGTCTGACATGTCCTCCCCCTGGTGAAACCATGCTGCCTCGGGTCCAGTAGTCCATTGACAACCAGATGTTCAACCAATCTCTCCTTCAGTAGTGTTTCCATGATCTTCCCCACTACTGAGGTGAGGCTGACTGGTCTGTAGTTCCCCGCTTCCTCTTTGTTCCCACTTTTGTATAAGGGGACTACATCTGCTATCCTCCAGTCTTTAGGTACCTCCCCTGTTTCCAGTGATCGGCTAAACAGGATAGCCAGAGGTTCAGCCACCACCTCTCTTAGTTCTTTAAGGACCCTGGGGTGCACCCCATCTGGCCCCATTGCTTTATCAACTCTTATTACTTCCAGTTCCTTCAGGACCCTTTCTCGTGTAAAGGGACTTGTGTCCATTTCTGCACCATTCTCACCCCTTGTACTCCCTTCAGATTCATTACCCTCCTCTTCCTCAGTAAAGACTGAGCAGAAATACCTGTTCATTATGTCAGCTTTATTGTTGTCTTCCTCCACGTGGCCCCCATCCTCCCCCTTCAGTCTCACTATCCCTCCCTTTGCCTTTCTTTTTTTACTTATGTACCTGTAAAAGGTTTTTATCCCCTCTACCCACTGATTTTGCAATGTGTTCTTCTGTCTGAGCTTTGGCTTCCCTTACTGACCTCCCTGCCTCCCTTTGCTTCTCCTGGTAGTTCTCCCTATCCCCTTCTGCCTGTATCTTTTTGTATTGCCTGAATGCAATCTTTTTGGCTTTCACTTTCTTTGCTACCTCTTTGGAAAACCATAATGGTCTCATCTTCCTTTTCCTCTTGCTAACCTGCTTAATGCATAATTCTGTTGCTCTTGTAATCCCCATTTTAAATACTGCCCACTGTTCCTCAACCCCTGATTTCTGCCCCATTCCCCTTAATGCCTCTGTGAAATGGTGTGGGATAAAAAAGGTACTCGGACAAAAATTAGCAGAACAAACTTAAAAATGTATTACATAGAGCGGACTGGAAACGACAAAATAATAAACCAAGCCATAGAGTCCATAGTTTACATATCAGAGTTAGTACTGACTATCTCAGGACTGGGTGTTGACAGCTTCACACCCTCCCTCACACTGCTAGCTTCCTAGGCAGTTTTTCTTAAATAGTAGTCCCTTTAGACATGTGACTTCATTGCTCCACCTCTAAAGTTTAGCAATTCAA
Source organism: Neoceratodus forsteri (assembly GCA_016271365.2). Classification (NCBI taxonomy): domain Eukaryota; kingdom Metazoa; phylum Chordata; order Ceratodontiformes; family Ceratodontidae; genus Neoceratodus; species Neoceratodus forsteri. The sequence continues at coordinate 1,279,743,785 of CM057454.1, forward strand.
TCTTTCCCCAAATTAAAGTATTTTATTTTATTTAAACATAAGTTAACAATTCAGAAACACTTTAATATTCAGGACTTGGTTTTAATAATTTTATGAGTTGAATTGATATTTTAATTTTCACAAGAGGTTACAGAAGGAAGTTCCTCTTAGAAAGGATAAAAATAGGAGAACTAGGGGCGGCGGATCATAAGTAATAGGGCAGAAGGAAGAAAGCACCAACTATGCCAGCATTTTGGCTAACAGAAAATCTCTAAACTGCAAAGACTACCTTTTATTTTCACATTCTTTTATTGAAAAAGAAAAGGTAAGCAAGTTTCACTAATTCAGTCTTAAAACACCAAAGTGTTTCGTATTATTGGTGTTGGTAATCTACGAGTGTTTAGCGTTTATGAGGACACACAAACCACACAAACAAAGTTCACTGCATTACTAACACCATATTTTGACAGTGCTTTCAGAGTGTGAACTCCTTCTGTGCCTGTGTGGAGAATCTACTTTTAATTTAATGGTATCACTAGTGATACGACTATTACACCAAGACCAGTGTATTTTCAAGTGGCATAATTAATTTTCTAAAGGACCGCCAATTAAGTGGCAAAGGCAGACCTCAGCGGGAGTTTAAACAGCAGCGGTCTGACCTTTCCGCATCTCTCATTAGGAAAAAAGGCTTCACTACACTACATTGTTTTTTTCTTTCGTCCGTTCTGCCTACAATGCAAGCGGACACATTTACTAAACTAAAAATTAATTTCAATGAGCCTTTTTCTTTTCTGCGGTAGTGCGAGCGTTTGAGCAGACACTTAAAGACGCTCTGCACTATCACAACGCCTGGCTTTCAGCGAGGGAAAAAAAAATAAAAAAATCAAATAAAGACTTTGATCAAATAAAAGACAGAATTTTTATTCCGCATTAATTTCTGTCTCACACACATGGCTTCCATGAATTAATGGTGCTAGGATTCTGAAGGAGATCTGCGATGTACATGAAAAAAAAGGGGAGGTTCTTTAACTCACTCTCTTACAGCCTCTTTCAAGTATCTCCCCATTTTCCCAAAGTCTGTCCCCCTAAAATCCAGGATACGTGTTTTTGTGTGGTTTGGTTCTGCTCTTTCTGTGATTTCAAACCACAATGACTAGTGGTCACTGTTCCCCAGGTGCTCCCCCACTGTTACCCCATCACACTGTCCCTGTTTGTGAGCACAAGGTCCAGTATTGCCTTCTGCCAAGTTGGTTCCATGACCAGTTGCTTGAGGAAGGCACCCTGAAGGGAGTCCAGGATAAATCTGCTCCTAGTTGATGATGTTGCTGGGATGCTCCAGTCCACGGCTGGAATATTGAAGTCTCCAACCAGTACTACCTCACCCTTGTCTGCCATCCTTTGGATGGCTAGCATCAGCTCCCTATCTGTTTCTTCCTTCTGGGCTGGTGGTCTATAGACCACACTGTGTAGATGGCTGCCCATTTTCCTTTCCAGCTTAACCCACAGTATCTCTCCCCATTTTGTTCCTCCTTGATCTCTGTGGCCCTTATGTCATTTTTCACATGCAGTGCCACTCCTCCTCCTTTTCTGCCTGCTTTGTCTCTTCTGAATATGTTGTAGCCAGGTATGGCCATCTCCCAGTCATGGTTACCATTACACCAGGTTTCAATGATGGTCACAATGTCCAGGTCTGACTGCACCATGACAGCCTCCAGATCTTCCATCTTGTTGCTAAGGCTCCTGGCATTTGCACACATGGCTTTCCATGATTTGACCTCCCTAGACTGTTTCACTGTTCTACTCCAGCCCCTTCCTTGGTTGTCCTTTATCCCTGGTTCTCCTAACTGTCTGCCCTTCTGCTGAATTTTGCTCCTTTTCTGCCTATCCACCTCTTGGGTGCTAATCTCCATCTTTTGCACACTGATTTGTAGAGATAACCACTCCTCTGGTTCGCTGGTTACACTGCTAGCTGTGGGGGATGAGCAAGTAGGTACCCTCCTTGCTGGCCTGCCACCCCCCTTTGCTAGTTTAAATGCTTGTCAATGTAGCATTTAAATTTATCATTGAGTCCTTGGATTCCCCTCCAGGATGGATGCAGGCTATCAGGCTTGAACAAACCTCCATCCCTCCAGGTGGGTCCCCAGTCACCAATGAATCCAAACCCTTCCTCACAGCATCAGTTCTTCAACCATGAGTTAAAGTTCCTGGGGCATGCACCCTATGCTCTCCTTACCTCTCATGGTAGTACTTCTGAGAAAGTGACAGAAGTAGCTACTTGCTTGAGACCCCTCCCCAATTTTCTAAACTCTTCCTGAACTTCCTTTGGCTACCCATTTGCCAGGTCATTAGTACCTAGGTGGATAATGACATCCAGCTCACCCTCCCGTCTTACCTTCCCAGTGATCCCCAGGATCTTCCTTCCATCCCTCCATGCCATGGCACCTGGTAGGCACCTCACCTCCCTGTCCTCCCCCTCCTGTGTTCCTAGCTGGATCCCTCTTATGATGGAGTCCCCCACCAGGATTCGCTTCCTCCTCCTCTGGGGTCCACTGCTTTCCCCACTGAGGTCACCTCCTTGGCTAACCTCCACATCCTTTCCTTCCACTTCTCTGGGTACCTCTATTTAGTTGTCCCCATTTTCCAGTGTGGCATATGAGTTCTTGAGTGGAATAGAATCTGGGATGTGCCTCTGCCTGACTGCTCTAACCCTCCCTGAACCCACTGTCATCCAAGTGCTCCTCATTCTCGGCATCCTTTGAGGCAGTTGCACTGGACTGGGTGGTCTCTGGATAGGGGTGATGGTACTCCTGACCCAGTTTACTTCCGCTCTGAGTCTGGCTACCTCATCCCACAGTCCAGGGAGATGCATGCAGATAGGGTAGTACCTCAGTGTCCAGAAGGTCTGCCTGAATATGGCTGCCCCACAGCCACTGCATTGCACACTCCCTCATTATACTGCAATTATACTGCTATTCCACTACTTGTCTGCTACTGAAGCTCTCCTAGTTCCCTTTTTATTAATTTATTGTCCCAAAAATCCTGCCATTGGTCCTCAGATATTTTTCTTTTAAAAAAAAGAAAATAAACCAATAAATAAACAAATGAGTCAAAACACTTGTCGTGCTGATGGTGGGTTTCTTCACCCTTATGCCCCTCCTACTCCACACCCCTTGCTATACCCTGTGTTTAGCTCCTGTCAATCAGAATTAACAGGGCCTATAATTAAGAGTTGGGGTAAGGGGGGGCGAAAATTTTTCAACAGCCCAAAAACAATTCAAGTAAAGACAACAAAGAAAGTACAGTGTCACTAAAAGCTCACAATCTAAGTTTAAAAGAAAAATAGCAATTACCAGTTACTGTAAAGCACTGAATTGAATATGTTTCCTTCCACTTCTGGCTTCTTCTGAGAAAATAAAACTCACTTGCTACCTCAACTCTGACTAAGCCCCACCTCCAGTTATCATGTAGCTGAGGTCAGAGACCAGACAATTAACACCCCTCACTCAAACTACAGGGCAAGTCAGATGAGCCAAGACTAAATTTGCAGCAATTAAAGACAGCAAAGAAATACACCACCACTACGTTTTAAATTTTCAACAGCGAAAAGCAATTCTAAGTAAAGACAACAAAGAAAGTACAGTGTCACTAAAAGCTCACAATCTAAGTTTAAAAGAAAAATAGCAATTACCAGTTACTGTAAAGCACTGAATTGAATATGTTTCCTTCACTTCTGGCTTCTTCTGAGAAAATAAAACTCACTTGCTACCTCAACTCTGACTAAGCCCCACCTCCAGTTATCACATAGCTGAGGTCAGAGGCCAGACAATTAACACCCCTCACCCAAACTACAGGGCAAGTCAGACAAGCCAAGACTAAATTTGCCACAATTAAAGACAGCAAAGAAATACACCACCACTACATTTTAAATTTATATTGTCTGGGTTATTGTCATTGTCAGAGTTGTGGTCATCAGTTGGTATAGAGGAGTGGGCTGATGAGTGCTGCTTAGGTGGCTTCAGTTTGTGGTCATTGTAGGCAACATAGTCAGCCAGTGTGCAGTCCTCTAGTTGAGGTATTTGTTTTTGGTATCATAAAATGGTATTGTCCCATTCTATGTTGGTTGCATCATCAGGCAGGAGTCTGAGAGTATCCATGTCTTTATTTAGCAGTGTTCAAGTTTCAGCAGTGTTTGTATTTAGAAATTTGTATGACCTTGATGACCGTTGCAATGGTAATTGCAGAACAAGGGATGCTGCTTCCTGAGCCCTGATTTCAGTGGCATTTAGGAATGTACTGCCAATGTGTCTCAACTATGGTTTGATATTAGTGTTTGTCTGGACTTCTTTTGTTGCTTCACAAAGTAATGCACTCATTCCTCATTGTGATTTTGACATGTATGAAACAACATAGATGGTGCAGGAGTATGGGTCTAAGATGTATTGGATATCCATATTAACTTGCCGTGCTGTTAATGATGCAGGGTTGTAGGCATTCTCTTTAGTTTGAGAAGGATGTCTCCATAGCAGAATAGTAGGTCATTGCAATTGTGACCATATAGTGAGGATGTAATGCTCATAAGTGATTTGCAGGAAATGGAGGAAGTCAGTGAAGGATATGACAGTCGGTGGCAGGGAATCAGAGAGTACAGGTTTTATGTAGTCATGTGCTGCTTTGTAATCTGTTGATTGTAGATCTTCAGTGTCAGAAAAAGGTAATAGTAGAAGTGCTTCTGGCATTGGACATTGTGGGAAATGGAAATTACACTCTCTGTTCCTGGTTCAACAGGTCCGTGAGTGGGAATGGACTTGTAGTTTTATCAGAGTTTTTAATGGTTCTGCAGGTAGGCTGGAGCAAATAACATATTTATTGATAAATGTTATGATGTCCAGTGGAGTAGAGAATTCATGTTGCGGGGCATTGTGTATCCATAGCAGGGCAAGGATATGTGGAAAGCCACAATGCTAAAATTCTACATGGTAGAAGTGTTCCATAAGTTGTCCAAGTGGAGCGTGTGAACTGTAAAGGATGGTTTTAAATAATTGCTGAACTTGGTAGTTAAAGTGGCGTACACATGTAACAGGATCAGATTGTATGAGATGACATTTTTTCCCATGTCATGTTTTGTATATCTTCATTTGTATAGGTTTTGCTGTTGACTACTTGTCCAAGAATTTGCAAGAGGTGTACCCATCATGTTTCTGCACTTGACGGGGAAAGGAAAAAGGCTGGCATTCCTAACTGTCACATCATAGCAAATACATTATTCTTTGCAAGCTCCCAATAGGGGGGTGAGCCACGTAATGCTCATAGAATATGATATCCTTCATTGTATTGTAGCACCATTTCTATGCCTCCAGCTTTGAGATCACCTGCTGTAATGAGTTTGCCTTGGCACTGGCATTTTATGAGGGATAGATGGAGTTTGCCTCACAGTTGTTTGATTTGTAATTTTTTGACTTTGAAGAATAGGTTGGGAATGCAACGGGCAACTCTGCGGTCTTTAGCTCATACTTCCCATTTGCAGAGGCTGCTGTAGGGCACTGGAGTGTAGCGTATATCATATGTGCTGCTTCCTTGTCCTACATAAATGGTTGTGAAAGTTAGGAATTCAGAGTCTTTGTCTTCAAATATTCCTTTTGGAATGCTGTATTGTCCAGGCGCTACTGATAGCACTGAATTGTCTGACATAGAAACAGGTAAAGCAGTAGTAAGAGGGGTGTCAAGCTGTCCTGATGTAAACTGCTGGGCTGTGTCTTCTTCATTATTTGAAGTTGAAGTGGAGGAGTGTTCTGAATTGCTGTGCAAAGTTTGGATGTCCTCTTGATAAGTCCAGCTATCATAATAGGTGATGACATATTGTCTGTATAAAGGGCTGTGAGTAGCAAGCCAATGGGCAGCTTCTTTCACTTTGTGGGTGTAAGACTTACATTACAGATTGCGCTTTAGTTTGACTGGGATAGTTGTAGTGACATGTGGTTGTCGAGGGAGAGTGGTGACAGTAGTGTTAACATCAGCTGGAACATTTACAACAGCACCTGTCATGCTTTATTGGTTTCCTTTGAGTAATTGTCTTATTTGCATGAATGGAATACAAGGAGAAACTAGTTGCTCTTTGAGTTCATGCAGCTGTAGTTCTGGATGGATGTTAGGAAATGACATGCCATCAGCAATGGACAGTGGTGGAATTTTGTGCAATTTTATGTAGCATAGACAGGTGAAACATTTATATGGGGAGGTTTTATTGTGTTGCTGGCAAACTGTAAAGGTGTCAATATCATGCAATATTTTAGGTATGTGGTAGATTGAATGTTTGTAAAGCAGTTGATTGCAGACAGTACATGTGTATGTTGGTCCATGCTGAATGTCGTCGTGGTGTAACTGAATGAGTATGTTAATAGGGGCTTGCATGTGTTGAGTAGGGTGCTGGATGGGTCGATGGAATGATGCATCAATGTGTGTGTTTTGTGTATATTATAGTGGGTTTGTGAGTCAGTGGAGGCTGTTGTCTGGTAGGATTGGAGTGTGTAGAACTGGTGTTATATGTGTTATAATGTGGATTGGAGAGATTGTGGGCATGTCAATAGTATAGCATGTAGTTTGGTGAAAGTGAGTATGCCAAGGGTGGTGAAATCATACTTGGAAATATTTTTGTGAGATGACAGCAATACAAATGGGAACTTTACTGTAGGATCGTGAATGTGTAGTTGGTAAAATGAACTGTATTGTGGTGAGGATGTAGTGGTTGATGTTGTGGAAATGTGAGATGGTAATACTGGGAGGCTGGAGATTGTGCCTAGTAGATGTGAATTATATGAAAGAATAGCCAGTGGTGGTGTGTAGTAGTGCAGCAGACGTAGTAGGGGAATATATGAAGCAATATGAGGAAATGGATGTAGCATGTTGTATGCGGTGTAAAGAGATTTTTTGTTTAGGAGCTATAAATGATAGTTGTTGCAAAGCAGTATGAGTTATAGAGAAAGGAGTGTTACTGAATGAGATATATGATGGAATAGTGTGTAGTATGTGGGGAACCGGATGGATCGGGTGACACAATGTGGCAAGAGTTTGTGAGGTATGTATGATGGTGTCTGCAATGAGCTGTGTCCAGTTTGTGACTGGTGTGGCATGTATATATATGATTGTGAATAATGATGCTAGGAAACTGTCAGGTTTGTCTTGGTTTCTGATATGCACAGTAGATGTTGATGCTGTATGTTGTAATTGGGTGGTTGAAATGGCAGTGCTAGATATTGTGGTGTGAGTAGTAGCAGTAGTAATTGATGGAGTAGAGATAGCACTGTTGGTGTTAGTGAGGGTGGTGTGAATGTGTTGTGGTGCTGTTGAGTAGTGTATAGAAGGTGTCGATGGAAGTGTGGCATGCGAAGTAGCAAGGTCTGAAGTAGATGACTCGTGATAATCAGTATTGTGGGGTGCAGTAGATGAAGTAGCATGCATTAGTATGCTAGTGTTGAGAAGTGGTGGGATGTATATATGGAGTGGTGAAGCAGTTAGAGTAGTAGATGGTTGTGTAGAGATGATTGTTGTAGAAGATGATGGATGATAATTTCAAATGTGTGGTGTGGGGTGTTGAAGGGGTGGCAAGTGTGGGTGAGGAGATAGATTGGAATGTAAACAATGAGGGCCATCCCAGCAATGTTGTTAGTGTGGAATGGCAAGTTGAGGGTAAGAGAGGTAGAGGGGAGAGTGATGTTAGTAAATGTAAGGGGAGTAAGTTCAAAAGGTATGGATTGTGTATGTGGTAGGTTAGTTGCTGTAGCTAAGTTGTAAATGTGGGATTGCAAGGCAGAAAGGCTGTAGAATGTTAGCATAGTACATTTTCCAAATGGATGAGGTAATCCATTTGTGTCTCTGCTATGTGAGTCAAAAGTGTGGTATGAATAAGATGTTTTAAATACTGCTATGCAGTACTGTTGTATGCATAGAAGTAATGTGTCATACTGAGAGAGGTTTGCATGCAGCATTTCATTGAAAGTGGGGTAATGTGCATGAATAGGTTTTAGTATGTCACCGTATGTGGGACTGTGTTTGTTTGCACTGAATATGTTGTTATGCAGTTGTATGTATGGAGGTAAATCATCAGGGTGTAAGAAGTCTTGAGGGATAAACTGACGGATGAAGTTATATAAAGAATCACCGACTTACAGAATATAGTTGAGATGAGATGTTGCCCATGAAGTGGGATTTGTAAAGGACTTGTATAGTAAACCAATGGTGCTCATTGCCACACATTGCTTTGCACGTGAAGATGGTGGGAATATTGCATGAGATTGACTGTAGTCAACTTGGAGATGTATATATAGCATGACTATTAGTGGGGAAAGTAGTTGGAAGATGTTGTGTTTGTGATGTGGAAGATGAGATGTATGTGAAAGAAGTGTTATGTATGTGAAAAGGTGGTTGATAAAGTAGTTGTACAGGTATGGAAACAGTAGACCAGTAGTAAGTGTAAGGAGTAAGGGTTTTAAGGGGGTAAGAGGAAGTGGGAAGGAAAAGTGATTATTGTGAAAAGTATGAATGAAGTAGGAGAAATGTGTGGTATGGCAAAAGCAAGATAGACGTACTTTTGTTTGTTGTTGTGCAGATTGGACGTTATCTGTTTGAACTGCAAGGCAGTAGTAGGTTGCACAGAATGAACTGAAGTGAAATCTGGGAATGTAATAAATAGGCAGTCATTAGTATTGCAAGCAGAAATGGCTATACGTCCTGGCAAAAAAATACATTGTGTCTAACGAGTTGGATAAGGCATACAAAGAATCAGTGTTGGGTAAGTTACTTTTTATGTTGTCTTGCACGCACAGTGCAGACAACATATGGTGGTTGCTTTAGTTGAGAAGTGGGTTTGGAAGTGTGGACCTGCTGCAGCCAATGGTGGCACTGCTTTTGTGGCCAGGCTCTGTGGCGCCAATGGCATAGCATGCTGTCCATGACAGTAGTTGAGAAAATGTGCCACCACCTTGAAAGAATTTAGCCGCAGCAATGAGGCAGTGCCACGAAGCTGCCCCTGACTGCAGCAGCCAAGTTCTGCTGGTGTCCCTTGTAAGCAACATGGTGGCCGCAGCATTGGGGAAGCTAAGGTACAGCCACCGACTTGAAAAGTCTTTCATAAAGCCGATGGGGGTGGCCAATCCCCCTGTTGTCATGCCTCCTCCTAACCTAATTTGCTGATTGGGTGCTCAGTCCCCATCAGGATGTCCTCCCGCCATGTCTTGTGCACTGTGGGGGTGCGCAATCCCAGTCAGTTCATGCGAGGTCCCCTGAGTATGTGTCAATGGGGGTGCCCAATCCCTGTTAGTATCAGTTCCCCCCACCCCAAAACATGCAGGTGGCATGCTAGGAGCCCACCCCAGCATACCAAAAGTACCTGTGAAATGGAAAACCCATCCTGCAATGTCAGTGACTTTTTTTTAACCCTGTAAAGAAGAAAAAGGTCCCTCACTGTTTGTGGCCCCTCCCCAACCACACCCACCACTGCATACCCCTCCCACACACCCCACCCTATACTTACCTCAGAGCCTGATATGATGATCTTCGGTGAACTGGGAACATGTCTGCACTCTTCAAAGCCGACTGCGAACTGAAGAAATGCCAGTAAGCTGTATAATGGCATATACAGGGTTTTTTCAAGTTTGGTGCATATCTCAGGCATTTGTGAGACTTTTAGCACCAAATTTTTAACATGGGGTTATTGGGACCCCACCTCATGAATTCTGTCACTGTCCTGGTATTATTCAGTCCTGAAAGGTGATTTTGCAGTCAATACATGGAATCACATTTCAGGACCAAGTAACAAAATGACAGTGCCCCCGTTCATGAGGTAGGCTCTCAAAAAGTCTAAGTTGCAAATTTGGTGGAAAAAATCAATAAAATGACTGTAGTATGAGGGTGCATTGCACGATTTCCACACACACTCATAACCTCGGACATTTGTATTATTTTCACTGCAGATTTTTAACATTGACATTTTTGTCATGCCTCCTTATGAACAGTACAGCTGTAATTTTACACATCCTGTCTGAAATGTGTTTTCACAATACTGATGCAGAATAGTGCGGTCATGTGGGAAATCAGTGTTCGGGACAGATTAAGAAAATCATAGTGATAGTGTTCATGAGTAGAGGTCCTAAAATGCCTATATTGAAAATTTGGTGACAAAAGTCCACAAAATGAGTATGTTACAAGTGTGTGTTGCGCAGTTTCAACATGCTCTCGTAACTTTGAGATTTTGTAATATTTTCAGTCAACATTTTCAACATTGTCAGTTTTGCACACTGCCTTATGAACAGCACAGGTGTCATTTTTCACATGCTGCCCGAAATGTATTTTTGCACAACTGGCGCACAATGGCATGGTCGCCATGGCAAATCAATGTTCAGGACAGATGAAGAAAATCATAGTGACAGTGTTCATGAGCAGAGGTCCCAAAATGCCTATGTTGAAAATTTGGTGAAATAATTCCAGTAAATGAGTGTGTTATGCATGTACATTGCGCAGTTTGTAAGTATGCTTGTAAAGTCAAACATTTTTAATATTTTCAGTAAAGATTTTCAACACTGCCAACTCTTCACACTTACCTATGAATGGTACAGCTGTCATTTTTCACATCCTGCCCGAATAGTGTTTTCCCACATCTGGTGCAGAATGGCATGGTCGCTGTCAGAAATTAACGTTCAGGATGGATTAACAAAATCACAGTGCCACTATTCACCTCCCGCTGTATACTCTTCTTACCCCCTGGCCTTACTATGTTCGTGTCATCTCTCCCTCTAATGTTGACATCCTTCTCCTGAATCCCCCTTCACACTCCTTCCCCACTAAGGGTTGACCCTCCTGGTCAGTGCATTCATGCCTTTTTCTTCTATTGTTAATATAATCATTTTACCACACCCTGTTGCTTTTATTGTCTTGTTTAGTATCCACCCTCAGACATTGGTGTACCCTTAATTTAATTTGTTAACAATCTGCACACTCTGTATTATCCCATGTTGTTGTTGCTAATTTTTCTTTTTCACTGTATGTACCAGCCGGCAGTAAGTGTCCAATTGTATTATTCCTTGCTGTGTTCCCTTCTGCCAGGACCACCTTGAAAATGAGCTTGCTCAATGATGACTCTGCCTGGTTAAATAAAGTTTTGATTGATTGATTGATTCATGAGCAGAGGTCCCAAACACTTTCATGAGGTGGGGTTCACAAAAATGCTGTGTTGCAAACGTGTAGTGCAAATACCAACAAACGGATCAGGCATTAGGGTTTCTAACCATAACATTTCACCCTGTACAGCCTGACAAGTGTCAAGGGTGTGCCTTTACATTGCTAGCTGTCATGCTTATGTCATACCATCCCCCCTTCACTCTCAAGCCACTGACAGGCATTGAGGTGTGCCTTGGACTCTTCAGCCCCACAGTTCACCCCATTCTCCTATGCTGCTCCCATTTCACTGCATGTCCTTATGAAATGGGGTGACTGTAAATCTGAACACCCCAAAGCACACCTCAGCACTTGTCAATGTCTGCAGGATAGGGTGAGGTGAAATGCCATGAGTGTTATGGCCAAACGGGGTGAGCATAAGGCCCGTGAACCCCAAGGTACAATGCATATTTGTCGCACTGCAGGGTAGGGTGAGCTGAAATGCCATGAATGTTATGGCCGATGCTCAAAGACACACCTCAGTGCCTGTGAGTCTCTGTAAGGTTGACATACAGGGACCGGACTACTTGCAAGATCTCCTATGACCTTACCACCCTCTTTGCTCGCTCCGCTCCACCAGCGAGGGATTGCTAGAGGTTCCCAGGGTTCGTCTTCAATCAGTTGGGGCCAGAGCTTTTTCTTTTATGGCCCCAACCCTGTGGAATTCTCTACCTCATCGGATTCGAGAGTGCCAGTCCACAGAGATATTCAAGGCATCCTTAAAAAGTTAATTATTTGAGCAAGCCTTTGATTAGGCCATCCCATTGTCTTTTAATTGTTTTTAAATTTATATTTATTATGTTGGCTGTTTCTTGTATTGTATCTGCACTTTGATAATTTTGAAAAGTGCACTATAAATAAAATTTGATTTGATTTGATGTCACTTTCATACTTCACTGCCATTCCTATGATGCATGTTTTCAACTCCTGTGCTACCGATGCCAATGTCAGCAAGACAACATTCAACATTGACAAATGCTTGCTCTATTACTTTCTATTACTTTGGGAAACTTGTTCCAGAAAGCTCTGTTCAGGCACTAGCAAGTATGGAGAAGTACTGGAAAAAGAAATACATTTTACAGTTACAGTTACTTGTGTCTTTTTATACAAAAGGAATATGTAACTATAGCTGATTACATTTATTTGAAAGTAATTAGTAAGTAACCTATTACTTTCAAATAAATGTAATCGGTTATAGTTATTTATTATTTTTGTGTTGGTTTTGTAGAAAAAGAAATAAGTAACTATAACTGTAAGGTATATTACTTTTTCTAGCACTTGTCCATCCTTGCTAGTGACTATAGAGAGCTTCCTGGAACAAGTTTACAAATGTAATAGAAACTAATAGAAAAAGTAACTTACCCAACACTGCAAAGAATGTACTGCAGGTCGTTGAACAGCCTTTAGTGGATACAAAATATTCATGTGTCAGTGTAATAATCTGAGTGTTGCAGCATTACATGCATGCTGAAACTTGGGGGAAGGCCAATATAAGCAACAGTTCTTGGAACAGAGTGTAACAGAAAGACAGTTGTGCTATAATGATGAGTTTGTGTTGTCCTGAATATGATAGGGAAGTGTGTTATTTGCTTTGCAGTTGGTGGTTATTGGTGTAACCCCCTTGCAAATGGGGGTTCCAGATATGCCTGGCGCTAGGGTTAGTCACCGGCCTAAAGCCGTTTTGATGGGGACCCTTGGAGTGTTTTTAAGGCCTCTGGTGCTTGTCCCTTTAAGGGCTGCCTGTTGCAGCCGTAAATAATTGAGCTGGGGGGGGGTCCGAGTGTTGCATGCTCGAGTTCCGCTCGGGCTACAGGATGATAGCTCCGTTTCTGCCATCGTTAGTTGTGCAGAGGGAGCTTTGTTAAAAGATGTGATTGTTTGCTTGAAATAACGTAAAAATAATAATGGTAAGGTAGTTGTTCTAACCTGCCTTCCTTTGCAGCAAGGACTGTTTGATTGCCTCCTCCATTTTGCCCTCGAACTGCTGAAGTGGGCCAATCAGTACATCGGGACCCAGCAGAGCTGATTGACCAATCGAGGAGCTGCTTGTATTTAAGAGAGGTATTATGGGCCATGGTGCTTTTTTCGCACCACTGAGAGCTGAAGAAAGTGACTGGCAGGTCTTGCCAGCCAATTGGATCAGGTCGCGGCCGAACTTAAGGAAGAGCCCCTCGCTGTTGGGGTCAGATTCGTTGTGGGTAGTTAGGAATAAGGAGCTTCTGTGCTTCTGCACTGGGAGTGTTCGCACAGGAAGCGCGTGAAGGCCTGAAGTGGCCGTTGGTGTCTTCTCGGTCCAGCAGACTAAATCTGTCGGCGGGCGGTCAGAGGAGGCTGTGCTTTGTACAGCTACCCACCAGGCTCGACCTGTAGGAGGACTGGAGAAGATTGCTGAATTGCACTCGGTCCGAAGAAAAGTGGAAGCTGCCGTTGCAGTGCTTTAGTGGCTGTGGAATCAGGAGATCCTAGACACTGCTGCCTGGTGTGGTACCCCTCTGTTGTTGTTGTTTGCCATATAAATGTGTGAGGAGGCTGGTGGAGTTCAGACTCAGCCCTGCTAGTGTTGGAGGACTCAGTAGTGACTGGAGTTTGTGAGTACTGAATCAGGATAGCTCCCTGCCAAGTGTGCAAACAGTGGTTCAAAATTGTATTGCTGTCCTGCTGACTGCCTAATCAAACTTCCTTTCGATACTGACTTGCTCAGGATTGTAATACTTCTCTGTGTGAAGGGCCCCAACCAGCTGCCATGTTTGGACTAGCCGTTAGGGCTTGGGGACCCAGGGACAGTAAAATTGTAGGGTTAGGCCTGTGCACAGAGCCCTAGGTATATAGCCATAGCATAAGCCAATCAACCTGATTTCCTCCCCCCCTTGTTATCTACCCTTTAATAAATCAGATCTGTGTGTTGCAACTACACCCTGGCTGGTTTGTGCATCCCTGCTGAACTACTGTATAGTGACTGTGATATAACTTTATCTTATTTTACAGGGGATCCCTGGAGTGAGCTGAGAGACACTACCCAGGGGGTAAGTGTATGGGTGAAAAGCCTTGCTGGTACCCAGTGTGAGCCACTAGTGGAGAAAAAGGGGGGTTGCAGTAACCCAGAGGGCTGTGACCGAGGCAATCTTGACAGTGTTAACCCCGACCTCTGGGTGGAGGCACCTGCCAACGGATCTGGGCCCCTCACCCTGTCTCTGTGGAGGCAGGCAGGGGTAGTAGCCCTAAGGGTAGCGCCCCCTGAGGGTTACAAATTGGAGGCACCACTGGGATTTAGCGTCCCCTAGTGGCTCAGTAGGAGATACCCCAAAGATGGAAAAAATGGAAGGGGATATGTTGGAAAAAATTAAGCTGGGACCCATCAAAACCATGGTACACAAGCTAATGGGTTGGTGTGAAGCAGAAGAGCTAGATCCTCAGAAGATTGTATTATTGTTAGATGTGCCATTGGGTACCTCCGCTGCTGATATTGTCTCTGTTGCAGAACGAGTAAAGTGTCTGGGTAAGGTAGAAGTGAAAGGGCGTATGGCTGATTTGCTTGATCAGACATTGCAGGTGTTACTCCTATGCAGTGTGGCCATCGACCCTGAGAAGGTACCTTCTGTACTTTACCCGGAGGATGCGTCCCAAGGATGGAGGCTAATTCGTTTCCAAAGTGGGTCAGTCACTCCTGGGGGGGTCTCCTTACATGAACAGTTTTAAAGATAAACTACTTAAATTGTTAGCTGTGGAGGGGAGGACTACCCAGGAGTTGCTACAAGCCTTGGATCTGTCCAGTGATACTACCCCTCGGGGTTCCCAGGGCAACTCCCCTTGCCCACCCAAGAGTTCAGTGTTGGCTTCTTTGCCCTTGGCGGTCCCCTCCATACAGCTAGACTCCTACCGTAAGCTAAAACTTTTCTCTGGCATGGTGCCAGTGCCTTCTGAGGAAGATGATCTGGAGGCCTGGATGGACTATGCCACCCCTTTGGTCCAGGAGTGGCAGTGCTCTGAGGGAGAGAAACAGAAGAGGCTGATGGAGAGTCTGCGGGGTCCTGCCTTAGAAGCCATTAGAGTCTTCCTGGCCATCCATCCGGAAGCCACCGCTGCAGAGTATCTCTCTGCTTTAGAAGGGGTTTTTTGGAGTACAGAGACTGGTGAAGACTTATTATGGAAATTCAGGTCTGCTAAGCAGTGGAGAAATTAAAAACTGTCTACTTTTGTTACTAGAGTGGAGAGGGCCTTACAGAAAGCCTATAGAAAAGGGGGAATCACTGCCGCTGCTCTGAATCAGGTTCGGCTAGAACATATTTTAAAGTCTGCCCGATTCTCTAGTGTAACTCTATTGAAACTTAAGTTGCATGATCGGCAGGCCACCCCACTTGAATATTGTCAATTGATGAGGGAAATTCGAGAAGTGGAGACTGATGAAGAGGGGTGGGAACCTTGTGTGAGGGCAGTGAATCCTAGTGGGACTCCTGAGTCTAATACCCCTGAGGAGACTGACTCACCTGGAGGGTCCGAGGGGCCCCCAAATTATACAGGTACTGTGGGGATGCGGGTTGTTTCTTCTGACCCTTACGTGGCGGGTGAGTTGAGGGCTGAGATCAGGAATTTATGGGAATTGGTGAAGGACTTAAAGCAGTCTACTGTGTACCCTACTCGGCCCGGGGCCCCTGAGTCATGTAGAGCCCCGAACCCTAGCCCTAGAGAGCTTTCTCCTTCCCCTCAGGACCCCCTCAGGTAGTGATCCCGGGACCCTAAGTTTTGTTATCACTGTGGGAAGATGGGCATTTCCAGCCTGACTGCCAGAGGCCAGAGAATTTAAGGAAAGTTAACAGCAGACTGATCGCCCGATACCGTCAGACCCAATTTCGAGCCCCCAAGAAAAGTTGTGTGACTCAGGCCCATGCCCGCCAGGCTAACAATGTTGCTACCCCCAACTGGTCTGATGTGGTTGGACCGTCTATGGAGACCCGGGTGCAGGTGAATGGAATTCCCACTGGAGCTGTATTGGACAGTGGCTCCCAGGTGACCATCATGTTTCAGGACTGGTACCAAGCACACTTATCTGAAGTGCCCCTGCAGCCTCTAACTGGCCTACATGTATGGGGGTTGAGCGACAAGGCTTATCCGTATTTGGGGTACATCTGTGTATGGTTATCTTTCCCTGCAACTGTGAATGGAACAGATGAGCAAGTGGAAACTTTGGTTTTGGTCTGCCCACCCACTGGACTGTATGATGGGGTACCTTTGTTGATTGGAACTAATGCGCACATGTTTGGACGATTGGCCCAGTTGTGCTCAGAGAAGTGAGTGGGTGAGCTGTGGGTGTACCTGCTGTAATTCAAATGGTCAGGGCCACTCAGAAGAAGGGTAGGCCAGAGGAACCTGAAGGCCCTGTGGGAGTGGTATGGAAGAAGGATCCGGTCCCTGTAGTGCTTGCCCCAAATGCACAGTGTGGTCTGCATGGAGAGGTACGATTAAAGACAGATGTCAAGAATAAGTTGTTGATGTTGGATGCGCCTATGGAGGGAGAACTGCCTGAGGGGTTGTTGCTCAAACCCAGCATTCTGCCGGCCAGGGCCCATGCCTATGTTAAAAGGGTGATGGTTCAAGTGTACAATGTGTCTGATAAAGAGATTCGAATAAAAAGAGGGTGTACCCTGGCTAGCGTCCATTGTGCGGATACTGCTGTCCTACCAAATAAAAAGAGTTCTCGGACGGGTGATAGAGTTGCTCCTGATCTGTTTGACTTTGGTGACTCTCCGCTGCCAACTGAGTGGAAGTGCAGGGTCAGTGAGAAGCTTGCCAAGAGGAATCAGGTTTTTTCCCTGAAGGAGTGGGATGTAGGATGTGTACAAGGGGCTGAGCATCACATTCGATTGCACGACGAAAGACCCTTCCAAGAGAGATCTCGACGTCTGGCTCCCACCGACATAGATGATGTACGGCGGCATCTGCAAGAAATGTTGGCTGCTGGTGTAATTCAAGAGTCTAGAAGCCCCTATGCCTCCCCCACTGTAGTAGTAAGGAAGAAGAATGGGGCAGTTCAGATGTGTGTAGACTATCGTACTTTGAATAGGCAGACCATTCTGGAGCAATATACCATGCCACGCATACAAGATGCTTTGTATTGTCTGAACGGTAGTAAGTGGTTCTCTGTATTGGATCTTTGGAGTGGATACTACCAGATCCCAATGGCCCCAGATGATCAGGAGAAGACTGCTTTCATTTGCCCCTTAGGCTTCTATGAATTTATTCGGATGCTTCAAGGAATTTCGGGTGCCCCAGCCACTTTTCAGCGCTTGATGGAACGAGCTGTGGGGGACATGAACCTACTCGATTGTTTGGTCTATTTAGATGATGTCATAGTGTTTGGCCGATCCTTGGAAGAACATGAGCAACGATTATTCAAAGTCCTGGATCGATTAGAGGATTTCGGCCTCAAGTTGTCTATTGACAAGTGTCAATTCTTCCAGACTTCCATGAAATATGTGGGCCACATAGTGTCCACTGAAGGCATAGAGACTGACCCTAGCAAGGTGGAGGCGTTGACCACTTGGCCTCAACCTAGGAATTTGAAAGAGCTGCAACAATTCCTGGTGTTTTGTGGCTACTATAGGTGGTTTGTCAGAGACTATTCACGAGTGATTCACCCCTTCCTTAATCTCACCCAGGGGTATCTGCCTACTCACAAAAATTATAAGAAGGGTGTGCACACTGACATAGAAAAGAAGTATTTTCGGCCAAACGATATGTTCGGGGATCGATGGACTGCTAAGTATGAGGAAGCTTTCCATGACATCATATATCAACTCACCCACACACCTGTGTTGGCTTATGCTGACCCAGCTAAGTCTTACACTCTTCATACTGATGCCAGTCTGCAAGGATTGGGGGCTGTATTATATCAGGAGCACTCGAATGGGCTGAGACCTGTAGTGTTTGCAAGTAGAAGTCTGACGCCCGTCAGAGAAGAATTACCCCAGTGCACAAATTAGAGTTTTTGGCTTTGAAGTGGGCCATTGTTGATCAGTTTCACAACTATTTGTATGGTGCCAAGATATTAGTAAAGACTGATAACAATCCTCTGACCTATGTGCAAACCTCCGCTAAATTGGATGCTACTGGGCATAGGTGGCTCTCTGCCTTGGCCACCTACAATTACGCTGTAGAATACAGAGCGGGCCTAAACCATATAGATGCGGATGCTCTCTCTCGGAGGCCAGTGTCTCAGACTGAATGGGTCCGGTTGTCTGAACCTGACATACGAGCCCTGTGCCAGAAATTTGATAAAGAAGACCAAGAGTCTCTTGACACAGTGGACTGTGTGGTAGATTGTTTGGGGCTGCCAGAAAACTGTATACCTGCTGCCTGCTGCCATTTCTCTGCATTGGACATCAGCTCCCTGCCGCAACTCAACAATAATGATCTCCAACAGGTTCAATCCTGTGACCCTATGATAAGAACGGCAGTAGAGGTTTTGCGGGCTAGAAGAGATGTATCCAAACTACATTCCACTGACTAGCGGACTACCTTGTTGTATAAAGAAGGGCCCAAATTAAAGCTGATCAACCAACTACTATATAGAGAGATTGAGAGTAAGGAGGGCCAGGTGCAGCAACAACAATTGATGCTGCCTTCAGTTTTCAGAGAACTAGTCCTAAGGTCATTGCATAATCAGATGGGGCACCTGGGCATAGATCGAACACTTGACTTGGTACGAGCTCGATTCTATTGGCCAAAGATGAGTGCGGACATGGAACAGTATGTCAAAACCTGTGGTCGTTGTTTGCAACAAAAGGAGTTACCCCAGCGAGCTGCTCCACTGGTCAACATTACTACTAGTGCTCCTATGGAATTGGTCTGTATTGATTTCCTGAGTCTAGAGCCTGATCTGAGAAGTGTTGGCAACATATTGGTGGTCACTGATCATTTTACCCGGTATGCACAGGCTTTCCCGACCAAGGATCAGAAAGCAACTACAGTGGCTAAGATACTTGTTGAGAATTTTTTCATCCACTGTGGGGCTCCGCAGCGGATTCATTCCTATCAAGGAAGGGACTTTGAGAGTCGCTTGATTAAAGAGATGCTATCTTTGTGGGGGGTACGCAAATCACGAACCACCCCCTACCACCTGCAGGGAGATCCTCAGCCTGAAAGGTTCAATCGTACAATGCTTGACGTGCTGGGCACTTTACAATCAAAAGATAAATCGAGATGTTGTCAACAGATTAGCACTCTAGTTCATGCCTACAATTGTACAAAAAGTGATGCCACAGGGTTCTCCCCCTATCGACTGATGTTTGGAAGAGAGGCTAGATTGCCAGTGGTTGTGTGTTTTGGGGTTTCCCCTGATGGGGTGTGACCAGAAAACCATCTACAGTACGTACAGAAATTAAAGGCCCAATTAAATCATGCCTACCAACTGGCCCAGACCATGGCTGCTAAACAAAATCTGGCTAACAAGGAGAGATATGACAAAAAAGTGAAAACAGTAGAGTTGAGAAAAGGGGATAGAGTGTTGTTGAGAAATTTGGGACTGCATGGCAAACATAAAATTGCCGACCTATGGCACCACCTCCCTCATATTGTTGTGGGACAGCTGGCAGACCTACCTGTGTATAAAGTGCGGCCTGAAAACAATTCGAAAGATGTTAAAACCATACACGGAAATCATCTGCTGCCAATTGGGCAGATCTTGATTGAAGTTGAACCTTCCTCTACCCCTCCTTCCAGGCCCATGACTAGATCTGTTACTAAGAAAGTAACCAAGCCCATGGAGCCTGCAACAAGTTCACCAAGGGAGCCTTGTCCAACCCCCCCTGCAGAAGGAGATGGTCAACACTCAGTGTCAGAAGACAGCGAAGATGATATTGAATATTATTCCTCTTATGAACTAAGTCAATTGTTTCGGGGCAATCCCCTGGTTAACTCAGGAACTGAAGCCGGGCCATCTGTGTTAGTTGAGCCCTCTACTTTATCCCCGGAGGAAATGCCTCCAGAAGACGAACGGGGTAGCAGACGAACTCAAGGGGCCGAGTCCTTAGGTTTGGTTGAACTGTCCGGCCTGGCTGAATTATCTGACTTTTCAGAAGAAGAGAGTGAGGTGGGGGAACAAGTCCATGATATACCCGAACCGGAAGAGTATTTTGAATGCCCTGATGGTTCCCCTTTAGTAACTGGACAGCTCCTAGATGAGCCCAGTGGGGTGGGTTCAGGAATAGAAGGTCACGCCCCTGATAGTATTATGAGTATCGAGCCTGATCCCCTTGAAGGGACCCCTGTTGCTGATGTCTCTGACATGAGAGTGGAGTCAGGGCTGGGTTCAGAATCCCCTGAGACCCCTAGAAGATCCGGCCGAGAAATTAGGCCAGTAATAAAGTGAAGCTATGAATCTTTGGGTCAACCAGTGGATCTGCCTTTAAATGTGGTTCACAAAGGGGTATATGTGTCCCCAAGTTCTTTGCCTAAGTTAGCCTTGACAGATAACTCCAGACTGTTAGTGGTGCCCTTCAAGAGTGACGCCCCTGATTCAGGGGACCCGGAGGTACCTAAGAGAAGACAGATTCCCTCAGTCTGGGTGTCATGGGTAGGAACTACTGATCTGTGTTAAAACCAAAGTAATAGTTTATGTGTAGAATGTGTAAAGGTTATGATATTTTGTAAATCCAATGTTTAAATGTGTAAAAAGAAAATGTGATATGCTACTCATTGGGTGTTTACCTAAAGCACTTTAAGGGCAAATGCTTGACATGGACGCCAAGTTTTTCCAGGCCAGGGAGGGTGTAACCCACTTGCAAATGGCGGTTCCGGATATGCCTGGCGCTAGGGTTAGTCACCGGCCTAAAGCTGTTTTGATGGAGACCCTTGGAGTGTTTTTAAGGCCTCCGGTGCTTGTCCCTTTAAGGGCTGCCTGTTGCAGCCATAAATAATTGAGCTGGGGGGGTCCGAGTGTTGCATGCTCGAGTCCCACTCGGGCTACAGGATGATTGTCCATTTCTGCCATCGTTAGTTGTGCAGAGGGAGCTTTGTTAAAAGATGTGATTGTTTGCTTGAAATAATGTAAAAATAATAATGGTAAGGTAGTTGTTCTAACCTGCCTTCCTTTGCAGCAAGGACTGTTTGATTGCCTCCTCCATTTTGCCCCCGAACTGCTGAAGTGGACCAATCAGTACATTGGGACCCAGCAGAGCTGATTGACCAATCGAGGAGCTGCTTGTATTTGAGAGAGGTATTATGGGCCATAGCACTTTTTCGCACCACTGAGAGCTGAAGAAAGTGACTGGCAGGTCTCGCCAGCCAATTGGATCTGGTTGCGCCCGAACTGAAGGAAGAGCCCCTTGCTGTTGGGGTCAGATTCATTATTAGTAGTGAGGAGTGAGGAGCTTCTGTGCTTCTGCGCTGGGAGTGTTCGTGAGGGAAGTGCGTGAAGGCCTGAAGCGGCCGTTGGTGTCTTCTCAGTCCAGCGGACTAAATCCATCAGTGGGTGGTCAGAGGAGGCTGTGCTTTGTACAGCTACCCACCAGGCTCGACCTGTAGGAGGACTGGAGAAGATTGCTGAATTGCACTCGGTCCGAAGAAAAGAAGCTGCCGTTGCAGTGCTTTAGTGGCTGTGGAATCAGGAGATCCTAGACGCTGCTGCCTGGTGTGGTACCCCTCTGTTGTCATTGTTTGCCATATAAATGTGTGAGGAGGCTGGTGGAGTTCAGGCTCAGCCCTGCTAGCGTTGGAGGACTCAGTAGTGACTGGAGTTTGTGAGTACTGAATCAGGGTAGCTCCCTGCCAAGTGTGCAAACAGTGGTTCAAAATTGTATTGCTGTACTGCTGACTGCCTAATCAAACTTCCTTTCGATACTGACTTGCTCAGGATTGTAATACTTCTCTGTGTGAAGGGCCCCAACCAACTGCCATGTTTGGACTAGCCATTAGGGCTTGGGGACCCAGGGACAGTAAAATTGTAGGGTTAGGCCTGTGCACAGAGCCCGAGGTATATAGCCATAGCATAAGCCAATCAACCTGATTCCCCTCCCCCCTTGTTATCTGCCCTTTAATAAATCAGATCTGTGTGTTGCAACTACACCCTGGCTGGTTTGTGCATCCCTGTTGAGCTGCTGTATAGTGACTGTGATATAACTTTATCTTATTTTACAGGGAATCTCTGGAGTGAGCTGAGAGATACTACCCAGGGGGTAAGTGTATGGGTGAAAAGCCTTGCTGGTACCCAGTGTGAGCTACTAGTGGAGAAAAAAGGGGGTTGCAGTAACCCAGAGGGCTGTGACCGAGGCAATCTCGACAGTGTTAACCCTGACCTCTGGGTGGAGGCACCCGCCAACGGATCTGGGCCCCTCACCCTGTCTCTGTGGAGGCAGGCAGGGGTAGTAGCCCTAAGTGTAGTGCCCCCTGAGGGTTACATTGGCATGCTAAACTGTGTTTTGAAGACCCCAAGTTGCACAGTGCTATAAATTTGTTGATGTGCACAGTGGAAGTGTGCTGCAGTAGTTCATGAAGCACAATGCATTTGTAATGTTCAATGTAGAACTAGAAAATGAAGGAGTATTGATGTGAGGCCACCATTACTGATGATGGCTGAGTACATCCTACAATGGCAACAAAAGTTGTGCAGGCTGCGTAGCATAAGCCATATGCAGAAACAGTAATGGTAGTAAAAGCAGCACTGTGAGAAATAATTGTTTCACAGAGAGGGAGGTAGATGGATGGAATGGTGTTCATCAGGAGATTGTTGTGTGAGAAGCAGTGAGAGAGTTCAAGAGTAGATGGGGCGGGCAGAAGGCAATGTTGTGGGGAGCCAGTAAGAAATACATGTCTGGTAATTAGGGTCTGCAGGCTATTCAGCAGCTAGGGGAATGCACAGAGTATGTGAGGCAATTGGTGGTTATCTCGTGCCAAAGTGTATGTTGCTATGTTTCTATGTTTTTATGTCATTGTTATGTTGGCCTACAGATGTGCAAGTGTGGCAGCAACTGAAAATAGTGTTGCAACAATGGTTGAGCAAGTAGATATTGCATGGCATAACTTGCCTAGTGTAACATTTCAATAAACATAGCAGAGCTGTGTGCTTCTCATAGTGCTTGATAGCAGCCAATGTCAGTGCTGTCCAAGTCCGCTGTTGGCATGCATTGCTAGAAGGACATGTGATGGTAGGGTAGCCAAATGCCTGTTTGCATAATGTCTGCCTGAACTGGCTGTCTACCAAGTGGTTGCTCAGTCCCTCATGGCTCATGCAGCTGGTGCTAACCATACTGTAGGAGTGATGGGATGGCCTATCCCTGTTGGCAGTAGGTACTTCAAAAGAAACCTAGAGTAGCATGGTCATGTATGCTGTCAGCAAACTGTATCGGTGATGGGTGGACAATCTATGTTGGCTTCAGTTCATCCAGACTAACAACTAGGAGCCATGCTGGCAGGGCATGTCAGTGTGACCAAAGCATGGTATGTGGGTTTTTCCTCTGTGAGACCAGAAAATGGTGTCTTAAAGTGTCTCTTGCCACCTCGCTGAAACTACAGCCAATGTCTATGTACCTCACTTGTAGTACTTTAGAAACATAGAAACATAGAATTTGACAGCAGATAAGGACCACTGGGCCCTCCTAGTCTGCCCATTTCCCAACCTAACGGATAAGCTGCAGATCCTAGTTAACCAACAGCCTACTTCCTCCTACCCCCCACTAGAATTGTCTTATGTCTGTCCCATGCATTCTTGAATTCCCCCACTGTTTTTGACTCTATGACCTCCTCAGGAAGGCTGTTCCATGTATCCACAACCCTCTCTGTAAAGAAATACTTCCTCACATTACCTCTAAGCCATCCCCCCACTATGTTCAAATTGTGCCACCCTGTTTTTGCACATCTCTTTTTCTGAAAGATGCTACCTTCTTGGATTTTGCTGATTCCCTTGAGGTATTTGAAAGTTTCTATCATGTCCCTCCTTTCCTTCCTTTCCACGAGGCTATACACCTTTAGTTCCTTTAGTCTTTCTTCATATGTCTTATGATGCAGACCCTGCACCATTTTGGTTGCCCTCATCTGGACAGCCTCCACTCTGTCTATGTCTTTGCAGAGATGGGGCCTCCAGAACTGTACACAGTACTCCAGATGTGGTCTTACCAACTGTCTGTACAGAGGACCAACAACTTCCTGTTTTCTACTGGTGATGCCTCTCCCTGTGCATCCCAGTATCCCTACAGCCCTTCTTACTGCCTTCTCACATTGCTGGCCCACCTTTAGGTCGTCTGATATGACTACCCCCAGGTCTCTTTCCATTTTTGTTGTTGTCAGTATCTCACCTCCCATTGTGTACTCTTCCCCTGGGTTTTTGTTTCCCAGGTGCATTACTTTGCACTTCTTTGCATCGAATCTAAGCTGCCATACATTTGACCATTCCTCCAACCTTGCCAAGTACCTTTTCATCCTTTCCACCCCACCTTGTGTATCAACCCTGTTGCAGATCTTTACGTCATCTGCAAGGAGACATACTTTCCCTTCCAGTCCCTCTGCAATGTCACTTATAAAGACATTAAAAAGACTGGCCCCACTACTGAACCCTGTGGTACCCCACTAGTAACCCTCCTTTCTTCATTGTGGACTCCATTTACTATTACCCACTGTATCCTGTTGTCCAACCATTGTTTTACCCAGACTACCACCCTAGGACCCACTCTTAGGCTGGCTAATTTATTTATTAATCTTTTGTGTGAGACTGTGTCAAATGCCTTGCTAAGGTCTAGGTAGGCCATGTCCACAGCCCCTCTCTGGTCTACTGCTTTGGTCACACAGTCAAAGAAATCAATTAGATTTGTCTGACATGACCTTCCCGCTATGAATCCATGCTGCCTCGGGTCCTGTGCCCCAATATCCTGTAGGTACTCAACAATTCTTTCCTTCAGAAGTGATTCCATCATTTTCCCTACCACAGAGGTCAAACTGACAGGTCTGTAGTTTTCTGCCTCTGTCTTGCTCCCACTTTTGTGAAGGGGAATCACATCCACCCTCCTACAGTCCTCAGGTACCACCCCATTCACCCACGATTTATTAAAAAGGGTAGTCAGTGGTGTTACTAGTTCTTTCCTTAGTTCTTTTAAAGTTCTGGGGTGAATCCCATCAGGCCCCATTGCTTTATCCACCTTCAGTTTTAAGAGTTCTTTCAGAACCCTTTCTTCTGTGAAAGGACTAATATCAACCCCCCTATCCAGGGTGCTTCTATTGACTGGATTAGATATTTCCCCCTGCTTTTCCATTGTGAATACTGAGCAGAAGTATTCATTCGGTATCCCCGCTTTTTCACTGTCACTCTCTGCCCAACCACCTTCCTCTTTGTTCAACCTCTTTATCCCTGCCTTACTATTTCTTTGCTCCCTAATGTACCTATAAAAGGTTGTATCCCCCTTCTTAACCGAGTTGGCTATCTTTTCCTCGGTTTGGGCCTTTGCTATTCTGACTGCCTTCCTCGCTTCCTTCTGCTTTAACTGTTACATTTCTCTGTCCTGCTCCTTCTGTGTTTCCTTATACTTCCTGAATTGCTGTTGCAATTCATCAATACTGCACATAGGTTCATAGGTTAAAAACAAGTTCAGAAGACTGACATCCATAACAGAACTTGCCACCATGTCAAATTGTCATGGTGGAAAAAATAAAACATTTATCCTCCATGAAGTTATCTAGTCCCTTTTTAAAGCTGTTTATTTTATTACTGTCAACCACTTCAATAGGTAGTGTATTCCAACATTCACAATTCTCTGAGTGTACCATTGACTCCTCTTTTGGGTTTTATTAAATTCACCATGCAATTTCTGATTGTGGGACCTCATTTTATGATATTGCACAGGATTCTTTGATAAACCAATTAGTTCTAAAAATGCTTTGTCCCTGTTTTCTCTAAAAGCCAAACACAGTTCACCTCTCGATTTCCTAAATTACACACAGTATAGGTTAAGATGTTTTAGCCTGTCATGATATCGCAGATGTTTTACAGTTCTTATTTTTTTGGTTACTCTTCTTTGGACTTTTTCCAATTTATTTTTCCCTTGAATTGAGTAAGGGGCACACAAGGGAGAACAATACTCAATATGGGGCCATACTAATGCTGAATATAATGGTAGAATGACCTCACAGTCCCTGCTCTTAATCGACTTCAGTATACACCTAATTATCTGACTGCATTTCCTTACTGTCATGTTAGTGTGGTAATCAAACTTTAGGTTATTTGAAATCCAAACACCTAGATCTTTTTCATTTACTGATTCCTGTAATGGAATATTATTTAGGCTATATTGGAATCTGGGATTATTTGACCCAACGTGCATAACCTTGCACTTTTGCTCATTAAAGGCCAATTTATGTTTAATTGCCCAGTTTGCTGGGTGGTCCAAGTTATCTTGGAAAAATTTTGCTGTGATTTCATTATGAACAATTCCAGCAATTTTATATACATCCCTTGGTGTGAGCATATTGCTGTGGCTGTGTATTTAGATGTGTCAAAAGCATCTGACACTGGTTATCACTTGGTTCTTTTAACCTCTGTTTCACAAATTGGTGTCTGACAGGATGTCATAGGCTGGTTTGCTTGCTACCTGTCAAGCAGCACCCAACA